>CM029599.1:57008735-59908735 GCA_017311375.1 Mytilus coruscus
CTTTATGTAACAGTATGATGCCAAGTTTTGACATGCAAAATCGGGTAGTTGAGCGAAATACATTTACCGAAAAGACGGCAGGTTATCAGGCGTGACATGTTGAATACTGTATTGTTAAATATTTTCCAATTCAATCTTCGTTTTGTTTCCGGATTGACATAAAGAGTTGGCCTTTTCCAATTGATTTCCTCGCGTACGGATGTGCACTGTCATATCGAAACATGTCATTGAGTTGAAGGATAGGATGTCTTTCGTTTTCCTCCTCCAGTAAATCCAAAAATAGTTGTCCGGTAGTAAAAAGGGGCACCGGGTTCGAACCGGGGACCTCTCGATCTGCAGTCGAATGCTCTACCACTGAGCTATACCCCAGATGAAAACTTTTATCTATTTTGGGTTCTTATAGGTGATAACCTTAATTGTTACAACCAATGCTAGTTGAGAGTTAAGATTGTTTGTAAAAAGATGTTTCAAGTCTGTCATTTACATCAGATAATTTCATTGATCTAATTGGAAAAAGTTGACGTGGCATTATTGATAAGACTTCGATTGTATAATGACAAACTTCTCCGCCTTAATTTGGTGGTGCGAACTGGGTCGTATTAAACGAAATTGAAATCCCAACATTGCAGACGATTCCATACACTTGGTTGAATTTTGATGTTTTGTAAGATTTCTTTTTTTTTTTTTTTCACTTGCAGCAAAAAGGGCCTAGCTTTATGAGTTGAAATTTCACAAATCTGAAGCAAGAGCCTCCATAGCTCAGTGGTTAGAGCACTGGTCTTGTAAACCAGGGGTCGTGAGTTCGATCCTCACTGGGGGCTTAGGAGATAATATTCACAACTCCCCAAGTTTTTGCTGCCGTTGTATTGGTTCTCGTTCATTTTCCTCAAGATTTTAAATAGGAGAAGTGCAACTTTATGTAACAGTATGATGCCAAGTTTTGACATGCAAAATCGGGTAGTTGAGCGAAATACATTTACCGAAAAGACGGCAGGTTATCAGGCGTGACATGTTGAATACTGTATTGTTAAATATTTTCCAATTCAATCTTCGTTTTGTTTCCGGAATGACATAAAGAGTTGGCCTTTTCCAATTGATTTCCTCGCGTACGGATGTGCACTGTCATATCGAAACATGTCATTGAGTTGAAGGATAGGATGTCTTTCGTTTTTCCTCCTCCAGTAAATCCAAAAAATAGTTGTCCGGTAGTAAAAGGGGCACCGGGTTCGAACCGGGGACCTCTCGATCTGCAGTCGAATGCTCTACCACTGAGCTATACCCCCAGATGAAAAACTTTTATCTATTTTGGGTTCTTATAGGTGATAACCTTAATTGTTACAACCAATGCTAGTTGAGAGTTAAGATTGTTTGTAAAAAGATGTTTCAAGTCTGTCATTTACATCAGATAATTTCATTGATCTAATTGGAAAAAGTTGACGTGGCATTATTGATAAGACTTCGATTGTATAATGACAAACTTCTACGCCTTAATTTGGTGGTGCGAACTGGGTCGTATTAAACGAAATTGAAATCCCAACATTGCAGACGATTCCATACACTTGGTTGAATTTTGATGTTTTGTAAGATTTCTTTTTTTTTTTTCACTTGCAGCAAAAAGGGCCTAGCTTTATGAGTTGAAATTTCACAAATCTGAAGCAAGAGCCTCCATAGCTCAGTGGTTAGAGCACTGGTCTTGTAAACCAGGGTCGTGAGTTCGATCCTCACTGGGGGCTTAGGAGATAATATTCACAACTCCCCAAGTTTTTGCTGCCGTTGTATTGGTTCTCGTTCATTTTCCTCAAGATTTTAAATAGGAGAAGTGCAACTTTATGTAACAGTATGATGCCAAGTTTTGACATGCAAAATCGGGTAGTTGAGCGAAATACATTTACCGAAAAGACGGCAGGTTATCAGGCGTGACATGTTGAATACTGTATTGTTAAATATTTTCCAATTCAATCTTCGTTTTGTTTCCGGATTGACATAAAGAGTTGGCCTTTTCAATTGATTTCCTCGCGTACGGATGTGCACTGTCATATCGAAACATGTCATTGAGTTGAAGGATAGGATGTCTTTCGTTTTTCCTCCTCCAGTAAATCCAAAAAATAGTTGTCCGGTAGTAAAAAAGGGGGCACCCGGGTTCGAACCGGGGACCTCTCGATCTGCAGTCGAATGCTCTACCACTGAGCTATACCCCCAGATGAAAAACTTTTATCTATTTTGGGTTCTTATAGGTGATAACCTTAATTGTTACAACCAATGCTAGTTGAGAGTTAAGATTGTTTGTAAAAAGATGTTTCAAGTCTGTCATTTACATCAGATAATTTCATTGATCTAATTGGAAAAAGTTGACGTGGCATTATTGATAAGACTTCGATTGTATAATGACAAACTTCTCCGCCTTAATTTGGTGGTGCGAACTGGGTCGTATTAAACGAAATTGAAATCCCAATATTGCAGACGATTCCATACACTTGGTTGAATTTTGATGTTTTGTAAGATTTCTTTTTTTTTTTCACTTGCAGCAAAAAGGGCCTAGCTTTATGAGTTGAAATTTCACAAATCTGAAGCAAGAGCCTCCATAGCTCAGTGGTTAGAGCACTGGTCTTGTAAACCAGGGTCGTGAGTTCGATCCTCACTGGGGCTTAGGAGATAATATTCACAACTCCCAAAGTTTTTGCTGCCGTTGTATTGGTTCTCGTTCATTTTCCTCAAGATTTTAAATAGGAGAAGTGCAACTTTATGTAACAGTATGATGCCAAGTTTTGACATGCAAAATCGGGTAGTTGAGCGAAATACATTTACCGAAAAGACGGCAGGTTATCAGGCGTGACATGTTGAATACTGTATTGTTAAATATTTTCCAATTCAATCTTCGTTTTGTTTCCGGATTGACATAAAGAGTTGGCCTTTTCAATTGATTTCCTCGCGTACGGATGTGCACTGTCATATCGAAACATGTCATTGAGTTGAAGGATAGGATGTCTTTCGTTTTCCTCCTCCAGTAAATCCAAAAATAGTTGTCCGGTAGTAAAAGGGGCACCGGGTTCGAACCGGGGACCTCTCGATCTGCAGTCGAATGCTCTACCACTGAGCTATACCCCCAGATGAAAAACTTTTATCTATTTTGGGTTCTTATAGGTGATAACCTTAATTGTTACAACCAATGCTAGTTGAGAGTTAAGATTGTTTGTAAAAAAAGATGTTTCAAGTCTGTCATTTACATCAGATAATTTCATTGATCTAATTGGAAAAAGTTGACGTGGCATTATTGATAAGACTTCGATTGTATAATGACAAACTTCTCCGCCTTAATTTGGTGGTGCGAACTGGGTCGTATTAAACGAAATTGAAATCCCAACATTGCAGACGATTCCATACACTTGGTTGAATTTTGATGTTTTGTAAGATTTCTTTTTTTTTTTTCACTTGCAGCAAAAAGGGCCTAGCTTTATGAGTTGAAATTTCACAAATCTGAAGCAAGAGCCTCCATAGCTCAGTGGTTAGAGCACTGGTCTTGTAAACCAGGGTCGTGAGTTCGATCCTCACTGGGGCTTAGGAGATAATATTCACAACTCCCAAAGTTTTTGCTGCCGTTGTATTGGTTCTCGTTCATTTTCCTCAAGATTTTAAATAGGAGAAGTGCAACTTTATGTAACAGTATGATGCCAAGTTTTGACATGCAAAATCGGGTAGTTGAGCGAAATACATTTACCGAAAAGACGGCAGGTTATCAGGCGTGACATGTTGAATACTGTATTGTTAAATATTTTCCAATTCAATCTTCGTTTTGTTTCCGGATTGACATAAAGAGTTGGCCTTTTCAATTGATTTCCTCGCGTACGGATGTGCACTGTCATATCGAAACATGTCATTGAGTTGAAGGATAGGATGTCTTTCGTTTTCCTCCTCCAGTAAATCCAAAAATAGTTGTCCGGTAGTAAAAAGGGGCACCGGGTTCGAACCGGGGACCTCTCGATCTGCAGTCGAATGCTCTACCACTGAGCTATACCCCAGATGAAAACTTTTATCTATTTTGGGTTCTTATAGGTGATAACCTTAATTGTTACAACCAATGCTAGTTGAGAGTTAAGATTGTTTGTAAAAAGATGTTTCAAGTCTGTCATTTACATCAGATAATTTCATTGATCTAATTGGAAAAAGTTGACGTGGCATTATTGATAAGACTTCGATTGTATAATGACAAACTTCTACGCCTTAATTTGGTGGTGCGAACTGGGTCGTATTAAACGAAATTGAAATCCCAATATTGCAGACGATTCCATACACTTGGTTGAATTTTGATGTTTTGTAAGATTTCTTTTTTTTTTTCACTTGCAGCAAAAGGGCCTAGCTTTATGAGTTGAAATTTCACAAATCTGAAGCAAGAGCCTCCATAGCTCAGTGGTTAGAGCACTGGTCTTGTAAACCAGGGTCGTGAGTTCGATCCTCACTGGGGGCTTAGGAGATAATATTCACAACTCCCCAAGTTTTTGCTGCCGTTGTATTGGTTCTCGTTCATTTTCCTCAAGATTTTAAATAGGAGAAGTGCAACTTTATGTAACAGTATGATGCCAAGTTTTGACATGCAAAATCGGGTAGTTGAGCGAAATACATTTACCGAAAAGACGGCAGGTTATCAGGCGTGACATGTTGAATACTGTATTGTTAAATATTTTCCAATTCAATCTTCGTTTTGTTTCCGGATTGACATAAAGAGTTGGCCTTTTCAATTGATTTCCTCGCGTACGGATGTGCACTGTCATATCGAAACATGTCATTGAGTTGAAGGATAGGATGTCTTTCGTTTTTCCTCCTCCAGTAAATCCAAAAAATAGTTGTCCGGTAGTAAAAAAGGGGGCACCCGGGTTCGAACCGGGGACCTCTCGATCTGCAGTCGAATGCTCTACCACTGAGCTATACCCCCAGATGAAAAACTTTTATCTATTTTGGGTTCTTATAGGTGATAACCTTAATTGTTACAACCAATGCTAGTTGAGAGTTAAGATTGTTTGTAAAAAAAGATGTTTCAAGTCTGTCATTTACATCAGATAATTTCATTGATCTAATTGGAAAAAGTTGACGTGGCATTATTGATAAGACTTCGATTGTATAATGACAAACTTCTCCGCCTTAATTTGGTGGTGCGAACTGGGTCGTATTAAACGAAATTGAAATCCCAACATTGCAGACGATTCCATACACTTGGTTGAATTTTGATGTTTTGTAAGATTTCTTTTTTTTTTTTCACTTGCAGCAAAAAGGGCCTAGCTTTATGAGTTGAAATTTCACAAATCTGAAGCAAGAGCCTCCATAGCTCAGTGGTTAGAGCACTGGTCTTGTAAACCAGGGGTCGTGAGTTCGATCCTCACTGGGGGCTTAGGAGATAATATTCACAACTCCCCAAGTTTTTGCTGCCGTTGTATTGGTTCTCGTTCATTTTCCTCAAGATTTTAAATAGGAGAAGTGCAACTTTATGTAACAGTATGATGCCAAGTTTTGACATGCAAAATCGGGTAGTTGAGCGAAATACATTTACCGAAAAGACGGCAGGTTATCAGGCGTGACATGTTGAATACTGTATTGTTAAATATTTTCCAATTCAATCTTCGTTTTGTTTCCGGAATGACATAAAGAGTTGGCCTTTTCCAATTGATTTCCTCGCGTACGGATGTGCACTGTCATATCGAAACATGTCATTGAGTTGAAGGATAGGATGTCTTTCGTTTTTCCTCCTCCAGTAAATCCAAAAAATAGTTGTCCGGTAGTAAAAGGGGCACCGGGTTCGAACCGGGACCTCTCGATCTGCAGTCGAATGCTCTACCACTGAGCTATACCCCAGATGAAAACTTTTATCTATTTTGGGTTCTTATAGGTGATAACCTTAATTGTTACAACCAATGCTAGTTGAGAGTTAAGATTGTTTGTAAAAAAAGATGTTTCAAGTCTGTCATTTACATCAGATAATTTCATTGATCTAATTGGAAAAAGTTGACGTGGCATTATTGATAAGACTTCGATTGTATAATGACAAACTTCTCCGCCTTAATTTGGTGGTGCGAACTGGGTCGTATTAAACGAAATTGAAATCCCAACATTGCAGACGATTCCATACACTTGGTTGAATTTTGATGTTTTGTAAGATTTCTTTTTTTTTTTTCACTTGCAGCAAAAAGGGCCTAGCTTTATGAGTTGAAATTTCACAAATCTGAAGCAAGAGCCTCCATAGCTCAGTGGTTAGAGCACTGGTCTTGTAAACCAGGGGTCGTGAGTTCGATCCTCACTGGGGGCTTAGGAGATAATATTCACAACTCCCCAAGTTTTTGCTGCCGTTGTATTGGTTCTCGTTCATTTTCCTCAAGATTTTAAATAGGAGAAGTGCAACTTTATGTAACAGTATGATGCCAAGTTTTGACATGCAAAATCGGGTAGTTGAGCGAAATACATTTACCGAAAAGACGGCAGGTTATCAGGCGTGACATGTTGAATACTGTATTGTTAAATATTTTCCAATTCAATCTTCGTTTTGTTTCCGGATTGACATAAAGAGTTGGCCTTTTCAATTGATTTCCTCGCGTACGGATGTGCACTGTCATATCGAAACATGTCATTGAGTTGAAGGATAGGATGTCTTTCGTTTTTCCTCCTCCAGTAAATCCAAAAAATAGTTGTCCGGTAGTAAAAAAGGGGGCACCCGGGTTCGAACCGGGGACCTCTCGATCTGCAGTCGAATGCTCTACCACTGAGCTATACCCCCAGATGAAAAACTTTTATCTATTTTGGGTTCTTATAGGTGATAACCTTAATTGTTACAACCAATGCTAGTTGAGAGTTAAGATTGTTTGTAAAAAGATGTTTCAAGTCTGTCATTTACATCAGATAATTTCATTGATCTAATTGGAAAAAGTTGACGTGGCATTATTGATAAGACTTCGATTGTATAATGACAAACTTCTACGCCTTAATTTGGTGGTGCGAACTGGGTCGTATTAAACGAAATTGAAATCCCAACATTGCAGACGATTCCATACACTTGGTTGAATTTTGATGTTTTGTAAGATTTCTTTTTTTTTTTTCACTTGCAGCAAAAAGGGCCTAGCTTTATGAGTTGAAATTTCACAAATCTGAAGCAAGAGCCTCCATAGCTCAGTGGTTAGAGCACTGGTCTTGTAAACCAGGGTCGTGAGTTCGATCCTCACTGGGGCTTAGGAGATAATATTCACAACTCCCCAAGTTTTGCTGCCGTTGTATTGGTTCTCGTTCATTTTCCTCAAGATTTTAAATAGGAGAAGTGCAACTTTATGTAACAGTATGATGCCAAGTTTTGACATGCAAAATCGGGTAGTTGAGCGAAATACATTTACCGAAAAGACGGCAGGTTATCAGGCGTGACATGTTGAATACTGTATTGTTAAATATTTTCCAATTCAATCTTCGTTTTGTTTCCGGAATGACATAAAGAGTTGGCCTTTTCCAATTGATTTCCTCGCGTACGGATGTGCACTGTCATATCGAAACATGTCATTGAGTTGAAGGATAGGATGTCTTTCGTTTTTCCTCCTCCAGTAAATCCAAAAAATAGTTGTCCGGTAGTAAAAAAGGGGGCACCCGGGTTCGAACCGGGGACCTCTCGATCTGCAGTCGAATGCTCTACCACTGAGCTATACCCCAGATGAAAACTTTTATCTATTTTGGGTTCTTATAGGTGATAACCTTAATTGTTACAACCAATGCTAGTTGAGAGTTAAGATTGTTTGTAAAAAAAGATGTTTCAAGTCTGTCATTTACATCAGATAATTTCATTGATCTAATTGGAAAAAGTTGACGTGGCATTATTGATAAGACTTCGATTGTATAATGACAAACTTCTCCGCCTTAATTTGGTGGTGCGAACTGGGTCGTATTAAACGAAATTGAAATCCCAACATTGCAGACGATTCCATACACTTGGTTGAATTTTGATGTTTTGTAAGATTTCTTTTTTTTTTTTTTCACTTGCAGCAAAAAGGGCCTAGCTTTATGAGTTGAAATTTCACAAATCTGAAGCAAGAGCCTCCATAGCTCAGTGGTTAGAGCACTGGTCTTGTAAACCAGGGGTCGTGAGTTCGATCCTCACTGGGGCTTAGGAGATAATATTCACAACTCCCCAAGTTTTTGCTGCCGTTGTATTGGTTCTCGTTCATTTTCCTCAAGATTTTAAATAGGAGAAGTGCAACTTTATGTAACAGTATGATGCCAAGTTTTGACATGCAAAATCGGGTAGTTGAGCGAAATACATTTACCGAAAAGACGGCAGGTTATCAGGCGTGACATGTTGAATACTGTATTGTTAAATATTTTCCAATTCAATCTTCGTTTTGTTTCCGGATTGACATAAAGAGTTGGCCTTTTCAATTGATTTCCTCGCGTACGGATGTGCACTGTCATATCGAAACATGTCATTGAGTTGAAGGATAGGATGTCTTTCGTTTTCCTCCTCCAGTAAATCCAAAAATAGTTGTCCGGTAGTAAAAGGGGCACCGGGTTCGAACCGGGGACCTCTCGATCTGCAGTCGAATGCTCTACCACTGAGCTATACCCCCAGATGAAAAACTTTTATCTATTTTGGGTTCTTATAGGTGATAACCTTAATTGTTACAACCAATGCTAGTTGAGAGTTAAGATTGTTTGTAAAAAGATGTTTCAAGTCTGTCATTTACATCAGATAATTTCATTGATCTAATTGGAAAAAGTTGACGTGGCATTATTGATAAGACTTCGATTGTATAATGACAAACTTCTACGCCTTAATTTGGTGGTGCGAACTGGGTCGTATTAAACGAAATTGAAATCCCAACATTGCAGACGATTCCATACACTTGGTTGAATTTTGATGTTTTGTAAGATTTCTTTTTTTTTTTTCACTTGCAGCAAAAAGGGCCTAGCTTTATGAGTTGAAATTTCACAAATCTGAAGCAAGAGCCTCCATAGCTCAGTGGTTAGAGCACTGGTCTTGTAAACCAGGGTCGTGAGTTCGATCCTCACTGGGGCTTAGGAGATAATATTCACAACTCCCCAAGTTTTGCTGCCGTTGTATTGGTTCTCGTTCATTTTCCTCAAGATTTTAAATAGGAGAAGTGCAACTTTATGTAACAGTATGATGCCAAGTTTTGACATGCAAAATCGGGTAGTTGAGCGAAATACATTTACCGAAAAGACGGCAGGTTATCAGGCGTGACATGTTGAATACTGTATTGTTAAATATTTTCCAATTCAATCTTCGTTTTGTTTCCGGATTGACATAAAGAGTTGGCCTTTTCAATTGATTTCCTCGCGTACGGATGTGCACTGTCATATCGAAACATGTCATTGAGTTGAAGGATAGGATGTCTTTCGTTTTTCCTCCTCCAGTAAATCCAAAAAATAGTTGTCCGGTAGTAAAAAAGGGGGCACCCGGGTTCGAACCGGGGACCTCTCGATCTGCAGTCGAATGCTCTACCACTGAGCTATACCCCAGATGAAAACTTTTATCTATTTTGGGTTCTTATAGGTGATAACCTTAATTGTTACAACCAATGCTAGTTGAGAGTTAAGATTGTTTGTAAAAAAAGATGTTTCAAGTCTGTCATTTACATCAGATAATTTCATTGATCTAATTGGAAAAAGTTGACGTGGCATTATTGATAAGACTTCGATTGTATAATGACAAACTTCTACGCCTTAATTTGGTGGTGCGAACTGGGTCGTATTAAACGAAATTGAAATCCCAATATTGCAGACGATTCCATACACTTGGTTGAATTTTGATGTTTTGTAAGATTTCTTTTTTTTTTTCACTTGCAGCAAAAAGGGCCTAGCTTTATGAGTTGAAATTTCACAAATCTGAAGCAAGAGCCTCCATAGCTCAGTGGTTAGAGCACTGGTCTTGTAAACCAGGGTCGTGAGTTCGATCCTCACTGGGGGCTTAGGAGATAATATTCACAACTCCCCAAGTTTTTGCTGCCGTTGTATTGGTTCTCGTTCATTTTCCTCAAGATTTTAAATAGGAGAAGTGCAACTTTATGTAACAGTATGATGCCAAGTTTTGACATGCAAAATCGGGTAGTTGAGCGAAATACATTTACCGAAAAGACGGCAGGTTATCAGGCGTGACATGTTGAATACTGTATTGTTAAATATTTTCCAATTCAATCTTCGTTTTGTTTCCGGAATGACATAAAGAGTTGGCCTTTTCCAATTGATTTCCTCGCGTACGGATGTGCACTGTCATATCGAAACATGTCATTGAGTTGAAGGATAGGATGTCTTTCGTTTTTCCTCCTCCAGTAAATCCAAAAAATAGTTGTCCGGTAGTAAAAAAGGGGGCACCCGGGTTCGAACCGGGACCTCTCGATCTGCAGTCGAATGCTCTACCACTGAGCTATACCCCAGATGAAAAACTTTTATCTATTTTGGGTTCTTATAGGTGATAACCTTAATTGTTACAACCAATGCTAGTTGAGAGTTAAGATTGTTTGTAAAAAGATGTTTCAAGTCTGTCATTTACATCAGATAATTTCATTGATCTAATTGGAAAAAGTTGACGTGGCATTATTGATAAGACTTCGATTGTATAATGACAAACTTCTCCGCCTTAATTTGGTGGTGCGAACTGGGTCGTATTAAACGAAATTGAAATCCCAACATTGCAGACGATTCCATACACTTGGTTGAATTTTGATGTTTTGTAAGATTTCTTTTTTTTTTTTTTTCACTTGCAGCAAAAAGGGCCTAGCTTTATGAGTTGAAATTTCACAAATCTGAAGCAAGAGCCTCCATAGCTCAGTGGTTAGAGCACTGGTCTTGTAAACCAGGGGTCGTGAGTTCGATCCTCACTGGGGGCTTAGGAGATAATATTCACAACTCCCCAAGTTTTTGCTGCCGTTGTATTGGTTCTCGTTCATTTTCCTCAAGATTTTAAATAGGAGAAGTGCAACTTTATGTAACAGTATGATGCCAAGTTTTGACATGCAAAATCGGGTAGTTGAGCGAAATACATTTACCGAAAAGACGGCAGGTTATCAGGCGTGACATGTTGAATACTGTATTGTTAAATATTTTCCAATTCAATCTTCGTTTTGTTTCCGGATTGACATAAAGAGTTGGCCTTTTCAATTGATTTCCTCGCGTACGGATGTGCACTGTCATATCGAAACATGTCATTGAGTTGAAGGATAGGATGTCTTTCGTTTTCCTCCTCCAGTAAATCCAAAAATAGTTGTCCGGTAGTAAAAGGGGCACCGGGTTCGAACCGGGGACCTCTCGATCTGCAGTCGAATGCTCTACCACTGAGCTATACCCCCAGATGAAAAACTTTTATCTATTTTGGGTTCTTATAGGTGATAACCTTAATTGTTACAACCAATGCTAGTTGAGAGTTAAGATTGTTTGTAAAAAAAGATGTTTCAAGTCTGTCATTTACATCAGATAATTTCATTGATCTAATTGGAAAAAGTTGACGTGGCATTATTGATAAGACTTCGATTGTATAATGACAAACTTCTCCGCCTTAATTTGGTGGTGCGAACTGGGTCGTATTAAACGAAATTGAAATCCCAACATTGCAGACGATTCCATACACTTGGTTGAATTTTGATGTTTTGTAAGATTTCTTTTTTTTTTTTACTTGCAGCAAAAAGGGCCTAGCTTTATGAGTTGAAATTTCACAAATCTGAAGCAAGAGCCTCCATAGCTCAGTGGTTAGAGCACTGGTCTTGTAAACCAGGGGTCGTGAGTTCGATCCTCACTGGGGGCTTAGGAGATAATATTCACAACTCCCCAAGTTTTTGCTGCCGTTGTATTGGTTCTCGTTCATTTTCCTCAAGATTTTAAATAGGAGAAGTGCAACTTTATGTAACAGTATGATGCCAAGTTTTGACATGCAAAATCGGGTAGTTGAGCGAAATACATTTACCGAAAAGACGGCAGGTTATCAGGCGTGACATGTTGAATACTGTATTGTTAAATATTTTCCAATTCAATCTTCGTTTTGTTTCCGGAATGACATAAAGAGTTGGCCTTTTCCAATTGATTTCCTCGCGTACGGATGTGCACTGTCATATCGAAACATGTCATTGAGTTGAAGGATAGGATGTCTTTCGTTTTTCCTCCTCCAGTAAATCCAAAAAATAGTTGTCCGGTAGTAAAAGGGGCACCGGGTTCGAACCGGGGACCTCTCGATCTGCAGTCGAATGCTCTACCACTGAGCTATACCCCAGATGAAAACTTTTATCTATTTTGGGTTCTTATAGGTGATAACCTTAATTGTTACAACCAATGCTAGTTGAGAGTTAAGATTGTTTGTAAAAAGATGTTTCAAGTCTGTCATTTACATCAGATAATTTCATTGATCTAATTGGAAAAAGTTGACGTGGCATTATTGATAAGACTTCGATTGTATAATGACAAACTTCTCCGCCTTAATTTGGTGGTGCGAACTGGGTCGTATTAAACGAAATTGAAATCCCAACATTGCAGACGATTCCATACACTTGGTTGAATTTTGATGTTTTGTAAGATTTCTTTTTTTTTTTTTTTCACTTGCAGCAAAAAGGGCCTAGCTTTATGAGTTGAAATTTCACAAATCTGAAGCAAGAGCCTCCATAGCTCAGTGGTTAGAGCACTGGTCTTGTAAACCAGGGGTCGTGAGTTCGATCCTCACTGGGGGCTTAGGAGATAATATTCACAACTCCCCAAGTTTTTGCTGCCGTTGTATTGGTTCTCGTTCATTTTCCTCAAGATTTTAAATAGGAGAAGTGCAACTTTATGTAACAGTATGATGCCAAGTTTTGACATGCAAAATCGGGTAGTTGAGCGAAATACATTTACCGAAAAGACGGCAGGTTATCAGGCGTGACATGTTGAATACTGTATTGTTAAATATTTTCCAATTCAATCTTCGTTTTGTTTCCGGAATGACATAAAGAGTTGGCCTTTTCCAATTGATTTCCTCGCGTACGGATGTGCACTGTCATATCGAAACATGTCATTGAGTTGAAGGATAGGATGTCTTTCGTTTTTCCTCCTCCAGTAAATCCAAAAAATAGTTGTCCGGTAGTAAAAGGGGCACCGGGTTCGAACCGGGGACCTCTCGATCTGCAGTCGAATGCTCTACCACTGAGCTATACCCCCAGATGAAAAACTTTTATCTATTTTGGGTTCTTATAGGTGATAACCTTAATTGTTACAACCAATGCTAGTTGAGAGTTAAGATTGTTTGTAAAAAAAGATGTTTCAAGTCTGTCATTTACATCAGATAATTTCATTGATCTAATTGGAAAAAGTTGACGTGGCATTATTGATAAGACTTCGATTGTATAATGACAAACTTCTCCGCCTTAATTTGGTGGTGCGAACTGGGTCGTATTAAACGAAATTGAAATCCCAACATTGCAGACGATTCCATACACTTGGTTGAATTTTGATGTTTTGTAAGATTTCTTTTTTTTTTTTCACTTGCAGCAAAAAGGGCCTAGCTTTATGAGTTGAAATTTCACAAATCTGAAGCAAGAGCCTCCATAGCTCAGTGGTTAGAGCACTGGTCTTGTAAACCAGGGGTCGTGAGTTCGATCCTCACTGGGGGCTTAGGAGATAATATTCACAACTCCCCAAGTTTTTGCTGCCGTTGTATTGGTTCTCGTTCATTTTCCTCAAGATTTTAAATAGGAGAAGTGCAACTTTATGTAACAGTATGATGCCAAGTTTTGACATGCAAAATCGGGTAGTTGAGCGAAATACATTTACCGAAAAGACGGCAGGTTATCAGGCGTGACATGTTGAATACTGTATTGTTAAATATTTTCCAATTCAATCTTCGTTTTGTTTCCGGATTGACATAAAGAGTTGGCCTTTTCAATTGATTTCCTCGCGTACGGATGTGCACTGTCATATCGAAACATGTCATTGAGTTGAAGGATAGGATGTCTTTCGTTTTCCTCCTCCAGTAAATCCAAAAATAGTTGTCCGGTAGTAAAAGGGGCACCGGGTTCGAACCGGGGACCTCTCGATCTGCAGTCGAATGCTCTACCACTGAGCTATACCCCCAGATGAAAAACTTTTATCTATTTTGGGTTCTTATAGGTGATAACCTTAATTGTTACAACCAATGCTAGTTGAGAGTTAAGATTGTTTGTAAAAAAAGATGTTTCAAGTCTGTCATTTACATCAGATAATTTCATTGATCTAATTGGAAAAAGTTGACGTGGCATTATTGATAAGACTTCGATTGTATAATGACAAACTTCTCCGCCTTAATTTGGTGGTGCGAACTGGGTCGTATTAAACGAAATTGAAATCCCAACATTGCAGACGATTCCATACACTTGGTTGAATTTTGATGTTTTGTAAGATTTCTTTTTTTTTTTTTTTCACTTGCAGCAAAAAGGGCCTAGCTTTATGAGTTGAAATTTCACAAATCTGAAGCAAGAGCCTCCATAGCTCAGTGGTTAGAGCACTGGTCTTGTAAACCAGGGGTCGTGAGTTCGATCCTCACTGGGGCTTAGGAGATAATATTCACAACTCCCAAGTTTTTGCTGCCGTTGTATTGGTTCTCGTTCATTTTCCTCAAGATTTTAAATAGGAGAAGTGCAACTTTATGTAACAGTATGATGCCAAGTTTTGACATGCAAAATCGGGTAGTTGAGCGAAATACATTTACCGAAAAGACGGCAGGTTATCAGGCGTGACATGTTGAATACTGTATTGTTAAATATTTTCCAATTCAATCTTCGTTTTGTTTCCGGAATGACATAAAGAGTTGGCCTTTTCCAATTGATTTCCTCGCGTACGGATGTGCACTGTCATATCGAAACATGTCATTGAGTTGAAGGATAGGATGTCTTTCGTTTTTCCTCCTCCAGTAAATCCAAAAAATAGTTGTCCGGTAGTAAAAAAGGGGGCACCCGGGTTCGAACCGGGGACCTCTCGATCTGCAGTCGAATGCTCTACCACTGAGCTATACCCCCAGATGAAAAACTTTTATCTATTTTGGGTTCTTATAGGTGATAACCTTAATTGTTACAACCAATGCTAGTTGAGAGTTAAGATTGTTTGTAAAAAAAGATGTTTCAAGTCTGTCATTTACATCAGATAATTTCATTGATCTAATTGGAAAAAGTTGACGTGGCATTATTGATAAGACTTCGATTGTATAATGACAAACTTCTCCGCCTTAATTTGGTGGTGCGAACTGGGTCGTATTAAACGAAATTGAAATCCCAACATTGCAGACGATTCCATACACTTGGTTGAATTTTGATGTTTTGTAAGATTTCTTTTTTTTTTTTTTTCACTTGCAGCAAAAAGGGCCTAGCTTTATGAGTTGAAATTTCACAAATCTGAAGCAAGAGCCTCCATAGCTCAGTGGTTAGAGCACTGGTCTTGACAGAATGCGTGTGAACAATTTCGTAACATTACATTTACAGTTCACGGAGAAAATGATAAAGCCAGAATTTCAATTATGTTTACTAATCAAGAGAGTATCAAAAGTAAGCGTAAATCGAATTCTACAATTAAACGTGACAATAAAAGACTGAGGAATATAATGAAAACAATAGTGACACTATAATAACAGAATGTGCCACAAATACTCAGTGTTCAAATAATGCTGATAATTGTGTCGAATTAGTTGGCGATATGGACGTTGAAATTACCCCGAATGGCACCCCAACAACGTTAACAGGTGAAATTCAATCAGCTGAAAATGTAAATATTGATTTGTGTGTATACAATACAGGTAAATCGCCTGACCTATCGGAATGTGTAAACAATAACAAAGATGTAAATAAAGCTAAAAGCGCTTGTTCAGTGGACAATATTGAAGAAATTAAAGTAGCAAAAGAATATTGGAAATTGGAGGATGATTCTGATTTCTTTTCTACCTTTAAGTTCCGTAAAGCGAAAGATAGTACATGTGTCAAACCGCCGGCTTCAAATATTTCTGTTATAACGAAAGAAATTAAGAATTCAAATATAAGAACCGAAGAAAGTGTAACAGATGATTCTAATATAAAACTCGTACATGATGCAAGTGATGATGAAAATGTGACTTGATTTCCAAATTTGTTCTGAAAAAAGTAGATTTACAATTGGTAAACTGATATGCAAAATTGAAAATACGGGTAGACTAATTATTTTGATATAGACCAAAACACATACGAAGAACTAGTTAGAAGTGACCGATATTACAAAAAGTTCAATACAGTATTGACACAAGACTTCAGTGATGTTCGTGAAACGCAGTATATGACTGCTGAAATTGAACAGGCTATACTTCAAATGATAGATTATGCTAAAAATAAAAAATTGTTGTAAATAATTTGTTGATAAATATATTTTTTGTGAGCATGCGCGTATGTATTTGTAAGATCGAGTGTATGCTAGTTTGTTTGTTTGGATGCGGAATTTTTTATGACTGTTGTCATATAGAAATTGTTTCACATTGACGAATATCAACGTTTTTGATCGTGAACTCGAATGGTGGAATGGTGTCCAGCCCCGTACGAACATTTGATTATTTCGTTTCGATTTTCGTCTCTTTATTTACTGTAAACAAAGACAATTATCAGTTAATTTTATGTTTTATTTTGTATTCTGCGTAGGTTTCTAATATAAGTTGCATGATTGAGCTGCATGAACGATTAGTGTGAGGTAGCATGATAGTATAGGGACTTGATGTTTTCCAATAATATGTTGTAAATTGATGTAGAAGATGATAATGATTTGTGCAATAAATTTTATCAAGATAAAAAGAGCACTGGTCTTGTAAACCAGGGGTCGTGAGTTCGATCCTCACTGGGGCTTAGGAGATAATATTCACAACTCCCCAAGTTTTGCTGCCGTTGTATTGGTTCTCGTTCATTTTCCTCAAGATTTTAAATAGGAGAAGTGCAACTTTATGTAACAGTATGATGCCAAGTTTTGACATGCAAAATCGGGTAGTTGAGCGAAATACATTTACCGAAAAAACGGCAGGTTATCAGGCGTGACATGTTGAATACTGTATTGTTAAATATTTTCCAATTCAATCTTCGTTTTGTTTCCGGAATGACATAAAGAGTTGGCCTTTTCAATTGATTTCCTCGCGTACGGATGTGCACTGTCATATCGAAACATGTCATTGAGTTGAAGGATAGGATGTCTTTCGTTTTTCCTCCTCCAGTAAATCCAAAAAATAGTTGTCCGGTAGTAAAAAAGGGGGCACCCGGGTTCGAACCGGGGACCTCTCGATCTGCAGTCGAATGCTCTACCACTGAGCTATACCCCCAGATGAAAAACTTTTATCTATTTTGGGTTCTTATAGGTGATAACCTTAATTGTTACAACCAATGCTAGTTGAGAGTTAAGATTGTTTGTAAAAAAAGATGTTTCAAGTCTGTCATTTACATCAGATAATTTCATTGATCTAATTGGAAAAAGTTGACGTGGCATTATTGATAAGACTTCGATTGTATAATGACAAACTTCTCCGCCTTAATTTGGTGGTGCGAACTGGGTCGTATTAAACGAAATTGAAATCCCAACATTGCAGACGATTCCATACACTTGGTTGAATTTTGATGTTTTGTAAGATTTCTTTTTTTTTTTTTTCACTTGCAGCAAAAAGGGCCTAGCTTTATGAGTTGAAATTTCACAAATCTGAAGCAAGAGCCTCCATAGCTCAGTGGTTAGAGCACTGGTCTTAGGATGTTCGAGTGGACCTTGATGTGAACGGACGTTCATTTTGTCAAATGTGAAATAACACTCTGTTTATATGTTATTGCTCGGATTTCCAAGCTAGATAAAGGATTAATGTGATTCTGACTTGTAACAGTAGTAAGTCTTTTCATTATATTGCAAAATTTCGTCGTAAAGTAACATTTGTAGACATGTAAAGATCATTGTGTAAGAAGAGGTCCCAAAGGGAATTTATTAGGATTTTTATTTTGATTTCATCATGGAAAGACTTCCGTCATTATTGACTAGCACGATACAGAATGCGTGTGAACAATTTCGTAACATTACATTTACAGTTCACGGAGAAAATGATAAAGCCAGAATTTCAATTATGTTTACTAATCAAGAGAGTATCAAAAGTAAGCGTAAATCGAATTCTACAATTAAACGTGACAATAAAAGACTGAGGAATATAATGAAAACAATAGTGACACTATAATAACAGAATGTGCCACAAATACTCAGTGTTCAAATAATGCTGATAATTGTGTCGAATTAGTTGGCGATATGGACGTTGAAATTACCCCGAATGGCACCCCAACAACGTTAACAGGTGAAATTCAATCAGCTGAAAATGTAAATATTGATTTGTGTGTATACAATACAGGTAAATCGCCTGACCTATCGGAATGTGTAAACAATAACAAAGATGTAAATAAAGCTAAAAGCGCTTGTTCAGTGGACAATATTGAAGAAATTAAAGTAGCAAAGAATATTGGAAATTGGAGGATGATTCTGATTTCTTTTCTACCTTTAAGTTCCGTAAAGCGAAAGATAGTACATGTGTCAAACCGCCGGCTTCAAATATTTCTGTTATAACGAAAGAAATTAAGAATTCAAATATAAGAACCGAAGAAAGTGTAACAGATGATTCTAATATAAAACTCGTACATGATGCAAGTGATGATGAAAATGTGACTTGATTTCCAAATTTGTTCTGAAAAAGTAGATTTACAATTGGTAAACTGATATGCAAAATTGAAAATACGGGTAGACTAATTATTTTGATATAGACCAAAACACATACGAAGAACTAGTTAGAAGTGACCGATATTACAAAAGTTCAATACAGTATTGACACAAGACTTCAGTGATGTTCGTGAAACGCAGTATATGACTGCTGAAATTGAACAGGCTATACTTCAAATGATAGATTATGCTAAAATAAAAAATGTTGTAAATAATTTGTTGATAAATATATTTTTGTGAGCATGCGCGTATGTATTTGTAAGATCGAGTGTATGCTAGTTTGTTTGTTTGGATGCGGAATTTTTTATGACTGTTGTCATATAGAAATTGTTTCACATTGACGAATATCAACGTTTTTGATCGTGAACTCGAATGGTGGAATGGTGTCCAGCCCCGTACGAACATTTGATTATTTCGTTTCGATTTTCGTCTCTTTATTTACTGTAAACAAAGACAATTATCAGTTAATTTTATGTTTTATTTTGTATTCTGCGTAGGTTTCTAATATAAGTTGCATGATTGAGCTGCATGAACGATTAGTGTGAGGTAGCATGATAGTATAGGGACTTGATGTTTTCCAATAATATGTTGTAAATTGATGTAGAAGATGATAATGATTTGTGCAATAAATTTTATCAAGATAAAAAGAGCACTGGTCTTGTAAACCAGGGTCGTGAGTTCGATCCTCACTGGGGGCTTAGGAGATAATATTCACAACTCCCCAAGTTTTTGCTGCCGTTGTATTGGTTCTCGTTCATTTTCCTCAAGATTTTAAATAGGAGAAGTGCAACTTTATGTAACAGTATGATGCCAAGTTTTGACATGCAAAATCGGGTAGTTGAGCGAAATACATTTACCGAAAAGACGGCAGGTTATCAGGCGTGACATGTTGAATACTGTATTGTTAAATATTTTCCAATTCAATCTTCGTTTTGTTTCCGGAATGACATAAAGAGTTGGCCTTTTCAATTGATTTCCTCGCGTACGGATGTGCACTGTCATATCGAAACATGTCATTGAGTTGAAGGATAGGATGTCTTTCGTTTTTCCTCCTCCAGTAAATCCAAAAAATAGTTGTCCGGTAGTAAAAAAGGGGGCACCCGGGTTCGAACCGGGGACCTCTCGATCTGCAGTCGAATGCTCTACCACTGAGCTATACCCCCAGATGAAAAACTTTTATCTATTTTGGGTTCTTATAGGTGATAACCTTAATTGTTACAACCAATGCTAGTTGAGAGTTAAGATTGTTTGTAAAAAAAGATGTTTCAAGTCTGTCATTTACATCAGATAATTTCATTGATCTAATTGGAAAAAGTTGACGTGGCATTATTGATAAGACTTCGATTGTATAATGACAAACTTCTCCGCCTTAATTTGGTGGTGCGAACTGGGTCGTATTAAACGAAATTGAAATCCCAACATTGCAGACGATTCCATACACTTGGTTGAATTTTGATGTTTTGTAAGATTTCTTTTTTTTTTCACTTGCAGCAAAAAGGGCCTAGCTTTATGAGTTGAAATTTCACAAATCTGAAGCAAGAGCCTCCATAGCTCAGTGGTTAGAGCACTGGTCTTGTAAACCAGGGGTCGTGAGTTCGATCCTCACTGGGGGCTTAGGAGATAATATTCACAACTCCCCAAGTTTTGCTGCCGTTGTATTGGTTCTCGTTCATTTTCCTCAAGATTTTAAATAGGAGAAGTGCAACTTTATGTAACAGTATGATGCCAAGTTTTGACATGCAAAATCGGGTAGTTGAGCGAAATACATTTACCGAAAAGACGGCAGGTTATCAGGCGTGACATGTTGAATACTGTATTGTTAAATATTTTCCAATTCAATCTTCGTTTTGTTTCCGGAATGACATAAAGAGTTGGCCTTTTCAATTGATTTCCTCGCGTACGGATGTGCACTGTCATATCGAAACATGTCATTGAGTTGAAGGATAGGATGTCTTTCGTTTTCCTCCTCCAGTAAATCCAAAAATAGTTGTCCGGTAGTAAAAGGGGCACCGGGTTCGAACCGGGACCTCTCGATCTGCAGTCGAATGCTCTACCACTGAGCTATACCCCCAGATGAAAAACTTTTATCTATTTTGGGTTCTTATAGGTGATAACCTTAATTGTTACAACCAATGCTAGTTGAGAGTTAAGATTGTTTGTAAAAAAAGATGTTTCAAGTCTGTCATTTACATCAGATAATTTCATTGATCTAATTGGAAAAAGTTGACGTGGCATTATTGATAAGACTTCGATTGTATAATGACAAACTTCTCCGCCTTAATTTGGTGGTGCGAACTGGGTCGTATTAAACGAAATTGAAATCCCAACATTGCAGACGATTCCATACACTTGGTTGAATTTTGATGTTTTGTAAGATTTCTTTTTTTTTCACTTGCAGCAAAAGGGCCTAGCTTTATGAGTTGAAATTTCACAAATCTGAAGCAAGAGCCTCCATAGCTCAGTGGTTAGAGCACTGGTCTTGTAAACCAGGGTCGTGAGTTCGATCCTCACTGGGGGCTTAGGAGATAATATTCACAACTCCCCAAGTTTTTGCTGCCGTTGTATTGGTTCTCGTTCATTTTCCTCAAGATTTTAAATAGGAGAAGTGCAACTTTATGTAACAGTATGATGCCAAGTTTTGACATGCAAAATCGGGTAGTTGAGCGAAATACATTTACCGAAAAGACGGCAGGTTATCAGGCGTGACATGTTGAATACTGTATTGTTAAATATTTTCCAATTCAATCTTCGTTTTGTTTCCGGAATGACATAAAGAGTTGGCCTTTTCAATTGATTTCCTCGCGTACGGATGTGCACTGTCATATCGAAACATGTCATTGAGTTGAAGGATAGGATGTCTTTCGTTTTCCTCCTCCAGTAAATCCAAAAATAGTTGTCCGGTAGTAAAAAGGGGCACCGGGTTCGAACCGGGACCTCTCGATCTGCAGTCGAATGCTCTACCACTGAGCTATACCCCCAGATGAAAAACTTTTATCTATTTTGGGTTCTTATAGGTGATAACCTTAATTGTTACAACCAATGCTAGTTGAGAGTTAAGATTGTTTGTAAAAAAAGATGTTTCAAGTCTGTCATTTACATCAGATAATTTCATTGATCTAATTGGAAAAAGTTGACGTGGCATTATTGATAAGACTTCGATTGTATAATGACAAACTTCTCCGCCTTAATTTGGTGGTGCGAACTGGGTCGTATTAAACGAAATTGAAATCCCAACATTGCAGACGATTCCATACACTTGGTTGAATTTTGATGTTTTGTAAGATTTTTTTTTTTTCACTTGCAGCAAAAGGGTCTAGCTTTATGAGTTGAAATTTCCAAAATCTGAAGCAAGAGCCTCCATAGCTCAGTGGTTAGAGCACTGGTCTTGCTTTTTGGTCGAACGCACCTTTGAATAACAAGGACGTTAATTTCAACAAGGAAAAATTCTCCAATATATGTAGGATTCTTTGGATTTCCAGGATTCATATTCATGTTTGGATGAAGGGCTTACTTGTTTAAAGTAAGTAATGTTTCGTTGTTGAAAACTGTAAACTTCCTTGTTTGAAAAAAATATGTTTTAAGCTGAATGTTAACAACTGTGCCATCGACCTAGATATTAACCTAGACCATCGTTATCGAATATGGATAAATTACCTGTTTATTTGGTAAAGTCAATAGAAAATGCATATAACATATTTGACAATATATCATTCACGATACACGGGGATGAAAGTAAAGCAAGAATATCTATAATGTTCGGACACGGTAATAGTAAACAAAGTAGACGAAAATCAAAATCTATGGAACGCAGGAATAACAAAAGAATGCAAAATTATATTGAAAAGGTTACAAAAAAAGATGACAAACTAGAAAGAAATAAAAGCATTGTTCAAGAAACTGTTGAAAGTAATGATGATCAATTAATGGAGATCGAAACCGCAACTATACGGAGCGCAGAAACGGACACTGTATTAGAGAACTGTACACTTGCATTACAGGATAGCAATACGGATTTTCAAACACTTATTCCGACAAAGTTGAAGTTGAGAAAATGAACAAAGGTAAAGAATGTGCTCAATTATCAGAAACTAATGAAAACCGGATAATTGAAACTGTGAACAAAGAGAAAATAGACACAACAATGACAATTCATCATGACAATCAAGAGCAGTCTGAAGAATCGGATGATGATAGTGATGATGATAGTGATGATGATAGTGAGGAAAGTGACTATGATGATGATGTTGGTCAAATACAAGTCCCAATTGACGAAATTATTTTGAAAGCGGTGATTAAAAAAAGTAGACTGTTGCCTGATAAATTCATTGCGAAAATAAAAGGGACAGAAAAACTTGTAAAATATGATCGGGGTCGTAACAAAGTAGTACAAGTTCGACCAAAGGATGTTGATTATGACACATATAAGCAAAACGTTGAACAAGATTTTCCAGATGTGAGGAACTATGAATTTAGTCCTGATGATACTGATGATAAACTTTTACGGATTGCTAATTTTGCAATTGCCAATGGACTTTATAAACATAAAAATGATTTATTTTGTATATATGAAAGTTTTTTATTTTTAATTTTCATTATTCCATGACTTCAAATAATAGTTTTATGTTCAATTTAAGAATACATGTCTTTGAGTTATTAACTTACAATGCTAGAATAAAGTTGAATGTGTGAAGGAATTGGAATCCATCCGCGTACATGCAATTTTTGTTTTCGTGAAAGCATATTTGGTTTGACTTATAGTAATGTTGTATTAAATATTAATAAAATTATTAATTTTTGTTTGGAGAGACAATTTGTATATTCTATTTTAATTAAAAATTTATTAAAAAAAAAATCAAAAAGTGACAATGCAGCAATATATAAATGTATGAATATAACTGTGTGTGATATTGTAGGAATTTGCTAAAACTGTGATATCATTGTAGGTGAATCTGTATAATAACTGTATAATGTGTAAATATGAAGTATGATTATAATAAAGATAAAAAAAAAAGAGCACTGGTCTTGTAAACCAGGGTCGTGAGTTCGATCCTCACATGGTGACAATGATAAAACAAGAATTTCGATAATGTTTTCGAATACTGATAATAAGCAGGTAAAACGTAAATCTGGTTCGACAAGAAGGAGAGACAATAAACGTTTGAAGGAATTCAATGACACTATAAATGACACACATGTTTTAAATGTCAATGAAATTGAAAGTATTGATACTGATAGTATGAACATTGATGCATGCACTCATGGTACTGTGAATGAATGCGAGGAACGTACAATGAATACAGATATTCCCCTTTTTGGAGCCTCTTCATTCACACATAGTATGTCAATTGAAAACGTGGGTGAGAATATAGAACGATGTACAGTTAATAAAGAAGTTACTGTTAATAAACCTGTGAAACCGGTTGATGATAGAAATTTACCTGAGGGAGAGACACATGAGACAATAGATTGTAAAGAAAAACATAAACAAATAGTAAAACGTAAACATAGCAAAGAAAATGACTTAAAACAACAAAGTATAACTGTATGTGATAAAAAGTCTTTAGATTCGAAACATGAAGAATTTTATAAAATAGTTTGTAAAAGAAGTCGTATTAGCGGTGATGTGTTGATCGGAAAGATTTCTGATATGAACCTTATAGTAACATGTAATGTTAATAGAAAATCTATTGAAACAGTTGATAAACGGGATGGACGATATGAACACTATGAGCGATTACTATTTAAGGATTTTGATGACATAACAGAAACGGATTTTAATACGGACAAGGCAAAAGAAGCAATTGAACTGATGATAAGATATGTAAGATGTAATAAACTGTCGACATTATAAATAATTTTTAAGTCTTTTGTGTGATAGTTTGCGTGAACTTTGTATAATTCTGTGAGCGATTTAGTTCAGAAATTGACATGCGGTATATACTTATATAAACAAAAGGTTTATTTTTTGTTGATTTAGGAAAAACTTTGACTTCGTTGAATGCGTTTTCAGGAATGGAATCCATCCGCAAACGCTACAAATGAACATTGTTCAATTTAAGAATAGACAGTAAAATGAATTTTGTATACTAAGTAAATATGTATACGGTGTTTTATGTAACTAAGTAAATGTAGGATGTGTATTATAGGTGTTGATTGTGAGATGAGAGAATGCTGCAGAATGTTAGTATAGGGACTCTATGTTTTCTGTGATAATGTGTAAAATTTTGTTGTAGATAATAATGATTGGATTTAATAAATATCAAGATAAAAAAAAAAAAGAGCACTGGTCTTGTAAACCAGGGGTCGTGAGTTCGATCCTCACTGGGGGCTTAGGAGATAATATTCACAACTCCCCAAGTTTTTGCTGCCGTTGTATTGGTTCTCGTTCATTTTCCTCAAGATTTTAAATAGGAGAAGTGCAACTTTATGTAACAGTATGATGCCAAGTTTTGACATGCAAAATCGGGTAGTTGAGCGAAATACATTTACCGAAAAGACGGCAGGTTATCAGGCGTGACATGTTGAATACTGTATTGTTAAATATTTTCCAATTCAATCTTCGTTTTGTTTCCGGAATGACATAAAGAGTTGGCCTTTTCCAATTGATTTCCTCGCGTACGGATGTGCACTGTCATATCGAAACATGTCATTGAGTTGAAGGATAGGATGTCTTTCGTTTTTCCTCCTCCAGTAAATCCAAAAAATAGTTGTCCGGTAGTAAAAAAGGGGGCACCGGGTTCGAACCGGGACCTCTCGATCTGCAGTCGAATGCTCTACCACTGAGCTATACCCCCAGATGAAAAACTTTTATCTATTTTGGGTTCTTATAGGTGATAACCTTAATTGTTACAACCAATGCTAGTTGAGAGTTAAGATTGTTTGTAAAAAAAGATGTTTCAAGTCTGTCATTTACATCAGATAATTTCATTGATCTAATTGGAAAAAGTTGACGTGGCATTATTGATAAGACTTCGATTGTATAATGACAAACTTCTCCGCCTTAATTTGGTGGTGCGAACTGGGTCGTATTAAACGAAATTGAAATCCCAACATTGCAGACGATTCCATACACTTGGTTGAATTTTGATGTTTTGTAAGATTTCTTTTTCACTTGCAGCAAAAAGGGCCTAGCTTTATGAGTTGAAATTTCACAAATCTGAAGCAAGAGCCTCCATAGCTCAGTGGTTAGAGCACTGGTCTTGTAAACCAGGGGTCGTGAGTTCGATCCTCACTGGGGGCTTAGGAGATAATATTCACAACTCCCCAAGTTTTTGCTGCCGTTGTATTGGTTCTCGTTCATTTTCCTCAAGATTTTAAATAGGAGAAGTGCAACTTTATGTAACAGTATGATGCCAAGTTTTGACATGCAAAATCGGGTAGTTGAGCGAAATACATTTACCGAAAAGACGGCAGGTTATCAGGCGTGACATGTTGAATACTGTATTGTTAAATATTTTCCAATTCAATCTTCGTTTTGTTTCCGGAATGACATAAAGAGTTGGCCTTTTCCAATTGATTTCCTCGCGTACGGATGTGCACTGTCATATCGAAACATGTCATTGAGTTGAAGGATAGGATGTCTTTCGTTTTTCCTCCTCCAGTAAATCCAAAAAATAGTTGTCCGGTAGTAAAAATAGGGGGCAACCGGGTTCGAACCGGGGACCTCTCGATCTGCAGTCGAATGCTCTACCACTGAGCTATACCCCCAGATGAAAAACTTTTATCTATTTTGGGTTCTTATAGGTGATAACCTTAATTGTTACAACCAATGCTAGTTGAGAGTTAAGATTGTTTGTAAAAAAAGATGTTTCAAGTCTGTCATTTACATCAGATAATTTCATTGATCTAATTGGAAAAAGTTGACGTGGCATTATTGATAAGACTTCGATTGTATAATGACAAACTTCTCCGCCTTAATTTGGTGGTGCGAACTGGGTCGTATTAAACGAAATTGAAATCCCAATATTGCAGACGATTCCATACACTTGGTTGAATTTTGATGTTTTGTAAGATTTCTTTTTTTTTTCACTTGCAGCAAAAAGGGCCTAGCTTTATGAGTTGAAATTTCACAAATCTGAAGCAAGAGCCTCCATAGCTCAGTGGTTAGAGCACTGGTCTTGTAAACCAGGGGTCGTGAGTTCGATCCTCACTGGGGGCTTAGGAGATAATATTCACAACTCCCAAGTATTTGCTGCCGTTGTATTGGTTCTCGTTCATTTTCCTCAAGATTTTAAATAGGAGAAGTGCAACTTTATGTAACAGTATGATGCCAAGTTTTGACATGCAAAATCGGGTAGTTGAGCGAAATACATTTACCGAAAAGACGGCAGGTTATCAGGCGTGACATGTTGAATACTGTATTGTTAAATATTTTCCAATTCAATCTTCGTTTTGTTTCCGGAATGACATAAAGAGTTGGCCTTTTCCAATTGATTTCCTCGCGTACGGATGTGCACTGTCATATCGAAACATGTCATTGAGTTGAAGGATAGGATGTCTTTCGTTTTTCCTCCTCCAGTAAATCCAAAAAATAGTTGTCCGGTAGTAAAAAAGGGGGCACCCGGGTTCGAACCGGGGACCTCTCGATCTGCAGTCGAATGCTCTTTTTTTTTTATCATTAAAATTATTTCTTTACTATTTACATAAAAACACCAAGAGACAAACAAACCTCTTTGGTGCCATCTTTGGTATGTACAGAGTTGTTAGTATTAACCTTTTTGTTAGTAATGAATTCCATCTAGATATATTTTTTAAAAGACAAGTGTTTATAAAACAATGATAATTAATTCAATGTATACCCAAAGAGAGATAACTCTAATGTTTTCTCAAAAGTCAAACACACCTTTTGACATTCATTTTACGGACATCTTTTCTTTTTTGTTGTTTTTCCCAAATTGTAATGTTCTTTTAACGGTTCAAAACAAACTATTCAGAAACTGCTAGTTAATAATTGTAATCAGTTTGATATAGATTTCATGTGTTTAAAAAAATAAAATTATTTTGTCGTTTTCAATACGCAGTAAGGAATTATTGCGTAAAAAATATTTATCGAAGATCTGTTGTTGATGTTTTATTTTGTGATAAGTGTATGCATATTCTATGTATTTTCTAATTGTAAATTTGAATAGTCTCACTGTGTCTATTTCTTTGTCATGAAACACTTTAAGATTGCGTGTTTTGAAGATGCATAATCTAGCTATACTCAGAAAAAAGTTAAAAAAATATGTGTTCACAATCTTTGAACTGCCAAGGTACCCAAATATCATCAGTTCCTCATAATTTATCAAATTCACAACATAAGGGGGATAATCAATAAAAATGTTGTGTAACATATCTTTCAGAAAGTTATGTATCGGGGTCAACTTCGGACATAAGGCAAACAGGTGTAACAAGTTTTCTGTATATAGGCCACACGCTTTGCATGTGTTGCTGTCCACTTGACCAAATTTAAACAACTTTTCTAAGGTAAAAATAGCCCTGTGAACCATCCTATAGTTCAGACAATGACAGTCAGGAGGTAGACCATTCTGATTGGTTACTGAATATAATTTAGTAAAATTGATCGACGGATATTTCTCCGCCCAATGCTTTTCAGCTGTGGGCGTTTCAAACATTTCTGACAGTAAGAGTTTGTAAAATAATTTTGTAACTGCCCCTAAAAAAGGAACTTCTCTGTCGTTTTCTAGACAAATACGTAATTTCGGAATACTCTCGGTATTTAACGGGTTTATGGATTTCAGTAAAATTTTCCACGTTTCAGGAATACATCTTAAAATCTTGTCGTATGCAGCTTTTATTTCGTGTGGTTTTTCGTCAGGAAAATTTTGTTGAATTATTTCTACCATCGAACCGGAAGTAAAAAACCCGGGAATAACTTCATAACAGATGTCTTTTATCTGGATCAAACCTGAGTGAATGAATTTTTCAAAAAGAAGCATTTTACCGTTTAGCTTTATATTTGGATTACAAAAAATAGGATTATCGTACACATGTTGAATTTCAATTTCAAATTTTAGCTTGGATTTTATTCTATAATAGGCATTAAACATTTCTTGATAATAAAGTGGTAAGTGTTTCAAATGCTTGGAATTCAAATACGTGAACACAATATTTTGTGTTAAATCCATATTTTCAATTTTAGTGATGAAATAATCAAGCGCACTTTTCCAAATTGAGTGACAATTCGGGTCAAGATATTTTCTAAGGAATTTTAATCTAAAAGCTTGCATTTTAGAAAATATCTGGAATATTTAAACCTCCTACTAATTTTTCGCCAATTATTGTTTGATACTTTACCAAATGGGACTTATGTTGCCAAAGAAATTTTAAAACTATTAATCGAATTTCGTTTTTTATGTTTTCTGGTAGCGGACATACTGTTAAAGTATAATAAAATCTAGACATTATAAGTGAAGTAAGAACAACTGCTCTACCAGGTAGTGTTAGATCTCTTTTATTCCAAAAAATAAAATTGTTTTATTTTTTAATTTTATCTTTCAATTCAATAATTCACATAACTGTTTATCTTTACCAACATAAATTCCTAGAACTTTAGTTACAGTTTCGCAACGCTGAATTTGCAATGTATTTAGCTCTTGATCATTTATGCTACCAGAACCTAAGCATAAAATTTCAGATTTTTGTTTATTAATTTTAGCACCTGACGCTTCACTATGTAGATTCAAAATTTTAAATGTTTCTTTTACAGAATTTTTGTCGGCAGTAAGAATATTAGTATCATCTGCATGTTGAAAAATTTTTGCCTCTTTATTTGAATGTGGAATATCAACACCTTTAATATTTTTATTCTTTATTATGGCCTGCCCTAATGGTTCCGCAACTAGAACGTAAAGGAGAGCAGATACAGGACATCCTTGTTTTATTGAATTATTTAGTTTAACATATTTTGTTAAAAGCCATTACATTTACGCTACTGTTTACATTTTTATAAAATATTTTTATCCACTGAATGAATTTTGGACCAAAGCCAAATTTTTCTAAAACTAAGTATAAATAATCATGATCAACTTTGTCAAAAGCCTTTTCCTGGTCAACTTTTATAAGAAAAGCTTCTAAATCATCGTTTTCAATGATTTCAATTAAATCTCTAATGCTTGCAGTTGTATCTGCAATATCTCGTCCAGGGATACAACACGTTTGATAAATAGAAATCAATTTCGGCAAAACAAATTTTAGTCTGTTAGACATTATTCTAGCCATTATTTTATAATCCACATAACAATGAAATGGGTCTAAAGTTTTTAACATATTTTGTCCCTTTATTTTTATAGACCAAAGTAATTATGCCATGTCTCATAGATCTTGTCATAAGTTTTTCTTCTTCAGTGGCTTTAAATATTTTCAAAAATATTTCTCCGAACGAATGGAAGAAATGGCAAAAGAATTCTACAGTTAGTCCATCGGGACCCGGGGATTTATTTTAGACATACTAAATAAAGCGGCTTTTATGTCATCTAAACTAAATTCCGCTTCTAAATTTTCCATATCATCTTCAGAAACTTTTCCGAAATAAAATTTAAAATTTCATTTGCTTTATCTTTGTTTATTGATGTACAAGAATATAAATCTTTATAAAATTTATGAACTTCATCAAGAATTGCCTCCGTAGATGTGACTATATTATTATCACTATTTTTAATTCTTTTATAACATTACAGTTTTGTTTATATTTTCAAGTTGTAAAAATATTTAGAATTTTTGTCACCATCTATTGCCCAATGGGCTTTAGAACGCAAAATTGCGCCTTTACAAATGTTTTCTTCATGACATTTTAATTTCAATTTAACTTCCTCAAATTTATTTAAGTCAACAATTTCATTATTAGCTACGGCTAATGAAATTTTTCAATTCTCTTTGAATTTTAAAATATTTCGATTTTTCGGCACGGGATTTATCTTGCGCAATAACTTTTGCTAATTGTTTTATTTTATATTTTAAATTATCATACCAAACCAAAGGTTCTTCGTCATAAAGAGGACATTGTTTTTCGGTTTCAATTAATCTATTAATTTTATTTACAAACTCTTCGTCATCTAGCAATTTGTTATTAAATATCCATAAACCCGGGCCTCTTTCAATTTCACTAAAATCTATATTCAGATTTACAAAAGAATAATCGCTGAACGCATTATGTTTATAATAAACGTTCTTCACAAATACAGAAAAAGACTTCGGAATAAATATAAAATCCAATCTGCTCTGAATTAAATTATTTTGTACAACTCGACGCCAAGAGAATATTCGTGACGTTGGATTTCTTGCTCGCCATATATCATAAATATTAAAATTTTCGCACAACTGATTTATTGTTTTGTATGATTTGTCTTCTGTGTGTTGTGTTTTCCGCACCTGTCAAGTTTTGACATAGATGTGTTCATATCACCCAACAAAATAATATTTTCTGTATTTATCAATTTTCCGCTCAAATTTTCGAAAAGGTAGTTCTCTCAAGAACAGAATTAGGTGCGTAACAATTAACAATATTTATTAATTTATCATCTTGTTGTAATTGAATATGTACACATCTACCGTCAAAACTTTGTACATAATTTACTTCATGTTCAACCTTTTTACTTATCAAAAAAGCAACACCTTGTCTATGTGTTTCAGCACACGAGTAAAATATTTTACCATTCCAAAACTTAGAAAAACTAGTAACTAAATCATCTAACCAAAAAGTTTCTTGGATTGCTACAACATCATAATAATTTTCCGAACAAAAAGAACAAAACTTTTGGAATTTTGACTGATCCCTCAAACCATTAGCATTAATAGATACAATATTAACCATCGGTACAAAAAGTAAGAAAGAAAGTAAGTTTGTACCTATGAACTTGAATTTGATTCTTTATTCCTGGGTTCCCTCCTAAATTTTTTAAGCTCATCTGAAGTAAATTTTGGAGATGTAACCAAACGTTTCCTCCTAATTTACTCATATTCGCAGCCAATTCCTCGTCGGTCATTTCAATATCAGCTTCCTTAGATCCATCAACTTCTGTATTTTTACCAACAGTATCAGTCAAATTAGGCCCACGAGGAATTGGCTGTGGTTTTAATTTTGATGGGCTAGACCCCCCTTTTTTATGCATTTTATTATCAACATTTACTGTCTCTTGTTTGTTTGAATGTTCATCTTCAGTCATCAAATCTAGTTCATCATTATCAACACCAGACATTTGTTTTTCATCGGAAACTATAACATCATTGTCTTTTTTAGCGTTTTCATCAAATTGTTCATCTTTGGCATCGTCGTCAGCATCATTTTCCTCTATGGTATCATCATCACCGTCACTTTTCGCCGTGTTATCATCGTCATCATCACTCTGCTCCATGTTATCATCATCACCATTGGCCCCATTCATGTGCTCGTCTTCAGCTTCATTCTCGTTCATACCATCATTTTCTTGATGTTCAGTGTTTGTTTCATGTTCAGGAATGTCAGAATTTGTTTCATTTTCTGAGTTGTTAGCATTTATATCGTTTTCTGTGTCATCATTAGTTGTTTCATTTTCATTTCTACCCCTGTTCCAAACCGGCTCACACCGACAGTATGATAACACTTTATGACATGTTTCACACGGCGGAGTTTGACAAGCTCTTGCTAGATGTCCGAAGCGTTTACACTTGTAGCAAATGTTATCAGGACAGTTTGCATAAACATGACTTGTCTCAAAACACTGGGTACATACTCTCTTCTGTTCGTCATGGACTACTCTTATATATTCGAATGAACTCACGCCAGTTGAAAGTTTCAAAGTATATGGTAGACTTTGTCGTTCAGGGGAAAATCTGACTACTACATACCGTATACCATTAGCGACGTCCGTACCAGGGTGCATTTCCGCTTAATGGGCGACTTGAGTGTTACACCAAACTCCTGTAGTTTCTCCCGTATTTCAGAGTCGGGCACATAATGTGACACGTTGAAAAAACTGACAACTTTGTCACGAGAAAAAATAGCTCTAGGTTTAAAATTTGAGTCATTCACCTTAAAGCCTGTATCAACTATCAAATCCAAAGCATCTTTATCAGTCAACGTAAGCTCATAACTATTACCGCTTTTTGGAACACATGCAAGGACTGTTCCTCACCAACTTCTTTTCCACATTAGCGATGACGTCGGCAGCTTTTATAGTCCGGTTATCACCTACATCCACTAACACAGTTTTTTCTTTAATGGAACGACCATCCCCCCTTCCACCAGACATGGTGAAGGGAGGTGAGAAAGTCTTAATAAGTGTCAAAAATGCACTAAATATGGCCACAAATAGTTCTACTAAAACAATATATGGAATAATAATGACTAACCATCAACGGATGGCTAGTCATACAACACAAACTTAACAGATTTTTCTCTGGTTTAGAAGGCACGTCTTCGTTATCCAAATCCAAAACCGGAAGTCCTATGATGCCAAGTTTTGACATGCAAAATCGGGTAGTTGAGCGAAATACATTTACCGAAAAGACGGCAGGTTATCAGGCGTGACATGTTGAATACTGTATTGTTAAATATTTTCCAATTCAATCTTCGTTTTGTTTCCGGAATGACATAAAGAGTTGGCCTTTTCCAATTGATTTCCTCGCGTACGGATGTGCACTGTCATATCGAAACATGTCAATGAGTTGAAGGATAGGATGTCTTTCGTTTTTCCTCCTCCAGTAAATCCAAAAAATAGTTGTCCGGTAGTAAAAAAGGGGGCACCCGGGTTCGAACCGGGGACCTCTCGATCTGCAGTCGAATGCTTTTTCTCTTATAAAATTTTATTCACATATTTACAAATAAAAGTGATTCAGCCAATCTCTGAGATCACTGTAATAAAAACAATATTTGTTAGTTTTATCCCTCAAATTGTTAGTAATTGATTTTGAATTCCATCTAGATACATATTTTGACCAAACAAATAATAATTAATTCATTAAATTATAATAAGAGTTACAACAGAAAAAACACAAATGACTGTCTTTTCATCATATTGTCATTTTACCGTCTAAGGCGAGGTAACTCGTTCTTTATTTTTAGAACAATGAAAGTCCACAATAAAAAACAAAAAAGAAATAATATTTCAGCAGTCGAATGCTCTACCACTGAGCTATACCCCCAGATGAAAAACTTTTATCTATTTTGGGTTCTTATAGGTGATAACCTTAATTGTTACAACCAATGCTAGTTGAGAGTTAAGATTGTTTGTAAAAAAAGATGTTTCAAGTCTGTCATTTACATCAGATAATTTCATTGATCTAATTGGAAAAAGTTGACGTGGCATTATTGATAAGACTTCGATTGTATAATGACAAACTTCTCCGCCTTAATTTGGTGGTGCGAACTGGGTCGTATTAAACGAAATTGAAATCCCAACATTGCAGACGATTCCATACACTTGGTTGAATTTTGATGTTTTGTAAGATTTCTTTTTTTTTTTTCACTTGCAGCAAAAAGGGCCTAGCTTTATGAGTTGAAATTTCACAAATCTGAAGCAAGAGCCTCCATAGCTCAGTGGTTAGAGCACTGGTCTTGTAAACCAGGGGTCGTGAGTTCGATCCTCACTGGGGGCTTAGGAGATAATATTCACAACTCCCCAAGTTTTTGCTGCCGTTGTATTGGTTCTCGTTCATTTTCCTCAAGATTTTAAATAGGAGAAGTGCAACTTTATGTAACAGTATGATGCCAAGTTTTGACATGCAAAATCGGGTAGTTGAGCGAAATACATTTACCGAAAAGACGGCAGGTTATCAGGCGTGACATGTTGAAAACTGTTTTGTTAAATATTTTCCAATTCAATCTTCGTTTTGTTTCCGGAATGACATAAAGAGTTGGCCTTTTCCAATTGATTTCCTCGCGTACGGATGTGCACTGTCATATCGAAACATGTCATTGAGTTGAAGGATAGGATGTCTTTCGTTTTTCCTCCTCCAGTAAATCCAAAAAATAGTTGTCCGGTAGTAAAAAAGGGGGCACCCGGGTTCGAACCGGGGACCTCTCGATCTGCAGTCGAATGCTCTACCACTGAGCTATACCCCCAGATGAAAAACTTTTATCTATTTTGGGTTCTTATAGGTGATAACCTTAATTGTTACAACCAATGCTAGTTGAGAGTTAAGATTGTTTGTAAAAAAAGATGTTTCAAGTCTGTCATTTACATCAGACAATTTCATTGATCTAATTGGAAAAAGTTGACGTGGCATTATTGATAAGACTTCGATTGTATAATGACAAACTTCTCCGCCTTAATTTGGTGGTGCGAACTGGGTCGTATCAAACGATCGACGAAATTGAAATCCCAATATTGCAGACGATTCATACTTGGTTGAATTTTGATGTTTTGTAAGATTTCTTTTTTTTTTCACTTGCAGCAAAAAGGGCCTAGCTTTATGAGTTGAAATTTCACAAATCTGAAGCAAGAGCCTCCATAGCTCAGTGGTTAGAGCACTGGTCTTGTAAACCAGGGGTCGTGAGTTGGATCCTCAATGGGGGCTTAGGAGATAATATTCACAACTCACCAAGTTTTTGCTGCCGTTGTATTGGTTCTCGTTTATTTTCCTCAAGATTTTAAATAGGAGAAGTGCAACTTTATGTAACAGTCTGATGCCAAGTTTTGACATGCAAAATCGGGTAGTTGAGCGAAATACATTTACCGAAAAGACGGCAGGTTATCAGGCGTGACATGTTGAATACTGTATTGTTAAATATTTTCCAATTTAATCTGTTTGTTTCCGGAATGACAAAAAGAGTTGGTTGGCCTTTTCCAATTGATTTCTTCGCGTACGGATGTGCACTGTCATATCGAAACATGTTATTGAGTTGAAGGATAAGATGTCTTTCGTTTTTCCTCCTCCAGTAAATCCAAAAAATAGTTGTCGAGTAGTAAAAAAGGGGCTATCCGGGTTCGAACCGGGGACCTCTCGATCTGCAGTCGAATGCTCTGACACTGAGCTATACTGAGCTATACCCCCAGATAAAAAAAAAACTTATCTATTTTTGGTTCTTGTAGGTGATAACCTTAATTGTTACAACCAATGCTAGTTGAGAGTTAAGATTGTTAGAAAAAAAAAGATGTTCATTGATCTAATTGGAAAAAGTTGACGTGGCATTATTGATAAGACTTCGATTGTATAATGACAAACTTCTCCGCACTCAATTTGGTGGTGCGAACTGGGTCGTATTAAACGAAATTGAAATCCCAATATTGTTAAATATTTTCCAATTCGATCTTTTTGTTTCCGGAATGACATAAAGAGTTGGCCTTTTCCAATTGATTTCTTCGCGTACGGATGTGCACTGTCATATCGAAACATGTCATTGAGTTGAAGGATAGGATGTCTTTCGTTTTTCCTCCTCCAGTAAATCAAAAAATTGTTGTCGAGTAGTTAAAAAGGGGGCACCCAGGTTCGAAGCGGGGGCCTTTCGATCTGCAGTCGAATGCTCTACTACTGAGCTATACCCTCAGATGAAAAACGTATATCTATTTTGGGAAGGGGTTTTCGAATGCATCCAAAGCGGAAGCATGTAGTGTTAGTGTATTGTATTCGTATATTCGGTGATTTGGAGAATTGTTTTCATGATTAATTGTTGATGCTTAGTTAGACTTTAGTTCGAAGATACTATAGACAATTTCTGTTGATAAACTGTGTTGAAGTTTACCCCTATTCCTGGTCGTTTCAGGAAAAGGGGGAGGACACTAAGGTGTACCTGACTGTTTTGTGTTAGGTGTGTTCGGAAAAATGTCTCTAGAAACTAGACGTATTGGGAAAATGCAGAATTCAGATAAACAGCCAAAATATATGAAAGGCGAGAAGTTATTTAAGAAAGAATTGCAGTTAAGGTAATTTATATACCAATTAGGACATTTTCGGCTGCGAAAGTAATTGAAGCTGCGGAGAAAGTATGTGGAGAGGACTCCGTTTTGGCAGTTGTACCAAATGAAGCTGAGAGTTTTTATGTAATAACAACGAATACAGAAGTGAATGCTGAAAGATTGACAAGAGGACTAGAGATAGATGAACATTCTTTTGATTGTAATTTTCAATTTTCTGATTTAGTAGTTGTTTCATTTTTGAATTTGTCGACGATTGTGTGATAATTGATAAATTGAAAAAAAAAACGTACAATTCATTCACCCGTATACAGACATGTATATCCGGGAACTCAGGTTGCTGATGGCACTCGATACGTGAAAGTGAAATTTCCACCTGGCTTGATTTCTTTGTCCTGGTCAATGAAGTTTGATACCGGTTACGGAGAAAAATATTTTAGAGTAGTTTACGATCACCAGAAACAACTATGTAATATGTGTGGGTCTCCTTCACATAAGTATAGACAATGTCCAGATTTGATTTGTCATGGTTGTGATGAACAAGGACACAAAATGAAAGATCTGCAGTCGAATGCTCTTTTTTTTTTTTTTTTTTATCTTGATAAAATTTATTGCACAACTCATTATTATCTTCTACATCAATTTACAACATTATTATGAAAACATCAAGTCCCTATACTATCATGCTACCTCATACTAATCTTTCATGCAGTTCATTCATCCAACTTATTTTAGAAACCTACGCAGAATACAAAATAAAACATAAAATTAACTGATAACTGTCTTTGTTTTCAGTAAAAAAAAGAGACGAAAAACGAAACGAATTAATCAAATGTTCGCACGGGACTGGACTCCATTCCACCATGCGAATTTACGATCAGAAACGTTGATATTCATCATTATAAAACAATGTCTATGAGGCAACAGTCAATTATAAGAAGTCATAAAAAAATCTGCAGGCAAAAAAAACCCTAGCATACACTCAATCCTACATATTTAAACGCGCATGCTCACAAAAATTGAATTTACCAACAAATTATTAACAACATTTTTTTTATTTTTAGCATATTCAATCATTTGAACTATTGCCTGTTCAATTTCAGCATTCATATATTTCGTTTCACGAACATCACTGAAGTCTTGTGTCAATACTGTATTGAACTTTTTGTAATATCGGTCACTGTTAGTTAGTTCGTCGTATGATTTTTGGTCCATATCAAAAATAATTAGTCTACCTGTATTTTCAATTTTGCATATCAGTTTACCACCTGTATTTCTACTTTTTTTCAAGACAAATTTGGATATCAGATCACACTTTTCATCATCACTTGCATCATGTACGATTTTTATATTCGAATTATCTGATTCACTTTCTTCTGTTCTTATATTTGAACTGTGAATTACTTTCTGTTGCAAAGTTGTGTATTATAAAACAGAGACAAATAATAAAAAACAATGTAAAAAGTGTAAATATGGTGGCATATTTCAAATGTACAGTGAAACATTATATAAGCTATTTCTATACATATTGTAAATATACAAACAGACTCTCCGTTTTTAACAATGAATTTCTAAGTGATAATTGTATTGTTTTATGAGATGAAGATATCCTGCTGTTTTATTTGTAAATATGTAGTAAAATAAGATATAATATTGACAGTTTGAACTGAACATGTATATTATGTAATTGTTTTATTGGAGATTTGTAAATTGAAGTGATTGTTTTATTGAATATAGATTAAAAAAAAACAGCACTGGTCTTGTAAACCAGGGGTCGTGAGTTCGATCCTCACTGGGGGCTTAGGAGATAATATTCACAACTCCCCAAGTTTTTACTGTCGTTGTATTGGTTCTCGTTCATTTTCCTCAAGATTTTAAATAGGAGAAGTGCAACTTTATGTAACAGTATGATGCCAAGTTTTGACATGCAAAATCGGGTAGTTGAGCGAAATACATTTACCGAAAAGACGGCAGGTTATCAGGCGTGACATGTTGAATACTGTATTGTTAAATATTTTCCAATTCAATCTTTTTGTTTTCGGAATGACTTAAAGAGTTGACCTTTTCCTATTGGTTTCTTCGCGTACTGATATGCACTTTAACATCGAAACATGTCATTGAGTTGAAGGATAGAATGTCTTTCGTTTTTTTCTCCTCCAGTTCGAACCGGGGACCTCTCGATCTGCAGTTGAATGATGAAAACACTTTTGTCAATTTTGGGTTCTTAAGAGTGATAATGTTAATCGTTTACAACAAATGCAACTCGCGTATTGCGTACAAGATTATAAGCCTGGTATCTATGACGAGTGTATTTATAACCACTGGATCGATGCTACTGCTGGTGAACGTTTTCTCCCCGATAGTATCACCAGCCCTGTAGTCAGCAATTCTGTGTAGACATGAATTATCATTGATATGGTCAATTTTTTATAAATTAGTTGTAAATTAAACTTACAATTTTTCGAAATACTAAGGATTTTCTACCCCACAAATAGATTACCCTTGCTGTATTTGGTAAAACCTTTCGGAATTGTGTGTCCTCATTACTCTTCAACATCTTACTTTATTTGGCCTTTTAACTTTTTTGGTTCGAGCGTCACTGATGATTCTTTTGTAGACTGGTGTACAAAATAGTTAGCCTGGGTTTATTTACATTAGACATCTTCATTATTCTTTTTTTCACTTTTTTACAATTTTGAGTTTTCATAGGTGATGACCTTAATTGTTTACAACTAATGCAAGTTGAGAGTTAAGATTGTTTGTAAAAAGATGTTTCAAGTCTACTACTGATATATGTACGTAAAGTGATGTATCATATATTTTAGAGCGGCTTGAGTCTACTATGGATATCAGTCACAATACTCACATGTATGTTCGAGGTATAATATCGAATGATACGAGAAATAAAGAGTAGACATTTCTTTATATCAGAATTTACATCTTCATTATGAATTAAAAAAAACACCACTTTTTTTTTAAAGTATTTGAAACTTTGTTACGGCAGCCATGGTGTTTGGTTGGCCGGAACACTCGAAAACTTGTTTCAAACTAGACACATATGATTGGGGGCCAAATGGTTAAGTGTTTTCACATATTTTCTTTTTTTTAAATTCAATGAACATTGAAGGTCAGGTGAGTATCTTTAAAAAAACTCTAAATGAGCTATGAAATACAATTATTAAGTTATAAAGTTGCACTAAAATCATAAAGTTGCATTAAAATCATCCTTTTTTTAATTAAAAAGTATTTATGAACACATGTGCTCTCAATAGTGTTTATGAACACATGTGCTCTCAATAGTGTTTTACTACTTCTATAGTCATTTACACTGTGTTTATGTCAAAAATCTAGAAAAATTTTTTCAAGCCAGTTGCATATGATGGTACATAAGATATAAATGTACAATAAAACTGTACATTACAAGCCAAATGTACAATAAGTACATTCGGAAATAAATTACAATAGATACTTGAGCATGCTAGGTATTCCGCCTTTTCTTACTTAAGACAAAAAAGATATTTCTATTTTGTAGAGAATTAAACATTTCTTTTATTACAGATAAATAGATCATGCATCTAATGTAGGGACGAGTTTTCAGTTAATTCGAATTATATATCCGTCTAATATTTCGAACTAAATCACTTGTATATTAACATTCAATGCCAAATAGTTGTAGTTTAATTATTGTTTAAAGCGTCGGGTTTTTCCATTGAGTGAGCAATAAAAATACTTAATATGGCGAAGGCATACACCTCATTATTTTATATGCCTCCTTTTCTAATCTTTCTCTGTGATCAGGATGTGCTATTTTGATTAATTCAAATGCTCGCTGTCGCATGTTCTTACCAAACAAATAGGCTATTCCATATTCGGTCACTATATAATGGACATGCGCTCTTGTTGTAACAACACCGCTACCTTAAATGGAATATACAATTGTTAATATTTAATAGATGAAAGTATATTTTTTTTTACAGAGAAACAAGTATCTAATCCACTAAAAATCAATTTGTATGTTTTATAGTGTTTATACAGTAACTTTTTTGAGAATGGATTATTTAATTCATACAGCAGTCAAATGCGAAATTGAAAAATGATACCATTTTGAATGTTTAAAACTCATCAAAGATACCCGGCTTATAAGTTAATACGCCAGTAACCGAAACAGTATTTTACTGTATAGTTTTTAAATTTTATGTGTTATACTGTAATTGATTTTGAATATCTTACCTGAGAGAGAAAACAACTAGAATGCATTATAAAGACACCCACTTTTACACACACACACACATACCTTTTTTGAAGTATTATGAATCAAGCAAGACATTAGAATATAGTATACAGTCTTCAATAATAGACAGGTGTCTCTTAAATACGTCAAGCTCCAAATTGTCTCTTGTATTACTGATTGTTTGTACATGTATATGTATAGTGGAGCAATACACGTGAATAATGGACAACAGAAGATTTGTGACCAGTCATATAATTTTGAAGCTTCCAGTTGAAATCTAAGCATTCTTTAAAGTTGAAATATGTATTGTAAACCATATTTTAATCCGTTATAAATTGGGGTGTCATAATTACATAGGTACAACAGTTTTTCAAATATTTTGTCATACATTCGTACAATTCTATATTTATTTAAAGATTTGTACGTTTCTTAAGCATGTATATAAGTTGTGATACTTTGAAAAAGTAATATGATAACCAACTGTCTTGCAACTGCTACCTACTTGAACTTGAACCATGCTCCAATATCAAATAGCTAATTCAATGTTCGGCAACTATGTTGAGTGCATATATCCCACTGCGCTGGCAATTAAAGATAAAAATAATTCAGGTTTGTCTTCGTCATACCTTATCCTACAGTTCGTATCTCTCTTAAATACTTTTTAGAACTGTCAGAATAATCTGTCGTAGAACTATCATAAACTGTCCTTTCCATTCGTTATGTTAGTTGGTAAGTCTAACGTTAATTTTGTCAGTTTTTATGGACTTCCCCTTTTTCAATTGACCTTGGAGTTCGGTACTTTTGTTATACTGTCTTATAACAGTTCTATTTTCATAGTTACAAAAATATTTACCAGTTTTCAGCATATTGACAATCTTACTCTCTCCTCTCTTGGTGCTAGATGTCATGGCAATAATAGGCTTTCCTCTACCGTCTAAAGATAATGCAGCTCCACTGATAAAATCAATCTGTCCACCGAAACCGGAGTATATCTTTTCTCCTATCGAGTCAGCGCAGACTTGTCCACCTAAGTCCACCTCTATACACGAGTTAATTGCGGTCACTTTTGGGTTCTGACAAATTACTGCCGTACTATTTGTGAAGGAAACATCACACATTTCTGAAATTAATAATTTAAAGTATTTTCATAGCCTGAATTAATAAATATTTTGATAACAGCATAGTATATCAATTCTCGTTTTAAAATACTTTTCTTTATGATATTTTATTTGTAAAACACAATGTGTTCAATTTGGTGATAATTGCCGTTTGTATTGTATTGGAATGGTTAGAGAATAAACTTTGTTAATTTAAATTTCATAGTTTTTTATACGACCGTCAGTGAAGAACGCCTTGTTGTATGTACCGTGAGATTAATGTTTCAATGTAAGTTGTATCATATATATTTATAAAATAGAAAAAAAAAGGATATGGGGTATCCATCCATTACACAAAATCAGTACATGCGCAGCAAAAAAACCCACAATAAGTATTAGTTTATAGAGTACCCCCATATGTATTTTAGTGAGTTCAAACTCATTTCTCATACAAAGCTGAAAGTAACTTGAATAGTTAGTATTCACATGTTTTAGGTAGCAACATGGATATAATTAAATTTGAGACAAACAGAGGAAATCAGATCGCTGTTTTATAAGATCTCACATAAAGATTACCCAATGAATTAAAGAAGCCATCCATCTTGTTGGACTTCAACTCCAACTGATAATTTTAGGATACCCTTCAACTGACCATGAATCGTTTCAGTCTCATTTTAACTAACAGATAATTGCGTAGTTATAATCTCTGACGCAGTGAGATGTTATGAGAAAGAAAAGACGGACTATCGTTTGTACACAATAGCTGAAATTTCCCGTACAAAATTGCGTGCACGTCTTTAACTAGAATAGAATAAAATTTCGGTAGATTTATATAAAGTTACACACCTTAGATAAAGTTTTAAAACACAATTGCATAATATAAAAGTAAGGATGTGGGTATTATTACCAATGCGACAACTTTTCAACCATTGGCCAACGGACGAGGATGTAAACATCTATAGGCCACTGCATGTCCTTCAACAATGAGCAAATCTAATACCGTATAATAAGCTATAAAAAGCTCTGGCATGACAAAATGTGCAACAATTTAAATGAAAAACAACGATTGATTTATGCTTAAACAATAAACAAGAAACAAACATGACAAGCAGCAACCAACGACAGCAACTGAATAACAGGGTCCTGACTTGGTTCGGACACATAAAGAATGTGGTAGGCTAAAACATGTTTGTGAACAAGCAACATACGAAAAAGCCATAAAACTCCGTAGGAAATGTCTTTTTAGGCACGTAGCACAAAAGAAACAACTGACAAACATACAAAAGACACAAAGTACTGATCTAAGATAACTGACAATTATCGAAAGCTACTCAAAGCTTATTTCTATTAAAAAATAATCCATGTTTTCACGATTTAAACAGAATCATTTTGTACAGAAAATAAGTTGGATTTATTCAAAGACAACTATCGCTTGGTAACAAAAGTTGTTACGGTAAAAAGTCTGCTAAGAAATGTCACATAAATCATGCCAATAGTTTTCTCGTTTGAATTGTTTTACATTTGTCATTTCGGGACCTTTTATATCTTACTTTGCGGTATAGGATTTGCAAATTGTCGAAGGCCGCACGGGGACCTATAGTTGTTAACTTCTGCGTCATTTGGTCTCTTGTAGAGAATTATCTCACGGGCAATTATATCACATCTTCGCATTTTTATACAGCTGTATCCAAAGGTCGAAAGAAAGTAAAGTGATATGAAAACCGTTTTGCTGTTCAAGTGGAATGCATTTAGCATATTTACAGAAGCTTGATAAACGTATACTTGTTAAAAGTCAAGTGATAGGATAAATGAAAAAAAAACAAAAAAAAAAAAAAAACATATACGACAAAAAAATCTTTACCGAGATCCGTCAAGATATATTTTTCGTTATCTTACCAACAAAGGGATTGTCGTCCATGAACTCATACAACCGTTTGGTTCCAATAGCAAATGTGCTAATAATATTCCCCGTTTGTACGTTTTTCCGAGCATTTGTTATATTCCCGTTTTCTACTAAGTCTACCACGCCATCACTAAACATTTCTGAATGTACTCCTAAATCTTTATGATCCCTTAGTTCCGCTAAAACTGCATTTGGTATAGAACCAATACCTATAAGATAATAAAAATGTTGGTCTAACAGTGCATTACTTATATATCCGCGTGTCGATACGATCGACACATAGAAGCAATGAAATAACTTACATCTATTGAATAGGAATGTTTCTTAATAGGAAAGGAGATTAAATTAATATCTATAATAACATATGAAAAGTTTACAATATTTTTCAGTTTTTTATTTGTATGGATTGATTGCGTCTTTTTCATAGATTGTCACATGTAGCTGCGCATGAGGCTTTCCAGCATCTAATAATTCTGTTTTGAAAAAGCTCCAATTTATACCTATACCAAGTACATAGAATAGTGCGCCATCTAAAACCAAACTTCATTAACTCATACAAAATATTATTATCATTATGTCTTTCCCTCTTTCATGGGTTTCAATTCTTGTCCTGGTTTGACTAGGTTCTTTTTGGTTTTATCAACTCTTCGAAGTTTATACAACGTTTCGGACTTTCAAATATTTTGGCCTCGAGCATAATATAAGACACATAAAAAAATTGTCGAAATGCACATCTAGTGCAGTTAAATTGGTACCTTAAATCCTATTACTTCCACTTGGTCGATACCTCTGATGGTGGACTGTTAGTACGCGAGAGTATCACGTCCAGTAGCAAGTGCTTCAGTACTGTCGTGAAAATATGGATATTGTTTTATTGAAATGTGTTGTTATCAAATCTTGGAAATTATCTTAAATTAAGGAATGTTTCTCCCTCATGCATAGTGTAGTCCTGACTCCAGGTTCTTGTTTAATCTATACTTTTGGTCCATTTTAACTTTTTCAGCTTTTCAAAGTATATATTAGGTTTTGGACTTACAAGTATTCTGACCTCGAGCATCACTGAAGAGACATTAATTGTGGAAATGTGCAGTAAAGTTGGTACACTTAAAAGTTATTCAAGGATATTGCACTCATTTTTTGTGTTTGAAAAGTTCATACCCATTTGTAGCGTAGCGCCATCTTCTACTAGATTATCTGCTATCAGCCTCCCGATCTTTTTCTCCTCTTGAGACGGTTTACTTATAGAAAGTTCTGGAATACGGAATTCACAGTCTACAATAGTATCTAAGTGCGACTGATGGATCATGCCGTCTCCTATTGTTCTTGGTAGGTGTTTATTGGCGACACCTATAAAAAGACAAAATATTAAAGGCTAATAAAAATGCAGTGAAGGAAATTAATATTATTTTGTGAACATAGCAATAAGTTGTCTTTTTGTCCTCAAATAAATGAAGCACTGTGGTTGAATTGATGGTATGATATTAACATTTGTGTTTATTTATGAACAGCAGTATAAATATTTACAGTATAAATTTTGAAACACATGGACTTTTTTTAGAATTTGATATAACCATAATATATATGTTTATCTATGTGCAGATGTACAATGATAACGTGGATTATAAAAATAAGAATATGATTGTCAATGAGACAACTCTCCACAAGAGACCCAATGACACAGAAATTAACAACTATATATCACCGTACGACCTTCAACAATGAGTAAAACCCATACCGCATAGTCAGCTATAAAAGGCCCTGAAATGACAAATGTAAAACAATTCAAACGAGAAAACAAACGGCCTGATTTATGTACAAAATAATGAACGAAAAACAAATATGATGTACAACAAAAGACGACAACGTCTGAATTACGGGCTCCTGACTTGGGACAGGCACATACAGAATGTGGCGGGGTTAAACATGTTAGCGGGCGCCCAACCTTCCCCCTAACCTGAGACAGTGGTGTAACAGTACAAAATATGAACAAACTATAAAAAAGTTGAAAAGGGCATAACTCATCAGATCGATACAAAGCACAAAAACAGGTAACAAAAACACAGAATGTACGTGGCAGGGTACTGATACATCCCCACAACAAAAAGACACTAAGTACAAATCTAAGAGTACTCGCAGTTACTGACAGCTATAAAATCCAATAACAACTAATAAAAAAAAAATCATGCATCTAAAAACTGAAATATCAATCAGTACACATCCAACATCCAATGGATTTAGTGTAAAGACGTCATTAACAGTCAGAGAAAACCATGACCTTGTGCAATGCCAAGATACAGGTATCGACAGATTGTAGAACCATGAATGTGCATATGTATGTAAAAATAATATTTAGTTTGATTTTAATTTACTCATAACAAAATCAATATTAATACCAATAAAAACAATATTCAAAGATCTAATCATAGTGTTGAATTGGTAACCTTTCAGAATAAGTTTATCTAAAGGATCGATAAGTTTACCTGGATCGTATCTAAATTTCCGGGCTCGGTAAACAACATCTTCTTTAAAATTATCCCGTTAAAAATAAGTTTCTACAGGTACAACCAAACTTCAAAACCAAATCTTTATATCTAGGGAAGAATTTAGTAAAGGTTTTAAGTAATTTGTGGTAACGAAATCCCTGACTTAATAATTTACCAGTAATACATAGATTACGGTCATTGAAATGCAAAACGTCACAACAGACACGGGCATAGCAAACAAGTTGTGATATATAAACACCGTAAGATGGTGCCAAAGGAACATCACCGTCCAAATAAGGAAAATTAAAAAAAGGGAACGAAAAATATTTATTTTGAACACTATCACCGCTTTCTTTGTATAGTTACTGAAAATTTTAAAGAGAAACGAAAGATTTTATGATCTATGTTTTAAGTACCAATGATATACTTGGCATTCTGTATCGCAGCACGGGTACAATCAACACTGGGTCCTAAGGAACAGTATCCGTGTTTATCTGGCGGTGTTACTGATATCAAAGCTACGTCAAGCTCAATCTTCTTCAGTCGAAATAACAATGGTATCTCATAGAGAAATATAGGTGTACTGTCAGCTCTACCTTCACTCACTGCAGAACGAGAATTAGCAGCAAGGAAGAGTGAATTCGATCTAAATATTCCTGGAATGTACATATACCCATTAAAACTATTACAATCCCAGGAGCCAACTTCAGTGCCTTAGAAATTAGCATTAATTTATTAATATATTTATATAATTGAGAATGGAAATGGGGAATATGTCAAAGAGACAACAACCCGACCAAAGAGCAGACAACAGCCGAAGGCCACCAATGGGTCTCCAACGCAGCGAGAAAATTCTGCACCCGGAGGTGGTCCTCAGCTGGCCCCTAAATAAAATTGTGTACTAGTTCAGTTATATATTTATATATATGATAATTATTTCTATGACTGTATCTTACGATCCTTTACGATAGATATTTAGCTAATCTGCAATCAATTCCATCTTCATGCTTAATATATCATGTACTGTGTTACAGAGGAAAGGTGACACTAGGCCACCGAAAGCTGAATTATTTAGTTCAGTCTAGGTGGCCGAGTGGTCTATAGCGCTGGACACAGTGCAGGCGGTGTTGTTTCGATATCCCAATAGCATGAGTTAGAATCCCGGCGAGGGAAGAACAAAAATTTGCTTCCACAAATTTGCAGATTTAACATTGTTGTGCTGATATTTAGAGTAATTATGTATATTATATATATATGTGTGTGTGTGTAAGGGGGGTGTTTGTTGTGTGTGTAAGTATAAGTATACGTATTCCAAATATTATATATTTTTGTTTACACTAGATCTGCCGTTAACATACAGATATAGGAAGATGTGGTATGAGTGCCAATGAGACAACTCTCCATTCAAGTAACAATTTATAAAAGTAAACCATTATAGGTCAAGGTACGGCCTTCAACACGGAGCATTGGCTCACACCGAACAGCAAGCTATAAAGGGCCCCAAAAATTACTAGTGTAAAACCATTCAAACGGGAAAACCAACGGTCTAATCTATATATAAACGAGAAACGAGAAACACGTATGAACTAAATAAACAGACGACAACTACTGTACATCAGATTCCTGACTTAGGACAGGTGCAAACATTTGCAGCGGGATTAAACGTTTTAATGGTACCAAACCTTTTCCCTTTTCTGAAACAATAGTATAACATCACAACATAGAAAGACACACTATAAAATATCAATTGGAAGGCTTAACTAAATCAAAAAACGTAAATTAACACACAATGAACGAATAAATTTGATCTGTGATACCTGAATGCAAATACATTGTTAATAAAAATTATAACATCCATTTCTCCAAATAACAAAAAAAAAACCATTAAAATAATGAAAACCGACAAATTATTATTTAAGGATTAAAGTAAAGTGTATCCTTACCTCCAAATCAGTAAGAGCATATAATCTGACTTATGGTAAACACAAGAAACTAACTTGAAGTACATAGCAGGCAGGAAAAGGGGAGGTGATAAGATCTCTACACTTTATTAATTGGGAAAATTTTGATAACATACTATAAAATCTAAATCGAAAGACATATAAACACCGACCCAATACGAATTAATTTGTTGCGGAAAGACAATCTGTGTTTATATGCATGTAGCTCTGATGTAACAGAATGTTGGTATGATTTGGAATGTCCCTCTCATTCATGTTTAGATATTTATTGATAATTTAAAAAAAAACCCGCCAAAATCTATTCAATACAGTTCTTAGCCCTCTATAAGCATACATAATGAAAAGTTTTTAAAAATGACACAAAGTTGTCAGTACATATGTGAAACTTGAATACTGTGAATTGAGGTCAAGTTTCAAGGACTTTTTTAATGAATTAAAAGAGAATTAGACCTAACTTGTGTGTGTTTCTCGATCCTCTTTTCGGTCTTTAATAGTGGAAAAATTGGCACAGGTTTTCCTTTTGATATATGTCCTATTTTGGTAGTAATGTTGTTATTTTTAGGTGCTGTTTTTTGTTTTTATCCATCCACTCTTAAAGTATAGAGGTCGAAATTCGAAAAAAAAACCTAAACCTTGGTATTCGGGATTATTGTATCTCCCTGCGCCCTCGGTATGGAGATGTATCAGCTCTACATTCTTCAATCGTGAGTTCATTCCATGTTCACACATAGCCTCAATCAATGGCAATGGAGTAGCTGCAGCTCCATGGATGAAGACTTTATGCCCTGAAAAATAAAAAAAGTACTCATGTGTTCATTACTGCTTTCAATTTTCCCAAAAAAAGAAAATTACGCTACGTGTAATGCTTTGCTTGAGGATATCAACAAAATTTGATTTCAACAATGCCTATGAATTTGAGCTCAGGCGCAGATTATTTATCTTTTGTCATGAAGGAAAGTTTTTTTTTTTTTCTTGGAACTTAAATCTTTTTTTTTTACGATTGGAATAAAAAAACAAACTAGTTTTTAATAACATACAGGAACAGAAATTTCTTCTTAAATACACTTGACATGAGGGTTTATGTTAACGAAATTTAGTAAATGGTTATTCCCTCTGATCTAAGAGCTTGAGATTGGCAGAAAAGTAAATAGTGTATTTGACTGTCCTATTTTTTGGACAAAATTCGTAATGTAAAACATGATTTGTTTGCTTATTTTTGTATGAACTTATTCATCATGTTGACCTAAGTCTTTTTCTAATTTATTCAAACTTAATCATATTTCTTCAACCGTAGTATCGGATTTAGCGACGCGGAAAGACCTTTGCAGATCAAATCTTATACCGCAAAGAAAAAAAGTTACAAAGCAATAAAGAAAAAAAAAAAAAACGCCGGTGAAGGATCGGCTCCACTTTTTAACCAAAAAGTAGACAATTAAAATATCTATGCCTGAAACCCGAACTCGATATATTTGTCAATTCATAGAATACAAAAAATGGAGTTCATTGGTAAATTTTAAACTGCATTCTTAATTTATATATTTTTTAGACTTTTTATCAGTTACAAAGCAAGTTAAAGAATATTGTATGCCTAGAGAATTGTTTTCTTTCAAGATCATCAACATTGTTATCTTTTTTATAAATCCTGTATTTGTTTTATTCCGTTTTATTTTTTAAAATTTATTATAGAGAGCAGATAACTGAGCGTCTGAAGAACTCGTCCTAAAAGCATACGTAATTCAGTTGGCAATACTGTACAAATTAAACAAATCTGCTCTATGATTTATTTTAAGGGATCCGAGGCACTGTTGTGGTATTTGAATTTCACCTTTAAATGAAAAGATAAGAAATCTAATTAAATAGCACAGAGCTACAAATTTTAAAATGTTGTGTAAATACAACCAGTCTAGGTTAGCTAAACGAAATTAAATCGATCTCAAAAGGTCAAATGGTGGTCAGTAAAATTATTTTACCTTGACTTTGTGATACCGTTTAATTTTTCGTGTATCCAACTTTAAGGGAAGGAATTCCAACTACATAAAAATGGGGGTCTGAGTAAACATAAAATTGTGGATTTTAAAAATAATATTGTACAATGTATATATCAGCTGGCTGACCGTAATAATTAAGTGAAAAAAATACAGAAACATAATTTTGACATTATACACTCTTGTGAAAATCCAACAAAGGTCAATAGTGGACAGTAGCATTACCTCAAAATGTTTTCTTTTGGTCTAATTATTATAGAAATAGGTACCCCCAAACGGATATTGAGTAATAGCGACTTACCAGACTGAATAACTTGAACTGCTTCCTCTGCCGTTTTCTTCTGAGGATATGTATCTGCCAGTGGATGGAACGGTTCGGGAGCATATAGGTAAAAACTTCTCACTCTCATGTGTCCAACTCCAAATTTGTTAAGAATTCGTAAACTAGAATGTATAACCCGTAATAAAAATACCATGATGAAAAACTAACCCAACTTGTTATATATTCTATCCTCTAGTAAGTTGTTTTCGGACTGTAAGGAAAGTTAACTTCAGAAGACATCATCTTCATCGCATTAACAATGAAACTTAATAGTGTTCTTGCATGTATGTGATTAATCCATTGATTATATTTATGATATGCTATGAACTATTATCTGTTTCCATTTTTCAACTGATTTCTAATGATTAAAACTAATTATAAGCATTACACAGAGATAATAATATGAATGGTGATACGATTATTTATAACTTTAAACAAGCAGTGTATATAAAGTGCGAATCCAGGTAGTTCATTTTCACTGTTGTATGCGAGTATGTCTATTGTGGAATAAAGGATGATGGGAAAACTGCGGTTGTTTACTTTTTGAAAATACAAAATAATTGATTTGAATGTATGTTTTAACACAATTTCATTAAAATATAACTTTTTAATGTATAATAACAAGATTAAAGTCCAAAAAAGTGTAATTAAAGCAGTAGAATGCATGATATTGATTACTGAATGCGATTCATTTTAACTATACATGCGATGAATTATCATTGTAGGTGCAATCATTTCTGATGAAGAATTTATGGAGGTGCGATGAATTTTTATTGTGTTTTTTTTTTTAATGTTTATTCGACATGCAACAACTGAAAATAGTTATTAAATGACTTTAATATTGATGATATTTACAATTTGAAATGCAAGCTAGTCGTAGATGCTTACTTGAATATACACGGGTATAACCACGATCATATCATGCATATTCAAATATTGTTGATGAGTTTGCTATTAGCTTGTCGTGGATCCGAAAATTTACTGGAGCAGAACGTCATTGAATATAACGTATTTCTGCAGCGAATTTTCCTTTAAAAATTTTAGAACTCGCCAAAAAAGGTTTTGAAAATTTGTCACGCCGTGTCACACATATTTCTACCATATTCATATGCTTTTGCACAACGAACAGTACAAGAATGTACAACGAACGATACTAAAGAAAGTAAACAAACTACAAAGAGAATGAATCGTGCATTGCCAAAATTCTGAGGTCAGTTTTTCAAGTAAATGTCTTCAATAGGAATTAAAACATTCGCATTATGTATTTTACAGAACAACAAATCACAAAATACACGGTCGCATTTAGTGTAAGAGCCTACCAACTATGCTCTATTTGTAGGTTAATCAAGTTTGAGTTACACAGAATCCATCTCAGTCATTACAACTAAAAGGACGTGCTGGGTCAGCTCCTCTTTATCTGCTATCTACGATGTTGGTTTACTGATAGATGGATCAAAGACTTACTACTTTCGATGACAGAAACCAATCCAACGCTGTACAGTCTACATTGTTGTCTATGTATATACCCGCGTCAGCATACACTCCAAAACCCATTATGGATGGGGAGTGTTATGCCGACTGACGTCCGAGGGTTTGTATCCTAGGTGTTAGACCTCCATTTCAATGTCTTACGTCTTTGGTCCTGATAATGCTTCCTGTCATCGTTAATACTATGTCCGAGCATCATCGACCAGTACTCCAACATCGTGGTTAGCAGGCTGCCAAGCTGACCAACCTGGCCCTGAAAGCAGCCGTTGTGAAGGCAGTAAGTAACAAAATAGTCAACATACCAAAACCAAAATGGCGACCGTCCTTTTCAACTGTTCCAGCATTTCGTTTTTTGTCAACAAATTATTTAAACGCTCACCAAACGCTGACCGTGCGAGAGCTTAACATCCAGTCAAGGTTGTTAAGAACCACCTAGACAGATAGTTACACAGAGTGTTTGTTTCGCGATGTTAACAAGTAATTCACAGACCTGTCTATTTAAAATAGTCACATGGTGTTCATGTAATATAAATGGTATACAATGCTGCCAGGAGCAGTAAACTTTGTTTTCATTAACATTGAATACTTAACTGAACAGTACGTCAATTAGTCTTTGGTGAAAATATAAGAACGGTCTATCTACCAATATCGCTTCGCGATGTAGCGATTAACGTCCGGAATCAACTGTACGGTGGTTATACCCCGTGGTATAGAACCATTCAAACATGTAACAATAAACTGTTTTCAATATTTCCTTGTATTCTTACAATTGCGTATTTGCTTATTTGTAACACCGACTTGTAAGAAATTCAAACATAAATTAAGGTAACTCAACTGTTGCTCGAACTTTCTTTACTGTATTAGATGTATATGACATGATAAATATCAATTATCCAGTCATCCAAGCGTCAATTGTTTGTGCAAGATATGAAAACGTTTCTACTCATTCAATCGTAAAATGAAGATCGTTTTGTGAATGCTCTTTCTTATCTAAAATGCATTCATTAGAGCTATTTTCCTAATGCTTGTAGTTTAAAGGGTTGGTTGCCTTGCTTGCTTTGTTTGTATAAATGTTTGCTCAATCTTTATTACAATTCTTAAGCAAACATTTATACAATCAAAGCAAGCAAGCCAACCCCACCTTTAAACTACAAGCATTAGGAAAATAGCTCTAATGCCGTTTAATCTATTAGTATGCGATGTAGATTTAGACCGAAACAGAATCTTTGCTTTTCAGGTAACGTTGATTGGCTTAACTGTCAAAGATACATGTATTTAATGATGGAAAGGATGCATTTTATCCTACATATAGATCTGGATCTGAAAAAATTATTAGAGAAAGTAGAATTGACTATATTAGCAATAAATGCCATTTTTTAAGGAATATATTGTTATATTACTTTAGACTATCACTCACTAAGTATGCATATATTATCAATCCTTCTGACTTCATGAATTTTGTTAGAGAGTCGGCTGAATTAAGACTTTATATAATGAAAATTAATTACTTTCCTTATGTGAAAATGCATCGCATGTACAATAGAAATGAATCACCTTACAGTGAAAATGAAAGTCTAGTATCATTATTCGACAGTAAACATGAATCGCATAACGAAAACAGAATAGTGGAATTTGATTCAATATCAACAAGCTGAATAACAAAGCCTGTTTTAAGTTATATAAAATTAATAATTATGTTAAAAGGTACATTTTTCTGCAAACGAATCTTAACTGCTACTTTTAAATCTCTTGCACGCTCTGTTCGTGAACTATTCTTAATATTTATCTATTTGTGTATTTGTGTATTAATTTTGCACCTGGATGACTGTAGGCGCGACGAAAACCCGTCCGCATCTCATACCTATATCATGAATTTATAAAAACAGTACACATTATATATTATTTCTTATTTTATACAAAAAATCACGAATTTGTCGTCTGTTTATTTAAAATTCTACATCAGAAATTCATCACGGATACAGTAAAAATGACATTTCAGGATTCGCACATTACATACACTGACAAGTATTTCAAACATATGTGGTCGATTGACCTTACATATAGTCTTATTGTGTATGTTCCCTTAAATAAACAAATTTTAATCTATGACGGGAGATCAAGCACACTTAGTAATAGCAGTATAACATGTTTCTCTGTTTGAATTTACTAGAGTATTAATGGTGACTGGATGCGGCCATTTTACTTTTTTGGCCTTTGATTTTTTTATTATGCGAAAACGCGAAGACTCAAGAATGAAAACTCAGTCAAAAACGCGATTTCGCCTTTTCGCGTTTCGCGATCTAGCGAGGTTTAATGTTGGTATGTTTTCCTCTTTTTGTTTATTTCCTATCTGCTTTGTTATTCTTGGAAAAAAAGTTGAGAAATATTTTAATTCGAGCGCCACTGATGACATTTAAGTAGACGACAAAGATGTCTGTCTGGATAAATTATAAGCCATGATGCATGATGAGTTTTTACAACCACCGGGTCGATGCCAACGCTTGTGAATATTTGTGCTCGAGTGTATCACCAACCCAGTAGTCAGCATTTCTGTGTTGACATGAAAAATCACTGATATTGTCATTTTCTTAAAATTTTGTTTATTTTATTTATTTTTTTTTTTAATTTTTAATTATTCAAAAAACTAAGGTATATCTACCAACAGGCAAGGAGCACCACTTATGTAGACGAAAAACGTGACTCGCTTAACAAAGATGGAGTCAGGTATATTTGATGAGTTCTTACAACCACTGGGTCGAGACAAATGCTGGTGGACGTTTTGTTGCATAGGGTTACACAACCCCAGTGGTCAACACTTCTGTATTCACATGAAATATAAATGATAGGATGTTTTTCTGTAAATTTTCAGTTAATTTTTTTTTTAATAAAAAGTATTCGAAAACGAAATATATCTAATATATCTAATATCGTCATAAAGTTTTCGATCTTTATATATTTGGACTGAAGCATCACTGACACATTTATTGTTGAAAAGCGGATCTGGTGCAGTTAAATGTCATTTTTGAAGTGCCACATCAATCAAACCATTGCAGTTACTGCCTAGTAAATTTAGGCCTAAGTCCTTCAAAGTATGACAAAGATGTATAGCTAGTTATATACACACATCCTTGGTCCCTTTGCTGTTACCCAAAATAATGTTGATTTTCATCTCGCGCAAAGGTGACTAAAGCCCTCAAAATCCTAGCTTAAACCCTGAATGTGTACCGTTAATGTTATTTCTGTAAATTTCTGTTTGAAAATGTTGAATTATTCGAAACCTTAAGGTTTTCTTTCTTCTTACAAGCATAGATCTCCATAGACGTATTTGGCACAAATTTTCGGATATTTACACACAAGTTAAATATGAATGGAGATCATCTTTGTCAAGGGTCTTTCGTTTGTATTTGGGTGAATGGTTCTGATACGGACAACTGAGTGGCTGTTGTGATCACAATCTTCCTCTCTGTATATGTATAGATTGGATTAAGAAATACATATTTTCTGTCCTTTTTTTTAATTATTGTCAAGACATTCTGTCAAAAATTGAGTTCGTATGACAATTAATGAATAAGTAATAAAAATTCAGCTACGACACATAAAATTTGGAAATTGAATCATTTATATTTTAAGATTTATAGAACTTAAACGGACTATATATATCTATATATGCATAAATCCAAGATGAACGATAAATACTCCGGGATCATCTAGTTCTATTCACTTCCGTATACTGACGCATTATGTCTACAATTGAGGGTCCTTGGTGGCTGAGTATAATAAGTATTTCAACTACTGTACCACTATAGCCTGTCAACACTGATGTTGTGAGTACGATCCCCACACAAGGCAGGTGCGTCCTAGGATTAACAGTTTTCCTGCCAAACGTTGGTGGTTCTCTCTAGGGAGTCCAGCTTCCTTCACCAATAAAAACTGGCCCCCACGAAATAGCTCATACTGCTGAAAATGGCGTTCAAACACCAATAATCAGTCAATCAATTTCTACAATGGTATATTGAAATGATTTTTACTATACGTATACAGTACATTGATAATAACTATAAATACTAGTACTCATCAAAGATAGCAGGGTTAGAATTGTGTACGCTAGGCGCGCGTTTCGTCTACATAAGACTCGTTAGTTAAAATAGTGCCAAATCAATACGAAGTTGTAGAGCTTTAAAAATCGAATATTCCGAAAAGCTGTGCCAAATACGGTTAAGGTAATCTAACTGGTGGCAAAAAAACCCCATTAGTGTTTCGTATAATCTAATATTTTATATACAGTAAATTTACAGAAAAATTAACATATCAATGAAATTTCGAATGTTTACGGTAAAAATTCGGCAAGCATAGACTGTAAAAAATATATAATGGATAAATGTGTTATTCAATAACCGAGGCCTTCTGATTATATGCCATATTTTCATTTTTATCAGATGTTGAAAAGAAAAGTGTATTGGGTTGGTGACACACTAGTGGACGAAACTTCCAAAAGCCATGACATCGACCAAGAGCTTGTAAACACACACCAAAGATACCACAATTCGTAAAACGACACATCAATGGCGCTGGAATCAAAACAGTTTGAAGGGCAAATCAAATAGAAAGTTGAAGGGGAAAAAGAACAAAAACAAGTTGGCCATTAATGTCTTGTTGAAAAAAAAAACCCGTAGTGTATCAAATAATTCAACATAATTGGAATAGAAAATTGTAAGATAATACTATATCATTGATATTTCATGTAAACACAAAAATGCCGACTCGTGGGCAGGTGACACCCTCAGGGACGAAACGTTCACCAGCAGTGGCATCGCCCAAATGATTGTGAAAACTCATCAAATATACCAGGCTTATATTTTGTTGAGACAGGCACACTTTTCATCTACATATGACTCATGAGGGGAGCTCGAATCAAAACAGTTGTAAGGCAAGTCAAAAACGAAGCTGACGAGCAAACAAGAAAAGCTGTGCCAAATATAGGTGAGGTTATGTATGCCTGGGGGTAGAAACACCTTAGGGTTTCCAATATTTCAAAATTTTGTAAATGTACAGCAACTGACCATACCATTGATATTTCACTACGGGCTGGTGATACACTCGGGATGACACGTTCACCAGCAGTAGCATCGACCAAGTGTTTGTAAAATCTCGTTGAAAATATCAGACTTATAAGTTGTTATGCCAGACGTGGGTTTCGTATATATAGGAGGTACAAGTGGCTCTCGAATCAAAACAGTTGGAATGGAAAAATAAATACGGAAGTTGACCTAGTGTTTGTAAAGACTCATCAAAGATACGAGGCTTATAATTTGAAGCGCCAGACCCGCATATCGTCTATATATGACACACTAGTGACACTCGATTGAAGCAGATTGAAGTGAAAATCAAATATTAAGTTGAAGAGGATGTTAAAAAGAATTAAAAAAGTTGAGCCAAATACTCCGAAGGCCATCAATGCTTGCACCTGTCCTAAGTCAGGAAAGAGGGACGAAAGATACCAGAGGGACAGTCAAACTCATAGATCGAAAACAAACTGACAACGCCATGGCCAAAAATAAAAAGACAAACAGACAAATAATAGTACAGATGACACAACATAGAAAACTAAAGACTAAGCAACACGAACCCCACCAAAAACTGGGGGTGATCTCAGGTGCTCCGGAAGGGTAAGCAGATCCTGCTCCACATGTGGCACCTGATGTTCAGTGGTTGTCGTTTGTTGATGCGGTTCATAAGTGTTTCTCGTTTCTCGTTTTTTTTTTATATAGATTAGACCGTTGGGTTTCCTGTTTGAATGGTTTTACACTAGCCATTTTTGGGGCCCTTTATAGCTTGCTGTTCGGTGTGAGCCAAGGCTCCGTGTAGAAAGCTATTATGATTTACTTTTACAAATTGTGACTTAGATGGAGAGTTGTCTCATTGGCACTCATACCACATCTTCTTATATCTATTGGGTAACAAACCTTTGTGCTTCGAAGAATTAATAAAATTAAATCATTGATATTTCATGCGAATGAAAAAGTGCTGACTTCTTGGCTGATGACACCACCAGGGACGAAACGTCCACAAGCAATCGGCCCAGCGGTTGTAAAATCTCAAAAGACTAAGTTTGTCATTTGTTAAGGCAGACACATAAGACTCACCAAGGCACTCCAATCAAAACAATTGGAAGGCCAAATTAAATACAAAAATTAAGAGCATAAACAAAATTCCGCAAAATCTGAGGTCATGCGGGTAGAGGGTAGAGTGCTTCAAATAATTCAAAATTATATCACAAAAGTGCTGATTGGTGGGCTGATAAAACCCTCGGGGACAAAACGTTTACCAGCAGTGGCATTAAACCAGTGTTTATAAAAACTCTTCAAAATATCAGGCTTATTTGTTTGCGTTTCGTCCACATAAGACTCACAAGTGGCGATCAGATCAACACAGTCGGGAGTCCTAATTAAATACGAAGTCAAAAGCGTTTAAATAAATTCCGTAAAAATCTATGTCTGGGAAAGAAAAACTTTTAAGTGCTTGGAATATTTTTCAATTTCGTAAATAGAAAAGGAGAAGGTATGATAACAGCTATTCTTTGGTTTCTAGAATTGCAAAAATAGTAAATTTATTCAAGCCTTATCAACATTAAAATTTTAATGATGAATGAGCAGGTTGATATAATCTGGACACCTAATTGCAGGTAGTTTACTTGTAATGTAAAAGAGAGACAAAAGGTACTAAAGGGATATTCAAACACATCAGTCGAAAACAAATTGGCAATGCCATAGCAAAAAAAAAAAAAAAAAAAAAAACAAAACAAAAAAAAAAAAAAAAAAACAATCGATAAAAGATGACGTCTAAAGCATGCCGAATTTACAGATTTGACCTAAAATAGCCATTTCACGCATTTTTTTTTTTTTTCGGTCATATTATATATTAGCAACAGCTTTACCAAAAAAAGTTTTCGAGTAAACCTGTTGCACATATCAAATTATTAATGACAATATCTCAAAATGGGGCTATTCTGGCAGTTTTTGCTGTTTACACTAAATGTAATAACATTAACGGAACATTAACGGTTTCCTATTTTACTGTACCAGATGCGCATTTCGACAATAAATGTCTCCTCAGTGATGCTCGGGGCCAAAATGTTTAAAAAAAAAACAAAACTTACACAAACGTTGAAGAGCTCCTCAAACCAAAATGGACCTACAGTATAGCCAAATCTGGACAAGAAATCGGTGCTTTTCATGAGGACGATATATATTCCTTAATTTCGAATGATTTTCAAACTTTTATTACAGCAAATTTCAATCTAACAATATCTAAATATGACAGTGGTGTCGAAGTACTGACTACTGGGCTGGTGATACCCTCGGGGACTGATAGTCCACCAGCAGCAGAGGTACCGAAGAAGTTTGAAGCGCTAATGACAATCTGTGAGACACAATTCGAACCTATAAATACTGGTGTCTGACTGGCTAATGTTTTGAACATCTGAAGGATGTTTCTTTTGTAGATCTGTAATACTTTCGAATTCAAGAGGCAACAAAGTAAAAATATCATACCTTCTCCTTTACGAAATATGACGATATCATTGATATTTCATGTAAACACAGAAGTGCTGACTACTGTGCTTTTGGTGGTAAATACGAATCAAAGACCGCAAGCGTATAATTTGTTACTCAAGGTGCTCGTTTAGTCTACATAAGACTCATCAGTGGCGCTCGAGCAAAAACAGTTGGAAAGCCAAATCAAATAAAAAAATTCAGAAAATTTGTGCCAAATACAGCTTTGGCTATATATTAAGTTAAGACGACAGTAGTTTACCGCTAGTGCTGTTTAACTCTCGTAAATCGATTAAAAAGAGACAAATCAAAGTAACAAACAAAATCTAAGGAAATCACATGAGCTACAAAAAAAGTGAGACCGGGTGCGTCGACAGGGTAAGCGTCTCCTGCTATCCATGCTTCACCCGTCATGCGAACTCATACTAGTCAAAATGTCTCCTGCTATCCATGCTTCACCCGTCATGCGAACTCATACTAGTCAAAATGTCACAATCGGAAATAGGACACAGTTGAAAATATGTTGCCTAGCTGGGTAAATTTACGTGAGTTGAGACAACCCTATACATCGTAGGTACAAATGATAGAAAATGGCCTACAGTTTCCTGGATCCAAAGACCCAGGTGGGTAAATTTACGGCACTTCTACAACTGAGGTCCAAAGTTGGGGTATGGAGATCAACCTACCTCTCCCAACTTTAATACGTAAAATTCCCGTATGACAAAGCGTTTGTCCACATTAGGTTGAAATGATAAGCAATTGCCTAAGGTTGCCTGGATCCAAAGACCCAGGTGGGTAAAGTTACAGAACATCTACAACTGAGGTCCGAAGTTGGGATATGGAGACCATACCCTCCTAACTTTGATTTGTATAAAATTCCCTACAGCAAAGCTTTTATCTATGCTAGGTACAATGATAGAAAACGGCCTACAATTGCCTGGATCCAAAGACCCAGGTTGGTAAATTTACGGCACTTCTACGACTGAGGTCCAAAGTCAGGGGTATGCAGATCGGCCTACCCTCTCCCAACGTTAATACGTAAAACACAATAGGTACAAATGATAGGCAATGGCCTGAGATTGCCTGGACCCGAAGACCCAGGTGGGTAAAGTTAAAACATCTACAACTGAGGTCCAAAGTATGTAGACCATACTCCTCCCAACTTTGATTCATTAAAATTCCCACGGCAAAGCTTTCCTCTACGCCAGGTACAAATGTTAGAAAATGGCCTACATTTGCTTGGATCCAAAGACCCAGGTGGGTAAATTTACGAAAACTACTACAAATGACAATGTGAGGTTCAAAGTTGGGGTATGGAAATCCTACCTCTGCCAACTTTAATATGTAAAATTTCCCTATGACAAAGCTTTTGTCCACAATAAGTACAAATGATAAGCAATGGTCTGAGGTTGCCTGGATAGGCAATGTCATGAACCAGACCGAAGCTAGCGAACAACAAGGCGATATATCTAAAACCGAAAAATTAAAAGACAGCAACAGCAACAGCAACGGCCGCCGTTCAAAAAAATATTTAAAAGGTAGAAATTCCGTCCAGAAATTGCAATTTACATCTCTATCAAGAAATGGGATTTACCACTTCTGCCACTCCCTTTTCATGGTAACATTCAGTACCACAGTAAATCTACATCTGTCAACGGATTGACCACCAATGCCACCCTTCAATTAAGAACATAAAAGAAGTCCTTCCCTGAAAAATAGAACCTTTATTTAATTGAACTAACAAACAAATTAGCAGAAATGAAACTTTAATGACAGAAAAAATATATATAAACCATTTTGAGCCAAAATTTACTTACTCTTGATTTATTTGCTATGTAGGTCTTGTAGAGTAAAAACAGGTGCATCGTTTGCGCAAGGTTTCGAGGTTCCGCGGAACCCAGTGTCTCGCCAACTTTTGCTGTTAGTCGCAGGCTCAACAAAATGGGGAAAAATTATTAAAATTTTCCTCTAGATACTATCTTTGATTGTAAGAAGCTTCTATCCAAGTTTGGTAAAAATCCAGGATGGTTTATGAATCTAATAAATGTTTTAAAACTTTAACTGCACACTGTATGTAATGTTAACTGGAAGAAAATCTAAGTCCATTTATAAGTAATATACGGAAAATCAGGAAATAAATTTTACAAAATTTCCTTCTAGATACTAGCTTTTGATCATAAACAAGCTTCTAACACAGATGTTTACTAATCTACCTCAAGAAGCGTTATTGGGTGCGGTTGAACGAGCCTATGACAGTTTTGACAAATCAAACTTCAAAGTCAGTGCTCCGCCGGTCCATGTATTAATACATTTGTTGAGAATCATTTTAGAAAACAATGTATTTGAATTTGATGGAAAATTTATAAACAAATAATAGGTACGGCAATTGGTGCAGTTCCTTCACCGGAAATCTGTGACATACTTATGTTTGAAATAATGAATCAAATTATTTCTGCATTTCAACATAAAGACAAAATATTTTATCATGGCAGATATAGAGACGATGGGTTCATAATATATGATGGGACATCAGATGAAATAATAGATTTGTTTCATCTAGCAAATGATTATAACCCTTATTAAAGTTCACTTATGAAATCTCAAACGATAAAATGTCGTTCTTAGATGTTGATGTAATTAAAGGTCAAAGATTTACAACACATGGCATTCTTGACCTTGAAATACATTTTTCTAACTGTTTCGAATAATTCATTTATCAGGTCCTGATGAAGGTAAATCGAGAAAAGTGCTACGGACGCATGAAATTTATAAAGTGTTTAGGAACGCTCAAAGCCGAATATTTGAAAGCCAAGGATGTATAAGAACTGCATTATGACGTTGGAGATTTTCCCTCGAATTTTGGATGCTAATCATTAGCCACATTGCGAAAACGACGCGTTAATTGTGAATGCCTTATTTCATGCCCTTGCTATTGTATCGTATGCCCTTGCTATTGTATCGTATGCCCTTGTTACTGTATCGTATTCCCTTGTTACTGTATCGTATTCCCTTGCTACTGTATCGTATTCCTTAAGACTTATCAGTGGTGCCTTTATGGAGGCAAACGTTGCCAAGGCATTTGATACATTTCTAAGACTACAGCCAATCTGGAAGTCCAACCAGTACAGTCTTAGATCAGACAGTAATGTAAAATCTGTCCAACTGTAATATCCAGAAAGCTTGGGTGTTTTGGTAACTGAAACAAAATGATCAAGGATACGAGGCTTATAATTTGATACGCTAGACGCGCGACCTTCAAAATATAATGGCATTCCATACTGGCTGCTTATATAATTAAGAAGGACTACCAGAAAATTCAAACAAGATCAAAACCATGTGTCTCTTTTAAAAAACTAATGCCAAGATACAGCAAAGAACGAAGGTTTAGGTGGTTAGGTCATGTGTTGAGAATCGCACAACATCGCACACTAAAACAGTTATATATTGCAAAAAACTAGGGAGAGCCCGAATCACCTTGCAAAGAACAGATTGCAATAGAATTAGATGAACGGAGTTACACATGTGTTAGGCTCAGAACAGGACTAAGGATACAGAGAAGCAGAAACAGTTTGTTGAGTCATGTCAAACGAAGGACGATTATAATAGGTAATATATAAAGTTAGACCTAATCGTGAACATTTTACCTGACAAGTGGAGGTGAAAATTAGTAGATTTTCAAACCATGACTTTATTTCCATAATTCACTTTCCATTTTCTCACCTGGTTTACCTAACTGCAAGGGCATATCAGATTTCGAGGAATCTGCAAATAGGTAACACCAGCAAAGAAATGTCTTGCCTCGTGTAATGAAATGACATAAACGGTACCAATTTTGTTTTGGCACCAGATGAATATTCAGACAATTAATGTCTCTTCAGTGGGGATGGAACGAGTACTCAAGTTTTCATACACGAATAAATTGTACTTGACATTTTCTTCTCAGCAATATTTCAACATGATTGTAAATGGATATCGTTGATATTTTCCCTTATTACATTGGTTGCAATGAATTACCGTGATTTCTCAAATGAAATAAAAACCGATAATTTCACATTTGAAATAAACTCGGTTATTTCACTACTCTGACGTCATACAATAATAGGTGTTGTCAAGACGTTGTCGATGACGTCGCATCAAAGCAAATTGTGAATGCGTAGAAAACGATATAGTTCCTTACATTTTCTACTTTCAATTTCATTAAAAAGCCTGTTGTCAATGTAATAAAAAAAGAATTCAAATCTCGAAAAATATTCAACTCGTGACTGAACAACACTGTAAATTAACTCATGCGCTACGCGCATTCGTGAATTAATGTGTTGTTCGGTCACTCGTTGAATATTTTTCGAGATTTGAATTCTTCGATTAGTTATTCTATAATTAATCATAAAATGAAGAGTGATCACCTTCAATGTTGATAGCAAGAAAATCTGATTTTTCAGCTAGAGTTCTCAGTCATCTGACCTTGGTTTCATTTCTGTACTTCACGTTAACGTCCAGTGGCAAGTATGTCATCATATTCAGGAAATGAACAGAGTTTAAATTGAAAACTATGTAATAGATTAGGACAATTGAGATCCTAACAAGAGTTCCCTTCATTGGTGGCGTGATAAAACCAGAAAATATCCACGACTATCACTTATTGCAAAACGTCTGTTTGAAGAATAGTCATGAAATAGAGTACTAACATAACAAGGTAGTTTTTATTACCGAAATTATCAGTTTTGAAGTATTCGAGAATTCGCAAGAAATTGAACTAAGTACTCCTGTATTGATTCCATAAAAATACCATCCCTACTCTTTAGTAATGATCAAAGCCAAAATATTTGACAGTCCTAATACAAACGTTGAAGAGCTGATAAAACAAAAAAGGACCAAGTAAAATAAAATTCTGAAAAGGAGTCAGACCTATGCTTGAAGGAGATACATTTCTTAATTCAAATTTCACTATGAACAATAACTATATTCTCGTGCCAGTACCGAAAGCTAAAGAGGGGGCAAAAATCACATTAGTGTAGGGCTCAATTTCAAATCCCAAATTTAACTCATATTGAACAAAATTTACTTGACACAGAGATATGCCTCACCTTTATGTAAGTTTGATTGTATAATGAAAATGTTGAAATTAAAATGGCGATACTTTCACATGTAAACTTTGCAAAACATTCAAATTAGTCTGAAAACATGATTTATTTATTAGTTTTCATTGGCTTTAAACTAGCTTTCAGTAACTGTGAGTACTCTTATTTATGTATTGTTTTTATGTTAATTGTTGGTGTGCGGATCTTTTGAGTTACGCCAATTGCTACTTAGTTTTATAGTGAGTTCTTATGTTGTGCTGTTACACCACTGTCCCAGGTTAGGGAGAGGGTTGAAAACTCACGTTTAACCCCTCCACATTCTGTATGTGCACTGCTTGCCCCAAGTCAGGAGCATGTAGTTCAGTAGTTGTTGTTGGTTCATGGCTGTCATATTTGTTTTGTTATAAATTATGCCGTTAGTTTTCTTGTTTGAATTGTTTCACAATATTCGTGTAAAGGGCCTTTTATAGCTGACAATGGTATAGATTTTTTCTCATTGTTGAAAGCTGAACGGTTGCCTATAAGCTGACCTAAATACAAAACCTTTAACATGTAAACAATGAAACAGTTTCAAAGTCAACTAGATATCATTGAGATGGGAGCCATCTCTGTGGGCCCCGCTGTGAATAATGTGTGGTAAAAAATTTGTATCTTTATCATTGGACATGGGGTTGTCAACTGAAACCAAGTTTTTGACCTTGACCTTTGACCTAGGAAGTTGTACATAAATTATGACACACCCTCTGGTGTTGGTTTATATACATGTCAAGAATAAACTTTGAAATCATAACATTTCTCAAGATATAGAGCGGACACGATCTTTACCATAGGACATGGGGTTGTCAACTAAAACCAGTTTTTGACCTTGACCTTATATACATGTCAAGTATAAACTTTGAAATCATAACGGTTCTCTAGAAATAGAGCGGACACAATTTGTTATGTTACGGACGGACGGACAGACTAATCACTATAGGGCATCCGCCATTCGGCGGGGCCCTAATGAACCATGAAGAGGGGACAGGTCATATAATCTCCTTGGAAATTAAATGATACATGCTTATACAATTGTCATCAAAATTATTGACTCAACATAAGTGGTTCATCTAAAACTGACCTAATAAAAAACTTTTTGTAAACTATGCAAGTTTTAAAATCAATTGACTATGACTGAGGGGCAAGGCCAAATAATCTTCATTTAAATGAGATGTGCCAATGCAAATACGACTGAATACCAAATAGCATTGACCTTCCACTAGTGGTTCTCCTTGAACTGACCTTATCACAAACTTGTACATTGTCGACCGTCAGCCACCAGAAACAGCACATCTAAGTGTGAATTTTCTACTTCTAGGAGGCAAGACAATGAAAGCATCAATTCAAAACTATAGGTTAAGATAAAATCTATTCCATGGTTCAGAAGAAGCAGTGGATTGAAGATATTTGTTGGAAATGGGAACAGCCCAATTTCGAATACAACTTATATCTCATCTAGGAGACATAAATTGCAGAAATCCAACACATGTATACTACACACACAAACATATTTGAGTCTAGTCCATACAAACCTTTATCTGCCATGCTCTAACCATTTTGTACTTGTTGGTGTTTTGGTTACTCTTTCATAAGAGAAATATAACAAATATCAGGAGTATATATTCTTGTTTAATTTACAAATCTGGTTGACATGATTATGCATTGATGTTATTACCCTTATCATACAATGTTATCAAGCAATACTTAAATGTTATATCAGTTTAGATTATCATACAATAAATACCTTCTGTAGGAAAATAGTTCTATCCCCTCACAACTTACAAAATAAATAACTGAAATTACAGTGAAACCCTTAAATTTAGTTATGTTATAGTTTTCCAAATATGAACCAGATCTGCCTATTGACTGTACAACACAATCACCTTAAAAGCTGACCATGTCACTATTTCTATAGCAAGTTTGACTTATTTGTGTGTACATAACGTTAACTTTTCCATATAACTCATATACAAACAAGCCTAAAAAAAATTGAAAACAACACCTTATAAAATTCATGCATCCGAAGTGCTAATTGGTGATCTGGAAAATGGTCACAAGCAACTTCTCTGAAATTTACTGATAATCAATATTATCACTAAAATAAGAAACATTATTATCTTTTAGGGATGCTCGTTTAAAAAAATCAATGTGAATCTCTGATGACACTTTTTATTGCCCTACTATACACTGAAATTTTAAATGTATGTGTCTTCTAAGACCCCCAAATTACTTTATTTTCTAGAACAGTCTTAAATGAAAATTTCTTTAATTTCATGAATAGACAAAAAAAAGAAGAAACCTTGTGAAAGCACATAACTATCTCCAATAACTGCCTTATCACTTTTTAAATGTACTTTTTTATAGATACCAACACAGACATATTTCTCATATAAAGATGGTGGAAAAGACAGAAAGAAGAAAGTATGCAGAACATAATATATAAAATAGCCACACCATAAGTTTAATGCATTTTTTTTAGGTTACAACCAGAAGATATACCATAAAGACATGTGTCAAGAGCCTTCTTTGGTCCATAAACTGAAGTATCGTAAAATCATGTAAATTTTGCATTACAACTAAAGATAGGTATGTACAAAATCTAAACTGTAAGGTCTTTAATAAATCAAGAATATTTGAACTGATTTAAGAAATGACATAAACCCAAATCTTAAATTAAAAGTACAAATTTCTGTAAAAAATTTGGCAAAATAAAACCTATGTAATAAAATGGTCTATGGTTTAGATTTTCCGTACTTTATGCCACATTTGTTGGGTGATTTAATTCGTACAGCTCTTTACCTCAAGATAAGCCTTGTTAGCTGGCTAAATAAAAAAAAACAAAATATACTGAACCACCAGTTTTCTTCTTTAAAAACAGCTTTACTTTAAAGGCTAGAAGGACAGCTGTCACACAACATGAACAAATTATATTAATAATATGGGATTTGGGATATAGGTCCTTTAAACAGCAACCCAACAATGCAAAATAAATTAAAGAAATCTAGAGGTCAACATACAACCTTCAACCAAAAACAAGTGTCTTAGAATACACAATGTCAATCTGGTAATCATAGTCGAGAAAAGGCATGAATAAATTCATAGAAACAATCTAAAGAATGTAAGCAATACCATATTCGCTAAATGACAAAATATATTAGAAAGCAACATTATCTCTACTGGAGTATACATATAGAATTATCACAGTTCAGTACAAAATTTAATCAAAATAATTAATAAACATAGGCATGCAATTTTCTAATAGCTGTTTCACAAACAAATGTAGATTGCAATCAAAAGCAATGCAGCAACAATGTGAAGTTTTATGGCTGATGGTGGATTTCTCAATATGAAGGCATTCTCTTAAATTCTAAAATCTGTATTTCTAAGATGTGTTTTTCATATTTTATGAATTTCATAATTTGATAATAATTCCTTATATTAGTTTCTGTATATACAATGTACTTTATTTAACAGATTTTTGGATAACTGTAGGTATTATTTACAAATTAGTTTGTTTCTCACACAGAAACTGAAAATTAGGGCGATCTAATTTTTGTTTCCGCTGTTCTGAGGGTTCATGTATTGCTGTTTTCTTTATCTGATAAAGCAATTGCTTTCTAGTACATTTTGTAGGAAAATTTAAATTTGCAGTACTAATGTATTAGAAAATAATTGCAGTTTTTATTTCCAAGGTAAAAAAAATAGCAGAAAGATAGATGTCTTTCATTATTTCTAAGGAACAACAAATAGGCCCTATCTTTATCAAATGATTGATCCTCTCTCATTATTTCTTTCAAGCATCATAAAAAAAAATCAATTTTGAAAGTGATGACCCAAATGCATGAGGAAAGCATGGAAAATTCAGTGGTAATCATTCTTTAAGATTACCATGGGATTACTGGAATGCCTACAATATTAGCATAAAACTGGCAGAAAACATGGTTAAAAAATTTATGGAAGGTGCAAGTTAATTTTAAGAGCCTTTCACTCCTACATGTATTTCTGGAACAGCCCTGAAGTTCAGATCTAAACAGAATGTATTACCTATACAATTAAACCTTAATCTAGTAGTTGTGTATAAAACATTATGCTATCTCTTCCCCTAAAACTTATGAAATTTACTTCTGATAGATATAGGAAGATGTGGTATGAGTGCCAAGACAACTCTCCATCCAAGTAACAATTTATAAAAGTAAACCATTATAGGTCAAGGTACGGCCTTCAACTCTAAGGCTTTTTTTTGAAATACACAACAATGCATCATGTTCAAGTTCAGCTTTTTAAATCTAGAAAAATGTTACATATGTTACCCATGACATGTTACAAGAGATAGCTTAACAGAACGGAAACCTACATATTAATTTAAATCAGAGGAAGAAAAGTTTAATCATGTTATTTAGAAAGAAAAATGTAGAATAGAAAAATAGGTGTAGAGAAACACACATTACTCAAAAGGCAATTGCAACATTTACAGATTTCCAAAGCACATTAGCTAATGACTATTCCATTTAAATGGATTGTGGAGTGTAGAAAGGGACTTCCAAAATCTCCCCACAACCAACATACTTTCTATGAGTAATTTTGCATACATCAAAGCACAGGCACTCGTCTCAGAAAAAAAAATTCCTATATACCTTTATATAACACAAGGTACTTAACTCATGATTTAGAAAAATGTCAGCCGGTGGCGAAATTCCGTTATATGCCGATTTCTCAGCTGTCAACCCCACTAAAACTTGTTATGTCGTAAATCTAAATTGATTTATCTTCACAATGGTGTATAACACGCCTACTTTTGTTGTCGGAATCATCCGTAGCAATCCTACCCAAGTATGTCAATCTAATTATTTCGTCTACCGACGATGGATTGGAAATAAACGCGTCACGTCTCTTTATATATCTCGGTTTCCGATTGGTCAATTTTATGGGAAAGTCTAAATGATTCTCGGAGTTATCTGATCTTGTTTTTTCATAATTTTAATAATTAATCAATTACTGCGTTAGTTGTGTGTTTCAATTTGTCGTCCGTGAGTCGTCTGTAGACGAAATAATTACGATTTTTCTAAATCGCGAGTTAAGTACCTTGTGTTATATAAAGGTATATAGGAATTTTTTTTTTCTGAGACGAGTGCCTGTGGTCAAAAGGTCATACAAGAATGACTGACCCACAACCCATGTAAATAAAAACTTTCCTTCCTACCCTCTCACATTCATTTTAATGTACTAGTTCATTACATAGGTATAACGTATATGACAGAGTGTTAAGCTTTCAATCGCCCTGTTTCACAGTGAATCACAAGTGATTTTTCACTTAAATACCTTGTGTGTAATGAAAGCATTGATAACATGGGAACACCAATGTAAAAAATCTTCACCTAGCTTTACAAAAATGTATGAATATACCTTAAAGTTTGACAGCTTTACAACTATTACATGTAAATATGCCCTTTATCGGTAGACAAAATAGTATCACATTTTGAAGATTTTTTCTAGATATAAGTTTCACTGAATATCTTAATATTTCCTCTTTAAAGTAAAAATGTTTACCTATAACAATAAATGACTGTGAATAAAAGGAGATATATGAATAAATACTGATTATGAAAAACCTTAAATAAATAGCAACAGAAACAGATCATTATTTTCAACTTTCAGAAATTTGTTTATCTAAAGATATTAGAAATCTGAGTTTCTTGCCTTAAAACAGTATATAGTCTAAGCGCCCAAGCTCTTAACATAAGACAGAAATGTTAGTAATAAAAGTATTTATCATATTACACACTATAATAAAAATTTCATCAAGAAAAACTTTCCATTAGCTAGTATTTAAATATGGTATAAAATATACATAAGATTCAAACTATAACCTTGTGATTTACAAAATCATTAAAACAAGTCTTAAAATATATATCAGTCAAACTTGATAAAATTGATATAAAAAAAATTCAAATCAGCAATTCAAATCAAACAGTAATTTCAAAAAAATTATCATATAATAGCACCATTTGATTACTGAAAGGCATATAAGATAAAAACATGATCTATTCTACTATAAACTGAGCACATGCAAAGATCACAGTGGACTCATTTCTTCTTGTAAATGACAAGGTATAGAACTAAAAAGATGTTTATTTGTCCTAGGTGAATGCTTCCTGGGTGAGTTCCGACAAGGTGACCCTGGAGATCTAAGTCTTTTAACTGGTTTGATTGGTGATCTAGTCTTCTTGATTACATGTCGAGGTGTCATTCCAGAGGCAGTTCGTAAAACAACCATCTCAGCTAGTGGAGTGGCAAGTGGCATTTTGATTGTTGGCACCTTAGATGGGTTAGATGGTGTCAAATTTTCACTCTCAATCATTCCATCTTTATGTTCTATCTTCTCATTACCAAGTATTCCTGTACAAATATCATTGGTCTGCAATGACTCACTAGAATGAGAATCTTTATTTTCTTTATCTGACTGAACTCCAGGTTCAAAAACATCAATGTCCATACTTTCATCCTCTACAACTTTTTCTAACAACATTGAAGATTCATTGAGCCTGCTATGATCAGCTGTATAATAGATACTAGGCTTCCTTTTCAGCTTTGCTCCATTAGGTACAGACACAGAGTTAGAAGGGGCAGCAACATCTTCAGTTGGCTTTAACAACAGAGTGGATATGGGTAATTTGGCCTGCCCTTTTCCAGATTTCTGGGTGACTGTGACCACATCCTTCATTTTAGCTGCTTCTTCATCACTCTTGGCAAATATCGTTGGAATTCTTATAGGTGACACACCCCGTTTTCTTGAAGTTGAATTAGGGAATCTATATGGAGACGTGTGTCTTTCTGCAACATCCCTATGATCACAATCAAATTGTCTGGCAGTAGAAGCCACTCTGCCCCTCTGCTGTGTCTGCAGCTCCATGATACTTTCATGTTTAGGTATCACTGTCTCTGCCTGTTTTATTTTAGGAGCAGGAGGACCCATCACCATAACATCTTCTGATGTTGTTGTTTTAGAAGCAAGATAACCTGCTCTGGATAACAGTTTGTGAGTCTCCATAGATATTTGTAAGTTTGGAGTAATGTTTGGTATTGCCTTTTTAGGTTGCTCACACAAACTCTGAGATCTACTAACAAATGCTCTCAATGGCTTCTTTAAATCTTGTTCTGAATTATGTTTTATTGTGTTCTTCATCCCTTCAATGGCTATTTTCTGACTTGAAGGACTAGTGCTTCCTATCACATCACCAACTTCTGACACATCAAACATTGATCCTTTTCCACTATCTGTTGACAATGTACGTGCTATTGTTTTCTTTTCCAACTTATTGAAAGTGTCTTCCTGTCCAACTAATAAACTATCTGTGCTAGTACTGTTCTGTATTTTTGGTTTAAGACTGATTGAAACCAACTCATCTGATTTAATTTGGGTGTTGACCTCTTTATTGACTGTGTTTGTCACATGCATGTTACTATCACAGTTTACAGGTTGTTCAGATGGTTTAGAATCCATATATTTTTTATCAAGCATGCCTGTAGAATCACATGTTGATTCTATGCGAACTGATTCCTCACATTCATTTTTATCCATCTGTTTACTTTCCTCCTTTTCTAAACAGTCTCCATTAGAATGTATATCTTTAGCATTTTGAATCTGTGGCAAGTCTGGAATAAGTAATGCAACTGGTTCTCCAATTTCTGATTTATCAAGTCCAAAACTTCTCCTCAATTTCTTAACATTTTCTTTTTCCCCATGTAACAGACCAGTTTTAACTGAATTTGGTTGACCCCTTCTTAAGCGAATTTTCTGTGCGTCCAATGACATAGAACGTGACAATGAACTATTGTATGTTGAATCATTGGCATACATAATTGCTGTATCTGACAAACAGTGTCTGGGTTCGTCTCTCCGAATATGTGATACATCATTTTGAGACATTTCAAGATCTTCATCTATAATAAAACCATCATTTAGTGAGTTACGATCATCACAGACAGACATAATAGATTGTTCTGTAGGTGGGAGTGAAGAGTTTGATTGATTTAAAATAACAGGTAAAGGTGATCCTTGTTCGTTAGGATCATCAGATTCTTCAGATGATGGTGGCGTACATTTTGGACTGGCTAAACGAAGTCCGACCTGATCTTGTTCAGATTGGGGGAACTCAGACTCAACCTGAAAGAAAAAAAAACTTAACAATTTAATAAATCGCAGGGTTTTTGCAAAAAAAATAAAAATTGTGGCAATTAAAATTCTTTATTGGCGAAAGAAATATAACGGTTCGACTTCGTCCATTGTTTAGTTTTTTTCGGGTTACTCAGACTTTTTCCCGGTTACTCGAACTTTTTCCCTGAACAGACAATACTGGGAATTCACCTTGAACTCGTTACGATTTTGATGGAAAATCAATAATCAGCTGATTGCATTCTATACCTATCGGCAACAAAGGATTATAATTAATAAAGGTGTTGATTGTATTGTTTCATGAAATGATGTGGTTAATTGGCTTCACATGTCACTTAAAGCATTTTATTACAACTTCGATTGAAATAATTGTTTTGAAGTGGATACTTTACAACATTTTAGCAACGCACGTGTTTGAAGAATATTTTATGTCTGCTCTTTTTCTTTTAACAATGGTCTGGGGAAAAAAAACTGTTGTTATGACGAAAAATGTTCAAAAGTAAGAAAAATCTCTGACTTTAAATCTTATTCTATAACTTTTGATAGAAATAATTTTTGAAGTGGGTAATTTTCAATCCTTTAAACGACGCACGTGTTTGAGGCATAGTTTTACATCCAAACTTTTCTTTTAATGATGGTCCGGAAAAGAAAACTATTGTTAAGAAGAAAAATATTCAAAAGTAAGAAAAATCTCTGACTTAAGTCTTTATCCTTCGACTAGACGGGAAGCACCTTATATACTATCATAGATGAATCCCGTGTTCCTCAGCAGAAGTAAAAAATTATGATTTCATGATCTATATTGCAATTTTACAGTATCTTTTAAAAACTAAATGTTTGTTATTATTGAGTGTTTATTCATTAAAAAAAATATTAAGAATTATAAAAGGTAAAGTTAGTTTTCTCGTTTGAATTGTTTTACATTTGTCATTTCAGGGTCTTTTATAGCTGACTATGCGGTATAAGTTTTACTCATTGTTGAAGGTTGTACAGTGACCTATAATTGGTAACTTCTATGTCATTTGGTCTCTTGTGAAGAGTTTTCTCATTGGCAATCATCCAACATCATCTTATTTTTATAAAACAATGTGACAAACTGATTTTTTTTTGTTAGAAAGAAGGAAAATTTTAAACGAAAAATATATTTATATTATTGGCAAAATAGAATTGAAAGTGGCGAAAAATATATTGTTTTGGCGAAAGAGATGGCGAAAAAGTAAATTGACCCAGGGGAAACCCTGAGACATATCAGTATAAAGGTTATGAATTTTTAAATAATGAGGAATTATAAGAGCATAACTATGTACTATTTTGATCTACATACATGCCTTTAATCCTTTTCTTTAATGTTTTATCGAGTTGAATAGTAAGGGCTGTTCTATAAAAATATATAAGCAGCCATCATAATCAGTGCATGCCATTTATGTTTCTGGAATAACATTCATGTACCATTACATTATAACCTTTTGGCTAATATGGTCGTATTTACACCACAAATTTTACTCTGAGTACTGACAAACCTGTGCACCTGGAAAAGTTTATGGCATGGCAGGAACTAGATAATTAAATTTTAAATTCATTTTATGTTTAAGAAAATTATAAACTTTTCTGGATTTTGACTCCTTTTTTTTCATTCCAACAAAAGGTGCCAAAAAAAACTAAGTTTTGAAAATGTTTGAGATGTTCCCCTATGTAAACAATTGTAGTGAATTGTATTGATTAACTGGGAAATAGATAGACAATAGATATATGCACAACAATAGGTGATTTAAACCTTGTAAATATGTGGACCACATCAAATGAAACTCAAGGTGTTTATCTTATCACACTCTGCAGGCTTAAAAAAAAGTAATAGCAAATTCCAGGTAAGTGTTTAATTTTCTAAAACAAGAAATGCATTCAAATTTCATGTACATAGTTCCTGCCATGCCTTAAAACTTTTCCAGGTGCACAGGTTTGTCTGTACTTAGAAGCATCAAAACCAATCAGGGCATAAACAGATCAGCCAAAATAATCTAGGATCAAATTTGCTTAACATATTATAATTCAGACCATTGGTAGAAGGGTTCATGAGTTAGTGAACGGAAACAACAATTAGTGCAATTTTACCACTATATTAAGGACCACAACTCTTGAACAGTAGAAGTGAAAATCGTCAATATTGAACTTAACCTCCATTTTGTCATCAGTAACAACATATAATAATTTGAAAACAATCGGAAGGTGTGTTGATAAGTTATTGAACGGAAAACGACAAAGTGCCATTTTCTAATATATCAAGGACCATAACTCCTGACCGGTAAGAGGGAAAATCATCATCATCATCAAACTTGACCTCCATTTTGTCATAAATATCAACATATTACAATTTTGAAAATCATTTGTTGAACAGTTCATAAGTTATGGCAAGGAAACTGTTCACAGGCACCCGTCGTACTTCGCCAATTTAATAACTGGTTTTTTTTTGCCTTTAGAAAACCCAGTAAAAAACTCTGACATATTAAAATTTCAAAAGAACTGCCATAGAATTTTTATAATTTGAATATGAGATATAAAGCTGAATCTGAATTTCATCCTAATGGAAGTAGAAATAAGCCATAGTCAATAGTTTCAACATGTTGAACACAATACCTTGTCTCCTTTGCCTCCACTAAGTCTCCTAAATAGACCTTTACCAGCAGGCTTTCCCTTCTTTAAAGCATTTTGAGCAGATATATTAGAACCAGAAGCATTCCTACAATGTATATTATATAAATATATAGTTAATGTTGTTAGTAGCCTCACCATGTTGCTTAGTAAACCAATCAGTATCTGATTATACATATATAAGTGTAAATATTGGTATACACAATAAGCATGAGAGTATGAACTTCATTTTTGAATTTGATAGTAAATAAAAAATATCCAATATCATAAAATTGGACAGAGTCTGAAAAATGCTATACCAAGAATAATTGCCCTTCTATTGTAGGCGGAGCATACAAAAACTTTATAAATACCTCTTTAAATCACACCACCAAAGATTGAATTATTAGTAGCAAATTCTCCTTTCACTATTCTCACATGACCCAAGAAAATTTACCCTACAGTTTCACGCATTTAATATTCTATGTTTGTTACACAAGTTTTTTCAAAAGCAAAATAAGCAATAAGTAAAGAGTGGAAGTGAAATGAAATATATTAGTTATAACAGAGTTCAACCAAATTCCTTTTAAATTAATGGTTGTTATAAGAAATGACTTATAGAGTTCATGCATATGTATAGTCATAGAGCACAAATGACTGCAATATTCTACTTGTACCTTTCTTTTTCTACCTATACCAAAGAGAACAGTGATTAATTCTTACTTCTTATTCTTTCTCATACTGCCTGGACTAAACAAATTCAATCTCTTTCTTGAACCCTTTCCATTTGTTGAAGGTGTAGCACTGAAAGCTACCTGGGCCCTGTTGCTAAAGGCAATACTAGGAGTATCAAGGCTTCCCTTTTTTATATCTGAAAATAAATTCAAGTTATACCACATGCTCTGCCCTAGTAATTGTATTCTACAAAATTATTAAGTTGAAAATTAATTTACCATGCAAGGTCTATAATTGTTTCCAAATAAAACTACTGTAATACAGAAGTAAAGTTTCAGGTTCTGCTTAAATGTTCAATAAATTAAAAAGCACCCCTCTCTTTTGAACTCTTAAGGTTTAAAGGAATGATTCTTAGGTTAATTACAACAAGATTATGTTGCTGTAGCCAAATGTCCCCCACCACTGTAAAATTGTGTGTCACAATGTGTTATTGTGGTACAATAGTAAAAATATGTTAAAAGATTCATAACTCCCTTTAAAATAGCTAAATCAAAATAACGGTACAATATGGTTAACACATGATGGAAAACAAACCTATGCATGATTTTTATTATTAATTGTTTTGGCTTTTAACTAGCTATCAGTAACTGCAGTACTCTCAAATCGTACTTTCTTGTTTATTTGACCTGTTGATACTAATTGTAATGCTTTTTGTTATTTAATGTTATTCAGGGTTATATCTGGTCTATATACCAGCTTTGATAAGTGTTTGGTACTAATATAAATTTCCACTTGTACTATGAACATCAAAATTATTTATTTTGTTAAAATATTTCCTTTCTCTATTGTAACTGTATACGTATAACTAACAACAAAATTATTTTATTTACCTGTGTTTAAAGTTATTGCAAATGGCTGATATTTTGTTCGAGCATATTGTTTGTCTTAAATTGTTTAACATTTCATACCGATATAACATGTTACTTTTATTATTCTTCCCTTAGTTTATTTATTTTGAATTTACATTGTATCATAGGTCAAATTTATTTGTTCAGTGTATGTTCAATGGTGTTACTATGTCCTTTGATTGAGTAAAGCTATTTCAGTTGATATTTTATAGTGTGTCTTTCTATGTTGTGATGTTACACTATTGTTTCAGAAAAAGGGTGAAGGTTTGGTACCATTAAAACGTTTAAACCCGCTGCATTTGTTTGCACCTGTCCTAAGTCAGGAATCTGATGTTCAGTAGTTGTCGTTTGTTGATGTGGTTCATAAGTGTTTCTCGTTTCGTTTTATATAGATTAGACCGTTGGTTTTCCCGTTTGAACGGTTTTACACTAGTAATTTTGGGGCCCTTTATAGCTTACTGTTCGGTGTGAGCCTAGGCTCCGTGTTGAAGACCGTATTTTGACCTATAATGGTTTACATTTATAAATTTTGACTTGGATGGAGAGTTGTCTCATTGGCACTCATACCACATCTTCTTATATCTATCAAATCAGAGCTTTCTGTCAAATGGTGTCAGAGGATTTGCATTCCCAAATTGGAGAAACTTGGAGAACATTACTATAACCCTAATCAGTGGTGATTGAGGGTGGACAATAAAGAGACCACACGATTTGTAACCACAATGTATGCCAAAACTCTAATAATGTATATTTTTATACTGCAACTTTTTTAATTCTTACCTTTGTTAAAAACACATAAGAAATAGCTCTATTGCTTACCCATATTTCTGAGTGCTGTGGCAGGTGTAAAGGGTGTATTTCGTAAAGCTGAGCCTTGCGGTAAATTCTGTAAAATGGCTTTTCTACAAATATTTAACAAATGATTTTCGGTTGTACATAGAACAAAACATGTCTTTCCCAACAAGAAAAATTGTTTTGAATTTTGTTGATAATTATATCCTACGGTGAGTATTTACCTTATAAATAGGACAACATTTTACATAAGATATGTTCATTTTTAGAAGTAATTCTTGGATACAACCTCTAAATGACTGCATTTAAGAATCTTTAAAGCTGTTGATGCAATGCAAAAATAAAATTCAGCAAGTAGAAGCTCATAACATGAAAAGGCATCGTTTTTCAAGAGGTAATCTATGTGTAGATGTGTGTTCCTTGTCTTCAAGCACTTGTTTGCTGAAGCCAATTTTAATTCAGAGGAAAAGAGTTTGTTGCAATTATTAAATCTAGATGAAATATTCTTGGTCTTTATTGTTGTTCTCCTAGGGATCTTGTTAGATAAACAAATGCTATCTTAGGATAACTATTACTGTAACCGACTGTGTATAGTCGATACCAGTACATTGTTCCTTTTTCGTCACGGAAATTCTGGAAAAATACATTTTGTCACTTGTTAAAAGTGTCTAATTAAAACTCCAGTAATTTTAAATCTGGTGTGATTGTTTGAGGTATTTTCATGACAAAATCAGTTTTCATCATCATTTAGAAGTTGAAAATGCTTGTAAATGATTCTAGAACACTTCAAGAATGTTTATATCAGTCAAAAAAAAAAACAATTGCCTTGGTGAAGTCGTGTTTGTCATTAACCAGAAATGGGAAAAGATGGTTTTAATCGGAACATATATGGTGAGAGTGTGCAGAAAATCAAATCTGTACTTTATAGATATTACAAAAGAATATGAGTAAAATACTGTTAATTATATTCATCACATCAATGTTTGAAGGACCCAAAAACTAGGACAATACAAGACCAAATTCTGTAACTTAAGACCCACACTTAATTGACCAATGAGTTCCAGTAGCATAGAAAAAAACTTATCAAAGTAACCTATCCTATAAATTTGTACACAGAAGACTCATAAGTGAAACTCCATTCAAAAAGTTAAAAGGTATTAAGAATGAATCTTTACCTATATAAGGTGGAAGCAAGATATGCTATTGTAGTCTATCAATGTAAAGTAAGATATAACAGACATAATATGACACACTCAAGCAGACAACATATTCATTCAAACATATAGCACTTTTGCACAAATGAATTTTAGTGTATACTAGACTGAAATGGAGTAAAGAGTAATTAGAATCTTCTTAAACGCTAATATTTGATGGGCTTTGTTATCATTAGCATCCTTATATTATAAAATGAATTGAATAAGAGTGCCTAATTAATGTAGAGTTGGACATTTTTGAAGGGTTTAGTTTTGCTTATTTAGAAGATGAAATCAATACCCACTGAATAGTAATAATGCAAAATAACTATTTCGTGCTGGTTTCATTATAATTTAGTTACAAGTGAGGCTCTGAGTGAATACTTGGTAGATGTAAACAGTTTTTTTATTGTCAATTTTTCATAACTGGTAAAATTCTCACAGTTTTACCTCTGAATTATTTTATGCCCCTCAACCCTTTCAAGGCTACACAAAAAAATAGAAAAATGGCTGCTACTGCTGCATTTTTTTTGTGTTCATTCATTAGAACAGTATATTCCTTTTCAGACTGCTGTATCTTTTTTATTATTAGAGATACAAAGTTAGTGCATGAAAACTGCTCAGGAGAGCATGAACTGTAATGTTATGCAATTATTTTAGTAAAATTTTCATCAAGCTACCTGCATTTTCAGGTAATTAACAGGTAAAAGGTGTAAATTATTGTATTTGTGTTGAATTTTGAATAAAAACAACTTTAAATCTTCATTTATTTTGTTGTTTTATCTGCCATATAATAAAGAAGACACCAGTTGCTCGATTCCATAGCGTATTTGCACCATACACAACGATAATGTAAACATGGCGCAAATAAGTGGCTCCATCCTCAAAATTTTCAGTCAACGTCCGTTTCCCCCCCTTTTTCTACGTCTCGTAAAGATCGACCAAATCATATTTCCAACACAAACTGAATGTAATTAACACATTGAGATAAAGGGAAACCTTTTAACTATTCCTCGTTGTCAGTTTCGCCATAGAAATGCTGAAATATTTCCATATTTACAGCGTCTTTTTCGATTTCCGCCATTTGCATTTTGTCAAAATATTGATTTAAATTTTTCTTCTACTGCATGCTTTTACCATTAAAATTCTTGCAATTTCAAGCACAAATGGGACCTTGTTTATCCTTGATTCATACGAGGAAAAAATTAGAGAGCACCCGAATGAAAACCGAATGGTTACGAGTCTGGATGAAAAATCCATCGTCATCGCGACATATGCAGCCAACAGCAGTGGGGGGCTGCGTACGTCATCGCGGCATATGCTGTGTATAGCGTTGAAAGGATTAATAAAAAGAATCTGTTCAAACACACCTTAGACGTAACAGTGTGTGAGTTCTTACTTTTTAGATGTAGAGAAAGCCACTACATCCCCAGATGCTTTACGTTTCCTCATCACGACTGGTGTAGCTGCTGAAAGATCTACAGATGGTTGTGGATCCTCATGGACTGCTGTGCTCTTGTTACATTTTGTACTAACATGACTGTAATCACTGATGTTACTAGCCTGACTTAAGTTACTGACATTGTTAGTTTTACCATCAGTGCTCCGTCTCCACTTAGTTATACTTTGGGCTATGGTACTTACTATACCTGTATTTTCAAAACAAAAACATATAACTTTAATTATTTATAGAGCACAATTAAAAGAAAATATGATCTTATTACTTAACATTTTTTTTTTACTTTTGCAGCAAAGCATTACAAATTTGGATGCTGTTTTTAAGCGGAGGTCCTACCCAAAATGAAAAATTAAAGAGGACTTGTTTCTTATTGTATTTAAAAATCTCATTAGCTTATGAACTTTTAATTTGTGAGGTGTCTAAATTAAATGCAAGACCTTTCTTCATGGACTTTTCTTAAAAATGATTAAAGAACAATTCCTCTGATTATAGGAAATGTAGACTCTCATGTAACCTGGCATAAGAAGCTTATAATGGTAGCAAGAAGTTGCATGTGTTGTCATGCTAAGCATACCCAAACTCATAATTCAAAGTATCAGAAAACATAAAGTATATATGTGTCAGACATAAAAAAAAGAGCTTACATGTTACAACTTATATAGTCATTCTATTCAGCAGTTCCTGTTTGCTAAGTAGACTGAAGAACACACAGATACAGCTCATATACCCTCTCGTAACTATGTTGTGAAGGAATAATGCAGATTTTTGTAAAAATAAAGATAAAACATGCTTAAAAGAACTATAAAAGGAAGCAGTGTATGGTGTGGAAGTATTCACTCTTGAAGGCCACATACTATGACTTAATTCAGATAATTATTGGAACACTGTATTATTATCGTAAATATTACTGACCAAAGTTATCTCACCAAGATAATTATACATCATATGTGGGTACTACAGTTTCAGTGTTTTTAAAGCACTCAAGACAACCTCAGGGAAAATTGTTAACTCTTAAACATTTGTAAAAATACATATAATGGATCTTTAGAGACATAAAGGAACTATTTACGTAGAAACTAAAAAAAAAAAGAAAAGAAAAGGTAAACAAAATTGGATTTAAAATACACAGTTATCACCAAGTCACTGCATTTGTCAGATTTCATATGCATTCTGCAGAACTATATCCACATGCATGTGGGAAGTAAGTCTAAACGTTGTACTTTCAATTTCATGCATTCCATGCCAAAAAATAATTCCCAACCTTTTTTGCATCGAGAAAATGTTTTATTTCCCTTGCCTGTAAAAGAGCCACTTCTTTTTCTTTTCTTCTCTTTCTTTTTACAATCTCTTGATTCCTCTAAAGCTTCAGAGCTAGCATCTAACTCATCATCTGTTCCAAATACTTCAGTCATAAGCAAAGTACGCTCATATAAACTGTCTGATATAAAACCAATCTCTTCAGCATTACGAATTAGCACTTCAACAACAGAGGTTTGAAACTGAAGAAGTTTCTCCTCCACAGAATTCATCTTTTCACTTTTACTATTCAAATAGAGAAAGTTAGGAGCTAACACAACAGATAAGTTTGTAGCATCCATCTTATTTTTGTCAGAGTGTTCTGAAATAAGTTTGAGTAAGCTCATCATATATCGTATTGTACTTATGTGTTCTCCAGGAAGTAAAGACATAGCAATAACAAAGCCCTGTAAGAATCATCCTTGTTGGGTAGCTGTATACATCGTATGAATGCATCATGATAGGTGCTAGTAAATAGTGGTTCTGGTAAGCTTTTGAAGAACTGTTTTATAAGGACTGTGACATCTACAATATTAGCACTACCCAAATCTTCTCCTTTTCTATCTTTTCCTATTGAATGTAACAAAAATTAATTATTATGTCTGCTATACTGGCTGGGCCCATATGTCATGAATGTACATGTACTTAAACTATCTACAAAAGGTTTTAAAAGTTATATGCTCTTTCAGGTTAGCAGTTCCATTTAATATCACTTTTGACAGTTAAATTTACAGATCTGAACCTTTTTATTGCATGGTCATGTAAAATTATAATCATACAATCATTTATATTTTGTCCAAGACAAGAGTCAAACTTTCATTTCATAGTCTGTATAAAACACAACATATTAACTACCATCTTCCCTAGACAAGGGTTAGGTTCCGGCCCTCCTCTTTACCCTTGGCAGAATAAGACAAAATTTGTGAAGACAGTAGTGCATCATTTAGTGACAGATAGAAGTCACTCCTAATTTGACTACACTGCATCTTTTTGACCAATGAGAGGACTTGTACTATTTTATGTTGAGGTGTAAATTATGACTGCGTTCAGTGTATACAAATTCTAAATCTGTAAAGCACAGACTGTGTATATACATTGACGTCCCATTATAAGCATGAGGTACATACCCATTAACTTCAATCAGATGATTAAGAACTTTAAAAGTGTTACTAACTATTGTCAATGTTTGGGGGTAAAGTTTGTGGCAAAATCTGAAGTCGCAATTATTTATTTACATTTGGAAATCAACACCTTATGAATCTGAAACTCTGACTTAACCCGCCAAGGGTGAATAGGAAGGTGTGGGATCGTAACCATTGGCTAGTGCAGATGATAAACTACATGTAAAAAAAGAAACAATTTTCTTCTGACTAATTATGTTATTGAATCATTTTTTTTTTTTAATAAGTTATACACACTTTCAATTCCTTTATCCTGCTAACAGCTCCAGACTTTCTAAATAAACCCTCTTGGTCAATATTCTCTTTAATTATATCTGCAGCATCTACCAAAAATCTAAAAATAAAACGAAATCAGCAACTTTTAATCATTAACACTAAAGATCTGTATTACTGTTATGCTGAAGTTGAAAAATACTTTGAAGGCCTTTGTAGTGCTTTCAAAGTATGTTCAAAGTGAATGCATTAAAATGAAACAAATAGAAATTTTGTGGTTACAATGTATACAAATTTCTGAAGTTTTATTCCTCAAATTCAATGAAAAATGGATTTCATTTTATCTAATGTGAAAGTACGTTTTTTTTTAATTATAGACTATGAGGTGTATATGAAATTATCTAACTTTCATTGGTGTTTGAATTGAAGGTCCCTAAAATAAATCACAATGTACATTAGTTGTATACCAGTATGAAAAATCCATCAGAAAATGAGTTGATATACCTGTTAACATATTTTGAAGTAGATAAATCATGTTTATACTAGACCTACATATAAATAAGAAGATGTGGTATGAGTGCCAATGAGACAACTATCCATCCAAGTCACAATGTGTAAAAAGTAAACAATTATAGGTCAAAGTACGGCCTTCAACACAGATCCTTGGCTAACACCAAACAGCAAGCTATCAAGGGCCCCAAAAAGACTAGTGTAAAACAATTCAAACAGGAAAACCAACAGTCTAATCTATATAAAAAATGAGAAATGAGAAACACTTATGAACCACACCAACAAACAACAATCACTGAACAACAGGTTCCTGACTTAGGACAGGTGCATAAAAATGCAGCAGGTTAAAACGTTTTAACAGACACCAACCTTCACCCTAACCTGAAACAGTGGTATAACATTACAACATAAAAAGACACACAATAAAATATCAATTGAAATAACTTAATTCGATCAAAAAGACAATACACAAAAATACAAGTAAATATACATTGAACGAATAAGTTTGATCTATGACACAATATACAGTGTAAATAAAAAAGATGTTTCAATGTCAAAAAGACAACTTAAACCTCGGACAAAATGGCGTTAAATAAAGTAACATACACAGGTAAATTTAAATATAATAATTTTGTTGATAGTACAGAAACATTTTTTACAAAATAAATTTGTTATTCATGGTACAGTACAGAAGTGAAAATTAGTTCATCATAACATGTCTGCTACCCAAATATTTTCATTTTGTAATAAACAAAAAGACTGTATTCAAAAATTGTCATAGGTCTACTTTGCAGAGAAATTTTTTACAAACTTAACCCTTTGCATGGAGGGCTTCACATACTGCATCTTGGATACCTAATAAATTTTACTTCCAAGTACAAGGAAACATGATGATGTTATGTTGACAGATCATAAATGTCACAATGGATGATGTTAGTGTTTATCTTAAAAAATAAAATGAATCCTTACTAATACGTCATACCCACAGATAACAAGAGGTTTTTCACTTACCTTGGCACATATCCACAGTTAGGTATGTGGACACACGCAACCTGTGCAAGTAAATTTTCAAATACTCCATTATTTTCAGCATTTTCCTGCAAAAAGATAGATTGACATTTCATTTGCTGCTTAGTCTAGTAACAAAAACTTATTTCTTACATTATCACTATTACATACAGTACCATTTAAACGAATCGATTCGATATCGTTTTTCCGATTCCGTGTTTTCGGTGCCACACCGAGTACCATGATTTCACTCCCAAATTCCTCCAAAGATTCTCTCCCAACACCGCGTGTCTGTTAATTGGTTTATTGCCCATCGGATGTAGTCATGATGTACTAAAAATTAACGACGCGTGACAACATAATCGGATTAGCCAGATAATTTACCTATGTACATTTAATCGATCTTGATTGCACAGGTGTGCTTTAAAATCACGGTATTAAAATTTTAACAAATGTTTTCCTTTCTTTGACAGATAAAGATGTGAAATTATCACTTATATCTTTTATGTTTTTGTCCCATGCCATTATCTTTGAAATAATTTTTCAAACAAAAAAAATATGAAGAAAAAACTTGTTTTTTTGTGTTTCTATTACAGTCCGGTCAGGTCATACATTGTGTTCTTTCAACAAAGACGATTTTGCCACCATTAGAATCTTTTATGACTTACTCAATAAGCAATATCCGTGCACTAATTGTTCATTATATAAAATCAACTAGCTTATAAAAAAATGTAGTTTTACGGTAACTAGATCGTCCAATCTATTAATCGGATCAACAAGTAAACTCAATTTATTGAGCAATGTAAAATATTATGTTTCACCACCTCGGTACATTTATACAGACTTGAATAATTTAAATTACGAAAAGAAACTGTAAAGTGACAACTCTGTTGAACAAAGGGAATAACTTAAAGTGATTTTGCTAGCGCTCGTCATTTTCGTATTTTACGAAACGGTTTTCAAATTGACGAAAGTATTTTATATCAATTTCGTCATTTAAATTTGGAAAGTGTAAAAATATTTTCGCATTAAATTACTATAATTCTACCTGTCTACATGTTTTTGACAAGTTTATGACGCTCAGCCATTTAACGTTTTACAAACAATGTTAAAAGTTGTGATGATAAGTAATCCGCTTATCGCCATCCGATAGGTCACTAATCCTTTAATTATTATTGAACCTCAATTGCCCGTCATAATATTCTATTCCAGTTAAATCAGTCAAAATTTCATTTTCAAAATGTCTCAACCGCCCACAATTGGCAGTTCTTTATCGTATTTTTGTCATTTGAACACAATTGATCCCCCCGGACAATTTCCATCATAATTTCAATATTTCACCAACCATAAATTTATATTATTGACCATGGACGTATAACTAATGTTCAGGTCTACGTCCTGTTTTGACTGATAAAACATAAAAAATCAAATAGCTAAAGAAGATGTGTTCTCGTTTATTCGGAAAAAATATATTTTAGATTCAGGTTAATCAATTGTAAAAGGACCTTCTAGAGCCTCAATAAGTACGCACAAAATTTCGTTCTGCATCTTTAAAAGCTGAATGAATTTTCCCACGGTCGTCCAGAAAGGTCACCTGAGTTTACTGGTACGTGATATTATTTCCGCCCTTTAAAAATCTCGTGCTGTGGATAAAATTAATGTTAACTATTTTTAGCATTTAACATTGTTAAGTAAGTCAAGTTCAAGTTCAACCCAAACTGTTGATAACTGACATGTGTATCGTGGAATTGTCTTCGCACGGCAAATAATTTTTTTTTAAATCTTTTAAGATCACTGTTCAAAATACACAAATTTACATTCATTGTGCGAAAATAAATATTATACAAAGACGAGTTAATGCAGCTGTGGAAGTATTCCTGTTGTAACCGAAATGTATTATTATCCTAAAGTAATGCCAACAAATCGTAAACGAAAATGCCGTAAATATTAAGCATAACGAATGGTGAATAATATTTTCTTTTTACTTGCATATACAAAACTTTGTGTACGTAATTTTTATGATTTTCTTTAAACTGCTCTCATTAATTTAGCGGAAGTTTCGGATATTTTTACACAAGTATGTCCATTTCAGTAAATAAAATATTAATTTACTGGTGAAAACATCGAGGTCAAAATTAAGTACAATTTTATTTTTATAAAATTTTAATGCAATTGAAAGAATTAACAACAACATTTTGCTTTTTAATCTTTTATTCATTCAAGCAATGAGATAATCGTAAAAAGAAAATGCTGTAGACTTACATAATTATTATGCCTAACGAATGGTGAATAAATTTTCCTTTTTACTTGCATATACAAAACTTTGAGACACATAATTTTCAAATAAAGACTTTAACTTTGAAGTAGAATATTGCGTTTTTTTCACATTTTCCACTATATTTTATAATCCTTTTTTTTAAAGCAAGTACATTTAGGTAAAGATATTTTAGATTGGCAAGCAAGAAATCGAAAATATTTTAACTTATTATTACCACAAAATTAAACTTAACCAGTATAAAAGACATTTAAAATTATACACTTGTTTTGACACTTAAACTGGTACAGTAGACCGGAAATATAATTCTTTATTACGTCAACCTTTACCTGTCAGGTAATCCAATTACCCTATCAGTCGTGTGCCGGTAGAGATCAAAGTAGGATAAGGGCAATTAATTCCTCGGTGTAGGGAGTGAGCTCGCTATCACAATAAACATTTACGCGATTTTGGGAGAGATTACTCCTAAATTCCTCCAAACATTTTGGGAGGAATATCGGAGTTTTTCGGAGTGACTCCGACATTTTCCTTGGTGTAGGGTGTGGGAGAGTTGGTCCTCTTGAATGGTACTGTAATTAAAAATTTAACTTTTGTTAATATAAAGTAAGAACATGTTCTCTTCCCGTCTTGTAGGTTTATAAGATACCAGTATCTTTTAGCCTGGGTCATTTACATGTCATAGAAATCAAGTTTATTCACATTACATGTACGTTGCAGAGCTGACATTTTGGTATAAGAGAGACATAATAATAATTTCATTTGTCAATAAGAAATTTAGTAGGTCAAGTTTACACCACGGTTTAATGAATAATAGTTACCAAGAAGAGGAACAATGAGGAGGATATAAAATTTGTTTAGAGTTAAAATATTCAATGAATGATTCATTTAAGGTAGCACTACAGTCAGAATTTTCTGACTCCAACCAACAGTCTTTAAAGATTAATTTCTCCAAAACTACTCAATGGAATTTTTAAATCTTTAACTCATTTTAAAGCTGAAATATTACTCTTTCTTAATCCATAGATAAATTTATTTTTGGTTTGATAAATCTCAAAATATAGCTCATTAATTGCCAAAAAAGTGGTCTTCCAACTTGGATGGAAATGGCACATTCAGGTCAAATGGTAGTAAAAATTTGTTTTCATCCCTTTAATCAACCATATACAAGCTGCAAAACTGTGTCTCAGATTTTTGATATATACCTCCAGTAAGAAGATATATTGATTTAACTGCTGGGTGCCAAACCTCATTTCACCTTTCATCTTTGGAGACCTATAAATTCATTTAGAAACAAATTATCCAAAAACTGGGACACGGTATTGTAGAAAATACTCCCTTTAATCACATATATCAAAGTCAAGACAAAGGGGGTACCCATAAAGTTTATATTTTCATTTTTCCTAACAAATCTTATGAAAATTGTTCTGAGAAATGACCTAAAACGGAATTTCCCTTAGAACCCCTTTAAATGCAACATTAATACAAAATTCAACTGGGAACACCCCAGGGTGTTCTGACACCATTACTTTATCAATAGAACCACACACTTTGTCTCTTTGATGCTCTAATGCTGTAAATTTTGCATTATGTGTGGCACTGTGCAACACTAACTTGGCATTTGGCGGAGTTTGACGTCACAGATTTGACCAATATCTGTGATGTAGTAATTAAATATAGACAAAGCTCCGCCTCTGTCCAGACAGTCTAAGATAAGAGAATAACAGGATTGACCAGCTGCATATAATCAATATTTAACATCATTATTCTCACTATAAAGAATAATTTTCATTTGTATTTTAAAAAGAAATATACTATTACTGAAATTAGCTAGAACATTAAAATTGTGCATCAAAAGACATGTTCATAAAAAAGATCCAAGACCATCCACTTCTTTAAAAAAGACACTCCCACATGATTTTTAAGTTTTATGGAATTGAAAAATTTCACATAAACTTAAAATTGGTTAAATGCCTAAAACTGTATTTAAATGTAGAAGACCAAATAGAAGAAATTTATACAGGTAGTCAGAGGCTTTTAAAGATACTTTCACACTCTTTTCCATATTTTTTTTCATTTTTTGTAGATTTCTTCCCTTTAGATTTTTTCCTTTTCATATTTTTTTCTTTTCTCTGTTTATAAACATGTTATATAAATTACTTTTGTTGCAATACATTGAGATAAGACCACAAATTATATTTATCGTGTGGTCAGGGATTAACAGCTGGACACTGGTATCAACAGATGATTGACATATTAGCCCTCCCAAATGCCTAATATTTACATTAATGACCATGTGCTTTTATTTACATAAGTTCATTAATCAAAGGCTCGTTGTAAACTGATCATAGGCGGAACCAGTGGGTGGGAAAGTTTGGTTGACTAGGGAATTACTGAAGCATGACTGGAGCCCCCTTTATGTCAGTCAGCGCCCCACCCCTTATGAAAAATTCTGGATCCGCCACTGCCGATGTCCGCAACACATTTATTTTGCAGCGTTAACGATTACCACATTTGAAATGATATACATGATTTTAAATCTTAATTAAAAAAAATTTCTTACACCAATTCTGTAATAAATCGAACTAATTTAGCTGTATACTAAGATTAATTATCATCATGTGTAACAACAGTTTAAAACATAAATGTAATCCTGAAAAATCCTACCCTTCACCCTGAATATCAAATTAATGGTCCCCTTAGATAAATAGGATCATCGAAATTTAGACTGTTATTGCATGATAGTATATCACTAATATATGTGGGGAGATTGGTTATTCTCTTTGGAAAATATGAACTGGTTGTAATAATAATGTTAATTAAATGTCTGACAAAAACACTGGAATATAACAAATAGACTGGTACATGTATGTGAACCATAAGCTTCACTTAGCCCCCCCCTTTCCCTCCTTTATTCTAGCAATCTAAAACATAAATTAGATATCACGAGTCTGTCGTGTGTACATACCAAAAAGTACGCACCTGCAATCATGAACATTTCAATTTAATAAGTACCCTTTAAATCTGCTTTACCGTATTGTCAATCCTTAATATGTCAATCAATGTATTACTCCGTTATTGATTGACATTTAGATCAATATTACGTCTCGCCTACTGATAAAGGTATCCTTTGATGGTAATAAAGTTACAGTTGATTGACAAGTGGCAATAAGTGAAAAATCGTTCATGTGTGCAGATGAACCCAAACGAGTTCAATTGATGTGGAATGTCAATTTCATAGATTGATTAAAGGAAATTCAAAAAGGTATTTACCATCTAATAAGCGACAGATGCAATAATTATTGTATTTCCCTATTTGAAAATTTTAATTGCATTATTTAGATGTGTATATTATTTATTACGTTATATAACTTTAGAACAACGTAAATAACTCGAGAGCTCGAGGTCTTCTTTAAAATTAATCGTACTGTTAAAGGGTCGTCGTTATCTGATGGTATCAGAGGGATTAAAGGGAAAAGTCAAATCTGCCGAACGGAAAGCGAAAAATGGCGCGGACAGCTAATTTAAAATACGAAATCCAATACAGGTGCAGAATGTCTAGAAAATCGATCTAGTCAATAATAATAGCTCTAGTCAATAATATTAGCGTTTTGCTCGGCATTATCTGTAGTAAGCGGGCGAATCGATGTTTGGTTTTCCTAGTGTAATTGTAATGCTTTTTGTTATTTAATGTTATTCAGGGTTATATCTGGTCTATATACCAGCTTTGATAAGTGTTTGGTACTAATATAAATTTCCACTTCGTACTATGAACATCAAAATTATTTATTTTGTTAAAATATTTCCTCTCTATTGTAACTGTATATGTATAACTAACAACAAAATTATTTTATTTACCTGTGTTTAAAGTTATTGCAAATGGCTGATATTTTGTTCGAGCATATTGTTTGTCTTAAATTGTTTAACATTTCATACCGATATAACATGTTACTTTTATTATTCTTCCTTAGTTTATTTATTTTGAATTTACATTGTATCATAGGTCAAATTTATTTGTTCAGTGTATGTTCAATGGTGTTACTATGTCCTTTGATTGAGTAAAGCTATTTCAGTTGATATTTTATAGTGTGTCTTTCTATGTTGTGATGTTACACTATTGTTTCAGAAAAAGGGTGAAGGTTTGGTACCATTAAACGTTTAAACCCGCTGCATTTGTTTGCACCTGTCCTAAGTCAGGAATCTGATGTTCAGTAGTTGTCGTTTGTTGATGTGGTTCATAAGTGTTTCTCGTTTCGTTTTATACAGATTAGACCGTTGGTTTTCCGTTTGAATGGTTTTACACTAGTAATTTTGGGGCCATTTATAGCTTACTGTTCGGTGAGAGCCTAGGCTCCGTGTTGAAGACCGTGCTTTGACCTATAATGGTTTACATTTATAAATTTTGACTTGGATGGAGAGTTGTCTCATTGGCACTCATACCACATCTTCTTATATCTATCAAATCAGAGAGCTTTCTGTCAAATGGTGTCAGAGGATTTGCATTCCCAAATTGGAGAAACTTGGAGAACATTACTATAACCCTAATCAGTGGTGATTGAGGGTGGACAATAAAGAGACCACACGATTTGTAACCACAATGTATGCCAAAACTCTAATAATGTATATTTTTATACTGCAACTTTTTTAATTCTTACCTTTGTTAAAAACACATAAGAAATAGCTCTATTGCTTACCCATATTTCTGAGTGCTGTGGCAGGTGTAAAGGGTGTATTTCGTAAAGCTGAGCCTTGCGGTAAATTCTGTAAAATGGCTTTTCTACAAATATTTAACAAATGATTTTCGGTTGTACATAGAACAAAACATGTCTTTCCCAACAAGAAAAATTGTTTTGAATTTTGTTGATAATTATATCCTCGGTGAGTATTTACCTTATAAATAGGACAACATTTTACATTTTAAGATATGTTCATTTTAGAAGTAATTCTTGGATACAACCTCTAAATGACTGCATTTAAGAATCTTTAAAACACAGAGCTGTTGATGCAATGCAGTTTGGAAAATAAAATTCAGCAAGTAGAAGCTCATAACATGAAAAGGCATCGTTTTTCAAGAGGTAATCTATGTGTAGATGTGTGTTCCTTGTCTTCAAGCACTTGTTTGCTGAAGCCAATTTTAATTCAGAGGAAAAGAGTTTGTTGCAATTATTAAATCTAGATGAAATATTCTTGGTCTTTATTGTTGTTCTCCTAGGGATCTTGTTAGATAAACAAATGCTATCTTAGGATAACTATTACTGTAACCGACTGTGTATAGTCGATACCAGTACATTGTTCCTTTTTCGTCACGGAAATTCTGGAAAAATACATTTTGTCACTTGTTAAAAGTGTCTAATTAAAACTCCAGTAATTTTAAATCTGGTGTGATTGTTTGAGGTATTTTCATGACAAAATCAGTTTTTCATCATCATTTAGAAGTTGAAAATGCTTGTAAATGATTCTAGAACACTAGAACACTTCAAGAGTGTTTATATTAGTCAAAAAAAAAAAAACAATTGCCTTGGTGAAGTCGTGTTTGTCATTAACCAGAAATGGGAAAAGATGGTTTTTTAATCAGAACATATATGGTGAGAGTGTGCAGAAAATCTGTACTTTATAGATATTACAAAAGAATATGAGTAAAATACTGTTAATTATATTCATCACATTAATGTTTGAAGGACCCAAAAAACTAGGACAATATATACAAGACCAAATTCTGTAACTTAAGACCCACACTTAATTGACCAATGAGTTCCAGTAGCATAGAAAAAAAAACTTATCAAAGTAACCTATCCTATAAATTTGTACACAGAAGACTCATAAGTGAAACTCCATTCAAAAAAGTTAAAAGGTATTAAGAATGAATCTTTACCTATATAAGGTGGAAGCAAGATTAGTACTGAAATATGCTATTGTAGTCTATCAATGTAAAGTAAGATATAGCAGACATAATATGACACACTCCAAGCAGACAACATATTCATTCAAACATATAGCACTTTTGCACATGAATGAATGTTAGTGTATACTAGACTGAAATGGAGTAAAGAGTAATTAGAATCTTCTTAAACGCTAATATTTGATGGGCTTTGTTATCATTAGCATCCTTATATTATAAAATGAATTGAATAAGAGTGCCTAATTAATGTAGAGTTGGACATTTTTGAAGGGTTTAGTTTTGCTTATTTAGAAGATGAAATCAATACCCACTGAATAGTAATAATGCAAAATAACTATTTCGTGCTGGTTTCATTATAATTTAGTTACAAGTGAGGCTCTGAGTGAATACTTGGTAGATGTAAACAGTTTTTTTATTGTCAATTTTTCATAACTGGTAAAATTCTCACAGTTTTACCTCTGAATTATTTTATGCCCTTAACCCTTTCAAGGCTACACAATAGAAAAATGGCTGCTGCTGCTGCATTTTTTGTGTTCATTCATTAGAACAGTATATTCCTTTTCAGACTGCTGTATCTTTTTTATTATTAGAGATACAAAGTTAGTGCATGAAAACTGCTCAGGAGAGCATGAACTGTAATGTTATGCAATTATTTTAGTAAAATTTTCATCAAGCTACCTGCATTTTCAGGTAATTAACAGGTAAAAGGTGTAAATTATTGTATTTGTGTTGAATTTTGAATAAAAACAACTTTAAATCTTCATTTATTTTGTTGTTTTATCTGCCATATAATAAAGAAGACACCAGTTGCTCGATTCCATAGCGTATTTGCACAATACACAACGTATAATGTAAACGTGGCGCAAATAGGTGGCTCCATCCTCAAAATTTTCAGTCAACGTCCGTTTCCCCCCCTTTTTCTACGTCTCGTAAAGATCGACCAAATCATATTTCCAACACAAACTGAATGTAATTAACACATTGAGATAAAGGGAAACCTTTTAACTATTCCTCGTTGTCAGTTTCGCCATAGAAATGCTGAAATATTTCCATATTTACAGCGTCTTTTTCGATTTCCGCCATTTGCATTTTGTCAAAATATTGATTTAAATTTTTCTTCTACTGCATGCTTTTACCATTAAAATTCTTGCAATTTCAAGCACAAATGGGACCTTGTTTATCCTTGATTCATACGAGGAAAAAATTAGAGAGGACCGAATGAAAACCGAATGGTTATGAGTCTGGATGAAAATCCATCGTCATCGCGACATACGCAGTGAACAGCAGTGGGGCTGCGTCGTCATCGCGCATATGCCGTGTATATCGTTGAAAGAGTTAATAAAAGAATCTGTTCAAACACCTTAGATGTAACAGTGTGTGAGTTCTTACTTTTAGATGTAGAAAGCCACTACATCCCCAGATGCTTTACGTTTCCTCATCACGACTGGTGTAGCTGCTGAAAGATCTACAGATGGTTGTGGATCCTCATGGACTGCTGTGCTCTTGTTACATTTTGTACTAACATGACTGTAATCACTGATGTTACTAGCCTGACTTAAGTTACTGACATTGTTAGTTTTACCATCAGTGCTCCGTCTCCACTTAGTTATACTTTGGGCTATGGTACTTACTATACCTGTATTTTCAAAACAAAACATATAACTTTAATTATTTATAGAGCACAATAAAAGAAAATATGATCTTATTACTTAATATTTTTTTTTACTTTTGCAGCAAAGCATTACAAATTTGGATGCTGTTTTTAAGCGGAGGTCCTACCCAAAATGAAAAATTAAAGAGGACTTGTTTCTTATTGTATTTAAAAATCTCATTAGCTTATGAACTTTTAATTTGTGAGGTGTCTAAATTAAATGCAAGACCTTTCTTCATGGACTTTTCTTAAAAATGATTAAAGAACAATTCCTCTGATTATAGGAAATGTAGACTCTCATGTAACCTGGCATAAGAAGCTTATAATGGTAGCAAGAAGTTGCATGTGTTGTCATGCTAAGCATACCCAAACTCATAATTCAAAGTATCAGAAAACATAAAGTATATATGTGTCAGACATAAAAAAAAGAGCTCACATGTTACAACTTATATAGTCATTCTATTCAGCAGTTCCTGTTTGCTAAGTAGACTGAAGAACACACAGATACAGCTCATATACCCCTCTCGTGTAACTATGTTGTGAAGGAATAATGCAGATTTTTTGTAAAAATTAAGATAAAACATGCTTAAAAGAACTATAAAAGGAAGCAGTGTATGGTGTGGGAAGTATTCACTCTTGAAGGCCACATACTATGACTTAATTCAGATAATTATTGGAACACTGTATTATTATCGTAAATATTACTGACCAAAGTTATCTCACCAAGATAATTATACATCATATGTGGGTACTACAGTTTCAGTGTTTTTAAAGCACTCAAGACAACCTCAGGGAAAATTGTTAACTCTTAAACATTTGTAAAAATACATATAATGGATCTTTAGAGACATAAAGGAACTATTTACGTAGAAACTAAAAAAAAAAAGAAAAGAAAAGGTAAACAAAATTGGATTTAAAATACACAGTTATCACCAAGTCACTGCATTTGTCAAATTTCATATGCATTCTGCAGAACTATATCCACATGCATGTGGGAAGTAAGTCTAAACGTTGTACTTTCAATTTCATGCATTCCATGCCAAAAAATAATTCCCAACCTTTTTTGCATCGAGAAAATGTTTTATTTCCCTTGCCTGTAAAAGAGCCACTTCTTTTTCTTTTCTTCTCTTTCTTTTTACAATCTCTTGATTCCTCTAAAGCTTCAGAGCTAGCATCTAACTCATCATCTGTTCCAAATACTTCAGTCATAAGCAAAGTACGCTCATATAAACTGTCTGATATAAAACCAATCTCTTCAGCATTACGAATTAGCACTTCAACAACAGAGGTTTGAAACTGAAGAAGTTTCTCCTCCACAGAATTCATCTTTTCACTTTTACTATTCAAATAGAGAAAGTTAGGAGCTAACACAACAGATAAGTTTGTAGCATCCATCTTATTTTTGTCAGAGTGTTCTGAAATAAGTTTGAGCAAGCTCATCATATATCGTATTGTACTTATGTGTTCTCCAGGAAGTAAAAGACATAGCAATAACAAAGCCCTGTAAGAATCATCCTTGTTGGGTAGCTGTATACATCGTATGAATGCATCATGATAGGTGCTAGTAAATAGTGGTTCTGGTAAGCTTTTGAAGAACTGTTTTATAAGGACTGTGACATCTACAATATTAGCACTACCCAAATCTTCTCCCTTTTCTATCTTTTCCTATTGAATGTAACAAAAAATTAATTATTATGTCTGCTATACTGGTTGGGCCCATATGTCATGAATGTACATGTACTTAAACTATCTACAAAAGGTTTAAAAAAGTTAAATGCTCTTTCAGGTTAGCAGTTCCATTTAATATCACTTTTTGACAGTTAAATTTACAGATCTGAACCTTTTTATTGCATGGTCATGTAAAATTATAATCATACAATCATTTATATTTTTGTCCAAGACAAGAGTCAAACTTTCATTTCATAGTCTGTATAAAACACAACATATTAACTACCATCTTCCCTAGACAAGGGTTAGGTTCCTGCCCTCCTCTTTACCCTTGGCAGAATAAGACAAAATTTGTGAAGACAGTAGTGCATCATTTAGTGACAGATAGAAGTCACTCCTAATTTGACTACACTGCATCTTTTTGACCAATGAGAGGACTTGTACTATTTTATGTTGAGGTGTAAATTATAACTGCGTTCAGTGTATACAAATTCTAAATTTGTAAAGCACAAACTGTGTATATACATTGATGTCCCATTATAAGCATGAGGTACATACCCAAGAACTTCAATCAGATGATTAAGAACTTTAAAAGTGTTACTAACTATTGTCAATGTTTGGGGGGTAAAGGCTTGTGGCCAAATATGAAGTCACAATTATTTATTTACATTTGAAATCAACACCTTATGAATCTGAAACTCTGACTTAATCCCCAAGGGTGAATAGGAAGGTGTGGGATCGTAACCATTGGCTAGTGCAGATGATAAACTACATGTAAAAAAAGAAACAATTTTCTTCTGACTAATTATGTTATTGAATCATTTTTTTTTTTTAATAAGTTATACACACTTTCAATTCCTTTATCCTGCTAACAGCTCCAGACTTTCTAAATAAACCCTCTTGGTCAATATTCTCTTTAATTATATCTGCAGCATCTACCAAAAATCTAAAATAAAACGAAATCAGCAACTTTCAATCATTAACACTACAGATCTGTATTATTGTTATGCTGATGTTGTAAAATACTTTGAAGGCCTTTGTAGTGCTTTAAAAGTATGTTCAAAGTGAATGCATTAAATGAAACAAATAGAAATTTTGTGGTAACAATGTATACAAACTTTTGAAGTTTTATTCCTCAAACTCAATGAAAATGGATTTCATTTTATCTAATGTGAAAGTACATTTTTTTTAATTATAGACTATGAGGTGTATATGAAATTATCTAACTTTCATTGGTGTTTGAATTGAAGGTCCCTAAAATACATCACAATGTACATTAGTTGTATACCAGTAGGAAAAATCCATCAGAAAATGAGTTGATATACCTGTCAACATATTTTGAAGTAGATATATCATGTTTATACTAGACCTACATATAAATAAGAAGATGTGGTATGAGTGCCAATGAGACAACTATCCATCCAAGTCACAATGTGTTTAAAGTAAACAATTATAGGTCAAAGTACATTGTACAGCCTTCAACACAGAGCCTTGGCTCACACCAAACAGCAAGCTATAAAGGGCCCCAAAAGACTAGTGTAAAACAATTCAAACAGGAAAAACAAGTCTAATTTTTATAAAAATGAGAAATGAGAAACACTTATGAACCACACCAACAAACGACAATCACTGAACAACAGGGCCCTGACTTAGGACAGGTGCATAAAATGCAGCAGGTTAAAACGCTTTAACAGACGCCAACCTTCACCTAACCTGAAACAGTTGTATAACATTACAACATAAAACGACACACAATAAAATATCAATTGAAATGGCTTAACTCGATCAAAAGACAATACACAAAACAAGTAAATATACACTGAACGAACAAGTTTGATCTATGACACAATATAAATAAAAAAGATGTTTCAATGTCAAAAAGACAACTTAAACCTCGGACAAAATGGCGTTAAATAAAGTAACATACACAGGTAAATTTAAATATAATAATTTTGTTGATAGTACAGAAACATTTTTTACAAAATAAATTTGTTATTCATGGTACGAGTACAGAAAAGAAAATTTTTTCGTTGTAACATGTCTGCTACCCAAATATTTTCATTTTGTAATAAACAAAAAGAATGTATTCAAAAAATTGTCATACATGTAGGTCTACTTTGCAGAGAAATTTTTTTTTACAAACTTAACCCTTTGCATGGAGGGGCTTCACATATTGCATCTTGGATACCTAATAAATTGTACTTCCAAGTACAAAGGAAACATGATGATGTTATGTTGACAGATCATAAATGTCACAATGGATGATGTTAGTGTTTATCTTAAAAAATAAAATGAATCCTTACTAATACGTCATACCCACAGATAACAAGAGGTTTTTCACTTACCTTGGCACATATCCACAGTTAGGTATGTGGACACATGCAACCTGTGCAAGTAAATTTTCAAATACTCCATTATTTTCAGCATTTTCCTGCAAAAGATAGATTGACATTTAATTTGCTGCTTAGTCTTGTAACAAAACTTATTTCTTACATTATCACTATTACATAATTAAAAATTTAACTTTTGTTAATATAAAGTAAGAACATGTTCTCTTCCGTCTTGTAGGTTTATAAGATACCAGTATCTTTTAGCCTGGGTCATTTACATGTCATAGAAATCAAGTTTATTCACATTACATGTACGTTGCAGAGCTGACATTTTGGTATAAGAGAGACATAATAATAATTTCATTTGTCAATAAGAAATTTAGTAGGTCAAGTTTACACCACGGTTTAATGAATAATAGTTACCATGAAGAGGAACAATGAGGAGGATATAAAATTTGTTTAGAGTTAAAAGAAAATATTCAATGAATGATTCATTTAAGGTAGGGATTTTTGGCATTTAGTTTAAGGTAACAAAAATTGTCCAAAGAAGAGACGGTCCACAAACCTGATATTTGTTAGTCACCTATTACATATGGATAGTCAACCTTCCATGGATAGAAACAAGTGCCTGCGGTTTGGCCCCAGTAATAAACTTCCACATTGTGAGGGTTGAATTTAATACATTTCGGTTTTACAGATTAAGAAAATATCAAACTTGGACAGACACAATTTAAAAACATAGCAAAGGAGGAACATACAGAGCATACATACATGTACATATAACATTATGCATGTGTAGCGGGACTGGTTTTGCAGTCTATTTATTCTGATAAATTTGGTGGTAAACTTAATTTTGGCAGACTGATTCAAAGTAAAATTGGTCTCTTGGCCAATGACTTCAGTAAGGTCTACTTCTCTCTACTATCTTAATATAGAGCTGAGTTTTGTCAACCTTTAAACTGTTGATTAAATACAGTTCGTCATACAAGTAGTCTAAGTTGAGCCTAAATAATGATTTAAATTAAAATGTAGGATTTTATTTTAGAAAACTTCAGCCTGTCACTTTTGTATTCACCGCAGTGTGATCTTCTAATTTTACTATTAAAGTAAATAACTTTACGAATGTAAATCTATAATTAGATAAGTCATATTCGACCACATGTTCATGGTGCACTTGAATTTGTTCCAGATATTTCAACACAAATATTTAGACAGCTACATGTACATTCCCTATTTGTTTAAATTCAGTATATAGAAATAAATAAGTTTATTTTACATATTTTGTTCTGTTTGGAGCTCTATTTTTGTTTACAAAATACTGATACATTGAAGTTGGGTTACGTTTATTGAAAACTTTTCATAGTTTCTTTTGTCTTTTGATATATATTATTGATTTTGGATCTCGTTTACGCTTGTTGTTGTATGTTGATTTATGTTATTAGTATATAAAGTATCTGAACTTAAATAACTCTTGCAGAGATGCAACTAATCGTCTGACCTGTCGGCCCGAGGGTCAGAAATTGAGCAGGTCCGCAAATTGGGCTTTTGTGCAAGACCTAATGACCGGCAGGCAGTTCTCTAGGATTTTAGTAAGATTTATCATTTTGGTGCTAACCTATTAGAAGGAATTGAAATTTGCCTTGTTGAAAATTTATTAATTAAAGTTAGTTAGTATGTTTGCTGTAGATGATTCAAACATCAATGCTTTGTAGGTCAACTTTCACAGTCAACAATGGGGATACATGAGACTGGGGAGAGAAACGGCAGTTTTCATTCTTTCTGTAACTATAACTGTAACTGTATTGCGAATCTTTTTCCAATAAAGGAACATCTAAATTGATGAGTAATTATCCACCAAAATAAAAGTTAATGTATCTGAACACTTAAAATGTGACATTTATTATATGAAAAGTAGTCTTCCATTAAAACAAAATTTTGTGTACCAATTTAATTGTAAAAATTATAATATTTTCAAATATTGCTTTTGAAGTTTAAACATATTTATTCATGCAATTTACAAATATATCAAAATATACGAGGATAACAAAAAAGTAAGATTGCCACATGTGGAGCAGGATCTGCTTACCCTTCCTGAGCACCTGAGATCACCCCAGTTTTTGGTGGGGTTCGTGTTGCTTAGTCTTTAGTTTTCTATGTTGTGTCTTCTGTACTATTATTTGTCTGTTTGTCTTTTTATTTTTAGCCATGGCGTTGTCAGTTTATTTTCAATTTATGAGTTTGACTGTCCATCTGGTATCTCTCGTCCCTCTTTTATATCAATCTGATTGATTTTGTAAGTACATGTATCCCTGTGATGAGAGTTGTAACTGGGAACTTTAAAGAGGAAATTTAAAACTGAATTGACTTTTCAGTCCTCACTTTCCTGAGAAAGTTGTAATCAATTAAAAATCTTAGAGCACTGTCAAAAAAAATGGAGAATGGCCCTAGCCTGCAGTTCAGTGGTACACAATAAAAAATTAAAAATATATTGTAGTAATTATTAAATAAAAGAACTCAACTGAATTTTAGATATTTTCTAAAAACAATCCACTAAAGCAGCTGTCACTGTAAAGACATCCTATCTTCGTTCTCTTACTGTATAAAAGCTGATATAAAAAATGTTGGTCTGGCAAAAATTGATGGGTCTGACAAAACTTGCTACCCTGTAGGCCCCAATGTCTGACAGAAAAAAAAACTGTTTGCATCTCTGATCTTGAGTCTTCTCTGCCATAACACAGTCTCCCAGAGGATAGAATTTGAAACCTGAATTGCTAGTACAAAACATTGTGGTACAAATGTATATCCGTCGTTGAAATTCAGTAAAAGCATCTATCCAGGGCTCACACTACTTCAGAATCATAGGGAGAAATGACTTCTCTTTTGAAACTGATAGGGAGAAGTGGTGAGATTTGAAAGAGAAGTGCTCCTTCAAGTGCTGCGCTACAATGTTTTGATTTTACTATAGTATAAAGGGTCATATGTAAATAATGTTCTTTTATATTGTTCAATTCATATCTGAGTATACAATTAAATCAACAGTTCAAATTCAAAGTTGTTTAAGTTTAGGTTCTTGTGAGAAACTACCAAGTAAATATCTAGCACTAAAAAGAATTTTTTATGTCAAAAGGTAAAGAAATTATAATACATGTAATATATGAATTACAATTCAATTAAAACTATTTGTTTATCATGTTATGAAATTCAGTCAGTGTTCTCCCCAGGCCGATATGACGCTGTGGTCCCGCAGCTCCTTCAAAATATTTTCGTTGATCCCAGCGCCTTAATTGGCCGCTGTCCCTTATTACTTGATCCCGCAGTGTGTTAATTTTCACATTTTAATTTTAAATGTTGGTTAAAATTGTCAAGTTGCTGATCACCGCTAACTGATAACTGATAACTAGCAAAAGTCTCTGATTTACCTGTTCCAGCCTTATCAAACCATGAAATCAGGTTATAGCGTAAATGATCATCAAGAAGATAGATATTTTAGTAGAAAATAAAAGTTTTCAAAACTTCAGTTCAAAATTGAAGAAATAGATCGCAAATACATTGTATTTACGCATCGTCTGTGTGCGATCACTTGGCCTTTTAAGTTACAAATTTTTCATTGGTCGAGAAGAAGAATCTATTTAAACACGACCAATGAACATGATGTATACACGTGATAAATTTGAATACACATTACTAAAGAAATTTACGATGAGATTTATCGTGTTTATGAATGAGAGTTTTTGTACGTCATAAAAGTAAAAAAACATTTTTATTTAAGAATGAGGAGTGATTTATTTTATTAGAAAGTGAAAAATTGTTGCTTGCAAGTAAAATTTGTCTGTCAACTGTCACGTTTTAGAAATAAAATATTTTTTAAACAAAGATCGTTAATTCGCCCATCGGGAAATATATGTACGGAATCACTGCAGCATTTGTATAATTTCACTAGAATTTCACTGGTCTAAACTTTGACGAATTTGTCAAGTTTCATTTATATCTACCTGCTAAAGAAACGTTTTGACAATTATACACACAGAAGCGTAATGTTAAACTACGGACACTGTTCAGCTGGTTCATAACATTTTTTGTTTGTTTTAAAAAGTTGTATACCAAACATCTTAAACATAATCAATTTTAATGCTGAAAATGGGTTAAGCGAAAGGCAGATGATGATTTCAACCCTAAAGAGGATAAAGACTGAGGAACAGGCTGTCCAACATAATTACAAACTGTCTTGTTACTTGTAATATCTCTAGAAGGAACAGAGTACAGAAATAAACATTTCTGAAGCTGTTCAGCATTGGAAGGTCCAGATGAACATGAGGATTTTTCTAGAACTATACATACATTTTGACTTATTTAATTGACTGTGGTATAAATGCTTTTTGTGTTTAAAATGAATTTATTTCATATATATATATATATATATATTCTTATTCTTTATCATGTATATTAATACTGTGCATTATTGCATATAATGATTTATGACTGATTGCTTCAGGTCACAATAGTTCACTCTAAAATAGAGTTATGCGCCTTGAAATTTTGCGCCTTAAAAATATCTGGGAGAACACTGTTCAGTGTTTCTCATCAAAAGACATACAAAGTTAAGCTGGGCCATAATATATTGATATTAGTAGTTAAGCAACTTTAATCAATATTTTGAAACAATCCATATAAATTATATGGAATTATATACATTAATCAATTAGATCTAACCAAAAGTCTGTTAATGCGTGTGGAATGCGTAATTTTTCCTTTTGGGATCAATATTCTTCTGTCAGCTTTTCCATTCATGTGTCCGAGTTATTATTGTAAAATACGGATTTCGGTCATAGCTGGTCCGGTTCCGATCCGTTGTTAGTAAACGATTAATGGCGGACAATGAAAATTTGCAAAATAAACGATGTTTGACAAGCTATTTGGAAAGGAATATGACGTTTTAATGCAATAAATGGATTAAACATTTACTGGAGGCAACTTTAACACTTTCAAATGAAGTAACAAACTTATTTTGCCGCGAAAGTTAGATTGATGTACGCTCTCTGAGTAACAAGTACCGGAAGTGCATGCATTGATAAAAGTTGTCTTTTATTAAATAACCTGCTACACACTACAAAGTCAATGCTTAAACCTCCTTTTTAAGAAAATGAATCGTTTATGTCTGAACTTCTTTAATAATCAATAAAAATTGATGTTTTATCAACTTGGTAAAATTGAAAATGTCCGATGACGAAAGCGACTGAAAGCGAGTATCGTAAACAACAGGGCAACTTGTTTTCACTTTTGAGGGTCAGGCAAAGCAAAGTGATGGACGGAAAGCGACTTCTTCGCCCTAGTTGCCTGGTAGCATGAGCCCTGCTATCGTCAATCGTATTTGGGTTAAAGGATTAAAATATTTAAGCTTACACTGGTTGAGGTCAAAGTTGATTGGTGTTTGATTTTGTCAGCAATTCACGGTACCTAAGTATACACGAGGGGAACAGTGACGCAGACACCCGACAGTCCTGTTACACATGCATCACCAGAATAGTTTGTGAAAATGAAGGTATAATGGGTTGTTAACACATCAGAAATGAGAATTAAACAAAATTTGCAATTTATAAAAATAAAGGAAAACTTCATTCTCAGTTGAAATATTGCACAATATTTCTTGTTGACTGGCCATAAAACAGCAGGACAACCTTACAATATAATTACAAAGATTTAAATTGTCTGACACGACGACCAGACGATCACTAATTTCGAGCCCTGAAATTTATTAAATGCAATAAATAGTGGGGCAGAGGATTATTTTTTTTTCTTTCATGGTTTTGATTATAATTAATTTTAAGTTCTAACCAGGCCAGGATATAAATTTCCTAAATTCTACTCGTCCCTCCCCATCCAAGAAAATAAAAAAATCGGACTTTTCACTAGGCTTTTACGCGTGTTATTATTCAGCCGAAATTATGCTGATTTAATGAAAGATGTATTACAGAATAATGAATTCAAGCACATTTTTTACATATAAAATAGCAACCTGTTGAGCGTGTTGTTTTGTGTATTGGGACTGCTTTTTCAACTTTTTTCCCTTTGGAAGTTTTATGCCGAGCTCTCGTAAATCCTGTTTTATTAATGCTCTTAAATTGTCAATGTTCTCTATGCAGTTAATATGCCTCATGGTTTAGATTCATTTGTAAACCAATCATCAGATAAGGGAATACACAGTTAATAAACAGAGCTACATTGTCATTAATCCAGGTCGGCCATTTTTCTCTTTGAATCTGGTTCCCTTTGATCTGATTGGTCAATAATAAATTATTGCATTATCCCCCTTTTTGCGTATTCCGTATTCAAGAAAGGTAACTCAGAGCCCATGTTAGCTTTTATATAGCGTTTTATTTGCCACGATGAGAGGCAAGCTCCAGGTTGATGAAGCTGTATAATGGAATGGTGTAAGAGTTGATAAGAATTTAATATATAAGGAACAAACTGAAATTTTATTGATCTACGCATAGATTGTATAATTCTTAAGTCTAAATTTGGTCTGGATAACTAATTTTTAGACTGCCCATCAAAACGATACAAATGTCATTTTTAGCCTATTGACTAAAATGGTTTTATTAACACCTGAAAATTATTCTAAGTGTAGGCAAATCTGCGCATTTAAGAAAGTACTAATGTTTGGCAGTACCTAGAGTAGAGACATAAAATATCAAAGTATTTGTGTCTTTAAAAACTTGAAACTTTCCTGTATTTTGATGTGGATATTTTTAAGACATCAATAATAGTCCAAATAATTTTGACATCTTGAAAGGCTATTTTAATTTTTTGCTGTGACCCCTTTCTGGACTAGAATATGGCATACATGACAAATCGGACAAAAGACAAGTCGAACCAAGTGAACTTTGGCCAATTTTAAGACAACTCGGACCACTTTTAAAGACAACTTTGACCACTTTTGAAGACAACACTGACAACTTTAAAAGACAACAACTCAAACCAGTTTGAAAGGCAACTTGGACCATTTATGTAGGCAATGTCAATGTAGGTAGTTTGAAAGACTATTAGGACCACTTATTATATTTTCACAGCAGTTTTCTAGCTAGAAATGCAAAGATATGTGTTGTTTCATTTATATATTGACTGTATCTTTTCATGTGACTGTGTTTTCTAATAAATGTTATCAATGTTATTTAGCAACCTAACTAGATTCATAAAAATTATTATCAGAAGTATTTAAAAAAAAAACTTTTAGTCATCTATATTTCAAACACATGCTGACATGATACAATCAGTTTACTCATTGATTGGCAATCAAAAACATATAAACTTAATTAGTTATTTCAATGTAATTATGAGATAATCAGCCTAATTGATCTCATTTGGCGTAAAATAATTTACACATGTAGTAACAGTTATGTTGTAAAAACAAACAAGCTAATTAAAATGCATCAATGGAACTCAAATCAAGGGAGGTGTCATCATTTTAAGTATGATGAAACTGTTGAAATATATATTCCCAAACCTAATCAAAGGCTATTTTTGGTCATTCTAATGTTCAACTAAGCCAACAAGTTAAAATGATCAGTGAGGAGAAATGAGAAGGTGCCAGAAAAAGAAGACATGTTTAATCTAAGCTATATTACAGAAATTCTGGGAAAAGTAAAATAAAAGAAATAAAAAAAAAAAATAACTTGCCATATTTTTTTGAGTTGTCTATTAGAGATGTTTGATTTGTCTTTAAATCTGATTAGTATATGCGTCTTGAAATGGGTCTGACCATTTTTCAGCTTTCCTGGCCTAAAAGGCCATGGAGCTTTTCTCATCACTTGGTGTCAGTTGTCGTCGTTAACGTTTACAAAAATCTTTTCCTCTGAAACTACTGGCCCAAATTTAACCAAACTTAGCCACAATCATCATTGAGATATCTAGTATAAAAAATCTGTCCATTGACCCCGCCTGCCAACCAAGATGGCTGACATGGCTAAAAATAGAACATAGGGTAAAATGCAGTTTTTGGCTTTTATCTCTGAAACTAAAGCATTTAGAGCAAATCTGACAAGCGTTAAAATGTTCATCAGATTAAGATCTATCTGCACTGAAATTTTCAGACGAAACAGACAACCCATTGTTGGATTGCTGCCCCTGAATTGGTAATTTTAAGGAAATTTTGCATTTTTATATTGGTATGATGTTGGCGTCGTCGTGGTTGTCCGAAGACACATTGGTTTTCGCACTCTAGCTTTAGTTAAAGTGAATGGATCTCTATGAAATTTTACCATAAGGTTCAATACCACAAAAGGAAGGTTGGGATTGATTTTGGGGTTATGGTACCAACAGTTAAGGAATTAGGGGCAAAAGGGGCCAAAATAAGCATTTTGTAACTTCCAGACATAACTTGTGTGTTAGTGTATGGATCTCTCTGACATTGTACTACAAGGTTCCATATCACAAAGGAATGCTGGGATTGATTTTGGGGTAATTACTTCCAAATTTTAGGAATTAAGGGCCAAAAAGGGTAAAAACAAGCAATTTTCTAGTTTCATGACAATAACTTGTGTGAAAGTCTGTGGATCTTTCTGAAATTGTACTACAAGGTTCCATATCACAAAGGGAAAGGTGGAATTGAGTTTGGGGGTAATTGCCCAAAACATTTAGGAATAAGGGGCCAAAAAAAATAAGAATTTTTCTAGTTTCCAGACAATAACTTGTGTTCAAGTGTATGGATCTCTCTGAAATTGTACTGCAAGGTACCATACCACAAAGGGAAGGCTGGGATTGATTTTGGAGGTAATTGTCTCAAAATTTTAGGAATTAGGGGCCAAAAAGGGGCAAAAAAACAAGCATTTTTCTTGTTTCAGGACAATAACTTGTGTGTAAGTGTATGGATCTCTCTGACATTGTACTACAAGGTTCCATATCACAAAGGAATGCTGGGATTGATTTTGGGGTAATTACTTCCAAATTTTAGGAATTAGGGACCAAAAGGGCAAAAACAAGCAATTTTCTAGTTTCATGACAATAACTTGTGTGAAAGTCTATGGATCTTTCTGAATTTGTACTACAAGGTTCCATATCACAAAGGAAAGGTGGAATTGAGTTTGGGGTAATTGCCCCAAACATTTAGGAATAAGGGGCCAAAAGGGGCCAAAAATAAGAATTTTCTAGTTTCAGACAATAACTTGTGTTCAAGTGTATGGATCTCTCTGAAATTGTACTGCAAGGTACCATACCACTAAGGAAGGCTGGGATTGATTTTGGAGGTAATTGCCTCAAAATTTTAGGAATAAGGGGCCAAAAAGGGGCAACAAAAAAACAAGCATTTTTCTTGTTTGAGGACAATAACTTGTGTGTAAGTGTATGGATCTTTATGAAATTGTACAACAAGGTTCCATATCACAAGGAAAGCTGGGTTTGAGTTTGGGGGTAATTGCCTTAAAAGTTTAGGAATTTGGGGCCAAAAAGGGGCCAAAAAACAAGCATTTTTCTAGTTTCCAGACAATAACTTGTGTTCAAGTGTATGGATCTCTCTGAAATTGTACTACAAGGTACCATACCACAAAGGGAAGTCTGGGATTGAGTTTGGGGTGATGAATCATAAGGGGTTCAAAAATTGGGGGATTTTTATGTTTTTCCTTTTTTTCTTTAAAATTTTCCATTTTAAGTTGGTTATTTCTGATTTATATTTAAAAGCAAATAATAATGATATGGCAGGAGATACACACAAAACAGGATTTGAAAATTATTGTATTTAGTATTGTGCAATAGCAAGAAATTTTCAATTGCACAGTATTGCTAATAGCAAGAAATCTTCAATTGCACAGTATTGTGCAATAGCAAGAAATCTTCAGTTGCACAGTATTACGCAATAGCATGGAAAATATCCAATTGCACAGTATTGCACAATAGCAAGAAATTTTAATTGCACAGTATTGCGCAATAGCAAGAAATATTCAATTGCACAGTATTGTCCTGTTTTCAAATTGGTCTACATTAAGGTCCAAAGGGTCCAAAATTAAACTTAGTTTGATTTTCACAAAATTAATTCTTGGGGTTCTTTGATTTGCTGAATCTCACCATGTATTATATTTGGATATTGGACCATAATAGGTAAATGTCCAATTTAAAATTTTAAAGTTCTTAGACCACATTCATTCTGTGTCAGAAACCTATGCTGTGTCAAATATTTAATCACAATCCAAATTCAGAGCTCTATCAAGCTTGAATGTTGTGTCCATACTTGCCCCAACTGTTCAGGGTTCGACCTCTGCGGTCATATCAAGCTGCGCCCTGTGGAGCATTTTATTGGTTATTATCTTTAATATTATTATAGATAAGAGATAAACTGTTAACAGCAGTAATGTTAAGCAAAGTAATATCTACAAACTAGTCAAACATGACTAAAATTGTCAATTGACCTCTTAAGGAGTTATTGCCCTTTAAAGTCAATTTTAACAATTTTTGTAAATTTTGTTATCTTTTACAAAATCTTCTCTTAAACTACTGAGACAAATTTTACCAAACTTGGCCACAATCATCATTTAGGTAATTTGTTTAAAAATGTGTTCGATGACCCGCCTTCCAACCAAAATGGCCGACATGGCTAAAAATAGAACATAGTGGTAAAGTACAGTTTTGTCTTATATCTCTGAAACTAAATTATTAAGAGCAAATATGACTTGGGTTAAAATGTTGATCATGTTTAGATCTATCTGCTCATTAAATTTTCTGACAAATCAGACAACCCGTTGTTGGGTTGCTGCCCTGAATTGGTAATTATAAGGACATTTTGCAGTTTTGGTTATTTTCAATATTATTCTAGATAGAGATAAACTGTAAACAGCAATAATGTTTAGCAAAGTGAGATCTACAAATAAGTCAACATGACCAAAATCGTCAATTATTGGTGTTATTGTCCTTAAAAGTCATTTTCTGCAATTTTTGGTAATTTTGTAAACTTTTTCAAACATCTTCTGCTTTTAATTTAACTACTGGGCCAAATTAAACCAAACTTGGCCTCAATCATTATTAGGAAATCTAATACTATTTATTATGATTTTAACCTTATTAAACATGATTACCAAAACCACATTAGATACAGGTGAGTGACACAGGCTCTTGAGAGCCTCTAGTTTTTAACTGATTGGAGTCAATTATTTTAAAAATGGTGTGAGTTATTTTTAATTTGGTCTGAGTTGTCTTTGTTATGAGTTGTCCTGATTCTGATTTTTTAGCCCCTACAAGGATTTGTATAGATAGGTTTCAATTGATGTAATTTGGGTTTATTTCTCTTGGCTGCCGTATTTAACATTTTAGATGATTTTATGCTCGAAAATGATATATTTTCCAATCAAAGAGGGGTGTATGCCCTCTACCTCCCAGTGGACCCTCCCTGAATCTGCCACTGATAAACATGCACATATTGTCAAAATTATAAGCTTAATTTTTTTGCTTTTACAATAAAAAATTATTACTTTTGGTTTAAATACCATGCATGCACATACGACTAGTAATCTTCTGTTATCCTGATTTTTTGTTGAAAAACTATGTGTACATGAAGATAATGATGATGGATGGCTGCTCAATGTCCAGCCGCAAATTAATATGCATATTCAGGATGAGAACATGTTAATGTAATATATTAACCCTGCTTTGTACGAGACTGACAAGCTGAGCCGGATTTTTTTAACGTGCTAGTTCACAAGGTAATAAACAGTCTGCAGAAAGTCATGACACCTTACCCGGACACATTATTCTGACTCCAAGGCAACCAGTCATTGCTCTTACTTCTTAATGCCACATGCTTAGTGGAGAAGCAGCAAATACCAGTTTTGAATCCACGAGACAACTGAGGCGATTGTGTACATGAAGAAGAAAAAGAAGGACACATTGTAACTCCTAGGGCAGGATCAAATAAAGATCAGGTGCTTGTTTATTTTGCCATTTTCTGTATTGATGGAAAAAATGATTCTCAAAATCCAAAACAGAAAAAATTTGAATCTTAAATTCCCAAAAAGTTTTTAATTTTCTGAAACAAAAATAAATTTATAATGCTATAATATACATGTATATGTGTTAGGTCCTGCAATGGCTTTAAAAATTCTAGGCTTGTCTGTACTCAGTAGAAAGATCGTTAAGTGAAAAAAGGATTAGAGATGGACTACCGGTATATCAATGCTAAAACAAATGTTTATTTTATCACTAGTTCAAGTATTATTTCTACATTTCCTAAATTTTTTACATTTAATTAAAATTTTAATTTTTGTACAATATTAATGATTACAGGGTACAGTAGTATGAACAAAATAAGATTGAGGAGTTGACTGATTCTACCCACAAAATTAATTCTTTTACAGGTTAAAATGATTATATACATATTGTTTTAATCTCTGACACAAAATCAAACATGCCTAGAAAAATCATCATTATGTCTTTTGTAAAGTGTTCCGCAGAACCCCATGTCTTGGACGCAATTGTTGCTTTCAGTGTAAAAGTGTAATGTTGACTGTCATGAACATGATGAACAAAGTCCATTTATCAATAAAATACAGAAACAAATTTATAGATCAAACTTTTTTCTTCAAAGGCTACAATGTATTTCTTGATCTTGAACAAGTTTCTTTCCAAGATTCATAACAGACCATGGATACTTATCAAAGTTATCAATGTCTTAAAATTTTAATCCCAACTGTATAAATATGTTAACTGCAAGAAACCAAGTTGGTCAGTCAGTAAAATACTGAAAAATGAACAAAATAAATATTTTCAAAATTTTGCTTCATACATTTAATATCTCATAAAAAAATCTTCCGCTCAAGTTTCTTAAAATTCAAAGAATGTTTTACATAATTATTGATGTATAAAAAAACTTTTGCATCCAGCTTTATCTTAATGTTAACTGTAAAAAAATGAAGTCCATTTATGTGTTAATTATGGAAAATTCGAGAAAAAAAATATTTTCAAAATTTTGCTCACAACATTATTTCTCAATCATAAAAAAGCTTTTGTTCAAGTTTTGTAAAAAATTCATGAAGATTTGACAAAGTTATTGATGTGTGAATTTTTTTTGACCCTAGAGTGTATCTTAATGTTACCTGCAAAAAGTTCATTTATCATTAAAACATTATTTAAAAATATTGCTCTGGATACAGTCTTTTGATCTAATGAGAAAGGTAAATATGCTACATTGTAGATATACCGGTACTTACTGGAGGTGTGATGAGATGATTGAAGCTGTTAATTTTCTCCTTGATAATATTTATGTAAGTTTCAGCAGTAAAGTTTTATCGACAGGTTGTAGGTATTCCTATGGATACCAATTGTTCCCCTTTAATAGCAGACTTGTTCTTGTACTGTTATGAATCACAATTTATGACCAAACTCGGTAAAGACCCGTTTAAATTGCATTTAGTTGATAAATTCAACAACACTTACCGTTATCTTGATGATATTTTTTCGTTAAATAATCAAGAATTTTCTAAATATACTGCCGAAATTTACCCAAAGGAACTTACTTTAATTAAATCAAATATAAACGGTAATAACTGTCCTTTCCTAGATTTAGATATTTCAGTTTTACACAGGAAACTCTACACTAAAATTATGACAAAAGTTACCATTTTTCATTCCAAATTGTTAATTTTCCTTTATTTGGATGGTGATGTTCCTTTGCCATCATCTTACTGTGTTTATATATCACAACTCATTTGCTATGCCCGTATCTGTTGTGACATTTTGGATTTCAATAATCTTTGAACGTAATCTATGTATTACTGGTAAATTTGTTACCACAAATTATTAAAATCTTCACTAAATTCTTCCATAGGTATAAAGATTTGGTTTTGAAGTTTGGTTGTACCTGTAGAAAACTTTTTTCAAAAGGGATAGCACATCCTCATTTTTATGGAGATGTTGTTTACTGAGCCCAGAAATTTAGAAACGCATTGATCCTTTATATAAACTTATTCTTAAAGGTTACCAATTCAACACTGTAATTAGATCTTTGAGTATTGTTTTTATTGGTATTAATATTGATTTTGTTATGAGTAAATTAAAATCAAACTAAATATTATTTTTATATACATATGCACATTCATGGCTCTACAATCTGTCGATACCTGTATCTTGGCATTGCACAAGGTCACTTTTTTCTCTGGCTGTTTATGACGTCGTTACACTAAATCCATTGGATGTTGGATGTGTTCTGATTGATATTTTAGTCTTAAATGCATGACTTTTTTATTAGTTGTAATTGGCTGTGAACTAGCTGTCAGTAACTGCGAGTACTCTCAGATCTGTACTGCAGTGTCGTTTTGTTGTGGGGATTTATAAGTACCATCCACGTACGCGGGTCCACTCTGTGTTTTTGTTAGATATATTTCTATTTGTATCAATCTGATGAATTAAGCCTTTTTCAACAGAATTTTATAGTTTGTTCTTATGCTGTACTGTTACACCACTGTCCCAGGTTAGGGGAAGGTTGATGCTTTCAAACTAGTTTAACCCTACCACATTCTCTATGTGCCTGTCAGAAGTAAGGATCCTGTAATTCATTGGTTGTAGTTTGTTGCTGTGTAACATATTTGTTTTTTTTTCGTGTATTATTTTTTACATAAATTAGGCCGTTAGTTTTCTCGTTTGAATTGTTTTATATTAATTTTGTCATTTCAGGGCCTTTTATAGACGACAATGCGGTATGGGCTTTGCTCATTGTTGAAGGTCTTACAGTGACCTATAGTTGTTAATTTCTGTGTCATTTGGTCTCTTGTGGAGAGTTGTCTCATTGGCAATCATACTACATCTTCTTATTTTTATATCAGATGACTCCTCAGTCAGGTATAGTAATAAACACAGTGAATGGTGTAATATGAATAATAGATTTACTGAGAATGCAAACAGGATAAATTTATTTTATCAATCTATAAACTATATTGGTGTATATAATTATTGCTAGATGGAGATGTCCATTTGGCAAGGTTAATCAGTCTTTAGTGGTTGTCGTTTGTTGCTTTGTATCATTTTTTTTTGGTTCATTATGTTGTACATAAATCAGGCTGTTAGTTTTCTCGTTTGAATTGTTTTACATTTGTCATTTTGGGGCCTTTCATAGCTGACTATGCAGTATGGGCTTTGCTCATTGTTGAAGGCCGTACGGTGACCTTTAGTTGTTAATTTCTGTGTCATTTGGTCTCTTGTGGAGAGTTGTCTCATTGGCAATTATACCACATCTTCTTATTTTTATATTTAACCTCATTTTCGTGGTTTATTAGTCTATGTTTAGATTTTGTGATACAATGTATTTGTCTGTTTCTCAGATTCTTAGGCAAAGAGTTATCAATTTTTACCTTGACCTCATGTTCATGGTTCATTGATAATGTTAATTTAATGTGATACTTCTAACAAAACCTTTATTGTAAAGATATCACAATAATACATATTGGTTAGGAATTGCAAGAACTGACAAAACAATAAAAACAATACTGTATCAAAGATTGCTGGCAGTTACAGTGAAGTGAATGCAAGCATACATTAAAATTTTGTGTTTGGGAACTTATGTGTAATCCACGAAATAATTTTCAGTTGTGGTTTGAAATTCAGTAAATTTTTGATTCACTCACAGTATTAAGATCTGGTATTTCATTGATAATTTTCTATGTTTTCTATGTATTGTGTGCGATTTTGTCCCATGTTCATTTACTCCATATCCTTTCATTTTCTATTGATTCTAGAGTTTGTCTCTAGTGCTGTGTGGAGGCAGTAGAACGTTTCCCCGTGCTTGAGGTGTATGCTTTTATAATATTTACAGTTATGGTGTGCTTGTTCATGTGAGAATTTCTCATATTAATACACCGTCAAAATTTCATGTTCGGTTAAATTTCTTCAAAATACTAGTCTGGTCATCTGTTTTGTATATTGCCCTTTCATTCTATTTTAAACTGCTAGGTTTTCTTACATATATTTCGATGTGCCCGTGCTGTCTATCATTTGTTGTTTAGTTTTATATGTATTGTCTATCATTTGTTGTTTCCAAATTATTGGTCTTTTGTTGGGCAATGTATGACAAATATATGTTCAAAAACCTCGCCCGTAATTATAAATTATGTAATTCATTGACCTCTCCGACATGTGTAACTTCAAGGCATATTTTAGCGGCGATCGATGTCTTTCAAAATTACTTTATTTTTATCAATAGTACCGCTTAAGTCGACGCTAGGGGCCGTCTTGACCTTGTAGGGTATGAATGATTTGTTCATTGTTGAAGACCCTACGTCAACTGTCAAGATGAAGAACAGAAATAAAAGCCCTGTTCATTGATAATTTTCTATGTTTTCTATGTATTGTGTGCGATTTTGTCCCATGTACATTTACTCCATATCCTTTCATTTTCTATTTGAATGCAGGGGAAGTTTTCTAATCATTGTTTGAAATTGGTATTTAAAGTTGGATTAAGTGATAAAGTTTAAAGTATTTTGATAAGAAGCATATCAACATGGAGCTAAATTAATTCATTAGAGCTTTTAACAATTTAAAGTCAAAAGCACCTAGTGGCCATATTTGCATGGTCCAGTAAACACCACTGATGTGTCAGTTCAGTTTAATGATACTATAGAGTCTGCGCCTCAGGGTGTATGAAATTTCATCACCAGTGTAAAATTCTGTACATCCCTGATTACACCAAGATAACTTATATAATTAAAAACCAATTGTTAAGAGAACAATTGAAGGTCTTTCCACCCAAAAGGCCAAAACAATATATTTGATATGAAAATAATAAAATCCAGTTTAACATGTCACTTCATGTGTCAAGTGATAGATTAGTGTATACTGATTCCAAAAATATATGGTTTCTATACACTTTTGTTTGAAATAAGGGAGATAATATGTTACTTCCGGTTTGAAAAATGTAATTTCCGTTATTATTTGATAGTTTACTTGACATCGATTCCAAAAATATCTGGTTCTATATAATTTTACATTAAAAAAGTACAAGAAATAGCTACTTCCGGTTTACGTAAGGTCATTTCCGTTTGGAATTTTCAAGGTCATATGGCTTGCAACCTAATTCAAAAGTCCCATGGCTTTATTATGTATAAATATGAAATTAAAGCAAAGGTCAAAATCTAGAACGTCAAATTCAACTTTAACCTTGACCTCAATTTCAAGGTTATAAACCAAGGACATCAAATCAAAAGACCCTAGGTCTTTATTATATTTGGTTAATGAGTTATATCACCATACACGTAGTTTTAAATATCAAAGGGGAGAAAACTTCCATTTAATGTCAGTGTACCCTTTCAACCAAAATGTATGTGTTACCACATGTCGCAACTAACAATTTACACTGAAATGCAGTCAACTTTAGCGTTTGATAGTTCATTGATAACATTCTGGCGTATCACAAACAAACAACTTGTAACGTCTCATTTCATTGGCGAAAGATTCAAATACAACAACAATCGTAGTGTGCACGTGAATTGACACAGGTGACTGACTATGGAATGTACTATGTTACTACGAACGTAAAACAAGGATTTGACAATGTATAGTTTACAAATCTTTGGTCAAAAGAATTAAGTAAATGTTTTGTGAATTTCAAATAGTTCTGTCGAAATATTATACTGCAGCAACATAAATATCTTGTACCGCATTATGAAAAATATAAGGATAAAATAAAATGCAATGTGCCGCTTTTATACGGACGATTAAGGAACCACTTTTAATTTCTATCAATGTCGTAGTTACTTATAATAAGGATCTCATAATACTGATCCATTACAATAATTACATTAATTTATGATGGGTTGCACATTCCTGTTTTAGTGTTTTCGTGCTATAAAACGAACATACAGAACTTACACAGTAGCTAAGCGTTTGGTCATTCAGAAATTACGTATCATAAACGGAGCAAATTGTCCCGAAATATAGTAACAAAACAACAATAATCGTATCATTTGTACATGTGAATGAAGACTAGTATGCAATGTACTATCATGGTCACCACGAAATTCAAATGAATTCAGTGAGGGCATGTCGGTGTAAAAGGATTGAAATGTTACATCGGCGAAGATTTTTCTTTTGTATGTGTGGAACTAAAAATAAATAAATACTTGTGAGAAATATCGTAGTTTATAAGGAACAATATAAATGTACTGTTTTCGATTTTAATTGGCTGAAAACTTATCTTTTAATTTCATACCGTAAGAATAGTGATTTGCATAACATTGTTGAACTATCCGCCAAAGTGACGTGTAGTATGCATGCGTATTTAAAATGAAATACAAAATCATACATACAAGATAAACTGATAAACGAAATATTAAGAAATTATTTATAAGCGGATGACTGAATGCATGTACAAGAAGGGACCCACCTTTTTATCAATACGTTTAATGAATAAACACGCTTTTAAAGTCATATGAAACGAGTGACTGGTGAAAAATAATGTTTATTCAATTATTGAACCAATGCATGTATTTATCATAAACTTAGTCTTCTGTGCACAATGTTATCATTTTTTACGCAAATATATCGTATAATCGTCAATTTTTTTTCTATATGTCTGTTATAATGTGAAAATATGGCGGCTAATTATTTGTCGTGTTTTGAAGCTGAAGATTACCGATTGTCACCTTATAGATCCTTATAGTAAACAATCAACAAAGTAGCATGCATATTGAGCACGTGTATAACATGTACAATCAGATAATAGTTTATTTCAATGAAAGATCCATGCGTATTGCGATCACGGATTTTTACGAGACGAGTTACGCTTAAGGTCACTTTGCATACGGAAAATATGTCGTGAATTGTTTCCGGAAGCAAGCAATTAAAAAAGTAAACTTTATCTAAATGTGGACAAATCATAGAATTTTCTTCAGAAAAAGTATATGTACATAGGTTTTATAGTGAAAACTATCCATTTAGTTATAAAAACAAATGCATCTTTTTTTAAATTTTGAGGTTTCATATGACTTTAAAACTGATTGTTTTCTATGTAACTATTTAAATATTTACAATATATAGTTTACGTTCGTTTTTCAACCGAGAATAGCAAAACAGATAATTATAAAATTCATTAAGTATATCGCTGGAGTTTATAAAGTACATTTCCTTCCACTGTGCCATGGTTTGCCATCTCCATTTTCTCTAAACAAAGTATGGTTGGTTACATGTTTTGAAGTTACTTAGAATTTCGGATTTTTCTCAAAATTAAGTAAAATGAATCAGAAAATAATCACACAATTCTTAGTCGAATACCTAAAACTTGCGAAAGATATGAAAAGGCAGGATGAGCAACTTGGCAAAAAGGCGGATGACGATTTACAATGTATGTAAAAAATCCAGACAAACTAATAAAAAAAGGCAGGACCAAATAGACTGAAAAATAAAAAGACAGGACAGAGATTACAACTAAAAAAAGAACAAAATGTTTCATTCAAGGCCCCACTCCCATCAAAATAAAATGGTAGATTTCTTAATACTGAACCAACTGAGAGGAGACAGTTGAATTAAATATTTCGATGTGAAACCTGTTAAGATTTTAAAGTTTAAAATTTCACTATTGCACAAAATTATGAATTCAATGAATTTTACGTGTACATGTATATAAAAGCTAGAATTGCTATGGGATAATCAAGAACACAATCATGTACGTGAATACGACGATGGAAGGTTATAACAACCTTGACCGGTTACGTGAATACTGATCAGTCCATTCAACTTATAGTATGCGTGTTCCATTTTCGCAGGTGTGAGGTCGAAGGTTTGAATTGACCAATGAAAACGATCGTTCCTTTGCGAGTTAATCTAATAAAGTTTGTTTGACTGATTACGTCGCACTACCTTTCGCTAAGCTTCGTCGCATTTTAGTAAAAATATGTTGTCGATATCTTATACGGTTTTTAAAAAGAAGTGAAAATAAGCCAAATCAAAATTTAGAGTATGACCTTCATCTTTGGCCTTGACTTATTTTCTTTCCTTTTTTTTACCAAGGTCCTCAAATCAAAAGACCCTAGGTCTCTATCACTAATGGTTTACCAGTTAGAAATGCATATTACCTATGGTATAGAACCTCTAATTCAGGCCCGGTCGGAAAGAACATACCGGTACAAGAAAGTAGTACATATTTTAAACAAAATAGTTCCTACGCATAGCTGTATCTTCGTCAATAGGTGAAATATTTGGGTAGTTTTGTTATCTAATGAAAGCTTGGGGACTTGGGATTACTGCAGAACCATTGTTGAAAGTTTCTTTTGAATGATAAAGAAGTATATAAAATTTTAGTAGGATGGCACATTTGCCCTGTTGTTCAGACCAGAAGTACCTGTTTTTGTACTATCAAACTTCCAGTACCCTCTAATATGCAATTAAAGGTATGTTGAATTTTTCAGCCAAAGTCAGGATAAGGTATAGTTTTGACATGAAATAACTGCCACTTTATTTGAACTTAAGACAAAGTAGCCATTAACAGACTTCCAGGCAAGCTTTTTAATGTCATTCAGTCAATGTATAATGAAAACAAATGCAGAATTAAATTTCAAAATGGTATTAGCCATGAATTTATATCAAATTGCGGTGTAAAACAAGGGGATGTACTTAGCCCAACTTTGTTTAATATTTATATAGATGGCCTTGTAAATGACCTTGATCATGCAAACACTCAACCAATTGTTATAGGAGATGTTAAACTAACATCATTATTATATGCAGATGACATTATTCTATTGTCAGAAACCCAAGAAGGCTACAAAATGCACTTAATGAGTTAACTAAATTTTGTTCCTGTGGAAACTTGATGTAAACAAACAAAAATAAAAATTATGATATTCAATTCTAATGGAAATCCCATTGTAATTATTTTAAAGTAGAAAACGAGCATCTTGAGACTGTTAAATCTTATTGTTACCTTGGAATAACAATAAATTATTCAGGCAATTTAAGTCATTCAAAAAATTCTTATGGAAAAAGGAAGAAAGGCTTGGTTAAAAATTAAAAAACAGTTTCTTTATATAATTCTTGCAATATGCTTGAAAAATTATTTGATACTTTAGTTGTCCCAATCACTCTTTATGGAAGTGAAGTATTGGGTGTAAGCGAAGTAAAAGATTCAGATCCATTTGAACCTTTACATATAAAATTTATTCAAGAAATTTTAGGGTACAGTGCAAAACAACAAATGTAGCTTGTCTAGCTGAGACAAACAGAACCCCTTTGTACTTAAAAATTCAGCTTTCAGCTATTAAATTTCTAAACCACATTATGAACTCACCTAATCCTTTAGTCTATAAAATATATAATAATGTAGAAAACAAGTAAATGGGTTAACATTGTAAAAGACTGGTTAAATAAATTAGGTTTTGGCCATCTTACTTTTGATACTATTAATTTAAAATATTACATAAATACTATCCAACAAAGAATCTTTGATCAAATTATGAATTGTTCTATCTATAAATGTGAAAAATTAAATTTCTTTTGTAAGACTAAAATTAGAAAAAGGCCCCGTATATTGATATATGTAAATTCAAAACCGACAGATCAGTTTTCAGTAAACTTAAACTCAGTGCCCATTCCCTAGTAATTGAAAGGGGGCGTTATACCAACATCGAAAGAAGTAAACGCATTTCCTTATCCTGTAATAGAGAAGAAATTGAGGATGAATACCATTTCTTCTCCGCCTGTCCATGCTATATATCATTGAAGGACACCTATATACAAAATATTAATAAAAATCTTAATTTCAATTTTATTAAATTGCAGTCAGCTAAAACACTGAGGCATATGACTGCACTTTTCAATATCAGTCTGCCAGTCATTATAAAATCACCAAAAATAGATATAAGAAGATGTGGTATGAGTGCCAATGAGACAACTCTCCATCCAAGTCAAAATTTATAAATGTAAACCATTATAGGTCAAAGTATAAAGTATATTAATGATTGTTTTTATTGAGAACATCTGTATAACTTATATTTCTTTTAATATGTATCCTAATTTTTGTTTTTGTTTTTGTACAGGAACATTAATGATGTGTTAACTGTTGATACACACATATTTACGGTCTTTTTTTTCCCCCTGTGAATACCACTGTCACTCTAATATAATTTAACTATTGTCAGTTTATTGTCTCAGTACTGTATGCCATAACCATTTAATGTAAATGTGTTTGTGCTAATAAATATTGTATATTGTCTATTGTCTATTAATGCTTGAAATTGCAGAATTTAACATAGAAAGCAATGGGGCTATGAATTAGTGGTTTTATACTTTAAATCAAATTCAAAAGGGGAAATAACTGTCATATGGAGTCTACGAATTGAATTGGTTAAAATTGACAAATCATCCTTAGGATATAATGAGCAATTTAGTAAAATAAATTTGTCGCTTTCTTTTACAGTTACGGAGGAGATCTCGGAACAAAGAAAAATCAAAATTTAGAACATAACCTTGACCTTTGACCTTGACCTCAAATTTTTTTTATGAACCCAGGACCTCAAATACATGTACCTTAGGTCTGTATTACTACCGTTCATGTGATACATTGACATATCACTTATGTCAAATTCAAAAGGGGAAATATCTGTCATATAGAGTCTACGAATTGATTCAGTTAAATTTGACAAATCATCTTTAGGATATAATGAGCAATTTAGTACAATAAATTTGTCGATTTCTTTTACAGTTACGGAGGAGATATCGGAACAATGAAAAGTCAATATTTAGAACATGACCTTGACCTCTGATCTTGACCTCAAATTTATTTTTATGAACCCAGGACCTCAAATACACGTACCTTAAGTCTGTATTACTTACCATTCATGTGATACATTGACATATCAATTATGTCAAATTTAAAAGGGAAATAACTGTCATAATGAGTATACGAATTGATTCGGTTAAAATTTGACAAATCATCCTGAGGATATAATGAGCAATTTAGTAAAATAAATTTGTCACTTTCTTTTACGGTTACTCAGGAGATCTCACCACAAAGAAAACAGTGTTTGGGGAGATAACTCTTACAATAAAAAGTCTTCGAATAAACATGGTCAGTCTCAAAAGCGCAATAACTGTTCCATATCATATGCAAAAAATCTAAGCGATATCTTGCGAAACCACAAAACAAGTTTTGAAATTTGGCGGAAGGAGAAAAAAAAATAATCAGAACAAATACAATAGGTCTTTCCACAAAATAGTGGAAAGACCTAATTACCCACACAAGAGATCGGTATAAATTTTGAAGAATATTATTCAAGATTTTTAGTCATATGGTTAGCAACTGGCAAATTATTTTATATCCACCTCAGCTTTTGGCATGGATAAATATTATATTCTATGTTTGATAAATTCTTTCTGTCTCTTAATCAAAATTTGTCATTCTTGCAATTTTATATATCAACATTTTTTGGCCAATTCCATGAAAATGTTCAGCTATAATAAATATGTATGGAAATAGTCCTGATCTGTAATTGTTTATTGTGACACAAGTCAGGTAGCATGATATATGATATGAAGACTTGAGAATTTTACCATGTGGAATTTACATTAAGCAAATATATTATTCTATGTGACTATATCTGGAATAAACTGTTCTATTTTTAGCTGCATTAATGTTGATAACACATTGATTATCTATCATTCTAACCTGATGTGGTCAATTTAGTATCCTTATTTAGAAATAAATGTTTATACTTCTGTAAGCATGGTGTGATTTAGATTAAATTATCTTTGTGGAATAACTTTTTCTTAAGGTTAAAGATACATTAATATAGTGTTTTAAAGCTTGGCAATATATCAAATGGTTTTTTATAAATATTCTAGATTACTGGTATATGTATTGAACGTGATCTAGATTTTCTCTTAAGACTGGTCTGTCAAACATGTTTGCAACCATTAATTTCATTTTCTACATGGAATGATCACTGAGAAAAAAAATCTGGTTTAAAATGTGCCAAATGTACTTTCCAATTTTTGGTAAAAAAAAAAAATGGTTAATTTATCCAAGTTTTCCTGTTCTGTACCATATTTTTGAGATTATTAGCCATTCTTATAATTATTATGTAAAGAGAATAATGAATGATTTTATGATGAATAAAGCATATACATATATATATATATCAAATTATCAAGTGTTGAATATAATATATCTGAATGTATTTCAGATTTACCATGGTTACAAGAATTTCTATGGTAGTACCATATTCACAGAGACCATGTTTCATGATATTCCAATTTGCTTGGGAAACATTTGACTAATTTCACTTCATCTATTCATCACCATGATAAAAGAAGTTTTTTTTAGGTGAGTATATCTCCATAAGTGACCTAAAAACTCAATTTTAAGTACATGTATATTCTTTTTCAAGAACAGCAGAAACCTATATTAAAAATATTTATCCGAGGTTTTAGAAAGTGTAATGCCTTAATACATAAAAGGGTAAAGATTATTATAACTATTATAGATAGAGATTCAGATACAATAAGAAACATGACCAAAACAATAAGAATGACCAAAAATATGTCAATATTGCTGTATTGGTCAATTGACCCCTTTTTGAAGTCATTGTTCTTGAAGGATGATTTTACTTAATTTTTACATTTTTTGGAGAAACATTGGCAGATAGAGATAATCGTTAAACAGTAAAAAGTATAGGCAATATAAAATATACAAATAAGTAAAATGGCTGAAATCTTCAATTAACCCCTCATAGGAGTTACTGTCCTTGAAAGACTACATGTATATTTACCCATTTTTTGCAGAAACTATGCTAGATAGAGAAAAACTATTAATAGCTAATGTGTTCAAGACAAATAAGTCAAATTAGTCTTCATAGCTGTCAACTGACTCCTTATCTAGGGGTTATTGACCATGAATGAAGATTTTTGCCCATTTTTTTGCGTTTTTGTTGTAAATTGTAGTGGGTAGATAAAAACTATAACAGGCAAAAATAATCAGCAAAATAAGATCTTCACTTCATGTAAATCAGAAGGCTGAAATCACTAGTCAACTCCTAGTAGGATTAATTGCCTTTGAATTTTTATTAAATAGAGAGATACTGTGAACAGCAAATACGATCACCTAGACAATTTCGACAAATAGGTCAACATGGCCAAGATCATCAGTGGACCCTTATAGGAGTTATTGGCCTGATGATGATGATACCCATTCTATTGCATTTTTTAAACGAAACCATCAAGTAGATGGAGAGAAACTGTAAAATGCAAGAATGAGCAGCAGAATTAGATCGATAAATTATTCAAAATGACCAAAATTATCAGTTGATTCACTACTGGAGTTATTGCCCTAAAATAAATTTTATCAGTTGAGTGTTTTACCTTTCATCTTGGAAACTTTAGTAGACAGACTGAAACTTCTAATTGCAAAGATGATCAACAATGCAGGATCTACAAATAAATGTCATGAATGTAATAGAAAGAAATTGTGAGTCGACTTCTTACACCTAAGTCATAATTTTAAACTATTTCTTTTTATTTCTGCTTATTATTTTGAAAACTGAAATGAATATACAGAAACTTGGTCCAAATTTTGAGTCATACAGTTTCCATTCAACACACATATTCTTGTTGCATTGTATCATATTTTGTTTTGCAAATATGACAGGAGAGCAGTACAGACTCCTAGGAGCCTCTTATTTTATTCCTAACATTTAATGTACGAATTGTCAGCAGACATAACAGTCTTCATTGTACTCAACACTGTAATCTTTAAATAAAGATCACAACTCACCTTATGCACTCATGATGCTTCTGTTATCTTTTAAAGAAATGTTTTCACTACCTATAATTATAGAGTTCAAAGCTTTTAGATTTGGTAACACTCTTATCAGATATGAGAACCTATTATTTTATAATCTACAGAACATTTTAAACTATTCTCCCTACATTTTCTGTATGTCTGAACAAAAGAAAATGGGGGTTATACAATAATGTGACAGCGACCCAAAACCAAAAGACGTAAAGAGGTCAATAGCAACTTCAAAGATAGACAATTTCAAATACTATATGTCAATCTCTAAAGGATCCAAAGTCTAGAAAAATTGTTCACAAATTGTTACCAAGGCTATCAAATATATGATGAAGACAGTATGAACAATAAAGTTTGATGCTGTTTGCATAGAACATGGACTCTCCCAATGAACATAAGACATCAACTTGATGTTTCAGCTGATGAGGCTATTGCCCTCAATTTGTATACTTTTTCTGTCATTTACTTTTTGAAAGATCTTCTCCAAAACTACTGAACTGATCTTAACCAAATTAAACATGAATTAATCTTTAATTCAGGCTAAGGCTTATGGTGTTTAAGTTATAGTGTGTGAATCATATTTCAGTCCACCAACAATTACAAACATGTCCACTAAAAATAGAACACAGGGGTATAATGCATGTTTTCTTGCAATTGTATAATATCCTGAACATCATAATAGATAGATACTGTAAATTCAGAAATTATTGCGATGTTTTATTATTGCGAAAAATGCGACAGGGTTATAAACGCAATAATTTAAACTCGCATTTTGAAATATTTTATATGAATTAAACAGGATTTTTCTCAATATCGCAAAATTAGAATCACATTTTAGTCTAAAATGACAAAATCGCAATAATAAATGCAAGCAATAATTTCTGAATTTACAGTAATTTTGTTACAGAAATACTTTTATAAAGATTATGAAATAAAAAGTGTTCATGTATTACTGATTTACTTAAGGTGAATTACCTTAGTTTAACCTGATTTCAACAGCTATTACTCTGTAGCTATTGTAACTGTCTGAAAGCTGATTATAAAAATCTTTTTTCCCTTGGTGGTTCTTGAAAAAAAAATTGCTGGTCTTGGCATTTATTTCTTTGGTGGTCCAAACCTTTGGACAACCACTTTTCAAGAACCCTGTTGAATGGAATGCCCACATGCAAGAATATTTGTCAAATGTATAGCTGTTTGAACTAACAATTAAAAGCACTGCAGTTGCAAATTTGCTAAATCATGATCCAAAAAGTTTCTATCTCACCAGTTTACATGCACTTACACATATAATGATACATGTTAATAAATAGGAACAAAAATTGCAAATCTATATACAGGAGGCTTTATTATGCTTGTATATACAGAATTATCAGACAAGTCAAACTTTATGAGATATAGAGGCTTTTAATTAAGTTACATTGGCAACAGCTTGTATATTGTTGAATATGTAGAGAGTTGGTGATATACTATGACATATATTGAACATGTTGATATTAAAATATAGATAAAAACAAACCATTTTAAACAGTGTTAATAGACTACAGACATATGTGCAGGTCACTGACTTTTTTCAAGGTTGTTCATTGCAGTAATAGCTTCTCAGTTATATATTTTTAGCTTACCTGATGACAGGCTGAGTGAGCTTTTCTCATCACTTGGTGTCTGTTGTCCGTTTTCTGTCATGGTTAAATTTTACTAAAATCTTCTCTCTAAAACTGGGCCAAATTTAACCAAACTGGCTAAAAATAGAACATAGGGGTAATATGCCAATTTTGTCTATTATCTTGAAAACTGCTATGAGTAGACAACATCTGACAGGGGCAGAAATGATCAGAATGTTGAGATCTACCTGCTGTCCGCTTATGTCAAAACTGTTAGATGACTTGTTAATGGAGTTATTGCTCTTTAAAGATGATTTTTACCATTCTTTGGAGTTTTTGCCTATTATGTTGAAAAGTATAATACTAGTAGATACAAATGTAGATAGAAACTTTGAAAAGCAATTATTGATCAGCAGGGCAAGATCTACAAATATGTCAACATGACTGAAATTGTCAGTTAACTTCTTATAGAGTTATTGCCCTTTCATGAAAAGTGGCCATTGTTGAAGATGCAGGTGAGTGACACAGTCTCTTTAGAGAAAGTTAAGAATGAAAAATTGTCCTGAAGAAGGTAACAAAATGTCAAATAAAATTCAAAGTATAAATATTCAGAATAAAAGTACATGTTTGGAAAACGTAAATTAGACAGCTATCCGACTACAAAACAAATCAAAAGACATCTACAACAATAGACAGATGTCAAGCTCTGTATCCTCTCAAGTCTATAAAAGTAGTTACAACAGATAAAATCAAAGGTCTGCCATTAACACCAAATTCTACAAATAACAAAAGCACTAAGATGTGACTGATGAGGGTCCCTTATATAGTGTTTCAAAGAGATATTTTGCAAATTGAATACCAGTATTTTATATAGGCAGTTAATTTCTGACAATACAAAAATTATTTTCTTCCCAATCTTAGATTTTTTCATTTAATCTAAACCAAGTCTAGCATGTCTAGTGATAAGATTAAAACAATATATAGAACAATAATTTGTTTGTATCTTTGTAATACCAATATCTCCATTCACTGTGCCTTGGTTATGTTTATCTTACAGGGACATATATATTGGTACTGTGAGTTTTATAATTATGCTAAATTAAAAATACTATTACTTTTATGATAGTAATAATAATTCTTTATGTATACAGAAAGTAACACAGTTAGGTACAGAAAAAATTTTCCCTTGGGAAATTTACATCCTTGATATATAATCTGTTCTAAGAATTTCGAATGAACATTCACAACTTTTTATTAGTTATCTGCTACACACCTCTTTTTATTGTTATTCTGGACCCTTTACTGGACAGCACATCTCTACATCCTGCATAATTATTGGACACCCAATTTTAGCAAGGGTTTTACTACTGGATTGGAGAAGTCCAGAGATTACCATATTTCTATACCCCAGTCAATCCTTAAGGTACACTTATTTGGAATGTGCAGAATATAATTTATGAATGAAAATTGCACCTGGTACTTATTTTTGTATCATTGTAAAAATCAAGGATTTCCTCAGCCTATGTTGTGGGCTGTGCAGTATGATTATGTTTGACATTGGGTTAATAGATGACAGTTTTCACAGCTACTGTAGTTGAACTTCCTTTCCAGGGAGAATTACGAATTTGCCTTATTTTCAAAGGAAAATCACTGATGAAATCTTTTATTTCATACTTAAAAAGTCTAAAGGCCTAAGAATCTGGGTGAAAATGGGTCATTTTTACGAATTCCTGGGTTATTTAACGACACAGCGGGTAATTTAAAAATCATGTGTGAGAGGTGAAATTTATGGGTGTCACCCGCAGAATACGGGTCAGTTGACAGGTATGGATGCAAAAGGTATGACATGTCTTAAACAATTATTTAGCCAGAAATTTCAAGGAAATGTCATGGTAGATCCTTTTAAATATACTCTCTGTTTAAAAGGTTGCTGTAGAATGACAAGTTCTCAAGTCTTAAATGTGGGGGACAATTCCCAAATTAAATCATTATACAGGTGCACCACTTTATTTAAGAATTGAATGGTTTTTTTTGTAAATTTATTGGGGTGTTAAAGCGTTGACTGAAGTACATTTTGTATGTAGCGCGGAAGTTCTTCATTCTAAAAATATGCACATGGTCAATGCTTTTACAACCCAATAAAATTATTTAAAGAAGCATTCAATACTTATAATTACATTTTTTTCCAGGATCATGAAAACATGATTTCTATCAAGTTTTTCTTTAATTTATCTGTGCACTTTATTGTGGAAGCTCGTGTCATCATGAATGTTAAAGTTCATTTTGAAATGAAGGTTAATTTCAGAATGACGCGAGATTGCTGTTAGCCAATCAAAACAACATATTATAATAAAACATACATGTAATGTAATTATTAGATGTTACAAGTTCTTTTTAAGGTTGATGCTCCCAATTGTTTTATGTATTTGGTTTCTTTAACTTTTGGTCTGTAATGTACCTGATGAAGTTTATTTTAAAAACCCATGTTTTGCCCATTGAAATATATGTATATATTGCTTACAATTCAGTTTCAAAGTGAATATTTAAGAATAAGTAAATAAATATCATCAAAGGTAATCAATGGCTGAATATTCAACTTTTAGGCATGATTTCAAGTAGATGATCTGTTTATACAAACTTACAATCTGGTATTATCCACAATTTGTTATACTATAAAGACAGTTACCACTAATCTGATTTATTTGTATTTTTAAAATTAGATATATTACATATGGACTTACTTATAATCATCAAATATTTACCTTTTCAGAATATTTACACATGTCATTATAACATAATGAATTATCAGAACATAATTGGAGGACTGACTTCTTTATCAGAAGGTAAGGTTTAATAGTACGTTTTCATTAAGATAAATTTGTTAGATGTCATCTTCAGCCACTTACTCCAGGTAATAATTGTTTCTAATGTAAAAAAAAAAAACAGTCAGCAGTATTATATAATCCTATGCCTTTTGATACTTAAAACCAACTTTTAGCTCACCTGGCCTGAAGGGCTAGTCAGAATTATAGCAAATATTTTCTCCTTTGAAACAACAGGGCTAATTGCAGCTAACCTCAGCAACTATCATCCTTAGAGTATCTTGTTAAAAAGTTATGTCTGATGAATCAACAAGTCAACCAACATATATGGCCACCATGGCTATAAATAGATCATTGGGTAAAATGCTAGTAATCTTATAATATCTTGAAGAATGGCACAGTTAGAGAAATGATATGACAGGCAAAACAATGTTCAATATATTTAGATAGACCAACTGTCCATTTTGATCATGTAGAAGTTAAAAACTATCAGTATAACAATTTTTACCTACAGTTTGCATTTTTTGGAAACTAACTGGAAAACTATAATAGACCATAGAGAGAAACTTGAAGCATCAAAAATGATCAGCAAGACAATATCTTCAAATAAGTAAAATGGTCAAAATTGTAAGTTGACTCCTCTGTAGCTTTACTGCCGTTAAATGATTATTTTTACCTTTTTTTTTTTGTGATTTTAGCTTGAAAACTATGTTGACAGATCAAAACTTCAAACAGCAAAGAAGAGCAGCAAAATAAAATCTACAAATATGTCAACATCACCAAAGTCTCCAGTCAACTCCTTGCAAGAGTTATTGCCCTTCAATGATGTTTTTTTTATTTGGTTATGTTTTTGGCTTTTATCTTGAAAATTATCATAAAGAGTAAATGTAAACGGCAAAAATGATCAGCTGGACAAGATCTACAAATATCTTTAATGACTGAAATCATCAGTTGACTCTTTATAGGGTTATTGCCCTTCAATAACAATTTGTAACCATTTTTGTATTTGTGGTGAAACTATTAAAGATAGAGAGAAAGCTGTAGATAGCAAAAAATGATCAGCAAAATAAGATCTACAAATAAGTTAAATAATTTAAAGTTATTGCCCTAAAATGATGAAATTTTACATTTTTTGGCTATTATCTTGAAAATTATAATAGATAGAGAGAACCATTTAAGGGCAAACGATACAGTTTTGATCCCGCGGTGAATTTTTGACAAAAGTTTGATACAAGCTATTTTTCACCTAGTGAATTCAAATAAGTAATAAAAAATATACCTTCATGTGCCTCTTTTAGAGATAAATGGGTAGAAATTTTGGAAATTTACTGGAAATTTCGTTTTATTGGACATTTCTATCCTTTGGAAAGACGTGCCTAACTTTTTTGTTTTAAAAGATAAACGTGAGTGGATTTTTGTAAAAACATTTGGAATATCTTCTATAGATAAGTTTGCTTTGAATTCGTGTAATAATTCTTTGGAAATATTCATTTTTATCACATTTTCCTTGTTTTAGTAAAAAAAAAAAAAGGCATTTCTTGCTGTATATTTATCTAATTTGAAAAAATTTCATCAGTGATTGGTTCATAGAAATTGGCACAAAATATCTTCACACATAATCAAGCAAAATGTCATTTTCAAAAAGAGGTGTCCATGAACTTGATTTCAAGTTAAATCAGTCAGAATGATAAAAATCAGTCGAAAAATGCATCTTTTCCTGATATGCCACAGTTTGATGTAGCGAAAAACAACATTATATGTAAGCAATGACATTACCTCACTTGTAACTGTATTGTATACCCTTAATGATCATCAAGAACATTTAAATACTTACCATGATTGATAATGATTTAATGTGTTGATAATCAAAAGTTTATGCGTGCATGAAAAACTATCAAAAATATAAGTACAAATACATCAGAAGATTAAAACTTTTTTTTCAAAATGGACAAGGTGTGAAATAAATTAGGGAATTTAGTTCATATTTAGTTGAAGTAAATTTTCCTAAAAAAAAAAAAAAAAAAAAATGAAGAGGGGTTCAGCAGTTATATAATAAAAAATTTATCAAATTTTCCTTTAAGGTGAAATTAAAAAAATCTGGAATTTAGAATGATACTATAAGTCAGAGGAGCATTAGTTAAGGAACAAAATAAGCTAAAAATATTGATAGGTTATGAGACTCCTTCTTGAGATATTTGATTTTTAAAAAAGGCTGACTTGAACTTTTACCTTATATTTAGCATTGGCATTATTTGGGTCTCAAATCATAAGAAAAAAAATCTAGAATCTGCTTAAATTTTGGTAATGACCTTTTTATTACCTGCTGAAGTCATCTATGAAAAGAAAAGTGGGTGATATGGGGCAAAATATTTTACCCTGTATTGTAGGAAAAAACCAAAGGAGTCCGAACATCTGACAAAAATTCTTATACCTGACCTGAGTACATCCTTAAAAGTCATTTACACTAATATTAGTACTGATTAAATATCCAGGATGTAAATGTCTTCATGTGTTTGTCACATTATTGTACTTCTGTGAGTCAAAACAACAAAAATGTTAAATTATAAACAATTAATTTAAAGTACTTATCTATGTCATGTAACTTGAGGAATGTAAAATTAAATAATATTTTCATAGAGGAGTCTTCCATTAGCTTTTTAATTGCAATATAAATGAGAAGGAAAAGCAAAGTAAAAGCCTTAGACATTCATGAATAAGTCAAAATGTCCAAAATTGTTAGTCAACATAAGATAGGGATAAATTGCCTTGAATTGAAGATTTTTCTACCAATTTCAGTATTTTTACAGGGGAGCCTTTGAGGCTCTTTTTGAATCTCATAATTCATTTTTGCATTATATGTTGAATATTGTAATGGATAAACAAAAACTCTCTCCAGCAAAAATTATGAGCAAAACAAGATTTTGTTCATTACAGTTTCAATTCAAAACAAATTTTCTTGTTGCATTGTACTGTGGATTCATTATTTTTCATCGGATACCAAATTTTGTGGATTTCGAGGTTACAGAGAAACCACGAATTTAAATGTTCAACGAATTACAAATTTGCTGTATGATTATATGCAGACTTTTGGAAAAACACGAAATCAAATATCTACCAAAATGCAAGTTTTCCTCAATCCACGAAAATATGTACCCACGAAAATAAATGAATCCACAGTTTTTATACGACCGCAAAAAAATTTTGTGGTCGTATATTGGTATGACGTTGGCGTCGTCGTCGTCGTCCGAAGACACATTGGTTTTCGCACTCTAACTTTAGTTTAAGTGAATGGATCTCTATGAAATTTTACCATAAGGTTCAATACCACAAAAGGAAGGTTGGGATTGATTTTGGGGGTTATGGTACCAACAGTTAAGGAATTAGGGGCCAAAAAGGGGCCAAAAATAAGCATTTTTGTAACTTCCAGACAATAGCTTGTGTGTAAGTGTATGGATCTCTCTGACATTGTACCACAAGGTTCCATATAACAAAGGGAAGGCTGGAATCGATTTTGGGGTAATTGCCTCAAAATTTTAGGAATTAGGGCCAAAAAGGGCAAAAACAAGTATTTTTCTAGTTTCATGACAATAACTTGTGTGTAAGTGTTTGGATCTTTCTGAAATTGTACTACAAGGTTCCATATCACAAAGGAAAGCTGGCATTGAGTTTGGGGTAATTGCCCGAAACGTTTAGGAATTGGGGGCCAAAAGGGCCAAAATAAGCATTTTCTAGTTTCCAGACAATAACTTGTGTTCAAGTGTATGGATCTCTAAAATTGTACTGCAAGGTACCATACCACAAAGGGAAGGCTGGGATTGATGATGGGGTAATTGCCTCAATATTTTAGAAATTAGGGTCCAAAAGGGCAAAAACAAGCATTTTCTAGTTTCAGGACAATAACTTGTGTGTTAGTGTATGGATCTTTCTGAAATTGTACTACAAGGTTCCATATCACAAAGGAAAGCTGGGTTTGAGTTTGGGGGTAATAGCCCTAAATGTTTAGGAATTTGGGGCCAAAAAGGGGCCAAAAAACACATTTTTCTAGTTTCCAGACAATAACTTGCGTTCAAGTGTATGGATCTCTCTGAAATTGTACTGCAAGGTACCATAGCACAAAGGGAAGGCTAGGATTGAGTTTGGGGGTGATGAATCATAAGGAGGTTCAAAAATTGGGGGATTTTTTTTCCTTTTTTTTCTTTTAAAATTTTCCATTTTAAGTTGGTTATTTCTGATTTATATTTAAAAGCAAATAATAATGATATAGTAGGAGATACACTCCAAACAGGATGTGTAAATTATTATATAATAAGTATTGTGCAATAGCAAGAAATTTTCAATTGCACAGTATTGCACAATAGCAAGAAATCTTCAATTGCACAGTATTGCGCAATAGCAAGAAATCTTCAATTGCACAGTATTGCAATAGCAAGAAATATCCAATAGTACAATATTGCGCAATAGCAAGAAATTGTCAATTGTACAGTATTAGCAATAGCAAGAAATATTCAATTGCACAGTATTGTGCAAAGAAGATACTGTATCAATTGCTTATTTCTTGACCAATTTCAATGGGGTTTTATTCTTGAATTCTTGGGGTTCTTTAATATGCTGCATCTAACCGTGTATTAAGTTTTTGGATTTTGGGCCCGTTTTAAATTGGTCCACATTGAGGTCCAAAGGGTCCAAAATTAAACTTTGTTTGATTTCATCAAAATTGAATTATTGGGGTTCTTTGATATGCCGAATCTAACCGTGTATTTAGATTCTTAATTTTGGTTCCGTTTTCAAATTGGTCAACATTAAGGTCCAAAGGGTCCAAAATTAAACTTAGTTTGATTTTAACAAAATTGAATTCTTAGGGTTCTTTGATATGCTGAATCTAACCATGTATTTAGATTTTTGATTTTGGGCCCGTTATCAACTTTGCCCACATTGAGGTCAAAAGGGTCCAAAATTAAACTTTGTTTGATTTCATCAAAAATTGAATTCTTGGGGTTCTTTGATATGCTGAATCTAACCATGTATTTAGATTTTGGATATTGGACCATAATAGGTGAATGTCCAAATTAAAAATTTTTAAGTTCTTAGACCACATTCATTCTGTGTCAGAAACCTATGCTGTGTCAAATATTTAATCACAATCCAAATTCAAGCTTGAATGTTGTGTCCATACTTGCCCCAACTGTTCAGGGTTCGACCTCTGCGGTCGTATCAAGCTGCGCCCTGCGGAGCATTTTATTATATGTTGTGATTGGTTTTACTCTGTCATGTGGTGACCCTCTATGGATCAGTAGGGGTCAGTAGCAAACCATTTGACTTACTACATAAGGGCTTCAACAGTAGACAAGTGTTTACATCAAATGCCAAGGTCTAAATCTCCCATAGCCTAGACAAAAATAGTTTTTCTTTGTGCAACACTTCTGTTTCTAGAATAACAGTCATCAGTAAAACTTGAGACAAAAATGGTTGAAAAGCCAAAAATATCAAACATTTTTATAGAATAAAAACCAATTGAGTCTAAACAGAACATTAAAAATAGTCTAAGGTCACTTTTAATGGAGTTGTAACCGTTCTCTTATTTTATCATTTAAATCATGTCAATTCCAAGTCACTTGGTTACTCGGTGTATGCTCTCTGGGACTGAAAGATCATCATCAAAGGTACTGACCAGTTGTGAATGGATTCATCAAAGACTAAGAAGGATCTGGCATTCACACGACATAATTTCAGGAGGTAAAAATCCATGGTTTACATACTGGAATGCTCTGCACAATAGTTAAAATTTCAGGCTTGATTTAGAAATGTCATTAGAATATGAATAACTCTAATGTAATTTGAAGCTTGCCAAGATCGTTCTTACATTTAACAGTTGCAAATATCTTTTTTTTCAGCTCCACTAATGCACCTTGATGGAGTAGTTGCATTCGAATATGAATAACCCTAATGTAATTTGAAACTTGCCAACATCATTCTTACTTTTAATAATTGCAAATATGTTTTTTTTCCTGCTCCACTAATGCTCCACTTATGCAATATTAGGTAAATCAATTTTTAACGGTAAAATCAACAAGGACATAACACTAAGATATAAGTTAAGTCTACCACTGTACCACTGACAAGATTCAGATAGGCAAAAATAACATGATGTAGGGTTAGACTAATTGATAATAGGAAATACATTCATTGCTCTATATACACTTAATGGAAACCCATAGGAAAAATAGTAAAACTATCCCTTTGGCACTTAAAGTGAAATAATATGAAATAAGTCATAAACAACTCGACCACTTTTTATCACCACTGGTGAAAAATTCACACAATCCTTTTTGGTGATGTCATTGTACTTTCTGTAAATTTTGGACCCCTATTGTTAACAATGTTATTAAAACAAAGCTTTAAAACTAGGAAACATTTTTATCTGTCCTTGCTACTGAGTCATATGTCCTTATTTGAAAACATTTTAATAAACATTCATGTATTTTTTCCAATGTTAGAAATAACATTTTTTAAGTAAGTACTTTTATATATGTATTATGAAAAGGTTAACATAATATTTAAAAATAATTGTTTTGGGAAAATGTAAACTGAAAATTGAATTATATTTTTAAACATAAATCAAAATTTTGTATGAATAGCTTTATACACAACACTAACATGTTCTTATCTTTAAGAACTACTTTTGTTATTTGTTAAAAATTATAAAATGATCCCTATAATAGATTAATGTTTTGATCATTTTTAAGTTTATAAAGTGCGGTAGAACTTTTAAGTCTGAAATTCAATATGAATTACAGAAAAAATATGTACTGGTAGTCATTTTATGGATATCATTTTTTGTAAGTTGGATAGGTAAATATTTGTTTGTAAACAAGTCATTGCACTTACAATTAATTTCCTTGCATAATATAAGGGGCAACTGATGCATGAAAGTGTTATATAAGGTTGAATTTCTTTCAATTTAGCCATACACACCATGCTTAAACAGATTGTTTACACAAAGATTGGATTATATGAAAATAAAAAAAAAACAGGTGAGTTTTAAGGAAGTACAATGTATATCAAAAGTTTATAGATTGATAAAATAAATTTATCTTGTTTGCATTCTCAGTAAATCTATTACTCATATTACACCATTCACTGTATTTATTACTATACCTGACTGAGGAGTCATCTGATATAAAAATAAGAAGATGTTGTATGATTGCCATTGAGACAACTCTCCACAAGAGACCAAATGACATAGAAATTAACAACAATAGGTTACTGTATGGCCTTCAACAATGAGCAAAACCCTTGTAAAACAATTCAAACAAGAAAACTAAAGGCCTGATTTATGTCCAAAATAATGAACGAAAAACAAATTTGAGTTTATTTCATTGCTTGTTAGTTGGTATAGGAACACTGTATTGTTCTATTGTATCTGTATCATATTTCTAGCCCACTTGACCCAAAGCATCAATGTGAGCTATTGCCTTCATTTGGTGCATTGTATAAATTTTATGCAAAAATGTCAGGTGAGCTCCATTTAGCCTCTGGTTCTTTTTTCATTATCCCTTTACCAAATATTCTTATATTTGGAATAATTCCAAATGTAAAAATTTGTGTAGCAGAAAATCACAAAAAGCTTTAAAAGTTGCACATTTGATTGATATGTTAAAGATGCCATGCACACGATAATATGTTGACTTTAAATACAAAAATTTCTATCTATCTCAGCAATTTGAATTATAATTTGTAGTAAAAACATCAAAATAGGTTTTGAATACCTGATTAAAATTCAACCTATAATGCAATGTAATACTTTCTCTTTTTGACAGATTTACTTCCCTTTGATGAAGATTTTGTGACACTCTTGAAAGACACTTGAGAATGTAAGTACAGATTAGTAACAAAGAATTTTGTGACATGAATTGTAATTTGTTGGTACATCATGAATTGTAGTGACAGAAGATTGATAGATCTAAATCTTTAACTTTTAATATGATTTTAATGTTTAATGATCCTAAGATATTTAAAAACTCCCATTTTTATGGCTCATTTGTCAAATTGTTTTTATGCAGGTTTGATTTGATGTATTTGTAGCCATTGATGTATGTTTTAGTACTTAGGTCTAACAATTTTTAGAATGCTTATTTGTTTTTCCTTCTTTGTTTTTATCATAAATCAGGCTGTTAGTTCACTCTTTTGATTGTTTCACATATTGTCATGCTAGGGCCTTTTAAAGCTTACTATAGGGTATGGGTTTTTGCTCATTATTGAAGGCCTTACAGTGCCCTACAGTTGTTTAGTTCCTCGTCCTTTGGTGGATTGTTGTCTAATTTTCAATCATGCCACATCTCAATATTTTCGTTATCAGAGAAATTTAAGAAATTGATTATTAAAGGAAATATATGTGAAGGGTATAAACATCAATCAGATATTCAATATTAATTTTCAGTTCTAAAATCATTAGGAAATCTTTACACTTTTTGGTTGATGATTGTTTACTATAGCAATAACCATGGTTAATAATATTCCTGTATAATTGGCTTTTGAACATAAAAATTGTATTCACCTATTTCTATTGATACATCACAAGTTATCAGTGAAGGATTAATGAAACGAAAGATTAATATAATATATTCTGATACTCAGTCACAAGACCTACATTAGAACCTCAGCCAACTACACATTCCCTTATCTGAATGTAGCTATAAGAAAACAGTGAATGCATAAATAGAAATATTGGATTTAAAATTTCCTCATAAATTAATATAATGATTAAATGTCAGTTAAGCATTTACTTCTAAGAGAAATCTATTTATAGGTGTTTTATATAAGGCTGAATATGATCAATATCATTTAGATATCTGGGTATAGATTTGGGCAAATCAATCAAACAGTATTCTGTGTACCTGGACTGAGAGAGCTGGCTGAGACAAACTGAAGGTAGACAAGCTAGGGAAAAAAATCAATACCAAGTCTGACGCAAAGAATTGTGATCTTTCTGGGGAGATGCTCTAAATATACTTTGATGTCGTCATAATCAAAGATTCTGAAATGAAAGGATATATTTTTGATATCAAATATGGTTTTATATGTGAGACCTTTATTTTGACTTTGTTCTGCTGCATGTTTATGTAAATGCTGCATCTGTGAACGTGATTAGGAGATCCCCACATAATCATAAATTGAAGGAAAATCTTTCCAGTGTAATTAGACATGGTGTAGATGGTGTCGAGGACCAGGACAGCTGTTGTATAAACAAACGTGATCAGGTGTTGATGATCACAGCAGACATATTATCTAATTATCCAGCGATGTGCAGTGATGGCTCAGGTAAGGATTTTTTTTGTCAAATTGTGAGTTCCAAGTATCGAAAAATCATGGAGGACCATCTTCATGAACATGGATGTAGTTCAGTTATTGGTTAAGGCCACTGTAAGACGTTGTTCTTCGTGTGGCTGAATCTGTAATTGATATAGCTAGACTTAACATTCTATGTTTTAATATAAAAACAAATTTATGCATTTAAAATGGAAAAGTACTAAAAGACAGCTAATTTTGAACAGTGAATACAAGTTTAAACTCTATCCATCTGAACAAATGGAAGATTTACTTATTGTTTAGATATAATTTCATTTGCATTAATTGAAAAGAAAAAAAAAAAAGGGATTTAGTGTTAAATATGCAGAAATTATTGATGTCTTAATTTTTTTTAAACACAAAAATCCACAGTTTAACTGAATCTCTATAAAAAGTATTTTGATTATTACTGGAAGCCCAGTTATGAATTAGACTTTGCAGTACCAGACTTTATTTTTATTTGTCATTTATAAATGATTCAATGACAAATGAATGAAGGAATTATGATTTATACTATGCATTTGTTCCAACCTGTATTTTTGTGTACTTTTGGCATCCTTCAGACTTGAAAAATGACCTCGATCCATAGTTACTTTTATTAAACTAAAAGCCTGATAGCTGTAAACAATACATTTTATTATTTATTTATGATATTGATTATTTATGAATATTGTGTTAACAAGAATTAGGATAGTAATCATAGTAAAAAAAAAAAAAAGGTTTATAAAGTAAATTGTAATTGCATTTTGTTATTTATTTATTATATTGATTATTTATGAATAATGTAGTTAACAAAAAGTAGGATAATAATCATAATAAAAAAAAACATGGGATGTTGATGTATTATCTGACTGAGAGTGTGACAAACCACATGGACAGCTTTTGTTTCTCTAACATTTGTTTACCAGCTGTATGTACATATTTTATGTTGTTTATGTACATGGATCAATATACCTATCAAATTGTTTTATCAAGTATTAATATGTCCCACCTGCTGCAGGGGGCATATGATAGATTAAAATTTAAAATTACATGTAAAGTGTAATATCTTGAAGCTGTTTACACTGAATATTACTGGAACTGTATTCATATAGTATTTTCATGTGTTGATTTTTTTTTAACATTTATTTGATTTTTCAAAACATATAATGCATAATATACAAAGGCATTTAAAGTTATAATTATTTTACACTGTGCAGAGAATACAATATCAAATAATTATGATTAAGTTGATTTTAACAATTCTTATAATAACTATTATCTTAAGAACAGTTATATTTTCTGCTGCAAACTAATTCATGTGTGTTTTGTTTTATTTAAATTGTTAAATTTAAAAATATGGGTTAATTTTTCTGTTTTTTCTAACCCTTTATGTGAATATAACATAAATAGCAAATATCATTTATATATTGATAGAAAATATGATAAAAACATGAAAAAGATATCAACATATTTTTATTTAGAGTAAGGTAACATAGTATGGCAATTGAAAATGTACATGTGACAAATAAAATGTTATGTGCACAATGTGAAGATATTATACATGTATGCAGAATTCATAAAAAGAATATTAGGAATCAGCAAAAGTATTGAACAGTACTATAAACCACACAGCAACAGTCCACTCATTTGAAAAAAATAGACTTATAAACAACAACAGTCCACTCATTTGAAAAAAATAGACTTATAAACAACAACAAATATCATATGGTCTAGTTATCCTGACTTACAAGCAATAACAAATAACACATGGTCTAGTTAGCCTGACTTACAAGCAACAACAAATAACACATGGTCTAGTTAGCCTGACTTATAAACAACAACAAATAACACATGGTCTAGTTATCCTGACTTATAAACAACAACAAATAACACATGGTCTAGTTAACCTGACTTGGTACAGGTACAAATTATAGCTCTTTCCAAAACCTATTTACAGAATCATAAATTAACATGTTAAGGATTATGTTTTTATGCCCCCGCCGCATGGCAAAGAGGACATTAAGTGTTACTCTTGGCCGTCCAACCACTTATCTTTGAAAAGCAAGCTTGAGCGGGGGCATTCGTATCCTCAGACACTTTCTTCTTTTATTTAATTTTTGTTTAATTTTATCTATTTAGTAATGAACCAACCTGTGTTTGGTTGTGGCAGTTGGGGTCATTAGCCATAATTCTCAAACTGTACTGTAATTTGGTTCCAAATTTGTTTCCCCTTCATTTGTGGAGGGTAAGAAGGTTTTATACACTGTTGAGGTATACTTGTTTGCCTTTGTCTGTCATCTGTCTCTCCAAAATTAGAATTATATCTTTACAAACATCATACGCATAAATGAAATTTACATCACAGTTAGTAACCAACAGTGAATGGGGGTACATCTAGTTTGTCCATGCATTTGTTTTTAGTTATCTTATTCATTTGTCTGCCACACATTTTGTAATTTTATTTTGTAGCAACCAGAACTTTAAGAGGATCAATATTTTGTAAAGGTTAGGTTTTGGGAAAAAGTCCAGGCCTTGCGGTCATAAAACTTTCGAGCACGATTATTGTACTCAGACTCAGAACTCAACCAATCAAAATACTGGATTTGGTGTTTCAAGCACAATTTTTGTACTCTGAGTACTGAGTAAAGTTTTATGACCGAGGGCACAGGTCTAAGCTACGTGACAAGTCATGGAAGGATAACTTGTTTTCAGTCCACAAATTTTATATTAAACCTGGTCTATGTAATGATTTGGTCATCTTACTCACATATTGAACAAAAATAAATTTAGATAAAAGCAACTGCAAATCAAGAATTATTTTTTTGTGAGTGACATTTTTTTTAAAGTAAAAATAAAGGTAAAACAGTCACATTATATGATTTACATTTCATGCAGATTGACTTTGATGAAGTTTCATATCAAATCAACTTCATGTTATAGAATCAGAATACTTTGTCATTGGATAATAAGAAAATCAATTATTAAAAGATATAGGTTATTTTATCATTCTATGCATATCTTAGATTCAAATGAAACGCCATAATGTTTTTGCTATTCTCCTATGTTCTATGGTCCACATTTTTTATGCCCTATGTTCTATGGTCCACATTTGCCATTTCCCTATGTTCTATTGTCCACATATATCAGCAGCCACTAAATACCTACAATATATGACACAAGTGTTACAAGAGAAACATTTGATACTTAAATAACAGTAAAGAGAATTTTTTTATTTTTTCACAATCTGTGACCAATTGATAGAGATATTTTTTGTATGCAAATGTTACAGAAATTTGTAAAGGGTCAATCACTCCCATCTTTTGGACAGAATACTTTGTGATCCTTTTAAGACAGCTAATTTTGAACAGTGAATACAAGTTTAAACTCTATCCATCTGAACAAATGGAAGATTTACTTATTGTTTAGATATAATTTCATTTGCATTAATTGAAAAGAAAAAAAAAGGATTTACAGTGTTAAATATGCAGAAATTATTGATGTCTTAATTTTTTAAACACAAAATCCACAGTTCTAACTGAATCTCTATAAAAGTATTTTGATTATTACTGGAAGCCCAGTTATGAATTAGACTTTGCAGTACCAGACTTTATTTTTATTTGTCATTTATAAATGATTCAATGACAAATGAATGAAGGAATTATGATTTATACTATGCATTTGTTCCAACCTGTATTTTTGTGTACTGTTGGCATCCTTCAGACTTGAAAATGACCTTGATCCATAGTTACTTTTATTAAACTAAAAGCCTGATAGCTGTAAACAATGCATTTTATTATTTATTTATGATATTGATTATTTATGAATATTGTGTTAACAAGAATTAGGATAGTAATCATAGTAAAAAAAAAAAAGGTTTATAAAGTAAATTGTAATTGCATTTTGTTATTTATTATTATATTGATTATTTATGAATAATGTAGTTAACAAAAAGTAGGATAATAATCATATAAAAAAAACATGGGATGTTGATGTATTATCTGACTGAGAGTGTGACAAACCACATGGACAGCTTTTGTTTCTCTAACATTTGTTTACCAGCTGTATGTACATATTTTATGTTGTTTATGTACATGGATCAATATACCTATCAAATTGTTTTATCAAGTATTAATATGTCCCACCTGCTGCAGGGGCATATGATAGATTAAAATTTAAAATTACATGTAAAGTGTAATATCTTGAAGCTGTTTACACTGAATATTACTGGAACTGTATTCATATAGTATTTTCATGTGTTGATTTTTTTTTAACATTTATTTGATTTTTCAAAACATATAATGCATAATATACAAAGGCATTTAAAGTTATAATTATTTTACACTGTGCAGAGAATACAATATCAAATAATTATGATTAAGTTGATTTTAACAATTCTTATAATAACTATTATCTTAAGAACAGTTATATTTTCTGCTGCAAACTAATTCATGTGTGTTTTGTTTTATTTAAATTGTTAAATTTAAAAATATGGGTTAATTTTTCTGTTTTTTCTAACCCTTTTATGTGAATATAACATAAATAGCAAATATCATTTATATATTGATAGAAAATATGATAAAAACATGAAAAAGATATCAACATATTTTTATTTAGAGTAAGGTAACATAGTATGGCAATTGAAAATGTACATGTGACAAATAAAATGTTATGTGCACAATGTGAAGATATTATACATGTATGCAGAATTCATAAAAAGAATATTAGGAATCAGCAAAAGTATTGAACAGTACTATAAACCACACAGCAACAGTCCACTCATTTGAAAAAAATAGACTTATAAACAACAACAGTCCACTCATTTGAAAAAAATAGACTTATAAACAACAACAAATATCATATGGTCTAGTTATCCTGACTTACAAGCAATAACAAATAACACATGGTCTAGTTAGCCTGACTTACAAGCAACAACAAATAACACATGGTCTAGTTAGCCTGACTTATAAACAACAACAAATAACACATGGTCTAGTTATCCTGACTTATAAACAACAACAAATAACACATGGTCTAGTTAACCTGACTTGGTACAGGTACAAATTATAGCTCTTTCCAAAACCTATTTACAGAATCATAAATTAACATGTTAAGGATTATGTTTTTATGCCCCCGCCGCATGGCAAAGAGGACATTAAGTGTTACTCTTGGCCGTCCAACCACTTATCTTTGAAAAGCAAGCTTGAGCGGGGGCATTCGTATCCTCAGACACTTTCTTCTTTTATTTAATTTTGTTTAATTTTATCTATTTAGTAATGAACCAACCTGTGTTTGGTTGTGGCAGTTGGGTCATTAGCCATAATTCTCAAACTGTACTGTAATTTGGTTCCAAATTTGTTTCCCTTCATTTGTGGAGGGTAAGAAGGTTTATACACTGTTGAGGTATACTTGTTTGCCTTTGTCTGTCATCTGTCTCTCAAAATTAGAATTATATCTTTACAAACATCATACGCATAAATGAAATTTACATCACAGTTAGTAACCAACAGTGAATGGGGGTACATCTAGTTTGTCCATGCATTTGTTTTTAGTTATCTTATTCATTTGTCTGCCACACATTTTGTAATTTTATTTTGTAGCAACCAGAACTTTAAGAGGATCAATATTTTGTAAAGGTTAGGTTTTGGGAAAAAGTCCAGGCCTTGCGGTCATAAAACTTTCGAGCACGATTATTGTACTCAGACTCAGAACTCAACCAATCAAAATACTGGATTTGGTGTTTCAAGCACAATTTTTGTACTCTGAGTACTGAGTAAAGTTTTATGACCGAGGGCACAGGTCTAAGCTACGTGACAAGTCATGGAAGGATAACTTGTTTTCAGTCCACAAATTTTATATTAAACCTGGTCTATGTAATGATTTGGTCATCTTACTCACATATTGAACAAAAATAAATTTAGATAAAAGCAACTGCAAATCAAGAATTATTTTTTTGTGAGTGACATTTTTTTTAAAGTAAAAATAAAGGTAAAACAGTCACATTATATGATTTACATTTCATGCAGATTGACTTTGATGAAGTTTCATATCAAATCAACTTCATGTTATAGAATCAGAATACTTTGTCATTGGATAATAAGAAAATCAATTATTAAAAGATATAGGTTATTTTATCATTCTATGCATATCTTAGATTCAAATGAAACGCCATAATGTTTTTGCTATTCTCCTATGTTCTATGGTCCACATTTTTTATGCCCTATGTTCTATGGTCCACATTTGCCATTTCCCTATGTTCTATTGTCCACATATATCAGCAGCCACTAAATACCTACAATATATGACACAAGTGTTACAAGAGAAACATTTGATACTTAAATAACAGTAAAGAGAATTTTTTTATTTTTTCACAATCTGTGACCAATTGATAGAGATATTTTTTGTATGCAAATGTTACAGAAATTTGTAAAGGGTCAATCACTCCCCATCTTTTTGGACAGAATACTTTGTGATCCTTTTAAGAATTGGAGGTGATGATCATGAAAATCACATTTATTGAAAAACAGAAGATTTAAAGAAAAACAAAGTAGCTTCATTTTTAGCTCACCTGGCCCGAAGTTAACCAAACTTGGCCACAATCATCATTAGGGTATCTAGTTTAAAAATGTGTCCATGACCCGCCTGCCAACCAAGATGGCTGACATGGCTAAAAATAGAACATAGGGTAAAATGCAGTTTTGGCTTATATATCTGAAACTAAAGCATTTAAAACGATTCTGATGGGGTAAAATGTTCATCAGGTTAAGATCTATCTGCCCTGAAATTTTTAGACGAATCGGACAACCCGTTGTTGGGTTGATGCCCTGAATTAGTAATTTTAAGAAAATTTTGCAGTTTTGGTTATTATCTTGAATATTATTATAGATAGAGATAAACTGTAAACAGCAATAATGTTCAGCAAAGTAAGATCTACATATAAGTCAAATGACCAAAATTGCCAATTGACCCTTAAGGAGTTATTGCCCTTTATAGTCAATTTTAACAATTTTCTTAAATTTTGTAATCTTTAGAAAATCTTCTCCTCTGAAACTATTGGGCCAAATTTTACCAAACTTGGCCACAATCATCATTAGGGTATCTTGTTTAAAAATATGTCCAATGACCCGGCCTTCCAACCAAGATGGCCGACATGGCTAAAATTAGAACATAGGGTAAATGCAGTCTTTGGCTTATATCTCTGAAACTAAAGCATTTAGAGCAAATCTGACATGGATAAAAATGTTCATCAGGTTAAGATCTATTTGCCCTGAAATTTTTAGACGAATCAGACAAATGTTGGGTTGCTGCCTCTGAATATTGGTAATTTTAAGGAAATTTTGCAGCTTTTGTTTATTATCTTAAATATTATTATAGATAGAGATAAACTGTAAACAGCAATAATGTTCAGCAAAGTACGATCTACAAATAAGTCAATATAACCAAAATTTTCAAGTGACCCCTTAAGGAGTTATTGCCCTTTATAGTCAAATTTTTAACAATTTTTTTCGTAAATTTTTTTAATCTTTTATGAAAATCTTCTCCACTGAATTTACTGGGACAAATAGAATTAAACTTAGCCACAATTTTCAATAGGGTATCTTGATTGAAAAATATATCCGATGACCCTGTCAGCCAACCAACATGGCCGCCTTGGCCAAAAATAGAACATAGGATTTACTATAGAAGTCTAAGGGAAAATTGTAAAAAAAAACATTTTCAAATGGTCACAACTTGAAAACTACTTTAAAAAATGATAAGGGGTCTTCAGTAACTATTGTAAGTCTAGTTACTAGTGGGATGACCTGTATTTAATTTAACTACTGGGCCAAATTAAACCAAACTTGGCCTCAATCATTATAAGGGTATCTAATACTATTTATTATGATTTAAACCTTATTTTACATTATTTCCAAAACCACAGAAGATACAGGTGAGCAACACAGGCTCTTGAGGGCCTCTAGTTATGCAAGTCAAGTGTTTATAACATTTGTGTTAATAAAACAATGTTTAGTACTAATTACATATTTCAGCTTTTGAATAGCTACTTTGACTGTTAGATCCAATGATACCTCAAAGTTATTTTCAAAATCCAGACTTTTTGACTGGTTTTGCCTGTTGCTTATTGTCTTGGTATTAACTGTTTCCATTCATGGATTGCACATTGGTTATCTGTATGCTCTATAGTGGCAACAGTTGCTTGGTTCTACAGGTAAATCAGCTGATCTTTGTCTGTCTTGTTTTTCTTTATCCTTTATTCAAGCCAATTTCTTCCATGTTGATTCTATATAAAACTACAAATGTATTAATAAAACTGTTTAAGATATCCTTCCAAGGTTATTACACATATCTTTTAACAGTTGAAATCCATTGATTTAGAATATTAAAGTAAAAATAAAGGTAAAACAGTCACATTATATGATTTACATTTCATGCAGATTGACTTTGATGAAGTTTCATATCAAATCAACTTCATGTTATAGAATCAGAATACTTTGTCATTGGATAATAAGAAAAATCAATTATTAAAAAGATATAGGTTATTTTATCATTCTATGCATATCTTAGATTCAAATGAAACGCCATAATGTTTTTGCTATTCTCCTATGTTCTATGGTCCACATTTTTTATGCCCTATGTTCTATGGTCCACATTTGCCATTTCCCTATGTTCTATTGTCCACATATATCAGCAGCCACTAAATACCTACAATATATGACACAAGTGTTACAAGAGAAACATTTGATACTTAAATAACAGTAAAGAGAATTTTTTTATTTTTTCACAATCTGTGACCAATTGATAGAGATATTTTTTGTATGCAAATGTTACAGAAATTTGTAAAGGGTCAATCACTCCCCATCTTTTTGGACAGAATACTTTGTGATCCTTTTAAGAATTGGAGGTGATGATCATGAAAATCACATTTATTGAAAAACAGAAGATTTAAAGAAAAACAAAGTAGCTTCATTTTTAGCTCACCTGGCCCGAAGTTAACCAAACTTGGCCACAATCATCATTAGGGTATCTAGTTTAAAAAATGTGTCCAATGACCCCGCCTGCCAACCAAGATGGCTGACATGGCTAAAAATAGAACATAGGGGTAAAATGCAGTTTTTGGCTTATATATCTGAAACTAAAGCATTTAGAACGATTCTGATGGGGTAAAAATGTTCATCAGGTTAAGATCTATCTGCCCTGAAATTTTTAGACGAATCGGACAACCCGTTGTTGGGTTGATGCCCCTGAATTAGTAATTTTAAGAAAATTTTGCAGTTTTTGGTTATTATCTTGAATATTATTATAGATAGAGATAAACTGTAAACAGCAATAATGTTCAGCAAAGTAAGATCTACATATAAGTCAAATGACCAAAATTGCCAATTGACCCCTTAAGGAGTTATTGCCCTTTATAGTCAATTTTTAACAATTTTTCTTAAATTTTTGTAATCTTTTAGAAAAATCTTCTCCTCTGAAACTATTGGGCCAAATTTTACCAAACTTGGCCACAATCATCATTAGGGTATCTTGTTTAAAAAATATGTCCAATGACCCGGCCTTCCAACCAAGATGGCCGACATGGCTAAAATTAGAACATAGGGGTAAATGCAGTCTTTGGCTTATATCTCTGAAACTAAAGCATTTAGAGCAAATCTGACATGGATAAAAATGTTCATCAGGTTAAGATCTATTTGCCCTGAAATTTTTAGACGAATCAGACAAATGTTGGGTTGCTGCCTCTGAATATTGGTAATTTTAAGGAAATTTTGCAGCTTTTTGTTTATTATCTTAAATATTATTATAGATAGAGATAAACTGTAAACAGCAATAATGTTCAGCAAAGTACGATCTACAAATAAGTCAATATAACCAAAATTTTCAAGTGACCCCTTAAGGAGTTATTGCCCTTTATAGTCAAATTTTAACAATTTTTTTCGTAAATTTTTTTAATCTTTTATGAAAATCTTCTCCACTGAATTTACTGGGACAAATAGAATTAAACTTAGCCACAATTTTCAATAGGGTATCTTGATTGAAAAATATATCCGATGACCCTGTCAGCCAACCAACATGGCCGCCTTGGCCAAAAATAGAACATAGGGATTTACTATAGAAGTCTAAGGGAAAATTGTAAAAAAAAACATTTTCAAATGGTCACAACTTGAAAACTACTTTAAAAAATGATAAGGGGTCTTCAGTAACTATTGTAAGTCTAGTTACTAGTGGGATGACCTGTTTTTAATTTAACTACTGGGCCAAATTAAACCAAACTTGGCCTCAATCATTATAAGGGTATCTAATACTATTTATTATGATTTAAACCTTATTTTACATTATTTCCTAAACCACAGAAGATACAGGTGAGCAACACAGGCTCTTGAGGGCCTCTAGTTATGCAAGTCAAGTGTTTATAACATTTGTGTTAATAAAACAATGTTTAGTACTAATTACATATTTCAGCTTTTGAATAGCTACTTTGACTGTTAGATCCAATGATACCTCAAAGTTATTTTCAAAATCCAGACTTTTTGACTGGTTTTGCCTGTTGCTTATTGTCTTGGTATTAACTGTTTCCATTCATGGATTGCACATTGGTTATCTGTATGCTCTATAGTGGCAACAGTTGCTTGGTTCTACAGGTAAATCAGCTGATCTTTGTCTGTCATGTTTTCTTTATCCTTTATTAAAGCCAATTTCTTCCATGTTGATTCTATATAAAACTACAAATGTATTAATAAAACTGTTTAAGATATCCTTCCAAGGTTATTACACATATCTTTTAACAGTTGAAATCCATTGATTTAGAATATGTTTAATATTTCATGAGTATTTGCTTCATGTAAAGAGAAATCTTCATGCAATATGTTACCCCATAGTATTAAAGGTGTTTCTTAATAAAAAAAAAACTTAATGTAAACAGGATTCTGCTGCTCTTAACATGGTTAACCAGGGAACCAAAATAAATTGAATGAAATTCGTTTTCTTTTTATTGGAATGGAGTTTGTTGGGTTGAAAATAGACAATTATTATGATAAATTCTGAAAATAGAAAGAAAAAAAACACAACAATAATTTTGCAGCTTTGAGAATTTTACTTGAATGGCCAATTTTGTAGTTATGTTCATGTTATTTTCATAAAAAAAAGTGCCAAAATACTTTTCTTTACAATGGAAAACGTTTTTTTTTTATCCAACAAGCAGGGATAAATACTATACTAAGTTCACTGGTTAAATGTCCATTTCTATCTTGGAAACATTGATTATAGATCATGTACCATTTGCAAAGACTTTTATGTTCAATTTTACATTGAAAATACTAAGAGATTGATCACTTGTAAATAAAATTTTTATGTCCAACTTTGGAAACACATAGACATATGTATGATAGGTTTTGGGCTTGATTCCAGTTACCCCAATCATTCTGTAATATTGTATTGGATAGTGTTTCCTTTATGTATCTGTGATTCTGTGATGTTTATCTCCTGCAGTAGCCATATTTCTTTTGAATAAGGTGCATTTCACGTATAATTTGTATTGTGCTTCTTTACTGTGCTTATCCAAGAACATCTGTTCTTTCAGAATACCTATGGGTCAAAGCACTTTTAAAGTTGTATTTTAAATTAATTTCTTCAAACTGATCAAGAGATGACAAATTTAAGCCTATTGCTAGGGAAAGTTGTTCGTAGAAAGCGGGTGCAGTGTAATGAAATTAATCTTACAATTCAAAGTCAGTGATTGGCATGACTGTTTTGTTTTCAACCAAATATATCATGGGTATTTGCTTCATGTATAGAGAAACCTTCATGCAGTATGTTACCCCATAGTATTAAAGATGTTACTTAATATAAAAAATGAGCCATACTGGTAGTAAGCTATGAAAGGCCCTGACATTGACAAATATAAAACAATTCAAATGAGAAAACCAACGTTTACACTAATATACATAACAGTAAAAGAAGTAAAAGGCAGCAACCAATGACAACCACTGAATTAGGGGCTCATGACTTGGGATAGGAACATACAGAATGTGACGTGGTTAAACGTGGTTGCAAGTACTCAGCCCTCCCCTAACCTGGGACAGCGGTGAAACAACACGACATAAGACCGAACTGTAAAAATCAGTTGACAAAAGCTTTACACATCATATTGACACAAAGCACAAAATAACTAAAAAAAAAAAAGACTTAAGATTGAAAATAATGATCTAAGAGTACTGACAGTTTCTGAAAGCAAGTTCAAAGCCAATTATAACTAATAAATAAATCATGTTTCCCAGACTAACAGATTTCAGTTTCTCATATACAATAACTAATAGGTCAATATATCTGGTTTATCGAATGATTGTAAAGTGTACATATCTGTTTGACATAGTTCATCTGACCTTGACTTGATATTCAGTGGTCATTATTATGCTGTTATAGGATACCATAAGTACTAAGTAATAGGTCAACAATATTTCATCGTGTAAATCTTATAGTGTTATATGTCCACTTTTAACAAAAATGGAGATAGCTATATATTTAAGATCCAAATGCAATGGTCTATCTCCCTATACAACTATAATACGTGATTTCTACACTCTACAAGTTTTAGTCAGAACTACACTGCTCTATCTCCACACTTCCATTGAATTATAATGGCTTATTCATCTAGTAAGTTCAGAGAAAAATATTTTTATAGTGTTGTATCACCACTTTTCTCATGTATTTTTGCTGTTAAATAATTGTTATTAAAATGATCCTAGTAGTACATACTATGATTAGATTGTTTGCATTGTTTGAACTCAATCTATGAGCAATTCTTAGCAAATCCACCAGTACAGAATTGGGGATATAATAAAGTCAAAAAATCCATGATCTATCTCCAATGGAAATATAAGGATAAAAAAAAAGAGGATGCTTTATTTATTTGAGTTGCTTGTCTATTAAAAAAACAATCGAACAGAGAGTTACTCTTCATGTCGCCCGAGAACACAGTTATTTCGTAGTGCATTTCTTTTAGACAATAAATGAAATTAAAAAAATCCCACCTGCGCTTTCTCAATAATATTTTTACAGTGTGATGTACTACTTTTGGGACAAATTATATCAAAATTATAGAAAACTTCATCAGCTCTAACTCAAAATCTGGACATTTTTATGTTAAGGGGGTCTTGAATTCTTTGACAGCTTCAGACACTAATTTTTAACCTTTTTCAGCTGGACCAAATCACTACTTTACTTTAAAATTCATGACCCAAATTTTTTTACGGTGTAATTTCATCCCCTACTTGCTATTTGAGGCATAAAACCTGAAGAAATAAATTTGGACAGGGTATGAAAAAAATTGCAACTAATACACTGTCCACAGTAGGGACTATATTTGTAGACAACGAAAATCAAAGGACGATAACTGTGTTCCCAGACCATGTATGCAAATTTGATTACTATATAACTTTTTATGTCTGTCAAATATTTATGATATTGAGCTTTTAAAATTTGATTTAAATTTTTACCACTATTACCAAATGGGAAATACATCATTATAAGATTCACACAACGATTTGGTTTATAGAATGATTCTCAAGTGCATCTGACAGGGTACATCTGACTTTGACCTCATTTGCATGGTCAAGTTTAAGTTTTTGTGATTGTGATTAGGTAATTTTCTCATATACTGTAAGAAATAGGGTCAGCTACATTTGTAATGATTGTAAGATGGATATGTAAAAATTAAGTTGATGTTATCAAAAGTACTTCACTTGTGGAGTGATGGAAATGTTTTAATATTATTTCAAATGGAAGTTATCCTTGAATTATTTTATGCAGTATTGGTTATCTATTGGTATATTTGGTGTATTCAGTGATTGTAAAGTGTGCATGTCCATCTGACTTCAGTTCATGGTTCATTGATCAATGTTAAACTTTGTTTTTTATGCCCCCACGGTAGCAGAGGGGGCATTAAGTTTTACCCTTGTCCGTCTGTATGTCAGTACGTCCGTACGTCTGTACATGAGTACGTCCATACGACTGTATGTCAGTATGTCCGTACGTCTGTAAGTCCCAAAATTGGTTTCCGTTCTCTAACTTTAGTTTGCCTCAACCAAATGTTTTGAAACTTATACACAATGCTTATGACTACAAAACACAGATTAAGTTTGAATTTTGGTGGCATTGTTTAAACTGTTTTAGAGTTATGCCCCTTTACAATATAAAAATTGCTGAATTTTTCGTTTCTGTCAAATGTTATGAAACTTATACACAATGCTTATTACCACAAAACTCAGATCCAGTTTGAGTTTTGGTGGCGTCACTTTTACCATTCTAGAGTTATGCCCTTTACAAATGGAAAAATTGCTGAATATTTCATTTCCGTCAATTGTTATGAAACTTATACACAATGCTTATTACCACAAAACTCAGATCAAGTAAGAATTTGGGTAGCGTCACTTTTACTGTTCTTGAGTTCTGTCCCTTTATAATGTTGTATGCAAGCTGGGACATCATCTGTGTCCCATGGACACATTCTCCATTTATTTCAACAGAATTTAAGTAACTTTGAGTTATTAGTAGAATTTTGTAAGGTGTATCTATCAGACTGACATAGTTCCTCTGAACTTTACCTCTCTTTCATGGATCATAGATAATGTTAAGTTTTTGTGATACCTTTACCTATGTTTAGTAAGACCTTAGTTGCAAAGACTTTCAACATAGAATTCAATCATATCAGTAATGCAGGATAGATATTTCAGCATGTACACTCTTGGTAACTATAATTCACTTGGAAGGAATATAGCCATGGATCAGGATCTGAACAAGAGAGATAAATTAAGATTTACTTTAGTAGCATACTTGTTTACAAAAGGAGCTGTTCATTTGTTTGTCAATTCTTGCAAAAGGTCAATTTTAATTAGATTGTTGCAGCACCTAATGTTACCCAGGTTTTTGGTAGGGTTAGTGGTGCTTAGTCTTTAGATTTTTATGTAGTGCTTTTTGTTTTCTCTTTGTTGTTTGTCCTACATTTTTTTGCCATGATTTTGTCTGTTCCTCTTTGACTTATGAGTTTTGATTCTCCCTTTGGTATCTTCTGTCTGTCTCTCTTTGACTTATGAGTTTGGAATCTCCATTTGGTATCTTCTGTCTGTCTCTCTTTGACTTATGAGTTTTGATTCTCCCTTTGGTAACTTCCATCTGTCTCTCTTTGATTTATGAGTTTGGAATCTCCCTTTGGTATCTTCTGTCTGTCTCTCTTTGACTTATGAGTTTGGATTCTCCCTTTGGTATCTTCTGTCTGTCTCTCTTTGACTTATGAGTTTGGAATCTCCATTTGGTATCTTCTGTCTGTCTCTCTTTGACTTATGAGTTTGGATTCTCCCTTTGGTATCTTCTGTCTGTCTCTCTTTGACTTATGAGTTTCGATTCTCCCTTTGGTGACTTCTGTCTGTCTCTCTTTGACTTATGAGTTTTGATTCTCCATTTGGTATCTTTTGTCTGTCTCTCTTTGACTTTTGAGTTTTGATTCTCCCTTTGGTATCTTTGCCTCTTTCTTGTAAGTTAGGAAAAGAAAGGATAAAGGATAGATGTCTGTGACATCAATATCTCATGAAACACTAGGCTAATAGTACACAAAATATCAAAGGAACAGGCAAATACAAAACTGATAGATGTTAAAACCTGGAACTTTCGTAAGGTAAAGCAACAAGATATCAATAAAGTGAGATGTGGGGTATACATCAATGAAACAGCAACCAAACAGCACAAATAACCATCTAAAGGTCAACATACAGTATTCAACAATTGATTGTAACCTAGTCTCAGACAACTGAATGAATGTCTGTAATGTTTTCCCTCTTATCATCTTAATATTCCTTAATGTCCATTCACTTTTAAATTGTTATTGCATATAGGTATAGAACTTTTACTGTAGTTATTTAGGAAAGACAAAACATTGAAGCTTTCGTAAAATCATAATGTTTATAAAAATTGATAGAAAAAAATATTGGGCCAATGAATGTAAGAAACTATTCAAAAGACATAGAGTTAAAAGTTCAATGATGGTAATTTTTGTATCATTTTTAAGATCCAAGACTTTTACTGTGGATTTAGTATTATTTGTTGGATATCAATTTTTGTGGATTTTGTGGCAGAGATAAACCAAGATTTTAAATGTTCAACAAAATACAAATTATCTATAGGCTTGTATGCAGACTTTGGCCAAACCATGAAATAAAGTATCCACGAATATACAATTGTTCCTTAATCCACGAAAAATTGTACCAATGAAATTAAATAAATCCAGAGTAACTGAATTATTAACATGCATCAATCTAAAAGATTTTGTTAGAAATATTTATTAAAGAGAGATCTTTATATGTAAAATATTTCTCCTGAACACAATTTGATCTGTTAATTCAAAACAATCAATAACAGCTATGTTTTTTTGAGTTCATTTTGTTATATATGCAGGCTTTTCAAGGAAGTAGAGAGAAATTGTCAATTTCTGAAACCAAATCTTCTTATTCCTTCTCAAGAAGTATACCTTGATTGATTTTGTAGCAATTATGCAGAAAACCAAGTGTGATTTTTATTTCATCATTGAAAGATTCTTATGTTAACCTCAACCATTTATAACCAATTATAGAGAGTCACATGATGGGATTTTAATTGTCACCCAGTGGTTAACCATTCATTTATAAAAGGATGAAGAATAGGTTAAAGTTCACTGACCAATATTTGCTGCAAAATATGCCATAGGCTTATTTTAGAAACTAAAGTTAATGTTAAAGTTTGTGTTTATATATGGTATTACAGTAATCAAGTTATGAAAATATAAAGCTATTAATAAATTGATACATGATCTCTGTACTATAGTTGGATTATCGTTTAGACAATATGAATAAAAATTAAAATGGTGGTGGAACAAACATAAATGAGAAAAAATCAAAAAACATAATTGACCAAAAAGGGGTTACTTAATGTAGTATGAAGTTTTTGACTTTACATATACTCAGGTATTCCTCTTTTACTGAAAAAGGTGATTTGTTTACCATGGTCTGTAGAGAGTATTCTTGTCTGTAGATGATGGCATTTGCATTTCTATTTCAGTATAGAGTGCTTTTTCATTAAGAAGAAAAAGTTATTTATGTTTCTACTTCAGTTGACTTGTCATGTATTATTTTGAATGAAGGTGTCACGCATTTTAAGACAAAATATGATGCCACATATATAATAACAGTAAAACCTGCCATTTGTATTTCTTGTTTTTATCGATATTCCAACCTCTGTGAACTTTTAATTCAATCAAACAGTTTTAAAGGACAGATCTCTTGTCTGATTTTAAAAATATGCTTAAATATTTGTAAGGAGCTCTTAACAATATATAGCAGTTTCTTGCTGACGTGACATTCAAATTACTGTTTACGCCACATGTCACTTGGTGTCCTCTTCATGGTTCAGGTCCATGCAACATCAATTTTAACAAGTGAGATTAATAAATGTACATTGTGAGAAGATTTAAATGTATATTTGTGATTCTGTTCGTCTTTTCCATATAATTTTTGTCAAATGTAATTTACATTACTATTTCATTAGAATGTATTATATCTAGCCTTATATAAGTAGATTGTGACATTTGCATTCCTGTTTCATGGTAAGTTGCATTGTATCATGTTATCATGTTACAACATATTTGTTACGTTTGGAGGACGTGTTTTTCAACAGACTGTCGGAATTCCAATGGGAACCAATTGTGCCCCTCTTCTTGCCAACTTGTTTCTTTATTATTATGAGGCTGACTTCATACAGGAACTTCTTAGGAAGAAAGATAAGAAGTTAGCAATATCCTTTAACTCTACGTTCCGCTATATAGATGATGTTCTCTCACTAAATAATACAAAATTTGGTGACTATGTTGAACGAATACATGTCCCATCGAACTAGAGATAAAGGATACTACAGATACAGTTAAGTCTGCCTCATATCTTGACTTACATCTAGAAATTGACAATGAGGGTCGGTTGAAAACAAAACTTTATGACAAAGAGATGATTTCAGCTTCCCAATTGTGAACTTTCCATTTCTATGTAGCAACATTCCAGCAGCGCCTGCATACGGAGTATATATCTCCCAATTGATACGATATTCCCGCTTGTGTTTCCTATCATGATTTCCTTGATAGAGGATTGCTGCTCACAAGGAAGCTATTAAACCAAGAGTTCCAAATGGTGAAGTTGAAGTCATCCTTCGTAAATTTTACGGACGCCATCACAAGTTGGTTGACCGTTATGGAATAACCGTTTCACAGATGATATCGGATATGTTCCTTATGTCGTAACTACAATACCCTCCTTTTCACGAATGTGACTTACCGAATTAGACTATTTACGGATTTGTAATAATATAAGCAACACGACGGGTGCCACATGTGGAGCAGGATCTGCTTACCCTTCCGAGCACCTGAGATCACCCCAGTTTTTGGTGGGGTTCATGTTGCTTAGTCTTTGGTTTTCTATGTTGTGTCATCTGTACTATTATTTGTCCGTTTGTCTTTTTATTTTTGGCCATGGCGTTGTCAGTTTGTTTTCGATCTATGAGTTTGACTGTCCCTCTGGTATCTTTCGTCCCTCTTTTACATCTGTTTTAGTAGATTGTTTCATTTGTACTCCTCTTCCAGATGAATGTATCTCTCATTTTACTTGTTAAAGTAGATTGTGTCATTTTATTCCTACTCCAGTGGGAATGTGTCATGTTACATCTGTTTTAGTAGATTGTGTCATTTGTATTCCTCTTCCACATCATTTGTATTCCTCTTCAAGAGGACTGTGTCATTTTCCTTGTTAAAGTAGATTGTGTCATCTTATACCTGTTCCAGTGGGAATGTGTCATGTTACTTGTTTAAGTAGATTGTGTCATTTATATTCCTGTTTAGGAGGATTATTATGTGTTATTTGTTTAAGTAGATTGTGTCATTTGAATTCCTGTTCCAGTGGGAACGTATCATGTAACATCTGTTTTAGTAGATTGTGACATTTGTATTCCTATTCGAGAGGAATGTATCATATTGTTTGTTTAAGTAGATTGTGTCATTTGAATTCCTGTCCAAAGGAATTTGGCATGTTGTTTGTTTAAGTAGATTGTGTCATTTGAAATCCTGTTCCAGAGGAGTATCATGTTACATCTGTTTTGGTAGATTGTGTCATTCATATTCCTTTTCTAGAGAAATGTGTCATGTTACTAGTTTAAGTAGATTGTGTCATTTCAGTTCCTGTTCCAAGGGAATGTGTTATATTACATATGTTTTGGTAGATTGTGTCATTTGTATTCCAGGCCTTGTGGTCATACATTATCGTACACAGAACCACTCAAAATACTGGATTTGATGTTTATAGTAGAATTTTGTACTCTTGAGTACTGAGTAAAGTTAAAAGACTGAAAAGTCTGTTCGAGAGGAATGTGTCATGTTACTTCCTTTTTTGTAGATTGTGTCATTTGTATTCCTATTCCAGGGCAATGTGTCATTTGGTATCTTGTACAGCAACATCTACCATTTGTTCCATTTAGAATCATTCATTTGCTCTCATGTTTCCTATCATCCTGACAAATGTGTCATTCTGCATTCCTGTTCAAGTAGAATCTGTCATTTGTACAAAAAAATGTATTTCTTTTGCAGTAAAACATATCATTCCTATGACTATTTCTGTAGATTATATTCTTTGAAGCTCTGTGTCAACATAAGTTGCTGTTTGTGTTCTATTCTTTACCATTGAATTGGGGGCATATAGTGATGCACATGTCCATCTATTTGTGTGTTGTCCAATTTCACACTTATGTTTCCTGATGATAAAGTACTGCTGACCAAATCTTTTGAAAATATACAAACTGTCATGTAGTAATAAATATAGGTCATGTTCCATTTTGACAGTTTTGGCATTAACCATTCTAGAGTTGTGCCCTTAATAATTTTTTGGGGGGTGGGGTTCTTTTAGTAGACATTGACAATTATATAGTAAGCTTACCATAGAATTCATCAACAGGACTTTACTTTATGCTGAATACATTATAATTGATTCAATAGACCAAGATGATTGGTGCTGAATTAAGTAACTTTGCTTCCAATGTTGCTTAGGAGTGGTATAAAGCAGGCATGTGTTTAATGTAATCTTTACCGGCGCATGTGCACTGTAACAAACAGCTAAGAAAAAAGTATATTATTCCATACATATATTACGGGTATACTAAACAACTAGAAAAAAAAAATCCATTTTTTCATTGTTAACTACCTGGTGCATAAAAGTATTCAGTATTTTATAAACAGTTTAAGGTAACAGGTATGTAAATGGGCAATCTCACAGATTTTTATGAAATTTTGCAGGCAATTTGAGCATTATGTAACGCAGCATATGAATATCGAAAAATTCACTTTTATACTTCGCATATATAGCAAATTGAATATTCTGTAGCAAGAAGTTCAATGTATAGGATGCATGTAAATATAGAAAAAGATATTGAAACAATTGACTTTGAATTGCCTTTTCTCAAAAACTTGTCCTACAAATTTACTTTAAAACTGATATGTTATTGCCACTAAAATTTCTGTTTTATTGATATGAAAGTTATAGGGGTATCTGAATTCGTTTTTGCTGTATAAATCATTCAAGTAAAAATTAATATTTCTAGCAGTGACGTCACAATTATTTTTGCCTTCTGCCGCTTTTTCCATTCTGTACATAAGATTCAAATATTCATACTCAAAAAAAAAAGAATTTGGTGACCCTTTATAAGTTTTATATCTATAAAGTGGAAATCTCAGTAGCAATAATATATCATTTTAAAGAAAATTCATAGGACAGGTTCGAGAAAGGTTAATTTTAAGACAAAATTGCTGAATTTTTTACGATATTTACCTGTATTCTATAAAACATTTGTACTACTATTTTCCAAATATTTTATTTGCTATGTCTCAGAAAGTATAAAGGTGATATGTATTATTGTTTCGATGTTCATGTGCAGTTCCTCATGCTCTAGTTGTATACAAAATTTCATAAAATTCCGTTAGATCACCCATTTACGTACCTGTTACCTTAAGGGTATTCAATACAGTTTTGATCCCACAGTGATTTTTTTACGAAAATTTGCATACAAGCTATTTTTTACCTAGTTAATCAAATATGTAATAAGAAATATACCTTCATGTGCTAAATTTAGAGATAAATGGGGTAGAAATTTTATAGACATTTACTTCAAATTTCGGTTTCTTGGACATTTCTATCCTTTGGACAGACATACTGAACAACAAAATTATTTTCATTTACCTGTGTATAATATGATGCAGGTTTTTTTCAAAAGTGATGATTTTCTAAATATTGTTTAACATTTCACAGTGTTATCATACTTTAACTTTGTTTCAACCTGTTTATTTACTTTTGACCTTAATTATTTATCCCTTATAAACTTTTATTAAAGGAATTAGGGGCTATGTATGTGCATTCAGGTATCACAGATCAAATTTATTCGTTCATTGTGTGTTAATTTACGTTTTTTGATTGAGTTAAGCCTTCCAATTGATATTTTATAGTGTGTCTTTCTATGTTGTGATGTTATACTATTGTTTCAGAAAAAGGGAGAAGGTTTGGTACCATTAAACGTTTAATCCTAAACATGTATTTAGATTTTGATTATGGGCCCAGTTTTCAAGCTGCAAATGTTTGCACCTGTCCTAAGTCAGGAATCTGATGTACAGTAGTTGTCATCTGTTTATGTAGTTCATACATGTTTCTAGTTTTTATATAGATTAGACCGTTGGTTTTCCTGTTTGAATGGTTTTACACTAGTAATTTTTGGGACCCTTTATAGCTTGCTGTTCGGTGTGAGCCAATGCTCTGTGTTGAAGGCCGTACCTTGACCTATAATGGTTTACTTTTATAATTTGTTACTTGGATGGAGAGTTGTCTCATTGGCATTCATACCACATCTTCCTATATCTATTAACTTTTTTGTTTCAAAAGATAAACACATGCAGATTTTTGTAGAAAGATTTGAAATATCCTCTTTACATAAGTATCTTCTTAATTTGTGTAACAGTTCTTTGGAAGTAATTCATTTTTATTAAATTTTCTTGATTTAAGAAAAAACATCATTTTTGCTGTATGTTTATCTAATTTTAAAAAAATTCATTGGGGATTTCTTCATAAAAATAATCTTCATACAGTACCAAGTCAAATGTCAGTTTAAAAAAGAGGGGTCCATGTACTCATTTTCAAGCTAATGATTAAAATCTCTCGAAAAATGCATCTTTTCCTGACATGTTGCAGTTTGACGTCACGAAAAAATAACAATAGCAACGTCATTACCTCCCCTCTAAATGTATAGTATGCCCTTAAGAATGATTTATGTTTATGTAGTGCAGGAACTATTTCTGCAGAAAACTGACATCAGAGCTGATCATGAATTTTCTAGTTAATATATTCTGACCTGGGCACATTATAGCCATTGAAAGTTTGTATTACTAACAATGATTATATGCATAATTTGACAAAAATTTTGATAATTGATTCAAATTAGTTTCTAATTTAAGGATACAGGCTCTTGTACTAGATTCTATAAATGTATGTTAGCCTACATTTTAGGGTCAGGATCTATATATTGGCTTTCTATGATTTAGTAAAGCTATATCTTTATATATTTAAGCCTAATTGAGTGTTCCAAAATCTATTCTTAGACTGTAGGCTAATTAAAGAACTTTATTTTCACCATAGTCAATATATAGTCATCTGTATAATGGAAATGTAAAATCATTAAACAATTAGGGTCAATTTTAAATGGAATACTTCAAAGTAAAGTTAATTGATCCAATTTAGTCTTGTGAATGTCAGGTGAAATGTTTCAAAGACTGCATGTGCATTAACATTCTTATGAAACCTACATAGTTTAGATTTTAATATGACCCCAATTTTTTGTAAACATATAATGATATGTGCTTCTGTTGTTGTTGTCATTTAATGGTTTCAAAAACTGTTCTAGTTGTTTTGGCATAAAAAAAAAGACTTGTATTTATTAAAGGCCATATTTTCAGTATTAAAAAGAATTTGTGGTCTAAATGATCTGATTAAAGAGTGTCACTGTGACCTATATTTTGTAATAGGTTAATTGTTGCAATATTACAATAAATGTCAAATAGAAATGATGTGTTGTCAGTACAGAAATGTTTTGAAATGAATAAGTTCTGTATTAAAATTAAGTTAAAGTGACCTACATTATATGCATGAGTAACTATAGTAATGATTTTTGGTGAGTAACTATATATGATATTGTGTCAGTGGACACATGTTTGTTATTGATTAATGTCAAATTCCTTGACATATTCCAAATGTATTTTTCATTTATATGAACAGATCTGAACTGACCACGTACAAAGTGTCTTAACAGTGCTACATTTTACTACAGTGAAAATTGAAAATTGACTATTCTGGACTCGGGGGGCTATTTAGAGCTTGACATACTGTATAGACAATTGCACTATTATACCTAATTTTATAATGGAAGGTTGATTTTCAGAATTGTGTTTTCATTTGGAAATAAATATCAACAGCTGTGCATGAAAAAATTAAAACCTAATAGCTTGACATTTACCATAAATAGACAATTGAGCAAAAACAACAATTAGTTCTCTACACATGTTTTTATTTAAATTTGATCTATTATTGGATAATACATTTATATACATTTTTAAAACTTTTGAAGTGCATCTTCGACTTTATTTTTCTCTCTATATATATATCATCAGACTGTCCCATATGTATCAAATTTGCTGGTTGGTTTTTTTCTATAGACTCTTCTATATTTATAAATATGAAACCAAAAGAAAATGTTAAAATGAACTCAAATGAAAATGTACAGTTATTTATCAAATTTTGTTCCCATTAGGAAATAAATATTTAAACAGTAATTTTGCATGAAAAATTAAGAAGTTGCCAAAAATGCAAGCAATATTTATAGTGTACAAAATTTATATAATTTTTGTGGCCTTAAATTCAATGACACTTTGTTGTAGTATTTCATCGTATTTAAAACATTGATTATAGTTATTTTGTATTATTTGCCGTCAGTAAATTTCCTTACCACAATATTATTACAAATGAATAAAACAATGTTAAGTCCTTCATATAATAATAACAAGCAGATTTAGATATGACTTACTAATGAATTATAGGCTAAGTGTTTCAGTGATAAATTAACCTTTACCTTTAAACACTTAACCAATAAGATGCTAGTATTTACTGAGAGGACCAAGTGTCAACAAGGAAGCAGATTTTATACAGCTGATTTAAATACTTTTTTCCTTGATCAAAGTGCAACAATGAAATGGACGAATTTTCATATTACAGTAGTACATCATTTTTATCTTGTCCTATCTGCAGAAGCTGTTGAGTGGATCACACAATATTCTAATTTCCTTTAGGAAGTGAATCACTACACACACAACTGTTGTTTACCTCTGGGCACTATGCAAATTATTACAGTTATGTTGGATTTATCGTATATGATATATTACAAATGTTTCTGATGCTCGGTGCTTTGATTGATCTACAATGACATTTTACGATTGTCACAAAAAATAGGGGACAGTGGTCAAGTGAATATGAGTGGATTCTGTATAGGATATATAAAATTATCACCATGGCTTTGGAACAAAATCAGGAATTTGAAGAAGGTATTGGAGATATAATACATTGATAAATATTTGATAAGAGATGTGACTTGTGCATTTGATAGTAAACAAACAGGTAAAATCTATTAATAATGTACATCAAGTAGTAATTAATAATAAATAAATGTTCTCCCAGGTAATTGGTGATAAAGGAATGTCCCTTCAACCATTCAACATTTTTCTCTTATATCTTTTTTTTTCTCTCCCAATTTTTAAAGGCTGTCAAATTTTATGTATAATTTTACAGAAATTCATAGTTATTGTGTAAAAATAAAGGTTCGTATATTGATAGTTTCTATATTGGATTATTTGTTTAAATTTCCAAAATCATGCAGTTACAACAAAACTTTGGACTTGCAAAGATCAAAAACTTAAGATACATGTACATGTCATGTCAGTGACCTTTTGTTATGTAACAAAAAAATGTTAATATCTTTGAATGCCTCTGAACTTGTTTTATGAAATAAAGATTACACAGAAAATGTTGTATTGAGCCAGCTTTCTATCCCCTTAGGTTAGTCAAATCCATATTTATTGTAGTAAAAGATCATTTATATCCTTTTGGAATGTACATGTGATTATCAATGTTGACAGAAAAAAAAATGTCACTTTCATCAGTAGATTTTAAATTTAAAATATTACCCTTGTAATTAGATAAAGTATATATGGTTTGCTTATATAATTCATCAAATCAACTACTTTCACTTCACTACAGAAAAATAAAGGACGACTAATCATGTTGTCTTAACTGTAACTTTTTATTGGAATATTTTATACATAAAATAAAAAAAAAAATGTCATAACAATTTTTTTCTACACATTTTAACAAATTTCCCAAAATATCTGTAAAGTTGACAGATTAGATTTCATAACTAAATACTCAATTGACTTTCATCACGATACAGGAGATATTAATGTAAGTAAAGAAGATTTGAACTTAGTTTGTTTGCTTTTGTTAAAAGCACATCCTAACCTCTTTAAATTATCCACCTCAATTCTCAGAATAATATTTGTCTTAAATTTTACAATCATAAATATAGAAATATGAGTAAACATCATGTAAACAGACCATATCCTGATTTCAGAATTATTATGTATTGTGGTCATAAAGTTTTTCAACACTAACAGTAATAATGCTATGTCAAATTATTTTATGGATCATTGAAAAAGTCTGAAGGTATGAACTTGTAATTGATTGACTGCTGAAGAAAACTTGATCTTAATGGCTGTATCATATGTTGAGAACACAGTTGTATGTAAAGCAACTATGTACCTTAATCTTAAGAACTCATATCCCAGACCATCAGTGATAGGGAGGTGATATAACTTTATTCATTCATTAAATTGGCATCAAAGGTTTGGATAAAAGGAATTAATCATAGAAGTATGATATGTTCTCTGTGGATTTTGATGATGGGTGTAATGCTTAAGGTGCAGCAGCAAATATATATCTATATTTAGGTTATTGTAATATATGAAATATGTTTTGTACTATACTGAACCCCTGAGCCAGATATGTGCTTGGTCACACAAAAAAACAGTCTGCAGACATATCCCTACCTTACACGCAATTCTGGATGCCCTACTCCTAAATTATGGATGTTTGGCAGAGAAGCAGTAAATACCAGTTTTAAAGTCTTTGATTTAAAATGTTGATCGATTTAAACCACTGCCTCCCTTTCAACCTCCCCAAAGGGAGGCAGGCACGCTACCACGTGACCACTTAGGCAGTTTTGTCAGTGTACATGTTTTTGAAAGTCGATGAAAGATAAGTTTATATTAACCTTCATTTTAAACATGAATGTCTTTGGTTAAGTTTTATTTTAACAACTATATATGACTTCACAATTATAATTTTAAATAGGTTTTTATTCCCTATCAAATATATATTTAATTTAGGTGTATGTATTTTGTCTTACATATATTAATGTCTTGTGACCTCCAAACAAATGGTCTATTTATCATATTTGTTTTTCTTTCATTTTTTTGTACATAAATCAGGCTGTTAGTTTTCTCGTTTGAATTATTTTACATTTGTCATTTCAAGGCCTTTTATAGGTGACTATGCGGTATGGGTTTGCTCATTGTTGAAGGCCGTATGGTGACCTATAGTTGTTAACTTCTATGTCATTTGGTTTCTGCAGAGAGTTGTCACATTGGCAATCATAACACATCTTCTTATTTTTATATTTCTACTTCTTGCTTATGAAACTTACAAAAATATTATATTATGTGTTATGAGACTCATTTTTGCTTAAAGTGGTGTTAAACACCAAATTAATCTTATCTATCAATCAATCAATCAATGTTATGAGATTAACAAATATTGGAGATTTATGACTGAAACGACTCCAAAGAGTATTGACTATATTATTTTATAAATACGTCTGACTGTAAAGAAAGTGACTCCAAAGAGTATCGACTATATTATTCTATAAATACGTCTGACTGTAAAGAAAGTAACTCCAAAGAGTATCAACTTTTTTATTCTATAAATTATTATTCTATAAATATGTCTGACTGTAAAGAAAGTGACTCCAAAGAGTATCGACTATATTATTCTATAAATATGTCTGACTGTAAAGAAAGTGACTCCAAAAAGTATCAACTATATTATTCTATAAATACGTCCGACTGTAAAGAAAGTGACTCCAAAGAGTATTGACTATATTATTGTATAAATAATCTGACTGTAAAGAAAGTGACTCCAAAAAATGTAGCCTCATTATTATTCTATAAAAAAATGAATGAATCATTTTGATTATTTTGCACAACACTACTCATAAAGGAAAAAGAAAAGAAAAATCTTAATTAATTATTTAATAAAACTTCATATGATTAGTTTTTGTTGATTTGCTGGTTAGGAATACCATTTGCTTCAATAGATTTTGTGTTAACATTGAATTTTCTGAGTAATGTATGTATTTTATATAAGATAATTATTGTTTGCATCAACTTGATGTTTCTATGTATATTAACTGAACACATATTTTGACTTCGCACAATCTGTTGTTTTTATTATAGATAATAAAAACCAAATGTCTTTAATTTGAAGCAAATCATTTCTTTCAACAAAAAATCAGTTTTCTTATCTCAGCATCATTATCACTGCAGATAGGTAAACTTAATGCATGTCAAATGCAATGTTTTTACATGTTTATTGACCTGAAAGGTTATGTTTTTCATTTCGCTTTGTTTATTTTCTTATCTTTAGAACTCTTCACAAAAACAGATTTTATTAGATGATTTGGCTGATTGTTTTGTCTGATACATGTATAAGTACAAGGATAATTTATTTGTGTACATAATGTTGCTGGAAACTGACAGAAATATTTGGGATCCTTATAGTGGATGTGAAGATAAGGTAGAGTTTAGAATGAGGCCAAAAGATATATAGTTCTGTTTTTACCTCCCTACCTACCCTGAATATTCTTGCCTACTCTAACACATTTAGTGGACATTTTTGGTAAAGCACCATTGATGTCTGGACATTTGGTTGAGCACAGTTAAAGTCCAGACCATTTCCCTCTATGGTCAATGTAAAATATGTAATAATCATTTACCTAACATATTTTTTTCTGCCAGGAGATGGTAAATTTTTTACGGCCTATAACCACAGAAATGTCAAACAGATAAATTGTTTTTAATAATCACTGATCATAATGGCTTTTGTTTTGAATTATGATAATATAATTTGCAATCAGAATCTGCTTCATTGTTGTAATATGTTAGATTTCAAAATATGTAAAGGATAAAACAAAATTGTGAAGGTTGTCAGGTAAGCCATGTTCTCACATTGAAACCATCAAAAAAGTTATTCCTTGAATAGTTTCAAGCATTATTATGTGCAGGTGCTTGTTCCAAGTCGGTTACCTCTTTAGTCGTTGTCTTTAGTCACATAGTCATAGCATATTGTTTGTCTTTTAGGGTGATGGTGTTGATGGTGTATCTTTGATAATCTGTTGAATTTATTCAGTTTTTCTAGGCTCTGGAGAATTTAGAGGTTGGCTTATTGTATAGAAACCTGTCTATTATTGAAGCCCATATATTGACCTCTAGGTGTCTTCTGTGTTTTATGTCATTCTGTTGCTTTCTCAATGATGTAACAATGTACCCATCATCTCTTTTTATTTAAAATGATTTATGCTGATTTTTTAAATGTTACTCATCATTACAAAAAAGACAAATAGTCCTAACAAAGTATATTGCCAAAGTTATTCTAGGATTCCCACTTCATTCTGATGTGTCTTTGATAGTAAGAACAATGCAATTTAACTATTACATTTGACAAGCAAATATAGTTTAATATGATGGTATTTTTGTACTATTGCTTCAAAATTTCAATACAGCAGGTCTTCCCAATGTTTTTTTTATTTCTGTAATGCTTGTCCCATACTCTATAACCGTCACTTGTTTGCCTCATTTTCACAAAGGACCATGTGATTGTTTAGCATCAGTAAGCAGCTGTACGTTCTTTAATTTCAGTTTTGATGTTTGTTCAAAGGAACGAATATTAGGTTCGTGTTTATCCTACAAGGCAGAAACTTGTCTTAGCTTTTGACTCATGTCAGCTCATTGCTTTGAAGATATCCATCTGTCTATCTGTGCAAGTTATGTCCAGTTCAGAACTTTTGAATGCTTTGATGGATATTTATGATACTTGGTAATATTGTTGCCAACCATCAGAAGGGAATCACAAATAAGGATGGATTGCCTGTTAGTAAAGTTAAGGTCACAAACAGTTTCAAGTGTAAAAAATTGTATCCCACTAAATTTTTTTTTAGTGCTTTGAAGGTTATTAATGATATTTGATGTCATTGTTGCATACCATCAAAGGGTGTATTGCTAATAAAGTTTGGAGTTGTATCTGTAATGTCATGTTCACTGCATCTAACTGACTAGAACTTTCAAATGTCTTCAAGGACCATTGCCTATCAACAGCTGATGTATTGTGAATAAGGTTAGGTTGTCTGTTCACAAGGTGTTGGTTATTATTTTGTACACTGTGATGAATATACAAGAGGTGTTGGTATTATTTTTTGAGTGCTGCTAGTAGTACTCTAGTTCTACATAATTTGCCTAGGCCTTAATGTAAGATGCAAAGTTTGCAGTAATATTGTATAGCTCATTGGTGCCAAAGAACTGTGAGTTTATTTATTTTTGTGGATGCAAATCTATATGGATACTTGATTACGAAGTTTGACTCATTCAGCACACAATTTAAAACCTTTAAGAAAAAAGTGAAATAACAAAAATAACGAACTCAAAGGAAAATTCAAAACGGAGAGTCCCTTATCAAATGGCAAAATCAAAAGCTCAAACACATCAAACGAATGGAAAACAACTGTCATATTCCTGACTTGGTACAGGTATTTCCTTACGTAGGGAATGGTGGATTAAACCTGGTTTTATAGCTAGCTAAACCTCTCACTTGTATGACAGTGGCATAAAATTCCAAAGAAAGGACAAGGTTCTCTTTTTCCAAAAATATGGCCTTGAAATTCAACCTTATCATAAAATATTGAAATGTGGGTCTTAAAAGCGTATATACAAAAAAGCTAGGTAAGTTTGTTCAAAGTCAGTACATTTGAAGAGATATTGTCAAAAACCATGAGTTTGTGCATTATTCAGGCCCAAAAGCTTCAAAAAAAGCCATGGCTGCAACCTATGATCCAAAATGTTTTTAAACCAAAAGGTGCCATGGTTGATATTTAATCCCTAAAAATAACAATTTTCTGGATCAGAGGTTTCTGCCAAAGTAACTATGTTAAAAATTGTTATAATTTATGGGAAAATTGGATCAAAATGACGTAACAACTCAAGTAATGCATTTTTAAATGGTCTAAACTTTGTAATTTATAATGTTATGTGCCAAAAATCAATAGTTATATCACAACTATTTATATTTAAAATTGTAGTAGTTCATTGAGATTAAAAAAAAAACTAATATATTGGGGCTAATTAAACCCTTTGAGAACCTACTCCTGTGTATTTTGTTTAAAAACTAAGATTTATGGTTGAACTACTGTTTACCCATTGAACAACCTGATCAAGCTTAGATAATAATGTAGGGATACTATAAGGCAAGATTTACAAAGATTCTTTATTTCATGAGGTTAGATAAGGTGATGGGAATATTAGATTCGTGTATCAGCAAAATTTAGTTGCAAGTGTCTACAATGAACTGCAAGTGAATATAAAATATTTTAATTTTGAAACTACATGACCATGCTGAATTGTCTCAACACTGATTCTTTATTTTATGAAGATTCTAATTATCCGATTTTCATAAAGGATCAGTTGTTTTAAAATATTGTATTAATAATTTGAAAGACCTTGCACAAAGATCTCTGATTTGCCTATTATTAAACAGGTCTGCAAACTGAAAATTATGTTGAACCTAAAAACACTGCCTTTACTATTTTTTCATGGTAAGACTTGATAAATGAGAGTTATTCTTTTTGAGCCTGGTATTTTCTTTTGGAGGAAGTATTTCTGCTAACCATTGATATTTCAAGAAACATTCATGCATTAAAAAGGACAAATTTGTAAAACAATTTGATGTTCAGTGCCATTGTTTATTGACTACTTATATTACATACTTTAAATTGATGTTTGACAGGTGTAAATATTTATCATGTGGGAGTTACTGATTTATGAATGGGTTGAAACTTGTTTTTCCACATGATATAAACTAATGTATCAAAGATTCTTAAGCCATTGTCAATGTCAAACAGGTATTAATGTTATATTGTTTGTTTTTTTGTTGTTAAGTAACATGATACATCAGCTCTGTATCAGTGGTATAGTGGCTGCAATGTAGTTGCAGGAAATGTTAGACTTTTTAGCCTATTAATGTCAAGTTTGTAGGCTTTCTATCAGTTTTTAAGGACCATTGAGCTAGCCATTGAGCTACTGCCATCACTTGATACAAGGAGAAGATGCTTTATTTCCATCAAATGGGCTCACAAGGAGCATAATATAATATCATTATAATATTATTTTTACAAATATAATAAACAATACAGTATGCATAATTACAAACACAAATAAGAAACAAGTTTTCACATATTCGTATATATATAGGAGTATATATAAAACCTTCGTCTCATTATTCGATACATTCCACTTACGAGTTTGAATGTCCCTTTGATATCTTTCGCCTCTCTTTTATATGATCATAAATCTTTCTTGACTAGGTCATTTAAAACCTAGCTAGGTATACCAGTGCTAAAAATAGAGGAAGTTCTAGGAAAGTTTTCTATCAACGTCACATATACCACATTTCAGTGTATCACTCCTACTAACTTTTATAAACATTTCCATCTAACTTTACATAAATTCATTTTATGTCAAAGTTAAGTTGTCAGATACCAATAGACCAAAACATGTGATAGGGATGCATATCATGTGATAGGGATGCATATCATGTGATAGGGATGCATATAAGAGAGTTTATTCAGTTACTAAAAGTTGATCACCTTTACATTGAATTCATGCTTTCTTTACTTAACATCCAAGATCTATTGATCAAAACTAATCAAGTAACACGGTAATGGAATTCATCAAAGGGAGTTTGTCAGGTGTTCATAAAAAAAGACATTAAAATTACTTGCAATTAATGCTTCATTTACTTTTTTTATAAACTGTGTCCTCCATCATATCGTAGCAACTATTCTTACTTTGTAGGTTACTGAACATTCTATAAGCTAGTTATTATGCTCTGGCTCTAGGGGTATATATGAATCAATTTGTCTGTCTGTCTGTATGACTGTTGGTTCATTCCTCTGTTCGTCCTCCTTCTTTCTGTTTGTGCAAGTTGTATCAAGTTCAAAACTTTTGATTCCCACGAAGGATATTTATGATATTGATGCTATCGTTGCCAACCACTAGAGGGTGTGTCATGAAATTAGGTTGGATTTATATACCCAGCATTGATAACTTTGAGTTGCAGTTATTATGTAAGTCCTTCTAGTTTACTTAAGACTTCCTTCCTATTGTCTGTTGTTGTGAATAAATGACAGTTTTTAATAGAAAACACTAGAATATTGAATAGTTGTAATACCTAGATGCACTTAAGATGAGTTAAAAACAGAATTTGTTGTCATTTTTTGTTTCTGTCAGTTATTGTTTATTTTCTCAGTTATCTTGTCTGTCAGAATTTAACTGTGGGAGAAACACTGTACATATTGGAACCGGTTCACTCTTGAGATTTTGGTGAGACTTTTAACAGTGATGTTTAATTGTGTTCAAAATCTTCAGAAAGCATCATTTATTTGTAAGTGAGTGTTTTTTCCACTTATTTCTTCTGGTACTAATAATAGAATAGAGTAAAAAAAAGTTTCAAGATAAATAAGCTAAAAAGTTTGTGAAGATAAGGGACCTAAAGGTTGACCTTTAAGAGAAGTAATATCCTGTTCCAAGGACTTTATTATCTACTCTTCATAGTTTTTATATTTATTTTGTCAAAATAAATAAAAGATTGTGCAATAATAAAATATTTTTTCTGTGTTATGTTTGAGATCCAGTTTTATGTGGTTTGATAATTGCTTGTTGTGAAATACCTGATGCTGTTTCTAGTCCTTCCAACAGTCTGAAGGGTAAAAAGAAAGATGTAAACAATGCTCTCAGATAGCATTGATTAGAAATAAAAACATTGGTAAACAAGTATGTTTGAAATTGACACCTGTTAATTGAAATTGATTGGATGTTATGAATATGTAATTTTCGTCAGCCAGGTAATAATCAATCATTACATGTCAAACATGTCTTACCTGTTAAGGATAATAAGGAACCAAATCTGAGGTTTGTCTTATTTTTATATTTTTTGCCAAATTGAGAAAAATATATAAGCAATGCTTTAGCTCAGAACTTTGTTTAATCTATGAAACTTTCAGAATGGTCACAGATTTAAAAAATGAATTCTCTTTCATTAATTTTTTTTCTTCTCATTTATAATAGACAATATTGAGATAATTGCCTTGATGGTATTATTTATTTATAGATATATACTAAAATCATGTACATGTAGAATGTATTTTTTTCATTGTATTTAAAATCACTGCCCAACAATAGAAAGCCAATGGAACAAGTGCCAGGCTAATGAAAACTAATTGGTAGGAATGTCATGAATGTCATGAATGTGTATTTCATGCCTCAATTAAATGTGTATATTTTTTACTTGGGCTACATGAGGATGTACACAAGGGATCGTTTCCATCTAATAATGGTCACACACAGTTTTGAATTATAACTGTCTTTTGTTATTCTGAATAGGTATGAAATATTTGCCACTGGACATTCAGCAAAGACCGATCAGTCCATTAACATTTTCAGCCTTTTGGAAATTTAGATGAAGAAGAACACCCTGGCCTGTCTCTTCTTTGCTTTTTTGTTCAAAATGGCAAATTGTTGAATTTTAGTTAATCTTTCTGATCTTGACTGTAATTTTTTTGGCAAGATATACAAGGTAGTAAGCTTTTCCTTGTTGAAAGTTAGAAAAGAGATTTTTTCTGTATATTTTGATCACCATTTGTTTCCCTGCAGCAGTTCCAAATAAAAGGTGATGTGACAGAGTATTTTATGAGAGTAAAATTAAGTGAAATTATGTGATATTCATGGGGATGGACAATCTTACATTTGTACTATTTCTCCTTATTTCTATATTTGCAGTTATCATTACTTTCAAAATTATTTCATATGAATATTAACAGATTACTTTGTTCCTGTAGGATGTTGTCAACCAGAGTGTACGAGTAATTTGCCCAAATCAATGCCTGCTGAGGAGGTCATGCCGGTTATTCAGTCTAACATAGATTATATGGAGGAGGATAAGCCACTTATTCCAGGAGTCACTGTTAGAGCTGCAACTGCAGATAAATTGGTCCATATTTGTATTGAGAGCTTTTGTAAGTTTTATATGTGATATATTGTATGTATTGAGATGGCAGACAAACAATTCATTCATAAGAAGTCTGAAATTATTGGGAGTGCAAATAGCTACTAGACTTGAATAAATTCTACTCTTATGATCCCTTTAAAGAATTATGGTTCATCAACGGAACTAAATTCAATTATGGCAGCACCATTACTCAAATGTTCAAAATTAAACTGAGAAATTCTTACATCACCCAAATGGACATAATGTGACCAAAGTGAGGGGTATCTCCTTTACAAATCATGGTTGATAACCTGGCCTGCCATCTTACACAGACGTTTACTGTTTCTGAAGTAGAAAATCTGTCTAATGACTTTAAAAAAAATATTAAAATATTTGAAAAATGAGAACAAATTGGTAACAGATCTCCTTCCAAACCATGATTGATGACCCAGACTATCATCTAACATGACTGCCACTAGAAAATTTGACAAAAGTAAAAAAAAATAGTATGAAAACATTCAAAGGATTACGAAGTGCCAAATTATAGAGAAATGTTACAATCCCCCTTTAGAATTATGATTGATAGCTTTAACTACCAAAAAATTAAACATGAAATGCATAATTGCTAAATTGAAAAATAAGGGGGTTGGAATCAAACAGTGGTGTCAATATATCATAAGCTTGCTGTTACAAAATTTTGCTGAAATGGCTTTAGGTTAGAAATTCTCTTTCAGAGTTATATCTAATGTCAAAAATCAAAACAAATATACTCAATCCTTTCAAATTTAGCTTTCTTTGTATACATACCAATTTTTTTCAAAAGATCTTAATCATCTGCTTTAAACAAACTAATTCTATTTTAGGATTGTTATATAACATTTTGATAGCAAAAAATCAGGCAACATAGGACAAACAAGGATAAAATGATGCTTATCTTCTTTTACATGCAAATTGTAAATTTTACACAATCTGTTTTCTCTTCATTGATTTTCATGTTTAGATAAACAGATAATAGGTCTTATAGTAACACTTATGGTTTCAGTACTAACTTGACAGCTTTACAATTTATGCTATAATAAGAAAAAGTAAAATCACAAAAATGCTGAACTCCGAGGAAAATTCAAAAAGGAAAGTCCCTAATCAAATGGCAAAATCAAAAGCTCAGACACATCGAACGAATGGATAACAACTGTCATATTCCTGACTTGGTACAGGCATTTTCTTATGTAGAAAATGGTGGATTGAACCTGGTTTTAAAGCTAGCTAAACCTCTCACTTGTATGACAGTCGCATCAAATTCCATTATATTGACAACCATGTGTGAACAAAACAAACAAAAACAATAGATAAAAATATCACAAATAGGGGTAAATAGTCTAATTCGGTAGGTCACATTCGTGAAAAGGGAACGGGATTGTAGTTACGACATAAGGAACATATACGATATCATCTGTGAAATGGATATTCTATAACGGTCAATCAACTCGTGATGGCGTCCGTAAAATTTACAAAGTGATGATTTCAACTTCACCATTTGGAACTCTTGGTTAAAAAATGAAAATCCACAATTGGGAAGCTGAAATCATCTCTTATTTCGTAAAGTTTTGTTTTCAAACGACCCTCATAGTCAATTTCTAGATATAAGTCATAATCAAATGGCAAAATCTAAAGCTCAAACACATCAAACGAATGGATAACAACTGACATATTCCTGACTTAGTACATTGAACCTGGTTTTATAGCTAGCTAAACCTCTCACTTGTATGACAGTCGCATCAAATTCCATTATATTGACAACGATGCCTGAACTTGATTGTGGGAGACTTGTGAAGGCTACTTGATCCCTTCAAATTAAAATTGTTGTAGAGAAAGAAGGTTTATTAATATGGCATTTCATGATTTACATGTATAAAATGTCTTTTAAAGATTTTGCTAACATTTTTTACAACTGTATAAAAACTGTATAATGGAAACCGGATTTCACGAAAATTATATTTTAAGTCCACATGTTGATGTACCTGTACGAAGTCAGGAACCTTGATAGTGGTTGTTTTTGTTTATAATGGTTTTATGTCTTTTTGGAAAATTTGTTTTGATATCAGATTTTGGTATCTTTGTCGAAAGTATTACAACCTTTTTTAAACTCTTGGGTCAATTTTGAACTTAAGTTTTTGTTAATCGTTAGTTGTCTCATTGGCAATCATTTCACATCTCCTGATTTTTGTAATTGATATAGACACATCTATTGTTGAAGACTGTATGTTGTCGTCTATGGTTTGGGTTTTTGTTTTCAGGATGCTGTCTTATTTGATGATCAGAAAATGGTTACCAAATATTTTGATCTTAAAGGTCTTTATCAAGGGATGTAGTTTACATCAAATAAAAATGTTTAGACACCGTGGACATACTGTTACATTCCCAAGTAAAATTCACTAATATTAAAACTGTAGGAGACTTAAATTATCCACCCTTTTTACAATAAATAAAGATGTCATAATGCTTAAATAATTTGTTTATGTCTGCATCAGTGTTTAAGTGTTTATGACATACAATGTATAATAAAAGTACATGTATATCCCCGGACTTAACAAGTGTACACTTTATAGCTAATCACTGTTCTGTCCTAATGCACTATGGATGGGTGTTTTTTTTTTTAATTTTTTGTTCACTTTTTAACTTAACATAGAACTTTCTGGTAAAAATATAGGGCCACCATTTCCTGTCGTTTTGATTTTATTGTTATGTCACGTTTAAAGTTTTTAGGTTAACTTATTCGTGATGGTTTAACCACAGACTTTTTCCTTATTATTTACTTTCTATCTATGGTGGTTTTTACCACACACCCTTTCCTTATTTTTTTTATATACTACTTCTTTGATGTCTTTACAAACTATTGTTTTGTTATTATAACATTTTTTCTACATTCCCTTGAACTCTGATGGAACATGTTCAAGCTGAAACCTCATTACCCAGATTTAGACAGTAATAGCAAATTGTTTAATATTATTTGAATATTTCAACAAATTCTAGATTAGTTTTTTAATTTTACGATGTTAATTTGAAATTTATATAGTAACCAGGATGTACCTGTATCTACATTAATTTAGGAAGATGAATATTTTCCTTAAAAAATGTGAAAAAGTCCTGAGACATACATGTACTTTTAATATATGTTATAAATACTTTAAGACTGATGCAGACATAAAGAAATTATTTTAGCATTATGACATCTTTATTTATTGTAAAATGGTGGATAATATAATGTCTCCTACAGTTTTTATATGTGAACAGAAAGTTATTACTTTTGTCTGTTTATATCATTATTTTATAAAGCATATTACAATAGTGACATGATTTAGGAAGAAAGACCTGACTTGAAATATTTGTTCCTGCCGAAGATGGCTAGGCTGCTGGTGAAAACAAATGACCTGGTAATTTTCCAGTATTGTATGTTAAAAAGGCTATTCTGGTAAAAAGGCTTAACAAATGACCAGTTAACTCCAGCATTTTATGTAAAAAAAATCCTCCATGGAATGAATTTGAATGAAACTTTCAAAAGATTTTTTTTACCATTAATTTGCCATCTTGCCCATCTTATGTATTCTTGTCTTTGTATGGTTCCCATTGAAAAGAAATGGACATTAATCTTATGATGGAAGAATTTCTAATGTGCAGCAAGCAATGGTCCAATCATATTCAAGATTCAATTTCTGATATAAATATGTTCTGACACACTTAGTCGATTTTTTACCGGCTATCTCCTAAGGTGAAAATCTCAATGAAGACTAAAAAGGAATGTGTCACTCCATCTGGACACCCTTTACTGAACACTCCACTTACTTCTAAATGTCATTTCCTTGGCGTGATAGCATCAAATATCAATTTTGAAGTCTTTGCTGTGTTGTGTACATCTTCTTGTTAATTATTCTTATGCCAAACCAAGTTAGGTTAAAGTGATATGATAACTGCATAATGCTGTAAACACTATATTTAACTTCAACCAGTTATTCTGTATGATACATTATAGTTCTCTATTTTTGTACTTTGGTAACTTCAGAAATAACAGTATATTTATCATCCCAGGTAATTTACCACAAAACAATCATTTCTCAGTATTTTTTAAATAGTTCGTCATTGCAGTTCAATGCAAAAAATCTTATGTTTGTAAAATCAATATACACATCTTTTGTAAGAAAATCTAATAAAACAGTTCACACGTTTTGTTTCATTGTTGCAAAATATTTGATATTGTAAATCAGTTAATGAAGGCAGTTCTCAATCTTCATTAAAATAAAATTTAGTAATTGAGTAAATAAAATAAATACAGCTTTTTTTATATTTTCATTTTTTACCTCAATAAAACATGTAGTGTTTCCTTAAATCAATGTTACAGTATGGGTTCTAAATATAAAGAAGCTAGTAAAAATTATTATGGAAACCTTTTGTTGACAACAGTCAGTGTTTTAGTAGCAAATATTTTCTTCTTTATCAATATATCTGTATACTTAGATTCTGATTACATTGTAGAAATCTGTTTTAGGGATAGAGATAAAGAATAGCTTTGCTGATATTTTAACATCATATATTGTAATGTAGTAGGAAAACAACTTTGAAAAATGAATGCATGCTCATCTCCCAAATACGTTTTTTTTCTCTCTCACTGGATTTCTGTCATTAGTTTATATTACATACGATTGTCTTACTTCAGGGCATTTCAACATCAAAAGCTTATGCCTACCCTTCCATTGCACCTTATATCATTCCAAGTTTTTATAGATTCCATTGTAATTTTGGTTGGTATGCAGTTTACATCTGTACTAATCTTGTCTCTTCATTTTGTACCATTTCATCTCTTTTTAGATGTAAGGGAGGAGTAGGGTAGAATGTGATGGGAGTTAAATTCCATTTTAACCTCTTCCATTTGAATTAATTTTTGAAATCAGATCTGATATAAAATGACATTGATTAGTGTGATTTGTTTCACTGAAAGTTTGTGGTGAAGTCTTTTTTCTTTATATTTAAAAAAAAAAAGAGTTGATAATGACACACAAGATTTAACATTGTACATTAATTATTACTTTGTGTATATTTTCAGCCAAAGAAGGAGACTTGATAGAGGACACAGAATACCCTAATGTGATGTATCTGATGCATAAGTGGTTCATCTCCTCAGAAGATTTAGCAGAAACATTTATTGATCTGTATCCTTCGTTAGAAAATATTGTTAACCTGACAGCATACTTTTAGTTTCCACATCCTATTCATACTCTCTGCTAATTTTTTGTAATTTTTCCTTTTCAATTTCATTTGTAAATTTTTTTCAGAAAGAAACTACAAATGCATGTTTTTTCAGAAAATTTAATCTGCATTTTAAAGTAAGAGTTTGTTGAAAAACATGTGAATTTTAAAGTCGTATGATTAAAATCATGGTCAAGGATAAGCTAGGTTCAACTACAGCAAATCATTAATTGGAAAAGCATCATTTGGGAATAGCTTAAAATAATGCTTTATGAGTAAGTTAAACATAGACTAATATTAGGACTTCAGACATTGGGGAAAATGAAAAAGAATCACTGGCAAGGAAAAAGGGGATCTGATTGGGTCATTTTTCAATTGGTTTTACATGCTATATAAATTTGTGCTATAAAAAAGGAAGGTTCCCTTTGACTTCTGAAAAGTTGTGAAAAAATATTTTATTTTTCTGGAAACACAATTATGAACCAGTTATGATATTGACTTTAGTTAGTAAATAATATGAGATATTTCAATTAGAACTCTTCATCATTAGAGGCCTTTTGTAATAAAAGGAGATGTGGGGTATACATTAATTAGACTGCAACCAAATGACACAAATAATCAAATCACATCTAGAGGCAACATTCAGAGGAATTAACATGTTTTCCATCATAATAAATCTGCACTTTGTTAAGTTCTCCTAATCCATCCTCCAATTACAACCAGAGACATGAATACAACTATACATGTCACTGTTACAGCCTAATAGTTTGATAATGATGGTTACTATTGTGAAGTTCTCCTAATCCACCTTCTAACTATAACGTAACAGTTTGATTAGGGTGTCTCAGGACTGGATGGTTGCTATTGTGAAGTTCTCCTAATCCACTTGTCAAATACAACCTAACAGTTTGATTAGGGTGGCTCGGGACTGGATTGTTGCTAGTGTGAAGTTCTCCTAGTCCACCTGTCAAATATAACCTAGGATGGAACCTGATGTTCAGTGGTTGTCGTTTGTTGATGTGGTTCATAAGTGTTTCTCGTTTCTCTTATTTTATATAGATTAGACTGTTGGTTTTCCTGTTTGAATGGTTTAACACTAGTCATTTTTGGGGCCCTTTATAGCTTGCTGTTCGGTGTAAGCCAAGGCTCTGTGTTGAAGGCCGTACTTTGACCTATAATGGTTTACTTTTACAAATTGTGACTTGGATGGAGAGTTGTCTCATTGGCACTCATATCACATCTTCTTATATCTACTAACAGTTTGATTAGGGTTACTTAGTACTGGATGGTTACTATTATGAAGTTCTCCTAATCCACTTTCTAATTACAACCTACCGTACCGGTAACAGTTTGATTAAGTTCTCCCAATCCACCTTCTAACTACAACATAACAGTTTGATTAGGGTGGCTCAGGACTGGATGGTAACTATTGTGAAGTTCTCCTAATCCACCTTCGAACTACAACATAACAGTTTGACTAGGGTGGCTCAGTACTGGATGGTAACTATTGTGAAGTTCTCCTAATTCACCTAACTACAACAACAGTTTGATTAGGGTGGCTCAGGACTTGATGGTAACTATTGTGAAGTTCTCCTATTTCACCTTCTAACTACAATGTAACAGTTTGGTTAGGGTGGCTCAGTACTTGATGGTAACTATTGTAAAGTTCTACTAATCCACCTTCAGACTACAACGTAACAGTTTGTTTAGGGTTGTTCAGGACTGGAGGGTTACTATTTTGAAGTTCAATTTACCAAAAAATCTTTTATCCACCAGTATCATGTTTTATTGATGTTATTTACATCTGATTTTGAATATCAGATCCTGCAATGAAGCCAGTCTATACACTTATAAACAGAATTAACAGACTGATGAATTTTTTACATTAATAGTTAATGTATGTCATGAATAAATGGGAAAATTTATTGACGAAAGGTGATGACAGATTTATTGGCATAACAATGTTTTCAAAACTGACATTAAAGAACATTTTGAAATAAACAGTTAATTGAGTAATTACAAGAATGCTGCCATTGTAAATAAAATGTAAAAAAAAAATACTTATGGTTTTGGTATGTCTGTTTTCTATTTGTATGTAATTCTTTAAGGTTTTTTTAAAGCTATCTGCTTTTCTGCAGTATGTAGAGAACAACATGTCATTTCACTTCTCTTAATTTGAAATGAAAATAATGTGTTTACATATGGTAAAGATTTCCATTGTTCTCAAAGTGTATTTGTGCTGGTGCCTCATCAGACCTGCCATTATTTTCCCACTTTATGGGGGATATCCCCCATGGGAGGTGTTGACCTGACCCTTATAAAACTCAATTATTTAGACTTAATACTTTAAAAAAGGCATTCAGAATAGTAAAAAATAACATTAATTTAAACACATGCATATATGTCCTAATTAAGTGCACCAATGACATGTAAAGGTAATCATTAGGTCCTCTAGTGCTTAAAATCACCCATGGAGAGTTTGAAAAGTTGGCAGATATGCCTCATATGGTCAGAAATTACACTTCTGGAAAAAGTTGTATCACTCCTATATTTTATTGGAATCCATTTTGCCAAATCTTTGAAATATTGGAATTACCTCAATATCTACATCAGTATCTGCATTCATGTGCATGTTTTCGGCCAGTTTTCAGAACTAATATGATTATCTCCTGAAATGACCGACCATTTACCTTAGATAAATGACCCATAACTTGTATTTAAGTAATTACAATACTGTAGTTGAAGAGTTTCCACCATCAATGGGCAATTTGACTGTCGCAAATGCAGTAGTGGAGACAATAACACAAATATTTGCTACCATCAAATCAAAATTGACCTTGGCAACTCTTCAACTACAGTACTGTTGTTCTGATTCTATTGCATCAAAAAAAGAAATAATATGTTAGAGCTTGAAAAAAATGTATAAATTTGAAATAAAATAAAATTCTAATTTTTAATGAAGGAGGACATTCAGACTTTCATTTTATGCTTCATTGTATATATTTAGTTTGATGTTTGAGTTCATTTCTAAGATACCATGTGTCTCACAATTATATAACTTTGTGTTAAGATGCAACTGGGGGTATACAATAACCTTCACCACAAAAATTTATGATTCTGATTTACATTTTATGCTCTTTTTACTTAAATTCAGTTTTATGTTTGGAATTATTTCTCCAATACTAAGTGACCTACAATATTGCAACATGGTGCAAGGATGCATGTAGTTAGTATAACTGTGTTCAAAAAGATTAGGTCATTGTAACCTTTAGTATATAATTCATTTACTTAGATTACATACTTATAAAGGTAAAGTTCAGTTGTAAGATGCTAAGTGATAGTTCAGTTCTTGTCACTCTGAAATTAAGTTTTACTAAAAAAACTGAATGGATTATAATAGTTGGTTCATCAAGCCAATTTAGAGCCAAGGTGAAATTGGTAATGGTAGATAACTTATTTTTTATTTATTGCAAACTTATTGAAAAATGTTTTTTGAGACCGCAGCCTATTTGGAGCCTACAATGTATGCCTGAAGTTAAAATTTTCATGTTTGAATTTTGTTAATACTGAAAAAATTAATCATAAATGACATTTATATCAAAATACCATATGTAAGGAATTCAATTGGTTGCTGAAGGGTGTGCATATTTTGGTTCATTACTAGAGGTTTACTAAAGGGCATGTTTGTTCTAGTGCAATATGCTTTTATTTCGAATACATGAATTGTATTGCCCTTAACTATAAACAGCTACCAAAATTGTCACGAAACCATAGAATGTACTAAAGATGTGTGTGACCACCTGCCTTCGGATGGGGAATGTGAAATACAGATTTACAAGGCAAAAATCTGTTATGCTGTAAGGTATGGAAGAAATAAGAACTACGTTTAGAACAACATGCAGATACTTATCCAAGAATAAGTACAGAAGCTTATTTAAGGAGTTACAGACCTGTTTATATTGATTAGATTTGTCTGATGTTTAAAAAAAATGCGAAAACAATTGATTCACCTCTTTGATTTTAACGATATAGTATTTGGCATATAGGTCTATTGAAACAAATGAATATAAATAATACTGGAGCATTATCTAAGATTCTAAGATAGGATTCAGAATAGGTTGAGACAAGGTGTATTGTATTGATCAAAGTTATATATATATAGGGTGCCTAAGGATATATACTGTGGTTTCATTATTGTATGTGAAGTCTCAAATTTCAAGGATTAGGATTAATCTTATGGAGACAAAAGCCAAAATTGAAAGTTTTTAATGAAAATCTCTTTGTGTTTTTGTTTTGTACATTGTTATTATTGTTTTGAAATAACAAAGATTACACAAATAATTCCTAAAACATGGAAGTTTCCAAACAAGGAAGCCATCACTTCTGGCACTAAAAAGTAGTCTTTGAGACAGTTGTGGTTCTTCTTTTTATCAATAAAGAGTTGTGACGATATCAAGTAGTCTTCCAAATTTCTTTCTATCTCTTAAGACAGATTTTACTTTACCCTTCTAAGTTAAGAATTAATTCTATACTTAGAACAACACATAATGAAATACTTATTACATTGATGAAACCGTAAGGTCAATTCAAGAAGAACATTTTTTTTTTATTCCCTCTTACATCTTACTCAGCAGTTCAATCTACCAGTTAGTAGCAAGCTAGAAAATTTCATAATCTTGTTTAGAATTTGAGCTCAATAATTGATTTTTTGTGTGAAGTAAAAAGGCTGAGTCTTGTTGTTATATTGACAATTCTAGATGGCTGTGTATCAGCGACAGATTAGACTTGATTGACGTCAAAATGCTATTGCGTTTTGTTAGATTTGCTCAAGTATTCTTTTACAAGGAAAATAATATCAATAAATTTTAAATATGCATTGACAAAATATCAATATTGCCCATGTAAAAAACGACATTAATATATATTTTTATGTTGAAAAAAACAATAGTGCAAATTAATGTGACAAACATTTAATAAAGGAACTTAATACATCTGAACGAAAGAAAACATGAAATATTGACTTTTAAGTAAAATGTACTTGTCACTTGTTGTTTTTTCCAAGCTCATTGTTGCGATTTAAATAAATTATATATTTCAATGGTGTTCACTTGCAAGGAAGATTCCACCTTTGGGATATTAAACCATGGTTGAATAAAATATGATATATGCTCAGTGGAAAAAAGCAATCATAAATAATTCAAAAGTGGAAGCAGACTGTGAATAAAAAATATATTATTAGGATTTTTTTTTATAAATTAGTCATTATTTCCACTCATGCTTATTTAACATTTTCTGCAAGTTTTCACATGAAAGCTACCTGAATTTAATCAGTATTACATCTGAGATTTAAATGAACAATTTTGAAGGTCAAATCTTGATGCTGTATGCATAGAGAGGACTATTGTACTCAGAATAATTCATAGCAGTTATAATTTTGCAGTACATGTTATACATATGTTACATGAAAAAAATAAGAAAATGTGAATTAAGTACTGCTTCAGAGTCTGCTTGTACTGAAACCTTAATCCAAATCAATGATAAAAAAATTTCTGACATTTACCATTGAATTCTGCTTTCCCCTATTTAGCAGTTAATTCTTCAGTTTTAGCAGAAACAGTGCAAAAAAAATAAATATATAAAAAAAAACAATGTCACTGAATTTTGTTATAGCGTACACATAATCTAGTCATGATGTCAAGTGAAATGGATCGATTTTACAATCATCGAAATTTTTCCAAATATTGATATAATCAATTCCTGTTTTTTTTTTATATAGATACTGGATAAGTCATTTTCCTGTACATTTTGACCTTGATAATAGGTTAAAAACTGTTGTGAAGAGGTTAGGATCTCTTTTACTGTCTGAAGGAAACACCAGCTTTAAAGAACTCATTGATCTTTCAAAAGTGTAAGTATTACAAATGTTGAAAAGGATTGGATATATGATAGATGCTAATGAATTTGAAACATAATTTGAGAGGTGATGGGGACAGAACAAGAGCTCTGTAGTCCCAAAACTTAAATTGTGCTTCTAAAAATTTGTAAATTAGTACCCAGCTAATGACTTTTCTGTGCCAAATTTACACAAAGGTTTAAGAAATTACTGATTACTTATATTCTTCCTTTCTTCTTGTTTTAGAAACTTATTAAAATAAAGTCTTTCATTCTTCATAAATTTTTTTTTGTCTCTGCAACAAATATTTCAGAATGCAAAACATATGGATGCTTATCTGGTAGTGAGGATGTTGACTTTTTCATCTGACTCGGTACATTTGATCTTGACTTCATTTTCATGGTTCAATAATCAAATGTAAAGTTCTTGCAATATCAACAGTGGGACCTTGATCTCTCAGACTTTCAATATATCAGTTACACGGTCAAAACATTTAATGTTGCACTCCCATGTATTGAATATATTAAAATGACTATTAACAACTTTTGACAATTAGACCAATAAAAGACACATGGAAGAAAAGATCCCAAATTTTTGGTTAATTTACAGAATTCAACATCACGTTTATACAAAGCAATAAGACATTGCTTATGTTACTATATCACATACATGTAGCCGAAACAAGATTTAACCTTTTCCTTAGTTTTGTGATAGGCTAAAATGATCTGGACTACCTAGACAAGAGAGCCACTGCAACCCTTTAGACAAGATCATATTAAACACCTAACAGCATTTATCGGTAATTTGGGCATTTTTCCTTTGATGTGTACTCTCTGATAATGTCAGTATCAGTGGACTGGTTGTGATATAAAAATTATTGGGTCAGTTCGCAATTGACATGCGCGGGTGCACCGCGTAAGGATCTACTTTTCCCTTTCATTCACAAAATCGCGCGTGATTTTTTTCGCAGAAACGCACGAGTTTTTTGGTGAATGAAACACTTGTCATTGTTTGAACGTTTCAGCAGAGTTAGTTTAGCCTTTTGACCGATTTTGTGAATATTTGAACAGAAAATGTATGAAAACCCGATAAACTTATAAAAATTGTGTTATCTGCACTATTATTGACAGCTTTTCTTGCTATTCACAAGGACATATAACTAACATATCGTCCATGCCGATCTGAGTTTTTATTAATACATAGCCTGGTGCTGTTCCAAGTAGTTTTCTTTTCTGTTTCTTGAGAAGTATTTGTTTTACCTGTTCAGTCACTATAAAGTGTTACAATTCATATTTATACGCAACACATAAATAGTGACCAAAAAGGTACCGCTATCGCATGAGATAAGCTAGAAAAAAAAATGAAATGTACACATTTTCGACATTTTTGTGGGACCATCATATACAATTATAATAAGGAGATGTGGTTGCATTGTCAATATACATGTATAGACAGATATTCATAGAACAAAGAACAAATAAGCAAACAAATTCAATGGCGGATCTAGGATAAATTTTGAAAAAAAAGGGGTGCCCGAGGTCCCAAAACTAGACATCGTCTGGTGTGGAACAGGTAAAAAGTCTACATTAACCATAAATGTAGCCTTAATAAGGGATGTCCCGGGTCGCCTTCCCCTAAATACGCTTCTGAAATTAAAGGTAACCGCAGGGCTTTCAAAGTTTCATATCTCTGGTCCGGGTTGAAAAATAAATGAACATGACTTTGAAAAAAGCAAGAATTTTAAGCTTAAAGAAATAGACTAAAGTTGAGTAACATCTATTAAAATGTTTGATGCAGTTATGAAGTCGACAAGAAATGAGCTTGTTCAGATAATTTACAGTCAGCCTACAGACTTGTTGCCTCCTGAAATGTCTGCTTACACAGTGCTTTCATAAAATTATTTGAAATCGATGTGATCGTTTTCATCATGAACGCTGAGCGTATAATGACAAGATAAATGTAATTTTATCCACCCAACTAAGTAAAATATAACTTGTCGTTGAACTTCTAAAATAATGATAAATCTGCTGATTCATATCGTATCATTCTATGCTGATGCTTTTTTGAAAATTAAGAAATTTAACTTACCGGTATGCTACCATTATATTCGGCATTATTAAAGTCATGCCCACAGAAGAATTAATGAAACGCATGCAATAATTCATTTTCAATACTTTGTGCAAGAGAACACCATGTTTACTGCACTGTGACAAAATTTCAAATGACGTAATGCAGCCTGTGACGTCAGGTGTGATTCGCCGTTATTCGACGCGAAAAAGTAGTTCGTTTGTTATTTTCTCTATTATTGTAGTGATTTTTATTTTTTCATAATTACCGATAAAAAGAATAAAGGACTTTTTGTTTTTGACACTGACTTTATCACAGTAAAATATCAGGCTCGCCCTTCGGGCTCACCTGATATTTTACTGTGATAAAGTCAGTATCAAAAACAAAAAGTCCTTTATTCTATATATAAAACAATCAGACCAGATATAAATGTGAGACAATCACAAATTTTCAGTGATTGTTAAAAATAATTAAGTCAAACAGAATGTCAAGTTCATTTTGTCTTTCATGCAGTTTGATGTTTTCATATCCATGCTGTTTTTTTTGCAGTCCCTCCTATGATTGGATGAGAAATATGTCAGTAAGAAGTTCTGCAATGCGACATAACCGTAAAGTTTCCTTGGTGTTTAATCATTTAGAACCGTTGGAATTAGCGGAACATTTGACATATCTGGAATATAAGGCGTTCAGGAGGATAAATGTAAGTTTGTTTATTCATTGTAATGCACTACAATAGAGTTCTCGCTATGGATTTTTGTAGTGGAGTCTAGGGAGTGATCATTTTTGGTCATGGCGAGTCCAACATAAAGATAAACTTTGATTATTTCAATCTCTATGACGAAATAAAACAAGGAAATGACATATAATTTAGATTATTTTTAAACTTTTGTGATAAAATGATGACATATCTATCATATGTGCTCTTTTGAAACAACATTTTACAGTCTTGATGCATCTGCAGACGCACCAGTTTTGAAAATGATGAGTCCAGCACTCATGGACTCACCTTAGTGATAACCCTGCTACAAGACCCCTGTTAACAGTACAAGTCCATCTCTCTCTTATTAAAGATATAAAACTATTACCATACAATAAAAGTAAAGTTAGAGTTGTATGTTTGAATAAAAAAAGGTGACAAAGCAAAACCAAGTTACTAATTTAAGATGGTTTCATTAAACTCTTACTGTCGTTATTTACTCTTATTTCAGTCAGTTTATCTGTATTACATCAATTATTTATACTTTATTCATACAAGAAATATAGTAAATGATGAAAATTATGAATAATGATCAATGCTTTATTACTACCTCTTTGATGTATACAATATTTAGGGATTTGATATCATTCTTGTGATGCATGTTGTACAAAAGGTTCTGGTATTGGAAAACTCTGATGATCTCCACTAAAGGAATTACCATTGCTTTTATAATGTCAAATGACAATACACATGTGACTTGACGTCATTTATCTTACATTTGACATTTAAATTTTATGTAAAAATGTCTATTGTTATATCTTTGTGATGAAGATTATACTGGCTGTTTGATCATTTTCGATGGCACACTTCACTGGTGTAAATAAATATTTGTTGGGTCAACAGCATAAAGTGATTGTTTGTCCTAATAAAAAGAGTCATTGATTAAATTATAGATTATAAAAGTGTATTAAGGTCACTGTCTCAAGTTTAATGTGTATATGGCTTCAAAATTTGCTGAAATTGACGTAAGTCACCTATTATTCGTCAGACAATCAAACAATTGGGCAATCAAGCATATATGTTTACAAAATGAATCCTTTCTCTCAATAAGGAAGGTGTGCATAGAAATTGTCATTCTTTTGATATTGTCTTTTGTTCTGAAGTGTAAAATTATTGACCTATAACACAGATGGTAGGCTGTCACAGTCATATTTAATAATTAAATGGTCCAATTTCCATTTAGGTGAAAAACAATATCTTTGATATGAATATTTCCTTACTAACTGGAGTAGGAGTATGAATGCTAAGTGTTTTCTCATTTCTATTGAATGCTTTAAGAACAACAACTTCTTCTTTACTGGTATTCTGCACCTTTTTTCAGTTCGTCTAGTCAAATGTCTGTGTGAGCTATTGTCCTCACTTGGTGTCTATCATCTGTTTACTTTTTCTCATTTTTGTTGACTCCTCTAAAATTGCAAGGCTTTTTATTAAATTCTTCATTTTGTACCAATTAAACTAAACATGGCTGACAGAGGCAATTATTGATTCTGATCAGCTAATTTTCAAATGGAAGGTCTTTTATATGAATATTTCATTGAACCTAATAGGATTTTTTTGCTAAAACCACAAGGCTAATCTGAACCAAATCGACCAGTTATAATGTAAATTTGGTGATTCCTTAAAACTGTCTCCATTTGTTTTAATAGGATGAAATTTTGAATTTAAAAGCATTTTTTATTTTGGTTGGTCAATTTTCATACTTCTTTCATGAACTCCAAAGCCAAATGTTTTCAAACTTTATAAGATTGATAATAATGAGACCCATTACTGTGGATTCATTATTATTCTTGGGGTACCAACTATTATGCTTTATGTGGGTACAAGTGAACCATGAGTTTAAATGTTCAACTTCATACAAATTTTTTATATGTTTATATGCAGAATTTGGCAAAACCGTGATATCAAATATCCAGTAAAATGCAAATGTCACTCAATCCATGAAAATTGGTACCCACGAAAATAAATGAATCCATTATATATATAGAAACATTGTTATACTGTGTAAAATAGGCATATTTTGAGTCATTTTGAGTGTTGTGAATGCAACTTTGTCTACATGTCCGTGATTACGCAATACAGTATTAACGTATTTTGATGTTGTATGATAGTGACGTAAGAGGAGAGAGATGTTTTTGGATGTGACTGTTTACGAATGAACAGGATAGCTGAAATAGTTTGAACTGTCGGAGTGTATGCCGTGTGTTTTGTATTTTATGTAACGTCTGTATAATACATGCAGTGTGAATAAATTGGGTTATTTTCTACAAAGATGGTGTTTATTTATAAATTATGAACGCTCGGAATTCTTAAGTTTACAACATTGGTGGCAGCGAAAAGAAACAGATCTACCCAAACAGTTGATTCATTTCTTTATACAGACGGAATGCTTTTAAAGAGGGAAGGACATATGAATTTTAACACTGAAGGTACTGAAACAAATTTATTCGACCGTACGATCGTGAACAAATGTATACTGTACAACAGAAGGATGATACGGCACTGGAAGACTTTACAATACTGAGATTCACCATTTTTAAAACTGATATTTGGAATTGTAACAGATTCGACCATAGAATTTACAGAGTAGTATTTAGTTGGCAAAAGTTGACGGAAAATGATTAAACATTTTTGTTCGGTGTTAGCATCAAAGATAAAATGATAATTTAAGGTGCAAATCTGAAAGAAAGCAAAATTGTCACGTTCATCTATAAATAATTGTTCTTTTATGTATGTCTATAACTTATATTTGTCAGCATTTCATTTTAATATATAATAACCATGAGCTTGTGTGACTTACCAGAGTTTGACCGTACTGAACTTTTTGAAGGTTTCTGGATGAAATTTTCTATTTAAGCTGAACTTTTAATTGGTCACCTAGTGATATGGCTTTCTATTTGGTTACTTCACAGCTTTAGAATATGTATCGTATTTGCCACTTGAAGATCTTTTTAATGTATCTGTTTTGTAATTGGTTTAATCAACATTTTTTTTCTATGACGTCATATTTTAAGGGACCATGCCTAAGTGACCCTTAGTGGTGGAATGGTTAATAAAGATACTTGTATAAAACTAGATATCACTGGAATCAGAATTTTCTCTTGTTTATATTGAAATAAAAATATAGTGTACTATTAATATAGTAAAAAAGTTCTATCCAGAGAAAATGGGGAAAAAGTTGCCTAATCTGAACATAAAAAACTTGAAATCAGGTCATGTGCATACCCATGTAAACATGATAGTGATGATACAGGCACATTTCCCATAATCAAAACTGTATGAAATTCATAGGTTTTTACCTGGCCTTTAATAAAAATCTTGTTTCAGTGTATGATTTCCTGCTTCGAAAAGAGCTACAGTGGCTGCAAATAAGTTTTCAATTTTCACTGCCAAAAACAGGATGTTTACAGTGTTGTCTCCCTCAAAACATGTATATTTAATCTAATTTTAAAATTATTTTAATCATTCAACCTGTTTAAATTGAAAGCTAATTAACTAATTTTACAATCAAATACAAAAACATGATACTTTTCACCAATTATATGAAAAAAGGATTTCCTCCATGGTTATTTTTAGTCGGGGAATAACCCCTAGTTTTTTATACGAAACTGTTTATAGCACCCTTAAACAAAACTTTGTACGCGATATATAAAAAATTCTCTACTTTTCTGAATCTGTACATCATATCGATTAAAATGATGTCTTACTTTAAGGATTACGACCATTGATAGTGAAACTACAGCTCATTTTTTATGTCGCATAATATTGGCATATTGGCCAGTGGCAAATAGTTAAACTGGCATATTCCAAACATTTCCTGTATCACATTTTGATCAGTTATACAAAGAAAAAAAATCATAAAATTGGGTTTCTTTTGAATAAATAGAATAAAAACTATGAAATAAACATAAATAAAGTTACTTTAAACAGATTTTGTCCCTAGTATTATATGAACTAAGGTGTAGCTGAGTTGAGAAAAATATTGAAATAGTGTATTTCTTAGGAACAGCACTTGTAGCTATTTGAATATAAAAAGTTTTGGTTGAAGGTTGTTTACCATGATGTTGTGGTCTCTTCAACCTGAAACTTAATACATATGGTCATTATTTCTTTTAAAAATATGCCAAATTAAGTTTTTGACCCAAATGTTTCCTTTCACTGTACATGGAAATGTGATAGTGTGAGTGAGGCATAGTGTCCTATAGACATATAATCTGGTTCTCATCTGAAATTTAAAAACTAAATCTTTCTAAACGTAATAGGAATAATGATTTTTAAGCCCTCTAACATGCCTTATATTTTATTTGATCTGTGGTAATTTGGTCTCATAAGAAACGTCCCATGAACCCTATGGTAAATCATAAAAACTTAACCTGGCCATTCTGAACCAAAAATCAAGAATAATGCACTGCATAGAACTTTGTTTCTTCCTTTCATGAACATTTGTCATTTTATATAAGACACCTGAACAAATGGTTCTTCCAGCATAGTCTTTAATAGTTTTGATCAGTTTCAAAATGCAAGAAATTTTTTTTTGTAATGGATAGATAGGTCAATTAATTGCTGCCTTATCTAAGGGAGATTGAATTTGGAGCTGGAATAGAATAAAGTGCCAATTGTTGACATTGGGCATAGATGCAGGATGATACATACAAGTCTTTAGATATAGAATAGGAAGAGTGGTATGATTGCCAATAAGACAACTCTCTACCACAAACCAAATGACATAGAAGTTAACAACTATAAGCAAAAACTATAGCGCATAAAAAGCTATAAAAGGCCTCAAAATGACAATTGTAAAACAATTCAAACAAGAAAACTAATGGCCTGATTTATGTACAAAGCATTAAAGGAAAAACAAATATGATATACAGCAACAAATAACAACCACTGAATTACAGGCTCCAGACTTTGGTTAAACATGATTGCTGGTACAAAACCCTCCCCCTAACCTTGGAAGGTGTAACGGTACAACTTAACAACAAACTATAAAAATCAGTTGAAAACAGTATTTTGTAGTGAAAATGCTTTAATGATATTTTTAATATGTTTCATTGAATGTCATACACACTTAAATAAACTACGTCAGTTGCTGTTATCACAACAACTAGAAAAGATCTTTACTTCCTGTTTGATGTGAAGATATAGGTTAGCTATGGTATATGACACTTTTTCACTTCAGGTCAATACTATTTGTGGAATACATGTAATACTGTCCCTGGGTTCAACAAAACAATTGACAGGATAAAAGCGGTTTATTCTATATTCTAACTTTATCTTACCATTGTAGCCTGTTATCTATTTCTTGCATGAAGAGGTATTTCTTGTATCACTCTGCACGGAGTGTGATACAAAAAAGTGATACGAAACTGCATTAATTTGATTGGCTTATCTAGCATTATGAGAAGATATTACTACATTTCAATTGGCTATTCGTTAGGTCATTGATGACTTTTAATGGTTAAGACGATGTACATTTTGTCCATGGCAACAGACATATGTGATTTCTCAAATAATATACAAAACACTCACACTTTTTACCTGAAAATCTTCTTTTTGTCAATTTTATTACATTCTGAAGCGTACAAAACCTTTTAAAATGTCTGATGTTAAATGTTGATGCCGGAACAGGACACATGACGTCATACTGGTATGTGCAAAAGACTAGATAAACGATTTACAGAATTTTTAATTTAAACAACGAGAGTGTTGACCATAAGAGAAATAGGTTTAACAACTCGTGACAATTGGATATCGCTAGATATCAGCTCTTGTCATTTAATTCAAATAGTAATAATAAATTTGCCAAAGGCGATATCCAATTGCCACTTGTTATCAAAACTGTAAATATTTTGTCAATGGAAATATTTAAGAGGGAGTGAGGTCTAATGAAAATTATGCCACCTCGACCTACATTACATTTCAAGATGAAGAAATTAGATTGAATTTTAAATTGCAGAAGTTTGGTCAGAATGACCTGTATTTCATGCACTAGAAACTCTGAATAAATTTTAGATATAGCATGATGTAGTTTTACTTTTGTTATTGGTCTATGACTTTCAGATTACATATCAGTTCTTGCATTTTCCATAAAAGTTGCTGATATCAGTTGCTTTTACAAAATGGAGTACCTTAAAAAATAATTTTAATTCTTATATGAATTAAATCAGGAAATTTATATGACCTCTATTCAGTACCCAGTAACACCGCCATTTAGACTTCAAAGGATACTTTAAACAGCATCAGATAAAACATTAGAAAAAAGTTCAAATTTATTTTTTCAGCTTCATTGATTCACTGTATTTCAGTCACTAGCATGTTTAAACCTTAATCCACAATGCAGGGATATAGTCCAGCTTAGTGGACCAGTTTTCCTAGATTTTGTTCGTGTAGATTAACTGAAAATTCAACTGTTCAACTAAATACAGAAAGGCACAACTTTGTTAAAATCCAAGAAAATAGATATCTACAAAAATACAATGTTAACTCTATCCACGAGAATAAATATATCAACATTATTTTTCTTAAATTTCAGTTTACAGATTTCAAAAACTATGCAATCACAGCTTCGTTGAAAGACAATGCCAAATTAGAGAGGTCCATAGCTTTGTTTAATGGTTTATCACAGTGGATACAGTGTATGGTCCTGAGTAAAACCACACCACAGCAACGAGCTGATGTCATTGTCAAGTTTGTTAATGTAGCAAAGGTTTGTAATTTAGACAAATAAGTTATATTAGGGTAACATTATCAGAAATCAACACATTCCTCAGTATTATGTTAAATATCCCAGGCAGCAAAAATGAAAGGATTACTATCATTGGGTAATATAAAGCTAAAGCTATTCGCATTATTCCCAATAATAAAAACCTTGCAATAGTTTCTGAATTTACAGTATGTAGAAGATAATGATTTAACTACATTTATTTCTCAATTTGAAAAATTGTGAACTGAATGCCCCTCTATATTTTAACTTCCTCATACTTAAAAGAAAGAATTATTTCTAAATATAATCTATAAGGTGCACCTTCAGTCTCTAAATCAGTTGCATGAAAGATTTCTATGAATGTTTATTATGTCACCATATCAGTTGGCCATTGTCTGTGGAGATGAAAATGCTGGTAATTAACTGTGTCTAATATGTAGGTCAGTGTCACCAACCAGTCAGCAGTCACTTCAGAATCCTATAATTTGACATGATGAATTTTCTATCAATCATACATCACGTAGATCTTTGTCTCCTTTATTATATATGATTTTAGGGGGATTCTGAGCATCCTTGTTTTTCCAGATACTTTTAATTAAAAGAACTAAAATTAAAATACAAAATGTATTAGTATTAATTCAAAATCAGCTTCTGAATTAAGATTAATCCTACATAAGATTTGACTGTATGAAATGTTGTGTGTCACTGGGTCAATCAATAAAAACAGGGACATCTCTTGTCGATCAAAAATCAATTCTGATACACAGCTTTCTTCTTATAATTTAATTGCTTTCAATATCTCATCTCAGTTTGTATCATATGGCAGGATTTGGTGCATAAAGTATTTTGTCCATATATTTATTCAAATAATATCTCTTTTTCTGTATTTTTTCATTCAGTAAGTACAGGAAGTCAGTTTTAAGATAGAAAAAAAAAACAAAAGAAGAAAACGGAAAAATAAAATGATTTTATCTTGGAACTCCTTTTGTCCAAGTTTTCTTCTCACAAATTTAGTTGCACTTGGACTACCATTTTTAGAAAAATGATAATATGTATTGTTGTTACATTACCTGTACTTCATAATGACAATAAAGAAGAGAATTGAACCTAGGTGTTTATTAGTATATTTAAAAGTGTAGGAGGGTCTTTATTTTTGTATTATACATGAAAGAGGGTGATAATTTTAATGTTTTCCTCTGGGAGGAGGCGATAATTCTTATTTTCACCTAATGCTGAAAACACAAGTTATATAAGACCAATGATATTGATTCTTCTGAATGTCAAATGTTAGATGCATGTCTGTTACAACTATTAAACTGACAACTTTACTGCTTACAGAAGCAAATATAATCACTTTGACCTTTACAAAAGTTGATGATTCAATGACCATAGTTAATGGGCTACTGTGAAAATCACAATGCTAAATATTGGACTTTAATAAAGTTCACATCAAACTGGCATATGAAATGACCTTTGGTATTTTATGTGATATAGATTTTTAGTTGATTATACATGTACATATACAATTGGTTTTTTTCTTATTGTTAGATCTAATCATGATAATCAGCTAGTTGAGATTAATTATTCTTTTGTCTTCATTATTATCCAACAAGGAAAGTCTGAAAAAAGATGGATTTCTGACATACTGAAAAGCTATTTAACAAATAATCCATGGTTCTTAGGGTCATAAGGAAGTCATAGGGACAGTCAATAATCTCTCAAAAAGTAATGAACCAAAGGAAAGAGACCTTTTGTATTAAGTAACTGTTTAATGTTCAAACAAAAAGTTAGTTTTTGGGAAGTTTGCTATAGCAATACTTTCCTAAGGCGCCGGCCTCTAGCTTCCGGTGACAGACTATCGCAAATGTTCTGCTCCAAGATAATGTAGTACTAGTGTTTGAATACTGATTCTAGGAAGATGCTTTTGAAATTTTGAGTCCTTTTGAAAAGATTACAGCTTGAATAAAAAAGGAATGAATGTTCACCGACAATTCAGGTGAATTTAACTTCATTTTGAAAATGATTATTACAAACACTACTTCGCGGATTTTCCATGCGCTGAAGAGAAAATCAAATGAAATCTACGCGAGACATCGTTTCATTCATGAATATTTCATGAATGAACATTTTCCCGCGCAATTTTTACTATGTACGATATTTACAAATGTTTAGTATTAAATATAAAGTAAAAGCCCGAGTTTATCGAAAGAATCCAGTATGACTGACATTACTGCATGAATGCAACATACTTTTTAACATGTTTATATTTTGACTAAGCCGTCGGATAATTGACAAGTGATGAAAGTTTGATTGAACAATTATACACAGGTGACAGAAATACTTGATGATCATATGGCTTATGTCACACGCCAAGGATGAGTAAAGGTAAATACCGGCTATGATAGAAAAGTGCATGTTTTTGTCAAAACATCGATCGGAAGGTTTTTAATGCAAAAAACATTTGAAAACTTTTGAATTCCGCTATTGAAATACTAGCTATTTCACATTCCAATGTGAATTTAAGGACCTTCACTCGTCCAGCATGCTCAGTCACAAGGATCAAACTGACAGCTGGAAAACATTGACTCAACGACAGTTCGTACATATCACAGCCAATGTCCTCAGTGTTACGATTAACAATAACATTTGTACACAAATCGTTACAAGGATAAGGCAGACAAGTCAGCTTCTACTTAGAATAACTCAGTGTATCAAGACAAGTGCTGTAGCAACATGATTAAATAAAATCTCTCCATGTAATAGCAAAATGACTTTCTTACTCTTAGTGCTAGTCCAAATAATTATGACGAACCAAAAATCTCAAATGTTATTGCCTCAGTGCTCAATTTCACAGCATCAACTTTAAAATGTGTTACAGGGTTATAAGCACCTCTATGAATCTAGTGTTTATAAACTTGTTATTCCTTTCGTCATACTGCTATTGTTATGTCCCCACCGTATTAAGTTTTACCCTTTTTCTTCTGTTAGTATGTACGTCCCTTACTTGTACATACGTCCGTACGTCCAAAAATTAGTTTCTGTTCTCTAACTTTAGTTTTCCTAAACCAAATTGTATGAAACTTATACGCAATACTTATTTCCACAAAACACAGGTCAAGTTGAAATTTGGTGGCGTCGATTTTACAATTCTAGAGTTATGCTCCTTAACAAATGGAAAAGTTGCTTGAATTTTTTGTTTACGATCTCTAACTTTAGTTTGTCTCAACCAAATGTTATGAAACTTATACACAAAGCTCATTATCACAAAACACTGTTTAGATTTGAGTTTTGGTGGCATCAGTTTTAATGTTCTAGAGTTATGCCCTTTACAAATTTAAAATTGTGATTGTTGTCGAGCCTTGACTTTTGTCAAAAAGCGAGACATAGCGATCCTACATATTGTCGGCGGCGTCCACAAATATTCACTCTGTGGTTAAAGTTTTTGAAATTTTAATAACTTTCTTAAACTGTCCTGGATTTCTACCAAACTTGGACAGAAGCTTGTTTATGATCATACGATAGTATCCAGAAGTAAATTTTGTAAAAAAAATTCCATTTTTTCAGTATTTTACTTATAAATGGACTTAATTTTTCTGCCAGGAAACATTACATTCACTCTGTGGCTAAAGTTTTTAAAATTTAATAACTTTCTTAAACTATCCCGGATTTGTACCAAACTTGGACAGAAGCTTGTTTATGATCAAAAGCTAGTATCTAGAAGGAAATTTAGTTAAAATTTTGTTCTTGTTTTTCCGTATTTTACTTATTAATGGACTTAGCTTTTCTTCCAGTTAACATTACATACAGTCTGCAGTTAAATTTTTTAAAACATTTATTAGATCCACAAACTCTCCTGGATTTTTACCAAACTTGGACAGAAGCTTCTAACAATCAAAAAATAGTATAGAGAGGAATATTTTTATTAACTTTTTTCCTTATTTTTGTTCAGCCTGCGATTAACAGCAAAAGTAGGCGAGACACTGGGTTGCGCGGAACACTTACGAATATTTTTCAATTCCGTGCTCTAACTTGAGTGTGTCTCAACCAAATGTTACAAAACTTATACACAATACTTTTAACCACAAAACCAAGATCAAGTTTGAATTTTGTGCCGTTTACTGTTATGGTTAGGGTTATGCCCAGTTACAAATGGAAAAAAAAACCAACTATAAAATCACAGGCCCTAGATATGGCATGGGCACATAAAGAAATTTAACAGAGCTTATTGTATATTTGATTATTTTAGAACAACAGTTTAAGGTTTCAATAGAAAATATCATAATTTCAATGACAAACAATGAAAAAAATTAATTTTTGATAATTGCTGAAAAGAAAATGGTTTAGTTAAAAACATCAAAGCTGTGATTAAATACATATTAGAAATAATACACATCTATAACCTATTTGAAATAATACACATCTACAGTTGCAAACTTCCCAGAGGTGCTATCCAGCACTTTGATTTAAGACCACCAAGGCCTTCCTTTTCGTTCAAACTGACTTTTAAAAACATGGATGTTTCAACTGTAGTACTTAAAAAAAAACATTGACACTTCAAAAAAATATATTTTCAGTAAAACAGAAGGATAAAATGTGTCATTTGTGCTCAGATTGCTTTACCTGAGAATACAAATTGCAGTCTGAATCCCATTTATGGTTTGCACAAAACACTCCATAAGACTTAAAATGTAATTGTACTTCTCTAGGTTTCACAGATAGTAGAATGTAATTTTTAATATCCTGAATTTATTTGAAAAAAAAAGATTTTTAAGCTAATTTACTGAAACAAAATTTAATGCTTTTTCAAAATCTTCTCTGTTATATTCATGAGGACATTTTACGATATAATCACTGAACCATTTCCTTGGTCCATATACCACAAATGAACCAGCTTATGTTCAATAGATAGATAGGAATGATATAAGTACTACATATAATATTTTTATAGAAAATTTTGAATTTTGCAAAAAAAAACATCAGTCTGATATAGTGTTATCATTTATGACAAAAATAAAACTTTAAACTCCTAACATTTATCATGGCAATAAAAGCCAGTTTAATAACATCACTGGCTTACTGAGAGATCCATTTGTTATGATTGAAAATTAATGTGAGAATTTAGAATAGAGATTTTATCATACATATTTCAATAAAATGTTTAAGAGCTGAAAATTCATCAAGAATTCACAGCAAAGGTATTAAATGATGTTACTGTCTGCTTGGTATTGAACTAATTCAAACTGGAAGTTTTTAACATATCTATACAATGTACCAAATAATGGCTTCAGCTTACAGATAATCGGATTAAGAATGATTTTAAACTCTGATTGGCAGCTTTTATATAATATATCTTAAAACGTTTTTGTTAAATTTGTAACATCTGTTGGTATTCAGATGCAATGAATCTGTTTGAAAAAAATGTTCATTTTAGGATTATCTCCAAACAATGTCAGGTCAATCTCTAATGCTTGCTTTTTGGTTTATGACTGAATGTTCAATAGATTTTACAATAAAAGTAACAATTGATTTAATTTCTTGCTGCTATTGAAAATTTATTGACTTTCTGACTAATTTTTAGCACTGTTGTCCTTGAACCTTCTTTTGAAGAATAAGTAAAGAAGATATATTAGAATTTAAAAAGGAACCTACTTTTTTCATAACGCTACATTATTTTTCAGAAACTTCGAATTCTACAAAATTTTAACACACTAATGTCAGTGGTCGGTGGTCTAACGCACAGTGCTCTGGCTAGGTTATCCAAGACAAATGCCTGCATACCTAGTGAAACACAAAAGGTAAATCATTAATATTTAGCAAAATGTGATGCTCATCATGATACTCTTTTCATTTGTTGGTATCAAAATCAGGAACTTGGTATAGTTTTATACAAGACAGCAACACACAATAATCATATAACAATCAGATAAATTAATTTTAATTTTAAGAATCTAGATATTAGTTCATTCCCTATATTCATGGTACAATGTATAAGGTGATGAAATTATTTAGATTGTAGGCCATAAGTGTATATGGTATCTTACCATTCTAAAATAAAGAGTATACGTTGGTTAGCTTGTAAGCAATGTCAGAAATACAAAATGAAATTTCTTTGATGTACAGCAAATATTTCTCAACCACAAAAACAGATACTTAGACTGACTTATAATGTTGGATATCATCAATTAAAACTTTAATCTGATGCATACATAGATATACTGTGAATTCAGTATTATTCGTTGGATACAAATTTTCACGGCTTACAGGCATTGGTCAACCACTAATCTAAGTCTTCAACATAATACAAATGTCCTCTTGTTTTTTGTAGAAATACTCAAAGTTAGGAAATCAGTTATCAATGAGAATACAGTTTTTGTTAAAACCATGAAAATTTGTACAAACAAAATCCACTGTACAGTATCTAACTTATACTTATTCACATTGATTTTAAGCTTTATGATGTGGTTCTCATTATTGTTGTACTGTAGGCTGTTTTTTTTAAAATGACCTGCAGTCTGAAGAAGTTTTGTCACTGCTTTCTTGTACCTAAAATGGACATGACCTTTAAAGGACCATTGTCACAAAACACCTACTGCATGTCTAGCTTATGTACTAAATTCATTTATTTTCAATGATGATATTACAAGAACTCAAATGATCATATTGAAAAGGTGACTAATCCTGGTATGCAGATTCACAGATATTTGTCAATAATTACATTTAGTAATTCATATAATTAGATTTAGGAACAAAAAGTGCAAGTACTACTTGTTTTGACCTCCATGTGGGTTATGACATTTTTGTACTAATGAAGTTCTCATTTAAGATGTGGAGTGACCTATATTAATATTTGTGAATATTGAATCTGTTAAATGACCTCATGAGAGTAATCATTAATGATCATACCATATGTGCATGGTTTATGAATGGAAAAGAACATCCAGCAAGATCTTCTCTAAATTTACCCAATAAAAACTGCTATATAATATATAGGCTAATGTGTCTGTCTCCAGACATATTCATTTCAATACTTTTTTAGGAAATTTTTCTTTTATTAGAAAGTATATACATTTTATGTAGGTCACAGACATTAACAATGAACTTGGATTGAAAGCCTATATTGTTGCTATTATTTTCTATAATGATGTACATTTATGAACTCTGACTTTCAAAACATCTTGACCTGGTTATACCTTTAGAAATTAGATAAATATAGATTATACCACTGCATCAAGTGTGATACCATATTTATCGACTCTAGACAGTTAAATTTTAGATATTAAAATTTAACTGTCGAGAGTGGATAAATTTCGTATTGCACAAGATTTGGTGGTGGAATCGGTTTCGCTAATGATTTTTAGACGATATACAGGCAATCTTAATCCTTCTTTTCAAATCATCTGCAAAAAGATGTGTTATTTCTATGTGACGTCATCAGGCATGGTTGCCTTTTTTCACGACGTCACAATAGGAAATTCAAAGGAAAGCAAGAAATTTGACGTCATAATCGAATTTTGACCAATGAAGAACTGAAATAAAAATAATCAAGAGGTTAGGGAAAGGATAAGTCGGGTTTAGAGAAAGCTATTAAGGTCATAAAAAGCTATATATTATAACTTATTGAAAGAAAAAAGAAGTGTTAATCCTATTAAAAATATGATATTGTTATCCTAAAATAGATTTATAAATTTATTTAACTGGACTGGAATCATTTATGGAAGTTGTAATAAAAAAAATAACAATTGTTGAAACATATGGAAGCCAAAGGCATTTCTTTATTTTGATTGGTTAGTTTTCAGATTTTTTGTACATTAAATCTTTCCAAGCCATACCTGCCAAATTATCAAAATCTACATGGGGGATTTTAAGGATAAGGTCCTCTTATATTGTCATAAGTGTTTTTAATCAACTACTACATTGTTTGAATGAGTATGTATGTACTTAAATACCCTTTTAACTCATTAAAGTGCCTGTTTTGAGGTGTTCAGTTTATATAATAAAGAATTTCAAAATTCATGTTAACACCTCCCGTGGGGGAAATCCCCTATAAATCTTATCAGTTGGCAAGTCTGCCAAACTCAATAAAAAATGTTTTCAGAGATATAAATAAGAAGATGTGGTATGAGTGCCAATGAGTCAACTATCCATCCAAGTCACAATGTGTAAAAAGTAAACAATTATAGGTCAAAGTACAGCCTTCAACATGGAGCCTTGGCTCACACCGAACAGCAAGCTATAAAGGGCCCCAAAAAGACTAGTGTAAAACAATTCAAACAGGAAAACCAACAGTCTAATCTATATGAAAAACAAGAAAAGAGAAACACTTATGAACCACACCAACAAACGTCAATCACTGAACAACAGGTTCCTGACTTAGGACAGGTGCAGAAAAATGCAGCGGGTTTAAACGTTTTAACAGGCACCAACCTTCACCCTAACCTGAAACAGTGATATAACATTACAACATAAAAAGACACACTATAAAATATCAATTGAAATGGCTTAACTCGATCAAAAAGACAATAAAAAAACCAAGTAAATATATACTGAACGAATAAGTTTGATTTATGACGCAATATAAATAAAAAAGATGTTTCAGTGTCAAAGAGACAACTTTAATCTAGGACAAAATGGCGTTAAATAAAGTAACATACACAGGTAAATTCAAATATAATAATTTTGTTGTTAGGAGTACAGAAACATATTTTACAAAATAAATTTGTTATTCATAGTACAAGTACAGAATTGAAATTTTTTTCGTCATACTAAATACTTATCAAAGGTGGTACATATTAAAAATAGTAGAGAATCCATTCAAAGATTTCTTATTTTTTTTTTATCAGGTGGCATACAAGAAGAGTGAAGCCACATTGGTTTAACTCTGTAGGAAATCACATTCTCATCTTTCTCTCCAAACTATTTGAAACATTCTTGTCTTGAATGATAAATTGAAAGCCTTTTATGAAAATCCCTTGTTGAAATTTAGAGCAGACATATGAAAATTCTAATCCTAATTGGTCAATTTTTAATTTTTCAAAAAATCCAAAAGAAGAAACACATCCTTCACAGTCGAATGGAGACCATGCAGCATGGGTATTACTTTCAAAACCATTGTGATTTTTTTTTTAGGAAACCTTCCAACCATTATGTTAAGCAACTGACAAAGGTTGTATCGGGGTTTCATAGAAAAAAGTACCATGGTCTAGACTATTAAAAAATAAATAAGGAAAAATCAGTACCAAATGGACTATTGTAGACCCTATGTTGACCTTTCACTGTCGTTCAGGTTTTGTGTTGTTAGGTTGGTTTCTCAAAAATGTATACCCCACATCACCTATTATTCATATAAAAGAAAACTAATGACCTATAGTCACTTACTTCTAGGTCATTTGGTCTCTGATGGATAGTTTTCTCATGCCACATATTCTTATTTTTATATAACTCTGGTGACAAAACCAGGAAAAACTCATTGATGATGACATTGTGATTTCAGACTTTGATGGAGTTTACAGAGTTATTGTCATCCAGTAATAACTTCAGTAACTACAGAAAAGTGTTCAATCAGTGTATTCATTTTAAGATTCCTATATTGTAAGTATAAACACTCTGATTAACGGTATCTATTTGCTTTGAATTAAGAAAATGAAAAATTAGTCACATGCAGTTAGGAAAATATAAAGATTTTTGGACTTTATATGGTCTTTCTTTCTTGATTTCTTGTGACATGTCCTTGAAGTATAAGAGCATGTTTCTCAACCCCTTATCCTTTTTCTACTTTAAAAGTCTTTTTTATTTATAGGTGTCAGACCACCAATTCAAAATCCCTATCTATTCAACCAAATTTTGCAATTTTCACAGGTTTCTTAATATTTTACCTTAAGTTCATAGAAACCAGGTATATCCTGATTTGTACATGAATCACCTTTCTACATTCCAATTTTCAACCATGTTTAAAGTCTTGTAAGAAAGAACTGCCTTTCAGAAGCCAAGTACTACTAAAAATAACCCCTGGTTTTTTGGAAATCTTAAATTAGTATACTATGGAGTGCATAATCCTCAATTTTTAATGCAAACTCATAGACAAGTAAAATGTGGCTCAAAATGGTCTAAATATATTCCTCTTTCACCAAAAGTTTAATTTCTGCAAATTTGTTGGTTAGTTTAAGTAGACAATGACATCAAAAGCACTATTTTTTGTCATAGTAGGGCTACTTTTACATACGTTCTAAATTGGAAGGAGTGAATTGGTGGACTGACACCTATATAATATTCTGATAAAACAGATTGATTTTTTTCTGCTTTAGATGATGAAAACAGATTATTGGCAAGATTGAATATTTATCGAAGTAATAATATATGAAGTAAAAATTAAACGTTATATAATGTTTTCTTAATAATCAATTTACAGAGGGGTTCATTTAAAAGATCTGATCCTGCTTCATACAGCTGTACCAGATAAAATTGAAGGAAAGTTAATTAACTTCAGAAAAATGGCACAGCTGTCTCAAACGCTACGAGAATTGACCAAATTACAAAACCAAGATAGTATACCTGTATGTGCCAACATGGATCTTGTAAACACATTACGAGTAAGTATATAAGAATACTTCATTAAAGCATCACATGATTGTTAAAAAGTTCTGGATGGAAATATAAATATATAACATAAAGACCTCAGTAAACTCCTTGAAAACTTTATTTAGTATGTTGACTGTAAATTATGTCGATTTACGAATAAAATTAAAACTTACTATGTTAATATCTAACATTTAGGATATACCATTAAAACAATATTTGGTTCATATACCTAAAGTGTATCAGGTGCTGGGAATGGTCAGAAATACCATATCAAAATATATGTTGTTTCCTATTCAAAACACTTAAAAACACAACAACCATTTAAAAACAATGTTTATTTCACCAAGCCTATCTGAGGAATTGTATAGAATGCACAGTGGATTTGTTATGTTAAATGATTGATTGATTGATTTTATTTGCCTGTTGATTATATGCCATTTTTCAAATTGATGTTAAACTGAATTTCAAAATGTCGAGAAATGGAAGCTACCATAGAAAGTCATAGAATATATACATATAAACAGGGAAAAGCCTGTCATCTCTTTATCAATTCATAATATCACATTCCATTTAAGAAAAATAATGATTGATTATCAATATATGATAAGAAGAATACAAAAATTCACATGGATTATTAATGATATTTTGTTCTTGAAATTTGAAATAAAGCATATTAATTTACTACTCTATATCATGAAAATTTATGTATTATTGTTCTTTTAATGACATCACAAATTTAGTTTATTTTTGGCAAAATATTTTTAGGACTGAAAACATATCATGGATGTGCAACATTAATGATCTTTTAATATTTTGTTTATTATAACAAATTACATACATATTTGACTTGAATATCTAGTTTGTTGAAGCCTGCACTCTATGTTTTCTTGGTCTAAAGGAATAGGGACATTAAGGTCCATTTTTGGCCCTACAAAATTAACTTTTTGAAAACTATTGAAAATTTGCACATAGTTTTTGGGAATGTATAAGGTCAAGAAATATACTGGTAGATAAATAACACAATAATTTGATGTTATGACATCACAATTACGTCATTATGTGCACCTTTTTCATGAAAACAAAGAAAACTGTTGTATTTATGCAGCTTTCCATCCATATTTTCTCTGAGGAATCATCATCTGCAGCCAAGAAACAACAAGATAATTTTAGAGAAGTTTTATTAAACCTATCTAAATAACCTTAGCAAATATATAGTTGTTTCTTGGGTGTCCACATACTTTTTCAATCCAAAATATACCTAAAACTTGATATAAAACAAGGAAAATAAAAAAAATTAAAGAAATATACAAATTTCGTCATGGTTTGTTATGGTAACTAGATAAATATGAAATTTGTTTTTATTTTCTGAACACCTTTTGTACCGCAGTACAGCAAGGACAAATCTAAGAGCATGTATGGCAACCTTTAGATTTGCGCTAATGATTGGGCCAAATAAGGGCCTTATTTCCTCTTCTCCTTTAGTTGAAATCATGATGATTTGGGGTGTAGATGTCAACACTTTATCCGAAAAAGTGACAAAAAGGTTCTATTTCACTTTCTTACATGTCTATTTGTCAACTTGAAACATTTTTTATCTTGAGACAAAGGACTAAATATTCTTCAGGGCCTAATATGGCTCTTATCAAAAATTTTGCTTTAGTAGTGAAGTAGGTCACCTAAAAACTCTACAAAGAAATCTTGGAATGGTTCTTTTGAACAAGGAAACTAACTGAACTATATACACTTAACTCAGAATCAATATAAAAATCTTCACACATGTTCAGATTAAATGATCTAAGATTAATCAAGTTGTCATTTATCAGAACATATTAAAATTGCATTGTTAGATTTACCAGGTTTTATTGAGCAGGAATTAACAGTTGATGAAATTTGTCGATTCTTGAAAAAAGAATGTCTTGCACTTACTGTACTTGAGTCTCGTTAACCCCCAGTATATAAAATATTCAATATCTGTACATGGTATATGTTTAATTCAAATATATGGCCCATTTAAAGAGGACCTAAATGATATGATTACATAGTTTTCATGCTTTGAAGTCATAAATGATGTTATTTATTTATCATATTCCTTTTCTTTTTAATACATGATCTTCCAGTTGGTGCTTTTACCCGGAAAAATTTGACCTCACAAAGCAAATATCTTTACGTCACAATATCTTATGACACATTTTCCACCAAATGACCCCAGGTCGACTGGGGCAGTTTATTCATAAAATCTAAATTTGAATCTTGTGTATATTTATTGCTATTTGATATTTGATTCCTTAATCATTGACGAATTTGCAGAAAAAAGATTATGTTTAACAGAACACAAATTGCAAACATGAAATAAGTATGCTTCATATTAAAGCTGTCAGAAAACTGAGGTTTGTTATAAAAAAATGAAGCAGTTATTTTTGTAAATTACAAAGTGTAATTTGAATTTATGTCAAGTTAAAATCCCCCTCTTTAATTATTTTGATTTAGCATTTTTTTTCATTAAATTAACATAAAGATAAAGAAAAATATATGGGCATATGTCATCAACCCAAAAACACAATCAACAGGATAAGTTGTTTATACAAGATAAGGAGATAAGCAGCCTCTTGAAGATAGGTACTGATTATCAGGTTGTCTGCATATTGATATTGTAAAATATCAGCTTCGAGTCAAAATATGAAGTTTATGTTGAGTGAGCACAGCGAAGAGGCTTCATATTGTGTCAAGTAGCTGACATTGAGAAAATAAATATGATGAAAATCTGATAATTGATTTATCGGATTACATTTGTGTATTTTGCATGAAAGAAACAATTGTTTTCTTTGTTTCACCAGCAAACCAGAAGATGAATGACAAGTTTGGGTCAAATTTATCATTGTCGGTTCATTCATTATGACTGGTCTAAGTTATTTAGGCGGGGTTATTGTATTTGACGTCAAAAAGCCATGATATGCAATTTGATGAAGAGCTGAGTAGAGTGATACAGACAGTAGAAACACCGATATTACTTGTTTTACATATCATTTTTATCCATTTTTGTTTCTATTTATAGCTATCATTAGATTTACACTACACAGAGGATGAAATTTATGAATTGTCATTAGCTAGAGAACCACGAAACTCATTATCTTCAGTAAGTATTCAACTCTTTATAAAAATACAGGTGGCCCTCATTAGGCTAAACTCATAGGCATTACTGGGTAGTACATATTTATTAGATATGGCCTAAAAATGAGTTATATTATCCAAAATTTGAATTTTTTTGTGTCTGACATAGGGACAGAATATGATCATTTTTTTTCTCTCAGTTAAATGAAGACAAAAATGGCAAAAATATTTGTCGCTCCATGCAGCAATCTAGAAATATCTTTTGAAAGAAATAATTGCATTTTCTAACTTTTAGCTAATTTTTTTTTAATTAGCCCACTCCCTCAGGCCCTGTTTCAAATCTGAACTTGTTGTTAATAACTAACTATGTGATAGCTCTATCTGATTGAAATACAGATACTGTGTCCATGCTTCTCTTACAAGGACCTGACAACACTCCACTGGACTCTTGTATCTGTTTTAAAAAAATCTTTCAGGATTCTCTAATATTGTAGTAATGATACCTACCTTCAAAAATTTGAAGACAGAAATGTCATTGGCTGATGTAATGATTACAGGAACAGAAAGTAGAACAGAGTGTTGTCAGGTCCTTGTAAGCAAAGTGTTGACACTGGATATGTATTTTAATCAGAATGGTTTCACTTCCACCCTCCTTTAAATTTGTCTTGATTGTTAACAATTACAGGGGTATTCTATTGTTTTACATGATTTTATAAGATTTGAATGTTTGGTCAGTAAACCTTGTTTCATTGCAAAATACTAGACGATATTTCATAATGAAATTATGTATTTTTCCAATTTCCAAGTACCTATTTTTTTTTACAGCCTTCCACACCTACCAAGCCAGTAGTATTTGCTGACTGGTTGGCAGGAGTTAGTCCCCCTGATCCAAATACAATCAACAAACATGTGTACGATATGGTAGAGGTATGTTTATTTTATACATGACAAAGTAGAAGGAGCTGATGGCTCTATATTGACTCAAAGAAGGATAAGCTACTAAAGAGTTATTCAAACTCAAAAGACAGTTACAAGCTTACAACGGCCATGGCATACAAACGTCCAAAGACAAACTACAGTATACAAAGCACAACATAGAAATCTAAAGATTGAGCATCACAAACCTGACCAAAACCTGAGGGAGATCTCAGGTGCCCCAGAAGGGTAAACAGATCCTGCCCCACATGTAGCATAAAGATTATCAAGATATTACTGTAGAGCTCACTATCATTACCACTTGATTTCACGTCTGGTTTCATTCTTTTGTAAAAATGTGCTGTGCTAATGACTTATGGGCATGTTTGGATATCTGCCAATAGGTAACCTATGGGTAAAAAAAAGTAATAACCATGATTGAACATGGACTACCCACGTTCTACCCCCAGGAATGAGTTTGCTACCTATGGTTATCTATGGGTAGGAAAGATATTAAAAACGATATTTTGACACCTTTGGATACTGTTTGAAAAGTATATACGATTACCTGACCACCCAATTAATTGACCTATTTTGAATTCTCTTGTTTAATAAAGAATATTTAGTTCAACTTTTAAAAAAAAGATACAAAAATGCAAATAAGCGATGCGTTTATGAATATTGTACGTGTTCAAAATAACAATAAAGACTTACATTTGTAATAATAATAGTCAAGAAAAGGATGTCATATACATTTAAATGTAATAAGAAAATTTCTGTCCAATTTTTGTCTTATTCCAAGATCTCACGTATGTTTCTATTTTATATGACTGTCCTATGAATGTGACCCCTTGTTTATTTAAAGAAGAAAAGAAGTTCATTTTTGTACTTACCTGTGTACCTCTAATTACCACACACAAACAAGTAATATCTGAGTTAAATGGATATTTTTCCCCAAAGAAAAGGCTATCTAAAAACTGGAACTCTCTAATTAGGCAGTTTATTTATTGACAACCATTTATATCAGCAGTTATATTGGACCTGTATAACACCATAACTGTGGGGGAGTATCTTCCTAAAACTAAAACTAAAATCATCAGTAACCTCTATATAAGATGTCATAATAGCTGGAAAATATATATAAATAGCTATAGGTTGTGATTTTCCAATGGAATATATGAATAGGTAGGGATTTTAGCATGTTATTTATCCTGTTTCAAAACTTAAGCCCAGTTTTTGAGTTATTCTAGGTTTCTCTTGTGGAAATAAAAAATGGTTTGGAACTTAATGTTAATAAAAATTGAAATGGGGTAAACTTCATTGAGACAGCAACCCAACAATTAAAAAAAACCTAATGACATCTAGTGACTTTAATATATTTACATTTCAAAAGTTAAATATTTACAGAATGTATAGTTATTCATGCATTATTTGTTTTTCAGGCTGTGTTTAAAAATTATGATCATGACAGAGATGGGTTTATATCACATGCAGAATTTGAGGCTATTGCAGGGAATTTTCCATTTATTGATTCATTTTCTGTCCTTGATGCTGATCAGTAAGTTTTATATGTTATAAGTTATAACATTCAGACAACAAAATTTGCTCCTGTTTTAGGATATTGGTATTTGTCTTGTCTTCAATGAAAGCTGTAGTAGGCAAAAGTTAGGTATAACTTTCATGACAGCATATAGTGTTTTAAAATTTCTTACTACCTTATTCCCACTTTCAACAAAATTAATAAAAATATGTATGGAGATTTTCATGATAAGATCTTGTCACACAATCTTTGCCCTGACCTTAGCCTTCATGCTCAAGTGGTCAGGTGAAGTTTCAAGATTAGATCAGTTCTGCAGTAACTTCACATGATTGGTGTACATTATTTGGTAGGTATATTGTTTGTGAGGAAAACATGTCCATCTGAGTTTTCCACTTCCTGGGGTTATGTTAAATTTTTATAAGTCCCTTTTGCGGGACATATTATGGTATACCATTGTCCATCTGTCTATCTGTCCATCTGTCGTCAACACTTTTGACAATGAATCAAAAATGCTTTCACCAATTTTCATGAAACTTTGTTGAATTGTTCATATCTATTGTTATAAACTCCCTTTTCAATTTTTATAAATTTTGGATTTAACGTTTCTGAGTTATGGGATTTTATTCATAATAAAGGGGGAATTTTCCAGTTTTCAGACATCAAAAATTGTTGAAAATTGTCCATTTTTCACACTTTGGAGGGTTATAGAATTTTATTCTTTCAAAAATCGAGGCCACAACTTAGTTAAACTTGAGGTAGCCTTAATAGTTCCAAATTATTCTTGTTTTGTGTCAATGGGTAACACTGTATGTTCAAGTCTTTTTTTTATGGGGTGGGGGTTCTATTTGAGCAGTGCTCACAGTATTTCTAGTTGATCATATAAATTCATTTAAATCTTAAAGACGAACCAAGAGGCAGATTAGTGTATCATGCACTCATGGCGCAGCTCTTTGTTAAGATAATATTTGATTTTGAGTAACTACAGGTCAACAATATTTGGTACTAAGGAGTGGCTGTGAGGAGTATATATATCTGTTTGACATATCTTGTATGATCCTGGTCTCATTTTCACACTCCATTGGGCAGGTGAATCTTATGTTTGCCTGTTCCAATTCTGAAATAAGATGTGTGAAAATCATACATTTTTTTCAATCTGAGTCTTTTTTTCCCTGAAAAATCCCCCATTCCCCGCTAAATATCCCTGTAATTTTTATCACTGGACCAATAAACCCTCAATTATAACTCAATCAACCTGTTTTGTAAAACTGTGAAGGCATTTGTTTAAAAGTATGCTAGACCTTGACAAAAGTCACATAGGTTCATTAACATGTGTATATGAAGTTTTTAATGTAACAGCTGTATTGTCTGCTCATTTGTAATTAGATATATGTTGGTACACGTATCTGATGGTCATATTTCTATATTGTTTTTTTATTTGTCCTAGATATAATACATGTGAGAATGTTCAGTACAAATGTACTGTTGAAAAAATGAGGTAGATGATCTAGAGAAAGCCAAAAACAAAACCTAAACTTTAAATTTGGGGACCTATAGTTGTTAACTTTTACATCGTTTGGTCTCTGGTGTAGAGTTGTCTCATTGGCAATCATACCACATCATCTTATTTTTATAGTGCAAAGATGAAGTTTAATGTCCTTTAAGTCACTGCAAGGAGTTGAATGTTGGGAAATTCCCACTATCCATACCTGCTACCTTTCTGGTAAAGGAAATTTTATATGTAGAATGTCAGCTATTCTTTTAATTTTTCATCTGAAATTTTTCAACAAGGAAATATAAACTTTTTCCTTCATTTAAATCTTTTTCCGATACATCTTTGTCTTAAAAATTATGTCAATGACTTTTTCTTATACATATTTACCCAATATACTTTCCTTTTGTTATTTTTTTTTTTTACAGTTCATAAGCAATAGTACATGAAATTTCTGAATTTTCATATTTATCAGATGTCAAATGTTTCTCTACTGAATTGAAGTCATATTCAAGACAATGGCCCAACAACTAAATGACTCAAATAACAATAAGACATTGAGAGGTCATCATTTCCGAAACAAAGTCACCCAATAGGTCAAGTTATCTGAACAGTAAAAGACTTTTAGAAACATGTAATAATATAAAAAAAGGTCATGTCTATAAACATTCTGATGACAAAACAATGATAACAAAGATGGTAACACACATTAGAACATTACCTTTTGAGAGCAATCATTTATAGTCTTAAACAAATTTTCTTCTCATTTTCCCCACATACTAATTGCTATATGCATTCCCTATGTTTCAAGTGGCTTGTTATTGCTAACGCTACTTGCTGTTAGCTTATAAAGTTTTTTTTTCAAATACAAATCAAAATAAGATTTAGCCAAAGTGAAATGTTTGGTGTTAAAGATAGTTTAAATGAAAACAAATAGATATTTTAGAACCAGTTTTATAATTTATATGTTTTTTTCAGGGATGGAAAAATAAGTAAAGCAGAAATGAAGACCTACTTTTTCAGAGCTAATTGCCATGCTCTAAGAAATAGCTTTAAGCATGACTTCCATGAGACTACATATTTTAAGCCTACTTTCTGTATACATTGTACTGGTCTGGTAAGTGTCCCATTAGTCTTGACAATTTAAAACAAAAAACAATTAGGTTTGGGATATATATGATTCCAACATTCAATAAAGTACAAGGCATCTTTTTGTGCTACCAAATTATATTATTTGGATCTGTGTCAGCATTTTCAGCTGGTTCTTGTGGAAAAACATGTAGAAAACGCTGAGAACACTCATGGCATTTTCAGTTTCCCCATTTTCTCAACAGTTGTTTGTTTGTATAGGATATGAAACTGATGTTTAATACTTTCAAAAGAAAACTTGAGGCAAAACAAGTTCAAATAGCAAAAATAAAGATCTTTGTGTAAATTCATGTGTGTGTCTTCTGAGTTCATAACTATAAATTAGTTAATTTTAATTTTGATTTTGTGGCTCTTAATTTTATACATTTTCAATGGGAATGCTCAATTTAGATATTTATACATCAAGACTCAAAGTTCTATGAAATTGCTAGAATAAAACAATGTGTTATTTAAAGAAAGAAAGTAAACAATTGAAAAAATTAAATGTGAATATGAAAAGATAAAAAATAATAGTTCAAGTATATTTCATGGTACTATTTCTGAAATCAATATGTTAATTCTGGTCTTTTTTGTCTGTTTCAGTTATGGGGTCTAATTAAACAAGGTTGGAAATGTAAAGGTAAGTCTTTTTCTTACACTTTCATAACCTGGAAAAATAACAAATAAATCCTAAACATCTAAAGAGAGAAGAGTTATCTGTTATTTTTATATTGTGTCTAAATAAATTTGTTTTAAAGTAGTCGATTTCCCTGAACAAGTGTGATCTGATTATTATATAGTTATTATTTTTACTGTGATACATCAGTCATGAAAAACATAAAAAGGAAATTAGGATCTACCAAAAATACTTAACAGTAAAACACACACCAACCACCAATATATACTTGACTCCTCTGAAAAAAAAAATTGACAAACAAAACAAACAATACTACAAAAAACAATGTAAAATTAGGCTGACTTGGTACAGGCACAAAATGCAATAGGGTTTAACAAGTTTCATTCCCCCCTTGTCTATCTAGGCCATATGTCGTAAACCTAAACAGAATTAAAAACTATCACAGTGAAGCAATGAACAAGTTGACTTCTAACTTGAACAAGAAAATAATAGACAGCACATAATATGGAAAGCAGTGTTAATATGTTCTAGCTTCCAGCTGTTAGTTAGATAATGCCACTCAAGAAAATAAAAACATCTGAAACAACACTCCTAACAGGTTTCATGAAATATCATCATTAAGTTTAATTGAAATGGTCAGTTTTTATGAGATGCCAGTAAGTGTTTAAATTGTGTATTTATATGAAGTTTTATGGATTATAATTCAAATGGTATTGTTTAGTTGGGTACAATATTCCATTGCCCAGCCAACTCATGATGTATAAGTATTCAATGAAATCCTATCATTATAAAGCTACCAAACTCATTAAAGCAAAGAAACATGATGATCAAGTGGTATCTTTATGATATACTCATTGTGCATACTTAAACTCTGGATTTTTATAAGTAAGCATATCATCAAGGTAAGTTATTGTTGAAAACCTTAAGTAAGTTATAATATATTTTTGTTGTCCAGTTTTTTTCTCATAAAAATTGATTTATAACAGTAAAGAAAGAGATCTACAACAAGGTGTGCACAGTTTGTACCCATAGGAACTTGACCAATTTGACAATTATAGGTACCTTTACATTTCAGACTGTGGTATAAATGCACATAAACATTGTAAAGATTTGGTTGTGATGGAATGTCGGAGTAAACAACATGCAGGATGTAATCGGCGCGTGGATTCTGTATCAAATGGTTTGTATCTATATAAAGATAGGACAGGAAATTTTGATTGAATAAGCCAATTGTAGTTAGTGATATAGATTTATAAACATATATTGAAAACTAAACACGATACACTTGTAATTCATTATAGGATGGCTGAAGACATGAGAAAATTTCCACAAAATCAAGCTGCTGTTTATGATGAATACATCTTGTTATCATTCAGAATTGCACAAAAATTGTCCCCCATTTGTGGACGATGATTCAGAACTGTTATACCTAAGTTAAAGAATAGAAAATTATGATATGAAAATATGCTCTAACCAAAGAGAAAATTAAATAATGTAGATATGCATGCATTGAGTGTTAAAGAAAATGGAATATAAAATTGTCAGTGTTAAAAGTTGGTTCTGATAAATACTTTTAGACAATATTAGAGTCCTGCTGCCATCCATATAACCACGCTCATCTCCATGGTAATATAATTCATTTTTTTTATTATGTATTAATAGCTAATATCATTTATGTAGGTCCTGGACATCAAGATCTCACATACTCTACAAAACGTAAAATGTCTCAACGACAGAAAAAGACACGGGTACATCAGGGGACACAGACGGAAGAGATATATTTTAGTGATTATGGACAAATGAATGGTGAAGGAGAGTTTTATGATGAGCACAATACATTATATACACGATTATTAAAGACAGAAGAGGTGATGATCATTTATTTACGAGAATATGTGTAAAATGTTAGCTGATTGATTTGGGTTCATGAGATTGCCCTAAAAATCAAGAAAGGAAAGGCGCTCTTAAGTTTTTTGATACTGTAAATTCAGAAATTATTGTGTGCATTTATTATTGCGATTTTGCTATTTTAGACTAAAATGCGATTTTATTTTTTGCGATATTGAGAAAAATCCTGTTTAATTCATATAAAAAATTTCAAAATGCGAGTTTAAATTATTGCGATTGAAACCATGTCGCATTTTTCGCAATAATAAAAACATCGCAATAATTTATGAATTTATAGTATTTTAAACTTATTAGAATATAGAAAATTTAAAAGTAACTAAAAGTATAATAATTTTTTGTTTGTGTCCCTCAACTTAACACCACTTTTAATTGAAACAAGCATGTAAAAATATAAAACAATTAGTGTACATAAGTCATGACATAGTTACCATGAACTATACATACTACATAGCAAGAGAAAAGTTCATTCATTGCTGTTCTTCATCCTGAAAGTCAGAGTAAGGTCTTCAGATTGAGTCAGATAAATGTTTCCTACCACAGGCTCAAGAAAATCTTGTTTTTTATCAACAATTATTTTCATATGATAAAAGTTTACCAAAGTTGTCATATTTATAGTGAAAATAGCAAATATTTGCACCCTTGAAACACATTGTATCTATAAACAACTATGTTAGAAAGTCAGGCAGATGGTACAACAGGGAGAGAAAAGAATATACACTTTACATATGACTGAATTAAAAATGATACGGTAAATTCATAAATTTTTGCTATGTAACAATTAATGCGGAAAACTATGACTGAATATGTATCGCAAAGATGAAAACTTACATTTTAGATTTTGAAAACTTCTTGTATGCGATAATCAATCTCCAATTTTGTGTTTTCTTCAAAATCGCAATAATAAATGCACGCAAAAATTTCAGAATTTACAGTAATCAATTTTATTTAAAATAACATTTCCACAAGGAGACATTCAAAACAATTTCAATGAAACCGGAACAAATTAGATATAATAATCAAAAGACAATTACCGGTAGATGGTTACAAATAGCATTTGAAGCTTAAAGTTGAAATGTGTAAAGTTAACTTTTGCAAACACAGAATTTATTGTACATATTAGGAATATAGATTTGGGGTTTTGTATTTCTTTGTTATTTGTAGAATTTTTTGTCATTTATCTGAACATATAGTTGTTCTTAAGGATTATTAACAAATGCTATATTTGAAAAAAAAACAATGACATCTCTAAACAAATTCATTTTTCAATATCCTGTATCTCAAAATAAGCACACATACTTCCTTTTATTTTGTATAATTTATTCTCTTTAAAAAGTCTAAATAAATGAAAGTGAGTGAACATCATTAGCAAACATCCTTAACCCTTTCCTCCATATTGACACCTTCCCCTTTCATCCATAATAAAAGCAATCACCTACCTCTGTACTCCATAATGTTGTCTTTTGACACCTGACTGTTTACTTTATAATGACAACTTTTGATGCCTCTATGTGGAACCTCAGTTATCACACTTCTTCAAATTTGTATCCAATATAGAAAGTATATACTTGGAAATATCTGATAGGAATTTCCCTGATGAAGGTTTTTTTTTTGCCACTCATAATTGTTTTAAACATGATGATTTTTTTTCATAAATCATGAATGTGATCCTTTCAAAGCTATTAATATTTTCAACATTTTGTTTTAAATATCCTATGCAAAATAGGTATTTAAAAAATGGCAATGGAGGAAAGGATAATACATGTAGCAGATGGTAAAAAGCTACATATTATATGGTAATTATTTAACGAGGTATACATGAGGTTCTGGATGGGGGAGTGGGGTCCTTCATTTCTGTATTCTTTAAATTTTGGGATCTATTTTCTCTATTCTCTATATTTTTTGTCCATTATTCCTGATATATATTTTAGCACTCCATTATTTTATATTTTTTAATTTTTTTTTGCCTATTTATCTGTATTCTATTATTATATTTTTTGCCCTGTATTCTGCACCTTTTGCCCATAATTATCTATTCTTTGTATTTTTTGCCCTTCATTCTGCACCTTTTGCCCATTATTATCTATTTTTTTTATTTTTTTTGCCTATTTTTCTCTATTCTATTATTATATTTTTTGCCCTGTATTATGCACCTTTTGCCCATTATTTTCTATTTTTTTTTTTTTTTGCCCTTCATTCTGCACCTTTTGCCAATTATTATCTATTTTTTTATTTTTTTTGCCTATTTTTCTCTATTCTATTATTATATTTTTTACCCTGTATTCTGCACCTTTTGCCCATTATTATCTATTTTTTAACCCCATCCAGACCCTCATACATACATCATCTGTAGTTTCAGAGAACAGCAAATATAACATTTTATTTAGTTATCTTATTTTTGGGGGTATACATGTTTTATCTGCAGTCTTAGATAACTAGGTTATTTTGTATGTGGTTGTGTATTTATTGAAGTATACATATTTTAGTCTCAGACAACACAAGAGGAGGATCAGTAAGTGTTAAAATGTTGTCATCCCAATTGCTTAACTTTACTTCAGTTGCTCAGCTGTTTCAGAATTTCTATTTTCAACAAATTTATACAAAATGTTTTTGTACCAGTTAGAGGTAACAGCATGTTACATATTTCTTGATTATTTTTTTTATCATATTTTGATGTACAACTTTGATCAATAGTTCTTTAAATTTGTTGAAATGGAAATCAAACTTTGGTAACCTTGCATTTGAAGTATAAGTTGAATGTTTTCATGTGTATGTTGTTCAGTCCTTAATGTTAGATGATCTTAGATAAAAACTCATATATTTTCATTCCTGAAACTTATTCAACCAAAACTGTCATTTGAATGCTACTTTTCTGATGTAACATGACTTAAACAAATAGAACCTCAACCGAATGCTACTTCTTCTGATGTCAATGTAAGTGAAAATGAAACCTTAACTCCATAAATTTCCTTAGCATGTTCTATTTACCTCTGAAAAAAGATTATACATAAACCAATGCATTCAATACCTGATATAGGAACATTTTAATTATATGCTACTTTCTACTAATTGTATTGTAATAAAGTACAGCTAAATAGATTGCAATACCAAAAAAGATTTTTGAGATAGTTTTCAAAAAAAAAAAAAAAATGCCCACTGCATATACTGCTATCAAATTTACATTTTAATACATAGATAATAGAAATAGTATCTTTCTTTTTTTGGGTGGGAGTTTCATGAAAAATAAAATCTGCTAATAATTTTCTTAGTCATTTCAATTTTTTCAATTTTTTTCCATACCTTCATTATCATTTCATTTTTGTTCTTTCAGTAAGTGGCTTTAAATTTCTAGCTTAGTAACAACATTGGTTTTTGCTTTTTCACGGGCATTGCTTAATTATTATAAAAATAATAAGATGTTATGTCTTTTTTTCTGTTTTCATAATATATGATCAGTCTGTGTAGTGTTATTGAAAACAACTTGTTGTTATCTTTACAAATGTAAGATTGTGTAAACTAACCTTTTTATGTGTAATGTTTTGTGTATGGAGAAAATGCTCAAATTGTTGAAAAAGAAATGAACTGCACTTTTTATATAAAAAACAATCATGCATATCATTAATATATAAATAAGAAGATGTGGTTTAATTGCCAAGAAGGCAAACTTCCACCAGAGACCATATGAGATAAAAGTTAAAAACTATAGGCCACTGTATGGCCTTCAACAATGAGCAAAACCCATACTGCATAGAAAGCTATAAAAGACCCTGAAATGACAAATTTAAAACATTTTAAATAAGAAAACTAACAGCCTGATTTATGTACAAAACAATTAACCAAAAACAAATATGATAAACAGCAACAAAGGACAGCAAGAGAATTACAGGCTCCTGACTTGGGACAGGCACATACAGAATGTTGATGAGTTTAACATGTTTGCGGCACCCAACCCTCCCCCATAGTTTTTTCTTCCATCATCTAGTTCATATTTTTTAACCTGAAGCACATTTTCAGAATGATGATTCTCATTGTTAAATGGTTAAGTAAAGCAAATAATTTTCCATGCTTGGAAATATTACTGGTTCACAGCATTAAAAGTCGAGAATTAGCTAATTTAAATAATGTAAAGGAGTAAATGTAATAAGGCAAATTTTTAGTCTATTGAATCTTTCGCCTCTTTTTTACTAATAGAACCATATGTTGGCATGTCAAAATATACAAGTAACAAGTTCTTATAATGCATGTTCTGTATAACATGGATGTTAACAGTGATACTTAACAAAAAAATCAATCGTCATGCTTTATTTAATATTTTGACCCTATTACTACAACTATTTATTTCAAAGCAAAGCATTGTATATAAAGAACAAGTAAAGAATTAGGAAAAGATTTCACCTTGATTGTGAAAAACGTTTTTTAACATTCATTAAAGTTGTCCTGTGAATAATTTTATACAGGACGTATTATGGTATACAAATGTCTGGCGTCCGTCCGTCTGTCTGTCCGGTCCAAATTTCAAATGAAACTTAATGCAGTTGTTCCGTATGATGATCAAACGATCTGTATACTTTTTGGTGAAAATAAGATTAAAACTTTTTGAGTTACAGGACTTTGTAACACGTCCGTCCGTCTGTCTGTCTGGCGTAAACATGTCGCACCGTAACTTGAGAACGACTCATCCAAATTTCATAAAACTTAATGCAGTTGTTCCTTATGATGGTCAAATGATCTGTATACTTTTTGGTGAAAATAAGATTAAAACTTTTTGAGTTACGGGACTTTGTAACTAAAACAGGGGTGTGTTTTTTTTCACATGTCACGCCGTATCTCAAAAACAATTTATGATAATTGCTTAAAACTTTACACACTTCTTAGTTATATTAACCTTAAGATCTGTATAATTTTTGGTGATGATTCAAAATTTTATTTTTGAGTTGTTGAGTATTTTGTAATAAAGGGGGATGGGGTTTTTACATGTCGCGCCATATCTCAAAAACGATTTATGATTATTGCTTAAAACTTTACACACTTATTAGTTATATTAATCTAAAGATCTGTATAATTTTTTGGTGATGATTCAAAATTTTATTTTAGAGATATTGAGTTTTTGTTAAAAAAGGGGGTTTCACATTTTGCCCGTATCTCAAAAACAATTTATGATTATTGCTTAAGACTTTACACACTTCTTAGTGATATTAATCTCAAGATCTGTATACTTTTTGGTGATGATTCAAAATTTTATTTAAGAGTTATTGAGTTTTTTGTTAAAAGGTGTGTTTTCACATGTCACGCTGTATCTCAGAAACTATTTATGATTATTGCATAAAACGACGGGCGTATCATGCGCTCATGGCGCAGCTGTTTATTACATATGCATTAAATTTCTATGAAGGTCAAAGGTCAGTAGTCAGCATTGTTTGTGCTACAGCCCTTTACATTAATTATTTTTTGAACTAATAAATCTGGCTATTTAATTATAATTATAATTTGAAGCATTATTTTCTATTTTGGAATTAGTAGTTCTGATTCGCAGTTACAATTGGAAGAAAATTGATTTTTTTTTTATTACATTGATTAACAAACATTTCAGGTTTGATTACAAGTATGATGGTAGCAAAAAAGATCATCATTATTTCCCCAAACCAGTAATTCTCTCACCCAAGGGAAACGGCTTGCTTCAAATTTAAAATTTTAAGTCAACATTCCAGATTCCGGGGATAAGAATAGCTAAGAGTTCTAGTCATTATATTGTATAGTGAACCCTAAAATATAATTAAATGACCATTCTATATATGGATTAAAATAATGCATTGGTAGAAAAATTGCAAAAAAAAAAAGAAAAAAAAAAACATTAATGGAAGATATTGTACAGTTACTTGTGGTCATGCTTCTCATAAAAATTTATTGCTATACAACTTACATAGAAGAAACATCATTTTTGACTACAAAATTTTGGCAGGGTATATTTCCAATCAAGAATTTTGATTGAAAAACATGCAACAAATTTTTTAGAATATGTTTTGGAAACAAACTAGAAAAAATCAAGTTTGTTATACTTCAGAATTGAATGTTCTGAAAATTCATTATTTATTATATTTTTCAGGCCAGTGACAAGTTGAAAGAAGAAAATGAAAAGCTCAGAAAGAAGTTGATAGCAAAAGATGAGAAAATCAAACTTTTAAAATCACAAATGGGGAGTATAAGGAACAATACACTGACTTATATCCTAGAACAGATGGACTCGTTAAAATCCCAGCGTCATACGGAAGTATGATATAGCAGGAATTGTTATAATATAAATGTCGTACAGAAGTACGAATTAGCAATAAATGATTTGTTACTGTTGAATCTTCTTAACAATCAAACAACTCTTTTATAGTTTTTTTAAGGACAAAACATTTTAAAGAAATGATTTTTATAGAGTAAGAAACCAGTCTGAAATCATGAATTTCATTTTAGTACACCATGGAGTATGTTGCCAAAAAACTTACAAACCCATAATGCACTATTCCCATGTGATAGAGGAATACCATTCATCCTAATATTGTGTTCATATTATGTGTAAGGTCCAGATCTTCCAAATCTTATCAAAACATTGTGATGACTATGTGAAGATGAACTTTGACCTTAACACTTGTTCTCTGCAAAAGAGTAAACAAATGAATTGTGTTTCTGTGCTACAAAACAGATGAAATGTGTATAGGAGAGAACAAAACATTTCCAAGTCCAGATGGAAAAATGTACATTTCCAATTCCAGAAAATGATTCCTAATGTGAATGGAAACTGATTATAGTTAGTGATGACCTCTGAAAGGGAGGATACTGTTATATCTATTAGTGATGACCTCTGAAAGGGAGGATACTGTTATATCTATTACCACATTACAAAATATATTTTGTATTTTTCTATTGATTTACAAAACATATACAGAAACCAGTCAGTCCAGTAATTGTGACAGGTGCTTCCTTTAGTTATTTTCACATAACAAAACCATGTTTATAGCAAATACTGCTCTACCTTATGTATGTTGTTTGCGATTAATTATTCTATTCAGATTGTCACTGGAGCTGCAAAAAAAAAAAAAAAATTGAAAAAATTGCACTGACAGAACTTTGTAAAACTGGCAAAGTCAACTGAATTAAACAGTTTTACTGTAAAACTGGCAAAGTCAACTGAATCAAACAGTTTTACTGTAAAACTGGCAAAGTCAACTGAATCAAACAGTTTTACTGTAAAACTGGCAAAGTCAACTGAATCAAACAGTTTCACTGTAAAAACTGGCAATGTCAACTGAATCAAACAGTTATACTGTAAAACTGGCAAAGTCAACTGAATCAAACAGTTTCACTTGAAGAACAACAGTATCATGTTTCAAACAAGCCTAAGTAGCAATATGAAAGAAATGATAAGTTGCAAGAAAATTTATAAAGGTAGAGCAGTGTTCATTGTAAAATGATTGAGATCAAGTTTCAGCTAAATAAAAAAGTCTTTATAGAAGGAAAGCTTCAGTTATTAAGTCACTCTGCTAAATCTTTATAAATTTTAAAACTTCTTTCTTTCCTCTTTAAAAAGAAAACTCAGGTTTGTCATTTGTCATTGAAAAAAAAATACTCAGTCTGTATAAAATGCAATCAAAATTGTTAAAACTTGATGCAATGTTAACATTTCAATCATTTTTAAAGACAAAGATGCAACCAAGAAAATATATTAATGTTTATTGAAAATAGATGGTCTCAACCAATTAGAGATGAAAAGATAACATAAATTTCATACCAAAACATTTCACTTACTAATCAGAATTTTGTTATTTACAGTGCAAACTTAAGAGTTTCATAGCATGAGACCTTTAGTAAAAAAAGTTACATCTTTGTTGTTTGTAGATGCTTTTGAAATCAAATCAAAGCCACACTGGAATATAGAATAAACTATAGTTCTCAGATATCACCTGAAAAAATGGCATATATTGACAGAAATAATACAATTGGCATGTTTTTATTATACGACCGCAAAAAAATTTTTGTGGTCGTATATTGGTATGACGTTACGCCGCCGTCCTCCTCGAAGACGCATTGGTTGTCGCACTCTAACTTTAGTTTAAGTGAATGGATCTCTATGAAATTTTACCATAAGGTTCAATATCACAAAGGAAGGTTGGGATTGATTTTGGGGTTATGGTACCAACAGTTAAGGAATTAGGGGCCAAAATAAGCATTTTGTAACTTCCAGACATAACTTGTGTGTTAGTGTATGGATCTCTGACATTGTACCACAAGGTTCCATATCACAAAGGGAATGGTGGGATTGATTTTGGGGTAATTGCCTCAAAATTTCAGGAATTAGGGCAAAACAAGCATTTTTCTAGTTTCATGACAATAACTTGTGTGTAAGTCTATGGATCTTTCTGAAATTGTACTACAATGTTCCATATCACAAAGGGAAAGCTGGAATTGAGTTTGGGGTAATTGCCTGAAACGTTTAGGAATTAGGGGCCAAAAGGGCCAAAATAAGCATTTTCTAGTTTCCAGACAATAACTTGTGTTCAAGTGTATGGAGCTCTCTGAAATTGTACTGCAAGGTACCATACCTCAAAGGGAAGGCTGGGATTGAGTTTGGGGTGATGAATCATAAGGGGTTCAAAAATTTGGGGGTTTTTTTTCCTTTTTTTTCTTTAAAATTTTCCATTTTAAGTTGGTTATTTCTGATTTATATTTAAAAGCAAATAATAATGATATGGCAGGAGATACACACCAAACAGGATGTGTAAATTATTATATAATAAGTATTGTGCTATAGCAAGAAATTTTCAATTGCACAGTATTGCGCAATAGCAAGAAATCTTCAATTGGACAGTATTGCGCAATAGCAAGAAATATCCAATAGCACAATATTGCGCAATAGCAAGAAATTTTCAATTGCACAGTATTGCGCAATAGCAAGAAATCTTCAATTGCACAGTATTGCGCAATAGCAAGAAATATCCAATAGCACAATATTGCAATAGCAAGAAATATTCAATTGCACAGTATTAGCAATTGCAAGAAATATTCAATTGCAAAGTATTGTGCAAAAGAAGATACTTTGTATAAATTGCTTATTTCTTGACCAATTTCAATGGGGTTTTATTCTTGAATTCTTGGGGTTCTTTAATATGCTGAATCTAACCGTATTAAGTTTTTGGATTTTGTGCCCTGCTTTTAAATTGGTCCACATTGAGGTCCAAAGGGTCCAAAATTAAACTTTGTTTGATTTCATCAAAATTGAATTATTGGGGTTCTTTGATATGCCGAATCTAACTGTATTTAGATTCTTAATTTTGGTCCCGCTTTCAAATTGGTCTACACAAAGGTCCAAAGGGTCCAAAATTAAACTTAGTTTGATTTTAACAAAATTGAATTCTTAGGGTTCTTTGATATGCTGAATCTAAACATGTATTTAGATTTTGATTATGGGCCCAGTTTTCAAGTTGGTCCAAATCGGGTCCAAAATTAAACTTTGTTTGATTTCAACAAAATTGAATATATGGGGTTCTTTGATATGCTGAATCTAACCATGTATTTAGATTTTGATCCCGTTATCAACTTTGTCCACATTGAGGTCAAAAGGGTCCAAAATTAAACTTTGTTTGATTTCATCAAAATTGAACTCCTGGGGTTCTGTGATATGCTGAATCTAACCATGTATTTAGATTTTGGATATTGGACCATAATAGGTGAATGTCCAATTTAAAATTTTAAGTTCTTAGACCACATTCATTCTGTGTCAGAAACCTATGCTGTGTCAAATATTTAATCACAATCCAAATTCAGAGCTGTATTAAGCTTGAATGTTGTGTCCATACTTGCCCCAACTGTTCAGGGTTCGACCTCTGCGGTCGTATCAAGCTGCGCCCTGCGGAGCATTTTATTAAACCTTATATAAGTGGAAATTAATTTCCTTGCTCTTAGTCAGTTCACAATTTTTTTTACCATAAATTATTAAAAAAATAAGTGAGGTATTGAAATGAATGTTGCTCAGGTGGAACAACTAGGTTTAGGTTATGTGACCAAAGATTATCTTGTTCCACCAAAGCAATGATAGTTTTAATACCACATATATTTATTTAAGTTACTCAAAAAATTAAAATAGAAATGTCCACATACAAGAAAATTGATCAACACTTATAGTACCTGAGAACTAGAAAATCAGTTTTACATTGCCTGATATTTTATATTTATAACGGATATAATCAGTAGGTTTTTGAAGCCCTGTCATTTTGTTACATGAAGAAAAAGGTCCAATTTTACTAGACACCTTAATTATAAAACATGATTAAAACCTATGGCTGTGATTCTGTTAATGTATATATGAATATAGCATTCCAGATTACAGAGTTGTGTCAATTTTGTGTATAATGAACAACTATCAGCACAAAGGAATTTCATAATTACCTCCCCTTAAGCAAATCTGATAAAATATACCTCACATGTACTAAATGTTGTCATGGTAAATCAGAGCAGTTGATATCTCCCTGAAAATAATTAGATGTGTCATCATTTGTTATTTACTCAATCAAAAAGTTTAAACAGACCTGTATCAAATATGAATTGTCCTCACGGGCAAAATTAAATGAATGGATTGATGTGATATTGACTTCATAGAACTTTTGTTCCAGTGATATAACAACAAATTAAACATTATTTTATTTAGTTTGATTGTAGAAAATTCTGATGGACTATAGGGGAAACTTTTTTATTTATATAAGATGCCCTCCATGTTTTGTGTTTTTGGGGATTTTTTCTATCATATTTGCCAAGGCTCTATAAATATAAGTTTGGTTAGAAAGAAATGTCAAAGCAGCAATTGAGGCATATTGCCTTGGTAATTTTAACACCCTTTTAAGCAAACATTGTAATTTAAATAAAATCTGACAAATTTTAGAAAACATTTTTTTTCTCTCTACAATGTTAGTGCTTAAACTGACAACCATTATATTGACTGTCACCATCGGTGGACCAGAATTCTGTGCAATATAGACATAAGATAATGATTGAAGGAAAGCAGTTCTGATTTACCATAGACATACACAACATCCAATACAATTGGTATCTGTGTAAGAAATTACTCTGTGCTGTGTATATATTCATTGTAAATTTCCATTCATTGAATTATTCAAAATCAGTGGCTGTTGACCATATGTTAATTTGCTCAGACCAAGGTGATTAACTACATTCCAACACTAAAATATATATAAAATGTTTTAAAACTTTTTCCATAAACTATTTTTATCAACCTAACATACTGTTAATTATAATAAAGATATTTTAAGGTTAGGGAAAGGGACTTAAAGTCTTATTTTGCAAAATGTCAGTATGAAATTGATCTTCTGGCATACAGGAATTTGTCATTTTCTCATCAGAGTTTAGTGGTCAAGATATCGAAAACAAGATTGATCTGCCATGAATTCACCCAAAATTTTATATGTGTTAACTAATTTTCTTTTTTAACAAATGTAATTATTCAATTCAATTTAAATCAGAAATCTTCCAAGAAGCAGTTTGATTTTAGTACCCTTTTATTTTTATATAACTTTGGAATTTGTCAGTGGCAAGAAAATTAGTTAACTTGTGTTTAAGTTTGGTATATATTTGTAAAGTAGGAAGTAATAAACAAAGCATTCAAAAACATGTACTTAGGTAGTGTTCAAAATCATATAGAATTATCAAGTATTCCTTAATGTTGTCGTTGCTGGCTAATTTGCCTCGTTTCTATGTCAGACCTGGCAATCTAGCAGCTATTGTGATGTAAATTAATAATCATTGGTGACTGACAGCAGTTTTATAGGACTGACATATGACAAAGTCCAGTTGCCTGGAAAAAAGTAGAAGATTTAAGATATTTTTTATTACATTAAAACCATAATTTTAAAAGAAACCTTCTAGATATATGATATATTAGGATTTACTTTGTTTATGTAACCATTGAGATATTGTTTATCTATTTATGAACAAATGTATTATTTTATCTGTAGTGCCACTTAGATATTTGTCTGATGACCCTGTTTTTTAATTTGTTTTCAATGATTTTTTCCTGTTGTTTATCTATAATTGTTTACTTTTACTGTTAGAAACTTTATTACTGTTGAAAAAATAAAACCTTTGTTGAAACCAATATTTTAGATAATTCTAGTCAACTTATCTTACTACACAAATATTGCTTTATTTATTTTTATGAGTAAAATATAATTTATTTATTTTTATGTTATGTTTTTTTAATTATAAGTTGAATAATGAGAAGCATATGCCCTTCATTCTGTGTAATATATTTTACTAGTTTTATTTACAGTCTAAAACTTCATTCCTCCAAAATTGCAATGTGAAATTTTGTTTGACAGTTCTTATTTTGATGCCATTGGAACAGTGGAAAAACTAATTCCCCTTTGATGTTTGGAAATACCTAATCCACAAGTTAACTTTCAAGTCAGTTTGTTAAGGCAGGAATTGAATCTTAGACCTTAAGTCTGTCATTTGATCATAACAAAAATGTGTTAAGCAAATTTACTGTGCACTAAAGAGCACCAATCAAGACTCGCATAAGTCTTACATATCAACTAAATGCAATATTCCTCAACTGCTTGATAATAAAATTGGCAATTTTAATAGTTTTAAACTAATTAAAAAAGTAATTAACATTGGGTTATTGTCAAGATATTGTTCAATATGTTTCAATGTACTATTAATTGATGTGCATAAAAATAACTAACTAGTCCAGGTTAAAAACAAAGGCCATTACAATGTGGTTTCAGATTATTGTGATTCATGAGCATAAAAATAAAACTATATAAAAAGTAACAAGTTTGTTTTGTGTAAAATATACTAGACAGTACCACTGTAATTATATGTACAAATGAATTTAGTGCTGACAAAAGGGGCTGGATCCCTTGGTATATATATCATTACAGATGTTTTTTATATACTTGTAAATCTCATGCTATATGTTTATTTTGTTATTATGATTGTAAATATTATTATCATTTGTAAAAAATCATAAAATGGCCATTTGAAACATTCCGTGAGATCAGTATCTTTTTTTTTTTGTATATAAGTGTGTAGAACCATTCCAGAAAAATTGCAGTGACCAGTTGACCTCTCTCAAAAAATATGTGCAATTTTGATTATTATGTGTTCATATTCAAGTTTGTCGAAATATATAAATCAGTCAATAACTAAAGTTGTAGTAATCAGACTTTTCCAAAATAAATAAAATTAGAATAAAGTTCTACCGTTTATATGCAGTGACGGATCCAGAAATTTTCATAAGTGGGGGCCAACTGACTGCCTAAGAGGGGCCCACTCCAGTCATGCTTCAGTGATTCCCTATATAATCAACCAATTTTTTCCCACAAAAGGGGGGGCCCAGGCCCCTAGGCCCTCTAAATCCGCCTCTGATATGAATGACAGTTGAGGGCTGAACTTCCGTCATGATTTTCTCTCTCTAAATGCCTTCAGAATAGTGACTTGGGGTGATTTAGTTCTTGATATATAGTACATCCACTTGTCAATCAGTGAAGATCAAACGTTAACCTACAATTGTCTATGGTTTTTATTATTGTTGTTGGGTTGATGTCTCATTGATGTTAACCCTACATTTCCTTTTATTCATAAAAAAATTGAACATTCAGTACGGAAACAGATTACTTTATACCTGTTAAATATAACATGCCATTTCAAATGGGGAATTGGGTGTAAGATAACATTATAGATTGTTCACATATATGAGGGAAGTAAACTAGCAGAATAGCACTTTTATTGCTGTTGTTCATCTTGAAAGTATATTGTTCAACAGAATAAGACCAACATACCTCAACCTAGCTAAAGACATCCCAAATGTGCTAAAACAGCAAAGTTGTATTATACAGTTCTTGTAACCATGGAAGTAATATTTAAAAGGAATAACAACGACTAATTAGCATGTATTTATGGCCTGCAGAGCTCTGTACTAAAGTCATATGATTTTATCCAATTATAGTCTCAGCGGCAAGACCCTTTGGTTACGATCTGTGATACTGCGGTTGAAAAATGGCGTCTGGAATTTCTTATCAGTCACGTCATTTTATCGAGTCCGTAATTATAAATCACCTGTGGAAATCCTAGTTTATTAATAACAAGGTGGCACTGTATCATATAAAACTTCTACCTTCAGAAAGAAATCGAATGATGTAAAAACTTGAAAACGGACTAGAATTGTTTAAACTACAACAGTTTAACATGGACAATTATATTTATTTTTGCATATTTTTGCTTTTTACTGTTTGTTTTAAACTGATCTAAAAGCGGATCACGAGTAAAGCAGGTTAATAACGATGAAGCGATCAGGTTTCACATGATGTTGAACAAAATAGTGTAGACAAATGTAGACATAGAATATTTTACTGTTGAAATGTGCCAAGTTTATCGAGATTTATGAAAATATTTACTTTCAAGTAATTGATTACATTATTGAAACTGGACAATTAAAATCGGGATGATAAGTTCGTAAACATGATAAATTTATATCTATGTTAAAAAAGTGTTTACAATTGAATACTAATATTAATGTAGCACGTTACAGCAAAAAGAAAATCAACCAAACAAAATGAGCTTGACGCTATATGTCTAACCGCAAATTATTTTATATGAATTAGTTTATGTACAAATTAAAGAATAGAAACGTTTAAAATTGTGAATATTTAAATTGCCTGGTATACACGAAAGACTTGGATTATTCGTATTTGATAAAAGGGGGTCGAAACATAGTTTTTGTACAATCATCTTCTTAACTTCTAGAAATGGCTTCTTAATTTACTGGTTTTAAATATTAAAATTGAAAATGATCCACCCTTTTTCTTAAATTCCATATGTGATAACTGTCGGCCTAAACTATCAAGATCGAAAAAGACATAAATAGGAAAAATAGACTAAAATCAACATTGAACGACTAACTCTATTCGGTTGCGTACAGCAGCGGAATGTAACGAGTGAACTATTCGGGTTACTTCGTACGTATATACGACAACAACCGGTCTATTCGTAATTTTCCGGGAACACGAAAATGAACGAAAAGTGTCAGTGATTTGATCTATCACATGCCGAGAGTCAATTACCATACCATATATTAAACCAATTAACGAGTTATCGAAAGATGGGCGGTAACGCAGATGAAACCTTTGAAGTGACGACGTTGTTATTCCTTTCAATATTACTTCCATGTTGTAACCAAACAGATTTCAGTTACCCCCAAAAATTTATAGATGTTATGTAATTTTCTTGGAGTTGGTAAAGCTTTGAATTTAACATAGAGATATTGAAACCTCTGGTAGGTATTAAGATGAATATTGCCCAACTGAAACTGTTTGTTTCATTTGAATTTACAGTAAAATAAATCTTGAGTTTCACCTGAGCGACTTGGGTCTCAAAATTATATTTAAAACAGTCCATTGTAAAATAGTTTACACTTCCATATGTTTTGGTGTAAAATATTTAACAACCAAGGCTGCACCAATATTCTTCCAAGAGAAATCTTAAAATATATTAATTACAAAATAATATTCACGCAAGTACAAGCATTTTAGAAATTAAGGCATTCTTATATTAAATCATATTTTTTTCTGTGTTGGTCATGATTAATACGAAGCACTACATTAAACCTTGAGCAATTCATAAATTTATTTTAAACAGTAAAGTTATTAATTTAATGCTTTCTATGAGACAATCTGTGTTCTAAATTCTATTTCTTTTTTTCAATTTATAAAGTTTCATATCCTAACTTTAAGTCTTTCCAATTAAACACTTGTATGGAACTCTCTCAATATGAACAGTCTAATACCTTATTTAATAATTAAAGTCAGTTTTAAAAAACTTTATTAAAAACTGTAAATCAACCTATTTTCATGTTTAGCCCTTTTCTGCTGATTTTACTGCAATCTGCCTTCACAATTTTCTAAACTAGTTCATGTAATTACTAGTAATTAAGAAATTGTCCAAGTTTGACATATTTGCCAATATTTATTTTCACATTATTTTTCTTGCAAAAATGAATCACTCGCAAATAATAGTTAGTTTACAACAATATGTGGACAATCAATCAAAAGGTTCAAAAAAGAAATTTATTTATGAATTATGGTAGCACCAAGTATATTTATCAAAAATTAGAAAATATTTTAACCAAGAAATACATCATTTTACATTTATCAGGATAATCAAACTAAATTAGGCCCTTTCCACAATAAATGATATACTGAATGGCAAAATAACACATTCCGTTGAAATGAATAATCAACTTTGATTAGACAAATTTATATTAATAAGAGTGTCCTTTTTTTTTTTATCATATGAAATGTAGAACTGGAGAAACAATGAAATGGTGTATACAAAAAACATGTAGTATAAACATGTAAGCAGTAGTGAATGTTTGAAAAAGTGTGTGTGTGTGTGGTGAATGAGTTGGATGTAACTGTGTGTATTTGGAAGTATAAATGTAACCATCTTTATTTATCTGAATGAGCTCAAAGCAGTGTTGTATTATCAAAGAGATACATATGTAAAATTAAAAGCAATATTTGTTGTTATAGATCTATTTATTGTAATCTGTTTTTGAAAAAAAAGTCAAAATTTTCAAATGTTTATAAATTAAGTGAAAATCTTATTGATGTGCAAAACTTGTTTCAGACAAGGATCAAATAAAAGAAATATAAATAGACATTTGTTGTTTTATACAGGAAACTACGTATAAAGCAATTGCAGGCCATCTGTAGGATATATCGTGGATTCATTATTATTCAGGGTATCCCAATTTTCATGGATTTTGTTGGAATAGGTTAACAACAAATATAGATGTTCAACAAAGTTCAAATTTTCTATAGGCTTGTATGCTGACTTTCAAGTTTGACAAAACCACGAGATCAAATATCAACGAAAGTACAAGTTTTCCTCAATCCATGCAAATTGGTACTCACGAAAATAGATGAATTGATAAAATGTGATGCTACTAAATATGATGAACAGGGTTATCACTGTCACTGTCTGTTGCGAGGACAATAAATCTATAGCAAAGTCAGTAAAAGTAGAACATATGTTTCTAGCATTTTGTCTTTACATTTTAAATTCATTTCCTTTGTACCGTAGGATATTTTGCTACTTGAAATGACTTTTCCTAAACTGCAGAATAACCAAACACTCAATAGTGATTTTATTAAACATACAACATATGAAAATAAGAAGATGTGGTATGATTGTCAATGAGACAACTGTCCATCAAAGACCAAATGACATAGATGTAACTATAGGTCACTGTATGGCCTTCAACAATGATTTAAACCAATGACAAACATTGAATTGTTTTCTTTATATAATGACTTGGTAACTAAGCAAGCACTAGACACGACACCAAGAGGTATACAGTGGAACTTCGCACAAAGGCTAGAAGATCTAGATTTTGCAGATGATCTGGCTCTGTTATCTCACCTTTTGAAAGACATGAGAGACAAAACCACCAAACTCCATGAAACAGGAAAAAAACTAGGGCTAAAAATCAACATTAAGAAGACAAAAATTATGAAAGTAAAGACCAGAAAAGGAGGAACAGTGTCAATTGAAGGAGAAGATATTGAAGAAGTAGACCAATTTACTTATTTAGGAAGCATCATGGATAGAACTGGTGGGACAGATGCAGACATCAGGACAAGAATAAGTAAAGCTCGACAAGCCTTTGCTATGCTGAAGCCAGTTTGGAAATCAACAGCATTTACAGAAAACACCAAAATTCGAATTTTCAACACCAATGTAAAATCAGTCCTTTTTTATGGAGCAGAAACCTGGAGACTTACAGCAGGGGTACAACATCAAATCCAGGTTTTTATCAACAAATGCCTGCGCCAAATTTGTAAATTTTGGTGGCCAGAAACAATTAGTAACAAATGCTTATGGGAAAGAACCAACCAGGAACCAGCAATTAAACAGCTAAAGAGAAGAACATGGCAATGGATTGGGCACACTTTGAGGAAACCTGTAGGTACCATCACTAGACAGGCATTAGAATGGAATCCGCAAGGACATCAGAGACCAGGAAGACCATTTCACAGCTGGAGAAGATCAAGGCACAAGGAGCTAGAGGAGATTGGATATACCTGAAGCGAAGCAAAAGAATAGCCCAAAATAGAGTAAGATGGAAAGCGACTGTGGCAGCCCTATGTTCCACAAGGAATGAAGAGGATTAAGTCAAGTAAGTCTTTATATATAATGAACTGCCATGTCATATATAACTAAATGGTGAAAGGGTGCACTGCAACTAGATGACTTCCTTGATGGGTGTTTTGCCTTCTTTTGACACTATCACATCATTAAACTCTTTTTTCAATATAATACAACCCTACTTTCACCATTTTAACAATTTGTTTTTTTTATTGATTTAGCTTATCACATGAAACGGTCCATTTCTTCACTTTCTTGTTTTTCTACACACAATTTAAAAATATTAACTCAAAGGATTTGCCAGAAAATGTTGAGACAACAGGTTAATTTCTGAATCATTTACTTGTCCTTAATTCTGTCACAGGTGAGACAACAGGTTAATTTCTGAATCATTTACTTGTCCTTAATTCTGTCACAGGTGAGACAACAGGTTAATTTCTGAATCATTTACTTGTCCTTAATTCTGTCACAGGTGAGACAACAGGTTAATTTCTGAATCATTTACTTGTCCTTAATTCTGTCACAGATGAGACAAGAAGCCAATGATTCAACTTCACTGCATGAAGTAATTTATCAGTCTTCAGAACTAGACACCTATGTTCTTGCCTGCAGAATATTGAAAGGACTCTATAATTACACGAAAAGTAGGTTCTCCAGAAAGAAACACGAAGTAGATTTATATCTCAACATTGAACACATGAACCAAAAGTCAGCTCAATTCTACAAGCCAAGGAAAACAGTAAAGTGCAATTTTATGAATTTTTATGGCCCTGCCTACTAATGACTTAGGTCGGAGCCATATAGTTTTAATCTTATACGTCATTCCGTCATTCTGTCATTCCATCATTCTGCAACAAACAGTTATACATACTTTTTTTCTAAACGCCTTCACATATATATTGAGCTTGATTTTAAGAATGCGAGTCTCCTATGATGAGTTACAGAACAACTTGACGTTTGTTTCCGCTCTGATTTTTTTTCCAAAATTACAGTCTTTGAACTTAGATATTTCATGAAAATAACAGTTATACAGACTTTTTCTAAACACCTCCACAATGAGCTGATTTTTAATATGTGAGTCTACTATGATGAGCTACAGATCGAGATTACATTTGGTTCCACTCCCCTGATTTTGGCCATAAAAAGGGCTTTGGACTTTGAAAATTTTGTGATAATAACAGTTATACAGACTTTTTTTGAAAACGCCTTCACATATTGAGCTGATTTATAGTATGCAAGTCTACTATTTTACGTTTGGTTCTCTAAGCTGATTTTTGCAGAAATAACACGCTTTTGCCTTTGAAAATTTCATCCTCCTATGGAGCGGGGCCATTCATGTCATTCCAACACATCTAGTTTTTTAAATCTAATTAAAAGTGAGTCATCCAAAACAAAACACAAACACCATCTGTAACTCACCATTATAATCAAATTACCAAAACTCAGGTTATCACAGAGTTTGTATTTACATCAGAAATATGACGGGGGCACATGTGAAGCAGGATCTGCTTACCCTACTGGAGCACCTGAGATTTTTGGTGGGGTTTGTGTTGTGTTTTGTATACCGCACTGTTATTTGTCTTTAGCTGTTTTTGTCGTTTTTTGCCATGGTGTCAGTTTGTCATCCACTTATGAGTTTGAATATCCCTTTGGTATCTTCCACCTCTCTTTTATTATCTACAGGCAAAGTTTGATTTTAGAATAATGGACAGACATAGGTAAGATTATCTGCTCTAGCCACTGATGGCAGAGGGCCTAAAACATCTCAAATATAAAGACTGAAGAAGATCAGTGTGTATTCTGATCTTTTTCTGTTTTATGTTTCACTCTTTGTAGTATGTTATGGACAAACTGATTTCAGAAAAACTGACTAATATGAAATTTAATAAATTAAACAAATATATAAAAGTAATATCTAACAACAATTTTACAATAGCTAAACAATTACAAAATTCTGCTACAAAACACAGCTATGTATGAGGGTAAAACTAACACACAGAATATACATTCTTATTTTGTGATAAATATCCCTGAATTCACATGGTCAGTTAGAAATAAAGTAATTGCACAAGCAGATAATGACTATGAAAACAAAGATAAAGATGAGCTATTTGTACCAATTCCAAAATAAGACAGTAAAGGTTAAGGGTCAAAGAAATAACTAATACTGGAGTTTCATCATCATCATTAGTTGGATATTAATCTAGTAGGTTTATTTATTGTGCAGAAAACTTGAAAAAAAATCTCCTGTTTATCAAATAGATTATTTGTTGCATCTGATTGATTGATTTTTTCTTAACTCTACAGTGGCATCTGTGACTTGCCTTTAACATTTTCATCACTCATTTAATGCTTAATTTTGATTGGTCAATTTCCAAATTTCTTCTCATAAGAATAACGATGTAAAATATTTTCATATTTTAGCAATGCTGAAACTTGTAATTGCAAGACAAAAAAAAAAAAATCCATAGATTTCAGAGTTAGTATGAAAACGTTTTGAAGGTTTTTTGAATTTAGGGTATTAAACAATATCTTCAGCAACAATGTCTTTATTTGTGAATTAAATGTAAATGTTTAGTTTATACAAATTGACAAGATATATTGTGAGATATTACTCACTAATAATACATGTACTCCCACTCAAGATATGTTATGACAAACTGAAAGTACGACATTGAAGGAACTGCAAACCTGTCACTGGGTTTGACACAACCAGATGAAGCTAAGTGTCATATATCAATAAACTTTGACAAGCAGTTGCTGAGAAAAAAGCAACAAAATGTGTTGCAGGCAGATTAACACATATATGGACAGTGATAAAAGTTTACCCCTAAAGAAAAATATATATTTATAATATATGTACATGTTGCCTTCAATTGATCAATGCTTGTATACATAACATATAATATAAAACATATCAATTATAATATGTAAGAATTTATAATAAAATTTCCTATATATCATCTCCATAAATAAATTGTCTATATAGTATACACATTACATGCATAAGTATACCCGTACATAATATCTGATAAAATATTTTTTAAATATCTATTTCAAGTTAAAGTAATCTGAGCAGTTCCTGTTGTTCTTTTATTTTTCTTCATTTTGCCAGATTCATATAACAGAATTAACAATTTATCTATTAAACATAACTTCAATTTGGATAATGTTGGAGTTACAGTACACAGTTAACACATTTTTTAATCTAGTAATATACACTCAAAAAGATAGTATATTTGGAGGAATTAGACATGAACTGAAATTGAAAAGACAAAGAAAAATTGATAAAACATTTTGTAAGTACTTGAAGTAGAACGATGAACTATGTCTATTAAGACAGCCAAAATGGAGGCAAAGAAAACATTATTTCTTTGAGAAGAAATTTGTTAAAGTATTTACATTTTCAGTTTTCTTTAATTTCTTTTTAGGCTTTGCAGGAGAAGTGACACTCTTTCTCTTTATTGGGACTTTATTACTTTGTATATTTTCTTCTCTAAACTCTTTCTGCATTTCCTGAGCAAAATGAAAATCCATATGTTCTGGAAGTTCCCAAACTAATATCTCTTTCCCACATTTTTCACATGAAGTCAGATCTGATTGATTTTAGGATTTTCTGTATTCTCTTGCATACACTGCTGAAAAAATGTATCAAGACTTGATCGTTTCTTTTCTTCTTGTTTTAAATTTGCTTTAGGCTTGCTTTTCATATTTTTCTTATCTCATGCTGAATATCTAAAGGCAATGACATAAAAACTTCCTCATCCAAATTATCTATTGATGTAGGACCACCATCATTAACAGAAATACCATTTGGAATACATGATGTTTCAATGTCTATCACTTCAGAATGAAGAACTTCTGAAGTATCTCCTTTTTTTGTTGAATCATTGCTGTTCGTTGACTTAATACTATCACATGAGCTTTCATTTACATCAATAACATTGGAGCTTACTGAATTTTTTCTCAGTTTAGAAACAAAAAGCCTGACTTCTTACTCAAATTAACGTCTGTTACTGATTCTGTTTTAATAGTCTCTGATCCTTTATGAATACTTAAATCAACTGAATTATCATTACTTAAATCAATAGAACATGATTCATGACTGAGGTCCACACAAAATTTTGATGGTTCAGTTTTCGAGGGAGCTATGTCTGAACTATTACCAATGGACTGTTTTTTTCTAAACAAAGCCTGTATGCCATTTTCTTGTATTTTATTTTTTTGAGATGATGTACGGCTTGAAATAGTTTGTTCACTTTTAGGGATTCTTCTTTGAGATTTTTACTTTTAAAGAATGACTGAATTGAACCCTTTGGAGATGATTCTTTGGTTGATTGAGACAAAACTGGAGCTTTGGCAACTGATTCAGATTTCTTTCCAAGGAATGAAGATATATTTGACTGGTTTTTATCCTGAAATTCTACAAACTTTCCTGCTGATATACCTAAGCATGTGATAGGTGGAGACCTGGAAATAAAATTTACAAAATTATAATTAGGATCGGATTTGTATAAATTCATTGTAAAGTTGTATGAAACAAGTTTCTGGTAATTATAATGAAAAGAAAATTATTTAACCACTACATGCATATATACTAAACTAAGTCCTCTGTGCACATTCTTCTTTTACCTTTATTATGAATCCATAACATATAATTGACAATCATTCGATGATTGATTGTCCCAAACTTTGGCTGCTTATTATCTTTCAGAATCGGTTAACACTATCTGCCTTTCAGGTTTGTTTACTTTTTTTCCCATCACTGTTTTTCCCTTCGCACTTATGCATTGTATTTGCCAAATTTCTAATGTGAGGTGTCATGTTAAGGTCACTGCATACGGAAAAAGCTGTTGGCAAATTGAAGTACAGGAAGACAATAAATCAATTCTTGAAGATTTGGATAAAATAAAGAATTCATGCTAAAAGAAAGTATGTGAATACTTGTTTTTGAACAAAAATTAGCTATTCAGCTGGATAAAACATATTCATCTTTATTGTTCAATTTGAAGGACCAAATGAAGCTGGTAGTATAAAAACTTCTTATCGTTGTTATTCTCATGCAACTTTTGAGACACATTCTTACATATGTAAGGTCCTAAATAAGTATTTCCAGTGGCTCAAACACGAATATTTAATGATCTGACAAAGATTTCATAAAGCATTTTTTTGAAAAACCTTATCGGGTGAAATTTTGTGTCTGTGGTTCAATTAGTAGTTGACACAGTGTTTTACCTGTTACATTGTTCAAATTATATGTGTTATCAATTTATATTAAGTCAAAATGTTGAGTTCAACATGATATAATTCATTAATGTTAAGATCTAATGAGTTTTGGAAAAGAATACCTCCCAAATCTGTTTTTGAAAATTGTCTGGAGAATCAGGAAATTATATAAATTTTGTGTGGCCAAAACCACAGTTTTACACATTTTGTAACTCTAGATTTGCATGTGAACACTGATGCTAAGGCAAGATCTGTTATTACTTTTATCAAATGGAGATATAGAAAACAATATCATTATGACTTCTTACCAAGCTGATTGATATAATGGTTGTGTGTTAAGCTTCTGTATCAATGTGAAGGCATCATCAGCAAACTTCTGAGCATCATATCTTACTACAGCACATGCTCTAGAGACAGAGATGGATGATGGTGTAGCTAAATACCTCACACTTACTGTTAATGACTTAGCACTTCTGTTGTTCTGAATAAAAAAACAAATCACTATTTGATCAGAATAATTCAGCATTCCTGCATTTATGTTAGTCTCTAAAACTAGAGGCTCTCAAGAGCCTGTGTCGCTCACCTGTATTTACTGATGCTTTGGAAATCATGTAAAATAAGGTTAAAATCATAATAAATAGTATTAGATATTAGATATTATAATGATATCTAAGATAATAACAAAAAACTGCCAAATTTTTGTAAAATTACTAACTCAGGGGCAGCAACCATACAACGGGTTGTGGGATTCATCTGAAAATTTCAGGGCAGATAAATCTAAATCTGATGAACATTTTTGCCACAGTCAGATTTGCTCTTAATGCTTTAGTTTCAGAGATATAAACCAAAAACTGCATTTTACCTCTATGATCTATTTTTAACCAAGTTGGCCATGATGGTTGGAAGGCGGGGTCATCAGACAAATTTTTTAAACTAGATACCCTAATAATGATTATGGCCAAGTATGGTAAAATTTGTCTCAGTAGTTTCAGAGAAGAAGATTTTGTAAAGATTACAAAATTTATGAAAAATTGTTAAAATTGACTATTAAGGGCAATAACTCCTAAAGGGTCGACTGACAATTTTGGTCATGACAACTTATTTGTAGATCTTACTTTGCTGAACATTATTGCTGTTTACAGTTTATCTCTATTTATAATAATATTCAAGATAATAACCAAAAACTGCAAAATTTCCTTAAAATTACCAATTCAGGGGCAGCAACCCAACAACAGGTTGTCAGATTTGTCTGAAAATTTCAGGGCAGATAGATCTTGACCTGATTATCAGTTTTTCCTATGTCAGATTTACTCTAAATGCTTTGGTTTCAGAGATATAAGCCAAATAGATATAAGAAGATGTGGTATGAGTGCCAATGAGACAACTCTCCATCCGAGTCAAAATTTATAAAAGTAAACCATTATAGGTCAAAGTACGGTCTTCAACACAGAGCCTACATTTTACCCTCATGTTCTATTTTTAGCCATGGCGGCCATCTTGGTTGGTTGGCAGGGTCATCGGATACATTTTTTAAACTAGATACTCTAATAATGATTGTGGCCAAGTTTGGTAAAATTTGGCCCAGTGGTTTCAGAGGAGAAGATTTTTGTAAAAAGCTAACGACGACGGACGCCAAGTGATGAGAAAAGCTCACTTGGCCCTTCGGGCCAGGTGAGCTAAAAAATGGATTCAATCTCATCGGCTTGGTTGCAGGGTATAATTCTCAAACAATAGCAAAGTCTATAATGAACATTTAAGTATGTGAAAAAATAAAATGAAAACTATAGGTTCTAAAGAGGCTGTGTTGCTCACCTAAGTCTATGTTAATCTTTATCAATGAAATCTCTCCAACATTTGAGACTAGAATATCTATCATTCATGACTAAAATCTCTTATTTGTTGAATCTGTACTGCTGATCATTTTTTCTGTATACAGTCTCTCTCTATCTTCTGTAGTATTTGTTCAAAACACAAAAAGGGTAAAAATCGTCATTTAAGGGCAATAACTCTTATAAGAAGAAAACTGACAAATTCATCTACAGGTATACTGACCCATTTGCAGATCTTGTCTTGCTGATAATTTTTGCTCTTTTAAGTATCTATTTATTATAGTTATCAAGATTATAGATTCTAAACATTTGAGTCCCTGTCAGATTTTCCCTATTATAGTGGTTTTCAAGATTAAAAACAAAACTTGCATTTTACCCATATGTTCTATTTTTTAACCATGTTGGCCATGTTGGTTAGCAGATGGGGTCATCAGACACATTTTATAAACTAGATACCCCAATGATGAATGTAGCCAAGTTTGGTTAAATTTGGCTCAGTTGTTTCAGAGGAGATAATCTTTATAAAAGTTAACGGACAAAAATGACTTCAACTTCAGACGATGGACACCAAGTGAGGGCAAAAGCTCACACTGGCCCTTTAAGCCAGCTGAACTAAAAATGAATCAAAACCCAAAAATGGTTGGGATGTACTCAATGTTTCTAAAAACAATGGTAAATGGTCTATACTGAACCAGGATCTTGGCTGAAAACCTAGGGCAAGTTTATTACTTAAAATTGGTACCCTATTTTGTAAATTAAGCTGAAAAATTACTATGTTCAAAAAAAAATCCTCAAACAATGTCATAATATTAAGTGCACAACTTAAATATGTAAGTAATCTTTCTGTGATGTTTCAGGGATCTGGATTCAAAACTATAAGATGAGTTAATGACAAAAAATAAGTACTCTCTTTTGTAAATCTTGCCGTAAAATGGGGAAAATGTTTAAAAATATTCCATCATATCAGGTGCAAAACTTGTATGCGTGTGTGTGATCTTTCTGTGAAGTTTTATGGAATTTTTTTGAAACTGAAGGGGTTGATTACACAAAATAGGTTCCCTCTTTTCCCAGTCTGCCTACCTAACATTACCATACTACAAAAAATTACATTGATAAAAAAAATTTTGAGAAGTGCTGAAGAGAATAAACCATCAGCAAATCACTCATGTCACTTACAAATCTGAATTTTTAATTGTCAGTGCATTATTCATTCTGTATTTCATTGGACAGAGTTTCCTCACATGACATATTTTGCAAGTTGGAACATGGACGCTAAGAATAATTCCATGGCCCCTTCACAGATCTTTAGGCTACATATTTTTTCTGGGTCAAATGTAAAACAAATTACCCTCTTGTACTCATACGCATTAGTCTTCTGTCAGCATATTGTATTATATTACAAATATCACTTTAATATGTTAAGATTATCTGTTTTGCTTACATCTTCTCTGTCTTTATCTAACCTTTCCACAACTTCTTCAGACAACTCTTTCAACCAGTGCTGAACCTAATAAAAAACAAATTATTACAAGTAGTCGCAGAAAGGCAACAAGAAAAGATGGAATTTCTTCAAAAATATTAAAACTATCTGAATCTGAATTATCCTATCCAATTTCTAAATTAATAAATAAATCATTTGAATCAGCTGTTTTCCCTGATAAATCAAAGGAAGCACAAGTTATACCTCTGCATAAAAAATCAAACACTCTAGATAAAGGAAACTATAGACCTGTAAGTATATTGCCCATGATTTCAAAAATTTTTGAGAGGTCTATAGAAACTCAACTTATTGAATATTTTAACTCTTTTTTCACATTTTTCTGTCAGCTTGTCGAAAAGGATACAAATGTCAAATAGCTTTATTAAAAATTATTGAAGATTGGAAAAAGGCTTTTGATCAGAATAAATATGTAGCAGCTATATTAATGGATTTGTCCAAGGCTTTTGATTGCCTACCCCATGACCTCCTCCTACTAAAATTAATATCCTATGGTGTCTCTGCCTCTTCTCTTAAACTTTTGGAAAGTTATTTAACTAATAGAAAACAGTGTGTTAAAGTAGGTTCTTATTCAAGCTACTGGCAATCAATGTTTAAAGGGGTGCCACAAGGGTCTATATTTGGGCCGACATTATTTAATATTTTTTAAATGACATTTTCTATTTTATTCATAAAAGTGAACTCTATAATTATGCAGATGACAACACCCTTTCATACGCAGATAATGATTTAGATAAATTAATTAATACTCTAGAAGATGAAAGCAAAATTTTGATCAATTGGTTTTCAATAAATAAAATGAAAGCTAATCCAGAAAAATTTCAAGCGATAGCTGTAGGTCAACAAGAGTGCACACGCTAAAATGTCTCGCCTTCTTTACTTACCATTGATTTTAGGTTGATAGTCCTAAATATAAAGCTTTACTACCACATAAACTTAACATGATCCAAGAAAATGAGGTCAAAGTCAGATAAACCAAACTGGAAATACATGTACACCTTACAATCATTCCATACACCAAATATGCTTTAAATATAGTTGACCTATTGCACAAAGTATCTAAGAAACAAACTTAACCAGGAAAATTTAACATTGATCAATGAACCATGAAAATGAGGTCATGGTCAGATGACAATTGCCAGACAGACATATACACCTTACAATCATTCCATACACCAAATATAGTTGATGTATTGCTTATAGTATAAGAAAATCAGACCAAAAAACAAAAACTTAACATTGAGCAATGAATCGTAAAAATGAGGTCAATGTCAAATGAAACATGCCAGACTGACATGTAAATTCAATTGTAAAATATTTTCATACACCAAATATAGTTGACCTATTGCATACAGTATTAGAAAAACAGACCAAAACACAAAAACTCAACTTAAACCAATGAACCATAAAAATGAGGTCAAGGTCACATGACACCTGCCAGTTGGACATGTACACCTTACAATCATTCCATATACCAAATATATTAGACCTATTGCTTATAGTATTTGAGATATGGACTTGACCACCAAAACTTAACCTTGTTCACTGATCCATGAAATGAGGTCGAGGTCAAGAGAAAACTGTCTGACAGGCATGAGGACCTTGCAAGGTACGCACATACCAAATATAGTTATCCTATTACTCATAATAAGAGAGAAATAAAGAATACTAAAAATCTTAACTTTTTTTTTCAAGTAGTCACTGAACCATGAAAATGAGATCAAGTACAATTGACGTATGACTGACTGTTGGAAACTTCATAACATAAGGCATCTATATACAAGGTATGAAGGATCCAGGTCTTCTACCTTCCAAAATATTAAGCTTTAAAGAAGTTAGCTAATGCCGCCGCCGGATCACTATCCCTATGTCAAGCTTTCTGCGACAGAAGTCACAGGCTCAACAAAAACCTAAAGACAAAAACTTAAAATTTAATTTAGAAGGTATTGAAATAGAATGCAAAAATGAGGTTAAACTTTTAGATGTAACAATAGATTTTAAACTAAATTTCAATGAACATGTTTCTATAATATGTAAAAAAGCATCCAAACAGCTAAATGTATTAAAAAGAATAGGAAAACACCTGACTAAACTTGGAAAATTAACAATTTATTATTCTTTCATAATGTAAAACTTTAATTACTGCCCACTAGTTTGGCACTTTTGTGGGGAGGTAAATACAAAAAAGAAAATTTAAGAGAGAGCACTAAGATTTATTTATGAAGACTATTCAGCAAGTTATGAAGATCTACTCAGCAAATCAAAATTACCATCTTTAAAAATTAGAAGAATGAGATCATTGGCTATTGAAGTTTTCAAAATTATTAATAAAGAATGTCCTGTTTATCTCCATGATTTAATCCACTTAAAAGAAAACCCTTACTCTTTTAGATACCAGAATACAGCAGACCTACCACATGTGAGAACAACTGCATAGGGCCTACAATCTTTAAGGTATGTGGGTGCTAAGCTTTGGAATGAGCTGCCAGATGAGCTACGTAAGCAATCATCTTTAAATCAATTCAAGACCTTGATAAATTCTTGGTCTGGCAGCTCATGCCAATGTTTTGCCTGCAAAACCAGTTAATTCTGTTCATTGTTTTAGTTTAATGCTTTGTTTTCAACATGGCAAAATTATTTTGTTTTGTCTACTATAGTGCTTCTGCTATTTTGTGCTTATTTTAGTTACTTAACTAATCTCTATGTGCTTTTTATGTTGCAAGCCATTTTACTTTTGCTTTTGTGATTTTACCTCATACGTGCATGCTTCAGTGTATGTGTTTAAGCTGCTTTATAGAACTTTTGTGTTGCATGTTTACATATTAATATAAACTCTTGCTTTCTATGTTTAACTGTATGTGTGCATGACTTGATATGTAATGTTTTGTATGTTGTGCTTTTGTTCTGTCAGTTTTAAAAGCTCTTCAGAGCTTATGTTTGTAATTGTATTGCTTATACGGACTATATAAGGCTTTATGTCAATCATAATGGAACTGTATAAATTTCAAGGCAAATTTTTTTTCAGTCTACATGTAATGTTAACCCTTTCCTCCATGGAGAATTTTTTTTTACATGTTTCATTCCCAAAGGATTTTTCAATAAAATGTTTAAAATAACCTTACTTTAATGAAATATTGACTATACCTTAAACAGACCTGTTAGACTTTTGAATTTTTTGTCAGTTATACATCTAAGTCACATCTTTAAAATTTACAAAAAATTTTTTTTTAATTTTGTTACCACGGTAAAGGTTTTATCCATATATAATGAAAATGGTTCAATTTTGGGTTAAATCTTGTAATATTAATTTATTTCTGCAAGTAAATTTCATTTCTGCATCAATATTTTACATCAATAAAAATCTTTACCCAACATTTGCAATCCAAGATGGCATAAAAATCCTGTATAACTGTAAGTTACTGTTCCCAAAATGATTTTTTCCCACATGAAATTTTACTAGGAACTGTTTCACTCTCTTAATAGTCTCATTTCTCACTGCTTAAGACTTTTGCTGGGGTTTCACAGGGGCTACTCTGGCTCCCAGAAAGTTGGAGCCAGAAAAATAGCCAGCTCCTATATTTTGTCGCCAGTTTTGAAAACTTGGAGCAAACTTTAGAGCCAGCTAGAGTCTTTAATTCTTCTATCAAAATTTAAACTATGTTCAATTTAAATTTCTTATGCACTCAGCCTGCACTTTACATCATTTAACATGTTACACTAAGTAAGTTATTGCATAGGGTTTCTATACATACAACAAAACTGACATGTGTACTTTATTTTCTTTGTCAGTATGTAGAAGAATATACATTAGCTTATGGTCTGTAAATGCTACAGAATAAAGAATTTTTTTAAACTAAAAAATAAAAAAATAGAAAAAAATGGGTAATTGTATGAAGAAAACAGAACAAGAGGTGTTTAGATTTACAGAATAGTGAAAAATTGTATTAGAATACAGAAAAAGATGACCAAGGCACCCTACCAACCCTACCCATCCTGCTACTAAACACCTCTTTAACTCTTCCCACAACTCAAAAGACCCAAACATATAAATTCTAAAGCCAGAAGTATGTAGCCATATCTAAGACATGTCTTAAGTAGGTATCTCAATGCTAGGAAAAAGTAAGAGTGAGTTATCTTTCTTTATTCGGTGTGCTCCCTCTTTGGATGATTATACACAGTACGTAGAAGAAGTAAACATGACCAAAATGGCGGTCGTTTTTGTTATTTTCGTATCATAACTGAGGGCAGTCAAAGACAAATTTCGTTTGAATTTGCTATTTTTTTTACGGAAAACAAGTAAAACAATGTTTTTTAACAATTTGATTATGGTTTTCAACTTCCTGTCAATTATGTTTTCTTCATTTAACTACCGTAAACATTGAAAATTGTGTTGTCGTATGAACATTTCTTCAAATGAAATAGACAAATGCAGACTGACCAATTCTATTTGAATTAATTAATGTTGATGATCATTAATGACCCATCCGATAAATGGATTACCTGTAACAACAGATTATGACACCTGTTGTAACCGTTGATTAGCTTGGGGTTGTAAACAAAGTCATAAACTTGTCGCCAGGTAAAATTTTGTACAATTTATTTTTTAACTTTTACCAATTAACATGAAGATCGATATTGTCAAGAAATGAAAATTTTTACATAGGAAAATGTTGGCGCCAGAAATATCGCCAGCAGCCGTATTTTGTCGCCAGATGAAATAAAAAATCGCAAATTGCGACATTGGCGACGCACAGCGCGGTCCCTGGTTTCATAACTTTAAACTTGCCCATTATAGTAAGATCAAAAAGAAAACATTTAAAGAAAAACGGAAGTAGGTGTCCAACCAATCTGAAAAGCACTCACACTTACAAGTCTTCACTGTCAAGCTGCTGACCAAATATGAAACAAATACAAAAACACAGACCATTGAACTATGAAAATGAGGTCCTAACAGACAGACAAATAACCCTTACAATCATTCCCTACAGCAAATATAGCTGACACATTGCTTATAGTTTCTGAGATACACACATGATCTTGTTCACCTATCCATGAAATGACGTCAAGACAGGGTGAACCCTGCCTTACAGACATGTAAGACCTTGCAAATATTCTACATTCTAAATATTTTTGTTCCAACACTCATATACCGTAATCGGGCTTGTAAGGTCACACTGGTGTATTGTCTGCACCCCCTTCTTGCCACGAAATTTCAGGTAAAAACCCTTTTTGTAACTGTTAGAAAATGTCTAATGAAACTCCAGTAATTTCAAATTGTATGTGGTCGTTTGCGGTATTTTCATGGGAAAACCCGTTTTCCATCATCAAATAGAAGTTGAAACTGCATGTAAATGATTCTAGAACACTTCACGAGTGTTAAAATGTGTCAAAATCACACAAAAAACTTGTGTATGTGAATAGCATGTGTAAAAGAAAATAAATACGGTGAGAGTGTACGGAAAATCCGTACTTAATAGATATTACTAGAATACAACTTTGAAAGTAAAACAGTTCCGTCCTTGTGTAAAACAATGTTTAATATATCTATCACATTAATGTTTGAAGGATCTTAAGCTAAAACAATACACATGAGTCAGTATGAAACACCAAAACGGAACGAATAACCGATTACGTTTTGTAGTAAATCGGTTTTTATTAATTGCACTTATATTTTTGCAAGTTTATTTTATCGTTAATTTTCAATACAATTATGTTGAAATAAAGTTACATTTTCATCTGCTTAGATAAGTTAAAGATAACAGTATTTTCCAAAGAATTTATTACAGTGTAGAAAGTTAATTGTTAATCTTAACGGGATTCCTAAATTTTATGACACCTTCAGTGGGTCAGTCTAGTCATTTAGAGTTCAAATAATAGTCGTCTGCAAATGCAGCTGTGGCGATTTAATTACTTTGTTTTGATCATCTCTGGGAATCAGGTTAAATTAGTGTGAAATTTTATGTCTAATGTTCAAACGTAAACAGTTCGTCTTTATCATGCGATAAGTTAACATCGAAAACAATGTTGTGAAATTGTAATACAATATGATTGTAAATATTGTAAATATTGGATTAAAACGTAGTTATTAGCAAACATTCGAGTTAGTTATATGTATTGGATAACATAATGCTATTGGTATAACATTATCGTCGAACTCCCAAGTCCCAAATCGTCGAACTTTATATGAACTTTTATTCCACTGTAAAATTCAAAATCGTCTCCGTAACATTTTGGTAGCAGAGCGTGGTTCAATGAACCGTAATCGTATTGTGAGGAAATGAGTAATTGGGATTTGGAAATAGAAGCAGAGGCAAGCGAGGGAGACGAAATGGACGAAACTGTCATTGCTAAACCGGACGAAAGTGTACCATTAGAAGATCTAAAGAAGGAAAAAGCGAAAGCAAAATCGACATTCACAAAAACTAGACATTCATTACTACAAATTCTTGAAGAAGATTTTCCGGATCGTGAAGAAATAAAAGTATTTCAAGAGATCATGATAAATGCGGAAGAAAAAGCAATGGATATTATGGGGAATATTTATGATGAATATAAGCACAGGAATGATATTCTGAATATGAAGAAAACAACAAAAGAGATGGAAAAAATGGAAGAGGAATTTACGGACGCAGAAAATGAGTGTCGTGATTATCTGATCGAGAGCAAGGACGGGTCAAGCATTGGTTCTAGTGTATCGAGAATATCGAAACGAGCTAATGTGAATTCCGGAAATAAAGTGGAAAGTAAACCTATAAATTAAAAAAAGGCAGTTAAACCAGAATTTGAACAAACTACGAAAGAAGAAAATAACGACAAGCAATTAAATGAAACGAAATTTAATTCAGAATTAGGACAGGATATGTGGAAACAGTTGAAAAGAGTTTCAATACCGGTTTTCACAGGAAATAAAAGGAATTATCAGAGCTGGAAAGCTGCATTCTTAGCATGTATTGACCAAGCACCGGCAAAAAAGGAATATAAATTATTACAACTGATACAATATGTGGAAGGTGAAGCTTTGCAAGTTACAGAAAATTTAGGACATTCAGCAGTTGCTTACGATGCTGCAAAGGATCGTTTAGAAAGAAAGTATGGAGGACAAAGAAGACAAATAACATTGAATATGAAAGAACTTGAAAACTTTAAACCTATGAGAGAAGGATTCGCTAAAGACATCGAAAAATTTGCAGATTTACTGGATATAGCAGTTGTGAACTTGAAAGAAGCAGGTCGTTTTGAGGAGTTAAAGAATGGTTCTTTGTACAACAAATTGCAGCGAAAGATGACAGAATCTATGTTGTCGAGGTATCATCGTTGGATATTTGAAAGCGGAAAAATAGAGTCAGTTGAATGTCTACGTGAGTGGATTTTACAGGAAGCAGAGTTTCAAACTATAGCATCAGAAACAATACACGGATTAAGTGCGAACACCAGCAGCAATTCACAGCGGAATTATAAAGGAAATCGTAGGGATGGATTTAGAACATTTTTTGGAGAATCGCAAAATGAAGAATACACCAGAAACAGGGATTCAATAAAACATTTGTGCAAGTGTTGTAACAGTCATCATGGAGTCTGGAGGTGTGATGAATTTCGGAAATTAACCATTCACAAGAGATGGGATACAGCAAAATGACTTCAGTTGTGTTATCCTTGCTTAGGACATGATCACGTTGGCAGACAGTGTCCGAGAAGTAGAGCGTGTAACTTGGGTGGATGCAAAGAAGTGCACAACAGACTTTTACATAGGGATAAACAATCGTTCAGTGAGCCAAAAGTTCCAGTGAGAACTGAATCGAAAACAAAACAAAACTATGCTACTGAAGAAAAGGAAGATACAGCTGCCCCCACTGAGGGGGAAAGTAAGGATCGCACAATGATAGGCCGAGACAGAAAATCAAACTTCGTTACGCCTAGAACAGTACCCGTAATATTGAAAAATGGAAACCGTACCATAAACGTTAATGCATTACTGGATGACGCAAGTATGAAAACGTATATCAACGCTGATGTTGCCACCGAATTGGGACTGCAGGGACAAGTTCAGAAAGTGACAATTAGTGTGTTAAATGATAATGTCGAAACATTCGAAACTATGCCAGTCGAGGTTAGACTTCAAAGTCATAATGGTCAGACAGACGCCAAGATAGTCGCGTTCACTACTAACCATGTAACCGGAAGTTTACAACCAGTTGACTGGAAACAACACGCTCGAAAATGGGAGCATCTTGCAGGGATAAAATTTCCGAATCTAGGACAAAGACCTACCGTTGATATGTTAATTGGGCTGGACTATCCAGATCTACATTATTCTTACAGAGATATACGTGGTAAACCTGGAGAACCAATTGCTAGACAAATGCCGTTAGGTTGGAAGTGGATCAGGGATCCGAATAGCGAACAGGAACAGACACTTTTTAACCGAACGTATTTTGCTCGTGGACAAGAGAATCAAAATGATTTAGATAACATTGTTAGGAAGTTTTGGAAATCGAAAATGTCAAAACACCAAGCGAAAACGTATTTTTAAACAGTGATGAGCAAAAGGCATTGTCTATCGTAGAGCAATCTTTGGAATTTAAGGACAGACACTACTAAGTTAAAGTACCGTGGAAAGACAACACACCTTCTTTACCGAACAATTACAACATGACTTTGAATAGATTAGAAAACACAGAAAAAAGATTAAACAAAGATCCGAGTATTGCAAAAGATTATACACAAACCACAGAGAAATACATTGAAAAAGGATATGTTCGCAAAGTGTCGACAAAGGAGGAGACCATAGTAGGAAAATGGTATTTGCCACATTTTCCGGTGATTAGATCGGACAAGGAAACTACTAAAACGAGGATTGTATTTTATGCGTCTGCAAGGTTTAAGGGGATTTCGCTAAATGACACTATTCATCAAGGACCAAAGCTACAACAGGATTTATTTGATGTAATGTTACGATTCAGAAAGTATCCAGTTGCACTTGTTTGTGACATTGCCGAAATGTATTTGAGAATTAAGATTGGACCAGACGACAGGCCGTTTCACAGGTTTTTATGGTGCTCAATGAAAACTGAACAGGTACCAGAGGAGTATGAATTCAATAGTGTTGTCTTTGGAGTAAATTCGTCTCCATTTCAAGCTCAGTTTGTTTCTCGAAAACATGCCGAAATGATGAAAGATTCATATCCGCGAGCTGCTGAAGCAGTTCTTAAATCAACATACATGGACGACAGTATGGACTCTGTACTCAATGATCAACAAGGCATCGAACTTTATAATCAGCTATCACAGTTATGGGAAAAAGCAGGAATGTATGCTTGAAAATGGCTATCAAATTCAAAGGCAGTTTTGCAATGTATTCCAGAAGAAGATCGTGCGTCACAAGTCGATCTCGATGAGGGATATTTACCGTCCATGAAAACTCTAGGAGTTATATGGCAGGCAGACAATGACATATTCACGTTTAAAGCTAACCCACCGGCAGATGATTTTAAATTTACTAAACGAAACATTCTAAGCAAAGTTGCTACGTTATTCGACTCGTTGGGATTTATTGCGCCGTACACAATAAGAGGAAAACTACTACTACAAGAGATGTGGACAGCAGGACTAGACTGGGACGACCAGTTAGACGAAATACTAGTTGACAAATCAAGAGAGTGGTTCCGTGAGCATGATGAACTATGTTGTATTAAAATAAGAAGATGTTTGCAGCTGGACGATGACATTGTTTCAACGAGTCTTCACACATTCAGCGACGCTTCTCAGGAGGCTTATGGTTCAGTTATATATGCTAGACACGAGTATAAGAGTGGCATGATATCTACGAGATTAATAGCAGCAAAATCGAGAGTTGCTCCGTTAACTTTAGTCAGCATTCCACGACTTGAGTTGATGGCCGCAGTTTTGGGATTAAGATTAGCACTTTCAGTTAAACACGCATTAGAAGTACCGAGGATACCATGACATTCTGGTCAGACAGTATGAACGTTTTGTATTGGATAAGAGGTAGGAGTAGAGAGTACAAGCCGTTTGTAGCGAATCGAATTGGAGAAATTCACACTTCATCGCATCCTAAACAATGGCGACATGTGCCAACAAAAGTTAACCCAGCAGATTTAGTATCTAGAGGTAGGAAAATTATACAATTACAGTTGGACGTAATTTGGTGGAATGGACCGGAATTTCTACAAGAAGAAGAACCGCAATGGCCGGAAACTAATATTCAGATAGAAAACGTACGTGATACCGAACTTAAGTGTCAAAAGAAAACAAGCGATAAATTAACTAACTGTACTACACTGAAAAGATTGGCGTTTAGATCCTGCACGTTATTCAAGTTTTGTAAGACTAGTTCGTGTACAAGTGTATGTGTACAGATTTATTGACAATTGTAGACTTAAGCAAGAACAACGTCGTCAAAGAAGTTTATCTACCGTCGAATATGCAGATGCCAAACTGGAAATAATTAAAAATGCACAAAGGGAGGCATTTTCAGACGAATACAACGCTCTAATAAAAAGTAAAGATTTACCAAAAACCAGCAAATTGTTAGAATTACAACCGCGAATTGATGAAAATGGATTAATTAGATGTGATGGACGTTTAGAGTACGCCGATTTTCTATCATTTGATGCTCGATATCCGATTATATTACCACGAAAAAATTGGCTCATGAAGCTTATTGAGAAATGCTATCACGAACTTGGAAAACATGTTAGTGGGACAAATCAAACATTTTCAGCATTATCGTCACGCTTTTGGATTATTTCAGGGAGAGAAGAAATAAGAGAATATGAACAAGAGTGTTATACGTGTCGTAAGAGGAAAGCTAAAGTTGCCGAGCAAGTGATGGCTCCGTTACCGGAAATTCGTTTCAAAACACCGTTACATGCTTTCGCTCGTACTGCAGTTGATTTTGGAGGACCGTTCATAACAGTTCAGGGGAGAGGAAAACGACGTCAAAAAAGATAATTATGTCTATTTCCATGTTTAGCGTCACGCACAGTGCATTCGGAAGTAGCATTTGGATTAGATACAGACTCATTTCTTAACGCATTTTATCGGATGGTGAACAGGCGAGGTCTTCCTAAAGAAATTATTTCAGACAATGGAACTAATTTTGTTGGAGCAAATAGGGAGCTGAAAGAACTAGTTGCGCTTTCAGACAATAATAAAATACAGAATTCAATTTGTAATCAAGGGATTAAGTGGCATTTTAATCCACAGCTAGCTCCTCATTTTGGTGGTATCCACGAAACAATGATAAAATCTGCAAAAAGGGCAATTTATGCAATATTAGGAAATGCAGACATTAATGATGAGGAACTTTTAACAGCATTTACCGCAGCTGAAGCGCTGATCAATTCCAGATCGCTTACGTACCAGTCAGCCGATCGGAAAGATGATACACCTTTAACACCAAATCACTTCTTACATGGACAATTAGGTGGTCATTTCACTCCAGAATCAGTGGATGACACAGATTTCAACCCTCATAAACGTTGGAGAAGAATACAGGAATTAATTAGACATTTTTGGAAACATTGGATTAGAGAATGGTTGCCGGGACTAAAAAGATGTGACTAGTGGACTAAAACGAAAAGGCACATGCAAACAGATGATATTGTGCTTGTCATGAATCCGAACGTTCCGAGAGAACGTTGGCCGCTTGGCAGAATAATCGAAGTTTTCCCCCGCAAAGATGGACATGTTCGCGTTGCGAAAGTTTCACTTGGACAAACTGTACTAATAAGACCAATAACAAAACTGTGTCCGTTAGACATCGAAACCTCAGAAAATGACAGTGATAAATAATTGAAGTAATGTGGACATATAGTTTCATTTTAATCTAGACAGTTAAATATTTTGAAATAGTTTTAGATTTGATAATTTGAACTTAGATCAGAGACAGTTTTATATCGTTTAATTATTGTTTTGTTTGATTGGCTTAGAGCAATCAAGAGGGGGAGAATGAATTGAAGACAATAGTTTTAGTTTTATATAGTATGATTGTTTTTAGTTATGATTTTTGAATAGAGTAGAAATCGGTTTTTATTAATTGCACTTATATTTTTGCAAGTTTATTTTATCGTTAATTTTCAATACAATTATGTTAAAATAAAGTTACATTTTCATCTGCTTAGAATAGTTAAAGATAACAGTATTTTCCAAAGAATTTATTACAGTGTAGATAATAAGAATTTATTACAGTGTAGAAAGTTAATTGTTAATCTTAACGGGATTCCTAAATTTTATGACACCTTCAGTGGGTCAGTCTAGTCATTTAGAGTTCAAATAATAGTCGTCTGCAAATGCAGCTGTGGCGATTTAATTACTTTGTTTTGATCATCTCTGGGAATCAGGTTAAATTAGTGTGAAATTTTATGTCTAATGTTCAAACGTAAACAGTTCGTCTTTATCATGCGATATGTTAACATCGAAAACAATGTTGTGAAATTGTAATACAATATGATTGTAAATATTGTAAATATTGGATTAAAACGTAGTTATTAGCAAACATTTGAGTTAGTTATATGTATTGGATAACATAATGCTATTGGTATAACATTATCGTCGAACTCCCAAGTTCCAAATCATCGAACTTTATATTGAACGTTTATTCCACTGCAAAATTCAAAATCGTCTCCGTAACAGTAAGCTGATTCTCGGTTGACTTTTATACTTTTTCGTTCAATTAAATTCAAGCAGATTCCAGTTTTCAGTGAAAAGAAAAGAGAAATTTGTAGTGAAGCATTTAATTTTTAATTTCCTTACAATGCAAGGTGACAGTGGGACCACGTGAGATTATAACCAATCTCCTGAAATCATCAGTATGACCTTTGACCCTGAATTTCTTCAGCAACAAAATATTTAGTGTTAGTTTAAATCCTTTTTATCTGGAATATATATATTCATCTTACGTTATTTTGGGATTATTTTAATTACTGTCTGTTGTGGAATACTTTATTTGTTTTATATTACTGTTTTTTTTACTTCGTTTTGTGTTATTCGTTTTTGTGATGGCGTCTAGAGCAGGAGACGCGGACAATGCGCCATGTTTGTGGGCTACTTTGATGTAGAAGACAGTAACAATGTTAATTCCTGTCAGCAGGAAATTGTTACTTTAGAACCATTGGCATCAACTTCTCGTCAGCGAGAAGATGCTGTTCAGTGTGTTAACATTCGCATCCACGACCACAATTCAGATCGTGTGGATGATAGCCAAGAAGGGCTAGGTCAAAAACCTATCAGTAGTATTGACAAAACGCTTGATAAACGTACAGAGTATGTATCAGCAGATAAATTTGATGCTTTCATGGAAAGACATGACAATCAGTTGAGTTTAATAACTGCTAGTCTGCAAAGTTTGAGCGAAGGTTTCAGTTATTACGAGGAGGAGTGCGATTATGAAGAAGATTTGGAGTCTAACGTTACATCGGCGGATGCACTTAAACGACACGGTTTTAGCTTTTAAGACACCGCGTATTGATCAGATTGATTCATCTATTCCTCGATCCGAGGCTGCACGTGGTAGTTCAGTTGAGGCATCACGTGGGTCCGACAGTAACAGTTGCGCGATCCCACAATGCACTGCTAATGACGTGCGAATGTAAACAAAGATGGCAGCGCCCAGCAAACTACTGTAGTTGTTGACGACGGCAATAGTTTTGATGCCTCTCAACTGTTAAATGAGAAGTTATCAGAATTTAGTACCAAGAAAAGTTGGGCCTAATGTTTCCGATAACCTTGGTATGTTTGTTAACTCGTTACTTACTACTCAAATGACTCTTACTAAAAGAAATGAACTTTTCGACAAGTACTTGAGACCAGGAACTGTCAGTTGAATTTCCCTACAGTAAACGATGTTATTTATGAACAGTGTATTGGTAGTTTTGGACGTTCTAATGACGTGAAACTACATACAATTCAACGAGTATTATTGAAGGGCTTAACACCTTTGGTGATTTTAGTTAACAAACTAGTAAGTGGTATAGAGGTACCAGACAAGAAAGAACTATCACAAACCATGTTAGACTCGATAGCTTTGCTAGCCACTAGCAGTTACAGTCTCTCTCAGTATCGGCAAACAAACCTTAAACAGTACTTGAAAGATGATTATCAGTCACTTTGTACACCAAAAACTAAATCAACTGACCAGTTGTTTGGTGATGATGTAGTAAACAAAATTAAAAGCCTTACAGAAGGAAAGATGATGGCGGTTATGGTAGCTCATAAGCCACAATTTTCTAACCCCTCTTCCACTAGAGGTTTTGGTGGTTTTGGAGGATTTAGAGGTTTTAGCCGTGGTCGTGGAGGCACTTCCAGGAGAGGAGGCAGACGTTTTTTAGGAAGAGGCCTTCAGGGCTTTGCCAGGTCAAACAGTCCCAGGGGGAAATAGTAGTTCAGGTTAGTGATAGAACTAATAAGCCTATTGCTGGGCGAATAAAACATTATCTTAAAAATTGGGAACTTTTGACTCGTGATAATTTTGTGCTTAATACTGTTAAAAATTATAATTTAGAATTCACAATGCTACCTTTGCAACAAAGTTATAAGCAGACTAGACTTAACATTAGAGATTCTGCTGCCTTAGACATCGAAATTTCAAAGCTTTTAGAAAAAGCAGTTGTGGAAAAAACCTATCCCTCTTATGGAGAATTTATTTCAACTGTGTTTTTACGTCCGAAAAAAGATGGTGGTAAACGAATGATTTTAAATTTAAGTAATTTAAATGAATATATTGAATATAACCATTTTAAAATGAAAAGATTAGAATCTGCCATGAGACTCATGACTCATAATTGTTTTATGGGGTCTATTGACTTATTACTCTGTTAGTGTAGCTCCCGAATCAAGAAAATTTTTACGTTTTATCTGGAGAGATACTTTATATCAGTTTACTGCTTTACCAAATGGATATGCAGCTGCTCCAAGAGTATTTACAAAGTTACTTAGACCTATTTATGCTAAGCTCAGAGCTGAAGGTTTTATTTCGGTTGCTTATATTGAAGATTCTTACTTGCAAGGCTCTACTTTTGAGGAGTGTCTGGATAATATTAATAGTACAAAAAATTTATTTTCTGACTTAGGATTTATTGTACATCCTGATAAATCTGTTTTTATTCCTAAACAACAAATAGTGTTTCTAGGATTTTTATTAAACTCTGTTGTTATGACAATATCTTTAACGGAAGATAAAATAGAAAAATTTTATAATTCTGTGAAAAAGTTTAAATCAGGACATAAGTATACTATCAGAAATGTAGCAGAATTGGTTGGATTTTTAAATTCTGTTTGTGTTGCAGTCCCACTAGGGAGGTTATTCACTAAAGTTATTGAGATAAATAAGGCTTCCGCTTTAAATTTAAATAAAGGTGATTTTAATGCAGTTATGCATTTATCATCTGCAGCTTAGAGGACATTGATTGGTGGTGTGTAAACATAAGTAATAGTTCTGAACCTGTACAAAGAGGATCTCCTTCTATTACTTTAACGACAGATGCTTCTTTAGTTGGATGGGGGCAGAATGCCTAGGTTTATCTACAGGTGGACAATGGTCAGAAGAGGAGTTAAATTTTAGTAACAATATTAACTATTTGGAATTACAAGCTGTATTTTTGGGAATGAAAAGTTTTTTGAATAACTTGGCTGGACATTATGTGAAAATTTTATCAGACAATTCTACAACTGTAGCTTACATAAATAATATGGGTGGAACTAAATCAGAAATTTGTAATTTTAAAGGAAGGGAAATTTGGTTATTAGCAGATAAGAATAACATCTGGCTATTAGCAATTCATACTCCCGGTGTTGACAATATTATTGCTGACAAAGAAAGTAGGCTGAAAAGAGATGAAACTGAATGGATGCTTAATAGAAATACATTTCATAAAATTTTACAACTAGGATATACTATTGATATAGACCTATTTGCATCAAGACTTAACCATCAGGTTGATATTTTTGTCAGTTGGAAAGCTGACCCTTTAGCTACTCATATAGATGCTTTTTCTTTATCTTGGGCCAAGTTTCATTTTTATGCTTTTCCACCTTTCAGTATATTAGACAAAGTGTGTCAGAAGGTGTTAGCGGACAAAGCAGAGGGAGTAGTTATAGCGCCTCACTGGACCTCACAGAGTTGGTTTCCACAGCTCATGAGACTGTGTGTAGTTCCACCGTTATTGTTAAAATTGTAAAAACTCTATTACAATTACCTCACAACCTTCAATTGCATCATCCATTACAACGATGTCTATCACTCCTGGTATGCAGGGTATCCAGAAAGGTTTTGAGGACCAAGGGCTTTCCGAAAGAGCCATTTCAATTATTATGAACTCCTGGCGAGATTCTACAGCTAAGCAATATACACCACATATTGTGCGTTGGTTTAATTTTGCAAAAGATAAGGATATTGATCCATTTCAACCTACCATTTCTTATGTTTTGGATTTTTTGGCAGTATATTTTCAAAATGCAGGATATAGTGCTCTTAATACCGCTCGTTCTGCTTTGTCAAGTTTTATATCTGTAAATAATGTTCCTGTAGGAAAACATGCTTTAGTTATTCGGTTTATGAAAGGAGCTTTCAATATGAAGCCTTCTTTACCACGTTATATTATAACTCGGGATGTAAATATTGTGCTAAAATTTTGAAAGACTTACTTAGTTTAGATACTATTAGTTTAAAGTTTTGACTTATAAGCTGGTTATGTTAACTGCTTTAGTGACTGGGCAACGCTGCCAAACTCTTAAATTTTTAGATTTGAATTACTATGATGTGGTTGGTGATAATGTTTGTTTTCGAATAATGAATTTATTGAAACAATCTAGGCCTGAGTACATCTTAATGCTGTAGATCTAAAGAAATACAGAGATTCAGATTTATGTGTTGTTAGAACTCTTGAAGTCTACATTCACAGAACTGCTCATTTAAGGGGTGATCATACCCAATTATTTATAACTCATTCTAAACCATTAAAACCAGTAACTTGTGCAACCATTGCAAGATGGATTAAAACAGTTCTTAAGTTAGCTGGTATAGATACAGACATGTTTAAAGCCCACAGTACAAGGGCAGCTTCTACTAGTGCAGCTTTCTCGGCTGGTATGCCTATTAATGATATTCTTAAAGCAGCAGGCTGGAGTAATGAAAGTGTGTTTGGGAGATTTTACCAGAAAAAGATAGCACCTTCCACTTATTTGGGAGATACTATACTACAGTAGATTGAGGTAAACTATGCAATTTTTGTTAATTCTATTTAGTTGCTGAGTTAAGTGCTCTGGATTTTACTTCCAACATCTCACGTGGTCCCACTGTCACCTTGCATTGTAAGGAAATTGTTAGTTAACCGATACTTACCTGTAAGTTGAAGGTTGACTTAGATTTCTAAATGCACATTAAGTGGGACCAAGTGCCCTCCCTACCCTATCCCTTTGGTTTTTAAAATCCTTTGCACTCTTTAAAGGCTGATGATTTCAGGAGATTGGTTATAATCTCACGTGGTCCCACTTAATGTCACCTTGCATTTCAGGAAATCTAAGTCAACCTTCAACTTACAGGTAAGTATCGGTTAACTAACAATCTATCAGTATATATTTGATATTGAATAAAAATAACATATTAATATGGATTAGGTAAAATTATTTGTTTTGAAAATGATGAGCGCCCTCTACAATATCAATAACAAACATGGCAGAACGTAAACAAACCACCTCGCGAAATCAATTTTTTCTCTTATTACTTGCTTATTGTACTGTATAGTCCGCACCCTGTCTGGCAGGTTCAATTTTGGAGAATAAAACCGCGGACTATACAAGCCTTTTAAAGGTAAGTGAGAAAATCATATAGTATAAGGTATGCAGTTTTTTAAGCTTTTGCTAAACCATGAAAATAAGGTCATGGACAACAGAAACATGCCAGACAGAAACTTCATAGCATAATGCATCAACATATGAAGTATCCAGGTCTTCTACCTTCTGAAATATAAAGTTTTATACAAATAGTTTACACCGTTGTCTCAGTCACCAAATGAGAATCTCTATTTCTTGTGAGATAAAACCTACAATTGCAGTATTTATAAACAATTACATATAATAACTTGATACATATATAATACAAGTAATACCTTTTCTTTTGTATCAAGACAAGTTTTTCCTTGGAAGTTTTTACTACATCCAATAGATTTAGGTAGCTGTCTGGCTGATACTAGCTCTTGTTCTATTCCTCTACATACTTCATAGATCCAATGGCTGAAATTAATCATTTTTTTTATTTTTAAAAATTATGAAGATTTTAAAATGCTTATTATCCCAAATAATACTTTTCTAGTTTACTTTGCATTTGAATATGTATTGAATGAGGATTTGTGTTTTGCTTTTTATGGAGAATCATACATGTTTTGAGTAGCATACTGGTTGCCTACAGTGTTAAGGGATTTGATCCCTCTAAGTTCAAATTGGGGAATCTGTACCATCTCCATAAAATCACTAAAAACCAGGATGTAGGTACAAAATTTATAGAACATTTTCAGGTAATTTTTTTTAATTTCATTGACATACCTCAGAAATAACATTTGATTAAAAATTAATATGTATCTAACTTGTGTCCTAAAATTCTTCATATTCTCCAATATCAGCAGACTTTTCATTATGGTGTGGAAACCTTAAAGTATTTAATATAGTACATATATCGACTGCTTTACTACTAACTACAGCATTAATGAGTTATTGGAACAACATGGTTGCTTTGTAAAACAAAAAAATCTGTAAGGGGTTCTGCGGAACCCTGTGTCTCGCTTACGATTGCTGCTATAAGTGTAAAAAGTGTAATGTTGACTTGAAAAATTTGTAAGGGGTTCCGCAGAACCCTGTGTCTCGCCTTCGATTGCTGCTGTCAGTGTAAAAGTGTAATGTTGACATAAAAAGTGAGTCCATTTATCAGTAAAATACAGAATTTAAAAAATAAATTCTAATGTTTTCTTTAGGTGCTGTTTCTTGGTCTTGAAGACTAGCTTCTGTCCAAGTTTCATAACAATCCATGAAGGTTTACAAACTTACCATGTGAAAAAAAAGTCCATCTATCAGAAAAATACTAACAAGAGGCTGTCAGAGTGATGGAAACCGGATTTTATTACATTTATTTGTGTCCTGGCATTTTTCAATATCACAAGGACCATAACTCCTGAACGGTAAAAGTGACAATCATCAAAATTGAACTTGACCTCCATTTTGTCATCAGTAACAACTTATTAAAATTTGAAAAGCTTTGGTTTAATTGGTACATGAGTTATAGCAAGGACTTGACTGGAAACACCATTTTTCAATCTTTCAAGAACCATAACTCCTAAACGGTGAAATTGAAATCGTCAATATCAAACTTGACCTCCATTCTGTCATCAGTAACAACATATTAAATTTTGAAAAGCTTTGGTTGAATGGTTCATGAGTAACAGCACGGACACGATTGGAAACACCATTTTTCAATCTTTTAAGAACCATTAACTCCTGAACTGTGAAAGTGAAAATCGTCAATATTGAACTTGACCTCCATTTTGTCATCAGTAACAACATATTAAATTTGAAAAGCTTTGGTTGAACGGTTCATGAGTAAATGCACGGACACTGTTTGGCAGCCGCCCGCCAGTATGACCAAAAACCCGTCCGCCCGCCGTACATTCCCAAATCAATAACTGATTTTTACTTCGTAAATCCGTTTAAAAATGAGAGGAAAAAAATTCAAAGGATTGCTTCAGACATTATCTCTTAATCATTAAAAAGCTTCTGCCAAAGTTTCATAAAACTCTATGAAGGTTTGACAAAGTAATTGATGTGTAACAAACTTTAACCCCAGACTTTATTTTCCTTATTAACTGTAAAAACCTAAGTCCATTTAGAAGTAGAAAAAATGAATATAAATATTTTCAAAATTTTGCTCTGGATACTGCCTTTTGGTCATAAACAAGCTTCTGTCCAAATTTCATAAATTTCCATGAAGATTTGACAAAGTTATTGATGACTGAAAAACATTTACCTCAGACTGAGCCTGAGTGTTAACTGTAAAAAAACTAAGTCCATTTATCAGTAAAATACAGAAAAGTAAAAATAAATATTTTCAAAATTTTGCTCTGGATACTGTAATTTGGTTATAAACAAGCTTCTGTCCAAATTTCTAAAATTCCATAAAGGTTTGACAAACTTATTGATGACTGAAAATTTTTATCCTCATACTAAATCTGAATATTAACTGTAAAAATAACTAAGTCCATTTATCAACAAAATACGGAAAAAATGAAAATAAATATTTTCAAAATTTTGCTCTGGATACTGTTTTTTTTTGGTCATAAACAAGCTTCTGTCCAAATTTCATTAAACTCCATGTAGGGTTGACAAAGTTATTGATATCTAAAAAAACTTTAACCACAGACTGAACCTTAATGTTGACGCCACCGACAACGGAATCTAGGATCGCTATGTCTCGATTTCGTGAAATAGATTTCACAGGCTCGACAAAAATGAGTCCATTTATCAGTAAAATACAAAATTTAAAAAATATTCAAACTTTTTCTTTAGATGCTTTTTCATGGTCTTGAAGATTAGCTTCTGTTCAAGTTTCATAACAATTCAATGATAATGCAAATGTTGAAATTAAAATAGCAATACTTTAACATGTAAGTTATGCAAATATTCAAAGTCAATGAAGCATGACTGGAGGTACAGGGCTAAACAATCTCCATGGAATTGAGATGTGCCAATGCTAATACAACTGCAAACCAAATACCATTGACTCTTCATAAGTTGTTCCCTTTAAACAAACCGAAACACAAACATTAACTTGTAAACTATGTAAAAGTTTCAAAGTCAATGAACCATAATTAGGGGGTGGGGTTATATAATCTCCATGGAAATGAAACTTGCAAATGCCAATACATTTGCATACCGAATATCATTGACTTAACATTAGTGGTTCATCTTAAACTGACCTAATCACAAACTAATACATGTAAACTATGCAAAAGTTTCAAAGTCAATAGACCATGACTGAGGGGTAAGGACCAAATATTCTCCATGGAAATGAGATGCGCTAATGCTTATACAACTGCATACCAATTATCATTGACCTACCACTAACGGTTCCCCTTAAACTGACCTAATCACAAACTAATACATGAAACTAAGCAAAAGTTTCAAAGTCAATAGACCATGAATGAGGGGGTGGGGCCAAATAATCTCCATGGAAATGAGATATGCCAATGCTTATACAACTGCATACCACATACCAAATATCACTGACCTACCACTAGTGGTTCCCCATAAACTGACCTAATCACAAACTAATACATGTAAACTAAGCAAAGTTTCAAAGTCAATAGACCTTGACTGAGGGGGCGGGGCCAAATAATCTCCATGGTAATGAGATGTGCCAATACTAATACAACTGCATACCAAACATCATTGACCTACCACTAGTGGTTCACCATGAACTAGACCTAATCACAAACTAATACATTGTTGACGCCACTGCCGCCGCTGCCGCCATCACCAATGCCGGAAACAGCATACCTATGTCTCGCTTTTTGACTCCGTCAAGGCGAGACAAAAAACTAAGTCCATTTATTAGTAAAATACGGAACAAGAGTGCACACTCTGAAATGTCTCGCCTTCTTTACTAATCATTGATATTATGTTGATAGTCCTAAATATAAAGCTTTATTACAACTGTCACATAAACTTAACATTAACCAAGAAAACTAAACATTGACCAATGAACCATGAAAATGAGGCCAAGGTCAGCTGAACCATGCCAGGCAGACATGCACAGTTAACAATTCTTCCATATAACAAATATAGTTGACCTATTGCTTATAGTTTAAGAAAAACAGACCAAAACACAAAAACTTAACACTGAGCAATGAACCGTGAAAATGAGGTAAAGGTCATATAAAACCTGAGCGACTGACATATAGATCATAAAATATTTCCATACACCAAATATAGTTGACCTATTGCATATAGTATTAGAAAAAAAGACCAAATCTCAAAAACTTAACTTTGACCACTGAACCATGAAAACCAGGTCAAGGTCAGATGACACCTGCCAGCTAGACATGTACACCTTACAATCATTCCATACACCAAATATAGTAGACCTATTGCATACAGTATAAGAAAAACAGACCAAAACACAAAAACTTAACTATAACCACTGATCCATGAAAATGAGGTCAAGGTCAGATGACACCTGCCAGTTGGACATGTACACCTCACAGTCCTTCCATACACCGAATATACTAGACCTATTGCTTATAGTATCTGAGATATGGACTTGACCACCAAAACTTATCCATGAAATGAGGTTGAGGTTAAGTGAAAACTGTCTGACGGGCATGAGGACCTTGCAAGGTATGCACATACCAAATATAGTTATCCTATTACTTAAAATAAGAGAGAATTTAACATTACAAAAAATCTTAACTTTTTTTTCAAGAAGTCACTGAACCATGAAAATGAGGTCAAGGACATTGGACATGTGACTGACGGAAACTTCGTAACATGAGGCATCTATATACAAAGTATGAAGCATCCAGGTCTTCCACCTTCTAAAACATAAAGCTTTTTAAAAATTAGCTAACGCCACCTCCGCCGCCACTGGATCACTATCCCTATGTCGAGCTTTCTGCGACAAAAGTCGCAGGCTCGTCAAAAATGAAAATAAATATTTTCAAAATTTTGCTCTGGATACTGTATTTTGGTCATAAACAAGCTTCTGTCTATATTTCATAAAAATTCCATATAAGTAAGACAAAGTTATTTATGTCTAAAAAAACTTTAACCACAGACTGAACCTAAATGTTGACCGCGCCACTGACGACGGAATCTATGATTCCTATGTTTCGCTTTCTATGATCAGTAATTTTGAACATATAGAATCAAATCAGCTTACTAATCCAGAACTAAACCTGACTTATACCAGTACTATACAATATTCAATCAATACTCTATCAGTTCTATTCAATTTCTCTATTCTTAAATAAACCTACCCAGTTTTATCACCAAAATTATTCTGTAGTTCTGTTAAAGGAAACTTGACCAAATCTCCTATAAATTCAACATTTAGTTCTTCCACCAAGGATTCACCCAGTTTGCCCCCAAGATTTCGTCTGAAAATACATTTACTGTTATAAGCCAACTGTTTAAAACCTTATTCTGTACTTAATATATATATGATTACTGCATGCAGTGCTAGCAATAATTTCCCTAAAACAAATTTTTATTTAAAGATATTAGTTAAAACAAGTATAAATATGGACCTATTCAAGTTCAAAATAACATTGTTAAAGAAATATCACTTACATTTTCCTGACAGGTAATGTGCTAAACAGACCTTGTACAGAACCATATGGTAAAACTGTTTGTTTATTCGGCTTGTTAATACCACAGGATAGTTTTGCTAACATCTGAAATATCATAGACAAATCTATTTAGCAACTACAAAAACATACAATACATGTATGTGACTTTAATAGTAACTAACTCAGATTTAATTAATTTTATAAATCAAACATTTTTGTAAATAAACAATTCATATTGCAATGTAGTAAATAGCAGTAACACATTGTAAATAATATATTTAAAATAGTTAAAGTTCTTTCATCTTTTATCAGCAAGGGCTAAAGGCATGATAAACTAATCAATTCAGTTACAATGGTTCTGTTTTGCTATTTTTTTGTGGGAGTGGTCTTGGTCTTATTTTTACAGTGCTGAATATTTTTCCATGTCTTTTCTTACTAATAATATAATTATTTTGTGATCATAAAAAATCTAATCAAATAAAACTTTTCAAAGCCATAAAGAGTGCATGTTGGGTTACTGTCTCTTTGACGTATACCCACATTTCCTTTTTTCATACAATTTGTATATAAATGTTTAACCTTATTGTGAGCAATACCAGCAGAACATCTGAAGCCTGTCTCTTCATAGACAGCAGCTCTCATTTCCTCACTGATCAATGCTCCAACAGCTAGCTTCTTGTCCTGTATATTGTTAAAATCATCACCTTCATAGACAGAATCTAACCAGGATTCCAAGCCTTCCAACCTGCCTAAGAAAAAGTATCAAAACAAGGGCTATTATTAAATGACAACCATTATATACGTTGACAATAATGTAATCTTAAACTATTCAGACAACAAACAGATTTAAGTCAATGTTGAATACTTTTATTTCAGAAATGTTTCTTTGCATTTATTAATGTGATTGTTGAACAATGGACACAAATGTGAGATTAAGGATGTTTGCTTGTCATGTTTTGGGATTTTTGTCAGATTTTCGGAATCCTCTGGTTTTATCCATTTGAATGCCTTAAAAAATTTTGCCCATTGACCCCCATTTTTCTTTTTATTAATCTTTTACATGTATAATTATAAGCCATCTGTAACAGTCTTATAAAATCTTTGTTATTTTTAAATAGTTTTTGAGAACTTAAACTTGTCAATGATAAAGCTATGAAAAATCAAGAGAGAACATTTTCCCGCAAACATTTCAATGGCTAATATCTCGAAAACAAGCACATTGACCTATATATTTTTTTGGCTTTTTTGGTTCCTTTATTTATCCCCTATCAATATATACTAGTGTTTTGAAAAGCTTGTTATTTAGAAACTAAGTAGCGAAATTCCTTAATTATTGTCATTTCAGGAAAGGTTGCATGCAAATAATGCTATCAAAATTGATAATGTGATTGTTTATTTTTGTGAAACCTTTCCCTTGCACCTTTGAATTTGAATATTTATGAAAGCGTGGCAGAAAATCTTCTACAACAAACAAACAAGTCTCATAATCCAATAAGCCAGACCAAAATATACCTACAGAAGTAGCAGAGTGACTCAGTAAAAATCATTCTTGCAGGTGTTCAGTGATTTACTGTGAAAAAGGGTGAGTGCTGTTGATTGTAGGTGATAACTCGAATTCACATCTATGTAATATATATACTAGTATCTATGGACTACATTCAGAGATTTCACAGTAAATCACTTACAATCACCAGCATTCAATGTGAAAATTCACCACTATCTTTTTAATTAATCCACCTTGTGTGTACTGAAAAAGTAGCATGTCCTACCCAAAAATTATCCGACAAGTGGAAAAGCTGGCATGTTATAATATTGAATGCACATAAAAAAAATTCTATACATACCTTCTTTATCAAAGCCTACAATGTGTGTATTCTGTAGAAGTTCTTTCTGTGCTCTTTTGTCCATCCTTCTTTTAACTTCTTCTGTAAGATCTATGTATGCTTCGTCAATACTGGCTCTCTCTACACAGTTACTGAACCTACTCAGAACATTGATCACTTCTTTTCCTGCATCTCTAAACCTTAAATAGATATAAGTGAATACTTGTAATAAAGCTTGCCATGATCTTAAGAACTCCTTAACATATGAGGCTGCCTAACATAGAGTGACTATGCAGACTAAAGATATGTTTTGATGATATCAATACAAAACTCGCTAAAATAGAAATGAATTTATGATTTGTCCAGTGTATGTTCAATGGTGTTGCTATGTCCTTTGATTGAGTTAAGCTATTTCAGTTGATATTTTATAGTGTGTCTTTCTATGTTGTGATGTTACACTATTGTTTCAGAAAAAGGGTGAAGGTTTGGTACCATTAAAACGTTTAAACCCGCTGCATTTGTTTGCACCTGTCCTAAGTCAGGAATCTGATGTTCAGTAGTTGTCGTTTGTTGATGTGGTTCATAAGTGTTTCTCGTTTCTCGTTTTATATAGATTAGACCGTTGGTTTTCCCGTTTGAATGGTTTTACACTAGTAATTTTGGGGCCCTTTATAGCTTACTGTTCGGTGTGAGCCTAGGCTCCGTGTTGAAGACCATACTTTGACCTATAATGGTTTACATTTATAAATTTTGACTTGGATGGAGAGTTGTCTCATTGGCACTCATACCACATCTTCTTATATCTAATTATGTGCGATATGCAGAATGAATTTGAAAGATTACGCAACAATTTTATAATGGGCATTTTATAAAGATTGTGTAACTATTGCAGTTAACCGATTTGGCAGTCTTTACAAGCTAATTGCACAGGTTTTTAGTTACATGTATTGAGGACTGGGTAATGACCACACAAATGTACTCAGTATAGTTAGAAGTTTATTTTTACAAAAATATTTGTTTTTTTGTTTTTAAATAGCACAGTATTTAAATGTGTTGTATTTATTTTGTAGATTATTTTGTTGCAGAACATGACATTGTTCAAGATTCTGCCAGGCAGTGTATCTTGTGTTGTTTTGATGGACTTTATTATTGTAGCTTGATGGACTTTTAAGGCAGATACATTTTGTATTGAAGAATAAATTTTGAGGTAGTCACTGTGCCATTCAGTATCCAAACTTGTGATTAAATTATTGTATTTAGAAAGTAAAGTATACCATTGAAGTGTACATAATTGCATGTGCTCAATTATGTACACATATGTTCAAAATAGAATGAGCATTTTAGCTCATAAATACTTTATGTTTGGTTAAACAAAGTGCATTAAAACATAACTACAGTTAGTGACTTTTTATTTACATAGAAAACTGCCTGGTCACTTATTTGCAGCAGAAACGCCTACCCTTTTAGAGCAACATAGTTCAGCAGCCACAAAGTCCCTTGCTTTAAAATGATTCATCACATTCATTTATTATTTGACTGACAAGAGACAATATCCACTACAAAAGACATATCAGAATTGTTGAATTCAAAATACTTTTGTACCTACTGGTAGATGTCTTGTAGTCAAGCAATCTGTATACTGTAAATTCAGAAATTATTGCGTGCATTTATTATTGCGATTTTTAAAGAATGGAAATAAATGCGAGATTAATTATTGCGATTTCAGGATAAGCTGCATACAGATATATGCATCAGATATCAGAATATGAGTTCTTATTATTGCGATACTCACACAGTCACATTATTCAAATTAATAAAAACCTCGCAATAATTTCTGAATTTACAGTACATAGTATTAAATAAATCAAGTTCATGAAGATTGTAAAAGAAAGATATACTTAGTGAGATCTGCTTTTCCTCTGACTTCTGGTACTCTAAAGAAGTGAATGTCTGGACATAACTTCTTAGCCTCATCACCCCACATGTTCCTGTTTACACCACAAGCTCTTGCTTCATATCCTACAGCTATTATGCTACAGATTAGAAAAATAAACAAACTATAGAATGCATACATGTGAACCTCCCGACGGGAGTACAATAATCCCGTTTTAGGGGTCTCCTCCCGTCCTCCCATTGAAAAGGAAAAAATCCTGTGTAAAAAAAAATGTCATGAATGAAGTGATAATAGTATGATTGAACAATAAATATAAACAGGTGATAGGATACTAATTACTCGATATGGCTTCTGTCTATGACACATGCCAAGGATAATTAAAAGTAAATACCGGCATTGATAGAAAGGTGGATTGTTGTTGTCATCGATCGGAGGTTTTGACGGAGGGTTATGATATCGAAAAAACATTTAATAAACTTTCAACTTAGCAGAGAAATACTAGCTATTTCACACTCCAATGCGGACATTTTAAAGAAGATCCAAACTGATAGCAGAAAAACATTGGCTCAAAGACAATTCATGACCTTCTGAGTGTTAAGATTAACAGATTACTTTAGTACAGAGTCAATTGTATTAAAGGCAGCCAAGTCAGCTTGTACTTCTTACATGACCCAGTGTTCCAAGACCAGTGCTTCAGTTATTAGATTACATTTGTCCATGTAATATTGACAGTGCTTTAGCTAATATATATTACAGTGTTTGAAACAATGAGTCTTAAATTTTCTAGCAAAATGATTTTTTTAATGCTTAAAAACCATGCATAACTATTATTATTGTTTGTTAATTTTTCATCTATTTATCCTGTTATAAATGTATAGCATATTTCTTTCTTATATATCTATGCCAATGACATAGAATATAAATATAAAAGATAGAGGCATGAATAAAACACTATACTTTAATTTTCCCTTGGTACTCAAACATGTCAATGAAAAGGTTAAATCATAGTATTTTATTTGCAGCAGTCAACAATCAAAAACAAAACAAGAAACAGAATCTTTCTCAATATTTCTTTCATTTAAACAGAAAGGTTACAAGGGTACTGTAAACACATTACATTCAGATCGAAGATTGAAGAAAAAACACTTTAAAAGACAATTTTTACATCAAACGGTTACATTTACGACAAAATTTATGTCGATAAAAAACCTCCTGATTTGAGGTCTAAACTCCTGACAAAAATTTCCCAATCTCCTGATCTGAGTTTTACAGTCCATCACATGTATGAGAATGCTTTCCAGTTGTGTCAGTCAATGGGGAAATCATTAATTTCACAAACCTTTCTGGCTTTTTTGACAGCAACATGTTCATCCTTTGTTCTATGGTTGATTGGAAGTTTGCATTCACTTAAAAGACAGCTTTTGAAGAATCAATCGTATTCTGACATAACTGTAAAGTTTTCTATATTGAAGGCCTGTTATAAGAAATTTGTCAAAAAGTTTCATATGTCATCTTAAAGTCAGGCCTCCATTTCACAAAAATTGATCATGGATTACATTTGCATTGTTCATGATAAACAAGTCATTGGTATAAGATTTGGATCATGAAGTTCCTAAGTACAAAATGTACCTACTAGGGATATTGATGAGTGACACGTTGAAAGGTACATTTGCAACAAATCTAATTATAAGACAGTAAACAAAGTGTACTGTGTAACTAAGTCAATGTAAGTGTGTGTAAATATTTTCAGGACTGTCAGTAAAAGTTTGTACATGTACATATGTAAACTATAATATAAATTCAAACTTTATAATCAGATGAAAACTTGCTTACCTTCCACCTTTCCATTTTTTGTATTGAACCACAGCACATGGCTTTCCCTTGTATTCTGGTTGTAATCTTTGTTCCACTTGTACATAGAAACAATCCATGTCTACTAAAGCTATAACTCTTTCCATGGCCTGCAATATATCCTGAGAAGAAAAGTAAAACATAATAAATAATATGGGACAAAGTTCTCAATTACGGTAGAAAAATCAAGAGAAAAAAAAAAAATTAAAAAATCAATTTACTAATGAACTCAAAATCGCAAACTTTTTTTTTCAGACTTTTTTTATTTTCCTGCATTTGCGCAGACATCTCTTTCTTTCTTCTGGTCTCGTTTGTCACAAGACTTATTGAAAGGAGCATCATTTTGTTTCCCGTAAATTTGTTGTTTTTGATAATTCTTTGATATGAAAAAAAAAAACGTTATCTAATGATAGTGTTTCTTTGTTTATATTGAAAATGACGTCACAACAAAAATCCCTAACAACAGGACCAACGTCGGAAACGTTTCCATATTTCCATTTCTTTTTTAACTGATTCTGAAGTTAAAATATGCTTGAATTAAAAAAAATAATGTATACAGACTTCGTCCCCTTTCACAGGTAAAGCCTGCCTCATATTAATCATATAAATGCAACAAATGCATACAATACAGAGTTTTTTCTAGGCTATTTAACTTATATTAAGAACAGCAGTCCTTCTAGTATTTTTGGTGGTCATGCTTTAATCATTAAGCATCCCAATGTTGAAATGTGGTTGATATTTTGTCATGACGTTGCTTCAACATTGTAACAGCAACGTCGAAGTTATGTTGCAGAAAGTAAGTTGTTTCAACGTTGAATTTTTAGTTGAATTTTTAATGTTGAAGTTGGTTGAAGTAAATATGTTGTTTCAACGTTTAATGTTGGTTGACATGTCGACGATGGAGGTTTGTCAAGAAAACAGATCGTATGCATTGGTGTAAAAAGTTATTCACCATCAGTGTTAAAGGGGAATCATTATAGTTGTACATCGTTTGTTGTTGCATCAACAAAAGTTCATAAATAAGGATTTTGCTATCGAAAATTGTAATCAATGTTGCCTTTTAATTTTTTTGTACAATATCTAGTAAAATCAGGAATATTCCAAAGAAATATAAGCTCAAACCGACGTCTAACCGTGATGTTTATCAAAATCATAAAAGTATACAAAAATAAATTATCATTCATCGAAATATGCTACTAACTAACCTGTTATTATCCGGAAATATTTTAATCATATATCGACACAGCACATGTGAAAGTGCAGCATCTACATAGCTGATACATGAGGATTAGCACTCCCAAAAATCTATTGATAAAATTATCATGTGACGTGATGCTGATTAATGTATGACCGCAAGCATGTGACCGCCTTTTTCAAATGCAGCAGCGATCATCAAGTGTAATATACAAACACAGGAGATTGTACAATTTTCCTGGACAATATTAAGGACTGTTTTCAGCAAAGAAGAATCATAGAAATGTAAGCGTTTCTTAAAATTATTATCCTTTGCTGTAGTAATTGTCTTTTAATACTTGTGTGATGTTAACATTAGGAGATTATATAATGCACAAACGAGTAATATTTAGAAAATCTTGCCATATTGTATGTTGTAGAGATATCATTACTGACTTCAGTGTGTACGTTCCATTATGACTGCACTTCTATATAAATGTTTACTATAATCTGGAAACAGCATATTAAGCTTACATAGTTTATTTTAGTTCTTTACTGCTGATAGTCAGCTTTTTTTCGCGATTTGATGACAAAATGGGCAGGTTAAATTTTCACTGTGTATAATTTTCGCTGAATGGGAAAATACATGCCAAAAAATAACTGTATTGTATTGATAAAAATGTAAACAACATAAACTTGATTGACTGACAGGTGATCTCTTGCAAATAAATATGAGTACTACAAACGAAAATACACATAATTCAGTGATCTTTCAAGGAACATAAAATATGTACAGACATGGGGCATGCTAAACATTGGAGGCTTTGAATATTACAAATAAACAAATATCCGTGTAAATGTGATATATTTCTATTTTAATTTTAAATCAAATCCATAATTTTGTGTTATGGCACCAATCAATAGATCGCCGCTAATTTACAACTATTAACCTGTCAGACTCACTGATTGCTGTGTTGTCAAAGGTGTGCAATGTATGATTAATCATTTTAATTATTATATAAACAGGGATATCAATTAAGTATACACTTTCTTGTGGTCTACCGAACAACACAAAAAAAAAACTAGACAGTATAATGTATGAAACTTTCAAACAATGATAAATCTGGGAATATGCAGTTAAATTTACGCGGGGTCAAATTTTCGCGTTTCTTTAGCTGCCATGAATAAAGCGAAAATTAGACACACACGAAAAATACCGGATATACGGTATAGCTGTCAAGGTATGTATTTTTTTTTTAAATTTTTAACATTTTTAATTTTCAATTATCAGTATGTATGTTAGATTGCATGTGTTGTTTGTATGGATACTGTATGAACTTTGTGATTTGTGTTGATTTATATGCTCTATATGGACCCTTTAATTAGGAATAAAGACATTTGATTTGATTTGATTTGTATTAATATTTTTTTTTAATGTATATCAAATTTAAAACACAAACCGTCTGCAATCAATAAGACGGGTGGCATTGTTACAATAGATCCTGGTGCTCGAGAAGGGTGGCATTTTAATAATAGATCCTGGTGCTCGAGATGGGTTGCATTGTTACAATAGATCCTGGTGCTCGAGATGGTTGGCATTGTTACAATAGATCCTGTTGCTCAAAATAGGTGGCATTTGTACAATAGATCCTGGTGCTCGAGATAGGTGGCATTTTAACAATAGATCCTGGAGCTCGAGATGGGTGGAATTGTTACAATAGATCCTGGTGCTCGAGATGGGTGGCATTGTTACAATAGATCCTGGTGCTTGAAATAGGTGGCATCTGTACAATAGATCCTGGTGCTCGAGATAGGTGGCATTGCTACATGTACAGGAGCGAAAAATGGTAAAAACCGATCCGCGTTTACGTAAACCAGTAAATTAATCAAAAGAACCTGGCCTTGTATTACATTTTATTCCCTGCCTTTGACGTTCTACGTAATTAATAACTTATGTTTACAAAATATTATTTGTGGTTGTTTTTTTTAGGAAGAGTAATGGATGCCTACTCAAAAATAACAGAAGCTGAATTAAAGAAGGATTATGCACCAGAAATGGTTGGAGGAGTTTAGAGACTACAATTCATTTTCATGAAAATATTAAAAATGAATTAAGAGATTATTTGTATTCATTTACCAGATCACCTTTTGGCTATATGAGCTTTTGTCATAACTTGACATCTGTTGTACTGGTTTTTTTTAAAGATCAAATCTTGCTGATGTCCTCTGTAGAGTCATGTGGCTTCAATATCTTTTGTGGTTACTAACTATTATAGATATAAGGAGATGTGGTATGATTGCCAATGAGACAAATATCCACCAGTCCAATTGACGTGGAGGTCACTAAACGGCATTCAACAATAAGCAAACACCACACAGTATAGTCTGCGATAGAAGACCCGGGCACAATTTGTTTTAAACAATTCAAATAAGAAAAACCAACCGCCTAAATTTGTAACGACAAACAAATATGACAGATGCACCAACAACAAGCAATGAATTGCTTATTTCAACATGAAACAGTGTTGTTGCAATATTAAGGTGACGTTGTTTCAATGTTAAGTTTCAACCTATATTCAACATGTTCAATCAAAAATCAATGTTCAATCAAAAATCAATGTCGATACAATGTTGAAAATATAACTTGTTTCAACGTCAGATATTCAACTTTGTTTCACCTTTCAAAACCAACAGTTAATTCAATGTCTCTTCAACGTTACAGATCAACGTTGATTCAACACTGTTTCAACGTTGAACAGGGATGGGCACGATTACTGACAAATGTAATCGATTAATACCGTCTTTTGGTATGTATAGTGCGCACATTTATACCCTGGGTCATGTTTCTCATAAGAGGGGTGCGCGTTATACATGCCTACAAACATTTTCTTAGTCTTTTTTCAGGTCCAAACTCCGACAAAGAAATTTCCAGAAGTGAAGAGTACGGAATATTTTTGCTAAAACCTCGATTGTTTTTATGTTTTACATGTTATATTTGTAATATGTATCTTATTGTTCTTGATTTGTCATGTTTTATTCAAATAAAATACATTTTATATCTCTGTAGTTACGTTTATCCCGTAAATTTGTCCATCTGTTTGCAATCCGGAAATTTGCCATGTCTTAATAAAGACACTATAAAGCTTTTGTTGTCGGTTAAATTAGCCTCTGTGTTCCTTGTTGTCATAACTTACTGTTTTTGTATGTGTTCATCATGTAGAGTAGAAGAAAAGTGTATGAAAATTGAATAAACCACGCTCGTTTGAAAAGATAAACTGCCATTTTTCTAATGTATCAGGTGATCGCCAGTCATGTGGGTCAGTCATGTGACTTGTTATTGTAAAGTGATGATTTAGTCTATGAGAAGTTTATTTTATAAATATGTTTCTACTTTGTAACTTTTAAACAACTGTTTAAAACCGTTCAAGAAATTATGATTGAAAACATGATAATCCCATAATTGTAATCTGAACAAATTTAATTAGGAACAAGGTGAACCTGTCACTGATTTGTTTTGACATCGATTAGACCCGTTGATTGAGGTGTGATAATCCGGATTAACAGCTAGAATCAACAAACAAAAAATAAAAATAATGAGATTTTAACAATTTATTACAGCACTAATGATGTTAATGATAATCATTTGACTGATTCGTAATTATGTTATTGTTTCAATCAGAACATTAATTTGGATATTTAATCTTGTCCTTGATACTCAAACAATTTATTAAATTTGGTTTTAAAAAAACAAACTTAAATGTACATTTATCTCAATCTAATAAAATTCTTATTCATTTGTCAGAATATTTGCAATTTCATATTAATTATGTATTCCGTACGGAATTCTCCGACATTGGTGTCCATTTAAAAAACTTCCTGTTTACCGATAGACTTCCTGTTTGCTGAATTTTGGAGCTGTAACTTTTCCGAAAATGTCTATGAGTCTTATACGAACAATAAACTTTTTTTCTCACGTTTCTTGGACCATAAAGGGGTGCACTATACATCCCAAAAGACGGTAATCGATAACATGAAGGTATTTTGTGCAATCGATTAATAATCGACACTCGATTTTGTATGTAATCGATTGCAATCGACACTTTATCAAAAGTAATTACATTACTTTTCATTTACTGTCAATTACATGCTTCAAAATTTAAAAAAATTAATTTAAACACAATTTTGTTGATCAACGTTTGTATAGTGGAAATTTAGAACTTTACCAAAAAAATAGCATTTAAAGCATTGTTTCCAAATTATAAGTTGACAGTTGTTATCTATATAGATGGAATCTTTGCTGAGGATCAGAATTATTAAAAAAATCTTGAAATTTTGACTTGCAACATGAATTAGAGATGACATCGCATTCCATCAATCACTTATATATATGTGTAAGGTTTTTTCAATAATTTTGCTTTCGTACGGACTTAAGTTAGCTTTTTTGTTTTTATTCATTAAAAACATGTATATTTTAGCATAGTTATTTACAATGTTGTAAGTTTTCTCTGAAGAAAATATAAAAAAGTAGAATTATCAATTAGTTCAGCTAATTTTAAAGATCAAAAATTTATAATTATAATGACAGACATGATTTAATCCTTTTGTTGGATAACCACCTTAATTATAGGTTATAAAACTGCCAATGGATCACAATTCATAACCTGGGGCAAAATAAGGTAAATCTCCATCTTAATTAGACAAACAGTAATTGAAATAATAAACTGTTATCACAGAGATATGTCTCGCCTTTTTGTAATTTTGATAATGCAAATGTTGAAATTAAAATAGCAATACTTTAACATGTAAGTTATGCAAATATTCAAAGTCGATGAACCATGACTGAAGGTACATGGCTAAACAATCTCCATGGAATGAAATGTGCCAATGCTAATACAACTGCATACCAAATACCATTGACTTATTATAAGTCGTTCCCTTTAAACAAACCTAAACACAAACATTAACTTGTAAACTATGTAAAAGTTTCAAAGTCAATGAACCATGATCAGGGTTGGGGCTATATAACCTCCATGGAAACGATACTTGCAAATGCCGATACATTTGCATACCAAATATCATTGACTTAACATTAGCAGTTCATCTTAAACTGATCTAATCACAAACTAATACATGTTAACTTAGCAAAAGTTTCAAAGTCAATAGACCATGACTGAGGGGGCAGGGTCAAATATTCTCCATGGAAATGAGATGTGCTAATGCTTATACAACTGAACACCAATTAACATTGGCCTACCACTAATGGTTCCCCTTGAACTGACCTAATCACAAACTAATACATGTTAACTTAGCAAAATTTTCAAAGTCTATAGACCATGACTAAGGGGGCGGAGCCAAATAATCTCCATGGAAATGAAATATGCCAATGCTTATACAACTGCATACCAAATATCATTGACCTACCACTAGTGGTTCCCCATAAATTGACCTAATCACAAACTAATATTTGTAAACTATGAAAAGTTTCAAAGTCAATAGACCTTGACTGAGGGGGCAGGGCCAAATAATCTCCATGGTAATGAGATGTGCCAATGCTAATACAACTGCATACCAAATATCATTGACCTACCACTAGTGGTTCACCATGAACTAGACCTAATCACAAACTAATACATTGTTGACGCCGCCGACGCCGGAAACAGCATACCTAAGTCTCGCTTTTTGACTTCGTCAAGGCGAGACAAAAACAAAGTATGTGTCTTATATAGTGATTAGAAGACTTTGATCATCTGATTAGTAAAGACAAGAAGTTTGTAAAGATTTTTTTATTCTCTAATAAAATTAAAAATTTATAGTGTCAACGAGGGATACATGTATCTTTTTCTGAAAAGAATTTCAATGCATAGGCATTGGTTCATTGTTAAAAGGATTTTGTGTACTTTCTTATTTTTATATACATGTATATCATAACATTATAAGAAATCAACTGTTTATTCTAAGCTTAAATCTTATTGAAAATTATGCTTTTAGGAAATTTAATACAAATAAGCTTACTACTTTAAGGACTTAACATGCTTAACTTAAGACACATTTCTTATTTCAAATTTACTACTTTAAGGAAGTACAGAACTTAACTTAAGACACATTTCTTATTTTAAATCTATTTTCTTATTTCAAATCTATTTTCTTATTTTAATATAAAAGGTGTTGACTTATTGACATAAATCCATTTGTTTCAAAAGCTAGATATAAAGTAAATTATGGTAGGGGATCTGGTTGATCATAATGCAGCTTGAGACAATAGATAGAAATATAAAGGCAGTTGATAAATTCTTAAGTCATATCAGTTCTTCAAAGTGATGAATACATACATGTTTTCATTTGAAATAGGTTATATTTCATCAAACTATTTTACTAAAGTAATCGAAATGTAATCGAAAGTAATCGATGATTACATCATGATTTTTGCTGTAATCGATTAAATTACGATTACATGTAATCGAAAATGTCTTCGATTACAGATTACTGTCGATTACTGGAAAAAATGTAATCAATTACAATCGATTACGATTACAGATTACGATTACCCCATCCCTGACGTTGAAATGCCTGCTGGGTTAATATTAGGAAGTGACAGAAAATAGAACGTTTCAGTGATCACACATGTTCCGAAATTCTCCTGTTACCCGACTCATAATTGGCAACACATTCACATCAGAAAGTGTCACTGTTTGTCCTTGGTCTGCTTGCCCTAACACCTAATTGCCTTGGGTTCGTTTGTCCTGATTCATATTTATTTTGTTGTCAGACTTGTTAATATTTTATTTGCATAGAAAATGTGCTGCCTAAAGTTCTAATGCTGTAATTTTCAAAAAACGGTTCATGCTAAAAAACGTAAACATGTTTGGCATACTACATTTGTAATTTGGAACAAAATGTAATATTTATGTTGTATAACTGCTACCAGATAAATTACTATTTTCAAAATTGTTATTTTCATTATCATGATAATTAAACCACCAAAAGCAATTAATTTCCTTCGAATTCACTCCACTTAAAATTGGTCTTTAACTAAAATCAGTCCCCTTTAAAAATCAAGCTTTCAGTGGATATTTTTGGATAATTATGTCATTTCTTCTTATTGCCAAGTACGGAAATAGATGATTATCTACCACTCAATTAAGGAAGCGTCTTTTTACCACAGAACACCACAGAATACCACAGAATACCACAGAACACCAAAAATATACCACAGAACTTTGAAATATAAATACTTCAGACATTATATTATTGTTATTGTTAATTCTTTTTAATATTTGACATTTATTATTCAAAAAAATTTAATTTTCTTATTGAGGGTCGGCTCACTATCGCTTCGCCCCCAACTGAATTGGCCTATAATTGGGTCTATACCAAAAACACCTACCGGTATTAAAACCAAAATATACAAAAAATATTTAGTCACAACAATTGTAATTCTGTGGTATATTTGTGACATTTACTTTTTGTTTTTGTAGTTGTCATTTTTGTTTAATTTTATGTTAAGAGTTTTCACAATAAGTACATGTATATTATTAAATATTGAATAATATATAAACCAGTCCTTTATGGGCTACCAAATACTTTCAAAAAGATATTTGAAGTTGTTGTTGGACAGTTATTTGAGTTGAATAATAAAATATTATAAGTGTGTCTTCATAAAAGTCAAAAATTTCAAATTTGATGATTTGAGACTTTTATGTTGATGTGTGTATATCTTCTCCAATTAATGTCTAGAATTCATGCAGGGTCTTAAATTGTGTAGAGGGATGTTAGTAGTTGTCTCCAGCATTGTCCAGGGAAACGTTTTCTGACAACACTAGCGGCAACTCAGATGGACATCACAAACTAGTATATTAGCTTGGCTCTTGAAACACTGAATAGATTCTTGATACACTTGAAGCAGTTCAAAACCAAATACTGTCGGCAAGTCAGATGAAACACTGTATACACATACTTTACTTGAGATGAAATAAAAGTCATTGGACAATATTTCAGATGTTTATGAAATTTTGTATGCATTTAGAAATAGTTGAACTGCATCTAAATAATTAAAAACTAGCATATGTAGCATTACTATATAGATTCTATATTTCGAGTCCAAAATGATGATCTGAGCGAGTTCACTGGCACATTAAAAGTACAAAAATTTAATAAGTTTATCTAATTTTGACACTCGTCGTAATCACCAATTCATCAAGCCAATTAACATGTCATTTAAGTTTTCACACCTGAGACATCAAATACATTTAATTGGGTGTCTTCCTGCTATTCCTACATTTTGAAAATAAATAGTCCTTCTATTCCTATTGTTCAAAAACAATGGCAATGCTTAATTTGACTATGGTGCCGTTTGAACAATGAGTTCTAATCAGTTAAACGGAAAAGTTTTCATATGGGCAGACATTATAAGTAAAAAACACAAGTGTATAAAAAATTGGAATTTTTATGTAACCAAAACATTTTCTGAGTGTAATGCAGAACATTTGTGTAACATTACAGAATATGTTCATAGTACTTCAGTTGTCAATACTATTATGTCTTAAATGTTTAGTAAATATGTTGAACAGTGGCAATGCAATTTACAGTCAGAGAAAGCTTTATCTGGTAAAGGTGGTAACAAACTTCAAACATATAATTTATTTAAGATCGGTTTTGAAACAGAAAGTCAGGGACCGCTGTGCGTCGCCAATGTCGCAATTTGCGATTTTTATTTCATCTGGCGACAAAATACGGCTGCTGGCGATATTTCTGCCAACATTTTCCTATGTCAAAATTTTCATTTCTTGACAATATCGATCTTCATTTAAATTGGTAAAATAAATTGTACGAAATTTTACCTGGCGACAAGTTTATGACTTTGTTTATGACCCCAAGCTAATCAACGGTTACAACAGGTGTCATAATCTGTTGTTACAGGTAATCCATTTATCGGATGGGTCATTAATGATCATTAACATTAATTCATTCAAATAGAATTGGTCAGTCAGCTTTGTCTTTTCATTTGAATAAATGTTCATACGACAACACAATTTGCAATGTTTACCGTAGTTTAATGAAGAAAACGTAATTGACAGAAAGTCTAAAACCATAATCAAATTATACAAAGACAAAGTTTTTTCTTGTTTTCCGTAAAAAAATAGCAAATTCAGACTTAATTTGTCTTTGCATGCCCTCAGTTAAGATACGAAAATAATAAAATCGGCCGCCATATTGTTGATCATATTTACCTCTTCTACGACTATGTATAATCCTCCAAAGAAGGAGCACACCGAATAAAGAAAGATAACTCAATTTTATTTTTTCCTACCATTGGGAGACCTACATTAGATATGTCTAAGATATGTCTACATACTTCTGACTGAAGAATTCATATGTTTATGTATTTTGAGATATGGGTAGAGTTAAAGAGGGTCTTAGTAGCAGGATGGGTAATGTTTGAAGAGTGCCTTGGTCATCTTTTTCTGTACTCTTTATTTTTAATACAAATTTTCACTATTCTGTCAATCTAAACACCCATTATTATGTTTTCTTCATTCAATTACCAATTGTTTTCTCTTTATTTTTTAATTTAAAACAATTTTCTATTCTGTAGCATATACAGACCATAACTAAGCTAATTATATTCTTATACATATGAAATACTGACAAAGAAAATAAAAGTACACATGTTTTTTTGTATGTATATAAACCCTATGCTATAACTTACTTAGTGTAACATGTTCAATGATGTAAAGTGCAGGCTGAGTGCATAAGAAATTTAAATTGAACATAGTTTGAATTTTTTTAGAAGAAATCAAGACTCTAGCTGGCCCTATAAAAGTTGGCTCAAAGTTTTCAAAACTGGCGACAAAATTTAGGAGCTGGCGATTTTGCTGGCTCCAACTTTTTGGGAGCCAGAGCAGCCCTGAAAGTTATTGGACAATTCCAATGTCATTTTAACAAAGGAGTTCTTTTGTCAAATTTCGATGTGGTGTAGCACCACTGGAAAGCATTATGTTTTGACAATCTAATCAGATGAATCCCTTGTTTATTCAACTATTCCTAGATGAATTTCTTACAAATGACATACAAGATTTTAGGAGGAATAAACTACTTAAATGAATTATACCTTGCATTATCAGATGGCAATTAGAATTCAATCAATTCACAATTTTGTAAATAGTTGATTATTTTGAAATTTATTAACAGAATTGGGAGAACAAACTTAATCTTATTAGTGTAATTTTTTATAGAAAAACTTTTTTTTTAAATCATGACAATAAATTGTTTTCAAAAGATTTTCATAAAATATAGTTAACCCTTACCATGCTAAGCCCGTCATATGACGGGATGACCCAGACCACCGTTATTTGGCTCTAATGGCTCTCCATTCTTTTAGAGGTCAACTTTATGATACTTATTTCAAACTGATTCATGTTCCTCAACCTGAGGCTATCTATTGTCATGTTTCTCATGTTTAAGTAGCATTTTGAGCTCAAATACGAACTTGCAAAATTGAAATCGGATAAAACTGGTTTTTCTGAGGGTGGGCTTCCTTCTGTGTCTCACACAGGAAGTTCAGAGGCCAAGACTTTCAAAAATAGTGTAAACCCGCAGGCATATATCTACTGATCATAATTATTATTGAAATACGCAGAGAAACGACTACTTCCGGTTTCAGGTCCAGTTGAAGTCCAAAATCGGAAAAAATCGTGAAATTCCGTATTTTTTGTCCAAATGACCTTCTTTAGACTGGTGTTCCCAGATCAGTTTCACTCCAACCTAAGAAATGTTGGGGTTAATTTGTTTACTGGGGTCCACTGTACATGCAGACTACAGCTGGATACCTATATCAGCATCCCTCGGTCTTTGGGGTCAAGAAATAGCATGGATTTTTCTAGCATTCCGCAGGGTCCGGTATTCGGACCCATTCCCAACGGCAAAAACCCTACATTTTTCCCAATTTTGGGAGCAAAATTCCCAAACGAACACAAAATTTATTTTCATCTTTATTATTCATGACAGAGATGTTTATTTTGTTCAACCGCTAGCTTTATGCCGAAAATCGCTAGCAAGTATTGTGTAAATCCGAGTTAAAACATAATGACTGACAGAACAACATTGACAAACAATGGCTGCCATAAACAGGAAGTGAAGAAAATTACAAAACCAGATCAGATTCCGAAACGGATAAGGCTACAATTCGGGTTTGCCGATTAAATACAATAAATAAATTTTAAAAATCCAAGAATGTGACAGCTTTGAAAATCCAACACTAAAATTGAAAAGAAAAAAAAAAGAAATGGAAATATTTTATACAGAAACTCAAAATTATTTTAGTTCACAAATTTTCATGTCAAAATAAAATAAAATGTGACAATACTTTTCTTTATCACTAAAGACTGTTGATATTATATGATTTTATAAGGTAAACTACAGATCCAAGAGGTAATTTCTTCTAAATTTTGAACTGCCAGTAAAAATCTGGAAGAGCAAGTGGATTTTATAAAATGTTAGCCTGCTTGGCCAGTTAAAATACATCTTATTTCTATCCCTGAATTATTTATTATATTAACCATTTTTATTGTTAAAGCCTTAAGCTTTCAGTTTGTAGATAAAAAAGAGGGGTAAATATTTATCACATGTGTGCTTTAAGAACTTGTTGTTTTGACACTAAATAAACTTGACTGGCTTGTTAAATTTAAAACCAAAAAGGAACAGAAAATTGAATTATTAATAGCATTCATGTAGTTTCTTACTTTATTTTCACCAAAAAAGAAAATTTTTAATGAACTAAACACACTTAAACTAACATCTGGTATATTGGTTGTTTTTCCCAATTTCATTGAAAATCGCGTTAAAAAATTCCCAAAACTGGCAAGGGTCCTTTTTCCCAAAATACCCAGATAAACCCCTGAATAGGATGAAAAATCGTCAAAAATGACACTATTTGCACCTGTTGTCTATATTATATAAATCAACATTCCAGTCAGTTAAATTTTTAAGAAGGTCGGTTTTATTGTAAACTCTCTGAAATTGAAAGATCTTGGGAAATCTGGGTAACCGTCTGAAAATGTAGGTCATCGTCATCTCCAATGTCTCTAACAAGCACACGATAGGTACAAACTTGGTATGTATATGCAAAAATTTCAAGCCATCAGTGAAGATTTCATGGCAAAATTGCCTTAATTGGGTCACAATTCTGAAATCGCACAATAAATAAAGTATGAAGCCCAAAAGCAGAGATGTTACAAAGTAACCCAGAAACGCAAATAAAAAAAAAATTTTGGGAGTGTACGTTTCACAGACACTTTTATATATTTCATGCGCTGATAAATGCCCCTTCCGATAAACAAATCTCTTTTTCTTTTCACTGATCAAAACTAGATGGTCACGATATGATGAACTTACATAAACATCTGCTTTGGATAGGTTATACTCGTGAGTGTCAGTGCTCTTTCTTAAATTTCGTAAATTCCAGATTATGTAAACTCCCGCTACATTAACTGGTTCCTAATTTTGAGAAACATGTGGAGCCAACGAAAAAGAAAAAGAAGTTGCAATACCAGATAACAGAAAAATTTCCCTCCACATTGAAGATTTTTTTTGAGAGCGATAGCTCCTCAAAGGAAAAAGCCACAAAATGCTTAAAACACGCAGAAGCAGAATGCATAAACTATGGTGCCATGACAAGCACTGCAGTCTAAACTTTGGCTTCCAGGTTAAAAAAATATCAACCAAACAAACTAAATTTAATTTATAGATTAAATTAAGTCCTTTAGAAATTATGTATCTAAGCTTTAAAAAAAACTTCATCAAATATATCTGTATCACACAGGCACTTGTTTCTATCCATGGGATACAACTTATTGTCAAAAGAGATAGATTTAAGAGATAACTGTATTTGAAGTTTACGGACGCCCATACACCTTATCGCTATTTGTCCGCCATTACTGGACATCACAATGGTTCCAGTACAATTTTGACGTCGTAATACAAAATTTCTGACGCCACAATGGAAAAGTGATTGTTGTATGACGTCAATAGTTCAAGCGGGGCAGATTATCGGGTCAACAGGGACAGATTTCCAAATAGCGATAAGGTGTATTGGTAGTTTTACTGTGGCAAATTGAGTTTATCTGGCGACGCGTAGCAGAGACAGGTAAACGGTTATATGCGATAGTAAAACTACCAATGATACAAAATTATTGCATTAGAATAACCCTTTGACCGCTTTAGGGACATACATGTCCCTTATATACAGACCTTGCTTGGGACATATACATGTATGTCCTTCGTTAGACAATGACAAGGAAACAAAGTTTTCCATTCGGCATTTAAGCCGGTTGTGCCAACCACCTTTCCATTTTAGGAGGTGGTCGATTTTTTTTTCTTCAAATTCTGGATTATTTTCGGTTCTGCACCGTAAAAATTTAAATACTAATGGCGCCTCGCTGATTTGTTTTCATTGCCAAAAAAGCCGATCGTCAAATTTCAATGTTTTCTTTTTTTAATCGGGGGAAGAGAAAGGCAGATGACAATGGTGATAAGGAAAATTCTAGGCCAAATAAGTCAACTAAAACAGATAGTTGTATTGAAATTGAAAAAAAAAAAGCATCAAAACAACGGAAAAGGCACGCAAGCAAAAGATAAATATGAACAGGACTTTAAATGGCTAATCGTCACAGAGGGAGGATATTACTGTTCTGTTTGCCAAAAATACAGCACTAAAGCGAGGAACAGGACAGAAACTTGGATGGATAGGCCATGCATTCGCAGGAGGAGGGAGTCCTGCAAAAGCCATCTGCTATCCGAGATGCACAAAACTAATTTGTCAAATGAAAGGCTAGCAGTGATTTATATTTATTTTTGTTCAATTCCATTTAATCCTTCTTTTTGTGACCCCCACCCACAGTAAAAAAAATCCGGTTGGAAATGTTTTAAAAAAAAACCACCTGGTTGCAAGTGTTTTTTTCAAAACACCCACCTTACCTTAGTGAAAAAAGGAGAACACTGGGAAAGTTTCGAAACAAACCGAAGAATGTCAAATTTTATGAAATCTGCTTTAAGCATGATTTTGTGTAATGTGCGTCCAAAATAAGGTCAGTCAGGGGTACTACTTGTGCAAGTAATCTTTATTTACTTGAAGAAGTAAATAATAATATACTTATATAAGTAAATTTTGTAATGTTCATTTTTTCTTATAATGTTTGAATAATCTCTCCGTAATTTTCTCAAAAATTTACTTGTATAAATAAATTTTTACAATCCCTAAAATTCTCAAGTTTTCAGATGTAAAAAACAAGCCTTTAACAATTTTTCTCAGGTTAGCTCATAACTTATAATTAGAGTTCAATGTTTCATCTCATTAATTCAACAAAGAAACTAATTGGGCAAAGATCTTAAGTATTTGCGCAAGGCCTTCAAAAATGGCCCCTTGGGGGCTTGTAAATGATCAGTGTTCCGAAGATAACCGACAAATGAGATTTTCATTGTCCTTGAAATCACACTTAAATGATTAGTAAAGACATCTGCAAAGGACAGACTATTAAAAACTCTATTAGAGCAAAGAAGTCCTGAGAAATTCAAGAAAAGATTGATTGATTGATTGTTGGTGCAAATATTTCATGCATATTCAGGACGAGAACAAATTAACAATAAATACAATAGGTAGGTTCTGTAATAGAGGCGTCTGGGATTGAGGTCGGAGAAATTTAGACTGCCACGGGAAATGAGGGTATATTGGATAGGGACAGAAATTTAGCCTTGCAACAGGTCACCTACGGACCCCTCAAAGAGTTGTTGCAAAGGTTCTTAACGTGTAAAGAGCATGGCACTCTCTTTACACGAGGCATCAGATTTAACGTCCCCATTCTGACCGGACGTGGCTGCAAATTGGTACATCCCACACAGCCAAACGGACCCCCCACTTTGACGAGGGTTTTACCACCGGTCGGAGGAAGACCAATGGTGACCATACTTCTATTCCCTAGTCACCCTTGGGGTTTCAAGAAAAGAAGATAGTATGACTTTTTTACTTGTATAAGTAAAAAAATCTGAATGTCTAAGGGACATAACTTAGCCAATAAAATAATTACCTATACAAATAAATATAATACACTTGTGTAAGTATCCTAAAAAATTCACTTATATAAGTATATTAATATTTACTTCTTCAAGTAAATAAAAATTACTTGTACAAGTATTACCCCTGATTGAAGGGAAACCCCTGTTTTGACATATGAACAAATTTCCAGTGATTTCGCACATGCCTTCCAAAAATAATTATAATTTTGGATAAAATAAATACTACATAAATAGGTTCAGTCTGAACCAAATAGATGGCCAAGGACAAGAAGCAAAGCATTAAATATTTCATTTTGATGAAATTTGCCTGAAAATGTAAAAAAAAAATATTAGTAGATGCAGAGACATTTAATACAATATTGTATCATATGTCTCTGGTGGATGGCATTAATTTTAATGGAAAACAGTTAAACATGGAACTTATGTTTGACCTATCAATTTGACCTTTTCTGTCTCTATTGAAGACTAAAACAATAATGAGAAAAATTCTCTTTATGTTACATTGGATATGACGAAATCAGGTAATGTGCATTCTCACCTGCTGTGCAGACACAGGGGATTCCACTGCATTGGGTTAACCTCATAATGGCAGATTTTATGCCAGAAAATGCAGTCTGATAATGTTTTCTTAAATTGTATAGATATAGGAAGATGTGGTATGAGTGCCAAGGAGACACAGCATTAAAAATAAACATCCTGTATGACACAACGTTCATTCTTGAAAAATCACAGTCCAAGGATTAAAAAACTTGCAGACCTGCCAACTTTCCAGCTTTATGGGGGATGAGAGGTGTTGACCTGACCCTTATAAAACTCAACTATTTATTCTAATTACTTTTAGAAAAAAAGCCATTAAGAGGAGTATAAAATACATTTAAACACATGTATACTTATTCAAAACTATAGATGTTCTAATTAAGAACACTAATGACATGTATAGATATGCACTAGGTCCTCTTGTGTTTAAAATCCCCCATTGAGAGTTTGAAAAGTTGGCAGGTATGAAAAGGGAGAAATACCATATGTGATAAACAATAAATTGACAACACCATCACCAAAAGAAAAATAGACACACAGACAAACAACAGCCCTCAAAACACTTCACAGAGAACTACAAATTGAGTATCATAAAAGAATCCAACCAAATATGGGGTAAACTCAGGTTATCCAGAAGGGTCAATCAACCCATCCTGCTCCACTAGTAACACCTACTGCATAACTCCTGGTGAAATACATTATGAAGCAAAATACAATATTAGACTCGTAAAGGTATTTGGTGTAGTTTCAGTCCTGAGAAGGCAGATATTTTTCCTAAAACATGAATTTTAATGTTGTATGAGATTGGATTGGAATGTCTTAAAAGATTAAAAGATATGCAAAATACGCTAAATTGGCTTTGATTAGATTACAAAGGGGAAATATGTCCCTCATCAGACAATGACAAGGAAAGCTTTTGGGGATTATTCTAAAAGGACAAATAATACAGGGACTTGAATATTGAATTAAATTTAATGGAACTGACATATTTCAATGCCTTTCTTCAACTAATTATCAAACATTCTAATATGATGACCTATATATTGTTAACCAGTATAATCACTGTATATTTACTTTTAGCGCAGACGCATAGATACACAAAATTGACTGTTCCCCGTTACGCCCATCTTATTTATACGACCAGGTAAACTCAATTTTTGACAGTAAATCCCACGTTTTATGTAGGCCAAGCTTCGAATACAATATGGTTATCTCTATTCTGATGCAAAATAAACAAATCAGTCCATTTCAGTTATTGTTTCGATGTACAGTGTCATAAAACGAAAATTCCGCGAAATGGTGTGATCGTCTTTGGCAACTAAACAAGGTGACGTCATGTATGCTTCCAGTGTTAAGTGCAAACACCAGGCGTTTTAAGGCTTCTTGTATGCTCAGAATGTAATAAAATAACACAAAAAGAACAAATTTAGGTGAAGAATGCGATTTTTTTCATTTGTTATGGAATAATTTTATATCATTAATATTATTATATGTGGGGTAAAACGGAACAGCCAAAACAGCATCGTGTGTATAGGGCTTTCACGGTTGACAAAATTACAGAATTTGTCCTACTAGAATCGCTCAAGATAAAAGAATTGAATATAAATGTCCAACCCATGGTTAAATGAAAACAAATCTACGGGTGCCATGAATTATTTCTTAAGTAAAGTCAGTATTACAAAAAATTATTTTGAAAAATGTACTGTATTAATAAAAGAGAATTGAACAATTCAGAATGATTCAGGATTCGTATTCTTTGAACAGTGAAAGATGAAAATAAAAGAAATGCTACTGGGATCACCTCTAGTGTAAAATCATTGAATAAATTATCCTCAAGTAAACCAATATTAAAACATTAGTGGCAATTTAACAGTGCTAAGAATGTCAACACCAAAAATTACACTGCTTTCATTTGTTCTACTTTGAACAGATTTTAATTATTTTTTCCCAGGTTCTCCGTGTTTGAAACTTGAATGCTATAGATGGTACCTAGTATGTGACATGCCTAACTCAAACAGTTTACTTCAACATTATTCATTATTCAAACTTCGCACAGTGATTACAAATAGATTGTGGGTAACTTGGTAATTTTTGTCAATTTGAATACTAAAGACATGAAAGAGGATACCTAGTATGTGTCTTGCCTAACTCCAACAGTTTTCCATCAATATAACTTATATTTCTGATAGTTTTCCCCACCTATTCACATTCTTCAAGCTGGAAAATGTGAGCAATTCCGGTGACACGTCCTATCACCATGTCTATAGGAAGTGGCCCCCGAAGTTTGCTCACATTGAAGATGTGTACCTTCTAGTTTAGACAGATTTGAATTAGTTTTTCTCAGGTTTCCCATGTGTGGAACCTAGTCATTTGTTGTCATTGAGTGCTACAGAGGGTACCCAGTTTGTGACATGTGTAACTCCAATAGTTTTCCATCAACATTTTTAAATCTTTTCAATTTAAACCAAATAGAGAATTTTTCTTTCAAAACTGTTGGAGTAATTTCACAGACTTTTGGGATATTTTCACTGAAACTAAATTTTGAAATAAAGTTGGTCTGCTAGCCTTCCCATTGAATCACCTAAATGTACCTGAAACCTTGACTGTATTTGCACAACCTTGTTCGGTATAACTCTTAACCAATCAACAAAGGAATTGAAGGCAGCCGCTATTCAATGAAAAGTGATGTTGCAGTTCATATTGTATTAGAATCATTATCTTTTGTATTGGTCCCAGTTTATAGTATGGTGACAAGTAAGGTAAATTTATATAATTTAATGGACTGAAATACCTCTGGCTAATTAACCAGATTTTCTAAACGAAAAATCGGTTATTGGGGTTGTATAGCGGGCAGGTGGGCGGGTGGCTGCCAAACAGTGTCCGTTTATTTACATGAAAACGCTTTGACTAAATTTTTTCAAATTTAGCTATGTTGTTTCCTGTGACTAAATGAAGGTCAAGTTCAATTTTCACGATTTTAGCTTTTCTTGTTGTTGAGTTATAGCCCTTCCCAGGAATTCAATTTTTGATGAATTACTCCATTTCTGTACAAATGGAAATAAGTCATTTTTAAAAAGATTTTTAAAAGACATTGTATTAATGATAAATGACATTTTGGATTTTTTTTTCTTTTCTTTTGTAAATTGTTTGAAGAATTATGTGGTAGGTTTGTTTGTTATTCTGTATAAACTAATTTTCTGAATGCTATATATATAACTTTTTTATGGAGTGAACTCATTTAATTAGGTAATAATGTATTTTATTAAAGGATATATTTCATTTCATTACATTGTGTAGATAAAGTTGTTGACATTGATAGATTAGATGCAGATCTATATTAGTTTGTGACAAATGAAAGAAAAATATTTGGAACTATTAATTATATTTAATTATAATTTGAAAATAGATATACATTGTGTAACATTGTGTAACATCATAACTAATTTTAGAGAACTATTTTTAGTGGTTAAATCATATTTAATTTTAGAGAACTATGCTTGCTTTATTAGTTAAACCATATTTCTGTTCAAAGGAAATTACTCAAACTTATTCCATGAATCAGTAATGATAACATATGTATATAGATTCTGTTCAATTAATTTTAGTCATTAGTTGTCAAAATTTCTTTATAACTATTTTTTTTGAGTCATGTGTTTTATGAAGGTAGATGTCACAGTTGTAATGTGGTATTTTATTTTTGTTTTGTGTGTTAATGTTTAATTTTTACATGATCCTGTTTGGGGTTCAGATTTGCAGTTATCATTTTCATTATAATTAGATAATAATCTATTTTAAATACTCAGTCACTATCCAAATTCAGAGCTGTTTTAAGCTTAAATGTTGTGTCCATACTTGCTCAACTGTTCAGGGTTCGACCTCTGCAGGAAAATCCGGTTTTTGTCACTCGACAGCCTCTTGTTTTGGTCTTATTTTGAAAATAAATATAATACCATTTGATTAAAGCATGTCATAGAGTGCCAAAGTTGTGCAGATTTTTGAAAACTGTGGTCAAAGGTCAAAAGGGGGATTTTAAAAAATCGGAATTTTTGGACATTTTGGACAATTTCTTGGTAGTACCTCATGATAGCTGAGAAAAATTTTCTATGGAATCATGCTCTGGGAATGCTCCACGAATTCAGCTCGTCATATTTATGCCTGACTGCCAGAGGCTAGTGATGTATACCCCTGCTTCCAACATATATGAAAATGAAAAAAAATATCTTTATCTACGGAAATTATCGACAAAAAATATTCATATTTAATATTTAGCTATACAATATAGTATATGACAGCATATAAAGATATTTTTGGGAAAGTTTTGTTAAAATGCCATAAAGAACAAAGGAGAAATAAGTACTTTTAAGTTAACACCCGGTCCATGATTTAATGAAAAAATGACGAAATTCATTACTGATTATTTAAACCCAAAATAAGGTTGGAACTATAAAACTATTCTTGGTGCATAAATGTCAGCATGAACACGATAGTATATGAAGTTTTTTTTATGTTAATATGTCAATCAGTACAAGAGCAATAGCATATTGAGAACTTGTGTCCCCCTTTATTTTATAAAACAAGTTAAAAAAAATGACATATTTAGCAGACTTAACTAAAACTGATTTGAAAGCCCAATATATATGTGAATTACAAACAAAAACACGATTCACAGAGTTATTACGCTACAAAGGAAGCGGCTGTCTAGGAATATAATACACTAACACTAGACATCAATATACACGTCCATTTGAAAAAAGGTAACGGAATACTAAGAAACAAATATGTTGATGTCATGGTATGTTATACAAAAATATATCTCCAGTTGGTTTGAAAGCGCACCAACCGCGTCAAGGTCGGAGACCACTGGCAGGTTTGCTTGTTTTAGTTTTGGTTTGTTTTGGGGTTTTTTTTGTAGAGAGGGAGAGAGAGAGAGAGCTCCCCAACCACATCAAGTTGGAGGCCACTAACAGCAGAAAACTTGAAATATTGGGCATTGAGATTAATAGTTCAATCATCATCCTTATCGTAGCAATCTTCTAAAAAAATCTGATGAGTAAGCTGGTTTCTACAATCACCACGGCCCTGACAACAACAAATGCTGGTGCATGACAAATCTTGTTTGTAGCATATGCAAGATTTGCTACAAATAGTTTTGCCTTTACATGTACAAACAAGGTCCTGTAAAAAGTCAGAGGACATTGGATTCAAAATACTAGTATACTGAAACTATGGAGCTATTCCCAATATCCATATTCCAAAAGTGACCTAGGTGGTGGTTTTGCGATATAAGCATTCATCCAGACGTACACTTAGATTGAAACTCAAAGAATGTGCTGTCTGAATGATGCATCAGAAGGAGGTAGTAAGCACCCTTAGAAAGTGCAGACTTTCACTCTTGAGTTTATTCAGATCACCATGTACTGATTGAGCATTGCTTCTGGGGTCAAATTGATCCGTGATGACATGACTTTTCACTGCAACAGATGTGTCAATATTAGAACCAGCTAGATACATGCATGGGTTTTGTTTCGACGCCTTGTAATTGTCTTTTTTGCCAGTTCCAATTAAAGAAGACGTGTCGCATCATGTAAGAGCGTGAGCAGCTGGTAGTGTGCCAGTCAGTGGTCCAATAAATAAAAAAAGTTGCATATGTTGTGAACAGGTAAACACCGTCTTGCGTCTTTGGTTGAAGAAACGCTTCCAGTCTGAAACCACAATTCATCATGTTTGACATCTGAGGAAAAGACCTTCTTAGAAATAAAACATAAGTATCTGATGATTTTAATATAATGCGACCCCTGGAATAACTTTTTACCATCTGTTCATTAGCAAAATGAGACGGCAGAACAATTCTTATATCTGCCTCTTCAGTCACTTACAGATCTGGCACAAAATTGCTTCACAGTCTATAGATTTTGAAAAGATCCCTCTAGGAATATTTTGTCATGGGCTTGCACATCAAAATCATTGTAGTGCGGTATGCAAAGTCACCTACAAATCTTGTCAACCCCTGTTTAATTTCAGGTGCACAAAGAAATTTCTTACTATCTTTAATTGATCTGCATTCAATGTCTTGAAGAACCTTAGATCTACCAACATTTGAAATAGACTTTGTTCTCTCTTTGACGCATTCCCCGTTTCCATTCTCAATTTTACTCCTTATTCTTTCTGATGATTTTGTAGAATGTTCCTCATCATGTCGATCAAACACGTCCATGACACACCCGAAGTTTTCAAAACAAGCTATTAGGATTATAAAGGCGTCCTTGGCCAAATCTCCAAAACTGTTGTACCTTTTTACATAAAGACTTTGTACAATACCCATACCATCTGTGATCACGGGTGTACTGGTTTTTGTCGAGCCTTCGACTTTTGTCGAAAAGCGAGACATAGAGATCCTACATTCCATCGGCGTTGTTGTCGTCAACGGCGTCCACAAATATTCACTCTGTGGTTAAAGTTTTTGAAATTTTAATAACTTTCTTAAACTATCCTGGATTTCTACCAAACTTGGACAGAAGCTTGTTTATGATCATAAGATAATATCCAAAAGTAAATTTTGTAAAAAAAAAATTCCATTTTTGTTCAGCCTTGGACTTTTATTGAAAATGCGAGACATAGCGATCCTACATTCCGTCGGTGTAGTCGTCGTCGGCAGCATCCACAAATATTCACTCTGGGTTTAAAGTTTTTGAAATTTTAATAACTTTCTTCAACTATCCTGGATTTCTACCAAACTTGGACGGAAGCTTGTTTATGATCATAAGATAATATCCAAAAGTAAATTTTGTAAAAAAAAAAATTCCATTTTTTCCGTATTTTACTTATAAATGGACTTAGTTTTTCTGCCAGGAAACATTACATTCACTCTGGGGTTAAAGTTTTTGAAATTTTAATAACTTTCTTAAATTATCCTGCATTTGTACCAAACTTGGACAGAAGCTTGTTTATGATCATTAGATAATATCCAAAAGTAAATTTTGTAAAAAAAAAATTCCATTTTTTCTGTATTTTACTTATAAATGGACTTAGTTTTTCTGCCAGGAAACATTACATTCACTCTGGGGTTAAAGTTTTTGAAATTTTAATAACTTTCTTAAACTATCCTGGATTTCTACTAAACTTGGAAGGAAGCTTGTTTATGATCATAAGATAGTATCTAGAATTAAATTTTGTAAAAAAAAAATCGTTTTTTAAGTATTTTACTTATAAATGGACTTAGTTTTTCTGCCAGTTAACATTACATTCACTCTGTGGTTAAAGTTTTTTAGATTTTAACAACTTTCTTAAACTATCTTGGATTTGTACCAAACTTGGACAGAAGCTTGTTTATGATTAAAAGCTAGTATCTAGAAGGAAATTTTGTTAAAATTTTGTCTCATTTTTTCCGTATTTTACTTATAAATGGACTTAGTTTTTCTTCCAGTTAACATTACATACAGTCTGCAGTTTAAGTTTTTAAAACATTTATTAGATTCATAAACTATCCTGGATTTTTACCAAACTTGGACAGAAGCTATTTACAATCAAAAGATAGTATAGAGAGGAATATTTTTATTAATTTTTTTCCTCATTTTTGTTGAGCCTGCAATTAACAACAAAAGTAGGCGAGACACTGGGTTCCGCGGAACCCTTACGATTTTTTAATGCAGGGTTATCACACACTCAGCTAAAGGTATTCATTTCCGTACAGTACCACATGAGAGTGCATTGTAATCATTATCCATATGAAAATAATTGTCATTTACTAACCAGGCAAAAATACTTATCAGAGAGGTAGGAATAAAGCTGTTGGAATACTAAATTTTGACTCAAATAGATAGTAATAATTTGAAATTTCGAACGATAGTAAACTGCTTTTCACAATTGTTTCTGCATCATGAAGGATGCAAGTTAATTTTTTCAGTTCAACCAGTAGCTATTAACAATGCATGCTGAATGATGCAGCACCTTGCCCTTGAAGTAATTTATGGAGCGTAAACTTACCACTGGATAGTCTGCTGGTAATTTGTGTCTTTTAAAACAAAATTGGCACGCTAAAATGACTCGACATGCCTTAATTGCTTATCTCGTTGTATGACTTTTGTCTGCAGAATAAATATTTGGACCATTCTAATGGTAATGCCATGGAGCATGTTTATAACGAAAGTTGATTCATCATCAAACGCATTGGTTTTTTCCCAATTCAAATGTATCAAAATTTATTCTTCTTGTACATGTATAGGCTTTATAACACGACCTGAGCTACTTTACTTGTTCTTATTCAATGGAATTAGCACTGCCCATAATTTTCTGGATTAATTCGGATGTGTTCCAATGTGGTTTCAAATAAGTCTATTCTAAAAAGTCACCTCAAAAGTTATTAAACCTTAACATTTTTACTTATTCAAGCATCTAGACACAAACATTGATACAAATCTATATTCTTATTTAAAAAAATTGAGAAAATGCATATTTAATTCAATGTGAAAAACACAGCAATTCATAAGTTAGGGGAAAATAGGAAAAGGGAGCTTAACATAACTTATTAAGGTGAATATTGAACAGTAAAACTGCTATATTATGAGTATTATGAAAAGGCTTGTAAAAGTTGATTTGTATATTCTATCAAACTTTGATATATTAAAACTTCTTAATTTAAAAAAGAAGATGTGGTATGATTGCCAATGAGACAACTGTCCACAAGAGACCAAAATGACACAGAAATTAACAACTATAGGTCACCGACGGCCTTCAACAATGAGCAAAGCCCATACCGCATAGTCAGCTATAAAAGGCCCGAAATGACAATGTAAAACAATTCAAACGAGAAAACTAACGGCCTCATTTATGTACAAAAATGAACGAAAACAAATATGTAACACATAAACAAACGACAACCACTGAACTACAGGCTCCTGACTTGGGACAGGCACATACATACATAATGTGGCTGGGTTAAACATGTTAGCGGGATCCCAACCTCCCCTAACCTGGGACAGTGATATAACAGTACAACATAAGAACGAACTATAAAAATCAGTTGAAAAGGCTTAACTCATCAGATGGACAAAATACAAGTGGACGTGGCAGGGTACTTGTACATCCAAACAACAAAAGACAGTAGGAACAGATCTGAGAGTACTCGCAGTTATCTGACAGCTAGTTCAAAGCCACTAACAACTAATAAAAATCATGCATCTAAGACTAAATTATCAATCCGTACACATGCAACATCCAATGGATTTAGTGTAAAGACGTCATAAAAGTCGGAGAAAACATGACCTTGTGCAATGCCAAGATACGGGTATCGACAGATTGTAGATCCATGAATGTGTATATGTATAAAACATACTAGTAATATAATTAGTTTGCTTTTAATTTACTGATAACAAAATCAATATTTATACCAATAAAACAATATTCAATGATCTTATTACAGTGTTGAATTGGTAACCTTTTAGAATAAGTTTATTTAAAGGAGCGATAAGTTTACAAGGATCATTTCTAAATTTCCGGCACGGTTAACAACATTTCCGTAAAATGAGGATGTGCTATCCCGCTTGAAATAAGTTTTCTACAGGTACAACCAAACTTCAAAACCAAATCTTTATATCTATGGAAAAATTTAGTAAAGGTTTTAAGTAATTTATGGTAACGATATCCCTGGTTTAATAATTTACCAGTAATACATAGATTACATTCGTTAAAATCAAAACGTCACAACAGACACGGAATAGCGAACGAGCTGTGAAATATAAACACCGTAAGATGGTGCCAAAGGAACATCACCATCTAAAATGGAAAATTAACAATAGGGAACGAAAAATCGTCCCTTTTGTCGTAAATTTTAGTGTGGAGTTTCCGTTTAAAACCGAAATATCTAAATCTAGGAAAGGACAGTTATTACCGTTTAAATTTGATTTATTTAAAGTAAGTTCCTTGGGGTAAATTTCAGCAGTATATTGAGAAAATTCTTGATTATTTAACGAAAAATATCATCAAGATAACGGTAAGTGTTGTTGAATTTATCAATTAAATGCAATTTCGACGGGTCTTTACTGAGTTTAGTCATAAACTGTGATTCGTAACAGTACAAAACAAGTCTGCTATTAAAGGGCACAATTAGTGCCCATAGGGATACCTACAACCTGTCGATAAACTTTGTTGCCGAAACGTACATAAATATTATCAAGGAGAAAATTAACAGCTTCAATCATCTCATCACACCTCCAGTAAGTATATCTAGCATATTTGCCTTTCTCATTAGAGAAGTATTGGTTGTACCACTATTTTTTGTCAAAATTGACTACGGTTGATGTATGTAAGAAATTTAATATACTTTGACAGACAGTAAGATTGAAAAAAATGTCACATGCAATTGAAATTCTTCAAATTCTCTCTATGTGTATTTTCATCTGATATTTAATTTTGATATTAAATGAAAGCTGATACATTACTCTTTCATTTCATAGCAAATATTTGCTGATATCTTCATTCAGGAATTAGTTATAAGCGTTCCCATGTTTGATAATGAAAAGAAAAATCGGAAAATCACGCTTTACCGCGATTTTACAAAAACTGCACCGTGGGAAAACTCTGTCAGGGCTAAAATGATAGTATAATGTTTACTCTATCATCATGGTGATTTTCAGCTGTGAGGTATGTCGGTCCATTAAACTCTTAGAATAAGCGACTTTTCTTGATTTGTCACTCCACTATTATAATATAGGGCCTCGTGGCGAGTGGTCTAAGTAGTTACTACTGTAATCACTAGCCAGTCAACACTGAGGTTGTGAGTTCAACCCTGCTCGTGCAGGTGCACTCGACTCAATCTTAATTGACTAGGATTGTCAGTTTTCCTATCGGGTCGGTGGTTTTCTCCGGTACTCGGCTTCCTCCACCAATAAAACTGACCGCCACGAAATAGCCCAAAAGCGGTGCTTAAAGTGGCGTTAAAACACCAAAATCAAATCAAATCACTATTATAATATACAGTATAATTTTTACATTGTATCTGCTATAAGATATATTAAATCAAGCAATTTGCTTGGTATTCAGTTTTTGCTTCATTAAAAGCTTCATATATCTCTATTTAAACTGTTTATTGTATGATATGAATTTTAGTTTTTCAGATGTGTATCACATATTCTTTTCACTTTGACAGATATGATAATTATCATTCTTGAGTTATGTCTCTTTGGTTAAAGATTTTGTTTTGGTTTTTGATGGTCATTTATTTACAGCTTGACCAAATCTTTGTCTTGGTCTCTTGAAATTTTTCACAATGCTATTCTATTAAATGGTAATTCCCCTTGGTATATGAAAATTTGGATGATATTAGGTTTTCGATGGAAAAAAAAGGACAATGAAATACTTGAGTTTAATTTTTAAAATTTGAATAAACCGTTGAAGATTATTTTTATCTAATTTTTTTAATGATAATTAAAGTACTGTTTTACAAAATCATTATTTTTTATTTTTATACAATATAAGGGACCAAACCTTAAAAACATAATACAAATTAAATATTTTCCAGATTTGATATTTATCAATCAAGTCTTTTTTTCCTTTATTATGTGAAAAAATTTAAAAAATTTTGTAGGTTTCTGTACAATAATTATGAGAATTATTCTCTCTTTTATTTTTGTACTCCTGGAAATTTTTCAGAAAAAATAGTTACTGTTGTCACTTTCTCCATCAGTCTGTCCATTCATGGGTCTGAAACAAATATTTGTGGGGAAGTAACTTGAGTAACCTTCAATGGATTAATATGAAACTCATTTAGATGGAAGATATAGGAATGGGGGAGAAGTGTTTTGATGTCAGGATCAATGTGTCAAAGCTGAAGGCTGTTTACAAAAAATGGAAATTTTGGGGAAATTTTGAGAAAATTTTGTTTCCAGTGATTTCCTGAGTTTCCTTGTTGGATTAAAATGAAACATGTAGAAGGAAATGTAAGGAAGGCTGTTTCAGTCCTATTAATTTTAGGTCAAATGTAAAGGTCACAGATATTAAAAAATAGACTGAAATTAAGAAATTTCAGGTGCAGTTTGTTGGTTTTTGGTGATTACATGGGATACACTTGTTAGATTTTAACAAAATTGATACAATACCGGTACAATACCGGTAGTTGATAGTAAGAATGAGACAAACACTATTAATTTTGAGGTCAAAAGTCAAGGTCCCAGTTACAAAAGGATGTGGTTTGAAACTTCAAAATCTTGGTTTCTTGAATCTGGATGAAATCTCTTTAACAATTTATTAAGAAAACTTATTTGCCTTTTAATTTTTAGGAATATTTTATAGATATGAAGATGGTTTAGATGGCACAGTTTGTTTTGGAAGTTGATAATCTTAAAGGAAGATAATGCAATATTATACTGAGAGTGGCATGCTATGCCAAGCTTCCTCTTCTTGATATTACAAAGCTAAAATTAGACTTTGTTGCCGAAACGTACATAAATATTATCAAGGAGAAAATTAACAGCTTCAATCATCTCATCACACCTCCAGTAAGTATATCTAGCATATTTGCCTTTCTCATTAGAGAAGTATTGGTTGTACCACTATTTTTGTCAAAATCGACTACGGTTGATGTATGTAAGAAATTTAATATACTTTGACAGACAGTAAGATTGAAAAAAATGTCACATGCAATTGAAATTCTTCAAATTCTCTATGTGTATTTTCATCTGATATTTAATTTTGATATTAAATGAAAGCTGATACATTACTCTTTCATTTCATAGCAAATATTTGCTGATATCTTCATTCAGGAATTAGTTATAAGCGTTCCCATGTTTGATAATGAAAAAGAAAAAAATCGGAAAATCACGCTTTACCGCGATTTTACAAAAAACTGCACCGTGGGAAAACTCTGTCAGGGCTAAAATGATAGTATAATGTTTACTCTATCATCATGTGGATTTTCAGCCGTGAGGTATGTCGGTCCATTAAACTCTTAAAATAAGCGACTTTTTCTTGATTTGTCACTCCACTATTATAATATACAGTATAATTTTTACATTGTATCTGCTATAAGATATAATCAAGCAATTTGCTTGGTATTCAGTTTTTTTGCTTCATTAAAAGCTTCATATATCTCTATTTAAACTGTTTATTGTATGATATGAATTTTAGTTTTTTCAGATGTGTATCACATATTCTTTTCACTTTGACAGATATGATAATTATCATTCTTGAGTTATGTCTCTTTGGTTAAAGATTTTTGTTTTGGTTTTTTGATGGTCATTTATTTACAGCTTGACCAAATCTTTGTCTTGGTCTCTTGAAATTTTTCACAATGCTATTCTATTAAATGGTAATTCCCCTTGGTATATGAAAATTTGGATGATATTAGGTTTTCGATGGAAAAAAAAGGACAATGAAATACTTGAGTTTAATTTTTAAAATTTGAATAAACCGTTGAAGATTATTTTTATCTAATTTTTTTAATGATAATTAAAGTACTGTTTTACAAAATCATTATTTTTTATTTTTATACAATATAAGGGACCAAACCTTAAAACATAATACAAATTAAATATTTTCCAGATTTGATATTTATCAATCAAGTCTTTTTTCCTTTATTATTTGAAAAATTTTAAAAATTTTGTAGGTTTCTGTATGATAATTATGAAAATAATTCTGTCTTATTTTTGTACTCCTGGAAATTTTTCGAAAAAAATAGTAACTATTGTCCCTTTCTCCATCAGTCAGCTCATTCATGGGTCTAAAACAAATGTTTGTGGGGTAGTAACTTAAGTAACCTTCAATGGATTAATATGAAACTCATTTAGATGGAAGATATAGGAATGGGGAGAAGTGTTTTGATGTCAGGATCAATGTGTCAAAGCTGAAGGCTGTTTACAAAAATGGAAATTTTGGGAAATTTTGAGAAAATTTTGTTTCCAGTGATTTCCTGAGTTTCCTTGTTGGATTAAAATGAAACATGTAGAAGGAAATGTAAGGAAGGCTGTTTCAGTCCTATTAATTTTAGGTCAAATGTAAAGGTCACAGATATTAAAATAGACTGAAATTAAGAAATTTCAGGTGCAGTTTGTTGGTTTTGGTGATTACATGGGATACACTTGTTAGATTTTAACAAAATTGATACAATACCGGTACAATACCGGTAGTTGATAGTAAGAATGAGACAAACACTATTAATTTTGAGGTCAAAAGTCAAGGTCCCAGTTACAAAAAGGATGTGGTTTGAAACTTCAAAATCTTGGTTTCTTGAATCTGGATGAAATCTCTTTAACAATTTATTAAGAAAACTTATTTGCCTTTTAATTTTTAGGAATATTTTTATAGATATGAAGATGGTTTAGATGGCACAGTTTGTTTTGGAAGTTGATAATCTTAAAGGAAGATAATGCAATATTATACTGATGGTGGCATGCTATGCCAAGCTTCCCTCTTCTTGATATTACAAAGCTAAAATTAGAAACACCAATAATTAAATGAAAATCTCCAAACTATGCAAAACGTTGGTAATGTTACAGTGTTTTCCTTGGAAGATGGTAGCTGACTTAATAGCATTCTACTTTATGAAATTGGCATTTTACTTTGCTGTCAATAATGCATAAAAGATATCAATAAAATCTTTCCTAACAATGCACACCCTTCTTTCTTCTTTTTAAAATCAATCTTCTACTTTAGAATTTAGTTAAAACACTGATTGCATTACATATATGTATCTTCCATGATGGGTTAAAACAGTAATATTTATCTCTATTGAATCTTACTATATGATAAGCAAATGGAATAAATAAAAATTGTTAACTATATGTTTGATAAGAGAGTAAGTGAGTTATGATAATACTGGTTATGATTTCTCTATGTTTTAAATTAATCAAGCACATAGTTTTGGAATTCTTTCAAAAAAAAGATTATTCCCTAATTACAGGTGCAGTAAGCAGATGAAGCTTATATCCCTCAAGATGAACTGTTCCAGGTGCCACAATTCAAAACAAGAAAGTAAGGATGTTATTGTATAAGGATGCTACATGATGAGGACAGTGAACAGGTTTGTAATTTGTTTTTTAGTCAGAAATGGATATTCATTAAAGTGTTTGAACATCAATTGATTATTGGTAATGAAAAGTGAGGGGAAAATTAAATTCATCATGAAATTACTGTATATGAATATAGCTTAATTATAAAGTTGAAAAATCTGAAAATAGTTTGAAGTTTTGTTAGAAAGATAAATAGTCTTTTAGTAAGAGATTCCTTGACTTTCATGTAGTAATTTGGCATTTTCTTACATTTTAGAAATTTCTTAACTATGTACAACAAAACAGACTTTTTGATTGTAGAATAAGTAATGGTATGATTTGACAATGATAAAATAGAATGACAGTTTGTTACCTTAAATAACCTATGTAGTATGATAGATGTAATGCAGTGACAAATAAGAACATTAAACTGTAATTAGGATTGTATTTACACCACTGTTAGTGTCAACTATGTAAGGTCAAAGTAGGCTCCCTAACTGTTTGTATATAGTATGAATTGAAAGAAATTTAGGGTAAATATTAATGAGACAGCAATCCAATAAAAACTATAACAGTACACATTTCATAATTACATGTAATGTCTTTTCAGTGATGCTCCAAGCCAAAATCAAAAACCTAATACAAATGTTTTAGAGCTGACAAAACCAAAAAAGACCTAAAGAATAGCCAAATCGGGACAAGGAATATGAGCTTTGCATGTGGGAGAAAATATTCTCTAATTCAAAATTATTTCCAAAATTTTATAAGAGCAACCAATCAAACCAATCGGCAATCCTCGGGTGAATCCGCTACTCTTCTTCTATCCATGAAGGAACAGAATCGGCCGAGTTGTGACGAATATCAATCAAACAATATCTGTATTTTCATACCAGTACCAAAGTACTGACTACTGGGCTGGTGATACCCTTGGATTGACCCAATGGTAGTAACAACATTAATGGTACCAATTTTACGGCACCAGATGTTCATTTTTGACAATTAATGGCTCCTCAGTGATAATCCAGGCCAAAATATTTGATGATAAAATACCTTATATGAAAGTTAAAGACATGATAAAACGAAAAGGTCCTAAAGAATAACCAAATTCATACAAGAAATCAGAGCTTTGCATGAAGGAAATATATTCTTAAATTCAAAATGATTTTCATAATTTTGTAACAGCACATATTTATCAACCAATATCTGTAATGAAGTACTGACTGTTGGACTAGTGCATATAGCTTTATAAGGTCTGATGATAAAAAACTGAGCAGGTATTAGAAGGATTGGATTGATTTATACTTAATTAAAGCATGGCTAAAAGAAGAACAATATAACTGTTTGATTTTTTTTTCATTGTTCTGGTGAGCCATCAGAAAGATATAATGCAGTCTTTTATGTTAACCTTTCCTGATGTAACATGTATATATGTCTACAAATGCTACTATAGTTGATAATAAATTTCTTTGGAAATTCAGGTTTTATACTCTACTGGCATGGGATGTTCTACTAGAGCAAACACAAAACAAAAATTAATCAGTGTATTTTGATACAGTTCTGAAAAGGAAAGAACATATTTTAAGTATCAATTCTATATTAATCCCTTATTTGAATTTATTCAGAATCTGAACAATATAATGCCATTGGCCAATGCATTGTGTACTTCTTATTATTTTTTTATCCAAATTACTTCAAGGGTTTCCCTAAGCAAATCATGGATTTTGCCATTGTTTTATATGTAGGCAAAAGAGTGGTACCCTTTATGTCAACTTTGCAAACAATTCCCCTAGCTTAGTTGTAAAATGATGAGTTACAGGTGAAGTTTCTTTCATCTTTGGCTTACTTTTGATCTACAGTTCAGAATTAAACCCTTTTTCTTTAATTGATTTTTAACTGACTTACATTCAAACTCGTACAAATGTTTACCAATTTTCTTTCAATGGTTTACATAAGTAACTTTGTTTCAAAACCATATATTTGAAATAAAAAATAAAATTACCACTTGCAAGAAATTTGAATAATATTTATATGATTTCTGTTATAAAACTTGATGGTAATTGCAATATTTGATTTATACATAAAAGCTGTGCATGTGGTGCATTCTTATTTTAAAATGCAGACTGGAAATGAAACTAGAAATAATGTTCATTATGATATTCACGATAAGATGTATTTTATCATTGAGAACATTAAAAATGCTAAATTTACATGATAGTTAATGCCCATCCTTAAGTTCACACCCTGAGAGAGCTAATTTAGTGTAGAAAAAGACCAACATATGTTATAGTTTTCTCTAAAAAATTAAACTCTTTTAACATATCAATAAATGATTTTTAGCAGAATACATTCATGGCTCTTTAATTGCCTTAAAGTTTAACCTTGTGATGAAAATCTATACAATAAAATCTTGGTAGTCTATTTTTGTCAAATCTGATTACATAACTGTATTTTAACAACATTTAATTACCAATAAAAATTCTTTTTATGTATGGTCTTTAACATTGATATGAATGATCTTTAGAAATTAATATTTGAATGGAGATAGTTATGAAGAAGTGTTATGAAATACTTTAAAAATCGTAATTTTGTCAATTTTAGATTTAATTATATATCATTTATTATAAAGATGTATGAATGGAAGACAATTATGAGATAAGTACTGAGTAATCATGGTTAATGTCATAATAAACCATGACTTTTAACAAATTAAAATGACAAAATAGAGCAAAATTTTCACACAAGCTTGTGAAAAGAATTTGACATGGTATAATACATTACAAGAAAAATGGGAAATGTCTGTACATATTCATGTTATTCCCTACTCCTAACAATAACATCAAACATTTCTTTTTAATTTTTGGTTTGGGCATTTTACATTTTGCAAGCTACGTTTGTGTTGTGAAAGGATCATGAAGTTGCCTCTCTAGTGGACAAATTGATCATGGATAATAAAAAGTAAAGAAGTAGAATGGATTAGAAAAATATTTTGGATTTCTACTCATCATAAAACTGGTTAAAGTTTTGCTGTAATCTTGGGTCTTGGACCAAATGTAATGGATATTCTTAGATAATATGATTTAATGATTTCGCTTAGTCTTTTTGTCTTGGTGTCTGCAATAATCCTGATTTCGTAATCTTTTTCAAATATGGCCAACCTTTATGGTGTTTAAATTCCACGTTTGTCTTTTGATTAACTGACAAATATCGGTAATATGCAACCACTGGTGTTTAAGATAAAAAATACAGTTTTTAACAGCATTTTTGAATTATAGCTTACTATACAGTCTGGATATTTCTCATTGTTGAAGGCCATACAGTGACCTTTAACATTTTTAATTCCACTTCATTTGTTCTCTTGTGGATAGTTGTCTCATTTGCAATCTTACCACATCTCCTTATTAGTATTTTACTGATTGTAAATTGTTTTATAGTTTAACAGGCAGTACAGGAGTTAAGGTGTTATCTCTGGTTCTCCAAACTGACTTCAGTTGGAAATACTGTATAAAGTAACATACTGTTAATTTGACAATCATAACTATGGGAAAATTGAAGAGGCACCTTTATCAACACACTACTTCAGAGAAATATTAATGTTTACATTCAAAGTAATCCAAGGTTAAGATTGTGTGGTAATCAAGATTAAATTTTTTGCTTAACTGAATTTTAGGTTAATCTTGAATGCTTACAGATATTGGGATTGAATAGTGTTTGTCTAAAGTAAGCTACTGTGGTTTTTGTTTAATCTAAGTCTGGTCATAGCTCCTTTTCTGTTCTAATTCTTAAAAGCTTGATCTTCTTTGTAGTTGTTAGCCAGTGCTGCCAAGACGAACATGTAGATAGTTTCTATGTCCTTAGCATAACAGGACAAACATATAGAGATGACTGTTCACGATTTTTGCTTTTCCATGATCACGGCTATACCTGATATCAATTAAACTTGCACATACTTCCAGTTTTAACAGGAAGTGTAAAAGTGCATCTTGTTATGTAATCTGTTCTGTAATGTTGATTTGCTATTAAACTGTACATAAAAGGCTTCCCTAAGGCTTAACATATCAATAATGCAATCCAAAATGATAGAACTGTGACTGAAAGACAAACAAAACAAAACCACATAGATTACAAGGGTAAAAAAATTGGGCAACATAAATCTTAGTTTCAAATTCAGGATTCTTTTTTTTTTAAATTTATTTTCAAATTTTTAAAACACCTTATTGAGCTTGAATTCTTTCTTTGCCTATTAGTCAGAATCGATAAGATTTCCTGTGAAACAATACTATAATGCACAGTTTACCAAGATTTATATCTTCATAAAGATGACATATAAGGAAATGGCTTTGTTCACCATTTAAACTTTTCCTGGTTATGACTAGGCACCATTACAACCTTTGTTGGTTATGACTGGTCATCATTACAACCTTTGTTGGTTATGACTGGGCAACATTACAACCTTTGTTGGTTATGACTGGACAACATTACAACCTTTGTTGGTTATGACTGGTCATCATTACAACCTTTGTTGGTTATAACTGGGCAACATTACAACCTTTGTTGGTTATAACTGGGCAACATTACAACCTTTGTTGGTTATGACTAGGCACCATTACAACCTTTGTTGGTTATGACTGGTCATCATTACAACCTTTGTTGGTTATGACTGGACAACATTACAACCTTTGTTGGTTAAGACTGGTCATCATTACAACCTTTGTTGGTTATAACTGGGCAACATTACAACCTTTGTTGGTTATAACTGGGCAACATTACAACCTTTGTTGGTTATGACTGGTCATCATTACAACCTTTGTTGGTTATAACTAGGCACCATTACAACCTTTGTTGGTTATGACCGGTCATCATTACAACCTTTGTTGGTTATGACCTGGCACCATTACAACCTTTGTTGGTTATGACTGGGCAACATTACAACCTTTGTTGGTTATAACTGGGCAACATTACAACCTTTGTTGGTTATGACTAGGCACCATTACAACCTTTGTTGGTTATGACTGGGCAACATTACAACCTTTGTTGGTTATGACTAGGCACCATTACAACCTTTGTTGGATATGACTGGGCAACATTACAACCTTTGTTGGTTATGACTGGGCACCATAACAACCTTTGTTAGTTATGACTGGGCACCATTACAACCTTTGTTGGTTATAACTGGGCAACATTACAACCTTTGTTGGTTATGACTAGGCACCATTACAACCTTTGTTGGTTATGACTTGGCACCATTACAACCTTTGTTGGTTATAACTTGGCACCATTACAACCTTTGTTGGTTATAACTGGGCAACATTACAACCTTTGTTGGTTATGACTAGGCACCATTACAACCTTTGTTGGTTATGACTGGGCAACATTACAACCTTTGTTGGTTATGACTGGGCACCATAACAACCTTTGTTAGTTATGACTGGGCACCATTACAACCTTTGTTGGTTATAACTGGGCAACATTACAACCTTTGTTGGTTATGACTGGGCACCATTACAACCTTTGTTGGTTATAACTGGGCAACATTACAACCTTTGTTGGTTATAACTGGGCAACATTACAACCTCTATTGGTTATAACTGGGCACCATTACAACCTTTGTTGGTTATGACTGGGCAACATTACAACCTTTGTTGGTTATAACTGGGCAACATTACAACCTTTGTTGGTTATAACTGGGCAACATTACAACCTTTGTTGGTTATGACTGGGCACCATTACAACCTTTGTTGGTTATAACTGGGCACCATTACAACCTTTGTTGGTTATGACTGGGCACCATTACAACCTGTGTTGGTTATAACTGGGCACCATTACAACCTTTGTTGGTTATGACTAGGCACCATTACAACCTTTGTTGGTTATAACTGGGCAACATTACAACCTTTGTTGGTTATAACTGGGCAACATTACAACCTTTGTTGGTTATGACTAGGCACCATTACAACCTTTGTTGGTTATGACTGGGCAACATTACAACCTTTGATGGTTATGACTAGGCACCATTACAACCTTTGTTGGTTATGACTTGGCAACATTACAACCTTTGTTGGTTATGACTGGGCACCATAACAACCTTTGTTAGTTATGACTGGGCACCATTACAACCTTTGTTGGTTATAACTGGGCAACATTACAACCTTTGTTGGTTATGACTAAGCACCATTACAACCTTTGTTGGTTATGACTGGGCACCATTACAACCTTTGTTGGTTATAACTGGGCACCATTACAACCTTTGTTGGTTATAACTGGGCAACATTACAACCTTTGTTGGTTATGACTAGGCACCATTACAACCTTTGTTGGTTATGACTGGGCACCATTACAACCTTTGTTGGTTATAACTGGGCAACATTTCAACCTTTGTTGGTTATGACTGGGCACCATTACAACCTTTATTGGTTATGACTGGGCACCATTACAACCTTTGTTAGTTATGACTAGGCACCATTACAACCTTTGTTGGTTATGGCTGGTCACCATTACAACCTTTGTTGGTTATGACTGGGCACCATAACAACCTTTGTTAGTTATGACTGGGCACCATTACAACCTTTGTTGGTAATAACTGGGCACCATTACAACCTTTGTTGGTTATGACTGGTAACCATTACAACCTTTGTTGGTTATGACTGGTAACCATTACAACCTTTGTTGCTTGTGGCTTGGCACCATTACAACTTTTGTTGGTTATGAATGGGCACCATTACAACCTTTGTTGGTTATGGCTGGGCACCATTACAACCTGTTTTGGTTATGACTGGGCACCATTACAACCTTTGTTGGTTATGGCTGGGCACTATTTCTATCTGTTTTGGTTATGACTGGGCACCATTATAACCTTTGTTGGTTATGGCTGAGCATCATTACAACCTTTGTTGGTTATGGCTGGTCACCTTAACAACCTTTGTTGGTTATGGCTGGTCACCATTACAACCTTTGATGCTTATGAATGGGCATCTTTACAACCTTTGTTGGTGATAGCTGGTCACCATTACAACCTTTGTTGGTTATGGCTGGTCACCTTTACAATCTTTGTTAGTTATGGCTGGTCACAATAACAACCTTTGTTGGTGATGGCTGGTCACCATTACAACCTTTGTTGGTTATGATTGGTCACCATTACAACCTTTGTTGGTTATGACTGGTCACTATTACAACCTTTGTTGGTTTTGACTGGGCACCATTACAACCTTTGTTAGTTCTGACTGGGCACCATTACAACCTTTGTTAGTTATGACTGGGCATCATTACAATCTTTATTGGTGATAGCTGGTCACCATTACAACCTTTTTTTTGTTAGTTATGATTGGGCACCATTACAACCTGTTTTGGTTATGGCTGGGCACCATTGCAACCTGTGTCGGTTATGGCTGGTCACCTTTACAATCTTTGTTGGTTATGGCTGGTCACCATTACAACCTTTGTTGGTTATGACTGGTCACCATTACAACCTTTGTTGGTTATGACTGGGCACCATTACAACCTTTGTTGGTTATTACTGGTCACTATTACAACCTTTGTTGGTTATGACTGGTCACCATTACAACCTTTGTTAGTTATGACTGGGCACCATTACAACCTTTGTTGGTTATGACTGGGCACCATTACAAACTGTGTTGGTTATGACTGGGCACCATTACAACCTTTGTTGGTTATGACTGGGCACCATTACAACCTTTGTTGGTTATGACTGGACACCATTACAACCTTTGTTGGTTATGACTGGGCACCATTACAACCTTTGTTGGTTATGGCTGGTCAACATTACAACCTTTTGTGGTGATGGCTGGTCACCATTACAACCTTTAAAGAATTGAAACCTTTTATCCGAAGAAATTGTACATTTTGCTTTGTAATAAATCTGCTGTAATCAGCAAAAATTTAAATCATTAGAATCCACACTTCAGATTTATTGGATAATAATGAAACGTACAGATGGAAAGTTCACTAACAGAGAGTCAATTTGATTGTTTTAATCTGTCTTCAACTTTTCTTTAGAAATTCCTCCCATTCTCCATTCTCATCCTGACCTAAAAAGGCTTTAGATGTAATATTGGTCACTGGATTTATAAAAATCTAAAACTTCAGTCAGTCTATTGATACAAATAAGTTCAAGATGAAGAATATTTTACAATAGAACTTTAAATGTGAGGGAAGCTGAGCACTGAAAAGGTTTACTTTCTGTTTGAATAAGCTTAAACAAACATAGCAGGTTATAGGATCAATGTCTCCCATTAAAGGTCTTTATCTCAAATTCCATTCAATACATATTTACTCAGAGATATTATAAATAATATCCTAGGTTATTAGTTTATTTACTGATTTCAAAGTAATCATTATTATACACAATTATGACATATATAAATCAAATAATTGGCCGATCATGTTTTCTGTCCTGTTAGAACAACAATAAACAAGTCTTATAGAAAACTCATTTCCTGTTTTTTTAAAGAGAATCATAACCTTGATCAATATTGTCAAAAAGTTTAAGAAATAATAACATTTCTATTTGTTGTGTAGAATTTGTACAAGGACTTTTTCCTTGATCAGTTATTTACAGGTATATAAGACTTATGTTCTGAACAGGTGTAAGAAGATACATGAAAGTTATTTTACTTTGATCCGAGGCATAGCATATCTGATCTGTGTATCAAAATTCATTAAAGCTCAGATAAGTTTAGAGATGATGTCACACCTGTAATTGTTTTAAATAGTATCAGTTTTCATACCTGTTTCGTTTTTACCTGTCGTGGGATTAATATAGTACATGCACTTTAACTTAATTAATAAATACTGTCCACTTCACTGAGCATGAAATGGAGTGAAAAGGGACATTTTGCTATCATTTCTGGCAGTTGACCGGCTGACTGATTGAATTGTTGGAATAGATTTATATTATATGTACTATCAGTTTTTACCTGTCTAGAGACTTAGTATTTGTCTGTCTGAGGGATTTAACCAGTCGACACTTTTACTTCTCAGGAATGTTTGTGTCATTAATGTGCTAATTATGATTTAATTGGGATGTAATATTTTTTCGCTAAACAGTTGGGATGTTTTTCGCTTTGATCTCAGCACCTGAATCTCAGGAGGTATGTTATTATTATTTTCATACAACATAATTAATTTTTTGAATTGGAATAAAAATTTATTTAACTTCTAACAGAGATACATCTAAAGAGATAGTATTATGTGAATTAAATATTTATCTGTTGATTGTTTGTTTTTTACTATTTTTGAAGAATTTTATTAATGTTAGTACTTTTTATCTGTTGACATAGGCTGTTGAATAGGGAAGTGAGCTTTTCCCATTTTTACAGATAGTTCGGTTATTATTTTAATGTATTTGAATGTTATAACTTTAGTCTATAACTTTCATTATTATTTGTTTTCTGTGCTGGTAAAACATTCTAATGATTAAGGAATGTTTTCTACCAGTACTCCCTACACAATAAATAAAAAATGAACCTTAAAGCCTCATAGGTGCATGAATGTTTTCAATCTTTAAAAAAGCTTCTTTTTTTCTTGTGTCATTTTTATGTTGCAACATTAGCATAAACACCACAACTTTACACTTATAGTGTTCTCCCTAGATATTTCAGTAAGAAAACTGGCATTATTTTGTTCAGTAACTTCTTGTCCAAAAAGTTAAATGTTACAGTGAAAACCGAATTTCCCAATAAAACTAAAGTGTTCATAAGTATCAGGGTACCCTGATATTGAGGTTTTGATGTTGAATTGTCTCGAGAAAAAAAAGGCCTTTGTTGTTGGTACTGTCTTAGAAAGTGAATTCATGTTATTTCATATATCTCATATCTTAAATATATATACCATGTACAATAAGTAGACTTAAGATTTTGTGGTTAAAATTTATTTCAACCCTTGCATTTATACACGCTGATCAAAGTGAGATAGAGGCCAAGAATGTATGTGCAGGAGATTGATTAACATAAGCTGAACAAAGGCTTTTTCCATATCAATTTAATTGTATTTGTATATTCCTTAATAAAAATATGTAAACCCAAAAATTTATGCATCACCATGGTTTAAGTTAGCTTTTGTTTGAATAACTAACAGTGTAGGGACATTCTTGGACTGTGTTAAAATATTTGCTTTCTGCCAATTTCTTGTGTTTTGTGTAGGTTCCATGGAATATTAACACATAATTTCTACTCTCTTGAGTGTGATCTATTTATGAAAAATGCATGAAAAATAATTTTATTACAATTTTTGTGTCTGTTGAGAAATGTTTTTGTATGTAACTGGTAGTCTATCAAATTCACTGTGTCCTATCTTTTCACAATGGAGCAATTTTGAAATATAACTTCAGTCCCAAAAAATTATGTTCTGCAGTCTTAGACTTTCAGTGTTTTCATAAATGAGGTCTTGTCACCGGACCAGCCAGAATGTAAAAAAAAGTGACATTCCAATAATGCAAAACCATTTTTGGATTGGTCAATTGAAAGAGAAAAGTAATATTTGAATGATAAACATGTTCATCTACGACTGTAACAATCGCTGCTAAAAGGATAACAGATATCACATTATAGCTTACACTTAAACTTTGATTGAAAACATTGATGATCTGTTGAAATTTGTAATGTCAAACCTACTAACTGCTAATGATTGTTTGTGTTTTTCTAGGGTGCGGGGAAAACAAGTTTCTTCTTCAATGTGCAGAAGGAACAAATGAAATATGAGCAGTCTATGTCACTGACTATGAATTAGTAAATATCATTTCCTGGAAGATGCTTGAACAAGATATCAAGCTTTTAAAAATATTTATTTACAACTGATTTAATCTATTTCCAAAATTGACAAATTGACTGATATTTGATTACAATCTTTCAATAGACAATTATGTCATCCCTACAACTTGTATTAGTTACAGTCTGGAGTCTTGCCTTTCTGTGTTCACAATTTCTTGTGTTGATAAAAGATTTGATCAAGTCCTGGCATAATAAGGTTTGATAATGAAATAAGGCCCTAAAATTACTTGGTCTTGACTGCATATAGTACTTTTTTCTCCATTTACTGGAAATCTTTATTGCACCAATATTCTTTTCTCATTTTATGCAATCCAACCCTGGCATACATGTACCATGGAAGTAATATAGAATTCTTCCTACTGATGTATGTACTAATGAAACCTGAAACCTGACAGGTACTCTCCAATCTGTAGTTTATAAGAACAATTTGTTCCCTATTTCAGTAACTTGTCGTTTGTCCTTAAATGACAAGTGACAATCTGTTACAAGTAGTGTACCAAGTGCACGTATATATTCATGTCAACTTTTGTTTCTGTTAATAAAAAAGTAAATGTGGCTCATTTATAAAACATAAAATTACCTATATAATGGTATATGTATCTATAACATTTTAATACATGTATATATGAATAAATAGTGATGTAAATCACATGTCTATCAGACTGCAACCCTATGATAAAAATAACCAAAAGACATGTAGAGGTCATGATACAGTCTACAAGGTAGACAGGTGTTTTTACAATGTGTCAAGGTCTACATGTATGCATTTTTAGGTAATTTATCTCTGTTGCATGTTATATAAACCTTAAGAATTATCATCAAAGAGTTTAGATTTCATCTGGTTTACATATCTATATCTTTCTTTACTGCTCTGTTATCATTAAGGGTTTGCAGTATATGTATACACCTACTACTAAATCAAGTGCAGAAAGTGATGAACTTCTTACATTCTAATTAGTATCTCAATTTTACTTTTCAGAATCATTGTTTTAGACCACCTAAGTAGTTAGTTTGTTGATTGCATGACTCTTTCAACCCTTTTCGATTTTCATGTTTTTTTCTCTTGTTTGAAGCATAACACATGTAGGCCTTAACAAGTCCCAATTGAAAAAAAGCTACTGGTACATTGAAAACTTAAAAAATAATTTTGGATGAAACTGAAATATTTTCAGCACATTTGATGTTTAATTTCTTCACAAATTTATTAGACTGTTAAAACTTTTTACATGTAGTACAATTTAGACCTTGGTATATTGTTTAGACTCTTGTCTAATGATGAAGACATTATGTTGACCTCTTGGTGTCTGTTGGTTTGCTGTCTCATTGAATTGTACCCCACAAATGTTTTATTCATATACAAGAATTTACAAACTGTTGAAAGTATTAAAAAAATGGTATGGAGTAATTTGGGGAAATGTGTTTTTGTGTTTTGTTGGCCACTAATCTCAGTATGTTGGTGTTCTATAAAAAGGGGATAATATCAGAAGAACATGAAAGGGAACAGACTGCAAGGACTAGGAGAAAAGTGGCATATGAGATAAAAGAAGAGCAGGACAGGTAGAGATTTATAAGATAGTGAAAGTAGGAAAGGAAGATTGATTGTTGGCCTCATTACGTGAAGCAGTAGTCTGACATGCTTAGTCAGACTTTTACTGTGCTAACTCACAAGGTAACAGTCTACTGGAAGACATATCATCCTAGTCAGACATACTATTCTGACTCTAAACCAACCAGTCTGTGCTCTTCCTAACGTGATTGCTGAAGAAGCAGCAAATCCATTTTCAAAGTGGTTTTGCCCAACTGGGGATCAAACCCTTGACCTCCTACACTGAATGGACCATTGAGACAGTAAGAAAGATATTATTACGGAAATAGGGCTTGGAAACGAAAGAAAAGTAGGAAAGGAGGAAGTTGCAAGATATTAAAAAGAAATGACGGAAAATTCAGAAAAAAGGGATAATAACAATTGGGAGAAAGGGATGGAGCAGGAAAGAGAAGTGATTATAAGGAGTGTAAAGGACTGCAGTAAAATAATAATAAGGGATTGCAAGTAGATAAGAGGGTGACTACTGCCTAACAATGACAAGCATGAAAGGGTGGAAATTGCGAAAGAAATATTTGTAATCTCTTGAAAAAGAATGAGAAATAAAGAGGAATGTAAGGAGAGAAAAACAGATTAGAGAAGAGCAAGATCAATGAAAATATTAAGGATATACCAGTAGGCTAACTGATAGTGGTGTTAAAATTTACTCTCTTTAAAATTAAATATTTCCTATTTATACTGTGCTATAAACAGTTTAATCAATGTTATAATAGTCTAGATAAGGTATGTATGAATGAGAAGTATTTTAATCCATAGAATCAATATTTCTTGGGTAGATTTCCTGTTCTTTCTATTGACTGTGTTCAGTCTATATTTATGGGCTTCAGGCATCTAGTAGGACTAGATAAATTTAATGAAAAAGTTTACGATTTTGTTTTCTATATTCGTTATTTTTATCAAATAAAATGTGGGTGCTGCAAAGGGGACATTTCATGAAGGACCTCTGCAGAGGCTACCTGGTCCTATAAATTCAGGTTTCATTGTCTTCATTAAAACCTTGATACTAATTTTAATGCAACAAGATGCTGCCGCTGTAAATAAATCCAAGTGAACTGATGGGAGTTGTATTACACATTGTCAGATCAAGATCAACCTTGTCATATTTTATACTTACATTCCTTTTGAACCTCTTGATTATACAGAAAAAGCAAAAAAAAAATGAGATTTAAAATGAATAACTTTTATAGTAAGGTTAAACTAAATCTTATTAAATTTTTAACTTAATGAGGAACTACAAATGTACTTAAAAAGAGTTTAATATAAAAATAAGAAGATGTGGTATGATTGCCAATGAGACAACTCTCCACAAGAGACCAAATGACACAGAAATTAACAACTATAGGTCACTGTACGGCCTTCAACAATGAGTAAAACCCATACCGCATAGTCAGCTATAAAAGGCCCCAAAATGACAAATGAACGAAAAACAAATATGATATACAGCAACAAATTTAGAACAAATTAAGTTCTATGAAGAAAATTATTACATGTTGCTATACTGTGGTTTTTATTTTCATTTTGCCAACTTATTAATGACTATAGATGTACTGAAATTAATAATCTGTTTAGAGAACATGTTTGAGTTATTTTCTTAGCATGTATTTCATGTATAGAAAGATAAAAAGTACACAGAATAGAAATAATTTCTTCCAATCCTAAAAAACGTAATACAGGCTTCAGGTTTTATTCAAATTTCAAAATCCAAATGGAGAAAGGATCCTATTTTTTTAAATGGTCAAAAGACAACAGTTAAGCAGAGGTCAAGGGCCCAAATCAAAGATGTAAACTCCACTGTTTATTTATATTATGCTTAATTTAAATTAATTTTAAGGTTATAGGTCCTACTCATCATAATGCAGACTTAAAAGCTTGATTAGTTTTGTGTCAAACTCTGTATAAATTGCAATCATTAAAAGATGAATGCTGGAATTAAATGTTTTAAAAAGATATTTCCATATCAAAAAGCATGACTTGTGTAAATTTTTTAGGAGAAAATACATTTTGCAGTACTCTTGTTATACATATGGGAATTTTTTTTTTTTTGTTGTAAATCAGAAAATTTTGTATTGCCAGAAGTAAAGTTTTTCTCTAGAAAATTTTTCTTTGATCATAAAGATTTTTTGAAAAAATGAAGAGCACACGCTTTGACCATGTTGACTTTCCCCCCAATAATTTTGTGGAAAACATTCAGGCTTGATCATTTTAAACAGCATTAACTTTTCACTGCATGATAAAAGAAACTATTAAGCAGAGAATCCAGAGTGGGATCGTTTTATGATAGATGTAATTTTTCTTAGTACATAGTTATAATACTGGACTTAAAATGTTAGAGATTTATAACAGGAAGAAGCTAAGATTTAAATCATTTGAATTCAGTTATTATCCACATTTCCATATTTATTAGAAGTTTATTATTTTATAATTCAAAAGTTAAAAGTCATCTCTTGCGAGCCTTGTTTTATCTCTTTTTTTGTAATGTGCAGCTGGTTATAAATCTTAAGTAGTTTTATCACAGTTCTGTTTTTTATATGTTTCCTTGTAAAAATTATGCATATATAGCACCTGAGATATCAACTTAGATGTAAAATTGTCAGATGTAAAGTAGACAGGTAACTAAGCCAGGTAATATTTTATTCCTGATTGTCACATAAGTACTGAAATGAATGGAATTCTTTACCTAACTTTTAAATCTTCTATCTAAATCTGGCAAAGGTTTATGCACTTGAAACCCATTGCATGTAGATTTAATGATTAGACAGGATTATTTGACTTTGATAGCGTCACACTTTCTGCATTGTAATGTAACATCAGTTTAATTGTATTTTTAATGTCATATCATCAAATTTTGTCTAAAAAGACTAGGCATGGTTTTTATAGGAAAAATATGAACATGATTTATATGTCTTTGTTGATGTTAGACAGGTGCATTAAAAGTACAGTTTAACCTCCTTACCTTTAAGCTTATTTAGATTGTGAAAAAAATGTAAAACATGCAAATGCTACAGTTTTTGTCCAAATTTTTCTTTATTTCATCCCTTATGTGACATCAATTTTGATTTTTTCAGTATTTCAAAGAAGTTTTGGCTTGCTTCTAAAATTTCTTGATATTTTGAAATAAGAAAATGCTTATCAGTCGTTAAATTTGTGGAGGGGTTGCTTGTCACTTTTTTGAATGATGGAAAATAATTATTACTAATCATTCATATTTTTTAACTGAAAAACTCAAAACAGTAGAAATTATTTTGTTGATATGTCTTCTGATGGAGAAATCAATGTGGAAAATGTTTGCTGCATAGCACTGGCATTTCCCTAAGGTCTGCAAATGTTTGCTGCATAGCACTGGCATTTCCCTAAGGTCTACAAATGTTTGCTGCATAGCACTGTCATTTCCCTAAGGTCTACAAATGTTTGCTGCATAGCACTGGCATTTCCCTAAGGTCTACAAATGTTTGCTGCATAGCACTGGCATTTCCCTAAGGTCTACAAATGTTTGCTGCATAGCACTGGCATTTCCCTAAGGTCTACAAATGTTTGCTGCATAGCACTGGCATTTCCCTAAGGTCTACAAATGTTTGCTGCATAGCACTGGCATTTCCCTAAGGTCTACAAATGTATTATATTTTTTACCAAGGATAGAAATAGCTCAGGTCTACAATGTTGTACTTTTCTTGATAAATAAAGAAATTGGTAAGGAAGATATAGCTCTTTCATCGACCTCATCCAAGCATTAACAAATTGACCTGTTTAGGACAACAACTTAGTTGTTATTATAAGTGTAGAAGTTAATTGATTCATTGCTAGTTAACTGCTAATTGCTATAATTAACATTGGAATGGATCATTCTTTAAAACCATTAAAAACACATTAGATAGAGGCATTCTATAGATAACATTCCTTCACTGATGTAGAAAACAGTCGTTACACAATTTGTTTAGATCTTCTATCTCTTCTACTGTAAACAAAGTTTGTTTTACACCAGGCTGACTTATCTCTTAAGGAGGGGTGCAAAATAGACAACAAGTTCATTCTAAATACTACTTGTTTTTTTGTAAAAGTTCATTTCTATTGAAAAGATTTCTGTTATTGGAATTGAATATATGATATAAAGAAGATTTAGGTAGACCTGGTAAACCATCACATGGTAATTACATTTTTATGACTTTACTTTTACTTTTAATTTTGTTTTTTGTTTACAAAATTTTAAATATTGTGTAACATTTCTTCATATCCAGTTGTTTTGATTGTGAATATCTCATACTATGTATAATCAGTGCTGTATTGTTATTACATATGGAAAACTGGATTATCTTCATATTATTGTTTACAACAAACAACCTTCTTTACCAGCATTTCATTATCCTTTAGTGATCTTTTTCCAGTTTAAATTAGGTATTACAGTTTCCTGTATGAGCAAGATTTGTACATTTGTATAATAATACAATGTTATTCTTGTTCCACTTCATGAATAACACTCTTGTATTTGTAGGCAAAACCTAACTTGATTTTGGGTGGATTTGTTTACATTTGTTTATGTATGATCATATTCTCTATAATTTTTGTCAGATTATTATATTTTTGGGAATTGTGACTCCTTCTTGGTCAATTTTTGAAGAGTTTGACATTATAGCAAGTCTTAAAGGAAGCCATATATTTCCGCTAATTATACACTTTTGACAGGATCATTTCTATTTTAATACTGAATCATACAAGTTTGATAATTTTATTCCGTCAGTCCAAGTTATGAACTCAAGTTGCATTCTATTTATATGCTCATTACATAAATTCAATTGTTATATATTTACATTAATGACTTTTTACATGCTAATTAGTATGTCAATCTGTCACCTTGATAAGGTCTGATTTCACTTTGACATAGTCAGAACATCTTGATATTTGTGTATGAATAAAACAAGAAGTAGGGTATACATCAATGAGACAGCGACCCAATCCCCCCCCAAAAAAAAGACATCTAGAGGTCAACATGCAGTCTCCAACAGTAGATGAGTGTCTATGCAATATGTCAAGTCTAAAAAAGTTGATGATAATTATAACAGAGATCATCAACACCAAATTATCCCTAATTGACAAAAAATATAAAGATATAACTAAAGACAACTACTTATGAGGTTCCATACTTGGGGCAGGCACATGGACAAATCCATAATGCGGCGTTCACACAGTGCCGATTATGGCTTCGTTTGAGATCAGACAGCACTAAGACATGAAAAGTGAAAAAGTCGGATTACTATCCTGAATGATCTGGAATGTCCTGTCATTGTCTGAACGCAGTCGAATACGTTCTTAACAGATTCCTACGGATCAGGAATAGTCCGGAGAGATCGACCAAGCACTGCGACAGTTAGGTGCGTCCAGTAACATTCGGGGAAACTCAGCCGATTTTGTCTAGTCGGATTACAATCGTGACTATGTCATGACAGATTCTGCTGTATCGGATCAAAATCGTAACAATGTTCTGTCTTTTCTGTACGGTGTCCTGTAGAACGGGCATGATCAGGAGAAATTTGTCATTGCTGTTTTTTTGCTGATTGAGTCCAGATTGCATCCAGATCTTGCTGAATGCGAACCGTCTTTGCCGAAATCATTCCTGAACAGTCCCGTTATTAATACGAAATTCGGCAATGATACCCACGTCAGAGTCCCGACAATTACAGAACACAATACGACTGAGTCCAGACAAAGTCATTTGCAATGCGGTACAGCAGACTGTGATAGGATTGCGTTCCGACAGTACCTGATCATCCCAAAATGGCGACGGTTTTCTAAAGGATATCTTCCATCAGCGTTGGTTCACTGTCTTGTCACTGTCTGATCTCTGTCGGATCACATTTGATTGAATAGGGACGCTGTTGAGACAGATTCTGTCATTTTTATACGACCGCAAAAAAATTTTTGTGGTCGTATATTGGTATGACGTTGGCGTCGTCGTCGTCGTCCGAAGACGCATTGGTTTTCGCACTCTAACTTTAGTTTAAGTGAATGGATCTCTAGGAAATTTTACCATAAGGTTCAATATCACAAAAGGAAGGTTGGGATTGATTTTGGGGTTATGGTACCAACAGTTAAGGAATTAGGGGCCAAAAGGGCCAAAATAAGCATTTTGTAACTTCCAGACATAACTTGTGTGTTAGTGTATGGATCTCTCAGACATTGTACCACAAGGTTCCATATCACAAAGGGAATGCTGGGATTGATTTTTGGGGGTAATTGCCTCAAAATTTTAGGAATTAGGGGCCAAAAAAGGGGCAAAAAACAAGCATTTTTCTAGTTTCATGACAATAACTTGTGTGTAAGTGTATGGATCTTTCTGAAATTGTACTACAAGGTTCCATATCACAAAGGGAAAGCAGGAATTGAGTTTGGGGGTAATTGCCTGAAACGTTTAGGAATTAGGGGCCAAAAAAGCATTTTCTAGTTTCAGACAATAACTTGTGTTCAAGTGTATGGATCTCTCTGAAATTGTACTGCAAGGTACCATACCTCAAAGGAAGGCTGGGATTGAGTTTGGGGTGATGAATCATAAGGGTTCAAAACATTTGGGGATTTTTTTTTTTTTTTTTCCTTTTTTTCTTTAAAATTTTCCATTTTAAGTTGGTTATTTCTGATTTATATTTAAAAGCAAATAATAATGATATGGCAGGAGATACACACCAAACAGGATGTGTAAATTATTATATAATAAGTATTGTGCAATAGCAAGAAATTTTCAATTGCACAGTATTGCGCAATAGCAAGAAATCTTCAATTGCACAGTATTGCGCAATAGCAAGAAATATCCAATAGCACAATATTGCGCAATAGCAAGAAATTGTCAATTGTACAGTATTGTGCAATAGCAAGAAATATTCAATTGCACAGTATTGCACAATTTTAAGAAATATTCAATTGCACAGTATTGTGCAAAAGAAGATACTTTGTATAAATTACTTATTTCTTGACCAATTTCAATGGGGTTTTATTCTTGAACTCTTGGGGTTCTTTAATATGCTGAATCTAATCGTGTATTAAGTTTTTGGATTTTGGGCCCCGTTTTTAAATTGGTCCACATTGAGGTCCAAAGGGTCCAAAATTAAACTTTGTTTGATTTCATCAAATATTGAATTATTGGGGTTCTTTGATATGCCGAATTTAACGTGTATTTAGATTCTTAATTTTGGTCCCGTTTTCAAATTGGTCTACATTAAGGTCCAAAGGGTCCAAAATTAAACTTAGTTTGATTTTAACAAAATTGAATTCTTAGGGTTCTTTGATATGCTGAATCTAAACATGTATTTAAATTTTGATTATGGACCCAGTTTTCAAGTTGGTCCAAATCGGGGTCCAAAATTAAACTGGGCCCGTTATCAATTTTGTCCACATTGAGGTCAAAAGGTCCAAAATTAAACTTTGTTTGATTTCATCAAAATTGAATTATAGGGGTTCTTTGATATGCCGAATCTAACCGTGTATTTAGATTCTTAATTTTGGTCCCATTTTCAAATTGGTCTACATTAAGGTCCAAAGGGTCCAAAATTAAACTTAGTTTGATTTTAACAAAATTGAATTCTTAGGGTTCTTTGATATGCTGAATCTAAACATGTATTTAGATTTTAATTATGGGCCCAGTTTTCAAGTTGGTCCAAATTGGGGTCCAAAATTAAACTTTGTTTGATTTCAACAAAAATTGAATATATGGGGTTCTTTGATATGCTGAATCTAACCATGTATTTAGATTTTGATTTTTGGGCCCGTTATCAACTTTGTCCACATTGAGGTCAAAAGGGTACAAAATTAAACTTTGTTTGATTTCATCAAAATTGAACTCTTGGAGTTCTTTGATATGCTGAATCTAACTATGTATTTAGATTTTGGATATTGGACCATAATAGGTGAATGTCCAATTTAAAATTTTAAGTTCTTAGACCACATTCATTCTGTGTCAGAAACCTATGCTGTGTCAAATATTTAATCACAATCCAAATTCAGAGCTGTATCAAGCTTGAATGTTGTGTCCATACTTGCCCCAACTATTCAGGGTTCGACCTCTGCGGTCGTATCAAGCTGCGCCCTGCGGAGCATTTTATTTTATTTAACCATGCGAAAGATACAAATCGGATTAGAATTGGATTGAGAAAGGGGATATTCGGGACAAATTCGGATGGAAACGGCTGAATTAGGACGCTTCCTGAACAATATCTGATTGTTGTCGTGATTAAATAATTGTTTTTACAAATTTTAATTAAAGTTTGAATTTCCAGCCACGATTCACAGGATCTTGATCAGACTTTTGACAAGTTTTAATCCGGAATGGTCCTGTCAAGGCCTGCTGTAAGATCATGAATGTGTGATCCGGCTTATCTAATTTCCACTTCATTGAAATGTCAAGGGTCCTGTATTTTCTTGAGGACAGCAGTTTTTTCAACAAAAAAACTGGTCCTTTATCATTAACATGATTAAGGTTTAATTATGATTATGATGAGAGGTCACAGTTTCAATGCTTTGTCAATTCAAACTTAGGTTTTGCTGTTTTTTTGGCTATGAATACTGCATTTAGGAATAAGAGCAAATGGTAGAGTTCAGTTTGGGTTAACTTGTGTTTTCAGGTTGCTGACTGTTCTGGTCAGGTCAGAGTTGGGATAATGCATCTTTTATATAGGCTGACCTATTTTCTGGCAGACTGTTAATCAGTCCATTATCAAATTACCATGTTCTAAATTTAATTATGGTTGGAAAACTGTCTGCTTAACATAAATTCATCCAATTTTATGTACTAGATGATTTGTAAACACAGATTCAGGACCCCAGAGATCCATACAGTTGAGAAGAAGAACTTGTATCAGAACTTAAGTGGTTGTACAAACATGTATGAGTACAATACATTTACATTTTTTTGTTTACTTTAAAACAAAACCAGTGCAAGTTTGTACAAATGTTTGACTGCCCTTGAAAATCGTGGGTCATGATTTTATGAGTTGATGAGATGATAAAACAATTGAATTAAATCTTTTGAAAGTGCCAGATCAATGTTGGGTGGGTCTAGATCTGTTTTCTCTATATATTGAATTACCCATTTAGTGCACAACTGTTTAATGGTATTGCATTAGGTATAAACTTCATGCAAGTCTTAACAGTTCTTCATAGATTAAAAGTACTTTTTCAATCATTATTTTCAGCTTTTGCTATTGACAACTCTGACTGTTATTTCTTTAATGGGCCTTGCATGATTGACATTAAACAAAAGGCTTGTCAAGTAATTAAATGCCTTATTTACAACTGAGTAACAAAGATCAAAAGATATGGATAATAAGACAAATATAGAATTTCACTATTTTCTTAAATTGGTTGTAAAATTATCATATTTCATATTTATACTACTACAGAACAATAAATTGATTTAGATATTAGTCAATACTTGGATCAGTTTTGACCCAAACAATGTAAACTTCCACTTTTTGTCCAAGAACTGGAACTATCTTGATTCTTTCATGTGTCAGTCATATGATTATCTTTTAATTAACAAGTAAACAGTCTTTGTTTTGTGTTTTGCTATGATTTATGAATATTATTTGATAAAGTAAATGATACATAGTAACTGATACCCAATTAGTACTACAGAGGTTAGTTAGTTGGGTGTGTGTAACAACCTACACAACAACTTAGTGCTTTAAGTTGAACAGTTATTTTTTACAGAGGGACCTATTACTACGGCCAATACTTTCTCACTCTGATTCACTGAATTATGTTTGTTAACAGTTATGTAATAATTTCCCTTGTAATAGAAAACATGCTAATATGTTGTAATTTTATAATCTCATAATTGTGAGAATAAGTGCAAAAGATCTGTTGTCCTTTGAAATGTCATATTTTGGGATGAAAATCTTATATATTTACCTTAGTCAAAGATTTATTATTGAATTGTCTCCCTTTGTACATATACAGTATATTTAGTTAAAAGATTTGCACTGACATTATGGGTAAATCTGAAAACATTTTTATCTGGTGTCACTTGAAATATATAGATAAAATTGTTTATAGATAATGATAAAACAAAGACTTGTTACATGATTATTAAATATTTGCATTTGTTTATATTTGATCAGGAGTTCAGATGAAAGCTCTTTGTTTTGACCTTAACTGAAATACTTTGTTTACATCCTTAAAAGGAAAAATATTATATCAGTGTATGATATCTACAGATAAAAATATATATGTCATTGTATAAATGGTTTATTTCATACATGGAAATTACTTTGCATAATTGAATTTCAAATATTTGAACAGGTGCTGAATTTATGTTTGTTATTAATATTTTATTTATCATATGAATTGAAAGCTTTGTTTATTTAAATCATATTCATATGAAAGATTTAAACTGTATGCTCCCTATTGCTTTTATAGTTACATATATTTAAGAACAAAAAATTGCTTATGAAGATCCATTTTGAACTGACAGTTTTCATTAAAAAAAGTATTATTTACTGTGTATTGATACCAGTTAACAGATAATACTGGACATGAGAATGTTATTATTTATTGTTCTATTTATAGTACCAGTAATTAAGATCAGGATATCTGACTAACATTTCTCTATTTTTTATCTCACCCTTTTGCAATCACTTGGTGTCAGTCATCTGTAGATGTCTTTGTCCATTAACATTTACTAATTCTCCTCTAAAAATTACTAGGTCATATTGAACAAAACTTGGCCACAATCATCCTTGAGGTATCTAGTTGGTGTTTGATGATCCTGCTGGCCAATAAACATGGCCACCAAGCCTAAACTAAAACATAGGATTAAGGACTGTGTATTGATACCAGTTAACAGATAAATCTGGACATGAGAATGTTATTATCTATTGTTCTGTTTATAGTACCAGTAATTAAGATCAGGATATCTGACTAACATTTCTCTATTTTTTTATCTCACCCTTTTGCAATCACTTGGCGTCAGTCATCTGTAGCTGTCTTTGTCCATTAACATTTACTTATATCTTCTCCTCTGAAACTACTAGGCCAAATTGAACCAAACTTGGCCACAATCATCCTTGAGGTATCTAGTTGGTGTTTGATGATCCTGCTGGCCAATTAACATGGCCACCAAGCCTAAACTAGAACATAGGATTAAGGACTAGTTGCTGGAAACATAGATTTAAAATCTTCTTTAGAAATTATGTTTTAAGACTTTCTAACCACCATCAAACATGGTCAACACTGTTACAAAAAATTGAATTCAATTCTGAAATTCAAGTTTTGGGAAAGATTCATTCGTGATCCTCTTGCAGAAATATGGAAAACTCCTCAAATTGCATCCAAACATGACGGTCTATCATAACAATTCCCCCAAAAATTCTAGTAAGGCCTGTTTGCATCCAGACATTTGGAAAGATCGCCTTTAAGAATTGATTAATGACCCAAAGTATTATCTCCAACTTTGTTTGAGATAAAGAAAAAAGTTCAATAAAAGAAACCAATTTTGACAGTAAAACATTGTATGATTTTTTATAAGAATGATAGTTGAAAACTGCTAATGCTCTCTACAATATCTGCCCTCCTTACAGGTACATACACAGAAAATTTAAACAAAAAGGGTGAGTAATGGGTCAAAGAATAAGATGCTATAAAATTTTGTAAAAGAATAAACTTATAATCTTAATTTGTAATTATGTTAATGCCTCAAACCACCCACAAACCCTCCAAAGTAACAAAAAATGGAACTTGTGTGGGAGAGTTGAACAAGTAGGTTTTTTTTTAATTCTATGAGTATCAGATAAATCTTATGTAATATAAAGAATAAGATTTATCTGTAAAATCAAATTAAATTCATACAAATCTAATCTCGTTATCTCCCAAAGAAGTCAATTTGTCTGCAAATATATTTGAATTATCTCCCATAGAAGACAATTTGTCTGCAAATATATTTGAATTATCTCCCATAGAAGAAAATGTGTCGGCAAATATATTTGAATTATTTCCCTTACATTGCATTGAGTAAAAAATGATGTAACAAATTTGTTTTGCAGATAATTCTTAAAGTACATCTAGATGACAGTGAAGAAAGGTGCTTGGAATTTCCAGTTACTGCAGAATCTACATGTGAAGATGTACTAGCCTGTGTTCAGGAATCTGGTGAAGGATCAGCCATTTTAACACAGCTAGCAAATGGTCAGGGTAAGTCTAAAAAAATCAAAGAGAGAAAAGTATGATAATAGTCAAGACAATACCAAAATGACTATTCACAATCATCCCATGTTGTAAAAATACTGTAAAAGACTCATACTGACAGAGAAATATTAACAGAAGAAAATTTGGTTTGATGTTTGGAGATTTTATGTTTGTATTTGCTAAAGTGTTTAATGGTAAAGGAAATCTTTTTCAGGAATTATGCAATGGCAAGTCAAAATTAATTTGATCTTTCTTTCATTAAACTTAATCATGAATGCTCTGAGCAAAAATTTGAAAGTATAAGTGCAAAAAGTGCAATATACAATGTTATAAAAAGAGACCTAAACATAGAATGGTTTAATGGGAGCTTTAGGAGTTGGAACCAAGGATGGCCTTATGAGGAATGGAGTTCAACTAGCAGGAAAGGAATTTTGACAAAAATTGTTAGGGATTTCAAAAAAGTAACTAGGACATATATATATTTTAACAAAATATATATATAGATATATATATATATATATATAACATTTTAACAAAATCAGTCAAAAGAGTATTATTGATTGATACATAGAAAATTTCCTTACATCTATTTTACTCCAAGTCAATAAACATAACACTAAAAATTGAGCAATAAGAACCCAGTGGCTCCAAAAAAAGTAACCAGATCCTGCTCCACAAGTGGCACCCATTGTTTTGCTTGCATGATAAAAATCAGTTGCAGTCAAGGATGTAGAAAGGTGTCTGGCTATGACAATGGAAATATATCAATGTTCAACATTGATATAGATATCATGATATTCCTGATTGCATAACACTATAACTTTCTTATTATGACAAGTTTTTAAGAAAAAAATGAATGCCATTTTCATATTCAATAAAATTAATTTAGAAATTTAGTTTTTATTGCAAAAAAAGGGATTATCAAAGATAATATTTTCAGAACGTAGACTAGGAGAATACGAGAAACTATATGAGATCTTAAGCGAATGGGAAAACGACAGACAAGAAGTCAAGTTTTTCTTACGACATGAGAACAACAAAAACATTCCTGAGGAGTACAAAGATGAAATCCCTCCTGAACCACCCAGTGTAGACCTGTCTTCAGAAGATGATTATATGTTAGAAGTAGATGGTATGTCATAAGGGGATTAGGTTATGTTTATTCTCCTTCATTACTTTTAACATTGTATCTTGTACATGACCAATTTTACAATGGTGGAAAAGGGGGTGGGGGGTTTCTCTAGGTACTCTGGCTTCCTTCATCAATAAACACTTAAGGGCATGATATAGCCAAGGTTGCTGAAAGTGGCATTAAACACCAACAAACAAACTTTACAACAAAAACATTTGATTCTAATTTGATTCTGTTGAAAAGGATACCGTAATGATGTTTAAATTGAATAATGCCTAGCTTCATCCTTCCAAAACTTTTCAAATGATAAAGAACACCAATTTTATTCAGGACTTTTTTTTATATTCCACTGTCAAGACAAATTTGATTACATGGTTTTGCCAAAGTCTGCATACAAGCCTATAAAATATTTGGACTTTGTTGAATATTTAAAATTTGTGATTTACCTATACCCACGAAATCCATGAAAAATGGTATCCCATGAATAATAATGAATCCACAGAAATATGCTTTTCTAGAGAAACTCATCAGTGGTTATCTTTGTTTATATCTTAGTTTTTTTTTACTTGAAGTAGTTTGGTTTTGATCTTTAATGATCTCTTTTGGGTTAATTCACTACTTTTTAGGTTTTGGGTGACTTAGAACTAGACAACTTCCTATTGTTTAAGACTATTGTTGACCTTCATGTCTGATTTGGTTTTATTGTTTTGTTTGGTGAGGGTCTTACTGACATTTCTAATAAACATGATGACACTAAAGCAACTTTTCCACTTTCCTATATTTCATTTTTCTGCGTTTTTTAGATGAAAGTCTATCTGACCAATGGGATGGGAATCTCACATGAAAAAATGTAATCATTCCTGTAATTTGATATTCCTACAGTAGATATTTAAAAATATAGCTCGCCCTGAAAAAAAAACATTTTACCACGACAGTATAAATGTCATTATAAGATACACAAGACAAAAGAATAATTCGTTTTATTGTAAAAAAAACATACAAATTTATCTGACACAACTGAATTCATTGTACTATATATATATATGTGGTTTTCTTGGATATTTTATTGTTGTTGTACTTTCTTAAAAAATCACCAATGATGTATACCCAAAAAATATAAATTATATCATAAAAGGTAAAACAAGAAACCCAATAATAGGACTTGTTACTGCAAACAAATCTCAAAATCAGGTGAAATATCAAGGAAATCATTTACATGTAAGGGAAATCTTAATGTGAAAACTAAATATCCATGACACAATACAAATATAAAATTTTCTGCAACTTTTGATAGCAGTGTGTATACGGAGAAGTCCAATAAATGTCAGCAATCCAACAACAAAAGATATTTTACTTCATTCTCTATTTAGTCTTTAATGAAGTGAATTCATGGTTTTACCACCTATATAAATGCTACTTAATTAAAATTTATATTTAACTTCCACATGATAAATGTTAATTAAACCTGTTTTAATAACTAATTAAACTATCTATGAATGAATTTTCTCAGATTTCACTCCTACACTTACTAATTATAAAAATGGGCATAGGAAGTCTTCTGTATAACTTGACTGACAGCATGCCTTAATTAACCCACAGCTATGATTGATGCCATAAATGTACCTATTTTTTTCAACGATTGATTTTAAATTGTAGTTCGGTCAAAGGTTAATCATTTATTTTATCGTTAAATTCCTGAGACACCTTGGAGACATTAGAAAGTCTTACATTTTGTGACTTAAGATTTTACCATGTTGTATTTAACTTTTTAATGATCAAATAGGTAGGGCATTTCACATGAAATATGTTATAAAAAACAGTTATAAGGTAAAATGGCTCTTAAAAATTTGTATCACAAAGGGTTGATAATTTTAAATGTCCATTTTGCAGTGTTTGCTTTTATGGGAATAAACAATCTTTAGTCCATTTCTCCTGTGAAAATCAAATGTTATCTGAATTCCTAAAGCAGTTTTGAGCAGTATTAAGTAAGATGTTATGAATTAAATGGGTTCCTATTTCTGGTCACAGAGTAAAATATCTAGCAATGTTTTATAATTAAGTTTTTGATCATAGGTGATAATAGGGTTGACCTAGGTACATATACACAATGTCATCCACTTAAAACAGGATATGTACCAAAATATTTGTACTAGTTTTGAGCTTCTATTTAAATTCAAAAAATACTAAATGAACTTAATGCTTTGAGTAATAATTGTTTGAGAAGATTGATGTAATTTTCTTTAAAAGAAACAATGTGAAATTTATTAATTTAAATGTGAGAATTTGCTGAATCACAGTAGACTTGATCCGTTCTCAGGTTCCTGTCTTCAAAAAATCCATCGACAAAGATAACATATAAAATAAGTCTATTTATGTGAATCCTTCTAATTACATGGTCATTTTTGAAGGTGGAATCTGAGATGAATTCGAAACTGGTTTTCAATTATTTAGAATATGGTTCTCTTCAGATGTAATCCAATGTTTAAACTTCTCTTTTCTGATATGGCTTTTGTTAGGCTTAAGAAAAAAAACACACTTATATACATTTTTTTCTGATTGTTTTTTTGTTATTTGCTATGCTAGAATTTTCCTGTGCAAGATGATGTTAACCTTTGTTGTTTAAGAGTGAGGACTAAGCTTAGTTTTCATAGTTTGTTATGTACTTATTATCACTTGGAAAGTGTTAATTCTCAGCTTGGTGATAGTTATATTTCATTATATTAGTCAAAGTTCATTTGATAAATTTTTCAAACATCATTATTGCTTGGATTGATAGGGGAAGTAACTTCATGTATATAAACATCTTAATGCATATGCTGAACTAAACAGTTACGTTCAGATTATTTCTTAAAATTGATGACTTAATCTAACTAAAATAACCTAAAAAACATCTTTTCATAGAAGTTTAAATTCCATTAAAGACAGCCCAGAAAAAAGATAATGCCAGACGTTGATAACTTGGGGCAAAATCATTAGTGGCTTATTTTTAAATTATTCTTTGGATGAAGATAGGTACTTTTCTATTTCTGTTTCTGCCAAATAATGGCCACAATTAAAAAAAAAAACACTTATCCTGCTATGATATTATACTGATATCCAAGTATTTTTAGAAGAGTGCCATTTAGGTACTTGTCTTTTAGATTATGTATGGTCCGATTTAAAGTTATATCAACTGATATCTGTTCTGTAAATTGACCTTCTGTTATTTTTTTAATATTTTGTTTTAATTTCATGTCAAATTCCTAATTACCGAATATTGACATATTTGAGTGTAACATGTCTACGATGTATTTAGATATTGTTCTACAAATACCCTGCCCCTTATTATTTTTACAATATAACATGTCTGTACCATATTTACCCAGCCCTTTATAGTTGACTGGACTAAATCAACATAAAACTGACAGTGTCAATAGGTTTATGTAGTAAATTGGGTAATGATAGTCTCTTTATCTTCACCTGATTAAATAAGGTATTCTGATTAACTAGACCAAAGGTAGATTAGTATATAAACATACAGGATCGGTGTCGTAATATTCAGGTACAGGGATTAACTAGGATTTACAACATTCACCAGTATCTAAATATTATTTTGGTCCTTCTGTATAGGGCCTAGTACAGATATCTAAATATTATTTTGGTCCTTCTGGATGGGGTCTAGTACAGAGATTAACATACACTTTCCTATGTTCCTATTCTTTTTATATCATTCTGATAGTGTATCTGTTCTGTTAGAAGTCATAAGTAGCTGGGGTAGGGAGAAGTATAGCTATTAACAGTGATTTGTATTTCATGTCAATGAGGTAGAACCTGTGTAAAATGTGTCACTAGCTGATGCCTTCTTGTCAAGAGAGTTAACCACTATATACATTGAATAAAAGCCTTGCATGATGAAATCTGTTATAAGGCACAGTTTTTCCACTTACTCTGCACCTCCTCTGACAGTGTCAGTGTTCATTCTACTGTTTGTGACTGCTATCTTAATTGACTATGATTGCAAGTTTTCCTACCGAAGGTTAATAGTTCTCTTCTCTCCTGGTACTCAGGCTTTCTCCAACAACAAAACTGGCTTCCAAGATATAGCTAAAAGTGTTGAAAGTGGCATTTAACACCAATCTTACCATACTTGCCGATTTGAAATTTACTTCCTGTAAATATGTTGCAGATCTGCTCTTATGAATGTATAACATAATGTTTGGTTATTGAAAAATGAACTGTTAATTATACAATAAATAACAAAAAAATCAGCTTCATACAGTCCTTTCTTTATAATATTTATGGGATTGCATAACTGAAAAAATTCACTGGTAATTGCATTTTACTAGAAAACAAAGAAATTAACATATTTATTTACAAACCTCTGTTTAATATGATAAAGGCATGACTGTGAATAATGTGTAATGAATATTTCACAGAAATTGTACTGGTTTGCATTTTTACCAGGTAGAATATGTTATCAAAATAAGACATATATTTACAAAATTGTTTTATTTTGAAATCTGTAATTCAAGTTTATGTTGGCCTGCTTTCAATTTCAAAGAAAATTTTGATGTAAGATTCTTTAATATTGAAACAACGTATCCTTTGAATTTTTTAATGTAAACTTTAAAACTTGAAAAAGGTCTCTGTTGGTCTATGCAGGATTTTGATATGAAGACATATTAGACATTAATTCATGATAAGTATTTTCGATGCACAATTGGCAAATAAGTATTAAATAACACAATACCCAGTGAAATATTTTACGGAGAGACCTTGTATCTCTCTGGGGTTGTCATTGATCACTAGTCTAAAGATATTAGATCTGACTAGATTTCCTGTTAAATTGATCAATTTCCACCTGTCAAATAGTAATCTGTGTTTAATTTTCATTATATCTACCTGCTTGATGCACCAAGGTAAAACTGAATTAAATGTTCCCTTTATAAAGGATATTTACTACTTTGAGTTAAGTGATTTTTGTAAAAAAAAAATATTTTCATGTGGCTTCAAAATTTACCATCAACTTACTGAATAGATTTTTCTCTGATTCAGGGTAAGAATAAAATTCCTAAGTCATACCCTATTATCCCTCGGTAATTGTTAGATTTTAACAGAGATTTTTATATAATACTCTCTGTAAATGTCACCTGCATGCAAAAATTTATATCAGAAATTTGCCCAAATCTCTAAGATAAAACTTATGAATGTACTTTGCTAAGTAAACATAATAAGTTTTTCTTAAATGCAATTATTTGTGTACACAACCAAGAAATACAATTTGTAAAAACATTTGTATTTATTGTATAGGCCACATACGTAGAAATTGCAGGTCACGATAGGTAATAACTTGATCGGCTATTATGAGATTAGTCATCCAGAATATTTTTAATCAAGGTAAATTATGGATGTGTTTTTATTATCACGGTCAAGATAGAAAAATCCATTCAGAGCTTGGAATTTTTATCCTCTCATGTTTATTCATAAATATTGACTGATTAATAGGATTAACAAGAATTTGTCCACTTATTAGATACAATTTAGAAGGATTTTAAATCAGTCGTATGGTAGACATTCAAACATCACTTAAAAATTGAAAACAGCAATTAGTGAAGTACATGTACTTGAATATTAAAGATAGCCAAGGTATGTGGGAGATACCTGAGAAATGACCAATTTACCTGTACAGGTCAGCTGACTCTGTTGATCAGAAATCTACGCTGTGGATTAATCAATTTCTCCGTCTTATTTTCATTGAGTGGATTGTTTTCATAGAGAACTTGACAAATGTTTCCTTAGTCGGAAGGTTCAAATATTTTCGGTTGGATTTACATTCACTTGAGTTGGATTATTTAAATTTTGTGGTTTTTATAAGATATTTAAAGAATGCGACCAGGTAAGAAAAAGGTCAAAATCACCATTGATCTGTGCTACTGTTACAAATATTGATTTGCAAATTGTGAGAAAACGATGGCTTTTGAATTTATTTTAAAAGTTTAGGTGGAAAATGATAGATTTTTAAGACTTTAGTTTATTTATAAATTCTAAATAATAGCTAGGGATAAGCTAAAAACACTTTGCTGGAAAAATATATAATTGTTACTATGAAAAGCAAGTTAAAAATATTTTGCTGGAAAAATATATAATTGTTACTATCAAAAGCATGTTTATCATATTTATAGTTACTCAGAAAACCAACTGCTTACATACTGTTTCTAAACAAAATTCAAATTTTCTAATTACAAATCATATTTTGAAAACTATGCATGATAAAACCTAACAAGTTAAAAGCAGACATTATAGTCTTAATGGTCTGTAATCAGATTAACAAAAATCAGTGACACTAAAAAAAAATTGAAACTCTAGAGATAATGATGAAATGAAGCTATCTTTACTTATTATAGAACAGTCTACAATAGCAGTTAAAACCAACGGGTCTTTCAGTTGTGAATTTTTTCTACAGTTAAAAAAATATTCTAATTTTATTCTTCCCAAATCATTTTAAGTTTCTTTTCCATCTGAATATTTTTCTTACTGTAATATCGATTTTGATACTTGTTATGCTTCTTTGTTGCTAGTAATATCTAATAATTACATAGTCCATATAAAGTTAAAAGCTTGAAATGGCCATGTATAACATTATTAGTCCCAGGTGTTCTGACAATATGCTACTAAGTCATAAAAATGACCCAAGGTCTTTTGAAAATATCTTCTATTGGCTTTCTCACCTCCCAGGTAAAAGTCCATCTGTCTATAAATCAGAATTACAGAGAATAGAATAGATTGCTTGATGGCAAACTTTAATACTTCATTCATCAATCTTATACAATTACTAATAGGCTTATTTCAGGGCGAAAACACAAACATTGCTTACAAAATCATAAATTTCTATGATAAAAGATTCACAATTTTTATTTGGGAAATTAAAAGGGTTCATTTTTCCTTCAGATCAGATTTTGGTTGGATGGGTTTTCATGAAACAAAGAGTTGCATGACATGTCAAAATTTTTAGACATTGTTCATTTATCAAATATTGTTATCTATGAAATCAGCTTAAGTCATTCCGCTTAACAAAATTTTCATTTTTTTAGTCAGTAAGAGCGTCACTATTTTCCATTGTATTTTTCATTAGAAATAATATGTATGAAATAATGCTAATCTTTATTTAAGTGTATTGCATTAAAAGTGTTTATGAAAGAAAAAAAATTGAAATAAAACTGTGCTGTATGTATAAAGTAAACTTTATATGAGCATCATCCATCTGTCAGAAATATAATATAAAAACTAAAGAAAACAGATCCATGAGAAAATACTAAGCATTATCACCTTCCATAGATGTATATCACATTGACATGGTATGTAAAAGTGTAGCTTTTCAGGGTGACCAGCTTACAATAGGCAGTGTATATTTGGTTTCAGTATTTCATGAGATTTAACTTATGCATATCTCCATGCCAAATATACCTTATTTTTCAAAGTAGAAATATATTTTTGAACATCCTTGGAAATATGAAACAAATATGCTGTAAACTTAACAAGTGCTTATTTTAGATAAATCTTATATGTGATCTTAAAATAAAAATTAGAGAGAAAAAGTTATCAAAAACTTACAAATGGCTTAACAACAATTGCTTAAATTGTTATGACCTTTCTTTAGTTATGTTTTTGTCAGAATTAAAAGGTTTGTAAATTCCATTGACAAAAACAAAATCTACTTGTAACAAAATTAGGAGAAATTTGATACAAGAACAAAGAGTGTCTTGTTTCATTCTTTTAACCTTTAAATGAAATTTAAAGACATTTATAAGAAACATCTTTAAGTTTGATTTTTAACCGTAATTGGGGATAATCCTTTCAAATCAAAAACTTTCTGACTCACACACAAGTACAAGTAAACAAAGTTGTTTATATTATTTCTAATCATGTGGAAGTGATAAGAGTCTTATTGATAGTTTATACCCATTTATTGTTCTATAATTTCTTATACCGTCTTATTTTCATTGAGTGGATTGTTTTCATAGAGAACTTGACAAATGTTTCCTTAGTCGGAAGGTTCAAATATTTTCGGTTGGATTTACATTCACTTGAGTTGGATTATTTAAATTTTGTGGTTTTTATAAGATATTTAAAGAATGCGACCAGGTAAGAAAAAGGTCAAAATCACCATTGATCTGTGCTACTGTTACAAATATTGATTTGCAAATTGTGAGAAACGATGGCTTTTGAATTTATTTTAAAAGTTTAGGTGGAAAATGATAGATTTTAAGACTTTAGTTTATTTATAAATTCTAAATAATAGCTAGGATAAGCTAAAACACTTTGCTGGAAAAATATATAATTGTTACTATGAAAAGCAAGTTAAAAATATTTTGCTGGAAAAATATATAATTGTTACTATCAAAAGCATGTTTATCATATTTATAGTTACTCAGAAAACCAACTGCTTACATACTGTTTCTAAACAAAATTCAAATTTTCTAATTACAAATCATATTTTGAAAACTATGCATGATAAAACCTAACAAGTTAAAAGCAGACATTATAGTCTTAATGGTCTGTAATCAGATTAACAAAAATCAGTGACACTAAAAAAAAATTGAAACTCTAGAGATAATGATGAAATGAAGTTATCTTTACTTATTATAGAACAGTCTACAATAGCAGTTAAAACCAACGGGTCTTTCAGTTGTGAATTTTTTCTACAGTTAAAAAAATATTCTAATTTTATTCTTCCCAAATCATTTTAAGTTTCTTTTCCATCTGAATATTTTTCTTACTGTAATATCGATTTTGATACTTGTTATGCTTCTTTGTTGCTAGTAATATCTAATAATTACATAGTCCATATAAAGTTAAAAGCTTGAAATGGCCATGTATAACATTATTAGTCCCAGGTGTTCTGACAATATGCTACTAAGTCATAAAAAATGACCCAAGGTCTTTTGAAAATATCTTCTATTGGCTTTCTCACCTCCCAGGTAAAAAGTCCATCTGTCTATAAATCAGAATTACAGAGAATAGAATAGATTGCTTGATGGCAAACTTTAATACTTCATTCATCAATCTTATACAATTACTAATAGGCTTATTTCAGGGCGAAAACACAAACATTGCTTACAAAATCATAAATTTCTATGATAAAAGATTCACAATTTTTTTATTTGGGAAATTAAAAGGGTTCATTTTTCCTTCAGATCAGATTTTGGTTGGATGGGTTTTCATGAAACAAAGAGTTGCATGACATGTCAAAATTTTTAGACATTGTTCATTTATCAAATATTGTTATCTATGAAATCAGCTTAAGTCATTCCGCTTAACAAAATTTTCATTTTTAGTCAGTAAGAGCGTCACTATTTTCCATTGTATTTTCATTAGAAATAATATATATGAAATAATGCTAATCTTTATTTAAGTGTATTGCATTAAAAGTGTTTATGAAAGAAAAAAAATTGAAATAAAACTGTGCTGTATGTATAAAGTAAACTTTATATGAGCATCATCCATCTGTCAGAAATATAATATAAAAACTAAAGAAAACAGATCCATGAGAAAATACTAAGCATTATCACCTTCCATAGATGTATATCACATTGACATGGTATGTAAAAGTGTAGCTTTTCAGGGTGACCAGCTTACAATAGGCAGTGTATATTTGGTTTCAGTATTTCATGAGATTTAACTTATGCATATCTCCATGCCAAATATACCTTATTTTTCAAAGTAGAAATATATTTTGAACATCCTTGGAAATATGAAACAAATATGCTGTAAACTTAACAAGTGCTTATTTTAGATAAATCTTATATGTGATCTTAAAATAAAAATTAGAGAGAAAAGTTATCAAAACTTACAAATGGCTTAACAACAATTGCTTAAATTGTTATGACCTTTCTTTAGTTATGTTTTTGTCAGAATTAAAAGGTTTGTAAATTCCATTGACAAAAACAAAATCTACTTGTAACAAAATTAGGAGAAATTTGATACAAGAACAAAGAGTGTCTTGTTTCATTCTTTTAACCTTTAAATGAAATTTAAAGACATTTATAAGAAACATCTTTAAGTTTGATTTTTAACCGTAATTGGGGATAATCCTTTCAAATCAAAAACTTTCTGACTCACACACAAGTACAAGAAAACAAAGTTGTTTATATTATTTCTAATCATGTGGAAGTGATAAGAGTCTTATTGATAGTTTATACCCATTTATTGTTCTATAATTTCTTATAACATGCAACTGTACATGTTGTATTAATGTTCAAAAATATTAAAATTTAACTACCTGTAAGAGACGAACAACTTTCAAAGGGAACCTGTCCTGGGGACAAATTTGTGAAAGTGTTAGTTTATTAGTCCAATATATCTCATGCTAACATACATGTTAGACCAGATTAAAATTTAAAATAAGGAAGAGATTTAAAATATATCTTTTGTGATGTAAGTTAAAACCCTTTGAAGTTGACTTTTTTGGTTACAGATGTACCCTCAAGGTTTGAACTTTTGATATAAAGCTGATTTTTTAGTTAGAATTGAATTATTGTGTAGTTTTGTAACAATGGTTGATGATATACTAAATGACTCTATTTTCTATAATGATGAGACCTTACTTAGGATATTAGACATTAGAACTACTTATTGGTTAAAACTTGGAGGTAAACTGCTGGATAATGTTTTATATTATTATCAAATGAGTGTTTTTTTAACCATGGTAGCAGTTACGTTGGAAATGAATAGAATTGATAGTTTATTTACTTTGGATGTTTATTTTAGGTCAAAGAAGCCGATCTAGAAATGGTATGAGAGGTCCACCACCTTCAAGGAATGTGGTATGTAGCTAAACTATATCTGTATGAATAATTTAATTGGTCTTGTGGATTTGAAACAGACAACAATTTCCAAGTAAATCTGTCCCTCCATCATTGAAATTCACAACCTGAAATCAAATATCTTGCAATGGTTCTTAACATATCTAACATAATATACTGGTATTTCCTCTGTTAACCATATTAGCATAGAACTTGGTAACTGTTGTGACAATATCATTTTAATAATAAGGAGTGGTGGTATGATTGCCAATGAGACATGAAAGCTACAGTTCATCATACAGTCTTCAATAATGAGCAAAACCCATACCTTATAGTAATTTATAAAAGGCATTGGATATTCTGATTGTTTTGATTTTTGTTAAGTTACAAAGTATTTCTGTTTACAAAGCATGATACTTTTTGTTGTGGTTTATTGTAGCTGCTTCAATCTTACCAAATGGAATATGGCCAAAATAAAAGATTGACCTTTCAAATTATGAATTATTATATTATTTTTCTTTTCATTTAGCCCTAACAATACTTTATAATCCCTAAAACAAACTGTTATTAATACTACTTTGATATGGAGGGATCAAAGATTTTAATCTTTATCAAGTACCCACTTTATATGGCAAACACCTGTATATGTGCATGCTGCCAGCTGACATTTATCTGGAAATCAAAATGAAAAGTAATCAAATTTTATTGAATAAATTTCTATCACTCATTTATTCTGTTTGAAGGACAAGTCCTATTTGTAAATTTGCTTTGAGTGGAAGATAATGTAATTTTATTGTAGCCAGTTGCCTGTTTTATTGGCCTTTACTGTATTGTATATTCATTGATGGATAAAATTTCCTGAATTTTGAATGAACGTACAATTCATTGTGGTCATTAATGAAAAATATTGAAAATCAATTTAAGGCTGTTAATCAGAGTTGCTGATAATTGACTGTTCATGACCTGTTGTGTTCATTTGAATGCATGAAGCAAACTAATGTTATTAAAATGTCATGCTAATAATGATATCTGTTTTATTTAAACGTATGGAATAGGATGTATTTCTTTTGGTTGTCATTTTCAGTTTTAATCAAATATTATATTTAGAAATTTATGGGGACACACCTATATGTAACTGTCCGATATTTTCATGTCATTTTTAACAATCATACTTGTAAATAGAACATTTAATTTTGTGACATCAGACATTCCATTGTATGTATGACAATAATCATAGATACAGCACTAGGAGGTAGCTACCGTAAGGGGTGAAATTTGTATTAATATTCATACATATAGATTACTAATCTGTTATAATATTATCATAACAAATTATCGATTGAATATTTTAGTAAACAGAGACTTTATAGTTTAATTCTCAACATTTGCTTATATAAGCAAACATCCTGTTATTTAATTAACATGAATTTTCATTGTTTAAGTAAATGTTGAAAAATAATGTTACAGTCATGAATTATTTCATTTTAGTTAACCAAATTTTCATTGACATTACCAAAACATGGGCTGCGCAAAGTTAAGTCTGGCAAATATTCAGCGTATAAGACCTACATGAAAAACATTTTACTGAAGTTTTAAGGTCATCCATTATGTTGTCAAGTTAGTTAGAGGTCAATAGATGTCCTTATAATAAAAACATTGAATTGTAATCTTAAAAAGATTTGATAGACTTTGACATGCAAGAAGAAAATTATCAGTATTGTGACAGAAGGCATTTAATCAGGCTATTGCCCTGTTAAGATTGGTCTTTAAGGGGAGATAATCTAAATAGCAGGTCATAAGGTGACCTAATCTTGTGTAGATTGAGGTTGGAATAAATTCCTTTTTGATTGTTTTTCTGACATGTATCAGAATATAAAGGTGATAAAACTGTCACACATAATATTAAATGTGATTTGTGACCTTATTAATTACTTCTTTGTTTAGTATTTTTGTAAACGATTATTCTGATTGTCCATTTCTGATTAAATGCTCTACTTTGGTATGAGAGAGATATGTGGTTTTCTTAAATCCCAAAAATCTTCAGTCCGGACGGAATTTGTATGATCTGTAACAGCTAACAAATTATGGATAAAGATTTTGGTTCACTGAGATTTTTTACAAGAACATGTTGATTTAGCTTCTTTTTTTTTTTTTTGAGCTAATATTTAGCACAGATATCAGAAGAGGAGGTTAATATAGGTATGATGAGACCTCTTTTAGTTACAATTTAAGCAGAAAAAAAAGGCAAATTAGATCTATGAATGAATTTCTCTAAAAGAAAATTTAGGTTTCTTATAGTATTTAGGGCTATTTTTATCATTGAATGGAATATTTTCTCAGTTTTCTCTAAAAATGGATGAACTTGTATAGTATAATGTGTTCAGTTTCATTATTACTAATGGTTAGTTTTTCATAAATCATAATTATTGAAATATATACTTTTCTAACTCTGTTCAGTCTTGTCTCAAGGCCATTAGTTGAAGAATGCAATTTGTATCTCCTTGACAAGATACTGAATTCCATTCCAGATTACGTTTGTTAGTTTGTTACGGAAAATTGCTATGAAGAGGTTTTCCCACAGAATGTTATATACTGTATACGAATCTTATTTACACTTAATTTGAATTTTAGATTTGAACAGGTCATGTAGAACACATTATTGTGGTGATGTATAATCAACAACAATCATGTTTATTTCAATAGAAAGTCATCATTCAGCTGAAGGCTTTACAATATTTGAATGAAAAAATCTTTAGGTCTTTATTGTACTTTATAAAAAATCTTTTTCTGTTATTTTTATAAAGAGATAAAAACATTTAGATCTGATTAAATATTTATTTAAAAACAGCTAGGGTAACTGGATCATTGAAAGGTTTGTCCAAAAATGTAATCAAATTTTCTATTTGTATCACAGCATAGTTACTTTGTAAATCTGACAAGTTGTTTGGATAAAGTTAACCAAGATTTTTTTGATATTTTTCCACTTCTGAAAAAGCAGTATATTTTTTACCATTTGCAATTGTTAATATACCAACTGGACTATATAGATTACATATACCTGCACTGAATTAATGCACTTCAAATTATTGTGGGCTTCGTACAGTTTAAATTGGGCGATCATGTGACCCTGGCTGCATATTGATTGTATTGCACCAGGTAGTTTTATTGTACCAACCAAAAACCGGCAAGAAATCGGACAGAAATTGACACATGCAGGTAAAAACCACAAATACCACAAATCGTTATACTTTTCTTTGATTGAATGTTTTACAATGTTCGTTTTTTATGAATGATTAAAGTGTGCTTATTATTTGCTGAGGATATAAAAACATCAACTCTAGTAAGTCAGGTGAGTGTTTTCAAAGTAAATATGATGGTTTTTTATTAGGCTTTTAATCAAAGTTTGTGAAGCAGGAAAAAGTATATTATTGATTTTTTAAATATCCTTGATAAAATATATTAAGGTAAATCTTTGAATTTACATGTAATCGGTCAGAAAATAATGGGCCATATCTAAATAAGTGAACAGGTTGGTAGTAACGGTACTTAGCATTTTTTTTTTTCATTTTACTTATACCTCTGGTATTCTTTTTGGTTTTCTTAAAATATAAAGTTGATCATGATTTTAGGTTATTCATTTCTATAAAAAGACAGAAAAGTTTGTTGATATCACAGTAAGCCCAACAGTAAATGCAAGGGGGAAAATGAAGACCCAATGGAGATATCACATATGTCATTCTGTGTTAACTAACATTGTATTGTGAAGTGATTGATAGTAACAATACTGGTTGTTAGCTAGCTGACTGTACTATGAAAACATTCAGTTCAAATATTTAAATCTATAAAATTACACCTGATGAAGATCCAAGGCTTTTGGAACAGTATCCAACAGAGGTTTTATAGCAAAGTGGTTAAAATGGACTGTAACCCTCCATTTGCAAGATGTCATTTGGTGATAATCTTTGAAAAGAATTATTTTTTAAGGGGTAGACATGCTGGGATCTTGATTGCATTAACTTATTCTCCAGTGCTGAGTTCAATTTTGTTTTGTATATTTAGTAAAGTATTGCGAGGCATGTATGGAACTGATCATATAAAATCTCTAATTGAGATTATAACTGATTATTTCAGTTCAATGCCATTGTTAATTTCAAATCAGAATAATTGTGTTACTAGTTTGTGAAATAAAAAAGTTTTTTTGTAATTAGTTTTCAGGGTTGAGGTTTTTGAAGTGAAAACATCTGCATGATTTGAAAAACTCGACAATAAAAAAAAATCATTAAAATAGTACTTTCATACAATAATATTATAATCCTCTTTAGGCCAGTACATTTTTGATTCCTTTTTTGGAGAAAAAATGTTGAATCAACTTTTCTGAGTTCACAGAAAAGAAAAAAAGAGTGAATTAAAATCCAGTAAAAATATTTTAAAAAATAAATCAAATCCATTCAAAACTTATTGAAAATTTAGATGTACTTGGTTCACACCAGGGTCAATCCCATTACATTCTCATTTGGTTTACAGGGACATAAAGATAGTTTGTGATAATTGGGAACCTGATGGCATCTAATGGATAATTGAAATCTTATTTGTCATCACTATAAAGTAAATGGGAAAATGTTTTTATTACAAATCATATAAAAGACTTATTTTCTACCCTCTTATACGGAAATGAAATATATTTAATTTTGTGGTTTATGGTCAAATTTTCTCTATTTAGCATTGTTCGTCGGTGTTTCTACAAATTATTTATTTAAAGTTGTAGGTCAACCATGAAATATGCTTCGCTCTTATTTAAGGTCAATAGGTTGCTTAAAGACTTTTTCATTTGAATAATCAAAAATTTACATGTCTGAAAAATCCAGTCAGACTTTACTCAGTCATTTACAGTCCTCACAAGTGATATCATAAAAATTAAAGTTGGAGAAAAAAAAGGGAGACGTTCAAAGTTTATGGTGATTCACAGGGATGAATCAGATACTGTGGCATTTTATACATGTTAGTTGTATGATGGAAATAACTATGTTACAGCACAGAGCTTAAAACATACGCAGAAAATTTTTAAGTAGCTTTAATAAGGCATTTTATAAAGGATGCAGAATAAAATCCTATCATGACAATGCTAGAGTCAAATATATGTATCTATCTGTAGAGGAAGATCTTTCATGTGAGATAGACTGAAGTACTGCATTAAGAAAAGTTTTCAAGAAGTGATTGTAAAGATAAGCATATAAAAAAGTATGTTCTTTTTTATGATCAAATCTGTAAACATGTCTATAAAGCAGAACCTCAAAGAAATTTGTGGTTGTAATACATGCACAATTCCAATTTAGTTCAGAAGTTTTTGATATAACCATAAACAAATTGAAATTGTCTTGAATTTTGTCACTATCTTGCATGATTTAAATTTCTATCTCTGTTAAATATGTTCATTTTTTTAAGACTTTGGCACGATTTAGAGATATCTATCTCTGTTAAATGCGTTAATTTTTTTAGACCTTGGCACAATTTAGAGATTTCTATCTCTGTTAAATATATTCCAATTTTATAGACCTTGTCACAATTTAGAGCTTTAAATATTGCATAGACATCAGTATTGCTGAAGACTGTATGTTGTCTTCTATATGTCGTTTTACCTTTTTTGTGTTGTTGGGTTACTGTCGAAATGATGATTATACGTTTAAGAATATTCCACATTTTTTTTTTTATTCCTATTCATTGATAGGGCAAATAAGTACAAAATCCTCTAATAACTAAATATCTTGTTATTTAAGTATGTGACCTTGATTAACCTGTTAGATAGCACCATACTTAGTAATACATGTATTATCGGTTACAAATTGTTTTGTACTGATATTGTACCATATTTAGAAGTGCTATATCAAGTCTTGTCTGTAGATTGATGTTATTCACTTTACATTCTTGTTGCAGCTAGGGGTGATGTTTATAATTCTCTGCTGAAGTGTTTTATATATTTTCTGTGATGTTACGTTATCCTTATCTTTGAATGAAGTGGTCTTCAATTGAAATTTGCATCTATCTTATCAAAAGGTATGCATAAACATTTTGAATTTTGTCAAACAATTTCATGATCTTCATCTCCTGACCAACTTTTTTCATGTCAGTAAGGTGTTGTCAATTCTAAATACAATTCTGAAATATACTTATGAATAGTTGAACAATTGTATTAAAGTTGATACCTGCTACTTGTATTTTCAGTGCTGCTTATTATTCTTTAGTGATTCATTTTGGCAATGGTTTTAATTGTGTTCGTTCCTGTTCACAGGATGAATGTTTTAGGCAGATAAATGGATATGGCTTTAACATGCTGTTTATTCACTCCTCCTATTCCTCTATTGTGTGATACAGGAATGATGGAGCAAACAGAGAAAAAGAAGGAACACTTGATTATGTTTCGGTTTTTCTAAAGATTATTGAATAAATGAGCAATATTTTGGTTTGAACGTCAACAGTTCCACCAGGGTCATAACATGGAAATTTATCTTTTATTGTTTATTTGAACGGGACAGCAGTCCTGTCTTTAAACAGAAACGATTGATTGTTTATTCTATTTTAAAGACTAAAGTTGAATTTAGAACAGTTGTCTTGCACCTGATCATTATTAAGTCTAGGTACAAGTACTGTAGTGCAGTATTTATGTACTTATTCTGACTCACTTTTTTGTCATGACACTATAACTTAGCAGGAGATGATGTTTTTGGAACAATTGACATTTAATGTTATTACATAACTTTGTATCTTTTACCTTGTGATAATTTGTTATTGTCATTTTAGTTATTTTGGGCATGGTTTAATAAGTATGTACTGGAAAACTTATAAGTTTATGTATCTTGTGTTAACTTATATCACAGTTTCTTGTTGAAACCAATTTACCCTGTATTCAGTGGAGATGCATGTGGGTACAGTTGTTTTATAAAATTTCTAAAGGAATAGAAGGTCTAGCTATTGGTGCACCATGAAAACGTCTGTAAAGGTGAGACAAAAAAAATTATATTCAAAATTTTTGATGTGGTATTGTAGGATAACATTCACATAGTTTATTTTCAATATTTTTAGATTTTTTGGAGGAGGAGGGGGTGTTTATTTTGGAAAAGTCTACCACTGAAAACTGATTATTATACTAAATGATGGATATTTTGTTTGTATTTGAAATTACTTGTTTAATGAAACATGTCAAGTACCCGTCATAAATGTATATAAGTACTCACCTGGAAGGATTTGTAATAAAATACTGCCTCAAGTATATCCTTCATATTTGATGAAGACATCTTAAAGATGTGTCGTTTGATTGAAAATTTGTCATATAGAACCCCCACATACTACTATTATTTTCATGAAATCAATATCTCAATTAAATTCAAAGATCATATTTAAGTGCACTAAACTTCAGTGTTATATTTTCATTTTTATTTGAAGTTTTTTTTTCTTTTTTTTTTTAAGAAGAACTAGTTTCCTTTTTAGTTTTCATTACTGGTGCAGTATACTGTGTTGTTTTAGTTTTCATTACTGGTACAGTATACTGTGTTGTTTTGTGTTGTTTTAGTTTTCATTACTGGTTCAGTATACTGTGTTGTTTTAGTTTTCATTACTGGTACAGTATACTGTGTTGTTTTAGTTTTCATTACTGGTACAGTATACTGTGTTGTTTTAGTTTTCATTACTGGTACAGTATACTGTTGTTTTAGTTTTCATTACTGGTACAGTATACTGTGTTGTTTTGTGTTGTTTTAGTTTTCATTACTGGTACAGTATACTGTGTTGTTTTAGTTTTCATTACTGGTACAGTATACTGTGTTGTTTTGTGTTGTTTTAGTTTTCATTACTGGTTCAGTATACTGTGTTGTTTTAGTTTTCATTACTGGTACAGTATACTGTGTTGTTTTGTGTTGTTTTAGTTTTCATTACTGGTTCAGTATACTGTGTTGTTTTAGTTTTCATTACTGGTACAGTATACTGTTGTTTTAGTTTTCATTACTGGTACAGTATACTGTGTTGTTTTGTGTTGTTTTAGTTTTCATTACTGGTACAGTATACTGTGTTGTTTTAGTTTTCATTACTGGTACAGTATACTGTGTTGTTTTGTGTTGTTTTAGTTTTCATTACTGGTACAGTATACTGTGTTGTTTTAGTTTTCATTACTGGTACAGTATACTGTGTTGTTTTGTGTTGTTTTAGTTTTCATTACTGGTACAGTATACTGTGTTGTTTTGTGTTGTTTTAGTTTTCATTACTGGTACAGTATACTGTGTTGTTTTCTGTTGTTTTAGTTTTCATTACTGGTACAGTATACTGTGTTGTTTTAGTTTTCATTACTGGTACAGTATACTGTGTTGTTTTGTGTTGTTTTGTTGACAGAAGGATTCTGAATAGAGGATAGAAGATTTAAGCATTGAAAAATCATTCAGCCATTGCTTTTTGTTATTTAGGTCTGGGGTAATTTTTCATGATGTGTATTTATGAATCGACTTAACTGCTTTTCACTTAGATCTTTCAGGATCTGTAACCTGCTTTTTTGCAATGAATGTTATATCATAGTGCTGGGTGTTATTCTGAAATCCAAGATCTAGATGTAGCGATAAAACTAAACTTTTGGCAGTCTCATCCCCCCTCATTTAGCCTATGCATCCAAACTATATGTTTCATATACTGTCTTCAGTTTTATTCTGTGGTTTAGTAGCTGTCTTTTTGCATTTCCCTTTAATAATTACTATGAATATCTAATGGAAGATACATGTAACATGTTTTTCTGTGAATGTCCCATGGTATTTCTTATGTTTCATGATGAATACCTCAACATGGAATGTTTCATGTTTAAAAAAAAAGTTGAATTAAGTATGATTTGAAGGTACTTATTAATGTTGTATGAATTGTATATTGCTTGGATATTGCTATACCTTTAATTTAGATAGGTATAACTGATCAAACACTTCACATTTTATAATCCTTTCACTGATTCTTTTGCCAGATATAAAATTTAATAAACAGAGCTATAATTATGTCATACAATAGTGGTTTATATTAAAGTGTGTTGACCTTGCGGTTTCTAATAGCTGCATTCAACAATTAAAACAAACCATGCAAGACATATTTGATTGTATAAAATTTTGGGAAATTAATTAAATAACATCTTCCTAGAGTAATTGAAGCAGAAAACATAAAACATGACTTGTGTAAGCAGTAGCAACATGCAGGTAAATTTTGTGGTAAAAATTTGGAAATATGTGTTTAGCTTTCAGCAAAGGTAAATCATTTATATAAAAAAATGTTTTTGCTCAAGGTTTATAAATAGTTTTTGTATTTGTAATTCTGTTTTCATAACACTTTTATATATTATCAAATAATTCTAACAAATGTTTACATCGAAAATTATGATAGGGAACAAGGTAGATGTAAATTTGTATTTACTAAAAAGATGTTTCTTCAATTGACTTCAAAAGACATAAATTTAACTAAATGGTAGGAGGGTACAGGAAGACAGAATGATGTAAGACAGTCAAGCTCCCCACTGTTATGGGTGGACATTGTCACCGACCTCTAATTACCATCAATAGTCAGTTTATAATTAGCCTAGTTTGTCCAAAAGTACTTTAATTTATAAATAAATTACCTTTATGAACTAAATTTTATCACTTTAATTAGGTTTAAAGGTGAAATTGACCATACTTGAAAGAAATGACATTTTGAATGACGATGGTAATTGAAGGAGGGAACCTATCCTTACTTTTCCGCTGGAATGAAAATTCAGTGAATGTTGTTACATGGTATGCTGTAGGCCATTATCTTTGTTGCGTAATTATTACTCCTGAAGTTAGGACCACCAGTTTGGTTGCAGTAGATCAGGTGTTTAACCACAGAGTTAACTAGTGGGTTAATCTTTTCTGGAAATTTTGTGAACAACCAATGAATTCTTACCACCTTTTGAAAGATTTTTGAAGGGTCAATTTCACAAAAACATTTTTCAGTTTACCAGTAACTTAATGTTGAACATAGCTTTGAATATGTCAATTCTTTCAATTAGATCAGTTTTAAGACATTTCAATATAGTTAAGTATAATGAGTTATAATTTGGATATGATTCAAAGTTAGGTATTTGTGGTCAGATTTTACACCTAAAGTCATCACCTTGTGGTTGAGAGGATTTTGCTGGTGGTTTCTTGATAGATATGTTTTTATGCTCACAATTTTTACAGTCACTTGTAAATATTTACTCGTCTTGTCCTTTGGTCCTGGGTAGATAGTTGTTTGATCAGCAATCTAACGTCAATGAGACAATAATCAATTAACACTAAAAAAAGACATCTAGAGGTCAACATATTTTGGTCATCAACAATAACGGAATGTGTAGTGTATACAAAATTATCAAAATTCTAGAAAAGTTTTAAATAAATTTTACAGAGACTATGAAAGATCTGCCTCAACACAAAATTTCCAAAGTGATGTAAAAAAAGGACATTAATTTGAAATGAAGGACAAAGCATATTATTTGATATTTCAAATATGTCAATGTATGAATAATGTGAATAGAATTCATCCCAGTCAGTTTGAGAAATCTTATTGTTTGATTAGAAGGTTGACAAGTTATGGCTGACTGTTTCCTCATCCCATATCCTACTTTATTGTTAGGAACCAGGATAAAATAAGAAATTTGATCCTGACATCGTGGGTGAATATTTATCATTTAAAAAAAAGATTTAAAAAGTAAATGATCTTCCTGTTTAAATTTTGACCTTGATATAGACGATATGTAAAACAAATAGTTTTGAAATAGATTTGTTACTATTTGATGTAATATACCCTCTGAACATAGACAGTGACGTCCAACTATTAGCTTGTCAATTTCATGGACCAAAGTAGGAGGAATTTATTACATAAGGACAGGATGGGGACCATTCACTAAATGTTTAATATATTGTATTGTTTGAAGAGGTTCTACTTGACCCTATTTTGATTTCAAGTCAGGTACTTTGTCTAAAATAACAACAGGAGGTCTCCTGATACAGCTCATATTATTGGTTAAATTTTTGTGGAGGAAAGTTTGAGATACTCATTAGCTTGCTCAGTAATGGCTAAGGAATATAACTGTGATGACAATGACAAAAAATGTTATGTAAGTACGTTTTATGTTTACAAAGTAGTATGAATACAGGGTTCATTTCAAAATAAACGTTTTATGTGTACAAAGTAAATTTGTCATCTAACCACCTTCGGCATCAATAATTAAATTTTTACTGAAAAACTCAGATTTCTAAATATTTTACTTTTTATACATTAAGTTTTACCCTTGTCCGTCTGTATGTACGTCCAAAAATTGGTTTCTGTTCTCTAACTTTAGTTAGCCTCAACCAAATGTTTGGAAACTTGTCCACAATGCTTATTAACACAAAACTCAGTTAGATTCGAATTTGGGTGGCGTCACATTTACCGTTCTTAAGTTATGTCCCTTTATAACGTTATATCAAGCAGGGGCATAATCTGTATCCCATGGACACATTCTCCATTTATTTTAACAATGAATGAGTTGTCTTTTATTTTAGTATAAAGGGGCAACGAGGGTGTTCTCATCCTAAAGTTCAAGAAATCCTGAATCCTGAATTTATGGTGAAATAATAGTGATATATTTTTATCTCCAATTTTCAATATTAAGCTAAAAAATCTTAATTCCTAAGAATAAGGAATAAGGAAGAAGTCAAACTGAAGGTCCTGAAATTCCTATGTTAAAACACAGCCACAATCTATAAAACATTACAGTCACAGGAGCCTATATTTTCACAGAAGTTAATATTTGTATTCAATGAAACATGTATTAATGTAAAATTATTAGGTAAAGTGTCAGAATTAGACAGCTATGGTGACAGACTAGTTATTGAACTTTCCATGCGGTACTCTGACACGTTTAAATTTACCTTAATAATTTAATATATCACAACCTATAATGGTGTTTATTTTCATTTTCTGGTGTGAAAGATAAGGTATTTGTAACATGTCAAAAACTTATTGAATTTGCAATGAATTTAAAATTAAGTTTGATGTGTTTTATATAAAGATAAACAAATTCAGGTAAGTTTGAGGTCTTGTTTGTTTGGCGGAATGCCATAACAAGTTATCACTTTCAATATGTTTAATTTTCTACCTGAACAAGATACCTTAAATGTTGGTTTTGGATCAAAGATTGTCCAATTATTCATGCTTTATTTGTTGATTTTCTCACACTGTAAACATATCTGATATACAAATGTAAATTTCACAAAATGTTGGCATTTTAATTTCAGATTAAAAAAATATCTTTTACGTGTAAACAATATTTGAATAGCTAAAGTGAAAAAACAAAATTATTTTCATCAATAATTTAAAACTTTTATTGATGTTGCTTAAATATACAAAGGGGAGTAACTCAGTTTTAAATCATGATTAATTTAGTTGACCGGTTTGATTTTGAAGTCACAAAACATAGTTTAGCTAGGCAAGTATGAGCTTTTCAATTCAAAGATTTGGAAGTTTGGGTTTGATGAGGTGAAAGAGGTACTTATAAAGGTCAATCTTAGACAATAATGTTGACCCACAAAAGACCTACTTTGATAAGTTGATAATTTAAGAATTGCAGATAGGTGCAATATAATTCTCAATTTAAATTTTTGGTGTCCTTGCTCAGAAGTTCAGTTACAATGTAATGATAATTAAGGTCAGTTTTTGTAAGGTGTTACCTTGAATTTCCTTTGAAGTTATAAATCAGTAATTTTTAGATAGATCAAGGACTGGTCAATGGGTAAGCAGGTAGATAGGTCAGATTATTTCTTTAACTTAGGAGATAAAATAGATTGTCATTTATTTTGGTGTAAAGATAACTAGAAATTGACAGATATAAGTGACAAGATCAATTTGAAGTTAACTCCTATTTTTAAGCCTGTAGATCAAAGGCAAAACAGAAATGCTTTAATTCTACCTTCTGATAAAAGGTACAGTTATCAATAATTTTTTGCCCATACTGAATTCAAAAGGAAAAAATAATTCAACCAAGAATTGATATACAATTAAAAAGATGAATAAAAAAATTTTGAATAAAAAATTTATGACAATAAAAAACATAACACAGACATGATTATGCTTTGTTCTTCAGACTCTGAAATCATTTATGAATGACAAAGTTATGTAGAACTTGTAGCATTCAAATTTGGTTGGATACATTAACATAATTGTGGGTGTTTGGTGTCTTTATTTGTTATGATCATGGCTTGATACACCCTCAAGTAATCTGGGTAATGTACCGTAAAGGTAACTCAGTACAAAATTTAATATGTGGTGTCCTTCACATTTCGACTTGTATGCTAACAAACACTATCATTGCTTCCATAAGAGGAATGTTATATGATTTTGCATTTGTCATGCTTAGTTAAAAATGGGTGATGTTAAGTTCAAAGAAATTGTTGTTATCAATTACAGTGCATTTTCTTTTTAAATTGAGAAAGATAGAAAGACATTGGATTGATCAATACAATTTCAGATCAGACAGCATTGAAATATAATGCAATAAGAATTTAAAACTTAAGATCTAATTATTGCAATACTTATCTGCTGCATCTTTTGCAATATTGAAAACATAGTAATAATTTCTGAATTGACAGCCATACATATCTTTCTGACTTGTTTCTGATAATTTTATAAACAAAACTAAGTTTGAAGTTCAGTTTATAAAAAACTTTTAATTCCTAAATAACTTGAAATTGCCGTGGTATTATAAATTGCACAAAATATTAAATTGATTTACTGGGAAAATTGACATATAATAATTTTTTCTAAAACCTGAGCTGAATATAATGTGAAAAAAGATATAATTTTATTTAAGTACAAGTAATGTGTATACTGTATGCTATTTATCATTTTCCAGTTATTCGGTTTGGTCATGAGAAAGTTTTTATACCTAGTTATATTACATCATATAAATGTTATGCAGTCCAGCTGCTTTTACTGTTCATTTCAACATTGTATTTTTTTGTTAGATTTTCCATAAAAAATTTTGATGAATCCATGTGATTGTCGGTCTGTAGTTGTTTTGCCTTTCAGGCCATTTGTCAGACAACAAATGATAAACCATGTAGGAAAACTTCAACATTTCCTATGCACATTCATTTATAACTTCTTGACTGCTTTATATTCAACTCTGCAACTGTATCAGGTTTTTACAAATATCCAGTGTATCAAACCTTGATGTGTAGCTGTAAAATCATCAAGTGTTGGTAAGGAGGTAAATAAAGAGGAGAGTTTTGCCACTGTTCTTTTTAAAAAGGTTGTTTTTTGTTCTGCATGGCTTTATATTGTACTTGGCCACTGTTTCCTGGACTTCCTGGTGAATCTAACCTTGATAAGTGGCTTCATGCAGAGAAGATTCATGTGATGAGGCAGAGAGAGAGTATGTTGTGAGCCTTGTGAAGGATATAATGTGATGTGTTTACTAGATCCTCAAATATATACAGATAAATGATTTAGTTGACACTAGGTTCTGTCTTGATCTTTCTGTATGGTAAAATTTATTCAGTTCATTGTTGTAGAGTCTCCAGCAACAACCAAGATAATGAACAGCAATAAAAGGATATTTTAATGGTCAGTTGGCTAAATTTTTGTCTATTTTACATTTACCATGGGTGATAAAAAAAAATTCAGATTATAAAAGGAAGATTTGTACTTTTTCTGCAGAATATCTATGATGTATATGTAAATTGTTCTTTGTTTAGCTTGTAAGGCAGTACCAAAGAGGAAAAATTAATATGCCAACCAAAATTAATGTAAGAAGAGAGTTACTTCAAGGAAAGTGTAGAAGCTAAGAAATATACTTTGCTTCATTTCTTTGAAATATCACCAATGACAGGTTCATACACATGAACCTTCTAAAATAAAGTTTCAGTGAAAGTATTACAAGAAGTTGGATCTAGTTGTTAGCCTAGGGGTCGTGTTTTTATGGAAAGATAACATTTGATACCTTAGATCATTTAAACTTCTTAAGATCAGGTTTCAGTGAAATGCTTGTCACCCTAACCAAATACAGGCCTTCATTATTCAGTACTCAAACTGGGTACATACAGCCTTGGCCCATCCTGGACCAACCATCCAGAACAGTTATCTTTGAAATTCAGCACCAGGTAAAAATACCAGGTATAATTTATAATTTATCTCTTAAAGATTCCCGCCACAGATAGGACGCTAACTTATTAAAAATATGACCCAAATATTTTTAAAATTTTAATTACATATCTAGATTTTATTCATTTGTGGATATCTATGGTCATGTTACAATGAATGAAGCTTATCTAGCAGTTTGTTGATAATTAGTCTTTGTTTAATTAATCTGGGGATTACAATACACCTTTACATACAGGTATTTTGTGATTTACCTTTAGGCTATTTATGGAGGTATGCTCCATTGATCAGACCATGAATACCTGTTGTCAGCCATATTGTGTGATAACTCATCTACCTGTAGTAGTCTGAGGAGAATTTTTCATTTTAAGGACTTTTTATCAAATCTTTCATTTCCTGTTATTTTTTGTGTTTAAACTTGGTATTAGAATGTGACCTTACCTGGAAGTTACCTGTATTCATATCATAAAAACATGTTAGACAAACTGACATCATGGAACGACAACATGGGAAATTTTCATATGACAGTAATGAAGAAGACTGGGATCTTACGACTCTACAGTTTCTAAATTCTGAGTTAGAAAGCTACGTCAACATGGTAGGTAGAAAAATTATCAGGAGAATCGTCGTTTTGGCTGTAATGTTTGTTTATATGTACGACGGAAATAGAAAACAACCATTTTGCTATATAAAAACACAATCAACATGAAAAATTTATGTATCAATGCTTGTTAAACAATCTCTGGAGACAATCATTATTTTTATAGCTTTTTATCAGAAATATAAAGTTCCAGCAAGGTCAGGAAATCAAATTAATACATGTATTCCCTTAAGTTGACATATTTTGTCCCTTACTTTCTTATTTAGTTTGGAATCAATAATATTATATAATATAATAATGTAAGTTTCATTTATCACAAAGTCTAGCTAATTATCTTAAATTAAAAGTAAAAGATAATATGTTAAATTATAATAAGATATTTTTTTGATGAGTAAAGTTGAATATAAAATTTGTTTTCTTTTTATTTTTCCAAAATGATTGTCCATCCATTCAATTTTGCCTATTATCATTATTATGACACTCCTGGTTCAAGAAGATTATTTTCTAAATTTAAATATGATTTAATGATAGATTTTGCATTAGATATATTTTAACATTTGAAAAGGGGACAGACAAATCTTTAAAACAGAAACCACATAGTGGTAGCAAAACAAAAAGGAATAAACCTCATTATAAGTTCATGTTATTGTGTACCATGTCCTTATAGAAAAGATTAAAGTAATGGGCTTAGTTTGCTGGTTTTATGGTAGTAATATGATTAATGACATGAAATCACCTTGCTTTTTAATCAAAAATATTATGCTTATAAAAATCTACCAGATAACAATCTGGGAAGGCGGTAAAGCAACATATGCAAAAAGGAACTGAAAGGGAAATATCATTTTGGGCTTGAATGGTAAAATTTGTTTTACCTATTTTCATGAAACAGGGTGAAAATCAGCTATAAAGCAAACACACACATGGAATAAAGCTGGCATAAAAAATGATCCTTTCCCACCCTCATCTTATAAACTTCAATAAGTTAAAAGGTTTATAGAGACATAGAAATTTATGGTACAGTATATTCTCATGAATATTGAAAAAAAAATGTTCTTATGACTAAACTGCTCAGAAAGCAATTCTGGTAGACTAGATATCTTGTTAAAACAGTTTGACAGCTTACAAGATTTTTATCTCACAAGTTGTCATCTTAAAATTACAATATTCTTTAACTGCTCAAGGCACTATCAAACATTTTCATAATCAAAATGCATTGATACAAATCTACATTATTCTGCCATTACTGGTTTGCATGAGTGTGTATTGAAAAAAATCAGAGGTCAGCGGGTTTTCTAAACCTGTATTCTTTCTTGTCATTGAACTAGTAAATATGGTAGATTTTAAAATCCTAAAATTTCAGATTAGATGTTCAATTACTGAGCTTTTCTTAAAGGCTTTGTTCTTTTGCAATACAAATGGTCTAAGTTGCAGTTAGAACTCATTTTTCCAGAATGATCATCTGATGAATACTTTCAGCCCATTGCGAAAGAAAGGATTTGGTTAATATATTTCAAAATACTCTGATTAATAATTAGAGTGAGACGTTTAGTAATATTTTGCACTTTCTCTTAATATTTTTACAAGCAATGTTACTCTGTTATACTGTGAAGTAGTATTGTCTCGGTCAGTCCAATAATCAGCCTTGGACATTTAACTTACATTTTGTATGTCACATTTATATAGAATCTCTGTGGTATATACATAGTAGTTAATGATTCCATTTATGCATTATTGAATCTCTACAGAAGCTTTATATTTTCATTTTTTGTGCATGTAGATAAACGAATTTCATGTAATCATCAGATTTTCAGTAGTCTTACATACATGGTGTGAGATGTTGAGATGTTTGTTTAGTTCAAAATACAGCTCAGCTGCAGTAACTGCTATCAGGAGCGAAAATACATACATGTTTATATATAGCAAACGAATCAAGTAGGACATGATTAACATATAGATATAAAACACTTGCATATGAATTGAATCTATTTCATAATACTTTGACAGCAAATTAATGTCTGATGTTTAGGTTTTTTAAACCTGTTTTGTGTGTCTGGTTTATGAAAGGAATAAGACAGTGATTGAAGTCTTGCTTGAAAGTTTAAAGTGTCTGCTTTTAAACTGAAAACCATGGTCTCTTTGCAAGATAACCATAACCTAACATTATGCAGAGGTATTTTTTGACAGGAAGAAGGATGGTCAAGATTTCATGTCAAGACTTTACATGAGATAGCTTGTTAAATTGTAGATTAGGGTTTTATGGCTGTCAAATTATGAGGAAATTTTAAAATTCAAGTTGAAACATTCATTTATTTCTAAGGCAATGACACCATAAAAGAAATCTAAATTCATCAAATTCTTTAGTTGAAGTGCATCAAATCCTTTATAAATAGATAAATAAACATCGCAGATCTTTAATGTATTTGATGTAAAAGTAATCACCACATTATAGATACCAGTAAACTTAAAACTGGTGTCAACACTCCAATTTACTGAGCTAATATTTGCTCAATGGGGTAAGAAGTTGAAGTTAGAATATTTAATTTTAGATTTCTAAAGATTTTGTGTAATTAAAAAGTTTTAGATTATGTTTATATGTTTGAACAAAAAGGAAATTCATTCTGTATAGGCTAACCAAATATCATTTGAAAAAGTTTCATTAAATGTTGACTGGAAGTTTTGGGAAAAGGTTCATTTCTTTCAATTTTGATTTTTCCTTGATATGAAATATCGTCTTTCAAACTTTATTAAATGGTAAGATAAACAAGGTCAAACTTTTAAGGTGTATTAGAAATGTTAATCTGAAATAAAAATTTGGCAACGGTACCTTAATAATAGGATGGGATGGTATTCCTAATGCTAGTATTGATAAACAAATATGTTCAGGGTTGCATTTTGAATTATTGTTTTGTCTTTGAATTTATCCTTTGGCTGAACTAAGATTTCCACTCCCAAATGTAACTAAGTTCTTCATACTGTACTTTTAATCAGACTTTGCTTGTTATTTAAAAAACTTATTTACTGATTAGGGTCAGTGGAAAATTGCAAATGGACATAACCATTTCTATACTCTTTTGCTGAACTTGAGTAGTGGAACATTAGATTTGCCATTAAGCATTGAATAATTTGTGTATTGGTGGACTGTTAATATGTATATATATGACCTACTTGTGGCTAAATTGACTTTGACCATTACATATCTACAGGGAATATACTAATTGACATAATGTCAGAATGTTTACTGACATAAATCAGCCTGAGGTTGTAGGTGTATGGAGGTAATACATAATGTACTGATTTATAGTTTATAACTGTAGTTTTGATGGTCATTTATAGATTTTTGGACACACTATGTGGAGATCTCCTCCTACATGTTGTTGCCTATAATATTTTATTATCAGCTAACTGATTTGTACAAAACAATAATTGTGACAATCTCCTATATACAATATTGCAAATATTTAAAAGATATCACTCCATTATTCATTAAAATGGTCCAGTGTTTGATTGACCTCATTAATTAAGCAACCTTTCTGTAGTATTGCATTTATAAATACCAATGAATGAGCTAGGCCATGTAAAATGTACCTGTACTTTTACTTATGATTGGTTAATTGAAGTTTGCTGGTTTCTTTGTTTGGTAAATGTTTGATCTTCCAACAGGAAATTGACACTGCATTGCACACTTTGTGAATGTAGTCTCTCAAAAAGATGAATGAATAGATCTATCCTATTTGCACTTTTGATTTCTGAAGATCATTAGCTGTTATATAATACTTACATATACTTAAATAATGTCAATATTTGACAATGATTTTACCTGATGGTTGCAGGTGTAGATCAAAGATATCCTTAATGCTAATTACCAAAAGTAAATGTAGCATGACCCCCTACAAGATTGATTGATTATTGATTATGGACAGGTGTGTTCAGGTAACAAAGAAAGGTGTGTCATTATAATTTGAATGTCAATATTCCTCATATTATCTTAAACCTGTGAAAACACTTGAAGGGGCTAATCTTCTTAGATATTTTGGAGTATATAGACAATGACTTGTTTGTGATAAAGCTATTTGGAAAGATAACTTTGTTTATACTTGCTAAAGACAATGAGGAGAAAGGTTGGTGTTTTATTTCTCTTTTGTTCATGTGATAACTATCAAAGTTATTTTGTTATGTTGTTAATACAACATGTATTTGAATTTTACCAGCTATGTGTTATGAAGTTTCTTGTACTTATGTTCATATTTAAATGTTATTGGAATTCAAGAAATAAGTCCATTTAAAATGGGTGTCTAGAGTAAAAATTTAGGCTGGATATTTTATATAAACGATTTTAAATGACGAAGGAGTCATTAACCTTAGACTGTCCATGTTCTATCACCTAAAATATACATTTTTTTCTGCATTTAATAGGCGTATTTTTCAAAATTGATAACCGATTCAGATTTTATTATTGAAGGTCTAGTCAACTTTTTCTTCCATAAACAGGATAAGCGATGTTTCTATTGTGTTATGAAAAGACGCAGATATTTACATTTGTGATTTATTTCTTATGATTGTAGTTTTATGACACAAGAATTCTATAATCCGTGTTTATGTATTTTGTTAAGATTTTGTATGCGGTGACAGCCTGAGTTGTCACCTTTATATATTCTGTATTTGGCACATAGATTGTTATGAATATTCTTGACGTAAGTGTTGCATGACTTTTATAATGTGTTATCTGTATGAATTTTTATTAGGCCAAATTTTTTGAACAGTTTGATTTCAATCTCATCTGGATTGTTGCCTTATATGAAATATATTAAATTAAAATTGTTGAGCTGTTTTAAAAATTTAATAATTGAATATGTTTCTGTATTTGTGAAAGAATGAATTGTTGAGCCATTTAAAAATATATAACATAATTGAATAAGTTTCTGTATTTGTAAAAGAATGGACAATATACTAGTGTTTTCTATTTATATTGTATCATACTTTGTGAAAAATCACTTCCCCCCCCTCTCAGTCTGAGAAATGGCATGTTCAGGTAAAAGAGGCAAATTGCATGAAATATTTTAAGTAAATCCTATAACAAGCAAAGGAAAATATAATAGCCATACTTTATACATTGATCAATTATCTGTTATAAAGAGGCTACGTTTGTGAGTGACATATAGCAAGCCAAGTATCATTTATGTGAACTTTAATTCTTGAAATAATTCTGAAAAATAACTGTCTGACTCAACCATTGTATTCACAGCACCCTTTTGAAAGATGCAGATATTGCAGATAAAATATTTTAATATTTGGAAGGATTGCTTGTTAATAGTTTTTCTGTTTTTTCAGTTGCCAGGTGGAGTGGACTTAACCTTGACAGAGCTCCAGGACATGGCTGCTCGACAACAACATCAGATTGAAAGTCAGCAGCAAGTCCTGGTTGCTAAGGAGCAAAGACTCAAATTTTTGAAACAACAAGAACAAAAACAACAGCAAATCACAGTAGAAAATGAACGATTGAAAAAGTTACGAGACAAGATTGAAACTCAAGAAATGAAACTCAGAAAGTTGAGGGAGCTCAGAGGAGAGGTTGAAAAACAGCAAAGTAACAATGGAAATTTAAGTAAGTACACACAAATGAACAAAATCTGAAACTAATTGAGACTTATATTTCTTAGTCTCACTCTGCTTTGGCATGGAAATCAGGCTAAGGAAGAGATATGGTTTTAACAAATTTTGGTTGGGATTGGTGTGGAGTTTTAGCAGCGTTTCAGTTATATGAATGACTAAATCAAGGGATGGAGTCTTTTACTAAGAAACTATATTCATTTACCTTCTTGGTCAAGAAATATTTATGACCCATTTACTCAGTTGCTGGGCATATTATTTTTTAGAGATTCTCTAGTCTGTCATTCTGAAATCCAACAGTTTTGTTGGGGATGAACAACTATTTACAAAACTTTGGAAACATTCTGTTATTCTGCAAGTGGGAGTTTTATGTGTCCTGATGCATTTAGTTTATTTTGAAACAAAAGTCATCTGCAAGGAGCCTTCAGTTGTGTTGCCAATTAGAGCAATGGTGTAATACATGCAGGCTATCGAAAACCAAAACTTTTCAAATTGAAGTTTATTTAAGCACTGATCAGCCAATATCATATCATTGCTATAGCAGGAAAAAATAAGTGTGAAGTATTCAATTATTTGGATTTATTCTGCACTAACAGAAAATCAGGATATTTGTGTTTCCAAATTTATAACTTCCGTTGTGTGGTGTTATTTATTTACCCACTAACTTCCCTAAAAAACAAAATGAATATTATAATCCAATAGGATATTAGGTTGTAAAATTGTTTTAAGGATTATCATTATTGTCATGTTTATCGGAAACATTTTTTTTATTGTGTAGAAAGATTTCGATAACATTTCTATATTTAGACAGTAAACTTTCGTATATTTTAAATATAGAACACACTTGACATGATTCAAAATCATTTGATAATCTCATATTTATATTAAAATTTTCTATAAGTATTTTTAAAGATAGTAAATTTATTACTTCAGATTCAGAGCTCGATAGTGTTAAAGCGTTGTTTACTGAAAAAGAGAAAGAATTAGTGATGGCAGTGGCCAAAGTGGAACAATTAACACAACAATTAGAAGAAATAAAAAAAGACAGAGCAAATCAGAAAAATGGAGAAAAAAGTGCTGCTGCAATTGAATTAGAAAAACTAAAGCAAGAATTGATGGTAAGTGTAGTGTTTCTTGCAGCTTTTGAAAAGGGCAGGGTAATTTTTTTCTCAGAGGGCACTCTTAGAGCAATTGGCTACACTTTAAGGGCACCCTTTATGCGGTGGACTACACTTTTAGGGCACTCTTTACATAGATATAAAGGCACTGTAATAGACAGGGATTAAATGGACTATACCATTGTTTCATATTTATTGGTAAGAAATAAAGATATGTATATTAGGTTGTTAATTCCTTTTTGTAATAAAATTATCACTTCTAGACTCAGCTAACATGGCTAATAGAATCTTGATCATGTTCATTGTCCAACTGCCTCATTTCAATCAATAACGCCAGTTATAAACTTTAATACTGAATCACTGAGACTGATTGTCTAAGGATGAGTTGTGAAAGTGGACTTTGCATGACCAAGAGCACATGAAATGCATTGCTTTTATTTTAAAGATGCACAAAAGACAAAATGAAAGAAGTGCCAATACATGAAATATATACCCTCTGGATCTCGCAAGTTTATACTTAGTGAGATTATACTGCAATAAATCTAATATTTTTGCAGGAAAATGTGATTTCACTTTGTGAACTAGCATCTTTAATAATCTGGCACTGAATGTCAGCTTAGTACAAAACATGGTTCTTATTCATATCACACCAACATGTTCTTGGCCTGATATGCATTCAATATTTGCCACTGGACATTATGAACACTAAATTCATCATTATCAAAGTTTCATTTTCCATCTATCCTAAACAAAACCAATTAAATTAGGTGATTTTTTGTATGTATGTGGTATAGTACAACCAAAGAATATTTTGAAGAACTGTCTGGAACAATTACTAGGATACCTTGGCTCACACTGTGAAAGTTGTCACTTTCATACAAATATCCATATTTTTAATAGGAAAGTATTGATATTTGAATAAGTTTCTACAAGAGTTGTAAGCATAGTAACATAGACAAAGTAGAATGTAACACCTTAAACATTGTATTAAAAACACTATAATATTTATAAACAAGTTAAAAAATTATTTGAATTTTGCAAGTCATATAATTTAAACAGTGCATGTATTGATTAAGAATGCTGATAGTATAATTACACTGTATTTATTCAAAATGTAATTTTATACTTAAAATAATTTTAAAAATTTCTAATGGTATTACATAAAAAATCTATTGAGACATGCATAAAGAGTTCTTAGAAATATTCTATAAATAAAAAAATATTTTCATATTTTATTTTTAGTTGAGAAATAAAATGAATGAGCAACAGAACTCTAAGTTGAATGCTCACAGGGAAATGTTAAGTAAAAGAAAGGATGAAGTATCCAAAATGGATAACAGAATTCAAGAACTTCAGCAAAGATTAAAGAAAAAGAAGGCTCAGCAAGCAGAACAACATAAGCAAATGGCCAATCAAAACAAAGGATCAAATCGACCAATTGGATCAAATATTGCTGCCATTGAGCCATATATACAATACTCAAATAAACAAGAAAATGGTGATATTGATTTGAAATCAGAGTTTGCAAAGCAAGACCCAAAATATCAAACTCTTCCAACAAATACAAAGTTTTCTTTACCTGAAAAATCTAAAAGTTCAAAAGATAACGAGGGCAAAGAACAAAATAATAATAATACAACTAAACAAGAACAGATCAGAATTCCGTTAAGTGTAAATGTTAATTCAGACGCCAAAACTGTGCAAAATGGATTTTCTCAAAATCAGTTATCAAGTTCAATAATAAAAGCTGCTAAGCGGCATCAGAGTATGTCTACAACATCAACTACAAACAGTATTTCACAATCATATTCTGCTCCCCCACCGATACCAGCTAGAGCAGCTACAACAAATCTGACGTACTTAGCACCCAGACCATTTGGTACAACTTACAGTACTAATGTGTTAACAAACAGGATACATGCACCTGTGTCTTCCGTCAATGTGAACGAGGAAGTTCGAACAAGTGGAAGTGGACAAAGTTCACCAGCATCGAGTGAAGGTTCTCAGAAAGAATTAGCACATGATATGCATGGAACGTTAATAAATGATCCTTTACAACCAACTGGTGCTCCTACTGTCTATGTTAAACATGGACAAGAAACTAATTCTCAGCAAAAATCACATGATCAAGTGGATTCTTCTCGCTTTATCGGTACTAAAAATAAGGTAGAAAATGGACATTCATCAGCGAAAGATTCACCACCAAATTCAAATTCTGGTGGCTCAGACAATTCATTGAATAATGTTCCAAATGGTGGTACATCAACCAACATCTCAAAACAGCCGCTAAGGTATGCATCCAAGAATCTTATAGCAAACACTTACATGGGTCGTTTAGGACCTGAAGCCATGAAAAAATATCAACAAAATTTCAATATGTTATATAGTGGTGAAGCAAGTGAGAAAACAGACAATAAAAAGGATTTGGAAACAAAGGATCAAAATAAAAATGACAATGTTACATCACAGGGCAGTCCACTATCACCAACACGGCATGGGCTTCAACCTCAACATGGATTACATTCTCCAGGATCTCCACATTATACAGACATTGCTTCAGATAAAGTCAGTCACAATCGGAATACACCAAGGACTATTAGACGAAGACATTCTGATAGTGAAAATGAAGATATGACTAAACTGCTTCATAAATATAATGTTCATTCTCCACAACATCAACAAAATGCATTTAATTTCAACAATATGCAGCATGAAACACAGGCTACTTCATTCATGGATCAAATTCCAGAAAAAGTGCCTGTAGATGATTTGGGAAATTTAGTGGATGTACAAATGACAGATGATAAAAATAGCGATTCAAATACTCCTTCCTCCATTTCGCCAGTAGAAAGTCCAAAAATAGAACAAACCACAGTTGTTCGGAGGAAGAAAACAAATTTGAAACATGCAAATTCTATCAAAAATGCAAACCGTGTTAGTTTCGATCCATTAGCCTTGTTGTTAGATGCTTCTTTGGAAGGAGAATTAGAATTGGTGAAAAGATGTGCTAGTCAGGTTTGTAGATTTATTTTATTCTGTTCAGTATGAAATTTAATTTAAGTATTGGAATCTTAGTTAAGTTGCAAGATATGAGTAGTCTGGTTTCAATTGTTATTTTATCACAATTCAGCTTCTTTCTTTTTCTTTATTTGTTGTATTATGTATTGTTATCTGTTTTATCTGCCATGCCAGAACATTCAAATAATATAAATAGGACTTGACATTTTACGGACACATTTTTAGCTCACCTGGCCCAAAGGGCCAAGTGAGCTTTTCTCATCACTTGGCGTCCGTCGTCGTTAACTTTTACAAAAATCTTTTCCTCTGAAACTACTGGGCCAAATTTAACCAAACTTGGCCACAATCATCATTGGGGTATCTAGTACAAAAATTGTGTCCGGTGACCAAGCCAACCAACCAAGATGGCCACCATGGCTAAAAATAGAACATAGGGGTAAAATGTAGATTTTGGCTTATATCTCTAAAACCAAAGCATTTAGAGCAAATCTGACATGGAGTAGAATTGTTTATCAGGTCAAGATCTATCTACCCTGAAATTTTCAGATGAATCGGACAACCCGTTGCTGGGTTGCTGCCTCTGCATTGGTAATTTTAAGGAAATTTTGCCGTTTTTGGTTATTATCTTGAATATTATTATAGATAGAGATAAACTGTATACAGCAATAATTATCAGCAGAGTAAGATCTACAAAAAAGTTGACATGACCAAAATGGTCAATTGACCCCTTAAGGAGTTATTGCCCTTTAAAGTCAATTTTTAACAATTTTTTGTAAATTTTTGTTTTCTTTTACAAAAATCTTCTCTGAAACTAGTACGACAAATTTAACCAAACTTGATCACAATCATCATTAGGGTATCTAGTTTAAAAAATGTGTCCGATGACCCCGCCTGCCAACCAACATGGCTAAAAATAGAACATAGGGGTAAAATGCAGTTTTTGGCTTATATCTCTGAAACTAAAGCATTAAGAGCAAATTTGACATTTGTAAAAATGTTCATCAGGTTAAGATCTATCTGTCCTGAAATTTTCAGACGAATCAGACAACCCATTGTTGAGTTGCTGCCCCTGAATTGGCAATTTTAAGGAAATTTTGCAGTTTTTGGTTGTTATCTTGAATATTATTACAGATAGAGATAAACTGTATACAGCAATAATGTTCAGCAAAGTAAGATCTACAAATAAGTTAACATGACCAAAATGGTCAGTTGACCCCTTAAGGAGTAATTGCCCTTTAAAGTCAATTTTTAACAATTTTTGGTAAATTTTTGTAATCTTTTACAAAAATCTTCTCCTCTGAAACAACTGAGACACTTAACCATTTAACCAAACTTGGTCACAATCGTCATTAGGGTATTTAGTTTTAAAAATGTGTCCGATGACCCTGCCAACCAACATGGCAGACATGGCTAAAAATAGAACATTATTATTAGGGGTAAAATACAGTTTTTGGCTTATATCTCTGAAACTAAAGCAAAAGTATAACGGTTGCATTGATTTATGCATCAGTTGTAAATAAAAATATCAGGTGAGCGACACAGGTTCCTTGGAGCCTCTAGTTTTTTTTTCATATACCAGTAATATATACATTCTACTATACTATTTTTTGCTTCACTAATCACAGTGATGAATTGCTGTAAAATCACTAATTCTTCAAACATAATACAATTATTCCTAAATTTATCAAATAAAAAGGTCAAGTTCAGGAGTTTCTGAAAATTGAATTTTAATGTAAAAGTTACGTGATACAGTTACACCCATTAGAATTACCAGTAGTAATTATGTCATACATGTATTATTAAAGTGTTACATGTATAAACACTAAAGATTTTCTGCATTGTCATAGTTTTCCTGCGATAAGTAGGGCAAAGAGTTTTTTTAATTAACGTGCAATGTTGCAGCAACTCGATAGAGTTCAATGCACTTAATCTCATGAATTTATATATTAAATCGACTCGACAAACATTACATTTGTATCATAATTTTATTTCTCACATTCATTATTTTATTGTCACACAGAATGATTTAATAAAAAAAATTGTAATATTTTTGTCTCCTTTCATGATATCATGTTCATCAAATTTTTCAACCATTTAAAGTTTAAAAGGAATTTAAAAAAAGTTTCTAATTTTGCCTGCCTAATGAAATAAATTTAATATGTAAAGTTTAAGAATGTCATATTTTAAAATAAAGATTCTGTTAAGTACATTTTTTTAAAGTCTTTATTAAACAGAAACTTTGTCATAACTTGTGATGTGCACAAAACTGGTAAATACTAGTTAGGACTACTTCTTTAAAGTAGACATATGGAAACAACAGCAAACCATAATAGAAGTATGACCATTATACAGCCTTTTTGGTCAATAAAAAATACTTCCACTTTTTGAACACTGATGCTTATGTAGGTCAAATGTTTATTTCCTGACAGCAGTTTTAGACAGGAAATACCAAAGTACTTTCCATCTGATATTTCTAACAATGAAAGAAGATTCCTAAGTGAAACATGGTTGAATATTAAGTATGGCATGTATGTGTGTAAGATTCTGTGTTATAAATAGAAATTGTAAGCAATCCTTATCAACTCAAGTGTAATGTTGATAGCAGCTTTTTGTCGATTGTAAGAGTATCAGTTGTGTTGACAATAGTTTGTTAATTGTAAGTAGCTGTACGTCTTGTCACATTTGAGACATTAAATTAAATGCCCCTTGTTTTACCATCCTTTTTTGGATCTCTAATATGATTCATTGTTTAACATGTTTTCACCCTGAATATGCATGTAATATTTGTCACTGGACATCAAGTCTATAATTGTTTTCTATTTACAGGTAGCTAATGTAAGTGAGTCAAACGATGAGGGAATTACAGCATTACATAATGCAATATGTGCTGGTCATTATGATATTGTCACTTTCTTAGTGGAGTTTGGTTGTGATGTTAATTCTCCTGATAGTGATGGATGGTAAGTTTTTAATGTATAGCTACACTACACAAAATTCATTTGTACATTCCACAAAAAAATTTCATACTTTTTGTCAAACTTTACTTTGCTTTAAGCAGTATCCGATATAAACTTTGGTATAGGCAACACTTAACATAAAATACATGTAAGATGATAGTTGCTAGTGTTTAGGAGTTGTGACACTTGAAAATGGTAATCAATTGCATTTTCACTTTATTTATGACTCTTATGGCAGTTAAAGGTACGGTACCCTCTATTTTGCCTTTATTTTCATATTGTATTTTAAATGCTTGAGTGGTAATCTTTGTGCATTAAGATTTTACCATTGCAGAAGAATTCAATTTAAGAAAATCAATTTTCTTTTTTTTTAGATATTGGGCTGTTGAAATAGATATTGTTAAATAGGTGCAGAATGGACCAATATTCTTAGATTTCTTTGATATTTAATCAACGTAATTTACATTTTTCCAGGACTCCCTTACATTGTGCAGCTTCATGTAACAATTTACCAATGGTAAAATTTTTAGTAGAACATGGAGCATGTATTTTCGCCACAACAATCAGTGACCAGGAGACGGCAGCTGAGAAATGTGAAGAGGAAGAGGAAGGTTTTGATAACTGTTCTGATTATCTTTATAGTATGTATTCATTAATTATATTACTACAGTCTCGTATGAGGTTAGGGAAAGGGTAGTAACAAAATTTGAAAAAAAATCTTACTATATCTAAATTGCTTTGCTAGATTATATAATTTTTTGATAAATGGAATTTGTATGTAATTTTTCAACATTTCAATTAATAAAATACATGATGAATGACGGCTTGGAGACAGACCGAGATATAAAAGATTTCTCCTTATATTATCATATATTATTCTTCAGATCTGTATTTTCCTGTTTCATATAAAGTAATTCTTCTCAAACAATACATTGATAATGTTTACATTTGTTTTTGAAAAAAAATAGAAGAGTTTGAAATGTTAACACATCCACCTGTTTGATAGGATATTTATTAACAAACAAAATTTATGTAGACATTGTTTCGAGTTCTGATTGGTCATTTATTTTGAAAATATACACTTTATTTTTAAACAAAACAGTTCAAATGTACAGACTTTTGCCTATTTGAGTATACAAGAGTTATTTCCCCTTCATTATTGAATATTTATTGATATTGTAGGTATACAGGAAAAACTGGGTATCTTAAATAACGGTGCAGTGTACGCTGTTTTTGACTATGATGGCCAAAATTCAGATGAACTTAGCTTTACTATTGGAGATGAAATAACAGTTCTTAAAAAGGGAGATGAACATGAAAAGGAATGGTGGTGGTCCAAAATCTCACAAAAAGAAGGATATATACCCAGGAATTTAGTAGGGGTAGGTAGCATTCAGTTTCTTAACTATACGATTTTCTTAAAAAAAATTCAAAAGGTATTGATGAAAAAATCTGTTTTACAGTATTACAAATGTAATTTAAAAGTAAAAAAAAATACCAATAAACAATATGATAAAGCTGATGGATTAAAATCAGTATTATTAGAAATGAATTTTCATTTTATTTTGCTTATTGAATTTTTTAAATATTTTCAGTTATACCCAAGAGTATTACCAGACCAGTCCTCCTCAGATAGCTAAGATTTGAAGAATTTACCAGACAGACAAAAGTGCTATTCAATAGGGCCTTATCAGATTTATAACGGTGCTCCAGAGACTTAGTAGATCTGATTTCAATGTGAGAGAGTGTATTTATTGACGAGAGACAGTGACGGATGGATGTTGAAAATTTTGTGCAATAACGATCAAATTTGTATACACAGGCATTGTAAAATAGATTTTTATATATCATTGTTTTATATACTTTACATTATGTTTGAATCATTTTGTATGTCAAAAAATTTCGTGAGTGAAACATTAATCATTTATTCATTGTTCTTTCATAGATGGGTTTCCATTGACAGAATTTGAAAAAGAGTTATTTTTCCCTTTTGTCTCCATTTTGGAGGTCTATCTGCACAAATTCATTCATAAATCAGCCAAATACAACATGTTATACTGACCGCTAGACTTAAAAAAAGAAAACAACTTTAATTTCTTTTAGCCTTGCTTGATTCATCATTTCGATCTAGTAAGGATCTCTTATCAGACTTTTTTGTACCCCATGTTAACTTTTGGTTAGTAAAATAAGAAAATGAACCATTTACCCCTCCAAAATGGTGCACAAGGGAAATAACTCAAATTCAAATTATGTCATATCGAAACCTTTCTATAGTTGTACTTAAATATAACAAAACATGTAGGTTACAACTTTCACATCTTCAGATATCTTGGATCTTCTATATTGTTGCACTAAACATTTTTTTAAGTTTTTGTATACTGTGAATTAAAATTATTCATCGAATATCAAGGTTGGCTTTTGATGTGAAATAAAAAGAAAACTAAAAATGGAAAAAACTTAGTGGATAAAAATTTTGATTTATTTAGTGTACTGACAAAATAATAGAAATGTGTTAGCAATTGAAGTAAAAATAAATCTTCTGTGTTAACATTTAAAGCAAGGGGAGGAGTTGCATGTTTTTCAGTGAACTAATCTTTGGGGTTTTTGTGGGGTTTTTTTGGTGGTATTTATGAAATGTGAAAAATCATACTCTATGAAAACTAATCTCTGATTTTAAAATTCATTAATCATTAATTTTAAACTGTGAAAACAGGTCCTCATGAATATTTTGATGTTTTTATTCCAAATATTTTGTGCGGTGATGTTTTTAAAATGAGAAGCTATTTATTAACATTTATTTAATAGAAAATTACAGTAAATATGTCATTTTAATACACAGAGGTTCAATATAAATTTTATAAAAAATAATTGTATTTTGGAACAATTTATAGTGTGACAGCCATTTTAGCAGGTGTGTTAAGTAACCAAGATATCTATATCATTATCATACTCAGGGTTATCAAAGTAACCAAAGGATCATCACATTGTCTATGCAATAGAAGATTTGTTAGGTTGTTATTGATTGTCAGAAAGTGCCAGATTTTTATTGGTCAGAATAGATTTATGAAAATATTTTTGTCTTGTGTTTTTTTCATTTACTTTGAAATGTCATATTTTCAAATAGATTACCAGGTATTTGTGTGAGAAACAGTTCAAAGATTAGCATAAAAAGATTATCTAAAGGTCACAATATTGCAACTACCTCAAAGATATTTCTTTAAAAAAAACAGGAATGAGACATCATTCTCATAGCAATCAGATAATTTTTTGACTGCAATGAACAGCAATGGTGAGAAAAAAATAGGGAATTCGTAATGACTTTAATGATGAAATATTTCCAACATTTAGTCCTGTTATTGATATAAACCCAATATTACAAAGAATGAGCAGCTAATATCTACTTCTCACCATAGCTTTTTATTACAGTGAACCCAGTAATATTTCCAGGAAAAGGGGATAACTCATATCAAATTTTAATTTCCAGCCAAATTCAGACTTTCTTAAAAGACTTGGGAGAAAAGGTTATAGCATTCAATGAGAATGGTTCAGTTTCAAATGGCTTTGAAAAAGAATACCATTATAAATAAGATTACATGTCCATAGGACACATGCCCTTCTTACACTATCACATTTCTATATTTAGTGAACTACGAAATCTGGGTCTAAATCTTTACTAGGTATATGAATTTAAAAATTCACATCATAATTAACATGTGTATTGGTTCTAATTTTCAAGTTGATGTGAACACAACTTCATGGTAATGTACCATAAAACAACTTTGTGAAATCTGGGTCCAAATCCTTAGCACATATTTCAAAAGTCCACACCATAATGCATATGTGTACCAAGTTTGATGTGACAACAACTTCATGGTAAATTTGAACCTGAAAAGTGATTGGCTGATGGAAGGAGGCACAACAGGAAAGCTAAATAATAATCATAATAGATAATTTATTTAAAGAGGGTCAACACAGTTAGTTACAACGAACTAATCTTCTCTGAGGCCCTCTCATACAATACAGCCAAAAAATAGATCCTTATTAATACAAAATAATACATTCTAAAAAGTTACCAGCATATATGAATTTATCTGACTATACCGTATGGGTTTTGCTCATTGTTGAAGGCTGTATGGAGACCTATAGTTGCTTGTAAATGCTTCATTTAGACTGGTGGTAATCATACTACATCACCTTTATTTTAATGTGTATATTATCAGGACTGTGTCAAGTACTTCTTGATACTTTGTTTAAAAGTATAAGTGTTTTGCACGTTACACATTTTGTATGGTAGTCCATTCAATAGAACTGATCTAGAATAAACAAATAATTTCTTGAATAGCTCAAATTTTGGCTAAGAAATTATCAGATTATCCCGAAGCCAAAACAATTTTTGGACTAATTTCAGAAAAGTCGAAAGAAAAAATTCCTAAATAGGCATAAACCATATAGATGGTGACAACTTCTGACAAGATTCTTGAATTGGGACAGGCACATTGACATATGACAATTTTAATTAGTAGTAACTCTCCCCCTTTATTTGTCAGCCAATGACCAAATAAAGGAGCATTGATAATATTATTATCCAAATATCTAATATGAATGCAGTGAGATGTGGGGTAAATGTCAATTAGCCTCCAACAAAAAAAACATGTTTACAAGTTATATGTAGAGGTCACTATGTGACCTTTAGTTTTCAATCCATCCTGTGGAAATACATGGGTATACATTTATGTGTTTTGTGAATTTGTTTTTTAGGTTAGCGGGTTTTAAATTTGAAAAAAACTCAATGGAAAATATGTATTGTTGTTGGGTACTAGAGAAATCCACAAAAAGGTATTCCCCACCAACAATAAAACCTACATACACTTTAAAAATCGATCTAACAAAAATCATTGATTTCAATAAGATTAATGATTCAGAAGACAAAAATAAAGCAGCATGGAACACAAAACTAGACAAAACTATTAAAGAATGATTGCAATTACTAAAAATAAGCTAAAACTACTCTATCTGAATATCATAATTAAATTCTAAAGGAAATATCTGCCATAATAAGTTATTTATACTTGAAGAAGTAGTTCATGTTTGATGTTCAGATATGGTCCTTATTAGAAATAATGATTATGATGTCTATCGAAGATGTATACAACATCCAAACATAGTTCTTAGTAGTATCAGTAGAAAGTGCATGAGTCCGAATTACGTCTTTTCCTATTACTATCACAAGTAATCTGACCTTGTTTCTAGGTACTGTTTACTTTGAGTTATATATTAAATGGGGGCAGAAGAATTTGAGAATGGACCAATTAACCATTTATTGTACAGTTGAACATCTTGACTTTTCATACAAAGGTTAATGCAACTCAACTCGTGCCTGTGAACATTTAAAATCAATTCAATCTCCACATAAGAAAACTATCCCAGAAATAAATGAAATTGACAGATATCTGTTGCGATATGCAGGATTTTAGGAACCTCTAAATTTGGATTTCACAGAAAATTTCTTTGATGTATCAGGTGCAGTGTATGTCTATTTTATGCAGATTTTGTAAACTAGAAGCCTGTATTATTTAGGTATACACTTGCATATACTGTGTTTTTTTGCTGTGCATGTACTGATTTTGTGTCATGGATGGATATCCCATATCCTTTGTTTTTCTATTATATATATGACATTTCTATAACAAAAACAACTTTCTATGATTTTATTTTTAAAAAGTAAAAGCATCATTAATAACAAACTTTAATCAAAATAATGCATGTGTATCGTAAATAACATTATAAAAAATAAAAATTAAATTAAATACTTTAAAAAATGCAAGTAGGTGCATATCAGATATCTGGTGTGAGATGCAAAATTTTGGAATCCTAAAATTTTTAATTTCCAGGAAAATTTCACGGAAGTTTAAGGTGAACTACCTATTTTATGCAAATTTTGTGAAATAAGAAGAAAAAAAATTTTCCACGATTTCTTTTTGTAAAAGGTAGAGGCAAACAAACATTTATCAAAAAATATATCATAAATATCATTCTAAAAAACAATTCAACAAGAGAATAAAGTACTAGTATATTGTAAATATCACAGATATATTGAGTCTTATGGATAAAAATACATGTTTTTTATCTGCTTTTCCTTGTTTAATTAATACGGCAAAGTTAGTTAAAAATAAATCGTACAGCAGAGAAAAATTGCAGATATAAACCTCCATAAATACAATACAAAATTTCAAAAATGATAAGTAAAAGTACTCCTGTTCCTTATTACTGATACAATGTAACAGAAAATTTATCTGCATCCTAACCAATTTAATTCACAAAAATAAGTTATACATCAAAAGGATAACAGCAATTATCAAAAATATTGGTCAGTACAACAACCACAAGGGAGGGCTCTTCCTATATAAAGGTAAACACAGATGTGCCGCTGGTATGGGTTACTTTTTTGGAATGTCAATGTATCAATGGGGTGCAATTTCACGGAGATAATATAACAATGCCTGGAAATATGTAAATGGATCATAAATGTTCATCTTCTGTTAAGATGTCTGTAATAAACAGCTGCACCATGATCGCATGATACGCCCGTCGTCTTGTGTGTGAGGTTTTATGCAATAATCATAAATCGTTTCTGAGATACGGCGCGACATGTGAAAACCCTCCTTTTTTTATAAAAAAAATCAATAACTCTAAAATAAAATTTTGAATCATCACGAAAAAGTATACAGATCTTTAGATTAATATAATTAAGAAGTGTGTAAAGTTTTAAGCAATAATCATACATAGTTTTTGAGATACGGCGCGACATGTGAAAACCCCCCCTTTTTTAAACAAAAAACTCAAAAAATCAATAACTCTAAAATAAAATTTTGAATCATCACCAAAAAGTATACAGATCTTTAGATTAATATAATTAAGAAGTGTGTAAAGTTTTAAGCAATAATCATAAATCGTTTTTGAGATACAGCACGACATGTGAAAAAAACACCCCCCTGTTTTAGTTACAAAGTTCCGTAACTCAAAAAGTTTTAATCTTATTTTCACCAATAAAGTATACAGATCGTTTGACCATCATAAGAAACAACTATATTAAGTTTCATGAAATTTTGATAAGTCTTTCTCAAGTTACGGTGCGACATGTGGACGACGGACAGACGGACAGATAGACAGACGGACGGACGGACGGGTCAAAAACATTATACCCTCCGCAACTCGTATGTTTATTATTTCTCGAGGGAGTGGGTTGTTGTGGGGGGTCTCATTATACAAATTTGGATTCAGACGTTCAGCTGGGGTTTAAAACCCGCCGCCATTCATATATTGATTTATGCAAAAATCCCTACCAATTCATATATTTCATAGGAATATCACAACCCATTTGAAAAATTTCCCATCTATCATGACATCTTACTATTTAGATGTTAATCACATGGGATCATTCATATTATTAGACAAAAAGATCAGAACACAGTTTTTATATGCCCGTCAAAATTTTGACGGGACATATTATGGTATACAAATGTCTGGCATCCGTCTGCCTGTCTGTCTGTCTGTCTGTCTGTCCGTCTGTCCGTCAGTCCGTCCGTCCGTCCATCCGTCCGTCCGTCAGTCCTGTTTCTTGTCATTGCAACTCCTCTCAAACCACACAACAGAATTTCACGAAACCTTTTTAGATAATAAGGACATACTATGTAGTTGTGCATATCGACAGGAAATTACAATTCAATTCTTTTTCTAGGAGTTACGCCCCTTTGAACTTATTTACTTTAATGTACTACTGCAACAGTTTGTCATCGCAACTCCTCTCAAACCACACAACAGAATTTCATGAAACCTTTTCAGATAATAAGGACATACTACGTAGATGTGCATATCGACAGGAAATTACGATTCAATTTTTTTTCCAGGAGTTACGCCCCTTTGAACTTATTTGCCCAATATACTACTGCAACCTTTTGTCATCGCAACTCCTCTCAAACCACACAACAGAATTTCATGAAACCTTTTCTGATAATAAGGACATACTACATAGATGTGCATATCGACAAGAAATTACGATTCAATTTTTTTTCTAGGAGTTACGCCCCTTTGAACTTATTTGCCCAATATACTACTGCAACCTTTTGTCATCGCAACTCCTCTCAAACCACACAACAGAATTTCATGAAACCTTTTCTGATAATAAGGACTTACTACGTAGATGTGCATATCGACAGGAAATTACGATTCAATTTTTTTCCCAGGAGTTACGCCCCTTTGAACTTATTTGCCCAATATACTACTGCAACCTTTTGTCATCGCAACTCCTCTCAAACCACACAACAGAATTTCATGAAACCTTTTCAGATAATAAGGACATACTACGTAGATGTGCATATCGACAGGAAATTACGATTCAATTTTTTTTTCCAGGAGTTACGCCCCTTTGAACTTATTTGCTTCAATGTACTTCTGCAACAGTTTGTCCTCTGAAACCACACAACAGAATTTCATGAAACTGTGTAGATAATAAGGACATACTATGTAGATGTGCATATTGACAGGAAATTATGATTCAATTTTATTTTTCTGATACAATTTTTTTTTCTTACACTTATTTTATTTCTCCAATGACAATGTGGGGGACGTGGGGTATGTGAGTGCGCTCACTAAGGTTCTTTCATTGCTATATGTAAGACATCTTTCATCTAATATTGTGTTACAAGCTAAACTTACACATTACCAAATAATTCTTCAAATAACACATAAAATATTGACCAGGATATAAATCATCATTCTATCACTGAAATGATATTATATTGTTATAATCGCTCCTTGACCTTTCCGTCCTTCACAATGTTAATTCATGTCTGGGTTGGATCTGCTCTTGTCATCCTTCTCTCACTGATAGGATATTATATTGTTGAAATCCCTCCTTGACCTTTCTGTCCTTCACAATGTTAATTCATGTCTGGGTTGGATCTGCTCTTGTCATCACTCTATCACTGATATGATATTATATTGTTATAATCCCTCCTAGACCTTTCTGTCCTTCAGAATGTTAATTCTTGTTTGGTTGTAATTTTATGCTGTCCACTGTTGGTTCATGATAGATAGCTTCCTGAATTTTTTCCAACCATAATTTCATATTATCCTATAAAAAATATTCTTTTAACACACTTTTGTCAGATTTTGAATGACACTTTAATAACTGTTCAATATTATCACATTAAACTATCATGTAAGTTTATAATTAATACGCAAAGTTAGTTAAAAATAAATCGTACAGCAGAGAAAAATTGCAGATATAAACCTCCATAAATACAATACAAAATTTCAAAAATGATAAGTAAAAGTACTCCTGTTCCTTATTACTGATACAATGTAACAGAAAATTTATCTGCATCCTAACCAATTTAATTCACAAAAATAAGTTATACATCAAAAGGATAACAGCAATTATCAAAAATATTGGTCAGTACAACAACCACAAGGGAGGGCTCTTCCTATATAAAGGTATACACAGATGTGCCGCTGGTATGGGTTACTTTTTTGGAATGTCAATGTATCAATGGGGTGCAATTTCACGGAGATAATATAACAATGCCTGGAAATATGTAAATGGATCATAAATGTTCATCTTCTGTTAAGATGTCTGTAATAAACAGCTGCACCATGATCGCATGATACGCCCGTCGTCTTGTGTGTGAGGTTTTATGCAATAATCATAAATCGTTTCTGAGATACGGCGCGACATGTGAAAACCCTCCTTTTTATAAAAAATCAATAACTCTAAAATAAAATTTTGAATCATCACGAAAAGTATACAGATCTTTAGATTAATATAATTAAGAAGTGTAAAGTTTTAAGCAATAATCATACATAGTTTTTGAGATACGGCGACATGTGAAAACCCCCTTTTAAACAAAAACTCAAAAATCAATAACTCTAAAATAAAATTTTGAATCATCACCAAAAGTATACAGATCTTTAGATTAATATAATTAAGAAGTGTATACAGATTGTTTGACCATCATAAGAAACAACTATGTTAAGTTTTATGAAATTTGGATAAGTCGTTCTCAAGTTATGGTGTGACATGTGGATGCCGGACAGACGGACAGACAGACAGACAGACAGACAGACAGACGGACGGACAGACAGACAGACAGACAGACAGAGGGACGCCAGACATTTGTATACCATAATGCGTCCCGTCAAAATTTTGACGGGCGATATAAAACTGTGTTCTGATCTTTTGTCTAATAATATGAATGATCCCATGTGATTAAGATCTAAATAGTAAGATGTCATGATAGATGGGAAATTTTTCAAATGGGTTGTGATATTCCTATTGGTTGTGATATTCTATGAAATATATCAATTGGTAGGATTTTGCATAAATCAATATATGAATGGCGGCGGGTTTTAAACCCCAGCTGAACGTCTGAACCCAAATTTGTATATTGAGACCCCCACAACAACCCACTCCTCGAGAAATAATAAACATACGAACAAAGCTGAACAACAACAAGCATCATACAGTCCAGATACACTGACTTGTACATTAGCTAGTACAATTGTTAATAATAAAGTGTTTCTGTCCAACTTGGAATATTAACTTGTAGTGTAGAGTATTGAACACATCAAACTCACTCACTCAATAATGTATCATTATTTATTGCCAATGACTTACTACTAATTGCTATATGTAAGACATCTTACATCTAATATTGTGTTACAAGCTAAACTTACACATTACCAAATAATTCTTCAAATAACACATAAAATGTTGACAAGGATATAAATAGATCTGCTCTTTTCATCATTCTATCACTGAAATGATATTATATTGTTATAATCTCTCCTTGACCTTTCTGTCCTTCATTATGTTAATTCATGTCTGGGTTGGATCTGCTCTTGTCATCCTTCTCTCACTGATAGGATATTATATTGTTGAAATCCCTCCTTGACCTTTCCATCCTTCACAATGTTAATTCATGTCTAGGTTGGATCTGCTCTTGTCATCACTCTATCACTGATATGATATTATATTGTTATAATCCCTCCTAGACCTTTCTGTCCTTCAGAATGTTAATTCTTGTTTGGTTGTAATTTTATGCTGTCCACTGTTGGTTCATGATAGATAGCTTCCTGAATTTTTTCCAACCATAATTTCATATTATCCTATAAAAAATATTCTTTTAACACACTTTTGTCAGATTTTGAATGACACTTTAATAACTGTTCAATATTATCACATTAAACTATCATGTAAGTTTATAATAAGCATGTCATTTCTTATTACTTCCAATGATGTTTACTATGAACATAATAGATTAGCCACCTTATGCAGTGGAAGATAGGTTGACAAGGGGGAGCATAAGCATGAAACTGGACTATAGAGCCTAATTTGTTATATTTTCATTTCTTTAATTAAAAATTTTTAAATTTCAGGAAAAACTTACTTCCTTCCCCTCCTTTCCACTGAATATGATGGCCGTTTCAATAATTCTAAAATTTCTAATTTTCTTCCCAAACTTTGCAGTACAATACACAAAGATCGATCATAGAAGGAATTTCTAGCTGCTTCATTTATGCATTATGACAATTTTAATAGAATAACTCTCATGCAAAATCACAATTTCTCCTTTTTTTTCCAAATGAAAACAACACTTTCTAAATTTCATGCACTAAAGCGCTTTTCTTGATTTACCTTCATCAGGAATGCTCAAAGCCAAAAATTTGAAATAATGACCGAAAAGGACATAAAAAATAGCCAAATCCATCTGATGTCAACTTTGCCTGAGGAAGTTGAACCTTTTTATTTTTTTTTTAATAGTTGTTCTTATGTTGTACTGTTCCACCACTGTCCCAGGTAAAGGGGAGGGTTTGGCGCAGGCAAATATGTTTAACCCCACCACATTCTGAATGTGCCTGTCCCAAGTCAGGTGCCTGTTATTCAGTGGTTGTCGTTTGTTGGTGTATATCGTATTTGTTTTTTTTTTCTTAAATCAGGCCGTTAGTTTTCTTGTTTGAATTGTTTTACATTTGTCAGTTCAGGGCCTTTTATAGCTTACTATGCAGTATGGTTTTGCTCATTGTTGAAGTCCATACAGTGACCTATAGTTGTTAACCTCTATGTCATTTGGTCTCTGGTGGAGAATTGTTCCATTAGAAAATAATACCATATCTTCTAATTTTTATAACATAAGACCATCAAGGCAGTTCCAGGATTTCAGAAGGATGAATAGAGAGTGAGGTATAAAAAAAAAACACTCTATGAGTTCATAAGAATTATAACTATTTAATGTATAAACAAACCAGACTATGCGTCTTAAACAAGAATGAGCCACCATTTTGCAGTAGAATTCTGAACACATATTTTTTCCTCTTATAATTATCTACATGATGTACATCAGCATTAATCAATGATATTACTGGATCATGAGGTAATTTCAGTTTTTCATATATTCCTAAGTCCTACAAAACATAAAACATAACACAATCAAAGGAAGAGATGTATCCACTACAAAGGATAAAAAATTCCAACTAAAGTGGATTAATTAATATTCTTCGGATACCAGTTTTCGGGGACTACATTGGTAGGGGGAAACCATGAATTTAAATACTTGACAAAATACTATTTTTTAGTTACTATGTTAGGAGCAAATGATAAAACAAAGAAATTATGAACCCTCAAAATACAGTCAAACCAGTGTATAAAAGTCACCATCAGGACCAAAGAAAAGTGACCTAATTAATAGAGAGGTGACAGAAGAGGATTACCTGAGAAGACAGGTTTTCTTTAACAGAGGTGACCTATATAGAAGGTTTAACTGATTGCATTTTTTTCTGCAACCCCGAAAACTAATACCAACGAAAATAATCGAATTCACAGTATATCAGGATCATTTTGTTTTTAAACTCAAAAGGTAGGGTTAACCAAAATATATTTGGTTTCTTGAATAAATTTCACTGCCTTGACAAAAATTTGAAGTATCTTGCCAAAGACACATAGATAGCCTAGGTCTTTCAATCACAATTTCCACAAATGTTATACTTTTTGGCTCCAATAGACTATCAGTAGATCAAAATAAATTTATATTTAAAGCTGTACAAAACTTTATTATAAGTTGCAATCGATTCACATCTACAATCGAATACCTCTATTATCTACTCCCTTCAATAGAAATATTTTCCCTTCTGTAATAACACCATCATATTTCTAAACACCTTTCTTCTTCCCCTGATCAAACTTTTTTAAGTATGTAATCACACATATAACATCCAAAAATGAACTTTATTTAGTTTATAGTACTGTAAGTTCAGAAATAATTGCATGCATTTATCATTGCGATTTTGTCATTTTAGACCAAAATGTGATTACTGTTTTTGCGATACTGAGAAAAATCCCACTTCATTCATATAAAAAAATCCAAAATGTGAGTTTAAATTATTGCGATTACAACCCTGTCGCATTTCACGCAATAATAAAAACATCTCAATAATTTCCGATTTTACAGTATTCATTATCTGTATTTTTTCATACACATTCATCTGCCTATCACTATGTAAATATAGTTTTGTAGTTTTATTTTTGAACTTAGGGAATTGAATATATATAAGAGCACTGTTCTTGTTTCCTAATCCTATTTTTGAATTACTTGCATACTTTGTATTTATTCATTCATGTAATTATGCCTTACAATTTCTTTATAAAATATGCTTACACCAATCTCATAAGACCTGCAATACATCTCATGTCCTCTTAGTGTACCATACATTGGAACCCATTTCCTACAAAAATAAAGACATTTTATATTTTATTCTAAAAAACTTTATTTCAGCTTAGTTCTCTTCATTTACTTCCATCTTGAAAACAATTTATGTGAATTTATATATATACATAACTTTAAACTCAAATGTACTCTAGGATGGCAGTTTACATTAAAAAAAAACTGTTTTCATGGGTACCATAATTTCATAGATTTTATGATTATTGAAAACCACGATTTCAATAGAAAACAAAACGTCTACTAGTATTTCCTGTGATTAGTTTGATTTGCAAAATCTGACACACCCAATTCAAAAACCATGATTTTTCCAAAAACTATAAAAACTTGAATCTACCATTATAACTTATTTCACAGTATATTTGCACTGATGTTTCAATAAAAAGCATTCAAAATTTATTTCCGAAGTATGAAGCATAGCTTGATGTCTTCTGCATAAATAAAAATCTAATCTAAGTTACCTTGCAAAAGATTTCACAGTTTTACTTATCATATCATGTTTCCTTTGTAGTATTCCTTTATGAATCACTTGTTCTAAAAACATTAATACAAATTACAGTTATTGAAGTAAAACAAAATAGTGCTAATGAAGACAAATTGTTCTGGGGTTCCAATTGTAAACTTCATAAATAATAAATAATATAAACTGTTATCACAGAGATATGTCTCGCTTTTTGTAATTTTGATTATGTAAATTAAAATAGCAATACTTAACAAGTTAGGCTAATATTCAAAGTCAATGAACCATGACTAAGGTACATGGCTAAACCATCTCCATGTAAATGAGATGTGCCTATGCTAATACAACTGCATACAAAATATCATTGACTTATTATAAGTTGTTCCTTTAAACAAACCTAAACACAAACATTAACTTGTAAACTTTGTAAAAGTTTCAAAGTCAATGAACCATGAAGAGGGGTAGAGCTATATAATCTCCATGGAAACGATACTTACAAATGCCAATAAATTTGCATACCAAATATCATTGACTTAACATTAGCAGTTCATCTTAAACTGATCTTATCACAAACTAATACATGTAAACTAAGAAAAGTTTCAAAGTCAATAGGCCATGACTGAGGGATGGGGCCAAATATTCTCCATTGAAATGAGATGTGCCAATGCTTATACAACTGAACACCAATTAACATTGGCCTACCACTAATGGTTTCCTTGAACTGACCTAATCACAAACTAATACATGTTAACTAAGCAAAATTTTCAAAGTCAATAGATCATGACTAAGGGGCTGAGCCAAATAATCTCCATGGAAATGAGATATGCCAATGCTTATACAACTGCATACCAAATATCATTGACCTACCGCTAATGGTTCCTCATAAACTGACCTAATCACAAATACATGTAAAATAAGCAAAAGTTTCAAAGTCAATAGACCATGACTGAGGGGCAGGGCCAAATAATCTCCATGGAAATGAGATGTGCCAATACTAATACAACTGCATACCAAATATGATTGACCTACCACTAATGGTTCCCTATAAACTGACCTAATCACAAACTAATACATGTAAAATAAGCAAAAGTTTCAAAGTCAATAGACCATGACTGAGGGCAGGGCCAAATAATCTCCATGAAAATGAGATGTGCCAATACTAATACAACTGTATACCAAATATGATTGACCTACCACTAATGGTTCCCCACAAACTAGACCTAATCACAAACTAATACATTGTTGACGCCAGAGCCACAGCCATTCATCGCTGACGCCGAAACAGATACCTATGTCTCGCTTTTGACTCCGTCAAGCGAGACAATAAAACAGCTTTTTCAACAAGAATGCACACCTTGTTGTGCTTAGTATACCCCAACTTGCAATTCAAAGTATCAGAAAACAGTAAATTGGTGTCTGATAGATAGATCAAAATAAATTGATATTCAAAGCTGTACAAAACTTTATTATAAGTTGCAATCGATTCACATCTACAATCGAATACCTCTATTATCTACTCCTTCAATAGAAATATTTTCCCTTCTGTAATAACACCATCATATTTCTAAACACCTTTCTTCTTCCCCTGATCAAACTTTTTAAGTATGTAATCACATATATAACATCCAAAATGAACTTTATTTAGTTTATAGTACTGTAAGTTCAGAAATTATTGCTGCATTTATCATTGCGATTTTGTCATTTTAGACCAAAATGTGATTACTGTTTTTGCGATACTGAGAAAATCCCACTTCATTCATATAAAAATCCAAAATGTGAGTTTAAATTATTGCGATTACAACCCTGTCGCATTTCACAATAATAAAACATCTCAATAATTTCTGATTTTACAGTATTCATTATCTGTATTTTTCATACATTCATCTGCCTATCACTATGTAAATATAGTTTTGTAGTTTTATTTTTGAACTTAGGGAATTGAATATATATAAGAGCACTGTTCTTGTTTCCTAATCCTATTTTTGAATTACTTGCATACTTTGTATTTATTCATTCATGTAATTATGCCTTACAATTTCTTTATAAAATATGCTTACACCAATCTCATAAGACCTGCAATACATCTCATGTCCTCTTAGTGTACCATACATTGGAACCCATTTCCTACAAAAATAAAGACATTTTATATTTTATTCTAAAAAACTTTATTTCAGCTTAGTTCTCTTCATTTACTTCCATCTTGAAAACAATTTATGTGAATTTATATATAAACATAACTTTAAACTCAAATGTACTCTAGGATGGCAGTTTACATTAAAAAAAGACTGTTTTCATGGGTACCATAATTTCATAGATTTTATGATTATTGAAAACCACGATTTTAATAGAAAACAAAACGCCTACTAGTATTTCCTGTGATTAGTTTGATTTGCAAAATCTGACACAACAATTCAAAACGATGATTTTTCCAAAACTATAAAAACTTTAATCTACCATTATAACTTATTTCACAGTATATTTGCACTGATGTTTCAATAAAAGCATACAAAATTTATTTCCAAAGTATGTAGCATAGCTTGATGTCTTCTGCATAAATAAAAGTCTAATCTAAGTTACCTTGAAAAGATTTCACAGTTTTACTTATCATATCATGTTTCCTTTGTAGTATTCCTTTATGAATCACTTGTTCTAAAAACATTAATACAAATTACAGTTACTGAAGTAAAACAAAATAGTGCTAATGAAGACAAATAATCTGGGGTTCCAATTGTAAACTTCATAAATAATAAATAATATAAACTGTTATCACAGAGATATGTCTCGCTTTTTGTAATTTTGATTATGTAAATTAAAATAGCAATACTTAACAAGTTAGGCTAATATTCAAAGTCAATGAACCATGACTAAGGTACATGGCTAAACCATCTCCATGTAAATGAGATGTGCCTATGCTAATACAACTGCATACAAAATATCATTGACTTATTATAAGTTGTTCCTTTAAACAAACCTAAACACAAACATTAACTTGTAAACTTTGTAAAGTTTCAAAGTCAATGAACCATGAAGAGGGGTGAGCTATATAATCTCCATGGAAACGATACTTACAAATGCCAATAAATTTGCATACCAAATATCATTGACTTAACATTAGCAGTTCATCTTAAACTGATCTTATCACAAACTAATACATGTAAACTAAGAAAAGTTTCAAAGTCAATAGGCCATGACTGAGGGATGGGGCCAAATATTCTCCATTGAAATGAGATGTGCCAATGCTTATACAACTGAACACCAATTAACATTGGCCTACCACTAATGGTTTCCTTGAACTGACCTAATCACAAACTAATACATGTTAACTAAGCAAAATTTTCAAAGTCAATAGATCATGACTAAGGGGCTGAGCCAAATAATCTCCATGGAAATGAGATATGCCAATGCTTATACAACTGCATACCAAATATCATTGACCTACCGCTAATGGTTCCTCATAAACTGACCTAATCACAAATACATGTAAAATAAGCAAAAGTTTCAAAGTCAATAGACCATGACTGAGGGCAGGGCCAAATAATCTCCATGGAAATGAGATGTGCCAATACTAATACAACTGCATACCAAATATGATTGACCTACCACTAATGGTTCCCTATAAACTGACCTAATCACAAACTAATACATGTAAAATAAGCAAAAGTTTCAAAGTCAATAGACCATGACTGAGGGCAGGGCCAAATAATCTCCATGAAAATGAGATGTGCCAATACTAATACAACTGTATACCAAATATGATTGACCTACCACTAATGGTTCCCCACAAACTAGACCTAATCACAAACTAATACATTGTTGGCCGCCCAGCACAGCCGCCGTCATCGCTGGCCGAAACAACATACCTATGTCTCGCTTTTGACTCCGTCAAGCGAGACAATAAAACACTTTTTCAACAAGAATGCACACCTTGTTGTGCTAAGTATACCCCAACTTGCAATTCAAAGTATCAGAAAACAGTAAATTGGTGTCTGATAGATCCAAAAAGCACTCACACATTTAAAATCACCACTGTGAGACTGCTGACCAAATATGAAGTTGTTCTGTTTGGTAGTATTGGGGAATTGTTTGACAATTTTTTTTTAATTCACTCACATAGCTGGGTTGTGCAGAATGTTTCTTAAACAATGGAGAATGCTCTATACTAATCATTTAAATATTTGAAAATAAAATGAAAAATTCCTCAAACAACTTCATAAAAGCAGGTGCACAACTCCAACATATATGTGTAATCTTTCTGTGTAGAATCTGGGTGAAAACTGTAGGAGGAGTGATTACACAAATAAGGTACCCACTTTTCTCCGTCAGCCCATCTGATCGACATCATCATACTATAAGACTGTTTTGGACTTGGCCAAAAATTCAAAGTATCAGCAAACAGGAAGGCTATTGAAATTTTCTGGAAGGGAACAGAAATGATCAGAATATGATATGGGACACCCAGTGGGGATAATAAAGAATAAAAAATATACCAAAAATAGAAGAAGTAGCTAGTGTTTCTGGTTAACATTCTGTGCTAAACAGATAGACATTTAATAATAGACAATTTAGGTTCTCATTTAAAATATAAACAGCATGAATTACCTCTCATATCAAATATACAGTGACACACAAATCACTTCAAAAGAGAGTCTGAAGATACCAATGACCATAAGATAAACCACAGTATACAAAAAACAACATAAAAAACTAACAACTGCAAAACACGAACCCCTAAAAAACCGGGGGTGATCTCAGGTGCTCTAGAAGAGTTAGCAGATCCTGCTCAACATGAGACACCCATAGTGTTACTCCTATGAAATACGCTGATAGGCTATATTAAGTGGTCAAGTTAAGCTTGTATTTTGCAAGAATTTATAATAAGAAACATTTCAGCTGGATTATGTCTTTAGAGCCTGTGATGCTCACCTTGATAAATGTGCCTTTGCAAAGATGAAGACTAGAATATAATTCATGACTTATAATTTTCTCCGGTCACGTAGCGCATGCTATTAAATCTTAGAAACAATGGCCAAAATCGTACTTTTCCTTCTTGCTTTTGATGCCCTTTACCTCACCTCACCCATTTTCTGAAATTAATGGTTTTGAAGTTCATCCAAACAAACTTCAAACCTAAGGAATATTTTAACGTGATAAGTAGCTTTCAAAACAAAATTTAAAAATGAGAAAATAGGGGCCAAAACGGGTCTTATCGACTTGTCCTTTGCCTTTTGGGTGTTTCACAACGATATCAGACATTGGGACTAATTTCAAGATCTTGTCCTGCTGATCATTTTTCCTTTTTATAGTGTCTCTTTTATGTAATATGGTTTTCAAGATAATAAGCAAAAACATAAAAGGTTGGTAAAAAAAATTCATCAATTAAGGGCAATAACTCCTATAAGGGGTCAACCTAAGTTTTCTGCTATGGTCTTGGTCAGTGATTTCCATGATTTCTATATGGACTGCATTCTGATGTCCAAAAGCCCCAGAAAATCCTAAAAAACAAGGCCATCAAGCGTCAGAGCAATCTGGGACTAAAAGAAGTTTTGATGGAAAAGTATTACCACTATAACATATTAAGAATAATACTATTATATACCTGATTTCAGAGGACTGGAACTTAAAGGTGTAGATAAAGGTTTTGTTTGCCCCACTGCACCTTTTGAACTTTGATTGGGATTTCTATCATTGGCTAAAGAGGTTCCTCTTGCACCACCATAATTAGCCTATCAAATACAATAAATAAATATTTTACAAAAATGACTTAATGAATTACATTTGTATAAAAATGATTTAACATTATGTTACCTAACTGTTATATTAAAACTAGTGGCTTTTTGCTGCATAAAAGTAAATCATTTTCTTACCTCCCTGTCATCACTTTTGTTTCAGATCAGCAATAAAAATATACATAAGCAGCTATGCTAAATGGACTTGAACCAACTAGAAAATATTGTAAGCATAAGCATTTTGATTTTGATTTTCTTTAATTTCTGCAGCGAAAACTCAATTGTGAAAATTCAACTGTATGATAACATGGAAAAGCATTTTATTCAACAAATGGGAATAAAAATGAAAACAAATTGAAAAAAAGTGAAGCTTAGATGCCACAAAAATGGATCTAAGAAGTAAACTACGAAAATAAAATGTCACTTAACTTTTTTGTATTCAGCCATATCCCAAAAAAAAAGGACTATTAATTTATAAAGTTTACCAGATTTCTTAGATTAGTATGTATGTAGATAGAGAGAAATGTATGGAAATATTTGACAGTTCAAAAAGTTATAGGTGAAAAACAAATGACATCAAAAACATAAATATCCCTTAGTCAAACGAGCTTGAAGCACAGTTTATGAAGTTACTATTCAGAATTATTTACCCAATACAAAATTCCAGATTATATCCAGATTATATGACACATAAAAATAAGAAGATGTGGTAAGATTGCCAATGAAACAACTCTCCACCACAGACCAAATGACTTAGAAATAAAAGAACAGAGTTCCAATATTTTATATTTCCAAGGGGCATAACTCTTTTAAAAAAAGTTGATTATCCACCATTATAGAACTTGTCCGAGATATTGCTGATATTAACCTATAGTATAAGTTTTATAAAAAATCTGGCAAGAGTTGTACCCATGAGAGTGCTAACAAGGCCATTTTCCATAAATTTAATATTTCCAAGGGGCATAACTCTTTTAAAAAAAGTTGATTGTCCACCATTATAGAACTTGTCCGAGATATTGCTGATATTAACCTATAGTATAAGTTTTATAAAAAATCTGGCAAGAGTTGTACCCATGAGAGCGCTAACAAGGCCATTTTCCATAAATTTAATATTTCTAAGGGGCATAACTCTTTTAAAAATAAGTCGATCAGCCACCATTATAGAACTTGTCCGAGATATTGCTGATATTAACCTATAGTATAAGTTTTTTTCAAATCTGGCAAGAATTGTGCCTGTGAGAGCGTTAACAAGACCAGACTGACGGATGCTCAGTAATTCCATGTCCCCCGCAACGCGTTACGTGGTGGACGATAAGCAACTATAGGTCACTTTACAGCCTCAACAATGAGCAAAACCCCTACAGCATAGCAAGCTATCTTCAAAACCTTAATTTTTCTACTTACATCATCCTTATCTTCTGATTGATCGATACATAAACAATTACCAATATCCTCCTTGTAAGGAAATTCACCATTCTGAAAGAAAAAAATAATGAAGAACATTTTTGCAGATCTTCAAAAAAGAAAGATAAAGTTTGCCTACATATCCTCTAAAAATCATTAAAGAAACATATTCCACCACGGAATCTCATGCAATACAATATATCTACACTCTCAAAAGATTAATTTTAAATATTTAAAACTCTTAGCAATCCTCACGTTTTAAATTTAACTGTCTTGAGTGGAGAAAAATTGTATCACACTCAATGCAGTGGTAGAATCTATATTTTTCTAATGATTTAAAGATATGTAAGTTAATTAAACATCTTTCTTTTTTCAATGATCTGAAAAAAAGATCATGTTTTTTCTATTCGACGTCATCAGACATAGTAACTTTTTTTTGTCTCACTGGCAATCATACCAAATCTTCTTATTTTTATAAGAATAAGAAAAATCATATTTAACATTCAGATATTACATTATACATTCAGAATAACTATGACTATATAAGTTAAACCAATTTCTGTTTGAAGAAAAGTATTGACCTGCTTTATAAGTATAGAACTTACCATATTTCTCAGTAGATTTTGGTCTGCACCATGATCTAGCAAATAATTCACCATAGTTATATTTCCTTCTTCAGCTGCATAATGTAAAGGTGGATTGCCATTCTGCAAAGAAAATCAATGTAATAGCTTTTGTGAAAATATTCTTTTCGTGAATCATTCCAATATAGGTTATCTGTTTTCCTGGTTGCATTTCAATTGATAATTCTATAATTCATTCAGTGGAAGTAGTACATGATTTAAAACTACCAGGTAATATCATAGGAATGAGGCAATTGATCTTCAACAAGGTCAAACCAATGAATTTATAGTTGGATTTTTTTATTTATGAGTAAGAGCTCAGATTGGTCAGCTCAGAACCAGATTAATGTGTTTGGGTAAGGTGACATGTCTTCCTATGCTTCTAAGTGAGCTAGCATGTTAAAAATCAGACAAGATTCTTGATCATACACATAACATGTTACCAACCTGGATATGCATTTTATATTTGCCACAGCATCGAAACCTAAACAAACTAATGAAACGTTGTGCATATCTTCAAAAGAAAGATAAAGTTTCTACATATTCCTCTACATAATCATTACAAAATATTCCCACGAATCCGTTCAGGCAACGATATATCTACAACTCTCAAGATTAATTTCAGTCATCTGTTGAAAACTCATTCAATCCTCAATTTAAATTAACGTCATGGAGAAATTTATCATCTCAATGCAGTGGTAAACTATATTTCTAATGATTTAAGGATATTTAATTAGAACATCTTTGTTTTTCAATTATCTAGAATATTAAGATCATGAATTCTATTCGATCATCAGACATGAGTAACATTTTTTGATCTCACTGGCAATCATACCATAGTCTTCTTATTTGTGGATAACTGAATAACTGAAAATGATATTTAACAGTTCTGATATTAGTTATGACACTTCAGAATAACTATGACTATATAAGTTAAACCAATTTCTGTTTGAAGAAAAGTTTAACCTGCTTTATAAGTATGAACTTTACCATTTTCTCAGTAGATTTCTGGTCTAGTCATCAATGATACTGGGCGTTTAATTCACCATAGTTATATTTCCTTCCAGCTGCATAATGTAAAGGTGGATTGCCATTCTGCAAAGAAAATCAATGTAATAGCTTTTTTGAAAATATTCTTTTGATATCATTCTCAATACTAGGTTATCTGTTTTCACTGGTTGCATTTCAATTGATAATTAATAAATTCATTCAGTGGAAGTAGTATCAATGACCCTCTTAAAACTACCAGGTCATATCATAGGATGAGGCATATTGATCTTCAATTTCAAGGTCAACTACCTATCATGAAAGTTTGACCACAGTTGGATCTGTTTTTGTTTAGTAAGCTCACAGATTGGTCAGCTCAAGAACCAAGACTATAATATTGGGTAAGGTGACATGTCAAATCTAATGCTTACATTTGAGCTAGCATGTTAAAATCAGACAACTTTGCTAATGATAATCACAATTATTCTGGTGTTACCAACCTGGATAAACATTTTAGTATTTGCCATACATCAAACACTTTAAACAAGACTGCACAATTGGTGTATGCATTTATGACTGATTTATCTTTCCATCATTAATTTCACAATATCCCAGTATCCTGTTCAGCAACTAATATTTTGGAAGCCACTTATTTTCCAGTCTATCTGGTGTAGAAAATTCAAGGCTATTATAAATTGTCACAAATATGTAAACACTATGGATCTTACATTAATTATAATACATCAAGATATAATTTGAAAATTATGAACTATAAATTGTTTTAATGTAGCTGGAATAGTGCTAAATGCAATATATACAAAGTGATCCGATTCATTCAATAAGCATGGTTTCTGTGCATGTGGATAACTGAAAAACTGAAATGATATCAGTGTCTGACTGATCTGAATGCACACATGAAATTTACAACTGTATTTCAGTATGAAGGCTTTACCAAATATGCTGTCTTTACTTGTCAAATAGTACTGTATATTATGTCTAGTCATCAAAAACAATATGTTATCAATATCTTCAATACTTTCTTTATTTGATAAATTTATAAGTAATCAGCACATTTACAATCAAGACGTGGTGTCTGACTGTTCATACTAACTACTTTATATTTTGCTTTAATTTCAGCTCCTCTATCTGTCAAAAGCTTCTGGCCACATTTATCTGTCATTTTGTTTAAGAAGTTCCTGACAATACTGAAGAACTGAACTAAAATGAAATAACATACAAATTAAGCTACTGACTAAAACAAAACTTTGCAATGATACCAGCCCAAATTGTTCTGACGTGTTCCAACTGTAAGACTTTGAGTTTTGTATTAAAGCTGCTTTTACAACAGCACTGCACACTTGTTGTGCTAATAGCCATGACTTAATATCAAGTACTGTCAACCAACTAAATTTTGCAAGCAACTTCTTGTAATGTAGTCTATCCTGTAGAAAAATGAATATAAATGTCACAAATATTAACTTAGATCTGTTCCTGTATTTACACATGATGTAAAGTTTGAAAATTGGAAATAAATCGCAGGAAGTTGCTAGAAAGTGTAAATGCAAAATTAAAAGTATCCACAAAATAAGCTGGTTTACAGTATAGGCAGAAAGTAGGTGTCTGACAGATCCTGAAAGCACAAATTTCAAACCTTATCACAGTTGAGTTGCTGAGCAAATATGAAGTCATTTTGTCAAAATAGTTCATGTGACAGATAGGACAGACTGACAGACATTTAAGATCATTCAACATATTGAGAATTTAAAGGATGGATGGACAGACAGGAAGGTAAATATGATACCCCATTTGTTTAAAAGCTGAGAAGTCAACTGAAATATTAGTTGCACGAACAGAGGGAAGGAAAAACAGATCGACAGATAGATGGACAAGGTGATTGCAATATAGCCATTACTCCAAGATTGATAGCAAAGTAATATAATAAGTCTTTGAAAGAAAAATTCAGAAGATATGATTTTTAACTTAAATAGGCTGTCTTTAAAAAATGTAAAGATTTGTAAAAAAGACTAACTGTTGTTTCTGAGTTGATGTCAGCTCCTCGATCCAAAAGTTCTCTGACAAAATTAATATGACCTTTTGATGCTGCTATATGTAATGCTGTCATCCCCTTCTACAAAATGATACAAGTAAAAATATGTATTTCACAATGATATACATGATAATTATGAAGATATTTTTCTTTCTGTATGTAAAATATTCCCTCATATAATACCTGCTTTTTTTTCTGTAAGTATACCGTACCTTTTGTTTTCCAAGTTGTGATCAAGCTCAGCTTGCTGGTTTTTAGACTTTTTATATTAAGCTTTAAGAAATAATGAGCGTCCAATGAAATAGCAAGTTCTGCACAACAAGTCCTTAAATAAAGTTTTTTTTTAATCCCCTTTATGTGTTTTCAATAAATTCAGATTGTGAGTGAAACATTTTTGGATAACATGATCTTATTATTATTTATATTAAATAAAAATACACATAATTGTGGATAAAGTTTTATGGAAACCAGTTTTGGTGGACTGGAAAATAGCTGTTTTTCAACAAAACTTGTTTTGTCATTTTATGGTTTGTTTTAATCAAGATGTATATACGATTTTTTTTTCAAGTCCTATGTACCATAACAGGCTACAATATTGCAGAGTAAAAAAGAGGATTTGTTCGAAAAAAAATAATGTTTTGACTATAGCTAACTCTAAATAACTTCAGAAAGAGACTATACTTTACACACAAACATAATTTATGATATAAGGTTGATATTGAACATGTAAAATACTCCTAGATATGACCTTCTATTCAGGGTTAACCTCTACTCACACAATCACTGAAAAAAAGTATTCCACAACTCAAAATGAATTCATAGTATATAAAAACAAACTTGATGACATGTATATAGATTCTACAACTGCATCGAGTGTTATACATTTTTCTCCACTCCAGATGGATAAATTTTCAAATTTAAAACATGAGGCTTGCATAGTGTTTTAAATATTTAAAATTTAACTTTTGAGAGTTGAGAAACATCATATTGCACAAGAATCAGTACCTCTAATGATTTTTGGATTATTTAAGGGCAAACTTTAATTTTTCTTTTTCAATGATCTGCATAAAGATGTGTTCTATTTAAGTGACATCATTAGACATGGTCGCTTTTTTGTGTGACTTCATATTAGAGGATTCAAAGGAAAGCAAGAAAATTTGAAGAACTAAATTCAAACAATTCAACCAATTGTTGATTATAGAAAATTAATCATCTGGTCAGGGAAGGTATCTGCTAAGAATTAAAAAACAAATAAAGCAAACCTGATTTTGTAAATTAATATTAACACCACTATCAATGCACATCTGAATTTGACTACAAATTCCAGTTTCAGCAGTGCTGCAGAAATATCCATGAACCCATGTCTGAAAATAAAGAAAGACTGTTAGTTTAAAATATTAAAATTTACTTACTGCAACTAAAGCACAGTTCACATACCAAATAGAATGTATAAAATGTAAAAATCACATGCTAATCCATCAAAACGGGTGGTTAATATGGGTATCTGTATGAAATAAACTGTTAACACAGAGATATGTCTCACCTATTTGTTATTTTGATAATGCAAATGTTGAAATTAAAATAGCAATACTTTAACATGTAAGTTATGCAAATATTAAAAGTCAATGAACCATAACTGAAGGTACAGGGCTAAACAATCTCCATGGAATTGAGATGTGCCAATGCTAATACAACTGCAAACCAAATACCATTGACTTTTCATAAGTCGTTAAAATTTTATCATATTTTAAACTAACAGAACATTTAAATAATGCTAATAATGTGTTTGGGTAAGGTGACATGTCTTCCTATGCTTCTAAGTGAGCTAGCATGTTAAAAATCAGACAAGATTCTTGATCATATCACAATAACATGTTACCAACCTGGATATGCATTTTATATTTGCCACAGCATCAAACCTAAACAAACTTACAATTGGTGTATCATTTATGACTGATTTATCTTTTTCCACCATTAATTTCACAATATCCCAGTATCCGTTCAGGCAAGCTATATGTAAAGCTGATTTTCCAGTCATCTGTTGAAAAATCATTTCATATAATTTCAAATAAACATATGGGATTTACATTAAATATAAACAAAAGATATAAGGAATTTTTATGAACTATTTGTTTTAATTAGTAGAATATTAAATGAATATATACAAATGATACAGATTCATTCAAGAACCATAGTTTCTATGCTGTGGATAACTGAAAAACTGAAATGATATCAGTTCTTATATTAGTTATGACACTTGAAATGACATACAGTATTTCTTATGAAGGTTTAACAAGATGCTGCTTTACTTTTAAATTTCTGTCTAGTCATCAATGATACTGGGCGTTTAATTCAGTACCCCAGAGGCCCAGACACACATTTCATATTTGCTTTTTTTTCAACAATAATGTTATTAATATCTTCTCAATACTTTTTCTTTCACTATTTTTGATATTAATAATAATCTTGCTACAATAACATCAAGACCCTCTTCACATCATACTAACTTACTTTATATTTTGCTTTAATTTCAGCTCCTCTATCTATCAAAAGTTTGACCACATTTATCTGTTTTTGTTTAGAAGCCTCACACAACACTGAAGAACCAAACTATAAAAAAATAATAAGTACATACAAATTAAGTTACATTTAACGAATTTAAACAAAACTTTGCTAATGATAACAAATTGTTCTGGTGTTCCAACGATAAACTTTAGTTTTGTATAAAAACAGCTTTTTACAACAAGACTGCACACATTGTTATGCTAAGCATACCCATCACTTAAATCAAGTACTGTCAACCAACTAAATTTTGGAAGCCACTTATTTTAGAGTCTATCGGGTGTAGAAAATTAAGGCTATTATAAATTGTCACAAATATGTAAAACTTGGATCTTTCCTTATTTTTACTACATCAAGTAAATTTGAAAATTGTGAATATAAATTGCCACAAAGTGCGCTGGAAAGTGCTAAATGCAAAATAAAAGTATCCACAACAATAAGCTGGTTTACAGTATAGGAAAACAGAAAGTAGGTGTCTGACTGATCTGAAAAGCACACAAATTTACAACTTATCACAGTTGAGCTGCTGACCAAATATGATGTCATTTTGTCAAATAGTACTGTAGAAATGTGAGACAAAAACATTTGAGATCATTCAACATATTGAAAAATTTAAAGTATAAGCAAACAACAGGAAGGTGGTGTCTGACTGTTCCAAAAAGTCTTGAAACGTTGCATCACATCACTGTCAAGCTTCTGGCCAAATATGAAGTCATTTTGTTTAAAAGTTCCTGAAAATGTGACTGAACAAGTGAAACTGCGAGCTACTGCTCACTGATGATACCCCCAGCCCAAATATTTGACGGTAAACAGGAAGATGTTGAGTGATTAATCTGAAAACGCAATTTTGATAATGCAAATGTTGAAATTAAAATAGCAATACTTTAACATGTAAGTTATGCAAATATTAAAAGTCAATGAACCATAACTGAAGGTACAGGGCTAAACAATCTCCATGGAATTGAGATGTGCCAATGCTAATACAACTGCAAACCAAATACCATTGACTTTTCATAAGTCGTTCCCTTTAAACAAACCTAAACACAAACATTAACTTGTAAACTATGTAAAAGTTTCAAAGTCAATGAACCATAATTAGGGGTTGGGGGTTATATAATCTCTTTAAATGAAACTTGCAAATGCCAATACATATGCATACTGAATATCATTGACTTAACATTAGTGGTTCATCTTAAACTGACCTAATCACAAACTAATACATGTAAACTAAGCAAAGTTTCAAACTCAATAGACCATGACTGAGGGTAAGGACCAAATATTCTCCATCGAAATGAGATGTGCTTATGCTTATACTACTGTATACCAATTATCATTGACCTACCACTAACAGTTCCCTTAAACTGACCTAATCACAAACTAATACATGAAAACTAAGCAAAGTTTCAAAGTCAATAGACCATGAATGAGGGGCAGGGCCAAATAATCTCCATGGAAATGAGATATGCCAATGCTTATACAACTGCATACCAAATATCATTGACCTACCACTAGTGGTTCCCTTAAACTGACCTAATCACAAACTAATACATGTAAACTAAGCAAAGTTTCAAAGTCAATAGACCTTGACTGAGGGGCGGGCCAAATAATCTCCATGGAAATGAGATGTGCCAATGCTAATACAACTGCATACCAAATATCATTGACCTACCACTAATGTTTCCCATAAACTAACCTAATCACAAACTAATACATGTAAACTAAGCAAAGTTTCAAAGTCAATAGACCTTGACTGAGGGTGGGGCCAAATAATCTGCATGGTAATGAGATGTGCCAATGCTAATATAACTGCATACCAAATATCATTGACCTACCACTAGTGGTTCACCATGAACCAGACCTAATCACAAACTAATACATTGTTGACGCCTGCCGCCGCAGAGCGCTGGAAACAGCATACCTATGTCTCGCTTTTGACTCCGTCAAGGCGAGACAAAATTAACAGACAAAATCATGTGCTGTGTGAACTAAATCAAATAGTTGTTTATTCATTATTTTCAAACATAACCAAGAACTATTTGAAACATATAGTGCTTAGAGTAATATTTTATCTATAACTAGCATTTTAGATCCTGACACTCAGAGCATTTTTTCCCCTGTCAGATTTTTGCTATCTATTATGGTTTTCAAGATATAAGAAAATTAATGCATTTTACCCTTATGATCTATTTTTTTAGCTATACCAGTCATGTTGGTTGAATGATCAAAACAAAAACAGAAACTTTATATTACATACCCTAAGGATCATTCACCTCAAGTTTTGTTGAAATTGGTTCAGTAGTTTCAGATAAGATCTTTGAAAAAGTAAATGAAGGACACAAAAATTAGTCAAAAATCATTGTTTAAGGCTCTATCTCCTAAAGGAGTCATTCAATTATTTCGGTTGTACTGGCATTTTTGTAGATCTTGTATTTCTGATTATTTTTGCTGTTTATAGTTTCTACATATCTATTATAGTTCTTGAGATAATAGGCAAAAACACTAAAATTAGTCAAAAGTCATCATTTAGGGAAATAACTCCTTACATAGTCATCAAATGATTTCTGTTATATAGCATTTTTGTAGATCTTATAGTGCTGATCATTTTTTCCTTTTACGCTGTCTACCTATCTTATATAGTTCTTGAGATAATAGGCAAAAACATGAAGATTAGCGAAAAATCTGCATTTTAAAGGCAATTACATTCATCCACCTTTCTTAAAAAGAACCATTGAAGATAAATTGCATTCTGAAGGGGTCCAACAAATGCTCATTGAATGGAATAATTTGTATCTGTGATATCAACAAGGAAAATCAAGTGGCACGAAGAAGAGGTTTACAAAAAACTGTGAAGGAGCACTGGAAGAAAGTCATTTTTAGAGATGAATGAAGGGAGGAATTTTTTATTTTGTTTGTTGCAGTTCAATAGTTCCAATTGTTTTCATGTGCAGATTTACATGTACATGGACTGGTGGCCATTTTGTTTTACGAAATACTTATAGGGACAACTGTACTTGTAAATGACCAATTGTTTGTCAGTTTAGTTCTGTAATGCTAGAAAAGAGTAAAAAGTGTGCATATGAATGTTTGTAATAAGAGTGGCATGCAAATCCATTCAGTGGTTTGCAAGGAAAATATTTTTAAAAAGGATGATGATGGAAAACAGATGTCAATGGTAGAGGCCAATGTAATGGTTGTTGTTTAAATGACATTTGATATAGGTTGGTTAAAAATGGATTTGTACATATTGATGATAATGCAGGTGCCTTGTATAGCATACTACAGGTATTGTGTATGGGTTTTGGTCATTGTTGAAGGCCATACAGTTACCCATAGTTGTTTACATCCTTGTCCTTTTGCATTTTGGTTGGTAGTTGTCTCATTGGCAATCATACCACATCCCCTTATTTTCATGTGTATATAAAAAAAATGCATACTGTACCTTATTTTGAGTGAATACTTTTATTTTGGCTTCAAACAGCAATTGCTTTTCTTTGAATTTCTTCTGTAAATTTTCAAAATAGTCAGCTACCTTAAATCAAAATATACCTGATAATTCTTTTACGTCATGCTTTATGCTTATTTTGACATGGAAAGGAAGGCTTTATATTTGTCAATATTACATATGGTGTAGCATTCTCCTGTTTTCATTGGATATTACGATCACGTGTTTGAAAGGTTATTTTATGTATCCGAAGCCTTGTTTCTATTTTTAAGTATATTGACGCTATGTTTCTATTTATATGTATATTGACGGTCAATATGAAAAATCTTGCTAAATTTAGATTAATGACGTCATGATGTCACACATAACAACCATGGAGGAAGCCCCGTAGCATTGAAAAGAAAATTTGCAAGTTTATCACAAGAATTTTTATGTTAAACGCAGACGCTAAGAATACAAGAAAACTAACGCAACAAGCTATGAAGTTGTTCAAAGAATATTGATATTTTCAATAACATGTTAAAATTCTTGCAAAATACAATTTAAAAATACACAGAAAGAACATTGAACGTCATTTTCCTAATACATTATTTACATATGCAATATATAAATTAAGGATTTTCACTCAGTCAATACGTTATATATGGACCTGTTAGATTATATTGACACTCAGACTTTGTCCTCGGTGAATATAATCTGAACAGGTCAATATATAACGATCTTCCACAGAGTGTTAGCGAAGTGTACATTTTTTAAAATTATATTGCCTTCCTATGTTAAGAATTATTTGGAAATTCAGGACATTTTTTCATTCAAAGCAAACTTTTAAATAAACTTATTCTAAAAGGTTACCTATTCAATACTGTAATTAAATCTTTGAATATTGTTTTTATTGGTATAAATATTGATTTTTTAAACTCCGTCTGGTGAACCAACGCCTGTGTGAATCCTTTCAGTAGAGTCCATGAAGTGGATACCTTGGTATGCTGGGTTGTCAAATAGTGTTGCATTCATTTGCATTATTTGACAACCCGGCATACCAAGGTATCCACTTCATGGACTCTACAGAAAGGATTCACACAGGCGTTGGTTGATCAGAAAGAGTTTAATTTATTAATTTATTCGTGAACCCCTGCATCCGAAAGGAACCGCCTTGCTACAAGCGCCGATCTACAGGCCACCAGCATATACATGGACCAAGGAATATTCCACACGTGCGACAAATCACCAAAAAGAAACCAAGAGTACCAAGATTTCCGATACCACCCTACATGCATCTATAAATGATAGCAGAAGCAACATACCACACACCAAGCAGGTGCCGAACATAAATGAACTATAAATTTACAACCAGGCCGATAAACGGATTAACTACAGCAGACGTTCAAACAAATTATATCTATACCAAATAATTAACAAAGGAACGATTTCTGACAATTATATTTTCCATTAGCGGCGATCAAAATCTTCCCATTGTTACTGACGTGCCAGGAAGTAGTAACAACCAACAATGACCAGGTTGGAAGAGAAGCCTTGCGAAGTGGTAGGAACCATGGGAAGTTCGTCCATTTTGATACCAAGCCTTTAGAACAATGTCATGTATCATATAAAAGTAAAACGAACTCAAGTTACATTGTAAACAAACTTTATTTTTCTATATTTATCTTAACTATTTATAACTCTTTATTGCTACTTTCACTTTTCATTGTTTCTCTCACTTTGACAACACACATTGTGACGTCAAATTCAAGATACCAGTTTGGGTACTTCAGTAAATAATTTCTGTATGTAAATTGTCCTGATGACGCCTGCCTTGCAGGCGAAACATGTAGACCATAGTAAATAAAACTGCAGACCATTTGAAGTGTTGTTGTCAATTTTGATTATTAAATATTGATTTTGTTATCAGTAAATTAAAACCATACTAAATATTACATATATGTACTTTTACTGTACTACAATCTGTCAATACCTATATTTTGGCATTGCACAAGATCATGTTTTTCCCTGACTGTTAATGACATCTTTACACTAAATCCATTGGATGTTGGATGTGTACTGATTGATGTCTTAATCTTAAATACATAATTGTTTTTATTAGTTGTTATTGGCTTTGAACTAGCTGTCAGTAACTGCGAGTACTCTCAAATTCTGTACTTTAAGTGTCTTTTTTGTTGTTAGTGATGAGAGATAGATATATACGCTGCCACGTCCTGTCTGTGTTTTTGTTTGATGATTTTCTTTGTATCGATCTGATGAGTTAAGCCTTTTTCAACTGATTTTTATAGTTTGTTCTTATGTTGTGCTGTTACACCACTGTCCCAGGTTAGGGGGAAGGTTGAAAGTGTTCAGATATAAAAAAAAATGTAAATAATTTAACAAATTTCAAAGTTATTAACAAACTTACAACTGACATAAATTTTTTAATCGAAACATCTACTGAATGAGATTGTTAATTCAAAATAATTACCTGATGAAGCTGACTACTTATTTGAGATGACAACACCTCAAAGTCGATTTTTCTAGATTCATAATCCAAAGAATGGATTCGGTTTATGTGTTGAAAATCTTCATTTACTATCTAAAATAGAAATAGGTATTGTAAAAAAATATGACTTATCATTAAAAAATATTTTGCTATCGCAATTTAAAAGTAATTTTTTTTTTAACACAATAAGAGGACTCCTCTGTTTTCTCCTATCATACAAACACAGTACTGCGGTAACTCTTAAAATGCATACATCATGTAAAAAGTCATTCAAATTTTTTTCCATTTAAATGTAAACTGTAGAAAATTTTACATTGACATATAAGAAAAAAAACAGCAGAGTCTAGAAAAGCAATTTCTACTGTGCATATCAAAAACAAAAAAAAATCCTCAGTCTTTGTCTATATCTCTATGATTATTGTCCTTAAGAGTTAGTCTTCAGTTTTCTATGCTGTGTTTTGTGTACTGTTGTTTGTCTTTTGGTCATTTATCATTTTTTTTGCCATGGCTATGTCAGTTTGTTTTTGACTTATGACTCTGAATGTCCCTTTGGTATCTTTTGCCTCTCTTTTGATACTGATGTCTGCTTTTCAGTGTTATCTGTTATATTATTTTTATCTTGTCTAAAGAAGAGGAGGATTTTGAGTGCGACATATTTTAAGGAATTGATACTTGTTAAGGTTGCAAACTGTATGATGCGCTCTAAATATCTTTTCTGGTTTTATTCATTTTCAGGGTTGCAATCACATTGATATATATACTCAACATTTTTTTTTCATAATGTTATTAAAGCCTTACCCAATGGATGACATTAATTATTACCTAATTTTCCCCTACACCCATTAACCTAAAGGGCACCAACAGCAGATCTACATTTGACTTGATAAATTATTAAAAATTGAAATCAAACCTTTTCTTCATCTTTCAATGAACTAAGATTTTCCTCAAGTTCAGCTATCTGTTGTCTCTGGCCCATTAATGCATTACCTGTTTCACCTAGAACTTTTGAGGTAAATAAGTCCTGCAAATATAACTACATTAAATGAATTATATGAATGATACATTATAGTAAGTGCTAAACTTGATCCCAAGATGTTCAATTTTATTTACTTTTTGTTGTTGGGTGGTTGTCCATTTGAAGTTACCCTAACCGTAGATATCTGTTTTTCAAGCAGTTTACAAGGAGATAAGTCTTGTATGATTGGCAGTAAAATTTTTAAAAAAACAACATGAATTTGCTGGATTGATTAACTGGTGTACTTCTAACACTCACAACTTAGGAATTTGGTCATTTGTAGTTAGTGTCTTTTCATGAGATTTCTCTATTAAGCCTCGTACAATTAGTAATTCTTATATGATTTGCATAATTGGAAATCCTTTACTATTGGTTACAAATGCTTCTAGTGGTGAATATGTCTAGTTTACACATCAATAATCTTAAACATCAAAAGTATTTTTATTAGTCCAGACGAGTATAGAGTAATGGTATACTGACATAAGAGGTCTCTAAACACAGTAGCTCCAAATGGAACTTTTGTTAGTGGAAGCCATATTTAGTATGTGTATCAGCTGGAAAAAATTATGACAAATAAAAAATATAGTATATGCCAAAACACATAATTAACAGCGCCTGGTGATGATCCATAACCTGACAGGTTTGGGTCCTTCACGGACCTTCCTCAGAAGCAGAATGGTGGATTAATAGTTGCATCCTATTTATACAGATCCGGTATCTGGCGGATAAGAGTTATCCGGCGGATTGTAGTTATCTGGGGGATAATAGTTATCCAGTATCCAGCGGATCCTTTCAGCTTAAAATCCAGAGGAATTTTCCTTGGTTACCGTAAACTTTATATAATGTTACGGAAAACATTTTCCCTAATGGTATAACCAGAATTTGGGCTTCTACATTGTGGTACAGGGTGTCTTCATTGTAATTTAAGTATATGGTTGTCATGCAGTCGTGATCTTTGGCTTATGATACGCCCAAATATCAAGTCTTCTAATATGATAGTATTACATGGCAGTCATGCAGTCCTGATGTTCTACCTTGTGATTGGCCAAAATATCAAGTCTAAACTATTACCCCCCAACCCCCAACAAAATTTTTGTTGGGGAGGGGGTTCTTAACAATGAAAGCTTTATTTAAGTCTTCCATACTCCCTTTTAAAAAATAAGGGTAATAGTATAGTAATCATCAATGTTAAAGAGTTTAAACACCTTTGGTATGTAATTCAGGTATTACATATGCTCATCAAGTTCAGGTAATCGCTTGACTTTCGCTTAGAGTTTTTTTGTCAATGGAAAAGATCAGACGAGTATAGAGTAATGGTATACTGACAAAAGAAGTCTCTAAATATCTCTTTATTAGTCCAGTTTACATTTCAGTAAATGTTTTTAATCTAATACTATTAATCCTTCATTGTCTGAAATGTACTGTAAATTCAGAAAAATTTTCAAAATTTTTCTTATTGCGAAAATTGTGATGCAATAGTTTGAGACAAAAACAAACCTCAAATTCTTCTGCCTTATCTTGTAAGGAATCTATGTGAGACAAAAATAAACCTCAAATTCTTCTGCCTTATCTAGTAAGGTATCTATGCAGGACAAAAACAAACCTTGAATTCTTCTGCCTTATCTAGTAAGGAATCTATGCGAGACAAAAACAAACCTCGAATTCTTCTGCCTTATCTAGTAAGGTATCCATGTCAGACAAAAACAAACCTCAAATTCTTCTGCCTTATCTAGTAAGGAATCTATGCGAGACAAAAACAAACCTCAAATTATTCTGCCTTATCTAGTAAGGAATCTATGCGAGACAAAAACAAACCTCAAATTCTTCCACCTTATCTAGTAAGGTATCCATGTCAGACAAAAACAAACCTCGAATTCTTCTGCCTTATCCAGTAAGGTATCCATGTGAGACAAAAACAAACCTCAAATTCTTCTGCCTTATCTTGTAAGGTATCCATGTGAGACAAAAACAAACCTCGAATTCTTCTGCCTTATCTTGTAAGGTATTTATGTGAGACAAAAACAAACCTCAAATTCTTCTGCCTTATCTAGAAAGGAATCTATGTGAGACAAAAACAAACCTCAAATTCTTCTGCCTTATCTAGTAAGGAATCTATGTGAGACAAAAACAAACCTCAAATTCTTCTGCCTTATCTAGTAAGGAATCTATGTGAGACAAAAACAAACCTCAAATTCTTCTGCCTTATCTTGTAAGGTATTTATGTGAGACAAAAACAAACCTCAAATTCTTCTGCCTTATCTAGTAAGGAATCTATGTGAGACAAAAACAAACCTCAAATTTTTCTGCCTTATCTTTTAAGGTATTTATGTGAGACAAAAACAAACCTCAAATTCTTCTGCCTTATCTAGTAAGGTATCTATTTTTATCCACAGTCTGTGACATTTCACACAAACATCATATTCATACATGTAAACTGTAAACATTTTCATCATAGTATTCTCTTCTTCTGCAACAGCCTTCAACTAAAAAAATATTCTATCTTTGTACTGTGTGACAGAATAAAACTGTCATTAAAAGCACAAGCTACAAACAAAATCTCACAAACAGGAGCATCAAATACACAGGCTGTTGGTTTTTGCTGTATATCATATCTGTTTTTTGTTCCTTTTTTTTTTGTACATAATTCAGGCTGTTGGTTTTTCTCATTTGAATTGTTTTACATTTCGCTATGTTGGGACCTTTAAAAGCTTGCTATGTAGTATGGGTTTGGCTCATTGTTGAAGGATGTATGGTGACTTATAGTTGCTGGCATCTACTTCTTTGGTCTCTGGTGGATAGTTGTCTTATTTGCAATCATACCACATCTTCTTATTTTCATATTGTCACTTGGAATATCAAAATTTAAAGGCTTAAAAATAAACCACTTTACAGTATGTTAATTTGTCCTTTCTTGAAATAAACTTATATTAAAAGATTCATCTTTAAAATATTATGAAGAATAAATTTCACACAGTATATTCTCTGAAACTGCCAAATATGAAATATTATTCATCAAATCATTAATGTATCCAGAATTACAGGAGTTCTACAACTAAGTAATATACTATGCCAGACTCGGACTTCTCTTTAACTGAATTTTAATGTGCGTATTGTTATGCGTTTACTTTTCTACATTGGCTAGAGGTATAGGGGAGGTTGAGATCTCATAAACATGTTTAACCCGCCGCATTTTGCGCCTGTCCCAAGTCAGGAGCCTCTGGCCTTTGTTAGTCTTGTATTATTTTACTTTTAGTTTCTTGTGTATAATTTGGAGTTTAGTATGACGTCCATTATCACTGAACTAGTATATATATTTGTTTAGGGCCAGCTTAAGGACGCCTCCGGTGCGGAATTTCTCGCTGCATTGAAGACCTATTGGTGACCTTCTGTTGTTGTCTGTTCTATGGTCGGGTTGTTGTCTCTTTGACACATTCCCCATTTCCATTCTCAATTTTATGCCAGTAGATATTCATTTATTTTCAAAATTGAAGATTCTGGCAAAATGAATGTAAGGACAAAGACCCAAAGTAAATACTGTATAACATACTTTATCTCTTATATCATCTAAATTACATCTGCCATTGGTGATATATTCATTATGATCTTCTTTGAATCTGTGAAAATTTTTCTCTATCTTCACCTAAAAGAGAAAATATAACGTTAAAGCAGACATTCCCTTTAAAATGTATTGTTGATGTTTCAGGTAGGAGTATCAATTCAGGATGTGTTCTCAATGAATATAAAGTTTTGTTAAAACAAAACACTTTGTAATTTGGTTGGCATTTTAGTACGTGCTGTACTAATTTTTAGGGAAAATCTCAAACAAATTTTTTTACAAAAATAAATTTTTGTCATTGCAAATCAATTTTACCATATAAAAATAAGAAGATGTGGTATGATTGGCAATGAGACAACTCTCTACCAGAAACAAATGACATAGAAGTTAACAACTATAGGTTACTTATATAACATGACAGATATGCCAATAATTTTTGTTGAAATTCTAGCACAAAAAAATGTCTCTCTAAATTTTTGAAGTTTTTATGAAAAATTGTACACTCAAATTATCGTTGCAAACCAATTTTGAATAGCATTTCATGATCTATGTCAATATTTTGCTGAATTTATAGTGCAAAAAGGCAAAATTTGTGATTTTTTTTAACAAAAACAAATTTTTTTATAGAAGCTTATAATGTATATAAGCATTGTTTATTCAAGAGATATTCTAATGTAGAGGTGTTCCTTGTCCAAAATAAGAGGAATCTTCATTTCATCTGTATTAACCCTGTGCAAAAAGGTTTTGGAAATTGATTAATGCAATCTAACGATATAGAAGACCTTACAGATGGATGGACTAACAGCCAAAACTGCAGACAGAAAAAATGACTGAAGGACTGACCAGACAGAGAGTGATTTTTATTGGGCACCTGTTGACTACCTGTCCATGGGCTCTAAAAAAGAACATCTGTTCTCAACATTTGGTCTTCAACAAAGCACAAGTGTCTATACCACATGTCATGCTTTGAAACTCTTAGTCTATTTGATTGTTGAAAGAAATTAACAGAAAATGCCAATGATCTGCCACTAAAACCACACCCCTAAAAGAACACAAACTACTAAGACATAAATAAAGACAACCATTGACCAGGTTCTTGACTTGGACAGACACATAAACATTTCCACTGGCTAAAACTAGTCCTTTTTACCTAATATGCAGTGAAGTCGATCTAGTTAAAGGAATATTTGGACTCTAACACCAAGTTTTACGTATGGAAAACTTAAAATACAATACAGTTATCTCCATTCTAATTCACAATTAGCAGAATATTCTCATTTTAAGACATTATTTCAGTGTAAAAATCTCATAAGTAAATCATTCCACATAATTTTGGTGGTCGTAGGCACCAAACAGTTTGAGGTCATAGTTAAGCTTCCAAACCTAAACACCAGATACTTTTAGACTTTCTATATACTTCAGAATAAAACAAAATTGACAGGAAGAAGATTTCCAGGTGAAAAATGTGAAGAGATTTTGTCTGTAATTGAACAAGAGTGCACACACTGAAATGTCTCGGCTGCTTTCTGACCATTCATTTTATGCTGATAGTCCTAAATATAAAGTTATACTACAAGTATCACATAAACTTAACATGATCATAGAAAATGAGGTCAAGGTCAGATAAACCAAGCCAGAAATGCATGTACACCAAATATAGTTGACCTATTGCTTATAGTATACAAGAAACAGATCAAACCATGAAAACTTTATATTAAGCAAACAACCATAAAATGAGATCAAGGTCAGATGAACTCTGCCAGACAAACATGTATACCTGACAATCATTCTATGCTTTAAATATAGTTGACCTATTGCACATAGTATCTAAGAAACAAACTTAACCAGGAAAACTTAACATTGATCAATGCACCATGAAAATTAGGTCAAGGTCAGATGAACCCTGCCAGACAGACATGTACACCTTACAATCTTTCCATACACCAAATATAGTAGACCTATTGCTTATAGTATACAATAAACAGATCAAACCATGAAAACTTTTATTAAGCAAACAACCATGAAAATGAGATCAAGGTCAGATGAACTCTGCCAGACAGACATGTATACCTGACAATCATTCTATGCTTTAAATATAGTTGACCTATTGCACATAGTATCTAAGAAACAAACTTAACCAGGAAAACTTAACATTGATCAATGCACCATGAAAATGAGGTCAAGGTCAGATGAACCCTACCAGACAGACATGTACACCTTAAAATCATTCCATACACCAAATATAGAATACCTATTGCTTATAGTATACAAGAAACAGATCAAACCATGAAAACTTTATATTAAGCAAACAACCATGAAAATGAGATCAAGGTCAGATGAACTCTGCCAGACAGACATGTACACCTGACAATCATTCTATGCTTTAAATATAGTTGACCTATTGCACATAGTATCTAAGAAACAAACTTAACCAGGAAAACTTAACATTGATCAATGCACCATGAAAATGAAGTCAAGGTCAGATGAACCCTGCCAGACATACATGTACACCTTACAATCTTTCCATACACCAAATATAGTAGACCTATTGCTTATAGTATACAATAAACAGATCAAACCATGAAAACTTTTATTAAGCAAACAACCATGAAAATGAGATCAAGGTCAGATGAACTCTGCCAGACAGACATGTATACCTGACAATCATTCTATGCTTTAAATATAGTTGACCTATTGCACATAGTATCTAAGAAACAAACTTAACCAGGAAAACTTAACATTGATCAATGCACCATGAAAATGAGGTCAAGGTCAGATAAACCAAGCCAGAAATGCATGTACACCTTAAAATCATTCCATACACCAAATATAGTAGACCTATTGCTTATAGTATACAAGAAACAGATCAAACCATGAAAACTTTATATTAAGCAAACAACCATGAAAATGAGATCAAGGTCAGATGAACTCTGCCAGACAGACATGTACACCTGACAATCATTCTATGCTTTAAATATAGTTGACCTATTGCACATAGTATCTAAGAAACAAACTTAACCAGGAAAACTTAACATTGATCAATGCACCATGAAAATGAAGTCAAGGTCAGATGAACCCTGCCAGACATACATGTACACCTTACAATCATTCCATACACCAAATATAGTAGACCTATTGCTTATAGTATCTGAGATATGGACTTGACCACGAAAATTTTACCTTGTTCACTGATCCATGAAATGAGGTCAAGTCAAGAGAAAACTGTCTGACAGGCATAAGGACCTTACAAGGTACGCACATAACAAATATAGTTATCCTATTACGCATAATAAGAGAGAAATTAAGAATACTAAAAATCTTAACTTTTTTTCAAGTAGTCACTGAACCATGAAAATGAGGTCAAGGACAATGGACATGACAGACGGAAACTTCATAACATAAGGCATCTATATACAAAGTATGAAGGATCCAAGTCTTCTACCTTCTGAAATATATAACGCTTTAAAGAAGTTTGTTAACGCCGGCGTGGCCGCCGCCGCCACCTGATCACTATCCCTATGTCTCGCTTTCTGCGACCTCGACAAAAATCACATAGCAATAAGTTTTGGATTTCTTTAGTTCCCATGGAAATCACCCTTCTAAAAATATGTTGTGGGCCAATCAAAATTGTTTTTGCAAATGAATTGCATTAGAATTAATAATACCATATCAAAGAATGCTTCCAGTTACTGACAGATACCTCAATGTCCTAAGATATAGAAATAATGCCTTTTTCATATATATCAACTCCATATCCTTTCTTTTTAAAAGTAAATTCACAAAGTATCTTTAAGTGTTTAAGAAATGTACTCAGAAAATTAAAACAAACCTTTCTGTCAAAATGTGTTTTAACTAATCTTTCAGCTACATTTAAGTCTGTAGGGATGAAGTCAGCTTCTATTTCGCTTGACATGCTGGCTACAAAGTTCATCAACTCATTAAATCTTCTCATAAACCTATCAAATCTTTCCTGGGCGTTATGTGACTAAAACATAAAGTATAAAAACTGTAATGTAGTTTAAAAATAAGACAATTCATATGAATAAAAGGAGATGAAGGGTATACATCTAAAACACAGCAACCAAAAGACAAAAATATTTAAAACATATCTAGAGGGCAACGAGGGGTGTTTTTAACGACCTTGACTACCCATGAGGGTCTTGCACGGTCGGTAATATCTAGAGGGCAACATACAGTTGCCAACAATAGACAGCTGTCTATACCATATGTCTAGCTTATAATCATTCCAGGTCTATAAAAGTTGTGAATAAATTAAACAAAAACAATAAAAGATCTGCAATTAACACCAAATTCTCCAAATAATGAAACAAGAGTGCACACGCTGAAATGTCTCGCCTGCTATACTGATCATTGATTTTATGTTGATAGTCCTGAATATAAAGTTTTACTACAAGTATTGCATTAACATTTATGATCCAAGAAAATGAGGTCAAGGTCAATTAAACCAAGCCAGAAATACATGTACACCTTTAATACAATCATTCCATACACCAACTATAGATAACCTATTGCTTATAGTATAAAAGAAACAGAACAAACCATGGAAATTTTATATTGACCAATGAACCATGAAAATGAGGTCAAGGTTAGATAAACCCTGCCAGACTGACATGTACCCCTTAAAACCAAATCATTCCATGCATCAAATATAGTTGACCTATTGCTTATAGTATCTAATAAAAAAAGTAAACCAGGAAAACTGAACATTGACCAATGTACCATGAAAATGAAGTGAAGGTCAGATGATACCTACCAGACAGACATATACACCTTACAATCATTCCATACACCAAATATAGTTGACCTATTGCTTACAGTTTAAGAAAAACAGACCAAAACACAAAAATTTAACATTGACCAATGAACCGTGAAAATGAGGTCAAGGTCAAATAAAACCTGCCAGACTGACATGTACATCCTAAAATATTTCCATACACCAAATACAGTTGACCTATTGCATAAAATATTAGAAAAACAGACCAAACAACAACTTAACATTGAGCAATGAACCGTAAAAAAGAGGTCAAGGTCAAATAAAACCTGCCAGACTGACGAGCACATCGTAATATATTTCCATACACCAAATATAGTTGACCTATTGCATACAGTATTAAAAAACAGACCAAAACACAAAAACTTAACTTTTACCACTGAACCATGAAAATGAGGTCAAGGTCAGATGACACCTGCCAGTTGGACATGTACACATTTATTTTCGTACACCTTGCAAAGGATATAGTCGACCTATTGCTTGTAGTATCTAAGATATGGACTTGACCACCAAAACTTAACCGTGTTCACTGATCCTTGAAATGAGGTCGAGGAAAAGTGAAAACTGTCTGACAGGCATGAGGACCTTGCAAGGTACGCACATACCAAATATAGTTATCCTATTACTCATAATAAAAGAGAAATTAACATTACAATAATCTTAACTTTTTTTTCAAGTAGTCTCTGAACCATGAAAATGAGGTCAAGGGCAATGGACATATGACAGACGAAAACTTCATATCATAAGGCATCTATATACAAAGTATGAAGCATCCAGGTCTTCTACCTTCTGAAATATTAAGCTTTTAAGTTAGTTAACGCCACAGACGCCGCCGGATCACTATCCCTATGTCGCGCTTTCTGCGACAGAAGTCACAGGCTCAACAAAAACATCAAAATATGACATAAGACAACTAAGGACAAGTTTCTTGACATTGGACAGGTACATGATTATGTGGTGGGATTAGATTACAAGGGTAGTTTTTTGAGATCTCAACCCTTCCATTTCATTAATGATTAATCTACAATATTACAAAATGCTCACAGATACTGAAAGCAAGCTCAAAGTACTTAACCTAGTAAATTTGTAATAATACTGATGAATTTAGAGATACATTATTACAAAAGTCATGATATTTTGAGAAATAAGCATTTGTTTCAAATTTGTATGTGAAGTATTAGCACTTACTGAATTAGATCCTTCTACGCTGATCCAAGGAGTTCTGGCAAAATAATGATACACAAAATAAATAAACAGATGATAAACAATCAAACATAAATTTGGTACATAGCACTTTTATAATAATCAAGTGGCTTACTCAGGGACGTTATCAAATAAAAGTTTACATAAACTAACATAACTGTTTATTGTTTTAGTGGAAATTTAAAAAATTTCAATTATCATAGAGATGACTGCAAGATATTATATAATTTGAATGGCTGTTTTTCCATAATACTATAAGATGATCTTGAACTTTGACCTATAATCTTGAAATTGAAAAAGCTTTAAGCCTTACAAATTGCAAAGTATTAGACAGTGTATGATAAAAACTGGATTCAAGACAGGAGCTCTACTATGCCTACAGCTTTTACCTCCAACATGACTTTGACTTTAAAACTCTAATCTTTAAATGACATAGGGTTTAAAGCTCTGACCATGGTCCAACGTAAGACATTGAAGATTAAATGCAAGACAGGAGCTCTATGGTGTAAACAATCTTCTAAAATGTAACCTCTAAGGTGAAACCTTAAACTTTTCAACCTCTCCAATCTGTCAAATATTGGATAATGCTTCATAGTGTTCCATATAAGCCAAGTGCTTCAAGGTTTCTTTTAGAGTGTTTCGATGCATCGTCAAATGAACATATAGACACAAGGATGAAGAGACATACAGAGATAAGCAGATGGAATGATGATTGTGTTATTATATTCCTTCCAAAATGGTCATTGTATTAGGAGACCAACCATAAACTGACACAGAGTTTAGTTAAATATTGTTATAGTATTCACCTCAATATAAGGTAATCCATACTTTTAAACTTTAAACAAATTTAATAGTAAAATCAATGAGAAACAATTATAATTATGTTTTGCTGTATATATTTTATTGATAGACGTGCAAGTACATGTACTAAGTTTGTGTAACACTCAATTTTTATCAGCATCGTTGTACAAACCTTTAGACATGTATAATATTTTCCTGTTTGCGTAGTATCATCATTTCCAGACAATCTGATACCTATTAAGTTTGATAGTTGGTTGTTTTCTTGAGACTCTTTTAAACATTGATATTTGTCAGCTTCTTTTTATGTGTTGTTCAAATAAATTAATAATTAGAAACTCATGATTTATATTCAATTTTTTTTAGTACCAATACCACACGATTCTATGTATATGTATATGTATATATCACTCCATATAAACCCATACTCAATGCTTGATCATAAAAACTGATACATAAAAACTGATACATTGTATTACAAAACAAGAATGTGTCCATAGTACACGGATGCCCCACTCGCACTATCATTTTCTATGTTCAGTGGACCGTGCAATTGGGGTCAAATTCTTAATTTGGCATTAAAATTAGAAAGATCATATCATAGGGAACATGTGTACAAAGTTTCAAGTTGATTGGACTTCAACTTCATCAAAAACTACCTTGACCAAAAACTTTAACCTGAAGCGGGACAGACGGACGGACGGACGGACGAACAAACGGACGAACGAATGGACGCACAGACCAGAAAACATAATGCCCTACTACTATCGTAGGTGGGGCATAATACGGTTTTGTTCTATTTTCTAAGTTATCAACATACTATATCAAAATATAAAACTTACATGCCATAAGTTACTTTGTTTGTTATTACTTCCTGGTATGAAGGGGGTGGCAGCAAATCACCTATAATATCATCAATTTAAATATATTAGTCAGGGTATAAATCTGATCAAATAGTTATTAATACACATTAATATGCTTTATTTCTTGGAAATGCAACTGCATATAACTATAATATAATTTTCAAAGATATGCTTAAGAAATTAACCAGAATCAGTGATTTTACAAGGGGAAATAACTTCTGCACAATTCATTCAATTCAGGGGGAGATAATTATACTGGATATTACTGCAAATCAACCAGTATTTTCTTTGTGAAATAAATTGTATCAAGAAAACAAGAACAGATACCCCTAGTTTAATTCTATAAATTAAAAGTAACATGTGTTTTCGAATCCAGAAATATAATTAACTTTTCCTCATTTTTTATTAGTTTCACAAAAGACCAAGTTTCTGTAGTTTACTTTCCAGTCATTGACGAGAGCTTAACCCTGTCAAAGCAGGGCAAGTAGTGTTGGATAATCGGTTGAAATTACCAACCGATAATCTATTACTATCGGTTGACAGCAACCAACCGACTATCGGTTATAATTGCATCATTATACCTTGCCTTTTTTTTTATATATGAAATCATGCATTCAGCAACATTGTACATATCTAATGCATATATTCCATATCATTGCAAAGTTTTATATGTTCATTTTTAATCTTTTGTTTCCTTTTCATATTTTATTTAGCAATTAAAACAGTGAATCATTTAGAATCCAGATTCAGATTGAACATATTTTGTCTTATGATTACAACATTTATTACCAACAATGACACTAAAATTTCTAAATTTTAATGGTATCACATCTTTTTATAATGACATTATAATTTCAAATACATAGCTATATCAAAATTTAAATCGTCTCATTAAAACAGAGACATGTATGTGTATATATGTCTCTGATTAAAAAAGATATATAAAGTATTTAATTTTAAGCAATTTAAAATTAGTCAATAAATAAAACAATGCATTTGCATTGAAATATATACATTAGGATTTAACTAAGGGATCCAAATAATGTCTGTTAATTCGTGTGAAATGCGTATTTTTCACTTTTGTGATCATTATTCTTCTGTCAGCTGTGTCATTCGTGCGTCTGTACTTATAATCGTAAGAATAAGGAATTCTTTCATAGTTGGTACGTATCCGATCCGTGATTCATATACATTCAATGGCGGACAAACCGGGAAATTTACAAAAATAAACGATGTTTGACTAGCAATTTGGAAAGGAATATGACGTTTTTAACGCAACTAATGGATGAAGCATTAATATAATGCAATTTGCACCACGTTCTAATGTAGCAACAAATTTATTTTGTCGACAATCAGAATGATTTGATGTATGCTCTCGAGTAACAAATACCGGAAGTGAAAGAAAATATTTCATAAAAAGTTATCTATTTTGAATAACATACGATCAGTCTGTAAAGTCAATGTTTTTACCACGTTTATAAAGAAAGAAATTGCTTATGTCTTTGATTATAGGATGTTTGACATTGTTATTGTCATCCACTGATACTTTTTGTTACAATTTGTTTAACTGCGCATGTAAAATGCAAACCGGAAATGAACTGGAAGCTGATATGCTATAAGTCTGGAAACTATAACGACAATCAATTGAACAAAATCCCAATCGATTATCGACATCGCCAAGCCCAACCAACTGATTTCCGACTTATTCCGATCATCGGAACAACACTAAGGGCAAATGACTGAGTTAATAGTATTTCCTCACTTCTGAAAAATTTCTTACAATGTTTAAATGTAGAGCAGCACTTTCCTTAATAATATGTCTGTTTAAGCTTTTCAATTTCTAAAAAACCATTGCCATATCAACCAATTTTCTTTGTTTCATGCAAAGGGTCACTTCTATTTCAATGACATCAGGAGTTATTTATAAATTTTCAGGTGTTGAAAACATAATTGTTCAAGCAGAACTCAAGTAAATCTAAGGTAAAGTCACAAGAATCATGCTGTTTAACTCTGGTAATTTCAATATTGAGTAGAAAAAATTTGGTTATCTCCTGTAATAAATATCTTCTCTCTTTTTCTATAAACATAAGTTTAAAAGCTCTACAGGAAACAAAAAAATTATAAAATTTCCTTGTCATTATATATCTATATCATAATAGAAAGTGATATGTCTCATAATTTAAAATTTAAGTTAGTTACCAGGGACAAATAAACTGTCAGTTTGTATAATCTGACCACCACATGCCCCTTGTGGCATTACAGGAGAAACAACTTCATTATACGTTGGCAAGTCTGATGCTGTAATATCATCAAGGACTGGTGCAGTTGGTGATGTCTGTGATACTTCTGAGTAAGGTGGTGCCGTTGGTGATGTCTGTGATACTTCTGAGTAAGGTAGTGCAGTTGGTGATGTCTGAGATATTTCTGAGTAAGGTGGCGCACTTGGTCTTGTAATACCTACAGGACGAAAATACAGCTCATATGTGTATTTAATATTGAAATTATCAAAAATAAACCTTATTATCAAAGACAGTGGAAAATAGTTCCTCCTGATCAGATTTTGTTCATAAAAGGGAGGTTTAGTATACCTGATCTAACATATTAACGATCTGATTTCAATCGTAAATTATAAGCAACTTAAAAACTAAAGGTTTACCAACTAGAGGCTCCAAGGACCCTGTGTTGCTCACCTGATATTTTTATTTACAATTGATGCATGATAAATGCAACTGTTGTACTGTCGTTTAGTTTCAGAGATATAAGACTAAAAGTGTGTTTTATTTCAGCCATGTGTGCCATGTTGGCAGGCAGGGTCATCATACACAGAGGTCCCTGGATATCCTAGTGGTGATTTAAACCAAGTTTGGTTTAATTTGACAGTAGTTTCAGGGGAGAAATTTTGTAAAATTTATCTAACGAGAAATGCAAGTGATGAGAAAGTTTGTTGTGAAGTTTTGTTGTTGCGCAACAGCCCCCAAAAAAAACAAAAGGTAATAAAAATTATCATTTAAGGGCAATCTTTCCTATTAATGATTTCTGCAAAATTCAGTTGATTGTGCAAGGGTTGTATAGCCAGCTGAGGTCGTTAAAACTCTCATTTGTTGTTGCAAAATTCAAGTGGTTTTGAATTGCTTTGTTGATCTTTTTTGTATTCAACTTTTAAACAACAAAGTACAACAAATATGATGACTGATACTCATGACACTGAAAATATGGTCTTCATTCTTGTGAAGAAAATGGTAAGGTTTGAAATATTTCTTAAATATTTATTCAATACCAATACTTTAATTTGTATTGGATTTATCCCAGGAAATGAGAACAAGGGACACAATTAAATTCAATTTTTTCCTAAATTTCTGATAAAATATAAAATGAAGAACTATATTTTTTAATGAGAATTTTTTTTAATAGTTAATTGATAATTTGAACAATATTAATTAAGTTTTAGATCTTGCATGGTTGATTAATTTTCTCTCAAAATTTCTGATATTCTATTAAAGTTTTAAATATAATATGAGGCAGGCATTACCTGTGAAAGGGATGAAGTCTGTATAAATTAGTGTAGGAATTCAAGCATCATTTGCACTTGAATCTGTAGAAAATGAAGCCAAAGTACTGAAACATATCTGACATTCAACCTATTGTTCGGGATTATAGTTGTGACATCATTTTCAATGTAAAGAAAGAAACACCATCATCAGGTATTAATGTGGTTTTTTTTCATGTTATAGAATTATCAATTATTTTATTGCCACTACATTAGTAGATTGTTTTCTATATTGATTTTCTACTGCAGTTTCAGAAAAGAAGATTACAAAGGAAAACATTTTGCAAAAACTTACCAAAATTTACCAAATTAATGAAAATTGTTAAAATTGACTATAAAGGGCAATAACTCCTTAAGGGGTCAACTGACCATTTTGGTCATGTTGACTTATTTGAAGATCTTACTTTGCTGAACATTATTGCTGTTTACAGTTTATCTCTATCTGTAATAATTTTCAAGATAATAACCAAAACAGCAAAATTACCTTAAAATTACCAATTCAGGGCAGCAACCCAACAACCAGTTGTCCAATTCATCTGAAAATTTGAGGGCAGATAGATATTTACTTGATAAACAAGTTAATCCCTGTAAGATTTGCTTTAAATGCTTTGGTTTCAGAGTTACAAGCCAAAATCTACATTTTACCCTAATTTCTATTTTTAGCCATGGCAGCCATCTTGGTTGGTTGGCTGGGTCACCGCACACATTTTTAAACTAAATACCCTAATAATGATTGTGGCTAAGTTTGGTTGAATTTGGTCCAGTAGTTTCAGAGGAGAAGATTTTTGTAAAGATTACAAAAATTTACAAAAATTGGTAAAAATTACTTTAAAGGGCAATAACTCCTTAAGGGTCAACTGACCATTTTGATCATGTTGACTTATTTGAAGATCTTACTTTGCTGAACATTATTGCTGTTTACAGTTTATCTCTATCTGTAATAATTTTCAAGATAATAACAAAAACAGCAAAATTTCCTTAAAATTACCAATTCAGGGCAGCAACCCAACAACCAGTTGTCCAATTCATCTGAAAATTTCAGGGCAGATAGATATTTACTTGATAAACAAGTTAATCCCTGTAAGATTTGCTTTAAATGCTTTGGTTTCAGAGTTACAAGCCAAAATCTACATTTTACCCTATGTTCTATTTTTAGCCATGGCAGCCATCTTGGTTGGTTGGCTGGGTCACCACACATTTTAAAACTAAATACCCTAATAATGATTGTGGCTAAGTTTGGTTGAATTTGGTCCAGTAGTTTCAGAGGAGAAGATTTTGTAAAGATTACAAAATTTACAAAAATTGGTAAAAATTACTTTAAAGGGCAATAACTCCTTAAGGGTCAACTGACCATTTTGATCATGTTGACTTATTTGTAGATCTTACTTTGCTGAACATTATTGCTGTTCACAGTTTATCTCTATCTATAATAATTTTCAAGATAATAACCGAAACGGAAAAAATCCTTAAAATTACTAATTCAGGGCAGCAACCCAACAACCCATTGTCCGATTCATCTGAAAATTCAGGGCAGATAGATCTTGACTTGATCAACAATTTTACCCCATGTCAGATTCGCTCTAAATGCTTTGGTTTCAGAGATATAAGCCAAAATCTACATTTTACCCTATGTTCTATTTTTAGCCATGGCGGCCATCTTGGTTGGTTGGCGGGTCACGGACACAATTTTAAACTAGATACCCCAATGATGATTGTGGCCAAGTTTGGTTAAATTTGGCCAAGTAGTTTCAGAGGAGAAGATTTTTGTAAAAGTTAACGGACGACGGACGACGGACGTAAGTGATGAGAAAAGCTCACTTGGCCCTTTGGGCCAGGTGAGCTAAAAATAAAGTAGCATGATCAATTCCAAAGAATTTGCAGTTTTAAGACAATAAAATCATGTCACTTTTAAACTGTTGCAATCTACAAATTTTTACACTAACATGTGCAAATTTCATGCAGTTTATGCAGCAAAACCATTGATACAGGTTCGTTTATGTCATGACAACTTATATGAATTCAACAGTTTTAAAAAATATTCCATTTTTAAAGTCTTCAACAAATGACCAAAATGGCATGAAAAAAGTTCTGGACCCTTGATATAAATGCAAGTAACTCTTTATTTTATAGTTGTGAAGTACAATTCTTTGTTTCCATAGTTAGTCCTAACCTCTAACAGTTTCACCTATATGATCTCCAGTTCAGAAAATGTAACTAGAGGCTCTAAAAAGCCTGTGTCGCTCACCTTGGTCTATGTGCATATTAAACAAAGGACACAGATGGATTCATGACAAAGTTGTGTTTTGGTGATGGTGATGTGTTTGTAGATCTTACTTTACTGAACATTCTTGCTGCTTACAATTATCTCTATCTATAATGAACTTGGCCCAGTAGTTACAGTGGAAAATATTTTGTAAAAATTTACAAAAATTTACAAAATTTATGAAAATTGTAAAAAATTGACTATAAAGGGCAATAACTCCTTAAGGGGTCAATTGACAATTTTGGTCATGTTGACTTATTTGTAAATCTTACTTTGTGAAACATTATTGCTGTTTACAGTTTATCTCTATCTATAATAATATTCAAGATAATAACCAAAAGGTGCAAAGTTTTCTTAAAATTACCAATTCAGGGGCAGCAACCCAACAACGTGTTGCCTGATTGGTCTGAAAATTTCAGGGCAGATAGATCTTGACCTAATGAACAATTTTATCCCGTCAGATTTGCTCTTAATGCTTTGGTTTCAGAGATATAAGCCAAAAACTGCATTTAACCCTATGTACTATTTTTTAGCCATGTCAGCCATCTTGGTTCATGGTAGGGTCATCGGACATATTTTTAAACTAGATACCCTAATGATGATTGTGGACAAGTTTGGTTAAATTTGTCTTAGTAGTTTCAGAGGAGAAGATTTTGTAAAGATTACAAAATTTACGAAAAATGGTTAAAATTGACTATAAAGGGCAATAACTCCTTAAGGGGTCAACTGACCATTTTGATTAAGTTGACTTATTTGTAGATCTTACTTTGCTGAACATTATTGCTGTTTACAGTTTATCTCTATCTATAATAATATTCAAGATAATAACCAAAAACGGCAAAATTTTCTTAAAATTACCAATTCAGGGGCAGCAACCCAACAACGGATTGTCCGATTCATCTGAAAATTTCAGGGCAGATAGATCTTGACCTGATAAACAATTTTATCCCGTCAAATTTGCTCTAAATGCTTTGGTTTCAGAGATATAAGCCAAAATCTACATTTTACCCCTATGTTCTATTTTTAGCCATGGCAGCCATCTTGGTTGGTTGGCTTGGTCACCAGACACAATTTTTAAACTAGATACCCCAATGATGATTGTAGCCAAGTTTGGTTAAATTTGTCCCAGTAGTTTCAGAGGAGAAGATTTTTGTAAAAGTTAACGACGACGGACGACGACGGATGCCGACGGACGCCGGACGCCAAGTGATGAGAAAAGCTCACTTGGCCCTTTGGGCCAGGTGAGCTAAAAAGGTAAACTACCTTCATTTAAAGGAAACTGGATTTTCCCTAACTGATCAGCAATGTGCTAGTTGCTGAATTATGTGTATCAGCATTCTTATTTCCTTTAAATCTGGAAGTAATAATTTTCATCATAATAATAATGAATAATGTAAACCCCCTATTCTAGTTTTACTTAAACCAAGAGGTCATATTTTTCCATTCAATAATTTACTCACCTGGTACATTTTCTTCGATCTGACCATGTGAAATTCCATTGTCAATGGGAGGAGCACTAGGCAGAGCTGCAAATAAAGGGAAATATACCATTGAAAATATTCTTCAGTTTAGATACACCTCTGGTCATAAGTATTATTGAACACATCTCTCCCCTATATCGATTAGATTACCTGTAAACTTGATCTTGCTCTTGAAAATGTAGTACTATGAAATCAATAAAGTTCAAAGTTGAACAATTTCTGAATTCAATATGCATTTTATTCTTTCTCTGAGATTCTCTGATTTCCCTTTTAATTCTTTTTTTTTAATTTATACTGAACTAAATGAAAAACTAGATTATCTTGCTTAAATTCATAAACTAGGGCAGTGGCGGCTTCCCTTTTGATTGGAAAATATATCATTTTTTAGCATAAAATCGTCCAAAAATATTTTGCTTTGCTACGCTTGCCAGTATTTCTTCCGTTTTATGGATTTACTTATAAAAATATTCAACAAGTTTTAAATTTAACTAATCTTACCCCTATTTGTTGTAGGACTTCTGTCAGATGCATCATCATTCATAAGAAAATCTACTATATCTTGGTGACCTCTCATCCTTGCAATCATTAGTGGATTACCCTATAAAATATAGTAACTTTAATTTGACAAAATACTATTATCTTATACATATCATATCTAAGCTGATTAAGCAAAAATTGATAAAAAATAAAAATAAAAGCAAACAGCTCATTAATTCTGGTACCAATTTGCATCATATACCAAAAATATTGCTTAAAGACAACTATTTTGCTACAATTCAGTATAGCAAACAAATATATTTCCTCCAAAATTCTTTTACTATGGAAATCCTAAAGGGTTTGTCCTTTCACAACACCAATTTTCTGAAATTCTTTTCCAAGTTTCAGTTTGAATCTATCTCTTCAAACAAATGTTTGTCTGTTGATGTCACTTTACAGGAAAACTTAGTTTTCCGCTATAACAACAGGAAAGCAGATAATCCAAAATATTGGGTTTTTTTTATCACTTTCATAAAATATGCTATTTCTGAGAAAGGATTAAAATGGTTAGATGGTAAATGCCTTGAAGTTTAAAATACATTAAACAAATGTGTCATTTCAACATGTATTTAAATTGCTTTTCCTCATCCTTATCAGCTGTAATGGTTGAAACTTAAGAAATTCTAAGACCATGCAATTTAAAATTTAGTTCTGAATGGTAAAACAAGGTTAATATTGAAAACATCTTTACCATATTGTTCTGACTAGGAATAGTTTTGTTAGCACCTCCTTCATGAAATAGTAACTTTAAAATCTGAAGATGTCCACTTAATGCAGCGTAATGTATTGGGGCGTATCCAGAACTGTCCACATGGTTCACATCAGATCCATGTAGTATAAGATAATATACAACAGGCAGACTACCACTGAATACAGCATACATCAAAGCTGGTCTCTTGAAATTGTCTGCAAATAGATTGGAATTCCTTAAAGAAATGTTTAGCATCACAAGAACTTACTGTTACCCAGTTTTTTTTCACAATAATCTTACATTAATATTTTAACTATGGTAAAATCTCTTTAAGAAACAAATTTGAAAAATTAATCTATGTCTGGATGAAATGTGACTTTATTTTTTATAACATTATTATGTACATTAGATTTTGCTATTATTTTTAGGTACCTTTTGGTCATATAGCTCTTCCAACTGTTTTAGTTCTTATATATCCTTGGCTTTCAAATATTAAGCTTTGAGCTTTCCTGATGAGGTAAATTCAGAAAGTGCTTTGGATGCATGACATTTATAAAGTGTTGTTTCATTTTTTAGAAATATACTACACATAATACGCTTTATGCAAGGAATTACAAACGAAAGTGAACCAACGCCTGGGTAATCTGTAGTACGGTAGAGTCCCTGAAGTAGATACCTTGGGTATGCAGGGTCGTTATGATAAAGCACATAAAATGTAGAAAGTCTTATAACAACAACACTTTAGGGACTGCTGCAGAAAATTTATTGATCAACATGTTTCGGTGCCTAGGGCACTGTCATCAGGATAAAAACAATACAGAAAATTGCGCCTGAAGTACAAAATCTGGTATGCATAAATTACGTCTCAATGTAACCATGGCGAGTATAAATAGAAAGTGAAAGTATACATTTATGGAAGTAAACTTGAACAAGAAAGTTGAATAAAATGTGAATGTCATTGAAATTTAAATGTTTGTTGAATGAAAACGTGTTTGTCACCTTTCATAATGGAACTAAAATATATAATAAGTTATTGTCTGGCTGTGTACAGTTAGTGTTTTACCCAAATTTGAACGGCACTTGACTTGCAATTCCGTACCATTTCGACTGGCTTCACTTGGCCAGAGGTACTACTTCCAATCGCGTCGGGAATACTGTGAAGTGTATGAGAGCTGCTGGTTTGGAAAATGTTTATTTCACAATTAAGTTATAATAAATTATGATGAATTTTAATTGCCCAATAGTTCATTTAAAATAAAATCCGGAATGGTGTCAGGTACTGGTTGTTGTATATTTCGTTCAGAATATTTAGGGGTCACACATCTTTATTTCACATCGAGTTGAGTAATTTGCAGTAGGTTCTAAAAAGGGAAATATTCTTTTCTTGAATCCTAGTCAGGTTTATTCCTGTTTGCAAGGCTTCATCTTCGATCCTTTTCCTTTTGTTTATTTGGATGGCACTGGCTCTTTGGAAGGTTCCATTGGTGCCTCAACAGAATCTTTGTTGTTTCCTTGGTTCATAGCTGCGAGTGGCTGGGAAGGTCAGCGCTGCTGGCAACGGCAGTTCAAAAAGGAATGCAGGGGTTCACGATAAAAAATAATAAATAACAACCGTCAGTGAACCAACGCCTGGTGAATCTGTAGTACGGTAGAGTCCCTGAAGTGGATACCTCGGGTATGCAGGGTTGTTATGATAAAGCACATAAAATGTAAAAAGTCTTATAACAGCAACACTTTAGAGACTGCTGCAAAAAAATTATTAATCAACATGTTTCGGTGCCTAGGGCACTGTCATCAGGATAAAAACAATCCAGAAAATTGCCCCTGAAGTACAAAATCGGGTATACAAGGAAGTTTAATGTGAAATAAGTAGTGTTTGCATTGATAATTTTCATATTTTAGATGAGTTACACTTTTTCAATTTGATATTTTGTCTTGTTTTGAAAATAAGATATATTCCCAATCAAACATTTAATCTGTGAAATTACATTTCATAGGAACAAAATTTTTTTCGCACCATAGAAATGTTTTTGCTCACAAAAAGTAGATCCTCTATGATGTTATTGAACTTTTAAAACTGTTGGTATAATACATTTTTGTATCCAGCAACAAAGGAATTAGTATATCTACATATAAAACATGTTTGGTGTCGACTTTATTTTGTACTTATATATTGCAGTTGTCGATGATTTAGAGACAGTTTAATTTACTTCAAATGTTAACACTACGTTTAGCACCATTTTCATTTTACCATTGTTTTTGTTAACATTGTTCTATTATTATGTAATACATTATTATATTTAGTTGAGATTACACAGTCAAACGAAATAGACGTTGTTTACTGCATCTCCATACATCGAGTTTACCCATCTCAGTGTCAAATTGGTGCCTTGACCAGAGGATATAATGACTAAAAAGAAGGCCATTAGAGTGGGCCATAGAGGAGTCACAAGAAAATAAATTTTCAAGATAGAAGAAGAGTTGGAAAAATCAAAAACACAACATGACAAAACTGAAAGTTTATGTGAGACTTTGAAGAAGAAAAGAGACATTCTTAAGCAACTGAACAGTGAAGATGGTAGCTGAGATAGAAGACGCAGATCAGTATGTTTTCGATATAGAACGTATTTTGACAAAAGTATGCAATTCACCAAGCTCAAAAAAGAAAACAAATCAAATGAAACTAGCTCTAATCAGAACTTAAATCAAAATGCAGCAGATTTTGTATTTATCAACTCCCCATCTACATGCAATACTTCACATCCCATGCAGAATAATAATATGCACTACAGATTATCAATGAGCTCAACAAATTCTAGCTTCTATCACAACCTACCAAAATTGAATCTTCCATATTTTTATGGCAATTTGTTAAACTGGCAACCTTTCTGGGATGTGTATCAGTCAACAATACATGATAATCAAACATTAACAGACGTACAAAAGTTTGGTATTTGCAAAATCAAATTCAGGGCATAGCTGCACAATGTATCTCTGAATTACCACTCACAAGTGCAAATTAATATCAAGCCATACCAATACTGAGAGAGAGGTTTGGTCAAAACCACAAAATCATAAATGCATATACCGGTATATTCAAAATTTGATTGATTTGCCTGTGCTGAGTTCAAATGCAGACTTGAGAAACTTTTCAGATAGAATTGAGTGTAGCATACAAGGTTTAGAATCTTTAAGAACAAGTGAGAGCACATTTGGAACCATTCTTACTCCTATTATATACAATAAACGACAATAAAGACAACAACACCCATCAATTACCGCATGGTGAAAAATTTTTCACCATGCGGTAATTGATGGGTGTTGTTGTCTTTATTGTCGTTTATTTTACTTATATAGTGAAAGACAACTGTGAATACCGTGTGGTATCCACCCACTATTACCCAACCACAGGATTACTACTTCAGATGTTGGTTCACCATATTTAAATCCTATTATATACAATAAGTTGCAGTCAGATATACAAAAAAAACATAACCCGAGACATGGGAAATGACTACTGGGACATCGTATCATTGAGGGTAGCAATAAAGAGGGAAGTATGTGTACAGGTCGCAGGTCAATCTTTAGGTACAAGTCATGAAGAATCAGACATTTTACTGACCGCTTAGTTTGTTGCTGGAACGATTAAGGAAAGAATAGTAAACACTTTAAGCCAATGACATGTAAAAATATTTGTTTTGTGAGGAATCACATCATCCGAATACATGCAAAAACATGAAAGATTTTGAGAAATGCATAGAAATTTTAAAGCCAAAAAATGTATGTTTTAACTGTTTTGGAGATCACAGAGTAGCTGACTGTAAATCTGAAGTTAAATGCCAACAGTGGGGAAAGAGACATCACACAAGTATACATGTACAAAACACAATATCAAAGAGCTTGACAGCAAACAAGAATAGTGCACACAAGACTGTAGCACATACTGCTGTAGAGGAAACACTGCTAGAACCGACCGCATTATTGCATTCTACTGTTACCACACATAAGATGATCTTCTGAAAACTGCTGTGACACCAGTTTGGTCAGATAATGATGCATTATGACAAATATTTTACTTGACACGGGAGCGCAGAACTCATTTATATCTGAAGAATTAGCGCACAAATAAGAAATTGAGTCCACCGAAAATATCTGGATACATAGGAAACGAGGGACAGATTCGTCATCTTAACAAAGCAAAAATAGCGATTGAAGTAATCTTCGTACTAAAAATTGCCACTCCTAATCAGACGAAATCAAGTAAGGAAATCAAAGCACTGCCATACTTACATGGATTACAACTTACATCCGATATACCCAGAGGACAAATTCTACATATCCTTGTTGATTGGCACAGATTATTACTGGTCAATAATTGAAGATGAAATAATCAGAAAAGATAGACCAACCACAGTTAAATCGAGAAGTGATTATCTCCTGTCGGGACCCGTTATAACTAAGAACGGAAAAGTTCAAAACAATCTGCCTTGAACATTTTGACTGATCACAGAGCCGTTGCTTGCAACTTGGAAAAGCTTTGGAGCTTAGAATCGTTAGGAGTTTTAGGAAGCCATCACATAAAGAGTCAGTAGGAAGTTGTAAGGGAATACGGAGAAAAGTGTATAACACTCGAAAATTGAAACTACACAGCTAAGTTAGCATGGAAACAAGACTTCCATCAGCTGCTGCATAAACTTGGAATTGTTAATCAAACAAAGGAAGAAAACGTTATTAGGCATTTAGCAAACAAGTGTTAACGTAATTTCACATTTCATATTGTTTTCTTATTTGTGAGATAATTCTATTTTAGTGTATTCGGCATGCCTAAATACATCACAGCTAATGAACTTTGCATCTGGTGGCCCCGAGTATCTCAATGATTTAGAGACAGTTTAATTTACGTCAACCATTAATGCTACGTTTAGCACCGTTTTCATTTAACCATTGTTAACGTTGTTCTATTATTATGTAATACGTTATTACATTTAGTTGAGATTACAGTCAAACAATAATAAATGTTGTTTACTGCCTCTCTATACATTGAGTTTACCCATCTGTCAGAGCAGTAACTGTTATTCCCTCTAGCATAAATAGATGATTTCTGGATAAGATAAAAAATCAACAGAAAACTTCCAACTAAATTAGAATAAAAAGAGATAAACCATATACCTAACTGGTCTATTTTAGCTCCTTTCTGTATCAGCAACCTCACAACTTCTAAAAGACCTCTGCTAGCTGCTATCATTAATGGTGTTACTTTATATTTGTGATGACTTGCTTGAAAGTTGATATTAACTCCTGTATTTATTAGTGCTTCCAAACGTTCCTGAAATGTTCTTATATAATTCATATTGATGCATAATTTTGCAAAATAAGGCAATATCAAAAACCTACCCTAACTATAAAAATACACCCTGAAAAGAAAATGTAAAATACTTAAATAAAAATTATCAAATTGTTTCCTCAGTTTCTAATCAAAAATCACTTGAAGCGAGCTGTTTGACCAGTTGAAAACAAAAAACAAACAGTTGTATGAGAAGTGTTAAATTATTTAGAATATGTAACAAGTCAAACCAAATGCCAAAGTTTCATAATTTAACTAGCAAACAATTTGCACTGTAAATTCACAAATCATTGCGAGGTTTTTATCAGTGCAAATAATGTTATTGGGTAAGTTTCCCAATAGTGAGAACTCACATTCTGATATCTGATACATATGACATGGACAGTTGAGCCTACAAAAAAGTTTTCTGTGTAGTGTTTTATGGACTGTTGACCCTACAAATCAGTTTTCTGTGTAGTGTTTTATGGACTGTTGAGCCTACGAATCAGTTTTCTGTGTAGTGTTTTATGGACTGTTGACCCTACGAATCAGTTTTCTGTGTAGTGTTTTAATGGACTGTTGACCCTACGAATCAGTTTTCTGTGTAGTGTTTTATGGACTGTTGACCCTACAAATCAGTTTTCTGTGTAGTGTTTTATGGACTGTTGAACCTACGAATCAGTTTTCTGAGTAGTGTTTTATGGACTGTAGACCTTACGAATCAGTTTTCTGAGTAGTGTTTTATGGACTGTAGACCCTACGAATCAGTTTTCTGTATAGTGTTTTATGGACAGTTGACCCTACGAATCAGTTTTCTGTGTAGTGTTTTATGGACAGTTGACCCTACGAATCAGTTTTCTGTGTAGTGTTTTATGGACTGTTGACTCTACGAATCAGTTTTTTCTATGTATGTTTTATGGACCGTTGACCCTACGAATCAGTTTTCTGTGTAGTGTTTTATGGACTGTAGACCCTATGAATCAGTTTTCTGTGTAGTGTTTAATGGACTGTTGACCCTACGAATCAGTTTTCTGTGTAGTGTTTTATGGACTGTTGAGCCTACGAATCAGTTTTCTGAGTAGTGTTTTATGGACTTTTCTGTGTAGTGTTTTATGGACTGTTGAGCCTACGAATCAGTTTTCTGTGTAGTGTTTTATGGACTGTTGAGCCTACGAATCAGTTTTCTGTGTAGTGTTTTATGGACTGTTGACCCTATGAATCAGTTTTCTGTGTAGTGTTTTATGGACTGTTGAGCCTATGAATCAGTTTTCTGTGTAGTGTTTTATGGACTGTTGACCCTATGAATCAGTTTTCTGTGTAGTGTTTTATGGACTGTTGAGCCTACGAATCAGTTTTCTGTGTAGTGTTTTATGGACTGTTGAGCCTGCGAATCAGTTTTCTGTGTAGTGTTTTATGGACTGTTGACCCTATGAATCAGTTTTCTGTGTAGTGTTTTATGGACTGTTGACCCTACGAATCAGTTTTCTGTGTAGTGTTTTATGGACTGTTGACCCTATGAATCAGTTTTCTGTGTAGTGTTTTATGGACTGTTGAGCCTACGAATCAGTTTTCTGTGTAGTGTTTTATGGACTGTTGACCCTATGAATCAGTTTTCTGAGTAGTGTTTTATGGACTGTTGTTTGTCTTCATGTCTGTCTTCTAATAATAATGCTGTATTTCTTCACTTGTGACTGGCACTATGGTACATGTATCTTCTATTTCTAACTTTTTTACATCTAGTATGTATATTTGCATATGTTGAAGAATGTTTTTTCTTCAATTTTTGCTTTGATGGGTTGCTGTCACATATCACACGTCTAATCTAATTCATAGGATATGTAATATGAGATGTTTTACACACAACAGAAAACTTACAACATTCCCTTCATAAGCAGCTGCATGTATAGGTATATGCATTGACTGTAATCTAGCCTCTTCAATTCTATCACCTAAAATCAGATTACATTTATGATGAAACTTTTTTTTATTAAATCCAACCTGTTTCACTATAGTTCAGTAGATACTGTTAAAATAGTTTAGATGGTAAAAATTTGAAGGTCCATAATATATTTGTGATATTAATAACAATTCTTGAAATTTCATATTAAACAACAATGTCCAAGTTTAGTGAAATGCAAATTCTGGATCAAAACCCTAAGTTGGCATATACAATGTACATGTATTTTTTAAACTTAATATTCAAATAAACAGGAAGAACAGACAAGCAGTATTTCACAACATGAATTATAGGTATACTTTTCCAATGGCAGATATAAACTGTATGACTGATCATTTGCTTTACTTCATTTGAAACATTTGTCAACACTTTAAATTGCAAAAAATCAGTAATTAAATGATTGAAAATTTTTGGAAAAAAAATGTACCACGTGTTTGTTATTTTTTATATGTCTGTACGGAAAAGGAAAATGTGGAATGACTAAACCATTAATTTGACAAAATGTAAAGAAAAGGTCAATTCAATTTGATTCTTTAATGGATTTCACAACTGTTCCAGCTACTAAGCTTGAAAACAGTAAAACATTTGACACTCAAAGAAGTTACAACAGATTTTTGATATGGTTTAGAGTAAGAAGTTATTACAAAAATATCACCTGAAAGCATATCATTCTGATTCTCAGGTCTGTGATGGCTCAGCCCGCCATGTGACCATGATTGTGACTGTCTGCCAGTAACCTGCTGACCACTCTGCCTGCTATTGTTACCTCTATTTGGTACTACAAGTAAATATGGTAAAAATGCTCTAAAATAAGGTACATTCATACTTCTACATTTTCATAAAATGATTGTATGAAATACCATATTGCATGAGATACAGTGAAGAATCCTGTTAATTTAATGTTTTTTTCACAAAACATAGGCAAATTTTAGTTTCTTTTCAAAGGTCTGTGAAAATATTGTTCTTCCCATGATAAGTCATCAGGCATGACCACCTTTATTTGTGATGGCACAACAGCAAAACATGAAGATATCAACAACAACAAAATATACCAGTGGTGAAAAATTTTAATTGGCAAAGTATTGGAGAAATCTTAATAATTTACACTATTTCCAGCTTTACTTTGAGGTTTGATGAATGGTACAAGTCTGTCAGATGCAAAAAACAAAATTTATACAAACAAAATTGCAAATTATAAGGGAATAAATCAGAGGATAAAGATCTGCTAATCACTGACTCTTTGTTGTAGAAAACCAGTTCTATCAAGAAAGATAAATAACTCTTATTAAGTTGTAATTTCATAGTCAATTTAGGATATGGGAAATTACTTTTAAATTAAGGCTTTACCAACAAACATTTGACTGGAGCTGTTGTGTGTACTTACAATAGGAATGTGTATTGCTAAGTCTCTCATACTGGTCTACTCGTCTGGATATCTGAGAATGTGAAGGCTTTGAAGTTGCCATGAATAATCAAATGCTGCAAAAAAAAAGTAATAGAAGAGTTATTCAAAACAGAAGTTTCATAAGCTAGGTAAAAATGGCAGCATATATACAACTAAACATAGATGAAGCCCCAGCTATATCTTAACTAAAGTGCAGCAAACTTTCTGTTTAGTAAAAAGTGATGTTGGAGTGCCACTTAGAATGGTTGTGTCTAAAGACACATTCAATGTTCAAATTTCAACATTCTGTCATTTTGTCTGTTCGAAAATATAAATATTAAATCCTTCTGATATGTTCATGCTTAACATATACAAACAATCTTCATTTGTATGTAATGATATTGCTATATCATCTTATCAATCTGTTTACATTTACACGTTCTTTAAGTTTATTGACTTTATCTAAATATAACAGTTACACACTGGGGTTTATAACATGTTGCAGTTTTACAATAAACATGTAGTAGTAACTATGGAATTATTATACATTGGCCTCTTACAATGATAACATAACATTTATGTAAAAATTCAAGCTCCAAAACTGCATTAAGGTAATTTCTACAACTTCAATACATATTTCATGTTTTCTATCATGTACTTGACAGGTATTATTTTGTGAAACAATGCACATTGAAAAGATATAAATGGACATGCAAGAACTGAATTATCTTAACCTACATTTTACCCATTTGTGATAATTGCATTGAGGTTTAGATTTAAGTAACCAAAAGTAGAAGAGAAATACTTTAGTTTCTATTATTTGTAGAGACAGTTTCACAAGAGCATGTGCAAAGTCTTTAAGCCAGCTCAATAATGAGAAATTAATATATTCAGAACAGCAGGAAGCAGAATTTGGACCAAGATAAAGTGTTTCTACAATTTGCCTAGTTGGGGTATCTTGGATAGTTACAAAAGATGTGTGGAAATAGGTCAAGATAACATTCATTTTATGCACAACTGCTTAATAATCATATTTCATCATTGAATAACTTTCTGAATAGTGGTAAATGTCAATGCAAAAACTGGATTTTCTTTTGACACACATTCGATGCAAGAATGATTGGTAAAGTTTTGAATACTAGTTTATAAAATCCACAGGTACTTGTCTATAATAAAATACCTATATACTTTTATTTTTAAAGTATATAGGTAATTTTTCAGAGACAAGTGCTTGTGTTAAAATCTATGTATGGGCAAGTTGATCTCACTTGGGCAAAGTTGGCCTTAGATTTAGTATTTTTCATGATAAAGTGCATATTCATGTAAAAGGACAGGGATTATTTATTTTCTTAAAGCCATGCCTTTCTTAAAATCGAGGTCATGCTCAGGTCCAAGACAACACTACTGAGATCTACTGCATGGCTTGCCACCACTCCAACTAGTATTGTTTTAAAGGAGAAGCTAGTTAAGGAACAGTGCTCCTTATAATTTTCATTTACAAAGACAAAATTATATAATATTTGACCGTTAAGCCTGAGACTACTATAACAGTCTCAGGTTAAGCTGAATATTTGGATAAGACATAAACATGATAAATAATTAATGGTAAAGTATTTTACTTTGCTTGTGTTACTTTATATTCAATCTATTACCTGCAATTCCTATCATATATCTGTCTTTGCACAATGTCGTTCTGTGTGCTGTAAAGATTTCCCAACATTTCTTTAAAATAAGACATATTTTTATACAGAATACAGTTTCGAAATAACCAAAACAAAGGCCAAATCGAAAGTAAAGAGTAAAAAAGAAACGAGTTAGGTACAGAATAGTACCAGTTCCGTAATTTTATTGACACGAAGTAGTTAACTTTTGCAATAATACATGTAATTGTTTGGTGACAGTTTAGTATATATCTTAACGAAGGATCAGCCAATCAAAACCAATTCAACATGTTCAATGTACAGTATGTGGAAAAAGATATAGATTCTTATTCAGAAAATTATGGATTTAAAATTTTTAAGACAAAATTAAGAACCTTTTTCGTCAATTTTATGTGTTTCTTTACAAATGTTCGCCTAATTCGGAAGAATTCAATCAGCAATATTTCAGAAAATAAAACAGGTAGGTCTTAAAATGCATTATTCTTTCAATATTTAGGTTTTAGTTCAACAAGCCTAACCCGTTACATGCAAACTTTTACCAAAAAAGTGACATAGTCCATTTACTGTAGCCTGACCCTAATAATATCCTAATAACGAGTCCTGGAATAATTGTGGGTCTCCACGAATATTAAAGGATATCCTGAAAACAAATTATGCAGGCCATGACTGAATATTTAAGGATAGCCAGAAATCTCGAATTATAGAGGTCCTGAAATCGAGTTATGGATATGCTGAATTCAAATTATGGAGTTCCTGATATATTTCAGGAGCTTATAAAATATAATAACTTTGACTAAATCTGCGCCTCATAATTAAAGACCTTCTACAAATGATACCAAGTGGTGCCTGAAAGCCGAATATCTAGCATCTTGAAGAAACAACCGTGTCATCAAAGGAACACAGCCAAAACCTAGACATCTGTTGAACAAATTATTTTATTATATCCGTGCGAGACTATGGCGTACGGAAAGGGTCAAAAGTAAATTATTTCGCATATGCTACAGTTAATACAGCATATGCTATATAAACTACAACTTAAGCTATCATTTATGTACCCTGTGCTGTAATTAATGTCGCTTAGGCTATAATATATAGCATATGCTGTAATTTATACAGCATATGCTATAATTAATACAGCATATGCTATATTAAATGCAGCCTATGCTGTAATAAATAGCATATGCAGCTTAAGCGTCCAGTTGACGTACCATAAGGTTCAAAAGAAAATACAGATTACGCTATAATTGTTGAAACATGTACATTATTTACATTTAAGTTATAACAGTCCCGAAAGGGTCAAAAGTAAATGTAGCATAAGCTGTATTGTGCCATATGGTTATAAGGTGGGGTTACTGTCAATCACAAATGATTCTATTATATATTTACTGTCAATCACTCTTCAATTTTGAAGGCTATTCACAAATTAGGATAACGCCCATCAGAACCACATTTTGTTTAGGATGGGTGAAAATTAAAGAGCATTATGATTTAAGTAATTGATAGTCGAGTTCAGAGAGTTAATGAAATATTCGGAATATTTACATGAAATTATATCATGCTTATCTTAGAATTATATTTAAGGTAGCACAATACAAAAGCACCTAAATTTTATCCAAATTTAATTTTCATCTGTTTTTGTTACTTCTTTTAACAATTAATGTTGCTGATGTTTATACTAGAATTTCTGGAGGATAATGTAATAAATATGAATTCTTATTAAAAGAATTCAATATTTCATTTTCAAACTGCAAAAATAAAAAATATATACTTGAGTAAAACACCATATTGTCATTGTATACAATATATATTTCTAGAAATCCCCATAAAGATCATCTAAACTGACCAACTGATCAGTTTGTGTACACATGCATAACTTACTTTTTGTAACAAAAATGAATGCAAAAAAAACAAAATATATTATTTTATGTACTAAGAGGAATAAAATCAATATTGAAAATGCAATGTGTAATTAAACTTCTGATATTATTTATTGTAACTGTTTATCATAATAAGCGGAGTTTTGACCATATCAGTAGCAACCGTGACTTACAGCAAGGTCAATGATGATATAACATCTCCCGCCAGATGTATATTGATGCGTAGGTGTGTGCATTTTCTTTGTATATTTAGAATTGCTGAAATGAAATGCTTTCTTACTGGTCAAAACGTAACTGATTTATGATGAAAGGCCAATCCTGAAGTATCCGAATGGTACATGTGTGAATTATATTGAAGTAAATGGGGTACAAGTAGGAAAATTCTTATTTATTCAATTTTGACACATTCATTTTTGACATTAAAATGTAATTTTAAATGAAATTAGCTACAGTACTAGAAGTGTGCCCCTATATGCCTGAGTTTCACACATGTTGTTCCTTGAACAGTTATCTTCAACATATAGTCTCAGATCCAAAAAGCATCAATAGAACAAATGTTATACCCAATTAAATATAGTGATCTCTTATAAACTGAGGTTGACATCTTCATTGAAGGTTTACGAGAGAATGAAATGCAGCAGGGGTTAAGAAATCCACTAGCCCAACGCCCGGGACTAGAGCGTTTACACCTCGGGCAATCAAAACTTGTAACCAAATATGCCCGACGGACTAGTAACAAAAAATTCTTGGCGTTTCCAAAACACAAAGTGGAAAATCCCTTCATCTCTATTCTTTCTTAGCCAATCAAATTCAATAACGTCATTCGGGATTCCAAGAATTTGAACTGATTTTATATGTTTTAAAAATATAAAAAATGACTCTGGGTGGACCAGTATCATATATTGATTGCAATTCTTGTACTATCATTATCGATTTCTCCGTACTTATTCTTAGCGTATTGTACAATGCTCAAGCCGAGACTTTCAATTAACGGTACTGGGGGTATGATGCAATGATTGATGTGAACTGTGACATAGTAAGAATGATTTAGCCTTTCAGAAATACATATTAACATAAAATTCTAAATTAATGATTAATTACAAAAAGTATAAAAAAAAGTTAAATGAAAATTCGTCAGAACCACGTTGTTGAAACTGATACACGTGTGAGCATGTGCGCAGGTGCAAGATTTAATTTTGCATCCGAATTCTTCAAAATTGCGAACATTATCATAGATACCTTTATCTAAACGTTCATTACAAGTATTTTCAAGAAGAAATTATGAGGAAAAAAAAATACATAAAGTAAAACTGAAGTCAACTTTGACAGCGTACACGGAGTTTTGAGTGTCCATCTTTGGTCCGTGTTTTACCATTGACAACGTGCAAGTCAACACCCGGTGATAGGAAAATGATTTTGAAAAAGAAAGCAGAGGCGGATTTAGAGGGTTTTCAGAGGGCCCCCTTTGAGGGAAAAATTTGGTTGATTATATAGGGAATCACTGAAGCATGACTGAGCGGGCCCAGTCAGTGGGCCCCCTCTTATGAAAATTTCTGGATCCGCCACTGGAAAGTACAGTTCTAACAGCATAATATTGAATTAATAAAGAGTTTAAGGCAGATTTTAGTTCACTAATTTTTAACATTTCGTATGTGGACCGTCAATTTAACAGTTAACGACGTCAGAACATCAAAATTATATCAAAGTCTTCTGAAGTTTAGTAACGTTTTAATGTCAATTATTCAGGCATTGTGATGATGCCAAAATTTTAACAATGATTGCCTTTGTGACTATTTAAGTCTTACAGGATTGAAATTTGAATCTGAAGAAAATATCGAGCTGGCTCAAACATTTGTTTGAAGTTCGGGCTATCAGGTTTGATATGCTGGGCTAGCAGTTCTATCAACAGGACTAGTAAATCCTGCTACCTATAAGTCCTGAGCTAGTGAGCTGTAACAAAATTTTTTAACCCCTGAATGCAATAGGGAAAATCTGAGACATGGTTTCGGAGTTCAAACTGTGTTGTACAAGAATATTTAAAATATTTTGGGATGGAATGAAAAACAAAGAAGCTTATTTCATTCAAGTGTGGACATCACAATATATTATGTAATAATTATGTCATAATGAAATTCTCATCATTTTAAATACACAGAATTTTGAAATCGGGTTTTTTGCAATCGATTCCTAAATTTATTTGAAAGAAGTAAAACCATAAAAAAATAGTTCGACATTTAGACTGATATGGCACTTTAATCTTTCTTCTTTCTTTTGGTACCCTATAAAATTTAAAGCTGGATGAAAGAGATTACATCCGTTTAAAGTTGTCTGATTAGGGTAAAATAATCTTTGTATTGTGCTACCGAGAGAAAGAATAGTGTAGACAATGATACCGAATCCTCAACATTTCAGGCAAACAACCAAGATAAAGGTAAGGGTACGAAAACAATGCCTTTGAACGTCTTAAAGTCGCTGTGAGACTTTACAAAATTAGTAAAAATCACACCATACAGCAAGCACTAGTTATAAATTGTCTATTGTATGATGAAAAATACAAGAATGAGATTGATGTACCATTCATTTTATGCTGAATTCAATCATCAGAATTTATATGTTTACATGTCTGTTTTATAGCACAGATTATAGCGAAATGTGTGTTCGTTATAAGTTTTACTATAGTACGCACGTAGTCTATTCGACTACATGTATATAAGAATTTTCAAGAAACGATGAAATATTAAACTGTTCGAAGTCATGTATTAATTACTAAATATAAATAAAAGTAATTGAAACAAAAAAGAAAGACAAGTTTTATGAACACATCCACTTTGTATCCTTACAATCTAAATACAAATAATAGAAGGAACACGTAGCAATTTCCGTACAGTGACATACGTGTTTTCTTATTTCGCTAAAAGGGGAAGTATATTGTCCATTTTTTTTTTTTCGCAAATTAGGTTACCGATTTGCTAATATGTCCCAAAAAGTTTAGCCAGTCTTTATTTCACAGTCAATATATATACAGCCCCTGCCGGGGAGGAAGTAAATAATCAAATCTAACTCTAACATTGGTTGATATTCTATGCACTTTTTAAATTTTTCTAAAGCCTGGATTTCTTACTCATAAGAAATCCGATGGACAAGGTATTATTTACAGTTCTCACTTTATGGGCAGACAACAAGTTTGCATAATAGTTTTGCCACTTCAATATTATGCAAATACCCAGCTAGATTGAATGTCAAATTGTATCGAAAAATATGGCATTACAAATGAACAATACGTTTTATAAAAATATATACAAATTTGGTATTTTTAATAGTATGTAACGTAAAGGAGACATATATTTTTGTAATTGCCAAAGAATTCGTGTTCGATATTCAAAGTTTGTATTTGTCAGCATTTTCGAAGGATTTATGGTGACCAGATTCACCTGTAAAGAATAAACATTATCTTCCGATGTTCAGACAGTTTTAAATCGATACAAATTGACCATGATAATTGGTAAACTGATTTTCAACATTCCTCAGTTCTCTCTTGACTGTTGTAAAGCAGGAAAGAAATGTGAAATAGAACAACAAGATGGTAGCACAGTGGTAACATCGATTCATCAAACTGGATGTAGCTGTATATTGTCACTGCCATAAAAATGTTATGCCATAGTAAGACATGCTTACGGTGACCTATAGTTAGTTGTTAATTTCTGTGTCATTTTGGTCTCTTTTGGAGAGTTAATTGTCTCGTTGGCAATCATACCACATCTTCTTTTTTTATAATTATAATGTCAAATTGATAATCAACAGAAAATGTATACATGCATCAGGGCCAAGCAGGCAGAAAAGATGCAGATTACCGACATCGGACTACTCTATTAAATGTATGTCCCTACTTTTCCGTTTGTCTATTATACCTGTTTTTCCCTTTATTTTCGTCTCATGACCCTGTAACTAAGGCAACTGGTAATCTTAAGAAGTGGTATGAGTGCCAATGAGATAACTCTCCATCCAAGTCACAATTTGTAAATTTAAACCATTATATATATATATGTCAAAGTACGGCCTTCAACACGTAGCCTTGGCTCACACCAAACATCAAGCTATAAAGGGTCCCAATAAGGACTAGCGTAAACTCATTCAAACAGGAAAACCAACGGTCTAATCCATATAAAAAAGAAACTAGAAACACTTATGAACCTCATCAACAAGCGACAACCACTGAACATTAGGTTCCTGACTGTGCCATTATTTTTGGTGTAATTCAAACACTAGTTGGTTACAATATTGACATCTTCAAAAAACTTTGAATAAAAAATCAGACAATGAAAGAAAGTTGGAAGTTGTAAGCATTTTGAAACTTAAGGCGATTATGACCATTTTGATTCTTGATGAAATTGTGTACACTATTCTCAACGATATTCCTAAACACTTAGAAGTAACTCTTTCTTCTGATGCAAAAAGGAACGAACATGTTGAAAATATATACAAATATATATCGAAACACTTGGCCAGATTTATTGTGAAAGTTAAAGTTTAAAATGAATATACAAAATCTTGAAATAGTAACTGATAATCTTGCTTAGGTAACTCAAGGAAGAACCGCCGGACCTTAGTTGTGAAGAAAACTGCAACATTTAAAAAAATGTCTATAATTATATTTATCAGAGGGTCTAAAAGATACCTTATTGTCCAACTTTGAACATTACTATACTATGCTGTATACATCATCATACTCCGTGACGGTATCCATATACTTCACTCACGTTTTTCGTCTATTTTGTAGCTTTTCTTCATCCTGTGTGCTTTTTTTCTAGTTATGCTTTAAATCTATCTCCTCGAAATTATCTTTTGTACAACATTAGTGCATATATATTTTACATGTAAACTAAGTTGTAGTATTGTTTCAGGAGAAGACTTCCTAAGTTCGAAAAACCTGCGTCTTAACCGTTTTGACTCTTTGAGCAAATAAAATAATTATAAACTATAAATTCCAACAAAATGTACATGGAAGATACTTGATTTCATAATTGACAGCATATTGTTGATTTTGGGGTCTGTGTTTGAACAAACATTGGTACAATGTGTACACCGCTTTCAGTCGATTTGTTCTTGTATTCGTGTGAAGCACACTTCAGCCAAGCCCGGAAGGGTTTGGTTATTTCAATAGTGAAAAAATTCGGGGACTATTACAATAAATGATAAGAAAATTTTATAGTTTCAGCTTTCGTTTCATAGATATTGTATTGTACATGTGAACTTTCAACATACCAAAGATGTCAATTTACAAAAAAATATACTGACATTTCTACAAATATAGTACAGAGCCATATTTTGACACTTCCTGTGCTTGCATCATCAACCGGGGAACACACATCACCGTTTTTTTTTTCACATAAAAAGTTTGAAGTTCATGCATTTTAATTTGGTTCTGTCCGTCCTTTTATACCGTCTAATCGCTATACTGACGTCATCAATTTTGTCAGCTATGAGGTTTCAAATCTGAATGTCTCATATTATACTAGTATTTTATAATACTGAAGGAATTTTACAACTTTTTTGTTTTTTGTGAAAATACATAAAGACCATTTTCCCTGGTATTCAGAATATAAATTAATTTAAATGACAATTTCAAAAGTCGCTTAAATGACAGATTCCTCAACATGAAGAATTTTTACAACCATGAAGAAGTATTATTGTTTAAATCTTAAAGTTCCTGAAAAAAGTATGTGATTTATGATTAATCCAAGTATCAGCATTTTGGTTTTATCTTTTATTTAAAAAGCACTGTTTAATAATTAAAAAAAAAAGAAAAAAAAACTCATTACATGTTTGATTGATTTGAGATTGTCTATCTCAATTATCGAACTACACCAGTACGTATATGAGCAAATAGCGGGAAAATTGGCCCAAGTCCTTTTCTTTGAAGATTCAAATAGTTTTAAAGATTTAATGGCAGAAGTTCAAAAAAAAAAATGTACACTTTATGTTTGGTTTTGCACATTGACACGTGCGTATTGTTACAATATGTTACGTTGAACCATACTCGGGGTAAACTGAGAAGAGAAATTGCTTAGACAAGTTAAGAAGGGTTGAAAGGCCTGAATAAACACTCTAAGTGTGATAGCGGGACAAAAATAAGAATATTTAAGCCCTTGACTTGTATAATTATGTGTCACCCTGTCGGATTATCGAACTGTCGGACTATCGAACTGCCGGAATATTTAACTGTCGGAATATTTAACTGTCGGACTATCGAACCGTCGGACTATTGAACAGTCGGACTAAAGGGGCGTCGGACTGTCGGGCGTACCCCCTCACACACATGTTGAATTTCGCCAAATTTTTTATGTGCCGGTGTCCTATTGCTATTCTTCCCCCATACTTTTTTTCCTGGCGGTAGAACTGGATCGATCTAGTTCCCCCCGGAAAAATTGGCATGATCCTACTTTCCCCCCTCAGCGTGATGTGAAAGGGGACAAACCAGGATCAGGCCAATTTTCCCCCCTAATAGCACGAGAAGCTAATTTTTCCCCCTTGTAAATTATTAACATCGGCGATGTCAGTTAGAAATCCAAAAAAATAATAGTAACTTCCTTTGATTAGTTTAGCGGTACCGAACCTTTGGCGTATTAATATACATTTGATATCAGAATACTTATATATATATATATATACATGAAGCACATTCTTATGTGGTGATCACATCCATTTTCATTCGTGAACCCTTAGTATCATATGACTAGACGAATACAATTAGTTAAACCACTTTAAGTCAGTAAGAAGACATTCCCCTTGACAGACATGTTTATGATGTCTCGTAATACTAGTATAGTAAAATGACTTCATATGAATCATGCAAAGAACCTACACTATCTCTACCCAATTATGTCACATGTACTAGCTGTACAAGGAAGTACAACTGCCGACTGGTCTTTAACCAGGAGGAATGGACAGTACACTCTACCAGTTAGATGGCCGCCATTAGGAAAGATAACAACTAAAAGAGAGATGACAAAGAAAAATAACACATCGAAAGCTGGACAGAGAAAAATACTCGCCGCCTGAAAGCTTTCTTTCAGAAGAAGTCCGATACGGATGAAACATCATCAAACCCAGTGGTTATCGGTATACCCGCTCCAACCAGCATGGGAGACGTGGAGGTACAGGAATTACCAGAAACTACATCAATCGAATGCAGATATCTACCCCATCAGTTGTAGCTGTACAAGATCTACAAAAAGATCCCGCATGCCCTAAACGTGCACAGGGTCGACTCTATCCAGCATAAATGAGACTAATATCCAACGTATTAAACTGACGTGGCAATAAGTAACTAGAGGCCACCGTACGGCTTTCAACAAAAGAAAAGCCCATACCATATAGTCGGCTATAAAATGCCCCGGCAATAAAAATGTGAAACAATTCAAACGAGAAAACTAATGGCCTAATTATTAAAACAAAATAGTTTACGAAAACAAAACGAACCAACAACAACCACTGTACTACAGGCACCTAACATGGGAATGGCGAATACAGAATGTGGCGGGATTAAACATATTCGTGGGCGCTCGACACCCCATCCCCCAAAAAATCACAAAAGGCTCCAACCTAGGACAGCACACAATAGGAAAAACTGTAAAATATCAATTACAATTTGCTTCACTAAAACTGTAGAGGTACGGGTTACAATATTGTTCATTTTCATTGCGTTACTGTATTATGTGTATATCATGTAATGTTTGTAAGCCATAGGTCCATATTATGGAGTATAAGTGCTTTTTAATAAACAATTAACTTACAAAAAGCACCGAAATAGGAGCACACTCATTTACCGAAAGCTATGTCAAAGCCAATTTCAACTAATATGACTATATTCTTCCAGACGGGTTGTTCTTTAATAACGAGATATATATCTATGAAACAATGCTACATTTCATATAAAAAAGGACACCAATCATGCAGAGACAGACATTAACTGCGAAAACATGTATATTTATTATGGTTGTGAAACGACAGTTTGTCAACCGGATATAAGTAGGCTTTTTAATTTTGATGCTTTATTTGCATCATTGAAATACAGGTTTACTAGTTATACTAGCCTGTTGTCAGAAAAAACTAAAATTGCAACGTGAATTGTTTTGGCGATACATGTTAAAATTTTCCTTGGCTTATAATGAACCCCAACGAAAACTGTTTGGCATTTGAACGCAAACAAGAATTGCCAGTAAGGAATAGTTAAATAAAAAAAAAAAAAAACAACGATGAGAAACCCGTGCAGAGACAGAAAACCTACGTAATTAGAAGTTGGGATATTGTTTTTTGTTTGTATTTATATAAAGTTATGCCTTTTTCCATCTTGAAAACAACAAAATTGAGAATTGTCAAAGAGACAAGACAACCATCCAACAAAGAGCAGAAAACAGCACAAGGTTACCAATGAGTCTTCAACACAAGGAGAAAATCCCGCACCCGGAGGCGGACTGTAGCTGGCCCCTAAAAAAATGTTTGCAATTTTCAGACCTGTGTTGCACAATACAAAGTTAACGATCGGAATGCCCGATGCACAAACATAAATGAGCACGAAGATTGACTTTGTCATTTACGGACACCTACGATGTGAAAAAATCATATCAAGACGATAAAAAAAAATGAGACCAAATAAGTTGTGCATCTTGCATTACCTGAAAAAAATACTCACCAAGAAAAGCTTTGCATACATTTCATTGTGAAAAATCATGTTAATTAAATGAAAGTAAAAGACGCCTTTTCCCTGAGGTTTGGAGTTTGGTGTAAACAAAGGGTGGTGTGGTGAAGGTATTGGTATGGAGAATACACCCAGTGAATTTTCAGGTCAAAAGAATGCATGTAGCTGTTAGCAAATTGATGATTTGGACGATCAGACGAAACAACACAACAAAATGCAATTACAAACGGTTAAACATGTAGACAGACTTGTGAACATGTTACAGACTGATGGACATGTAGACACAGCTTGGTAGACATAATGACCGACTGGTAGACATGTTGACAGACTGCTGTGTTACATATTTGTTTTTCGATCGTTTTTGTACATTAATTAGGCCGTTAGTTTTCTCGTTTGAATTGTTTTACATTTGTGACTTTGGGACCTTTTATAGCTGATTATGCGGTATGGGATTTGCTCATTGTTGAAGGCCGTACGGTGACCTATGGCTATTAATTTCTGTGTCGATCATTTGATCTCTTCTGGAGAGTTTCTCATTAGCAGTCATACCAAATCTTCTTTTCTATACATACACAGACTGGTGGACATGTGTAGCAGACTGATGCACATGTAGACACAGCTTGGTAGACATATAGACCGACTGATAGCCATGTCGACAAACTGTTGGACATGTAGACACACCTTGGTAGACATATAGACCGACTGATAGTCATGTCGACAGACTGTTGGACATGTAGACACAGCTTGGTAGACATATAGACCGACTGATAGTCATGTCGACAGACTGTTGGACATGTAGACATAGCTTGGTAGACATATAGACCGATTGATGGCCATGTTGACAGACTGTAGGACATGTAGACACAGCTTGGTAGACATATAGACCGACTGATAGCCATGTCGACAGTCTGTTGGACATGTAGACACAGTTTGGTAGACATATAGACCGACTGATAGCCGTGTCGACAGACTGTTGGACATGTAGACACAGATTGTTAGACATATAGACCGACTGATAGCCATGTCGATAGACTGTTGGACATGTAGACACAGCTTGGTAGACATATAGACCGATTGATATCCATGTCGACAGACTGTTGGACATGCAGGCAGACTGGTGGACACATACACAGAATGGTAAACATGTTAATAGACTATAGTGAACACAGAGACAGACTGTTGGACATGTAGACAGAATAGAAGACACAAAGAAGGACTGGTTAATATGTAGTCACACTTTTGAACATGTAGACACAGACTAGTCGAGTGGACACATAGACAGAATGGTGAAAATGTAGACGGACTAGTGGACATAGTCAGACTTGTAAATATGTTGATAGACAGGGGGGAAGAATGTCTATATAACACCGGTAGTTCAGTGGTTGTCGTTGGTTTATGCCTGTCATATTTGTTTTCCTGAATTGTTTTGTTATAAATAAGACCGTTTGTTTGCTAGTTTGAATTGTTTACATTTTACATGTCGTTGCCTTTCATAGCCGACTTTACGGAATGGGTTTTTCTTATTGTTGAAGGCCGTACGGTTGTCTATAATTGCTTACATCCACTTCATTTGTACTCTATTGCATAATTGTCCCATTGGCAATCATACCAAATCTCTTTAGTTTTATATAATCTGTTAAATTTAAAATTGATATCACAACCTGTATAAACATCGGTCATTTGATAAAGTTATGACGTCATTGCAGCAAATCAATAAAGCGTACGTCGATTAGAGAAGCTAAAAAGTGGACGTCGATTTGAGAACAACAAAAAAGACGTCGATTCGTGGGTATAAAATTGGCCGTCGATTTGGCATGTTATTTTAATGTCGTCGGATTTGGACGTCGATTTGAGGAACGGCCGTCGATTAGAGACCGATGAGTCTTACATATATATGCAAATAGTTTATATGACAATACCATTTGCGTTTTTTAAGGTTTTTTTTTGCTATTATCAAAAGAGTTATTTTGTGTGATGCTACGTTTCGATATTTGGTGTCATGATATATAGTGCGACTGCAGTTTTTCTTATATTTGTTAAGCATCTTACGCCGAATACATTGTAACGTACATAAACATATAATCCCGTTGGTACCTTATATGTATAAAATAACTTGTTTTGGGATTTTGATTGCGCGACCGTAAACGTATTATACGAGCGAACTACATTTGCGCGAAATTCAAAATGACAAGCATTTCGTTTGCGCGAAGAAATTGTATTAATACGCTTGCGCGAATCTACCTGTAATTCACCTGAGTTTTCACTTGAGTTTTTATTGTGAGAATAACCTGAATTTTATGGATTTTTTTATGATTTTTTTGGAAAATGAGATAACATGTTGGTGGTTGTCTATCATCATTTGTTAAGAACATAGTTTGCATACCACATTTTCAATTCTTATATTTAAGAAATAATTTGTGGCAGCCGTATAGATTTGTTTTCATTTTACAATGGGTTGGGCATTTATATTGGATTATTTCCGAGCGATAGCGATGGGTATAATACATGTGGTAATAGCTGTAAAAAGAATGGACCACTGTTGGTACGATTTGTTAATTCATTAGACACAGTCGTCCACACTGTAATTTCAGCTCACTAGTTACGTAAATTTCTTTTATGTAGTCGGCAAATTTATTTCATTTTTTTATTATCAGGAACATCTGACATTATATCGTCAGCAAAACCGTCCTCAACTTCCTCCGCTGGAAGAAATGGCAATCAGAAAATCTGCGTTAACCATTTTTCTATTTCATTTGACCTATCTTTGTCCTCATTAGCTAAACCTAAATTTTGTATTTTGTCCAAAATGAAAACGACAACCTTTGACTGTAGTATTTGGATGAATTTTAACAAAAAGTTCAAATAAATTCTTTTTTTGTGAACTATAAGTAAACTTTGTTAAATTCAGAATTTCTTTAACTCGACCATTCACGACTCATTAATGTCTCCATCAAGACTCCCACCCGACCACTAATTGAAAACATATTCGAATTCCGACCAATTCACAATCTCTAGACGTTCTTTACTCAACTAGCTAGACCAAATCAACTATACTCGATCTCAGCCCGATCTTGACCAGACCAGGTCGACCTGGTCGTATAGGGGTCGTAGGGATAGTCGGGAATTTGTCGGGTATGTACAATTTCAGTATAAAAAGTGTCTAAATTTGTTAAGCCCCGCCGCAGTGTAGGGGGCATTAAGTGTTAACCTTGTCCGTCCGTACACGTGTACGTCCAATCAGTTAGTTTCCCTTCTCTCTAAATTTTGCCCCAACCAAATGTTATGACACGTATACACAATGCTTATTACCATAATACACAGATCATGTGCTAATTTGGATGGCGTCACTTTTATCGATTTTGAGTAATGACCCTTTATAATGCTATATATATGCAAGCGGGCCATTATTTGTGTCCCATGGACACATTCTCTATTTAATTCATTTGGTTAGATTCAGTAGTTTACAGAAGGCCTGAGTAAAATCAGACATTTAAGATATCTACGTCGAAATAAAACAGTTGGATTTGTAGGCAATGTGGTTAGTCCTCCAGAATGTCAGGTTAATAGCTGTGAAGTACCTTGAAAAGGGCGTAGAAGACGAACAAAAAGTCGTAGACAGCAACGTGCGCCAAAGAATCTAGGTGAGACAGAGGTTGACACGACGACAGCTGTATGGGCAAAATGAAAGACTTGCAGGAGTTCAACAAAGAAGACCCCAAATGTTTATAAAATAGTCCTCAAAGTAGAGTAGGAAGCTGATATGTTATGGTAGCTTTCGTTGCTCTTTTCTTGAAAATGACATCATGAATGAGATTTGTCCTCAGATTGGTACTTATGTTAGATAACAATATACATAAATTTTACCAGCCCCTTTTCTTTCCTTTCTTACAAATTAAGCCTACTGTTTGTGTCATATTTGTGTATGTGTATGTAATCAGTATTTTGTATAGATTTGATATCCAGAAGTTGAAAGGTTAAAGCTAGAATGTATTTTTGACGTATCCATGGCACAAACCTACATGTTTTTGCTAAAAGTGGTGTAAAGGTGTCACACATTTCCTCAAAATTTGGTCAAAAGTTGAAATTTCAATCCCTTCGAGTGATACCTTTTCGCAAACTGTTGACATATATCCATCAAGAGATCAAATAAAAATCATTTGACTTTCGTCTCATTTTTTTGTAAAGTTGCGTCAAAAAGATCGTGTGAAAAAAAAATTTTGTAAACATTTGGCCCCGCTGCATGTTTGTGCCTCTCCCAAGTCAGGGGCCTCTTCAATGAAGTAGTACACATTTTCTTTTAGGGGCCAGATGTAGCCCGCCACCGGTGCGAAATTTTCTCCCTGTGTTGAAACATATACATATTGTACTACAAATATTCTGGATCTAAGGAAAATACGGACTGTCAAAAAGAAAATAACCCATAAAACGAGTGAAAAATAATCTTGATGTTCATATAAACAAACTTAGAAGGCTTTCTAAAAAAGATTGTTTTTGCACAATTACTTTCATATTTGAAAAAAAAAATCCTCCGTGGCCAAAATGCAGGATCTAATTTCCTTCCGGTGCATCTGAGATCATCCCAGTTTTTAAACGGGTTTCGTGTTGTTAAGTTTTTTGTTTTCTATGCTGTGATATGTTGGCTGCTGTTTGTCTTCTCGTCGGTTTTCGTTTTTCGCCATGGCTGTGTCGGTTTGTTTTCGACCTTTGAATTTGATTGTTCCTTTGGTATCGTTTGCCTCTCTTTTTAAATATTAACCCTCCTTGTAGAAGTACAGACAAGTACTGTACTTGGAGTAATTTTTGCGTAGTTAATCATTTGTTTAGTTAAAATTAATGAACAATGACAAAATATTTTTGCAGTAGCAAAGTTATGAAAGTTAATCAGATCTGCATATCTAGATTAAATTATAGATTCGTTTCGTCTAGCAAATAATTATAACCCCTTATTAAAGTTCACATATGAAATCTCAAACGATAAAATGTCGTTCTTAGATGTTGGTGTAATCAAAGGTCAAAGATTTACAACACATGGCATGCTTGACCTTGACTACATTTTAAAGAAACCAATTCTTATATGTTTCTGCACAGATATAGCTGTCACTCACAGCATGTATTCAGAGGATTTATTAAAGGTGAAGCAATACGGCAAATTAGAAACACAAGTGACCATAACAAATTAATAAACAATCTAACTAATTTCAAAGTGAAATTATTAGATAGGGGTTATGATAACGTGGAAATAGAAATCAAATCAAATCATTTTATTGGTGTAAAATCCAAATATTGGATTGTTACCAAGACAAACATGACAATCATTACAAACATACAATATTTAAATTTAAACAACATTCATATTCTAAAAGACTATATTTAAATGTTTAGGAGGAGGTGATACTTTTGCAAATTTGGAAGTGCAAGTACAAAAAAAAAAAATATATAATGCAATTGTTATAAAATATATCATAACAAATACTATAAGAAAAATATAGAATAGTCACAACTTTGTTACATCGACTAGTTCTTCTTATCAGCTAGGCTATTTCTTAAAACATATAAATCATAACTCCCTTGACAATAATTTTCGTTACGTCATACTCATTAAATGTAAACATAAATGCAAATTTTTCCTCATCCGACATTTTGGTGAAATCTGGAACAATACTCTCTACTTCCTGAAAAAGTTTTTGCCTACAATCTTCTAAAATTTGACATTTTATAGCAAAATGATATTCATCTTCTACCTCCTTTTTACAGAGAGGACATAATCTTTTTTCCAAAGGTAATTTACTGTGTCTACCCTGTTCAATATTTAGATAACTATTACTATGTTTACTGCAGCTTTATTTACACCAACAAGATATTTAGCAAATTTTATTTGAAATTTTGATGGTAAAAAAGACAAATATCTACATTCAAGACTTGAATTATCTTTAACTAACATATTAAGTGCCCATGGAAATAGATGATAGTATTACTGATGCTTTATCAATTGACAGTACTGAATTACTACAACAAAACAAATCAAAAGAAAAACAAAATATTCCATTAGTTTTAATAACTAAATATAATCCATATATACGTAAAATAAAGAAACGTATTATGAAACACGGGCATTTATTACAGTTAGACGAAGATTGTGTACAAATATTCAATACAGCACCAATTGTTGCGTATAGCAAACACAAGAGTGTTGGAGATATGCTTAGTAGATCAAAGTTAAAGACTTTAACATAAAATTGACAGTTGGACCCCTAATGATGGCAGATCTGTCATAATAACTAGATCTATTGAAGAAGAATTAAAATATAAATATATCAATATATACATGAATCACTTTCATATTTTATTATATTCAAATAATGCATCTTAAAATGACCATCCCAAGCTTAACTGCCGAAACACTAACTAAAAGTAGTGTCGGGTCCTATCATGCAATATGAGATGCGTGGTTGCATGGGTGTTTTATTATAACAAAACATACACGAACTTTTTCACTTATGAGATATATTAATTTTTCCCCATGTTTCTGGATTCTGTCCGGCTAAAAACTTCAAAATTGTGTAATATAGAATTATGACCTCTTGCTCTCGCTCTAAAGCTGAAATTCTGTTTTATTGCTTGTGCCGATTTTCAAGGAAATAGTTAATTCATTCTCTTCTGGTTTTTGTGTTCTTTATTTGTCTATGGATGTTACAGAGAGCTCTGAATATTTCCAAAACTATAGAATTATGTATGATAAAACGTAGATTTTGGTATCATTTCAAAATAGAAAGTAAGTTTCCTGGATGCAATTTTTCTAGAATTAATTTAAGGAATAGCCCGTTAAGACTCTTTTCTATATTTCTTGTTCAAATTAAGAACTTGGCTTCGGCAGCTGAAGAGTAGTCCCAAAATGTTCCTGTAAATGTCTTATTAAGAGCAGTACTATAGCCAGTGAATATTTTTAAAACTTTAAAAAATGTTTTATTAAATTATGAACTTAGTCCCACTTTAAAGCTGAAATCAAATTCTCCTGCTGCATGTACGTACTTTTTTGTCACTGGCATATCTGTTCGTGTTTCGGCCTTAGCCAAAAGTTCAAGGATTATTTGGACAATGTCTTCAACAGTCTTGATAATTTTATTATCAGGTTTTGAAAATTTTATTTAAGAATTGAATGCTTCTTTGTGTAAATTCAAAGGGTTGACCGAATTACATTTTGTATGAAGCGCGGTCAACGCTAATACATGTACAACCCTATGAAATTACTTAAAGAAGCATTCAATACTATACTTAGACCTATTGATCTGAACATTTACTAAATGATGCTGCAGGTACTTAAGGGCATACGTTACAGTTACAGGGGAGGAAATGACGTTGCTAACGTAAAATGTTATTTTCGCGACGTCAAACTGTGACATATCGGGAAAAGATGCATTTTTCGACTGATTTTTATCATTCAAACTGATTTAACTTTTAAACGAGTTCATGGACCCTCTTTTTAAAATGACATTCGGTTTGATTACGTATGAAGATTATTTGTACCAAATTTCATGAAAAAGTCAATGATGCAATTTTTTTTAATTTGATAAATATACAGCAAAAAATGACGTTTTTTTCGACATTCATGAACCTTTGGTATATGTACAAAATGGCCCGTTTCTGTTATTCATTATTTTTGTTGTTTTAATACTATTGCAGATTGAAAATTTCATAATTCACATGGCTTCAGAAGGGATCATAAACCTTAATAAGTCCACTGTTTAAATACATATAAATAAATTTGGTGTATTTACTGTCTTCTGATTGGTTAAAAGTATTACCTTTATTTTCAATGTTGTCAACTTTTATGGCGACACGCCCACTCTGACGTTGTGTATTCATACGCCAACATGTGTGTACGTTGTTATTGTTAATATAAATAATATAAACAGCTCTTTGAGCCTTATTTTTGATAGCAATTTATTTATAATGAATGGCTATTATTTATTTTAATTTATTGAACCATAAAATTAATTTTGACTCTTCACATTTTACATAATCCGCTTCTCGGATTATGTAAAATGAAGAGTCAAAATTAATTTTATGGTTCAATAAATTCAAAATAAATAATAGCCATTCATTAAATAGATAAAAAATTTCCAATTTTTTCCAAGTTTGAAATATCAAATACTTATAATCACATTTGCCTATTGTAGTTAATTTGAGAATATTAAATATTCATCTTTTAAAATAACATGCACATTTAGGTGCACATTTTCGCTGGGTTAGTCATTTTCTCACCAGCGTTAAACTCGAGAGACAAACGTCGCCTCGGTTGTCTTGTGGAGGCGTCTTCACCTCGAGTGTCAGATGTCGTGAGTTCCGACCCCGGCCGGGTCAAACCAAAGACTTTAAAATTGGTATTTGATGATTTTCCGTATCACGTGACATTAAGGGGCAAGATCAAAGACTAGTTGGGTCGGAGTCAGAATATATAGTGTCCAGTTAGGGTGATATGTCAGCACATTAAAAATAGTGACACAAACAACCCATGCATTAACACGATGTCCAGTAGTCAACACTTCTGTGTAAACATGAATTATCATTGATATGGTCAAATTAATAAATAAACTGTTGGGTAAAACTTTTAATTGTTTGACCATGGAAGTAATATTTAAAAGGAATAACAACGACTAATTAGCATGTATTTATGGCCTGCAGAGCTCCGTACTAAAGTCATATGATTTTATCAAATTATAGTCTCAGCGGCAAGACCCCTTTGGTTACGGTCTGTGATACCGCGGTTGTAAAATGGCGTCTGGAATTTCTTATCAGTCACGTCGTTTTATCGAGTCCGGTAATTATAAATCACCTGTGGGAAATCCCTAGTTTATTAATAACAAGGTGGCGCTGTATCATATAAAACTTCTACCTTCAGAAAGAAATCGAATGATGTAAAAAACTTGAAAAACGGACTAGAATTGTTTAAACTACAACAGTTTAACATGGACAATTATATTTATTTTTGCATATTTTTGCCTTTTACTGTTTGTTTTAAACTGATCTAAAAGTGTTTTCCGGTTAAAAGCGGATCACGAGTAAAGCAGGTAATAACGATGAAGCGATCAGGTTTCACATGATGTTGAACAAAATAGTGTAGACAAATGTAGACATAGAATATTTAACTGTTGAAATGTGCCAAGTTTATCGAGATTTATGAAAATATTTACTTTCAAGTAATTGATTACATTATTGAAACTGGACAATTAAAATCGGGATGATAAGTTCGTAAACATGTTAAATTTATATCTATTTTAAAAAGTGTTTACAATTCAATACTAATATTAATGTAGCACGTTACAGCAAAAGAAAATCAACCAAACAAAATGAGCTTGACGCTATATGTCTAACCGCAAATTATTTTATATGAATTAGTTTATGTACAAATTAAAGAATAGAAACGTTTAAAATTGTGAATATTTAAATTGCCTGGTATACACGAAAGACTTGGATTATTCGTATTTGATAAAGGGGTCGAAACATATTTTTGTACAATCATCTTCTTAACTTCTAGAAATGGCTTCTAATTTACTGGTTTTAAATATTAAAATTGAAAATGATCCACCCTTTTCTTAAATTCCATATGCGATAACTGTCGGCCTAAACTATTAAGATCGAAAAAGACATAAATAGGAAAAATAGACTAAAATCAACATTGAACGACCAACTCTATTCGGTTGCGTACAGCAGCGGAATGTAACGAGTGAACTATTCGGGTTACTTCGTACGTATATACGACAACAACCGGTCTATTCGTAATTTTCCGGGAACACGAAAATGACCGAAAAGTGTCAGTGATTTGATCTATCACATGCCGAGAGTCAATTACCATACCATATATTAAACCAATTAACGAGTTATCGAAAGATGGGCGGTAACGCAGATGAAACCTTTGAAGTGACGACGTTGTTATTCCTTTCAATATTACTTCCATGGTTGTACTAACATTTCATGTTGACACCATTCATTGCCATTATCAATCTGTTGAGTATAGAATTTATAGTCAAAACTTGTTTTTGTTTAGAATACACCATTCCATGGATAACATGTTTAACAAATCTGTGCAGTTTTTACGCTACAAAGACATATGTATGCTTCAACATGCCAATCAACGTCTGTGTCACAGTGTTCCAAATATTGAAATTTAGTCAAAAAGGAACTGTTTGAGCATGAACCAGTTATTTAATAACTTTGGTTTCAGTTAGTGATTTACATTCCCAAAATTTCTCTGCAGTTTGTCACAGTTCCTTCTGATTTGTGTCAAACCCCGACAATCTGCTATAATCTCACTTTAAATTCATACAATAATAAATACAGGAATATTCTGTGTTCCTTTCTCGTAGATGTAAAATTTGTCATAAAAAACTAGCCATTTTAGCACGAAGAAAAGTCTTTTAGTCGAATCCAGTGAATACCGGAAATCATCTCCGGTCCGCAGTTCGTTTCAATATTTCGATGATTCAATGAAAACTGACGATTTTTTTTCACCTTTTTTTAATTTTTAACTATAAGCGTACCTACGGCCCACTAAGATATTTGAACTGCATCAACATTTATATTCAAGGAATGGTAGGTTTAAATATTATCGTGGGCCGTAGGTACGCTCATAGTTTAAAATGCAGAAAAAGATTTGGAAACTGCCATTTATCTGCCGTTTTCGCGAATCTTGAGGTGTTTACAGCAACAAAGCATGAATAATATCAGCGAAAGTTGACAAATCTATTGATGTTTACAAAATATAGGTTTTAAACTTTAAAAATATAGTACTATAATTTATGGCATATCACTTTTAATTTGAATCGAAATCAGGGACCGTTCTCTGATGCTTATATATATATATCGTACCTTGTCCTTTTAGTTATTTCTAAACAAAATATTTCATAAATTTATAGGATACTTATATAAAAGAGAACTTATAAATAATTTAACAAAAACAGCTTGTGTTTATCTTTTAAAACAAAAAAGTTATGCACATCTGTCGGGAGGAAAAATACGTCCACAAATCCGAATTTTTGAGCAAATATCTGAAATTTTGACCTCATTTTACTCAAAAAGTAGCATATGAAGGTATATTTTTTATTACATGTTTGATTTAAGCAGGTAAAAAATAGCCTATATATCTTAAAGGGAAAAATTCTCACCGTCAGAAATAAACTGTTGGATATGCCCTTAATTGCCACGGCAGGGACGTACATGTGAATATTTGTTATGAAAAGGCTCTGCTGGGTACATAATTAATACATTACCCGAGACAGAGATGATATAAGAAAATTATTGTTCATGTATGCCGCGTTTCCATTCCACTTGTTTTAAAATTACCCGATGCCAGTGTGATAAAATCCACTAATATACCAGGCAAAACATATGAATATATAAAATGTAATAATATTAAAAAATGATTTGTTTTTCAATAAACTCGGACTTGATCATTAAAAAGTTTTTTTGTTTTCAAATGATCGCATTATACATTTCATTTCTATAAGTACTGATAAAAAAGGGCGGAGACTTTAGTGATGATAATTGACTAGATTCGTTAAACACGCCTTCCAACAGTAAGATATACAGTCTAATCAAAATAAATTATACAGCCTATGCTACTTTCGAGTTTTGACCCTTCAATGATTTGTTTGAAATAGTACAGCATATGCTACAATTTAAAAATATAGCATAGTCAATGTTTGTGATAAAGCATATGCGATAAAAATGCAGCATAACCAGACAAATATATATTGACCCTTTTGGGACGTCAAATATAGCTTATGCTACAAAGCAGCATAAGCTATATTTTATAGCTTATGCGCCTCTTTTTACCTTTGACCCTTTCCGTACGCCATACGAGACGATATTTTTGTCTACTAGTAAATGTATAGATCTCGTATACTCAAACGTTTCTTCTTCTTCTGCCGGTAAAGTACAATCCTCCCAGGGGAGTATTTTCGTACCGTTGACTATTTACATACTCGATGCGAGGAAAACATTGAGGAACACGTGCATATATATATAATAAAATTCAAGAGTCTATCCTAAATTGAGGTAAATTATGTGGCCTTCCAATAACCGTTTCGATTTGCTAACATCACTGAAGAGACATTAATTGTCGAAATCCGGATATGGTGTACAAAAAACATTTGCACCTTTGTTTGCGGTATACCATCTTTGCCGCAAGTTTATTGTTTTCTGTTTTTCTGTTTGGTATTAAATTTATAGTTAAGATCCATTTATTACACCTTGTGGCAATCGCCAATGGCAGTCAGCAGGATTTAAGAACATTTGTTGTTCGACCTGTTAGTCAAATGCGTTTTGTTAAAATATACTTTTTCACTTTTTTGGTCTTTTGGAAAATGTTGTTTGTGCTGTATTGAGACCCTCTAACAAGAAATTTTTTTTGCATGCACACGTATAAAATTGCGGTTTTGTCCAACGCAGTCATAGGTTTGAACGTTGTTTTCAATTAGACTTGTTTATATTTTTCGTTTGGGCTTGTATTATATTTGCCTTCGGGTTTATATGATCCGTTCATCCTATTTTGACTCCTCAAAATTCAAGAGTCTATCCTAAATTGAGGTAAATTATGTGGCCTTCCAATAACCGTTTCGATTTGCTAACATCACTGAAGAGACATTAATTGTCGAAATCCGGATATGGTGTACAAAAAACATTTGCACCTTTGTTTGCGGTATACCATCTTTGCCGCAAGTTTATTGTTTTCTGTTTTTCTGTTTGGTATTAAATTTATAGTTAAGATCCATTTATTACACCTTGTGATCCGTTTATTTGGCAATCGCCAATGGCAGTCAGCAGGATTTAAGAACATTTGTTGTTCGACCTGTTAGTCAAATGCGTTTTGTTAAAATATACTTTTCACTTTTTGGTCTTTTGGAAAATGTTGTTTGTGCTGTATTGAGACCCTCTAACAAGAAATTTGTTTTGCATGCACGTATAAAATTGCGGTTTTATCCAACGCAATCATAGGTTTGTTTGCGTTGGATAAAACCGCAATTTTATACGTTTGCATGCAAAACAATTTTCTTGTTAGAGGGTCTACATACAGCACAAACAACATTTTCCAAAAGACCAAAAAGTGAAAAGTATATTTTAACAAAACGCATTTGACTAACAGGTCGAACAACAAATGTTCTTAAACCCTGCCGACTGCCATTGGCGATTGCCAAATAAACGGATCACCAGGTGTAATAAATGGATCTTATTTATAAATTAATACCAAACAGAAAACAATAAACTTGCGGCAAAGATGGCATACCGCAATATATACAGTGCAGCTGTGCTTCAATAAAATCTGGTTAAAAACGACGCCACTATCTATCGTATCTGGACACTCTGCACATCTTGTTTGAATGACTCAAGGGTGTGCAGGTTACTAGGGACGCTGGTAGTCCATTCTAGATTCGGATTGTGTCAGGGAAGAATGAATGCCTGTAAACATCAGTCATAGCAAATGGTACCAGGAATCTGTCATGATGTCCCCGAGAGGTGGATGTTAGTGGCATGAGATGATGCGATGATGGAATATCCACAAGGTTGTTTACGATTCTGTACATCATGATGACTTTGCACTTTGCTCTTCTCTCATGCAATGTCTCCCAGTTAAGAGTTTGTAGCATTGATGATACGCTACTGGTTCTGTTGTAGTCATCAACAGCTGACATTTCTGGGGGTGGAATTCCATCTGCTAGTCTGCTTCCCACTGTTGTAATCCGTCCAGACCTTTTAGGAGCTCGTCAGTATCGTCTATGTTTTTTATTTGATTAGTAAAAAACACAATCATCTGCAAATAGCCTGACTTTTGATGTTGATACATACTCTGGTAGATAATTGATGAACAGCAAATACATCAGGGGCCCAATACGCTTTCTTGGGGTACCCCAGACTATACAGGTGCTCACTCAAATGAATGCCCTTCAAGTAGGACACATTGTTGCCTGTCTTCCAAGAATTCTTTTAGCCAAGTCAGAGTTGTACCCGATATACCATAATAACGTATCTTGTATATAAGGAGCCTTTCGTGTGGTACCTTGTCAAGGGCCTTGGAGAAATCTAGTAGGATAAGGTCCATATGTCCTTTATTATCGACATTCCTCGCAAGATCTTGGATGGTGAGTATGAGCTGGGACTCACAAGCCCTCTCTTCCCTGTTGGGCATCATTCAGTATTGAGTGTTTCTCAAAGTGCTTTATGATGTTACTTCAGATAATGTTTTCTATGAGTTTGCACTAGGTGGCAATGAGTGAGACAGGCTTGTAATTTGATGCCTGGCTTCTGTCTACCTTCTTGAAGATGGGAACGACATTGGCATTTTTCCAGTCAGGTGGTAATGTACCTTGGTCTACTGAGGTTTGGGAAAAATGTTGGAAATATCTGTCGAAACTTTTAGCAGTCTGGTTGTTATTTCATCCGGTCTAGACGCGTTGTGGATGTTAAGGTTTGAAAGAAGTTTAGAGATTTCATTTTTTTCTGTAATAAATTTGTCCTCCATTGATGGAAATGGCTGTGTTTTCATACTTTTAATGTTGGTTTTGTCTTCATTGCTGTTGAAAAATGAAGAAAACTGACATAAGGAAATGCCTGTACAATGTCAGGAATATGATAGTTGTTTTCCATTCGTTTGATATGTTTGAGCTTTTGATTTTGCCATTTTATAAGGGGCTTGCCGATTTGAATTTTCCTTGGATTTCGGTATCTTTATTGTTTTACTTTTGTTCAGATGTTTGCTTTGGTGGTTTTGTCTGAGTAGGTAAGGCCATCTTTGTTCTTGAGTGGTGCAACTCCTCCATTATTACATCTCTTGCTTTTGATGAAACTCCAAGCTTTTTTAGGGTTTGACTTTTGTTATGGGATTATTATATCGTGAACATAGGTGGAATATGCCTTCTTATGTCAATGGATGTCAATGATACTGGCCGATAATTTACCGATTGATGTTTCCCTCCTTTCTGGTAGATTGCAACGATTGTCGCTGTGAGCTATTCATCAGGTATCTTTCCATGGTCTATAGGTAAAGCTGTAACGTCCTTGTAAGATGTAAAGCTAGTAATTCTGCTGGTGGCATGTTGCAGAACGAAAGCTGGTACTTCATCTGAGCCTGTCGTTTTGAATGGCAGTAGTCCCTTCAATAATTTGTAGACACCTGTTTCATGAATGGCAATGTTGTCCATGATATTGTATTAACTAATACCAAGGTCGGATAAAGCAGCTATAGTGTGCTCTTGGGTGTAAACCGACTGAAATTACTGGTTTAGTATTGATTAGATATAAGAAGATGTGGTATGAGTGCCAATGAGACAACTCTCCATCCAAGTCAAAATTTATAAAAGTAAACCATTATAGGTCAAAGTATCTTCAACACGGAGCCTCAGTAAGCTATAAAGAAAACAGTGTAAAACCATTCAAACGGGAAAACCAATGATGCCTTGCTAACTATCGACAACAAACTAAGGAGCATTTCTTCGAAAACAGAAGACATTCAACCATTTCCAATATGCCATGTCTTAACTACTATACAATGTCACGGTCTCATGAGTTGGAAATAGAACAATGCTTTTGGCTAATCACTTGACTTGGCTGTATTATCGTTATTTCTTTTGGCAGATGTGGAGGGGTTACGAAATATAAATTGATCTAGAGAATGTCAACACCAGTGATAATGTTTGAAATTTGTATGGAGATATATGCATCACTGCAGGCTCTACCAGGCCAATAATTGTATGTAGTGCAATCGAACTTGGTTATTGCACTTGATGGTCGTCCATTAGCAAATGTCACATACATCCAGAAAGAGAAGAAAATATACAACATATTAGGAAAGTTCTGAAAACTGGACTATGACGGGGATGAAGACAGTAATTGTGTTCGTCACTGAACAGAGAGGACAGGATAGGTTGCTTTGCAAACAAAACTTCATGCAAAATTCTTGAAAGTTTTTTGGGGCGTCGGCTTAAACTTTCCTATTCTATGCATCACGTATTGCCAAACAGACGTCCCAAGCCTATTGTCATAATATCAGGCGGAAAATGACCAATTGGCCTACTTCTCAAATGTTCTATTCATAAAACTTTGGGGTTATATCGAAATTATACAGGCTTAGAATTCGCAGAAACGCGAAAGCCTGACATCATTATGCAGACATTGTAGATGGTTAGAATTAGGCTAGACGAAACAAGCTTTACGGTGACCTATACTTGCGTACAGTCACTCTGGTGGAAAATAATCTCATTGGAAATCATACCACATCTTATTTGTATATTCACCATCATGAAGTCCCCTCTAGTTTATCACATAACTATCCTCTTACTGTGAAATTAGATAAAGCAATTTCAAAGCAGAGTGTTTCCAACAATTAAAAAAATAGAGTGTATACTACATAAATACATCAACCAGTAAACAATATAAATTGCTCTTGGTGATTATGCTTGTCAAAAGCGAGAATATTCAAGCAATATAAACATGTTCTGTCTAAGATTTCCCAGAAAGAGTAAAGATGAAAATGAGATCACTGAACTGTCAATCTCATCATACACATTATTTGCCATCTTGTCAATACAATATCAACAACCCTTTGTATTTTATTGTTATTATCTGTCATTATTAATATTGTTACAAAACAGATTAAGAAAATAGAAATACGGTTTCTAAATCATTAAAATGCCTACGATATACCAGACATCCGTATGTGCAATCTAACCAAAGCGAGGAAACTTTGTAATGTAATAAGCACCTGGTAATATAATAAGTTACTTCTAAATCCATCGCTTGTAGATCTAAAAGCAAGTGCTGACCCTGTACTTGATAAATGTTTCTTTTAAAATAGTGGAATGAATTACTTTTGGAGTGTCAAAAACTCGTTGGAAGTACTTGATAAATTGCATGCTTATATTGGTGATTTTGAATCTGTTCAAAGTTTTGATTTTTCTACCCTGTATACCACATTGCCTCACATTCTCATTAAGAAAAATTCACACACCTAATTATATGGGCATTTAAAAGTCAGAATGTGAATACATATGTTCTAACTCTTTTAGGTCATTTTTAGTAGCAATAAACAAAAGAACTATGTCAATTGGACATGCTTTGATACTATATCTGCCCTTGAATTTTAATAGATAATATTTTTGTTCGCTTTGGAGATTCCGTTTATCGTCAGGTTATCGGAATTCCAATGGGACTAACTGTGCACCACTTATTGCGGACCTGTTTTGTATTGCTATGAGTTACAATTTATGTCTAAAATCAGCAACGACCCACCGAAACAACATCTGATACAAAATTTAATAATACTTTTAGATATTTGGATGATATATTGGCTCTCAATAATGACGACTTCAGTATGTATACTAAAGAAATTTATCCTGTTGAACTTACTTTAAATAAAGCTAATACTAACAATGACCACTGCCCTTTCCTCGATCTTGATATCTATATCATTAACGGAAAGCTTAATACAAAAATTTATGATAAAAGAGATGATTTTTCATTTCCTATCGTTAATTATCCATTTTAGATGGTGACGTTCCTTGTCACCATCTTACGGTGTTTATATATCTCAACTTGTACGATTCGCTCGTGTATGTAACAACGTCTCAGATTTTAACGAAAGAAATTTATGCATTACTGAAAAATTATAACACCAGGGTTTTCGATATCACAAACTAGTCAAAACATTTACTAAATTTTATCATCGGTACAAGGACATCATTCGTAAATATAGCTCAACATGCAGACTTCGTATACGTTCAGGTATTTCATATCCAATCTTTTATGGTAATATTCTTTATAAAGCACAAAATGTCAGTATTCACCTCAGAAGCTAACAAAACCTTTAAATAGACTTATTAAGAAGGGATATAGTTACGATACTGTTGTCAGGTCATTAAAGATTGCATATTTTGGCTTTAATATTGATTCACTTATAGGGTCTTTGCATCGGAACTAAACACATTTATTTAAAACCAGTTGTTGGCATGACACGGGTTATGCATTTCTCATATATTTTATGATAGTATGATACTAAACCCTAACGGGAGGGATTGTGCCTGATATTCATAAGATGAAGACATAATCTTTCAATCAGTTTAATTGAGGTCTGGAGCTGGCATGTCAGTTAACCGCTAGTAGTCTGTTGTTATTTATGTATTATTGTCATTTTGTTTATTTTCTTTTGTTACATCTTCTGACATCGGACTCGGACTTCTCTTTAACTGACTTTTAATGTGCGTATTGTTATGCGTTTACTTTTCTACATTGGCTAGAGGTATAGGGGAGGTTGAGATCTCATAAACATGTTTAACCCGCCGCATTTGTGCGCCTGTCCCAAGTCAGGAGCCTCTGGCCTTTGTTAGTCTTGTATTATTTTACTTTTAGTTTCTTGTGTATAATTTGGAGTTTAGTATGACGTCCATTATCACTGAACTAGTATATATTTGTTTAGGGGCCAGCTTAAGGACGCCTCCGGTGCGGAATTTCTCGCTGCATTGAAGACCTATTGGTGACCTTCTGTTGTCTGTTCTGTGGTCGGGTTGTTGTCTCTTTGACACAATCCCCATTTCCATTCTCAATTTTATTCTACATATATATTTACCGTCCTCTTTAAACAACTCCTAGCAAATTTTAATTAGACCAGAGACATATAATACAATCAATTGCGAATCTCTTCTTTTAGAGGCAATCCCGTAACAGTGTGGACGACACGAAAACTTTTGTTGTTAAATAATAGCAAATCATTTACCTTTGACTTGTTTGTCATCGGCTATCGATACCAATGATTTTACGCATATACAGTCTGTCAGAGGCCTTCCAGTGGGGATGTCAATAATCACTTGTTTCACATTTCGATACGTAAAATAAAATTTTCTTTCAAAAAAATGTAAAAGGAATTTGTTTTAAAACATTCTTTGTATCATCACACCAAATAGTTTCATTTAAATGTACAATAAATGGGCAGAGCTAATATCATTAAATTGTAGAACAATATATTACATGTAACACATTTATTATTAAAAAAAACGCACACTTAGAACAAATGAGTGGTATATGTATAAACTTGAATTCAGGAATACTGTTCTGCAACCAAGCATGGGTTTTTATCACGTAAAATGGTTAGCAGAAAAGTTCCAGTTTCCCATACATCAAACTATAATGTATTATTCTAGATAATTTTCAAGACCTGGTCCGAATGCTGAGTCAGTCAGTAGAATGTCGGACCAACTACTTTGAATCATAGCTTTCAAGTAAATAAATTTATTCAACAATTAATTATATTTAGATACTGAATTTAAAGATTCCTATTTCATAAAGTAAATAGAAATTGTATTAAGCTAGGTCCAAATTGGCAATTACATGTAGCTTTTTACTGTCCTATATCTTGCAAGTACGAAAAAGATCGTTCGAAAGTATATTTTATTTATTTGTTTTAATTGCACCACGAGTTTACCATGCATTCTTTCTAAAAATATATACTTTTAGACAAGACAAAAGTTGAAAGATACGAAGAGCCAGTTGAGAAACCTTTGGCGACCACGTATGTTTAAATGTCCCTTATAAAACAATGTATTAAGTGGGCGTAACAGACAAACGACCCAGTCAATTGGTGAGCTGAGCGAGTCAACGAATGGTCTCGACAACGCTGTTATGAATTTGATTATAAATATATGTCTCTGGACTTACTAAGTAGTTTCAGATATATGTTCTGGGAACAATCTGACATTTTGAAAGTGATAATACATCATATTAATATATCATATGGATTTTTGTAATTGTTGTGCAAGTAATTTCGCAGTCTTTATTCAATTTCGTTGCCACGAAACACAAGTCATTAATATCACCGTAGTAATATTTGAATAAGGCAGACTTGATTTGTTAGGTTTTCCTTACTGTTCTTATTTCTATATTTGGACTGAAGAACGTCACCAAAAGTAATAAATAATACATGCAAGATACACCTCTGTAATAATGATGATCACAATACATCGAGTTGTTCTTTTAAGGATCAATCCAACTCAATAATCTTACTGTTAGTGTGCTATTCATTTCCAGCAGGTAAATAATTTGTTGTAACAGTGTAGATTTTGAACAACCGAGTTAAACGGTTTTGAAGAAAGAAAACATTGTTTCTATATGCAGATAAGTTAAAGTCAAGTAAGTACTTTAAAAATAAAGAGGTAGCACCAATTTCCAATACATTTATTTCACACTAGGGCTATTTTCAGAAAATCTGTTAACCTTTACTAAATTTTACAATACCACAGTTTCTTACATGTGCTCGAGTGTGTGACAAGATTAGGTCATATTTTCTGCACATGTAACAAAGGTTTTGTCAATTTGGACTATTACAAAACCTGAATTCCAGGGCGGATCCAGGATTTTGGAAAGTGGGGACGTAGTATTCAAGTTCGCCGAGTGGAGCGAGGCGAAAAATTTTGGACCTTTCTTTGGCTAAAATACATAAAATAAGTGTAAAATGCATTTTATAGTTAAAGTGTAGGGTTGGACATTTTGGTGCCGTATTCTCTCCATTAATTGTCTATTATAAAATGATTGGATGGATCCAAAGCTATGTACTAATAAATATATTTGATATGGGATTTGTCAGTAAAAATGGACATTGAAAATTCTCGTTTGTTGTATGGTTAGTTAGCATAACCTCACAGATTTCTTGTTATAAACAAGATATACGGCTATTCAATGAAATTTACAATACGACCGACACGAAGAAAGACAAACAAGCAATTTTATCCAAATGTTTGGTTAAAATGTTTCAACCAACAAGGGAAGTGAGGGTTCCAAATCAACCAAAGACTACAAATGAATCTGAAATGACGATGAAGTTGTGAATGACGTTCGACACATGGAGACATATAGGCCACACTCAGCAGGCAGGTTGCAGTCGGGCCTTGAAAAAGTATTCAGTATATCAATTCTGCGAAACAGATATTCCGGTCAGATATGGGATCACATGCAACCACCTCCAAAAAATTACGCCTGTTTTTTTTCAACATGTTCATTTAATGCTAAATAATTATGTTGAAAATATTTTTTCTAATAGCAAAAAGTGGACAAGATTATTGTTTTCAATCCAGATACGGCCAGAATTTTTGTTCAAGGCAAAAATCAGGGTCAGAATTTTTCTCTAAAATATCTCGGACTGCCCCTCAAATCAAATGGTCCGTGCTTTAGACTTTAAATCTATATCAAGAGCTTACTGACTGGGGATCACTATTCAGCAATGTTATTAATGGGCTGGGCGTGTGGTGTTAAACATGTTTTCGTAGGTAAATAATATTGCTGTGGAACTTTTTACATGAGAGTGTAATAGAGTATTGCTTTCTGTTGGGTGGAATTGTGAAATAGAAGTCAATACGTTCTTGCTCAATACTTTGTCGCTTTGAAGGCGTCATGCTTGTCATCCTCAGCCTAAGCAATGTGTTACTGTAGTTTGAATTCAAAATGACTGAGTGACGTTTTTTCGTACTGGTCAACTCCACCGTAGCGAATCACATGACTTTGACTTAATCAATAATATATTACAGTAAATACAAGCGAAAAATATCTTTATAAGTAAAGAATTGTCGCATCAAAATTAAATACACGGAAATGGCAAAGTTCGTGAAGTCTAGTCTGATTAATCATTTTACAAAAAAAAAAAAAAAAGCAAGCAAAGGGGGGGGGGGGGGGGGGGCGACGCCTCTCGCCCCTCTGGATCCGCCACTGAATTCTGTCTTAAGTATATAGATAAGTAGATATTGACTTCAGTTACAAATAAAACAAATTTTTAATGTTTTTTAAGGCAAAATTTCACGAGAACATTCATTTGTAATTTTGTTTCAAAAGTCTTCAACAACAATGTATATTACTCAATAACTAATGTTATGGATACATGTAAAATTGCTGAAAAACACTGTATTTTCGAGCATTATTACAAGCACACAAATCCTGACTTGTCAATGAACCCAATAGTTGACCTATTATTGCTTACATCCATGTCCTTTGGTTTCTTGTATAGTTGTCTAATTAGCAATCACGCCACACCTCCTTATTTGTATACTAACACCTATCTCATCAAGTATATGTATAAAAGCAGATATTGGGTTTACCTCAATGAGACAGCAGCAGTCTTCTAAGATTTTAAATATACAGCTTAAATCTTTCGTTATTTTGATATTGGTTAAAAAATATCATGACAGAAATTTTTGATATGCAGAAAACTTAGTATCTTACTTCTATCACTTAGGTACTAATACTGCTACTGCTGGCAGTTGATCAATAGTACAAACTTACAAAACAGTGCTTTAATTGCAATTATTTGTGAACAATAAAAAATAAATTAATGTAAAAGTTTGGACCAACTTTCTTTGAAAACTATGCCAAGCTTTACGAATCTTGGCATTAATGGTATGCAGTACTTTAGTATTTAATATAAGAAAAGGTTGCTTGAGCAGCAATAAGCGTACACTTATTATTGACATTGTTCATGAATGGAAGGCATTTTCTCAAATCACATGGAATTTTTGGTTTAAAAGACTTGCATTACGAAACTTTATTTTCTCTTCTAAAGCCACTGAAGAAAGTTTGATTTCTTTTATACAAATAATATAGTTTTGAAAATTACATTTACACCGAAACCTCATTTCTAGAATGGACATTTACCTCTTTCTGAAATTTAGAGCCAACTAGTCTTGCAAGAGTTCAATGATGTTTATAGCTTGATTCATATTGAAAATAAATGGAGAAAGTGTCCATGGGACACAGAAAATGCCCCTGCTTGCATATAACATTATAAAGGGCATAACTCCAGAACGGTAAACGTGACGACACCCAAATTCGAACTTTATCTGTGTTTTGTGGTAATAAGCATTGTGTACAAGTTTCATAACATTTGGTTGATGCAAACTAAAGTTAGAGAACGGAAACCAATTTTGAGACATACGTACGGACAAGGATAATACTTAATGCCCCCTCCAATGACGGCAGGGGCATAAAAAATGATGAAAGTTTGGCTGAAATGCATATTCAGGACGAGAACATGATAATGTGAGAGTTATATAAACCCTGCTTTGTACTTGATCAGCATGCTTGGCTGGATCTTACACATGCTAGTTCACTAGGTAACAGTCCACAGGAAGACATGTCGCCCTACATAGACACATTATTCTTACTCCAAGCCGACTAGTCTTCCATCTTTCTCCTAAATGCTGCCTGCTATGTGGAGAAGCAGCAAATACCAATTTTCAAGTCTTTGGTGTGACCCTGTTAGGGATCAAACCCCTGACCTTTGTGAAAGAAAAGGCACATCTCATATAACCATCATTTTGGCAGATATATAGTCTTGTGAAGAGAGGTTTTTTAACTAGAGGTTGATCTGCAGGAAATTACTTTTCTATTCAAGTAAAATGGTCTCATTAAGGTCCGTTTCAATCTATCTGAAATGTTACATTGAAACAGAGAAATGACCACACTAAAACCAGAATTATTTTTGGGGGAATCAGGAGCTTACTTATAAAATGGCTGTTTTGAAAACCAAAAACCAAAACTTTTTCTTTTCTAACAATGACTACTTGGTTTAAATTGTCATCAAAATAGTCCACAAAAACATAAGGGTGAGGGGGCAATAATCTGTAAATAACAAAGAACAAAATATATATATTGTAATTCTTTTATTTTTTCATGATTCAAGCAATACAAAACCCCATGAAGCTGGCATCCTTCTGTGATGTAGGATTAGTATTACAAATACAACCTTTAAACTATAAATAATGCAATGAATCCATCCCATCCCAGGAAAGCATCTTGTTTACATATTTCTTGTTTAGTTTGGGGGAAAAACATTTCTGTATTGTGCACCTAATATGAACACATTTACTTTGTAAAAAAAAAAAGAACATTTTGTTATGTAAAACAGACCAATTTCGATATAAAATGCCTCAAAACAGTTAATCTTATCTTATTACAATATTTTTGTTCAAAACAACCTACCAAAAGTTTACAAGTTATATTTTAGCATGCCACTATAGGGGTCTAGCAATTACATTCATATTATAATAGAACTACAATTATTGTTTGCTAAATGCCCAGCTACATGTAAAAAGTTAAGTTTTTGCTGAATTAATTATAAAGTAATTTTTAAATAATTTATTTAAAGAAAAACAAAATCACCAATGAAGAAAAAAACAGCAGACTACAACGTGACATACTAGCTGCACAAGTGAGAGGACACAACACTTGGTTTCATATCTGAAAGCTGATTAACATATAAATGATAATGATTTAACAATTTGTTTAACAATTATATATATTATCTATTATGGCTTAAAGCAAAGAGCAGAAAAAAAATAATAGATTAAAAAATTTAAATAGTAATAAAAACATAACAAATTGGTTTAATGATGGATCTAGGATCTTTAAAATGGGGGATCACTACGGTCAATAAAAACAAGTTTAACTTAAAAGTGGACACTAATTTACATTGTCTACATACAAAACAAATAAAAAAGCTTTATATACAAAAACTAAATAATGCACTTTGTCCCCATATTCACTTGAAGATTTGACAAGTCTCTCAATTTTGTTCACATTTATTCCAAGTTTTTGATCTTTATGATGTGGGTGAAATACTCACTCTTCCATACAACGTAAGCACAGAGCTACTCTGTAGAGACAACAGTCAACATGAAAATGTAGAAATTATGTTTTGATATTGTTTATCCCACATCAGCGTTACATACAAGGCCACCACATTACTTTGGAAGGAATCTCATCTACTGACTTCACCATTTATAGAGATAAACATTTATAGGAACTTAAATTTGAGCAAAAGAAATTTACTTAAATTTATTTATTCTTAATTTCATTCTTGGATAACATATTAAAATTTACTGGCTCAATCTCTCCGGTCCGATCCTGTTAATTCTATAACATAAATATGAAAAACAATTAAGATGTGAGATTCCTAACAAAGCGGTTTAACAAAATGTCCAATTTATTTGCGTTTTAATGTAAATATTCCTTTCTTTTTGTGTTCTTCTTTTTTCTCTGTTTCCATTCTAGCTGGTAGTGTTTGAGACTTAGTTGGCATTCTGGAAGTTCCCTCTGCACCAGTTCCTTGGCTTATCATCTGTATCCATTGTTCCATTTCAACCTGAAAATAACAATTGTATATTGTATATACTGTAAATTCAGAAATTATTGCGATATTATTATTAATGCAAAATAAGCAACAGTATCAGGTTGGCAATAATAAAAATTTGCATTCATAATTTCAGTAGTGATTTTCCTTCAAAAAATGTTTGCAATCCCACTAAATAGATTAGCAATAATAAATACACACATTAATCAAAAATCTATAGAACCATTTATTAACCTAATGTTTTAATACACATCAACTTCTTAAAAAGTATTAATATTTTAAGATGTTTAAAAAATTAAATGTTTTTTTTAAATCAAAGCTGTTAATTATGGGTGTTGAATTAATTTTTAGGCATTATTTTATCAAATTAAAATGAAAGCAAATTAAATACCTCATCTTTAGCTTGGAAGAGATATTCTCCACCGTTTGGAAGGTGGACACGCAAGACAAATGGTCGTTTGGTGTAATCTGTAGCCCTATTACATTTAGCATTATCTAAAACTATTGCTGATTCATGATGAACTCTATTTTCAGGGTCCTGAAATAAATAAGTATGTTATTATATACCATAAATACAGAAATTAAAGAACCTTAGTGAGCGCACTCACATACCCCACGTCCCCACATTGTCACTGGAGAAATAAAATAACTGTAAGAAAAAAAAATTGTATAATTGAATCATAATTTCCTGTCGATATGCACATCTACATAGTATGTCCTTATTATCTAAAAAGGTTTCAGGAAATTCTGTTGTGTGGTTTCAGAGGAGTTGCGATGACAAACTGTTGCAGTAGTATATTGAAGCAAATAAGTTCAAAGGCGTAACTCCTAGAAAAAAAATTGAATCGTAATTTCCTGTCGATATGCACATCTACATAGTATGTCCTTATAATATAAAAAGGTTTAATGAAATTCTGTTGTGTGGTTTGAGAGGAGTTGCGATGACAAACTGTTGCAGTAGTATATTGAAGCAAATAAGTTCAAAGGGGCGCAACTCCTAGAAAAAAAATTGAATCGTAATTTCCTGTTGATATGCACATCTACATAGTATGTCCTTATTATCTAAAAAGGTTTCATGAAATTCTGTTGTGTGGTTTGAGAGGAGTTGCGATGACAAGAAACAGGACTGACGGACAGACAGACAGATGGACAGGTCAAAAACATTATACCCTCCACAACTTTGTTGCGTGGGGTATAATAAATAAGTTCAAAGGGGCGCAACTCCTAGAAAAATAAGCATTCTTAGAGTATTGCATGGCAATACATAGTCCCCTACCAGGTAAAAATTCATTATACTGGAACAAAATGCTAACTTGTTCTATAACTTGTCATGGTGTAAACAAAAAGAAAATATCAAGTCAATATCTTCAAGCATGACTAAAAACAGTGTGGAAAACTGAATATATGAGAGAATTTTTTCAAGTCCAAGGACCATAACTCTGCACAAAATTATCAGACTGAAACAAAAAAATTTGAACTTGATCTGTAACTTGTCATGATAAAACTATATACCATTTGTCAAACAATATCTTCAAGCATGATGAAAAAAAGTGTGGAAAACCTATAACACTCTAACATTAGATATGATTAATAGTTCTCTAAAATTAGATATGATGTAATACAATGTATATCTATTTTCAAATTACAATCAAATATAATTAATAGTTCCAAATATTTTTCTTCATTTGTCACAAACTAATATAGATTTATAACTTATCTATAAAATGTCAGCAACTTTTATCTACACAATGTAATGTAATGAAATATATACCTTAATAAAAATAGATTATTATCTAATTAAAGGATTTCACTTAATAAAAAATACATATATATATACATGTAGCATTCAGAAAATTAGTTTATACAAAATAACATATAAACCTGCAACAAAATTCCTCAAACAATTTACCACAGAATGTCTTTTAAAAAATGTGTTATCTCCCTTTGTACAGATTATATGGTTTAACATAGTACTCTAACATTAGTTATGGAGTTTTTTTATGGACCATAACTCTGGACTAAATCATCAGAACGGAACAAAATTCGAACCTGATCTATAACTTGTCATGATAAAACTATATACCAAATATCAAATCAATATCTTCAAGAACGAAGAAAAAAAGTGTGGAAAGCTGAGTTGCCGGACTGACGGATGGACAGACGGACAGAGTGCAAACCTAAAGTCCCCTTCGACTTCGTCGGTAGGGGACTAAAAACTGAATCGTAATTTCCTGTCGACATGCACATCTACATAGTATGTCCTTATTATCTAATAAAATGCTTCGCTGAGCGCAGCCTGATACGACCGCAGAGGTCGAACCCTGAACAGTTGGTGCAAGTTTGGACACAATATTCAAGCTTGATACTGTCTGAATTTGGATTGTGATCAAATTTTTGACATAATATAGGTTTCTGACACAAAATAAGTGTGGTGAATTATCTAAAAATGTTAAATGGGTTAAAAAATTTGTATTAAATTTCAATTAAAGATTTCTTGCTATTGCGCAATACTGTGCAAAAGAAGATTTCTTGCAATTGCGCAATACTGTGCAATTCAATATTTCTTGCTACTGCGCAATACTGTGAAATTGAAGATTTCTTGCTATTGTGCAATATTGTGCTATTGGATATTTCTTGTTATTGCGCAATACTGTGCAATTGAAGATTTCTTGCTATTGCGCAATACTGTGCAATTGAAGATTTCTTGCTATTGCGCAATACTGTGCAATGGAAAATTTCAAATGGAATTTATTTATAATAAAGTTTTTGTTAAATTTCCAATATACATAATTTAAAAGCAGTTTAGGTGAGATAAACAAAAAAGCTTCATCAGCAACATTTTATATTGGCAAATTTCCAATGGAATTTATTAATAATAAAGTTTTTGGCAAATTTCCAATATACATAATTTAAAAGCAGTTTAGGTGAGATATTCAAACGAGTTTCAATTACCAACCTCACACTGCCTTTTAAATTATGTTTTGTACTTAAGTAATTGTCCATTAACCTGGAAACCCTTTTTCCCCCTTTTTTGCACCTTATTCCTTAACGGTTTGAGCCATAACTCCCAAAGACAATTCTTACCATCCCTTTGTGGTGTTCCAATATCCAAAATCTAAATACATGGTTAGATTCAGCATATCAAAGAACCCCAAGAATTCAATTTTTGATGAAATCAAATAAAGTTCAATTTTGGACCCTTTAAACCTCAATGTGGACCAATTTGATAACCGGGCCCAAATATAAAAAATCTAGATACATGGTTAGATTCAGCATATGGAAGAACCCCATATATTCAATTTTTGTTGAAATCAAAGAAAGTTTAATTTTGGACCCCGATTTGGACCAACTTGAAAACTGGGCCCATAATAAAAAAAACTAAGTACATGTTTAGATTCAGCATATTGAAGAACCCTAAGAATTCAATTTTTGTTAAAATCAAACTAAGTTTAATTTTGGACCCTTTGGACCTAAATGTAGACCAACTTGAAAACGGGACCAAAAATTAAGAATCTAAATACACAGTTAGATTCGGCATATCAAAGAACCCTAATAGTTCAATTTTTGATGAAATCAAACAAAGTTTAATTTCGGACCCTTTTGGCCCCTAATTCCTAAACTGTTGGGACCAAAACTCCCAAAATCAATCCCAACCTTCCTTTTGTGGTCATAAACCTTGTGTTAAAATTTCATAGATTTCTATTTACTTATACTAGAGTTATTGTGCGAAAACCAAGAAAAATGCTTATTGGGCCCTTTTTTGGCCCCTAATTCTTAAACTGTTGGGACCAAAACTCCCAAAATCAATCCCAACCTTCCTTTTGTGGTCATAAACCTTGTTTTTAAATTTCATAGATTTCTATTAACTTATACTAAAGTTATAGTGCGAAAACCAAATGTCTTCAGACGACGACGACGATGCTAACGTCATACCAATATACGACCGCGAAAATTTTGCGGCCGTATAAAAAGGTTTCATGAAATTCTGTTGTGTGGTTTGAGAGGAGTTGCGATGTCAAGAAACAGGACTGACGGACTGACGGACGGACGGGTCAAAAACATTATACCCTCCACAACTTCGTTGCGTGGGGTATAATAATGGTGGTTTTTATTAATGCACTATTTAACAGGCTGTGTATAAACGTAAATTAAACAGCTGTGCAAGGAACACAAGATTTGCCCGTCATATACATATTAAAATTGTTACAAGATTAAAGTGTAATATTATAGCCATTCAATCTGAAATTGCCCTTCAAAGAAACTTGCAAGAGAATATCCTAGGCATGTAAAAATTGCCTTAAATTTGACGGTCAAACAAGTCTGAAAAGTTTCAAAATCAAATAAATTGGTTTCTCCAATCTCAACAACACGTTTGAAGCATTATAGATTTAGTTTGAAAATTGCCAACTTATTATCTAAGAATGTACTGACCTGTTTAGCGACTTTCTTGTCTTTGTAACAGGACAGTGTATTACCATGTAGCACCACATGTACTTTGTCCCAGGATCTGTAAAACATCAAAAGATATGTAATTTTTTTCTCGAATTCTTAGCCGATTCATCCTTTTCCTGACCTGTTGATTATTTTTATTTCATCAACGTGTGGCTCGTTTGATCTCAGTTCTTCATTGGTCAAAATTCAAATATGACATAAATTTTTCTGCTTTCCTCTGAATTTCCTATTGTGGCATGAAAAAAGGCAACCATGCCTAATGACGTCACATGGAAAAAACACATCTTTTTGCAGATCAATCGAAAAGAAGAAATAAGATTGTCTGCATATCGTCTAAAATCATTAGAGATACAGATTCTACCACCACATCTCGTGCAATACAATATTTATCAACTCTCAACAGTTAAATTTTAAATATTAAATTTGAAAATTTAACTGTTGAGTGGATAAATATCGTATCACGCTCGATGTAGTGGTAGAATCTATATTCACATAGTTAAAAAAAAAAATCAATACAAATGTACAAAAACACAACAGTACTGTGGTAATGTCTTTTCCAGATATTAAATATGAAAGATAAAACCTGATGACAAATACTTTAATTACTTCCTTCATTTCTAAAGGCATCAAGCTCAAATCTTAAGAGTACTTTTCCCAACCCCTTTAATGCATTCTTTATGGTGTAGCCTTAAACAAATAGAAATGCTTATAAAAATCATGAATTTTTTGAATTTTCGTTTCTTAAGCATAATGATTGGCTCGAGCAACATTAACATTTTGATTGTTTGTTCAGCAATTCTTAGTAGAAATCCAATCCAACAATATATGCCCAAATATGCCATGTTGAATAAAATTATGCATACCTGCTCTGGGATCGTTTGCCTTCTGCAATCCAATCATGTTTACGAGTTAATGTACCCTCCTGGTGTACAGCCTCACTAGCACTAGCTGATGGTTCTGTAAATGTTCACAAGAAAACATTAGAAAATTATATAATCATTAACATCATTTGAAGGAACACAAGGATAATGTCAAACAGATACCTGGAATATTGATATTTTTTAGCAAAGATTTTACATTTAAAATAAGACAAAATGCACAACTACACTGCTAACAAGACAATACTTTACAATACCATGCAGATCTCTACTGCACACATATACATAAGTGTGTTTGAAGAACAAAGAATATAGAAAGGAATTTTACAGTGCAAAAGAAGTAATGTATAAAGTGAATTCTTGTCAAACAACATGACAGACATATTTACATTAGAAATCTAGCAACTACAATATCTGCTCAAGAAGTATTCTTGGTTATATAAACCTTAACTCATGCAAATTTATCTTTATGTCTTTATGACTTTTAGTGTGGACGTTTTACCTTGTCCTAGGAAAGCTGGCAAAGGTTCATCTTTTTTACGAGAAAACAGTTTCCCAAATGGTGATTTGGAACGTGATCGTTTCTTCTCTGGCTCTATCATAGAAACTGACATTTATCAGCATGAAATGCAAGATCATGCAGCCAGTGCCAGCAATAAAGCCACTAACCTAAGCTAACTGTCACCCTGTCATGCTTTGGTCATTGTATTATAATAAAAGCTTTGTGTAATAAAAATTAATATCTACTAAAGCCTTTCAGTTTAATTGATTTTATTGCAAATAAAATATGAGTTCTTTGAAATATAACAGAATGTGATTTTTTTTTATTCCAAATTGTTTTTCTTTAATTAAAAGTAGGAATGTTCCTTTTTACAATTTCTCTTCCAACAGTCAACATTACCTTAATTATATAATTTATTTTTCATGCTAAGAAATAAATGGTTGACCAAAGTTCATAAATAAATCTTTTATCTTTAGAAAATAGGCATTTTTTCCCTTTAATCATATTGATCGTCTCATTTTAAGTAATTATGGTCATTTATCAAATAAATGAATGTGGTTATTTCAGGTATCTCTTCTTCCCCCCTTTAAATTGACTCATAATTTTTTTTAACAACCTTTCCTTTTTCTGCAGTTGAAAGGAAAAGTTGTGTACAGATAAACCCAACAGAAACTAAAAAATAGAAAAGAAGAGAAGACATCTTGAGGGTAACAGAGACTTCAACATATTTTGACTTCAGAAATAATTGTATATCATATGTTCTCTGCCATATCAGAATATTTTAATTATTCAAGGATAAGTAATCTGATCAAGTTGTAATAGATAGAATTACCCCAAAAAATTTAATCAATCAGGAAGGAACCATTTGTTATAATTTAAGAGTACAGAAGGGCTTAATTTAACTGTTGAGTTTTCAATGCACATTTTAACACTATCATATTCTGGACGGTGTTAAAAAGCAAGCATTTGTATTTCATTCAGATGATATTATTAACTAACCCTTTTTTTAAGTATGTAAAATTCTATTTTCTATTTTATAGCTGAACAAGCAAAATTATAGTTAATTGCTGTTTATTTAATGGGACAAAATCTATTTATATTGCTAGTGTACATGCAGTTCTAATATAAAATCTCCTTCTCAAAATAAGAATATTAATATTCAGAAACAAGTTCCTTATGAACACTGTTTCTTATCAGAATGTTAATTAAAATAAAAATAAGGAAAATATATAACAGCCTAACAACGCAGGAAGCTAATAAATAAAATTGTGTAAGCATTTAAACACATATAAATATGACTGAAAGATATAAATAACAGAAGAAAATATGTATCTTATAAATAATTATGGTTCAATACATTAAATAATAATATATTTCAACTTTCTTATACAGCTAAAATTAAAACAAATTCTATAGAAAATTTTCTGGTTGCAGAAATTAATAAAATTAATTCTATAGAAAAACTTAGTAAAAATTAAAACAGAGTCAAATGCAAAAGATTACTTTTAAATTATGTTTAATTAGTATGAAAAATATAATCTATAATGAATAAAATAACTATAAAAAAGATAGGTTATATGTTGTGTTAATTCATTTGTCAAAAGTAAAACAGTTAAAAATGTGCTATGAAAATTAGCTCCCTGAAATTCAAAAGTTAATGGCATCTCTATCATACATGTTCAATGGGTATTTACAAAAAGCTGTGATGTGATTAGGGAAGTTTAGTGTGTTACCAATAGTACAGGTAACTTTCAGGTATTTTATATCAACACATCAGGTTATACTTGAAAAGGTATCATTCTTTTATTTGTTTGATATTATTAACCAAAAACAGAATTATTTGCATTTAACAAAAACTTAAAAATATTTACTTAAATTTCCTTTAAAATTGAACCCCCGTGCAGTTTCAACTCTTTCCAAACACTTAATTCCTTTGGAAAAAGTTTATTTCTTCAAAATTAAAACACTTCAAAATAATAAGAAGAGTGATTATGACCCACAATACACCACTACAATACTAGCTCTGGTTATATATGTTATATGTTGTGTATTTGAGTCTTACTACTAGGACTTGGTTTTGGGCTAGCTTTCGAACTTGCCCTTCCAGCTCGACGTGGTTCACCTTGAAGATTTGAGGATACAACAGTAACTGGTACTGAAACATCAAAGCAAAGCATGCAAACTAAGGGATAAACAATAAACAGAAAACAGAAAAAGATGAAAAATGAAAGTAAACATAGCTTACTTTTTTACTGACGACATACTTTTAAAGCTAACTTTAATTGACAAGTTTCAAAAGAAAATATTTATTTAACAACAGAGACCCCAATTTGAACTGTTTTATCAATTTTCTTTACTATCATATGTAAACTTTTTTGAAACAGTCTAAGTGCTTTAATTAAAAATCATAGGTAAAGGAAATATGTTCATATGCAGTTAAGATCTGTATTTGAGATGCTTTCATTTCCTCTTTTCCTTTTATCTTTGCAAAATGCATTAAATGCATTTGATTTCATGCAATTTCATTTTCATATAACATTCACCCCTAAATATTAATGCTGCAAATATTCTATTATTTGCAGTATTTCAGATCAACAGATTCTGTATCAAAAAGACTGATGAAAATAGTTTAAAGAAGAATATAAAAGTATAAAAGAGGAAGGTTTAACAGTAAAAGAAGTTAATATGTAAGTAAGGGAAGATATATATTATGTAAAACATACTCTGTTCTACTGGTGGTTGGTCTTCACCGGTACTAGAAATTGGCATATCCGGTTCTGATATGACAACAGTAGGTTTCTGTGCCTCTGAATTTAAGGCTACTTCATCTATAGACACAAACAAACATTCATGCAACAACTAAAATCTACTACATCAACCATAACCAAAGGTGCTTAACAATTAACAAACAGTGAAGTTAACACTCTTCTCAGAAGCTATGGTGATGAAAGCAATTACTAAAATCTAAATCTTTTTTTCTTTTTTCTTTTTTTTTTAATAATATTGTTTTTTTTCTTCTTCCATTAACTCATACTTTGACAATTTTTATTTCAATAGCTTCTGAAAGATGTTAAAATGAAAGAATTATTTTAATGAAATATTAAACACATAAGTGGTTTTAACAACATGTAAATTGAGATAACAAACAAGTATTAATACAGTTAACTCTCGTTGTCTCGAACTCGGTCGACTCGAAACTTCGGATGAGTCGAAGTTTTCTCGTGGTCCTGAACTTTGTTCCATATAAATATATGTATTTTGACTCCTGATGAGTCGAAACTGGATAGGTCGAAATTTCGGTTGAGTCGAACTGAATTTACGGTCCAAAGGTTAACGAAAGCATTCAAAATTCATTATTTATCTCGAACTAATACACATATGTCAAAACATGACCTCCAGGATTTAAAAGGATTGCAGAGTTACTCTGACAATACACGTTTAATTAAATTTCCGGTCACTGACCACTGTATTGATTTATGACATGCTATTTCCACGAGTGTTTACCTAAGATTATCTTTTATCACCATGATAAATAATTAGTGATACATTATTAAAGTTTATGAACAATTATCTAAAATGTTTTAAAAACAATTAATTATCGTGATTAACACTGATGAGCTTTGATGTGTATAAAGTGGGGATTAAGACTTCCGTTAGTGATCACCTAAAAACTACTCAATCGGCGTCTTTAATCTTTTTGTATTTTCTCTTGAAAAGAAAGATTGAGATAAAAGAAAATGAAAAGAAAAAGAAATCAAAATTTTCTAAAATCTCTTGTGTCCGAGAATAAACAATTTTGTCTACTTTAAATGACTTCTAGATAACGCTAAGATCGATTGGAAATTACTCTCTCAGACAAAAGCTACAGGGAAAATTGTAACTGTTCAAAGAAATAATTAAATAAGTGAAGACAAAGTTATTATAATAATGAAATTTAATTATTTTTAACATACAAATACATCGATCTGAGACCAGAATATCGATCCCATTCCCATATTCATCCAGATTTATTTTTAGCTTTACCAAGCTAAGCAAGAGTTGTGTCCCTTGGTCTGTCAAACTTCAGGTTTTCGTTTGAGTCGAACTACGGGTATCTCGAAATATTTCTCTTGTCCGGCTGACTTCGAGATAAAGAGAGTCGACTGTATAAAGAATATTTTTAAAACATAGTGAAGTAAACACAAATACAGGTCTGCAAGATTACAATCAACTATCTCTACACCTAATTTCATTTAAAAATATTTTTCTTTCGACATCAAATGACTGGCAGATAAGGAATGTTAAATTTAAACTAAGAGAAAGCTGTTGTCACAGAGTTTCCCAAATGTTGCTGAACATTGTTGTAGTGTAGAAGAGGACTTACATGAAATATTGTTTTATTATAATATCAGATTTACAAGAAATTGACTTACACAAACCAATATTTTATCAAATTCCCTAGGTCAATGTGACAAAAATGTTGTTTAATCAATTATCTATTAGAAGATATTTTAATATATCTTAAAGGTAAAAAGGTAAGATTTTAAATAACATTTATAGTCTTGCAATACCTGTTTAAATGCACACAAGTGAAAATTAGAACATTAACATATATATTTTTTACTACAGGGAATTAATCAGATACAATGTCATAATTGCTTCAAATTACTGAAAATTGTACAAATATTTTTGTTAATTCCCATTGTGCTTCAACACCTCTACACTAAAGGTACAACCAAAAACCACCCAAATTAATCATAACACCAAGTTTAAATAAAACAAAGTCATTTTATGAAGTCAGTTATCATTGCTTTCAAAATTGAGTAAATATGTAATGTTTCTATAATGACATTGTTTTATTTTACTATGAAAAGAAAAAATTATGACACAATAGAAAAGAAAATACATTCAACAAACAAGCAGCCTTAAATATTCAACATGCTCCAACCAGCCAATTTTTAATAAAGAATTAGTGTTTAATGCATCGATTACTGTATTCTCAAAGTAAAATTCACACTAAGATAAAAGTACCAAATCTCAGATAGAAGTGTTTGTCAAGAAGTAGGTACATGCAAGTCCCAAAGGGTCTGAAAAATAGAGGGGAAACTCATAACTATGCTATTTCACCTCTTGGAATAGTAGACCCTCTAGGTAGAGTAGAGGTCTGTTTTGGTGGCTCCCTTGAAGGCCCTGTACAAGGCAAATTGTTATAAAGTTAATAAGCAGATCAATTTCCAAGTCCCTTTGTTATCACCACATCAGTTGGATCATCATAATGAGGGTGTAAGAATGCCATATAAATGTATTTATACATTATAGCAGAAGAAGACTATATTAAATGAACTCCTTCATTTGTTGTATGGAGTTCATAGGGCAATATTAGTAAAAGCAAGAGAACAATAGGCAGAGTTTAAGATTGTAATTACAGTGTAAAAATATCTGAAAGGGAATTTATAAGAATCCAATCTGTCACTGAAATCTCTGGTATTTTTTTTTTGTGGCTTTTCTTCATCTAAATTCCAACCATTTCACAGTAATTACTGTATTACTATCCCCAATATACTGTTAGTCCGACTGGTCTTCTGTTCACAGATCACCTTTCTTTGATTTAAGTCTCCCGCCTCTTGATGTATGGTTTCCTGTTCATGGCACTTATCATGCTTATCCTGTCTTAATTTTTTTTTCTCAAATCATTATGCTATATTACAGGCCACATTCAAATATTTTACATGCCTATGTATATTACCTGGTTCAGCTTGAGCTCCATCTAGTTCATCTGCTTTAGCAATATGTTCATCTGATACAGCTTGAATTTCACTTTCTACTGGAGCAGTGACTACAGGTTCTACTATTGGTTCTGGTGTTGGTCTGCAAGATGTCAAATCAAATTATAAAAAAGTCAGTGGCTGTCTTGTGGGTCATATCTTAATAGTAAATTGTTATTTAAAGGATTTCAGGGTGATGGTAGATCTTTGATAGTGTATGTTAACATTCATTCACAATCTTTTTCCACTTGGTGAAGATCTTGACATATTGAAGAGACTTTTCTATTGTTGAAAACTATGTTGTCCCCTAGATGTTTTGTTGGGTGACCGTCTTATTGGTGTATACCCCATTTTTTATTCAGTTATAATTTTACCAATAAAAACTCATTAATTATAATTTATTTCCAAATTTACAAGAAATTTGAATAATACCAGAGAATGGCAACTGGAAATACCATCTTTTTGAAGGGGCATAAAACTATTATTCAGAATGCAAATGCATAACAAATGCTGAAACTTCTCTAAGATTAGTAATACATTTTCAGATTGCCACCCTTGGGAATCATGTGTATAAATGATCCTTATAACTGATCTATTACAGTTTTAAATTATTTCTTTTTGAGTTAAATAAAAAAAAAAATTAAAAACAACTTACGGTTTTGGTGGTGGTAAAAATTCTGCAATCAGCTTCCTTCTTCTTTCTTCCTTTTCCAATCTGTATTTCTCTGGGTCATCTTTTTCTTTTGCCCTCTCTTTCATTTCAAACTACAATGAAACCCAATCATTTTTCAAACTGTTTCATCAAATTAAACTGGACAGTGTTAATTTGACAAAAAAAAAGTACCAGTTTTCTAAATAATATAAGCAAAAATATTAATGAAGTCATGTTTTGGTTTAGGAAAATGTTAATCTGTTATGGGTAAAATCCAGAAAATTACTAGTATTCCCTTAAACTAGTTCTGATTCATACTCTTTATCCAGTATTTAGCGCTTTCTCAAAAGAATTAAATAAAAAGTTGTAATTTCATGATTTTCTACTTACTTAATTGTGAATTTATAAAGTAAAAAATAGCAGGTACAATATTAAAGATACAAACACAATGATGGTGATGAGAAAAACCATATCTTAACGTTTTCATTAATTTTGGTGCAAAATATGGGATCACACATTTATTTGTTTACCTGACATTTGAACCAGTGAATTGCAAATATTTATCTACCGAACAGCATAGTTGTCAGACTAGTCAGAAGGTCCAGCACATTTCTGGAAGCCTCCTAGTTTTTACACTACTCGTTATTGAATACTTACTGTAGTTAATCTTTCTAAGGCTATAAACCTCTCCTCTTGTGTGGCTGCTGCTTTTTCAAATGCCTCATGTTTCTTTATCAAGATCTCTACTTCATCTAGATTTTGCTGTACAAATATATAAAAAAGAATAATACATTTGTAATAAAAATTCAAATACTTTTCCAAATCTGTATTTCCGATTTATAATTCATTTTTATTTGTGAGTACTCGTCTACTTGTTGGTTTAACCTAGAATTTCTGTGCTCATCAAAATACAAATTTACAATAGGTTTGTTTGCAGAATTTGTAAAAAAAAAAAACCATAAAATCATGATATCCAGTATGGAGGAAAACACAATCCTCAATCTACTTTAATAAAATAACTTCTTGAATAGCAAACAATTTCCAGTATTCAGACAACTCATTAGTATAAACACTACACATCTTTAAGCAATAGGAATATCAGTAATAGTAAACTTACACCTAAATCTTGGTTATTTAAGTATGTATCTTGTGCCATCAACCATGCTTCAGCTACTGATGCATCTCTGGCAAACTGGTATACTTCCAAAACTGAAAGAAAAACACAATCATATCTATACTGTATCAAAAGGGAAAAACTTTATCGAACTTAAATAGTAAAATTTTACATATATATAAATCTAATTCACTTACAGCTATAACCATTCATGTTTAAACCAATTTCATTTGAATTGCTCAGGTATACCAAGATTGAACAAAAAGTTGTTGAAAATATTGTGAGTTGTTGAAATCAAAATTGTTCCAGAAAAGAGCTTGATTTAGGTGACTTAATTTACAAGTTAACAGCTTTCCACTTAAGTAATTTTGCTTCTAAGAAATTATTCGAATCAATCACTTGCAAGAAAAGAACGTTATAATGCCTCCTAAAGGTATATAGATTGTATTAGTGACATTGATATGTGGAGGTTATTCAAAAGTTTGCAATTGTATGGATTACTGAGGGGTATTTGCAAATGTGCTTTAAAACGTATTTACAGATTATGATATAAAAATTATTTTTTGAGAATATACTTACTAAGTTGTAAATATTCCCATCTTTCTGACCAGTTATCAGACATGTCCTCTCTTCTTGTAGTCAATGCAATTAATTTTTCTCTCACCTAAAAGGGAAACAATAAGTCTTATTTTGTGCATGCTTATACAATTTCATTTGCCATTTATTTTCAAAGAGAGAACACTAATCTTATATTACTCCTCCTCTCTGAATGCATCAATCCAAAACTTTATCAGAATGCATGATACGGTAAAGAACAAATTCCATGTAACATGTGTAAACAATGTAAAGAACAAATTCCATGTAACATGTGTAAACAATGTAAAGAACAAATTCCATGTAACATGTGTAAACAATGTAATTTATGAATTCACAATTTTGGCTCTACAACTTCGTACTTGATTTCGCTTTCAAAATGTCTGTCATACATAATTATAAGCCTGGTATCTTTGATGAGGTTTTAACATTTCTATTTTGACTTTCACTTGGATTAAGAATAGGCGTTGTGTCTTACCTCATCAGATCTGTAATGTTTTCTGTCAAGTAAATCTCTGCCCAAGTTCAAACAGATAGCAAAGTTCTCTTCCCTAGCATCAATCTCTGCCTTTAAACTTTGATGGTTGTTCATTAATAATTCTACACCAGACACATCTCTAAATAAGTAAGATAAAATATTTCAATAAACTGTTAACACAGAGATATGTCTTGCCTTTTTGTAATTTTGTTAATTTTGTTAATAGCAATACTTTAACATGTAAGTTATGCAAATATTCAAAGTCAATAAACCATGACTGAAGGTATACAATCATTGACTGCTAAAACAACTCATAAAATACCATTGACTTATCATAAGTCGTTCCCTTTAAACAAACCTAAACACAAACATTAACTTGTAAACTATGTAAAAGTTTCAAAGTCAATGAACCATGATCAGGGGGTGGGGCTATATAAACTCCATGGAAACGAGACTTGCAAATGCCAATAAATTTGCATACCAAATATCATTGACTCAACATTAGCGGTTTGTCTTAAACTGATCTAATCACAAAACTAAAACATGTAAACTAAGCAAAAGTTTTAAAGTCAATAGACCATGACTGAGGGGGCGGAGCCAAATAATCTCCATGGAAATGAGATATGCCAATGCTTATACAACTGCATACCAAATATCATTGACCTACTACTAGTGGTTCCCCATAAACTGACCTAATCACAAACTAATACATGTAAACTAAGCAAAAGTTTCAAAGTCAATAGACCATGACTGAGGGGTAAGGGCCAAATAATCTCCATGGAAATGAGATGTGCCAATGCTAATGCAACTGCATACAAAATATCATTGACCTACCCTAGTGGTTCACCATAAACTAGACCTAATCACAAACTAATACATTGTTGACGCCGCCGCCGGAAACAGAATACCTGTCTCGCTTTCTGCCTCCGTCAAGGCGAGACAAAAACTAGTGCATATACATTAAAAATAAGACCATCAAGTTGTATCGTGCTACCTTTCATCAGGTGTTTATAATGTACAAGAATTCCTGTATTTTTTTTTCTTTTGTCCTCCCTTGAATTACACCATTTCCTTTCCAGTTTACATTTCTTTGGAAAAAGGAATGGTTACAATGTTGGATATACAGTTCAAAAACATTAGCAATATCTTATTTTTAATTGAAAGTAAATTTTTCAGAGGCAAATTTTATCAAAAAGTGTTCTTCTATAACCCAATGTGCTTGTATAAAGTACTGTAAATTCAGAAATTATTGTGTGCATTTATTATTGCAATTTTTGAAGAATGAACAAAAATGGGAGATTAATTATTGTGATTTCAGAAAAATCTGAATATAAAATTTACAGTAGTTAATATTTCTATTTATACTATTACAGATGGTTTTCAAAACAGTTCCATCAGAGCAACCTTTATTTAAACAGCTAACAATTTTTTAAAGACAGCCTTGTTATTATCTTAATAGCACCGACCACTAGTTTCCGCTTTGTACATGTATGTTGTACTTAATTAAAAATTCGTAAGGGTTCCGCGGAACCCAGTGTCTCGCCTACTTTTGCTGTTAATCGCAGGCTCAACAAAAATGAGGAAAAAAGTCAATAAAAATATTCCTTTAGATACTATCTTTTGATTGTAAGAAGCTTCTGTCAAAGTTTGGTATAAATCCAGGATAGTTTATGAATCTAATAAATGTTTTAAAAACTTTCAACTGCAGACTGTATGTAATGTTAACTGGAAGAAAAACTAAGTCCATTTATAAGTAAAATACGGATAAACAGGTACAAAATTTTAACAAAATTTCCTTCTAGATACTAGCTTTTCATCATAAACAAGCTTCTGTCCAAGTTTGGTACAAATCCAGGATAGTTTAAGAAAGTAATTAAAATTTTAAAACTTTAACCACAGAGTGAATGTATTGTTTCCAGCAGAAAAACTAAGTCCATTTATAAGTAAAATACGGAAAATTGAAATTTTTTTAACAAATTTACTTCTGGATACTATCTTATGATCATAAACAAGCTTCTGTCCAAGTTTGGTACAAATCCAGGATAGTTTAAGAAAGTTATTAAAATTTTAAAACTTTAACCACAGAGTGAATGTATTGTTTCCTGGCAGAAAAACTAAGTCCATTTATAAGTAAAATACGGAAAAAATGAAAATTTTTTTTTAACAAATTTACTTCTGGATACTATCTTATGATCATAAACAAGCTTCTGTCCAAGTTTGGTACAAATCCAGGATAGTTTAAGAAAGTTATTAAAATTTTTAAAACTTTAACCACAGAGTGAATGTAATGTTTCCCGGCAGAAAAACTAAGTCCATTTACAAGTAAAATACGGAAAAACAGGAATTTTATTTTTACAAAATCTACTTCTGGATACCATCTTATGATCATAAACAAGCTTCTGTCCAAGTTTGGTAGAAATCCAGGATAGTTTAAGAAAGTTATTAAAATTTCAAAAACTTTAACCACAGAGTGAATATTTGTGGACGCCGACGACGACGGAATGTAGGATCGCTATGTCTCGCTTTTTCGACTAAAGTCGAAGGCTCGACAAAAATGGTGTTTACCTTGGTTTTTCTTGTGTAGTAATTTGTCTAATGATATCTTCCATCCATAATAACAAGTCTCTAACAAGATTAAAGAACCTATACAAGTCACTAGCATCAGCAAGTTTATTTTTGCGTGATGTAACGTTAAGTTGAAGATTTTTCCATGCATTCACAACTTCTTCTTCACGATAGTTGATTTCCTTACATCTATCACCAGCATAACCTGTTTGTAATTTTACCGATTCTTCTTGTATTGACTGCACCTGTAACAGGAGAATAAAGCCCACAAATTATTTTCATTCTAAATAGACAGTTATCATTTTCAATTTTTAAATACTGAAAGGGTTCCTTTGGAACATACAGTAACAGAATATGTAAGAATTTAAACAATAGGTTCTGAAATCATAAATTTGATCCTGCAAGTGATGAAAAGCCAGTATTACCTATTTAACACTTATGACAATGCAACATTTTCAACTGTAAAATGTGATTCACTTCATGCATGATACTCAAATGAAAGTTTAATGTTGAACATGTAAAACAATCCCTTCAATATATCCACCCTTTTTTTAACAATTCAATATCATAAAGGATTTCTTGAGAGCTTTATCATTCATAAATGTATATATATCTGTATTTTACAAAAATTTCTTCTGTAACTAGGAGCCAGCATTGTGGTTTCTTACTTGTGTTCCTAAGGTAACTAAATCATTTTCAAAGTTGGCATGTTTCCTCTGTAGTGCTGCAACACTCTGGGCATCTCTGCCCAACTCATCTGGGATGTAATTTTGTTTTTCCTATAAAAAAAGAAATACTTGAATTCTTTTCATGTAAATACGCAAAATGATCCCTATCTATTATTTCTTAAATTGTGTATTGGACAACGGTTAATTGGGCAATAAATACACAAAATGTATCTTCTCTGAGGTACATTCCAATAAACACTGACCTTCAGTTGATCAATTTTAAATTTCCTTTTCATCCTTTCAATTCTATTTTCATTCACTCAATATTTAGTTCAACCTTCTAAAGTAAATTTTCATCAGAAAGTTTTACATCAAATGCTATTTCACTAGTGGTATTAAGTCTAATAAATGCATGTTTCTGTTTTCTCTATCCCCTATTTTTTCGTCTGTGCTTTTCCTGAATGTTATCGATTTTTGTAGTTTAGTGGCAGTTTGTGGAAAGTCATGTTTTGGATCCCAAACTGTGACAAACCAAACAAAGACTTCAAAATTAATATTTTCTGCTTCTCCCCTATGCACAAAGCATTTACGAATAATAGTAAAAACTGACTGACTGACTGAGAGTCAGAATAATGTTTTCTGGTAAGCTACATGTTTTCCAAGGGAAATTTTATCTTGAGAACAGATTAAAAATTCCAGATCAGCAGGTAGGTCTAGTACAAAGCCGGCTTCATATTCATATCATAGTAACATGTTCCAATCCTGAATGTGCATGTTATGTTTAACATCAATTCATCCATCCCATTTGTAAACAACTTTATAAATACTTACTAATATTCTTTCTAAAAGATCTTTACAATCGTGATAAAATTTGTGTAATTCCCATGAAGCCTGTAATTGTTGTGTTCGTGTATCTATTAATTCCAGTAAATCATTCCATGCTTCATTTAAATTGTCTTTCCACTCAGCTATAGCAGCTGCATCAGAATGTTCGGCAGCTATTAACTGATCACAATTGTCATATGCAGCTTGAACACGTTCAGAACCTACACTTTCTGTTTCACGAGCAAATTCCTTGAATCTTTCCTTTAACATCTGAAATAAATATAATAGCTTGTAAATTAGGATATAAACAAACCTCATTGTTAAAAATTTTATATGCAAGTAATGGATTTTATTATTTTGATTCCTATAACAGAACTATTTTTTTATTACTACTTTGTGTGACATTCTTTTTCTAGTAGATATTAACATACACTATATAAATGCTTTATTTACAGTGCAGTATATATCTTTCAAATAATGGATGCCCTCACAGTCTCTATAAGATGATGAAGTTGTTATTCTCCTTTCCCAATATTTTTTGGTATATCATGTGTTCATCTCATACATTCAGTATACATTTGTTAGTTCAGTATTTTAAATCCTTACTGCATATATATCGCTGTGGTTATATCTAACTGTACAACAATGCTGATTCTCTATTTTAATCATTAAATAATGTAAAATTAAAAATTATATAAACATATAAACATACTGTGACATGTTCGAAATCCTGGCCTAATTCATGTGATCCTGCAACAATTTCTCTTTCTGCTATCCACTGCATTAAGTCATCAATTTCTCTATTCAGTACATATAATTTCAACACTTCTCCTAATTTATTCTTCCTTTCTCTGGATAAGTCCTTTAAACCAGCATATAATTTATCTACTTGGGACTGTCGTACTGCTATCTGGTCACTGTAGAAGAAAACATTATATTGACAAAATGTCACTTTAACAAAGGTAAGATATCTAAAAGGTAGCAAGGGTATTCATTGATTAGTAGCTATCTACAACATGTGAATCAACCTATGGCAATGGTTTTAAGTATCTCTTCACAAACAGATGCAAAAGTACATGAACAATTATAGTTACCTTGAAACATGGACCCATTTGGAGGCCTTGCTTGTATGAAACAAGAAGTTGTAGGTTTTGTCATGTAAAGTAACCCCACTCCCCCCTTCATAATTCGAAGTATCAGAAACCAAGAATTCCTTGTCTGACATCTTGAAAGTTCTTACAACTGATAAAACAAGACTCAATCTGCTGACCAAATATTTAGTCATTTGGTTCAGTAGTGCATGGGGAAATTGTGACAAAAGTAATTTGTTTGAGAAACGGACTGACATCGAACTCATGAATAAGTGTTTGCAAAATAGCTCCCACTCTTTGAGTGTAGGTATTATTTACCTTAATGCTAGGGTGACATGAAACTGTTGTTCCCTAAGCATACAATAGAAATCATTACTTTTCAGTTTGAAGATACCTTACTTAAGAGCTGTCTTTTTGTTTTATATTTTGTTGATTTTCACAAAAGAGCTAATAAAGCTGCACTGAAGTTAACTGATATTTGAAAAATTTAAATATATCTCAGGAACAAATGCAGCCATGAATGGGTATAAAGACTTGTACTCAACAATTTCATTTTAATGACAATGATTTAGATACCTTTCAGGATGGTCAGTATCAATGAGTGCTCGGCTCTTTTCACCAAGTTGTCGGACAACATCAGCATAATCTTCTACAGCATTTTCTAATACTTGATGTTTCTTCATGAAGTTTTGAGCACCAATTTCATCCTTAGCCCTTTCATCACCCATCATGTAAAGTTCTTGTTCACTCATCCAAGCTTCAGCTTCAGATGCATCATAATAATACTGAAAAGAAATAACTCTTATATAAATTCTGATCATACAAAAAATATTCTTCAGATCCCAAAGAGTAAAATTTGTAATAATTACTACCATTTGTAGTGCAAGTATGAACTTCAGTAAGGAGATTTCATATAAAAGACGAAAAGAAATTATTAAGATGTCAGAAGGGGGTTACCACTTTAGCATAGTGCTATTTTTTCTAAAGTTAAACCAAATTAATTTCAAATACGTAAAAAAATACATACCTGTTGTGCAATATCAGATAAGTGGATTCTATCATTGCGTTTAACAACAGCATCCTTCAGATCTTGCCAGTGATTCAAAAGGTCTTCAATAAGAGCCTTGAATTCCTCTGACTGTGGGTGTCCTTCATCAATGAGTTCTTGTCCAACATCCACCACAGTCTTAATTCTAGGTTCATGATTTTCAATCTCTGTTTGTAATGACTGCAATTAAACAATCAAATGAATTTTACATCATACATTGATTGGTATTAAAGCTATTTTCCTGAATAATACAATTTAACAAATATTCATGTAACACAGGAATACATTCTGACAAATGGATTTAATCTAACTCTTCTTTTGTTTTAAAAATAAAAGAGACTTTAACATAATATTTTAATGAAATAATGTTTAATTTTATTTTTCAGAAAATAAAGATGTTTTCTATTTATACTAAAAGCCAAAAATAAAGATATACATAAATATAATCCACAAATTAGTATAGGATATATGAGTAAATAGTTGTATATAATTGCCATATGATGTCTGTGCCTATAGCAACTTTCAGGATATACCTTAATTGAGTTTTTCTGAATGACATTCTTTGTTACATGATAAAATGATTAAGTGCATCACAGCCAAGCATGATACTGAAATGTTTAAAGCTACTGATTTAAATAGATTTACTGCCTTAACTTATAAAATTCTACATGTATATAAAACATAGAGAGAAAAAAATTGGGTCAGCAAGGTTACTATTTATTTTTGTCCTCTAAAAGTTTAAAAATCATGCTGAAAAAGCAAGGAAGCTTTACTTATCTATTTGAATAAGCAATCAGATTATGTATTTATCATTGTCCAAAGATTTATTATTTTAGCAGCATTGTTATTCTTTTTTTAAAGTATATTATATATATATATATATATATTGATAAATCTGTGCCCTGTGTAACCATATTCTGCATAGCTGTATGTAATACACAAGTGTCTGATATGTTTCATTCTGGTATTATAAGACTTGGAATGTTTAATAATTTATAATTCAAGATTCAATTAAAAAGTCCCATATATATATCTACATATTTCTATAGCAGCTTGAATGAACTACCTTTCTGTCGCCTCTCAATGGTATTTGGTTCTACACACAATATAATAATAATTAACAAGAACAACATCCTCCTATAACATTATTTTGTCATATTTTTAGAATTAATCTTGCACTCTAGAACAACTTGTCAATTTCTGATAACTTCAGTTACTTTATTAAGTTATTTGTAAATATTAATATCCATGATTCAATTAAATTCGATTTGTCAATTTAAAAAGTATGCATACACCTAAAATAACAAGAAAAGAATGAGATACAAATATTTGAATTCCATATTCCTTTTCAATCCACTACTAACCTGATTTTTAGTCACATGCATTTGTACTGTAAGTAAACTATTGCCAAACTGGCTGGATGTGGCTTGTGGCATTTTTTCATTGATCCACAATTTTTCATCTTCTACATCTCTAATAAACTGATGAATACGTTTTACTTTCTGTAATTGCTCTCTACGTTGAACTAATGGCTGCTGTATCTTAGCAAATCTACAATTAATAAAAAAAGCACATTTCAACAGTGAAAAAATCCCATCATCATACACCTTTAAACATGAATGTTAGGAAAATACTTATTTACGTCAGAAAAATGACCAATATTTAAGCAATTCATCAAGTGGTCATGAAGGCTGTACAATGTCTTATTGTTGTTGACATCCTCATTCTACGGTCACTGGTGGATAGTTGTCTCATCTGCAATCATACCACATCTTCTTATTTATATATAAGTTTTTATCTAACCTTTAAATGTCTTTAACCAATCTCTATTTCTGAAAATATTTTTTCTTATGTAGTGAAAGCTAGTAATATCTAAAATTTGGACACGATTCTGAACACAAGAAAGTAAAATAAATACAGCATACAGTTATGTCACACCTTTCATAAGAATAAAATGATGAGAAATATCAATACTCTCTTCTATATACCTTTCAGCGACCAAAGCTTTTCTCTTCTCAATGATGGCTTCCTGTTTAGGGTCAATCTTTCTCAGTATTACAGCCTGCTCATCCAACTCAGTCACTTGTTGTTCTTTCATTTTCATCTGTGACTCCAAAAGCTGTAGACAATAGATAAAATGTTGTTAACTTTACCTTCCATCAATACATTAAAACGTAACTCTATATAATAAGAATAAAAGCAGAAAGGACTTGCAGGTAAAAAGAAATATGTTGGTTTTGATTTAAAAACAAATGTAAACAACAGGAACTCAAGAAGGATTTTGACAGCAATATTAATTTAAATGCTTGTCAATATATTTTAAGTACATAGAGTATTTTCCTTGAAAAATTGTCAGCTTGTTTAAGCACCATCTTTACCTTTATAAATTAAGATAGTGACTGACTCAAAGGTGCATAATAATTGTGGAATAAGAATTTGAGAAAAAAAGTTCCTTTGTCCTTCAGAACAGTTTTCTCAATATTAATATATGTGTGAAAGTTTGTGATTACTTGGACAATTTTCACTGCAAATTTGATGATATTTGTGCTTATGAGGATTCATTGTCACCTTACTATAGACAAACTCAATGACTTACATTTTGTTTCTGCATGAGAAGATTAACTGTTGTCAGATCTCTAGCTGCCTCTTCTGTGACTATCTGCGATTCTAGCTGATCCATCCATCCATCGATATCGTCACAACTCTGTTCATACAGTACTGATCTGTTAGAATCAAACAATTTCTCTCCTTTAGCCTTTGTTGTACGTTCCAGTTCCTCCCACTGTTCTTGTAGACTGGCTAGAATTGGTTCGATCTGTTCTCTAGTTTCTGGTTTATCTTGTAACAGATCTTCTCCAGCCTGAAAATTAAAATCATTTAATGAAAGTTTTATAATTAGAAGTTGGAAAGTAATTTTTCTATTTAAAATCTTTAATTTGAAAAATTCATGTATTACATGTATATATAATAGTGAAACAAGAGCCATACCAGGTTTATATTATACTGGATAATAAATTCAATTTAGAATTCATTGATAAAATAATTTGCCCTTAACAAAAAAAATTGCATGATTAGTAATAATTTGTATTTACCTTCATCAGTCTCATAAGCCTGTCTTTATTAGCAGCTATTTCCTTTTCAAAAGCCTGATGTCTAACATATTTACTGTGTAGATTCTTGGCATCTCTGTATGTCTCATCCTGAGCTGCAGCCATCTTATCATGTAACCAGTCTCTCAACTTTAAAACAACATTTTATGTTTTATTATGAAATATAACTTTAATATAAATTTTCTTTAAAACAACATTTTATGTTTTATTATGAAATATAACTTTAATATAAATTTTTCAGCAGCAGCAGATAGGTAAGGATTTTTCCAGGAATGAAGATTTTTGTGCTACATCTGCATTCCACGGGAATAATTTCTTTCAAAATTTCTGAAGTGATTGAAAGATGTTTGCCTAACATCAAGAGGCAAATATTTCATATATATTTAGAAGCGAATAATGGTTTCACATTAAAAGTTAAGTTGTTCAATTTAGGGATTGTTTTTTTACACACACAAAAAAAACAAAAAAACAAAAAAAAAAAAACAGGAAGAGAGCCATAAGTAAAGAAGTAGCATGTGTTTATTCAATCAAATTATGTTAGTTGGTATATATATGATTTATAAAGGATTACATGAACTTTAAAACTTTAACATCAGTAATTCAAAATCTTCTATATAACAAACTTATCTGCTAAATAGTTCTATATTTTTTTTTAAATTGGAATTTTTGCAATACTGAATACAAGATAATCAGCCGTTAAACTAGTATAAACATATATATAAGCTTTTTCAAATACCTCATCACATTCTTGTAAGAACTGTTGCAGTAACAACTGGTCACGTAATTTGTCAAGCTGATCACCAGCTCTATTTCTATTAACATCTCGTCTGAAATATTTAATCATTTCATTTAATGGCATCTTTAATCATCTATATTTCTAAGCATTAATTCTAAAAAGCAATATGACCAAATACATTAATTTTAACTAGTGATACATTTTTAAAACATATCGGGTATAAATTTGAGTTTTCTAAGTTCATAGATGAATTTTATAAACAAAAGACTGAGAGAAGTAAAAATACAAGAACAATGCGACATCAATAATTTCTAAGACAAACACAAATGTTTTCATTGTTGAAGGCCATACTGTTGCCTATAATTGCTTAGATCCACTTCATTTGAACTCTGGTGGATAGCTATCTCATTGGCAATCATACAACATCTACTTTTTACAGAATTTCCCACCATAATTTAAAATAAAAACATTCTACTTTCAGACCAGTTTATTTTTAATACTTCGAAATCCACATCTATACCATGAAGGGTGAATGGCATACAAGAAATATAACACAAACACTTTGAAGCTGTCTTTAAAACTATAAATCACCTTTCATTGATGTTTTCAGCTTTTTTGTGTATTTTATCAGCAGCATAGTGATTGTCCTCAATGAGACGATTAGCAAACTGTAGTACTGCATTAATCTTCTCATCGTTAGCATCAGTAGTAGTGATAAAAGCTTCATGTTGTTTGATCAGGTTTTCTGCTGCTTCAAGTGTATTCTGTAAAATCATTTGTCAATAGCCATTACTAAATTGCCTAAATTAACTAGAAACCTTTTAAATTTTTTTTCTAAATTTCCTAGAAATTTTATCACACTGTCAATCATTTAGAATAAACTTATTATTTTTTATTCTTACCAATAACTGGTAACTAGCATATTTTATTTAATTTCATGTTTATTTTTCAATGGATTACTCCTCTTATCTAATATCCTGAATATATTCTTTGATAACTTATAATTCTAAAAATGTGCTCGTCCATTTACTCAATTCTTTACTTTTCAAAATTAGCCATTAACAAATATCTATAATTATGAATCATGAAACCAAATTCCAATCATCTGAACTTAACCACAGGGAGATGGTAAAAATGAAGGGATTAATTTACTCCAAAATGTAATGTTTTAAACCTTCACCAACAAACAATTAAATTGGGAATAAAAAAATCACAAATTACATCAATTCTGAAAGGAGCCTATTTCAGAATCTATTCTGAAGTCACAGATTCACTTTACAGGCTACTATTCATACTTAAATTCTATTGGGGGGAAAAAGGAGATAAATAACAACAGAAATGTAGACATGTATATGATGACAACACCATCTTTACCTGATGATCAAACAATCCAAGTGTTGTCTATGAGAAATGAACATGAGAGACATTTATTTCACATGTAATGATCATGAAACATCAAATGCATGAACTTAGTTACAATTTATCACAATCTAAAAAATTTCAAATTTACTGAGTGGAAAAAATAACAAATCTTTCATTTAAGTCGACAGTAAAACAAAGCTATGCAATTAAAAGATTTTTCTCATATCTTATAACATATTTTTGCTCTAAAAATTCAGCTGAAACCTAGTAAGCTTCTACTGTGAAACACTGTTTGAGTTGGGATAATATTTATCAAATTCCAAGATTAACTTAGATCCGTTTTCAGATAAACTTTACCGAAAAGATGTTGCGACAACAAATTTCTCTTCAATGAATGATATATGATGCGACATTCACAAGATGTTTCCCATCCATGCATCACTGAAAGAGGTCTACTTACAGGAACTTCTTCTTTTGATAAGAAATTTTCTTGTTGGTTCAGTAAGACTTCAGCTTGTTTGGCATCACGTAAGTACATCTAGAAAATACATTCACCAATAAATAAACAAATAAGAAGGTGCTTTTACAATGTGCAACAATTAAAGGAAAAGTTATCAAAATTTTGTAAAATATCACATATAAGAATTAGATAAGGCTTCATCTATTCTTCATCCATTGTTGGATTGTTTTTCTATTTATTTTTAGATAATCTTGACCCTGTCATGAGCAAGTCAAGTTTTCTCATCAATAAATATCTTGCAATGACATCAGGTTTTTGAATAGCATCTTAGCAAAAACAATATGATAACAGAAACTGTCTCAAGATTAAACTAGAGGCTCCAAGGACCCTGTGTCGCTCACCTGATATTTTTATTTACAATTGATGCAGAAAAGAAGATTACAAAAGGAAAACATTTTGTAAAAACTTAACAAAATTTACCAAATTAATGAAAATTGTTATAAATTGACTATAAAGGGCAATAACTCCTTAAGGGGTCAACTGACCATTTTGGTCATGTTGACTTATTTGAAGATCTTACTTTGCTGAACATTATTGCTGTTTACAGTTTATCTCTATCTGTAATAATTTTCAAGATAATAACAAAAAACAGCAAAATTTCCTTAAAAATTACCAATTCAGGGGCAGCAACCCAACAACCAGTTGTCCAATTCATCTGAAAATTTGATGGCAGATAGATATTTACTTGATAAACAAGTTAATCTCTGTAAGATTTGCTTTAAATGCTTTGGTTTCAGAGTTACAAGCCAAAATCTACATTTTACCCCTATGTTCTATTTTTAGCCATGGCAACCATCTTGGTTGGTTGGCTGGGTCACCGCACATATTTTAAAAACTAAATACCCTAGTAATGATTGTGGCTAAGTTTGGTTGAATTTGGTCCAGTAGTTTCAGAGGAGAAGATTTTGTAAAGATTACAAAATTTACAAAAATTGGTAAAAATTACTTTAAAGGGCAATAACTCCTTAAGGGTCAACTGACCATTTCGATCATGTTGACTTATTTGAAGATCTTACTTTGCTGAACATTGTTGCTGTTTACAGTTTATCTCTATCTGTAATAATTTTCAAGATAATAACCAATAAAATGCTCCGCAGGGCGCAGCTTGATACGACCGCAGAGGTCAAACCCTGAATAGTTGGGGCAAGTATGGACACAACATTCAAGCTTGATACAGCTCTGAATTTGGATTGTGATTAAATATTTGACAAAGCATAGGTTTCTGACACAGAATGAATGTGGTCTAAGAACTTAAAAATTTTAAATTGGACATTCACCTATTATGGTCCAATATCCAAAATCTAAATACATGGTTAGATTCAGCATATCAAAGAACCCCAAGAGTTCAATTTTTAATGAAATCAAACACAGTTTAATTTTGGACCCTTTTGACCTCAATGTGGACAAAGTTGATAACGGGCCCAAAAATCAAAAATCTAAATACATGGTTAGAGTCAGCATATCAAAGAACCCCATATATTCAATTTTGTTGAAATCAAACAAAGTTTAATTTTGGACCCGATTTGGACCAACTTGAAAACTGGGCCCATAATAAAAATCTAAATACATGTTGAGATTCAGCATATCAAAGAACCCTAAGAATTCAATTTTGTTAAAATCAAACTAAGTTTAATTTTGGACCCTTTGGACCTTAATGTAGACCAATTTGAAAACGGGACCAAAAATTAAGATTCTAAATACACGGTTAGATTCAGCATATCAAAGAACCCCAATAATTCAATTTTGATGAAATCAAACACAGTTTAATTTTGGACCCTTTTGACCTCAATGTGGACAAAGTTGATAACAGGGCCCAAAAATCAAAAATCTAAATACATGGTTAGATTCTGCATATCAAAGAACCCCATATATTTAATTTTTGTTGAAATCAAACAAAGTTTAATTTTGGACCCGATTTGGACCAACTTGAAAACTGGGCCCATAATAAAAATCTAAATACATGTTGAGATTCAGCATATCAAAGAACCCTAAGAATTCAATTTTGTTAAAATCAAACTAAGTTTAATTTTGGACCCTTTGGACCTTAATGTAGACCAATTTGAAAACGGACCAAAATTAAGAATCTAAATACATGGTTAGATTCAGCATATCAAAGAACCCCAATAATTCAATTTTGATGAAATCAAACAAAGTTTAATTTTGGACCCTTTGGACCTCAATGTGGACCAATTTTAAAACGGGCCCAAAATCCAAAAACTTAATACACGGTTAGATTCAGCATATTAAAGAACCCCAAGAGTTCAAGAATAAAACCCCATTGAAATTGGTCAAGAAATAAGCAATTTATACAAAGTATCTTCTTTTGCACAATACTGTGCAATTGAATATTTCTTGCAATTGCGCAATACTGTGCAATTGAATATTTCTTGCTATTATGCAATACTGTACAATTGACAATTTCTTGCTATTGCGCAATATTGTGCAATTGGATATTTCTTGCTATTGTGCAATATTGTGCAATTGAAGATTTCTTGCTATTGCGCAATACTGTGCAATTTACAAATTTCCTACTGCACAATACTTATTATATAATAATTTACACATCCTGTTTGGTGTGTATCTCCTGCCATATCATTATTTTTGCTTTTAAATATAAATCAGAAATAACCAACTTAAATGGAAAATTTTAAAGAAAAAAAGGAAAAAGGAAAAAAAAATCCCCCAAATTTTTGAACCCCTTATGATTCATCACCCCAAACTCAATCCCAGTCTTCCTTTGAGGTATGGTACCTTGCAGTACAATTTCAGAGAGATCCATACACTTGAACACAAGTTATTGTCTGAAACTAGAAAATGCTTATTTTGGCCCTTTTGGCCCCTAATTCCTAAACTTTTCAGGCAATTACCCTAAACTCAATTCCAGCTTTCCTTTGTGATATGGAACCTTGTAGTACAATTTCAGAAAGATCCATACACTTACACACAAGTTATTGTCATGAAACTAGAAAATGCTTGTTTTTGCCCTTTTTGGCCCCTAATTCCTAAAATTTTGAGGCAATTACCCCAAAAATCAATCCCAGCATTCCCTTTGTGATATGGAACCTTGTGGTACAAAGTCAGAGATCCATACACTAACACACAAGTTATGTCTGGAAGTTACAAAATGCTTATTTTGGCCCCTAATTCCTTAACTGTTGGTACCATAACCCCAAAATCAATCCCAACCTTCCTTTTGTGATATTGAACCTTATGGTAAAATTTCATAGAGATCCATTCACTTAAACTAAAGTTAGAGTGCGAAAACCAATGCGTCTTCAGACGACGACACGACGCCAACGTCATACCAATATCGACCACAAAATTTTTTGCGGTCGAATAAAACGGCAAAATTTCCTTAAAATTACCAATTCAGGGCAGCAACCCAACAACCAGTTGTCCAATTCATCTGAAAATTTGAGGGCAGATAGATATTTACTTGATAAACAAGTTAATCCCTGTAAGATTTGCTTTAAATGCTTTGGTTTCAGAGTTACAAGCCAAAATCTACATTTTACCCCTATGTTCTATTTTTAGCCATGACAGCCATCTTGGTTGGTTTGCTGGGTCACCGCACACATTTTTTAAACTAAATACCCTAATAATGATTGTGGCTAAGTTTGGTTGAATTTGGTCCAGTAGTTTCAGAGGAGAAGATATTTGTAAAAGATTACAAAAATTTACAAAAAATTGGTAAAAAATTACTTTAAAGGGCAATAACTCCTTAAGGGGTCAACTGACCATTTTGCTCATGTTGACTTATTTGTAGATCTTACTTTGCTGAACATTATTGCTGTTTACAGTTTATCTCTATCTATAATAATTTTCAAGATAATAACCGAAAAACGGAAAAAAATCCTTAAAATTACTAATTCAGGGGCAGCAACCCAACAACCCATTGTCCGATTCATCGGAAAATTTCAGGGCAGATAGATCTTGACTTGATCAACAATTTTACCCCATGTCAGATTTGCTCTAAATGCTTTGGTTTCAGAGTTATAAGCCAAAATATACATTTTACCCTATGTTCTATTTTTAGCCATGGCGGCCATCTTGGTTGGTTTGGCAGGTCACGGACACAATTTTAAACTAGATACCCCAATGATGATTGTGGCCAAGTTTGGTTAAATTTGGCCCAGTAGTTTCAGAGGAGAAGATTTTGTAAAGTTAACGACGACGGACGCCAAGTGATGAGAAAGGCTCACTTGGCCCTTTGGGCCAGGTGAGCTAAAAACCAACAAAACCTTCACATTTTTGATACTTAATAAAAGATTCACTACCCATAATTACCTGTAAGTTGAGACTTTGTGACAGAAGATTTTGTCTATTTTCCCACATCTGTAGAAGTTCTTCCCAACCATTATCAAGGGCTTGTATTCTCTACAAAGCATATTAACATTCAAGTTTCAATCATTTAAGTACTGTCATGTTTGTAGCTGTTTCAATTTCAATTACTTAATCAATGGGAAATATTATTGATATTTTAGTCTACTAACAATACAAATTTCCTTTATTTTAGGAAATCATATTTCAAAGAAAATTAACTTTGAAATCTTGCTATTGTCCACTTACAAATTTAACTAAATAATTTATCCTTTTGCCATTTACAAATTCAAATAAATAATTTATCCTTCATCAATTTTGATATTCATGGTTTGTCATTGACAAAGATTCCTTCAATTTAATCAAATAATAATAAAGTATGAACCTGTCTAAGGAACATATATTGTGGATCTTCCTGTCCCTCAGTGATTTTATCACCAAATTCTTTCATTTTGGCATGTTCTGGAGAATAAGCATCAATTTCATCTTTCAACTGTTGATGTTGGTTCAGTAGTTTTTCAGCATCAGATAAACTGTTAGGAATGTCTTCAGAGGCCACAGTTGTCTGTGTACGAGACAACCATTGTTGGAAATGGTCCAAGTTACCCAAGAAACGCTGTAATTCACCTGCCTCTCCAAGTTTCTCATCCCTTTCCTTCAGCTGGAAAATGCAAAGAAATAATAAATATTGATTGATCATCCACTTGTTTTAACAAATTGAAATTGTATGAAACTTATTTTTAATATCTATTTTTTTCTTTGAACCAAAATTAAGCTTTTCGTAAGCAGTTCTTATTAACTACAGAAAACAGTGAAATGCAAGAAGGTATTACTTACCATTTCCTTGAGGTCCATCCAGACATTATTGATTTCAGAAATCTTTTCTCTGATGGCTTGAGCTTCCTCTGGTTTCTCATCCTGTAACTTATCAGCCTCATTCTGTAGGGACTCAAGCTGTTGAACATAAAACAAAAATTATTTCAGAATGTTATAAAAATGAAAGAATATGACATGTATTTTCAAACATTCTCTCTAAGGTAAGGGAAGGCACTCATGTATGGGTGGGTGTTTTTGTACATGAAAGTGTGAGACAATTTTCTCAATTGATGGTTTCAATGTTGAAGAAATGTTGTAAAGCATTTAATTCAATTTTAATAAAAACATAAAACCCTACATAGAAATTTTTTTTTTTTCAGGACTTCCATGTATGAATATTGTACACCTCATCTTTATATTTACAAGTAAGCATTTACCTACTTACAAGTCATGCTATTTCTGTGTTAATTAAAGTCAGAAACTTTACCTTAGCCTGAATGGCTGCTAAATCTCTCTCCATGCCACTGAGACGGCGCTGTAATGTCATGACACCAGACAAATCATTTCCAAGTTCATCTGTAGACTCAATAACCTTAGATTTCTCATGGATCCAGCTCTACAAAGGACAACCACATTAATAAATAACATTTTTAAATTTGTACCAAACCCTAGTACATCTGATGACCTCAATTCCAGTGTAATATCAAACATCACAAGTAAAAGATAATTTGTATATATGAAACTTGTTTGAAAAATAAAGATCACTCTTTGTGAACATCATTTAATTAAAACATCAGACAAATCTCGAGTCAGATACATAGAATTGTTTACAAATATGTCAATCAAATATAATATAACAACAAATCAAAAAGGTAAACAAACCCTGAAGTTTTGCTAGGATAATATATTCATTTATGCTGTGATGAAGACAGAATTTTTGTTTTAGTAGAAGAGATTATTTGTGAAAGTATCTTACATCAGAATAAAAAGTAGTGATTGGTGGTGTCAAATTGTGCATAAAATAAAAGTTCAATTATTGAGAATTCAATACCGGTATCTTTTACTTAATGAGCTAATTGTTATAAATCTATGATCATTAGTAGCCCATGATTTTTTAAAAACTTATTTTTCAGTACTATATTTACTTTTACAATATAATAAAACAACAAAAAGAGTTAAAATTAAACAAAATTGATTAGTTCAAAATCACAACTGAAGAAAAAAATAAGAATTTTACCAAAATCATTAAAATATGTAATAACTTACAATAGTTTCATTACATTCAATGTGGAAGTTCTGTAGACCATGGGCTAAGTTGATGTCTTCACGTTTCTGGTCAACAAGATCTCTCAACTCATTCCAACTGTAATCAAAGGTTTAAATTTACAATCATTGTTGATAACTATTTAAGTTCAACAAGAAAAAAAAATGTTTCTCGATAAATAACAACTGTTATAATATAATCACTGGAAAAAGTTTATCTATCTTTCTGTACTATAAAAATAAGGAGATGTGGTATGATTGCCAATGAGACAACTATCCACCATTAAGAAATAACAATGCATTGATATGCAACAAATCAGAAGCACTTCAATTTTATAACAAATTTGTTGTGTCTCATAGAACAAAATCTTTTGAAAGTTACAAATTTTTCAATTAGGTAAAGACTAATTACTTTTTAAGATATACATATGTCGACAATAAAGACAACAACACTCAAGTTTTTACCGCAAAGTATCTGTTTATTTGGTCAACATGTTTCGCCAACAAGCGTGGCGTCTTCAGGACAATATTACATATGAAATCAAAAATGTCAGTTCATTTCCAAATTTTGAATTGGTACGGGATGGCCAGTGGGGTGTTGTCCAATTTGGAAATGAACTGACATTTTATAATCAACTTTCATCATTTCTACAATATTACCACTAGAAACCTCCATGAGAACAACTACACAGACGTGTAAGAATAGCAGCTAACCACATCATTAATAACTTTATTGACTTACTTTCACTTTTAACTTTACTAGATTCTTATTTTACTTTCACTTTCTATTTATATCTATAACGTCGTCATAACAACCTCTATTGTTACGTTACTTTCGGGAACCACACAACTGTAAAATTTGTACTTCACTGTTTGATTTCATATGTAATATTGTCCTGAAGACACCACGCTTGTTGGCGAAACATGTCGACCAAATAAACAGATACTTTGCGGTAAAAACTTGAGTGTTGTTGTCTTTATTGTCGACATATTCATTTTTTTCAAGATGACTGTGAATACCTAGCGGTATCCACTTGTTTTTACCCTACCGCACAATCACCACTTCAGGTGTTGGTTCACTTATATTTTTTCTGTTTAAGATATACAATGTAATTATCTACTTTCAAATTATCTGCCCTAAAAAATTCAACTAAGAATTTCTAATTTGCATAACTCTGAAAATATTTCTCATTTAACTATCTATATAAACCAACCTGTCATTAAGCTCATTCTGTTTAGCAATAACCTCAGCAGCATTTGGATGTTCTACTTGGAGAAGTTGACGAGCGAGCTGGTTAACTACGGCAACCTTTGATGCATTAGCATTCATCTCATGTTCGAAACTATCAAAGCGATGCTTCATTATTGCCAGCTCCTCAATGTCATCTGTTACAATTATTGTGGTCAAGAATTTCTCCTAAAAAAAAAATATTTGAATTATATACTTAACAACATACGTTACTTATCAAAATTGCAAACAAAGCTGTTTTCAACAAATTCAACACCTATACATGTTTCAATCTTTTACTGTATCCATTTATCACTTTATCGAAGGAATTAAGTTTTGCATGAAAGATAGGAAAATCAATAATGTTGTCAACATCCTTTAAAGATAGGTGAATATATGGAGTTATATGTCATTAAGAGAATAGTATGCCACTGTTGAAATTTTCAGTTCTTTTGGTAAATATGAATTGCCAGGAAAAATCCTAACTAACGTCAGGTTCATTGATCTATTTTTACTTTAGAATACTGAGATAATTCTGGTTTTTCTCATGGTACTGTAATAGGTGTATCATTAAGCTTAAATCCTTAAATGAACAGTTTCAATTGTACATATATAATAATACAGATAAAGTTCTATCAAACCTTTTCATCTATCCATGTTTCCACACCATCAGATTCATTGAAGAGTTTGTACAAGGACAAAGCATCAAGTAGTCTCTGTTTACGTAGTTTGGCCAGTTCTAGTAGCTCTTGGTAACGTTTGTCAACCTGGCTTAATCTAGCAGGTACTTCAGGATTCTCCAAGTCCTATAAAATGATAGTGAATCAGCATGTAGTCACAAGGCAAACATATTTTGATAACTATAACAATAAACACTGGAAATTACATGAATATTATCTGAAATGGTTACAAGAGTGCAATAATTGGTAACGAATTTTCCATAGGGTAACAGTGGTGTTCTTTATTTTATTTCTTGAAGACTACAAAAATTAGAAAAATAAACTGTTATCACAGAGATATGTCTCGCCTTTTTGTAATTTTGATAATGCAAATGTTGAAATTAAAATAGCAATACTTTAACATGTAAGTTATGCAAATATTCAAAGTCGATGAACCATGACTGAAGGTACATGGCTAAACAATCTCCATGGAATGAGATGTGCCAATGCTAATACAACTGCATACCAGATACCATTGACTTATTATAAGTCGTTCCCTTTAAACAAACCTAAACACAAACATTAACTTGTAAACTATGTAAAAGTTTCAAAGTCAATGAACCATGATCAGGGGTGGGGGCTATATAATCTCCATGGAAACGATACTTGCAAATGCCGACACATTTGCATACCAAATATCATTGATTTAACATTAGCAGTTCATCTTAAACTGATCTAATCACAAACTAATACATGTAAACTAAGCAAAAGTTTCAAAGTCAATAGACCATGACTGAGGGGGCGGGGCCAAATATTCTCCATGGAAATGAGATGTGCTAATGCTTATACAACTGAACACCAATTAACATTGGCCTACCACTAATGGTTCCCCTTGAACTGACCTAATCACAAACTAATACATGTTAACTTAGCAAAATTTTCAAAGTCTATAGACCATGACTAAGGGGAGCCAAATAATCTCCATGGAAATGAGATATGCCAATGCTTATACAACTGCATACCAAATATCAATGACCTACCACTAGTGGTTCCCATAAATTGACCTAATCACAAACTAATACATGTAAACTGAAAAGTTTCAAAGTCAATAGACCTTGACTGAGGGGCGGGCCAAGTAATCTCCATGGTAATGAGATGTGCCAATGCTAGTTCAACTGCATACCAAATATCATTGACCTACCACTAGTGGTTCACCATGAACTAGACCTAATCACAAACTAATACATTGTTGACGCCGCCGTCGCCGGAAACAGCATACCTAAGTCTCGCTTTTTGACTTCGTCAAGGCGAGACAAAAATATGTAGCAGTTCCGGTTACTAGAAATGTTAGCGTTGTATAACAGCCAAAAAATATATATATGGTCATGCGGCAAAAGTTGACTTAAAATGGAGCAGAAAAACGTCCGATTTTTTTTTTTTTTGCTTAATCAAAAAGGCATTTTTTTTAATTGGCTCTTACATGCTGAAATTGACTATATTTTCAATTTGAATTTGATTTTCTGGATTTTTTAAACCTAATTGGATAAGCTTTGGATTAAAAGTAATTCCATTTCTGTGTCATCCAATCAGAAGCTGTACTCGATTCTATTCTGAGTACTATCTTGGGGTAAAAAACTTGCCAGTAAAATGTAAACAAATAATTGTGCTCTTGTTACCAAATGGTTTATCTACAATTTGTTTTATTTTGGTAAGTTTTATAACTCTCTCATATCAATAAGCAGCAAGAGGCTTACAATTTTAAAAACTCTTTTTTTTGCAAGACAACTCTTCAATCAAATTTTAAGACATTTTATGACATTTCAAGACATGGAAAATGATGACCACATTTGATGACAAGCCTTAACTCAGTTATGAATCATACCTCTTCACCAAGACTTGCTGCCTGTTCATGTAGGGCTTGTATTGTAGATTCGTAATTCTTTAGTTCATCTGTCACTTCCTAAAAGTAAACATAGTATCTAGTAGAAGTCACATGATATGAATACATTATAACTGACCATGAAAACAATTTTTCATTTATATTCATGACTCCTGTAATTCAGGCAAGAATAAGTTTGCAATACAAAGGTAGTACAAAACATAATTAAACATTTTAATTTTTCATCTTAGATGAGTAACTGGATAGTTCAATTCTATTCGACATGGTGAGAATGTAATGTTCTGAATCTTGTACCAATGTATATGTAAATCTAATCAAATACTTTGGTAATAACATACCTTATGTTTCTTCAGCAATGACTGAACACTGGCTTCATCCTTGCCAACATCTTCACTGGATACCAATCTTAGTGTATCCATCATCCAGGCATCAACATCATCTGCATCAGCAAAGAACTAGAAAAAAAATTAAAGATTTCAGGATTCAGGATTTTAAAAATCAAACTGAGTATCAAATGATTTGGCAGGGAGGGGGGATGTAATTTAGATATCATTTTGATTCAATTGATTGTAATGCAGTCCTTTACCTAAATCTGCCATGAAAATGAGAGGATTTCTATAATTGGATCTGAATTTTTTTTTTACAAATCAAATCTGAAATACGTCTTTGTTTATTTTTTTTTATGTATTACATCACTCCTGATCTTGGGAACCTCATCTGTGAACAAGAATTATTTCATTCTTGCAAAAAGTTTTCAATCAATAAATGGTCATATATTTTGTATATATTATTTTCTATGTGTTTGAATGTGAACTTCCAGTTCTAATTGAACTTGCAAATTCCTTAAAATCTGCCCTATTGTTACCTACCTGGTAGAAGTCGACAGCCTCATGAAGCCTCTTCTTACGGAATGCAGCTAGATCCATCAGACTATCCCACTGTTGGTTGATCTCATCTATACGCTGCTGAATCTTATCAGCTCCGAAATTTCCCGCATTGATGAGATCGTTGCCAATTTGTAAGACAGATTCCAAGTGGGTATGTCTGGCAGTCATCTCATCTTCCAGGGCCTGAAATATAACAACAAAATAAAAATACTTTTTTCAAAATATATAACATAAAAACAATTTTCTATCTAAACAATCAAATTTTATTTACAGTTACTGTTTAACATGCATCTCTTCCCAGAAAAAAAAATCAATTAAATTCCTGTTGAATAAACTGTGTCCAAAACTTTTAATATTTTCCTTTTTGATTTGAGTGTTGAACTTATCAATACCTTATGTTTATTGAGAAGAAGATGAACACTGGTGAGGTCATGTCCCAAATCAGGTGATGACATGAGATGTTCCTTTTCTCTGATCCATCCCTCTTCATCTTCCATATCCCAATAAAATTGCCATAATCTTCTCGATTCCTCCAGGCGAGCTCTACGTTCAGCAGCTAAGGCTATCAATTCATCATATGCAGTGTCTAAGGTGTTCATACGTTCCTTAATTACTTCTTGTTCACAGGGACGATAGCCTGTAAAAAGTTTTATATTTAGTTTCATTTGTCTAAACAATTTTCATGATATAAAAGAATAAGGCAAACAGATATTTATGTAACCGAATCCAACAGTTCATAGTCCTTCTTTATAAACCTAGCATTGAAATTCCAAGAAATATGCATTATTAGCCTGAATTTGGCTGGAAAATTATAATTTGTTATGAGTTATCCCCTTTCCCTGGAAATATAAGTGTTTTACTGTAATAAAAAGCCATGGTGAGAAGTAGATATAAGCTGCTCATTCTTTGTAACATTGGGTTTATATCAATAACACGACTTAATGTTGGAAATATTTCATCTTTAAAGTAATTACAATTTTTTAAGCTGTATTGGTTCAGTTGTAACAATCATCAGTTGTGTATAATATTAAAACTTTTTTTTATTTTCAATACAGAGCTTCATCCGAAATTAGTTCCTCTTACTCCTTGACATTGTGAAATGAGTTCAGTTCAATCTTCTAAATTGAATGTCCATTTTATGATCAAACTCGGATTAAACAAATGGATTTTTATATTTAAAATACATCAATAAAGTTTTACCTCCAACATCTGAGAAGTCCCCATCAACAAATCTGTCGGCTTGTGTGTTGACTGTTTTTACTCTCTCTCCTAGGACATGAATGTCTGCTTCGATCAAACTGTGTTTTTGTAACAGATCATCCACACCCATCAAATGTTTACCATAGTCCTCAGATAACAACCTTGCCTTAATTTCTTCCATCCAATCCAAAATATATAACATTTCTTGGAAGATTCTCTGTATGCCAAGCGAAAGTTCCAGACGAAGACGTCTGGCTTTGAGAAGTTCAATCAAGTAGTTCCATAATTTCAGTACATTGTCCTTTCTGAATGACAAAATCAAAATAATGGTCATAAACCAGTAGAAGTATTCAAAACATATGCATCAGAGCAATCAACCCTCTATTACAACCAATCAAGTCACCTAGTTTCTGCACTTTCAATACCTTTTACACAAAAGAAAACTATAATGGTTTAGCTAAATGCATTTGAGCTGGATAATTTTATTTTTCTTAGTTTGAGGGTCTACAAATATCAAGCATCTCACATATTCGTCTGAACTTCCCATTACTTCCCTCACAAGATAAACTATTTGCAAAGGAGAAGGTACAGTTTGGGATCAATAAGAACCTTAAATCAAAAGCATATAAAAAACTTAGACATTGAATCACTGTATCAAATATAGCTGTATTTGTTTAAAATATTTCCATTTTATGGGTAATATAGCCATGAAATGTCAGCTAAATTGCAAAATTACACAAAATCTTTACTTTTTGACTCAAAACATTTATAAGGAATAATATAAAGAACAAAACTGTGTTTATATACTCACAGGTCAAAAATCATTTTGGGTAACTCAAATGCTTCATGTGCATTTACTGTAATACATATTCCTCAAATTTGTCTACTCCTGATAAATCTTCCTTATGACATCACAATAAAATTGTCTCATTATACCTTCATTATTTTAAAAGCCTTTTTTTTTATAAGTTTCAAAAATTACAATTGTGGAAAATACAATTTTTAAACTTCAGTAAATTTGCAGTGTCTGGTTAAACCCCAAAATATACCTTCTTTTTGTGACCAACTTTTATGTCATGTTTTCAGATTTAAGCTAGTTGTGGTCATGTTTTCAGAATAAAGACCTGGCAACTTTTTTTTTTTTTAAGAATTAAACTGTAAAGAATACTGTACAAGGTACAATTATATGTTAAATACCTTGAATTGATTCTGTCAATATCATGGTAGGTTTCTTGTTGTAGGTCACTAGCCACAGACACAACAGCTTGCACACGTTCTTCGTAGGCATAAATGTCAGTCTCTATTGCTTCATGTTTCTTAGTCGCAGCCTCTACAGCAGCCAAATCAAAGCCAAAGTTATCTTGTGACACCAGACGTTGATTTTCACTGAGCCATGTTTCACGCATACCAGCTTTTCTGTCAAATCTAGCAGCCAACTGTTCCAATTTCTCTTGTCTAAGAATATAGAATATCCCATTTCATTCAAACAAAATTCATAAAATCTAAATGGTTGCATTCAACAAAAAGACCATGCATTTCCTATGGGTCATCTCAGAAGCTTAACTAACAATTCTCATGGTAAATAAAAAGAGTAATGTTAATAGTGATCTAATCCTAAGATATATTTGATCCAAGGCACAATTCTTATTTGCACATCTTAACCAGACTTCATAGCGTTTTCTTAACAAGACTTGTCAATAAACTGAGATGTTGTATCCACATCAACTAACATTAATTTAAAGGTAATCACTAATATATTTTGTTTTATATCTTATGTATTTTACATCTTAGAGACAAATATTTACCTTATCAATTCTTCTCTCAAGGCCAGTTCTCTTTCATGTTCTGATTTTTCTAGTCGGTCCCAGGCTTTGTTGATATCAGAGATCAGTTTACCTTCTTTTGGAAGGTAGGGTTTCTGATTGTTTGCTCTCATTTTACTTTGGATAGTAAACAACATTATTTCCAAGTTTCCTTTTTCATCAAACCTACAAGAACAAAATGAGAACATGCATTATTTTTTTCTTACAAGTAACCAAACAGAACAAGTCCAGAAAAAGTGACAGATAAATCAGTCAACTGATGCACATTAGAAGGACAAGGATCCCAGACCTCAAAATTTGGCCTGGACTGACAAAACTTTGTGTCTCAGTTGTGGCTACTACAAGTATAAGCATTCTTTTATTCTGTTATGGTGGTTTGCTAAAAAACACAGGCTGGCAATTTAATGGGTGCTTCACTGTCAACTACCTTAAACCCATTTAGTTACAACCCCGTAATATGTTTATGCTTACAAGAACCAATACTGTGTTAAGAAACACAATATCTCCACTCCCAACAGAATAAAGAAATGATTTTGCTTGTAGAAAATTAAAGCTGAAATGATTATTAGGTAACCAAATTAATAAAAATAGAATTGACAAATCTTGATTATCACAGTTGAAATCTGTTTTGTAGCGAAGTAATAGAACTATTTCTGCAAAGTAAATCATAAACCAGATACACAGAGATTACAATCTAGAGGCTCTATTTTTCTAGATGATAGGCAAAGATGCAAAAAATTGGGGGTTTGTTGACATATTTAAGGGCAATAACTTCAAATAGGAGCCGTTTTTCGATTTCAATCATGTTGACTTATTTGTAGATCATGTCTTGCTGATCATTTTTGTTATTTGAAGTTTCTGGTCATCTGTTATAATTTTTCGAGATAATAGGCAAAAATAAAAAAATGGTGAAATTAGTCATTTCAGGACAATAACTCTTATAAGAAGTCATCTGACAGTTTTAATGTCAAAAGACATTAGGAAGATCTCATCATTCTAAACATTTTTGCCTTTGAGCCAGGTGAGTTAAAAAAGCAGTAATTCAATATTATTGTTGTGCTTTCCCACTCAAAATTTTATCATTGCCTATTTAAAGGTATGTTTAGCATTTGTCTATATGGTCTACTTCTACTGTGTTATAAGATGGCGTAATACAACAAGTTATGTTTACTTAGTGCTATATCATTTCATGTCTTCACATGATTCTTACTTCTTTGGTTTTTCTCTGGTTCTGTAGGTATTAAATGCTGCCAACTGTTGTTGAACACCATACATAGAATTGGCAAACTGTCTGTCATTTAGAATAACAATGGTCTGTTCTATCCAGTCAAGGAGGTCAGAGGTGAAGGTTTCATACTCTTGGACAGATCTGTCAGAATCCAATGCATTATCGATTACCTGTAAAAAGTATTGAGAGAATTGTTTTATGCTTTTGAAATTTTGAAGTATCAATAGAAAATTAAATTGTAATGAATTTATATATTGTTTATCCTTTTAATTTGTGCTATGATTTATATTTTTTTCCATCTGAAAATTGTGTTGATTTTTGTAAATTCTATTAGTAAGGAACAATTAAGTAAATTAACTTTATAACTTAAAACTGTTTAACCCCACCACATTTTGTGCCTGTACCAAGTCAGGCTATCTTGATCATGTGTTGTAAGTTGTATTCCTGAGGAGTTGGGTACTGAAGGTTGATCTGGTGAGTTATACTTTGCAGTATTTTTGGTGATTTCTGTTATCCCTTTTTATGTATCATTGATAACTGTATTATGTTTCTGGTCAAGTCATTAAATGTAAGTTTAAGAAGGGATTTCTTTTTTATAATGGAACTAACTTGGATTTTGTTACTACTTGTCCAATATAACAGGTGTATACTATTATAGTACTGTTTGTTCTTGGGTATAAGATCTTGTCTTGGCTGAGGGTTACAGTGACTAGGTCAGTGATTTAGTGATATCCATCATCAATTTTTATGAATATTGTGCAATGTATGATTGCAATAACAGCATTTTTCTATGTTTTGGGATTTTTTTTAGGGTGGGGCTCTTTTTATTTCCAGTGTATTGTATTTTGTTGAACGTAACCTTTCTTTATCCCAACTAGACCTTAAGTGGTTATTAAATCTAATAATGAGTATTGCACTTCCTGTAGACACACACCTTTCCTATTCTCTTTCCTTGAACAGATTCAGCCTTCATCTTTGAGAAGTAATGGTAATATGTAACAACATAAGTAATAATAGACTTTTCATCAGGAAATTCAACATTGATATCTGAAATGAAATGAAATATATATTTTTTTCTGTTAAGATAGCCCAATTTTTTTTAAATATCACTTTTAGCATGGCATATTAGTTTTGGGATTCTTATAAAACTTAAAGTCAAACATGGCCACCATGAAGTGGCTAAGTATGCTGAATGTAACATTTAACACCAATTATCTATCAATCAGTCTTAAAAGTCAAAACAGAAACAATCTTGTGTCTGCATTCTTTTTTTAATTTTTTTTCAATTGCCCACTGCTAACATGGCAACAACATAAAGTGTGTAGTAAAGAGGCAGACTTATAGACAAACTTGATTACAAGGACATTTTCTGAACACCTGTTGCATTGCAAAAAATTGTTAACACTTTTTTCAGCATACACAGATTTCTGCACCAGGTTGCATTATGTATATTAAACTTGTTACAAGCTATTGTTAAAGAAAATGTATATAATCTCCTCATGCGGAAATATTGAGCATTGAATTCATATATTAATCTTTTGATTTCAAGATAAATGATTTCAAGGTGAAAATTAAACCATTCTAATCCTTTCCAACAGATACAGCTTATCGGAAATTCTCAACATTGACTATCTTCAGTCAAATCAAACAGTGTTATCTACTCATCCTACAAACTATCATAATTTAATAAACCCTGGAAAGAGGCCAGAAGTATTTATAAAAAATTTCATGAAGGTATTTTATAATGTGTAATCTGAAATACCTTCTGGGTCAAGAAGTCTTGTGAGACCAAGTTTGTCTTCAGCCACTTCAAAAGCATTGTTAAGGTTGTACAAGGCATTAGATTTCTGTAGTTTTTCATACTGGATTAAGTCAGGTCTGAAAATAAATAAAATTTACATTCATTAATCATTAATTAACATCGTGTAGCCTTTTTTCTGTTTATTTCCTCTCTCTCTCCTTTTTGTTTACATTTAACCATTTCAATTGTTTACCAAGATTCTTATTTCATTCACCATTATAGTTTTGCCTGTTACATTGATTGATTTTACAACCTCATAAAGGGAGACACCTACTTTTTCTAATTTGATGGGCACACACTGTTTTTTTCTTCTAAACTTTAATATAAATAACATATTGTAATAAATCAAACAGTGTAACTAACCCATAAAACTGATTTTTTTTTTTACTTTTTATTGTTAGCATTCCATAAATATCATAGAGTTAAGTCTCATTATCAATACAATTTTATCTACAAACCAAAAAAAATTATCAAAGAAATAGTGTGTAATGTTTTTTTTTTCTACTTCAAAAGAAATCATCAATGGTTTGCTTGTAAACCTGTCTTCAGTTTTCTAAAATTAAGTTAATGAAGCAACATGATTTTTGTATTAACCTAGCAATGAATCACAACTGTTATTTATCAATATTTCTCCTCTAAGTCAGTAACAGGTTCAGCTGCCAATATGTGAAATCATACAAGTGGTAAATCAGTACAGATTATTCATTAGTAATCGGTAAATCAAAAATATGATGGAAAGCAATCTTTTTTGTAAGTGCAGTTTTTATATCTAAACCATATTGGGTGTATTTTAACTTCAATAAAATGTTTTTAGCACTGATATGTGACCAAATCATATCTAATGAACATTTTCATTGAAGTACGATAAAACATGTCTACCCCTCAACAATTTTTCAAGCATAGTGAAGTTTTGAAAAAGAACCAACTTAAATTGACAACTGTGGGCATTTGCCATTTTTTTATGTTCATTTCAGTTATATAATTCTAATCCTAATCTTCCAACGAAGAAATACATTACTACTGAAATGTCATTCTTAAATTTACAAAATAACAAATCAGATATTTCACATCAACTAGTCAAATTTCTGCACCAGTAGTCAGTCTCAGTCCATTAAACACAACTAAATTCAAAGTATTTATACAGTGTGAATTATCCACCCACTAGATACATGTAATATGTTTGGTTTAGAGATTAAAGTTTCAAGGGTTTATTTCTAATATTATTAATACTCCTTGAATAAATGATGTTAAATCCTTTAATAAGTTTATTACCACAACTATGGTATTATATGATCAGTAAAATTATGTGTTATTATAGGGTGTTATGTGGAAGATAAATAATTAGATCAAATAAAAGATCCACATCTGGCACACAATCTGATGGCATGTATCAAGACAAGATACAATCATCTATTTCTGGTAATTGACACATCCCTCTGGATGATTCAGTTGCCATGGAAACAAAATTACAAAACAGTAAGAAACATTCCACAGATATCTATCGGTAGCATCCCCCACCAGGTGGCTTCAGTTTTAGAAATATGGGCTTCATGCCAAGGTTAATTAAAGAGGCATGGCATAAGTTGTCAAACTCCAACTATGAGCTCTGCAGGTCACATGGGATCATAAATAGTTATAGATTGTAATGCTCTACCCTATCAATACTGAATAATGAATCATTCTTTTAGTCAATCATTATGATAAAGATCAGGACTTATGCTGACCTTTGGCTAATCTCTCAGGAAATCACTGTTTTATTAGCTAGATTTGCATATGTTTACTTTAAAATTTCCAGATTTACCCCGTTATCAGAGAAGAATGAGACCATTAGTGGATTTCAAGAAAAGAAGATAAAAACTCATTTAACCTGATTTCTAATATAACAATAAGAAGATGTGAGCACTGTTTTAGCTAATGGATTGGATATAAAACATTTTGCACATTTTTACAGTTCAACCCTAAATAAAATTCATTCTGTAACAAAATATAGGGAGTTACTATATTTTCATATCTTAACTTTCACAGTATGATATATAATGGCTTATAAACAAGTTTTAAGGGTGGAGTTATGTTACATACTTTTAACAAGAGTATCAGATGCTTCACAATTACTTCTACAGTAACAGGTTATCTAGGCTATAGATATATTTATAAATGTTTTTCTCTTGATACTTTTTTTATCCTTGAAAAAATAGTAACCTGGGAAATAGACATTTCAGCTGCAAGATTATCCTTACAAACCATTACTAAAAGGCACATGTGAAATGTTTTGATGGCAATACAACAAATGAACCCTTGGGATATATTTTAATCTCAAACATCAAAATGCCCGAAACATTAAAATCAAAATTAAGTATATCAACCGGTTTTTATTTGGACTCCTACAAAAAACTTTCTATCAATACAAGTTAACACCTACATATATTGTTTATAGGTAAAATAAGGTTATAGAACAAGGTAAATGAATGTCAAAGATGTTATGCTGACAATTATGCTGTCACTTCAAATACTCCCAGGGCATTCATCCATTCACTTTTTATCAAACAACATTTCGTGGTTTTTTATCAGGTGACTGACTTGAACACCAGTAGGAAATGACCTTTAACTATTATGGATTCATCATTATTTATGGGATACTAAATATTCATGGATTTCATGCCTATAGGTGAACAACCAATTTTAGTGTTAAACAAAATACAATTTTTTTGTATGCTTGTATATACAAAACATTAAAACCTTGAAATCAAGTATCCACAAAGCTAAATGATTCCACAGTATCTTACAACTTTATCTCTCTTGCATACACAATCAAGTACCCACAAAGCTAAATGATTCCACAGTATCTTACAACTCTATCTCTCTTGCATACACAATCAAGTACCCACAAAGCTAAATGATTCCACAGTATCTTACAACTCTATCTCTCTTGCAAACACAATCAAGTACCCACAAAGCTAAATGATTCCCCAGTATCTTACAACTCTATCTCTCTTGCATACACAAACAAACACTGTCTATAGAAACATAAATGCAATGATTTTTGTAGACACAAAGTGATAAATGAATAGTGTACTCTGCATAGGATATAATTTTAAATTTCCATTTCCATTCATTGAAGTAATCGACAGCATGCATACTAAGTTACTAACAACCACATTTTCACGCTTCACCACACCACACCCATACATGAAGTATTCACCAGTGCTAAACTAACTGTCTATTTATTATTATTTCATAACTCATGTACTTTATTCAAGGTCAATATTGCACATCGATTTCACGCTTCAATGGGCAACGCCTATGTAAAGTCTAGTGCATAGTCATACGGATTATACAGTAAACAACCTCCACTTCATTTGTAATTCAGTTAGTCAGCAATAATTTTATCTCTAGACTAAAATAGCGAGGGAATGTGCCCAGATGATCAATATTGTATGCTAGTCTATTATCTGACTGTTGTTCTAGGAAAACATTGATTTTTCTGTTATAATTTGAAAGCGTCTTTTTGGCATTCTGTAATTCACCTCTTAAAGCCGTAGCCAACTCCTCTTGTTTATAAACATCTATAAATATTGAATATGTTTACCCACTGTCTGGTAGAAATTGGAAGGAATGTAAGTGGAGAGCTTAAAATTAATCCTGGTGCACTAAGTTTTTACAGCAATACTAAAAGAGTAAATCTTGCAATACAGATATATTTGCAAGAATTTTTTTAGTCACGCTATCATCCTACATTCATTTACACTGTTCCAATTATCATGAAAATAAAGTTCATTTCAACAAAACTCAAATTAATATAAAGCAGCGCCGTATCCCAACAACCACACATACTTTTTCTCCTTTGTCCATATTCCAAAGTTAAATGAAATAATTGATCATAGTCGCAAATGGACTATTTATGATTTGTAATCTAAAATGCCATACTAGTATATCAGAAGCATTCTTTTTAAATGCTTGCAAGTACCCTTCATTAAGAATTTTATCAAATGGAAAACCTGAAAAATCTTCTTCAAATGTGTACACATTTAATGTTGGCACATCTCCAACATTCTAAAAAGTGTTTAAGAGTTGAAAACATTTAGAAAAGATTACACAAAACAGGTACCCCTTTACCCAGATTATCCAAAAATCCACTTCTTGAAAATTATCATACTATAGGGGTTGCTGCACAAAATAGTTGTTGATACATTTTCTGAGAAAAAGCTCAAAGTGTTACAATATTTCAACATGTTCAAGGAAAAGTTGAAAATAAGATCCGCAAACATTCTTAAGCATTGACAAACATGACTTTGCCTGGGCTGGAAAAAATGGAAGTACTACTAAAGCTCTGCTTATTGTGAAGCTGAAAATCAGAAACCCAAAGGCATTGAAAAAATTACAATATGTACTGAAAAGAAAACAAATTGACAACCAAATAGATGTTCAATTTGTTGAAGCAATAATTCCATCCTCTGTCACTGTTGTTGATTATCACCAGATTCATTTCTCGTCTTGGGCTGACATAGTAAGTAGGAACTATTTAGGTCTACAGAGCATCTTAGTTCACTGCAGGTTTTTCATGGAGTTTTGAGTTGCTTATAAATTATCTGAGTTGTTTTGTAATATCATATTGTGTCTATTGATCATGTTTTTGTCTATTACTACTTTCCAAATAAACAGCTGCGCCACGAGCGCATGATACGCCCATTGTCTTGTGTGTGAGGTTTTATGCAATAATCATAAATCGTTTCTGAGATACGGCGCGACATGTGAGAACCCCCCCTTTTTTTTATAAAAAAAAATCAATAACTCTAAAATAAAATTTTGAATCATCACCAAAAAGTATACAGATCTTTAGATTAATATAATTAAGAAGTGTGTAAAGTTTTAAGCAATAATTATAAATCGTTTTTGAGATACGGCGCGACATGTGACCCCCCCCCCCTTCTTTTTCACAAAAGACTCAATAACTCTAAAATAAATTTCTGAATCATCACCAAAAAGTGTACAGATCTTTAGATTAATATAACTAAGAAGTGTGTAAAGTTTTAAGCAATAATCATAAATCGTTTTTGAGATACAGCGCGACATGTGAAAAAAACACCCCCCTGTTTTAGTTACAAAGTCCCGTAACTCAAAAAGTATACAGAATGTTTGACCATCATAAGAAACAACTATGTTAAGTTTCATGAAATTTGGATAAGTCATTCTCAAGTTACAATGCGACATGTGGACGCCGGACAGACAGACAGACGCCGGACATTTGTATACCATAATACGTCCTGTCAAAATTTTGACGGGCGTATAAAAACTGTATATATTTTTTATTTCAAATTTTCACTGTCAATAAGGAATAGCAAGGTTACAAAATTTACACATACCAATGGTTCATAAATTTTTCGATTCAAAGGGTTATAGAAGCAACATATTCCTAACTAATTACCCATGACAGAATTAGATCATAGTTATAAGAGTATGTACACTAATCATAAAACAAAAGTTCTGCTCTTCAACAACAACTCCTATGTTGATATTTCCTTTATGTGTAATAAACCACTGATCAAGCCTATCATCTATCAAATGTATCACAAAACCCATCAACTGTACTAACAGTAAGGAGAAAAATCCAATACATGGAAAACATATTGATCAATGTTACAACTGTCTAGGGAAATACAGTAATATAATGCTTTTTACATAACTGCGACCTGACATTTCTCATTTATTAGATTTCAGACCAAATGTTTTACTTTAAGCTGAACTGAAGAACAATGTTTTCCATGCTATTTTTTATAATCAACTATGTATGAACATTTTTAATTAACTAAAAGTTGAAAACTGTCTACTAATCTGATTTCATAGATAACATTTTTTAATATCACAAAAGCTTAACACTGATACTTGAACCACAAACTGGTTTAAATGTCTAAAATTTTCTGAGAATTAAGAACCTAATGGCATTTTGTACATCTTATCCAAGTAACTTTTGGGGTTAATGTATAGCATTGTTCTTCCAACAAATCTCATATAGCATCCTAGCAAACAGGGAAATACGAAATAACGTCTTGTTTCAAGAAATTATATCACAATCTAAACGAAATTCATTTTCGATTGCATCACATTTAAATAATGTTAAACGGCCCTAGGGAAGATTACTACAATTATAGTATAGTTAGCATGGACTTGGCCATTACTTCAGAAAGGGTAGTTATCCTTTATCTGCTACTCCCAATGAACCCTCTTTTTTTATTTTAGATCCCAAATGAGATGAAGCACTCACAAGCAAAATATGGACACTGTCACATTCATATAAATTGGTAATAAAGTATAAACATGATAAATATTATTTGTGAGCTCAATTCAGTTTTTCAGGTTGTTTAAGTGGTAATTTGTTTCTCTCCAAGTGCCAGTCACCTTGAACTTGAAGATCTCATTAATCATGTATTGTCATGTATGTCTTGACTAAATACAAGCTCCTTTTAAAATGAAAGAACTTTTAGTGAGCAAGTTTACATACCCTAGCCAACATAAATTGGATATTTAAAAAGTCCCTCTCCCTAACAAATAGTCCCAAATTTTAGATTTTCTGATTATCAAACTCATCCAAGGTCTTGATAAGTGGAAACCGCATCCAAATTTGAGTACAATCTGCAGAAAAATGTTGACCCCATCCCAGCAACAAGAATGTTTACTCCAACCCTAAAAAATATGCTTCCCATTTCAGATTTTTCTTATTACTGGACTTGTCATAAGTTTTGATGAATGAAAACCTTCATACACATTTGAAGATCTGATAAAAAATGATGGTACTCATTGATGACAAGAAACAACATTGCTTATTATTGTAAATCCCCCTTCCAAAATCGTCCATGAATGAAAACCTTGCTTTGAAAATGACAGACATTACCAAATGATCAATGGTTTATAATCAAAATATGTAAAATAATATACAAGTAGCACCAGAGTTATTTACTACATTGTTTTGAAGAAAACTCATACTTGTGACAATAAAGTTCTGGAAAGATGGGCAGACATGTTCACATGATTGCCAATGGAAATAAAGAGCATCTGTTTATCTGTTCCAATATGGACTGCAAATGGGAACTGTCATTAACTTTGTCCTTACCATATTAACATTCAGAAAAGGAATTTATAATATTATATAGAAATCAAGTTTACCTGTGTTTGTGGATTATAGCATTAAATGCCAAACCATCCCTCCAGCTTGTTGTGAAGTTTCTGACATTAACATTGGGATATCCTGCAGTTTTCATTTGACACCACAGTAATAAGGCATCTTTAGCTGACCTTGTCTCACTAGTATCTCCAGCATCTTCTACTGTGATGTCTTGGATCTAAAACACAATATATTGAAGTCAGCATTGAAAATTCATACAGACATGAATGATTGGATATCATTTAAATAATTTGACCAATTGTAGACTGAAAAGGATCTGTGACTAAAAATTTACTGTTCTCTGTGCACATGCACATATAAAAATCATATTTAAAAAATTCAGCTTTAGTTTTAACCTTGATCATATAAAATATTAAACAAGCAATGAAACGCTTAAATTTGAATAAGGACTTTGGTACCCGTGTTCAGTGTTATATTTTACAGGTATAAAATTATCATGCATCAAAAAATAACATGAACTGTTCTACTAGTCAGTTATCAAGCATCTGCCCCCCACAGATTAAACTGGTGTTGACACCATTATTCTCTTTAGTTGCATGTCTATATGAGTACATACCTGGAATCTAAGAATTATGGTCCATATTAAACCTAGAGTTAATCGAGAACTTCCATCTACAATGTCATGAGCACCTAAATTTTCCAGGTGAACTTTCTGTTCATACAGAAACTGTAGTGCTTTGTCAACATTTTCTAAACAATGAATTCTCATCTTTCCCTTTGTTTGTTTTGGCTGAAAAAAAGTTTAAAAAAAGCAAAATTCAATTCAATCCAAATTTTATCAAGAAAATGAGAATAATCAGACGAAAGTTATGTGTTAATAAACAATTTTTTTTTAATGTTGTGTGGACATTTCAACAAGGAAAGGCTCATAGTTCAATAAAAGAAAGTGAATAATCCAATGAAAGTTCTGTGCTTATAAAAAAAAAAAAATAAATGTGGATTGTGTCCACATGTGGACACAGATGATGCCCCAGCTTGCATATCATAGAGTTATAAATGGACATAACTGAAGAATGGTAAAAGTGAGGCTACCCAAATTTGAACTTGATCTGAGTTTTGTGGTAATAAGCATTGTAGTCTCATAACATTTGGTTGAGGGTAACTTTAGAATTGAACAGAAACAAAAAATTCAGCAATTTTTCTATTTGTAAACACGTATAACTCTAGAATGGTTGTGTATAAGTTTTATAACATTTGGTTGAGAAAAACTAAAGTGAGAGAACGGAAACAAAAAATTCAGCAATTTTTATGTTTATAAAGGGACATAACTCAAGAATGGTAAAAGTGACGCCACGGAATTTCGTACTTAATCTGTATTATGTAGTAATAAGCATTGTGTATAAGTTTCATGACATTTGGTTGAGGCAAACTAAAGTTAGAGAACGGAAACAATATTTGTACTTGATCTTAGTTTTGTGGTAATGAGTATTGTGTATAGGTTTCATAATGTTTGGTTGGGGCAAACTTAAGTTACAGAATGGAAACTAAAAATTTGCAATTTTTCGATTTATAAAGGGGCATAACTCAATAATGGTTAAAGTGACACTACCCAAATTCAACTTGATCTGTGTTTTATCAGTGGAAGGCAAAATTAAACATTGCATTGCATAAAGCATAGATTGTAGTTGATTTAACTATAATCATGAACAAATGAAGATAACTCCTATTTTAAAAATTACTTGAATAATGACATTGATATTTTTGGAAAAAAAATTGAAAATTTAGCAAGTTTTCCATTTGTAAAGGGGCATAACTCCAGAACAGTAAAAGTGACGCACCCAAAATTGAAACTTGATCTGTTTATTGTGTATAAGTTTCATAACATTTGGATGAGTCAAACTTAAGTTAGAGAACGGAAATGAAAAATTTTGCAATTTTTCCATTTATAAAGGGGCATAACTCTAGAACGGTTAAGTGACGCCACCAAAATTCAAACTTGATCTGTGTTTTGTGGTAATAAACATTGTGTATAAGTTTGATAACATATGGTTGAGGACTTAAGTTAAAAAACGGAAACCAATTTTGGGATGTACGGACGGACGTACGTATGTACGTACGGACAAGGGTAAAACTTAATGCCCCCTCCACTACGGCGGGGGCATAAAAAGGAAATCTTTTTCTGTTGTATATACATTTCAGCAAGTAAAAGCTTTAAAAGTATATAGTATTTCATTTTCTTAAACCTACTAGTACAATGTACATAATATCAGTCGACTGCAACAACTTACCAATCTTTCTCCAGACAGTACTTCCAGCAATTTCATCAGCATCTTTCCATCTCTCAAGTCTATGTACAGATCTGCTATCCTGCAGCCTGTTCTGATCAGGTGTGAATTTACCCATTTTGTGAAAGTTTTCTTCTGTACAGATTCTCTCTCATCTAAACACAAATTGGTTTTTCTTTATTTCAAATAAAAATGTGAAGCTGTTTTTCAGTTATGTTTAAATTCACTGAAGATGGGTATAACAGAGTGGATACAAAATATCACAGTAAGAAGTCACATTGACTGTCTAACAATTAGAGATCCAGCAAGAAGGACAGAACAAATAAAATATGTTGACCCTAAAACATATTTCTTGCAGGATTGCTAAAAATCAGAGCTCAACTAGACCAACTGTCTAACAGAGCTCATTATTTTGGGGGCATTTCTGAAACAAGGCATTGACCAATCATGCACAAATGCAAGTCTGATAAAATTTACAAATAAATCAAAAAAAATGTTGGGTAAACCTCAAAGAGACATAATCTAACAACACAAACAACTTGAAAGACCTTCTTGTGCACCTTGACCTAGTGTCCAATAGAATAAAAAAAAAACTTTAACCTCTGATGAAGTATACAGTTGATGAATAACTGTACTTGACTTCTTGTTTACCAAAATCTGGAAGACTTGTAAAAGTGTACATGTACATTTACCTGATAATTGACGGATCTTGCTTATATATTCCTTTTCCTGGAACCCAGATATAATTTGACCTGACATTTGTATGTCTCCATAGAATCTTCGAAAACTAACGTACTATTTACAAATTTTCAAGTGTAGTTACTTAAGATAAATCATGGACAACTCCTAGACAGTGGGAAAAGGAAATTATTATACAAGTACTTTCCTCAAGTCATTTCCTATTACTGTAGATACACAAATTAATTTCATACAAATAAAATGTACACAGTTATGGATGTACATGTACATATATGCATGTTAATATGTGACTTTGTCACTGATTAGAGTTTTGGATGGGCATGAGAATAAAGACCAAATGTATTTGATCTGTTTTTAATGGTTCTGTCATTTGAAGAAGCAGTCAGGTCTACAACACAGTACATCCTGTGACATTTAGGATTTCTACATGCACAATGCAGGGGTTTCATTATCTTTGGTGCGGGCTGGTAACTTTCAAATTTGTAGAAGGTACTTTCTCTTTAATAAAAATTTCTTCAATTTAGGTGGTACTTATCAAAAGTTTAGAAGGGTTTTAAGTACTGGGTACCATCTTTAAATAAAAGTACTGGACAAAGTATCTAATATATATTATATATATATATATATCATAATATGAATCACTGCACAGGATCTTTCAACAAAGATGAAAGCAAAATGTGTGGTAATGTTAAATATTTCTCTGAACTTACAGAAATGAAAAGGTTTTATTTAAAAGGTATAGAAACTAAACAAAGACTTTTTAAGACTTGCACTGATATATATATATATACTGTACATCAATTTAACCTTTTAATATTTCAAGAAGCAAGTATTTGCTACAAATTAAGTCTAAGATGACAAATGAAAGTTTTGACAGCTTTTTGTTTATTTCAATATGTATATGTAGTTAGTGATAAATATGAACCATGGAAGAGAGGCAATGGACCATAAACTAGTTAAATTATAACATCAGGTAAATGAGTATTAAAGTAAAAAAGAAAACCTTCAGTTTAAAATTTAAAAATAGTTTTTTAAATGATCAATAAAAAAACAAAACAAAATATTTTTTTGTTCCTTTCTGGAGCCAATTTATTAAAGGAAAGCTACACATACAACATGTACAATAAAGAACTTGATATTGTAAATCAAAGTCAGACATTACAGTACTGTTTCATTAAAAACACTTGTTTTTGAAGGTCAAATTTTCCTTTTACAGACACAATGACATTTGACTTGCAGAAAATAAGTTGACAACACAAGCCTTTATGCATGGAGGAACACCTGTAAAGTCACCTTTGTCGATAACTATAAATACAACAGAGTAATCAGTACTACCTGTTTTTAAATGTTATCGTAAATGGTCTTTTAAATTTATGAATGAGATATTTTTTCTATGAAGACCATAATTAGTCAATGGAGTGTACACAATATTCAATGTTAACCATGTTAACACATTTGTTATTGTTCTAAGTTCACCTACCCACTACATTTATATAATTTTTCCAAAAATTTATTTAAAAAAAATGTATTATTACTTTAAGATTACAGTTTTATGTATAGGCTTTAAAAATAATTACTTGCACTTTATGTATAAGAAAATATGCGCCTCACTAAAAAATTACCACAACTCATACATAAAAGCTATAGTTACAAATCTCTTTAATTATAAGTTTATGATAATTAATGGGTTACCTGCTAGAGCTTTAATTCTGGACCTCTCAAACAACTTTGCTGAATTACTGGCAGCATCAAAGTCATCCTCTATCTGGCCTGGGTCCCACCGTACACCAGTGTTATTCTGGTAGGACTCAATTTCAGTCATGCTGGTGGCTTAAGGTGCCACAACTCCCTGAAATTACAATTATATGTTTTAAGACAAAATCAGATGTATTTCTTTGAAATTGTTTAGTTCATGCAACTAAATCGAGGTGTCCTACCTGCTTCACTCAAATCCTTTACAATCTCTTAACAATTGAATAAATTTTTAAATTACACTTCAAACGTGTCGTAAACACATCAATTTTTAAACAATTTAAAATGTCAAATATGCCAAAATATTGAATGATCAGTATATCTAGATTATTAGTCAGAACCTTTTATCGGCAGTTCAAATTAGTATGTAACTGAGACTTTGTTGTTAAATGAACCGTTAAATACCAAAATAAAACTTTGTTGATAAAAAAAAATCACAAAAATAAAATTGAAACATATGTGTACACAAACATTTACACAAATGAATTTTGTTTTAGTGTAGTACAACCTCTACAATAACTTTTTTTCAACTTGTCCAATAGGACAAGTACATGCCAAAACTTGCTTGTCCGAATAGAATTGTAACTTGTCCAAAAAAAAAAAAAAAAAACCTTTATTTTAACCTTTTTGCATTTTAAGTTGATTCAATGAACAAAATGAACTAAAACTATAGAACAGAATTTGATTTATATCTCTTGATATACTTTTCCAAAAGATGAGTTGAGAACAACTGAATCTCGTCATGTTTAGTCACAGGACTTAGGTTTCTAGTTTTCATCAATGCCAAAGTCTCATCAGACTCTGCACATCAGGAACATTCTGGTAGTCAGTCAGTCTACACTCATTTGGTTTGTATCCTGGTCTTTTATGTTGATAAAATATTGATTATTATGATTAATGCCTTACTACAATCAGCTTTGTTTTGAATATATTAAATGTTTATTCAAACACAATCAAATATTGTTTTGTCTAAATATGATCAAATATGATTTTATGAATTTTATGGTCAATAATTTCTTCATTTTCTTTTAAAAATATTTTTGCTAAATAAAATTTATCATATATTTATCATAAAGCAACATAATAACTAGGAAAACCAGGTACTGGTTTGTCTTGGTCCTGAATTGTCTCTAAGGACTGGTTTGTCTTGGTCCTGAAATGGTCTCTAACAGTGCCGAACTGTCTATTACACATTGAGCTGATTATATTGGGTCAAATTAATATTTGTTTTATCTTCTTTTATTGTTTTTGTTCATTACTTTGATCATCAAAGTTGGATTTAATTTATGTTCTTATTTGTCCCGTCGGACAAGCTTGATATGGCTGTCAGACCTTTTTTCCTCTGGTACCGGACAATCGGACAAGCTTGTTGTCTAGCCCTGTAGTACAACTTAATTAAAACTCATTATCATATATGTCTCTTAGAACATATATATATCAAATATACCGAGCTGTAATATTACATTTTATATGTAAGGATAAAAGCAAACAACGGTTTGCTAGTCCTGTATTTAAAGGGATAGTAGCTACGATTTTGACAAAATTATGACCAAGTTTTAAAGCTGCTAAAATCAAAGATATGTACTTTAAATTAACAATAAGATCGCTGGAATGTTTATATAAAGTACAGAAGTGTTAATAATTGATAATTAATATCGTGCAGCGTGCCTTTTCATCTCATTAATTATGCATCGGGTTAACTTCCCGAACTTTGCCAACACATCTCTTCAAGATATAAATAAATATGAACATGTGCTTTTGTTTTCTTACGTATTTGACAATTTCTTTAGATTAAACGTACATATTTGAAACCATTTATCAAATTATGTAAACAACAAAATATACCAAATCCCTGCATATTATTCGAACCCAAGGTTCTCCAGCAATGGCGATATTATACACTTGTTTTATATTTGTATGACAAAACAATGCCGATAACGTATACACGTGTTTGTGAATTGAATTGGGGCCTTCATGCAGGGTACACTGGAAGACTAATATCAAATTGTAAGAAGTTGATTTTTGATGTCTTCCAAGTTGTGAGATCACTGCTCTTAAATTTATAAAGATATTTTGGACAATAATGATTTGAACACGTCGCTATTTATTTTCATGTGATCTGGATTCGAAAAGTTCAGAAATGTTTTTTACATTTCGCAAACCGTCGTAATGTTGACTACTTATATAATGACTTTATCTGCGTGACAGGTGTTTGTAAATGATTCTAATGACCGATCTCATCGCCGTTATTTATTTTCAATTTACAATAACTTGTCTGCACCTTTTTACTATTTCTTTTTCTCTTAGAAACTGTAAACACACGTTCCATTTCCACGATAACATTCCTCTGTTCGACATTTTCCCTTGGAGGGACAACTTGCGATTGCGCATTTGGAACTGCGGAGTTAAGGTCAACATAGGTCATATGAATAAGGGTTGGCTTAACATCGAATTTTTGTCTACAGACAAAAATTAAATTCAGGTGTAAAACGTTAAAAAGCTTCTAAATGCTGATTTGAAAGTAAACAGTGATGGTTTTTATTCATTCTAAATAAACCTTTTGTACAAAATCCGGCATATAGATAAGAAAAATAATTTTAATGAAAATCGTAGCTACTATCCGTTTAAGTAACTGTATTTATATGAAGGACTTCAAAATTTTCACCCGAGTAGTTGACTATTTTAAATTTGTTCTGTTGTGGCATGTACATGTATATGTTCCCAGTGCAGGCTAGTCCTTTGGTTTACCATATTATAATAAGATGTTGTATTTTTGCTAATGAGACAGCAATCTACCAAAGGACCAGCTTTAAAAAAAAACTATATGGTACCATACATATACATCCTTCAACAATGAGCAAAACCAATACTGTACAATAAGGTATAAAGGCCCCTGGCATGACAAAATGTGAAACAATTCAAAAGAGAAAACCAACAGGCTTATTTATACTACATGTACATGTAAAATCAAATAAGAGAGACAGCAACTGACGACAACCACTAAATAACAGGCTCCAGTCTTGGGACAGGCACATAAAGACAGTAACAGGGATAAACATGTTTGAGGATGCTCAACTCTTCCTTTAACCTGTGACAATGGTGAAACAACAGAATATATGATTGATTGTTAGTGTTTTAACACCACTTTCAGCACTATTGACTATATAGTGGTGACCAGTTATCATTCGTGAAGGATGCATAAGAGTCCAGAAAGAACCACAAACCTTAGACAGGAAAACTGGTGTTGCTAAATGTAGTCAATTAACATTGAAAATGGAGCACACCTGTCATGTGCGAGGTTCACACACAACATCAGTGTCGATGGGCTACATGTAGTGATACAGTAGATGAACCAATTAGACCACTCAGTCACTGTGGCCTGCCCCCAGCAGAATATAAGAACAAACAGTTAAATTAAGTTGGAAAGGAGTCAAAGGACTCAACTCATCTGTGTACATGTGATAATGTCACAATCAACAACATACACATGTATGTCTATTCAATTAATTCAAAACATGCATGCAAATGAAAAGGTTTCAAAATATTTAAAGTCATTTGGTATCAGGAGATAAAATTCAGTAATATGCAATTAAATGACTGTAGGACCATAATATAATCTTTAAATATCCAACAGTGTACCATGATTTTTTTTTTGTATATGTTCATGTAATATACATGCAAATTTCAGACAGGTAAAAGTACCTGGTTATAACCATCCCATCTTCATCATCTTGAACATATCCAAGTGAACAAAATGTAAAAAAAATATCTAGGATATGATGACATATATATATATATAGAGAGAGAGAAACAGGAATTTTTTTATTAAAATTTATTCTGTATACTTTGTAGTGACACATTAATTCATTATGCAATGGTTTGGCCTTTAATCTCTAGATCAAAGTTATAGGGAGCTAATTATGAACACTACATCACAGGAAATGTCTAGTACTTCAGGAAATCTACTGATAAAGTACTAAATTAAGTAACCCATTACATGTTTGATTGTAATTCAATTTTTTCTTAAAGAAATTTCCATATTAAATATCAAATATTACATTCAAGTCCAATTTTTAACGAAACTTGCATGAAATTATTCTTCCTTAAATTCATACCAGCTGAACATGCAGCTCATTTAAAAAAAAACTTGTATAATCATGTAATAATGGATGGTTATGCAAATCTTATTAACTAAGAACAAAAAAGAAAGTAAAGCACTTGATTTTAAAAGAATTGCTTTAAGGTAGCATCTGACATCACCAAAGCTACATCATATACATGTACTAACAAATGACAACAATAGTAGCAGCATCATGGTAAGCCTTCAAATCAACCAAACCCCAAAACTGACTAGTCAATGACATTGAACTAATGGTCGAAACAAGTTTCTTATAGAGGAGTCATTATACATGTAACAAGCCATTAAACATACATTGAAATTTTGAACCAAATTTTTTATTATAAATACATGCAGGCCATTCATCGGTTCAGCAGTCTTCATACTCACCACAGGCCCACAAACCCAGGCTTGTAAAACATGTCGGGCCTGTTAAAATCATCTCCACTGGCCAATATAATCTAACTAAAATTTTCTTAAAATTCAGCTTTGGGCCTTTACATTCAAAAGTCTATTGTGAAGACTGGTTCAGGTGATGGAATTTTAAGCAATTTAATTTAGACACAAACAATGCACAATTTTACACAAAGTAGTGTTCAACTTTAAGAATCACTGTATCAAAATTTGTACAAGATTAAGATTTCTATTATTTTTGGGGGGATCAGTTTTTATAATCTAAAAAAAAATAAAACCGAAAAACAACTGCCACTCTCAATATTTTAATGTTTGCATGTTACTGTAGATTTGGATTTAAATAATTATTAGTAATAATTGATAAGCATGCTATTGGCAGTACTTATTAATTATTACTGTCATACTTAACCGTCAGATGCTGAAGAAAACAAACAACAATGATCATCTGACATTACTGTGACGTAAAGTACGATGCACATGTACTATTAAAAATACCAGAGCCCCTGATACTAATCAGATTGAAATACTGATCCTGTGTCCACAATTTACTAACAAAAAATCTGATAACACTCAGTTCTACTTTTTGTTCAATGTCAGGAATTTTTGGAAACACCCAGTTTGTTATAAAGATACATACCTTAAAAAATTTTGGAAGAAAAAATGCAATGGTTCACATAATAATTATTAAAACAAAAACTAGAAAAGACAGATGTCAGATCTTCTCACAAGAGAAATGTGGACACAGGTTCTGTATTTCAAACAGACTGACCTGATACATGAATCATGTACACAATGTATCAACCATCAATCCCAGCCAGCTCTTTGTGATTTTTGTTTTACTCCTTATTTTCCAATGAGATTGTCTAGTTTTCTCTTTCAGTTCTGATCATCTAAGTAAGACCCTTTTCAATAATTTTTTATCCGGCATTTGATTTTTGGGACCTTCATTTGAAAATAATGACCTACGAACTTGTGGTCCAACCTGGTCTGCAAAAAATTGGAAGGCCTTTAGAATTTCCCCTATTCATGTATGACCTGTAGGTGTCATACCACCATATCATAGTACGTCACATCTGGTTTCATAGGAAAAAGGTAAAAAAAATATTCCCTTGAATTTGACAGTTGTAGGAAATTAATCCTACATTTCATTGCAGTAAAAAATTTCTGAGTCATAAACATACATGTTTATCTTGGGTGTTTCAAAGCACTATTCTTTTTTTATTTGGTGTTTCTATAGAATATTTTGGAAACTTGAGGTTACATGGTTACTAAAGCTTGAACACAGAAAAAAAGGGGTGAAAATTTGATTGGTTAACTTCCAGTGATGGTTATTATCTTATATGCAATGAAATGTTATGTGAAATTTTGTCTGTAGTACTGGACAGGATACAACTTTACTCATGCCAAGTATTTCTTTATTTGAAACAAAGATAAATTCTGCACAATTTTTCGAAAAGTGCAAATTTAACAAAGACTAATAGGGGAAAAACAATGGTGGTATTACTCCTGTAGGTACTATGTAGTGTTGGATAATCGGTTGAAATTACCAACCGATTATCTATTACTATCGGTTGACAGCAACCAACCGACTATCGGTTATAATCGCATCATTATACCTTGCTCTTTTTGTATATGAAATCATGTATTCAGCCACATTGTGCATGTCTAATGCATATATTCCATATCATTGCAGAGTCTTAAATGTTCATGTTCGATCTTAGTTTCCTTTTCATATTTTATTAAGCAATTAAAACAGTGAATCAATTAGAATATAGATTCAGATTGAACATATTTTGTCTGATGATTACATTTATTACCAATAATGACACTAACATTTTTAAATTTCAATGGTATCACTCACATTATAATTCCAAATATATAGCTGCATCAAAATTTGAATGCTTCTCATTAAAAAAAGATATATATAAAGTATTTAACTTTAAGAAATTAAAAATTAATCAATAAATAAAACAATGCATTTGCATTTAAATATATACATTTAACTAAGGGGATCCAACCAATGTCTGTTAATTCATGTGGAATGCGTATTTTTCACTTTTGTGATCTTTATTCTTCTGTCAGCTGTGTCATACGTGCGTCTGTACTTATAATTGTAAGAAAACAGAATTCTTTCATAGTTGGTCCGTATTTGATCAGTGATTCGTATATGTTTCAATGGCGGACAAACCGGGAAAATTTACAAAAAATAAACGATGTTTGACAAGAAATTTGAAAAGGAATATTATGTTTTTAACGCAACAAATGGATGAAACATTAATAAAAGACAAATTGCACCAAGTTCTAATGTAGAAACAAATTTACTTTATCGAAAATCAGAATGATTTGATGTTCGCTATCGAGTAACAAGTACCGGAAGTGAAAGAAAGTATTTCATAAAAAGTTATTTATTTTAAAAAACATATGACCAATCTGTAAAGTCAATGCTTTTACCACGTTTCTATAGAAAGAAATTGCTTATGTCTCTTTGGTTATAGGATGTTTGACATTGCAATTGTCCTCTACTGATATTTTTCTTTACAATTTGTTTGACTGCGCATGTAAAATGCAAACCGAAAACGGACCGGAAGTTGATATGCTAAAAGTCGTGAAACTATAACGACAATCGATTGAACAAAATTCCAATCAATTATCGACATCGCCAAGCCCAACCAACTGATTTCCGACTTATTCCGATCATCGGAACAACACTAGTACTATGTACAGTTAAAATGGTCTGTATATGTGCAAGTTAAATTGTAAGTTGTTGTAAATTAGTTGAGGAGTTGTGTCGACACATTAACGTCTTGAATACCCAATTCTTCCTTCTCTTAAATTGGAAGGCTCAGTTCTCAGGGCTTAAAAGTTCACCATGACTAATCATAACTCCATTCTAACATTTTACCATGATTACTAAGGTTATAATCTACTGTAACTGATCAGTATCTTCTTTGAGTTCAAATTATTTTCTATCATAGTTTTGCATGGTTTCTTATTTCAATTTGTGCAGGTCCTTCTAATACTTTGTACATGTAGGTAAACAAAATGCTGATTGATTTTCTAAAGTTCAACCCACAAACTTACAATAATTTAAATGGTATATAATTTTTTACAATGTTAAATGTATGTAAATTATTATAATATATGGTCAAGATTACAATAAAATAATTGAAATAAACTGAACTGATTTGGTCTACATGCATTCAAGATATGCAAATGTGATAGTGTAGTTTCACTCACAAGTTTGATGATATATGTAGCTGATAAGATATCCAGAGTTAATGCAATCCAAAAGATAAATTTGTGCTATCCTGAAGTTCTTCAACTATCATGATCTATCATAACACAGACCTATGCAGATGTTGAAATAAATAAAAACATCACAACACGAAATATTTTTAGTCCTTTTGCATATGATCACTCACCAATACTAGTAACAATGACTATTTCAATTATGATTAACACTTTATCTATTCAGAAGCTTTCATCCACTAAATCACTGACTGGTGAGGCTGATTTAACATCTTGCATACTGTGATGCGATGGAGGTATCGGAATGCAACTTGTTGATTTCGTTAATTAAACGCAAATGCACATTTAATTACTATCCGGTAAAGAGAATAAATATATGGACACTACAGTTGCTCCCTGAAAAAATGATCAAATAGATCTACCATTCGGGTCAACATGTTTATCATTTTTCATCGATACATCACCGCCATGTTGAAAATTGGCACCGGTTTTCCCACTACAGCAACTTTCATATTCAAGCTACTATGCAAAATTCATTTGACAAAAGACAATATACATTACCTGAATAATCTGTCTAAGTCCCCTTCTAGCTAAATTTAAATCCCTTTCAATATACGCAAGAGCAAGGTAAACACAACCGGCTTTTGGCTGCTGAAGATTTGCGGGAACCGACTCTGTAATTTCCGATTGAATGAAATATAGTGCGTGATCGGCGTTTGTTGTAATTTGATATTTCGATGGGTTTTTTTTAATCTACTATAAAAAATCTTTAGTTTCATTATAATCTGTGTAGAAATACATATTTAATCAGTTTTTGATGATGGATATTTGTGTCGAAATATTTTATGCACTTTACAGGTAAGTTTGTTTATGCGCGCATTAATATATCAAAATAGTTCGTCTGGATGATCTCATAACATTATGGGTTGTTACCGTATTTGTGGTAAAAAGAGAATATTGCCTGAATAACATGTATTGTAACTCTTTTCTCAGGCGGGCCTTTTCTTATATCGCTGTTAAATTGACAACATTTTTAAATACATGTTATTATCTCTTTTTCTATATTGTATTTTTTCCTTTGCCAATAAAAAGTTGCATTTCAAATGCATCCGCATATTTTTTTTTATATATACTTTTAGTTTCTTGTGTATAATTTGGAGTTTAGTATGACGTCCATTATCACTGAACTAGTATATATAATTGTTTAGGGGCCAGCTTAAGGACGCCTCCGGGTGCGGAATTTCTCGCTGCATTGAAGACCTATTGGTGACCTTCTGTTGTTGTCTGTTCTGTGGTCGGGTTGTTGTCTCTTTGACACATTCCCATTTCCATTCTCAATTTTATTTTATACTGAATATATTAGTATAATAGTCTATTTATAAAGACATATGAATGTGTCTCTGCTGAATACACACATTTTTTTAAATATTTGAATTCTTGATGCAAACAGAGACACAGATAAGACGCGGATTTATAGTTATAAAAAGTATTGTATTTTGGAGGATCAAGGAGGTGTCACTCTACTTAATTCGATTTCAGGCAGATAATCCGAGTGAAATATTTAAGGACCGCCGCAATATTCGATTCATAATATCAAGGATTTGTATATTTCTATACAAATCCTTGATAATATCCCCAAATATTCACAACCAGAACCTCTACATATCGATTTCCTGACTGTCCTGAAATTGAATTGTGGATCGAGGTCCTTAAATATTTCAGGATATCCTGAAATGAATTATGAAGGTCCTGAAATATTTCAGGACATTTTTATACGACCGCAAAATTTTTGCGGTCGTACATTGGTATGACGTTGGCGTCGTCGTCGTTGTCGTCGTCGTCCAAAGACATTTGGTTTTTGCACTATAATTTAGTATAAGTTAATAGAAATCTATGAAATTTAAACACAAGGTTTATGACCACAAAAGGAAGGTTGGGATTGATTTGGGAGTTTTGGTCCCAAAAGTTTAAGAATTAGGGGCAAAAAAAGGGTCCAATAAGCATTTTTCTTGGTTTTCGCACAATAACTCTAGTATAAGTAAATAGAAATCTATGAAATTTTAACACAAGGTTTATGACCACAAAAGGAAGGTTGGGATTGATTTTGGGAGTTTTGGTCCCAACAGTTTAGGAATTAGGGCTAAAAAGGCCCAAATAAGCATTTTCTTGGTTTTTGCACAATAACTTTAGTATAAGTAAATAGAAATCTATGAAATTTAAACACAAGGTTTATGACCACAAAAGGAAGGTTGGGATTGATTTTGGGAGTTTTGGTCCCAACAATTTAGGAATTAGGGGCCAAAAGGGTCCAAAATTAAACTTTTCATCAAAAATTGAACTACTGAGGTTTTTGATATGCTGAATCTAACCATGTATTTAGATTCTTAATTTTTGGTCCCGTTTTCAAATTGGTCTACATTAAGGTCCAAAGGGTCCAAAATTAAACTTAGTTTGATTTTAACAAAAATTAAATTCTTGGGGTTCTTTGATATGCTGAATCTAAACATGTACTTAGTTTTTTGATTATGGGCCCAGTTTTCAAGTTGGTCCAAATCGGGGTCCAAAATTAAACTTTGTTTGATTTCAACAAAAATTGAATATATGGGGTTCTTCAATATGCTGAATCTAACCATGTATTTAGATTTTTGATATTTGGGCCCGGTTATCAAATTGGTCCACATTGAGGTTTAAAGGGTCCAAAATTGAACTTTATTTGATTTCATCAAAAATTGAATTCTTGGGGTTCTTTGATATGCTGAATCTAACCATGTATTTAGATTTTGGATATTGGAATACCACAAAGGGATGGTAAGAATTGTCTTTGGGAGTTATGGCTCAAACTGTTAAGGAATAAGGTGCAAAAAGGGGAAAGGGTTTCCAGGTTAATGGACAATTACTTAAGTACAAAACATAATTTAAAAGGCAGTGTAAGGTTGGTAATTGAAACTCATTTGAATATCTCACCTAAACTGCTTTTAAATTATGTATATTGGAAATCTGCCAAAAACTTTATTATTAATAAATTCCATTGGAAATTTGCCAATAACTTTAGTTGAGTGAACTTCATTGGAAATTTGCCAATATAAAATGTTGCTGATGAAGCTTTTTTGTTTATCTCACCTAAACTGCTTTTAAATTATGTATATTGGATATTTGCCAAAAACTTTATTATTAATAAATTCCATTGGAAATTTGCCAATATAAAATATTGCTGATGAAGCTTTTTTGTTTATTTTTAGCCATGATTATTATGTCATTTTCTATTTTAATAGGGTCCAAAATTAAACTTATTTTGATTCTAATAAAAATTAAACTTTGTTTGATTTCATCAAAAACTGAATTATTGCGGCTGTATGATTTGCTGAATCTTATTGTGCATTTAGATTTTTATTTTGGGCCCTTTTTTCAAATAAGTTCATATTAAGGTTTGAAGGGTCCAAAATTAAACTTTGTTTGATTTCAACTAAAATTAAATTATTGGTGTTTTTTTATATGCTGAATCTAACCATGTTGTTAGATTTTGGATATCAAACCATTCTAGGTAAATTAAATGTCCCATTTCAAATTTTTAAGATCTTTGACCACATTTATTTTGTGTCAGAAACCTATATTATTTAAAAATTTAATCACAATCCAAATTCAGACAGTATCAAGCTTGAATATTGTGTCCAAACTTAGCCCAACTGTTCAGGGTTTGACCTCTGCGGTTGCATCAGGCTGCGCTCAGCGAAGCATTTTATTTTTATATACTGTGAATAATTTTTATTAAAGCCACACCTTATACATAAATACCAGAGGCAAAAAATACTGTATGTCTCTGCGGCAAACTGTTTTAGAAATTGTCTTTGGATTTGATAGGCTTGCCGATGGAGGTTGATTGATTGTTGTCTGCTTAACGTCCAATGGCAAATATTTAATGCATGTTCAGGACGAGAACAAATTAACAATTAATACGAAAGGTAGGTCCTGTAATAGGTGGTCGGTTGATCAAATTATTCTGTTTTTTTTTTTAGACTGGAGGCGATTTGAGACAGTGACATATTGAATAGACACCTGTATGCCTTTCTATTGTTGAATATAAGTGAGAATGGAAACAGGGAATGTGTCAAAGAGACAACAACCCTACCAAAGAGCATAAAACAGGACAAGGCCACAATGGGTCTTCAGCACAGCGAGAAAACCCCACACCCAACGCAGGCTTCAGCTGGCCCCTAAACAATGAAGACAGTGTCTTGACCTCTGGATATCTTTTGTTCATTTCTGTTGTTTTGCTGTCTCATTGACATGTACCCCATGTCTCTTTACATTTGTATTAGGCCTTTTCTGTACAGACGGTGTGTTCTTTTATACACTGCTCGTTATTCCCCTGGTTGAAATAAAAAGTGGGAGGGTTGAAATGTAAAAAACTGAGACTACTATAATACTGTGTTATAGTAGTCACAGAAAAAAACCTAGTACAACTCGACCACTTGTTCATGTGCATGTCCCAAGACAGAAACATTGGCAGTGAATGCATTTAGTGATACTACTCAGAGGCGGATTTAGGGGGGCCCCCTTTTGCGGAAAAAATTTGGTTGATTATATAAGGAATCACTGAAGCGTGACTGGAGCGGGCCCCCTCTTATAAAAATTTCTGGATCTGCCACTGCTACTATCTCAATGTTGAATTTTTTCCTTTTTAAGTCATTTTTTGTTGTTGCATTTAATGAATTGTCTGATTTTGGCTCACATTTCATAACCTTTGTTGTGTCATGTATTAACACCATGGTGGTTAAGAGCATGACATAACGTATATACACCTGTCTATTGTTGTAAGCTGTATCTTGGACTCTTAGATGTATTTTATTTATATGTGTCGTTTTGCTGTCTCGTTGACATATACTTCACATGATCTCTATATTGTTATTCCTTCATATAAAGAGAGACATGAATTTAACAAACATATCAAAAGAAAGGCTATTTATAAATTAAAAACCAATTGTTCAGAGAACAATTGAAGGTCTTTCCACAGCAATTTTAAAATTTATTGAAAAGAAGCTAGTTCGTGTTTACTCAAAGTTAAAATTGGTATCTTATCATCAGTTTCTTCATACTGATGCGATAAATAAGTGGTTTCCATATACTTCTGAGTGAAATAAGGGAGATAATTAGCTACTTCCGTGAAGTAAATGTCACTTCCGGTCTCATATAATAGTTTCTTTCACACTGATTCCTAAAATATATATTTTCTATATACTTTTGCTTGTAAACCAGGAGATAATTGGCCACTCCGGTTAATCGAAAGTCATTTCTAGTCTTCAGTGATAAGTTAATATATTAAAATTACAAAATATATGGATTTCGAGTACTTTTCCATGAAGAAAGTGCAAAAATGGCTACTTCCGGTTTTCTGAAAGTCACTTCCGGTTGTCATTTTTCAAGGTCATATGTCATCCAACCTTTTGTAAAAGGTCATATGGCTTTATAATGAACAAAGTTGAAGTAATAATCAATTAACCTTATAATTGGACATTTCAGGGGCACTTACTCCTATAAGATGCCATTAGATTGTTTCAGACCAATGTAATATATCTTCATTACAATAAAGCAAACATTTTGCACTTATTGTTTCATATATATCTTTAAAAGTGTTTGAGAAAATGCAAAAACAAGGAAAAGTCAAAATTGATAACTTGACCTTGACCTTTGACCTTGACCTCATTTTCTAAGTTAGGACCTAGGGACCTAAAAAAAAAGATTCCAGGGTTATACGGTTAACGGTTTATGAGTTAAAAAAACATACCGACAAATTTATTTGGTAAAGGTAGATAACTCCTTTAAAATTTCATCGAATCACTTTGATCCAAATTAGTCAAAAATTCCTGAGGATGTAACAAACAATTTTGAAAAAGAATTTTGTCGATATCTTTGTTTGTTACGAAGGAGATGCACACACTTGATAAACAGTGAATAGGGAGATAACTCTTACAAAGAAAATTGTTCGGCTTACAATGGGTGAAAATAAAAAGCGCATAAACTGTATGATACTATATAAGAAATATCTTAGCGACATATTGCGAAACAAAAATTTTACGCGATAACAAAATTTGGCAGAAGAAAAAATAATAATCAGAACAAATACAATAGGTCTTTCCACAGAAAAGTGGAAAGACCTAATTAGATCATGATTTCCCCTTAAAACACGTCGCAGTCAGATGAACAAAGTGAATTATTACTCTTCCAAACACATCGCAAAGAGGTGAACAAACTGAATTAATATATAGCATGATTTCCTTCACCATCACTTCGCAATGCACTGAACACACAGGGTTATTAGAGCATGATTTCCTCTCTAAACACATCAAAATCATGATTTAAACTTCCCAACACATCGCAATGTGGTGAACACACTGGATGATTAGATAATTATTTCACTTCCCAATGCTACATACTGGTTACTAACCGGGGAGTCGCATGACAGCCAGCAATGGATTAGCCACTCAATCTACAGGAGCAATCCACTAGCGTTTCCAGTAAAGATATGAAGCTTTACGCTTTCACCAGCTTACACTTTTGTCAAACCCTAGAAAAAACTTTTTTCATGTCCTTTATGCACGATCACCATAAAGGAAAACTAACAAAAAGAAACGAAAAAAAGGTCTCTTGTCTTGTCCTATGTAAACTGAAATATCCAAATCTAGAAAAAGACATCTACCTTAGTTTATAATTTAGTTCCTTCCAGTAGATTTCTGAAGTACAAAACTTCTTAATTATATTTTAAGCCAAAATACCACCAATGTAACGGCAAGTGTTATTATTTTTTTCTATGTTAAATATATTTAGACGGATCTTTATGATTGAGTTTGGTCATACACTGTGATTCGTAACAATACAGAACCAAGTCGATTATTAAAGGGGTTTAGTAAGTGCCCAAGGGAATACCTACAAACTGTCAATAAACTTTATTGCCAAAATTGATTGATTGTTGGTTAACATCCAGTGGCAAATATTTCATGCATGTTCAGGACGAGAATAAATTAACAATAAATACAATAGGTAGTTACTGAAATAGAAGCCGTCCGGGATGAATTCGACTGACACTAGAAAATGAGGGTATATTTAATAAGGGCATACATTTTTTACCTCGCAACAAGTCACCTACGAACCCCTCAACACGTTGTTGCAAGGTTTCTTAACATGTAGAGAGCATGGAATTCTCTTTGAGAGGCATCAGATTTAACTAACGTACCAAGATGTTATCAAGGAGAAAATTAACAGTTTTGATCATCTCATCACTGTTTCTATACGTGCATCGAACATATTGATCTTTGTCAGTACAGAGGAAGGTTTCATATGAGTTCGGCAGCAAATACATTTGCAATAAGATTTTATAAAGGACCATTTGCATAATTACTCTTTGAACATGTATATAATAAATTCAATGGAAGTATGCTTTATAGACCGTTTCTTTTAGTCAAATCATGGGATTTTGTGACCATGGATAAACGGAGACCAACTTTAGCAGCATCGGTACTAGAACAACATAAATGATCACAAATGTTTTGAAAATACTGCATTCGAAGTGAATTAGACCATATTCATGGGAGTTAAACTATATGCGAGAAACACTTGGTGAATTTCAAGCAAAATGTATGCACTAATTCGACCAATACTGTTGATATTATTAAAACGAGAAAGTGCGTATTGTATACAACGAAATGTTATCTAATGTTTTATGTTCACTTAGTTGATGGTTACCAATGTAACGACAGGAAAGACGGTCTAGTATTTTTAAGTACTTGGATCACTTCTTCTTATATATGTATGTTTATCAAAGAGTTTACCTTGTACATTAGTGTAACTATTAGCAGACTTTCAAATATGTAATTGTTTGGATGCTTCTTACATTTAGTTGAGATACTAATTATGTATGAATTTTAAGCTGACACCAAACTGCATTCTCTGTTTTCATGTACAATGATTTAATCCCAGTTCTCACATTTATATTCGACTCGCTGCTGGTTATATAGTATTCGGTACAGAAAAAGGAGACAGAAGCCACTTCTGCAATATTACGATCTCTGCTATTAAGGTTTCGATTTTGAAAAAAAAAGCCATGCATATAAATGTTTAAAAGTGAAGGTATTTTGTAAGATAGGATGATTGGGTCTATCAAACTCGAGTGTCTAGTTCAGTAGTCAAACGTTTGTGAAAGTTTTTTTTTGGGTAAGCATGCTGGATAGTTGTTTTAAAAAATGTCTAGGGTGGTACAAAATAGTTTGCTTTCTCGTAAAATGTTAGTCACTATCACAAGTGCTTGTTCTTTGATCTCATTTTGCCATCATGGTTATTCCAGTCAATTCACTGTACATGTAAACTGCATATGAAGGCATTAAATCACGTAATTATATAGTTGATATGACTGAATTTATGAGGTACGGATTTAGTAAAAAGTATTGGCTATAAGGGTAATAAATCACGGAGGAACTCCATAATTTGATTTCTTGATATCCTTAAATGTTTTTAAAGCCATGTGCAAGGTCCTTAAATTGAATTGTTGAGGTCCTCCATGATTTATTATCCTTATATCTAATACAGTGGACCTCCATAAACACTTAAGGATATCGTGAAGTTGAATTTTAGAGGTGTTTAACGATATAAGCGGTGCTCTATAAATATAAGTGGTGATACCCTGAAACATTTAAGAACCTCCTGAAAGCAATTTTGACCAATTATTTGTGGAGATCCTGAAATATTTCAGGATATATCTCTACTACCAGGGGTGTTTAACGACCTTGGCTATCCATGAGGGTCTCGCACGGTCGGTGATCATAATATTACGAAATTGAATTGTGGAGGTCCTGAAATATTTCAGGATGCCCTGAAATTTAATTATGGAGGTGCTCTAATATATCAAGAGGTCCTCAATGACTTATGGATTATAAGCACATACTCTCCATCTTAAGTTGTCCTTGTCCTGAATGATACATGAAATACTTGCCACTGGGTGTAAATAAATCAAAGAACAATAATTGAGACGAATCTGCAACAATTATTCAATACATTTTAGGTCACCTAGACCAAACGTGTCCAAACTTTTAAAATTTGCCACCCTTCCAGAGCTCTCACATTTTGCTTGGTCTTGTTGCTCAATCGTTATTTCTCTGTACAGAAATTGTAGACTGCTGTTTTTCTGTTCATCTGTTTCTTCTTTTGGTCATGGTGTTCTTTCTATTTATTTCATTTTATCGCCCCGAGTATCTTCTCTCTTTTTGTTTTGAAACCACAGAGCCATTTGAAACCAAACTACCTTCTTCTATTTATATATAAACCACTTTCATCCTTTATACAACTGTTGCTGCTTAGTTTAGGTCTTTTTGTGTTTTGATTCTATTCAATTTATTGGTCTCAAGCTTAGCTGATGAATGTTATTACAGAGAAATGTTGTGCATATTGAAATCAGTATTTTACAATCTCATTACTTCCACTGGGTGGTAGTGCTGCTGGTGAAGTATCAATCCTCAATGGTACCATCCAATCAACAGCTTGTTTCAACTGGGAGGTAGTGCTGCTGGTGAACCATCAGTCCTCAACGGTACCATCCAACCAACAGTTTGTTTCCACTGGAAGGTGGTGCTGCTGGTGAACTATCAGTCCTCAATTATACCATCCAACCAACAGCTTGTTTCCGCTGGGACGTGGTGGTGCTGGCGAACTATCGGTCATCAATTGTACCATCCAACCAACAGCTTGTTTCCACTGGGAGGTGGTGCTGCTGGTGAACTATCAGTCCCCAATTGTACCATCTAACCAACAGCTTGTTTCCACTGGGTTGTGGTGCTGCTGGTGAACTTTCAGTCATCAATGGTACCATCCAACCAACAGCTTGTTTTCACTGGGAGGTTGTGCTTTGGTGAACTATCAGTCCTCAATGATACCACCCAACAAACAGCTTGTTTCCAATGGGTTGTGGTGCTGATGGTGAACTATCAGTCCTCAATTGTACACTTCAACCAACAGCTTGTTTCCACTGGGAGGTGGTGCTCTGGTGAACTATCAGTCCTCAATGGTACCATTCAACAAACGGCTTGATTCTCCTGGGAGGTGGTGCTGCTGGTGAAGTAACAGTCCTCAATTGTACCATCCAACCAACAGCTTGTTTCCACTAGGTTGTGGTGCTGCTGGTGAACTATCATTCCTCAATGGTACCATCCAACCAACAGCTTGTTCCCACTGGAAGGTGGTGCTCTGGTGAACTATCAGTCCTCAATGGTACCATCCAATCAACAGCTTGATTCCACTGGGTTGTGGTGCTGCTGGTGAACTATCAGTCCTCAATGGTACCATCAAACAAACAGCTTGTTTTCCAATGGGTTGTGGTGCTGATGGTAAACTATCAGTCCTCAATTGTACCATCCAACCAACAGCTTTTTTCCACTGAGTGGTAGTGCTGCTGTTGAACTATCAGTCCTCAATGATACCATCCAACCAACAGCTTGTTTCCAATGGGAGGAGGTGCTGCTGGTGAACTATCAGTCCTCAACGGTACCATCCAACCAACAGCTTTTTTCCACTGGGTGGTAGTGCTGCTGGTGAATTATCAGTCCTCAATGGTACCATCCAACCAACAGCTTGTTTCCACCGGGAGGTAGTGCTACTTGTGAACTATCAGTCCTCAATGGTACCATCCAACCAATAGCTTGTTTCCACTGGGAGGTGGTGCTCTGGTGAACTATCAGTCCTCAATGGTACCATCCAACCAACAGATTGTTTCCCCTGGGTTGTGGTGCTGCTGGTGAAGTATCATTCCTCAATGGTACCATCCAACAAACAGCTTGTTTCCACTGGGAGGTGGCGCTGCAGGTGAACTATCAGTCCTCCATGGTACCACCCAACTATTAGCTTTTGTCCACTGGGAGGTGGTGCTGCTGGTGAACTATCAGTCCTCAATGGTAACATCCAACCAACAGCTTGTTATTCTGTATTGCTGATATTCTTATTGTTAATTCAGCTTATTAAAAATGTGATTGTATCAAACTAAGGTAGCAATTTTTTCAGGCAAAATTGAAGATTTTGGGAATTCTGCTGTTAGGTCCTTTTGGATGGATTGGTGTTTTACATCAAGTGGTATATACCAGTGGTTCTTATCAGAGCAAGTATATGTTGATGCTACATGATTATATACTCTGCTTTGTACAAAACTGATACACTGAGAAAGATTTTTAAAGTGCTAGTTCACAGTATAACAGTCCGCATGAAGAAGACATGTCACCATACCAAGACTCATTATTCTGACTCTCAGATGATATGTTTTTGCTCTTATTCCTAAATACTGCAGACTTAGGAGAGATGACGATGATAATGATGATAATGATGATGGATGGCTGTTAAATGTGAAGTGGTAAATTAAATGCATATTCAAGACAAGAACATATTAACGGGATATGAACATGAACCTTGCATTGTACTAGACTGACACTGATCCAGTTTTTGAACATGCTAGTTCACACGATAAGAGTGTGCAGGAAGACAAATCACCTACCCAGGCACATTACTCTGACTTGTAGCCAACCAGTCTTTGCTTTTACTCCTAAATGCAAAGTGCTTAGCGGAGAAGCAGAGAACTAAAAATTTCCAAGTCTTTGGTTTGGCCAGACTGGGGATAGAACCCACAATTAGGTGAGCACAATTTCACCATACCATGGAGGTGGTTAGGTTTTAGTTATGATGCTTTTCAATTTTGTATTTATCTTGATTTTAAGCATTATTGATTTGATTGTTCTTCATCAAGTGATTACATAATTGTATCATACACACTTAAATTGGTATCCTTCATCTACCCCGGTATATAAGTATATAGTATAGTTATTCTGCTTGCCAACTAAGAAGTTGCTATGAGCTAAACTGTTTTACCAGTTGATCAGTTTGTAGAGATGAATTCAAAGTGCAATTTTGGTACATGTAAAACATTTCAGCAATTGGTATTGTGAAAGGGCATAGTCTTTAGAATAAGCACAGTAATACAACAAATTTGAGGTGACAGAGGCAGCTTAAACAACAGCTTTAAATAGATCAGGAGTCTAACATGGTTAAAAAGGCATTTTATCCTATCTATGAAGAAACTAACTGGAACACCTGTTATATATTTTATTAGGTTCCTATGATTGAAATAATAAAATGCATACAATTTTATTTGCAAAACATTGATAGCTTCCCTAAGGGCTGTGTGCCTAAGTAGAATCAAAAATCAAGTTATGCCTATGATATGGGATTAACCCTGCCCTTTTTTCTTGACTGGTTTTGGTTGAAAATAACATATAAATTTAACTATATGACCAGAAGGATAGGATAGGAATGGGAAAACTTTTTTTTCACAAAGGCAGCTCTTGGCTCAAGATGGTGCAAATAACATTTGCAGAAATCAAGAAGGATTCAAATGCTTTGCGAGTTGTTGATGAACTTTTTCATATTAAAGCAAAGAGGCAAGATGAGAGATATAGGTTCTCAAGAGCATCTAGTTTGAATAAAAGGAGATGTGAGGTATACATTAGTATACATATTTCCCAAACAGATCCTTAAAAAAAAACCATCTACTGTTTCAATGATCAAAGGTTCTTAAGGTCTTAAGATTGAATTCATTTTCATTAGTAAAAAGGTACTTTGAAATGATAATTTCCGTATTTAGTTATTTTGTTATTATTTGCTTTATAATTCTTTACGAGAAATGAGAGGCAATTTGAAGATTCACCAACCAGGACAATGACACCAATAAATAACACTTGTACTTGTAAGGAAAATTTCTATTGAGTTTAGTTCCAATGCTTCTGGTATATTTGAACAAATAATCAAATAAAAAAATGTAAAAGGCATATTATGGGTACCATATGAACTAGCTGATATTGCCAATGTGAGTTCACAAAATATCGTGTGGTTTCATTAGTACAATGTATAACAAAATACAAGTTGAGTATTTGTGATTGTGATGTTAATCTAGATTTATCACCTGTTCATATATAAAATGTATAGAGATGTATTGACTGATAGCTTGGGGTTTGATGTCTCGACAAATCTTCCATGCATTTTCAAGACAAAATATATATACAGTGTGCAGAGGCAGATTCAGGGGGCAGGGCCCCTTATGGAGATACATATATGGTTAATGCATAGACTTTTTTTGACATGTTCCATTCCTAACTTTGTCTTTGGGATCCCCTTTTCAAAATCCTGGATTCGCATCTGGTGTATGATTTATAATGAAGGTTGTTTAACTTCTAGCAAAAGAAATCAAAAGATCACATAAGATTAGTTTGTTTATAAATAGAATCATACATCAGTGTAAATATTACATAATACATTAAAAGCCATACATGTAATAATATATATATATCACATTTGTTATGGTTGATCGACCATAGATAATTACTATGCAGACATAATCCATAAAATGTCATCTATAATTGGTACTTTCATATCCTGTTATAACTATAATGATTTGTCTCACAGAATACTGAAACATTTCAATCTAAGTCCTTAATATGATTAGCCATCTGTCGTCAATCTTCTGGACATTTATTAGGATCTTTACAGCAATAATAGTGAACAATCACACCATTGGGATATCTCACAAATGCACTGAAAAACAAATGAATAGATAATTAGTAGAAAAGTAAAATAATCAATTGTTATCATAAAATGATATATTTATGATTGCATTGAGATTTTTATGATTAGTTTGGAACATATCTTTCCTGTAACTATACATATAAAAAATTTAAATATGATGGTGATACTAGCTATCTGTTATTGAACAGTTCAATTAATCATATTTAGCAAATTATTTATGAATTTAGGAAAAATCCATAAATATTAAAATAAACTTCATGAATATATAAAAATAAAACATGAGCACAAACAATATTTCATATCAAAGAAATAACTTTCTCTCATAAAAACAGAACTTCGATGTTCTTTGTGTAATAAAATATAATAACAGTGCATTAACCATAAATCAGACAAAAATGTCATGGTCTTTGCATGATAGGTGTCATCTTTTCAAAACTTTTTTAGAGATATGTTATAGTCTGTCTCATGTTATGTTTTTTTATAATTATTGATTTTTACTTTATTAATGTTTCCAATAGTTTACAAGCAAGATTCACATGAATCCAATCATTGAAATGCATCTTATCATTGAAATGAAATAATCATTAGAAAGAAAATAGGTAATTAGATAAACATAACATGTCAGGGAGATTGAGCACCTAATATTGAATAAACAAACAAATTGTTTTAACAATAATTGGTAAATTTTTACAGTCAAACAACAAGGCATCATAAAATAATGTTGAAAGAAGGTAAAATAGGGATATTTTTACTCCAAGGTCTGGGATTTGACCTCCCTTTCAGAAGTCTGAAACAGAGATAAACAAATTTTGGAGGCTCTCGTTGATATGGAGAATTAACGGATTAGCACAATATGCAAAGGAAAATAATCCTATGTACGGTATGCATGAATCTTAGTGTAACAATACATACATGCCTTTAAACAATACCTTAGTAGAGGACAAAATGTGATAATATAATGTAGCCATTATAAAGCTATAAACTATGTAAATAAATATATAAACTTCTGAACATGTTTTATAATTCAACCTTGATATTTACATGTATACACATTTATTAAGTTCTTTCACAGGATGTGTATTTCCCGAGAGTTATAAAATAACAATAACTAAGCAATTTTCCATCCCAGTTAATAAGATAATTCTCGTTCAGAAGCTGCCAGTCTACTGCTACAGTTTTGTATACATCAACCGTACTTAGACAGGTTGATGTCCTGAAAGTGGCTTGGGGCTACAGATGACCATGTGTGGTCATTATCTGGACATAAAAATCAATGATAACTGTATAAGTATCCAACACAGTGTTGGATGTAAGACTTGTCAGTCTTATACAGTAGCTGTCAACTTCAGGCATGTACTTGACAGTACTTCAGTTCATACAACTTCCTCATCTTACAAATAGAGATGTGAAAAATATTTTAACTAAATGAACTCATAAATACTAAAGACAGAGATTGGAAAAAATTACAGTAGCCTTTATGAATGCCCATATAAGTAAAATGTAATTTATTCAATGTTATTTTCCATTTGTGTCTAATGTAGAAGTCATTGAACATTGTATACATTCAAAAGTTATTGAAAGGTTAGCCAAATTTTTATTACATTTGTATATCAGATTGTGACTCAATGCTTAAATCCCTGTCTTCAATTTTTTGAAGAGTTTACATCAGTTATATAGAAGCAGTTATGACAATATAATCAGCTTAACCATTTGAAGTTTGAAAGTGGATAAACCAAAAATGTATGACCCTTTCTCCTGAAACTATATATTTTGTTCATTTTAATATACTCAGCTGAAACATAATATTCATGGGCCCATCCTGCTACTCATTATGTTTAACTATTTGTATTTATTTCTTTTTCATTACTGCACATTTCTTCTGTACTGAAATTTATTGGTAACCAAGGATTTTTACTTATTATTTTGTAAATCCAGGTAAAATCCAATGATAAAATTCAAATGACAATATACAGATGTCATCTATGTTATTTTAGGTATGCAACAAATATGGATTTAATTATTAGTCATACCCAAGGACATTCATTGTACAATTTCTGTTCAAAGTTTATAACTTTTACTTCTGAAACATACATCATCTGCATCGTCTATCGGTCATCTTCATTTTTTCTAAAACTCACTTTTCAAAAACTGTATAATTGGTTTACATATGTAGTTATCATGTTTATCCTGTTGATCTAAAGTGACAATCAACAGTTAATTTTAACACAAGTTCTTACGAAAAAAAAATAGAAGAAGAATGTGTTTTAGGACACGAATGCCCCCCGCTCAATCTTTGCAATTTTCCAAGTAATTAAGAGGCATAACTCTAGAACAGTAAGTGTAACTGCCCAAATTCAAACTCTGTCTCTGAGATTTAGTTCTTAGCATTGTATATGAGTTTCATCAAATCTGGACGAGGAAAACTTAAGTTAAGAGTGCGGAAACGAAAATGGGACAGACGGGATGACAGAAGGACAGAAAGACGAAAGGTCAAGGGTAACACTTAATGCCCACATTGTCTACGGTGAAGCATAAAAATTTCCTTTTTACTTTAATATAACATTATATTATGTTATATGTGTTGTATTAAAGTATATAGGTAATTTTTGTTTCGGAGACAAGTGCCTGTGTTTATATACCTATAGAAATATTCTTTGCTAATGTAACTTCTTTGAGGTCTTCTGTCCTATAGACCTTACATTGGGTAAGGATATTAAGTTGTTATGTGTTGATTCAAATATTTTTGCATGTGTTATATATATAGCCCTTTAAAAATTTTAAATGCATATTACATAATAATATCTTTTGAATAAAACTCCAACAGTCTCTGGCTAAGCGCTTTGATGTATGGTAGAATTCTTGGTCATGTGGTGTTGAATCATAAATATGGCTGGCCCCTTTACTCTTATCAATAGAATAAATATATCTTTTGCAGTAAGATGATCTCATTCTATTTAACTCTACCTCAAGGTGGACAAAGACATTTACCTGATTCAAATATTAATTAAACCAAATTCTAATGCTAGAACATGTGCGTTTCTTGCTGATAAAAATACATCTACCTGTTTACTTCACCTGTTTGTTTACATTTCCTACTTCTCAATAATGCATATATAAATACAAGATTATAAACCTGAATAGAAATATAACCTTCAAATCTAACATCTGAGTCACAACCCAGTAATAAAATATAATTGCCTTATTGATTTTACCCAGCTATAATAGGATGGTTAGTCAAACATAATTTTTCAGAAGTCAGTTGCTTTCAAAGCCATAAAAACAGGTTGTAACACTCAATAGCAGCTATTTGTTGTAGTTATTATAGAATCTTGATTAAACCACAATAATGAACTATTTATCACTTGGCGAGGCTTAATTCAGAACGAAATTGATTTTGTGTAATTGGTTAAACATTTCCTGTAATTTACACAGAAATTAAACAAAGATGATATTTGATTAAATATTGCTGGTTTCAAAGTTATCTTTACCCAGATCTCAGAAAAATTCTAAGAATAAGCAAAGTTAATAGGATTATTACAGCCATATTTATACATAATATAAAAAAAAACTTCTTTTATAGAATAAATGAATAAAATAGACAAATCTTAGTCATCCTGTAATTTCTATTATTGACAAGACAAAGCATTTTGATTTGACTAATTGAGTAAATGATGAATTTTGTTAGAATACTAAACTAATGTTCCATGTACAAGGTCATAAGATTCAAACTTGTTTTTGCAATGCATCATCAGAAACACATACAGTGTACTTTAATGTTACATTGATCATAAACACCAATTTCTTAGTTTCTCTGTCACATTTACTTTCTATATTAACCAAATAAAAGCTGAACCAAAAGTCAGATCAATATAAATGCAAGTATATTGCATTTAGCTATCAATATACTAGCTATATATTACATATTCATTTACACTGTCCAAGGGGATTTAAGGGAGGGAGGGGGGGCTTATTTCTGAATGCTGTAGATTAATTTCTTAGTTTCTCTGTCACATTTACTGTCTATATTAACCAATCAAAAGCTGAACCAAAAGTCAGATAAATATAAATGCAAGTATATTGCATTTAGCTATCAATATACTAGCTATATATTACATATTATATTTAAATTTCTTTTGCATACCATTTCTTATATGTCATTTTTAATGTCTTTCAAAAGCAATCTCTTAATTGTGCCTTATTAAACAACTTGGGGAGATTTGTGGTAATGGCTAAGAACTTTCCATATACATATATCTCTCAATTCAAGAATAGACAAGTACATTTAACTCCATTAAACCTGCACTATTACAAATTAGACCCTTCATGCATATCTTTAATTGATGTGCAATCTTTTTTTCTTTTAAGTAATAATTATTGAAATTTATAAACTCAAGTTAGTTGAATACAGGGATTTTCTCCTAACTTAGATCAATAATTTTTACATTACTGTGTTTCAGCTGTATAATATATGTCTGTGTGTAGACACACATTCTATAGTTAGCTGGAAGCAGACAACAACAAATTTGGTTGTAGAATAAGGGAAATAACCCAAATTGTAAAATGATCTTCTTCTAAGTTCCTATACAATGTAAAAATTCCAGGTTTTTCCAAATTTCATGAATATAAAAAGATACTACCAAGCAAAAAACACATGAAATAAAATTCCAGGCTTTTTCCAATATTCAATATAGCAATGCAATCCTTTACATTTTAACTCTGTTTAAAAATTCAAAGTATCGCCAAACTAGAATAGGTATTTGACAGACCCCAAAAGTGCTCACACCTTACAACTATCCATGTCAACCCGCTGACTATAAATGAAGTCATTCTGTATATCATTTTCACTGCAAAGTGTAATAAAAATATTTGTTGGACAGACAAACAGAAAGACAAGGTGTTCCCTATATAGCCCCCACTCAACACATAAATACTCATTCAAAAATATAGTATATAAGATTAAAACTAATCATGACATTTTTAGTGATGCATTAGGTCCTCTTTTGCTTGCTTTTGAAAAGTAGGCAGGACTGATTGAACATATTATCAAATTAATTACACTTAATAACTAGAGGCTCTAAAGAGCCTGTGTCAATCACCTGGATCAATGTGCAACTTCAACAATGGCCACTTTCAAACAGTATAGACTAGAATATAATTTTTGACTAAAATATCTTTTTTTATATCTTCTGTTCACAATTTCTTTCTATCAACTATAGTTTTTGATCAAAATACAAACTAGAGGCTCTAAAGCGCCAGTGTTGCTCACCTGCATCTTCAATAATGGCCACTTTTAGTTAAAATCATCATTAAAGGGGAATAACTCTATTAAGAGTTAACTGACAATTTCAGTCATGTTAACATACTTGTAGATCTTATCCTGCTGATAATTTTTTCTTTTTAAAGTTTCTATTTATCTATTATAGTTTTCAAGATAGGCAAAAAACGAATAAAAATGTTAAAAAATTATAATTTAAGGAGAAAAACTCAACTAAAGAGTTGACTGAATGACTGAAGATTTCAGTCATTATGGCTTATTTGTAGCTCTTGTCTTACTGATCATTTGTGCTATTTAAAGTTTCTATATATCTATTACAATTTTCAAGATAATAGGCAAACATGGGAAAAAACTTTATTAAAGGGCAATAACTCCAATAATGAGTTGACTAACGATTTTTGTTATGTTGACTAATTTGTAGCTCTTGTCTTGCTGATCAGTTGTGCTATTTAAATTTCTATATATCTATAACAATTTTCAAAAAAATAGGCAAAAATGGGAAAAAACGTTATTAAAGGGCAATAACTCCAATAATGAGTTGACTAACGATTTTGGTTATGTTGTGTAGATCTTGTCTTGCTGATCATTTTTGTTTTCAAAATGTTTCATTTATCTATTCTAGTTTTTAAGATATTAGGCAAAAACAGAAAAAATAGGTAAAAATCATCATTTAAGGGCAATAACTCTATTAAGGAATTGACTGAAGATTTCAGCCATGTTGACTTATTTGTAGATCATGTCATGCTGATCATTTTTGCATTTTAAAGATTCTATCTATTATCTATTATGGTTTTTAAGATATTAGGCAATAACACAAAAAAATGGTAAAAATTGTCATTAAAGGGCAATAACTCCTATAAGAAGTCGTCTGACAGTTTTGAAGCAAATAAACAATAGGTAGAGCTCAACATTCTGAAGGAAGGAGGGGGGGGGGATAATAATATTATTAAAGGGAAATACTCCTTGAAAGTGTCATCTGACAATTTCAGCTATTTGACTTATTTGTAGAACTTGTTTGGCTGATATTTTTTGTTGTTTACAGTTTCTCTCTATCTACTATAGTTTTTGCCAAAAATTTAAAAAGAAACAAAGTTAAATGGTTTTTCCCTTAGGGGCCAACACTCCTATACCAAGTTGACTACTGACAATTTCGGCTATTTTTTATTGAATGTTTTGTGGATCTTATAATACTGATTATACTGGTTATCTTAAGTTACTCTCTATCTATAACACTTTAAAAGATAAAAGGCAAAAATAACAATATTTGGAAGAAATTATCATAAAAAGGCAATAACCCCTTTAAGGAGTTGTCAGACAATTTTGGTAGAAATAGACAGTATGTAGATCTTGACATTCAGAACATATTTGCCCCGTCCGATTTTCCCTATCAATACCAATTTTCATAATAATAGAACATTCTTGCATTTTACCCTATGTTCTACTTGAATTTTCAACCTTGCAATCATGTTGGTTGGCCTGAGAGATCAACAGACACTAGATACCCCTAGGATGTTTATCGCCAAGTTTGGTTCAATTTGGCCAAATAGTTTCAGAGAAGATTTTTGTAAAATTTAAAGGACGATGATGGACAACAGACCACTGGCCCTTTGGCAGGTGAGCTAAAAAAAAAAACAACACTAAACTAACATTTTCAAATACATAAAAAAAACAATAAACCCACCAAAAAATCTTAAATAAACACACAAACAAAAATATCATAAGATAAAGATGATGGATTTACTTATAAAGAATACCTATTTCAATATAGTAAGTTTCCTTCTACAAGGTAAATGTGTTTTTTTTATGACTAACAATTTATGTGTCAGTTCTAAACCAGACATAAGAATTCAGTGAAAGCAATTCATCTTGTAAACCTATTGACTGATTAATCAAAATTTACTTTAACTTTAACTACCCTCCTTTCTACCAAAAGGGTAACATGATTTGTTTTTGTAGTGAAACACTGTAAGAAAATTACATCTGAATTGATTTAGTTCCCATGGTTTAAAGGTTGAGACAATTACTTTAATTTGTTACAAAATTTTCAATATCTGGTGACAAACTTATGTTAGAAACAATTACCTGTTTCCGAGTCTCTTCTTGCAAATTTTACATATTTTTTCATCATTTACAACTACTTTAGCTTTTTGGTAAAACATTCTCTGTTCATGAACCTGAAACAAAGACAAAACATTTTTTGTTTTCAGACATATACACTGTATTAAATATACACTGAAAGTAACATTGATGCATATGTATTACTGAATTGTAGACAAAAGATGAATCTTCTCTGTTTGTTATTCCCATTGTAAAACTTCAGACAGAAACAATTTATTAATATATTATATTTTCTCTGACCAGTTGAACAGATTGGCTGGATGAAACAAACTGCAATTTGGTCAGAATATTAACTGGACTGCAATAGGTGTAAAGCAACACATAGTCTAGTTATAGTAATAACATACAACTATTATCACACTATTTTGTCATACTTGATGCAGACAGCAAAGTAGACAAAACATAAGGTCATCTATTCACTGGATCAAGATAAAGATTTGCATACAATCCAATATATAAGTATTTCAAAACCTAAGACTTAAAATAATTTTATTTCATACAGATTACAGATAAATATATATCATATAGATTTTAGGTAATTTTAAGGACCTATGTTACCCTAAAAGCATTAGTTTACATCTTAAATACCACAAAAAGGAGCTAAACAATTATTATAAAGATCAATTAAATACATTTCCAGGATTTTTAATAGTTAAAATTTAACTGTTGAGAGAGGAGAAATATCATATTACATGAGAATTTGTGGTAGAATCTGTTTCTCTATTGATTTTTAGACAGTATGCAGACAAACTTAATCCTTCTTTTCTAATGATTTGCATAAAGATGTGTTCTTTCTATACATGTATGTAACGTCAACGACATGGCACCTTTTTTCATGACATTAAAAAATTAAAATAATCAATAGGTTAAGAAAAAGAAGTTAATTGGCTTAGAATTAGAGAAACTATGTTTATCAAACTTACAAAGGGAGCTTCAATTACAGACAACAATTTTTTTAAATCTTAATCTAAACCATACTTAATAAACTAATCTAATCAGGAAAACTTGATGTTAATCACTGATACTAGAAAAAAGAAGTCAAGGTTATATGGCTGATGTCAAATAAACATCTACAATTACATTGATTCTTTTAGAGCATATATAGTTGACCTGTTACTTATAATTACTGAGAAATTGATATAATCATGGTAATATTTGTGTACCAAAGAGCTATAAAAATGAGATCTATGTCAAATGAACCCTGACATGCATTTTCACTTTAAACTGAGCTTAAACATCTGATATAATTGATCCAATTTACTCTGAAGACTTTTACTACTTGTGAGTACTTTAAGTCTTTAACATTTAAACCACAAAACTATGAAAATAATTAATAGATGATTGATAAATGTCAAGTGGAAAATATTGCATGCATAATTTTGAAAGGAAGACTGTAGTAAACATAAATCAATTAGGTTAATTCTGAAAAAGTGGGTCAATAAGGATGGAGGACAGGAAATTTGGATTGCCACTGGGAAAAGAGGGCATTCAATTATAAAGGTCAGAAACTTTGGCTTGCAACACGTCAAATAAAGACCCCTCATAGAATTATTCAGAGTTCTTTAATTGTAAGGAGCTTGGCACTCTCAATACATAGGCATTGGATATAACATTTCCTTTACAGCTAGACATGGTTGTGTATTCCTACATCCTCCACAGCATAAAGATAAACACCTTCCCACCCATCTTACTTGTAGACAGGAAAAATCTAGTTTACCATTTTCTACACTCTAATCACTATTTAAGTTCCATGAAAATGAGCCAAAATCAACAGTCCCTTATCAAGATAACTTTGTTTTCAAATACCCTTCATGTAATTCGTGTACTATTCATGCCTTAAATGTGTTCTCCAGAGATGGTACATATTATAAGGATTTCATTGACCTTCAACTCTGCAAATAACAAGTATTTATATAAAGTTCAAGACATCGATTCTGCATTGGAAACGATAATACAATTAGATGTCTAGATAACTAATTATACTGAGTGATTGTAGATTACTTTACATCCATAAATAATTATAATATTCATATATAAGAGACAAAAATAAACTTAAACTATGTATACTTTAATTCTTACCTGCAGATTTTCAGCATATAACATACTTTTTAACACTTGGCAATCTCTCTTTATTGTTGCTTGGTGTTCCATTACTTTTTCTAAATATCTCAATATTTCAGCAACAGGAGTACTTGTGGGTAAAAGTTCTAAAGTCTGAAAAAAACACCTCGAAATTTTAGGAAAGGAAATGGAGAGAATTCTACATTCTTGAAACTACCATTTTTGGAAAACAGTAAGTGGCAGACAGAAAGGTAAAAATATTCAGTATTATCCCAAATCTAATCATGCTTTAGAAAACTTTGAGATCATTACAGCTGCTGACAACTGACAATTTTCTAAAAGACAAACCAAGAGTAAAAGTAAGCTGACAATGCTCAACAGGAAATATCATTGTGATACATGTATTACAAAAATTAAAATACTATGAATTCATTATTGTTCCTGGGTTACTAATTTTCTTTGATTTCTTGGGTATAGATGAACCACAACTGTTCAACAATACATACATTTCTTATAGACTTATTGCACAATTTGAAAAACTCAAAATCGTTCAACAATACATACATTTCTTATAGACTTATTGGATAATTTGAAAAAACTCAAAATCAAGTTTCCACAAAAATTCTATGTTTCATAAATCCACAAAAATTTTAAAAATCAAATAAATTCACAGTCCTTCCACAATACAGTCAAACCTCTATTTAGCAGTCACTATTGGGGTATACCAAAAATTATCTCTCAAGAGATGTTACCTTTTAAATGAGCTTCTTATGTCAAACATTTATAGTCAGCTATAGATGTTGAGTAGTGAGAAAATAACAACATTCTGAAGTTTTATCACATTGAATAAAATTCAGTTTAAAATACAAACTATGAAACAAGGACATGTTGATAAACACAAATGAGACAGCAACCCAACAACAAAAAAAGCAAAATACATTTAGAAGGCATCAAGCATTCTTCAATAATAGACAGGTGTATATAGATAAAACATGTCAAGCTCCAAATTGTCATGAGTCTATAAAAGTTGTAAAAAAATTGAATGGAAAAAAATCAAAGATCTGTCAGTGCCATCAACACACATTTCTATAAAGAATGAAAAACATTAAGATATGAAATACAACAACTTCTGACAAAGTTCTTGACTTGGGACAAGCACATGAAAATGTGGCAGGGTTAATCTATTTTTTGTATATAAAGCTTCCCCCTTTTTAATTTTGATTGGTTGAATTACAAAACAAACATAAAATTACATACAATAATAAACTGTTGATACAGAGATGTGTCTCTCTTGTATGTAATTTTTATAGTATAATGCAAATGTTGAAATTAAAATGGCAACACTTAAGTCAGTGAACCATGACTGAGGTTACATGATCAATAATCTCTGTTGAAATGAAAAATATGTCAATACTAATACAACGGTATACCAAGTATCATTGACATATATATACATCGTAAGTGGCTCCCCTTAAATTGACCTAATCACAAACTTTAATAAATTGTTGACGACCATTTCTTTTACCATTGTACCTCAATGGCATCATTTTCAGTAAGTACTTAACAATTTTGGGATGCTTTGTGACAGCTAGTCTTATCTCAGTATTAGTGTAATCTTGATGCAAAGGTTTATAGAATGGTAAGTCCAGCCAAACAATATAGCATAATACATGTGCAGGCCTCAACAAGAACTCTGTATTGAATATACAATTAAATTTGGGTTTCTCTAATATTTTCTATAAATCAAAGTCTCAGATAACCTCATCATTTATACATAGGGAAAATATCCTTCCTGTTATGTGATAAGGCATAATAAAGGAATCATGTAATTCAGCTGAATGTTGAATGTTGAAGATGGCCGTTATAAGGAGTGGAAAGAGAATTCCATTCACAAAAAGGTGACGGCTCAAATGAGTTATATATTGTAGTGAAAATGTCTGGGCAGGATACAAATTAATCTTTTAAGTGAAGGTGACTGTTAGGGCAGGTTTCACTGTATTGATATTTCTGTCCATGACAATATAACATAAACTATTGATACAGAGATAGGTCTTGCCTGTTCTTAATTTTGATAGTAAAACACAAATGTTGATATCAAAATGGCAATACTTTAACATTTAAACTATGCAAAACATGCATAGTCAATGAATCAGAGATTCAGAACAAAGTTCAGGGCCAAACAGTCTCCATGGAATGATGTATTAGCCAATGCTGATACAACTGCAGTGCATGCCAAGTATTAATGACTTAAACTGACACTTTATATGAACTTTGGTGGATAGTTGTCTCATTGGTAATCGAACCGCATCTCCTTATTTTTATACTAATCACAATCTTTAACATGGAAACTATGCAAAAATTCCAAAGTCAATTAACCATGACTGAAGGAACGGAGCCATGTAATCTTCTTGGAAATGAAACGCTAATAGAGAACTGCATACCAAATATCAGGGATTACCATAAGTGGTTCCTTTAAACATCCTGTCAGCAGAAAATTCAGAAGAAGACAATCTGATGGAGAGCAACATTGCTAATTAATTCAAAGTTGTTGGACCATGATCTAGGAACAGGGCCTCGAAATGGTGGACAAACTGAGATGTACTGATAGTAATGCAACTTTATAGAAAATATCATTGTCTATCATAAGTAGCTCCTACCAAAGAAACTTAAGAAAACTTAACATTGAAAATTGGTAATTAATTGAAAGTCACTGGACCATGACCTACTGGAGTAGGGTCTGGAAATATATGTCAAACTAATATGTACTGATAGTAATGCAACTTTATATAAAATATCATTGATATATCCAAGTAGTTCCTATCAAACTTACTTAAGCTGAAAACTTAATACTGAAAATTTCAAATTAATACAAAGTCACTGGACCATCCCCTAGGAGGCAGGGCCTCAATATAGTTGTCAAACTGATATGTGCTGATAGTAATGGAACTTTATAGAAACTATCACTGATCTATCACAAGTAGTTCCTATCAAACTAACTTAAGCAAAAAAACATAACATTGAAAATTGCTTATTAATTGAAAGTCGCTGAACCATGACCTAGGGGGCAGGTCCTTGAAATAGTCACCAAACTGATATATAATGATAGTAATGCAACTTTATGTAAAATATCATTCATCTATCACAAGTATTTCCTTATCAAACTGACTTAAGCAGAAAACTTAACATTGAAAATTGGTAATTAATTGAAAGTCACTGGACCATGACCTACTGGAGTAGGGCCTGGAAATAGTTGTCAAACTAATATGAAACTATGCAACTTTATATTAAATATCATTGATATATCACAAGTAGTTCCTATCAAATTTACTTAAGCAGAAAACTTAATACTTGAAAATTTCTTAATTAATATAAAGTCGCTGAACTATCCCCTAGGGGCAGGGCCTCAATATAGCTGTCAAACTGATATGTACTTATAGTAATGCAACTTTATAGAAAATATCACTGATATATCACAAGTAGTTTGTATCAAACTAACTTATGCAGAAATAAATGCATATTATTTTAAAGTTGCTGAATCATGACCTAGGGAGCAGGGCCTTGAAATAGTCACCAAACTGATATATACTGATAGTAATGCAACTTTATAGAACATATCATTGATCTATCACAAGTAGTTCCTATCAAACTGACTTTAGCAAAAAACTCAACAATTGTTGATGCTGTCAATGTAGTTGCCGGAAAAAGCTACACCTATGTCTCGCCTTCCTTAACTTTTGTCACAGGCGAGACAAAAACTAGGCAAAAGTTTCAAAGTCAATACACTATGTTGAGGGAGGGGGGCAAATTATTTCCATGGATATGTGCTAATGCTGATACTACTACACAGCAAATATCATTGTCTTACCATTAGTGGTTCCCCTCTTACTGATCTCTGCAGAAACTGTAATATTTAAACTAAGAAAAAGTTTCAAAGTCATACACAATGACTTAGGGGAAGGGCCCAATAATCTGGATGGAATTGAGATGTGCTAATGCTACTTCAACTGCATACCAAATATCATTGACATACCATTAGTGCTGTCCCTTAAACTACCATAACCACAAACTTCAACAAATTGTTGACGTGGATGTCTATGACAGTGCTGGAATCAGCAGGCCTAAGTCTTGCCTTCACATAGCAAGACAAAAACCTTTAGCTCAGTGATACTTACTTTAGAGACATCAATTTTTGTGGCATGTTCCTGTAACAGTCTGAAGGCTGCTGTCATATTTTGTTGAGGCTTAATGCCCTGACTAGCTGACATTCCTAATGATGATGATGGAGGAGGTTGAAGATACATTTTTAATAAATAATAATACACCTGTAAATAGAACAAATAACAATAGGTAAGGACAGAAGATTTCAACATCCAAAAATATAAATCAGAGATCACCACAGAAAAAAAATTCAAGGGTAGAGCTTATAAAGCAATCATTTTATCTGTAAAAAATATTTATAAATTCTAAACCTTTTGCAATACTCTTAAATACATACATGTGTGTTTACAAAATGAATGTATCTTAATAGGATAGCGTTGAAGGACTTTCAACTTATGTTTTATCTAACATTTTTACTGATATTTTAAAAGTTATCTCTTGGCATGTAAATGATGGTTTACAAACAAAACTTGATGATAAAGCTTTTGTTAATTTTTTATGTACATATGATCTTGTTTTCCTTACGGAATGTTGGTTTGAAAAGGATTTTTCATTTAATTTACCTGATTATGATTGTCATTTATATCCAAGATTTAAGTCTAAATCTATTCAAGGAGGAGCAAGTGTGATTTTGATTAAAAAATGTTTTTCTACTGTTATTGCTATTGAAACATGTATTTTAGACTCTATTATATGGTTGAATATTAAGAAGGGTATATTAACCAAAGACAAAACTGTATACATTGCTTGTGTTTATATTGCCGCCGTCAAATCTAAATACTATAACAGTATTAGGTTATACTCTGAACTTGGTCACGTTTTTATTCTTGGCGATATGAATAGTTTATTGTGTCAAACTTTACAACTTTTTCGGACCATGCGTTTTTACGTGTAGAACTATAAAACAACATGCGAAACCCAGTCAAATGTTCAGATGCCGCAGGAAAAGTAGAACGTCAAGTTAAATACAAATGGAATGATCAATTTAAAGAAGAATGGAGTGAGTGTATTCATGTCAATATGGACAATATCATTCTTTTACAGGATCGTATAAACTTTGAAAATCAAAAATTGTTCGATGAATCGTTGAGCGATTTTACATGTATTATAGAGGACCTATTAATGTCGACTTTCTTTAAAATGATGCCTTATGTTAACAATAAACGGTATAAACCAGTTAAACATTTCGACAACCCTTGGTTCAAACTTCAACACACGATGCAAGGAACTTTATCGATGTTAAATCGATTATTTACATGTATTCAATCGTTCAAAATCAATTGTCAACCATACAAACTTAATTAGTGCAAAGAGGGAATATAAAGCTATGGAACATCGATTTAAGCAAGAATACCAACGTATCCAGGGTAATACAATGGACTTTTTGAGATATAGCAACCCAAAACTGTTTTATTCTAAATTTAGGAAAAGGACCAAAGGAAAAATAATGTACCATTACATTCTTTCTATGAACATTTAAAAAAATTGTCTTCTTTTAATATAGACAATACATGTGACAATGATTTATTTAATAACACTGACGGTGATTGTGTATATCCTGAACTTGACGAAGAAATTACAGAGGAGGAGATTTTAAAAGCCATTTGCACTTTAAAGTGCAATAAAAGTCACGGAGTAGACGGTATACTGAATGAATATTTTATTGAGTATAAAGATGTGTTTATGCCCACATTAGATAAGGTTTTTAATGGTATTTTACAGTCCAGAATATTTCCTACTAGCTGGGCTATTGCTATACTTGTGCTTATTTTCAAGAAAGGAAACGAAGACGATCCAAATAACTACAGAGGTATAAGTCTTGTAAGTAATTTTGCAAAATTATTTACTTCCGTATTAAATCAACGTTTGATGGACTGGTCCGATTCTTTTGATGTCATAACTGACGCCCAGTTCGGCTTTCGTCCAGATTTTGGAACTGTAGATGCAATTATTGCTCTAAATTTTATAATTTTTAAGTCCTTATCAGCAAACAAACGTCTTTCTTGTTGTTTTGTTGATTACACAAAAGAATTCGATACTGTTAAAAGGCTAATGCTATGGTATAAATTGTCAATAAACTTCTAACTGTTATTAAATCTATGTATACTAATGTGTCTACTTGTATATGTGTTGATGGTTTTAATTCTGATTACTTCACCAATCAATTGGGCTTCCTGCAGGGAGAGGTGTTATCTCCCATACTTTTTTCATTATATGTTAACGATTGTGAAATGGCTTTCATTAATAGTAATGTTATTCCATATGAGATGAAAGAATTGAATTTACTCCTACTTATGTATGCTGATGATATGGTTATTTTCTCAGAATCTGTTTTAGGGTTACAAAATATGCTTGATACATTATATGAATATACATCAAAGTGGTCATTGAGTGTTAATATTAATAAAACTAAAATTGTAGTATTCAGAAAAGGTGGTAGAGTTTATTTCGATGAGAAATGGTACTATGATAATAAAGAAATTGAAGTTGTTGATAATTTTACCTACCTTGGTGTACTTTTAAATTTTAATGGCAAATATAATATGTTACAACAGAAACTGTTGGAACAAGGTAGAAAAGCAATGTTTGCTTTAAGAAGAAATTTCAAAAGTATGCATCTAAACTATGTCACTTTGTTATCACTTTTTGATACTTATATTAATTCTTTATTGAGATAAATGCAAGTGAAATATGGGTGCACATAAAGTCCCGGCCATAGAGAGAGTTCATATGAACTATTGAAAGAATATACTTGGTGTTAAATTGTCTACTAACAATGTTGTGATATATCAAGAACTAGGTAGATTGCCTCTTATTTTTACAAGAAAATGCAAGATTTTCAAATATTGGTTTAAATTGCTAAATACTTCAAACTGTATATTGAAAAACTGTTATAATTACTTATATGGTGAATTAGAGAGGTGTCCAAATAATAAGTGTAATTGGTTGTATTTTATAAAGAATGAACTGTTTGTTATTGGTTTAGGTGATGTATGGTATAGCCAAAACATTATTCAGACTTGCCTGATGTATTGACTGATGTATATTTTGCTGTCATAAAGCAATGTTTATATGTTTGTCTAAAACAAGAACTTGATGCTCAGTTGCATACTTCTCCAAAATGTTCTAATTATAAATATATGTTAGATAATTTTTGTCTGCAATTTTATTTATGCAAACAAATTCCTAATGTTTACAAAACATGTATTACGAAAATAAGATTAAGTAGCCACAACTTAGCTGTAGAAAATGGAAGATTTTATGGTATAGCAAGAAATAATAAAATATGTACTTTTTGTAAAAATGATAAAGAGGATGAGTTTCATATCATCCTCAAATGTCCATTTTTTCAAGGTTTTCGAAAATTTTATATTAAGCCATATTATTGGAAAAATCCATCGATGTACAAATTTATTAAACTAATGAGTACAAACAATGTAAAAGAGCTGTGTAATTTAGGTAAATTTATTTTTAGATCTTTTAAGCATAGAACCAATATGTTAAAATAGTGTTTATTTATAATTACAACACCTTCTGCTATTCTGTCACATATTTTGTGTTTATATATGTATTATTGATGTGGATGTAATTCAAATATGCACCTATATTTTATACAGACTTTGGCAATAAAGATATATATAATTTAAGACAAAAAAAAGTTAATAATTGTCTTTTATAAATATACATTTGTACCAATTAAAATTGGTTTCCAAACTTATTTCATACAATCTAAAAATTTAAGGTTTATTCTGAGAGAATCAAGTGTGGTACTTGAAGTCCAAGTGTTGTGCAAAAATTCAGGGATGGAGGAGCACCACTCCGAATGGCCTGCGGTGATCCTTGATGAAAGTTACTCCTCAAAATTAGCTTACTGGGCTTATAGTCACATTATCTATTACGTGTCGAATTTGCTTTGGTCAGTTATAAAGTAAATTGAACCAATAATTACATAAATTTTGGAAAGAAGAGTTTGAAAATCTATCATTCCAATAAAAGATTAAGTGCAAATTATATTATAGCAGGTTTCTTTACACTATGTTCCCAATGTTGTCATCTTGTTTAGGGAGACAGATTTATACAAGTTCTTCTTGTTTCCAAATCCCCAAATCCCTGAATCTCTATCGTATAATTGTAATTTGTGCACTTTTGAAAAATAAAATAACAAAAAAACAAAAACAAAAAACAAAAACAAAAACAAAAACAAACTCACATCTTTATTTCCTTCACGCCCTCTGTCAAAATAATTCAAACAGTACCTAAAAAAATAATAAGTGCAAAAGTTTATATGTGTATTCAAAATAGAAATAGAAGTTAGGACTCAAAACCCTTGATAACTTTTAACAACTGATTTCAACTTGCCTCACGTTAGTAAACAAACATTCTTACATTTTCCTTATCAATTATTTTTTTGGTATTTGAATCATTATTTTAGACTATTTCTTTATAATTGGAGTATCAAAGTAAATCTATTGAAAATTGCTTTTGTTACCTTTTGGCTAGAGTATCATCTCTTAAAATATGAACATAAATTCCTAAAGCTTGTTCATGTCTGTCTAATCTACCCAGTAATATAGCTCTTTCTTCATAAAAACCTAAAACAAAGCAAACGTATGAACATAAATTCCTAATGCATGTTCATGTCTGTCTAATCTACCCAGTAATATAGCTCTTTCTTCATAAAAACCTAAAACAAAGCAAACGTATGAACATAAATTCCTAATGCTTGTTCATGTCTGTATAATCTACCCAGTAATATAGATCTTTCTTCATAAAAACCTAAAACAAAGCAAATGTATGAACATAAATCTTACCAACAAGTCATCAGAAGGCCTTAAACATCAACAAAATCAATTTTCTTATAAAGTATAAATGTACAAATTGTATGTTAATATGTATTGAATTTACAACAAAATAAATCTAGTTGTGAAAAAAGGGACATATAGATTCTACCACTGCATCAAGAGTGATACCATATTTATTCACTTGATACTTTTCAATTTTCAAATTTAAAACGATAGGCTTACCGAGTTTAAAAAAATATTTAAATTAACTGTCGAGAGTTGAGAAATATCATATTAAATGAGAATCTGTTGTTCAAATGTTTTTAGATGATATGTAGGCAATATTTATCTTTCTTTTCAATGACCTGCAGAAAGATGTGTTTTTTCTATGTGACGTCATCAGGCATGGTTGCCTTTTAACATGACATTGCAATAGCAAATTCAGAAGAAAGCAAGAAAATTTGACGTCATAATTGAATTTTGACCAATGATGAACTGAGATCAAAAGAACAACTTGTTATTTATAAAAAAAATAATCAACCATTCAGGGAAAATAATAAGGGAAGAGAAATTCCACTTTACAATTTTTCAGTATAATTATATGACTGTCCAATCTGTCAAGAAAAGCTCGATAAAATATTAAAATTTTCTTTTACACAACCTTAAAAGTGTGTGGTTTGATCTAAATTGAAGATATTTCACATAATTCACTGAAATACTAAACTATTTTTTATACGAAACTAGATACCTTTGTCCCGAAAGCACTCTCTGTAGGGCTTCAATTTTATAACTGCTATTATGTTTTATCTTTTTAGGCGTTTACTTTAGAAAAGAGTCAATTTAAAACACATCAAGCCTGGAGTTTTATTAAATAACTGTAATATACGAACCATCTATTGGAAATCTAGTAAGAAGTCTTTCTGGCATATAATATTGAGAACACTCTAAGAATTCTATTAATTTTCTTCTATATTCCCCTAGCTTGTCAGGTTCTTGGCCTGCTTTGGACGGTAGATGTCCTGAATAAAAATATACAAGATTATGATTAAGATTTACAAGGTTATTTTCACAAAATATTACAGTTAATAAAAAATAAACAATGAATTGACTTGTCCACTTACATGATTTGGTACATATATTACTCATCAGATCCAACTTAAAGAAACACTCCAAAACATCATAGATACATGTACTAAGAGTCTAAACATGCTGAATCAAAACCTCAATATCCCAACAACATCATTGTGTAAGATTTATCAAAATCTTTAAAAAAACAGATGGATTCAGCAGAATGTCAACATATCTGTTCATTGCTCACATGAATAACTGTCTTAGAGTCTCACATGAATAAGCATACTAAAGTCCCACATGAATTTCCGTCTTAAAGTCTCACATGAATAATTGTCCAAAAGTCTCACATGAATTACTGTCTTAAAGTCACACATGATTAACCGTCCCAAAGGCTCACATGAATGACTGTCCCAAGTCTCACATGAAGAACCGTCTTAAAGTCTCACATGAATAACTGTCTTAAAGTCCCACATGAATAACCGTCTTAAAGTCCCACATGAATAAACATCCTAAGGTCTCACATGAATAACCATACTAAAGTCTCACATGAATTACCATCTTAAAGTCACACATGAATAACCGTCCCAAAGTCTCACATGAAGAACAGTCCTAAAGTCTCACAATAACCGTCTTAAAGTCCCACATGAATAACCGTCCTAAGGTCTTACAAGAATAACCCTCCTAAAGTCTCACATGAATTATCGTCCTAAAGTTCACATAAATGAACGTGTTAAAGTCCCATATGAATATCCATCCTAAATCACATGAAATACTGTCTTAAAGTCCCCCATGAGTTAACGTGTTTAAGTCTCACATGAATTACAGTCTTAAAGTCTATCATGAATAACCGTCCTAAAGTCTCACATGAATTACAGTCCTAAAGTTCACATGAATTAACATGTTAAAGTGCCATATGAATAACTGTCCTAAAGTCTCACATGAATTACAGTCTTAAAGTCCCCCATGAGTGACTGTCCTAAAGTCTCACATGAATTACCGTCTTAAAAGTCCATCATGAATAACCATCCTAAAGTCTCACATGAATTATCGTCCTAAAGTCCACATGAATTAACATGTTAAAGTCCCATATGGATATCCGTCCTAAAGTCTCACATGAATTACTGTCTTAAAGTCCCCTTTAGTAACCATTCTAAAGTTTCACATGAATTACTGTCTAAAGTCCCCCATGAGTAAACGTGTTTAAGTCTCACATAAATTACTGTCTTAAAGTCTATCATGAATAACCGTCCTAAAGTCTCACATGAATTACAGTCTTAAAGTCTATCATGAATAACTGTCCTAAAGTCTCACATGAATTACCGTCCTAAAGTTCACATGAATTACTGTCTTAAAAGTCCCCATTAGTAACCGTCCTAAAGTCTCACATGAATTACAGTCTTAAAGTCCCCCATGAGTGACTGTCCTAAAGTCTCACATGAATTTACCGTCTTAAAGTCCATCATGAATAACCGTCCTAAAGTCTCACATGAATTATCGTCCTAAAGTTCACATGAATTAACGTGTTAAAGTGCCATATGAATAACGGTCCTAAAGTCTCACATGAATTACAGTCTTAAAGTCCCCATGAAACTGTCCTAAAGTCTCACATGAATTACCGTCTTAAAGTCCATAATGAATAATCATCCTAAAGTCTCACATGAATTATCCTCCTAAAGTCCACATGAATTAACATGTTAAAGTCCCATATGAATATCCATCCTAAAGTCTCACATGAATTACTGTCTTAAAGTCCCCATAAGTAACCGTTCTAAAGTCTCAGGCTCACATGAATTACCGTCCTAAAGTTCACATAAATTACTGTCTGAAAGTCCCCATTAGTAACCGTCCTAAAGTCTCAGATGAATTGCAGTCTTAAAGTCCCCATGAGTAACTGTCCTAAAGTCTCACATGAATTACTGTCTTAAAGTCCATCATGAATAACCGTCCTAAAGTCTCACATGAATTATCGTCCTAAAGTTCATGAATTAACATGTTAAAGTCCGATATGAATATCCGTCCTAAAGTCTCATATGAATTACAGTCTTAAAGTCTATCATGAATAACTGTCCTAAAGTCTCACATGAATTACCGTCCTAAAGTTCACATGAATTACTGTCTTAAAAGTCCCCATTAGTAACCGTCTTAAAGTCCCCCATGAGTGACTGTCCTAAAGTCTCACATGAATTTACCGTCTTAAAGTCCATCATGAATAACCGTCCTAAAGTCTCACATGAATTATCGTCCTAAAGTTCACATGAATTAACGTGTTAAAGTGCCATATGAATAACGGTCCTAAAGTCTCACATGAATTACAGTCTTAAAGTCCCCCATGAGTGACTGTCCTAAAGTCTCACATGAATTACCGTCTTAAAGTCCATAATGAATAATCATCCTAAAGTCTCACATGAATTATCGTCCTAAAGTCCACATGAATTAACATGTTAAAGTCCCATATGAATATCCATCCTAAAGTCTCACATGAATTACTGTCTTAAAGTCCCCATAAGTAACCGTTTTAAAGTCTCACATGAATTACTCTCTTAAAGTCTATCATGAATAACCATCCTAAAGTCTATCATGAATAACCATCCTAAAGTCTCACATGAATTACAGTCTTAAAGTCTTTCATGAATAACTGTCCTAAAGTCTCACATGAATTACCGTCCTAAAGTTCACATAAATTACTGTCTGAAAGTCCCCATTAGTAACCGTCCTAAAGTCTCAGATGAATTGCAGTCTTAAAGTCCCCCATGAGTAACTGTCCTAAAGTCTCACATGAATTACTGTCTTAAAGTCCATCATGAATAACCGTCCTAAAGTCTCACATGAATTATCGTCCTAAAGTTCGCATGAATTAACATGTTAAAGTCCGATATGAATATCCGTCCTAAAGTCTCATATGAATTACTGTCTTAAAGTCCATCATGAATAACCGTCCTAAAGTCTCACATGAATTATCGTCCTAAAGTTCGCATGAATTAACATGTTAAAGTCCCATATGAATATCCGTCCTAAAGTCTCACATGAATTAGTCTTAAAGTCCCCATTAGTAACCGTTCTAAAGTCTCACATGAATTATTGTCTTAAAGTCTATCATGAATAACCGTTCTGAAGTCTCACATGAATTACCGCCCTAAAGTTCACATGAATTAATGTATTAAAGTGCCATATAAATAACCGTCCTAAAGTCTCACATGAATTACTGTCTTTAAGTCCCCATTAGTAACCGTCCTAAAGTCTCACATGAATTACAGTCTTAAAGTCCCCCATGAGTGACTATCATAAAGTCTCATATGAATTACCGTCTTAAAGTCCATCATGAATAACCGTCCTAAAGTTCACATGAATTAACATGTTAAAGCCCCATATGAATATCCATCCTAAAGTCTCACATGAATTACTGTCTTAAAGTCCCCATTAGTAACCGTTCTAAAGTCTCACATGAATTACTGTCTTAAAGTCCCCCATGAGTGACTGTCCTAAAGTCTCACATGAATAACCGTTCTAAAGTCTCACATGAATTATCGTCCTAAAGTTCACATGAATTAAAGTGTTAAAGTCCCATATGAATATCCGTCCTAAAGTCTCACATGAATTACTGTCTTAAAGTCCCCATTAGTAACTGTTCTAAAGTCTAACATGAATTACTGTCTTAAAGTCCCCATTAGTAACCGCCCCAAAGTCTCACGTGAATAACAGTCCCAAACTCCCACATGAATAACTGTTCTAAAGTCTTGTATGAATTACCTTCTTAAAGTCTCACATGAATAACCGTCCTAAAGTCTCACATGAATAACCATCCTCATGTCTCAAATGAAATACCATTCTAAAGTCTCACATGAATTACCGTCTTAAAGTCTCAAATGAATGTGAGTTTTTAGGACGGTTATTAATGTGAGACTTTGGATAATTTATACATGTGATACTTTAGAACGATTATTCATTTGAGACTTTAAGATGGTAATTCATGTGAGACTTTAGAATGGTAATTCATTTGAGACATGAGGACGGTTATTCATGTGTCATTATATCACCGTCCTCATATCTCAAATGAATTACCATTCTAAAGTCTCACATGAATTACCATCTTAATGTCTAAAATGAATAATTGTTCTAAAGTATCACATGAATAACTGTCCCAAAGTCTCACATGAATAACCGTCCTAAAAACTCACATGAATTACCATCCTAAAGTCCCACATGAATTACCATCATAAAATCTCATATGAATTACTGTCTTAAAGTCTCACATGAATTACCATCATAAAGTCTCACATGTATTACCATCATAAAGTCTCACATGTATTACCATCATAAAGTCTCACATGTATTACCATCATAAGTCTCACATGTATTACCATCATAAAGTCTCACATGAATTACCATCATAAAGTCTCACATGTATTACCATCATAAAGTCTCACATGTATTACCATCATAAGTCTCACATGTATTACCATCATAAGTCTCACATGTATTACCATCATAAAGTCTCACATGTATTACCATCATAAAGTCTCACATGTATTACCATCATAAAGTCTCACATGAATTACCATCATAAAGTCTCACATGTATTACCATCACAAAGTCTCACATGTATTACCTTCATAAAGTCTCACATGTATTACCATCACAAAGTCTCACATGTATTACCTTCATAAAGTCCCACATGTATTACCATCATAAAGTCTCACATGTATTACCATCATAAAGTCTCACATGTATTACCTTCATAAGTCTCACATGAATTACCATCATAAAGTCTCACATGTATTACCTTCTGGCAGTGACTGTAAATATTCTGTCATCAATACTTGTACTTTCTCTCTGAGTGACTGAGCAAACATATTATGAAATTCAGGTGTCACATCTCCACATTCCATTATTATATGTTCCTGTGGATAAAATAGATAAAATTTTATCATACAAGAAAACATTAATAGTTGCTATTACAATTCATTGTAACTTGCTGCATTGAAATGTATCAGTGTCCTTTCCCTAAAGGGATAATGACAACTTTTGCATGGTCAAATGTATAACTGTAGTATAACTTCTTGTAAACAAATATGTTAATATACCATGGTCATGTTATTGTAAAGTGTGTTTTTTTTCATTGTACAGTATATTTTCAAACAAAGGGAAATTTGAAAAGAACTCTGAACAATGAGGTCAAGAGACACTACAGCATATCTCACATTTTATAGAAACAGTAATTTACAATTTAACACTTTATCAAATTTTTTTGTTTCATATTATAAAAGATATAGGAATAAAATATCAAAGCATGAAAGGCTGTTAAAACAATTGCTGCCTAGTTAATATTTTTATGATTTTTTTTTTGTTTCATCCACATGTAAAAGAATTAATCCTGACAGGAGTCTATGTAGTAAGAAGTAAGGATTTTCCAGTTGAAAAAGTCACTATTTCAATCTTCATTATATATGATAAGTGTAAGAAATTTTGATTAAGTATAGCGAACTCAAGCTCAACGCATAGCATGACTAATACCCCCGCACGTGCATGTAAGTTGTTTATCTGAAAGAATTATACAGACTCTGGAACAAAGGCTAAGGTTTAAAAATCTGTAAATTATGAAATTAATAATGGTAAATATTGCTTGCATGTTCAGGACAAGATCAAAAAGGAAGGACTGAGGGAAGGACGGACAGAAAGAAGAATGGAAGGACAGACAGAAGGATGGACAGAACGACACAGTCAAGGGTAACACTTAATGCCCCCTTTGCCTACAGCTTTTATAAACTAGATTATGAGTTTCTAGGATACAGATCGCCTCCTTAGAAAAAAATAAAACATAACTGATAGTTACAATGACTTGAAGGATGTTGAACATTCCTGTAAAGCAGACTGGGCATTACAAAACTTTTCTCATAAAATTCTATATCTAATGTATTATTACTAAATAATATATATATTATTTCACAAACCAAATAAGCAATGGCAAGGTCTTTAGAAATCTTTTCTAAATACTCCAAAACTTTAAATCTTGGCAAGGTTTCCACTTCTGGTATATCTTCAGTAAATATCTATAACAAACAAAATACTTCATGAAATCATCTAGTTATCCTCATACCAAAAAAATTTGCCTAGATAAATGTATAGGTAGCAGAAACACTATTTACTTGTACATTATATTACCTGTATATTAATGTCAGTTTTTTACCAAAGCTTTGGTTCAGATTAATCCTATATTCCATGTGAGGGGCCTTGGTGGCCCTGTGGTCTTAGTAGACGAACTACCTTATCACTTGTCTGTCAACACTGAGGTTGTGAGTTGGAATCCCACACAAAGTAGGTGCACTCGACTCCAATCTTAATTGACTAGAATTGTAAGTTTTCCTGCCAAAGGTCATGGTTCTCTCCCGGCACTCCAGCTTCCTCCACCAATAAAATCTGACCACCACGAAATAGCACAATAGTCAATCAATGAATGTTCCATGTGATGTTTTGAAAATATTGTTTAAGAGGAACATAGATACCATACTTAAATTTACTTAAAATTTATTTGTTCTGATTTTGAAATTCACATCATTATACATATGAAAGACAAGAGTGCACACGCTGAAATGTCTCTCCTGCTTTACTAACCATGATCGATTAAGTGTTGATAGTCCTAAAGATAAAGTTTACTACAAGTATCACAGACATGTACACCTTACAATCATTCCATTCACCAAATATAGTTGACCTATTGCTAATAGTATCTTAGAAGAGGACCTAACAATTGAAACTAAACATTGACCAATGAACCATGAAAATGAGGTCAAGGACAGATAATACCTGTCAGACAGACATGTACACCTTTCAATCATTCCATACACCATCTATAACTGACCTATTGCTTATAGTATCATAGAAGAGAACCTAATTACTGATCCTTATCACTGACCAATGAACTTTGAAAATGAGGTCAAATGAAACCTGCCAGACAGACATTTACACCTTACAATCATTCCATACACCAAATATAGTTGACCTATTGCCTATAGTATTAGAAAAACAGACCAAAACACAAAAACTTAACATTGACCAATGAACCTTGAAAATGAGGTTAAGGTCAGATAAAACCGGCCAGACTGACATGAATACACCTTACAATCATCCTTACACTAAATATATTTGACCTACTGCTTACAGTATCTGAGAAACGGACCTAATCATGTAACTTTAACCTTTATCACGGATCCATGAAATGAGATCGAGGTCAGAATAACCCTGCCTGACGGACATGTAGACCTTGCAAGGAACCCATATGCCAAATATAGTTATACTTTTACTCATAATAAGTGAGAAATTCACATAACAAAAAAACTTAACTTTTTTTTCAAGCAGTCGCTGAACCATGAAAATGAGGTCAAGGCCAATGGACATATGACAGACGTAAACTTTGTTACATAAGGCATCTGTATAAAAGGTATGAAGCCTCAGGTCTTTTACCCTCTCAAATATAAAGCTTACTACAAATAGTTTACGCAACTGCTGGATTGTAATCCCCATGTCTCGCATTCTGCGACTTTCGTTGCAGGTGGGACAATTAAACTGCTTTTTTGACGTGTTACACAACTAATAATTGACCAAATTTACCTTTAAGCCATCTTCTGGATGTTCTTTCAATACCCATTCAGCATATTCAAATATTAATTTTAAATGATCAGCACCTACAATACAAACAAATACAATGTAAAAATATGATATAATTATGTTCATGTTTAAAATGCTACATAGCAGTATAGTTAAATAAAACATTTTGGATGACAAAATGTAAACCAAATTCAGATCAAGATATTCCTTTGTTCAAAATTTTGATTGTAAAATATAAAGTCTGACAGATTATTCTTGATCCTTTCAAAGGGGATCTAAAGGAAAAACTCAACCACGAAAGTGGGATGTTTTATATTATGGGTGGTTGTGCCTTGTGGTAAAAGAAAGTGCCTACCATCCCCCATGCATTTAAATCTGGAACAGCCCAGTTTTCTTAATTTTTACTATTTCATAGGTTGGAGACGAAAGAATATAAGAGGTATTTTAGTTCTACATCAAAAAAAATCATTTTATTCAATATTTTTTTTATTAAAAGTATGTAGAACAAGGCACTGAAAGGTACATACAACTATGTATATTGGTTTACAATGAATTTTAATGTTTGCTTGTCTTGTACAGGACAAAGTTCTTCAATTTTAGAAAAAAATTGAAATCTCAGAGTATTAGTTCTTTTAATACTCCCTGTAACTGAAGTAATGCACATCTCACATGCAAGATTCTTCAGAGTTTTATCTATTTTCAAAATTTGAAAAAACATACCATATCAAATTGAATACAAATGAAAAGTTGGCACTAAACTGATGCTCCACAAACTGCAATTTATTAAGAGAAAACATTTTTATGTCAAAGATTCAAAATATTAGTACTTGAGGGACAAATAATACATGTACTATCATAACTAATTTTTCAACTGTAGGAATGGTAGATAAATTTATATCTAGTTAAATTGACCTTGATCTTGGACTAATTGATCCTTAAAATCAAAAGGCTTCTTCCCCTTCTCTATATCTTCCATCTGTACCAGTTTCATTCCAATTAATCAAGGAAAACATGAGTTATCATCTGGAGTTTATCCATTTTTTTCTATTTTAAGAAACACTGAAACAGTTTCCGTGACCATTGACCTATTAACCGAAAAATTGATAAGCATCTTCCCATTCTTTTTATATTCAATCTGTATAAGCTTCATTTCCAAAATTATTCTTTTTTTAGTTACAGTGACCTTGATCTTTGACCCTAAAAACAATAGGCTTCTTCCGCTTCCATATATCTTCCAACTGTTTAATTTACATTCCAATCAAGGAGGCACACCAATAATTCTTGGCCCCATTGCTTTCTATGTAAATTATTCAATTTCAAGCATTCATAGCTCTTTTGTCTTAAGTTCAAATAAAGTGACAGTAATTTCATATCAAAGCACCACCTTAACTTGTATTTTACTGAAAAAAAATCAACATACATTAAACTGCATATAAGAGCATACTGTTTCCCCGGAACATAGGAAGTACCAAAACAGGTACTTCAGATCTGAGAAACAGGCAAAATCTATCCTCCTTTTTAAATTTCATGAACTTTTATTATTATTCAAAATTATTACTAATAAAGTGTTCTACAATGATCACAGTCAGTCAGCTTTCATTTGATACCAAAATTACCAAAACAATCTACATATTTTGACTGTTACACCCCGGCATAGGAACTATTTTGTCTTAAATATGTACTACTTTCTGGTATCTTCTTTCTGACTGGGCCTGAATTAATGATGTTACACCACAAGCATGGGAAACTGAAGTTCCCATCTGGAAACTTTTTGTTTCAGACATACAGCCAGAAGGGAGCAATGACAGACAAAGAGACCAATATATGCTCACAAAACTTTTTTGTGAAGCATAAAAATTAACCAACAACAGACAAATACTTTTGGATATTTTTTTATTAGTATATGTAACAGTTTGAAATTAATTTGTAAAAGAATTTTGCAGAACTTGAATCCTGAAAACAAGCTCAGAAACATACAATTTATCACATAAATAATTTAAATAAATGGAGAATGTGTCCATGGGACACAGATGATGCCCCTGCTTGCATACAACAGTAAAGGAGCATAACTCCAGAAGAGTAAAAGTGAACCACTTAAATTCGAACTTGATCTGAGTTTTGTGGTAATAAGCATTGTGTATAAGTTTCATAACATTTGGTTGAGGCAAACTTAAGTTAGAGAACGGAAACCAATTTCGGGACATACGGACAGACAAGGGTAAACATAACATTATATAAACTACATATTGCTTAGTATAAAAAAAACTCAATTAATTTTTGTTCATACTCCCATACTACCGGTAACTTCAAACTATCTTAAACTCTTTCCATTTTTAATTACCTAAATGCTGTAAATATTGCACTGTCCTGTCATGACCTTTGAGAGGTGAGTTAGGTCTGGCAGCTTGTTTCATCAATAAATGTAAAGCTAAAAAGAGAAATAAAAATTGTTGATTTCTTCTATCAACGTTTTAATATGCCAATTCATTTCAGATTTTATGTTGCTGATTCACATTTGATTCATCATTGTGCATTTCCAAAACACTGTATTTATGCTTTATCTCACTAATGATTAGAATAAACATAACAACACTGCTATTTTGTAAAAATAAAATTGGTTTCAATAGTTTAATCTCCGGCATTGCTAGAAGTTACTTGAACATTGTCTTCCTCAAATAACATAAGTCTTGTAATCCAAAAGGTGTGTATAATGACAAAAGTGATGAAGACATGGTTGATATGCACAGGCACTTGTCTCTGAAAAAAAATTACCTATATACTTAATGTGTTATATTAAAGTATATAAGGGTTTTTTCCAGAGAGAGCACCTATGTTGATATTTGTATATTTCTCAAAATTTACAGCTCCTTCCTTAAAAGGATGCCTATTTAAAATTTCTGATAGTTTACCATATGCAAATAGTCAACTTTAAGTTAGGAGATAAGGTAGGATTGGTAGTGAAGCAGTCATTTAACAAATATATATGAGTAAAAAGTTCAGTTTATGACAATGAACAAATAATTTATTGCAAGTTCTTAATGCCAAAAATTAGAATGAACAGTTTGAAAATTACATTGATAAACAAAATATACTAAAAACAAGAAATAAAAAAGTTATATAAATTGAAAACTGGAATAAGTTTATATGCAGAAGAATAACATTTAAAAGAGTGAGCAAAAAAAAAAACAATTAATAGTGACTTTTGCAAATAGCACAGCCTACAACTGTTATTCACTAAAGAATTTTTATTCATACTGAACTTAACATTAATTTCAATTACCCTTTTCATGCAGTCCTTTCTTTTCATAAAGAATGATAAGTTCACTGAATTTTTCTTTTTTTTTAAGTATTTTTTCACTCTCTTCCACATGGCAGCTATTGTCTTTCAATCTTAACAAAGGTGCCACCAAAGCATCATTTGTCTGTAAATAAAAAATAAAACTTGATAGTTTGATCTTAAAATACAATGTACTAGTACGTCATATATTGAGGAAATTATTATATACATAAAGAAAATCAGTCACTTGGAAAACTAAATTAAACCACACTCAGACTCCCTCATATTCCCCTTACTTGTGTTTGACTCTTAATAGCTAAATACCTTTAAAAACAAGAATATATATGGTTTAGGGGTGGGGATCTCGACCGTTTACAGTTTTTAAACAGGAGGGGGTGGGGTGACCCCCAGGGACTTCACCTATATTTCATTTGATTTGTCTTATTGTCCCATGCAAGAATATATATGGTTTAGGGGTTGGGATCTCGACCATTTACAAGTTTTCAAAAATGAGGGGGTGGGGGTGACCCCCAGGGACTTCCCTTTTATTTCATTTGATTTGTTTTATTGTCCCATACAAGAATATATATAGTTTAGGGATGGGGATCTCGACCGTTTACAAGTTAATAGCACATTATCAAATTGAAGGGGGTGTGGGTGACCCCCAAGGACTCACCCTATATTTCATTTGATTTGTTTTATTTTCCTGTGATCATTTCTGAAGACTGCGTGTGTCTATCAATTACAGTTTTCAAGTTATAGTCATTTGAAAATTTAAAAAAATAAAATCCCATAGGGTTCTATAGTAAACCCCTCCCTTCTTTGTGCCCCTCAAAATACCCCTTAATAGACCCCAATGCACAAACGAAAGATTGATGGCTCCCCTAGACATGTTAGTCTAACATTTTATGAAACCCTAAGTTAATCTGACAAGCGGTTTTGGAGAAGCGCTGCGGACAAGTTCATCTTTAAAGTGGCGGAAGAAGAAGAAGAAGAGGTGGAAGAAGAAGAAGAAGAAGAATAAAAATAATAAGAACTGAGCAAAAACAATAAGTCTCCAAACTTTGTTTGGGAGACTTAATGAATAATAAGAATGACAAGCTATAGACAATTGACACTTTAAAACTAAATAGCAATTAAACTTTGATACATCAAATATAAAATGTAATAAAAAAACTAATACACATTTGTTTTACATGTTCCTCATCTAATTAAAAATAAATGCATGAAAAAAGTAAAACCCAAACTGGAAATTTAGTTTTACCACCTGATATTCTTTAAAATGGCTTGCTAAAAATCAATTTAATTGATCATTTGCAAGTAAACTGATTCACTTATCAGTTACTATGATTTTGAACCTGATTGGCATAAAGCAACATTTTACAATTAATTACTTTGCTCTGATAAATTTTGAAACAGAACTATGACATTGCTATCATGAAATGTGTTAGTGTACTATGACTTTGTTTTTGTGAAATATAAAAGTGCGCTGTGACTTTGTTTTCGTGAAATATGAAAGTGTACTGTGACTTTGTTTTCGTGAAATATAAAAGTGTGCTGTGACTTTGTTTTTGTGAAATTTAAAAGTGTACTGTGACTTTGTTGTCGTGAAATATAAAAAGTGTACTGTGACTTTGTTTTTGTGAAATATAAAAGTGTACTGTGACTTTGTTTTTTGAGAAATATAAAAGTGTGCTGTGACTTTGTTTTTGTGAAATTTAGAAGTGTACTGTGACTTTGTTGTTGTGAAATTTAAAAGTGTACTGTAACTTTGTTGTCGTGAAATATAAAAAGTGTACTGTGACTTTGTTTTTGTGAAATTTAATAGTGTACTGTGACTTTTTTTTCGTGAAATATAAAAAGTATACTGTGACTTTGTTTTTGTGAAATATAAAAGTGTACTGTGACTTTGTTTTTGTGAAATATAAAAGTGTACTGTGACTTTGTTTTGTGAAATTAAGAAGTGTACTGTGACTTTGTTGTTGTGAAATATAAAAAAGTGCACTGTGACTTTGTTGTTGTGAAATATAAAAGTGTACTGTGACTTTGTTTTCGTGTAATATAAAAGTGTGCTGTGACTTTGTTTTTGTGAAATTTAAAAGTGTACTGTGACTTTGTTGTCGTGAAATATAAAAAGTGTACTGTGACTTTGTTTTTGTGAAATTTAATAGTGTACTGTGACTTTGTTTTTCGTGAAATATAAAAGTGTGCTGTGACTTTGTTTTTGTGAAATTTAAAAGTGTACTGTGACTTTGTTGTTGTGAAATATAAAAAAGTGTACTGTGACTTTGTTGTTGTGAAATATAAGTGTAGATTGACTTTGTTTTCGGGAAATATAAAAGTGTACTGACTTTGTTGTCGTGAAATATAAAAGTGTACTGTGACTTTGTTGTCGTGAAATATAAGTGTAGATTGACTTTGTTTTCGTGAAATATAAAAGTCGTCTGTGAGTTTGTTTTGTGAAATATAAAAAGTGTACTGTGGCTTTGTTTTCGTGAAATATAAGTGTAGATTGACTTTATTTTCGTGAAATATAAAAGTGTACTGACTTTGTTGTCATGAAATAAAAAAGTGTACTGTGACTTTGTTGTCATGAAATATAAGTGTAGATTGACTTTGTTTTCGTGAAATATAAAAGTCGTCTGTGAGTTTGTTTTCGTGAAATATAAAAAGTGTACCGTGACTTTGTTTTCGTGAAATATAAAAGTGTACTGTGACTTTGTTTTCATGAAATATAAAATTGTACTGTGACTTATGCTAGCATATATCATATTAATAGAAATCAGTTAAACTTTGAGTGAATTTATTACTCATTTTATAATTGTCATTTTTACAAATAATATTTTTGAAAACACAGATGTTTATTCAACTTAAAAATTTGTAAGGGTTCCACGGAACCCAGTGTCTCGCCTACTTTTGCTGTTAGTTGCAGGCTCAACAAAAATGAGGAAAAAAAATCAATAAAAATATTCCTTTAGATACTATCTTTTGATTGTAAGAAGCTTCTGTAAAAATTTGGCATAAATTCAGAATAGTTTATGAATCTAATAAATGTTTTAAAAACTTTAACTGTAGACTGTACTTAATGTTAACTGGAAGAAAAAGTCAGTCCATTTATAAGTAAAATACGGATAAACAGGTACAAAATTTTAACAAAATTTCCTTCTAGATACTAGCTTTTGAACATAAACAAGCTTCTGTCCAAGTTTGGTACAAATCCAGGATAGTTTAAGAAAGTTATTAAAATTTTAAAAACTTTAACCACAGAGTGAATGTATTGTTTCCTGGCAGAAAAACTAAGTCCATTTATAAGTAAAATACGGAAAAAATGAAATTTTTTTTAACAAATTTACTTCTGGATACTATCTTATGATCATAAACAAGCTTCTGTCCAAGTTTGGTACAAATCCAAGATAGTTTAAGAAAGTTATTAAAATTTTAAAAACTTTAACCACAGAGTGAATGTAATGTTTCCTGGCAGAAAAACTAAGTCCATTTACAAGTAAAATACGGAAAAACAGGAATTTTATTTTTACCAAATTTACTTCTGGATACTATCTTATGATCATAAACAAGCTACTGTCCAAGTTTGTTACAAATCCAGGATAGTTTAAGAAAGTTATTAAAATTTCAAAAACTTTAACCACAGAGTGAATATTTGTGGACGCCGCCGACGGAATGTAGGATCGCTATGTCTCGCCTTTTCGACTAAAGTCGAGGGCTCAACAAAAATGTTTATATTTGATCGACAAATATCAGATCATGTGAGAAAGAAATGAATTTCTTCTTCATGATTAAGTACTTACATTTAAAAGTTTAACATTTAAAAACTATTTTCTCTATTCTTTATATTGGTTATACATTTAAGCACCCCACTTTCCTATTCTATATTTTTCTCTGTATTCTAAATTTTTTGTTTATTTTTCTGTAAATTTGGCCCATTAAACTCTTTATTCTATAAACCCTATCAAGACCCTCTTTATGATTAAATACTTACATTTAAAAAAAATCAACATTTAAAAACTGTACTTACCTGAATGTAGCATTTAAGTAAAGTTGTATCAATGATTTGACTCAGCTGTTTCTTAGATTTGATTGTAGTGTTGCCTTCTTGAATAGCAATAGTACTCAGTTCTTTGTTTGATTCTTTTGAAATGTCACTAAGTAGTTCATTCCTTTTCTGAAATCATTCAAATTTAGTAAGTACCTGTGAACAAATGTATCATAAAACAGAATGCATTGCCTTCATCAACTAAATAAACTACTGAATGTCATCCAAAATATGTTAGACTTGAATGAAAATCTATTAGAATGGAAACAAGACAAGAATATTAAAGAAATTACTTTCTTATGACATAAAACATATGATGTAATTGTTTAGACTTTTTTCACACAGATCATTGATTTCATTTGTTTTATCAATTTGCTTCATATTGAAATTGAAGGCTGTTTTTTTTTTTGAGGAAAAGAATGAATTTTCTCAAATTTGGTCAATTATTACAAACATATGAACATATGATAGTTATCTATGATTCATCAAATAAAATACATGGTCATTGTCTAACTTTTAAATATACGAAAATCCTAATAAATGACCAAACTTAATTCAGCACATGAAAACTAAAATGAATTATTGAAAAGTCAAGGAACAAAAATTTAATAGACTTACTTATTTGATACATTGTTAATTTGCTCTAATCCGGATTATGCATGAAATATTTGCAACTGGACATTAAGCGAACAAAATGCAATCAATCTTAATCAATACATAACAGGATGATACTATTTTTAATGTTCCTTTATAGATATGAGTATAGAGTGGAAAATGGAAGAAAATGGTACTTTAATAGTTCCCTTTAAGGTCACCAAGATAAACAATAAATATTTGTAGAGTAGATTATGGTGAATTCATTGCTCTAAAAAGTCTGTGTGTTTCTTTGACCTTATTTAAGGTGCACAGACACATGTAACAGACGTGCATTATAACGAACCAGGTGCATATTGTATCCCTTTAATCATGTGAGCATGTGTTAATATTATGTACTATATTTGCCTTTTCGTTACAATGATTTACAATAAAAGAATAAAATCATCTTGTTTGATTTGAGAAGTTCTTTTACATGAAAAACAAAAAAATACACTTTGCATATGCACTGCCTGCCAAGCTGTTTCCAATCATATCTGTAAGTTTAAAGGACTGACAGTAAAGATGAACCCTGGAAATACCTGTTGTCTATTTTAGCTAGTTTAGTTACAGGAAGCAAACAAATAATAATTTCTTATACTATGAGAAAAATAAATACTAAATTTCAAATCATTCATAAATCTTATTAGAATACATATGAATTTTAAACAAGACTTCATTACTGTAAACCAGGAAATTTTGTCATATTGGGGGCTTGAAGGATCATCACTCTCGACTGCAAGAGAAAACCGGTTGTCCTGCTTTGCCTTTTCTACTAGGGCTGACATTGCCGCGTAGTCACCAGAACCAAGGATGACGGCACTAGCGCATTCTTCTCTGTTCCACTTGACTTGGTAAATTTCATTTACTCTTATTCTGTCTTCTGTTGCTATGTGGACTCTCTGGCGTACCATGACACCCCCACAGTTAACAAATCTGACAGCAAAGTCAGATTGCTCTCTGGTTAAGGCACGTAAAGACATTGTTGTAGTAAATTAATTGGTATTTTAGCTAACGGATAACTGAAATGATAATATTTTTTGTTGGCTTCCGTATTTATTGCTAGTAAATTTGGCACCGCCCAGTTGAAGATTTTTAATGATTCCATAAATTTCATTGGTGGAAAACCAAAAATTTACCCCAAAAACACGTGCACTGCCTTGACACGTTACTGTGTATTACAGATGATTTCAAGAGGCGACACTATGTCTGGCTGAACACCTGTGCTTCAAAAGTTTGTGAAAAGATTTCAAACTATAGAATAAATATAAAATTTTACTAATTTTTTTAAACTCCGCAGTCTTCTGTGGCTTTATAGTATTTTGGAGGTACAAATGTATTTGCATGAATAAAAAGAAGTGTGATACGCTAGTTTTACACCTGAATTAAAATATGCCTTAATTATGACTATAAAGATTATAATAATTATTCTATATCAAAACAAATTTTCTTTCATCTTCACAACAATAGTATTCAAAAATAAATGTATTACTTCATTAGTTTTCTGTCAAACTGGATGTCTATTCAAGGTCCGTATTGACTAAAATATGTATTTGATAGATGTTGATTTTAATCGATTGATTGAATTAAAAATGTATGGTTGCTCGTTTAACCTTCAGTGACAAATATTAAATGTATATTCTGCGAATGAAAAAATACACAACTGATACAATATATATGCAGGGTAACCGGGATTAAAGGCTGGATGTTTGAAGTCGCGTGAGAATGAGAGTACATGTATGTTGTTTGGTTAGAATTTACAACTGACCATCTATTGACACCTGCAATTTTCAAAAGGTTTTATTGACTTCTCTTCTGATAAAGTTATTTGCAGAAGGAAAATTTCTTTCAGTTGCGTCATTTAATAACTAAGAGAATGACTATCTTTGTAAAAAAGTAAGTTGTATAAGAAGCATAAAGATCAAATTAATAGAATTTTTTTTTAAATAAATTCCGACAAAGGTGTGTACAAGAATTTAAACGTTTTCAATTAAAAAAATGGAAAGTAAATTCTGCAAAAATGCATCTGTATTTTATATGTATTACCATTTGTTACATTCACGTGTATTTATAATATTCTTACAACCGTGAGAATTTTTTGGGAAATTGTTTACGATGACATTTTCGGTATTGATCAGCTAAATACCTGTATATTATAGGTACATGTACATTTACCTGGTTGAAGTCCGTTGACCAGTTCGTTTATTTCAGGGGCAGTATATTGTCATTTGCTGGTATATTGTGCAATTAACTGGGTTTTATGGCTTGATATTTCTCAAGTTTACCACCTAAAGAAATTTATGAATTCGCTGTCACATGTTGATTTCTTATTAAAATACCAACTGTTTGATGAAAATTATCAGTTTCATCGTAACAATGGGCAGAGTAGACGACAAAATCAAACAAGAAATCGCAGTACTGAGAAAGTCGGGCAACACCATCCAAGCAATTACTGGAATATTGAGGACCAGGGCCATAACATTTCACGTCATTCCGTGCGGTACTGGCTGAGAGCCTATGACAGGGTTTTATTTCCGAGCTTGGTGTTCATGTCCAACCAAAACAACGGACCTTCAGAAAAGTTTCTGAGAGAGCCGAACTCATCAAAGAACTTATCAAGTCAGACTTTTCCATGTCAAGCAAGCAGATCCACAAAGCCCTAGTTGCAGATGGTGCCAACATGAGTCTGTCGCTCACCAAAATAGCCATCGACGCTGCAGGTTTCACCCATTCACGACCGCGGTATGGCCAGATGGTGAGAAGGGCAAACAGACCAAAACGTGTTGATTTTTGCCAACACCTCATTGACGAAAATGACGACTTTGCAGACATAATCTTCTCTGATGAAAGTTCCATACAGACCTTCCAAAATAAGACCAATTATTACAGAGAGAAAGATTCTGCTCCAATGGTTCATGGAAAGTCGAAACATCCACTGAAAGTCCATGTTTGGGGTGCCATAAGTCGGAGGGTCCGTCAAAACTGACCATCTTTGAAGATATAATGGAAAAGAATTTTCACCAACTCCATTTTACGGACAACCTTCTTTCTTATGTTCGGGTAAAGTTTCCTGATGGGCACAGATTCCAACAAGACAACGACCCTAAGCACAAGTCAAAATGGCAAAAGAATTTATGAACGACAACGGCATAAATTGGTGGAATATATGGCCTTCCGAAGTCCTGACTTGAACCCCATAGAAATGGTATGGAATCAGATGAAGCGTCATGTTGCCCGTGTAGACCCAAAAACAAAAGAGGAGCTTGTCAACACTTTACAGACCTTTTGGTGCGAGATGATGACAGTAGAGCGATGCAACATGTACATTGATCATATATACAAGGTTGCACCTGTATGTGTCTTGATGAATGGAGCAGCAACTGGTCATCTGCCCGACAAGATTTTTCCTGAGAGACAAGGGTAAATCGCTAGCATATTTTAACAATAAGCTGAAGACTGACCCAGATGTAATCAAGCGATTGAAAGGTCTGCAGTTCCAGTGATAAAGCCTCTGTTAACTCAGTTGTAAACGGCCCTTTTCAGGGCCACCAAATATTTCAAAAGATTCTTTATTTGTTGTAACAATTTTTAAAACAATAAAAATCAATATGAAAAGTGACCATGCATACAAATATAGAAGATGTGGTATGCTTGCCAATGAGACAACTATCTATCCAAGACATAAAGTAGAAAATATAAAAATAGATCACAGTACATACGGTCTTTATTTCGCAATTTATTAAACAATCTAAATTGCCCGTGATTCAAAGAAACAATAATTTCTAATTATAATAGAAACTTTCACTAAAAAAACATGCCATTTTGAATTCGCAATTTTCCTGTGGCCTATATAAATATTTTAATAAATGATTTAGAAAGTGAACAGTTTTACATGTATAGTAAATCAAGTGATAAAATCAATCAGAAAGCTTTTGTTTTCAGTTCATTAATGTTAAAGGAGATTAAAAGTTGTGTCATGTTTGCTTGTAAAAACACATACACAATAACAGAAAAGAAGACCTAATTAAGAGTGAATTAAAATAAAATGCTGTCAGGATTAATGCTAATTAATCGGTCTTTTGATCTGATTAATATGTGTCACAGATTCAACGATGTAATACTTTTAAAACTGATTGACAGGTGTCATTTACATATTTGTAACGAGTGTTGTTTTTGTTGCAGTTTAGTGTTTCTGTTGTTTCGTTGTTTTCCTCTTATAGTTGATGTGTTTCCCTTGGTTTTAGTTTGTAACCCGGATTTGTTTTTTCTTAATCGATTTATAACTTTTGAACAGCGGTATACTACTGTTACTATTATCGGTGTTATACAGCGGTCCTCTACATCATATCTTATTCATATACGTACATGTATGGTCTTATGAATTGAGTTTCCTTGACGTTTTTGCGGTCGTTTAATTTTCGCGTTTCAATTCTTACCGCGAAAATAGCAAAAATAAAACTGCTGCAAAAAATTTCCCTGTTTACAGTAGTTGTTTTGCAAAACCATACCCTTACTCGTAATTCAAAGTATCTGATAACAGGAAGTAATATTGGACAAACAGACTAATTATGGACAAACACAGTGAATGTTCTTAGCCCCTACTCCTACGTGGGGTTATAATATGTATATTAATTTACTTGAGTGAGGTAATCCTGCAGTGCTGATAAAGCCTTTTCTAACTCGCCTCCTTCTAAATCTGGAGGTTTTTTAGGATATTCTAACTGTTTTCTGAATTCATGAGGTAACAAGTTGGGATACAGTCCAATAACATGTGACGGATCTGAAGTAAAGCAAGATTACTTATTGTTATTACATTGGTTGCAATGAAGTACATTGTGTACCAGGATTTCCCAGACAAAATAAAACAGAAATTAAACATGTGAAATAAATCCTGTATTTTCTCTCCTCTTGACGTCATACAACAAAAGGTGTTGTCAAGAAAGCTACATCAAAACAAAGTGGGAATCCTAGGAAAGATATAGTCCCTTGCATTTTTAGCTTTATTTACACACAAAGTTGATATAATAAAAAGAATAACTTTTCTAAGATTTCAATATAAAATAAAAGTAGAATGTGTCTGATGAAAATGGGACGGACAAAAAGACAGCCATTCAAGGGTAACGCTTAATGCCTGTTACCCCCGTTGCCTACAGCGGGGGCATAAAAATATTCGATTTTTTACCTAACAACACTGATAATTCTCAAATGTGCCACACACATTCCTGAAATAATGTGTTTTTTGGTCACTTGTTGAATATTCAACATTCAAATTTCATGAATTACTTATTCTCTCATTCTTAAACAGTTTTGTTTTCAATGTTTGGCACCAATATAGAATCAGATTACTGAATTTCTCAGTATAATTACAGACAAAGCACCAAAGATATCATCACAAAAAGCCAGGTTTTTTTTGTAAAACAAGGAGAATTTTTTTGTCTAAAAGTTTCATTTTTTGCAAATTAAAATTTCATGTAAATATGTATCCTATTTATGGTAAAATAATTATTTATATATGCTTTTAAGCAATCTCCAAGGAAAAAAAAAATATTAACCACTATATAGTTGGCACATTAATAAAATAACACATATTTTTAAACCTACATATGTATTTTCAAAGTATATAAAATTCTTAGAATTCTATATTTTTTTTACAGATTGGTGCTTCAGTTTAAATTCAGATTTTCTGTTGAAGCTAATTTTTTTTATCAACATTGCTTAATTGTGACCTTTGGCAGAAAAAGGTAATTCTAATATCATTATTCCTTCAAAGCAGATGCAGGATGCCAGAGACCATAATTGTACACTATATTCATATACATGAAAAAAGCAAAATTTATTTGTTCACCTATAATTTTCACAATAGTTGACTGATTGCGGAATAAAACAAAATATCACCTAGCTTTACATTCTGTATTACCTGTGCCAAGTTTAACAAATATCTGCATTGATTCTTCAAACCTATGTTGACAGAACAAATCAAAGGCATACAAATTCTTTATATTATGTACTCTTTTCTGTTTTTCTTCGTCCTGCTCGTCTGTCATCTCCTAAATACAAAATTTTATTATATCAATAATTTACATTTTTTTTATTTCCAGTTTCTTTTATAAAACTAAACTAGAAACAGTAAAATTAAAAATGAAGTAACACTTTTCCATCTATTGTTTGAAATAATTTTTAAACCTGAGATAGCCATGTAGTAACAGACATGCTACAAGAGACCCAGGGAAGCACTTTCAAAAAGGGTTGACCACCTATGGAGGCAATTTCAGAATTTAACTTAGATTTCACTGTACTTGACATCTACCCATAATGGAAAGTGCCTTCCCTGTGTCCCATGTATGTATTTATGGAACAGCCCTAAGGTAAAGAGATTGACATCTGACAAAAATTTATAGACGACTTTTGAATTCGTTTACTTTCCCGTAAATTTCCTATGTCACAATACTTATGTTATTCTGACACAGTAAGAACCGATTGTTCGATGACGTTGTTTAAGCCAATTCACCCGGGGTCAACCTGTGTAACTCATTCATAAATCAAAGAGCTGAAGAGCTCTGAGGGGAAAGACGGCCATTGTTTCTTTTTTTTTTTGGGGGGGTATCTTTTGATAGTCTTCATATAAAGAATGAAAAAAAGAACACCTAGAATATGTAGAAAGGTTGACAAAATTGAAATCAATTGTTGTGTAATGTAATTTCGTTTCCTTAGTTAAGGATTCAATTTGGACCAATGGAAGAGATCTGCATCTTCTAAATCAAATCATTCGATTACAGTTGAAAGTTAATTATCGAAAATTCAACTGAATTCTATCATTTAACAACTACTACAATATTTTTTGAAATTTTAATTGTGTACCACTAAACTACAGGCTAGGGCCATTTTCCTTTTTTTGTGACAGTACTCTAAGATTTTAATTTTTTTTCTCAAGAAAGTGAGGACTGAAAAATCTATTCAGTTTTAAATTTCCATTGATAAAGTTCCCAGTTACAACTCTCATCACAGGGATACAGGTACTAATAAAAACCAATATGATTGATGTAAACTGTGTGAAGCTTGTTTCCAGATCCTACATTTTGATATATTTGTAAATTTCATGAATAAATAGGTTTAAACTACAAAATGCAACATTTTTAATTATTTTTTTTTTTACCATTACAATGATTATGTTGGTACACAAAATTTAGTTTTAATGGAAGACTATTAATCATATACTAAATGTCACATTTTAAGTGTTCTGATACATTAACTTTTATTTTAGTGGATTATTACTCATCAATTGAGGTGCTCCTGTATTGGAGGAAGATTCTCAAAACAGAATTTTACAGAAAAATGAAAACTGTCGTTTCTCTCCCCAATCTCATGTATCCCCACGGCCATTGTTTACTGTGAAAGTTACAAGTTGACCTACAAATTAAAGCATTGCATGTTGATGTTTGAAACATTTACAGCAAACATAATTATGTTCAAATTGAACAAATACCAATTTTAAATTAGTACACGAACTCTGAGAATGATTTAAATAATCAGTAAAGGATATCCCTGCTTCTACGTAGTGACTAGTGTGGCATTCCAACAATGACGTCACTATAATATAGGTTGGATATATTTAGAATATCTCGTCATTCTGATTTTTCCGGATTGTAAAAGAAATGTAAATAGTGTAAGGGAGAGCTGAAGATACGATAATTTCGCGAGAAACAGAAGGGAAATGTGTTAAAAAGTGTTTAAAAGTCAATCTATTCATTTGTGTGTCTCCTTCTCATCAATCTCAGTAAGATTTTTTGGGGGTGTTTTCCACACTATAAAAACAAAATGAATGACGTGAGGGGATGTCAGTCTGGTCAACCACATAGGGGATTGACGGCTTGAAGCCGTCTTTCCCCAAAAACAACTTAATATTTGTTTATTAGGTTCATAATCTACAGGACTTGTTAAATACTTACAGCTAAACGTAAAGCCAGTTCAAATTCATGGTTTTCTAACAACTGTCGTATCTGATATGCTATAGGCATGGGACAAATCCTCCATATAAAATTTACAGAAGCTACATAAATGTTGCCACTGAAAAATAATTTTTGCCATCATAAGGATATGCTGTATTATTTTCTGTGAAGAATTGTGTTGAACCATTCAGTAAAAATTTGACCATCTAAAAATCTTTTACATAGATATTTTGCTGTCATAAGTTTTTTCACTTCAATTAAATTATTTCTGAACAGTGAATATGAATTTCATTTAAAAAGGATTTTATGGTTTTCACAGATCAATGCCTATTTATAACAATGTTTTTTTTTATGGTTTTTGTCGAGCCTTCGACTTTTGTCGAAAAAGCGAGACATAGCGATCCTACATTCCGTCGACGTCGGCGTCGTCGTCGGCAGCGTCGGCAGCGTCCACAAATATTCACTCTGTGGTTAAAGTTTTGAAATTTTAATTACTTTCTTAAACTATCCTGGATTTCTACCAAACTTGGACAGAAGCTTCTTTATGATCATAAGATAATATTCAAAAGTAAATTTTGTAAAAAAATTCCATTTTTCCGTATTTTACTTATAAATGGACTTAGTTTTCTGCCAAGAAACATTACATTCACTCTGTGGTTAAAGTTTTTAAATTTTAATAACTTTCTTAAACTATCCTGGTTTCTACCAAACTTGGAAAGCTTCTTTATGATCATAAGATAGTATCCAGAAGTAAATTTTGTAAAAAAAAAATTCCATTTTTCCGTATTTTACTTATAAATGGACTTAGTTTTTCTGCCAAGAAACATTACATTCACTCTGTGGTTAAAGTTTTTGAAATTTTAACAACTTTCTTAAACCATCCTGGATTTGTACCAGACTTGGACAGAAGCTTGTTTATGATTAAAAGCTAGTATCTAGAAGGAAATTTTGTTAAAATTTTGTTCCATTTTTTCTGTATTTTACTTATAAATGGACTTTTTCTTCCAGTTAACATTACATACAGTCTGCAGTTTAAGTTTTTAAAACATTTATTAGATTCATAAACTATCCTGGATTTTTACCAAACTTGGACAGAAGCTACTTACAATCAAAAGATTATAGTATAGAGAGGAATATTTTTATCAATTATTTCCTCATTTTTGTTGAGCCTGCGATTAACAGCAAAAGTAGGCGAGACACTGGGTTCCGCGGAACCCTTACAAATTTTTTTTATAACAATGCTCATATTTGATCGTGTATAAACGTTTTAACATTAGCAGTATATAAAAGTATTCCTTATTTCCACTTTTATTCAATTGTTTATAACATAAAGTATGGATGGCACATGCTTATTTTTTTACAGTAGAATATTTACCTCCCTTGGCATATAAATTTTGCATGATGCAGTTCCTTCTGCTGTATCAATAATTTAGTTTCTATAGTTCTAACTTCAATAAACTTTGGAAGAATGCCAATTATATATGGAGGATTGTTTTCTGTAAAAAAAAAAGCAATATTTTATTACTTTACTTAAAGGTGACAGATGTTAATCAAAGCTTTGTATATTTATATTCAACTGTTTCAAGAGGATTAGTATCATATATATATACCACAATCGATTCAGTGATAGAATCTATAGTTCTACAATAGAATGACATGTTTGTTTATCTTTTTTACTTTGGCCATGACATTGTCTGTATGTCTTCAACTGATGTTTTTTTCATTGTCTCCAATGGTAAAGATGAGCATTTGGTTTTGTCAAGTGTTATGGACTTCCCCTTTTTTGAATTAACCTTGGAGTTTGATAATTTTTTTCTCCTCTCCTTTTATAACATAGATTCATCAACTTCCTACTATTTTTTGTTACATTCAAAGTATTTCTCTCTATTGTTTAATTTGTCTTCATTATACAATTTCTGGTCCATACATCCATCTGATGGTATTTAAATTATTTATACTGATGTTATTATCCAGTTCAAAATCTAAGTGTGTAAAGTTACCATGAGTGTATGTATATTGACATGAAACAATCTATGTTGATATTAACCTATTTGTGTTGGAATTCCACTCCAGTTAATAGGATTTTTCTGTGTCGGCTGGCCCTCAGAGTCTATGAGTATTGACATGTTATCACGTCCTAACATTAATCTATCATTTGCTACTTTGGTTATCACAGGTTCATGCTGAGTGTTGCCAAGGGGAAATAACTCTTTGATATCACCAGAGTTTATCTACAATAGCATTATAATACTCAGTTTGCAGCTTTGTTATAAGTTTTTATTTTACACAATTAACATATAAACAGAATAGTTTCTTTTTTCACATAAAAAAAATGATAGAACCACATTTATAATTTACTCATGAGCTATGTGTGTTTATCCATGTGTTGTATAGTTACATATATATTTATTAATATTTTCAAAACTGCATGCTTTTCTACTCACCAACACCTAAAGCCACAGGGTCTTAGACTTTCATTTTTTTTTAAAGATGACAAGGGTTTGTCTTTTTGTATTAATTTAACAACACATTTTTCTTTTAGAGTTCTATGTGAAACATATTTTCCTATTGCTTGCAAACAAAATATTCCTGTAGTTGTTATGTACATTGTTTTTTTTCAAATATTATAGAACAACAATGAAAATATTTACAAAATTCTATCATTGCTGTCCAGCACTCACAAGGATTTTTAAATGACATCTGATTGGAAAGAATCCCCTTGTCTACAAATAAAGTTGGGAAAATAAAAATAAAAATATTTAGACTTGTCTTTTATCACTAAAGAATATAAGCTAGTTGCTAATTTTTCATTGTCACAGTGTATGAAATTGGCTTTCTATCTTATATATGGAAAGTACTCAAATGCATTAACTAAAAGACTGTATACTTTAAGGTTAAAAACATTACCCACTTACTTTGACTAGAAAATAATCTCTTCTAAATCCAACACATATAGATTCTTTACACCAACACATACATCGTGGTATATCATATAAGTTCATCTCAGTCTGAAAAATTGGAAAAATGTTATATAAGAATTTCTTTCCAATGACCAATTTTTCATGTATTTTACAATAAAACCGTTATATTGTAACATTGATTTGTGATCTAAGAAACTGTATTTGTTCAATGTAATGTGTGTTGCAGGGAGAATGTTTCAATTTTGGATGGCAAGGTTAATCAGTTGCTATAACTTCTATCACCTTACCATGCAATGAACATTTTGATTTTCTTTCTCCAAATCATCTGTTGTCTGCTGGTTTTGTTATAGTTAATTGATCTGATCTTATAATGGAAGCTGAACGGCAAGTTTTTTTTTCAAACAGATGAGAAGTGTTTTGATGCCAAAAAAATGGACTAAACCATATTACAAAAGCTTGTGTCTGTTTAAGTCAGATGATCTAGCTGTTCCTGCACATTTTTCTCTTTATTGACTCTTTTACCAGACTTTTTTTGGTAGTTCATGGTAGTTTTTATGTGACATCATGTGCAATATTTGTTTTTTTTTTCCTTCAATCTTCTGATATTATGCTATTTAAAAAATATATTGCTTGAAATATTTTACAGTGACTTACCAGATCTTGAAAATTCCTGTTTTTCCAGAAGCTCACCTATCAAGATATTTCAGAATTATTCATAATAACATAATAAAAAAATAAGGAGATGAGGTATGATTGCCAATGAGACAACTATCCACCAAAGTTCAAATAAAGTGGATGTAAGCAATTATAGGCAACCATATAGCCTTCAACAATGAGAAAAACCCATACCGTATAGTTGGCTATAAAAAGCCCCGACATGAAAAATATGAAACAAAGCTACTTTCAATCAAAGTTTCATTTTGTGTATTGTAGGTATTACTTTCTAATTAAAGAAAAAGGTATAATAAGGCAATTTTTTAAGCACCTTGAATTCAAATATAAAAAAAAAAGAAATCATAAATCTATCACATAACATCCTACAGATGTTCAAATGACATTAGTCTGTCAGATATCAATTATCATATTTTGAATTGTGTCTAACATATTGCATTAAGGCTTCAAATCTTGCATTTCAGGATAAACTGCAAAACTGCCAAATTTTGAGATCTTGCCAAGGCCTTAATCAAACAGATATTTTGCTACAAGTTGTCTTATACAAAGACGCTAATATGACTGCCATCATGACGATACACATAAACATTATTTCGGTATAATAATGTAATATTCACTAAAGATGTAAACAAAAGTTACCATACAAACTCCCGAATACTTCATGCAGTGGAACATTGTTTCAAAAAATCGTGATGTTTTTATCATGTAAACATGTTTTTACCATTTTGAAAGTCTTGTAATACAATAACAGAGTTTAAAATTATGATATAACCATACACTTCATACATTTGATATTCCTTTTTGTGGTATATGCTTCCCCAAGCTTGAGGTGTATGCTCTTATAATATTTACAGTTATGGTGTGCTTGTTCATGTGAGAATTTCTCATATTAATACACCGTCAAAATTTCATGTTTGGTTAAATTTCTTCAAAATACTGGTCTGGTCATCTGTTTTGTATATTGCCCTATCATACTATTTTAAACTGCTAGGTTTTCTTACATATATTTCGATGTGCCCCATGCTGTCTATCATTTGTTGTTAAGTTATATATGTATTGTCTATCATTTGTTGTTTGAAATTATTGGTCTTTTGTTGGGCAATGTATGACAAATATATGTTCAAAACCTCGCCCGTAATTATAAATTATGTAATTCATTGACCGCTCCCAACATGTGTAACTTCAAGGCATATTTTAGCGGCGATCGATGTCTTTCAAAATTTCTTGTATCCCTGGTGCTTTCGACTGGAGAACCGTCGTACACAAGCATCGCACAAGTTGGCACTCCGAGGCGGTGGGGAGCAAGAAGGTGAACTGTAGTTTATATTTATCAATAGTACCGCTTAAGTCGACGCTAGGGCTGTCTTGACCTTGTTGTAGGGTATGAATGATTCGTTCATTGTTTAAGACCCTACATCAACTGTCAAGATGAAGAACAGGAATAAAAGCCATGTTCATTGATAATTTTCTATGTTTTCTATGTATTGCGTGCGATTTTGTCCCATGTACATTTACTCCATATCCTTTCATTTTCTTCTAATTTCAAAAGGCTGAATAGTTTACTTTAAAAGGCTATTGAAAGACATACTTGCAGTTTTCTTTTGACAGAGACACACATTCTCAACACATGATTTTCTTCTCCACTTAAACTCTTTTGAGTCTGTGAAAGGAAAAAGTAAATATTATATACATAGTCTGGCAGAGGGTCAGATCAAGGAGACTTAACTCTTGGCTATAAGTCCCTAAGGATGTCAAATTGTAATTAATTTATTCCTTGTCTTGTAATTAAAACAATAATCACACCCACTTGAATACTGTGGATTCATTTATTTTTCGTGGGTACCAATTTTCGTGGATTAAGGAAAGCTCATATGTTTGTGGAGATTTAATTTCGTGGTTTTGCCAAAGTCTGAATACAAGTCTATAGATAATTTGTCATTCGTTGAACATTTAATTTTGTGTTTCACCTGTACACACGAAATCCTTGAAAACTGGTATCCAGCGAATAACAATGCATCCACAGTACTTATAAACAATATTCTAAAATTTTTATACTTAATTTATATATTTTTATGCATAAGAAGTTTGGAAATTTTCTTTTTCTACCTTGGCATTCATATATGGTACATAAATGAATGGTAATCAAGCAGGGAAGTTAAGGTTCCCCTAATTTATTTTTAGATCACTGACACCGTGTCAAAACAAGAGGCTGCCAAAATAACAGCAAACAGGTTAGTTTTTTTACATTAATTAGTGTCATTGTTAAAGATAACAATGGCCATAACTCCAGAACAGCGTAAGTGGAAATTATCGAACCCAAACTTGACTTCCATTTTGTAATCAGAATAAAACAAGCATTCTGTGAGTATTGCATGGCAATACATAGTCCCCTACCGGTTAAAAATTATAAATTAATTGTACTGGAACAAAATGCTTACTTGATCTATAACTTGTCATGATGTAAACTACATAAAACAAACCTACCACTAAATTCCTCAAACAATTTACTAAAGAAAAGGAAAAAATCAAAATTGTTATTTATCTTAATACAATGTCTTTTACAAATCTTTTAAAAATGAGTTATTTCCTTTTGAACAGAAATCTAGTAATTAATAAGTATTTCATCAAAATTTAATTCTAGGAAAGTTAAAATATGAGTTATTTCCTTTGAACAGAAATCTAGTATTTAATAAGTATTTCATCAAAATTTAATTCTAGGAAAGGGCTTTAACTGAACAAGGAGAAAAGCTAAAATCGTGAAAATCGAACTTGAACTGTAACTTGTCATGATAAAACAATACACAAAATATCAAATCAATATCAAATATAGTAAACTTATTACTTATAATAATTGATAAAATTGCCTAAATACAAAAACTTAACATTCACTAATGAGACTGTGAAATCAGGTCAAAGTCAGATGTACCCTTTCAGACAGACATATATAACGTAAATCACTGTATACACTAACTAGAGGTACTGCAAGCAAAGCTAAAAATTATAACCAAGTACTTTTGGTAATTCTGTTTTAATTATAATTTGTTTTTCATTATTAAGGTTTACCAGAGCTTTCTTGTGATGTTAAAATCAGCAGAAACCTTGCTGACAATGTGGCTAGTATTAAAAAGTTCCATTTCTCAATGTTTGCCACTACATTTACCACTGTGTATTGAAATTTACCTATACAATTAGTTTATACATGTATCAAATAAATAGAAAAGTTTAATTTTAATAGTCTTTACAGTCGATTTCCTAATGCATGCAGAGTAAGAGTTTGGTTGGCTTGCTTGCCTTACTTGCTTTGTTTGTATTAATGTTTGCTCAAGCATTGTAATTAAGATTGACATCTGCAAACAATATAAGTAGGCGGAGTTAAACCTGTACATAAGTAAATTTGATTATTTGATAGTGTCCAATCAAATTTAAGTATAATGTATACAAGTTTAACTCTGCCTTTATATATTGTTTCCAGATGTCAATCTTAATTACAATGCTTGAGCAAACATTAACACAAACAAAGCAAGCAAGCCAACCAAACCTTTAACTTGCTAACATTATGATAACAGCTGTAAATAGAGCAGGTAGATAACTTTTGTTTTCTCTTTAATAATTTATACCTGCACATCCAAAGCAAACAAGTTTGCTCCTCTGGTTTTGTTGATACATGTGATGAGGTTAAAGGTCATCAGATCATGGACACTGACTACATTATCTAAAATAAATGGATAGTAAATATGTAACTTGTAAAATAAACTGAAATTCAAAATATGTTAAATAAAACCGTAAAAGGCGAATTGTGCCTTATTTACATGTTTTGAAATGAATTCTCCACATTCATTTAAAAAAATTAATACTTGTTTAGTTTAAAGATATTCAGTTGATCTGTGTTCTGCATTTAGTATATATAATGTGTCTTTTATCTATAATTGTGGTTTGAGTTTCTTTTTGTCATTATTTGTTTTATTGAATCTATTCCCCCTTTTGATATATGGTTCCTGAATACCCCTTGATATTTCAAACTGGTTTTAATCATAAAAAGAGTAAATTAACAATACCTGACAGACTAATCAGAATATGGAGTTGGGGAACAGCAGACAGCTGTAAAAATAATGAAGTAAGATTAAATATAATAAAACTCTTATTTACCAAGAGCCAATTCAAAGGACTGAACTATAACTTTCAATTGTCAACAGTTCCAATTATGATATTTTAAGATTTTTTCATGTACTTATATATATACTCCTAGTCTTATAGGAGTTGATTACATTTGTTTGTTCAATATTCTTAAATTATGTGGTATAACAGACCAAAAATTTGGGCCCTTAAACAAAACAAAATCAAATTCTTAACTAATTACAAAATAACTTTAATTTCACAACCAAATCTTTCTTGTCTTCCAAGGAAGAGACATGTTGCCTATCATCTCAAAATAATATAAGGCATTGGTCCATTAATGCATAGTTTTTATAAAAATTAAACAAAAAAGTAAAAGCCTTTCCTAAAAAGACATTCCATTTCATCTTAAGAGATACAATTGGGAATTATGACAACTTCCTAAAACCTGAGGTTGGAAGTAAACACTTTAAGCACTCTGTAATTGGAACATTTCTGTATTTCTCAGTAGTTTGTCTTGCATGTGTAAAAGTCATACACAGTCATGTTCTAACAGCCCCCTGTTTCACTGTAAATTTGTTCTTTATAAAAGAAATCCAATTCAGCAGGGAACTGTCACTTTATTTTTGCTGTTCTAAAATGGTTAAATTCAGAATAAGATTAGTTTTTTACCTGTGTTATTGGCTTTTTGGCAAAATTTTTATTTGATCTTTCCAATTGTACATCAAATTTTGATTCACCTGAAATATAAACAAATAATTGTGAACAAACAGTAGAATTCGACCAGAAAAAAAAGGATTGAAATGACACAGCCAGCTTATGATATTGTTCAAATTTAGATGAAAGGGTCATGGTCATGGTTGGTTAATATCGAGTCATACATTTCTCAGATTTTAAACCAATGTATGTCACCTAGATCAGAAAATGCGATCCGCCTGAAGCAGCTGGATAAGACCGCAGAGGTCGAACTCTGAACAGTTGGGGCAAGTATGGACACAATATTCAAGCTTGATACAGCTCTGAATTTGGATAGTGATTAAATATTTGACACATTATAGATTTCTGACACAGAATAAATGTGGTCAGATAACTTAAAAATTTGAAATGGGACATTTAATCTTCTTAATGGTCCAATATCCAAAATCTAATTCCATGGTTAGATTCAGCATATAAAAAACCATGAATTCAAACAAAGTTTAATTTTGGACCCTTTGGACCTTAATATGGACTAATTTGAAAACAGGGCCAAAATTTAAAAATCTGAATGCACAGTTAGATCAAGCATATCATAGAACCACAAGAATTCAGTTTTGATGAAATCAAACAAAGTTTAATTTTGGATCTCAATGTAGACCTATTTAAAATGTCCAAATATCCAATATAGTAATACATGGTAAAACCTCAAACAATTCAAGACTTTAAAATAATCCTCATTGAAATTGGTTAAAGATTTGTACTTATTTTCAATTAAAGATTTCTTGCTGTTGTGCAATACTTTTCTGTTGCGCAATACTTAGTAAATCTGTTTACAAACTAAATATAATAATTTACACACCCTGTTTGGTGTGTATCTCCTGCCAAATCAGTATTTGTTGTTTCAGCAGTTCAAATTGAACTAAAACAAGCTGTAGATGGTCAATATATTATAAAAAAAAAAACATTTAAAATTTGAAAAGAGGCAACTTGCACACATTTCGTTAACGAATGTAATATACCAAAAAAATTTATTGGTCGACTACTAAAAAGTGCCAAAAAAATAAAGTTATGTAAATATTTTAACAGGCATTAATAAATAAAATCTATGAATAAAATTATATTTACCAGCTGCTCCAGATTTTCTTCTGATTCTATACTGTAACAAGTGGCTCTCCTTTGTACCAACAAGTAAAATGTCATCTAAAATGAAAAAAAATTTATTTAATTCACTAATTGCTTGTGATAACTGTTTTGTCAAATGTTTTTACTTTCTGGCAACAGACTAAATATCATCCTTCATCAAAAACAAATTGAAAAATTGTTGCCATGTTGTTAAACTTAATTTATGTGTTGAAATCTTAGTGTGAACGTAAATTCCATCCCGGCAAATTTGACAGTTGCCAATTTTTCATTATGAAATTCCACCAACTTGTGGCAATTGAATAACATCTTTTTGTTTTCTCACTGGTTATCAATCCTACATTTCTTTAGTTACTGCTATTTACCTGTGTTATATTGCTAATTCGGTGTCAAAACAAATGAAAATATGCAATATTTATATACATTTTGACAGTGATACGCATGATTAACATTGAACGATAGCGACCTATTTTCTTACACATAATCTTAAGTGTGCTTGGGCGTATAAAAAAGGGATTTCAGACTATCAAAAGGAATTTCTAACTGATCATAAGAGATTATAGGTAAATACCTTCGACTTACATCTCCTTATTTCATATTACTGAAACTGTGATGAGATGATTAAATCTGTAAATTTTTCTCCTTGATACCATCTATGTACATTTAAGCTATGAAGTTTATCAACAGGTTGTTGGTATTCCTATGGGCATCAATTTTGCCCCTTTAATAGCAGACTTGTTCCTGAATTGTTATGAATGTATACCCATTTATGGCAAAACTCAGTAAATGTTTGTCTCAATTCGATCTAATTGATAAATGTAATAACACTTTACCTTGATAATATTTTTGCTTCAATAAATTCTTGAATTATATTGCAAAAATTTATCCAAGGGAACTAACTTTAAATAAATCTAATATAAACAGCAATGATTGTCCTTTTCTAGATTTGTATATTACAGTTTAAAACAATTAACTCAAAACAAAAATTTACAACAAAAGACAATTTTACCTCCCTCTTATGAATTTTCCATTTTGGACAATTAAGTTCCTTTGGCGCCTTCTTAGGGTGTATGCATACATTTTTCAACCTTATCTCTATGCCCTGTCTTACATGACATTTAATATTTAATGAAAATAATCTATTTGTAAGTATTCATATTCAATGAACTTTACCTTCACATGTATGTGTAACTAGTAGATTATTAAGTCAGGGATTTCATCACAATAAATTGCTTAAAATTTTTTCTATTTCATTGAAGCAAAGATTTGGTTTAGAAATTTGGTTTTGCCTACAGAATTTTTATTATAAGCAGGATATCACATCTTAATTTTACAATAATAGCTTTTGTAAAGCCCATAAACTTATGGTCCTATATCATGTCAATACTATGAGCTTGTATTTTTGCATCTCACTAAGTCATGTGCTTTACTCAGACCATTTATGACGTCTTTACACTAAATCCATTGGATGTGTACTAGTTTTCTAGCTAGGATTTAAGGACTGAGGGGTACAATCATAAGTTTCTTGTCATTGAAGAGACAGCATTATCAGGTTTATAGATATTACCCAAAATAAATAATTGAATGGATTTCTGTATTTTTGTTTGATTCATGGTATTTTTTAGTTGTGCAAAGCTTTTTTAAGATGTTAAAATGATTTTTCCTTTGCATTGAAAAGTATTTATTTTCATTCACGTTTCTAAAATGCATAGGGCAGGACTAAAAAGGCAGAGGGTGCACAGAACAGGCTGAGGAGAGAACAGAAAGGGCAAAGGGGTGATGCGCCCCTTTATTTTGGACTAGATAGGACACTGTAGTACTGGTTGATACTTGTGTCATGGAAAACATATTTATTAATTACTTGTTTTTGGCTTAGAACAACTGAACATGTAGCTTTCAATAACTGTGAGTGCTCTTAGATTGGTAATTTTTGTCTTTTGTCTTTATGTACAGTACATGTAAGTTGATTTTTGTGCTTCTTCCAAATTTGATGGGCTAAGTCATTTTCATCTGATTATTACAGTTTGTTCTGAAGTTGTGCTGTTTCAACACTGTCTCAGGTTAGGGGAGGGTAATCACTACATGTATAACTGTAATTAGCTGCAAATAATTTGTATTTGTACATTGTTCGCACACCCTTTTTCGCCATGGGAATTCAAGAAAAAACCTTTTTGTTACTTGTTGAAAATGAAACTCCAGTATTTTCAAATGGTTTGTGGTTGTTTGCTGTATTTCCATGCAAAAACCCTTTTTTTAACATCAAGTAGAAGTTGAAAATGTTTGAAAAAGATTCTAGAACGTTTCACTAGTGTTAAAATAAGCAAAAATCACCTACAAAAAATTTGGAAAAGAAGGTATTAATCGAAACATACAAGAGTGTCTATTTCAAAAGAATATGACATTGAAAGTAAAACAGTGCCATCCTTTAGTAAAATACTGTTATACTTATTCATCAAATTAATGTTTGAAGGACCTTTAGCAGAAACAAAAACACATGCAGCAGTATGATACACCAAATCTGAACTAATAACCAACTATATTTTGTAGTATATACATTGTTATGTCATGCTATGAAAAGAAAGAAAAATTAGTAATGAAGCATTTAGTTTTAATATTAATCAGTCAATATTGGAATTTTAAATTAGAATTGCATATAAACATGGCATTGGTAATTATTATTACAGTTTTTGAAAAGAAAAAAAGGCACCTCCTAAATTTCAATAATAAACATAGTGGAACATAAAGAAACATTAGGAAATCTAGTTTTCTTTTATTTTTTGCTTAAAGTACTCTATCTGGCAATTTCAATTTTGGAGTATAAGACTGTGGAAAATACACAACTAATATGGTTACTTTATTACCCTCTACTTAATAAAATGCTCCATGGGCGCAGCTTGATACGACCGCAGAGGTCGACCCCTGAACAGTTGGGGCAAGTATGGACACAACATTCAAGCTTGATACAGCTATGAATTTGGATTGTGATTTAATATTTGACACAGCATAGGTTTCTGACACAGAATGAATGTGGTCTAAGAACTTAAAAATTTTAAATTGGACATTCACCTATTATGGTCCAATATCCAAAATCTAACTACATGGTTAGATTCAGCATATCAAAGAACCCCAAGAGTTGAATTTTTGATGAAATCAAACAAAGTTTAATTTTGGACCCTTTGACCTCAATGTGGACAAAGTTGATAACGGGGCCCAAAAATCAAAAATCTAAATACATGGTTAGATTCAGCATATCAAAGAACCCCATATATTCAATTTTTGTTGAAATCAAACAAAGTTTAATTTTGGACCCCGATTTGGACCAACTTGAAAACTGGGCCCATAATCAAAAATCTAAATACATGTTTAGATTCAGCATATCAAAGAACCCTAAGAATTCAATTTTTGTTACAATCTAACTAAGTTTAATTTTGGACCCTTTGGACCTTAATGTATATCAATTTGAATGGACCAAAATTAAAAATCTAAATACATGGTTAGATTCAGCATATCAAAGAACCCCATATATTAAATTTTGTTGAAATCAAACAAAGTTTAATTTTGGACCCCGATTTGGACCAACTTGAAAACTGGGCCCATAATCAAAAATCTAAATACATGTTTAGATTCAGCATATCAAAGAACCCCAAGAGTTCAATTTTTGATGAAATCAAACAAAGTTTAATTTTGGACCCTTTTGACCTCAATGTGGACAAAGTTGATAACGGGCCCAAAATCAAAAATCTAAATACATGGTTAGATGCAGCATATCAAAGAACCCCATATATTCAATTTTGTTGAAATCAAACAAAGTTTAATTTTGGACCCCAATTTGGACCAACTTGAAAACTGGGCCCATAATCAAAATCTAAATACATGTTTAGATTCAGCATATCAAAGAACCCTAAGAATTCAATTTTAAAATCAAACTAAGTTTAATTTTGGACCCTTTGGACCTTAATGTAGATCAATTTGAAAACGGACCAAAATTAAAATCTAAATACATGCTTAGATTCAGCATATCAAAGAACCCCATATATTCAATTTTGTTGAAATCAAACAAAGTTTAATTTTGGACCCCGATTTGGACCAACTTGAAAACTGGGCCCATAATCAAAAATCTAAACTCATGTTTAGATTCAGCATATCAAAGAACCCTAAGAATTCAATTTTGTTAAAATCAAACTAAGTTTTATTTTGGACCCTTTGGACCTTAATGTAGACCAATTTGAAAACGGGACCAAAAATTAAGAATCTAAATACACGGTTAGATTAGGCATATCAAAAACCCCAATAATTCAATTTTGATGAAATCAAACAAAGTTTAATTTTGGACCCTTTGGACCTCAATGTGGACCAATTTTAAAACGGGCCCAAAATCCAAAAACTTAATACACGGTTAGATTCAGCATATTAAAGAACCCCAAGAGTTCAAGAATAAAACCCCATTGAAATTGGTCAAGAAATAAGCAATTTATACAAAGTATCTTCTTTTGCACAATACTGTGCAATTGAATATTTCTTGCAATTGTGCAATACTGTGCAATTGAATATTTCTTGCTATTGCACAATACTGTACAATTGACAATTTCTTGCTATTGCGCAATATTGTGCTATTGGATATTTCTTGCTATTGCGCAATACTGTGCAACTGAAGATTTCTTGCTATTGCGCAATACTGTGCAATTGAAAATTTCTTGCTATTGCACAATACTTATTATATAATAATTTACACATCCTGTTTGGTGTGTATCTCCTGCCATATCATTATTATTTGCTTTTAAATATAAATCAGAAATAACCAACTTAAAATGGAAAATTTTAAAGAAAAAAAAGGAAAAAAAGGAAAAAAAAAAAATCCCCAAATTTTTGAACCCCCTTATGATTCATCACCCCCAAACTCAATCCCAGCCTTCCCTTTGAGGTATGGTACCTTGCAGTACAATTTCAGAGAGATCCATACACTTGAACACAAGTTATTGTCTGGAAACTAGAATATTGCTTATTTTTGGCCCCTTTTTGGCCCCTAATTCCTAAACGTTTCAGGCAATTACCCCCAAACTCAATTCCAGCTTTCCCTTTGTGATATGGAACCTTGTAGTACAATTTCAGAAAGATCCATACACTTACACACAAGTTATTGTCATGAAACTAGAAAAATGCTTGTTTTTTGCCCCTTTTTTGGCCCCTAATTCCTAAAATTTTGAGGCAATTACCCCCAAAAAGTCAATCCCAGCATTCCCTTTGTGATATGGAACCTTGTGGTACAAAGTCAGAGAGATCCATACACTAACACACAAGTTATGTCTGGAAGTTACAAAAATGCTTATTTTTGGCCTTTTGGCCCCTAATTCCTTAACTGTTGGTACCATAACCCCAAAATCAATCCCAACCTTCCTTTTGTGATATTGAACCTTATGGTAAAATTTCATAGAGATCCATTCACTTAAACTAAAGTTAGAGTGCGAAAACCAATGCGTCTTCGACGACGACGACGACGACGACGACGCTAACGTTATATTAATATACGACCACAAAATTTTTTTATGGTCGTATAAAATTGATACAATTGTTATCTGTACAAAATGTTAAAGAACTAAACAATCTTGGTAAATATTTAAAATTAGCTGAGAAACTACGCTGCTAATTTTGAACAATTCTATGTATGTCATATTCTGTGTTATACTTAATATTATACTATGCATAATAGTGATTTAATGTATTTAAATGTAGTTACATTTGATTATATGTATGTTTATGTGATATGGTGCATGTATAATTAATTTGTCAAACATTGTATATATATCCTATAAGCTGTACTTGCTTTTGGAATAAACTATTATCATTAATTGTTCCATGTCTAAGATTTACTAATTTAGAATCCTTTTTATACATGAAATCTGCAGCAGTTTGTATGTCATGCATATGTTGAAAATTCAAATCTCTGAACTAAAAACGTCATAATTCAAAACATTCAACAACATGGTGGCGATAAAACTTCTTTCTGGTTTTTCGCTGTTTTTAAAAACATCTTAAAGGAGCATACAAGACCTCGGAAATTTGTCACTGATAACGCCAAAAAGGATCATGTGATTATCCCTGAATTGTTTATTTGATTGCCAAAAAGTATTATTTTAAAAGACAATCAAAAAAGAATACATGTAAATATTCAATTTAACCTTCTGGAGCTCATTGAGTAGCAACTGCTTCATTTTATGATCCATCAAAGGTCATGAATATAATCAGACATATTCTTTTAAAATGACTGAAAATAAAAGTTTTCATCCTTTAGGATATTTAAATTTTGTATTTAACATGAATGTTTGTTGGCATCCCTTTTGGGATTCTGTGTCCTGGAGTCCGAGTGATTTTCTAATTTGGGCGTCCACTTCTGGACACAGAAGAGTTTTAGCCATCAAAACAAATATCTGAAATCTGATTTTAATTTCTACTTCTGTGAATTTATACCGGATTTTGGATGTAAGCCCATAAATAGAAAAATACTCATTTATTAGGATCTTCCCAAACGGAAGCAAGACATCTCATCTCGCCCACTTATGAAAAAGGGTAAAATCCTGTTGAATTGAGTCCTGCCAACTTGCCCACTTATGAAAAGAGAGTAAAATCCTGATGAATTTAGTCCTACCTACTCACCCTACTTAATGAGTAAAAACCTGATGAATTTAGACTTGCCAACTCGCCCCACTTATGAAAAGTACTAGTAGTTTAATCTACACATTCTCCCCAACTGTACTGCTAAAATGAAAATAGAAAAAAAACACTGGCAATTCTAACAAGAGGCTGTCAAGTGACAGCAAACCAGGTTTTCCTGCAGAGGTTGAACCCTGAACAGTTGAGCAAGTATGGACACAATATTTAAGCTTAAAACAGCTCTGAATTTGGATTGCGATTGAATATTTAAAATAGATTATTATCTTATTGATAATAATGATAAATTGCTTCACGAGCGCAGCTGGATACGACTGCAGAGGTCCAACCCTAAACAGTTGGGGCAAAATGGACACAATATTCGCACTTGATACAGGTTTGAATTTGGATTGTAATTTAATATTTGACACATAGTAGGTTTCTGACACAGAATAAATGTAGTCAAAGAACTTAGAATTGGTTATATGATTTGAATTTATATTCAATTTTTGCTTTTGTGCAATACACTATGCTGTTGCGAATTGACCCCCTTTTTAAAAAAAAAAAAATTTGAAGAAATTTTCTTTTGCATTTCTGAAATCTTGAGGAGAAAAATTGTCCCCCCTCCCCACCACCAATTTTTTACCCCCACACAAAAAAATTGTGTTCCCTCAAGACATGGTCATAATCTCAATTCAAAGAATTACCTCCTAAAATTACACTGTAATTTGTACTAATCACCTCAAGACAATAATTTCCATCGTTAAGGGAGGTAATTCAAAGTCACTTTTAATCCTTGCCCTTTTTGCCCCTAATTCCTAAACGGTTTGAGCCATAACCCCCAAAGCCAATCCTAACCAACCCTTTGTGGTATGGAAACTTGTGGTATAATTTCAGAGAGATCCATACACTGTTCCACAAGTTATTGTCATGAAACTAGAGAATGCTTATTTGGGCCCTTTCTGGCCCCTTATTCCTAAACTGTTGGGACCATAACCCCAAAATCAATCCCAACCTTCCTTTTGTGGTTATAAACCTTGTGTTTAAATTTCATAGATTTCTATTTACTAATACTAAAGTTATTGTCCGAAACCAAATGTCTTCGGATGACACTGACGACAATGACGTGATACCAATATCGACTGCAAAATTTTTGCAGTCGATAAAATGATATTTGCAAATCTGAACCCCAAACAGGATCATTTAAAATTAAACATTAACACACACAACAAAATAAAATACCACATAACAACTGTGACATCTACCTTCATAACACACATGACTTAAAAAAATAGTTATAAAGAAATTTTATGTTATCATTACTGGTTCATGGAATAAGTTTGAGTTATTTCCTTTGAACAGAAATATGGTGTAACATAGTACTCTAACATTAGATATGATTTAATCACTAAAAATAGTTCTTTAAAATTAGATATGATGTAACACAATGTATGTCTTTTTCAAATTATAATCAAATATTTTTCTTTCATTTGTCACAAACTAATATAGATCTGCAAATTATCTATCAATGTCAACAACTTTAAATGTAATGAAATATATCCTTTAATAAAAATAGATTATAATCTAATTAAAGGAGTTCACTTCATAAAAAATATTATATATATAGCATTCAGGAAATTAGTTTATACAGAATAACAAACAAACCTATCACAAAATTCTTCAAACAATTTACCAAAGAAAAGAAAAAAATCCAAAATGTCATTTATCATTAATACAATGTCTTTTAAAATCTTTTAAAAATGAGTTATTTCCTTTGTACAGAAATGGATTAATTCATCAAAATTGAATTCTTGGAAAAGGAACTATAACTGAACAACGAGAAAAGCTAAAATCGTGAAAATTGAACTCGACCTTCATTTATTCGCAGGAAACAACATATCTTAATTTGAAAAATTTCTTCAAAGCGTTGTCATGTAAATGAACAGACACTGTTTTGCAGCCGCCTGCCCGCCATACATCCCAAAATCAAGAACCGATTTTACTTGAAAATCTGGTTAATAAAAATAGAAAATTTAATATATGATTCTGATTGAAATCATTTCTTAAAACAAAATTAGTAGATACATTATTTATCATTATGGAATTGTTGTATTTATTTGAGAATAACTTTATTTTTGGAAGCTTACTTATTTGCTTAATAATGGCAAAGAAACCAGTTAATTGTATCATAATGCAATATGTTATCATAACAATTTAAGGATTCCAATTTAACAGTAATTTGTTTTTATAGCAATTAACAGATTGGTAACTTTTGTCTTTGAATTAAGAATAATTAAACTCTAACAAGCAATCAGTGAAAGACAAATGTGACTTTCAAATAAGTATCATAGAGAATGTCCATTCATTCAATTACAATAAATATGGTGTTAAAGTAGTAAAAACAGTATTTTTGTTGTTAAAAATTTGATTGGTTAGTATTGTTTATGGTTTGAAAACAATTACATTTGAGAGATTTGATGGCTTGGTTACAACAGTATCAAAAGTGAAGCATACTTTCTAATGCATTCACGTGACGTGTGGCAAACACAACGGTACAAAAAAGGAAGATCAATATATCTCCTGGCAATAAAATTAATTCATTTGGATTATACTCTTTTTTCATAAGTGGGGCAAGTTGGTAGTCCTTAATGCAACTTAAGGCAAAACAAAACTATATGTCTGTTTACGCTTACCTGACTGACCCCACTTCTGAGCGCCGACCCTAAGTCATTTTATTTCCGTTGTAAAGTGAAAAATTAACTGAACTCGTGTCAAAAGCAAACTTAGAGTTGCCAATAAAATAAATCAATTGCCTGATACATCTAAATGTTCACAATCGTGAATATGACAGCTGTTTTAAGGAGACTCATAATGAAATAAACACTTTGCTGCCATTTTTTTCTAACCAATAACCAAGGGAAATAATCCAATCATTAAAAATACAGGTAAACTTGGACCACGGCTCAAAATCAAGAGGCAAAAAATAAAATGGAAATACCAACCTACCTACCCTATTTTTTTTAATGATGTAACCTTAAACAGACATATATTTTTTTTTTGGCCTAAGATTCATAACTGGCCAAGTTGGCAGACCTTTATTCATCAGGATTATACTCCTTTTCATGAGTGGGGCGAGTTAACACGAGTTGGTAGTCCTTTATGCAGTAAGATTCATAAGTGGGGCGAGTTGGCAGACCTTTATTCATCATCTTATACTCCTTTTCAAAAGTGGGACGAGTTGGTAGTCCTTAATGCTATACAATTTAATTCTTTTTTTCATTAGTGGGGCGAGTTAACAGACCTTTATTCAATGGCATTAAACTCCTTTTCATAATTGGGGCGATTTGGTAGTCCTTAATGCAGTAAGATGCATAAGTGGGGCGAGTTGGCAGACCTTTATTCATCGTGATTAAACTTCTTTTTATAAGTGGGGCAAGTTGGTAGTCTGTAATGCAGAAAGATATAATTCTTTTTTTCATGAGTGTGGCGAGTTGGCACATCTGTATTCATTGGGATTAAACTCCTTTTCATAAGTGGGGCAAGTTGGTAGTCCTTAATGTAGTACAATTTGGGAAGGTCTAAAACGCGAAGTGGAAAAAGCAGAAGTGAAAATTGGTATTTTATAACTAATATCTCTAGAATCGCTAAAGATAAATTAATAATTAAAACGGATTTTGAAAGCTTATATAATAGTCTATAAGATGAATTAAAACGAAACTTCTTAAGATCTGCATTTTACCTAAAGTTGACCGGGAGCCTTGCAAAGCAACACTCTATCCATTTTGAACCTCAAAAATCTTGACCGGCAGCCTCCCTTGTATAGAAGAAGATGTATATATATATATATATATATATATATATACATGCAGAAGTCAAATTTTCAACTTTGAACTCAAAGCTCTCCAAAAGCCATTGGAAGCCGTACATAATCCCTGCAAAATTTCTGAATTCCATGTTATAACAAATAAACTTATACAAGTTAAGTTTAAACGAATTAGATGGAAAAATACCCAAATCTTGATTGAAAAATAATTACTAAAACTTTAAAATATCAAACTAAATCTTCGTTCAAAATGGTGGTCAATATTCCAATTGGTGTTAAATCTGTTTGGCATAAATCAATTTTAAACAATTTCATAATAATTTCTGGTATTTCATGTATCCTTTTACACAGTACGTCTAAACAATGCTAAGGACTTCTTGATGCAATAAAGACTTATATGCCAGTAAAGACTAGAAAGGTGCTTTTAAAATGTACATTGTTTATATATTATGGTAGAGATTGAATCTGTAATGCATAAATTCCAAATTTTATAGAAAAGAGAACCACGGATAAATGAGAATTGAAAATGTTAAGACACGTGTCAGTTTTTCTTTGATATTGCCGAAAATCAGTGAACCGATTGGCACGAGCCAACTCACATAACAACTTATTAAACTATCATAATCTTTTATTTTAGGTAATGAACAATTGTGAAGACTAGTGCTCAATATTTGTATTATCAAAAATTAAAAGGACAAATAATTTGCTATTGTTTTATTTTTTTCCGACAAATTATGTGCTATAGTTGCGCTACTTTGATATGTGTCAACTATGTTTGGTCAGCTTGTAAAAATGTTTATTAATCAAAGAGTTGAGTTACACACTATGTTCCTTTACTGCCGACCTTTGTGAATCTGCTGACATCGGCGATGAATTCCATAATGGAATGTCTTGTCCTTTCTTTTTTTTTTTAAGAACGATATAAATATTTATCACACTATTGTTGTAAAGATGTTAATATTGCTAAATTTAATAATGTACTCACTACAGTCAATATTGACCTACTAGAAATATTGTGTAGATTTATAAATCATATATCAGTGAAAGTCTGTCCTCCTGGTTAAAGTACATTTATTTATATGTACGTTTATTAATACACATGCAAAATATGTTGTATTGTATATATTTTCATCTCTGTAACTATATTATTTAGTTAATGAGAATAAAGATCTATCTCTATTACTCTAGCCAATGTAGTTTGGTTTGTTGAGAAATAAAGATATATAGCCATTTCAATAAATGCACACTTGCTGTGGAACAAGAGTGATTTAATAATTGTCAACAATAAACAATGCCAAAGATCAAAAGTCAGGTATTATATGACAGGTTGTTGATTGACTAATACCTATTTATTATCTAATGTTATCTAATTAGTGCTCTCATCAGAGTGTGTTTGTTTTACAATTTCCTGTGAGTTTAGATTGGTGTCTTCTTGAATGCCAACATTTTATGTGTTATCTTTTCCTTGAACGCCAACAAAAATATTTCAATAGATGTTCAGATAAATTAAAAATTACAATAGGTGTTTTATGAATATTAAAATGTGTTTTAAGTATTAAACTGTTAAAATAATAAGTGAACTTGATAAAATTGCATACATGTTATTCTTCCAGCGGAAGTCAAAATCTCCGCTTTTAGACCCTCTTCCGTCCCTCCCGTTAAAATTTGAAATCTTACGCTTTTGAAAATGTCAACCTCGAAAAATTTCAGTTGTCATTTTGTTTACAAATTTGATACTGACAGAGAAAAGTCCGAGAAACTTGAAATTGATATAGGAAAAGTCAGAGAAAACGGAAGTCACCATTTCCTGTTATTGTTTTGACAATAGCCTCGAGTAATCAGTGAAGGTGTTAAGGATTAGACTGTATATACAGCAATAAAAGATTATTGGCAATTACCTGGTGATCAACTAGCAAGTTTAAAACACATGCCTGGATGATTAAAAGTGAAATACTGACAAAGGATTAAGTTGTATAAACGACTTTAATTTGATGCTGTTGAAAACATTGAACAGTTATATTACTGAACCTCAAAGACAAATGTCTTAATGAACTCAAATATGGTATTTATGCTTACTACACTTGTTGCAAAGCTGACCATGGTGACCCTAATGACTTAACCAAACATATGGAGACAGCTACCTACCAGAAAGCTCACAACTCTATCAATTCAACACCACTGTTCAGTAGTGGTACCAAAATTGACAATGTAGCTTAAGCAGAGATACTTTTACCAATTATATATGATGGCTTATCACTTTATCTTTAACTATATATATAATAAATAAATATTTGAAAACCCTTATCTTCTTTTTCTATTAAGTAAAATGGCTATGGAGTTATAGAATCATTAAGAAAAAGGAAAATATGCAGTTTAAACACCAAAAAACATTGTGTACGTTGATAAAAATGTCGATAAAAATCTCCAGTTATGAGGCCCAAACTCTAGCTGAAAATTTCTAAATCTCCAGTTGTGGGTTGACAACTCTGTCACATGTCTGAAATTGCAACATTTTAGAAATCAAAACAGTAGATTTTGGGGATATTTTTTTGAATTTTAAAGAAATAAAATACTTTAAAACATTTGTATTACTTTTGTTGAAAAACCTGATATTTTGGGAATGGACATAAGACATACCGTATCAGAAATATTAAAGACATTTTAGTTAAATATTTCAAACATGGACATAAGGATATTAGAGATATATTTAATTCCATATCATTTTAATCATATTTATAAGTTAATAAAATGGCTATGGATGATGGTGAAATAAATATGCTCTTCTAAATTCTTTTTTCAAATGATCATTCCTAAACCAGAACATCCACGTGAAATTTCACAATTCTCAAAATTTTGTATCTAATAAAACCCAAAGCAAGCAAATTTACTGGTAGCTCTTTCCAATAATTTTTTATATAGATTCATTTGTCAACAATTTTTTTTGGTCTGAATACACATTTTTTTTTATGCGAGTTTATTTAATAGAAAATAGATTTTAGAAAACAATCAAAGGTTTTTCACTGAGTTCAGTGTATTTTTTTTTTTTCTCGTGAATTTGACTTTATATTAGATTTTGTTTTACTGTTACATTTGTATACAAGGGAGGCTGCCGGTCAAGATTTTACAATCTTCATTTAATGTAGAGTATTGCTTGTTTATTTTATAAAACAATATATGTTTCCAAGTTGCCTTTAGAAATTCTATCATAGATTTTGACCGGGTTTTGTATTTTTACGAGAATTTGAGATAAAAGTTAAAATTTTGACTACTTCGTTTATGTACAAGGGAAGCTTCCGGTCAAGATATTCTCCTTTTATCTTAATTTATTCAAAATTTATTTTACACACTATTATTAGGTATTAAACTGTCTTTAGAAATCATGTTAAGAATTTTGACTGGTCTTTATATTTTTTCGTGAATTTACGTTTAAAGTTGAAATTTTGAAATCATTTTATACACAAGAGAGGCTTCCGGTCAAGTTTTTGCCCTTTTTACGTAATGTATTTGTAATCTATTTTATATCATATTATTTGTTAATAGATTGTCTTTAAGAATCATGTTGACGATTTTGACCGGATTTTATATTTATTTGTAAATTTTAGTTAAAAGTTGAAATTTTGACTTCATAATTTATGTACAAGATACACTTCGGTCAAGTTTTTGACCTTTAACGTAATGTATTTATATTTTTTTATATCATGTTATTTGCTATTAAATTGTCTTTAAGAATCATGTTCACGACTTTGACCGGCTTTATATTTTTTGTGAATTTTAGTTCAAAGTTGAAATTTTGACTTCATAATTTATATACAAGGGATGCTTCCGGTCAAGTTTTTGCCCTTTTAAGTGATGTATTGATATTTTGTTTTATATCATATTATTTGTCATTAAATTGTCTTTAAGAATCGTCTTATAGATTTTGACCGGTTATGTGCTTTTTCGTGAAATTAAGTTTTGAGGTTCAAAATGGATAGTCAGAGTGTTGCTTTGCAAGGCTCAAGGTCAACTTTAGGTAAAATGCAGATCTTAAGAAGTTTCATTTTAATTCATCTTATAGACTATTATATAAGCTTTCAAAATCTGTTTTAATTATTAATTTAACTTTAGCAATTCTAGAGATATTAGTTATATTACACCAATTTTTCACTTCCACGTTTTAGACCCTCCCGTACAATTTTATTTTGTTTCATAAGTGGGTGGGATGTCAGACCTTTATTTATTGGGATTTTACTCTTTAGTCTTTTTCATAAGTGGCGCAAATTGGCAGGATTCAACAGAATTTTACCATTTTTTTATCAGTTGGGCAAGTTGGTAGAAAATTTGATCAATCTGGCAATGGGGCGAGTTGTCATTGATTCTTCCCAAACCTTCTCTTACACATTTGTACTTGGCAAGAATTATATGAGAATCATGCTTTGCACATGGCATCTAACACACTTATCAAATTCAAAAATCCATCCCTACTGTTGATTGAAAGCTGTAGTAAGCCATTCATATAAGTTTTACAAAGATTTATCATAAAATCAACTAAACATGTCAAACTGTCAACATAATTAAATTAATTTGAACAGGAAATCCCAGGAAATTAATCATGTCCTACCATGGCACGTTATGGATTCGATCTTTAATGGTAGTTTTTCAAGAAGTGATATTGCCTCGTATGCGTCGTGCATCACGACGATTTCTGGCACAAATATACGGTGAGTTTATGACATTTTGTTGTAAAATTCAGCTCAAAAAATATCTACTGCTACTTTTCATGTGATAATCATTTCTGATCTCCAACAGAGAAGAGCTCTTTTAATCTGAAATCACTAAAATTAAATTTAACGATCTTAAACATGGACTACTACGGTCTAAATTGACTTAACAAATACTTGGGATTAATTTATATTTATTGGTCAGAATGAAAATACCAAATTATAATCATTTAGATAATTGATTAAAATAGTCAGTGGTTGAGTAAAATGACCAGATCGTGACAAATTAATGTCATAACCAATGAAAAGTAAAATAACAAAAATACCAAACTCCAAGGAAAATTCAAAGCAGAAAGTCCCTTATCAAATGCCAAAATCAAAAGCTCAAACACATCAAACAAATGGAAAACAACTGAAATATTCCTGACTCCGTACAGGCATTTCCTTATGTGGAAAATGGTGGATTAAACCTGGTTTTATAGCTAGCTGAACCTGACGTTTTCATCTTTTAGAGTATTGATTGCAGATATTTGATCATGATATCACTAAAGTCACACCTTTTCTTGACTTCTATTTATATGCAATTTACAGCATGACATATTGTAAATATTTAGAACTTTATTGATGAAAACAGTATGTAGACTTTTATTGTCATTCATTTTTTTAGTGTTGTTGTGTTGCTGTCTCATTAATGTATACCCCAAAACTCCTTTTATAAGTACCTCAAAAACCTCTGATTTCATATGAAGGGAAGATCAATAAATTTCGAAGTTGATGTCAATTATTTTTTTCAAATGTAAATTTGATTCTATTTTGCAATTTTTTTAGTGGAACTACCTGGTATATTAATTCCCTCCTTCCACAATCAAAAGATCCAAAGATTTCGCATGGTCATGTTTCTTTTTAAAGTTAAATGTTTTCTAACATCCAAATTATTTAGTGAGCAATTTTGTGGGCAAAACATAAAACCACTAGAGGCAACATTTATAGAAGCCTGATTTGCCCATCTGTGGAAAATAAGCCATTTTGATATTTACATAAAAGTTGGGATACAACTTTCTTTTAAAATATTCCCACCTCACTGCTTACTTTTGCTGTTTATTAATAATAATTTTCAAGATAAATAAGCAGAACCATTGAAATGGTAAAAATTTATTTAAGGACAATAATTCCCATTAGGAGTCAATTGATAGTTTCATCATTTTGGCATTTTATGTAGATCTTGTATTGCTGATAAATTTTTGCTTTACAGATTCTGTCTTTCTATAATGGTTTTCAAGATAGAAGGCAAGTATTATCAAGGGGAATAACTCCTAAAAGTAGTCACTAAGTGCATGGTTTTAGTCATTTAGTTTTGCTGATAATTTTAATAGGCAAAAATTATTAAAATTAGTCCCAAGTTGTTATTTCTTTAAGGGCAATACCTCCTATAAGTATTCATTTGATAATTTTGATACAAATAGAGAATTAAGGTAGATCTTGTCACTCTAAACCTCCCCTTCCCCAACACCCCAGACTTTCTGTATATATTATGGATATCAAGATCTTGGATAATTACCAGCTGCAGTATTTCAAATTTTTAGCCCCAGTGGCCATATTGGTAAATGGACAGGAATAAAATTTTCAAACTTTATACCCTAAGGATCAATCTTGTGAAGTTTTATTTAACTGGTTCAGTAGTTTCTATGGCGAAGATCTTTGAATAAGTTTATATGAATTTACGAAAGATAAGAAGAGAGGAGACTATGCATGTAACTTACAAGCTTTTTTTTTAGCATTTCTGTACAAGATTCCTAAACAAACTGCTTGAAATTATCACCTGTTTTTTAACTGTTAATTTTCTGATCAAATGAGAAAAAAAAATTGTGTTAATATAAGGATCACAGGTTTGTCAGATGTAGGACTACAAAATCTGGAAACAATGTACACCTTAGTTAATTCAACATTTTTTATCATGTTCCTATATTTGGCAGTTTTATTAAGATTTCAAGTTCAATGATTAATTGATTCACTTTGGTGTTTTCTTGTTTGTATCCTTGTTCGTTGGAATATCCACATTGCTTCATATTACCCATACAACATTGGCCCTATCCATACTTTCTTATTATTAGGATCATCCACCTTTATTTTTTGTTCATGTCTGACAGCTGGCTAAACTTTTGTTTCAATAGTCCTGTCTTGTGTAGCTTATTAGTTTTTCTTCTTACAGTTAAGTACAATGTACTGTGATTTTTGTTTCAATCTCTTAAGCTTGAAATTATATATAAATTTCAGCATGCCATCATTTGCCAATGTAAAGGAAGCTAGTTCAATTACTCTTTCTCTGGTGTGTGTCTTTTTTGTTGTCATGTATTTTAATATTTACTTTTCACTTATGATAATGCTTTGATGCACATATTTTCACATTATTTTTTGGGCTCTTAATCAAATAGATTACACAAAAATGTAGTTAAGCTGTTTATCAAGTTGTTTTCTCCTAAGCACCTCTTAGACTACTTTATAACACAGTTTTTACATCATTCACTGACTATGAAATAAATTCTTCAATCTGTCTCAGGGTGAATGAGGGGGTGAAACTTCTCACTTTGTTTCTTGATGATAATATAACATGTGCTGTACTACATTCCCATAAAAAGTCTAACCTTGGTATATTTTCATAGCTGTTGATAATGAAATAATTGTATGTAAAAAACTGCTTCATACAAAAATTCCATAAATTTGTAAAAACTGTCTACCTTGGACTGTGAGAATTCAGTTATGGGGTCCATTAATTTGAAATAAATTTTGCTTGTTCATCTTTTTTTTTTTGTGATATTGGTGATAAATTTTTCTTCAAATCAAACTCCTTGCACTTCTATCTTAAAATCTATGAATTATCCATGATATCAAGTGACAGCTTTACTTTAATCTGTTTATTGGTGTATTGAAACTTCTTCACAACAGTGCACACACTGAAATGTCTCGCCTACTTTACCACCATTGATTTTATGTTGATAGCCCTAAATATAAGGTTTTACTACAAGTATCACATTAACTTATCATGATCCAACAAAATGAGCTCAAGGTCAGATAAACCAAGCCAGAAATACATGTACACCTTACAATCATTCCATACATTGAATATAGTTGATCTATTGCTTATAGTATACAAGAAACAGACCAAACCATGAAAACATTATATTGACCAATGAACCATGAATATGAGGTCAAGGTCAGATGAACCCTGCCAGACAGACATGTAAAATTTTACAATCATTCCATACACCAAACATAGTTGACCTATTGCTTATAGTTTAAGAAAAACAGACCAATACAAAAAAACTTAACATTGAGCAATGAACTGTAAAAAATGAGGTCAAGGTCAAATAAAACCGTCCAAACTGACATGTACATCATAAAATATTTCCATACACCAAATATAGCTGACCTATTGCATACAGTATTAGAAAAATAGACCAAAACACAAAAACTTAACTTTAACCACTGAACCATGAAATGAGGTCGAGGTCAAGTGAAAACTGTCTGACAGGCATGGGGACTGTGCAAGGTATGCACATATCAAATATAGTTATCCTATTACTCATAATAAGAGAGAAATTAACATTGCAAAAAATCTTAACTTTTTTTTCAAGTAGCCACTGAACCATGAAAATGAGGTCAAAGACATAGGACATATGACAGACAGAAACTTTATAACATAAGGTATCTATATACAAAGTATGAAGCATCCAGGTCTTCAGCCTTCTGAAATATTAAGCTTTTAAGTAGTCAGTTAATGCCGCCACTGCCACCAGATCACTATCCCTATGTCGAGCTTTCTGCGACAAAAGTCGAAGGCTCAACAAAAACCAGGCTACCTTAATTTCTACAATATTTAAAGAATTAGAGGATTTAGAGCACAAGAAATAGAAAATAAACAAAAAATAAATAGAAAATTATTTTTTATTAATACATGTACTGCCTTTTATGGCAGATATAAGGCTTTTTGTAGCTGGTTTCCCAAATATCATATCTATAGATACATTTATTCAAAAAGATTTTGCTTTGAAATTTCAGAAAATAGACTGACAATTGATCAATCAAATCCAAGAATTGCTTCTGGTGACTTTGGCTTCTACCAATTCTAAAGCAGATTAAAATACTGTATAAGTAATTTCTCCAATACCATTCCTGCAAAATATCTTTAGGTTATTCGAAAATTTCGATGTGATTTTCTACGTATAACATCAAATCAGTGCAACATGAAGAATTCTTGTTCAAGGTGGACAGACTAGGTATTTAATGTTATGACCATTACCTATCCATGATTCTTTAGACCAGATGAGCTATAACATGATAGATACTCTTAGGTATAAATAAAACTGACTTCTTATTTCATTTCATGTTTTTAATATTTTCTAATATATTTTATGAAGCATACTTAACTAGAATTTACACAAATATTAAAAATTCTACTTGAATTCGTAATTGTATTATAAAGAACAAATGAAATTATATTGTACAGATTACTATTTATATGTAATGAATGCTGTGATCCTAACTATACTACATAACAATTTTTCTTACTGTTTCAACATAAATGATCCACAATACATACATAATGTAAGGAAATAGAAAACTGACTTGTAGATCTCAAACAGAATTCAAAATACAGAAATGTTTATAAATACAATTACCACTGTCACCTGACAAAAGTTACAGGTATGCAATTATGGAAGATTTTTTATCATTTTGAATTTAAAATCGTTTTGATAGTTTCAACATTTTTTTCTATGGAAATTAAGTAATGAATTTTGATGAGGAAAATTCAAAAGACAATTTTTTTTAGTTAAGGCCACTATTGTACAAAGAATTAAGACACAAGTTTGAACAAATACTAAATGGTAAAATATCTAAATGACTTACAATTTTAACACTGATCTAGGCCATGATCACACGAACAAAATATATGATTTGTGATAACAACCAGTTTGTTGGCCTGTAAGTCAATTTAGCTATACCATAAACGCACATGTCCAAACCATTGTCAAATTCATTTTGAATATTTTTATCAAATCAGTCAAAACCAAAAATAAGTTACTGAACAAAACTGAGAACAAAGAGCTTCATGAGTGCATGATATTTGATTACTCAGATTCTAGAACTCCTGAATAGCTTATCTGAATATTTTGAGAGACAGGTAGGTTTTACTGAAATGTAAAGATCATTGACCACTATATGTCTTGGTTGTTTGAGTCAGTGGGTTGCGATCTCATTGACGTATATTCAACATCTCCTTTTATTCATATCAAAGCTTAAATGACTTATCATGAAATATGCTCCAACACACAACAGTATATCATATCCTTCTATCTGTATAAGGTGTATAAAAATGTTTCATAGCTTTGAAATATCAAATCTGAACAGGGTCTGTCTATGTCCTTTACTAAAAATAACTATGGGAGTTTTACTTGGCTGTACAATATGAGTTACATCCATACAGCATGGTATATAAACCTGCCAATTACCTATTTCCAATATTATAGTGTTATGCAAGGAAATGGACAGAGCAAAATCTTTGTACTGTTCACAATTTCAGGGGCGGATCCAGAACATTTCAAAGGGGGCCTTTTTTCGAGATTACAGAATATATACCGTCAAGTTCGAGGCAAACATTTTTTTGGACGATTTTATGCTAGAAAATTTATAGTTTTCCAATCAATCAAAAGGGTTATGCCCTCCATGCCCCACAAATCTGGTGAATTTGGTGGAGGAATCAGAGGAACCAGGATTAACCAGATATTCACAGGGAAAAAAGACTAATATATTCTATTAAGGGCCCAACCTGACATAAAAGGAAATTAACATAAGCACTATGGACATTTTCAGCTAAAACTTAGAGGTCAAGGCAAAATTTCACAGCTAGACTACAGGGCTCAGGCTAATCGAATTCCATGCTTTCAGCAGGTACATGAGCAGCTCTTACATGTTTGATCACAAATAAGTTGATACCGTGCACTTTGCTATTTTCACAAATGATAGAAGTATTAAGCTCCTAATAAGATAGAGAAGAAATCATCTGAACAGGTAGGAGTTGGAACATCTGCATTGACAACTTTATCAGCAGTAACTTCATAGTCACTATCTTCTGTGGATTCATTATTTTTCTAAGGATACTAATTTTTGTGTATTTTATGGGTATAGGTAAACCACGAATTTGTTCAATGAAATACAATTTTTTTACAGGCTTGTCTGCACACTCTCTCAACCCACGAAAGCCATGCAAAAACATAAAATCCACAGTAAATGGATCCCAATAAGGCCTTACAGTGTTTCTGATAACATTGATTCAACATGCACATCTTCATTTCACAAGACTGAAAAGAACATCTACAAATGCTGATACAACTGCACATCAAATTTCATTTTTAAAAGTAAATCTGTTTAAACTGTTAATTTTTTAACAAATATTGATATAAGCATTAAAACAAAAAACATGTATTCTGCTTTTTATGACTGTTAAAACCAAATTTGAAAAAAAAACTGTTTGTATTTCTATAACAAACAAACATAAGTTAGTGTATTTTTAATGAGAACAATACATATTGATTTCATAAATGCCTGGACATATTTATTTACCAGGTAGATGGTTGTCAATTTTTAACATATTGACTTCATCAAACAAAACAAAAACAAGAGATATAACTTAACAAACAGGTTTATAATTCTGTTGAAAATAATCATTAACATAAGTTTGGATTTATAAAAGATAATTAAAGCCACATCACATACAGGCAGAAGAATTTTCTTGCAACTGGTCAAAATTGTATCTATTAAAGATCAGCTATTACGAGGAAAAAAATATATAATATGTACATTCCAATTTCAAGTCTTGCCGACCAGTCCTATTTAAAACAATTATTTCATTCAACTATTTCAATCTGCACACATAACAAATCAAAAGTCTTTTTAAATATGTTTTTTAATTGTGTTGCTTCATTTAATGTCAAAATACAAACTGATACCCATATAATGACAAGTTCCAACTTACAAAACAGAAAGAAAAAAAAAGCTGTTTTTGATCAACACTTCAAAGCAGAAAAGCTAGGTTTAACAGTAAGATTTTGAATATCCAGGTGAAAATACAGTTGATATATTATACTTATATTTGGCTCTACTGAGTTGAATAAACACTTTATGAAATGTTAAGTAAATGCTATAAAAGGTTTATTTTAGTTTTAGTTGAAGTAAAATTTGTGTATACATTGAATTTTTTATAAACAAACCACCTCTTTTATAATCTGTTAAGTCAAAAAGTAAAATGTTGAACAAACTTATCATGCTTATATGTTAAAAGAAATGATGAGAGACCTTTTCTAGCCCCTTAAATAATAATTTTAAATTTCCTAGATCCATTCTTATTCTACTTTTATTTCCAAATGAAAAAATATCATTTTAACACTTGGTGGTATTCAAATAATGGAAGAAAAAAGAAGCCTCATCATACAGGTTCTTTTAGATTTAGAACTACTGAACACTTGTTTCATTACTTTTTTTTATAATGTATTCATACACATCCATAGAATATGAACAACAGCTGAAATTATCAGAAAATCTACTTCATATTCTCCCAACAATGTTACAACATACATGTACATATGATAATGAAAGACAAATGGCATAAAATAATGATTTCATTTTAATTATCTTCAGTTTTACTATGGCTTCGGTACTTTCTTGATGTAGCTTTTGTTTTTAATTTTTTGAATTCTGACCAGTTTTGCTGGCTATTAACTTCTGATTCACTATTTTGGGGACCTTCATGATTTTTTACAATTGGAAAACTGTCTGAAGAAGGGCCAGCCAATGTTTTTGAACAAGATGGCTGATTTTCAGCTTCATACAAGTATGGTCCCATATCTTCTTCACTGTTTTTACATTTATTATTTTCTTCACATTTTGAATTTTCAGTTAAATTTTCACATGCTCCATTTTTATGAATACTGTTCTTCTCGTTTAGTTCCAAACTTCCAGCATTGTCTAAATCTGAATCACTGTTTAAAGCACTATCTCTCAAAAGTTTTAATCTTTTCAACTGTAAGTGATTTCTCTGTTTACAAGCAGACAGAATATTTAGAGGATGGCCTTGAACTTGTTCCATATGAGTAGAACTGTCACTTGCTGTGTTGTTGTCTTTTTCACTGTCACTAGAATCTGAACTGTAGGTGACCAATGGTCTCTTTCTTTTAGTCTTTCCATTTAGTTTTATTTGCTTGCATCTTTCTTTTATCAGCTTTTCTATAGTCTTCCCACCTTGAAGAGAATTATTTTCCGAGTCTGTATCATTGTCCGAACTATTAGAAATCTCACTGTAATGTTCCATATTACCTGAAGATACAGCATTACCATCAAGGGACCTGGAATTAGCAGCACTAGCAAAGGTCACAGAAAAAGAATTAACCGTAGAATCCTCCTGACTATTTTCTTGGTTATGATTGCTTAAAGTTCTGTTTTGTGTAGCATCCCTTGATTGATGACTATCTGAATCTGAGAAATCAGAATCACGTATATTTTCAATTCTATCCAATAATTCTTCATCACTACTAGCAAAGTCTTCACTGGAACTGAACCCCTCCAGTTCTCTTTGTACTAATGAATCAAAGAAAGCTAGCATTCTGGGATCTTCCTCTACTGACTGACTGGAATAATCATGTGTCATCACATGACCAGTCTGTAACACCAGGTTGATATATTCCTCATGTGAGTAAGCAGGTCTAGCTGCATTCTTCTTCACAGAATTGGAATCTATTCCTCCTTCTGACGTAGGAACTGGAAATGGACTCCATACCTGTGAAAAATCAGTAAACAGATATAGAACAAAGAAAGCACTCATCCAACTTAAACCCTCATTCAAATTATTTCCACTATAATTCTATTAGGCCACTCTAAATTGTTTCATAGTTCTTTGAATTGCTGACTTTATAATTTTGGAAACCTAAAAAAAAAGTTACCACCATTCCCTTAAGATTTTCTTAATTGCTCCATTTAAATGAAATCAACAATTTCATTATTAAAATGTCATAGCTCCCCCCACAATTCACAGAAATTCATACAATTTTTTGGTGATATTTCTCGCGCATGAAAACAGAAGTTTTGTACAATAAAATTATAAAAGTTTCTTTTTCTCGTCAAATTTCAGGTATATCTTGCTAAAATATTCATTTCGAAAAAAAAACTTTAAAAATAACATTTCACTTGCTTGCTAACTTTTTTTTATACTAAAAAGTGTGAAGATCAAATATTCATTTTTGAATGGCCTAATGACAACTGTGTTATTCAGACTATTCTTTGACCCCTATGCTCCTCTCCTCTCATGAACAAGAAATCTAAACATTAAACATGAAGTCCAACTATATTACATGAAGAAGAATTAATAAAAGCGTGAATGAAATCCATCCAGTGGTTTTTGAAATGATGCAAATTGCTGATAAATCAGTGGAACCAAAGGGATTCCCAGATTTCTTTCTTTCTTTAACTTTTTAAAACCTAAAAGCAAAAACTAAATACAAATAATTCAGCTACGCTAGAGAACATTCTGCAGGTCATAGTCATTATAACCAGATTGTCCCACTGACTCTCAACTAATTTTCTGTTATATAGATACAATGGATAAGCGTGGATTCTTGAAAAGAAACCATGAGCCCGGAGGCGAATGGTTTTTTCATGAATCTACGCTATCCATTGTATCTATAACTTAAACTATTGTGTTAATTTCGTTTCAAAATTAAAGCCTTTTCTTAATTAGAAGGTATTCAAAGAGAGTTTAAATAACCATGTTATCGTGTCCAACGATGCATTGATAAATCGCAGATCACAATTAATTGGTTAACAAAATACAAATATAACACTTCTACCTTTAAAGATCTTTATATTATCAGGCATCTGAATATTATCTGTTTTACAAAATAAGACAAATTCGAACTTATTTCTAATAAAATTGAGAATGGAAATGGGGAATGTGTCAAAGAGACAACAACCCGACCAAAGAGCATATATAAAGTATATATAATAAGAATGTTACCGAAATTTCTAGCACTCTAGGCACATCACGATTTTCTCGCATAGGAATTTGCGAACAAACATTTGTAAAATTATGTAGTAAAACAGATGAAATCATACTATATTTATACAACAAAATTGACAAATAGAATGTAATCATTTTGTTTCAAACATGTGAAATAGCCAATAATCATTCAAAAATAAACGGTAAAACTCACTATTATTACAAAATTATCCACTATAACATGCAAAATTAGAAAAAAACAGAATAGGAGAACAGAGATAATACAGGATTCGAACCTAAACCGACTAATCCCTATCTTTTAACTAGTTGATTTTAAGCATGCTAACCTCGCAGCTACCAACTTATACTAAACGACTGCCTATTGTGTATATATAAAGGTACAACCCTGTGTGTCCGATGTTCATTTATATGTATATAATAGACATCTAAGTTGTAACCCATTGGTACCGAGAGGTTTTGTCGATGTGTTGATGTCAGTCATTCATAACAGATTACAAGGAAGGGTTCGATTCCAAGTGAAGGCATATACAAATTAAAAAAAAAAGGTAAGTTTTAAATTAATTCCATTAATGAACAGAAATCAGTTAATTAGCCATTTCAAACTTAATGAAATTAGACACACAAAGGAAACAATTGGATATAATTTGGTGAGTCCATTTCAGCGGCAGATTTAGGAAGCGTTGATTCTAGAAAAGAATCCACGGTAAATGAATAGGCTGACGTCACCACAATGGTTTAATTATAATATCACCATACATTTATTTGTGGAGCATTTCACAAAATAAATGTATGATACCAATTTTAGGGTCTAAAATGTTTCTGTAATTACTTTCCATCAAGATCATTCAAGACAAAAGATTTGGTAAGCCAATTACATAACAGTTTGTTACCGATTTAAAGTCAACTTTGCCTAAGTGGTTGTAAAATTACTTTTAGCACAATTCCACAATTTAAAAAGTGAAAGGTTATAGTTAGAATGAATTATTTTAATTATGCCAAAACTGAAGCTTTCGATACTAGGCTGATGGTATCCTTGGAGACTAACAGTTCACCAGCAGTGATACCAACCCATTGAATTGCACATTTACATTCCAATCACTTTATATGAAACATTTTGGATTTTTTGTTTGTAATTACACATAAATCTGTCATTCTTGAACTAATATTTTCATGTACTTTACCTTAATAGATTTTTCAACACCAGAAGATAAGATTAGATGATTGGCAGCATTAAATCTCACTTGATTTACAATAGATCTATGTCCATGTAATACCATATGTGCATCATTTACAAACTGTCCTGAAAAAAGATTATTCTTGAAAATATGTTGCATTATGTGAAAATTTAAACATAGTATCTAATTTACAACTAGATATGGAAATATTGATCCTGGATTCTCCTCTTTTTATAATATAATTGTAACAAGATCAGCAAACCTTATATTAAAAACTTGACAAAAAGTGTCAATTCTCAAAAAGTACTATTAATGTCCATGGTAGGACACATTTTAACTAGCTGTTGGGGGTTACTGACTGTTTGCCGGAGTCCTAATACCACTTCAAGAAGCTTCTAGTCGTCTTCAAGACAAAAAACCTTTTATAAATACAAATTTTCTGCAACTGTATTTTTTCAATTAGTACACTATTGTCTCATGCATGTTTGTCCATTATCAATTCTTTATCAAAGGCACTGTGTATGACCAAAATATCACTCTATCAAATTATTAGGTTATTGTTACATCTTAAAATTCACCCAAAATTTTTTTTTATCAACAAATGAAAGTACTATCAGAGTATCTTTCTTGACTTACTTTTTGATAAATCATCAGGTATTTTCCACATGTATAGATTACAGTCATCAGATCCAGACAATACATACTGTAAAAATAATATAACTAAATGTAAGGCAGATACTATACATAAAATGTAAATTCAGCTCTTTTACTCATTGAAATATAAAGCTTAATATAAAAATAAGGCCATAGTAACCACCCATGTTGGATAAGCATCTTTATCTCTCACATTCAGCCAAGACAAAAAGGTTTCTTACTTAATCCAATTGTAAGCAGCGTGTTAGATTACTGGGGTTTTTTATAATATTCTATTTTATGACACATATTTTTGCAAACTGGGTATTTCAATAAGTTTCCATTTAAATAACATTACCTATAAATTATCATGTTTTGTAAATATGTGAAAGTGCCTACAGATTGTTATTTACAGATAATTAATCAAATTATTACATGATACATTCTAAAAATTGTTGCAAGGGGACAATAAACCAACTTAATATTGACCTGATCTCTATCTCCGGCAAATGAGCAGCTTTTCATTGTACAAGAGTTGTAATATCCAGCATGGTCAAATTCACATAATGGAAAGGGACTTTTTACGTCATATAAAACTGGAGGTAGACGTCTTCGTAGTGCTAATAGTCTGTCTCCCATCTTACTGATACAGACACTCATACAACTTTGTTGTACTAAACCACTACCATATCTCAATAAACAACTGAAAAAAATTATCATACTATATAAAATATTTTCTAATGTTATATTAATGGGTTACTATTTTGATGATTCACATGTAATACATGTATTTATCAATCAAAAGTTTTGTAAGAGTTTATTCAAGTAAATATTTTGCCATTTAACGGGCTGTACCGGTATACAAGTACATGTACCTGATTTAAGACCTAACATTTAAGACGCAAGAAGGGCAGTTCATATATTTATCTTAGTGGAGAATTAAAAAAATTCTTGTATTTAAATGGCTGAAACTAATGGGAATGTTTTTAGTTCACCAACAGAAACAATTGAGCAATTTATTGACAAACAGAACAATGGTTGATATGAATAAACAAACCCATGTAAGTCAAATTTTTTCTATGAATAGAGGGAGATTGAGTTTATGTCAATGAGACAACAATCCAACAACTAAAACCCCAAAAATAAACATCTAGGAGTCAATTAAACTTCTTCAACAACTGACAAGCATTTATGCCATATGTATCTTCTTTTTTGGTGGGGTTCGTGTTGCTCAGTCTTCAGTTTTCTATGTTGTATTTTGTGTACTGTTGTGTGTCTTTTCGTTGTTTTTCGTTTTTTTGCATTGTCAGTTTGTTTTTGATCTATGAGTTTGAATATCCCTTTGGTATCTTTCACTGCTCTTTTTGAGTGAAATTGCCCTGATAAGATTAGTAGTAAAATTAACTGCTTCGCCGAGCACAGCTGGATACGACCGCAATGGGTCAACCCTGAACAGTTGGGGCAAAAATAGACACAATATTCAAGCTTGATACAGGTCTGAATTTGGATTGTAATTAAATATTTGACACATTATAGGTTTCTGACACAGAATAAATGTAGTCAAAGAACTTGAAATTGGTTGTATGATTTGAATTTATATTCAACTGAAGATTTCTTGCTGTTGTGCAATACACTGCCCTGTAGCACAATACTTAGAAAATCTATTTTCAGACTATATACAAAGAATTAGCAAAATAAATTGTGACCCCCAATTTTTTTCTTTGGAAAATTGACAATTTCTTAAATCTTGAGGGAAAAAAAATTGACCCCCCCCCAAAAAAAAATTTTTGTTTACCCCGCCTCCTCCCCCGCCAAAAAATAATATTTGAAGAGAATTTTATTTTGAGGAAAAAAAATTGCTCCCCCCAAAAAAAATTTACCCCCACCCCCTCCCCCCTTTCCAAAAAAATTAATTTTGAAGAAATTTTCTTTTTGTAAAATGTGGTACAAATTAAGAGACATCCATACACTTAAACACAAATTATTGTCTGAAAACTAGAAAAATGCTTGTTTAAGACCCTTTTTGGCCCCTAATTCCTGAACGGTTTGGGCAATTACCCCCAAAAAAAATCCCAACCTTCTAATTGTGGTATTGAACCTTGTGGTACAATATCAGAGCAATCAAAATACTTATACACAAGTTATTGTTCTGAAACTATAAAAACACTTGTTTTGGCCCCTGTTTGGCCCCTAATTCCTAAATGGTTTGGACCATCACCCCAAAAAACAATCCCAATCTTCCTTTTGTGGTATTGAACCTTTTGATTAAATTTCATAGAGATCCATACACTTTAACTAAAGTTATTGTCCGGAAACCAAATATCTTCACACGACGCTGACGACGATGTGATACCAATATACGACCGCAAAAAAAAATTGAAATGACATAGTGTTTTAATTCATGACACAAAATCTCTAAAAATCACCTTCTAGGTTTCCTGATATCCCATAATCCAATGCCCTCTCTAGCATTAGCTGTTGCCAGTAGACGTGGTTCTACTGGGTTATATGCCACTGCATGCATAGATGAAGTGTAATTTGCCAAACAAAATGGATCTGTGAGAAAATCATAAACAACAATTTTATTAATTCCATAGAGTTTAATAACTAATAAACTAATAAAAAATCACTATAAAAAAAAATGTAATAGATATCAGTATTTTGCATCACTAAAATTGAGAATGGAAATGGGGAATGTGTCAAAGAGACAACAACCTGACCAAACAACAGAAAACAGCCTATATTGTTATATATAAATTCCTGCTCTTGATAGCCCATTTAATGGAAATAAAACATCTTCTTCTTTTTCTTTATAAAAATTATTTAGATCTATTTGTCTCTGGTAAAAAAAATATACTATAATACTGTTCACAAGTTATCAAGTGTACATCTGAACAAATGAATAAAATCCATACGATGCGACACTGAATGTTTCAAACTAGACGGTATGATAAGAACAATTTTTTAGCACTGAAAACAATTTATTGGAAAATAACAATAACTTTGTACAAGATATTTTGTAGAAAATTATCTTTTTATTTAGCCTGTTGCATATATTTAATTTTAAATGAAATGGATAGTGAGGCAGCTTTGGCAGATTATGATTTTTTTCAGGTTTTCTTAAATGCATAATTGCTGGAGTGCAGAAAAATTTAAAATAAATTTACTGAAATCACATTTGTAACAAACTTGTGTCTTGTGATTATTTGACAACAGAAGACACTTTTATATTTTTAAATTGGAAAATGTGAGGCCAAGCAAGTGACCTTATTAATCCTTTTCTTTTCAGTCATTCCCAAGGTCGTCGGACATTGGGCAAAGGCCAGTAAAAATTAATTTGGTCCAGTTAAGTTATATGCATTATTGGACCAAATGAACAGTAAAATTTTTAATTTTGTCCAAATCATATGTGTAAAAATCCTGTAAAAAAGAGTCTGGTCCAGTTAGGATGATGATGATGGGTGGTTGCTTAATGTCCAGAGGCAAATTAATATGCAAATTCAGGACGAGAACATGTTAATGTAATATGATTATTAACCCTGCTTTGTACTAGACCGATACGCTGAACCGGATTTTTAACGTGCTAGTTCACAAGGTTACAGTCCACAGGAAGAAATGTCACCTTACCCAGACACATTATTCTGACTCCAAGCCGACCAGTCTTTGCTCTTACTTCCTAATGCTGCGTGCTTAGCGGAGAAGCAGCAAATACCAATTCTAAAGTCTTTGGTTTGGTCCGGCCAGGGTTCGAACCCATGACCTCCCGCACTCAAGGCATCCAGTTAAGAAGAAAGATTTACTGGACAAAATGTCTAGTTGAACCACTGCCAATTGTTCAGACAATCTGTCAAAATGGGAAAAATAATAGGAAAACAATAGTTCACAAATAAAATAATGACCTGTACTAGCTGGTTCTCTTATATCGAATACCAAAATTCTGCCGTCATCACAGGCACTGGCAAAAACATTGACATTGTTAGGGTCTGATGTCAGTCCATATATTGCATCATCATGCATGAACACATCTAATGTGGCACCACTATAATAGATGGATGGTGTTTTTATTAATTATGTTTATTATATCTTTAAACAATATAGCTGAGGAGCAAGATAATTTTTAGACTGCTGTGGCACTTAATTGAAAATTTGTGAGACATATAATATTTAAAATGTGAAAGCAGTTATAATAACACTTTAGGGATTGTTGAAGTAATTTAATGAGACATGTTTCAGTGCCTATGATCTGTTGTTATAACTGCTTTCACATTTTGAGGGTTGTTATAACTGCTTTCACATTTTGAGGGTTGTTATAACTGCTTTCACATTTTGAGGGTTGTTATAACTGCTTTCACATTTTGAGTGTTGTTATAACTGCTTTCACATTTTGAGGGTTGTTATAACTGCATTCACATTTTGAGGGTTGTTATAACTGCTTTCACATTTTGAGGGTTGTTATAACTGCTTTTATATTTTGTGGTTCCCTAGGCACAGAAACATGTCGATCTCATTAAATTACTGCAGCAATCCCTAAAGTGTTGTTGTTATAACTGCTTTTACATTTCGTGTTTTTATCGTAACAGCCCTGCATACCCTAGGTATCCACTTTAGGGATTCTATATATATGTTTATATATATACTAATATAGTATTGAAGATTTACCAGGCATTGGTTCCCTGTCGTTTGTAATTATATAATATTTTAAATACATATATTGTTTTTAATTTCTGTCATTTCAGTAGAAGCAAACTACAGTGGTAATTGTTATTTTCACTTTGTGGGAACCTGCTCTGACACCCTACAATGACCATTTTTTGCTACTGTAAGTTTTAAATTGATGTTGGGTGTTTACCCTTTATGGTCTTTCTTCAGTATTCCCCTATTATATTTTCCATCAGTATTATAAAAGTGGCATTCAACTGCAATGTACTATCAATCAATTGTTATAAAAAGGCTGTGTACTGTAAGATCAAAATTAAACTGTTAATCTTCACATCATTTTTTGGAGGTGGTGAATTTAACAATGAGCTATTCATATAATGTAAATTCAGAAATTATTGCAATGTTTTTATCAATGTGAATAATGCGACTGGGTGAGTATCACAATAATAAGACCTTACATTCTAATATTGGAAACATAGTGTATGGAGATTTTCCAAAAATCGCAATAATTAATCTTGCATTTTTGTCCTTTCTTCAAAAATTGCAATAATAAATGCATGCAATAATTTCTGAATTTACAGTATTCCCCTTTTAACTACCTTTCAATGTCATGCACAAGGACTTGTTCATCATTTCCTAAAATATAAACAAAATCAATGAATGTGTTGTATTACTCGTTTATCATAAACACTGCTAAGATCTATCATGCAGACCCTAATGTTTTCTACTGAAGAACTTTCAGTTTTTACAGAGTTCTGAATAAATTTAATAATCAAAATTAATATCAGACAAAATTGTCATTGCTATCAAAATTCATGTTGAATGCAGTCACTTTGATTGTAGTAATCATTTATAATATAAATTAGATGAATTTGCATGAAATGTTGTGAAAAGGAATTGTGTAATATAGTAATTATTTATAGCCTTATACAAATGTATGAATTTTCTATGCAACATCTACTGCAAAAAGTGAAAGACGATACCAAGGGGAATTGAAGAAAAGAGGAGGGGATTGTGACTATGACAATTGTAACATATCTTTGGTCATCTGTGAGACAGATATTCCATAAGATTGTTAGCTGATCAGAAACTCTGTGTAAATATGTTTGATACCTACCACCAGAAAATATCTTCTTGTTTTCATGATCAAAAGCAATGCAAAAGATGTTACTATTATGTTCTCCTTTCATTATCTCGGGAGAACCTATGTCTGACAGGGCTTTCTCAACATTCCACAATAACACTCTTCTGTCATCACCACCTAAAATAAAAGTAAATACAGTGAAAACTTATACATAATTTGTAAGTTTGGAAATTATCATAAAATTCCATGAAGTAATTGATGTCTTAAAAAATTTTAACCACAAATTCAACCTAAATGTTGAGGCTTCTGACACCGAAGATGCTGGAATTTAGGATCACTGTCACTCAGGCTCAACAGAAATGGCAGTAGTTTTACTATCAAAATGGACATTAAAAAAATTGCATATAAAATGTAGATAAAAATCACTTTATATTGCCAAAACTTCAGCTGAAAATTTTCAAACCTCCATTCGTCACAAAGTTGTGACTAGACAACTATGTCACAGATTCTATTTTCAAAATAACAATAAAATTATGAGTCCCTGTCAAATATTAATTTTTTTACAAGAAAGTTCTTTTCATAGATAAGATGCTGATAACCACAGTAAACTTGGAAGAATTTGTAACCCTGTAAAAGTAACTTTTGATGTATTGCAAGGTTGCTTATGTCCAATTTGCTCTGTCTTGTCAGAAAATAAAATTGGGCAAATTAATTTTTTATCGACAATAAAGTTTATCAACTGGTTGTATTAGTATTCTTATAGGCACCAATTGTACCCCTTTAATAGCAAAATTTAGATTTTTGGGTAATTCGTTTTTTCTGTATTATACTGATAGGATTTTTTTTTCGTATTTACAAATAACATGTACATTTTGTAGCTACAGTCTGGGGTTTAAGTTTTATCAAACATCAATTACTTTGTCAAACTTTCAAGGAAACAGAAGCTGGTTCATAAACAAGAGACAGCATCCAGAGCAAAATTTTGCTAATATTCTTTTTCATTTTTCCATATTTTACTGATAATTTTTTGCAGTTTATCATTTTCCTCTATCCAAAACGAGAACATCTTTAAGCTAACAAACAAAACTGCCTACATGTACAGTTCCAAAAGTTGCACATTACAGGACCTGGATAAGTGAGTTGCTACAAATTGTCCCAACTGTTTAGACCTGGTCCGGAAGGCTGGAAGACTTTGTAAGCAACCCCATCTGTATACAGCTATACAGGGACAAACAGAATTAGCTTTATACTTATCTATTGTTAAGGTTTTTTCTGACATAAATTGTATCCATTTTTGTAAACACTTCTTTCTTTGACAACAGATAAAAGGGGCATAACCACTGAATCAGTAGACCTGTTTAAAAAACAACAAATACCTGAAGACATAAATTGCCCTCCTTTGTGCGAGAACTCTATTGCATTAACACATCCATAATGCGCTTTAAGTTCTCTCTTGTACAAGTTTTTTGCTAAGCTGGTTCTGTGTCTCATAAATTTGTCTGATGAAGTATTTGGTTGAGTGTTACCAATTTCTCGTCTTCCAATAAAGCCAACCGGATCACATGTTGAAGATAAACAGTTTTGCCTAAAACTTCTGAATGCCATTTTTGACAATTATCAGGCACATACGTCAAAGTATTGATTCTACTCAGAAATAAATATGCATTCCTTTCCGGAGAGTCGACTTGTCATCGGTTATTTACTAAATTATGTCCCCTGAAAAAAATACGCAAATTTATGTAATGTTACGGCAAAACCCGAGAATCGCGAAATTTCCCGCCAAAATTTCGGGAGTGTTCATAAATGGCCATGCATAAAGTATGTTGAAATAAATATTTTACAGATTTTCTGCATCGGTCATCAAACTTACTTAAAAATACCCATGGATAACCCTCACTTCGTGTCACTTGTGATAAATAAAAAAATTCTCTTTGAAAATTTTTTTTTAACTCCTTGTATCAAACCACTATCAAGGATTTCACTATACAAATCCTTGCCACTATTAAAGAAGAGTATATAAAAAAAGGAAACAAAACTTAAGTCAAATACACTCAATACTACAACCGTCTCTCGTCGTGGCAGGAGACATTCAAATTAATCCTTGGCCCACAGGCACTTGTGTCAGAATTTGTTTTCTATATACCTTAATATAACATTAGGTATAGGGAAAAAAATCTGAGACCAGTGCCTGTGCCTTGGCCACCTAATAGAAATGTCGCCTTCACTGAACCCATGTGGACTCCAGTGAAGATGTGTGTTGCGACGACTGTAAAAAGAAAATACTATGGGGAATTCAAATCTCATAAGGCTTGAAGTTGAAAGAAACTGAATGCTATGGAAAACAACAAATTCAACGAAAAGACAAACAAGTTCACAAAACACTGCATAGATAACTAAAGACTGAGCAAAATAATCCCATCAAAAAATGGTGATGATCTCAGGCACTCCAGAATTAGTATTACTATTGGTGTAAAGTACAAATTCCGGGTGCAAATCTCATCCGGTGATGTCACAATCGAGGAAAAGAGGACGTAAACTCCATATGCAGGCGATGGTGGAATTTTGCTACACAGAAATTGAAAGTTCACATTTGAAAAGCTGAAATCATCCCTTTTGTCGAAAAGTTTGTTCCCAACCGACCCTCAAGTCACCAAAGTTTGAATTATTTCAGTGAGAGGACATCATCTTTATAGCGTAACTTGAAGTTAAATGAAAATGCTAGCTTCTTTTCATTCTTCCTGAGAAGCTCCTGTATGAAGTCTGCATCGTGTGTATAAAGGACCAAGTCGACAAGAGAAGCACATTTGGTTCCCATAGGGATGCCGATTGTTTGTTAAAAACACGTCCTCCAAAAGAAAAAAATATGTTGTCAATAAACAAATAGTCGACTTGATGATTTCAGTCTCAGAGAAATTGAAATACATGGCACTTTTATTCGTGCATCGAGCTTTCCATACACGGATTATGAACTTTGCACATATTAGATGTTCAGTCGGAACGTGCTATAAATGTGAAGCTATCAACGTGGACTTATTCACCTGCCTTATCCTTGTGGACTATATAGCCCTCCACAATATTCTCACATTTAGCAAGCTCAAACCTAACCATAGACGGTAATATACATTCATCGTACTTTAATCCAGTTTATACCAGTAGCCCAAATACGAGCCACAAAAGTAAAAACTCAATACGAAAGTGTACATGTACACAACACAGGCACTTGTCTCAGAAATTTTTTTTCCCTATATACCTTAATATAACATATTAAGGTATATATAAAAAAAAATTCTGACACAAGTGCCTGTGGTACACAACAAAGAAAAATGATAAATCTTTCAACTCGATTCCACTAAACCTCAACTTAAGCAAATTTACAAATAATGACAGAAAACTTCAAAAGTATATTAGACAAAAGACCATAGTTTGCAGCTTGTACGAACTATATGAAACCAGACATTATATGCAACAAAGAAGCATGACTTAAAGGCGTTCAGCCAGGGTAACCAACGTTTTCACCAAAAAATGTGCAATAAAATTACAAGAGATATTCCCGGAAAACTACAAAACTAATAAAACTAATAGACAGAGGCACTCATTAAAGGCACTCATGGGGGATGGGGTGGGGGTGATTTCATTGCCGGCATCCATGAAAATCTCGTATCAAGAGAAACCCTGGAATTAGTAACAGGGTGCGAGATTAAATTAATGGGTAAAAATGAAAAACAACAAACACTTATATAAAGCCTCTTACATTTATACATGGCTCAGAGGAATATGAAATATAAAGACGGTCTGAAAATATCACTGGAAAAATTGAAAACTTCAGGAAAGTAAAAAACATTAATTGTCATCTTTTCTGGTGAGTTCAATTGTCCAGACAAGCAGAGAGGTCAATCCAGGAACTACAGACAGAGAGGTTAAACATGCATTGCTGGACCTACGTCTAATAAGAACTAACTCAAGTTCGTATTGAACACACAAGGGAAGACAACATGCTAAATCTGCATGGTCTTCACAACAAATCAGTCTCATAGAGATTTAACGTAACATGAGAAAGTTGCCTGAATTCTGAAGATATCTTATAAGCCAACCAGAAGAGACTGTTACAGAGAAAACAACTGGACATTCTTAAGACAGCGAGAAAGAATTCACCAATATATATATAAAAAGATGTACCAAATAAAAGCACAATGAATAGACAAAGCTTAACTTGGATAACAAGACAATTCAAGAAAAGCCAGACTACACAAGCATGCAAAACTAACAGAGGCACTTGACAAGTGCCTGTGAACACGAACGGGAAACTTCAAATAATACAAACAAATCCAAAAAGATTGCAAACGTTGGTGGAATGTCAAATAGTGTGCCAAAAAAAGTACAGTTGAACTAGCTTCAAGCCTAACAAAGATTTTTCAACAAACCGTAGGCATGCACAGGAACTCTTCCCACACAGACTGCATTAGTGTAAATATTGCCACGTAATGTTTACAAGAAAGGAGACGTACATGCAGCTGAAAACTATAGACAAGTGTCGCTTACATATGGCTCATGCAAACTTATTAAACATATCATACGCAAACATATGCTAAACTTTTTGAAAAGTTAAAAATTCCTTCAGAAATCAGTTACTAATTACAACAGAAGACCATGTAACAAAAAAAATTGTTTGTTTCACCCTCAGCTGACTATATGTAATGCTAAAATTGAGACATCCAAACAGATATGGCAATATTAGACTTCTCAAACAACATTAGATACATCCAAACAGATATGGCAATATTAGACTTCTCAAAAACATTAGATACCGTATAACATGACAGATTACTAGCAAAGTTAGTGAGTTATGGAACCGATGGTAAATGACTCACTATATTTCTAATACTCTGCAACGGAATTTTTATGCATAGAGCTTTGCAGTGGATGTGCTGTAGTTGTTATATTGTCGAAGTGGACTCGTTCACATATCATAGTGATTGAAAATAACGTATTTACATATGATCACTGAAAGTCTTATTAGAAGGAGAATACTCGGAAACCTCGAGCAGGAGTTTCGCAAGGCACAGTTCTATGTCCACTCTTGTTTCTATGCCATATAAACGACAATGCCAGAATGCCTACTGAAATCCCAAGTCTCATATTTGCAGATGACTGTCTCCCCTACCGGGAGATAGAATCTGCACAAGACGTATCAAATACTCCCAAGAAGACCTGACAAATCTAGAACGACGGGATTCCAAATGGGGAATAAAATTTGATGGAAAGAAATACTAAATTATGAACATCAAGAGCAACTAAATTATGAACATCAAGAACAAATACTTGACATCTCGAATGACCTTAAATGGAGCAGTCAAATCAACAAAATTGTTAGCAAAGCGAGCTGCACATTAGGCTTTCTACGACGTACTACGAGACACTGTCCTCTTAGAGTTCAAGAAAATAGTCAATCCCTCTATAGATCTTCAGATCAGTGCTTAAATATGTTGCCATCGTATAACAACAAAGACATTGACAAGATTAAAAGTATACAGAATATAGCCGCAAAACTTATATAACATGATTATAAATCGAGTGATGCCGGCTTCCAGTCTGTGTTAAAAAGATGCTTTCAGATCTAAATCTCTACAACAAATGCAGTAACGCAGAGAAAGAAAAGTGTTTAGGTTAATTCTACTAAGTGGTTGAAGTGTTGATGCCGGCGATTGCACCAAGTGACCACATAGAACCAAGTAGTAATGACACAATTAACAGCAAGTTATAGTATACATGAACTTTATTAGCTTTAACATAGTTGAACGAGAAGAAACAAGGATTTCAAGATAACCAAGCGATGAAAACTGACACCAATATCACAAAGCACTCTTTCTTTCCAAAACTATCATAGATTGGAACCATCTGGAAGATGTACAATTGCATATAGAGATAATAGAAGGCATCAAACGTGCCTTTCCACAGTGGCGGTAATCATGCCACTTTCTCTCTAGTGCAAAGATAACGTGAACAGTCCCTGCACTGTAATTATCCAGATCCAGAACTCCATTCGTGATGAAGACTTCTTTATCAGCTTTATTGATATAATACCCCTTTTAAAAAAGAGGCAAAATTACCAAAAGAGACTGAGCAACACCAACGGAGTTCTTGATCTGGATAATTACGGGGAATGAGTTACATATGGCACCCTATAGAATAAACGGTTATATGTTATTTGGTTGCTTTAGTATGATGGGGTACAATACGGAACTCTTACCAAGACTGATGATTGTAACAGAAAATTCATCTTCAAAATAACACCAGTCAAATCTCTTCCGGATCAACCGAGCCCATGCAATTTTCTCATTTGATTTCGGTTTGATCAGTTTGGTTTTGGTATTCATGTTTTCTTGCTTTAGCAAGCTCTTAGTAATAGAACGTTTCTCAGTACTCAGAGTACACAACCTATGCTTGAAACATCTAATCCAGTGTTTTGCTTGATTGATTTCCAACTCTTGAGTTTGATAACTGAAGCCGGATCTATTCAGATTCAAGAAGAATACTTACAGCCTAAATCACCCTTATTTAATACTGTAATTCATATTCAGGCCCAAATTAAATATATAAGCTACGTAGGTTCTGCAAGTTAGGTCAACAGGGGTCAAGGGCTTGTATTTCAATTAAGGGCATGATGGATAATGGCAGATATTTTCTCCACCTACATACCCATTAAGGAGTTGTTGCAAATGCAGATGTGGCTGTGTATTTAACAATCTGTACAGAAAAAAACAGACACCTACCTCTCTTCAGTATTGGTTTTCTGACCAGATGTGGCTGTGTATTTATACATCCTGTACAGAAAAAACAGACACCGACCTCTTTTCAGTATTGTTTTCTGACCAGATGTGGCTGTGTATTTACACATCCTGTACAGAAAAAAAAACAGACACCTACCTCTCTTCAGTATTGGTTTTATTGCTGGATGGAAGAATTCCAGGTGTTACTATAGTTCAATGCATGGAATGACAATTGGTTTAGATGTTTCATAGGAAAATATTTAAGCTAGAATCTTCTAGCTGTATGAAACGCTCACCATGTTTTGTTTTTTTTATCATGCAAGTCTTTTATAATTGCCCCTTCCAAAATCACTTAGAACTCTACAAAAGGGTATGGTATTATTCATGCAATGTATAACTGATATTGGCTCAGGAATTTGAGAGAGAGAGAAAATAGTTCAAAATCAAGAACACAAAAATTTACAAGTTTCTGCAAAAGCCTCTTAATTACAATTTGCAGCATATGAATTTTACAGACAATGACTACCCAGTGATGAAAAATGTTTATCTTTAACTCTGGATAAATCTATGGGAAATACAAATAGCATTTTTACACAGACATACTTGAGTTTACTGTTATAGAAATCATGGCACCATCTTTGAATATTTTAACACTGAATTCTGTAATGTTATTATTTTACTTTATAAAATATCAATCTAAAATACAAGTTGCCTGCCATAAGAGGTCAATGGACCTATAGAAAAAACACACAAACACAGTCTTGAAAAGTATTTCATGAATAAAATCAAATTGTAAATAGATGATTATATGATGATCATTCCTTAAATTTGTGATATTTTCAAAAGGACAGCTATCCTGGAATATATTCATCCCTTCTCTCCCCCATCATCTTTGGTTTGTCTGCCACAAAAGTAACAAAAAATGACATCAGAAAAGAATGAAATCAACAGAGTTACTTTACGTAATGTGTTGTCCTCCACCTTCATATTGTTTTTTGGTCAGATTTATTATTGGGGCTTCCAGAGCAAAACATGGTTTTATCATTTCCACATCCAACACAAAATGTCCTAGATTCTACAATGGGGTAGAAAACATTTCTGTTACAGTAGCTGGGCATCATGGTTGTTTTTGGAGTTTTCCTGCAACATCAGGGACTTTGCCATTTCTTCATGTGGTGGAAGTTGATCAATGCAAAATTTCCTACATTTGAATTGCTAAAATGTAGTGTTTTTTTAACTGTTGTTGATCTTTTTTTTAAGCCATTTTGCTATGTATCCTTTTTTTGACTTTAATTAAATGATTTTCATTGCCCCTTTAGATGTCCTTGCTTTGTACACATAGAGACTTAACCTAAGTTCAAATTCATACCAAGTTATGATTTTTTCATGGATAAGAGATTTCAAACTTTGTATTGTATTAAATGAAGCTGTATTTATTGAGGAGAAAAAAATATGTATTTTGTTATATTGCAGCAAATGCTAAGTTTCCTTGGGCTCCATGAATTATAAACTGGGAATGTCACATTATATACCCTGTCTGAAACCTGAATTACACATATATTACGGATTACCCCTGCCTTAATGTTTTTTCCAGTACCAGATATTTGTTAAACATTCACCATGCAGTATATATATTTTCCGCATACGTGAAGGATTTTGTAATTTGCTGTGAAAATAATTCTATCGTGTATGCAATAATTTGTAATAACACATTAAGACATTAATTAAGTATTTGATGTGTAAATCCCGTTATTTTAAAAGAAAAACGTATTATTGACGGATACACGTCATTATTATCCCTCTGTGAGCCTCTGACGTTCTGTAAGTGTTCTGTATAGCTTAAGACTACGTCACATAGTAACGTTCGTTTTGATGATGTTGTTGAGGTTCCAATTAGGGTGAAAACGTGGTATATACCCTGGCAGTTTCCTGAATATATACTGACATCTCTGTGTTGTTATCCAATCACAAAACTCGACACATTTGTAATCCGTAATATTGTATTTATAAAGCAGACATAATGTTGAATATATTATAAAAACAATTACTCTCTCTTCTAAGGTGAGAAAGACTATAATTAAAATTAATTAAAGAATATATAATAAAACTAATTCTTTATAAAGTTTTAATGTATTGGATTATAAAATATACAAAAATAATAAACAGACTCGGAGAAATATTTATAGGAACATTGTTGTTTGTCCTTGGTGATGCACTGCCAATGGAACTATGGTCTGTACTTTATATTTTGGCACTGGTTGAAGTATCTGAAAGATAAAATTATTTAACCTGATTATTTTTTTAAGAATTGGACAGTAAAACATTCATTAATTGGAACATTTAGATAATGGTTTAAATATAGATTCTACCACTTTAAAATACAATATTTATCCACTTGAGACAGTTGAATTTTCAAATTTAAAAAGCAAGGCTCACCGAGCGTTTTAAATATTTAAAATTTAACTGTAGAGAGTAGATATATATCGTATTGCACAAGATTAGGTGGAAAAATCTGTTCCTCTAATTATTTTTAGACGATATACAGACAATCCTAATCCTTCTTTCGAATGATCTGTAAAAAGATGTGTTCTTTCTATTTGACGTCATCAGGCATGGTCGCCTTTTTTCATGACGTCACAATAGGTAATTCAGAGGAAAGCAAGAAAATTTGACCAATGAAGAACTGAGATCAAACGAACCACACATTGATTAAATGAAAATAATCAACAGGTCAGGAAAAGGATAAATCAGGTAAGAATTAGAGAATATGAAATAATCCACTGCTGCTGTTATGAAAAAAAAATGTAGTTATTGTCAAACATGTAGGCTTCATCTTTGTTAGCAAATAGAGCATGAATTGATACATAATTTCCTTTTCATAAGATATATTTTGATGTTTAGCAATCATTTTTATTAAAACAACAATTTGGTAAAAGGTTAGTTAGGTTGAGAGCTAATTGCAATTTCAGAACAGAAAAGCTACAATGAAGTAAAACATTGCATAAAACATTGTTTCTATGAATAGCACTGAGTTTTCTTTTCTTAATTTTTCCACATTTTTATATAGCTTTACAACACTTACAGTATGTAACATTAGAATATTCTGTAACAGGCAGGGTGGTATTATCTGGGAGTTCTGGACACATGATATCTTGACTACTTGGACATTTGATATATCCTCTGTACCCTAGTATCTGAAAAAAATGTAATAAAAGTTTGAAAAGGATGCATTATTCCTAAAAAATTATTCAGAATGGGGTAATATTTTCAACAGTCAGTGAAAATATCCTTTCCCAATGCCAGCAAGCTGAATCTATGTTCAAACATAGCTATTAAATATAATTATAATAACTTTGAAAAGATTTAATCTTGCAGTTATAGATGGGAAATCATATTGATTTTCACCATTGTAAAATAGCTATCAGTATTCAATAACCAGGAAAGTGATGAGTGATAAATGTCAAAATGTATCGCATGGTATTGCAGTTTGCATGCTCATATTAATCTTATTTTCATGAACTATGATCAGATGTTTAGTTTCTGAAAATGTGAGAAAATTTTATACACGACCATTATGTGTAAATATAAATATAAAGTATTTAATAAACAGGAATTTGACAAGTAATCAGCATGCTCACACGATACTTGATATGAAATCTGAGGAAGCTCCGATTTGTAGTTCATGAGAAAATGCGAAGAAAATTATATACATGGCCATTATGTGTTAGAATATATAAGTATTAAATTAACAAGACGTTCATGAGCAAATGATGTCAAAATGCATTTAATGGTATAGGTTAGTAGTTCCTGAGAAAAATGTGAAGGAAATTACATTGAATCGACAAAGGCAGTGTTCTAGCCAGGATTTGAAAAGGGCAGGGTGCTAGTCAGAAAAAGGGCAATTTTACGCGAAAATGTCATTGAAAAAAGGGCAATTATTTAAGCCTCATAATTTTTTAGCATACGTCATAAAATACATATGTACATAACATTACAAACAAAATACTTTATATAACTCAGGCACTATGGTAAAATCAAGTTTCAGTTAAAATGGAGTAATAAAATTCAATACTTTTGGCACAATCTTCTCTGTTTGACTTTAAAAAACTTTGTTACAACATTGTCTAAAATTGAACAGAACATGTCATTATGACAGTTAATTTTGATATGTAGCAAGTTCTCAAGTGTTGATTGCTTGAGCCTATTTCTATGATCACATTTGATCAGCTTTGAGAAAACACTCTCTCAACCTCAGCTGTGCTCAGTGGCAAAACTGCTGCCACACTCATAAGTTTCAAAATTTTTGGATAGAGCTCAGTCAATCCTAGTGTTTCATTCATGAGCACAGTTATGCACTTCTGGATTGATCTGAGCTCAGCTGAAGTGTCCCCAATAAAGGAAATGAAAGATGTCCATTCATGGACAAGATTGTCACTGTCTATTTTAAAGACATTGTGAAAATAATGATTTAAAATTTGTTTGGACTTAATTAAGTTCTCAGTTTAATTCTAATCACGAAATCGATCGATAGTCAAGGTAAACAATTTTTATGCAAATTTTTATGCTTATTAGTTATAGGTGGTGCGTTTTGCATTGTCAACAAGGAAGAAAAATGGCGACGAACATTTCAACAAAACTCATCCGAGAAAAAGCAAACTTCGCGATAAAAACGGCAGGGCACCCAAGAAACGGCAGAAAAAAGGCATGGGCATCACAAAAAAGGGCACGGGCGTCAATTAAAAAGGGCAGGCGCTGCACCTTTTTCAAACTTTGTAGCTAGAACACTGAAAGGTAAAGAGACATATATTTTATAGGTCGGACAGTATGCCCCATCAGTTGATTTTATAATATATTATAGGACAAATCTGGTTGATTCAAGATTTTTGCTATACATGAAAAGATGTGCAGTAGTGAAAATACATACTCTGATTAATTTTCCATATGGACAATCAATCCAGTCTGATCCATGAACTTTGACCAATGAATTTCTATTCCTGGTACATTTTTGTAGATAACATCTACCAGTAAATAAAGAAATCTTTTCCTACAAGGAATATTTGTGGATTCATTATTAGTCACAGCATATCATACAGAAAATCTTCTAAAGAGGTCAGAGTGGGTTTTAGTGGACCTCTGATACAATCAAAGTGATGGAAATCCCTCATGGAAAGATTGGAAGAGTAGTTTGAATAATTTCAAATCATATTTATGTATGTAGTGGACAAAAGAGAACATTAATAAAGCACTATTGCTGACAATTGCATTAACTGAAGCTACAAACTTTATTGTGTCAAAAAAATAATCTAAAAGGTTGTTTTGGGGCATTTTGTAAGTTGAAACATAGGTATACTATTTTTCTCCTCTGAGAATTGCTTATTGATTTTGAAAACAATTATCATGATAAATGACATTGAAGATTAAAAGTTGTAGAGTGTATTTTAATCAATTTATAATTTAAACATTTTTCAGCAAAGGGGATTGAAAATGTACTTTTTCAACATAAACAAATTAAAAAACTTATTGTATTGAAATGTGGATTCTTTCTTGATTGCAAAAATATATATACACTTCTTATATTCAAATGACTAAAATTGTTAACAGACATTTGATGAAGAACAAACTAAAATAAAATGCTCGCAGGGCAAGCTTGATAACCGCAGAGGTCGAACCCTGAACAGTTGGGGCAAGTATGGACACAACATTCAAGCTTGATACAGCTCTGAATTTGGATTGTGATTAAATATTTGACACAGCATAGGTTTCTGACACAGAATGAATGTAATCTAAGAACTTAATTTTTTTCAGCATAGGTTTCTGACACAGAATGAATGTAGTCTAAGAACTTAATTTTTTTTAATTTACCTATTATGGTCCAATATCCAAAATCTAAATACATGGTTAGATTCCATATAAAAAACCCCAAGAGTTCAATTTTGTCCAAAATCTAAATACATGATAACCAGGCCCAAAAATCAAAAATCTAAATACATGGTTAGATTCAGCATATCAAAGGACCCCATATATTCAATTTTTGTTGAAATCAAACAAAGTCTAATTTTGGACCCGATTTGGACCAACTTCAAAACTGGGCCCATAATCAAAATCTAAATACATGTTTAGATTCAGCATATCAAAGAACCCTAAGAATTCAATTTTGTTAAAATCAAACTAAGTTTAATTTTGGACCCTTTGCACCTTAATGTAGACCAATTTGAAAACGGGACCAAAATTAAGAATCTAAATACATGGTTAGATTCAGCATATCAAAGAACCCCATATATTCAATTTTTGTTGAAATCAAACAAAGTTTAATTTTGGACCCGATTTGGACCAACTTGAAAACTGGGCCCATAATCAAAAATCTAAATACATGTTTAGATTCTGCATATCAAAGAACCCAAGAATTCAATTTTGTTAAAATCAAACTAAGTTTAATTTTGGACCCTTTGGACCTTAATGTAGACCAATTTGAAAACAGGACCAAAAATTAAGAATCTAAATAACGGTTAGATTCAGCATATCAAAGAACCCCATATATTCCTTTTTGTTGAAATCAAACAAAGTTTAATTTTGGACCCGATTTGGACCAACTTAAAAACTGGGCCCATAATCAAAAATCTAAATACATGTTTAGATTCAGCATATCAAAGAACCCTATGAATTCAATTTTGTTAAAATCAAACTAAGTTTAATTTTGGACCCTTTGGACCTTAATGTACACCAATTTGAAAACGGGACCAAAATTAAGAATCAAAATACACGGTTAGATTCAGCATATCAAAGAACCCCATATATTCAATTTTTGTTGAAATCAAACAAAGTTTAATTTTGGACCCGATTTGGACCAACTTCAAAACTGGGCTCATAATCAAAAATCTAAATACATGTTTAGATTCAGCATATCAAAGAACCCTAAGAATTCAGTTTTGTTAAAATCAAACTAAGTTTAATTTTGGACCCTTTGGACCTTAATGTAGACCAATTTGAAAACGGGACCAAAATTAAGAATCTAAATACACGGTTAGATTCAGCATATCAAAGAACCCCATATATTCAATTTTGTTGAAATCAAACAAAGTTTAATTTTGGACCCGATTTGGACCAACTTGAAAACTGGGCCCATAATCAAAAATCTAAATACATGTTTAGATTCAGCATATCAAAGAACCCTAAGAATTCAAATTTTGTTAAAATCAAACTAAGTTTAATTTTGGACCCTTTGGACCTTAATGTAGACCAATTTGAAAACAGGACCAAAATTAAGAATCTAAATACACGGTTAGATTCGGCATATCAAAGAACCCCAATAATTCAATTTTGATGAAATCAAACAAAGTTTAATTTTGGACCCTTTGGACCTCAATGTGGACCAATTTAAAAACGGGCCCAAAATTTAATACACGGTTAGATTCAGCATATTAAAGAACCCCAAGAATTCAAGAATAAAACCCCATTGAAACTGGTCAAGAAATAAGCAATTTATACAAAGTATCTTCTTTTGCACAATACTGTGCAATTGAATATTTCTTGCAATTGCGCAATACTGTGCAACTGAATATTTCTTGTTACTCAATTGACAATATCTTGCTATTGCCAATTGAAGATTTCTTGCTATTGCGCAATTGAAAATTTCTATTGCATACTTATTATATAATAATTTACACATCCTGTTTGGTGTGTATCTCCTGCCATATCATTATTATTTGCTTTTAAATATAAATCAGAAATAACCAACTTAAAATCAGAACTAACCTAAATTGTTGATTAATTACAGATTATTGTCTGAAACTAGAAAAATGCTTATTTTGGCCCCTTTTGGCCCCTAATTCCTAAACGTTTAGGGCAATTACCCCCAAACTCAATTCCATTGGAACCTTGTAGTAGATTGTCCTGAAACTAGAAATTATCAAGTAAATTATAGGACTTACTTGAATACCTTCCCAGCATATATTTTATGCTTATTTCCTTAGGTTTCATCCCAACCTTTTTTTGGTATTGAACCTTATGGTAAAATTTCCTATAGATCCATTCACTTAAACTAAAGTTAAAGATCTTGTTAATCTTACTGTTTCAATTACTCATTTATCTTTCAGACATAATTTACAGAATCACTTTATTTAGTGTAGATCAAAAGTGATAGGCAATGAATAAATCTATCATCTCTATATATCAAACATCTAATATATACATTTGTTTATTCAATTATGAGGTCAAATATTTGTGTATTGAGAGTGTATTGAGATGTATATTGAAGGGTCTGTATAATTATGTAAGACTGAGGTTGATTAGTAATGTGGTCAACATGATTGGCATTTAAGGAGGTGGGGCATTGTAATTAAGGCCCCACCTTGTCTCTGATTGTTTGGTGATCATGACAGTTGTAAATCATACTAGCATTGTATCATTACTCAATTACCTAATCAAAATGATAATATGAAAAAAGCCTGCACATCAACACACCTTAAAGACATACATACATACTTGAATGAACTGCTCCAAAATATACCCCAATTTTCACAGTTAATATGTGCATATGTGCACAGACATGAGAATTATAGGGAACTATATTTCAGTGTGTATACATTTTGTAGATTTAGTAGCTAACTTGTACTTTGTTACTTGTTGTTAGGGAGGCCGGTGCCTTAGGAAAGATTTAGAACAAGTTCCAATCTTTCCAAAAAACCACAATGATCATCACATATAATGAATAGGAGTCAGCTGTATAACAAGTTGAATTTATACAGGAATTTGTATACTCTGCCCTCCAACATGGTGGTAAGGGATAATAACTCTTACTCAAATTATGTCAATGGAAAGCTCTCTTTAGAGAAAATATGAGAGATGAACCAAACACAATTAATATGTAAGAATATTTTTACAAACATTCATGTTCCTTCTCTACATATTCATCTTCAATTAATTTATGTTATTACATTTGTAATCAACAATTAATCAGGAGGACATATTGTATTATTATTATAAAATGATTATTATATATTATTAATACATTGCATCAGATGAGCATGGATAAGATCTAATGAAAGTACAGTTCACTGTAGTTTCTCACAAAAGTTTAAAATTTAGCTATCCAGCCAGTTGTTAAATTGAATTGATTGCACTTGGTGCAATCTCATGCCAACAAAAAATAGAATTTCTTACCACATTATTTGAAGTTAAATTTGATACAAAGCACAAACTAGAACTTCCAAATATCTCTTCTTCAAAGTCAGGAACTCTTGGAATTGAACACTTTCCCTGAAACAGCAGAACATTCTTTTATTATAAAGATGATAAATCACTATTTTTTAAAAGTTGGCATAATTTGATTTTGATGTAATTTAATTCCCTTATTTTGTAATCAATTTAACAAGTTCCTAATTTTGATAAACCACAAGTTGATTAAAATTGCCTGTTGTCATTTCCCACCATATCTTTTGTAAAATTGCACTTGGCAAATTTAACTATCTTGAGTGGATAAATATGATGATATGGACTTTACACATTAGTCTACAATGTTTGAAATCATAAACACTTCATACAAAAGGCGTTTAGTTAAATATATTAATAGTTTTTTTAATATCGGTAAATTAAATACACACAAAAAAGTACAAATACAGTATTCTATTATTCCAAGAATATTATAATCAACCTTGTTTAATTTTCTAGAATATTAAAAGCCAAAATCCTAATAAAATTTTTTTTATTAACTTAATCAGAGTATTAAAAAAAATATTAAATTATTTTGTCAAATTTACTATTACATTAAACTGAAAATAAAACACATCAATTAACTAACCTTAGGTTGTGGTTGGTAAATTCTACATGATAAATTAGACTCTTGTTTACAATAGCCTTTGTCTTTATGTAAATAGTGACATCCAACGACAGAGCTAAAAATATATATAACACTGATTAGTGCATCATTCTCAAACTCAATCCCATCAGAAGTGTTTTTCTTCAGAGATGAAAATGTTTCATAAATGCTTATTTCATTTAAAAAATGTATTCCTGGATAAGTACTATATGAACAAGATGTACTAACAAGCTAACATGGCAATCAAGTAAGCATATATTGTATTCAAGTAATATGTTAAGTAACTAACGGACTGAACTAAATATAAACTAGATGCTCAAATGAGTATGTATTGGTCACCTGCTACTAAAAAGGACTGCTATATGGTGAAAATGGATGTCAGGATAAGTGGCAAAATATATTGACCACAATAAAAAAATGTCCTTGCCTTAAGCAGGATGTTTTTGTCTTTTTATAGTTTGTCTTTTTAAGGTTTTAAGACAATCGTAGGATACTTCGTTATCCATCCTGATTATTCTACCAGCTTGTACCGCCAGAAGGTGTTGGTTCACTTGACTTATTTATTCATTAGACTAGGATAAAGTCAGTAAGAGACAATCAATCATTAGAGAAGAATCAAAGCAATAATTTAAATGATGCTCACTAATGCATATAACACACACAGGAACTTCTTACTTATTTTTGCAGATGTAATCTTCATATTTAACACAAAATTCAGATCTATCAACACAACCCATTTCTGAAATAACAAATATAAATATGGCTATTGTTTTATAACTTATTATAGTTCTTGAAAAACTTGTATCAATCAAATTATAATTCTATGTTGTCATGTTGGTTGGTACTAGTGTTAGGAGTCGGCTGGAAAATTACAATCGATTTATCAGAATATTCGATCAGCAAGCCTGGATTCAATATTTATTATTATCATTTGTTAATATATATTCAAATAATGTAGGAATTTAGTAACACTTTTTTCCTAATGTAATACTTATGCATGTCATATATGATATAAAAGTAAAAATACCCAATATACAGATACATAAATGCAGAGTACTGTACATCAACACAATGTGTCTATGTACAAAGATAATATGCTATGGGTAGTTTTAAGGCATTATGTACATTTTCAGGAAGGTATCAAATATCTAGAACTGTTCAGACATTGCAGCAAAATGAACCTTCTAGAAGAAAGAAAGACTGGCTTTAAAAGTGTTAGCTTAACAAAAGCCCGTTTATAACAAGTTGAAGTGCCAACCGATACTATAAATGGTTGGCAGGTATTATGCAAATATCAATTATAAAAGTCACAGTATTAAACTGTTTTGAAAGTCCAAACTTTGTAAAATTAGAAACAAGATTTGTTTAGATAAATAAAAGCAGCTTTATTAAAAGCTAATATCATTAATAATAGTTATTAATTATTATAAATAAATTACAATATATGTGAAATAACTTGCAGTGTGTGCAAAAATACCTGAATAATAAAATACTGTGAACTGTCAAAATCAGCTGTTCAGTCTGGGCTCTAATTTGAAATGCTATACTTTCTGAAAACGTTTGTTAGACGACGTCACTCAATACACGCTAAAAATAGTACATGTGTACACAAATGTGAAAGTAAACCAACGTGGCCTTCTAATTGACAAGTAGGATTTGGGATAATTCTAACTTTATAAAAGGATAAATATGGATTAAATAGGATGCATTAATATAAGGTAATTATGTTGTAACTATGAAAGATCATTTCAAATAACAAGCAAGTGTGCAAAAGTGAAAATAAGTATGACCCACTTTTGCGGAAAATATACGCTGGGAAATACGAATAAAATGAATGCTAAAAATCTTACTGTAAATAATCGTGGTACAACACAAGTGTACATACATTACCCAAGAAGTTAAGCTATCTGATCATATACTGATAAATAGAAATTTTGTAAAATCTTAGGATAACTAAACTATTCTAATATTATTAAACACTAGTCACATTTACCTGCAATTTATAATTTAAACATTTTTCAGCAAAGGGATTGAAAATGTACTTTTCAACATAAACAAATTAAAAACTTATTGTATTGAAATGTGGATTCTTTCTTGATTGCAAAATATATATACACTTCTTATATTCAAATGACTAAAATTGTTAACAGACATTTGATGAAGAACAAACTAAAATAAAATGCTCCATGAGGCAGAGCTTGATACGACCGCAGAGGTCGAACCCTGAACAGTTGGGGCAAGTATGGACACAACATTCAAGCTTGATACAGCTCTGAATTTGGATTGTGATTAAATATTTGACACAGCATAGGTTTCTGACACAGAATGAATGTAATCTAAGAACTTAATTTTTTTCAGCATAGGTTTCTGACACAGAATGAATGTAGTCTAAGAACTTAATTTTTTTTAATTTACCTATTATGGTCCAATATCCAAAATCTAAATACATGGTTAGATTCAGCATATAAAAAAACCCCAAGAGTTCAATTTTTGATGAAATCAAACAAAGTTTAATTTTGGACCCTTTTAACCTCAATGTGGACAAAGTTGATAACCAGGCCCAAAAATCAAAAATCTAAATACATGGTTAGATTCAGCATATCAAAGGACCCCATATATTCAATTTTTGTTGAAATCAAACAAAGTCTAATTTTGGACCCGATTTGGACCAACTTCAAAACTGGGCCCATAATCAAAATCTAAATACATGTTTAGATTCAGCATATCAAAGAACCCTAAGAATTCAATTTTTGTTAAAATCAAACTAAGTTTAATTTTGGACCCTTTGCACCTTAATGTAGACCAATTTGAAAACGGGACCAAAAATTAAGAATCTAAATACATGGTTAGATTCAGCATATCAAAGAACCCCATATATTCAATTTTGTTGAAATCAAACAAAGTTTAATTTTGGACCCGATTTGGACCAACTTGAAAACTGGGCCCATAATCAAAATCTAAATACATGTTTAGATTCTGCATATCAAAGAACCCGAAGAATTCAATTTTGTTAAAATCAAACTAAGTTTAATTTTGGACCCTTTGGACCTTAATGTAGACCAATTTGAAAACAGGACCAAAAATTAAGAATCTAAATAACGGTTAGATTCAGCATATCAAAGAACCCCATATATTCCTTTTTTGTTGAAATCAAACAAAGTTTAATTTTGGACCCGATTTGGACCAACTTAAAAACTGGGCCCATAATCAAAAATCTAAATACATGTTTAGATTCAGCATATCAAAGAACCCTATGAATTCAATTTTGTTAAAATCAAACTAAGTTTAATTTTGGACCCTTTGGACCTTAATGTACACCAATTTGAAACGGACCAAAAATTAAGAATCAAAATACACGGTTAGATTCAGCATATCAAAGAACCCCATATATTCAATTTTTGTTGAAATCAAACAAAGTTTAATTTTGGACCCGATTTGGACCAACTTCAAAACTGGGCTCATAATCAAAAATCTAAATACATGTTTAGATTCAGCATATCAAAGAACCCTAAGAATTCAGTTTTGTTAAAATCAAACTAAGTTTAATTTTGGACCCTTTGGACCTTAATGTAGACCAATTTGAAAACGGGACCAAAAATTAAGAATCTAAATACAGGTTAGATTCAGCATATCAAAGAACCCCATATATTCAATTTTTGTTGAAATCAAACAAAGTTTAATTTTGGACCCGATTTGGACCAACTTGAAAACTGGGCCCATAATCAAAAATCTAAATACATGTTTAGATTCAGCATATCAAAAACCCTAAGAATTCAAATTTTGTTAAAATCAAACTAAGTTTAATTTTGGACCCTTTGGACCTTAATGTAGACCAATTTGAAAACGGGACCAAAATTAAGAATCTAAATACACGTTAGATTCGGCATATCAAAGAACCCTAATAATTCAATTTTGATGAAATCAAACAAAGTTTAATTTTGGACCCTTTGGACCTCAATGTGGACCAATTTAAAGGGCCCAAAATCCAAAAACTTAATACAGGTTAGATTCAGCATATTAAAGAACCCCAAGAATTCAAGAATAAAACCCCATTGAAACTGGTCAAGAAATAAGCAATTTATACAAAGTATCTTCTTTTGCACAATACTGTGCAATTGAATATTTCTTGCAATTGCGCAATACTGTGCAACTGAATATTTCTTGCTGTTGTGCAATACTGTACAATTGACAATATCTGCTATTGTGCAATACTGTGCTATTGGATATTTCTTGCTATTGTGCAATACTGTGCAATTGAAGATTTCTTGCTATTGCAATACTGTGCAATTGAAAATTTTGCTATTGCACAATACTTATTATATAATAATTTACACATCCTGTTTGGTGTGATCTCCTGCCATATCATTATTATTTGCTTTTAAATATAAATCAGAAATAACCAACTTAAAATCAGAAATAACCAACTTAAAATGGAAAATTTTAAAGAAAAAAAAAAAAAAAATCCCCCAATTTTTGAACCCCTTATGATTCATCACCCCAAACTCAATCCCAGCCTTCCTTTGAGGTATGGTACCTTCAGTACAATTTCAGAGAGATCCATACACTTGAACACAAGTTATTGTCTGGAAACTAGAAAAATGCTTATTTTGGCCCCTTTTTGGCCCCTAATTCCTAAACGTTTAGGGCAATTACCCCCAAACTCAATTCCAGCTTTCCCTTTGTGATATGGAACCTTGTAGTACAATTTCAGAAAGATCCATACACTTACACACAAGTTATTGTCCTGAAACTAGAAAATGCTTGTTTTTTGCCCCTTTTGGCCCCTAATTCCTAAAATTTTGAGGCAATTACCCCCAAAATCAATCCCAGCATTCCCTTTGTGATATGGAACCTTGTGGTACAATGTCAGAGATCCATACACTTACACACAAGTTATTGTCTGGAAGTTACAAAAATGCTTATTTTTGGCCCCTTTTTGGCCCCTAATTCCTTAACTGTTGGTACCATAACCCCCAAAATCAATCCCAACCTTCCTTTTGTGGTATTGAACCTTATGGTAAAATTTCCTATAGATCCATTCACTTAAACTAAAGTTAGAGCGAAACCAATGTGTCTCGGACGCAGACGACGACGCCGGATACGGCACGGCGCCAACGTCATACAATATACGACCACAAAAATTTTTGCGGTCGTATAAAAATTGGTTTGTTCTGATTAAGAGTTTTAAAATTTTACTTACTGTTTCAAGCCAATCACTAATAAAAAATAAGTGAACTAACCTAAATTGTTGATTAATTACAGATGATTATTGCAGATTTATCAAGTAAATTATAGGACTTACTTGAATACCTTTTATATTTTTATATTTAGGTTTCATATTTTTTTGAAAAAATTTTGTTAATCCTTAATTATCATTTATCTTTCAGACATAATTTACAGAATCACTTTATTTAGTGTAGATCAAAAGTGATAGGCAATGAATAAATCTATCATCTCTATATATCAAACATCTAATATATACATTTGTGTATTCAATTATGAGGTCAAATATTTGTGTATTGAGAGTGTATTGAGATGTATATTGAAGGGTCTGTATAATTATGTAAGACTGAGGTTGATTAGTAATGTGGTCAACATGATTGGCATTTAAGGAGGTGGGGCATTGTAATTAAGGCCCCACCTTGTCTCTGATTGTTTGGTGATCATGACAGTTGTCAATCATACTAGCATTGTATCATTACTCAATTACCTAATCAAAATGATAATATGAAAAAAAGCCTGCACATCAGCACACCTTAAAGACATACATACATACTTGAATGAACTGCTCCAAAATATACCCCAATTTTTCACAGTTAATATGTGCATATGTGCACAGACATGAGAATTATAGGGAACTATATTTCAGTGTGTATACATTTTGTAGATTTAGTAGCTAACTTGTACTTTGTTACTTGTTGTTAGGGAGGCCGGTGCCTTAGGAAAGATTTAGAACAAGTTCCAATCTTTCCAAAAAACCACAATGATCATCCATATAATGAATAGGGTCAGCTGTATAACAAGTTGAATTTATACAGGAATTTGTATACTCTGCCCTCCAACATGGTGGTGGGATAATAACTCTTACTCAAATTATGTCAATGGAAAGCTCTCTTTAGAGAAAATATGAGAGATGAACCAAACACAATTAATATGTAAGAATATTTTTACAAACATTCATGTTCCTTCTCTACATATTCATCTTCAATTAATTTATGTTATTACATTTGTAATCAACAATTAATCAAGAGGACATATTGTATTATTATTATAAAATGATTATTATATATTATTAATACATTGCATCAGATGAGCATGGATAAGATCTAATGAAAGTACAGTTCACTGTAGTTTCTCAAAAAGTTTAAAATTTAGCTATCCAGCCAGTTGTTAAATTGAATTGATTGCACTTGGTGCAATCTCATAACAAAAATAGAATTTCTTACCACATTATTTGAAGTTAAATTTGATACAAAGCACAAACTAGAACTTCCAAATATCTCTTCTTCAAAGTCAGGAACTCTTGGAATTGAACACTTTCCCTGAAACAGCAGAACATTCTTTTATTATAAAGATGATAAATCACTATTTTTTAAAAGTTGGCATAATTTGATTTTGATGTAATTTAATTCCCTTATTTTGTAATCAATTTAACAAGTTCCTAATTTTGATAAACCACAAGTTGATTAAAATTGCCTGTTGTCATTTCCCACCATATCTTTTGTAAAATTGCACTTGGCAAATTTAACTATCTTGAGTGGATAAATATGATGATATGGACTTTAACATTAGTCTACAATGTTTGAAATCATAAACACTTCATACAAAAGGTGTTAGTTAAATATATTAATAGTTTTTTAATATCGGTAAATTAAATACACACAAAAAAGTACAAATACAGTATTCTATTATTCCAAGAATATTATAATCAACCTTGTTTAATTTTCTAGAATATTAAAAGCCAAAATCCTAATAAAATATTTTTATTAACTTAACCAGAGTGTTAAAAAATATTAAATTAAATACGAATAAAATGAATGCTAAAAATCTTACTGTAAATAATCGTGGTACAACACAAGTGTACATACATTACCCAAGAAGTTAAGCTATCTGATCATATACTGATAAATAGAAATTTTGTAAAATCTTAGGATAACTAAACTATTCTAATATTATTAAACACTAGTCACATTTACCTGTTGTTAACTTAGAGTTAGTTGCTGAATTGCATGCAATTGCTAGACTACAAACATAGACTATTGAATCCAAAAACATCTGATGTTACTGAATCTACATATAATATAAAATCTGTATTGTTGACACCTCATTGAGAATATACCGCTCTTACTGGATCTGGGTCTTACTCATTCCATACATGTAAACCATCTAAATGGTCATCTGGAATCTGAAAAGTAATACATACACTGTACATGTATCATATAATTCTAGTCTTACACACTTGAAAACATTAACAGCTAGAGGAAAATGAAATATAAGAGAGTTTAGATTTTTTTCAACACAACAAATAGAGAAAAACTCACTCTGAATGTATCCATACATAGTTCACTTTGATACTTTCTTTTATAGGCGCGCCGATTTGAGAAAAGCCTCTCGTTAAGGTTTTAATGCACCTATCTAACACACAGCTAATTTTGGTATCAATTGAAAGAAAAACTTCTAGAGCATACGATTTGGGTGGTCGTCAAAGTTCCCTATGGTCACGTTTCTTGCAAATCTCACGAGAACACAGACATGTCGAAATACTTTGGATTATCGGTGACATTTAACATTGAATATATCGGCATTGTTGTAAATATATTATTCATTTTATCTAAGATAGCTTTGACTACATTCTAAAAGACATCGAATCCAAAAAAGAAGATTTTATGAAAACTTAGTTAATTCAGAGGCATCTGTCAGACCAACTCTAAAATGTAAAAAAAAGACCATATTTTTAAGATTGTCAGTGTCAATGGCTTATTAAAACTCTCATATGTTTTGTTTTATAAATTCCATATACCTTGAAAAGATTGCGACACACATCGAAGCTCAATGATGGATAATAAATGTTTGACGACTTCTCTAAAATCTGCATTATTAAACGGTATTCGGATCTGTATCGTGTTCATCCCAGGCGCTCAAAATTTATATAAATCGGTATCTAATATGCACAGGTAACATTTGAGTTGCCAAAACACAAGTCGTGTTTAACATATTACTAAATAAATATTCGTATATGTGTTAACGAAAGACCATTTAAGCATTACTAACGATATTGGCATGTGATATGTAAGCAGCAGACTGCATTTTGTAGAATAGTATATTCTTAAATATTATCATAATTACTCATCATGGATGAGTGTCTAAGTCCTGTGAAATGTGCGCCACCTCCAATGAAGCGGTCGCATGTCCATAAATTGGCAGCGCTGTATAATATGTCAAAATATTACACAAGAGACTCTCAGTATGACAACTGATAGAGGTTTTACAACCTTAATGAATGCTGTAAGGCAAAGACAAGATGATGTGTTTAGGTTGTTTTGAGTGAGGTTGATACATTAGATGACATTATTATGAACAACATAAAATATCACAAAACTTGTTACAGGACATATACAAGCAAACACAACCTACCGTCTCCATCAAGTCATATATCTGCTGCAAAAGTTCAGCAACATCAGTCTCAAGCAGAAACTACAAGTTCATGTTCATCTCCAAATATCCTTACTAGATCTAGGCTATCACAAGATTTTTGTGTTGTATCTTTTGTAAAACAAGACCTTTAAAAGATCGAAAACTTCGTCGTGTTTCCTCGTCTATGAGGGTTCAAAGCCTTTTGAAACAGCAACTAAATATGCTGACAATGAAATGCTCTTTCAAATTGCAGATAAAGATTTCACATCAAATGCTTTATATAACTCTGGTTGCATAACAAAATACCTTTTGTGAGAAATATCTAAATGCCAAAGAAGCGAAACATGTGAAGACCAAAAGATAAAAATCACGGTCAAGGGAGTCTAACTTTGTATATAGTAGTTCTCTCACATTGCCGAGGCAGTTAGAACTGCTATTTGTTTCAAGGCGAAACAAAGTTTACTAAACTGCAGATGTCTGCGTGCACTTCAAAAACGACCAAACCGACGAAAATCAAATATTATATTCAGCTGCTTCAATTCTCAGGCGTGAGATTAAAAATGCCGTTGTCCCTATGGATACTTATCCTTCAGTTGATGAAATGTCTTTATTGAAATCTCTAGAGACCGTGCCTTCTGTTTTGACTGGCTTTATAAATTGGCTTATCGATGACTCTCACAGCCAAGTAGATATTAAAAACCATTTATCTGACATTCCATTTGAAAGTATAAGGAAAAGCTTAGCTTTATCTGAATGCATAGTTTCATTGCACAAAAAGCTTGATCACCCTTTACATTGGCCTTGCATTACAGTTACATCATATGCATGGTTCGAAAGCTTTGATCGAGACACTACATTCGCATGGATTTTGTGCATCATATCATGAGGTAAGGCGATACCTTACAAGCCTTGCGTGCTCTGAATTATCTCAAGTTCAAAACAATACATACATTCCCAGTGGAATTCGCCAATATAACGGCACAGTCTCAGTCATACATGAAGGAGCTGATAATGTCGACATCAATGCAGAAACAGTTGATGGAAAGGATACTTTCCATTCAATGGCAAACGGTATTCAGGTATGTGAGGAGATAAATGGTGAAACTGAGCATCTGGAACACCAAAAAGTCGCCAGTCGCATAAAAACCCTGCCAATAGACGAGAAAGTATTTTCCCTTACCACATGTGCTCCCTTTACAAAGCCGAAGCAAAGAGCTGAACCTAGCCGCAAGAGTGACGTTTATTCAAAGCTTTCTGCGTGTGTACTTCCCTATGCTGAAACCTCTGATCTTATCTGGGTGCTCCTTAGAAATTTATCAAGGACTATTGTTGACCTTCCATACAAACAACCTTCGTTTGAAGGACAACAAATTCCATTCTGGACTGGATTCAACAAGCAGATCTCGAATATTAGTACCACTTATCATGTTGTCAGCTATCCGCCAATCATTGACGCAAAACCTTCCGACATGGGCACTGTGTATACAACAATGAAGAGGTGTGCTGATATGTGCCAGAAGGCTGGTCAACCATTTTCTATTCAAACTTTTGATTTACAATTGTACGCAGTGGCACAACAGGTAAAATGGGATAGACCTTCTGAGTTTAAATCACACATTTTACGTCTTGGTAGCTTTCATACCCTATCATGTTTTATTTCATCAATAGGTAAGATATAGGGAGATGGTGGTCTCCGCGACCTGCTAGTTGATTCCGGTGTGTACGCAGCTGCAACGGTAGACCAAATGCTTTCAGGAAAACAGTTCAACCGTGCAGTTAGAGGACTCACACTCCTTTATGAGACATTGAAGACACTTTGGATCTGTTCGTTCTTTGTTTAGATCAGACAACAAAAGTGTTTAGAAATCCCTGAAAGCATTTTTTGCAGGCCTCACAGAGTGTCATGAAAGTTTTACGAGTAATGGCCGTACATTTGACATGCTACAAAGTCTAGAAAAAGCTCTGAATGACGACCTTTGGTCAAAAATGAACGAGTTTCGAGAATAGGGTGGTCATGTTTCTCCTACATTTCTTTAGTGGGATATGCTACTACAAGCTTTAGAAATTATGCTGATAAATATCCGAGCTGAAAGAAATGGCCTTTGGTCTCTTCATTTGCATTCTACTTTCTCAATGCTTCATTACTTCTTTGTAGCCAACAAAAACAATTATTCCAGATGGACTCCTGTCTACCTTTTAGATATGCTAAACTTGCCAACTGAGGCAGAAGGTCTTTTTTCGATGGGTTTCTTCTCTGTTCGTCAAAAAGTTGGATCGTTCAATGGCGTTTGGGCGACATGGCAACAGAAAAACAGTGATAAAAGATTCAAAAGGAGACGGTGGCATAGTTGGATTAACAAGGAAGAAGGCTTCATTGATAAGATGGAATTTTACAAGGCATGTGCTTAGTCAGATAACATCGGCAATGAGAGCACGTGCGTGTCTTGTCCAGGTTGATGACCAATGTCACGATGAAGCAAAACCAGCTGCAATGAAAAGGGATGAAAAACATGTACAAGATCTAATTGTTTATATAACAGAAAATATGACAAATCCATTTGACGTTGATAATCACCCCCGTCAGCTTATTAACATTTCAACTGGTCTCCATGCAAGTCACGACATTGAAGATTCACTGTTAAAATCAGTTGAAACTGAAAGAACTAAAGTGAAGATATTTGTTGAGTCATCTCTATCAACAGACAAGGCAGGTAGCTTTACCATCCCATCCAAAGATCAGGACTGAAGACCTTTAAAGATATGAACCCCAAAGTACAACTAAAATGCAAATCTTGGCAAGTTGTAAAGGTCATTTGAATCCCGAGCTTGTGTTTAGACGTGCACTATCTCTAACTAAATGTAGAGATGACCTATCTGTGGAAACTGTTTTGTCCTATCCAATTTGTCCCATTCCACTGCATTATTTCATGACGATGGAACTATGAGGAAGACAAATAAGTCTGATCTTGCCCATGAATTGGAAAATTTAGTAGGATCAGTCCCTAACATTCCTCCATTCGACCACAGTGCTACCGTACTAATAAGAGATGGCATGAGCTTAGTTCAGTCATTTGATGTTAAAAGGATGTCCACATTTGGAGACTTGGCCAAATCTTACATTATGCAGGTACAATCATGCTTCGATTCACAGACAAGGTTGTTGATGTCTTCGATCGCTATGACACTGAACATTCCATAAAATCAGCAGGCGTCATAGACGATCGGCAACAACAACTACGCAAAAGTTTATCATATCGCTGAAGGCGAACTGTTCCAGACTGGAAAAATTTCTATCAAGCAACAAAACAAGCAAGCTCTGATTACTTTCCTTGGTGATTATCTGAGCAGAAATTTGTCTGATATGTTCCAGGAGGAAAATAAATGTTTAGTTCTTGCGGTGCATTTTCCAATCCAGAAATAGTGCGACAACTCTCTAATGAGCATGTAATCGATCTCCCAGACCTTTTCTGTTCGCACGAAGAAGCAGACACAAGAATCTTGCTTCATGTTATACACTCTGATAAAATCTTTCAGCAGTTGAATATAAGGGACTAATCATAGTCAAGTGTTCCGATACAGATGTTCTTGTGATCTGTGTTCATTATTTCAAGGTTCTTGTGTCGACTGAACAAATGTGGTTTTGACGGGTCAACTAATTCCCTTAGGGACTGTAGAAGGTACATACCAATCCATGAGTTAAGTAAATCTCTTTCACCTTTACTAGCTAACATTCTCCCTGCAGTTCATGTTCAACTGGTTGTGATACCACTTCCGCTATATTCGGGTTTGGCAAAAGACTGTATTCAAGTTGATAAGAAAATCTCCGAGTAAGTTTACAAATCTCCAAAACTTTGACAAGATTGATTTTTCCACATCGTTGTCAGCAGCCAGAGAGCTTATTTCAAGCTTGTATGACCCAAAAGACAAATTCGCTTCATCACATGTTGACTTAAACAAGTTACGTGTTAAACTTGCAACATGCAAAGACACAAGTTTGTTGCGATTGCCACCAAGCGAACCTGCATTCAAAGAACATGTTTTGCGGTCATGTCTTCAAACGAAAATTTGGATGTCCTCACATCTCGATCACCCAAATCCTTTGTCTCCTTATGAATACGGATGGAAAAAGAGTTCACATGGCCCGGATCTAGTCTACTTTTAGGCATGATGACGTCCGATTTCCTGCAAGATTTAATATGTTCTTGCAAGGAAATATATATGTAGCAAGTCATGTATTTGCCGAGAGCAGCAGATGTCTTGCACTGAGCTTTGTCCATGTCAGAGTAGTGATACCTGCCAAAATATATATTCTAAAGAGGACATCGACCTCGAAGATCAAATGAATGACGATAATGAAAATGAAAACGATACCATTGACTAACGAAGAGCATTTGAGCAAAGGGCAATATAAATTTTAATTTGCCTCACTGTTATTCAATGTAAATATGTATATTATTATTAATTTTGTGTTTTGTAATAACTCTACCAGCTGAAATAAATGGTTGTATACTTAAGTTCCGTGTCGATGATAGGGTGTAAAAAAAAAAAAAAACCTTGCTAGTGATCTTCGACCTTGGCGTGGTTGGCAAGCTTAAGACAATTAAATCATAATGTATTTATAACTGTCGAACTAACAGGAGACCAAAATAACATATATTTTTAACTGTGCTGTAAACATGGTAAATATGCGCTTTAAAGCAGTTTTACGATATGTTTTAATATAGTTTTAGAACATTAGAACTTTAAAAACTAGTTATATATGTTATTAATATAAATCAATAGAATTTGTGTGTTTTCGATGCAAAATTAAATATTACCGGCGTTTTGCGTCAATACCGTAAAATTATGATTTTCACAAAAATACGAGATTTTTTCATTTTAAACACTTTTTTTAAATTTTATTTCAGAAACAAAAATAAGATAGACTATAGTTTATCAAATGATATATTTCATATTATATTGCAGATGAATTTGTTTTTAAACTGCATTTTTCGAACAATATCGTCAAATTATGACTTATATTTTTTCCCTTTTTGCCGTTTTTAGAAAAATGTGACCATTTCCCAATTTGACGACCAGGCAATTCTGAATGTACGATAAAAGACCTTTCAAATGATATATCATATAGCCGTGTGTTAGGTAGGTGCATTAAAAACCTCCGAATCCTTGTTTTGGCGCGCCTATTAATGGACTTGCATCTGAAAAGCAATAAATGGGGAATGTGTCCATGGGACACAGATGATGCCCTCGCTTGCATATAACGTTCAAAAGGGACATAACTCAAGAACTGTAAAAGTGACGCTACCCAAATTTGTACTTGATCTGAGTTTTGTGGTAATAAGCATTGTGTATACGTTTCATAACATTTAGTTGAGGCAAACTTAAGTTAAAGAACGGAAACGAAAAATTCAGCAATTTTTCCATGTGTAAAGGGGCACAACTCTAGAACGGTAAAAGTGATGCCACCAAAATTCAAACTTGATCTGTGTTTTGTGGTAATGAGCATAGTGTATAAGTTTCATAACATTTGGTTGAGGCAAACTAAAGTTAGAGAACAGAAACCAATTTTGGGACGTACGTACGGACGGACGTACAGACGGACAAGGGTAAAACTTAATGCCCCCTCCACTATGGCGGGAGCATAAAAATGTAATTAATAGAAGTTTATGTGACAATTACAGCCTCTCATACAGAAAAACGTGTAAAATAATTAAAATTAAAACATAATAAATCGTAGTAACTACCCACAGGAAACATGGTAAAAGGTGGGTTGATCCTAGCAGTTATATCTCACATATTGTTGCTGGGCTTCCAAAATGTTGTATATGACTTTTTTTTGCTCAAATTACTTTTTCACACAAACTTATCAATCCTTTAAATAAACTCATTCTAAAAGGTTACCAATTCAACATTAAATCTTTGTATATTGTTTTGATTGGTATAAATACTGATTTTGTCATCAGTAAATTAAAACCATACTAAATATTATTGTTATACACATATGTACTTTCACAGTACTACAATCTGTTGATACCTTTATTTTGGTATTGCACAAGGTCATGTTTTTCTCTGACTGTTAATGACGCCTTTACACTAAATCAATTGGATGTTGAATGATTGTTGAATAGATACATGATTTTTTTTTAATAGTTGTTTTTTGGCTTTGAACAAGCTGTCAGTAACTGCCAGTACTCTCAGATCGGTACTTAACGTCTTTTTTTTTAATAGTTGTTTTTGGCTTTGAACAAGCTGTCAGTAACTGCCAGTACTCTCAGATCGGTACTTAACGTCTTTTTTGATGTAAGGGATGAGGGATGGATAAATACCCTGCCATGTCCGGTCTGTGTTTTTTTGTTTTATGTTTTTCTGCTTTGTATTGATCTGATGAGTTGAGCCTTTTTCAACTGATTTTTATAGTTTGTTCTTATGTTGTGCTGTTACACCACTGTCCCAGGTTAGGTGTCCTAGGTTAGGGGGAGGATTGAGCGTTCACAAACATGTTTAACCCTGCAACATTCTTTATGTGTCTGTCCCAAGTCAGGAGCCTGTAGTTCAGTGGTTGTTGTTGGTTCATGTCTGTCATATTTTTTTCGAAAAATTGTTTTGTTCTTTTGTTCTTATGTTGTGCTGTTACACCCCTGCCCCAGGTTAGTTGGAGGGTTGAGCATTCACAAACATGTTTAACCCTGCCACATTCTTTATGTGTCTGTCCCAAGTCAGGAGCCTGTAGTTCAGTGGTTGTTGTTGGTTCATATCTGTCATATTTTTTTTTCGAAAATTGTTTTGTTCTAAATTAGGCCATTAGTTTTCTGTATTGAATTGTTTCATATTTTTTCAAGTCAGGGCCTTTTATAGCTGACTATATCGTATGGGTTTTTCTCATTGTTGAAGGCCATATGGTTGCCTATAATTGCTTACATCCACTTCATTTAAACTTTGGTGGATAGTTGTCTCATTGGCAATCATACCACATCTCCTTATTTTTATATTGGTGAGAGGAAATCTCTGATATTCCAAGATATCACAAATTTAGACCATTCAAAACATTTGAAATAAGACATGTGACAAAATTGACAATCTCCATTGTTTGTAAAGTTTGCTTCCAAAATGTTGTATGTAAACTTGAAAATTGTTGTATAATGCTTTGAGAATAAAAAACTTTTACATTTTTTATTACTGTACATATGAAAATGATGTTATTTTTTGTGTTATCTAGAAATATCCAAGTTTTTATTTCACAGCCATTTAAAAAAATGTTCAAGTTCACATACAACTTTTTGGAAGCATGCATTTCAACCAAATTTTCAAAGCCTGTGAGATTTTTTTGTTGTTGAAAAATTAGTAATTTCCTACATTCTGGAAGCCTAGCGACAAAATGCTTGTTATATTTGTATTTATTTATACTAATGACATAATAGACATTACTCAATCAACATTAAAACCGATATCTACCAATAAATTAACATTTATACATATATCTACCTTCCTTTATTGGGCCCTGTGGTCCATTCTTTATGGCACCCACTTCGAATTCTCTTTAACAGAACAGGCTGCTGAACTGGAAAAACTATAACATTAGTATAAAATGTATTATCAAAATATCTTTATGCAAAGATTAAATTGCTTATGAAGAATACATAAACTCCATAGTACATGCATTAATTTTTCACTACTTCACCACACATAAAGTTAAAAAAAAAAAGTATAAAAATTTATAATTCTAAGTATTTGATTCACAAAACTAACTCTAGTCTTTGAGCCAAATTTTGGTGATTTAGTTGAGTATGAAAAAACAAAACATTGAGAAAAAATTGGGCCTATGGTAACGTTTTTGCCCACAACTACGCTGGGGTCTTAAGTTAGTATACAGTTTAAAATACAGTTAAAGTCTAAATAAATCTAAGTGCTGAGGGGTCATTATGAACTTGCAGTGAGGTGTGAGCTTTTTGTACATGTTGAAAAGCATCACTGTGACTTTTAGATGAAGAACAGCATCAAAAGCTCTGTTAATTTGCTGGGATTTGATCAAGTACATATAAAGATTTTGTGTCATGAATGTATACAACAAATCCCTCCTTTTTAAGTTGGATATAGTAATTGGTGGTTTGATAAATTTTATCCACATGTCTTATTCTATTGGAAAGATTCATACGAGTATCCACAATAGTGAACCAACCATATCCCCTCATGAGGAGATCAGTGTTCTTCTTTTAACAAATTATTGAACAGGTCAGAAGGGATAGCTTGACCTGTAATTATTGGCTGTCCTGAATCCATTTTATCCTTTTGTAAAGAGACTTATTATACCCATGCTAGTGATAGTTGGGGGATATATTATATATCATATATAATATTCATAATGTCTGTCTGTCTGTTTGTTTGTAATATATCTACAACCCTTAAGTCCTCTCAAAGTACAGAATGGATTTAAACCAAACTAATGATATGTCTTGTGAGGGTTGTGAAATTGTGCACGTAATGTTTGTTTTATATATTGAGGGTTTATGGGAGAAACTTTGGACCAAAAAGAAGAAAATCAGTAGTTGTGTAGTGTAACTACCTACAGTCCGCAACTCCTCTGCAAATACTAAATGTTTAATGTGAAAGTTGTATGAGATACTAATTAAATATTTTAGTTGTGCATCATATATTTTTTTTCTACAAGGTGGGGCCCCAGAGGGGGATTATTGACAGGTCCAAATAAGAGAAATATCATAAATATAGGATAACACCTGCTAAACCACTAATAATTTTACATTGAGTACTATAATCATTTCCAAAATTGGATTTTTTATATTTTGTAGATATATGATTAAGGTTTAAGAAAAAAAGAATGGCATTCAAATATTTTTGCCACTTTACAAAATATAGACTTTTAAAAATTAGCAAATTTCACCATTTTAGCAGTTCAGTAAAACTTCTGATATTTAGACCAGAATGAGCAAATATAGGAAAAAAAATTAACCTCAGGTATTAACATATTTTGACAGTTAAAATACAGTATTACAACATATTCTTACCAATAAAACAGTAACATGTTGAAAAACACTGATATTTGTCAGCTTAAAACTGCTGAAATTGACTAATTTTCACCATAAATGGCTATATATAGATGGCGCTCCATAAAGAGACTATCATTTAATATTTTTTTTAAATATTTTGCACAGAGAGTAGTTGCCATGAGGGCATCATGCATACAAAATTTCAGGTCAATATGGTAATTTTACATTTGAAGCCTATTGCATGGTTTTCTGGCAGACTGGCTCTTAAAACAGTCGAAAATATTAACAGTACGTGGTTTTAATTTTTGAAATGTATAGTGAACTTTTAAAGTAATAATTACCTTCTGGCTGTACATGAGTCAAATCAGGGGTATCCCGTAGGATGTTCCATGGAACACACCAATCGAATGCTACAGTGTTCCGTGTAGCAGAAGAGGACCTTGGTAATTGAGATTTCTCTACAGTCTGCATTTTATAGTAGAATATTATTAAGAAAAACTAAAATGAAATGAATTTTATTCTGTTATATATTTTACATTTATAAAAAAAAAAACATCACAGTACTTATTTTTTAATTCAAAGCATATAACCACACCTGTTCTTAGTGAAAAGGCCCAAGTTCTTTCATGTTACACAAAATGTATTGACAATCATTTATTTATACCACTACAAGTTGCACATTACAAATGTCTAGATTTCAGTATTCAAGTAAAATAATGTTTCAATTGTGCTATAATATTGTTTTTCCCTGGTAATTAAACTTTGATTATCTTACCAGATAGTAACTGCGATATTTTTCCCACTGCCTTGATAACTATCCCAATTATTCTCTCTCTATCCTCAACACTCAGTTCAAAATACATACAGTATATAACATGAATTCTGATTGGCTGATATGTAACATTTCTATCTACATGTATTACGTTACTAATTACATAGCTTAGTGTCTGTCTCTGTATACCAGGACTTCTTTCTGCTCCAATTAAATGGTTGTTTTCTTTGTAAGACTGTTCAAAAACTGAGGCCATCATAATCACAAATAATGAATCCGAGTATTTAGATATTTGTACCATCTTAACAAGATACTATAACTTTATTTGTTGACCTGGAAAATAAAAATAATTTGCTTTCAACTTAATATAAACAAGTAGAACTGTTAGCTATTGCTCACTAATATCCCCGCTTTCAATATTTCTTAATCAGGAAGTTGAAGAGCAATGGATATGAAAATGCATTACACGTTATAGCATGTTCACAATAAAGCCTGATAACAAATTTCAAGAAGCTCTTATTTGTAGTTCCCAAGGAAAATGAAACAAAATTTCATACATGGCCATTATGTGTTAAAAAAGATATATGTAATAGGTAAACACAAAGTTGATGAGCGATGAATCTGAAACTGCATTTCACTATATATATGTACATGTTCATGTTCACTTGAAGGCGGAAAACAAATTTCCAGAACCTCTTATCTTTAATTCCCAAGAAAAATGTAATAAAAATTTCAAACATGGCCAATTAGGTACTGTAAATTCAGAAATTATTGTGTGCATTTATTATTGCAATTTTTGAAGAATGGACATTATAATGCAAGATCAATTTTTGCGATTTCAGGAAAAGTTGCATACAGATATCAGAATGCAAGTTCTTATTATTGTGATACTCACCAAATCCTTTTATTTGCATTAATAAAAACCTCGCAATAATTTCTGAATTTACAGTATAAGAAAATATAAGTACATGTATTCCGTGAACAGGAAGTGGAGGAGCTATGAATTTGAAAAAGCATCACACAGTATAATATGCCAGGGACACGTTAGGTTGCTAATGTTGTAAATTGCGATTTTTTATCTCATCTGGCGAAAAAATATGGCTGCAGCATTTTTCCATGTCAAAATTTTCATTTCTTAACTGTAATGATAATAATATTGATCGTCTTTTACACTGGTAAAAGTTAAAAAAAATTTACGAAATTTAACCCGGTGACAAGTTTATGACTTTGTTTACGACCCCAAGCTAATCAATGGTCACAACAGGTGTCATAATCTGTTGTTACAGGTAATCCACTTATCCGATGGGTCATTAATGATCATCAACATTAATTCATTCAAATAGAATCAGTCAGTCAGCATTTGTCATTTCGTATACAATAACTTCCTTCGTCTTGAGCTGCTACCCAAGAAAGGTCGGATTTCTTATCATGCAAAAGTGACTATAGCCTTCAAAATCGTAGCTTTAAGCCTGGTGTCAGTGAACCTGTTTGTTTTGTTCTTTCACAGAAAGTAAGAAAAAAAATATAAATTAACAGGGCAATACATTACATGACAATGAAATCATCACTTAAAGTTAAATGATGAACAGTGCATAAGAACTTTAAATTGAACCTAGTTTCAATTTGGGTAAAGGAAATCAAGACTCCAAACTGGCGACAAACTATAGCAGCAGGCGATTTTTTTGGCTCCAACTTTTTTGGAGCCAGAACAGCCCCTGTATACCTTATATCAAATTTCAATAAGCTTCAGTTTGTAGTTCCTTAGAAATGGGACAGATATGCCATGGGACACATGGACAAACAGACAGGGTTAAAACAGTAGACATCCCTCCTTTAGAGCAGGGGTATTATAAATCCCTTTAAGGATTCTATGTCTGGAGCTATATTCTGATTTGGAATAAAAAAATAAATCACTCCAGACACAGAATCCCCAAAAAGGATTAGGATATGATAATGAGAATCAGACTGCAACCTAAGTCAATAGTACTGTGTCAGAGTATGTCCAAAGAGACTTTGATTTAATGTAGTAAATAATTGCGTAAATTTTTTTAACTATTCAGTCAGTATTTTTAAACAGCACCATGGAATTTAAAATACGACTGTTTAACAAAATTATAGCACCATATCAAGGATTTATAACTAACGTTGAAACTTCCTTTGAGTTTGGGAGATCTGGTTTTGCAAACTGGTGATGATATCTCTCTGCTGTGAAATTTTACCAATGAGCTCCTCTCGTGACATGAAGCAATGCCTATATTTGTGTGATATGTAATTTGGAGTGTCGCCATCACTTAGCTTTCTTTTTTCTTCAAGTCGATGTTTTCGCTTCCTAAGAATGCGTCGAAGTCGAGCACATGATGAGCATCTGTTCCCTTGCACAAGCAACAAACAACTGACACTGCGAACTGTTGAAGAGTAAGTAAGAGTCCCTTTTATAGCACCAAAATCGTGTTCTTTAAAACCTTGACAACTCTCGGCATCTGTTGCATGCTCTATGGTGCTCCCAACTGGAGTAATAGATGTATCTAGAAACTCTTGTTCATGGTTCCCACAACAAACAGTATAACTCCTTAACTTTGACAATAGTCTCTCGATGCTAGTTATATTGTCATACACACTTGGTAATCCTAACCATATTTCATGTTCTCTGCTTAGTTCAATGTTGTGAACATATACCTTAGCTGTAAAATCTCTGCTGATCATTATAGTTAACTTTACCGACACATTTTTAGTTGATGGATAAAGTTCTATAATTTGCAAATTATCCCCTGCTGAATTATACATATATGGTGAAGTTACAATAGTACAAACTGTCTTTTTCAATGTGTCATAAGGGTCTTCTGGTGCACTTTCAATTTCAGTTGAAACTGTTACATACTCTTCTTGGTATCCAAGTTCAATATATTGATCAGTATCCACTTCTGTTTCGTCATCTAAAGAAAGTTCGGCCACTATCCGGTTGTCTGACAAATATGAATGATCCAAGGCAACTGAATCCACACTATTGCATATAATTATAAGCTTTTCTATTTCAGACTGCAAAAAATCTTCATCATGTGTATGGTCTGGCTGACTTATTTCAGTTTCCACTTTGTCTAACTTTAATTTACCAGCTGTTCCACGTCTTTTCCTGTGATATGGCACATTCTGCCTTTTTTTCCTCTTAGGCATCCTATAAAATACTGAAGAAAAAAAAATTAAATCCATTTGTCTTATCAAAATGTCCTTCTTGAAGGCATGACATATTAACAATGACTGTTTTGATTGATTCATTGTTGGTTGCTTAACGTCCAGTGTTGGCTGTTTTGATTTATTGACCATTATTATATATAATATTTAAGAATTATGATGGTTTCACTTATAACATTTGATTAAAGCAAACAATTAGTGAGCACTTATACTTGTATACCTGGAAAAGTATTTCATATCAAAACATATTTCAACTAATTCAGTGTGTGTTAAACCTCCACTTGCCGACGAAGGCTAGTTAGAAATGTTTTTAGCAAGTGCTTATAATTGGGAATTGAAGTTAAACTGATGTTGTGGTCACCTGCTTTTGAAGCGTCTATAGCATATGAATATAAAGTCTGCAGATGTTGTTTCTATGTGCAGTGTTTATAAACTATGAAATTCCCAGCTCCTAATCTGTTTATTATATTGACCTTGAGGCTTGACAATTCATAGAAGCTGCATGCTAAAACCTTTTATGCAACCCTGACCGCACTGATAATTGTTTCTTGGGGTGTCAGAAATTAATGTTTAACGGTACACTTAACATGTATCAGTGATTCACATTTAACACTATTGGTACATTCATAAGAAATCATAAATTTTGAAAAGGTTACATGTTATTTAGGGTTTAAATACAGACATTCACCTATGACTTTTGACATCAGGATGCTTTGATATTTAATTGTATTTGAGCTTCTATTCTTATTCTATCACCCTGAACAAGGATAATTAAATCCTTGTCCTGTTGGAATGCTGGAAAATTATGTCGTACAACTTTGCTAAGCTTTGACATGCGTTTATACATTTTGCTTCCATTTTTCAAATTCTCACTTTATCATATTTACAAATATAAATTCTTTCACACCCTACACTACAACAGCAATTTTTATTAATTAAGTTTCAATAAAAAAAATTTGGCTAACTTAATAAATATAAATCGACATATATTACCTTACCTAAATATTTACTACTTGCTCTCACTCGATTGTAAGCAAATCAGTTGTGCTAAATCATATACGCCTAGTCAATGTAAATATCTGTAGACCTGAAAGAAGAAATGAACACATTGAGTAGTACATCAAATGCAAATGTACAAGAAATGTAAGGTATACAAGGACTCTGTAACATAAAATGGGCAGCTCTTCTCTGATTGGTAGACATTTTGAAAAAAATAGAGGGGCTTAAAATTAGTGCAATATCTGACGAACTTCCCAACATGGGAAGCTTAATTTTGCTCTGAAAGTGTAAAAATGTGTAAGGAATAGAAAAACTTTAATTTAATGTGTGTTTATGCAATAACATATATTGACCTAATGGCTGCAAATAAGCAGCTCGGCTCTGATTGGTAGACGTTGCAAAAAATGGAGGGGCTAGAAGTAAGTTCAATATCTAACAAACTTCCTATTGAAGCAGAAACTTGCTCTGCAATGGCAACAAAGTGCAATGAACAGATAATGTTCAATTTGATGCTTCTTTAAACACTACATATTGAACATTTAGCTGCAAAATTATATGACCACTTCTCACATAAGTCACCATGTTTAAATGGGAAGGTCTGGCTACAGTATACAAAGGTGGATATAGGCCCCACCACACTTATGGAGCTTTATGTATGATAAAAGCATAGACATTTTACATGTATCACTCCGAACGATGGCTTTTCAGGGGCCCTTCCTTTTTTTCAAAATCCTGGATATGCACCTGGTATACCTGTGAAATACCACATAAAAGACACTATGTTCTCTTTGAATGAAAAGATAAATGGGGTTTTGAAACAAAATTTCATTAATTTTCTAAGTGTTAATACAATAGATTAAACCCTTTCAATGAAAATACTACATGTCATGAAATGCAAACCCAGCATCATGCATAACAACTGTCAACCACTTGTTATGATGTCTACAAGCGTTTTATATTGTTAATGTATTGGAATATCATAAAATACCATCTAATAAGTTCTACTCAATCCTTTTTTAAATATTGATGGACTTTATACTAACACATTTATGTAGAAATCTTGAAGCGGTGATTTCTGCAGAAGCTTTCTTGCAAATCTCGAGTTTTCTCCTTCAGTATCTTATCCACAATAATTTGTGGATCTTAACAAGGCAGTACAGGGTTTTCACTAAGGATTTTTTAAAGTGAGTCCAGGAACTCGTCATTTTTGGTCAAGACGAGTCCAACTGAGAAGATAAATGTTATTGCTATATGGTTTATTATTTCAGTCATCATGACAAAAATAGAGCAAGGAAATGACATTAAATTTAGATTATCTTTGAACTTTTGTAATAAAATGATGATATATGTGGTCAGTTGATACAATCTTGATGCATCTTTGGACTCACCAATGAAAATGAGGAGTCCAAACCGATTTTCATGAGTCCGGGACTCATGGTCTCGCCGTAGTGAGAACCCTGGCTGTATAGGGACTTTCCTATCCTTCTAAATTTGTATGTACAACATGTACTTCATTGACCTTTACGATACAATCTATTACCAGAGACATATATACATGTATATATGTCTCTGCTACATGTATTAATAAAAATGGCTGAGGTTACACCACAAAATTTACTCTGAGTGCAGACAAACCTGTGCATCTGGAAAAATTCCTGGATTTTGCTGTCCGTTTTTTCTTAGTCCTTCAGAAGTTAATGAAATAAACAAGGCAGTGGTTGTTTTGCTGGCACCGGCAAAATAGAAATATGCTATTTTGCCAGCGCTGGCAAAATAGTCAAATTGATATTTTGCCGGCTCTAATGAAAAAATTAAGAATCCTAAATTTGTGTTTTGGATACTGTAAAATGGTGTGCATTATCTACATGAAATTTATATATAAAAAACATTATTATTTCAGTTTAATATGAATAACATACACAACACATAAGATACACAAAATTTAAAAAAAACCTATTGAACTGTAAAAAGAAGTCACAATAAAAATGCTGAAATATTTTGTAAGAATGAATTATTATTAAAACAGGAATTTAACTTCAAAGCATGTGTGCTTTAAATTGAGCTGTGTTTTACTTAATCTTGTATACTTTTTGCTACTTTTACACCATTCAAAGATGGAAATTGGCTGTAAATCTTAACCAGAATGTATGACAATTGAATTGGATGTGGACTCTAAGGAACCAAGAACAATGAAGAACTGGTTTTGTTACAAATGTAAACTCTTAACTAATTTTTATGCAAAAGGCAATACAATTCAAAATGTAATGTATCATTGATCTTTCAAAATGTAATGTACCACAATTCAAATTTTGCATAAAAATTAAAGAGTTTACATTTGTAACAAAACCAGTTCTTCATTGTTCTTGGTTCCTTAGAGTCCACATCCTCATCACAGATTTAACAAATGTACATTGGATTCTATTGTTTTTTTTCAAGGGAACAATCATGTATTTGACAGATCTCCATGCATCTGAGTGACAGTACTTCTTTATTAGATCAAGGTTGATGAAATGATCCAAATAAGCTGAGGAGACAAGTTCTGGTTTATTCTCAACAAGGTCTTCATTGATCAAGAAATCTCCACACACAACTTGAGCAGCAATCTCATTACATACTTACCATTCAAGCAAAATAGTCTCAATTTTCATTGAACTCTTCTTTTCAAAGGGTAAACAATTACTTCTGTGCAAACGTTTTTTTTGGCAACCCAAATAGTTTGTGTCATTCCCTTGGACCTTCCACGCTTTTTTATTTGTGGTGGATGTTGAATATCTGCTATACCAGGTACACAATCTAGTAGATTTTCCGCTTGCTGAATGACATCTCAATCTTGTTCTGTGTTGTTTGATTTCAGAAAATAGATCTTCTTGTTTAACCTTTCTTAATCGTAACATATGCCTACATAAGAGAACCACACACTGACGAAAAGAACAAGAACAAGAACAACTGTTCATATCATAATCAACATTCAATTTTACTTCAGCACTTTGAGCTGTCCACTTTGTATTTCCAGAATCACCCTCTTCTTGCTCTATCACTACAGCAGTCCTAAACAGTACTCACTTATTCTATACACACATGTACATGCCCATAGAGCAATGATTGCCTAAGGACATTTTGATAACACCAATTTACTGAAATTTTGTATGTTAATTCAAAGTTATTATATCAAAATTTCAATAAGGCTGGTAAACTAGCATATTTTCTATTTTGACGACGCCAGCAAAATAGCCAATGCCAATAAACAAACCCATGAGTTGAACTTGATACAGTCCACTCAGCTATACAGTTTAAATCTCCTATTATTGTCAGATATCTATTGTCCTTGTCAATCAATACAGTTTACCTTGATTATTACACAAGGGGAAGTTCTCAAACCTCTTTCCCAACTTTATTTTGGCACATTCTGCAGAAATGAAAAAAAAGGTGGACAGCAAAATCCAGGTAAGTTATAAATTTTCTGAAACATAAAGTGCATTTGAATTTTATATATCTAGGGCATGCTGTGCCATAAATTTTTTCCAGATGCACAGGTTTGTCTGCACTCAGAGTAAATTTTGTGGTTTATCCCTGAGACTACTATATGGTTAGATGATATGTTTTCGTACGTCATATGAATTCGTACTATGCATGCTTTATCAATGGACATTGTGACGTCACAATGCATTCTTAATAGCACGAAAACCCATGAGACAGGGATATGTGCAAAGGCACTTGTTTCTATCCATGGAAAGAACCACTATCAACGTATACTAAATATACGTTGATAGTGGTTCTTCCCATGGATAGAAACAAGTGTCTGTGGATATGTGTTATAGTCAGGTCAGGAATAACCATTAATTGATGGATTATACCTCAATTGAGGTATAATCCACCATTTGACATATATAATAGTGAGAGAGACCAATTGAGGTATAATGCAGTTTTTATCATAAAACTTTTTAAAGAGATATTCGAGTATCTTTTTGCATATACCATCTTAAGCTTTGATGAGTTCTCATTAGTGACATGTAATTGCTTCTGACTTCCTGTGCTGCGTTTTGAAAAATGTGGATTATACCTCTTAAGGTTTAATCCACCAATTGATGGATATTCACAATTGGTTTCCTTAAGTCTGCATCAGTTCCAACTTTAAGATTTGTTAGTCGAAATGGACAGGAAGAGACTACAGAACAAAAATAAGATTTAATAGATGAAAACTCAGAATTTATAAGTAGGAAAAGGCGGGTCGTATTAGTTTTTAGGTTTCTTTAACAAATTGCAGCGTGAAGTGTCATAATCAATTACATGTCATCACTAAGTGGTCATCAAAGTTTGTTATGGTAAATGCAAAAAAAATGCTCCAATATATCTTAAATTTTTGTTGTTGATAAAAACTGCATTATAACTTCTTAACTGATAATAATATAATTCATGAAACTCAAATAGGATTTTCAAAGAAGGCCCGTCACCAATAGGTCTTCAATGCACTTCAGACCATATCTTTGTATTGAGATGTTTAATTGAAAACTGGTAACAAAAAATTGTTTACATGTTTTGTAGACTTTCCAAAAGCATTCAATAAAGTTATACACATGGGCATTATGTACAAATTGCAACTTTGTAATATAAATTATTACATGTATTTTTATAGAATATTGAAATCTATGTATTCAAATGATAAAAGTGAACAACAAAATGACAGAGTTTTTTACAGCAGAGGTTGGAGTAAGACAAGGCGATGTCTTGAGTCCAAATTTATTCAAGTTTTTCATTAATGAACTCCCCACAATTTTACAAGAAAAATCATATTCAGTTTGTCTTAATAACAGGAAGATACCATGCCTGCTTTATGCAGATGATTTGGTTATTTTTTCAGAAACTAAGGTAGAGTTTCAAAACAAACTTGATATTTTACATGAATATTGTAATGAATGGTGTCTGGAAGTAAACTCCAATAAAACAAAAATAATTTTTTTAATAATAACGGTAGATTGTTACAAGATAATTTTCATATTGGGAAAGAAGACATAGAATGCGTAAAGCAATATAAATATTTGGGCCTTATTATCTAGAATACTGGGAAATTTAATGTGGCTAAAAAACAACTTTTTCAAAAAAGCTTGAAAGCCTGTTTTAAGTTGTACAGAGACCTGAAATCCTCAAGCCCAAGCATAAACATATCCCTACATTTATTTGATCATTGTATAAAACCTATTATTCTATACGGTTGTGAGAATTGGGGAATTATTAATATTACTTCAAAGAGAAAATCATTAACTCTTTTTGATATATTCAAAGACTGGGAGACTGAAAAATCCACTTCAAGTTTTGCAAATACATACTTGGGGTCTCTAAATTATGTACTAACATAGCATGGTAACAGAACTTGGAAGACAGCCTCTTTACATAGATGTGTTAAAACAAATTTTCATGTATTGGCACAGACTTGAAAATTCACCATCAAACTTGCTTAACAATGCATACAAGGAATATAATCATTTGCATAGCATAAATAAAGGTCAAAACTCTTGGTTCACAAACCTACTCTTTCATAGTGAAAAATTAAACATTGATCTGACCACTTGTAAAATCTGGAGTAAACATAAATTTAAGAAATCACTTAAAATCTGTCTAAAAAACAGCTTCTTGAGGATTTCAAAAGGCAGGAGCCAATCGTGGAAGGAAAATAAGGTCTTCTTATTTACATGATAAAGGCAAATTAAGTACATATTTCAAATTCAAATTCTCCTTTGTTAGAGAGAACTATTTATCCTTCGCACATACTGATTGGAAAATTCTCACAAAATTGAGATTGAGTAATCATAAATTAAGAATTGAAACTGGCCGTCATGAATGCAAGGTCCAAGGTAAATTGGAATATATTCCAAGATGTGAAAGACTTTGTAATTATTGCAATTTGATAGTAATTGAGGACAAGCTTCATTTTATATTGGTATGTCCTTTATATGCAGCATCAAGAAAAGTTTTTCTAGATGGTCTATTTATTAAGTATCCAAATTTGAGAATACTAAATATAGAAGATTTATTAATTTTATACGTGTTATATTAATCATAAAATAATGTTTAATGATTGTGTTTGTCTAAAATGATGTATATACATGTTTGTCTACTATTTTCTTGTTTGTAATTGATATGCCCACATGTCAACGTATATTTGTTCCGCCTAACAGAAGTTCCACTGGAAACTTTGTTATAAACAATGTCATAATATCTATTCCTGTTGGAACAAATATTCTATACCATTTATTCCGTTAATTAATGGTTATTTCTGACCTGATAGTAGTCTCAGTTCAGCCAGAGACATATATACACATATGTATATGTCTCTGGTTCAATCCAAAAGGGTCCACATTAACCTTCCGCACCATTGTTCAAACTCAGGTTTTACTTTTGTTTAAAAAGCATTGAGAGAATATGTCTTATTTATAAATAAATCATAAAGTATATGAAATCAAAGAGAATAGGGCATACCATAATCTATATTCTGTTCCTTCAATTTTTTTACTGGGCACAGCCATTTGTAAGAATGATTCTAACGATCGTTTTGATTGGTAATATTCTCAGCTTATCCAATGAAAAATGGTTTTACTAACTGCAACATAAATAATAAACAAATGCACATGGTCACACTTAGGAATGACAGCAATAACAGCTAAGCTTCATTTAAAGACAGGAGAAAAGAAAGAATTTTCTTACAGCTGCCTCAATAATGAAGGAAATGTTTCTCTCACTGAAATACATAAATCATCTGTTATCTTGCAACAAAAACTTAACACTGTGTTGACAACTCTTGTAGAAGAAGAAAAATCAAAGCTTTCCAAATTAGGTATTAGTCTGTTTTCTATAATCTTGTTTATGCCAATCTAATCTTATGGAATAAAATTATTAATACATGTTCATTCATTTAAATATATATATCTAATTACTATATTCTTTTTCATAAGTTATTTAAGACAATTAAGGTCACAGTACCCAAATTGCATCTGTTTTAGACTATGGAAATTAATGTGACCATTTGTATTTTATAATTTAACATTATGTACGTCCACAAAAAGTCAACTTTATAAAATGAGCAATTAAAATATGTTCCAGACATTCATTTCTTAAAAAATGAATAGTAAGCATGGACAATTGTCAAATTGTTCTAAATATTTGCAAAAATAAAACAAAACATCAGTTATTTGATTTTTAAGGATTTGAAATTAAGCATGGATGCAAGTTGGGTACTCATCATTACAGAATCATGGATCATTTGGCAGTTGTTTCAAACCCATTTTTCTATGATTCAATATGGATTCAAATTCAAATTGGTGGAAATATATAGTAAATTAGAACAGATCTACAAAATACACACAGAATGGTAACCTTTTGTCTGGATCATGAATAAACGTAGGTGAAAAAATCGTCAAAATAGGTGCAATTTGGGTACCCTCACTGACACTTAAACCTTATTTAAAACCTGCAGGGGTTGGATCTAAGTTTTATAATATTATTAACTCCTCATATAGTAATATAAACTTATGTGTTAAAATAGAAACAAGAAAACTAACTTTTTCTCATCCTCTGTTGAATTGTTTGATATGGAGATAAACTTAGCCATAATCTGTTTACTTTATATCTGAGTGATTTACCATCACATTTTGATTCCTCTTGTGACCGTGTAATATGTAGTACATTTTTATATGCCAAGCTTGATATTTATAATTAAGACTAAAAAGATTAAAACATGTATACAACTAGAACCTCACTTAACTGTATAGGCTCAGATATGTCAGAGGAGCAAAGGAAATTATTTGCCAAATTTAGACTCATTGATTATTACCTGAATATAGAAAGGGTAGATACCTGAATATAGAAAGGGGTAGATACCTGAATTTAGAAAGGGGTAGATACCTGAATATAGAAAGGGGTAGATACCTGAATATAGAAAGGGGTAGATACCTGAATTTAGAAAGGGGTAGATACCTAACTTTAGAAATTAAAGATAGAAATGTAACTTATGTAAGGAAACAGTAGAAGGTGAAATGCATTTTTTATAAGAATTTCCTGTTCTTGGAAAATATAGAAAGCCATTCATTAATGATCTGAATTATAAATATAAAGTTTTATCAAGCTTTCTTTAGTGAATAATTTTTTATGGCTAATGACTAATGAAGATAGTTATGTTATAAGACTCATATTAAATATGGTATCTGAACTAACAGAAAATTGGGACTCATTACTATAAAAATCAAACCCACATCTGAAATATGAGAATGATGGAGTTGTCTCTCTTTGTCCAAATCTAGTTGGATATCCTCAATAAAAAATACTTAATGTTGACATTTTTATTTTATGATTAAGTAAAAAGTTTTTATACAATCGATACAATTATTGTTCTAATGAACCATTATTTTTTTATTTGTTTATTACATTATGAACAAATACGTTGTAATTATTCTACCCTTCAAAGGGCACCTTGATTGGTTAATAAAATTATCTGTATTTGTGCTATATTGAGCAGCCACATTTTTGTAATAATAATCCATTAGATATGATACTTTTTGTCGATTTTGGTGATATTACTTCAAATTAATCAATAGTTGCTGACCAAATGCATGGAATCTCATGAGAAATAGATAAGAGTTGGCAGTTACTGATAATGGACCATTAACATGATAAGGATGCTATAAAAAACAAGGCATCATTTGAATCTGGAATAATTTTGAATTCTGGAAAATTGTTAAGAATTTTATGATGAAAACTAACCCAATTAAGGAGGGTTAGCCATTCATGCATGGCTAAGGGGAGTTAGTTAGTTCATACTTAAATATCAGTGAAAGTAACTTGAACCTTAGCCATGTGTGCATGGCTAACCCACTAAAGTTGGGTTAGTTTTCATCATACATTTTTTTTCAATTTTCCAGAAATCAAAATTATTCCAGATTCAAATAATTCCTTGTTTAAACTATATGAACAAATGTTTTGAGTATATATATTAAAGTCTTTGCCATATAGTTACTTTTATAATACAATTTTTGATCATGTTGATAGGCGAAAAGTCTGCAGATGCTAATAAAGATGACGAGGAAAATGATGACGACGATGATGATGAAGATGAAGAAGAAGATGGATTATCTCCTCCTGATCAAAAGAGACAAAAAACATGACATGACATATTTGAATATTATTTTATAAGATGTACACATAGAAGAAGTTTAATACTGTATAACAATTAAATGTGATGGACAAAATGCATATAATTTTGAAGTTTTTCATTACTGTATCTTGACATTCTTATCTTATGTAAGGCTGGTAAAATTACCTTTTATATTATGTTTTAGAAATTTTTAATTTTAAAATGACATGCAATTTCACAAACATAGACAGTATCTGATATTCATTTCATTGACAACAACAGTCTATGATGCCCCTTTATTATTTTTTCCACGTGAAAAATAAGAATAGAGGGGTATTATATATAAACTACTGTTATTTTGAATTGAATGGATAAGAGCAAGAAGAAAACATTAGTTAAATGAGTAAAAATAAGTTAAACTAAGGAATGTTTACTGAAAAAAAAATTATAGAAAAAAGTGCCTGTGGTCAGGAGCATCTACGTCATTTGGTCTCTGGTGAAAGTTATCTCATTGGCAATCATACCACATATCTTATTTTTATATATAGTGTACAGATCACATCAAAAGATAAAAAGCGAATACTGTAAATTCCGAAAATATTGCATGCACTCATTAATGCAAAAAAAAAAATGTGAGATTAGTTATTGCATTATAAGGAAATGCTGCATACAAATAAAGCTATCAAAATTTATAATTCAAGTTTTTTTTATTTTGTTACTGCTTCGGGAAAGGCACAGTGCAAGTGGGTGAACAACAGTGATGAAAGAAAAAGGAAACAAGCGTGAAAGTTAGATAGTGTTAATTGATTCTGAAAGAAAAAATTTAATACACCAAATCGGTTAACAACTGTTATGACAAAATTAAATCAACAAATAGAAACGTATGGAAAGTACAAAAAAAAATAAGTAAACTTCTGCAATAAAACACGAAAGTTAATTATCAGGCAAAGTTTTCACTGAATGAAATATTTTTTGTGGATTATATGTTATGGATTCGTAATAATTGTAAAAAATCTTGCATAGAGGATTCACTTAAGTATATATACATGCATAATATTTCAGTAATTTCCTTAACATTATAACAAGAAACACATTTCATGACCATAAGTATTAAAAATACATTAGCTGTATCTATGACACATACCAAATTTCTCCTTTTATTCTTATTAAAAAATTCTCTTACCTGCAGGATAGATTGGAACTTGACCAACATCATCATAAAAGATATCTAGTTTAAATTTATATTAGGTTTTCTTGCAAAAAAACAATTTTATGATTGTTTCTTTATGGGAAATAATTTTTTAATGAAATTTGAAAATTTATCCCACTTAACTGTCACAGTTTTGGTAGATTCCATAATTGCTCTGCTTTAAATTCCCAGTTTACATTGCTCTAGTATAAACCAATATGGTACAAAATCTTACCTAAAAAAGTAAGAAGATGTGGTATGATTGCCAATGAGACAACTCTCCACCTAGGTTATTTTGTTTTTAAATATTTAGTACCATATCTTGGACCTTGACAACCAACTTAATGCTTATACAAGTTATGAAACACCAACATGGTCTTTACACCAGTCGCTAGCAAAAGTAGGAGGTATATTACATAAAAAAAATGCACTTACAAATCTTTAAAAATAAAAAAGTTTGTAAAATCATCTCAAGATTCTTTTAGGTTAATATTGCACAATAACATGCATATATGCCATGTGAAAAATGCAGCTTCTTTTTGATTTTATGATCCCTGAACAAATTTCAGGAGCATATAGTTATTCCATCCTCTGTCCATGTATTGAAACAAATAGTTTCTAGATGATTACTTGAGTTTCCCTTGCTCGATGGACATGAATCTTATACAGATTGAAGATATAGGGAAATGAAAGAAGTCTTTTGATTTTGGGGAAAATAGGTCCATGGTAAAGGTCACTTACTAAAAATACTGAAAAAAATACTGTGGATTCATTAATATTCGTGGACTTTGTGGGTATTGGTGAATCACAAATTTAAATGTTCAACAAAGTACAAATTTTCTATTGGCTTGTACGCAGACTTTGGCAAATCCACGAAATCAAATATATTCTGTGAATATACAATTTTTCCTTAATCCATGAAAATTGGTACCCACTAAAATTAATGAATGCACAGTATGGACAGGTTTTCAGATGGTAGTTTGAGTTTCCATTGATTGATTGGAATTAGACTTATAGAGATTTGTTATAGGGAAGGGGGAGAAGACTATTTATTTTGGGATTATCAGGTCAAAGGTCACACACTTAGAATAGAAAAAGAAATGGAATAATATTTTCCAGAAGGTAGCTTGAGTTTCCTTTGCTTGATAGGAATGAAACTAATACAGATGTTAAAGGAAAGAAAAGAAACCTATATTGATTGATTGTTGGTTGCTTAACGTCCAGTGGCAAATATTTCATGCATATTCAGGACGAGAACAAATTAACAATAAATACAATAGGTAGGTTCTGTAATAGAGGTGTCTGGGATTGAGGTCGGAGAAATTTAGACTGCCACGGGAAATGAGGATATATTGGATAGGGACAGAAATTAAGCCTTGCAACAGGTCACCTACGGACCCCTCAAAGAGTTATTGCAAGGGTTCTTAACGTGCAAAGAGCGTGGCACTCTCTTAACACGAGGCATCGGATTTAACGTCCCCATTCTGACCGGACGTTGCTGCAAATTTGTACATCCCGCACAGCCAAACGGACGCCCCACTTTGACGAGGGTTTTACCGCCGGTCGGAGGAAGACCAATGGTGACCATACTTCTATTCCCCAGTCACCCTTGGGGAAAAAGAAAACCTATACGTTTTATGTAAAAGGCCAAGGTCACTGTTATTAAAAATATGAAAAAAAATTGTTTCTGGATGGTAGCTTGAGTTTCTCTGGATTGGAATATTAAAATTGTACAGATGGCAGATATATGGAAGGAGAAGAAATATATTGATTTAAGGGTCAATGTGACAAAAGATCAAGGTCAACCCTTGAAATATTTTTTTTTTTATCAATAAATGTAAATCTTGGACAGCAGTGAGCAGTGCCAGATTTTTATAATAATATTTTAAGGTATTTTTATTTTTAACAAGAGATCTGTAAAACCATGGTTTGTATATATGAAATGAATATCTAAACTTAAATAATTTAAATTGGTTTGTGTTTTACAGTTATTTAAAGACTGGGACTAGTATAATAGTCCCAGTTAAAGATGAGAAATTTCTCTTTTATCTGAACACCACATAATATATTAAGTCTAGGTTAGTGTATGGAAGGTATATACTATGAAATTTAGAGCGAGGGCTTGCCCGAGCTCTTAATTTCATAGTATATACCTTTCCATACACTATCAATTTAGCACATATTTACAACTTGAGTAATCCTGTAATAAGTCTATTGATATGTTTTGGCTGACTAAGTGTAGCTCATTTACGTAGTTTTGTAAATCTACTCACTAGTATCATTGTAAAATATTGAATCCAGAATGAAAAGATGGTAGCTGCTGGTGTAAGTATGTTTATTGACATAAAGCGGTGTTTTTTTATACATGTACTTCTTCACATGGTAAGATGACAAAATAACTTGACTAATTAAATTGCAGTGGAAGCTTTACATTCTTGAAATTTTTTTTCAATTTCACATAAAACTAAAACTATAATAAATTTTACACATATAGATAGTTTGCAGTGGCGGATCCAAAAGGGGAGGGGATGGAAACGCCTTTTGTGATGATCAATGCTTTTGAATGAGGACATACAGTTGGACCCCTCCTTTATTTCGGGTTGGAACCCTTTTAAAAATGACTGGATCTGCCCTGGTATGTACCCATAGGTAGTCTAGTGGATAGTTTTCATGCATGAAATATTTGTCACTGGACATTAAGCAACCAATAATCAATCAATTCATAACGAAATAGATCAAATTGCTTTAATTTCCTTCACAAGGTTTCATGGTTCACTCTTTTTGTGTACAAAGTAATTGCATGGAAGATAAATGATTACAATTTTCAGATGGCGTTGTACTCGAATCAAGGTATAAAAATCATATTTGTTACTCTTTATTTAAATGAAAGAAACTTTTAATCGTCAAAACATTTTTAGATCCTAAGATTAAATAGCAGGATGTTAAAAAATCAATTTGAAAACTAATTACAAACTATTTAGTTTAATTTGGAACACAGCATTTATTTCAAAATAGCCAGTAGCATTTTTTTTTTTAATATCTTGATTACGATACAATGAAATCTTACCCTTGTGGTCATTCATGCGTAGTTACTTAGTACATGGAAAAAGTATGTACTATGAAAATTAGAAGGCAAATATAAGCAATTTGATTGGACGAGAAGTTGTAAGTATGTGCTAATTAGATTTAGTATATGATATTTAATCTTATATCTGTTTATTTGGAACAATAGAACTAATTCTTACTTGGAACAAGCTTGGTGTGAAGTGAGTAGTTTTAGAGGAAAATTTTAATAGCCTTTATGATCATGTGATCGACTGGTATAGTTTTTTGAACCTAGTATATTAGAAGAAGATTGTTCCTGCATTTATTCTTAGAAGATGTAAACCTATCAGGATTTTGAGGTATGTATATAGATAGTATCATAATTTAGATGTAGGTAATTATAATGAGAATATCAAATTGTTGAAACTATGAGACATATTGCATTATAATGACAAAGACATGATAGATAAAACATATTTATCATGATTTCTGTGCTAAATGATCACAAATTTTTGCAAATGATAAAATCGATATCCCACTAAATTTTTACTTGATATATTTCTCTTATACCTTGTGGATATTCATAATGTTGTAAACTTCCTTTATGGTATTTGGGAGGCATATCCATCCAGCATTTATCATCTGCATAATATTTTTAAAACCTCATAATTTATATGAACAAAAGGTTAAAAAGGAGATGTAGGTTAAATGTTAATGATCAAAAGACAGCAGTCCAACTACAAAAAAATGTAATTTATTCGTTGAAATGTCGAATATTTAAAAATCAATAATATATTTTATTAATCTGTAATAGACCAAATAAAGGACATTAACCAACCTAGCTACTTCTCAAGTTGATGCTTTTAGAGTTAGTTCCTGTTATGGTTTTAAGATAGTCTCCTTCACCTTCCAAGGGGCTTGACTCAATGTACAGTTTTATAAGAAATCTCAGTTGGAAATAAAAGTTTGTATGTAAATAATTCCTGAGAATCAAGTTTATGAATTTGATGAAAGTTTTACAGCATCATTTGATATAGGTTTTACTATTTCAGAGCTTTATGGGATGAAGGTCAAACTTCTATGGTTCTATAATTACAACATTTGTAAAATTCTTGTACATGTACCAATAAGCCAGCTCTAGGTAAGTTTATTTGTTATTGTTTTTTTTTTTTATTCTTTTAGGGGGAGGGGTGACTCTCAACTTTTGTAGTTGATTTTGCTTGTATTGTTTAATGCCAAACGTATACATATTTCTTTATTCATTTTTTACATGCATTTTGATAATGGTTATGCCCAAGAGGGTTGGATAATTTAAAAATGTTTGTAAACTGCAACAAATCATTATTGAATTCCATATACATTGAATAGCAGCATTTGTTTGTTGAAAGAGAGAAATTTAAATAATTGCCAGTTTTGAAGAGTAAGTCTATAAAATACAGGTATCTTCATTTTTATACTACCACATTTTTGCAGTCGTATAATGTTATGGCGTTGTCAGCGTCGTCAACGTCATCGTCCAAAGACATTTGGTTTCCAGACAATAACTTAAGTAAAGGTGTATGGATCTCTTTGAAATCGTAATCGTACCACAAGGTTCCATACCACAAGGTTCCATACCACAAAAGGAAGATTAGGGTTGATTTTGGGGGTAATGGTCCTTACTGTGTAGGAATTAGGGGCCAAAAACAAGCATTTTTCTTGTTTCATGGCAATAACTTGTGTATAAGTGTATGGATCTCTATGAAATTGTACCACAAGGTTCCATACCTCAAAAGGAAGGTTGGGATTGATTTTGGGTTATGGCCCTAACCATTAGGAAAAAAGGGGCCAAAAACAATACTTTTCTAATACTTTGTATACATTGCTTATTTCTTGACCAATTTCAATGGGGTTTAATTCAAAGTCTTGAATTCTTAGGGTTCTTTAATATGCTGAATCTAACTGTGTATTTAGAATTTAGATTTTGGGCCCGTTTTAAATTGGTCCACATTGTGGTCCAAAGGGTAAAAAATTTAACTTTGTTTGATTTCATCAAAAATTGAATTATTTGGGTTCCTTTATATGGTGAATCTAACGTGTATTTAGATTTTTAATTTTGGTATTTGTTTTCAAATTAGTCCACATTAAGGTCCAAAGGGTCCAAAATTAAACTTTGTTACTTGAATTGAAAGTTTCATAGTGGTTGTATTTAATTTTTTAACTAGGCTTACCCAAATATCAGTGGTTATACATGTACTTATTTAAATGCTTTGGCCAATATCATGATTTTTTTCCAAACTAATATTATAAGGCAGGTTCTTGGAGCCTCATGTTTAGGTTTTACTGTTTTTAGATTAAAACTTTTCCCTTTAGGGCAATTCTTTATTATCTGAGCAAAATTCTGTTACATAATTTTGTGAAGTACCTTTGTCAGGTTAAAATATTTTTCTACACAGCCAGTTACTCAAGTGTGAAGTGAGTAGATTTGAGTGAAAAGATTTTATTACCTGTATGATCATGTGATTTACAGGTTAGAATTTGGCTCCAAATTAGTTTGATCTTTACTTGGACAAAGACCTGTATTTTTTCCATTGAATTTTTTGGGGACATGAAATATGTTTAAAAGTTTATAAGGATTTTAAGGTATTATTTAGTTATTATTAATTGCTTCAATGTGATCTGTTTTGGATTTTAAACTTTCAGTTCCAGAAAATTACTTTTGAAGAATTGAATGATTTCACAAATTTTTCAAACAGAATTAGGTTGGATGTGAAACAAAATGATGACTTTACACCATTTCTTCAAGTTGATTGATTTACTAGAGATGTAAAACATCTTCCAAATGTCTGTGCATGTCTACAAAATTCACAAAAGTAGCATCATTTAGTTGTTACTGTAACCATATAAGATTCATGATTGATTGTTGGTTGCTAAATACCAGTGGCAAATATTTCATGCATGTTTAGGATGATCATGTAAGATTCATGTAACTTGACAAGGTATCGCTTCCAAATAATATCTACAACAAAAGGAAAAGAGGTCACATTCATGTATCTGTCTAAGGGACCATAAAAGTTTTACCAATTGAATTTGGGTGAAGTTTTTGTACTGGTTGGGCACAACCTACTGAATACATTTATGTTGAAAACCTTGTATTGTAGGATCATTTGACTAAATAAATATTGAAATGTGTTATGGTGAGGTTGAATCTTTCCCTCAGCAAGTAGATAGTTCTTAATATAACATTTTTCATTGACTTGTTTTAATATTTAATGTTTCTTTTCAGTTTTTGGATACTATGAACTTACAGTCATCTAAATTGGTATTCAGATGCATTTAGGAAAGCGAGACAGTATATCAACTCCATTATACAAACGTGTTGATTTTCCCCCGATGGTAGACCAAGTGTATACAGGTATAGTCAAATAGTTTATTTCAAAACTTATTCAAACTCTGTTTTTTTTTTACCTTCTGGATAACTAACAGGTTAATCCGATAATACATTGTACTATATATACATTAACAATAGATTCTAAGTTTCTCTGGTGATTAAAAAAAATATACCCAAATTATTTAATTCATTAATATTTGAGACAGGTAGCAACTGGATTAGTTTGTTTGCTGATGAATTTCTCCAATAATTCTTTTTAATATACTTTTCTCAGATTTGACTAACATTATATTTTGGACATTAAAGTATAAAGTGGTATTCATCTTCGATAGAGCTAGTGCTACAGTTTGTACATATATTATTTTCATTCAAAAGTTGAAATAAGTTTAAAAAAATTTGAATGTATGAAATTGTACTTTCTGTGGCTACTGAAATACAAGTCAGTTATACAGACATAAATTTTACCAAGGAGTTTATATATAAACTCCTTGATTTTCTTAATAAGAACCCTTTTTAAAATCTTATTATATGTAGTTTCCTTTACAGTATGGGAAATGATGAGAGTAAAATGGGTGATTGGCCCCAACCTGTTTATGGTTCATCATAACCATTTGGCAAACATGGTTGTGTTTACGCAACATATTTTATTCTGGTTACAGACAAATGTGTGCAACTGAAAAACTTTGAAGGCCTGGCAGGATTAAAATATATAAAAGTAAATTGCATTTTGTTTTTCAGAGAATTTACAAGACTATCCAAAAGAGTCTCATTTTAATGAATTGTTAAACCACAGAAACATAAAACCTACAGACACCTAGACTGTATAGTGATCATTACAAATATTAAAGGATCAGCTAGTTGCATTCATCAATGAGTTAGTGCTTAAGCTTTACAGCATTGAATAAGGTACCGGTATGTATTGGTTGAAATTTTTACATTTGCCCTAATCTTTTCCCATAGTAGTTTTAGTTGCTCTGTTTTATGCACTTACACACACATTTTTGGTGCAACATTAAAAGTGATGTCCTTTTCAAATAGTTTTGAAACTTTTGCATAGTTTACATGTTAAACTGTCTTGTAAAAGAATGTCGGAATCTTTGTTTATTTATCCTTAACATTAGTGGCTATATATCAAGTATTTCAAGCACTCTTTTCTAAGGACAGAAACAGTTATTCATTAATCTGAGCATAGAACTAATACTTTATATCATGGTAAGTAAATGTAATCACATGAGAAGAAAAAATAAGATGAAATTTTTTTGGCAATGTATGAAAAAGATGTACATATGTTTGTAAAAACATGTGTTCTTGGTAAATTGTAAAGATGATGCAGTCCATCATGCATTGCAACTCATTCACTTGATCAATGACCCAGGTAAAAAAATAGTATTATGTTAAACAATTCTATTTGTGGGAACATTAGTATGCTAAATTATGCATACCTGTATAAGGTAGTGTACCCGACCTATTGAGCCATGAATTAAAATGCTTTACCAAAGAGAGGCGAAAGATACCAAAGGGACATTCAAACTCATAAATTGAAAATAAACTGTCAACGCCATGGCTAAAAAAGAAAAAGCGTTGATCAATTTGAAAAAGTGAATTCAAACTGCAATTTGGTAAAACATTTTAGCAATTGATATTGTGAAAGGACAAATCCTTTTGAATAAGCTAACAAATCTGAACAGAGAGAAAGAATAGATTACTTGGTTTGACATTTTGAATAATACCAGTATTAATAAGGAGATGTGGTATGATTGCTATTGAGACGACTATCCACCGCAAGACCAAAACATAACGTTATAAACAGCCATAGGTCACATAACAATCACCTTGATCATACTTCAAATGATATTTACATGCAAAGAAATGTTTGATAGGTTAGTTTTACAGGATAATATTAATATTTGGTTGGATAATTGTATTCTTTTTGAAATAAATGTATTAGAAATAAGGTGAAATATGGCATTGATTAAAGGAGATGTACCAAAGAAAACATAACTGTCTTAGATTGAATAAACATTTTATAAAGAACTATAAATAATATAGAGCTTTAAGTTTCCATCCTTTCAAATATTAAAAAAAAATCTGATGTTTTAGAGGAACCCAACAAATGAGCAGAGAGCAGAACAGTATACAATGACCTTGAAGAGTAAGCAATGTGTACAATAAGACAGCTATCTCTGTGGTTACCAGAGAATGGTAAGAATCTCATCTATAGTTATACTTGGTGAGTATTCTTTTGTTGGTTAAAAATTATGCATCAGGATAATTTAATTTTTGGATTAGATCCTCATTATGAAAAAAGGGATGCAGGGTTTACATCAACAAGGCAGCGACCCAATGAAAATAAATAACCAAAGACATCTAGAGGTGCAACTATAGACTTAAGTGAAGTTGTAAATCATCCAAAGTCTAAAAGAGTTGTGAATAAAATAAACAGACTAACAAAGAACTTATATGAACACCAAATTCTGACAGGCACATGAGCATGTGGCAGGGTTAAACATGTTTTTTTTATATCTCAAAGCTCACCCTTAGTAATGAATTCTTGCATTTATTGAAAGCAAGCTCAAAGTTCTAGACCTGTTGATATGAAATCTTGTGCAATGCCTAAACCAAACTACAAAATTTCATGCAGAAATCTTTTTTTTTGAAGGGCTTCAAATTTTGAATTAGCTAATTTATGTTCTTTTAAAAAAAAACAGATGCAATTATCGAACAACAAACATTTTTGAAAATCCATGAGTTGCCGCCAACAGAAAAATGTCACTCTTATTATTTCATTTAACACTACCTAATTGGCATTTAAGATCATTTCAGTTGCTCTGGTAATTTTTTCAAATTTTTACAAGTGAATGGAAGTTGTTTTGATGAAGCGTACCTTTAATCAATGGGAGATAACTTTGACCACATGGATTGTAATTTTGAAAACTCAGTGGATACTTATATCTGTGATAAACATTAAGATTATCATTTCATTCTGACTAGTAAACTTTTTATTTCCATTTGTTTTTGGCATAGAAATTAATACTTTTCCTACAGTTAAGCAATTATTGCCTTTTTTATAAATGTTTTATCTTCTAATTTTTACTAAGTTGTGTCAAATATGTCAATTTTAAAATATTCTCAACCATTTTAATGTGTCAGTGAAATTGATTTTATTTTAATTTTACTTATTTTATCAATTGTATTTCAATAAATTTATTCAAGTGAGTTATTTCACATGTATTCTTTTTCTAATTTGTGGTTTTGTTTGAAACAAAATTTTATTTTAACCAATACATTATATTTCTTTTCTCAAATGTTCCTTTTGTTAGTATCTGTGGTATTCATAATTGATAACAAAGATAAAGAAATAAATTGTTTATATAACATTACCCTTTGCCTTGCTTACATCAACAAAAGATTTTTTTTTCATTTTCCACAAAAATAAGGCAATGATGTAGGATACCATTCTTCTAACAAAACACCACAGCATGGAGACCCACATCAGCACACTAAAATGTCAAATGTGTATCCGACATCTTAAAACAAATATGATTTTATAAATGTTCAAATACAAGAAGAATTTTCATTAAAAGGTTTTTATTCATTTCTACTCTGTAGAGACTATTTCACTAACACTGCACTTTGACTGATACACAAAGACAAACAAAATATTTATTGAAGTTGAATTGCACTAGTGACTAGTGACGACTTGGTTGAGGACATGGAAAGCACTTTGTCAATGTTGGTAGTTTTATGGGCTTTGACCTCTTGAGTCACAAAGAACCCTATGTTTGTTAGTTCCATTGAAATGTTCATTGCATTATCAATGATAAACATCTGATTGACTTTGACTGTAGATTTATTTTTAGGTTCTGCAGAGTATAAATGTTCAGTGCATTATCAATGATAAACATCTGATTGACTTTGACTGTAGATTTATTTTAGGTTCTGCAGAGTATAAATGTTCAGTGCATTATCAATGATAAACATCTGATTGACTTTGACTGTAGATTTATTTTAGGTTCTGCAGAGTATAAATGTTCAGTGCATTATCAATGATAAACATCTGGTTGACTTTGACTGTAGATTAATTTTAGGTTCTGCAGAGTATAAATGTTCAGTGCATTATCAATGATAAACATCTGATTGACTTTGGCTGTAGATTAATTTTAGGTTCTGCAGAGTATAAATGTTCAGTGCATTATCAATGATAAACATCTGATTGACTTTGACTGTAGATTTATTTTAGGTTCTGCAGAGTATAAATGTTCAGTGCATTATCAATGATAAACATCTGATTGACTTTGGCTGTAGATTTATTTTAGGTTCTGCAGAGTATAAATGTTCAGTGCATTATCAATGATAAACATCTGATTGACTTTGGCTGTAGATTAATTTTAGGTTCTGCAGAGTATAAATGTTCAGTGCATTATCAATGATAAACACCTGACTGACTTTGACTGTAGATTTATTTTTAGTTTCTGCAGAGTATAAATGTTCAGTGCATTATCAATGATAAACACCTGACTGACTTTGACTGTAGATTTATTTTTAGTTTCTGCAGAGTATAAATGTTCAGTGCATTATCAATGATAAACATCTGATTGACTTTGACTGTAGATTTATTTTAGTTTCTGCAGAGTATAAATGTTCATTGCATTATCAATGATAAACATCTGATTGACTTTGACTGTAGATTTATTTTAGGTTCTGCAGAGTATAAATGTTCATTGCATTATCAATGATAAACATCTGATTGACTTTGACTGTAGATTTATTTTAGGTTCTGCAGAGTATAAATGTTCAGTGCATTATCAATGATAAACATCTGATTGACTTTGACTGTAGATTTATTTTAGGTTCTGCAGAGTATAAATGTTCAGTGCATTATCAATGATAAACATCTGATTGACTTTGACTGTAGATTTATTTTAGGTTCTGCAGAGTATAAATGTTCATTGCATTATCAATGATAAACATCTGATTGACTTTGACTGTAGATTTATTTTAGGTTCTGCAGAGTATAAATGTTCAGTGCATTATCAATGATAAACATCTGATTGACTTTGACTGTAGATTTATTTTAGGTTCTGCAGAGTATAAATGTTCAGTGCATTATCAATGATAAACATCTGATTGACTTTGACTGTAGATTTATTTTAGGTTCTGCAGAGTATAAATGTTCAGTGCATTATCAATGATAAACATCTGACTGACTTTGACTGTAGATTTATTTTTAGTTTCTGCAGAGTATAAATGTTCATTGCATTATCAATGATAAACATCTGATTGACTTTGACTGTAGATTTATTTTTAGTTTCTGCAGAGTATAAATGTTCATTGCATTATCAATGATAAACATCTGACTGACTTTGACTGTAGATTTATTTTTAGTTTCTGCAGAGTATAAATGTTCAGTGCATTATCAATGATAAACATCTGACTGACTTTGACTGTAGATTTATTTTTAGTTTCTGCAGAGTATAAATGTTCAGTGCATTATCAATGATAAACATCTGACTGACTTTGACTGTAGATTTATTTTTAGGTTCTGCAGAGTATAAATGAGTTTGATCAAAACACAGCTTAACCTTTTCTAAGTGTTAAGAAGATTTGATATCAATATTTGATGAAGTTTTCACCATTTTTCACTATTGATAGCAAGGCTTAGGGTTTGTGCACCAGAATATACTTTTTTTCACAAGGAGATTGTCACTGTTCTCAACAAACATTAAAGAATCCAACAAATTTGTAAAGCTAAGCTTGAGGTTGATATGTTAGACACACTTAGGAGCGAAACCGTTTTTCTTTGAGTTTGAAATTGTTACAAAAATTACTTAATTATCTTTTGTATTTTAGCCAGCTTCCACTCGCTTTTTAAAAGTTTGAAAAATTCATTTAGAATATTTATCCCTAAATGAGGCATACGCTATGATTTAGACAAAAAATAACAGCATTTTGTTTTTTATAAACATTAATAAAAGTGGATTTTGAAGTAATAATTTGCTAGTTTGGATAAATTTTGTAAAAATGAACTCAAAACATTGCTAATATATTGTTGTTTTCCAAGACAATAATTCAACCTCATTTTGGTCTATATGCATGCAACATTTAATTCGACCCATAGTAGTAGATGGTTGCTCAGCTTGGTCAGATATCAAAAAGAAAGGAATGTCAAAATAAAAAATGAAACAAGGGAGCCACCACAAAGAACGATTATGCTGACTGATTTTGCCCACAAAAATTATTCTTTCACAGGTAAAACTAAAATGTTTCTGCTTCCACTTGAGTGCAAATATTTGAAAAGTATAAATCTTATATTGTATTTTGACAGCAGTTATATCGCTAAATTTTATGGAAAAATGAAGTAAAAAACTGTAATCATTTAAAAAAAAAAATATATTTAGATTTTGAAAGTTACTTCAAAGAATAGAAAATAAGGTTGGTTGATCCATTTTATACTTTTATGTGTAATGTTGTATATATATTTATATTTTATTTCAGAGTTCACCCACAGATGTTTAATTTATACTTTTGATTTTTGCAGATGCAGACAAGAGGATGTTACAGTCATAGACCTTGGATATGGCTCCGTTGTAGCAGACCAGGAAGAGTGGCATATAGTTTCCGTAACTCTATACAATAGTAACAAGATCACTCTACTCTGACCTTGTTAAAGGGCCTGTTTGATGGAAGTGACATCAACGTTCTCGAACACACTACTAATTTATAAATTTTATTTTTGTACAGATGCAGCCGAGAGGATGTTTCAGTCATAGACCTTGAATAATGCTCCGTTGTAGCAGACCAGGAAGAGTGGCATATAGTTTCCGTAACTCTATACAATAGTAACAAGATCACTCTACTCTGAGCTTGTTAAAGGGCCTGTTTGATGGAAGTGACATCAACGTTCTCGAACACACTACTAATTTATAAATTTTATTTTTGTACAGATGCAGACAAGAGGATGTTTCAGTCATAGACCTTGAATAATGCTCCGTTGTAGCAGACCAGGAAGAGTGGCATATAGTTTCCGTAACTCTATACAATAGTAACAAGATCACTCTACTCTGAGCTTGTTAAAGGGCCTATTTGATGGAAGTGACACCAACGTTCTCCAACACACTACTAATTTATAAATTTGTTTTTGTTGCAGATGCATATTTCAGTCATAGACCTTGAATATGGCTCTGTTGTAGCAGACTAGGAAGAGTTGCATATAGATTTCCGTATGTCCATATCTTTGATGGAAGTGACAAAAATTTTCTCTAACAAATCACTAATCTTTATTATTTATATCCATTTCAGAGTTCTTACAAAGATGGTATACAGTATTTATTATTTCAGATGGTCTATATGTGTGTTTTTGTTTGTCTTTAAGAAATATCATGTGGTATTAATGTCAATGGGATAAAACACAGAAGAAATCAACTTAAATACCTTTATTAAGTATCAACACCATTCTAATTATTTCATATATCTATGCTGATTGAATTCTTATCAGGGTAATAAAAAATAACTACATTGAACAGTATAAACAATCATGTTTAATAGCCATATGCAGAATGGGAACAGAATTTTTTTGAGTGAGAAATCATTGATTTCAGAAGTAACTGGTGTAATTTGAGACTAAACTCCCTGGAACACAAAATATATCCTACCTCACGAAATTTAACACATGAGACATCTTAATTTTCCCCTTTTTTCCATGAAGCAGCACACACAATTTAATCAAGTAGAAGGTATCCATGTCCTAGAACATCTGGGAATGGCTTATCTCTAATAGTATTTCCACAACTATCCTCAAGATTCAAACAGCCAGGTATAACGATCAACAGAGATAAACAAAAAAGGAAGATACCAAGGGGACACTCTTAAACCATGGGGGACAATAGTCTACGAAAGACTACACTGAAAACAAAAAATTGTACAGCACCAATGCAACCAAAGACCAGGGATGATCTCAGGCACCGAGCACCAACCCAACCAAATACAAGGGATGATCTCCAGCACCGCAGAAGTGTAGTAACTAGTAAGTATTTGATATGTTAACAATTTACAAATTGACAAGGTTAAATGCTTTTTTTTTCATTCATTTCTCCATTTATTCTAACAAAAATTGTCAAAATGCAACATTAATCTTTTGTATGTTTTTTCATTTCTTTCTACAAAATTTTTTACTTATTGGAAAATTTTTAACTATTAAAATGATAAGTAAATAATTTCTTGAATAAAACCAAAATTTGGAAATGTTAATTTACTTTAATTCATTAATATAAAAGAAATTTTCAAACCTTTTTCATGCATTAAATAATTGAATTATTAAATGTGTTAAATAATAGATTACAATTAACAAATTTCTATATTTTTTAAGTATATAAAGGTATGCAACTATGAATTTTTACATTTAAACTGTTCCAAAATTTAATAATGTACCTTTTTTTACAGAAAATATAAAGTAAAATAATGACAAATGATGACTGTCTTACTGCATGAAAACACTGATATCTTGAATGACAGTAGAGAAAAAAAAATATCACTCAATGAGAAGGGGAGGTAACTCATATGAAATGGGGATACCAATCTGAAGCGGTATTTCAACTAATTGATCCAATTGTGCTATAAATTTGTAAAGTAAATTACAGGGACACTATGCCAAGATAAAAGTCATGTATATTTTACCCTTAGGAAAGTTGAGGGGGTACAATGTTATACCAAGGGTATTTTAGTATGATATACTGCTTGAATGTGATACTATCTGAAATGAAATCAGTCCGCCTAGGTGAAAAAGCCTGCTGAACTATTTTATAGTAAAAAGTTGTTGCTTGTAAATTAAGATATATATTTGAAGTACTTAGTAATCGGAAAAATATGATAGGGTTCTGATTATTTGAATTTCCTACTTTTATTCTAAATATATATTTAGATCAAAATTTTAACCCAGTAACTTTTAAATGTGTATCAACCTTTGATGATTTTTATTTCTGAATTAGTTATAATTATATAAAAAGACTCATTTATGATTATAATAAATATTCACCATCAAAATTTTAATGATGTTTCTGAAAGATTATGATGAGTAATTTTCAATTGTAAAAGTTTTCATCTTTTAATTATAACAGTAGACAAATTATCATTTGATCCATGATAGCCAAGGATAGTATGCTTACTTTTTTATTCTGATAATTAAAAAAATATCAAGATGAATATGCCAATGTTTGAATATATATTTATACAAGTAGTAGTTCCTACATATTACATTGTTGTCAATGGGTTCTTGAATAAGTTTCATTTTATTTTAAAACATACCAAAAAGTATTTCCTTTTAATACATGTTCAGATTGAATTTATCAACGAAATTTTAATTTTTTGAGGTAGAACAGTAATTTTTAATGTGCAGTTCATGAGTACAATGTAGTTAGAATTTTGACCCCAAAAAAGAAACAATTCATGCATTCAATAGTGATGTATAGATAAAAATACTATAAAACTGGAAATTAAATGATTAAAATCAGGAAGCAGATTGATTTAATTTTATTACAACATACAAAAAAGTATTCCCCATTAATTTACAATTGAACTAAATTTTCTTCTGGAATGCAGTAAAATGATTTGTCCTTAAATTATGCATACATTAATATGCAACAACCTTGGAAGCAAAAATAGAGGTTGGAGATTAACCCAGGGTGGAACGCCCACTTATTTAACTTGTTAATTTATCACCAAAGTGATCAATGCAGAAATGGTGATAGTTGCAATGACTTTGGATGAGGTTTATTAAGTTGTAATACATTTCTAGGTATTTACAAAAGACTGTAGTTTGATCCAATGATCAACAGATATTCTTAAAACAGTTTTGAAAATTGTCTTGTTAGCTCAATATGTGCTTTTTATTAAAGGTAAAAAAGTACATGCAATTTTGTTTATATTGTACTACAATAAAAAGTTATCATTAAAATAAGAATTTCAGATCTATAATGAAACAATTTTCCTAATTTTTTTCTATTTTCAATACCGGTACATTATGATTGTCAAATTGGAGAATAACATAGTACTTGAAATTAAATTTTAAACTTGTGGTCAGGGGCATTCAAAGATTCATAGCTGAACATTTATCTTTATCTTAAAAGATTTTTTTGTAGACCAAGCAAATATCAAATTATCATTTCAGAAATACATTGAGTTTGGAGCGCTGCGTCTCTACTAACATTTAACATAGTTACTTTTTGGTGTTGCTTGCAGTAGGGTCTGTTATATCTTTGGTTTTTTCATTTGTTTTTTGGATGGTTTTATGGTTTTCAAGTATTCAGGATATGGTGTTCTGTATTCAAAGGAATCTTTATATGTAATTCTGAAATGAAATATATTTGATATTTTTACTGTCATTTATATAAAAAAAAGAAATGTTAGAGCATAAAACTGCTTTGAACTTTGAATCTGTACAATAGTTAAACTTTTCTAATTTTCAAAATTATGTTAATAGCAAATATCTTAATTTCTATTTGATATATTATGATGCATTGAAATGGAAAAATTAAACATATTTGTTTATTAAATTGAATTCAAGTATAGTGAAAATTATCCAAAAATTATATTTACTTTAGCATCTTCAAAATTATTTCAGAGTATTTGCTTCTTCAAAGCACTGATTGCTAACAGGGTAAACGTGAGGTTAAAGTAACATTTCAAAATTACGATCTAATGGGATGTATCTCTTATCTAAAATACAATCACTTAATGCTTTGACCAGAAGGAAGAACAGTTATTTTGATAATTTTCAATACCCCAAAACAACCTTCATTCTAAGTTATCTGAACTATCATCATCTCCCAGAGTTATTTCAAGAAATCAGTCCTAATATCATACAGTAGGAATATCTCTTTTTTGCTTCAAATATCTCAACCTTGGGTTAATTTTCAACTCTCACCTCCAACACTAGGCTTTCATTCAGACATTGAATGATTATTTCAATTTCATGAATTCATAATCTTGACCAATTCTCAATACAAGTCTATAAAAATTTATTTTGTCAAAAACTTAAATTTGTGGTTAACCTGAATCCACATAAAAATAGTAACCTAGGAATAATAATGGATCCACAGTATTCTCTTTTTGATAACAACATACTTGTAATCAAATTTCATCATCAAGATACAAATGTTGTATAATTTTTTATTTATTTCTTTGCTTTTTCTTTACCCAGCTGTAAACTAGTACTATTTAGTAAGGGAGATAACTTGCTTCACTTTTGATTTTATTATCAAATTCAAGATTCTAAAAATGAGTTTTGGGAACAGGCTATTTTTTTATGTCTTCTTTGTCCATTTGACATCAGATTTTACTAAAATCATTGTAATTTTATTCTGTTTAAAAAATACATAGTAACTATTTCATTTATAATTATCAGAACATAATTGAAAACTTGTTTTAATTTGACTTTTTCATTGCATTTAACAATTGCTCATCATGATTTGTAGACAAGATTTGTAAAGTTTGGACTTTGATCCTTTTTGAAACTTCATAACTTTAAAAAAAAAATATTTCCTGGCCAATCCAACAGAAATCTGAGGCCTTTACTTTTAATGGGATCCTACTTAAGCCCTCATTAGTTCAAAGTAGTTTCCCATTAGTTCATAGAAGTCCTTGAACTGCGTTCAACATAACAGGGATCCTTTTCTAGACTCTCAACAATTTTCAAGAATTGCATACAATCAGTTATATCAACCAAGCAATTTTAAATTCAAATTAGACCCTGTTCCAGACTATGGGGGTTTCAAAATCACATAATGACATTAAAGAAAACCTATTTTAGTTTTTACTTGTTTCCTCTCCCAATAGCATAAAAGAGCTGTTTCCTGTAAGTCTGTATATTGACTGCAGCTGGTTCCTTTTTGACTGTTATCCATTTTAGGAACCAGTGATTTCCAAGAGTTACCTCATAAAAGTCCATCTCTATTAATGTCAAGATATCAGTGATTTTCCGTCTTTTCCAACAGAAGTCATTGGAAGCAGTCTTATAAAAAACAAATTTTGACATCACCAATCAATATGCTATCAAACTTAATTTGGAAACAAAAACATTACTTTTATAATTGTAAATTTTGGAACTTTATAATTTTTCTTTAAGTATTATAGTTTAATAAACAAAATTATTGAAGTATCACGTGCAATTTGAATTTTGACAAATATTTTTTATTATAAAGAATCAGTCTTTTTATCATTTCTTTGGGTTCACAATTTTTCTTACTAAATTTTGTCCTAAATTTAAAGATTTCATACTACATAGTACCATTTTGCATTGTATTTGTATTTTTTATTTCAGTGTTTCTTGTACCACCAAACTTCACAGAAAGATTGCACACATGTTGAAGTTGTGATAGTATGGAATTGCTTGAGGAATTTCCCCATTTTCCAAACTTTGTGAACTTAATAACTTTTTATCAAAATTTACAAAGATGGTACCAATTTAGTGTGATCAACTCCTGCAGTTTTCAATCTAGAACTTTGAAACTTCACACAATGATTGCACAAATATTTAAGTTGTGTACTTGTTACTGTGGAATTGTTTGATAATTTTTCCCATTTTTCCCGACTTGGGAACTTTTTTTCATCTAAAAATTTCAAAAGAAGATAATTTTTGTTTTTTAACCCATATCTTTGGAACTTCACAGAGAGTTGCAAATCGATTGAGGTTGATCATCATCCCCAATTTTTACATTTAATATTTCTATATATTTAAATTTAGTATAGATATGAGAAGTAAACCTTAAAAGAAGGATATTTTATTAAACTATGCTTTAAAATATTAAAAAATGTTGGTGATTTATAGGTGTTAGGAATTACTATGCTGTCTTTTTTTTTTACATTTGTAATATCAGATGTCTGCTGACTAATATGAAAGTTATTATTTAGAGCTCTGTAAATAAAAAAAGTGTAAACATAGCTCTAAATAATACTTTTAATGGGAAAGAGAAATTGTGGGGTACCAAAACATTTGGTAAATTTTCAAAATACAAGTTACCTGTTTAAAAGTGCATCTGGTATTTTACAGTATTTTATGAATGAATTTAATAAATTATTTGTATTTTACATTGAGAATTAATCCAGCAGCCATGAATGGAAAAAGAAAATGTTGTGAGATGCTTTGGAACAATCTTTTGACAATTGTATATTTGAATAGATACAATGGAAAGGACATTTCATTAAATGGATAAAATGGATTCAGTGAACTGATCAACACAAAGACCTATGTTGAAAAGCATATAAAAGTAGCCATGGTAGCAGCTCCAAGGAAGATGGTTAAATAAATCTTCAATCAAGTCTGAGGCTTTACCAAGAAAATAATAAGGCAAGTTTAATTAATTCAAACAATTTCTATACATTCTGTAAATAATTTGATAAAAAGTGTATATTAAGACAACACACATCACCCTTCTAATCTTATGCATTCATAACTCCATTGACGAATTAATTTACTAGTTTATAATTTAAGACATCAGGTACATGAACAAGATTTTCTATTTAAATAACAATATTAATAAATCCTGAAATAGGAGTACAACTGCAAGGGGAGACTATTACAATGAACAGCAAGATTTTTTCATTCATTGTAAAATATGCAGATGATTTGTCTTTCTGAACAATAATAAACTAGATGATTTTGTTTAGTTGAAATTCAAATCATAAACTTACAAGACTTATTTTTTGTTTTTCCATCTTTTATATTAATTTTACAAACTGTTGTTGATGTTATACTATTGTGTACATGTAGTAAGAAATCAGAACAAAATTTAGTAAATGTCGAAGAAAGGGAATAGTAAAATATATAAATTGTCAATTTTAATATTTTAGGTTCTTTCTGTGAGATGTTTTCATGGTATGGGAATAAGACTTGGTGGTCTAATACAGCTTATATGTAGGTAGGTACCTGTATGTTGTTTTGAAAAAAATAAATGTATTATAAAAATTATTTGGAAATATTATGTGCTCTAGGTTTGAAAGTTTGGTCTGAAGTCTTATTCTTTCTTTTATCAGTAAAAACATGTGTGTTAATCTAAGGATCTAACTTGATTATTTAGTTTTTTAGGGTTGTTGGATTGCTGTCTAATCAATAAGTTTTCAACATCTATTACATGTATATAACCCATTTCTATATAATTTACATACAGTATACCAACAGTGATCCTTTTAAACAATTTTGGTATGACTTAGCATTTTATGTTTCAGGTTAGCATCACAGCTTGTCCGTAAGGATTGAGGCTGAGAATGGCCATTGGAGCTGACTTTTATGGTAAGAACCAATACATAGATTAATGAATTATTCAGCCAAGAGCATGTAAATTTCCTAGATTTTTATTATGCAGAGAAGTAGATCTTACATTTTATTTTTCTTAAATTATAACTGTATATATAATTTGGAAGGAGGTATCAAGATAAAAAAAAGGGAAATCAAAAATTAAACCGTTTTTTGAAAATCTTGATATCTGTTTTTAGGTGTCTAAAATTGATCCCATATATAAAATAAATGAGATGTGATATGATTGCCAATGAGATAACTATCACCCACAGACCAAATGACGTAGATGTAATCAACTAAAGGTCACTATGGCAACAATGAGCAAAACCTATACCTTACTGTTAACTATAAAAGTCGCCAACATGACAAAATGTGAAACAATTCAAACGAGAAAACTAAGTAGATATAGGAAGATGTGGTGTGAGTGCCAATGAGACAACTCTCCATCCAAATAACAATTTATAAAAGTAAACCATTATAGGTCAATGTACGGCCTTCAACACGGAGCCTTGGCTCACACGAACAACAAGCTATAAAGGGCCCCAAAAGTACTAGTGTAAAACCATTCAAACGGTAAAACCAACGGTCTAGTATATATAAAAACGAGAAACGAAAACACGTATAAATTACATAAACAAACGACAACTATTGTACATCAGATTCCTGACTTAGGACAGGTGCAAACATTTGCAGCGGATTAAACGTTTTAATGGTACCAAACCTTCTCCTTTTTCTGAAACAATAGTATAACATCACAACATAGAAAAACACACGATAAAACATCAATTGGAAGGCTTAACTCAATCAAAACGTAAATTAACACACTATGAACGAATAAATTCGATCTGTGATACCTGAAAGTAAATACATAGTTAATAAAATATTAGGGACAAACATTCAAGGCCAAAAAGCAAACAAACAAGTCCAAATAAAGCCATGGCAAAACACTACCATGAAATATTAAACCCTTAGAAAATAATCACTTTTGAAAAACCGGTTTTCATAATATATACAGGTAAATGAAAAATAACTTTGTCGTTTTAGGTATACTTTTCTGTCTATATAAAATCTTCCAATAATTAGGAATACCAAGAAAGGTCTGTCATATAAATACCTAATTTAACACTAGATACATAAGGGTAAATATCAACAATAAAACTTCCTGTACAGATTAAAGGAGAATAATCTTGATGTTAATACAAATGTAGTACGAAGAAGTGAAAATTAGTAGATATTCCAAATAATCAAAGCTGGTATACAGACAAGATCCATATTAATATAAAATAACAAAAAAGTATTAAAAATAGTATCAACAGGTCGAATTAAGGCCTGATTTATGATGAAACAATGAAATAATAACAAATATGTTAGACATCAACCAACTTCTTGTTTGTCATCCTGGTAGTTTAAAATTTATGTCAACACATCACTTTAAAACAAAGTAAAAGAAATGTTATATGCATCATAAGTGTAATGCACAGTTAAATATTCCTTTGCAATAAATATTGTTTTGACAGATATGTTTAAGAATGTATATTTCTTTTTCAGGTAACTTTAACTGTGGCTGCATAAAATTATTGTGCGATATAACTGAAACAGTAAAGAATGTAATTCAGACAATTTTTGTGTATGTTTGAAAAAATGTTTATAATTTTTTACAAAAAAAATAATGTGTAAAGATACTCCATTTTCAACATGATTGGAAGTTGTAGGCTAACTTGATAGTTCAGATCCTATTCATTATTTTTTCCCTGTGACTAGATTTAATTGATACTTTGAAAATGAAGGGAAATGGACAAATTTACAATTTTACTTGTTGCCCTACTTAAGATATCTTAATAATGGTCCATGTGTTAGTCAAAACATTTCCAGTAGGTTAAGAATGGAGAATCTAAAAAAAAAAAAAGAAGAACAAAAAAAAATATAAAAAAAAATTTAAAAAAAATGTTATTTTATTGAAATGTATTTTTGGGTTTCCTGAATTGTTAGATATATATATTTTTTCCAACTTTTATAATTTTAGCAGTGTTTTAGCTAAAAAATAAAGATTATTTCACAAGAAGCATAGTAAAGAAACATCTTGGTGAAAAAACGATTGATTGATTTTTGGTGTTAAATGCCACTTTTAGCAAGATTGGTGGCCATTTTTTTTTTATAGGTTGAGGAAGTCGGAGTAATGGGAGAGAACCACCAAGGCCCCTAGGTGAAAATTGATATACTAAATATGTTATTAAAATGTTTTGGATTTTTTATATCAAATTATTTTTTAAATTTAGTTATACCATTTTTGTATTTTTGTTAAATATAGCAATGATGTGGAGTCCCAACAGGGTGAAATTTAGGGCAAAGGGAGGCAATTTATTATACCCCTGTTGAACTCCTCATTCTTGAAATTTCCTCAATGTTAGGGAATGTATAACTTTATTTACTTGAATGTCACATTTGTATAAGTTTTTGCATTAATATCAGATGTATACTAGCTAATATTGACTGTTATTTAGAGCTCTGTGAATAAAAAATGTAAACAGAGCTCTAGATAATAGATATGAAGGGTAGGAGAAATCATGTTTGACTTCCGGTAGAAGTGATTTGGTGAAATTTTCAAAATAGGTGATTAATTGAAAGTGCATCTGATATTTTTTATATATATAACTTTATTTCTATAAACAAATGGACCAAAAAATATAGATTGACAATAAGATAATGATGACAGCCACCCTGGCCGCCAGGAGAGCAGCTCCAAGGAAGATGGTCAATTAAATCTTCAACCAAGTTTGAGGCCTTACCATGAAAAATAAGAAGGCAAGTTTATTTAAGCCAAACAATTTCTAGACATCTTTCCAGAAATATTTGATAAAAAGTGCATATTAAGACAACAAACAACATCCTCCTTATCTTCTGCATGAAAAACAACTTTGAAGAATTTATTTACCAGTCTAATATTTTGAGATACCAGGTACATTAAGGATGTTCACTTGGCATGTTTTGGAATTTTTGTCAGATTTTCAGAATCCTCTGGTTTTATCCATTTGAATGCATTAAAAATTTTGCCCACTAACCCCTATTTTTCTTTTTAAAATCTTTTACATGTATAATTATAAGCCATCTGTAAAAGTCGTAAAAGTCTTATAAAATCTTTATTTTTAATAGTTTTGTGAACTTAAACTTGTCAATGATAAAGCTATGAAAAATCAAGAGAGAACATTTTCCGCCAAAATTTCAATGGCTAATATCTCGAAAACAAGCACACTGACCTATATTTTTTTTCCGCTCATTTGGTTCCTTTACTAATCCACTATCAATATATACTGGTGTCATGAAACGCTTGTTATTTTGAAACTGAGTAGCGAACTTCCTTAACAAGAATTTCTTTTACAAAAACAATAGCAAATCCTGAGATAGGAATTAAATTTCAAGGGGAGACTAGTACAATTAACTGCAAGATTTGTTCATTCAATGGGAGACAACTCATTGTAAAATATTCAAATTAGTTGTGTGCAGTTGAAATTCAAATCATAAACCTTTGACTATATTTTTGTTTTTCAATCTTTTATGTAAATTTTACAAAATGGTGTTGATGTTATACTATTGGTACATGAAGTAAGAAATCAGAACAATTTTAAAGTAATTTTAGGTTGACAAATAGATTTGTAAAATAAATATATATATTAATTTCTTTTTAGGTACTTTCTGTGACATGTTTTCATGGTGTGGGAAAAAGACTTGGTGGTCTAATACAGCTAATATGAAGGTAGGTACCAGTATGTTAATCCTGTTTTGAAAAAAAAAATGTATTAATAAGATTATTTCGAAATAAATACAGACTAAGCTTAAAGGTTTATAAGAGTTTGGTCAGAAGTATACTTTTATTTTATCAGTACCATTATGAGTAAAGGACACGGTTCACTTGACAAAATATGGCCTTGAATTTCAACTTTTATCATAAAATATCAAAAAGGCCCCAATCTGGTTCTTAAATGGATATATTTCAAGAGCCTTAATGCTAAATAAAATAAATCTCTTCTTAATAATACATTGTAGACTCCATGATTAGATCATTTTGGAGATATTATCAAAATGCTATGATTTTGTGCATTTTTTGGACCTAAAAGCTTTAAGATTACCTTGGCTGCAACCTATGATCCAAAATTTTAGTAATCAAAAGGTGCCAAGGGTAATATTTAAATTACAAGACACAAAACATTTCTGAATCAGGGAAAATGAATTATGCTAAAAGCTGTTATGAATTGTGGAAAAATTGGACCTTAACTGACATTATAACACAAGTAATACATAATCAAGGGGTCATAACTTCGTAATTTATATTGTGAGGTGCCAAAATGACGTTATTTTGTATTAATGATTCCACAACAATTTTTATGTCAAATTTGTAGTATTTGGGCCCGATTTAAAAAACATTAAAATCTTAGGGCCAATTTTAGCCCTTTTTGAACTTACCCCTACAAGGATCTGAATTGATTACATTAAAGTTTGTTGGGTTGTTGGATTGATGTCTAATCGATATGTTCTCAAAACCTATCACACATATATAACCCATTTCTATATAATATAGATACAGTATACCAAAAGTGATTCTTTAAAACAATTTTGAATGACTAATTTTATATTTCAGGTTAGCACCACAGCTTGTCTGTAAGGATTGAGGCTGGGAAGGGCCATTGGAGCTAAATTTTATGGTAAGAACTAAAAAATAAGATTGATGAACTGTTCATCTAAGAGCATGTAAATGTCCTATGGTTTTTATTATGTACATATGTATATCTTACATTTTAATGTTTTTCTAAATTAATAGTTTTATGTATAATCTGGAATGGGTAGCAAGATAAATAAGGGAAGTCAAAATTTATAATTTCAGAAATCTTGTTTTCTCTGTTTTTTGTTATCTTAAGTTGTCCCAGTATATAAAAATAAGGAGATGTGGTATGATTGCCAACTACACAACTATCAATAAGAGACCAAATGATGTAGATGTAAGCAACTTAAGGTCACCGTAGGACCCTCAGCAATGAGCAAAACCTAGACTACTGTAAATTCAGAAATTATTGCGAGGATTTTATTAATGCAAATAATGCGACTGGTAGAATATCACAATAATAAGAACTCATATTCTTATATCTGATGCATAACTTTGTATGCAGATTTTCCTGAAATCGCATTAATTAATCTTGCATATTTGTCCATTCTTCAAAAATCGCAAGAATAAATGCATGCAATAATTTCTGAATTTACAGTACCAGTATATAGTAAGCTATAAAAGGCCCTGACATTACAAAATGTGAAACAATTTCAAACAAGAAAACCAACGCATTGATTTATGAAAAAAAAGAAACGAACAAATAAACATGACACACATCAAGCATTGATTAGTTTTTCATCCTTATTTGCTAATAAAGACTGATAGTTTAAAATTTATGGCAACAAATTACTTAAACAAAGTAATAGAAATGTTATTTGCTTCATAATTGTATTAAATATTGTTTAAATTTTTATAGTTTTGACCATATGTTTTGACAGATATGTTTAAGAATGTTTATTTATGTTTAAGAATGTATATTTCTTTTTCAGGAAAATTTAACTGTGGCTGCAGCATAAAATGATTATGTGATAGAACTATAAACAGTAAAGAATGTAATTCAGACAATTTTTGTGTATGTTTGAGAAAATGTATTTTTTTACAAAAAAAAAAAAAAAATTATGTAAAGATTCTCCATTTTCAACAAGATTGGAAGTTGTAGGTTAACTTATATATCGAAATTTCAAAATTTCTTTCTTTTTTTCATTAAAACCTATGGCTATATTCTGGTATCTCTACTTATGTCAATTATTGCCTTGACACTTTTTTTGTCATGCTTATGAATACTGATCTTATTCATTAATTTTTTCCCCTGTGACTCATTTTCATTTGTACTTTGAAAATGAAGTGAAACAGACCAATTTTACAATTTTACTTGTAAAACTACTTTAGATATCTTAATAATGATCTTTGTCTAGTCAATGTCTAGTCAAAATGCTTCCAGTAGGTTTAGAATGGAGAATCTTAAAAAAAAAAAAAAAGAAAAAAAATTATTTTATTGAAATGTGTTTTTGGGGTTTCCTAAATTGTAAGATATATATTTTTCTATATATATATAACTTTTTGTTATTTTTAGCTGAGTTTTTAGCTAAAAAAATAAAGATTATTTCACAAGAAGCATAGTAAAGGAACATCTTGGTGAAAAAGATTCATTGATTGATTTTTGTTGTGAAATGCACTTTCAGCCGATTTGTTATATCTTGGTGGCCATTTTTTTTTTATTGGTTGAGGAAGTCAGAGTAACGGGATAGAACCACCAACTTTTCCCCTAAAACTGACAATCCTAGTCAATTAAGATTTGAGTCGAACACACCTACCACATGCTGGGTTTGAATTTTCAACCTCAGTTTGACAGCCTAGTAATATAATAGTTTGAACTACTTAGACCACTCTGCCACCAAGGCCCCGAGGTGAAAATTGAAATACTAAAGTTTCTGATATGTGTTGTATTTTTTATATTAAATTATTTTTTGATTTTAATTTTACTATATATTTTGTTTTTTTTGTTAAATTTAGGAAGGATGTGGAGTCTCAACAGGGTGAAATTTTCAGGTCAAAGGGAGGTAATACCCCTGTTTAACTCCTCATACTTGAAATTTCCTCAGTGTTAGGGAATATAACTATTTTTTTTCTTTAATATTCACTTTTGTACAAGTTTTCTTTAAATATCAGATGTATACTAGCTAAAATTGACTATTATTTAGAGTTCTGTAAATAAAAAAAATGTAAACAGAGCTCTAGATAATAGATTTTGAGGGTGGGAGAAATCATGGGTCACTACAATTGATTAGGTGAAATTTTCAAATAATTGGTGATTTGTTAAAAGTGCATCTGATATTTTTTTTATATATTATTTTATTTCTATAAGCAAATGGACAATAAGATAATGAGGGCATGAACCTCCTTGGCACCCAGGAGACAGCCCAAGGAAGACAGTCAATTAAATCTTCAACCAAGTCTGAGGCCTTACCATAAAAAATCTGTGGTGAGTTTAAATGTTCCACAAAATTAGTTTGATTTTGAGGATATCTACATCAGTGCATAACTGTTTCTATAACACAACTGTAATCATTTGTATTAGATGTATTTTCTACCTTTGGTATCAAGTTTACATATTGAAGATGATAATATATAACAAATTTATAAGAAATAAATCAAAGCATAATTTTATTAGATTTCTTAGGAATAGATTGATCTTTAAAACAATTTATTATTTATTTCAGGTTGTTGAAATTACAATGTTTTCATGGTGTTGGGAGTAAGACTTGGATATCAGATATTGTTAACATGTTGGTAGGTATTCAAGCTTTTTTTAATAATTTTAATAGTATTTGAGATCAATTTTTCAAAGGTTTTAAATACTATACAATCTGATGAAATACAAGTTTATTTTTCTATTGCAAATTTAAATCCATCAGTTTGATTCTGAATACCAAATATTTTTTCGCAATTTTTTGTTTTATCCTAGTCCTTTTTTTTAATTCATTATGATGTACAGATTATTTTTTAAAGTTGAGAATAACTGACCAACTTTGTATTACAGATTAGCATCACAGCATTTCCATGGGGTTACTTGCTGGGATAATAATAAGAGCTGTGTTAAGGTGAGAATTTATTCATCAACATACAATTTAAATTTATTTATGTTAACTAATTGTGAATGCCCCTAGGTATCTATATATCTATCCAAAATATACTTCAATGTAAAATGTACCTTTACTTTAGAAGTGTATCCATATTCAGTGATTTTTTGTCTTGCTTGTCATTTGTAGTGATTAAGATGATAACACAATGTTGACTGCTGTACCCCTATTTTTGACATTTTGACCTATTGTGTCTGTTTTTTTTGTTCGCGCATCGTTGTCAATATAATGGAATTTGATGCGACTGTCATACAAGCGAGAGGTTTAGCTAGCTATAAAACCAGGTTCAATCCACCATTTTCTACATACGAAAATGCCTGTACCAAGTCAGGAATATGACAGTTGTTATCCATTCGTTTGATGTGTTTGAGCTTTTGATATTGCCATTTGATTAGGAACTTTCCTTTTTATACGACTGCAAAAAAATTTTTGGGATCGTATAATGGTATGATGTTGTCATCGTCTGCGTCCTTGTCCGAAGACACATTGGTTTCCAGACAATAACTTTAGTTTAAGTCAATGGATCTCTAGGAAATTTTTTAAGAAGGTTCATTACCACAAAAGGAAGGTTGGGATTGATTTTGGGGATGATGGTCCCAACCGTTTAGGAAATAAGGGGCCCAAAAGGGGCCAAAAACAAGCATTTTTCTAGTTTCAGGATAATAACTTGTGTATAAGTATTTTGATTGCTCTGAAATTGTACCACAATGTTTAATACCACAAGTAGAAGGTTGGGATTCATTTAATGGGTTATGGGGCCAACAGTTTAGGAATTAAGGGCCAAAAAGGGGCCAAAAACAACATTTTTTGTAGTTTCCGGACAATAACTTGTGTGTAAGTGTATGGATCTCTCTGACATTGTACCACAAGGTTCCATATCACAAAGGGAAGGCTGGAGTTAAGTTTGGGGATAATTGCGTTAAACTTGTAGGAATTAGGGGGCAAAAAAGGGTAAAAACAAGCATTTTTTTAGTTTCCAGACAATAACTTGTGTTTAAGTGTATGGATCTCTCTGAAATTGTACTACAAGGTTCCATACTACAAAGGGAAGGATGGGATTGATTCTTGGGGTAATTGCTCGAGGGGGGTTTCCAAAAGTTTGGGGGGGATTTTTTTTCCAATTTTTTTAAGGAATTCATATTTTTTTTCAAAAATTTTCAAATTTCAAATTTTTGAAAAGTTTAAAGAAGAAATCTTTAATTGTCAGTATTGCGCAATAGATTTGTAAGATCTTTGACCACATTTATTTTGTGTCAGAAACCTTTATTATGTCAAAAATTTGATCACAATCAAAATTCAGACAGTATCAAGTTTGAATATCGTATCCAAATTTGCCCCAACTGTTCAGGGTTCGACCACTGCGGTCGTATCAGGCTGCGCTCAGCGAAGCATTTTATTGAATTTTCTTTGGAGTTCAGTATTTTTGTGATTTTACTTTTTTGATAAATGTTGTAACCTATCAGCAGGTACTGAATAAGAGAGGTAAAATGGGAGATAATCTTACATTTTATTGTTAGGATCAAACCAGAGCTATCATAAAAAGATGTATGATAACTGCCTTTAATTTAAGAATGAATGCTTCTTTTGTAATTTTATTGGGGTGTAAAAGTGTTGACGAAGCACATTTTGTTTAAAGCGCTTCCACACTTCATTCTAAAAATGAGTGCACAATCAACATTTTTACACCCCAATAGAATTACAAAAAGAAGCATTCATTTCTTATAATTACATTTTTATGCTAATAAGACCCAAAAAAAAGTTTTATCAAGTTTTTCTTTTATTTACCTTGCACTTTTCTGTGGTAGCATGTGTCAACACCAATGTAACATTTCATTTTGATATGAAAGTTAAATTTTTAATGATGCGCTATTGTTGTTAGCCAATCAAACTAAGGGATTCTCATGAAACATTCATGTAATGTAATTATTCAGTCTTGAATTTTTTGTAACAGATTTCAAAGAATTTATTCCTATATTTTGTCATGAAAATATTTTTTTGAGTAAGCGTCAATAAAAGAACCAAATAAGAAAGTAGACATTAATTTTGTGTTTCTATTATGTGAGTACTTGTATATGGATGGTAGAGTTTATCAATTTATCAGCAGTTTCTACATTTGTTAATTTCAAATTATTGTTCAGGTATTTGAGGTCAGTTGTAGTGAAGTCCCTAAATTTAACATTGGTCCATTGATATTTTTTTTAAATAGCTGCACATTTTTAATAATATATATTTTGAAGTTAAAGAGTTTTTACATACACAGATATCTGGTTTTTTTAATTAAAAATTGCCCTTAAATTTTATCATATACCCTTAAGATTATTTTGATATTAAGAATTAGCTATTAAATCATAACTTTATTTCTTTTCAGTTGAAAGAGTTACTGTTGCTGCCTTGTATGATAAAATCCTCAGACAATAATCCTGCAAACCATCGTATGAACTGTTGCTATCTTTTGAATAGAATTCGTAGACAGTAGTGTTGTTAGCAGAAGAATGAATTGTTAATAAATTTTATTTTATTGCTGTATTGAGTAATCCAAGTTATAAATATTTTTACCATTTTACTTGCCTTTGATTATTGTTTTGTGATTGATGAAAATAAAACTGTGAAATTATTGTTATTTGAGGGTCCCAAAGGTATGCCATATGGTTTCACAAAGTACCCATAAGACTTACATCAGTTTACATATATTTTTTAAGTTATGTATGTGTTAGTCTTACAAGTGCTTTGTGAAATGAATTTTCCTGTTACAAACCAATAAAGTAGGACTTTGATGGCCAAACACTAAAGAGAATATAAAACAAATCCCCTGTTAAACATTTATAGTACTGAGTTTTTGACTCCAAATAAAAAAAATTGGCTATTTGGTTGTGTTTGACTCCACTTTCTGTACATTTATGCAAATAAATGGCTGTCAGTTTTATTTATTGGTTTTGTTTATATATTATAATTGCATCATTCAGCATCTGAGGCCACTCAAGTGAAAATAATTACACAGTTTTTGTAGTTTCTTTTATTTTTTTCATTTTATGCGATTGTTTTTTTAAATTTTCTCATACATCATAATTTATATTTTGAGGAATTTTTTAAGGTTCGTCTTTTGAGGATTGTACTCAACTTCTTAAGAATTATTTACCCCACCCAAGATTACTCGGGAACCTGTAAAATTATTTTTACCTTGATTATGATGGATGGCTGTTTAATGTCCAGTGGCAAATTAAATGAAGATTAAGGATGAAAACATATGAATACGATATGAATATAGACCCTGCTTTGTACTAGATCAGCACTTTGAGCTGGATTTTTAATGTGCTAGTTCTCAATGTAACAGTCCACAGGAAGACATTTCACCCTACCTGGACACATCATTCTGACTACGAGCTGAAGAATCCTCGCTCTTACTCCTAAATGCAGCATGATTTGCAGAGGAGAATCAAATACCAATTTTTAATTCTTTGGTTTGACCCAGCCGGGGGTCAAATCCCTTTCTGCCCTCGAGGCTAGCATGAAATGGGCTGTTGGAGAAGATTTGTCTGTCTGTTTGTCCATCATCACCTCTCATCCACAGCTTATATACTGTTGGTAGATTTTCATTGAACTTTCAGATTATCTTCTGTAACTAATGGCAGTGTGTATTTTATTTTTTTATAATGAAATTTTGGGGTTCCCAATTGAAATGAATGGACCTTCTAAATATTTTTATTAACTTGGGAAGCATCTCATACAACAATTTCATCATGTGAAGGATAGATTGGTTTGAATATTTTTATTGTGTTTTATTCTGCTTTTAATCTTGTTTTTAGTAGTTGGATCTCATTATGACAAAATTTTCATAACATTAACAAGAATTCTCAATATATTCTACTTTAAGATACTAGTATATTACCAATTTAGCTTATAAGTAAATTTTATAAGGTTTTGCTATAACAAGATTTGTGTTTTATCTGGTTTTATATTATTTTAGTGGTTTTATATGATTTTATATGTTTTATTGTCAAATCTTGTTATACCAAGCCTTAATATGATTAAGTTTGTGGGGAAATTAATAAATTTTGCTTTTACATGCAATAAAAATATTTATTTACGTAATGAGATCTGACATTTTTATGCTTTTAACTCTTTTTTAAATTCATAAATTTTCTATTTTATCCTTTAACTATTGATGCAGTCCTTGAAGATTGACCAAATTACAAGATTTATGGATGCAAATTCTGAATCTACTCTTAACTAAATCTATTTCATATCAGCTGAACCAGCCTATCCTTCAATATGAGTAATAAAATGGAAGAAATGGAAAAATCCATTCTTCAATTAGAGAACCTTTAGAAGTGAACAAAAATGGTACACAATGTCAACGCATACTGAAGATTATTTGAAAGTTTAAGAAAAGTCCATTTAATCTTATAATTGTGAGTTAAAGTTGTAGATGGACGGGCAAACAGATGATACACTTGCCCACTATAGCACATTCCCTAATGGATAAATCAGACTGTGAAATAATAACTGAATACTAGTTATCTCCCTTCCTGGGTTCCCTAAAATGAAAAACAAAGTATACTACTTAATTTTAAAAAATAACTTTGCTTAGAAAATATATTTTAAAACAGCTTGGGGTTAAAAATGTGGAATAAAATGTAAACGATTTCCTTGGTGATCTAAGCATTTTTGCCTAGATCAAGATATTTAGTTTATTTTAATTACCCAGTTAATAAGTTGAGTACATCTCAAACATTAATTTGATTCGTTTAATTTTTTATATTTTTATATTGTATTTTTTACCATAGTTTTCCTTTGTATAAGAATTGTAATGTTTTTGAATGTCCTTTTTAAAAGTTGAGACAAACTGAAGATTCTTTTTTTTTATCGAAATTCTATGTTTTTTTTTATAAGTTTGGTAAGCAATGGAAAGCCTCAAGTTTATATATTAAACACACAATAGTTAATTGAATAGGAACAAATGATAACAAAATTTCATACATGTGTCTCAAAACATCCATGATTTTCTAAAACAACCAGTCTTAGAACTGGTATCCAGGAAGTTATAAAGAATCCTCAGTAATGTCATTTATTTTGTATTATTGTAATATTTTGCTAATGATACCAAACCCATGATGCAGATCCTTTTCCTCCTTTTTATTGTAAAGATAATGTACAACCATGGCCAAAAGCATATCACTAGTTACAATTTGTTTGATATTTATACACACCTAATGAAGCAGATTGTGTTTGGTTTCATTTGGGTATTTTGTATCATGATGTAAGATAATAATAAAATTAATTGGTAAATAAAATTTATTTGAGAAAACCTATCTTACATTTAATTTAAATCTGGATGACAAATGAAGGGGGAAGAGATTTCTGTGGTCAAGGGTATGATACAGACCATGTATATCTCCATCACTTGGTGTGTATGATCATTCTTTAAATTTTTAGAAATGATCATGAAACTTCTTGGCTAGTTTGAACAAGACTTGGGATGTTAATACTGTGGATTCATTATTATTTGTTGGATATCAATTTTCGAGGATTTCCTGGGTATTGGTAAACCAACTAATTTAAATGTTCAACGAAATAAAAATTTTTTAAAGACTTGTATGCAGACTGGCAGTGCCACAAAATCAAATATCCATAAAAGCAAATATTTCCTCAATCCACGAAAATTGGTATCCATGAAAATAAATGAGTCAACAATGCCTTACAGAATTGTACATTGGACTAGCTGATTACCAGCTTAGCAGCCAATGCTTTAAATAGATCAAGAATGCTAAAATCATCTAATTTATTGTAGTCTTGCCTGTCACATGCAAAACATAGGGCCGCGGAGGCGTCTTTGTAGAAAAGCTGGAAAATCTATATCTGGTATGCAGATGACTTATGGTTGGCGTTTTTTCATCTTGCATATGACCAATGTCGACTTTATTTTTAACATTCAATAACCATTTAAAAAAAGTATAGTTTTTTCCATGACAACTGTATTTGGTATATAGATTCATTGCAATATATATATATGTCCTTCAGACAGGGATCACATGACCTGTGGCGTCATGTGATGGTTCAGCGATAAATGTTCAGTTTCGGATTAAGTATTAGTTTCTCCAAAACTTCAACTATATTCAATAGATAGAAAGATTGTAAAGTGAACATGTCTGTCTGATGAGGTACATCTGACCTTGACCTTATTTTCATGTTTTTGGGTTGGCATGATAAGGTCCCAAACATAGAGTGAAAAATGATTGTAAAGTGTAAGTTTCCATCTGATAGGGTTTATCTGAAATTGACTTTAATTTCATGGATCATTGATAGTGTTAATTTTCTGTTATAACTGTATTAAAATCTTGGTCTTAAAGACTTTCAACTTAGAATTCAATTATCAGTTACACAGGCAGGACAATTCAGTTTGTGCACTCCTATCCACATCATAAAGGCAATTGGGACAAATTTTTGGTCACATAGTTCTTCTTTGAGCACCTATTAAACATTCGGCAAATGACAACTGGAATATAATCTACACATGGCTGTAACTGCAAAAAATGTACAAGTTTGTCTCTCTTGCAATGCTTATGGTATTATTCTTAAAGAATCCTTAGGTATTTTTGTTGTGTCTACATTATTTTGTCATGGAAGCTGAAGCGTCGTCAACAGTTAGGTTTAGTCTGAGGTTAAAGTTTTTTAAGACATCAAATATTTTGTCAAACCTTCGTCAAATTGTATGAAACTTTAGCAATTAAGGTAGATAAGGAGTCTAAATTAAAATCAATAGAATTTTTTGATAATTTGCCAAAAAGTAGTTTATATCTGGCTTTTTTTTTCATGCTACAGCCAGAGAAAATGTTTGATTTTTTTTCAGTTTACAGTATTTTACTGATAGATGGACTTAGTTCATTTTAGTTAACATTTACATATATTCTGGGATTATATTTTTTGGACATCAATTTCTTTTTTATGAATCCTCATTAAAATTTAAAAAAGCAAGGGGAGGAGGGGGGATTTTGTTTGTAAATTCAAGTCAATACTTTGTATGTTAAGATGAATAGCAGGGGCTGGGGTATAATTTTTTAGCTTTGCTTGCTATTACCTCTGGTATGACATTGTTGGTGTTGAGTTATTCAAAGCTTCATATTTTTATGATAGAAGTAGCCAATAATACACTTTTTTTTAAAGATTACGACAACAGACAACACTTACAGTCTGCAACGACGGACATCAAATGATGGCAATAGATCACCTGGCCCAAATTCTCCTTGTCAAAATGAACCAGTAAGCAAAGTCAATCTGAATGTTCCATAAGGAATTTAGATTAAAATTTGTATCCCTGGATATGATCCATAAAAACATGGCCGCTGTTGCAAAAAAGTTATCATATATGTAAATTGCCATTTTTGGCATATTTTAAAAAATTAAAACAGTTAGAACAAAACTGACTGGATAAAAAGAATCAACAGGTCAAGTTCTATCTACCATGAAATTTTCAGTAAAATTAGACAACACTATTTCGAGTTATAATACCTCACACAACAAAGTTGCATAGGGTAAAATGTTTTTGACCCGTCAGTCTGTCCGTCCGTTCGTCAGTCCTGTTCTTTTCATCACAACTCCTCTGAAACCACACAACAGAATTTCATGATACTTTGTAGTAAATAAGGACATACTATGTAGATGTGCATATCGACAGGAATTATGATTCAATTTTTTCTAGGAGTTATGCTCCTTGAACTTAGAATTTTAGATATACTGCTGCAACAGTTTGTCAGCGCAACTCCTGTGAAACCACACAACAGAATTTCATGAAACTTTGTAGTTATTGAGGACATAGTATGTATATGTGCCTATCCACAATAAATATTTATAAGTTGACTTTTTTTTTTATCAGATGTCTTTTGTAGGAGTTTTAATTCTTTGAACTTAGGAATCTGGTGAGATTCTTTTGGCCAGTGACAGTGTGGGGGGTTGGGGTGTGTGAGGGGAAATGCTCACAAAGGTTCTTTAATTAAGCCGGTAATCCCAATACCCAAAAAAGGCCCTGTAAAGGTGTATATTTTAAACTTCAATTGTTTGAGTATATTTCATGTGTATGTGTTGCTTAATTTAATATTTTTGGAAATATAAAAAGAAATATTGTATATCTGCTTCATATGCATAAATATATTAGCCTGAAATAGGAATAGATTTCATTTGAGTGTATTTTTCTGTGAACTTGTCACTTTTTTCTACCTTTTCCCTTTTTATCTGTGGCGCCACCACTCACCCATTGAAATTTTGGTGGAAAAGTAAAGAATATGATATATAAAGAATATTTCAGCAAAAAAATTTGTGGGCCATGGGTGCCCCCATTGTTCATTTTTCAGAAAACTGTCATAAATTTTGACATATTACTAGTATGCAAAGAATCAGGCTTAACGAACTTCACCTGCATGTATGACGTCATAACAACATCACTTCTGACGTAATGAAAATATTTTTTAACTGAAACAATTGGACATTTTAACATAATATATATTCATCAAATTTTCACAACATTATTGCAGTAATAATTTTTCAGATTTAAGGGTCAAAATTGTTAGTTAGTGAACCAACTCCTTTCACAGATTTTGGCTATTATCTTGAATATAAAAAAGAAGAAAACTATTATAGATAAAAACTTTAAAGAAAAAATGACCAGAACAATAAGATCTACAAGTAAGTTAATATTGCAGAATTTGTAAATTGATAACTAATAGGAGTTATTGGCTTTGAAAGACAATTTTTACCCATTTTGCAGAAACTATAATAGATAGAAACAGTAAACAGCAAGAATGTTCAGCAAAATATGGTCTACAAATAAGTCAACATGGCTGAAATCATCAATTGGTCCTGTAGAGGACGGTTTTTGTTCTTGTAAGATGATATTTACCCATTTTTGTATTTTTTTGTGGAAAGCATATTAGAGAGAAACTGTAGTAGCAGAAATGTTCAGCACAATACGATTTTCAATTTAGTCTATGTTACCTAAATTGTCAACTGACTATTTATAGGAATTATTTTAACCCATTTTTTGCATTTTTGTCAAAAATATAGTAGATCGAAAAAACTTTAAAGAGTAAAAATGATCAGCAAAGTAAAATCTACAAGTAAGTCAATAACTGGTTGAAAACGTCGTCAGGGGCTTTTTTCACCAAAAATCTAACGATAAAAATTGATCGTAAGCTATACTGAATTGTTCATGACTTACACGATGATTCTTAATAGGAATTATAATTCTGTCAATTGAAAAACTTTAAAACTTGAATGGATAGGTAGAAACTGTCAACAGTAAAAGTTATCATTAAATACAAGATCTACAAAAATGTTGCTAAATAAAAACTACACAATAAGCAAACATAACTGATTGCAGTAAAGGTAAAAATAAATCTTAAAATTGATTATGTTTACCAGGTGAACGATTCAGGCTCATGGGAGCCTCATGTTCTTTCTCCTCTATCTGGTAAAAGTCGTTTGTCCTTGATCTTATTTTTGCTGATGACTTTTAGCATAAACCTTCCCAAAAATAATTCATTGAAAAAGCTGGACATTGACTGACACTTGTGCATAGTTTACAAGTTTGTGATTATGTCAGTTTAAGGGGAACCACTAATGGCAAGTTAATGATATATTTATTTTGTTATTAGGATAGTTTAAGGGGAACAATTTATGGTAAGTCAATGAAATTAGGTATGCAGTTGAAAAAACAGTAGCAAATCTTGTGTCCATGGAGATTATTTGGCCATGTTAAGTCACAAAGAGTATTACAATCTTTCCATCTGAGTATACAGGTTAGTTATTGTTTTGTCCATTTTTGTCTGTTGCCTACAATTGTCCTAAGCGTTTAGAAAGTTTATGGCAAACCTTTAGGATTTATTACAAAAATAAGTAAGAAGAGCATTCTTATTATATCGGATATATAGCTATGATTGTAGATACCATAGTATGGTAAAACTGCAGTCTTTCAGGAACAAATAAATAAATTTGGACATCCTTCGAAATAAACGTGTAATGTTGCTGTATAATGTATCAACATTGTCTTCAGTTGCAATATACAGGTCAGAAGAACATCAGTTTGAAACTGATTTTATGTGTATTAACGAAATTGTAAAACATGAAATAATGTAACACATTGATTAATTGTAGGTTGAATGCTTGATGTCCATGTGCAAATATTTCATGCATGTTCAGTACGATAAAGTTTTAAACAATGCATCAAGCTGGGATTATTATATGCTAGTCCCAGCATCACGTAAAATAAAAAAAGGAAATGTGATATGATGGCCAATTAAGTAGGTACTTCAAAAATGATAAACGGGGATGGAGAGCGGGAATTTGTACTGCCACTGGGAAAAAAATAATGTTAGATAAAGGCGGCTGTGAGTTACAAAAATACAAGGGAAATGGACCAAATTTTGAATTGAGCATTGTGCAAATTTGGTAAATTGCATAAACAAATTTCCCCTAAATCTATTTTAAACTTTCAAAAATTCTTTCAATCTTTGCTAAAATTGGCAGTATCACAGATTCGTAAACTTTGAGGTTCTAGCAATATGATAGTTTATCTCAAAACATATGAACAAACTAAGTAAATGCCTAATAATGGCTCGACAGTTTAGTAGATATTTGCAAATTTGCAGAATTTAACCACAAATTATTTAAGGACATTTGAACCAAAACAAAATTCTATTTGCAGTAAAGCTGTAGTCCTTCAGATACTATTCAATTCATTTTAGTTAAAGATATCATTCGATGCAAAGGAGTAGGGGCAATAAGGCCTTTATTTGGCCCAAAATATTAGTGCAAATTTAAAACATATTCTTAAATTTGTCCTGACTACACTAAGGTATAAGGTATTCAGAAAATAAAAACAAATTTCACATTTAACGAGTTACAATGGCAACAAACAATGACGAAATTTGTTTCTTATGTAAAATGTCTTGATTTTCCTTGTTTTACATCACCTTTTAAGTATATATTAGATTGGCTAAGTATGTGCGCACCTAAGGAACAGCTTCATATTTGGTGAGGTTATGTCATTAGTTGTAATATGCCAGCTTTAGCTGGCACTTATGGTAGAAGCATCGTTTTGGAATAAAGAACGATAACTCTCTCTACACGACCCATCTGAAAAGTTTCGTCACTCTCGTTAAATCTCGTACGATTTGTTTTGTTTAATGGCTGCCGAGTTTATCGTTTCATCGCGATCTTGAAAAAAAACGGACAAGAACGGAACAGTGTCGATGTTAAATACGGCATGCATTCTTTATTGTTTACAAAAACAAGAATTAAGAAATTTTGGTAACTTGTGTAGTTTATTTAAATTTTATTGTACCACGGAAATAACCGAAGTTTGGACAACAACATCTGACGTCATGTTTCATCGTCTGCTTCATCTCTCCATTATCAGTGACACTGACAGCGAAAGCAAATTTCCTGAATAATCACAGGTACTTCATTTAAAAGTCACAATATCATAATTAATTATAACATTTATAGTGTAAAAGTTCCGTCCAGCCATGGGAACACAGAAAAAAACTCTGCAAGCAATAAATTTCGGGAGAAACGTAGCCGGAGGTACTCATGGAAGAGTCATGCCAGTCATGGCCATGCAGGCAATGCAGGGTAAAATCCGGTGCACTGGTTGAGAATGATCATGACTACTGATATTTATCTGCCAAAGAATCCCCATATCAAGTAACAGTGATAATGACGTTGGTTATACTGTTGAATGTGATCACGGTTATTCATGTAGCCCACACTCACAGACAAATTCAGGCATGTCAGGTGAAATTCAAAACTTAACAAAAGTTTTAAACAAAAAATATATTCAAATTCACAATCTTCTAAGGCAGCAACCATTTGATTTTCTGGGGGCTATGGATTTTTTCCGGACAAACTTTTTTCGGCGAAAACAATCTATTTTTTGGCGACAAGTCGAAAACAATTTTTTCTTTCAATTTTAGCATTACATATAGTGGCAGCTGAGGGTGAAACAAACAAATATTTTTTCTCAGGGTCAAAACAAATTATTTTTTTTCCAAAACTGGAAACACTTTTTTTCCAAAAATCCATAGCCCCCAGAAAATCAAATGGTTGCTGCCTAACTCTGTACTTCCTTTGGCAAACTCTCAACAAATCTTGTCATTAATTATGACACATATCTACCTTATACAGTCCTCCCAGGAGATGGAAACTGTTTTTTTTTTCTCTTTCTCTAAGTTTAATCATAAAAGGATACTCGAGTCTGAGTGGTACATTTAGGTATATATTGTATGCAGTGGCGGATCCAGAAATTTTTCTAAGTGGAGGCCCACTGACTGCCTGAGAGGGGGCCCGCTCCGGTCATGGTTCAGTGATTCCCTATATAATCAACCAAATTTTTCCGAGGGGGCTGGCCCCCCAAATCCGCCTCTGGTATGCTTCCATATTGTCCAAAATTGGATTTTTTGGGAAGATGCAGTTATGATTACCCTGATGATACCATGACTTTTGATAGGTATATACAGGGCATGTTACTTGGAAGTATGTGGGCTACATCCTTTGAAATTCAAGCTGCAGCAGTCGCCTGTATATCTTATGCTTCAGTTAAAACCTGATCAAAACATTCTCACTCTACCGAATACTTTTATCACTATATCAGGTGCACATTTCAATCTATTAAAGCAATAAACACTTATGGTTATAACATCACAGTACCAAAATTGCACTCAGTACCCAAATTGCACCTATTCAACAAAAAAACCTGCGGAAATCTTACAAGTTTTCTTTCAACATGTGAAGTTACCTAATTACATGTATCATCTTTTTAAAATGATCAAATTAAATTTGTTACCAGCATTCATTTCTAAAAAAAAAAAAATAGTAAGCATGGAATAATGTCAAATTGTTCAAAATATTTGAAGAAATAAAACATTACATTTGTTTTATTCCATTTTAAGGATGTGAAATTAAACATGTAATGATGAATGGAATTTGGGTACTGACCTCATTACATAAGCATGCTTTCATGGATTTTTGGAGGTCAGTTCAAACCTATTTTTCTATGACTCTACATGGACTCAAAATTAAATTGGTGTAACTATATAGTAAACAAGGATACGTCAACAAAATAAGCACAGAATGGAAACTATTGTCTGGTTCATAAAAAAAAAACATTGGTGAAAAAACTGCCAAAATAGGTGCAATTTGGGTACCCTCATGTTAGCAACTTCACACCTACAATTTAATTTTCATGACAAAAATAAAACAAAGTAAACCAAAAAGCAATAAAATGGTTCGCCGAGCGCAGCCTGATACGACCACAGATGTATATTTAGCATATGAAAAACACCAAAATTTTTATGTCAGTTGAAATCAAACATATTTTAATTTTGGACCCTTCAAACTTCAATATGGACTAACAGGTATCAGGTGAACCCAAACATTTGTATTCAGCAGCAGTCTCTAACTACATATCTCTTTTAATTTTATATGATAGTCCTACAAAAATGTTGAAAATGTGTACATTTATTTTTTTTCTAGCTTCTCTCATGTGAAAGCGGTACCTTTTTGGTCACTATTTATGTGTTGCGTCTAAATATGAATTGTAACACTTTATAGTGACTGAACAGGTTAAATAAATACGTCTCAAGAAACAGAAAAAGAAGACAACTTGGAACAGCACCAGCCATGCCGGACTATGTATGAATAAAAACTCAGATCGGAATAGCATGGACGATATGTTAGTTATATGTCCTTATGAGTGGTAAGGAAAGCTATCAATAATTCTGCAGATAATGCAATTTCGTACATTTTCTGTTCAAATATTCACACAATCAGGGAATTGTTCAAAAAGGCTAAACTAAATTTTAATTACTAAAAGTTTCAAACAATGACAAGTGTTTCATTCACCAAATAACTCATACGTTTCTGCAAAAAAAAAATCATGTGCAATTTTGTGAATTAAAGGAAAGTAGATCCTATTGCGGTGCACTTGCGCAAGTCAATTGCGAACTGATCCAATATATTTTTTATCATGACCAGTCCATTGATACTGACATTACCAAGGAGTACACATCAAAGGAAAATTGCACAAATTATCGATAAAATAATTTACACACCCTGTTTCGTGTGTATCTCTGCCATATCAATATTTGTTGCATTTATATATAAATGAGAAATAATCAATGTAAAATGGTAAATTTTGACGAAAACCCCAAAAATTATGGAAAAATCAACCCCAAAATGTTTGACAAAATTTGAAATTTTAAAAATCTTGAAGAAAAACAGAATTACCCTCCAAAAAATAATGAAAAAATTCCTTGAAAATAACAAAATCTTTAAATTATGAACTTAACAATCCTATTTATGGTTAACATTCCTTAGGATTAAATGAAAATGAAACCTGATCAAAACAATAATCTTAACAGGCTCACTGTAAATTCAATCAAACCCTTCTTTTAACAATCAGAATGACCCTCTTGCTGATCAAATATATATGAGATGCAGGAAACTGGGAATAGAATATGAACAAAAAAGTTACATCCAGCTAATTTAGAAAGTAAAAATAATTCAACAAACAGAAAGCGTTGTTTGCAATACAAAATAACAAAAAACAGCTACAACTTTTAAATATATTGATGAAAAAGATATTTCAAATCCTCCACCTCTTCATGAAAATCAACAAAAAAATAATTTAATAAAGTTATGGATTGTATAACAGTATTCATAGTTTTGAAGTTAAACAAATCTTTTATTTGATTTAAATTTTGTAAGATTTGCTAAGAAAGAAAAATATGAAAATGGCCCAAAATAATGAATGTAAGCATTGTCATTTATATAAATCACCAATAAATTCATTTTCAGCAGAAAACAATATGGACCATAGCATAGTATGGTTTTTGTCGGAGTCAGATTTTTTTCATACGAAAGGCTTCAACGCTATCAATCAAAACTATTTGGTCAAAATTGAATGAAGGTACACAAATGTATGAGGAAAATCTGGATTCAGAATGTTTTTGTCCTCTGCTTGAACAGAATATTTTTTCTCAACAATTTGGGAATCAGAATATTTTTTAAGAAAAACCATACCCCTCCCACCTTTTGAAGTTCAATGATCGTTCCTAAACATTTTCCATCTGAACTTATTATTTTATTTTAGACAAAACTATATCACTGTATATCTAGGACATTCATAAAAATATAGTATATGCCAATACACATAGTTAACAGCGCCTGTTGATGCTCAATGCCTGACCGGTTTCGATCCAAAGGGATCTTCATCAGTGGGTTAATGTTTGCACCCTATTTATATAAATACGGTAACCATGGAAACAGATGGTTCAGAGTTAACCGGCGGCTAAGAATTACATTGCGGTATCTATATAAATAGGGTGCAAACATTAATCCACCATTCTGCCTCTGATGAAGGTCCTTTTCATGCTTTCACATTTATCTCCGCTGATACACATAATTAATATGGCTTACTAACGAAAGCTCCCATTGAGCTAATGTGTTTAAAGACCTCTTATGTCAGTATACCTTTCTTATATTGTATATCTAGGACATTCGTCCTGAACATGCATGAAATATTTGCCACTGGACGTTAAGCAGCCAACAATCAATCAATATAATAGGACATAGTCTTGGTATAAAGCTGGCAATTAAGGTAGCGCCTTCCTCATATTATGCCAGCTTTAGCTGGCACTTATGGTAGAAGTATCGTTTTGGAATAAAGAACGATAACTCTCTACACGACCCATCTGAAAAGTTTCGTCACACTCGTTAAATCTCGTACGATTATTTTTTTTATTTTTCGAAGTTGATCAGGTCAAGTTTTCTAACTATTAGAAATATTTTTTATTTTTATTTCTTATATTTATTAAATAAGTATTGTCATCTTGCTTGGTTCCAAATATAAAGTAAATTCTTCCAATAATGAAAACGAAATTAGCATTGGAATATCCGTCAGGACATTGTCAGGACATTAGTTTAACCCTTATATTTTTAATGGCTGCCAGATTCTCGTGTTTACGCGATCTTGAAAAACAGGACAGAACGGAACAAATTCGATGTTAAATACGACATGAATTTTATTTGTTTACAAAACAAGAATTTAGAAATTTTAGTAACTTGTGTAGTTTATTTAAATTTTATTGTACCACGGAAATAACCGAAGTTTGGACAACACCATTTACGCCATGTTTATCGTCTGCTTCATCTTTCCATTTTCAGTGACAAATTTCCTAAATAACCACAGGTACTTCATTTAAAAGTCCAATGTCATAATTATTGATAACATTTATTGTGTAAAAGTTCCGTCCAGTCATGGGAACACAGAAAAACCCTCTGCAAACAATAAATTTCGGGAGAAACGTTACGTAGCTGTAGCCGGAGGTAGTAAAAATCTAAAATCCGGTGCTCTGGTTGATCATAACTACCATTATTTATCTGCTACAGAATTCCCCATATCAAGTTACAGCGATAAGGACGTTTGTTATACTGTTGAATGTGATCACTGTTATTCCAGCTAACAGACAAATGCAGGTGAAATTCAAAACTTAACAAAAGTTTTAAACTAACAAAATATATTCAAATTCACAATCTTCTAATTCTGTAGACTGTACTTTCTTTGACGAACTCTCAACAAATCTTGTCATTAACTATGACACATATCTACCTTATAAAGTCCCAGGAGATGGAAACTGGTTTTTTTTTCACTCTCTAAGTAAGTTTAATCATAAAGGAGACTTGAGTCTGAGTGATACATTTAGGTATGATTTGAACATTATACACCACGTCTTTCAACATAGGTTAATATATTATACACAAATCGTTCACAGTGAGAATATATCAACAGATGAAGCATTCCCAGGAAAAGTAAATCTACGAAAACGCAGTGTCGTCACCATGCAAAGTTATCTAATAATCATCATTCAAAATGAGCAAATTAAAATTGTTACAAGCATCCATATCTTCAAAAATAATAGTAAGCATGGAATAATGTCAAATTGTTCTAAATATTTGAAGAAATCAAACAAAACATCTGTTAATTGATTTTAAGGATGAGAAATATAACATGTAATGAATCATGATGTCTGGAATTTGGGTACTGACCTCATTACAGAATCGTGGATCGTTTGAGGTCAGTTCAAACCCAATTTTCTATGACTCTTTATGGATTCAAAATTAAATTGGTGTAACTATATAGTAAACAAGGATACGTCTACAAAATAAGCACAGAACGGAAACTATTGTCTGGTTCATAAAAAAACGTTGGTGAAAAAACTGTTAAAATAGGTGTAATTTGTGTACCTTCACGTTAGCACCTTCACACCTACAAGTTAATTTGCATGACCAAAATAAAAAAAAAGTACAAACCAAAAGCAATAAATGCTTCGCCGAGCACAGCCTGATACAACCGCAGATGTAGATTTAGCATATAAAAAACACCATAGTTTTTTTGTCAGTTGAAATCAAACATATTTTAATTTTGGACCCTTCAAACTTTAATATGGACTTATTTGAAAACAGGTATCAGATGAGCCCGAACATTTGTATTTAGCAGCAGTCTCCAACTACATATCTCCTTAATTTTATATGATAGTCCCACAAAAATGTTGAAAATGTGTACATTTAATTTTTTTTCTAGCTTCTCTCATGTGAAAATGGTACCTTTTTGGTCACTATTTATGTGTTGCGTCTAAATATGAATTGTAACACTTTATAGTGACTGACCAGGTCAAACAAATACTTCTCAAGAAACATGCAGAAAAAGAAGACAACTAATGGAACAGCACCAGCCATGCCAGACTATGTATGAATAAAAACTCAGATCGGAATAGCATGAACGATTTGTTAGTTATATGTCCTTCCTTGTGAATAGTAAGGAAAGCTATCAATAATTCTGCATATAACACAGTTTTATCAGGTTTATCTTACATTTTCTGTTCAAATTTTCACACAATCAGTGAATCGTTCAAAAGGGTAAACTAACTTTTATTACTGAAAGTTTCAAACAATGACAAGTGTTTCATTTACCAAATAACTCGTGCATTTATGCGAAAAAATCATGTGCAATTTTGTGAATTAAAGGAAAGAAGATCCTTTTGCGGTGCACTCGTGCATGTCAATTGCGAACTGACCCAATATATATTCTTTATCGTGACCAGTCCACTGATACTGATGTCGACATTATCAAGGAGTTCACATCAAAGGAAAATGCACAAATTACTGATAAAATAATTTACACACCCTGTTTCGTGTGTATCTCCTGCCATATCAGTATTTGTTGCATTTATATAATAAACTTTTTATTGCAAAACATGAAACCGTTGCAGGTTAAAATATATATAGATGAGAAATAATCAATTTTAAATGGTAAATTTTGGAGAAAACCCCAAAATTATGGAAAAAAACCCCAAAAATGTTGTTTTGGCCCTGACTCCTAAACTGTTGGTACCATAACCCCAAAATCAATTATAACCTTCCTTTTGTGTATTGAACCTTCTGGTACAATTTCATAGTGATCCATTCACTTAAACTAAAGTTATTGTCCGAAACCAAATGTGTCTTCGGAAAACAGCGACGACATGATAGCATTATTCGAAGGCAAATTTTGACATACATGAATTCCACATTTTTATTCTCAATTTTATTTCGCCGTCGTATAAAAACTTGAAAAGTAAGCTAATAAAACAAAATGCAAGAAATGACATAAAACTGACTCTGAATAAGTACATGAAATTGATGTAGAAACCCACAAACAGAAGATGATCAGGAATACATTTATACTGCCGAGCAGTGTTCTCCCTCAAATTTTAAATAGCATCCTAGAAAATAGCAAAATCTTTAGATTATCAACTTAACAATCCTATTTATGGTTCCTTAGGCCAAGGATTTGTATACAAATCCTTGCTTAGGCTTAGATGAAAATGAAAAACTGATCCAAACATATTCTATACAGGCTCACTGTAAATTCAAACTCTTCTTTTAACAACCAGAATGATCCTCTTGCTGATCACATATATATGAGATGCAGGAAACTGGGAATACAATATGAACATTAAGCTAATTTAGAAAGTAAAAATAATTCAACAAACAGAAAGCGTTGTTTGCAATACAAAATAAAAAAAAAAACAACAGCTACAACTTTTAAATATTGATGAAAAAGATATTCCAAATCCTCAACCTTTTCATGAAATTCAACAAAATTTAATTTAATAAAGTTATGGATTGTATAACAGTATTGATAGTTTTGAAATTAAACAAATGTCTTAATTATTGTTTTAAATTTTGTAAAATTGGCAAAGAAAGAAAAATGGATATGAAAATGGCACAAAATAATGAATGTAAGCATTGTCATTTATATAAATCACCAATAAATTCATTTTCAGCAGAAAACAATAAGGAGCAACCATTTAGCAACCATTTAGCTACAAAGGGGAGGTATGGTTTTTGTTTGAGTCAGATTTTTTCACCAAAGCGCTTCAATGCTATCAATCAAAATTATTTGATCAAAATTTAACACTAGAAGGTATGGTGAAGATCTGGATTCAGAATATTTTTTGTTCTCTGTTTGAACAGAATTTTTTTCATCAATTTGGGAATCAGAATATATTTTAAGAAAATACCATTCCGCCTCCTGTCTTTTGAAGTTCAATGATCATTCCCTAAACATTTTCCATCTGAACTTATTATTTTATTTTAGACAAAAATGTATGTTAATGTAGGCAGGACATTCGTCCTGAACATGCATGAAATATTTGCCACTGGACGTTAAGCAACCAACAATCAATCAATATATAGTACATAGTCTTGGTATAAAGCTGGCATTTCTAAAGGTAGCGCCTTCCTCATATTATGCCAGCTTTAGCTGGCACTTATGGTAGAAGCATCGTTTTGGAATAAAGAACGATAACTCTCTCTACACGACCCATCTGAAAAGTTTCGTCACTCTCGTTAAATCTCGTACGATTTGTTTTGTTTAATGGCTGCCGAGTTTATCGTTTCATCGCGATCTTGAAAAAACGGGTCAGAACGGAACAGTTTCGATGTTTACGGCATGCATTTTTATTGTTTACAAAACAAGAATTAAGAAATTTTGGTAACTTGTGTAGTTTATTTAAATTTTATTGTACCACGGAAATAACCGAAGTTTGGACAACAACATCTGACGTCATGTTTCATCGTCTGCTTCATCTAGCTCCATTATCAGTGACAGCGAAAGCAAATTTCCTGAATAATCACAGGTACTTCATTTAAAAGTCACAATATCATGATTAATGATAACATTTATAGTGTAAAAGTTCCGTCCAGCCATGGGAACACAGAAAAAACTCTGCAAGCAATAAATTTCGGGAGAAACGTAGCCGGAGGTACTCATGCCAGTCATGCCTCATGGCCATGCAGGCAATGCAGGGTAAAATCCGGTGCACTGGTTGAGAATGACCATGACTACTGATATTTATCTGCCACAGAATTCCCCATATCAAGTAACAGTGATAATGACGTTTGTTATACTGTTGAATGTGATCACGGTTATTCATGTAGCCCACACTCACACTCAGTCACAGACAAATTCAGGCATGTCAGGTGAAATTCAAAACTTAAAAGTTTTAAACAAAATAAATATATTCAAATTCACAATCTTCTAACTCTGTACTTCCTTTGGCAAACTCTCAACAAATCTTGTCATTAATTATGACACATATCTACCTTATTCAGTCCCAGGAGATGGAAACTTTTTTTCTCTCTAGACTCTAAGTTTAATCATAAAAGGATACTCGAGTCTGAGTGGTACATTTAGGTATATATTGTATGCTCCCATATTGTCCAAATTGGATTTTATGGGAAGATGCAGTTATATATGATTACCCTGATGATACCATGACTTTTGATAGGTATATACAGGGCATGTTACTTGGAAGTATGTGGGCTACATCCTTTGAAATTCAAGCTGCAGCAGTCGCCTGTATATTGTATGCGTCAGTTAAACCCTGATCAAAACATTCTCACTCTACCGAATACTTTTATCACTATATCAGGTGCACATTTCAACCTATTAAAGCAATAAACACTTATGGTTATAACATCACAGTACCAAAATTGCACTCAGTACCCAAATTGCACCTATTCAACAAAAAAAAGCTGCGGAAATCTTACAAGATTTCTTTCAACATGTGAAGTTATCTAATTATCATCTTTTTAAAATGATCAAATTAAATTTGTTACCAGCATCCATTTCTAAAAAAATAGTAAGCATGGAATAATGTCAAATTGTTCAAAATATTTGAAGAAATAAAACATTACATCTGTTTTATTCCATTTTAAGGATGTGAAATTAAACATGTAATGATGAATGGAATTTGGGTACTGACCTCATTACATAAGCATGCCTTCATCGATTGTTTGGAGGTCAGTTCAAACCTATTTTTCTATGACTCTACATGGACTCAAAATTAAATTGGTGTATCTATATAGTAAACAAGGATACGTCTACAAAATAAGCACAGAATGGAAACTATTGTCTGGTTCATAAAAAAAACATTGGTGAAAAACTGTAAAAATAGGTGCAATTTGGGTACCCTCATGTTAGCAACTTCACACATACAATTTAATTTTCATGACAAAAATAAAACAAAGTAAACCAAAATGCAATAAAATGGTTTGCCGAGCGCAGCCTGATACAACCACAGATGTATATTTAGCATATGAAAAACACCAAAATTTTTATGTCAGTTGAAATCAAACATATTTTAATTTTGGACCCTTCAAACTTCAATATGGACTAACAGGTATCAGGTGAACCCAAACATTTGTATTCAGCAGCAGTCTCTAACTACATATCTCTTTTAATTTTATATGATAGTCCTACAAAAATGTTGAAAATGTGTACATTTAATTTTTTTCTAGCTTCTCTCATGTGAAAGCGGTACCTTTTTGGTCACTATTTATGTGTTGCGTCTAAATATGAATTGTAACACTTTATAGTGACTGAACAGGTTAAATAAATACTTCTCAGGAAACAGAAAAAGAAGACAACTTGGAACAGCACCAGCCATGCCAGACTATGTATGAATCAAAACTCAGATCGGAATAGCATGGACGATATAATAGTTATATGTGAATAGTAAGGAAAGTTATCAATAATTCTGCAGATAATGCAATTTATCACGTTTTTCGTACATTTTCTGTTCAAATATTCACACAATCAGGGAATTGTTCAAAAAAGGCTAAACTAAATTTTAATTACTAAAAGTTTCAAACAATGACAAGTGTTTCATTCACCAAATAACTCATACGTTTCTGTTAAAAAATCATGCAATTTTGTGAATTAAAGGAAAGTAGATCCTATTGCGGTGCACCTGCGCAAGTCAATTGCGAACTGATCCATTATATTTTTTTTATCATGACCAGTCTACTGATACTGACATTACCAAGGAGTACACATCAAAGGAAAATTGCACAAATTATCGATAAAATAATTTACACACCCTGTTTCGTGTGTATCTCCTGCCATATCAATATTTGTTGCATTTATATATAAATGAGAAATAATCAATGTAAAAATGGTAAATTTTTGACGAAAACCCCAAAAATTATGGAAAAATCAACCCCAAAATGTTTGACAAAATTTGAAATTTTTAAAAATCTTGAAGAAAAACAGAATTACCCCTCCAAAAAAATAATGAAAAAAATTCCTTGAAAATAACAAAATCTTTAAATTATAAACTTAACAATCCTATTTATGGTTAACATTCCTTAGGATTAAATGAAAATGAAACCTGATCAAAACAATAATCTAAACAGGCTCACTGTAAATTCAATCAAACCCTTCTTTTAACAATCAGAATGATCCTCTTGCTGATCAAATGTATAGGAGATGCAGGAAACTTGGAATAGAATATGAACAAAAAAGTTACATCCAGCTAATTTAGAAAGTAAAAATAATTCAACAAACAGAAAGCGTTGTTTGCAATACAAAATAACAAAAAACAGCTACAACTTTTAAATATATTGATGAAAAAGATATTTCAAATCCTCCACCTCCATGAAAATCAACAAAAAATAATTTAACAAAGTTATGGATTGTATAACAGTATTCATAGTTTTGAAGTTAAACAAATCTTTTATTGTTTTAAATTTTGTACGATTTGCTAAGAAAGAAAAAATATGAAAAAGGCCCAAAATAATGAATGTAAGCATTGTCATTTATATAAATCATCAATAAATTCATTTTCAGCAGAAAACAATATGGACCATAGCATAGTATGGTTTTTTTCACACGAAAGGCTTCAACGCTATCAATCAAAACTATTTGGTCAAAATTTAATGAAGGTACAAAATGTATGGGAAAATCTGGATTCAGAATGTTTTTGTCCTCTGCTTGAACAGAATATTTTTTCTCAACAATTTGGGAATCAGAATATTTTTTTAAGAAAAAACCATACCCCTCCCACCTTTTGAAGTTCAATGATCGTTCCTAAACATTTTCCATCTGAACTTATTATTTTATTTTAGACAAATAAAATTGAGAATGGAAATGAAAACTATATCTAGGACATTCATAAAAATATAGTATATGCCAATACTTATAGATTATCGTTGATCATCTCAACGAGATTGATTTTCTCGCTTGAGCCGGGACGGCGAAAGCGAGAAATGCAATCGAGTTGAGATGACCAATGATAATCTGTTTATCGCTATTTTACCTATGACGACGTTGTCACTTTCATGTCAATTTCATTAGCAACGCCACGTGCCTGCATAGTTTCTAGCGATAATTTTCCATCTCAAGCGAGTAGCATGATATGAAAATTATCACAAAAAAAAAGATCAAAGGAAAAATGCACAAAATAGCGATAAACATAGTTAACAGCGCCTGTTGATGCTCAATGCCTGACCGGTTTCGACCCAAAAGGGATCTTCATCAGTGGATTAACGTTTGCACCCTATTTATATAAATACAGTAACCATGGTAACAGATGGTTCAGAGTTAACCGGCGGTTCAGAATTAACTTGCGGTATCTATATAAATAGGGTGCAAAGATTAATCCACCATTCTGCCTCTGATGAAGGTCCCTTTTTTATGCTTTCACATTTATCCCCGCTGATACACATAATTAATATGGCTTCTACTAACAAAAGCTCCAATTGGATTTGATTTTGATTTGATTTTTGGCGTTTTAACGCCACTTTTAAGCACCGCTTTTGGGCTATTTCGTGGCGGCCAGTTTTTATTGGTGGAGGAAGCCGGAGTGCCCGGAGAAAACCACCGACCTTCGATAGGAAAACTGACAATCCTAGTCAATTAAGATTGGAGTCGAGTGCACCCGCACGAGCGGGGTTCGAACTCACAACCTCAGTGTTGACTGGCTAGTGATTACAGTAGTAACTACTTAGACCACTCGGCCACCAAGGCCCCAGCTCCAATTGGAGCTAATGTGTTTAAAGACCTCTTATGTCAGTACACCTTTTCTATATTGTATATCAAGGACATTCGTCCTGAACATGCATGAAATACTGGACGTTAAGCAACCAACAATCAATCAATATAATAGGACATAGTCTTGGTATAAAGCTGGCAATTAAGGTAGCGCCTTCCTCATATTAAAGTTTCTCAAGTTATTTGTTGTTACTGATTGGCTGAAAAAAACGTAAAATTTGAAATATTCTATGAAAAATGTGTTCAATAATATTTCTAAAACAAGTATGTAAAGTTTCTATAACTTGTAATATGCCAGCTTTAGCTGGCACTTATGGTAGAAGCATCGTTTTGGAATAAAGAACGATAACTCTCTACACGACCCATCTGAAAAGTTTCGTCACTCTCGTTAAATCTCGTACGATTTGTTTTGTTTAATGGCTGCCGAGTTTATCGTTTCATCGCGATCTTGAAAAAACGGGTCAGAACGGAACAGTTTCGATGTTTACGGCATGCATTTTTATTGTTTACAAAACAAGAATTAAGAAATTTTGGTAACTTGTGTAGTTTATTTAAATTTTATTGTACCACGGAAATAACCGAAGTTTGGACAACAACATCTGACGTCATGTTTCATCGTCTGCTTCATCTAGCTCCATTATCAGTGACAGCGAAAGCAAATTTCCTGAATAATCACAGGTACTTCATTTAAAAGTCACAATATCATGATTAATGATAACATTTATAGTGTAAAAGTTCCGTCCAGCCATGGGAACACAGAAAAAACTCTGCAAGCAATAAATTTCGGGAGAAACGTAGCCGGAGGTACTCATGCCAGTCATGCCTCATGGCCATGCAGGCAATGCAGGGTAAAATCCGGTGCACTGGTTGAGAATGACCATGACTACTGATATTTATCTGCCACAGAATTCCCCATATCAAGTAACAGTGATAATGACGTTTGTTATACTGTTGAATGTGATCACGGTTATTCATGTAGCCCACACTCACACTCAGTCACAGACAAATTCAGGCATGTCAGGTGAAATTCAAAACTTAAAAGTTTTAAACAAAATAAATATATTCAAATTCACAATCTTCTAACTCTGTACTTCCTTTGGCAAACTCTCAACAAATCTTGTCATTAATTATGACACATATCTACCTTATTCAGTCCCAGGAGATGGAAACTTTTTTCTCTCTCTAGACTCTAAGTTTAATCATAAAAGGATACTCGAGTCTGAGTGGTACATTTAGGTATATATTGTATGCTCCCATATTGTCCAAATTGGATTTTATGGGAAGATGCAGTTATATATGATTACCCTGATGATACCATGACTTTTGATAGGTATATACAGGGCATGTTACTTGGAAGTATGTGGGCTACATCCTTTGAAATTCAAGCTGCAGCAGTCGCCTGTATATTGTATGCGTCAGTTAAACCCTGATCAAAACATTCTCACTCTACCGAATACTTTTATCACTATATCAGGTGCACATTTCAACCTATTAAAGCAATAAACACTTATGGTTATAACATCACAGTACCAAAATTGCACTCAGTACCCAAATTGCACCTATTCAACAAAAAAAAGCTGCGGAAATCTTACAAGATTTCTTTCAACATGTGAAGTTATCTAATTATCATCTTTTTAAAATGATCAAATTAAATTTGTTACCAGCATCCATTTCTAAAAAAAAATAGTAAGCATGGAATAATGTCAAATTGTTCAAAATATTTGAAGAAATAAAACATTACATCTGTTTTTATTCCATTTTTAAGGATGTGAAATTAAACATGTAATGATGAATGGAATTTGGGTACTGACCTCATTACATAAGCATGCCTTCATCGATTGTTTGGAGGTCAGTTCAAACCTATTTTCTATGACTCTACATGGACTCAAAATTAAATTGGTGTATCTATATAGTAAACAAGGATACGTCTACAAAATAAGCACAGAATGGAAACTATTGTCTGGTTCATAAAAAAAAACATTGGTGAAAAACTGTAAAATAGGTGCAATTTGGGTACCCTCATGTTAGCAACTTCACACATACAATTTAATTTTCATGACAAAAATAAAACAAAGTAAACCAAAATGCAATAAAATGGTTTGCCGAGCGCAGCCTGATACAACCACAGATGTATATTTAGCATATGAAAAACACCAAAATTTTTATGTCAGTTGAAATCAAACATATTTTAATTTTGGACCCTTCAAACTTCAATATGGACTAACAGGTATCAGGTGAACCCAAACATTTGTATTCAGCAGCAGTCTCTAACTACATATCTCTTTTAATTTTATATGATAGTCCTACAAAAATGTTGAAAATGTGTACATTTAATTTTTTTCTAGCTTCTCTCATGTGAAAGCGGTACCTTTTTGGTCACTATTTATGTGTTGCGTCTAAATATGAATTGTAACACTTTATAGTGACTGAACAGGTTAAATAAATACTTCTCAGGAAACAGAAAAAGAAGACAACTTGGAACAGCACCAGCCATGCCAGACTATGTATGAATCAAAACTCAGATCGGAATAGCATGGACGATATAATAGTTATATGTGAATAGTAAGGAAAGCTATCAATAATTCTGCAGATAATGCAATTTATCACGTTTTTCGTACATTTTCTGTTCAAATATTCACACAATCAGGGAATTGTTCAAAAAAGGCTAAACTAAATTTTAATTACTAAAAGTTTCAAACAATGACAAGTGTTTCATTCACCAAATAACTCATACGTTTCTGTTAAAAAAAATCATGCAATTTTGTGAATTAAAGGGAAAGTAGATCCTATTGCGGTGCACCTGCGCAAGTCAATTGCGAACTGATCCAATATATTTTTTTTATCATGACCAGTCCACTGATACTGACATTACCAAGGAGTACACATCAAAGGAAAATTGCACAAATTATCGATAAAATAATTTACACACCCTGTTTCGTGTGTATCTCCTGCCATATCAATATTTGTTGCATTTATATATAAATGAGAAATAATCAATGTAAAAATGGTAAATTTTTGACGAAAACCCCCAAAAATTATGGAAAAATCAACCCCAAAAATGTTTGACAAAATTTGAAATTTTTAAAAATCTTGAAGAAAAACAGAATTACCCTCCAAAAAATAATGAAAAATTCCTTGAAAATAACAAAATCTTTAAATTATAAACTTAACAATCCTATTTATGGTTAACATTCCTTAGGATTAAATGAAAATGAAACCTGATCAAAACAATAATCTAAACAGGCTCACTGTAAATTCAATCAAACCCTTCTTTTAACAATCAGAATGATCCTCTTGCTGATCAAATGTATAGGAGATGCAGGAAACTTGGAATAGAATATGAACAAAAAGTTACATCCAGCTAATTTAGAAAGTAAAATAATTCAACAAACAGAAAGCGTTGTTTGCAATACAAAATAACAAAAACAGCTACAACTTTTAAATATATTGATGAAAAGATATTTCAAATCCTCCACCTCCATGAAAATCAACAAAAAATAATTTAACAAAGTTATGGATTGTATAACAGTATTCATAGTTTTGAAGTTAAACAAATCTTTTATTGTTTTAAATTTTGTACGATTTGCTAAGAAAGAAAAAATATGAAAAGGCCCAAAATAATGAATGTAAGCATTGTCATTTATATAAATCATCAATAAATTCATTTTCAGCAGAAAACAATATGGACCATAGCATAGTATGGTTTTTTTCACACGAAAGGCTTCAACGCTATCAATCAAAACTATTTGGTCAAAATTTAATGAAGGTACAAAATGTATGGGAAAATCTGGATTCAGAATGTTTTTGTCCTCTGCTTGAACAGAATATTTTTTTCTCAACAATTTGGGAATCAGAATATTTTTTAAGAAAAACCATACCCCCTCCCACCTTTTGAAGTTCAATGATCGTTCCCTAAACATTTTCCATCTGAACTTATTATTTTATTTTAGACAAATAAAATTGAGAATGGAAATGAAAAACTATATCTAGGACATTCATAAAAATATAGTATATGCCAATACTTATAGATTATCGTTGATCATCTCAACGAGATTGATTTTCTCGCTTGAGCCGGGACGGCGAAAGCGAGAAATGCAATCGAGTTGAGATGACCAATGATAATCTGTTTATCGCTATTTTACCTATGACGACGTTGTCACTTTCATGTCAATTTCATTAGCAACGCCACGTGCCTGCATAGTTTCTAGCGATAATTTTCCATCTCAAGCGAGTAGCATGATATGAAAATTATCACAAAAAAAAAGATCAAAGGAAAAATGCACAAAATAGCGATAAACATAGTTAACAGCGCCTGTTGATGCTCAATGCCTGACCGGTTTCGACCCAAAAGGATCTTCATCAGTGGATTAACGTTTGCACCCTATTTATATAAATACAGTAACCATGGTAACAGATGGTTCAGAGTTAACCGGCGGTTCAGAATTAACTTGCGGTATCTATATAAATAGGGTGCAAAGATTAATCCACCATTCTGCCTCTGATGAAGGTCCCTTTTTTATGCTTTCACATTTATCCCCGCTGATACACATAATTAATATGGCTTCTACTAACAAAAGCTCCAATTGGATTTGATTTTGATTTGATTTTTGGCGTTTTAACGCCACTTTTAAGCACCGCTTTTGGGCTATTTCGTGGCGGCCAGTTTTTATTGGTGGAGGAAGCCGGAGTGCCCGGAGAAAACCACCGACCTTCGATAGGAAAACTGACAATCCTAGTCAATTAAGATTGGAGTCGAGTGCACCCGCACGAGCGGGGTTCGAACTCACAACCTCAGTGTTGACTGGCTAGTGATTACAGTAGTAACTACTTAGACCACTCGGCCACTGAGGCCCCAGCTCCAATTGAGCTAATGTGTTTAAAGACCTCTTATGTCAGTACACCTTTCCTATATTGTATATCAAGGACATTCGTCCTGAACATGCATGAAATACTGGACGTTAAGCAACCAACAATCAATCAATATAATAGGACATAGTCTTGGTATAAAGCTGGCAATTAAGGTAGCGCCTTCCTCATATTATGTATATCATGTAGACTCTTTAATATTGAAATCCGAAAAGTTTTTAATACAATATCAATGATTTTTGTTTCGCCTTCAACGAAAGTCGCAGAATTCGAGACATAAATATTACTATCCGGCGGCGATGGCCACGGCGTAAACTATTTGTATAAAGCTTTATATCTCAGAAGGTAGAAAACCTGGATGCTTCATACCTAGCATGCAGATGCCTTATGTTACGAAGTTTTCGTCTGTTAAATGTCCATTGCCCTTGACCTCATTTCCATTGTCCAGCGACTGCTTAAAAAGCTGTATTTTTTTATGTCATGTGAATTTCTCAGTAGCAGAGACATATATAATTATATGTCTCTGTCAGTAGTTATGAGTAATGGGATAATTATATTTGGAATATGCGGTCTTTGTAAGGTTTACATGTCCATCAGACAGGGTTCACCTCACCTCGACCTCATTTCATTGTTAAAGTTACGTGATTACTCAGATGCTATAGGTCATTTTTTTTGGAGTACGGAAAAAGTAAAATAACAAAAATACCGAACTCCAAGGAAAATTCAAAACGGAAATTCCCTATAGTCAAATGGCAAAATAAAAAGTCCAAATATATCAAACGAATGGAAAACAACTGTCATATTCCTGACTTGGTACAGGGATTTCCTAATGTAGTAAATATTCTATTATCCGGCGTGACGTAGCAGCTCCTTAGATACAGCATCCGGGCATCACTTGAGGTGACGCCTTTTCATCGATACGCTGTATAACCGAGGGGAACATGAAAAATTATTGGCAATAAACATTTCTTTTCAGGTGACAAGGGGTGTGAAAAAGATAAAATCTTTTATCTCCGTCAAATATCAATCTGAATTAACTATTTTAACTTTATCAATAATTTTTACTACATTTAAGTTGATCCATACCAAGGATTTGTTTGGTCTTATTATACAAATCATTGTCCATACGTATATTTTAAAATTTATCGAAAATTGAGATAATCTGATGATTTCATTTTGGGTGAAATTAAAATTGTATCAAAACCTGGGACTATTACTCTAACCATATTACGACCAAGATTAAAACAAACTTTATATATTGAGTACTATATGTCATTTAAAAAAAAACATTTCGAAAATTTGGTAATATCTTTCAAAGTCTCGGTACAAGGCAAGCCGTTTATACAATTACTTCAAAGTACATTGTACATTTTGAGTGGACTTTTAAAAGCATATACAAGTAATAAATTTTCAATTAGGTGTCATATTTTGACCGATAGATTAATCTTGTACAGAAATTGTAGAAAAATCGAAAAAAGTTGCACGAAAGTCATGTAACGCCAGAATTATTGACTAAACAGTTTCGTTGGAAAACAAGAATTCCCACGTACCTGCGCACACTGACTGAGATAGAACTCACTGCATGTTACACACGCTAAAAGGAAAATACTCATTTTACGAGATGTATCTATAGCTTCTCTACAAATTATTGAAATGCTTCAGTACTACTTATGTGCCACAATTATGAGTTCTTGTGCATAAACAATTGCAAAGTCAGTATGTACGGTGAATTCTTAAACTGCAGAAATTTGGTCACATTGAAGGTGATATGCGGTACTATTGAATCTGGATGATCTTACATGTCCAATTTCCCACACTCTACCACCAAATATTGAAGCTATAGAAAGGGCTTTAACTAATTCCTTGTAAAACTTGAACCGTACTGGTAAAATTGCCATTCAGTGAGACATCTATTCACTATTATATGATGTATGCCAAGTAGAATGATATTATAATCTAAAAATCATCAACCGCAACAGGCCACCTACGGACCCCTCAAAGAATTGTTGCAAGGATTCTTTAGTGTGCAGAGAGGGTGACACTATCTCTACATGAGGAATCTGGTTTAAACGTCCTCATTCTGACCGAACGTGGCTGAAAATTTATACATCCCGCACAACCAAACTGACAAACAACTTTATCAAGGGTTTTATCGCCGGTCTCACGAAAGAAGTGCTGACCATATGTCTAGACCCCAGTCCCCCCTTGGTGTTTGATCTCGAAGAAGCTTCTGTCAAAGTTTCGAAACAGTCCATGAAGGTTTGTCAGATTTATTGATGGCTTAATTTTTACCCAAGATGATGTAAACGTTTACTGCAAAAAATAAGTCAATCTACAGATGCAGATCCAGGATTTTGAAAAAGGGGGCTCCAAGTTAGCCAACGCTTGAATTGATACTTGTGAAAGGTCTATGCATTTATTATATATGTAGCTCCATGAGGTGGCCTTGGCCCCCTGGCCACCCCTAAATTAGCCACTGTTCTAACAGTAAAATAGTGTAAAACTTAGTTTCAAAATCTGGCAGAGATATTTTCTCTTAATCATAAAAAAAGCCATAAAATTTTATTAAAGTTTCACAAAGTTATTGATGTCTAAAAACCTTTAATGTTAACTGAAAAAAACTATTTCCATTTATCAGTAAAATATAGTAGAAATAGAGAAAAACAATAAAAAGTTTGCTCTGGATACGGTCTTTAATAATAAACAAGCTTCTGTCCAAATTTCGTAAAATACCATGAAGACTTGATAAAGTTATCGATGTCTAAACTGAGATGATGATGATGATGATGATGATGATGATGGATGGCTGCTTAACTTCCAGCGGCAAATTAATATGCATATTCAGGACGAGAACATGTTAATGTAATATGAATGTTAACCCTGCTTTGTACTAGACCGACACACTGAGCCGGATTTTGAACGTGCTAGTTCACAAGGTAACAGTGCGCAGGAAGACATGTCATCTTACCCAGACACATTCATCTGACTCTGAGCCTATCAGTCTGTGCTCTTACTCCTTAATACCGTGTGCTTAGTGGAGAAGCAGCAAATACCAATTTTAAAGTCTTTGGTTTGACCTAGCCGGGGTTCGAACCCACGACCTCCCGCACTCGAGGCGAACACGCTACCACGAGACCACCGAGCCGGTCGATGTCTAAAAAGATATTTTAACCACAGACTTAGCCTAAATAATAACTGCCAAAAAAACTAAGTCCATTTATCAGTAAAATACGTAAAAATGAAAAAAAAAATATATTGCTCTGGACCCTATCTTGTGATAATGAAGAAGCTCACTCTGTCCAAGTTTGTTTAAATTCCTTGAAGGTTTGACAAACGTATTGCTGTCTTAAACACTCTAACTTTAGATTGTATTTACTTACAAGTCTATGTATCAGAAAAATACTAAAAAAAGTGTAAATTTTGTCATAGGTTCAAATTCCATGAAGTTTAGACAAAATTATTGATTAAAAAAAAAAAAAAAAGAACCTACATATTACCGACACCAAAGATGGAATATAGGATCAATATTTCTTGCTTTCTCAATTTTACACATATACAAGATATAAAAATTTGTTGTTTGATGAGATTCAATTACACTCTATATATTTTTCTGCAATTTCATATTTATTGATGGAAAATTAAGTGCTAAGGTGAATCACTGACCTTTAGCAAAGATGTTTTGCACGTCTGCTAAGAGAGTTACTGATAAGATGAAGTGAACCTTGCTGATTTTATGAATGATGAGAGCTTGGCTAGAAATCTTACTATTGTGGTGATAGGCTGAAATAATCTGTACATGTAATTATTGACCAACAAACATATTTTGATTGGTTGGTTGATTGCTCTTCTCTGTACATCCAGTGGCAAATGTTTCATGCATATTCAGGACGAACCAATTTTTATAAAATTCATTGATTAAAATGAAATTCTTTGGGCATTACACAAGATAACCTCCCCTGTACTGTTCACGACTTGATACATGAAATCCACTTTGGACCACATTAGCCAATACAAGAGTGCAAGAATTCAAGGCAATAGCAAAAACTGTTTATACAAAATTGATGCACATGAAAACATGTTCAGAACTTTTTTTGTGAAGTGCTAAAATTGAATGTTCTTTTAGAATAACATCAGCAGGTTTTGATCCAGATTTCATTTCGAAAAATGGTTAGAAGTTTATCACCATCAAATGTTCAACCAATGAATAGACATATTGGGTAACCCAGCAAACCATAAATGTGTAAAAAAAGGTTATACATCTCATTATCATCCTAATACAGGTTCTGGTGGATATGCTGACAACAATTCTGGAGCAGTGTCTACTACAGGACATGGAGAATCTATACTCAAAGTTTGCTTGGCTAAAAATATCACTACATTATTAGAACAAGGTAAAAATGTAATCATCAACTGTTCAATAGTTTTTAATAACTCTTCATTTCTAGAGGAAATTAAATGATGATTTTACAGTGTCAAAATTTTTTTTTTTAATCATAATGGTCAATGACCAGTTACTGTCACACATACCGTATAGCGGGTTATTTTCGAGGTGTTTATTTTCGCTTATTTTGGCGGATGAAGGAAAATCGAAAATAAATTCATGAAGTAATGCATATATTTGGTTCTTTCTAATAGCTAAAGCGTTTTGTAAACAATCTATTTTTTGGGTCGAGAGCCAATAATGGTTTATGTTAGTTAAGCGACATAAATGCCAAAGGGCATTATTCACATATATCTTATAAAATGGCTGTCAGGTGTTAATTAGTTTAATAGTGTAAAATAATATAAGAGTGTAAGGTACTCTGTCAGGTATTTACCCTTATTAATTAGTGTCAAATTATGTAAGAGTTGCAAGTCACTCTTGATAATTTATTAACCTAATTAGTAAATCAAAGGTCCGTCAATTTAGTAACTTATCAACCGTAAGATTTACAAGATGTTTGTACACCTGTGACAAATATCTAAGTTCCGTATTCTATTGATTAACTGTATCAAAATATAATTAATTGATTTGATTTTGGTGTTTTAACGCCACTTTTAAGCACCGCTTTTGGGCTATTCGTGGCGGCCAGTTTTACTGGTGGAGGAAGCCGGAGTGCCGGAGAAAACCACCGACCTGATAGGAAAACTGACAATCCTAGTCAATTAAGATTGAGTCGAGTGCACCCGCACGCGCGGGTTCGAACTCACAACCTCAGTGTTGACTGGCTAGTGATTACAGTAGTAACTACTTAGACCACTCGGCCACCGAGGCCCCAAAATATAATTAATAAATAAGATGTCATGAAGGTAAAACAATCATTTAACACTTGTTTGTCAATTTTTACAACTTTTAACTTCAAGCATTTCAGTATCCGTCAAAATATTTAATTGGGATTAAAGAATCTGCCAAAATAAAACCGCCAAAATTTTTCAGTATACTTTGTTGCCCTAAATCGCGAAATTTTACACCATAAAATAACCCGCTATACGGTATTGCACTCACAATAACAGACGTGTTGCGTAAATACTGCATACTGCTATTATCTTTAGACAAAAAGTTCTGTTTTTTTTTTTAATTTTGTTTAGTTTGATCTGATTACGGCATGGAAATGATGAGTTTTCAGGTTTTTTTTTAACACGCCATGGGAAGATTTATTGGGGGTGACACGTCATTAATTTAATATGCCTTGATCTTGAAAAACTTATTGATTTCGAACTAAGTAATATCAAAGCTTGCTTAAAAACATACTTTTTTCCTTCAAATAAATATAAAGGTTCATAAATTTTAAAAACAAATTCTATGCTCCCCTTCAATGCAGTGCAACTTTTTTGTTATTTCAAGTGACATAAATTCTTGATTTATTCAGATTTAGGGAAAAGAAAAATAGCTTTGTTATTTATGAACCGAATGACAATCTGTTTGCTTTATTTGATATACCTCCTTCTCTTCTTGACGCAAAATAGCAAAATATGACATTCAGATTAAGTTTCTTTTATTTAGTGGCTAGACTCATAAATGATGGCAACTTGTCCTTGTACCCATAAAATTTCAGGCAAAAAATGCCACACAAGTAACCCACTTTAATGTTTAAAGTCTAATGCTAAACCTAAGTTTTGATCACCATTTATATGTTATAACAATATAACCAAATGAAGTTCCAGGTGGTAAAAAATATTTAAAAAAACTAGACTACATCCACTTCATTTGAACATTGGTGGATAGTTGTCTCATTGGCAATCATACCACATCTCCTTATTTTTATAGTAAACTTTTGGAAAGACAGTATTCTTTTATATTTATTAAGCTTGACTTTATCTAACCATGCAATCCAAAACATTTGAATAAATCTTGATGTGGTAATATTGGAATACATATATATGTAAATATATATTGCTCTTACATCTCTTTAAAAGGACTAGCTGGTGGGAAAACCCAACTTAATATAGTTTCTCAAATTCTCAAGAATTTATACATTGTTGCCGTTTTGGTTTGAGCATTCCTGATGAAGGTTAATCCAGAAAAGCACTCCAGACACATCATATTTATAAAGTATTATTTAAAAGTTTTGAGAAATTATGTGTGTAAACTAGCTAAACTTTGTACAATTTTAATTCTATTTAAGGTAAATCTGTGCAGGAGGCAGCTGAAGAATCATTATCTGCCATGGCTACAAGAGTTCAAGGTTCAGGAGGTGTGGTTGTAGTTGACAAGCATGGAAATGTTGGCAAACATTTTACCACAGAAAGAATGGCATGGTCATGGATAAAAGACAACCAATTAAATTATGGATTGAACCCATCAGAACATTTCACTGAAATAATGAAATAAACAGAGATTACATAAAATTGCGTGCCATTTATTATCTCCTTGTCCTTTTGAAGGGGATGTTTTATAGGGTGTTCATTCTTATATCCTTTAGTTTTACTTCTGAATTGGCTACTGTTTCTTAACCACTTGACAGAATTTTGTGAAATTTTCACAGAATCTTACTCCCATGATGTTCTTCTGCACCTCTAATTTATTTAATTTCTTTATCTGAATGGAATTTCATTAATCAGCATATAATCAGAAATTCTTTTAACCTTACCATGTAATGCCATTTTGTCTTTTTGCCAGAATGATTTTTTAGGGTTTTCCTAAGACAATCATGGGCTTGTCATTGCTTTAAGTGGTAGCAAAGAGGAGTCATTTCGCGAGCTTTGTTCACAGTACTTCTAGTTTAATGCTCAGATTCATATTTCTTTGCCCAATATCTTGTTTTTGTCAGGAATATCTATATACCCAAAATTTGTTACAGTTGCATAGCTGAACATTCAGAAATTATTTTGAAGTTTTATTAACGCAGAAAATGCAACAGGATTAACAATAAAAAAATCAAAACTTGCACTTCCATTTTTTCATAATAATATTTGAACAAAATATGTATAAGAATCTCATTAAATCATCCTAGTTGATATTTTCAGATTCATACTAATAAAAGCAAGCATTAAAATCTAAACATCCAGAAATGTAAATGGTCATATATGACAACTACATATATTTAGTATGTATTTATTGTAAAAATTCAACTGCAACCATAGTCATTAAAAATGTTCTCATGTAAAAATCTATTTGTTCCTACTAAATTAAAACATTACTTCTACCTGTACTGTTTCCTTGGATTATTCAAACATGACCTTTATTTTCTCTGAAATTCAAAATGTTAAGTTCAAGTTACATTGAAGCTCAAATGAAGAATGCATACTTGAACAATATGACAAATAAAAAAGAACAAAGCAGTGTGATCTTATACAATTATTCATGTGATTTTAACAAAAAATCTAAACCAGTTTTTGTGACCATCAATATAGAAATTAACTGATCAACTGCTGGTCATTTAATGTCAACTTTGTAGTATTTAGTCATATTCATAAAATTACTTGAACACAACAGTTTTGTTCTATTTTAAAAACAAAATCATAACTCAACCTTAATTGCAAAGTATGCATAGATTTGTACTGTTAAATGTTGGACCATAAAACATTTATTATATATTTTACCTAATTTTAAGGCAAAAAAGCATAATCCAACATAAATATCAAAATGAAAATGGATCAAAGATTCAGAACGTTTCTTAAATAATAATAGAGAATGGTCCTTAATGAAAATCTAAATTCCCTACATGAAAAAAAAAAGGGGAAGAGAAATCTTTAAACAACCCCATAATAAATGTGCAAACTTTCTGTGCCGTCTGTTGAAATTTGTGTGACTGTGCTCATCCTAAATGCTTTGTCCTTTCACAAAACCAATTGCTTAAATATTTTACCAAATTGCAGTTTGAATTCATCTCTACAAACTGATAAAACCGTTTAGCTCATTGCTAGTGAAAATTTATTTGTATGAAGCAAGTGAGGTGTATTAAAAAATTAAATAATCAATTACTTTTCTATTGTTACTCCCTCATGCTGTTAAAAACCTTTAAGCATGTCACATTACCCACAAGTGGATATTTCATTCAAACAATGTATTGTTGATTGTAACCATGCTTAACTTTCAATTAAGATTGGACCTGAAGAAACAGGCTATCTCAGAACTTTTGTATTGGTCTTTTCTGCTCCAAATATATTAATATTAGGATCAATAAACTCATTCAAAACTATGTGTTTTGTTTGACACCCCTCCAGCCTAATTACAAAAAAAGTCTGTAAAATGGAACAAAACATAAACTCGATTTGTACCAAATAATCAACTCGAAAATGTACAGGCTTTACAAAAAAAAAGTCCAGAAAAGTACAATTTTCATTAAAGTTAAAAGTCCAAGCAAGGGCCAAAATTCCCTGAAAGTCAAACAGAACAAAATGCAATCTTAATCCAAGTCATCATTATACACAATGGACTATACAATGATGAAGATAATGTAATGATGCAACTGAGTATAAAGAATCATGTATTTGAAAGTTACTGGTGTTTGAATAAAATTATAAAAAAAGAATAAAAAACAGAGCAAATAATATTATGGAGAGACTCAAATAAAGGATAGCTTCATACAAAATCATAACTAGTGGCAAAAGCTCACATCATCTTTCACTAATAGCCCAATTTTGCACAAATATTTATGATGAAAGTGAAATTATTTACAATATATTACAACATGATAATCTCTTTGTCAAAAATTGTTCAACTGACATAAAAATTAAAAACAACAACAATGTTTGTAACATTTGATGTAAAAAAAAAAAAAAAAAGAATATTAACTACATCTTACGGACATCTTAATATGCAAAATTTACATGAACTCAAAAATCCCCTACTGAACCTCATGATCAGCTTTATTACTATAAACATAAAGCTTAGTGCCTAAATACTGTATTTGTACACAGCTAAGAAATAGGTAAAATGCTGATATTTAAAGACACTTTATACATATTGTCTTTATCTCTTTATCCTGCAATTAATTTGAGTAATATTGTTGCTTTAACATATTGGTAAACTCATTTATATCATGATTGTTTTAGCTTAAAACAAATCTTTTTTATTTAGTTCCCCTATGGAGCCCACACATATCATGTGATATGTATGAACGAAATTGACAAAATCAGAGTATGATCGATATACAGGAAAGAATAACTCATCTCATGCTAATGTAAAAATGCACTAGCTTTAAGAAAATAATTACTTATTGTAACGTAACAATTAATTAAATAGTAACTAACAATTTAAAATATTGTGTACGAATATTTATTTTTTCCCACTGCTCCAGTTCTGTAAGCATTCAAGGTTGGGAATAAGTTGGTATGGACAGAGCCTCAAGCGCTAAACTTATTGTATACAATTATAGTAGAGTTAAATTAAATCTGTTCGAGTTGTAAATGTATAATAGAACACCCAATTGCAGGATAGAGATCACATAGCTCTGTATTCTTAGGCACATATAGAAAATCCTGAAGGAACAGTTCTTCATAGGTAGAAATAAATTGAAATTTTAAAATCTGATAGAATATCAATATTAACCAAGTTTTTTATCCATAGTTTATTGAAAGATGTCCTATTGCTATTTTCTAATATTTTCCTTTGCTTCCATATGATAGTTTTCTAGCTCTAACATTTTTTCAGTCTAGTATTGAGAATGTGATGACGTCAAAAGCCAAATGTCAATGATGTTGCCTAGAAAATTATCTATGAACAGATTAACTATGGTCTTTCAAACTAGTGGAAGTTTCTCTGCAAATATCATCTCAGGGCTATTTATCCTTGATGAGATTGTAGTCGAGAAACTCCTTCTTTTTTTCAGTCATAGATAAACTATAATTAACAAGCTACTGTGTAATTGTTTCTACAAAACATCATTCAATCAATTATAAACAAAAGACAACTGTTCAATCTTACCATGGGAACAAGAAATCAAAGCTACAATCTTACCGTGGGAACAAGAGGTCAAAGGTACAATCTGAATGGGGCAACAAGAGGTCAAAAGTACAATTTTACTGTGGCAACAAGAGGTCAAAAGTACAATCTTACTGTGGCAACAAGAGGTCAAAGATATAAGCACACATGCAGATCTGTCATCAAATATTTTCTACATATTACTTGTACTGTTTAAAAAAAGTGTCATGTATAACATAAATACAAATCAAAATTTAATATGTGGAACAATAATCAGTACTGAAACTGAAACAATATTAAAAGTGTGACAAACAAGTTTTGCATAACTCACCTCGAAAAGGAGTCTTGCAGGGAATCATAAAAATAATTCAATGTAAATGACTTTCTTAAAATATTTGACATGGAATATGCAAGAAATATACATTAATTCCAGATCAAAACATCTCTAGATTGATAAATTATGTGAATCGGACAACTGATGATAGCCCTGAAAGTAAATAGTTGCTGCTATGTTTACCTATTTTGATGTAATCAATATTTGATAATAAATTCAGATATCCTAGTATTATTGCATCAATTTGGACATACTGACTTTCTATAGGTGTGTATCTACTGAGGTTTTTAAATATCTATTTCCAGTCAATCGTAATCTAAACCCAAGACTGTTGACAGTAATCCAATAGATACAAATTGCAGTTTGAATGCATAACCCTTAATAAAAAATATAAAGGAAAAAACAATAAATAATAAATAAAAAATGCTTTCCTTTTGAAAAGGTATATATTGTAAGTCGGAAATTTTTGTGAATGGTTTATTTTTGCTGATTTTGTTACTGAGATACCAGCAACACATCTTTTTACATTAATATAATCTCAAAGGAAGGTCAAAATAAGGGATGAGAAAAAACGTCTTTCAGAATGAACCACTTTACAGTATTGATATTACAAAAATATTTATTCAGTCATGGCAACCATTTAAAAGCACTTATCACTTCTATCTACAGCACTGTTGAGGAAAAAAGTTAAAAACAACAAATTTGTTCCTATTTAAAGCACCCATTTTAAACATTCTTTAACTATTTTTTTTATTAAATTAAAAATTTCAACTCTATGTTTTTTCATGTAAATTGTGTGCAAATGTAAACAAATTAAACATTTCCAACTGGAATCTATAAACTAATCAGCTATCCACTTCCTCTCTAGAGATGGTCTGTGCACTGAACACATTCAATTTGGTATTTGGCAAGAGTTTTGTCAACTTCTCTTTGAAGTTAACCAGACTGATATATTCTGTCAAAGATTCACTTAAAGCATCATATCCATTGTCAGACGCTGGTAAGAATGGAATCCATTCCTGGTTGTTTTGTGTATGCTGTTTGTTCATATCTTCACCATCTAAGATAATGGAAGAGTTATTATTGCTAAGTATGCCCCATTCTAACTGTTGTAATGATTTAAGCTTGGCTACTGTGTTAAGGGTATAGGAATTCACCTGTGCTGCAGGCTGCAAAGGAAGGCAAAAATATGTATTAATTATTGTCAATTCAGAAATTTTTGAATACATTTATTATTGGGATTAACAATGAGCGAAAATGTGAGATGAGTTATTGTGATTTCTCAAAAAAACAGAGCATACTGCTATCAGAATTTAAAAGGTGATTTTAAAAAACAAATTTGCTACCTTACAGTAATTCAAATAATATGAACAACCACATAAAAGTCAAATGTAAAATAAAAAACTTTCCTCAATATATTTATCTATCATAGAAATTGATACTAGGTTGTATGCTAATTTCTGTTATCTCTAGTTCTTTAACTAACCTGATTAGATGTGTCTGGCCACACATTTAGGGATTTCAAGTTCTCAAGCTTCTCTAAAGTTTTGTGTAAGTTCTCAGGTATCAGGAATTCTATTAATTCAAGGTTTTCAAGTCTGAAAAAATAATTGTTCTGTGAAGTAGGCAAGTTATATGTAACAAGAATGCATGCATTGTCAGGCTATGCATACCCCAAATCATAATTTAAAGTATCTGAAAACAGGAAGTGGGTGTCTGGCAGATCCCCAAAGCACTCAAACAATACAACACATCACAGTTAAGCTGCTGAATTAATCTGAAGTAATTCTGTTTTGTGATACTTGAGAATCATTAGATGAATCATTTTTATATCATTCAACATATTGAAATTTCAAAGAATGGGCAAACAGAAAGTTTGTGTCTGACATATCTGAAAAGTGTTCACATGTTGTGTTTTGTGTACGGTTGTTTGTCTTGTGGTCTTTTTGTTTTTTTGCCATTGCGTTGTCAGTTTATTTTCGACTTATGGGTTTGAATGTCCCTTTGGTATCTTTCGCCTCTCTTTTAAAAAGGGACGAAACAAAGTGCACAGCAAAATCCAGTAAAGTTTCTAATTTTCTAAAACATAAAATGCATTTGAATTTTATTTATCTAGGGCATGTTATGTCTTAAAACTTTTCCAGATGCAGGGTCCACATGAACCTTAAATTCAATTTAAAAATTTAAAATATTCAAAACTATATATTACCAAGAGTCAAGTTGCATAAAAATCAAAAAATTTAATTTAAATAAGCGGTTCAATCGAAACCTGATTTTGAAGAGAATATCATTTTTGATTAGGTCAAGAGAACAAACGATCAAAATATCTGGTTCAGTTTGCTTAAAATTGGCAACAACATTCACATAAATAATATTATTAGGTGAATTATTCTAATTATGAAAAGATATTTCTTGTAATGATTTAATCAGATAAAAGTTATACAATATTATCTACCATATGGATTATTTAGTTTTATCATTGATTGACCATATGAAAACCTCATTTCCTTGACATTGTATGTAGATGTCACACTGCTTTCTAAAACATACAAAAACTTCAAGAATAAAACTGTAAAATTGGGAAATATATGAATATGACATTGAAGCATCAACACCTGCAACAGTAACTTACTTTGTAAGATTACCCAGAGCTTCAGGTAAACCAGTCTCATAACTGTTTCCTCCACAATCTAATCTTAATGACTTACTTTGTTAGATTACCCAGAGCTTCAGGTAAACCAGTCTCATAACTGTTTCCTCCACATTCTAATCTTAATGACTTACTTTGTAAGATTACCCAGAGCTTCAGGTAAACCAGTCTCATAACTGTTTCCTCCACAATCTAATCTTAATGACTTACTTTGTAAGATTACCCAGAGCTTCAGGTAAACCAGTCTCATAACTGTTTCCTCCACAATCTAATCTTAATGACTTACTTTGTTAGATTACCCAGAGCTTCAGGTAAACCAGTCTCATAACTGTTTCCTCCACATTCTAATCTTAACGACTCACTTTGTAAGATTACCCAGAGCTTCAGGTAAACCAGTCTCATAACTGTTTCCTCCACATTCTAATCTTAACGACTTACTTTGTAAGATTACCCAGAGCTTCAGGTAAACCAGTCTCATAACTGTTTCCTCCACATTCTAATCTTAACGACTTACTTTGTAAGATTACCCAGAGCTTCAGGTAAACCAGTCTCATAACTGTTTCCTCCACATTCTAATCTTAATGTCTGCAATTCTGTCAATTTACCAATTATTGAATATGTCTGAAATAAAACATATCATTGTCGTTAATTCAAAATTTTTCATTCATTTTGTTACAGATATGTTGCCAATGCCATTTGAATAAAAACAATCTAAGTAAACATTCAATGACATACTTTAAACAAGTGAAACTGCGAGCTACTGCTCACTGATGATACCCCCAGCCCAAATATTTGACGGTAAACAGGAAGTTGTTGAGTGATTAATCTGAAAACGCATCACACGGTATAGCTGACTTATATAAACACTGAAACCAAATTTCAGAAATCCTTGTAATGTAGTTCCTGAGAAAAATGTGACGAAAATTTTCAACTTGGATGTGTTGTGTAAAATGATGTAAGTGGTCGGTAAACAGGAAGTTGTTGAGTGATCAATCTGAAAATGCATCACACGGTATAGCCGACTTATATAAACCCTGAAACCAAATTTCAGAAATCCTTGTATTGTAGTTCCTGAGAAAAATGTGACGAAAAATTTTCATGGGACGGAAGGACGGACTGACGGACTGACAGACGGACGGACTGACCGATGGATGGACAGACAGAGGTAAAACAGTATCGGGGGTATAAATATCCCCACACAGAGGAATATTTACTTCAATAAATATACATATTTATGTTGAACTTGTAGTTCCAAGGATCTAGTATGACTTAACTTTGCAACAGAATAAAACATAAAAAAACATGTCTCGGCAAATTAGGATTATTTTTTTCAATTTTAGATCTTTTTGGCAATGTTTTTAATTCTAAATTAAATTTTGTGTCATAATTTCTATGTTCGGAAATATGACACAAAATTTGATAATGGTGTGGGTCAATAAAACATATTTCCAAACAGGTTAGAACATTTTAGAAATTGGATTGTCAGTCCTTTGAATACTTATGATCTTTTTTTGACATAGTGGCCATGGGGATGGATGGAAGGGAATAAATGATAAAGCAAACTCCTTAGGGAAATTTATGGTAAAGTTTGGTTCTGATTAATCCAATTTCAAAGAAGGATTGTTGAAAATGTTTAAGAATAAATAAACATCCTATGACAAACAACAACAACAGCTCACAGTTATAATAGCACCCACATAACAAAAGACTTTACACAAGAAATATACAGAATACATACCTCTGGTGTCCATGATGTACAGTCTCCTAATTCTAGATGGACCAAATTTGGTAATGAAGTTAGGAATTCTAATTCTTTATCAGATTCAAAGTCCTTCAAAGTTGTTAATGACTAAAAAACAAAAGGATTCATATTTATAGAAAAAAACAGGCTTATTGAATATTATTTATTTTGTGAATATTTAAATTATAAGCTTGTAAAATAAAATATCTGACAGTCTCTTTTTTTCTTTCTTCAATTTACAGTCACATTTTTATTTATTTGAAAGCAAGAAAATTCACCAATGTTCTGTCACTAGACATGACGCTTTTTAATTCTCAAAGGGTATGGATTGAGAATGATAGTTGTTGTTTTTATGACCTTAACATTTTCTTAATTAATTATTCATTTCTGATTGATTTTAAATATCAGACCATTACAGATTAACAATATACAAAGCTCATGTGTTCTTTAAATTTTGGAACCTTTTTAATAAGCAAACAAAAAAAACTTACCAGCTTCTGCAAATGTTTTAACGATTTCAACTCACTTATTCCACCACTAAATGAGAATGCTGGAAGAGCAAGACCAGAAATGCCTCTCAATTTCAGTACTTTTAAGTCAGCTAAAGTTGAAAATTTTCCTATGTCCAACTTTGTTGGATTTGTCCTAAAATAAAAAGAAAACTTCATCAATTTTGTTTACAATAGGAAATATATAAATTACATTATAGTTGTACAAATACAACCCAATTATAATAAAAACTGAAACTAATAAAAAATTTTAACCATCATTTAGATAGAAATAATTATAAAAACTATTTAATTTTTCCAATGGTAATTTGTATGTTTGTTTGGCAGGCAGTTTTCAGGTATAATAAAAAATTCAAACTTCCAGTTTTTGTTTCACTTGAGACAAATGGGATGAGAGACATTGGTATTACTTTTCTTGCACAATGACAGAAACAACAGTAATTTTCTTTGTATCTTATCCTTTATTTTAGCTAGCTTAATCAGTATTTGAAACCACTTATTTCAGGATTTAACAAATACAAATCTTCAATATGCTTGCTATGCAGTATGGGTTTTGCTCATTGTTGGCCGTACAGTGACCTGTAGTTGTTAACTTCTACGTCATATGGTCTTTGGTGGAGAGTTGTCTCATTGGCAATCATACCAAATCCTCTAATTCTTATATTGTATGCAGAATTCAGTACAACTGTTAAATCAAAGATCCATGAAAATCCCATATTTCCTTGGTCCATATGCATGAAAACTGGTGAAGATAAATGAATCCACAGTATGCAAATTTAAATTGGTTTGATTATATTTTATATCGAATATTACAATAACTAATACTCTACTATATAAGTTCTCCTCATTGATTTTATTGCCTTCGCAAGGCAAATCAAAGAATCAATACACATTTGAATATCTTTATGGCAATTTATAATTCATGCAAAATAATAGAAGAAAAAACCAATACATCATAGTATTTCAATATCTGTTATTGTACATTAACCATTAGAAACCATATTTTTTGGTTTACATCAGTGAAGTGGTTATTTGCAACCAAAATATTATAAATTTGATATATGCAACTGTTAAGACATGAGATTTAGAACTTACTTTTACATTTCTGAAAGCAGTAGTAAATAAAATTTACCATGAGTGTCATACAAACTATGACTTACTACTGGGTCTCATGAATTTTGTGTTAATTATGACAATTACTACTTTTCTATTTTAAAGATCATACTTCAATACATACTTCATTTGTTCATTTGTGGAGTCACTAATCCATTCTGCTGACAGGGTTTCTAACTGTGTGGTCTTCTCACACAGAGCCTGTAACACAGATCCAGGCACAGCACCAAAGTGGATTGTATGAACACAGGTAAATAGGTGGATGTTAGAAATTAACTGGTGCCATGTCTTATTTCTATCTTCATAATGGCTTACTCCCCGTAAATCCTAAAATAATTTTCATTTATTAAGCTTAGCAACCCACTACCCTAGATAAATGCTATAAAATGATACTTGTCATAAGTTAAGCTTAGCAACCCACTGTATCCTAGATAAATCCTACAACATGATAATTGTCATTAGTAATTAAGATAAGGAACTTACTTACTGTACCCAATCTAATTCCTACAAAATTACTCAACACTATATATATATAGCTAGTTAAGCTTAACAGACTACCGTATCCATAAATACAATAAACTGTTAACACAGAGATATGTCTCGCCTTTTTGTACTTTTGATAATGCAAATATTGAAATTAAAATAGCAAAACTTTAACATGTAAGTTATGCAAATATTCAAAGTCAATGAACCATGACTGAAGGTACATGGCAAAACAATCTCCATGGAAATGAGATGTGCCAATGCCAATACAACTGCATACCAAATACCATAGACTTATCATAAGTCGTTCCCTTTCAACAAACCTAAACACAAACATTGACTTGTAAACTATGTAAAAGTTTCAAAGTCAATGAACCATGATGAGGGGGTGGGGCTATATAATCTCCATGGAACATGACTTGCAAATGCCAATAAATTTGCATACCAAATATCATTGACTTAACATAAGCGGTTCATCGTAAACTGATCTAATCACAAACTAATACACGTAAACTACGCAAAAGTTTCAAAGTCAATAGACCATGACTGAGGGGGCAGGGCCAAATAATCTCCATGGAAATGAGATGATCTAGTGCTAATACAACTGCATACCAAATATCATTGACCAGCCACTAGTGGTTCACCTTAAACTAGACCTAATCACAAATTAATACATTGTTGACGCCGCCACCACCTTCGTCGCCGCGGCCGGAAACGGCATACCTATGTCTTGCTTTTTGACTCCGTCAAGGTTGAGACAAAAATGATAATTGTTTCTATATAAATACAAAATTCAGCTGTCGTATAATGCAGTACTCAAAAATAAATACTACAAAATGATACTCGTCATTATTCAAGCTTGACATCCTGCTGTATCCACAAAAATCATAAACTAGAGGCTCTAAAGAGCCTGTGTCGCTCACCTTGGTCTATGTGCATATTAAACAAAGGACACAGATGGATTCATGACAAAATTGTGTTTTGGTGATGGTGATGTGTTTGTAGATCTTACTTTACTGAACATTCTTGATGCTTCCAATTATCTCTATCTATAATGAACTTGGCCCAGTAGTTACAGTGGAAAATATTTTGTAAAATTTACAAAATTTACAAAATTTATGAAAATTGTAAAAATGACTATAAAGGGCAATAACTCCTTCAGGGTCAATTGACAATTTTGGTCATGTTGACTTATTTGTAGATCTTACTTTGCTGTACATTATTGCTGTTTACAGTTTATCTCTATCTATAATAATATTCAAGATAATAACCAAAAGCTGCAAAATTTTCTTAAAATTACTAATTCAGGGCAGCAACCCAACAACGTGTTGCCTGATTGGTCTGAAAATTTAAGGGCAGATAGATCTTGACCTAATGAACAATTTTATCCACGTCAGATTTGCTCTAAATGCTTTGGTTTCAGAGATATGAGCCAAAACTGCATTTACCTTATGTACTATTTTTAACCATGTCGGCCATCTTGGTTCATGGTAGGGTCATCGGACACATTTTTAAACTAGATACCCTAATGATGATTGTGGACATGTTTGGTTAATTTTGTCTTAGTAGTTTCAGAGGAGAAGATTTTTGTAAAGATTACAAAATTTACAAAAATGGTTAAAATTGACTATAAAGGGCAATAACTCCTTAAGGGTCAACTGACCATTTTGGTCAAGTTGACTTATTTGTAGATCTTACTTTGCTGAACATTATTGCTGTTTACAGTTTATCTCTATCTATAATAATATTCAAGATAATAACCAAACGCTTCAAAATTTTCTTAAAATTACCAATTTAGTGGCAGCAACCCAACAACAGGATCTCCGATTCATCTGAAAATTTCAGGGCAGATAGATCTTGACCTGATTAACAATTTTACTCCTGTCAGATTTGCTCTAAATGCTTTGGTTTCAGAGTTATAAGCCAAAATATACATTTTACCCCTATGTTCTATTTTTAGCCATGGCGGCCATCTTGGTTGGTTTGGCAGGTCACAGGACACAATTTTTAAACTAGATACCCCAATGATGATTGTGGCCAAGTTTGGTTAAATTTGGCCCAGTAGTTTCAGAGGAGAAGATTTTGTAAAAGATTACAAAATTTACAAAAATGGTTAAAATTGACTATAAAGGCAATAACTCCTTAAGGGTCAACTGACCATTTGGTCAAGTTGACTTATTTGTAGATCTTACTTTGCTGAACATTATTGCTGTTTACAGTTTATCTCTATCTATAATAATATTCAAGATAATAACCAAAAGCTTCAAAATTTTCTTAAAATTACCAATTTAGTGGCAGCAACCCAACAACAGGTTCTCCGATTCATCTGAAAATTTCAGGGCAGATAGATCTTGACCTAATAAACAATTTTACCCTATGTCAGATTTGCTCTAAATGCTTTGGTTTCAGAGTTATAAGCCAAAATATACATTTTACCCCTATGTTCTATTTTTAGCCATGGCGGCCATCTTGGTTGGTTTGGCAGGTCACCGGACACAATTTTTAAACTAGATACCCCAATGATGATTGTGGCCAAGTTTGGTTAAATTTGGCCCAGTAGTTTCAGAGGAGAAGATTTTGTAAAAGTTAACGACGACGGACGACGGACGACGGACGCCAAGTGATGAGAAAGCTCACTTGGCCCTTCGGCCAGGTGAGCTAAAATGATAACTGTTATTAGTATAAAAGCATGGAAGCCAGTTGCAGTATGTTTTATCTTCCTTATTTTAAATCCAAATCAAATATAAGGTGGAATTGTAAAATCTCCCCCTGCCTGTATATATAAAACTGAATTAAGTTACATTCTTGTGGTCTCTTTTTGATAATTTTTTTTTTCTACTAAGGCTTTTATTAAAAGTACTAGATACTTTCTCAATACAAAAAGCATTGGTTAACCATCATGGAACTGTCAGTCTGTTATGAACCATCCACCTAGTAGCCAGTAGTTCAGTACTTGTATGATTTAAATGATGCATCCTTTTTGTAAATTATCAATTTTCATATTATGTAACTAGTAAAACATGTATTGAACTGTTTAAAGGTAAGCGGGGTATAAACCAGCTGGTATAAACTGTTAGTTAACTGTCAAGGTAGTGACTTAAATCTGTTGGTAATAAAGGAAAACTGACTCACCAGAATTTCTACTGCTCTCCTGGAAAGATATTTAGCTGCCTTTTCCCAATCTGCTATCTTCATATTTCTAAATCTTACTTCTCTCCACTGTAAAACATGAAACATAGCTGTTAAATTCTCTGTGTGGATTAAGATTTTGCAGTTGATGAACATTGTGCATTGGGATATGGTGTTTAAATACATGACAAACAAGAATGTGTCCATAGTACACGGATGCCCCACTCGCACTATCATTTTCTATGTTCAGTGGACCGTGAAATTGGGGTCAAAACTCTAATTTGGCATTAAAATTAGAAAGATCATATCATAGGGACCATGTGTACTAAGTTTCAAGTTGATTGGACTTCAAATTCAGCAAAAACTACCTTGACCAAAAACTTTCACCTGACTTGACCAAAAACTTTAACCTGAAGCGGGACAGATGGACGGACTGACGGACGAACAAACGGATGCACAGACCAGAAAACATAATGCCCCTACTACTATCACAGTTGGGGCTTAAAAATCCCTGAAAGCATAGGTAAAATCCTTATCAAGTGACAATGCTTTTATTGCATTAAATTTAATATAACCAATTGCTCACAACAGAAATGGGATACCAGGATATTATAAACTTATACTATAGCTACCGGTATACGTTTATCGTTTCATGTTATCTGTCAACCTGTATTTGTATAGTAGAAAGGTAGATGACAGGATAATAAACAATTACCAGTACAATTCAACACAAATAAAACTTACCAAACATGGATGCATTACTAATTTTCTCCAAGTCCTACAAACAGAAGCTACCCTGAAAACAAAAATACATAAAAATAATGAAAATAAAACAAAACATTATAAATTGACCAAAGAAATTAATACAAATAACCTTACAAATATAAATTATCTTCAATATTTACACAACCAATGACAACAGTGCCTAAATTTACATTCTCAAAAGAAATTCTTAAAAATACAGAGTACATTGTTTTATATTAAGAAGTTTGTAATGCTAAAATAAGTTTTATCTCTCTTTCTATAATATCTTGAACTTGAGTTCACTTTTCAAAATCAAAAGCATTAGAGTTAAGCATGTGCATCTTTAAAATAATACACAAAACATTGTATTATATATCTTAAATAATGAAACTATTTTCTAAACATTTTCGTAATTCACTAATTACGAAATCTATAGTATTTAGTGTTAATCTTAAAAAGGTATACACTATATGTTGTTATTAGTAAATAATGTCTTATAAAATGAGAATCATTATTAAAAAAATTGAGGAAATTTTTTTTAATTTTAGTGTAGTGCAAGTAACTGTCCTTGCTGGTTTGTTTCATTTTGTTTGACACCATTAATATCAGTAGTCTAAGAGGATTCTGAAACATTGTATTGTAGCAAGGTACTGATGAGAATATAGGATTCTTGCACCTAATCTTGCTGTCTAATAACATTCTCTTTTCATAAGGATTATGTGATTTTTGGTAATTTATTATCTTTGGTGTACTATTAATTCAGAAATTATTATGATGTTTTAATTAATTTTGAAAATGTGACAGTATCAGGTTTGCAAAAATAAAATCTCGCAATCACAATTTCAGCAGTAATTTTCCTTCATAAATTTTTGCACAATTTCAGCAGTAATTTTCCTTCATAAAATTTTTGCAAGTACATTATTTAGATATCATATTTTTGCCAGAGGTCAAGGATTCAAAATAAAAAAAAACACACATTAATTTCAGAATTCAAAGTATTTCCATGCAAAAAATTGCGTTAAATCAGAATTTCCCTCTCTCTCTCTCTATCTGTAGCTTGCTATGTACAAAATAATGTTATCAACAAATTGACAGTACAAAACAATTATATTATTGATGCAAAATTTTCATATTTTAGTTTATTTGAAGCCTTAAATTCATAATATTGAATTGCAATCTATTCCTTACCTGAAAAGATCTCTAACATTCAGATAATTGAATATTAATAACATGCAGTCAAAACCTCCATATAAACACTGGATAAAACAACTTGCTGGATTTATACCAGATTTAAATTGTCTAGTTTTTGGAGACTCATTTGGTGTTTCTGCCAAAGTACGACTAGAATTTGGGACTATTGTTGGAAGCTGCCCACTACCACATTCTGTATCTAAACTCAATGTTTTATCATTAGTAACAGTCACACTCAATTTGGCTGTTTCACCTGTATTGACGGGAAAAGTATTTTTAGGCAGAAACAGTTTTAGTCCTTGCGCAGTGTGTAGAAAAGAAGATGGCGGCACTGTCACTTGTGTGTTGTTAATTTTCAGAGACACTGGTTGAGTCAAATTCAAACGTTTGATTACAGCGGGTGGAAGTGTAAGTAACTGTCCTTGTTTGTTAGTTTCATTTTGTTTGACACCATTCATATCAGGTATTGATGGTGTATGAGATTTTGTTCCCGGGGCAGCAATAAGACGTGGAGGCTGTAATGATACTGGTGATGATATGGACAGTTGTGGAGTTGGAGCGGGTTTACTAAAATCTTGAACTATCGGTGCAACAGGTTTCAATGAAGGATATGATACCATGGGTCGTACGGCAGCTCCTGGTATAGAGTTGTAGACCATCGGGGCAGGAATGCTACCCATAGGTAGACTTGTACGAAAAATTGAATTTGATATCAATGATCCAGACGTTGTAACAGGTAAATACATCATCTGGGTTGTGGCAGAAGCCGTCAGAGGTGGCTTCTGTAATCCTTCTTTCAATACAGGATATTTTCCGCTTGATTGATTTTGATTAATATCCGAAGCTTTCCTCTCTAGAAAATCTCTTACGTTTCCAAGAACACTACTACTAACTCCACTTCCTGTTAATTCATTCTCATAAGGATCAAATGGTTCTTTTTTAATCTTCACATTTCCTTCAGAACTTGTTGTAGAGGATGGTGATACTGTTGCAACTGATGTGGAAGAGTTCAAGTTTGCCGTTTTAGATAATGCTTTAGCTAAAAATTTATTTAATGGCATATAACCAGAAGTTGAAGTCAAACGTGGGGCTATAACAGGGGTTAACCTGGGCCCTGTAGTACTTGATGGTGTTATATTGACACAGTTCAACAAGGCTGGAGATGGTACATTCATTAAACCATCAGGTCCAGGGGAACAAGCCTTGTTGATACATCTCTGAAAAAAACATGAAAAAGTTTTAATCTTGTCAAGTTGTAAAGTTACATCTGTATATGAAAATAAAGAATATCAATTGCACTATATAAAAAGGTTTTCTATATTTGGCATCATTTCAAATCTCATTATTTGAAGTCTTCCTTGGGGGGAAATTTTCTAAAGGAAATTGTTTTTAAGAATATTCAATTTGAATTTTTCAGGTTATAATTGATCATGAATGCTTCATAAATTTTAACAATCAACATCATATAAATAATAATGGTAAATGGGGGAGATATATCAATATATTCTTTGTTCCTTCCTAGGAAATTGTTCTTCAGAGGAAGAAGACCAAATTTTCAACCAAAAAAAATATCCTGAAGCACTCAAAACAACATCTAAAAATTAAATAGTAAGGTTATTATCATATACAGTGGCTACTAGGAAAAAATTTCATTAGTGAAATGATTGATAAATGACCTTTATAGTCCTGACTTACTGTAGGCACTTAACATGGTGCTTAAAACATATCACATCTAAGAAAGCTATTCATGGTTCCACACAACTTAAACTCTTATAACAAAGGTACATTATACACATCCATTTATTTATACAATGTGTTTCCCATATCATTTGCTTTACATATAATACATTGTATACAAGTTAGAACATTGAAATCATGTTAATTGCATAGGTGGTGTATGTTTGCAAAAATCAAACCTATTCCATGTGAGTTGGAAAATGAAAAATCAATCTGTGCTGTAGTTATATATATATAGATTCCTACACAGCAACAAGTGTGTTACGATATTTCTCCACTCGAGACAGTTAAATTTTAATATTTAAAGCGTGAGGCTTGCGGAGCTTTTTAAATACTTAAAATTTAACTGTTGAGAGTGGAGAAATATCATAATACACGAGTTATAGTGTTGGAATCTGTTTCTCTAATGATTTTTATCCTTTCTTTCCGAAGATTTGCAGAAAGTTGTGTTCTTTCTATGTAACGTCATCAGGCATGGTCGCCTTTTTTCATGATGTCACAATGGAAAAATTCAGAAGAAACTAAGAAATTTTGACGTCATAATTAAATTTCGACCAATCATTTGCCGAGAACAGATATTTCACTAGTGAGGAGAAATATGTTTCTCACACCGATCCAGAAATGTAAAAATAGCACAAAAATTAGAAAAAAGTTTCTCTTGACTTACCAAACAAATAAATGATTCAACAGTTTGGCCCATATTTACACATTTAGGATGGAACATACAAAGACAGACATTACACTGTAATGTTGGAGGCTGACCAGTCAGTCCTGGACAGTTTAAGTTACACAGTGACTCCAGTTTACTGTTCCTACAAATAAATACAGATATATTTGAATGGAATTATAAATGTTGTTGTCCCATGTAGTTGATAAATTCTAGACAGATAAATTGACACAGGGATTTCTGATATTGAAAATTAAAGTCAGCTACATAACATACCTGTACATATTCTTATAAATTGAAAATAAAATGCTTCGCTGAGCGCAGCCTGATACGACCGCGGTGGAACCCTGAACAGTTGGGGCAAATTTGGACACAATATTCAAGCTTGATACTATCTGAATTTGGATTGTGATCAAATTTTTGACATAATATAGGTTTCTGACACAAAATAAATGTGGTCAAAGATCTTACAAATCTAATGCGCAATACTGTGCAATTGAAGATTTCTTCTTGAAACTTTTCAAAAATTTAAAATTTTGAAAATTTTGAAAAAAAAATATGAACCCTTTTAAAAAAATTGGAAACCCCCTTCCCCAAACTTTTTGAATCCCCCTTTTAGCATTAACCATCAAACTCAATTGCAGTCTTTCCTTTGTAGTATGGAACCTTGTAGTACAATTTTAGAGAGATCCATACACTTAATCACAAGTTACTGTCTGGAAATTAGAAAAATGCTTTTTTTTAACCATAAAAGCCCATTTAAATACATCATAAAAATATTAAAATAGAAAATGACATCATAGTCATGGCTAAAATTAAAAACCTTCATCAGCAACTTTTAATAGTAATATCTAAAAATAAAAATTCCTTCATCAGCATTTAAAAGTAACTTCTAAAAATAAATTGACAGCTAGGACTTTGCAACCATAAAACCCATTTAAAAACATCATAAAAGTATTAAAATAGAAAATGACATCATAACCATGCCTAAAATTAAAACACTTTCATCAGCAACATTAAATGGTAATATCTAAAAATAAAATTCCTCCACATACATAATCATGGCTAAAATTAAATAATTTTTAAAATAGAAAATGACATCATAATCATGCCTAAAATTAAAAAGCCTCCATCAGCAACATTAAATAGTAATATCTAAAAATAAAATTCCTTCACATACATAATCATGGCTATAATTAAATTACCTTTATTAAACATTTTTAAAATAGTAACTTCTAAAAATAAATTGACAGCTAATCACCTAAAGACAATACATTTCTTTATAAATAATTTACAAGCAGTGTAAGGGAGGTAATTTGACAACATGTGTTTGAATTACCTCCCATACACTGCTTTAAAATTATGTTTTGTACTTAAGTAATTGTCCATTAACCTGGAAACCCTTGTTTTTCCCCCTTTTTTGCCCCTAATTCCTAAACAGTTTGAGGCCATAACCCCCAAAGCAAATTCTTACCATCCCTTTGTGATATGGTAATTTGTGGTATAATTTCAGAGAGATCCATACACCATTTCACAAGTTATTGTCTGGAAACTAGAAAAATGCTTATTTGGGCCCCATTTTGGCCCCTAATTCCTGAACTGTTAGGACCATAACCCCCAAAATCAATCCCAACCTTCCTTTTGTGGTCATAAACCTTATGGTAAAATTTCATAGAAATCCATACACTTTAACAAAAGTTATTGTCCGGAAACCAATGTGTCTTCGGACGACGACAACGACGTGATACCAATTTTATGACCGCAAAATTTTTGCGGTCTTATAAAAATACAAAAAAGAAAAACCAATTTTTGCACGTTTTAGAATTTCAATTAGATGCAACTAATGAAAAATATCAATTCAAAACATACTATTGGCTCTCTGTGTATTAATTATAAAGGCACCTACGGTTTAATACTAAAGTACTAATTGTTTGCAGAAATGTATATTCCATTGTGTAATTTCAAAAACTACAATTAAAAATAATCAGGATTGTGTTAATCTACACAGGTCAACACTCCCTTTTTCGTAAGGTTTATAACATGGAAAAACACAATTTTGTGAAAGAAAGAATTTTTTTTAAATAAGATAACAAAACTTTGTAATAGAAAATATAAGATAAATTTTGGTCATAATTCTTTTCTTGCTACAGAGCAAAATGCTTATTATATAAAAATACAAGACAATAAATTACAAAAATCAATCATTTGAATGACCTTCCACTCCCACCTATAAATAATTTTACAAATAGCATGTTCAACAAAAGTTTGGTTGATTTGCTGGCCACGTTTATTAGAAATCTAACTCAAGCATTACAATTCAAATAACCACTTGTAGATGATATTGACATACTTTCAGTCTGGAAGACACCACAATTTTTAAACACCTGTAACAACTTACTTCTCAGGACTTATTGCTGGCTTAAATGATTTTTGTGTGGTACTCTTCCTAGCAGTCCCCTTTGATTTAAAAAACTTCTTTTTTGGTGGTGACATAGAAGGAGAAGTTCTAGTTTCTTCTAATGTCGGAGGGCATTCTGGGAAGGTTGCTTCCTTGGCAGCCTCTTTATCTTGTTCCTCTGGGTCAACAGGTTCAGTCTTTATCTGCAACTGCATTTCTGACAGAAATGGGACTTTTTCATCTGTCTTGTCCTCCTTCTCTATTGGAGGAACCACATCTTTTGTCTGTTTAATGATGATTGTAGTAGATGTTGCTGGTCTTCCAGGCCCAACAGAATGTTTTCTCTTTCTACCTCTTGGAGATTTAGTAATTACTGATTGAGTTTCTGTATCACAGGAAGCTCCCTTGAAAGGAATAGCAGGCTCATCAGAATCCTTCTCTATAACAATTTCTGGCTTTTTCTTCCCTATTCTTAGTGGTTTGCCAGCATTTCTTACACTTTCAAATGGTGGACTACTAATAGGAGTCTTTATAAAGGAAAAATTGTTTTCTGTAAGGTCTGAAATCTTGTGTTGTCTCACTAAAAAATACATAAACATAATTATTGTGGATTCATTATTATTCCCGGGATACCAATGTTCATCGATTTGGGGGTATAGATAAACCACAGTGAAACATTCAAAAGTTCAACGAAGAACAAATTGTCTATAGGATTGTATGCGCACTTTGGCAAAACAAAGAAAATCAAATATACACGAAAATACAATTGTTCCTCAATCCAAAAAATTGGTATCCACAAAAATACAATTGTTCCTCAATCCAAATAATTGGTATCCACAAAAATACAATTGTTCCTCAATCCAAAAAATTGATATCCACAAAAATACAATTGTTCCTCAATCCAAAAAATTGGTATCCACAAAAATACAATTGTTCCTCAATCCAAATAATTGGTATCCACAAAAATACAATTGTTCCTCAATCCAAAAAATTGGTATCCACAAAAATCAGTGAATCCACAGTATTGGGAAACATTTTTATTTTATGTTGGACAGCCAATATTTTTGCTAAGATACATGTAGTTACACTGATAAATTTTGATTAAATTCCATCGATGAAATAAATAGGCGTCTGACAGATCTGAAAGGTGTTCACATATTACAAGTCATCACTATCAAGCTGTAGAGCTAATTGAAGTCATTCAGTTCAGTAATACTGCAGAAATGAGTGACAAAAATATTAAATTCATTCAACATATTGAAACATTCAAAGAATCAACAAACAGGAAGTAGGTCTCTGACATATAAAAGTGCTCACACCTTACAACTCATCACTGTCAAGCTGCTGACCAAATATGAAGTCATTCTGTTCAATAGCGCCTGATAAAAGAGACAAAAATATTTGTTCGATGGACAAGGTGATTGCAGTATATAATATGGAAAAATATATACATCATCATAGCATTTCATTTTATCCTGCAGAGTTCAGGACTTTTTTCTATGACACAATGCATATATATATAGATACATAGTAAAACATGCTTTAAAATCTTCAGTACTCTCTTTTATACTTACAGTGAGCTGAAACTTCTACCATGGATCTCTGCAAATAAACAAAGTATATATTCTATATTCTCCTAATTCCAGCAATTGAGTGTTGACATGTAATATTAAACAAACACATTAAAAAAAAGAGATAATCAAACATTTTTCTTTTCAAGGAAGATTTATTTTTCTAACCAATAACCAAAATTATGTCTGCACCATGAAAATTATAACATCATGAAAAAGGATCAACAATGGATACTAAAGTTATGTGAGACTACTTAAAAATTGTATAATTCAACCTTATTTAACCAAATTCAGTAATTTTTCGATTTATAAAAGAACATAACTAGAGAACAGTGAAAGTGACGCCACCCAAATCAAACTTGATCTGTGTTTGGTGGTATACGTAATAAGTTTCATAACATTTGGTTGAGGCCCTCTGGGGCGGCAGGGGCATTAAAAGGAGTCACAGTGGTGCCATTTATTTTAAGCACTTAAATGCTGTGATAGCATTGTGATAGTCATACTGTACAGGTGACTTATTTTCAGCTTCAATATTTGACTTACCAATTTTTTACCAATTGGAGGTTTATAATATACATCAGCAGGCCTTCTCTTGTTATCATCAAATGTATTTCTTACTACAATCTCTCTTGTCCATCCTATGAAAATAATACAGTTAGTTTACAGGGAATACTAATTCTTAAATTTGAAGTAAGTATTAATAAAATGTAAGGGAACAAATAATTATACTGCAGCTAGAACACTTCCTGTTGTCTTTATTTCATAAGTATAGTAATTAAGTGATATTTTGTACAATATCAATGACTTTTTCCCCAATCAGGGGCTCATTTGAGATGGAAAATAAGTTTTATTTTTAAGTTCAAGTTTTAATGACTATTTTTGTAGCCTTTGTTCACTGCAGTATAAAAATAATGTTAGATCAATGTCAGAAAAATATAAACTTTTTTGCATTTGGTTCAAAATTTTTGAAGGGCTTGGTAAACTTTACCCCTCCCAAGTTTCTAAGCCTTACAGTTATTGACCTATAATTGTATATACAGTTTATATGTTGGTATGGGTTTAACAAGAAACCCAAGCTATTGAGAAGTGTTCCTTATAAGCATAGTAAATACAGCAATCTTCATAGAGTTTTAGATTTTTCATCCTTTAAAAAAAAACTTCACCATATCAATGTAAATTCAGACTGCATCATCTTTATAAAAAAAAAAACTGGTGTCTCAATCCTTTTGCATATTTAAGCAAATAAAACATGTTTAAACTAAACTAGTTGTCTCATTGGCAATCATACCACATATCCTTATTTTCATATGGAGCTTGTCATATGGTTTGGGCACTTGTGCGTGTATTTATCTGTGGAGAAATTGATGTTTACCTACAACAATATATAATTTTACCCTTATTTTAGTATACAAACCATATTCTCCTGGAAGTTCTAATGATTTAATATCAAGGTTGGGATATTTTGGCTTCTTCATAGGTGTACCTACAAAATAAAACCAAAACATGTATTTAATAGATCAATGAAGTAGATCAATGAAGTATATAGAACGCTACAAATTCATATAGACAGGTACAATATGTAACTATGTATTACAATTATGCATGGTGAACACATATTAGAAAATGTATGACGAATATTTAAGACATCTGGTTAAAAAACACACAATATTTTTTGTAAAAGGCATGATTATAAGGAACAGAAGAGAATGCAGAATTGTGTGTACTTTTTGTTTTTTCGGGAATTTTCATCAGTTTAATAATATGGTAAATTTCATTCAACTGATTTTGTTCGCTATGGTAAACATTAATCCTAATGTTTATATGTAAAGGTGACAGTGAACAACTAACCAACAGTTGGGCTGCTACTCTATAGTGACTTCATTTAAATTATCAAACATGGTAGTCATGCAGTCTATGATAAGTGATACTTTCAATCACTAGCAAAATCCCTGTTTTACAGAGAATCATACAACACTAGCTATAGCTACATGTACATCTATTTTGACTGAATCATTTTGTGTATACTGTACAGTAGGTTTCAAGTTCAATACATACTGCACAAATTTAAATCTTCTTTTTTAAATATTATAAAAGAAACATTCACATACATGTAGTGTAAAACAGCAAAATTTCATATACCCTAAAACATACCTATACATGTATTTGGTGTGCCAGGACTATTTTTGCTTGTTGTAGTAGTACATGTAATAGTTGCATCAGATAATTGTTTAGCTTGCTTTGATCTTGATTCTCTCACAAATCTCTGTGCTCTCATGTCTTCCTTTGGGTTATAATCAGGATCAGCATCAAACTCACTGGTGTAAATACTGTCAGTTTTAGGTGTTCGACTTCTTTTCCCTCTTCCAAAAACATCTTCTGGCTTTAAGATATCTTTGTCATTGATAATGATTCCCATTTCAGCATCTTCTAATTCATGAGGAGTTTTTGACAGGAACTGACTAAATTCTGTTTCACCAGTTGATGAATCTAACTCAGCAGTTGAAGTACACAGATCTTTTTTCCCATCTTTATCTTTGGTCTCATTTTGAGAATCTTCTGTGACACAATTTTCCTTCAGTGACTTATTATTTTTATCCTCCTGACTTTCATCTATTGTGAGGTTATTTTCTTCTTCTTTTTCATCACCACTTTGTTCATTGCTTTTAATTTTTCCACCTGCTTCAACTGTTTCCTCCTCAATGTCTTCTATTTTATCCTTCTCCTCATCATTTTTCATTTTATCCTCTTCCCCATCTCCGCCATTCACATTTTCATCATTCTTTACATTGTTGTCATCATCGGAATTTTTACTTTCATTTACCAGTATATTGTTATTTATCTGCTCATTTCCACTATCTAATTTGCTATCATCCGGTAAATTTTCATCTACATCAGCATCAGTTTCCATACCTTCATCTTCACCATCTTTCTCAGCTACACTTTTTGTAGATAATGATTCAGATGGGTCTATACCAGACACACTCTCCATTTCAGAAGGTGTTGTTATTGATTCAGATTGATCTGCTGGAATGCTTTCTACTACAGATAGTGTTGTAATGGATTTAGATTGATCTGCAGAAATAATTTCCATTTCAGATGGGGTTGTAATGGATTTAGATTGATCTGCAGAAATACTTTCCATTTCAGATGGGGTTGTAATGGATTCAGATTTATCTGCAGAAATGTTTTCTATTCCTGACTGAGTTGTTATGGATTCAGATTGATCTGCTGAAATGCTTTCTGCTCCAGATGGTGTGGTAATGGACTCAGATTGATCTGCTGAAATGCTTTCTGTTCCAGATGGTGTGGTAATGGACTCAGATTTATCATCTGATTCACCATCTCCTATTGTGGTCTGCACATTATCACATCCATCTACTGTATCTCCATTCATTATTGCAACAGATTCAGTATTCATGTTGGAATCATTTTGAGATTCTTTAATTGTCTTGAAGTCCTGATCTGACACTGAAGTTTTTGTTTCTTCTTCCATTTTTTCCGATCATTTAGTCATTTTATATTCCTAAAGATCTGAAAAGAAAATGGAACAAATAATAAAAAATATATTTAAAGAAAGGTTCATCTCGCTGTAGCTTTAACACAGCATGCAGATAATCTTCAGCTGAAGAATTATTGATGTATGTTTCACATCAACCATTCCTTAAGTATAAAATGCAATATTTTAATTTTTGGTGTAGCATTATTTTAGAAGTTTTCAATAAGACAGTTGTTAAACTCTGGGTTTTATTTTAGCCATTTGTAGCAATGTCTCTGTGTACTGTAGTTCAGAACAATAGACAAATAAAAATACTGTGTAGGGAATGCTTTAAAGGCGCTTTAATTTTGTCACAAATTTTGATTCGAAACATGCAAGTAAGCAGTTACAAAAATGGACATTTTGTGATTTTTTTTTATCCTGTACATGTGTACATATTGATATTTTCACAAGTTGTTATTTCCTCTATCTCAATGAATTAACTGTTCTTGCATCAGACAATAAACTTCACATTACATTCAAATTGTTTATTTACTCCAGGGGTATCATCAGCTAAATATTCTGTTCTTAGGTACTGACATGATTCATTACAACCCTTTCTTAAATTGTTAATTTTTAAATTTAGAAATAATAAAAAAAGAATGTGTCTGAGAACACGAAAGCTGCATAACTCTAGAAAAGTAGGTGACTCATTGCCCAAATTTGAACTCTGTCTGCAAGTTTTGATTAATTCTCATCATTGAGAATGAGTTTCATAAAATTTGCACAAGGCAAACTTAAGTTAGCTATAGAGTGCAAAAACGAAAAAATTTGCAATTTCCAAGTTATAAAGGAGTATAACTCTAGAACAGTAAGTGACTCACTGTCCAAATTTGTGCTCTGTCTACGAGTTTTGATTCTCAGCATTGTGTAGGAGTTTCATAAAATTTTGTTGAGGAAAACTTAAGTTAGAGTGTGGAAATGAAAATGGGACGGACGGAAGGACGGATAGACAAGGGTAAAACTTAATGCCACCTTAGGCTTAACAGCGTGGGCATAAATAAGAAAGTAAGGTCTTAACTCCCTCAGACAAAGTTGACCTGAGATAGTTAGGCTATTGTTTTAGGTCCTTTTAGGTCATATAGCTCTTCAACTGTTTTGGTTCTTATACAATTTATGTACTTGACTTTCAAATATTTGGCTTAAAGCATTCCTGATGAAGATAAAATCAAGAAAAGCACTTCATTCAGAGATATAACTCTATAGGGTTATTACAGAAAATAACTTGCGTGTGTTATTACAGATACTTTCATGAGTTGTCTACTCTTTATTCCTTAAATTTTCTAAATCTGTAATAACATATGTTTGTTATTTGTAAAATTATTTCATTTATAGTGGTCTCTAGGGAACTCTTGAGAATTTGCAGAAACTAAATGCATAGCCTTGATAACTAATTTTTGATTAAATTAATTCATTTTGATTAACCATGGTAAATCAATGAGACGAGGCTATTAAGGGATAAACTTAGCTGTGATAACAAGGCTAGGTTATTAAAGAATGTAACTTATTATATAAGACACTTGGGAATTACTGAGAAACTTGCAGAACCTCATTACATGCTCTGGTCATTATTTCTTACAATAAATTAAAATACATTGTAATTAAGCATGATGTATGTCTGAGCAAATGCTTTGAAGTGATACAGAGAAGCTGTGATAACATCCTTTAGTTATTACAGGCATATTTTTTCTGTAATAACATATAGGTGTACTATGCAAAATTGGCAAACTATGAACTGTTATATCTTTCAATAGTTAAGTATACATAGAGACAAAAGTAATATCAATAGAACTTTTATACATTTTAACTAAACTAATGATGTACATTGTCCCTTTGAAACATGTAACATACATATGTTATCACAGTTCTTTGATTTTTTAGTCCACAATAACAAATGTATGTTATTTTTCTGTAATAACCCTATAGAGTTATATCCCTGACTGCACTTTGGATGCATGAAATTTATAAAGTGTTGTTTTTATAATTTTTGTATGAATGCACAGGGGATATTTTTTTTTAACTTTGCTAGGGATGGCAACAAGTACTCAAGTACTTGCTCGTAAGATCAAGTACCCTAGTGAAAATTACAAACTCAAGATACTTGAATAAATCTGTAGTATTTAATTTTTTCGAAAGGTTACCTACTCTGCTGGGACATTCACGTACTCCCTTACTCGGTCAAGTAAGAGCAAGATGTAAAACTAAGCTTACAATCAGTGTAATTTTGGGTAACAATTAACTGTTTTCAGATGATTTTGTCATGTATAGAAAGCATAAAACATAAAATTTTACCCCCGAATTGAACCGATTGTAAGCTTGATTTTTCTTCTTTCAGTTGCTCTTACTTGACCGAATACCAGAATGTCCTAGCACAGAGTAGGTTACAGTGTACCTGTTGAAAAATTACCAGCGTCAAAAGTCGGTTATATGAAAGTTGTCTACTGTTATAGGCCATGGCAACGTGTTTGTTATTATGTGAAATGCTCATGCTCATCACTTACATGAGCAACATGACGAGTGCCACATGTGGAGCAGGATCTACTCACCCTTCCGGAGCACCTGAGATCACCCCGTTTTTTGGTGGGGTCGTGTTGGTCAGTCTTTTGTTTCCTTTGGTTGTTTTGTGTACTGTTATTTGTCTGTTTGTCTTTTTTCTATTTTGCCTAAGGCGTTGTCAGTTTATTTTCCACTTGTGAGTTTGAAAGCCCTTTGGTATCCTTCATCTCTCTCTTTCTGAAGAAACATGAATTTTACCAATGTTCCTAGACAAACTTATTACGCAACTGGTACGGAACCAGACCTGAATATCTGCACCATAGTGAAATTTTACTATCAAATACCTGGTCTCACATATGTTTTTTTCCCCCCGTCAGATCTATATTTTAATGTTTTATCAAGCAAACCAATAAAGCCTACAGTTTTCATGAACTCTGAATCCACATGTAAAAATATGGTTGTGGAAAATCTTTAACACACATAATATTTTTGACAAATCAGACACAAGTATGACAGCTCATATGCCCAAATCTGTTACCGATTCAATGAAAAAGAGATCAGGTTTCGGAACAAATGGTATCATAATCAACTTCTGGATTTTTTTTTTTTTTAAACACAAGTGTGTATTTCAAGAGTGGCACCGTACAAATTTATACCATTGCTTTGTAAGAATGTATAAGAGGTGCTTCAACAATAGTTTTTTTTTATAACTGTTAATATACATCTTTTATGAGCGACCCCCAGAAGGTATCAACAGAATAAAATTTTTAGCTTATGCAGTTACGCGAATAGATTGTTCATCGACAAAATTGCTTGCGCATTTTATTTTAAAGTACGATACTTTATTAGACTTAGAAGCAAAAACTTACAAATCTGTAATTCACATGAAGAAAATGGCTTCCATGTTCTAAGCTAAAAATAGATGAAAACATGAGCTGCCACCTAGTGGTAAAATTTGTCACTCTGTAGAGTTTATTTTTTGTGATATTCTAAAATTCTACATATGAACTGGCATAAAGTTAAAACAATCTAATTTAAGCAGTCTACATCGAAATTGTAGAAAACAGTAACATCCATTTGAGAACAATAAACATTTTCACAAATGACATGAGAGAAGCGTGTACCATGGCGAAAATACTTTTCCTGGTATTGTTCCTGTAAATATATAAACTCGTATATTACCTTTCAAATGTTGCTTTAATATCCAGTCGTTTTTCTTGTTCAAACTATTTAATGTAATTTGCAATTTAAACTTTTGGCGATGATTCTGGTATTTTTCTGAAAGAGTTCCTTCCCCTATTCTATTTAATATCAGGACCGTTAACGGTACATGAATTCCGTACACGAAAATCAACAAAACCTCATGCCATCGATGGTATATATTATTTCCTTATTTATAATATTTTTAACATAATTGATGGTTTATATTCCATGAAATGGTTCTTACCTATTATAATTAGACGGTGTTATGATCAACACTTTATTCCTTATCCCTGGGGATAATTATATATATTAAAATATTTTATGGATGCAATAGATAACGATAAAAACTGTAAAATTCTTTGGAGGCATTTGAAGGATATGAATTCAACAACAAAACAGGAAATTGGCATTTTAACACACGTAGGAAAAACACTTATAAACAAAAATGATATTGCTAACTGCTTAAATGATCATTTTAGCACAGTAGGTAAGAAGCTGATATCAAATCCTCACAAAAGTTTTAAATCTGAGAAAATTGATAACTATGTCAAATCAAAAATACATGATGATGCTAAATTCTCAGTATATACTGTCACAAATGATGAGGTTCTACAAGCTCTAAAAAATCTAGATGTAACTAAATCAACCGGAACTGATGGTGTTGGACCAAGAATTTAAAAATTAACAAGATCGATTGTAGCAAGCCCCCTTGCTCACATAATAAACCTTAGTTTATGTACAGGAACATTTCCTATTATATTAAAATTTGCTAAAGTTGCTCCCATATTCAAGGGAGGGGATAAAACAGATCCAAACAATTATCGACCCATTTCAATTTTACCCACTGTGTCCAAGTTATTTGAAAAAACTGTCTTTAAACAACTATATTTATTTTTAACCACACACAAATTATTAATACAACAGCAGTCTGGATTTAGAGAATAACATTCTTGTCATACAGCACTCATTGAAATAATTGATAAACATGGTTAGAGGAATTGGACAATGGAAATTTTACAGCTATCCTTTTTTTTTTAGATTTTAAGAAGGCATTTGATACAGTAAATCGCAATATACTTTTATCAAAACTAAAATTATACAAATGTGATTACCACTCTGTAAAATGGTTTTCATCATACCTCTCTCAGAGAATGCAAAAAATTAAGTTAGGAACCACTGAATCAGAATATAAAACTGTAACTTTTGGAGTTCCTCGAGGTTCTATACTTGGACCTTTATTGTTCCTTATTTATATCAATGACTTACCATTAACCTTAGAATATACAGAATCTGATCTATATGCTGATGATACAACTTTGCATTTGTCATCTAAATCTATTGTAAATTTAAATATATTTTTGAATAAAGACTTAGACAATGTTATTAAATGGTGTAAACATGGTAAAGAAAATGATATGATGATAAATAGCAAGAAATCAAAATGCATGCTTGTTGGATCAGACAGAAAACTGGAAAGCTTCAATGAATGTTTATGTGTTTTATCACAAGATAATATCACTTTAGATAATGTTGAAGTTGAAAAACTTCTTGGAATTCATATTGATAAAAATCTAGCTATCATGGTCAAATCAAATTGATAAAATATGCAAAACTATTTCAACCAGAATATACCTGTTAAAAAGGTTGAAATGTTATTTACCATTAAAGGGTCTTATTCTTTTTTACAATAGCTATATATTACCCATTATTGACTACTGTTGTACAGTATGGGGTCTTACACAAACTGTAATCTGGAGAGGATACATAAGCTCCAAAAACATGCTGCAAGATTAGTTTTATCTGTTTCTTTTGATTTTCCATCAACATTAATGTTTAAAAAGCTTGCATGGATGACTATATTCAAGCAGTGTTAATGTTTAAATGTATGAATCGTCTAGCACCTGATTATCTATCTATTAAATTTACTTCTTGTACTGATCTTTATAATTATTGTCTCAGGTCGACAACATCAAGACTTCTTCATGTACCAAGACCTAATTCTGAATTTTTAAAAAGAACATTTAAATATTCTGGTCTTATTACCTGGAATAATTTACCAAATAATATTAAAGAAATAAATAATTTAGATACATTTAAGATCAAATGTTCAAACTATTTTCTAACTGTACAGAATGAAGATGCCCGATTCTAATGTATTTTTTCTCTATTGAATGCATATGTACTTATTCAATATTTAAGCTGCTATATCATTGTATATATAACTGTATTATATATTTTATTTTGTTTGTATATTTTCTTTTCTATTTGTATTAATAGTTTTGAAGGCCTCATGGAAGATTAACATGTCATTGTTAAATGTGTTACCTTCGTTAAATAAAGAATTTTATTATTATTATTATTATTATAGTATACTGATTGTCAAATTGATCCAATAAAAATGGAATTGTATAAACTTGAATGGGGTCAGGATAACTATATCATATACTTTTAGTCTCAGAATGATAAGCAGTAAGTCCAAATAAACTAATAATTTGTGTGGAAGACATTGATCCACTTGATCTATGTTGTCTAATTTATTCCATATTCAAATATTTTGAATGGAGATGTAGGTATATGTCAACAAGACAGCAACCCAACAACAAAGATAACCGAAAGTTATCTACAGACTTTAACAAAAGACAGCTGTTTATACAGTATCCTAATCAAAAGTAAGAAATAAAGATGAATAAGGTCAATTTATGTAACCAAACAATTCTCCAACTAACCAAAAATATTCAGATAAGACTTACAATATTAAACTTCGGACAAGGTTCCTAATTTGGGATGTGGAAATTGTTTAATTAGCAAAAATAACTGAAATCCCCAGACTATAAACAACAATATGTAGAGTTATTGCTATGAAAAAGGATCAGATGAAATACTACTACATTGTATGTCAATTTAAGATTGATATCATTATCTGTTTACCTCGATGATAAAATTACGAAATTTAGATAAATTTAATTAAATGACATTTATTTTATTTGAAACAAATATTTTTTTAAAAGCCGTTAAATCTCAGCCAAGTACTGGAAGTTTATTTGAGAATGGAAAAAGATTTAGATAAGTGGCGCCTAGAATCAGCTTTCCATTTGGAATCATACTCTTATGACATCAGATGAACTATTTTAAAATTACCAACTTTTAACTCTTAGAGTATATAATTTTTCTACAAGGTTACCTACTCTGTGGTGAGACATTCTGGTACTCAGTCAATCAAGAGCCACTTAAAGAAGTAAAATCAAGCTGACAATCGTTGCAATTTTGAGAAACAAGTAACTGTTTTATGATAAACAGTTATGTCCTATCACAGAGTAGGTTTTCTGTCAAAAGATTATATACCCATGTGTAAATATTCTGTAATTGAAATAGTCTTTTGGACATTGATTAGAGGAACAGACATCAATTAGAGACCCGACCTCAATCTAAGTCCTACATTTATATGGTCAGAGCATTGCAATTTGGATTGAAATGATTGAGCATATTGAGTAGAGATATTTCAAAATCAACTGTTGTATCAATCTATTGTCAAATACTGTAACATTATGTCAAAAGTGGTCCTGGGGTCAGTGCAACCAAAAAGGTGGGAACAATTTAACAATCTTGCATTACACTGATTATGTATCAAAGTCATAAAGATAAATTTAGGATGATTTTGCAGTAATTTTGATTTTGATTTATTGAAGTTTTGTATTGGTTTATTTTTATACAACCGCAAAAAAATTTTGTGGTCGTATATTGGTATCATGACGACGTCATCATCGTCGTCGTCATCGTCGTCCGAAGACAGTTGGTTTCCGGACAGTAACTTTAGTATAAGTAAATAGAAATCTATGAAATTTAAACACAAGGTTTATAACCACAAAAGGAAGGTTGGGATTGATTTTGGGGGTTATGGTACTAACAAGGCCCAAAAAGGCATTTTTCTAGTTTCCAGACAATAACTTGTGTTTAAGTGTATGGATCTCTCTGAAATTATACCACAAGTTTCGATACTACAAAGGGACAGTTAGTTCTGGCTTTGGGGGTTATGGCTCAAACCGTTTTGGAATTAGGGGAAAAAAAGGGGGGAAAATTATTTTCATTTTAGATTTCAGAAATTAAACAAAATTTCTTCACACAAATTTTTTTGCCAAAAGGTGGGGAGATTTTTTATTTTGGGGGTCATTACGCAACAGCGTAGTGTTATTGCACAAAAGCAAAAAAAAATGGGTTGATTTTTTTTTGGGGGGGGGGGGGGGGTTTAATTCACACAGGCACAGTGTTTTGCACAAAAGCCAAAAATTGAATATAAATTCAAATCATATAACCAATTCTAAGTTCTTTGACAACAGTTATTCTGTGTCAGAAACCTATTATGTGTCAAATATTTCATTACAATCCAAATTCAGACCTGTATCAAGCGCGAATATTGTGTCCATTTTTGCCCCAACTGTTCAGGGTTGGACCTCTGCGGTCGTATCCAGCTGCGTGCAGCGAAGCAATTTATTTTTTATTGAGGTAAATTCTCAAGAAGCCAGGGTACATTTGATTCAATTAGGGCATATAGGACAGGCAGAGGTATACTCCCTCTTTAATTACCCCTTTGATTCTGAAAATTTCAATTCCATCTAATAGCTGTTTTGAATATTTATTTGTCTTAACTCAGTTATAACAAAAAAAAGCAAACAAAAGAAAGATTACTCTCCTAAATCATTTGATATCTGTAAATTCAGAAATTATTGTGTGCATTTATTAATTTTGCGATTTTAGAAGAATAGACAAAAATGCGAGATTAATTATTGCCATTTCAGGAAAATCTGCATACAGATTTCTGTATCAGATATCAGAATGCGAGTTCTTATGATTGCGATACTCATCCAGTCGCATTACTCACATCAATAAAAACCTCACAATAATTTCTGAATTTACAATATTCAATGATTTCACAGTCAATATTTAAATGGATGAATTAAATTTGATGATTTTGTTATGAAACATCATGAAACCAGAATATGTGTCTATAGGACACCATGCCCAGGTTGCTCTATCATATATTCATGTTCAGTGAACCAAGAAAGCAGGGTCAAAATCATAATTTGGTATACAATGTAAAAAGTTTTATCTTGTGATGAACATTGGAATCAGTTTCAAGTTGAGGTAACTGCAACTTTATCGTCAAATACCTTAACAATAAATTCAACCTGAGAAAATATTGATGTCACGCCCATATTTTTATATTCATTGGACTCTGAAATGGGAGTCAAAACCATTTGACATTTTATTTTAAAAGTCCACATTACAAGAGCATGTGTATTCAATTTACGTGTTGATGTTAACATATGCAAAACTAGATAGTAAACTATCTCAACGAAAACAGAGGGACTAATGGACAGACGTTGAGGTAGAGACTAATAGACAAATAGGTGAAGGGTTAGTCACACTCAGATCAGAAAACATCATGACTTTCTCTTTCTATTGTAGGCTTGCACATAAAAAATGAGGCAAATATTACAACGAAATTGTACAAGTCTATGACTTAGATGAATTTTAGAGATACATGCTTAATAAAACCTTCTTAACACAGATGAATTTTAGAGATACATGCTTAATAAAACCTTCTTAACACCATTGATTTAAACGTTTGAATTGTATAAGAGAGTTTGAAACTGAATTAGTTGAAAATGGAGTACCAGAATTACCATCACTACAATAAACTAACTACTGTGCATTCATTTATTTTCGTGGGTACCAATTTCGTGGATTGAGGAAAACTTACACTTTCGTGGATATTTAATTTCGTGGTTTTGCTAATGTCTGCATACAAGTCTATAGAAAATATGTAGTTCGTTGAACATTTATATTCGTGGTTCACCTGTACCAACGAAATCCACGAAAATTGGTATCCAACGAAAAATAATGAATCCACAGTATTTCATTTTGGCGAAGTTCATGTCTTAGATGAAGATTTTCCTGCTGTTTGATTTACATGTATGTAATGCTAAATGACCTTTTTTAAAATGCATTTTTTTCACTGTACTTTAAGAATTGTATAAAACAAAACTAAATTGCCTTTTTATTATACCAGAAACAATGAAATAAGTTGCCATCAACAATTAGCTTACCAGCTCAGTTTTGAAAAATAAAGAAATAAAGGATCTCAGAATATTTTTACCATGATCTAACGCTTTGATGATTTTATTTTGCTTTCTAGGTTCATCTTTAACCATGAAGTTGAATATGTTGATTAGAGCCCAAACACTGATGCTGAATGGAAGTGTCTGTACAAAATGTGGTAAACTTCTTACCTTCAGTGTCCAGAGATTTACATCATTACCAGCTGTACATTTTATAGCTGGATTTCACACACAGGTTTCAGAAACAAAATATGCAAAAGAGAATTTAGTGAAGAAAGCTGAAACAAGAAAAAAGAAACCCAATGCAAACAAAGTATACAGTTTCATTGATGAAGAAAGAGCAGGTAAAAGTACTTAATAAAGTTATGCGCGTGAGATACTTTTATGATTTATTCAGAATACCATTAAAATTTTTAGTTTGTTTGACAAGATTTCAAGAAATCTTGTGTGCCTTTTTCAATAGAATAATCAATTTCAGATAAGGCGCAGCACTAATCAGATACTTTCAATTAGATGACAGTTGTCACTTAACCCGAACAACTCCACCCCTGAAAAACTGTTTTGAATCACTTATCTAAACTTGAATGTTTTATTTTATGTACATCTTTTATACAGTTTCAAGTCAAAACTTTAATTATCAGATATGAACGATTTGTCTATATATACTAGTGGAATCATCTATTTCATTTTCCAAAATTTTAAAAATCTTCATAGTGGAAAACAAGTTTTGAATCTAAAATATTTGCATATAATAGAAAAAAACGGCTATGAGGTATCCATCCATGACACATGATCACACATCATCAATACATGCTCAGCAAAAAACACAAAAAGCAAAGGAACAGAGCTTTTATTGCTGTTCTTCATCTCAAAGTCACAGTTGAGGCCTTCAACACAGAGCAAAAAACTCTCACCTCACCACAAGTTTAAGATGGCCCCTAGCACCGGTTTTAGCGGTATACAACACAGATAAATAAAAGAAAAAAGAAAGAAAAGAAAAAGATATTAAACTTATTCTTTCAGCAATCTTATGGATTTAGATTATTCAAGAAGTTGCAGATTGTATTTTTTCGTATTGGCACTCTAACTAAAGTTTTACCTCATACAAATTTTTTGAAACTCATACACAAAGCTAAAAACCAAAACTCACATACAAAGTTAGAATTTTGGCAGTAAGTCACTTATTGTTCTAGAGTTGTGCCCCTTTATAACTTGGAAAATTGCAAATTTATTTGTTTTCAAACTCTTAACTTAAGCTTGTTTCATCCAAATTTTATGAAACTCATATACAATGCTAAGAACCATAACACGCAGACAGAGTTTGAATTTGTGCAGTAAGTCATTTACCGTTCTAGAGTTATGCCCCTTTTTAACTTGGAAAATTGCAAAGCTTGAGCGGGGACATTCATTTTCTGAGACACATTCTTCTTTTATTTTTATATGACCGCAAAAATTTTGCGGTCGTATATTGGTATGACGTTGGCGTCGTCGTCGTCGTCTGAAGACACATTAGTTTTCGCACTATAACTTTAGGTTAAGTGAATGGATCTCTATGAAATTTTACCATAAGGTTCAATACCACAAAAGAAGGTTGGGATTGATTTTGGGGGTTATGGTACCAACAGTTAAGGAATTAGGGGCCAAAAAGGGGTTAAAAATAAGCATCTTTGTAACTTCCAGACAATAACTTGTGTGTAAGTGTATGGATCTCTCTGACATTGTACCACAAGGTTCCATATCACAAAGGGAAGGCTGGAATTGTGTTTGGGGGTAATTGCCTCAAAATTTTAGGAATTAGGGGCCAAAAAAGGGGTAAAAAACAAGCATTATTCTAGTTTCATGACAATAACTTGTGTGTAAGTGTTTGGATATTTCTGAAATTGTACTACAAGGTTCCATATCACAAAGGGAAAGCTGGAATTGAGTTTGGGGGTAATTGCCTGAAAAGTTTAGGAATTGGGGGCCAAAAAGGGGCCAAAAATAAGCATTTTTCTAGTTTCCAGACAATAACTTGTGTTCAAGCGTATGGATCTCTCTGAAATTGTGCTGCAAGGTACCAAACCACAAAGGGAAGGCTGGGATTGATGATGGGGGTAATTGCCTCAATATTTTAGGAATTAGGGGCCAAAAAGGGCCAAAAAACAAGCATTTTTCTAGTTTCAGGACAATAACTTGTGTGTAAGTGTATGGATCTTTCTGAAATTGTACTACAAGGTTCCATATCACAAAGGGAAAACTGGGTTTGAGTTTGGGGGTAATTGCCCTAAACGTTTAGGAATTTGGGGCCAAAAATAAGCATTTTCTAGTTTCCAGACAATAACTTGTGTTCAAGTGTATGGATCTCTGAAATTGTACTGCAAGATACCATACCACAAAGGGAAGGCTGGGATTGAGTTTGGGGTGATGAATCATAAGGGGTTCAAAAAGTTTGGGGGGGCGGATTTTTTTTTTTTTTCGTTTTTTTTTCTTTTAAAATTTTCCATTTTAAGTTGGTTATTTCTGATTTATATTTAAAAGCAAATAATAATGATATGGTAGGAGATACACACCAAACAGGATGTGTAAATTATTATATAATAAGTATTGTGCAATAGCAAGAAATTTTCAATTGCACAGTATTGCACAATAGCAAGAAATCTTCAATTGCACAGTATTGCGCAATAGCAAGAAATCTTCAATTGCATAGTATTGCGCAATAGCAAGAAATATCCAATAGCACAATATTGCGCAATAGCAAGAAATTATCAATTGTACAGTATTGCGCAATAGCAAGAAATATTCAATTGCACAGTATTGTGCAAAAGAAAATACTTCGTATAAATTGCTTATTTTCTTGACCAATTTCAATGGGGTTTTATTCTTGAATTCTTGGGGTTCTTTAATATGCTGAATCTAACCGTGTATTAAGTTTTTGGATTTTGGGCCCGTTTTTAAATTGGTCCACATTGAGGTGCAAAGGGTCCAAAATTAAACTTTGTTTGATTTCATCAAAAATTGAATTATTGGGGTTCTTTGATATGCCGAATCTAACCGTGTCTTTAGATTCTTAATTTTTGGTTCCGTTTTCAAATTGGTCTACATTAAGGTCCAAAGGGTCCAGAATTAAACTTAGTTTGATTTTTACAAAAATTGAATTCTTAGGGTTCTTTGATATGCTGAATCTAAACATGTATTTAGATTTTTGATTATGGGCCCAGTTTTCAAGCTGGTCCAAATCGGGATCCAAAATTAAACTTTGTTTGATTTCAACAAAAATTGAATATATGGGGTTCTTTGATATGCTGAATCTAACCATGTATTAAGATTTTTGATTTTTGGGCCCCGTTATCAACTTTGTCCACATTGAGGTCAAAAGGGTCCAAAATTAAACTTTGTTTGATTTCATCAAAAATTGAATTCTTGGGGTTCTTTGATATGCTGAATCTAAACATGTATTTAGATTTTGGACATTGGACCATAATAGGTGAATGTCCAATTTAAAATTTTTAAGTTCTTAGACCACATTCATTCTGTGTCAGAAACCTATGCTGTGTCAAATATTTGATCACAATCTAAATTCATAGCTGTATCAAGCTTGAATGTTGTGTCCATACTTGCCCCAACTGTTCAGGGTTTGACCTCTGCGGTCGTATCAAGCTGCGCCCTGCGGAGCATTTTATTGATTAGAATTATGAGTTCAATTAACTTTTGACTACATATATTTTATTGTTTTAGGACAAATCGCAAATGCCATTCTGAAGAATAGAAAATATAGAGATGGTATCCTCATCGAAACAGATGCAGGTAATTCATCAATTAGACTTAGTCTTAAATTGTGCAAACCTTGAAAAAGATTTGGGTAAAACAATTGCTTTAAAAACAATACCAAATAAACTATAATGTATTTAAAAATCCTAAATGCAAAAAGATAACACAAAATAATGCACCATTCAAATTCTTTTTATGTTACAGGGTATTGATGATAAATGATCATTAGATCTTGACTTCAGAAATATTTTTATATTAGTTGAAAGTTCCAGGATTAATGAGATCTGAACTTCCTGCTCCACTGACCTCACCTGTCATGGTACTTCTGTTTAAGTTTGTAAAGAAATATTTCTATATATAAAGCAACACACAAGAGAAGATAAATGGAAGTCTTGTGTCTAACCATAAGACATTACAAAATTCATAAACCATCAGTACATATAATTTCCCTAATTCTTTCAATAGGGACTTGATATGTAAAATGTAATTGAAACATATTTTTTCCTGTGCAAAGGATACACAATACTGTTACAGATAGAAATGGACATTGAAAAATTGTATTGGCAGAAATACAGCAATGAAAACTAAAGTAAAATGAACACAAACACGTCTTGATAAAACCAGGAGTGAACTCAGGTTCCCTGAACCTCGTGATGTATTTTGAGTTTTTTTGTGTGTTATTTGGTTGGGCTCATCAACATATATCCAAGATCACCTAGGACATAGATGAATATTCAGATTATATCAATCCTTTTGACTCTTTAATATGATTGAATTCTTATGTTTAATATTGTATTTCCTTTGTCTTTAGGTCAGGGAATATTAACCAAAGCTTTAATGGAGAATGGCAAGACAATAAAAAAATATATTGCTGTTGAAAGAAATATGGATTATCTAAAAGCGTTAGAGGTAAGAAAAATATATGAAGATTGAATAAAGGAGGGGTGGGGTATACCTCAATGAGACAGCTTCCCAACAACACAAAAAGCCAAAAGACATCTAGCCTTAACATGCAGTCTTCAACATTAGTCAAGTCACTATGCTTCAATTTGTGACTTGATTTGATAACTACAGGTAGAGTTTATAGTTGGAATGAATAGAGGGTGACAATACCTCTGACAAAGTGGTTAGTTGTTTATCTCCTTCCCATCAGAGGTGACATGGTAGAATGCATTTTTAATCAAAACAATTTTGTCAGGATGACAATTAACATTTGTTTCCACAAACAAACAATCAGTCGAAAACCTTAGACTGTAAATACAGTTCATCAGCTTTTCCTCATGTTTTTATTAACATTTTTTGGGAAGATGTGAATATAGATTCTATCCATTATATATATTGATAAGTATAATCTGATCTTTTCACAATGACATCATCAATTATGATACAGATGCCTTAATTACTTTTGGATTCTTTAAACATGTACTAATCAACATATCATGAAAACAAGAACATTTGAAAAAGAAGGCTTGTTAATATAGATACCTCACAAATCTTTATGACAAACGCTTGGCAGAATCCTTTTGCATGTAGTTTAATTTCTTAAAATATTGTGGTTATTCTTTAAGAAGGCTACTGATTGATCATTCATTAATAAAAGAACTGATATTTTGTAGGATTTACAAAAGAAGTTGGGGAAAAATCATTTTGGTAAAGACAGGGAATCTTTCACATTTTAAATATGCCTACAAATATGGTGGATTACAAGGAAATATAAATTTAACAGATATTGTCTCCTTAGGTATTTATTTTAAGATCTTTTGTAATGGTATTATTTAGAAGAGAAAAGTTATATTGAACTTAAGTACTTTAGAAGGCAAATCTTGGATTTTAATAATTTAACTTTTTTAATTCATCAATTAGACTTAGTCTTAAATTGTGCAAACCTTGAAAAGATTTGGGTAAAACAATTGCTTTTATTACAATACCAAATAAACTATAATGTATTTAAAATCCTGAATGCAAAAAGATAACACAAAATAATGCACCATTCAAATTCTTTTTATGTTACAGGGTATTGATGATGAATGATCATCAGATCTTGACTTCAGAAATATTTTTATATTATTTGAAAGTTCCTGGATTAATGAGATCTGAACTTCCTGCTCCACTGACCTCACCTGTCATGGTACTTCTGTTTAAGTTTGTAAAGAAATATTTCTATATATAAAGAAACACACAAGAGAAGATAAATGGAAGTCTTGTGTCTAACCATAAGACATTACAAAATTCATAAACCATCAGTACATATAATTTCCTAATTCTTTCAATAGGGACTTGATATGTAAGGTGTAATTGAAACATATTTTTCCTGTGCAAAGGATACACAATACTGTTACAGATAGAAATGGACATTGAAAAATTGTAATGGCAGAATACAGCAATGAAAACTAAAGTAAAAGGAACACAAACACGTCTTGATAAAACCAGGAGTGAACTCGGGTTCTCTGAACCTCTTGATGTATTTTGAGTATTTTTGTGTGTTATTTGGTTGGGCTCATCAACATATATCCAAGATCACCTAGGACATAGATGAATATTCAAATTATATCAACCCTTTTGACTCTTTAATATGATTGAGTTCTTATGTTTAATATTGTATTTCCTTTGTCTTTAGGTCAGGGAATATTAACCAAAGCTTTAATGGAGAATGGCAAGACAATAAAAATATATTGCTGTTGAAAGAAATATGGATTATCTAAAAGCGTTAGAGGTAAGAAAAATATATGAAGATTGAATAAAGGAGGTGGGGTATACCTCAATGAGACAGCTTCCCAACAACACAAAAAGCCAAAAGACATCTAGCCTTAACATGCAGTCTTCAACATTAGTCAAGTCACTATGCTTCAATTTGTGACTTGATTTGATAACTACAGGTAGAGTTTATAGTTGGAATGAATAGAGGGTGACAATACCTCTGACAAAGTGGTTAGTTGTTTATCTCCTTCCCATCAGAGGTGACATGGTAGAATGCATTTTTAATCAAAACAATTTTGTCAGGATGACAATTAACATTTGTTTCCACAAACAAACAATCAGTCAAAAACCTTAGACTGTAAATACAGTTCATCAGCTTTTCCTCATGTTTTTATTAACATTTTTGGGGAGATGAGTATAGATTCTATCCATTATATATATTGATAAGTATAATCTGATCTTTTCACAATCACATCATCAATTATGATACAGATGCCTTAATTACTTTTGGATTCTTTAAACATGTACTAATCAACATATCATGAAAACAAGAACATTTGAAAAAGAAGGCTTGTTAATATAGATACCTCACAAATCTTTATGACAAACGCTTGGCAGAATCCTTTTGCATGTAGTTTAATTTCTTAAAATATTGTGGTTATTCTTTAAGAAGGCTACTGATTGATCATTCATTAATAAAAGAACTGATATTTTGTAGGATTTACAAAAGAAGTTGGGGAAAAAATCATTTTTGGTAAAGACAGGGAATCTTTCACATTTTAAATATGCCTACAAATATGGTGGATTACAAGGAAATATAAATTTAACAGATATTGTCTCCTTAGGTATTTATTTTAAGATCTTTTGTAATGGTATTATTTAGAAGAGAAAAGTTATATTGAACTTAAGTACTTTAGAAGGCAAATCTTGGATTTTAATAATTTAACTTTTTTAATGATTTAGAGAATAAATCTTAGATTTACATCCATAAATACTCATGTACATAAAGTGATAGATTCTTCAATCGAAAAGAAAGGATTTAGTGGATCAATTCATGACAAAAGTCCCTGACAAGACAGAAGAAAAAAAGCAAAAGCAAAGTAACAGCGCTGTTATTGCTGTTCCTCAATCACTTCATTAAGTGAGATGCAATATTTCTCAACGCAATGTAATTTGATTTTCAAATACATTAATTCTTTAGCTTTTGAGATTGTAGAAAATTCATATATAGCACAAGATGCATTTGGAGAATTTTATTGGACGCTGAGGCTATTTTAAGAATATTGATGTGACGTAAGGACACATTATGAATAATGCGCAAATTTTAAACAATAATTGCAGATTTTAAATAATTCCGCCTGCATTTCCCTTTAAGATTTTTACATTATAGTTTACTATGTTTTGAAAAATTATATTAAACAAAGTCTATAACCTGTTGATTTCTTCTTAGTTTAATTTCACTTTTCTACTTTTTTAAATATGTAGAATTCAAAATGGGAAGGTACACAAAAAAACAGAAAAGAATACACAAAAAGGCTATTGATGACATTTGAAAACAATTAAAATCAAAGGGTTTGTTTTTTTGGATCATCTAAAATTCACTTTTATTATATAGATACAATTGAAAATAGTTTTAAGGATGTTCACTACTCTTGTTTCAAAATGACAAGCTTTTTAAAAGACTGTTATAAATTGATAGTATATAAATAAAGAAACTAAATAAGCAGAAAAAAATGAAGGGTCCGTGTGCTTGTTTTCGAGGTATAAGCCATTAGAAATTTGGCGGGAAATAATTTTCTCTAGATTTTTCATACACTCAAAAACGATGAAAAATAACAAAGATTTTATAAGATTTTCAAAGATGACATTTTAAACTATATGTAACCAAATTATGGAAAGAAAAGTAGGGGTTAGTGGGCAAAAATTTTTAATGGCACAACATTGATAAAACCAGAGGATTCCGAATATCTGGCAAAAATTCAAGAACAAGAGGAGCGAACATCCTTAAGAGTCCAAATTGTTTTCATATTTGAGTGAAATTAGAAACCAATGTATCCCAATAGATAGTGTTCCTATCGGTTGGTTAGTGTATTCATTTGAAAGTGAAAGTATGATAAAAAAAAAATTTAATTGCTCTATCCTCCAAAAAAAAATACTACATTGTCTGTTTCATATATAGGCTGAAAATTTTAATTATTTATAATTACTCTTGTAGAGAATAAGAAACAAAATTTGACATTTGTTGGAAAGATGTCTGAAGGCATTGAAAGTAGCATGGTGTTTCACATGTTAGAAGAGCTTGCAGAGAAAGAAGGAGTGTTCAGTAATATAAACCCTGAATATTTCTTCTTTGTATCACCAGCTATGTGCAGGGTAATACATGTATATATTGTTTACACAGTATAAAGGAACATGAGTTTTTTTATTCCAGGAAACATATACTTGTTTTTTTCTGTCATTTAGAGAAGATTACATTTTAGTTTCGGACAAACCTCTAAGAATTTTTGTTTCTCTAAAATATTGCCTATATTTTTCAATCCTCTTGCAATTTCTAGATGTTGTTTTCTTTTAATATAAAATGTATCTTTAAATCATAAAACAGCATACTGTTACATTATAGGATAAGCATTAATTTTTTTAAAGTAACATTTTTTACTTTGGTCATCAATTTAAAGCCATATAGAAGCTATGCTCATAGAAACCATGCTAAGAAGCAGTGCTATGATCATTGCAATAGCAGTGATCATAATGAATATCATACAATTACTGTTTTTTGATGAGGTAAATATGTGGTTTTTCAAAAGTCGAAACAATTTTTTATTCTGTATTCTGAGAGAGAAAATGCATGTAATAACTATTAGTTACCAAAACCAATTGTACATTATACAATTTTACCACTTTCATGAACGTAAAATCACGTTTTGCACGGTGAATATACTTTTTCCTCAGGTGAATATGCTTTATTCAAAATCCAATTCATATAGAAAAAAAATTCTATCAATATGGAATAAACTGTATTATTTTTGCAAGAAGAATTGAATTTTCAATCAAGCTTGTAATTTAAAAACAAGTCATGGCATATAAAGGAAAGAAGTATTTCTTAACATTGTTTTGTTTTTGTAGAGACTTCGTAGTGTTGAATTTAGAGGAAGTAGTTTAAGATATTTCCTTCCATTCCCTATGATGATGCATCAGCTGTTTAAGATAAAATATATAGATAAGGTGAGTGTTGTATTAATCCAAATGAACTGAAACTACAAAGCTGATTTGATTTATTTATGCTATTTGAAAATAAAAGATGTATGTACATGGACATAAGAAATCTTTACATCAGAAGAAAACAAAAACAGCTGAAGTCAAAACTATCACCAAATGTACAAATGAATTTCATACATTTCTGCACCTTTGAACACCTGGCTTGTAAAAATTCAAACACTAACTTATTACTTTTCATCTTAGGTATAAAGAAAGTTGCATTGGTTGGATATGACAACAAACACAGCCAATCTTAATACAGGAGACTAAACTCAAAGCTATTGATATCCATAAATCAAATAATATGTATACAATTTTCTTAAAGGAGTTTCAAAAAAAATAATAAACATATTTGAAAATACAATTGCAACCTAAAAGGATTAACATGACCAGATGACATATTAATATTTTGATTGTTTTCTCATCTACATTAAAGACATAAATTCCTTATCTATCACCATTGATTTATCAATTAAGGAATTTATATTCTCTTTATTTTCTTACCTAAATTTTAATACAGTTCCATCTTAATATAAGTTATAAGTTAGCAACTAATCAAAACTGAGAGCCCAAACTAACACCTATTTCTTTAAAGAGATTGTTATAAATTAATTTTAATTAACCTTTACTTGCTTATCACAACTTTTCTACTACACAGGTTCCATTATCATCACTAAATTTACTACCTGTCAGAAAGTTTCAAGAGGTAAGTGGAGAATTGATATAAATAAAGAGATGTGGTATGATTGCCAGTGAGACAAGTATCCACCACCAGATATGGAGATGGAAGAGGATGTAAACAACTATAGAGCACCTTATGGCCTTCAACTATGAGCAACACCTGAACTGAATAGAAAGCTATAAAAGGCCCTGTCAACTTCACTGTTTTATGCCTATTAGACTCTCATTATGTACATGTGCTCACTTGCATATCCTACATGTCCCTGCTACATTATTTGTATGCTCGACAGTCTCCAAAATTATGAAGGATCAAGGGTTCAAATTAGCGGTGATCAAGGTCTGTGACCTTCCACTGTTGCAATCAGACTTTCGTTTTGGTTACTAGCTATGCCCGACGGACCTTCGATTTGAAAGAAAATAAAAATTAACTTTGCCGACCTTTTTCACCATCATTTCAAAGCCATATTATAATTGAAATTAAGATAATAAAATGTTTCATTCCTGACCTTGCCGACCATACACAAGGTTATAAATAGTTGCGATAGGTCACTTGACAAATCATTTAGACATTTCGAACAAAATGAGTCTGTTTCTCATTGGTGTCCGCGTCTTCCAGGAAAAGCCTGAAGATGATGAGCGGTGATCTTCAACGTCTTCCTTAGAAACAAAACAAAAGAAATCGAATGAAGATCTCACTAAAGACCAAAATACGATCGTGAAAGCGGGAGCGGAAACTTAAGACTCAACTGACGATCAACCAACCGTGGAAACTATATTTTGATGATCGAATCAACTGGTGTAATGTTGTTTATATACTGCCAAGTTCCCTACCCATGCAAAAAGAAAGTTCACTAGTAAGAGAACACAAAATCTTAAAGTAGACCCAATAAAAATACATGAAGTGACACCCAACATTTATCTTGTTTAAAGCAGTGGATCCATGAAAGTGACCCAAATTTTAAGTCTAAAGATTTATTGTCAGACACTAATGTATTCACAAGCAGCAATGTAAGCCCGATCAGTTAAATAGATATAAGGTTTTCTTCAACACTGCATAGTGTTGCAAAAAAGAAACCTTCAGTGACTACAATTTATTCTTGAAATCCAGAGCAAAAATGGTGTTGATGTTGCCACTTTTACATCAATAACAGATTATGGTATAATTGTCAATGATTGAGACAACACACACACATGCACAGCGACACCCTTCCCAGCACAAAAAAAAAAAAAAATAGATTGTTGGAATTTATGATATACAAGACAATTACATTTATCATGTTTATTGTTATACATGTAATACCACAGCGACACTGACAGTTTGGTCTATATGGTTGCATGGCAATATTACAAATGTACATGTATGATGAAACAAGCTAACCTAGCACCAAAAGCACATTAATTTTGTATCTTAATGAGAAATATTTCATGTAAAAGTAGGACCTGGGATTTAGGTTGTGGACCTTTCAGTTTGGAGTGTCAAGTACCAAATGTTAATTTGAACCCCTGAGGATATTCAATATTGAATGGTAATTTTTCTTAAAACTGTCTACTGATATATCAGTTGAATTATTGTTTTTGTACATTTTTTATACGACCGAAAAATTTTCGCGTTCGAATTATGCTGTGGCGATGTCTGAGTCATCGTCCGAAGACATTTGGTTCTCAGACAATAACGTGAGTATAAGTGTATAGATCTCTATGAAATTTTAGCACAAAGTTCCATATCACAATAGAAAGATTGGGATTGATTTTTGGGGTTGTTGTCATAGTGATTCAGTAATTAAGGGCCAAAAAGGGGCCAAAAACAAGTATTCGTCTTGTTGTCTGAAGACATTTTGGTTCACAGACAATAACTTGAGTATAAGTGTATGGATCTCTATGAAATTTTAGCACTAGGTTCCATATCACTATAGGAAGGTTGGGATTGATTTTGGGGCTATTTTCGTAGTTGTTCAGTAATTAAGGGCCAAAAACAAGCATTTTTTTTTGGTTCACAGACAATAACTTGATTATAAGTGTATGGATCTCTATGAAATTTTAGCACAAGGTTCCATACTACAAAAGGAAGGTTGGGATTGATTTTGAGGGTTATTGTTGTAGCTGTTTAGTAATTAGGACTAAAAAGGGGCCAAAAACAAGTATTTTTCTTGTTTCAGGACAATAACTTGTGTATAAGTGTATGGATCTCTATGACATTTTACCACAAGGTCTGATACCTTAAAAGGAATGCTGGGACTGATTTTGGTGGTCATGGCCTAAATCATTTAAGAATTAGGGGCTGAAAAGGGGCCAAAAAACTAGGATTTTCTGGTTTCTGGACAATAACTTGAGTTTAAGTCTATGGATTGCTATTTAATTGCGCCACAAGGTTTATACCATAAAAGGAAGGTCGGGATTGATTTAAGGGGTTATGACCCTGAAGGTTTAGGAAAAAAGGGCAAAAAACAATACTTTTGTAATACTTTGTATAGATTGCTTATTTCTTGACCAATTTCAATGGGGTTTAATTTAAAGTATTTTATTCTTGGGGTTCTTTGATATGATGAATCTAAGTATTAAGAATTTGGATTTTGGGCCTAGTTTTTGAATTGGTCCATATTTTAAAAGGTCTGAAGGGTCCAAAATTAAACTTTGTTTGATTTCATCTAAAATTGAATTATTGGTGTTCTTTGATATGCGGAATATAACCTTGTATTTAGATTTTTAATTTTGGGGTCTGTCTTCAATTTGATTTACATTAAGGTCAAAAGAGTCCCAATTTAAATTTTGTTTGATTTCATAAAACAAATAGGTATTGGTGCTCTTTGATATGCCCAATTTAACAGTGTTTTAGATTTTTGAATTTGGATCTGGTTTTCAAAGTTGGTCCAAATTGGGGTCGAGAATTAAACTTTGTTTGATTTCGTCAAAAATTAGATTTTTGGTGTTTTTTTTTATGTGTCCAATCTAACAGTGTTTTAATTTTTTTTTATTTTGATCCTGTTTTTCAAACTGGTCCACATTAAGGTCCAAAGTATCCAAAATTAAAATTAGTTTGATATAATTAGATTTTTGATTTTGGGCGCAGTTTTTTTTAAATTGGTCCATATTGGGGTCCAAAATTAAACTTTATTTGATTTTAACAAAATTGAATATATGGGGTTCTTTGATATGCTGAATTTAAGTGTGTATTTAGATTTTGGATTTTGGGTCCTGTTATTAAATTGGTTCACATTGAGGTCCAAAGGGTCAAAAAAAATTTCAGTTCTTTGACCACATTTATTCTGTGACAGAAACCTATGATGTGTCAAATATTTAATCACAATCCAAATTCAGAGCTGTATCAAGCTTGAATGTAGTGTCCATACTTGCCCCAACTGTTCAGGGTTCGACCACTGCGGTCGTATCCAGTTATGTCCAGCAGAGCATTTTATTTGTATTTAAATGATAATAATGTGGTTAAATTAAATGGAAACAAAACAAATAGTTTACATTAAAAAATGGTAGGTTTGGGTGAATGAACACCTATCTATGGAACTTAATGGTTGAGTATTTGGGATAAAAACTTGAAGATATTCTTTTGCTGTATTGTTTTACTGTTTAAGTAAATTATAAAAACAAATCAGGAAAAATTTCTTCTATAAGTGGTTGCCTTGTGGAATGCTGCAGTCGTCTTCTTCAAGTTGACAAAATAGATAATTATGAAAAGGCAACAACACATAAGTTACCTCTGAATTTCAGGGTTTTTAGTTCCACTAGCTTTACTTGTTTTTTACCTGTGTCCTGTTGGCAGCATACAGGTGGCATACAGGTGGCATACACCTCTGACCTTAAAATGATAATAAATGAATTACAGTCTCTGACTTAGGACAGGCACATACAGTATTTTTTATGATAAAAATAACTGCTAAAAATAATTATGGACACATATCAACTTTTCCAACGTTAAAAGTTGTTTATCTACGACCTTTTTGAGTGGGAGATTTGCCTTAAACTTTAGTATTGTTATTATTTTGTATGATATGTATCTTACTTTTTAAAAATAATCTTGCAATTAACACTTCAAATACCATCTTCCTAATCATTACAGAACCAATATACTTAAAAAAAATCTAGTAAAGTAACTTCTTTCTTGTGAAGACAAAAAACGTCTTTCCTTTAAAGACAAAAAGCTGTCCTGAATATTTGAAAATTACTAGGTTAAGGGGAAAAAGCTATTGAGGTTAATTTACAGGAGACAACAATTCCATAGAAATGACCATACAGGAACAGTTTTTATACGACTGCAAAAAATTTTGCGGTCGTATATTGGTATCACGTAGTCGTCGTCAGCATCGTCCGAAGACATTTGGTTTCCAGACAATAACTTTAGTAAATGTAAATAGAAATCTATGAAATTTAAATACAAGGTTTATAACCACAAAAGGAAGGTTGGGATTGATTTTGGGGGTTATAGTCCTAACAGTTTAGGAATTAGGGGCCAAAAAGGGTCCCAAATAAGCATTTTTCTAGTTTCCAGACAATAACTTGTGGAACGTTGTATGGATCTCTCTGAAATTATACCACAAGTTTCCATACCACAAAGGGATGGTTAGGATTTGCTTTGGGGGTTATGGCTCAAACCTTTTAGGAATTAGGGGCAAAAAAGGGAAAACAAGAGTTTCCTGGTTAATGGACAATTAAAAAAAGTACAATGTTATGTTTGGATTAACTCCCTTACACTGCTTTTAAATTATGTATAAAGAAATGTTGTATTGTCTTGAGGTGATTAGCTGTCAATTTATTTTTAGAAGTTACTATTTAAAAATGCTGATTAAGGAATATTAATTTTAGCCATGATTATGTATGTCATTTTCTATTTTAAGATTTTTATGATGTATTTAAATGGGTAATTATGGTTGCAAACTCCAGTGGAAATTTGAATTGAGATTATGACCATATCTTGAGGAAAGATTTTTTTTTGGAAAAGGGAGGTGAAAAAAATTGGGGAGGTAAAAAGGGGGTTAAAATTTTGTTTTTGTTTTGAGGAGGGGATCAATTTGCAACAGCATAGTGTATTGCACAAAAGAAAAAGGGGGTAAATTTTTTTTTTTTTGGGGGGTCAATTCAGCATAGTGTATTGCACAAAAGCAAAAAAATTGAATATAAATTCAAATCATATAACCAATTCTAAGTTCTTTGACTACAGTTATTCTGTTTCAGAAACCTATTATGTGTCAAATATTTAATTACAATCCAAATTCAGACCTGTATCAAGCGCGAATATTGTGTCCATTTTTGCCCCAACTGTTCAGGGTTGGACCTCTGTGTTCGTATCCAGCTGTGCTCGGCGAAGCAATTTATTTTATATCCTTAGAATTTCAATTCTTCTTTTATTTATAATTGTTAAGCAAATTCCTTTATTTACACAAATCAATATTTTCTGTACAAATGTAAATTGATTGTTTATTTAAGGATCTGCTAGCCAATTCTAAAATATCTCGACTTAAACACTGTTTCTTTATAAAAGACTGTAATCTTGGTACCTGTAGTGCTAACCTGAATCAATCTTTACAAAGTCTCACATAGTGAACTAGGATCCCAGGATACTTGAAGTCCTTGTCATTTTATCTATAAAATAAGTTCCACAATTTACCTGGTGAAATAAGTTCTTGGTTTGTGAAATTTGTTCCTTACCTGGTGAAATAAGTTCCGGGTTTGTGAGAGTTGTTCCGTACCTGGTGAAATAAGTTCCTTTTCTGTGAAATATGTTCCACTGGTTATACAAGTTTTCTTTAATACTGAGCATTGTCATTAGTGAGTTTAAAGTTATCATTCAACAAGTACATTATAAAAGCATGTATTATATTGATAATGTAAAAAAAAAGGGTGAACATCCAATATGGATCCTGTGGAGTACAGCAAAATTTTTAATTACATTCTTGATAAAAAAATACCCAATTGACACTAATAAGGCAGAAAAGAGAAGAATAAGAAAAATCACTCAGAAATATATGTGTTTTGCAATTACAAATTTAAAGCATTTTTTTTAAACAATTTTAAATATTATAAAGATTCTTTTCTACATGTTAAAATTAAAATAATATAATATGTTATGAATTTTGATTTTGTTTGGGAGAATATGTTTATAAAAGGAAACAATAAAGGGAAATAACTGTTTGTTTACTTCTGTCTACAAATGTACATTCTATTACAGGAACATTTTAATTAGATAACAGAACATTATGAATATCTTTTAAACTATTTGATCCAGAGAATTTCATTTTTAGACAGAAAGTTTTCATATTAACTGTTTAAAATTGGTAAGGTTAATTATAAAGATATAGTTATTTCGTGTAATAATCCACTAAAAAAAGTTAACTTTTGGTACAAAAAATGTATGTTCGGGAACTTATTTCACATTTAGTCAAAACATTAGTTCTGAAACAAATTTTACAGTGCTGGAACATATTTCCTTATAGTATATATTCGGTATAAATTTTCTGTGATATAAATTCGTTGGAACTTATTTCCTATGAAAAAGTTCGGCTTGAACAAATGTCATGCCGAACAAAGTTTTTGTTACAAATGTTATGTCCTAGAGGATATCATCACCCCAGTAGTCAGCTTATAAGTGTAAACCCTTGAATTTTGCAAAAAATGGATATTTTATGACAATTTTGTATTTTTCAGTAACATGTTCCTGACAGTGGAATACATCTTGTATGTATGGGTATTTTAATGATAGATAGACTTGTGGATATAACCCCACAACAATATTTACAGATATACACAGTAAGTAAACAAAGAAAAAGCTGTTGTAATATTCCAGTGTCAATGTGACTGCTTATAACTGTTTGATTTCTTTTTTATTAGAATGGTAGTTCAAAGTGTTTCAGACTTGAGTTGTCTTTCTTTGGTTGATAAAATGTAAATAATTTACAATAACATGGATTTTTTTATTTGGCTGTGTTGCAGTAAGTGGAAATGGAGTTTACAGCATATATATGTGGGAAAGGTGGTGGGCGGGTAATAGAAGTTATTGAAATTTTTAACCAGTTTCGCTGAACTAGTATACATTTTTGTTTAGGGGCCAGCTGATGCCCCCCTCAGGGTGTTGAAGACCCATTTTTGACCTTGAGCTGTTTTCTGCTCTTTGGTCGGGTTGTTGTCTCTTTGGTACGTTTCCATTCTCATTTTATCTCCTTGTGCTTGTAACCAACAGAGCTTCAAACTTTTTTTTTGATTATTGGAAACATAAAGTTCATTGAAGATGCATACCTCACTTTCTGTACACATTTGCTGTAGAAAATCTAGTGGCAAAAAAAATCTGCCATATGAGCTGCGTTGGATAGAAATCAACCTTATGCATGTTAAGCAAATGAATATCAATACATCTGTTAGCTTTTTTCAGGGTTGAAAAAATCTCTATGTAAAGTCTGTAACTGTTTGAAAATTGAGTTGATATAAAAACCTTACAAAGCAGACCAAAATTCATCTTTTATTTCATTTTTCAATGCTCACAAATCAATCAATTCTTATACATGTACATGTATATGTGCACTTGCAAAAGGTCGATTTCTATCCGAGGCAGCTCATATAAAGTTATAATTTCCCTCCTATTGTAGCAATCAAGGACAACAACAGGCTACAGATGTAATGTGTAAAATTGATTTAAAATGTTATTATGGGAATAAATTCCTCACATCCCTACCTCAATTTATTAGCTCACCTTGCCCAAAAGGGCCAAGTGAGCTTTTCTCATCACTTGGCATCTGTTGTCCGTCGTCCGCCGTTGTCATCCGTCGTCATCTGTTAAGTTTTACAAAAATCTTCTCCTCTGAAACTACTGGGCCAAATAACACCAAACTTGGCCTAAATCATCCTTAGGGTATCTAGTTTAAAAAATGTGTCCGATGACCCCGCCCATCAACCAAAATGGCCGCCATGGCTAAAAATAGAACATGGGGGTAAAAGGCAGTTTTTGGCTTATATCTCTGAAACAAAAGCATTTAGAGTAAACCTGATTGGGTAAAAATGTTCATCAGGTCAAGATCTTACCTGCCCTGAAATTTTCAGATGCATCAGACAACCCGTTGTTGGGTTGCTGCCCCTGAATTGGTAATTTTAAGGAAATTTTGCAGTTTTTGGTTATTATCTTGAATATTATAATAGATAGAGATGAAACTGTAAACAGCAAAATTGTTCAGCAAAGTAAGATCTACAAATAAGTCAACTTGACCAAAATTGTCAATTGACCCCATAAGGAGTTATTGCCCTTTAAAGTCAATTTTTCACAATTTTTCGTAAAATTTTGTAATCTTTTACAAAAATCTTTTCCTCTGAAACTACTGGGCCAAATTAAACCAAACTTGGCCTAAATCATCCTTAGGGTATCTTTTAAAAAAATTTCATTTTAGACAGAAAGTTTTCATATTAACTGTTTAAAATTGGTAAGGTTAATTATAAAGATATAGTTATTTCGTGTAATAATCCACTAAAAAAAGTTAACTTTTGGTACAAAAAATGTATGTTCGGGAACTTATTTCACATTTAGTCAAAACATTAGTTCCGAAACAAATTTTACAGTGCTGGAACATATTTCCTTATAGTATATATTCCGGGTATAAATTTTCTGTGATATAAATTTCGTTGGAACTTATTTCTTATGAAAAAAGTTTGGCTTGTACAAATGTCACGCCGGAGCAAAGTTTTTGTTACAAATGTTATGTCCTAGAGGATATCATCACCCCAGTAGTCAGCTTATAAGTGTAAACCCTTGAATTTTGCAAAAAAATGGATATTTTATGACAATTTTGTATTTTTCAGTAACATGTTCCCTGACAGTGGAATACATCTTGTATGTATGGGTATTTTAATGATAGATAGACTTGTGGATATAACCCCACAACAATATTTACAGATATACACAGTAAGTAAACAAAGAAAAAGCTGTTGTAATATTCCAGTGTCAATGTGACTGCTTATAACTGTTTGATTTCTTTTTTATTAGAATGGTAGTTCAAAGTGTTTCAGACTTGAGTTGTCTTTCTTTGGTTGATAAAATGTAAATAATTTACAATAACATGGATTTTTTTATTTGGCTGTGTTGCAGTAAGTGGAAATGGAGTTTACAGCATATATATGTGGGAAAGGTGGTGGGCGGGTAATAGAAGTTATTGAAATTTTTAACCAGTTTCGCTGAACTAGTATACATTTTTGTTTAGGGGCCAGCTGATGCCCCCCTCAGGGTGTTGAAGACCCATTTTTGACCTTGAGCTGTTTTCTGCTCTTTGGTCGGGTTGTTGTCTCTTTGTGCGCTTCCATTCTCATTTTTGGTGGAAGAAGACTTCAAGTCTTCTGAAGGCCTATGGTACCGACTTTAAAATCATTGAACCACCTCCGTTATGCATCCGTTTCTGTGTATTACAATTTCATAACAACTTCCGATTCTTGACACCGATTTTACACATGATTAAGCATCTGAATCATTTAATTTGTAAATCAGGATTGAAAACAATCACTATCGTTAATATTTACCCTTTTATTTATGTAATTTATTAGATTTCATCTTATCTACATGAACGTTATTTGTTTATTTGTAACGGATGTTTTAATGTAGATATTTGTAGTACCCATGCCTGAATTTGGTATCGGGACAACTCGCCCTGTTTACATGTTCGCCTTGGTCTGTTCATCCTGAGTTCTTTCGCCCGTATAGTACGTTCACCCTGTGTTCATTCTCTTCACTCTTATCTTACACAACGTTTTATAATACGTCCTTGCATTTATTAAAAATATTGATATTAAGGGTATTGTTAAAAAGCTCTAAAACACGATTAAGTGAAAATCATCTGTTCCTTATTTTGTTCCCAAGGTAAGACAATAGTGTTCAGCCAATCAAATTCTGTGTTTCTCATGATCAAATTAATAAGCCAATCAAAAACGTTTTCTCTGAAGATTATTCTAACATGCTAGATTTTGAACTTGTGTTGTTTTCATCTAGTACTTTAAAAAATACTTTTAAATAATACAAGTGAAAACAACTCCGCTTCTACTTGGTGTTCCTAATTGGAAGGAAATACGAAGAAGAAGAAGAAGAAGAAGTTGTAAAATCGTGAACATGGCATGTGAATTTTCATCTGCAAGGAGGTTCTTACACAGCTTAAGGATAAAAGCATGACTGATTGAACAAATTCAATGATGCAGTACTACCATAAAGATAATAAATAGTATTTTTCACTAATTTATTGACATTATACTTTTTGTAACATATGTTATTTTGTATTCAATTAAATCATTTAAAGCACAATGTACTATTCTTTTTCACAAAGACAAACAAACAGGTTGGGACCCCCACCCCCACCCCACCATTATGAGTGGTGTCCCTTAAATGAGGATTGTCCCTGAAAAAGGGTCATTTACTGTTGAAAAAAAAGAAAGAAAATTTTAAGATTTTAACTCAAAAGTGGGAAAATTCATTATATTTGGAACAACTTTTCTAAATGAGGGTCAAATTAATAAAGAAGATATAAGTTTAGAAACATCACAAAATTCTTTTGACATGTTTTGACACTTTAATACTTGATAGATGCATAGTTCTTGGGGAAAAGTTTCATCAAATAATATGAATATAGAGGTGCTTATTTTTACAGTGGGTTGTAATGTTCTTCTAATGAGGGTGACACATTTTGCATAATTCAAAATTGGAAATTTCAACAAGCATCTAATATTCTTACACAAGAAAATAAACCCTGGTCTGCTAGCTACATGTTCATCTTTTCTACTGATTTAAAACTTAAATCATGCAAACAGACTTAAGAAAAGGCATGTAAGCTCATCATACAAATATGACACTTTTTCAAGACAATCCAGATCGTGCAAAATACTTCGCTAAAATTGTAACCTTTAAAATTGTTGTCGCACACTAAAAACCCCATGGGAAATTTCAAAAGTTGGCAGGTATGTAACAAGTCTTACTATTTTTATGCCCCATTTATGGGCATTATGTTTACTGGTCTGTCCATCCGTCCTGCTTCAGGTTAAAGTTTATGGTCGTGGTAGTTTTAATGAAGTTGAAATCCAATCAATTTGAAACTTAGTACACATGTGTTCCTTATGATATGATCTTTCTAATTTTACTGCCAAATTAAAGATTTTACCTAATTTTCACGGTCCACTGAACATAGAAAATGATTGTATAGATTGAAATCCATGTACTTATGACACATTCTTGTTTGAAGAAAAAATACATCATAGCGATAATGGAACAAAGCAGGCTGGGTTAGTGGGGCTGCTTTTATGGTAATTCAAGTTACCTTTAATTTATTCACCTTCTTCCACCTCAGAGCTATCAGCTCTTTGATTATCTCCTTGTGCTTGTAACCAACAGAGCTTCAAACTTTTTTTGATTATTGGAAACATAAAGTTCATTGAAGATGCATACCTCACTTTCTGAACACATTTGCTGTAGAAAATCTAGTGGCAAAAAAATCCGCCATATGAGCTGCATGTTAAGCAAATGAATATCAATACATCTGTTAGCTTTTTTCAGGGTTGAAAAAATCTCTATGTAAAGTCTGTAACTGTTTGAAAATTGAGTTGATATAAGAACCTTACAAAGCAGACCAAAATTCATCTTTTATTTCGGCTTTCACTGTTCACAAATCAATCAATTCTTATACATGTACATGTATATGTGCACTTGCAAAAGGTCGATTTCTATCCGAGGCAGCTCATATAAAGTTATAATTTCCCTCCTATTGTAGCAATCAAGGACAACAACAGGCTACAGATGTAATGTGTAAAACTGATTTAAAATGTTATTATGGGAATAAATTCCTCACATCCCTACCTCAATTTATTAGCTCACCTTGCCCAAAAGGGCCAAGTGAGTTTTTATCATCACTTGGCGTCTGTTGTCCGTCGTCCGTCGTTGTCATCCGTCGACATCTGTTAAGTTTTACAAAAATCTTCTCCTCTGAAACTACTGGGCCAAATAACACCAAACTTGGCCTAAATCATCCTTAGGGTATCTAGTTTTAAAAATGTGTCCGATGACCCCACCCATCAACCAAAATGGCCACCATGGCTAAAAATAGAACATGGGGGTAAAATGCAGTTTTTGGTGGAAGAAGACTTTGAAGTCTTCTGAAATCCTATACTGCCGGCTGTAAAATCATTGAACCATCACCAGGAGTGTTGCCGTATCCCTTTCTGTCCTTTACAATTTCATAACTTCCGTGCTATATCTTGACACTGATGTTTACACATGATCGGTTTCAAGTTTGTAAAATAGCATCTGCATCATTTTATAAAAACAATCACTATCGTTAGTGTTATAATTTCTCATGTTTTAAAGTTTTAATATCTACCTTTTATTTATGTTAATTATTAGATTTCATCTCAATGTATGTTATTTATTTACTTGTAACGGATGTTTTAAAGTAGATTTGGTAGTACGCATGCGTTAATTTAATTATAATCCGAAACTAACTCGAATGATTCAGCGCCCTCCATCCACTGCCGTTTCTCGTTGGAGTAATCGGATTAAAAAAAAGTAAAATCACAAAAATACTGAACTCCGAGGAAAATTCAAAAAGGAAAGTCCCCAATCAAATGGCAAAATCAAAAAATCAAACACATCAAATGAATGGATAACAACTGTCATATTCCTGACTAAAACAACTGGATTATTCGGGTTAATCCAAACCACATTGGTTACGTATCTGCGCATGTGCACAAATGGGAAATTTAATTGTGCATCCGAAAGTTTCAAAATAATTTAATGATAAACAGAATTTTCATTATTAAATTCATACAATGCATCTTATGTTAATTTCAAGTATCTACGCGGAGTGTACGACTTCAACTCAATGATCCTTGACAAAAATACACGGATTTAGTTGTTCCGTCTGTGTTCAGATCTTTAACGCAATCAAGTTATATCCCGGTTTTAGAAAACATGCGTTTTTTAAAACGAAAGTTAGAATATTTCAGTACGTTATTGCAATAATAAAGAGTCAAGCGCACACGTAAATCCGCAGGTGCTTTACACTCCAAACGATGCACCGTCAGTTGACAGAAATATCATGTACGAACTAATGTCAGTTGGCAGAAATATCAATGTACGAACTAATGTCAGTTGACATTAAAGGAGCTACTATTTGATTTTTATGGGGGTGGGCTAGGACGAAATTTAAAAAAAGGCAGGACGAGTTTTGAGTAAAAAAGAAAAAAGGCAGGATGAGCAACTTGGCAAAAAAAAAAGGCAGGATGACAATTTATGTAAAAAAAGTCAGGATAAACTAATAAAAAAAGGTACCGAATAGAGTGAAAAATAAAATAGCAGGACAGAGATTACAACTAAAAAAAAATGCAGGACAAATTATTTCATCCTAGCCCCCATGAAAAATAAAATGGTAGCTCCCTAATGTCAGAATCCATATGGAAAAAAACGTAGTTTTCATGTCAGTCATAATTTGATTGTCCCCAATGATTACCTTTATTCCCTTGCGTTTCAAAGTTTTAAGTGATCAAAAACGGGATTTAACAAATAAATAGTCCGGCTTTTGTTATGAAAGTACCCCCATTACAACCCTCGAGTACGGAACATGCTGTCATTCGTATTATTGTTCACGAAACATTTCTGAAAATGACCGTTTGACGCCTGACGGAAAAGGGCATTCCTACCCTCGTACAGTTATGTAAAAATTTTAGATAAAAAACAAATTATGATTAACAGCAGCAAAATAGTGGTTCCCGATTTTGGTCAAGCACATACAGAAAATGAACGCATTTGAATTGTTAACAAGTGCTCAAAACCCAATTACTGAGCTGAGACAAATCTGCATTGGATATATTTAGCATTTTTCAATATATGTTTATAATGAAAAAAACAAGTAACTGGGATTGGTTATTATCTTGAATATTATAATAGATAGAGGTAAACTGTAAGCAGCAAAATTGTTCAGCAAAGTAAGATCTACAAATAAGTCAACATGATCAAAATTGTCAATTGACCCCTCTTGAGTTATTGCCTTTTAAAGTCAATTTTTCACAATTTTTCGTAAATTTTTGTTATCTTTTACAAAAATCTTCTCCTCTGAAACTACTGGGCCAAATTAAACCAAACTTGGCCTAAATCATCCTTAGGGTATCTTTTAAAAAAATATATCCGATGATCCCGCCCATCACTCAAGAGGGCCGCAATGGCTACAAATAGAACATGGAGGGTAAAATGCAGTTTGGCTTATATCTCTGAAACTAAAGCATTTAGAGCAAATCTGACATGTGGTTAAAATGTTCATCAGGTCAAGATCTATCTGCTCTGAAATTTTCACACGCATCAGACAACCTGTTGTTGGGTTACTGCCCCTGAATTGGTAATTTTAAGGAAATTTTGCAGTTTTTGGTTATTATCTTGAATATTATAATAGATAGAGGTAAACTGTAAGCAGCAAAAATGTTCAGCAAAGTAAGATCTACAAATAAGTCAACATGATCAAAATTGTCAATTGACCCCCTCTTGAGTTATTGCCCTTTAAAGTCAATTTTTCACAATTTTTCGTAAATGTTTGTAATCTTTTACAAAAATCTTCCTCTCTGAAACTACTGAGACAAATTTAACCAAACTTGGCCACAATCATCATTAGGGTATCTAGTTTAAAAATGTGTCCGATGACCCTGCCTGCCAACCAACATGGCTGACATGGCTAAAAATAGAACATAGAGGTAAAATGCAAGTTTTGTCTATTATTTTGAAAATGTATGAATAGAGAAAATCTGACAATGGCAAAAATGTTCAAAATGTTGAGCTCTACCAACTGTCCATATACATCAAAATTGTCAGACGACTTCTTATAGGAGTTATTGCCCTTAAATGACAAATTTTACCATATTTTTTTATTTTTGCCTATTATCTTGATAACTATAATAGATACAGAGAAACATTAAATTGCAAAAATGATCAGCAAGACAAGTTCTACAAATAAGTTCACATTGTCGAAATCATCAGCCTACTCCTTATGAGAGTTATTGCCCTTTGATGATGATTTTTACAATATTTTGCGTTTTTGCCTTATTTATTAAAAATTATAATAGATAGATGGAAACTTAAGCAAACAAAAATGATCAGCAAGACAAGATCTACAATTAAGACAATATAGAGGAAATCATCCGATCTACTGACAAGTCACATTTTGCTGATAAAGGTAGTAGACTGTCACTCTTTTAAGGAGTGATTGCCCAGCCCCTTAAATAAGGATTTTTTTTTACCCTCTTTTGTGTTTTGACCAAAACTAAAGAAGATAGAGAGAAACTAAACAGACTAAATGATCAGCAATACAAGATCAACAAAACAGAGATTTTTCTTATGAATTCTATTCTTGTCTTCAATGTTGGAGAGTGTCCTTTGTTGAATATGCACATTGACCAAGGTGAGCTACACAGGCTCTTTAGATCCTCTAGTTTTTCTACTGACTTTGTATGTTATTGAAACATTCCAATTCTACGTGTATATAAGCAATTAGTCTAGAGAAATTCAGGAGTATCATATTAACAAAATTGATTGATATGCAGCAAGGATTATTTTTTTTTATTTAAGTTATCAGGCAAAGGAGTAAGTTCGGTAAGGACCATATTTGGCCTCGATTATAAAATTCAATGCAACAAAATGAAAAATGATTTAAGTTGTCTTTAAGACATGTGAGAAAGTTAAATAGAACTATTTTTGTCAAAGTTTTATTCTAAAGTGTTGATTTTTACATCTAAAATAGGTCAAGATAAGAGATTTTGGCAGAATTTGACAAAATCGGCTGTATTTCAACCAAATTTAGGACCAGGAAACACAGAGCGCAGGCGTCGACAAACTAAATATTCAAGTAAGACATGTAAAATGTCTTTACAAACATTATTTTAAAAGATCTTTGTTGTTGACGTATGCGCTCTATGTTTCCTGTCCAATAATCGACGGAAATTTACCCATTTTCATTGACTTTTACGTGGAAAATCAAAACAAGTACTAATTGTGACGTCATAAATAAAATGCAGGAACGTAAATTTTCAACAAAAGGGCTTATTTCCTATCTAGTCACTGTATTAGCTATGATTCATTGTGATATTGGTCAATAAATCCTAGTTTAAAATTTAAGTTAAAAAAGGGGGCCATTTTAGGACCTTACCGAACCTACTCCTTTAAACAGACCTTATTTGGATATAAACATTTAATGTCAAATTCATAAAAAGTATAATCTTTTGATGGATAATAATTCTTTTAAAAATAATTTCCTTCTCTGGTCATTTTTAACCTGACCAGACATTACTTTGAAATATTCATATTCACACAAACAACATTTTAGAAGTTCTTGTGACTATGGCTAGCTAGAAGACTTAGTTGTGCAAATGATGAGCATGATAAGATCAGTGGAACACTCTGAAAATGGCTGTATGGAAAGAGTTTTAGTTATGTTGTGTTCATGACTTAACTGTTTATCAATATGTAGCAAAGATTAAATTTTTTAGAATGTTAATATAGGAAGCTTCTAATGCAATTATCTCAATAAATAATGAAAATAAGAATATATTGATTTGCATGTATATTTCATATTTTATTGAAATTGTTTTTTTTGCAGGAAATGAAAACCTGGCCTGGATATGAGGAGTCCATTATACATTCCATTTTAACTGATTCTGACAACAAGGATGAAAAATCTCATGAAGAGCATGATCTTATAGTAGAACAACCAGGGGAGCATGGTCTCATGGAACATCACGAGGAGCATGATCTTATGGAATACCATGAAGAACATAAAGAACTAATCAAACATCCAGAGCACCATAGTGAGATAATAGAACATGAGGAAAGTTAGAGTGATTTGAATGAGATGGTGAAGAGAGCAATGATTTAATACAATGTGATAAAGAGCATGATGACCTTCCAGAACTTACCGAGGAATATGATCCATTGACAGAATATGATGCAAACCATAATAGATCTTAAGAATACTACTACAGTAATCATATAGATGGTGATGGATGGAATTACTCGTAATGGCAGTATTAGTAATACCAGACAGAACAACTAGTATAAATGTATAAGTAAGTTATTTCTAATTACCAATGAAATGTTTCTGTATTTTAAACCAGTGTATGAATTGAATGATTTCCATCCTGAAAGCAAATGACAGAAAATGTTTAATGATATGGCAATAAATATTGAAAATAAAATTCTGTCTCATGTGCATCCAATTTTTATTAATGGACTTAACTCGTTTTCATATCTAGGTCATTGGTCAAGGTCATCTGAAAGCTCTATGGAAAAGTTATACATGATGTGGACTGAAACGTAATGCTCCTTTTTATAAACCCCTTGATACTCACAAATTCAGTCATCTCAAAGTCATTTTGAATGATTCACATAACAAGCTAAAAGGTTATGTTGCTAAAAAGTTAAAAAAGAAAGGAATAGTATTGCAAGATTTCTTGAAAAACATTGAATGCAACAACATTTTTTATATTTTTTTTAAATGTCTTTCTCCCAAATTGGTGATCAATATGAATAACTGTCAATTTTTTTTTTTTTAGAAAATACAGGAGTTACAGTTCTTTGATTGATTACTGTTTCATTGCAGTTTAAAATTCATTGAACTATATACTGGAATTTTTGTAGCAATAAATAGATTTATACTGTTAGTTATAGGTGTCAATTTTACTAATGATTGTTCAAACGTTAGTTTTAAATTTTCCAGATTGTTATTTGGATGGAGAGTTGTCTCATTGGCACTCACACCACATCTTCCTGTATCTAATTATAGTGATGATCGTGAATAATAGGTGTAACCAAATAATTATATCTTATTTTGACAAATAGTAAAATTTGTTTATCAAAATAACCTATAAGATTGCATCATATCAAAATGTAGTTGAAAGCAAAATAGTTCAATATTTGGAAATAAAGCAAGTAATTTTACCTCTTACATAAAAGACTAAAGTGCAATGAGAGTGGTCAAATTGGTAAGGATCAGTGTCGTTATAAGTCTAACAAAATTTAGAGAATTAATCATGGTCTGCTGAAAAAAGTCTTTAACAATAATGATTATATGAAAATGATGCAAAATTTCCTAAATATCCTTAATCCCACCTCACCAAATGATTGAGAGATCCCCCCCAAAAAAAAAAAAAAAAGAAAAAAAAAGATCAAAAGTGTGTAATAGTTGTGGATGAATAATGAGATAATTTTCTATTAAAATATTTGTTTATAATTGAATCCCCAAATTGAACGTATTTTTTGTAGTATCAATACATGTGGGAGGTAGGGAGGTAAGAGGTGGCATTTGGCTAAAGATTGGTATTGATTTGTGGCTGGAATTGTTTCCATTCTACCTATTAATTTAAGTGAAATTTAAAGAAACAAATGAACAAAAATGCTCATATTTATGTTTATGGAAGAAGTTTTAATATTTTTGAAAGCAATGAACCAAACAGTTTTTTAATTGTATTTTGAAATCATTTCTCTCAACTGATCAGCTGGTGAAAATTTTCAGCCTATCCTAAAAATGTTAATTTTAGTATAAAGGAGGTCCCCATTCTAAAAATGTTATTTTTAGTATTAAGAAGGTGCATCCATAAGGTATTCTTAGCATCCAATTTTCAAATGATGGAATTTGGTTTATGCAATAATTAATCACTCACTTAATATCAGTCACACTAGTGTAAAAAGTATCAAATATCAAATATCAAATATCAAATAATTTTATTGGTGTAAATTCCAATACAGGCATGATACCAGCTGACATTTACAAAATACAAATACAACAATAAACAAAAACAAAGACAAATATACAAAGACATATTTTCTCAATGATAAGAGATGCATATTTTATAATATAACTACATTGCACGGAGGTATTATTCATACTATGTGTTATCAAGCTATTACAATAATCGTTAATACTATAACAGTTCTTAGCAATATTATGTTTGCTTTAAATAAATGTTCTTATCATACATATTGCTTATTCCAGCTACACATACAGTACATATGTCAGTATCATTACTTTTCAAAATGAAACTAAATTTATCTTGTTCAGACATATTAACAAAAGATGGGACTATATCACTTAAATTACAAAAGAGTATATTTCTATTAAATTCTAACGCTTTACATTTAATGAGGAAATGGAATTCATCTTCAATTCCATCCTTGCAGAGTGGACATATTCTCATCAAATATTTTTTTTACAGCAATTTTCCATTGCACTCTTTAGAAAAATCCCACTTTGATTTGTCAAATATTCATATGAATTCTGTATTTGTACTTATTGCCATATATTCTGTGGAGATTTGATATCATCAGAAGATACTGTTATAGGAAATTATGAAATAATTATGTAATTTCTCAAGATAATTTACTCTTAAAGTGCTACCAAAGAATGTTTTAATTTGTTTTTGAAATAACTAAATATGATAAATGTCTTTTACATGTTTAAAAGATGTTTGTACCTGAAGATATATGTACTGATAAAAGTGTTCTGCTTTGCTTTGACGTAAGGTCACCTAGTAAAATATTTATTTGATGTTATATTAGGGTACAAGTTAATACTGAAATCTAGTTTATTTTATTTACATACCCTGGTCAGTCTTGGTCATAAGTGTCTACTTACAGAAATAAATGAGTCAATTAACCTTTTTTAAATTTGCATAAGTAAGTCAATTTATAATATCATGTAATATCTTTAAAAAGCAATACACTGAGTGTCCCGCTTGTATATTGTTTCCCTATAAAAAGATTAAAGTGTTTTTTTGTAATTGTCATCATATGAAGATTTGCTACTGTGACAATATCAGGAATGAGATATTTCTGTTTAAATTTAAGTGTTTAAAGTGAAGTTCTGCAAATCAATTAAAATAATAGGTTTTCAGTAGATATATTTTAACAAAAGATATATATCCCTTTAAGAACATGTACAAAATTTGTTAAATTTGCATTTTATCATTCATTTTCTGATAATAGATATTTTATACCCAATATTTTGTAGGATAAATCTTACTTTAAATATTGTTGCTTTGAAAAATGTATAATAAGTAGCTAGAAATATAAAGGTTTTTGTCTCGCCTGTAACAAAAGTAGCAGAATGCAAAACATAAGGTTTACAATCGGCAGCGTCATCAGTGTAACCTTTTTGCCAGGAGGTAGAATACCTGGATGCCTCATTCCTTGTATGCAGATGCCTTATGTTACAAAGTGTCTGTCTGGCATATGTCCATTGTTCTTGACCTCATTTTTATCGTTCAGCGACTGCTTGAAAAAAAAAAAGTTGTTTTTCTGATGTGAATTTCACACTTGTTAAGAGTAATAGGATAACTATATTTGGTATATGGTTTCCTTGCAAGGTTTACATGTCCGTCAGACAGGATTCACCTGACCTTGACCTTATTTCATGGATCAGTGATAAAGGTTAAGTTTATGTGTTCAAGTCTGTATCTCGGATACTGTAAGCAACAGGTCAACTATATTTGGTGTATGGAATGATGTATGAGTACATGTCTGTCTGGCAGGTTTCATCTGACCTTGACCTAATTTTCATGGTTCATTGGTCAATGTTAATTATTTTTTATTTGGTCTTTTTTCAGATACTATAAGCAATAGGTCAACTATATTTGGTGTATAGAATTATTGCAACATGTACATGTCTGTCTGGCAGGATTCATCTGACCTTGACTTCATTTTCATGGTTCATTGGTTAAATGTTAAGTTTGTTAAGGTTTTGTCTGTTTATCAAATACTATAAGCAATACCCAAATATATTTGGTGTATGGAATGATTGCTTGGTGTACATGTTGTCTGGCATGGTTCATCTGACCTTTCCACATTTTCATGGTTCATTGGTCAATTTCAGTTTTCGTAATTAGGTCTGTTTCCTGGATACCATATGCAATAGGTTAACTATATTTGGTGTATGGTAAGATTTTAAGGCGTACATGTCTGTCTGGCAGGGTTCATCTGACCTAGACTTCATTTACAAAAATCATTTATAATGTTAATTTATTTAAATAGTATACCATACTTATTACACACTTTCAACATAAATTCAATCATGATCAGTAAAGCAGGTGAGACATTTCAGCGTGTGCACTCTTGTTCTTACAGAAAATAATCCTTTTCTCCTTTTGAATTTGCTCAGTTTCCAGACATTATTATTTAGTATTATTTGAACAATAGTTCTAGAGGTCATGGGTGCCCAAAAGTACTGTAATAGACAGAATTATTCTAAAATGGTTGGTTAAATTATTTTAAATACTAGTTAATGTATGAAGCAAATGACTTATATTGTAACAAATATCTTTAAAACGAATTAATTTAGTTTCTGGAGTATATTCTTTAGCCTTATCAGTGCAGATGACAATGTGATTTAAGGAACAAAAATGACCATTTTACCGAAAAAATGTAATATGTTAGTAGTGTTGATATAATTAAATGTGCAAAACCACCTTAACATATATATATTAATTAGTACAACAAAAATATACCAGTATCTCTGTTGACCAGTTCAGATGCCACTAAAATAAATCTGTACAAATTTTCTGTCAAAAATACTTATTGCTTGAATTTGAATCATTTTTGTCTCGCCTGCAACGAAATTCGCTGAAAGCAGGACATAGGGATTGCTTTTCCGGCGATGACGGCGTCAACAATTGTTAAGTTTTCTGCTTAAGTTAGTTTGATAGGAACTAACTGTGATAGATCATTGGTATTTTGTATGAAGATGCATTACTATCAGTACACATCTGTTTGATGACAATTTTGAGGCCTTCCCCCTAGGCCATGGTCCAGTGACTTTGATTTAATTAGCCATTTTCAATGTTAAGTTTTCTTTAATTAACCATTTTCAATGTTAAGTTTTCTGCTTAAGTTAGTTTGATAGGAAGTACTTTTGATAGATCAATGATATTTTGTATGAAGTTGCATTACTATCAGTACATATCAGTTTGACGACAATTTTGAGGCCTTCCCCGTAGGCCATGGTCCAGTGACTTTGATTTGATTAGCTATTTTCAATGTTAAGTTTTCTGCTTAAGTTAGTTTGATAGGAAGTACTTGTGATAGATCAATGATATTTTGTATGAAGTTGCATTACTATCAGTACATATCAGTTTGACAACAATTTTGAGGCCCTGCCCCCTAGGCCATGGTCCAGTGACTTCGAATTAATTAGCTATTTTCAATGTTAAGTTTTCTGTTTAAGTTAGATTGATAGGAACTACTAGTGACAGATCAATGATATTTTGTGTGAAGTTGCATTGCTATCAGTACATATCAGTTTGACGACTTTTTGAGGCCCTGCCCACTAGGCCATGGTTTAGTGACTTTCAGTTAATTAGCAATTTTCAATGATAAGTTTTCTCTTAAGTTAGTTTGATATGTACTACTTGCGATAGATCAATGATATTTTCTATAAAGTTGCATTACTGTCAGTACATATCAGTTTGATAACTATTTTAAAGCCCTGCCCCCATGTCATGGTCCAGTGACTTTCAATCAATTAACAATTTTCAATGTTAAGTTTTATGATTAAGTTAGTTTGATAGGAACTACTTACAATAGACAATATTTTCTTTAAAGTTACATTGCTGTTTGTACATCTCAGTTTGTCAACCATTTCGAGGCCCTACCCACTAGTTGGTCCAGCGACTTTGAATTAATTAGCAATGTTGCTGTCCATCAGATTGTCTTTTTCAGAATTTTATGCAGACAGGCGAGACATATCTCTGTGTCAACAGCTTATTTTGATGATTAAGTCTGTTTTGGGGTGAACACAAATTTGCCAATTCATTGTTTAATTTCAAGACTAGAAATGTTCAGTTTTTTCTGCATTGAAATTCTGCATACGTTTGTTGTTGGCATTGCACAAGATCAGTGCAGGGGCGGATTTAGGAGGTGGCTGGGACCCCCTTATGGAGCTTTACTTATGGTTAATCCAGACTTATTGCCGCTTCCACTACAAATTTTGTTTAGTTTGGGGGCCCACGGGCCGTCCTTTTTTCAAAATCCTGGATTCGCATCTGCAGTGAACTGTTTCTGAGGTTGCTGTATGAAATCTACTCATAAGTACAAGCATTGATATATAGTTTGATAATGTTTTGTATTTACTTGCCTTGTTTGCATACTGATTTTTATTGTTTATTAAAATTTGTGTCTTTGCTAAATAAGATTAAAAGGTGGAGGGTTGAGATCTCAAAAACTAGTTTGATCTCTACATAATTTTATTTGTTCTTGACCACCAAAAAAAAATATCATGTTTCTCACAATTAATATGTTTTTTTAGCATAAAATAGTAAAAAAGAAGAATAGACTGCCTACGCTAAGCAGTATTTATCACGTTTTACAGAGTTATGCCCCCTTTTAAAAATCCTGGATCTGCCCCTGAAATGTCTTTTGGTTATTTCATTTCTGAAATTGATGCCTCTTTTGCATATCTCCCACATCTCTTTTTATTCTTAAATATAAATCTCTTTCAGAAAAATAGCTGATGTGCCAGGCCTTTTGTCAAGTGTTGCCTCAATAGAGAAGTCAGATTTAAGCATTCTCAAAATTTTTCTCCTCTGAAACCTCTGGGTTAGTTATTATCAACAATTTTACCTGTTAAAATAAGGAAATAAAGCATTCAGTTGAATCCTTTAGATGGCAGAGCATTTTTGTGAAATTTTTTGTGGAAACATTTATTTTTTGTTTATACCTGAAATCTTGCATAAAATGTAGTGTTTAGTGGTCAGAAACCTGTGTTTCAATGTCTGTTATAGTCAAAGAAAATGTGTCACTTTATTCAAGCTTTTATAGTTTATATTTTATAGCATGTTTAAATACACCTTACTGCTATAAGTTCCAATCCTGGTAAGCTTTGATATTACACATCTTTTTAATGATATCACACAAACCAGTCGAAGCTATCTGGGGCCCTGTTGAAACAATGTAGTGTGCATAACACTTTTTAAAGAGACATGTTAAAACCATCATAAACTCTTCAAACAAAGCTTTTTTTACTCTAATTTGTCTTAAAAAAGATTATTTCATAAACTATAAAAATTTCAAAATGTTTGCTTTCTAAACTTTTTCCTCCTTCAGCTCATTACTGGTAATCTTTGTTTTTTTTGAGACTTGAGCCCAGCAGGGAGCTGTCTAATTAGTAACTGTTTTTTCCAGATTGGACTAAAAAGCAATAAAGTCTTTGTTTTCTTTTTTTTTTTTAGTCTAGTTCCATAACATGGAGAATCTAGTTTCAGTTATTGCTTAAATAGTGATGAGTAATATATTTAAAAAAATAGTTTAGATATTTTGCCATATTTACAAAAGAACATAGACAGGAAATTCAAGGACAATTGATCCAATCCTTTATTAATTGTTTTCATCAAGGATACAAGTGAAAACTATGTTTGTTTATATTTTAAATTCAAGTTCATTGACATAATAGTCATAAATATTTTCTGTCCTTCTTTTAGGATATGAATGGATAATTTTTATTTTTGGTCAGTCAAATGAAACTGAACATCCGGGTAATGATTGTTGTCAATGACTCAAAAGATATACCGGTATATTTGAAAGTCTCCGATTTTTCAGTTTCTACTCTTGAGATCACTTGGACTTTTGTAAAGTGATCATTTGTTATATAATGTGATCTTTATTAATCAACACTTTATGTCTTCTTTAAAACCAACTACTTAATGAAAAACACAACACAAACTTATGTTTATTGACTAGCTCTAGTACTGCATACCACTGAAATAATGTGAGCAAATTACTTAAAGGGACATTAGCTGTCAAATTCGTGTTCACCAATTTGACTCAAATTCTTATATTTGATTTATAACATATTAAAACGTCTATCAAAATTATAAAAAGTCTAAAATACGGTAAACAATTTACGATGCACGGACTCGATTATATGTATCAGCATTTTGTGTGTATTTTAGTCTAGACGCCATCTAATTAATCATCGAGGTGACCTCAGAAGACTGCTGACGGTCATATAACCTGAAATAAACATAAACATAAACAAATATAAATAGATAGCGAACTCGTGCAATTGGATTTTTCCAGGTCTGTTTGATTTCATATGATAGGTTTAAAAAATATGTTAATAATTGTTTTTACCTGTATAACATTGAGTTTTTGTGGATCGAATCAGTCAACCAAATGGTTTACCCTTGTTTCACTTCCAATGTTGACATTTTTTTCTTTTTAATAGCTGAACATGCCTAGTTCATGCATAACCCATCTCTAGCTAAGGGGTTCAATTGAAGTTCACATGAATACGGATTTAATGAGGTCGAATTATTCACTTGCAAGTGAATAATTCATTAGCAATGTTTTTTTGCTTATTTTGATAAAACTGAACCAAACTGGCTGCTAAAAGCGAATTATTATATCACTTTTTCACTTTCATTAATGATTGAACAAATTTATCTATATCTCGTAGCTAATGTCCCTTTAAGGACACCTGCATAGAGTTTGTGACTCTTGCTTTGGCTGAGATCTCAAAAACTAGTTTAACCTCTACATAATTTTATATGTTCTTGACCACCAAAAAAAATATCATGTTTCTCACAATTTATATGTTTTTATATGCCCGTTTATGGGACGTATTATGGTATACTGTCCATTTGTCCATCTGTCCATCCGTCATCAACTTGTCGCACAATAACTCAAAAACGCTTTAACCAATTTGCAAGAAACTTTGATGAATTTTTTAAATCTATTGATGCAAGCTCCCTTTGAAATTTATAAATTTTAGAATTTAGGTTTAAGAGTTTTATTCATTAAAAAATGGGAGATTTTCCAGTTTTGGGACAATAACTCAAAAATGCTTTGAGCAGTTTTCGTGACACTTTGGTGAATTGTTTATATCTATTGACATAAGCTCTCTTTCGATTTTTATAAATTTTAGATTTTACCTTTCCGAATTATGGGATTTTATTCATAAAAAGGGGGATTTTCCAGTTTTCGGACAATAACTCAAAAGTGCTTTGAGCAGTTTTCATGACACTTTGGTGACTGTTTTGTATCTATTAATATAGTCTCCCTTTAGTTTTTTATGAATATCTGATATGACATTGAGGAGTTATGGAACTTTATTCTTTGAAAAAGTGATGGACGTATCATGCGCTCATGGTACAGCTCTTTATTTTAGCTAAAAATAGTCCAAAAAAATAGTCTGCCTATGCTCTGCAGTATTTATCACGTTTTCCGGAGTTATGCCCCATCTAAAAATCCTGGATCTGCACCTGAGATGTCTTTTGGTTATTTGATATGTGAAATTGCTGTTTCTTCTGCTGCAAAGAGACATGTTAAAACCATCATAAACTCTTCAAACAAAGCATATTTTTTTACTTTAGTTTGTCTTATGAAAATTAGTTCATAAATTATCAAAATTTCAAAATGTTTGCTTTCTAAATTTTTTCCTCCCTCAGCTCATTACTGGTAATCTATGTTTTTTGACACTTGGGCCCAACAGGGAGCTGTCTAATTAGTAACTGCTTTGTTCAAGATTGGACTAAATAGCAATAAAGTCTTTGTTTTCTCTTTTTTTTTTTAGGTCTGGTTCCATAACATGCAGAATTCAATTATTGCTTAAATTGTGTTGAATAATATATTTAAAAATTAGTTCTAGATATTTTTGTCAAATTTCCAAAAGTACATAGGCAGGATATTCAAGGACAGTTGATCTAATCCTTTATTTATTGTTTTCATTGAAGGTTACAAGTGAAAAACATGTTTGTTTAAATTTTTAAATTCATATCTAGTGACATAATAGTAATAAATATTTTCTGTCCTTCTTTTAGGATATAAAAGTAAACATTTTTGGGTCAGTCAAATGCAACTGAACATTCGGGTGATGATTGTTGTCTATGACTCGAAAGATATATTAATAGTCTCTGATTTTTCAGTTTCTACTCTTTTATAGATCACTTGGACTTTTGTAAGGTGATCTTTTGTCATATTATGTGATCTTTATTAATCAACACTTTACTTCTCACATACCACTGAAATAATGAGACCAAATTACTTGAGGACACCGGTATAGGGTGTGTTACTCTTGCTTTATCCTCTAACAATAAGTTTTGGGGTAAAAAATTTGTTCTGATATTTCAGCAATTAAAAGAAAATGGAAAATTCAACATTTTGTACATTAAAGAAGAATTTATACATTTCATATTATACCAGATTTTTTTTAAGAAGTATTTGAACTCAGGTTTATACACATGTTTTTATATTATTCTGAATTTTATGTTAGTATTGAGGATGCTATATTGAAATGATTTTGCTTAATCTGTTGATAAGACAGTAATTTCATTATGGATACTAGTTCCTATTGATGCATTCCGTTATTATTTAGATCTATCATCTTTTATTCTCAAAATACTTAAGGATGCAATTTCTTATGTGATCCAAGCTTGAGTTCTTGAAGTGTTCTTAAACCAACAGAATATCTCAGCTTTCTCTTTTTACACTCCTTTTAGATTATTTACCAGCTGCAGATCTTTAGGAAAGAAAATAATAAAGGTACCTCAAATTGACAATCTCTTCAATATATTTTGAATGAAGCCAGAAGTCATATTAGTGGGAGGTTTAAAATATTTCAACAACACAGGATTTCCTATGGAAAATACAAATCTGGAGTACGGTTTAATTGTACTTAAGGGTATCCTTGGATTGCCTAAAAATTTATCACTTTGTATCTTATATATACATTTACTTTTTTTTCATATATGTGTTTAAAGGTCTATATAATAGTTATTGCATGATCAGAGGTTATTTGAATTAAAGTAAGGTATGATAAAATTACTTTGCATTTCTACACTCAAGTATTTTTGCCTTTATTATACAAAGAAAGTTTTTTTTCGGATATATAGGAATGACCCTGTCTGACTGTTTGTCAATGTGCCTTGTAAGCCCAACTCCTCTTAAAGGGCTAGATGAGGCTATTGATGAAACTTTACACTGTTGTAGAACACATAGAGGAATATACTCCCTGTCTAACTTGTTTAAGGGGAGATAATTGAATCTGCTTACTGCAACTTTCTAATAGTATTGCAAGTCATTGGATATCCTAGTTTTCTGTCCGGGATTGATAAAGGTCTGATAGAGAACTGGTCATAATGCCATAAAATTTTTTCCCACTGATACACATAGTTAATATGGCTTCCACTAACAAAAGTTCCATTTGGAGCTACTGTGTTTAGAGACCTTTTATGTTAGTATACCATTACTACATACTCATCTATACTTTCGTTGATACTTGATTTCTCTGTTTTCATAAATTTATATTTTGTTGAACACTTCAATTTGTGGTTAACCTGTATCAACAAAATCCACTGAAATTAGTATCCCACAATTCATGGGATGTATGATAATGAATCCACAGTATACAGTCAAACCTACTTGAAAGTCACATCTATTGGGGGAAAACCTGCCTCGTCACGTCATCCTTTCTTGCCCATCTGTAGTAATATCTTTGCATTTTGAATCTCAATTAAAAGGTCATGCCACTATAAGGTCAGTTTTCTCTAATCAGTAGGGTGATCTTCAGATACAAGTTTGACTGTTCTTAATTTGTTGTAGGAATGTATTAAAATGTAGTTTTATGGTTCTTTTATATAGGTTTGAAATTTGATCTCAAGTTAAACTGGGTAGCAAGGAATATCATCTATCATTTGAAAATTCAAACATATTGATATACTTTTAATATGACTGTGTAATTTTTTTGTTTCAGAGCAAAGGGCCAACACAATGTTTTCCTATATATGTGAATTTTTTTTATAATTTTTTTTTAGGATGACTTACACAAACTAGATGGCTTTAAAGGGAACAAAAATCTCTTTTTTTTCTTTTTTTTTCTTTTAATCTAAGGCATTTTTAAGCTTTTCATAAAATCTTAACCAGATTTGACAAAATAAATAATCATTTTGAGGTTCAAAGGTTAATTGAGACAGTAAAGGAGTGATGCCTGATGTAACTTTTGTTAAATGTCAGATGGGGTTGCATTTCAACATTTATTACTCCCCCTGAGACAAAAGATAAAAAGAATGGAAAACATGAAAGTTGAAGAAATTATACTCTTTTTTTTTTTTACAGCAACTTTCCATTGCACTCTTTAGAAAAATCCCACTTTGATTTATCAAACATTCATATGAATTCTGTATTTGTACTTAATACCATATATTCAGTGGACATTTGATATCATCAGAAGATACTCTTATAGGAAATTATGACATAATTACGTAATTCTCCAGATAGGTAGCGATTATCAGGTGGTCTGCATATAGGTATTGTATGTCAAAATATGAAGTTTTTTGTTAAGTGAGCGCAGCAAACAAGTTCAAAAAGGCTTCATTTTGTGTTGAGCAACTGATATTATACAATATAAATAAGATGACAATCTGATTGTGTTTGTGTATTTTGCATGATAGAAAAAAAGGTTTTTCTTTGTTTCACCAGCAAACTGGAAGATGCCTTGATAATATCTGGTCAAACTTATCAACGTCTGTTCATTCATTATGATGTCCATGATATGTCAAGCCAAGTTATTTTGTCTGGGTTAAAGTATTTGACGTCACAAAGCTGTGCTATGCAATTTTATGAAGATCTGGACAAAGTGATACAGACATCAAGCAGTGATAATTTACTATTAAATTGCTACCAAAGAATACTTTAATTTGTTTTTGAAATAACAGTATAAGATTAATGTCTTTTAAATGTTAAAAAATGCTTGTACTTATAGATACTATTTAAAGTGTTTTGCTTTGACATGAAAGTTCACCTGGTAAAATGTTAATTTGATGTTATATAAGGGTACAAGTTGATACTGATGTCTAGTTTATTTTGTTTACATACCCTGGTCAGTCTGGGTCATAACTGTCTACTAGTACTTATGGAAATGAATGAGTCAGTTGATATTGTTGTTGAAAAATTTGCATAAGCAAGTTAGTTTGCAATACATATTGTATTTTATAAAAGCAATATACTGAGTGTCCCTCTGCACTGTCTGGTTATAACTGTCTATCAGTAATGTTGGAGAGTCAGTTGATATTGTTGTTGAAAAATCTGCATAAGCAAGTTACTTTGCAATACATTTTGTATTTTATAAAAGCAATATACCGAGTGTCCCTCTGCACTGTCTGGTCATAACTGTGTATCAGTAATGTTGGAGAGTCAGTTGATATTGTTGTTGAAAAATCTGCATAAGCAAGTTACTTTGCAATACATTTTGTATTTTATAAAAGCAATATACCGAGTGTCCCTCTGCACTGTCTGGTCATAACTGTGTATCAGTAATGTTGGAGAGTCAGTTGATATTGTTGTTGAAAAATCTGCATAAGCAAGTTATTTTGCAATACATTTTGTATTTTATAAAAGCAATATACCGAGTGTCCCTCTGCACTGTCTGGTCATAACTGTGTATCAGTAATGTTGGAGAGTCAGTTGATATTGTTGTTGAAAAATCTGCATAAGCAAGTTACTTTGCAATACATTTTGTATTTTATAAAAGCAATATACCGAGTGTCCCTCTGCACTGTCTGGTCATAACTGTATCAGTAATGTTGGAGAGTCAGTTGATATTGTTGTTGAAAAATCTGCATAAGCAAGTTACTTTGCAATACATTTTGTATTTTATAAAAGCAATATACCGAGTGTCCCTCTGCACTGTCTGGTCATAACTGTGTATCAGTAATGTTGGAGAGTCAGTTGATATTGTTGTTGAAAAATCTGCATAAGCAAGTTACTTTGCAATACATTTTGTATTTTATAAAAGCAATATACCGAGTGTCCCTCTGCACTGTCTGGTCATAACTGTGTATCAGTAATGTTGGAGAGTCAGTTGATATTGTTGTTGAAAAATCTGCATAAGCAAGTTACTTTGCAATACATTTTGTATTTTATAAAAGCAATATACCGAGTGTCCCTCTGCACTGTCTGGTCATAACTGTGTATCAGTAATGTTGGAGAGTCAGTTGATATTGTTGTTGAAAAATCTGCATAAGCAAGTTACTTTGCAATACATTTTGTATTTTATAAAAGCAATATACCGAGTGTCCCTCTGCACTGTCTGGTCATAACTGTCTATCAGTAATGTTGGAGAGTCAGTTGATATTGTTGTTGAAAAATCTGCATAAGCAAGTTACTTTGCAATACATTTTGTATTTTATAAAAGCAATATACCGAGTGTCCCTCTGCACTGTCTGGTTATAACTGTCTATCAGTAATGTTGGAGAGTCAGTTGATATTGTTGTTGAAAAATCTGCATAAGCAAGTTACTTTGCAATACATTTTGTATTTTATAAAAGCAATATACCGAGTGTCCCTCTGCACTGTCTGGTTATAACTGTCTATCAGTAATGTTGGAAATGAATGAGTCTGTTGATGTTGTGTTGAAAAAATTGCATAAGCAAGTCTGTTTTCAATACATTTTGTATCTTAAAATGCAATATAATGAGTGTCATACTGGTGTATTTTTACCATCAGAAAAATACTAAAGTTTTTTTGTATTGTCATCATTATATTAAGATTTGATATGTGTTAAAATCAGGGAGTGATATTTCTGTTCAAATTTAATTATAAAATCTTAAATGTCTACAGAGAAATTAATACACAATAAAAAATATAGGTTTTAGGTAAATTTATTTTAAAGGTAAATATTCCTTTAAGATCATGTGGAACATTGTTTAGCTTGCATTTTATTATACATTGTCTGATAATAGATATTTATAGGTTAAATCTTACTTTGAACATTGTTACTATAAAAATTGTATATTTCTTAGTATACATTATTAGCTAGTAATATAAAGGTTTTTCTTACAGAAAACAATCCTATTCTCTTTTTGATCACTTTTACAGTTCTCTAGTTATGTCCCTTTATAACGTTATATGCAAGTGGGAGCATCATCTGTGTCCCATGGACACATTCTCCATTTATTTTTTTTGAAAATTGTGACTGTTTTGTAAGCAGGACTAGAAATGTTCATTTTTTTTTAGCTTTGAAATTATACATAGGTTTGTTCTTGGCGTCACACAAAATCATGTCTGCCTTTACTGTTTATGAGGTTGCTGTATGATTACTACTGAAAAGTACAAGCATTGATATATTGTTTGATAATGTTTTGTATTTACTTGCCTTGTTTGCATACTGATTTTTATTGTTTGTTCTATTTTGTGTCTTTGTAGAGAGCTTATCAAGATTAAAAAGGGGGAGGATTGAGGTCTTAAAAACCTCACCATAATTTCATATGTGCTTGACTGCCAATAAAACAACATCATTTCTCACAATTTATAGGATTTTTTAGCATAAAATAGTCCAAATAAATCAACTTGCTAAGCTCTGCAGTATTTATTATGTTTTTGGGAGTTATGCCTCCCCCTTTCAAAAATCCTGGATCTGCACCTGAGATGTCTTTTGGTTATTTCTTTTGTAAATTTGCTGTCTCTTTGGCATATCCCCCACATCTCTTCTTATTCGAAAATATATAAATCTCTTGGAAAAATAGCTGTGGAGAACTCAGATTATTTAAGCATTCTCTAAATTGTTCTCCTATGAAACTTCTGGGTTAGTAATTATCAACATTTATTTTTTGTTTATACCTGAAATCTAGCATAAAATGTAGTGTTTAGTGGTCAGAAACCTGTGTTTCAATGTCTGTTATAGTCAAAGAAAAATGTGTCACTTTAATCATGCTTTTATAGTTTATATTTTATGGCATGTTTAAACCCGAAGTACACCGCTTTTTGATTAGTTTGGTGATGAAGAAAGTCACTGTACGGTTTCTCTTTATCTATGAATTTATGACCATATATTTGACAAGAAGAAGCTGATGACTTGCAGATGCCTAGCCTTGTTATACTTTTGTTACAAATACTTGAAATGTCATTAGGTAAAGAATGTATAATGAAGGTCAAAATATAAAGTGTTTTACAATTTTTAATGTTTCCATATCTATACATGTAACTTCATTTCAATTGATCATGTTGATTTGTAATCAAAATTCATGACAGGTTGTAATGCTGTGGTATAAGAAAATTCAGGAATAAGAAAGGAAATTTATAAACGGTTTTGGAAGATAATGGACAATTTAGGGGTATGGTATACTGAGGAGTACTTGGACAGAAAGAAAAATATAGGTGGTGAATGGGTAGTTTATCACAGACGGGAAATTATGTCAAAATGTGTTTTGGATTTAGCTAGATCCAATTATCCTAATCCTAAAGACATTCCATACATTGGACATCAGTGGGAATGATGTAACAAAAACAAATCATTATGTGTGAATGTCCAGTGCATATGTATTTTGATAATAAAACTTCTTTTCTCTAAAACTAAGGTCATTGTCTTTCCTCAGTTAACTGTTATCAGATGTGAAACCACAACCTGAACTGTTCGGCAATTAAATCTGTCACAAGATGATAACATACTGAAGCTGTTACAGATTATACAAATTTAGTCCGGACTGAAGATTTTCGGGGTTTAAATACACCTTATTGCTATTCATTCCAATCCTGATTAGTTCTGATATTACACATCTTTTTAATGTCGTCACAGAAACCAGTCGAAGCTATCTGGGGCCCTGTTGAAACAGTAGGTGCGCTCGACTCCAATCTTAATTGATGAGGATTGTCAGTTTTCCTACCAAAGGTCAGTGGTTCTCTCCAGGGACTCCGGCTTCCTCCACCAATGAAAAATGACCGCCACGAAATAATACAATAGTGCTGAAAGTGGCATTTAAAACCAAACAATCAATCAATCAATGTTGAAACAATGTATAGTGCATTAAACTTTTTTAAGAGACATGTTAAAACCATTGTAAACTCTTCGAACAAAACATTTTTTTACTTTAATTTGTCTTAAAAAAATTAGTTTATAAGCCATCAAACTTTCAAAATGTTTGCTTTCTAACTTTTTTCCTCCCTCAGCTCATTACTAGTAATCTATGTTTTAAGACACTTGACCCCAACAGGAAGCTGTATAATTAGTAACTGTTTTTTTCCAGATTGAACTAAATAGCAATAAGGTCTTTGTTTTCTCTTTTTTTAAAGTCTCGTTCCATAAAATGCTGAATCTCATTTCAGTTATTGCTTAAATAGTGATGAGTAACATATTTAAAAAATTGCTCTAGACATTTTGCCAAATTTCCAAAGGTACATAAACAGGAAATTCAAGGACAATTGATCCAATCCTTTATTCATTGTTTTCATTGAAGGTTACAAGTGAGAAAATATTTTTGTTTATATTTGTAAATTCAAGTCTAGTGACATAATAGTCATAAATATTATCTGTCCTTCTTTTAGGATATGAATTGTTCATTTTATTTTGTCAGTCCATTGAAACTGAACATCCGGGTAATGATTGTTGTCTATGACTCAAAAGATATATATTGAAAGTCTATCTGATTTTTCAGTTTCTACTCTTAAGATCACTTGGACTTTTGTAAGGTGATCCTTTTGTTATATAATGTGATCTTTTTTAATCAACACTTTACTTCTCACTTACCACTGAAATAATGAGACCAAATTACTTAAGGACACCTGTGTAGGGTTCGTGACTCTTGCTTAGTGCTCTAACCATAAGTATATTCTGAATAAATAGTTTTTTATTCAACATTTTGTACATTAAAGAAGAATTTATACATTTAAATAATTTTCCATCAAAATAAATATACATATTTTGTTTTTATTATGTTTTTAATTTTTGCATTTTATATTGTACTGAGGATGCTTAATTGAAATCATTTTGCTTGGTCTGTCAATTAGACTGTAATTTCATTATGGATACCAATTCCTATTGATGCATTGTTCAGATTGTTTGATTCTCAAAATACTTAAGGACGCAATTTCTTATGTGATTCAAGCTTGAGTTCTTAAAGTGTGCTAATACCAACACTCAAGCATTTTTGTCTTCTTTTATATAAAGTTTTCTGGGGTATATAGGAATCACCCTGTCTGACTATATGTCCATGTTCCTTGTAATACCAACTCCTTCTAAAGGGCTTGACAGATATTGATGAAACTTTACACAGTTGTAGAGCACTTCCTGAGGATGTGCATAAAGGAATGAAATTCCTGTCTAACCTATTGAAAGGGAGATAATTAAATATACTTACTGCAATGTACTAATAGTTTTGCAGGGCAGGGGATATCTTTTTGTGAGTTCATTCAATGTTGTAGCTTTCTGTTTGTGCTAGAAAATGATCTGTAGGAGAACTGGTTATAATGTCATTAAAGTGTTACAGTTTTCAGCAGAAATGTTTGGACACATCTATTATAATAAAGAAAGTAAGAATAATCTCCAACTGAGAAACTAAAACTCTTCCTAAATCTCAAGGTATAATGTTTGCGTGATTGATTGATGTCTGCTGAAATGTCCAGTAGCTACAATGAGTCAGATTTTGAATATCACAAGGCAATTATTGGCAGAAATACATCATCTGGCGTTTTGCATTTGCGCCAATTATTTTTTTCATTTGCGCCAATATTATTTTTTCCGTTTGCGCCAAATTACAGGTAAACCCAAGTCAAGAGACATATCAGTTGTACAGAAATTATTTTTGATAGAATAACAAAAATCCCTTTCTGCCTGTCATCTGCCCGCCTGCTCACCTGCTCACCATGGGGAGTGGAAGTGGGAATTTGAGCAGGATAAGTTTATTGTAAAAAATTCTAAAACTATATACATCACACATAAAATAGCCCTTTTATAATAAAATAGTAACAGTTTGACATACATGTAAATAGCACATTTGCATATTTTCAAGTCTGTCCTAGCTGAGTATTTGATTGCAACATTTCTGATGAATTGCGACCTTGTAATATTTTCTCTACAATACATCCGATACTTTTCAATACTTAAGTCCATTTTTCCTGTTCATGTTTTCTTAGTGCTTCTGGAATGTCGGGAGATCTGATTTTTACATAAGTTGTTAGCTGAATTTCTTTATGACATCCATAAAAATGTAAATATTATGGTGGTGTGAGTAAAAATGTTCATTGTAGTGCGAGTGAAACGATTCGGGGCTGTTGTTTGTTTTATTTACAGTCTGAAATGTATCAGATCTTACCTGTTCAAATTGAATTGGAGCAAATGAAAAATTAATAATTGGAGCAAATGAAAACTTTGATTTGGCGCAAATGAAAAAAATGATATTTTCAAAATTGGCGCAAATGTCATACGCCCTTTTCTACATGGTACACCTGGCTGGATTGGATTCGATCCAATATTATATTATTATTTGTGTATACAAATTAGTATATTTCATGGAAAATGTCTTACATAAAACTTGTAATGACCATATAGGGGGCCTAGGTGACCAAGTGGTCTTAGTAGTCTAACTACTGTATCACTAGCCTGTCAACACTGAGGTTGTGAGTTTGAATCCTGCATGTGGCAGGTGCGCTCGACTCCAATCTTAATTGACTAGGATTTTCATTTTTCCTACTGAAGGTTGGTGGTTCTCTCTGGGTACTCCGGCTTTCTCCACTAATAAAAACTGACTGCCACAAAATAAAACAATAGTGCTGAAAGTTGTGTTAAACACCATACAATCAATCAATCAATGACCATAGAATTAGAAGTAAACAATTCAATCTTAACTCTTTCTTTGCTTAGGGCTCAGCAACAGATAACAATTGTAAAGTCTTTGGTTTGAGCCACACAGGAATTGAACCAAAACTCAAGGCAAGTATTCTACTGTGTTATGACTGGCATCTCCAGTGAGGGGTTAACAAGTCTGTGACATGTATGTATATCAAAAATAAGTTCTTCAAAAACATTTTTGGAAGGTATTGAAGTGCGGATATCATTTATTAAACTTTAAATGATAATTGAAGCAATAAAAATAAACTTAGTATGGGATTTAAAAATTATATATTTTTAATAGAAATAAGAAGTTACAACTATAGAATGTTTTAAGTCATGACCTGCCTGATTTTATAGTAGATCTTCCCTTAAATTTCTCTGAAATTCCACAATAAAAATCTAGAATTGTTGTAGAAATCTTTGCTGGATTGCACAAATCATTAAAAATGTCATTTAAATGTCTTTTAAATTTTAAAGAGTGTTAATAAAATTTTTTGTATTTTGTTTATTTGATAAGCACTTATAATTTAAACCAGGGTTAATAAAGTTCTTGTTTGTATAACCCAGTCCTTATTTTTAACCTCCTGAAAACGTCCTCACATGTAATCAACAAGGTACTTGTGCCAAATAGAGCATGCAGATAGGCAGTAAAACAAAGCATAAAGATTTGATTTAGGAATTTTAAAAAAATGCATATTTTTTTTTGTTTCCTTTTAATTTTTAATTATGATTTTTTTAGCAATTTCAAATATCATTAGAAAAAATGAATACCTGGTACAGTATGTAATAGTAAATGGGTCATTTGCAGTCTATTTAAAAAAATGTATTTGATATGCAAAGTAGTTTCGCCGACATTATGGAAACCTTCATAAAATTAAGCTAGCATAGCGCAAATATGTTTATGTGTTTGGAATGTGATTCATAATTCTGGAAAGAGGAATACACCAGGATTTTACTGTGTGAGGTAATGCATTCATAAAAGAAGATTGTTTTCATAAATTCCTTCAAATGTGTAGACTTGATTCGTGGAAATAAGCAGATTAATTTTTTTATTAGGTTATTACAGTGAAAACTGTTTAAATTGAGCTCTATTTGAATTAGGAAACCTGTCCAAAGTGACCACTTGTACAAAGGCATACAATGAATATTCTTTATTAAGTTAACCTGTGTAAATTGATCACCGGTCTTATTCAACCAACATTTTGAGTCCTCACACTTGACAATTTGTATTTATTACCAGTCTTTTTCCTTTGACCTAACTTAGAAATAAACATTTGTTTTATCTCACAGGGCAGGAAAAAGGAAACAATATTGATACTATTGTCATCAGTAATGAAATTATGTATTTTTCTACTGTGACCTCCCACACTTTCACACAAGTGAGCATGGTAACACAAGAACGGTACCAGCTAATCTTCTGAAATGGTAATCAAATTTACATTAAGGTATCATGTCAGAAATGCATATCTCTGCAGATACAGTTTTGACATAATGTCCCTCATTGACACACAATAGGATTCTTTTTTTTATAAATTAGCTCACAAGTTATTGTTCACAAATTTCAGTAATATCATGACTTTAATTCAATCATAAATCTGAAGAAAAAAATGTGGTGTAAAAATTATAAACAGAAACTATTAAAGACCAGTTATCAACACTATATTTTCCAATTGACAAAGACAAAACAACTGACAAGTTTACTTGTAAAAAGTTCTTTCATTTTCTATGAATTTCTGGGAGAGAACAAAAAAAAGGAAATTGAATACTTGTGTAACCTTTTAGAGCACTAGTCATCTTGTATCAACCTTATACAAATTTTTATGAATAGAACACTTATAAAATGTTTATACTGTACATTGAATAAAGTTGAGGATGAGATACACTTTGTGACTGAATGCCCACTATATGTTTATAATAGAACTGAGTTTTTTACTGAAATTTCATTAACCTGCAATAATTTTCAATCTTAAGACAATCTTTCGAAGTTTACATGGCTATTTACACAAGAAAATTAAGATGTATATAAATGTTTCAGAAAGTATTTATCTAAAAATCTGGAAATAAGAAGAAGTTCAGAGATAATAAATGCAAATTAGTCATACATATACTTATTTTGAGTGGTATAATTTTTTGTATTATCTGGTTCTGTCCTGGCCTTATATAACAGTTATTGTAAAACTGTGTTGTTTTCTTTTATGTTTCTCAATTGATGTATGTTGAATCTTATGTATTTGTATGTTATGTGATAAAAGCTCTTTATAGGGCCCTTTAATTGGAAAATAAAATATTTTTATTCTTATTCTTATTCATGTTATACTTTCGTTTTTATATTGGTACCATTTAAGCAACACCAGTACTTGGCTAATGAATGCTTTGCCAGATTTTGGTTTCCTGATTAAAAAATTATTATTATTGATATAAGTCATGGTAATGCATCAATTTATTTAGAAATTCTTTGTGGTTTATTATGCCCAGATAAATTTGTGTGGCTGTGGTTAACCAAATATTACAGTGTTAAAAAATTAAAAACTGATACTAATTTACTTTTGATGCTCTTGGATGATAACAACAATCCATAATGACAAATTGACAACCACAATACCACAAGCTATCACCGTTTTGTATATATATAGATATTATTTTATAACACTGACAGTATATAGTAAAGTTTATGAATGAATGACAGGAGATGGGATCATAGGAGGTTGACAGATAACCATAACGGATTAGCAAGCAAAAGATTTGCTTAGACCAGTCACCTACAAAAGTGAATTGCATATAGGTGTGAAAAATGTCCTTCATTTCAATAGATTTATGGGAGATTTATAAAATGTAGCACTCAATGTATAAAAGCTTATATTTGACAGTTAGATAGGAATTGAAAATAAGTACCTTTAATACAACTCAGAACCTAGTAAAGATGCAGTGAGAAATGATTGTAAATGTTTTCTTTTTGCACTTGCACTACTAACATTGATGACAAGACTTAGTATGGCTCTCCTAGATCAATTGGTAAAATTTATGACCAAATGAACAGTTTGATTTGATGAAAAAAATTAGGTCAGAATTTTGAAAGAATTGCAAAAGTTTGAGAGAAACATTTACAGTCATGTCACAGTTTATCCTTGAAAAACAGGAATAAAAAAAGAACCTAGTTTAAGATTGACCATTTAGAAATTCTTTGTGGTTTATTATGCCCAGATAAATTTGTGTGGCTGTGGTTAACCAAATATAACAGTGTTAAAAAAATAAAAATTCATACCAATTTACTTGTGATGCTCTTGAATGATAACAACATACCATAATGGCAACCACAAAACCACAAGCTATCACCGTTTTGTAGTTATATACTATTTTATAACACTGACAGCATATAGTAAGTTTATGAATGAATGAAAGGAGATGGGATCATGGGAGGTTGATTGATAAGGATAACGATTAGCAAGCAAAAGATTTGCTTCGACCTTCAAAATTCAATTGCATTCAGGTGTGAAAAATTTCCTTTATTTCAATAGTTTTATAGGAGATTTATAATATGTAGCACTCTGTGTATAAAAGCTTATATTTGACAGTTAGATAGGAATTGAAAATAAGTACCTTTAATACAACTCAGAACCTAGTACTAAAGATGCAGTGAGAAATGATTGTAAATGTTTTCTTTTGCACTTGCACTACTAACATTGATGACAAGACTTAGTATGGCTCTCCTAGATCAATTGGTAAAATTTATGACCAAATGAACAGTTTGATTTGATGAAAAAAATTAGGTCAGAATTTTGAAAGAATTGCAATAGTTTGAGAGAAACATTTACAGTCATGTCACAGTTTATCCTTGAAAAACAGGAATAAAAAAAGAACCTAGTTTAAGATTGACCAAGCTAAATTGTGGTAATTTGCCAAGTGTGAAACAAATTGAAATAGATTAATTTTAACAAAGTCATATCATTACATCAAGTTTTAAGAACAATAACCTGGTTGATTTAGAGTTGAACATGATCTTTGTCTCTTTAAGTTGTAGATCATAATTAGTTTCATTGTTTTATTGATGAGATTAACAATTTGCAAGGATAAAAAAAACCTCAAGAAATATAAAATCAAGTACTAACTTAACTAGGTCGTGTGCTAGGATGTTATTGATAAGTATGCAAACACTTTAAATGTACTATCATGTACCTGTTGACTTCGGAATAGTACAAAAAGTAGGGCAGGAACAGCTAGAAAAATACAAATCCTAAGGGAATATGTGATTCATAATTTGGAATTCGGGGACATACCAGAATTTTTCTGTATGAGGTAATGCATTCATAAATGAAAATTTCTACTTTTTAGCTAAACCTTTGACTCATGGAAATAACCAGAAACTTTTTTCAAACAGTAAAGGTCATTATATTGGCTCCAGAATATTCAAGCTTTTACTGACTCACAGAGTTTTTTTTGTGTCACTTGGCAAAAAATGTAAATCTGAATTTTGCTAAATAGGTATGATGGCTTTGGGTAATGGAGTACATGTTTAGTTCTTTTAACTAAACTTTTCATGATGTATTAAAAATAATGCATATTTTAATTATGGTAGCTGTTAAAATTTTTCTTAACAGTAAGAACATAACATTCTTTTTATCATTTTATTTATCATTATCATTACCAGATTCTATAGATCTGTCATAGTTGTTAAAATAGATTTGCAAAATTTTGCATAGTATAATTTAATGTGTCAATTATCTAAATCATTGTAATAAATTACTTTGCTCTTCATGGGCCCTTTATTAAATTGGAATAAAAATATCTTATCATATCTTATTTTATAAAAACTTTCTTGTTTATAGAAAAAGATACAAATTTTTTTTGTGGAAAACTCCATTATTGTCTCATTGAGTTGAGCCAAACTATTTTAAAAGTTCAAAAAGAAGGTTATGACTTAAATTAACCTTTAAAATCAAATATGTGAATAGGAGTCATTATCAAGTCATTGCATTTTTACCATGCTTTCCTTATAATACTGGCAACACTGTACTATTGTATCATCCATTTTACTCAGAGACTTTAAGAAATGCTATTACTGAACATATAATCATTGACTGAAGAATATCTTGTGATAAGCCTGCTCAGAAAGATTTATATTTTGTGGTAAACATGCTCATGTGAACTTTTGTACCCTGTGGTTAACCAAATAAGAGAGTACCGCAAAATCAAAATTGACATCAATTTACTTGCTAAATTGTCAATGTTTAAATCTTAGATACATAACAATAAACCACTACAAAAACAATAAAATGTTATTCCACAGGTTTAAAATATTTAATGATTATATACATTTTTTGCAAAGGGTGAGCATACTAGAGAGTACTTTGCAAATATTGATTTCTCTTTACTTTTCGGTAGGATATGTCATTTAATAGTATGAATAGCTTATTAAGATCAAATCAAGATTAGATGCTTAAGAAATTGAAATGAAATCTGAGATTTGTTGACTTTAATAGGTGTAACTTAAAATATTTAAAGGAAGAAAAAAGATACGTAAATCTTATTATGAAATTTCATTTATAGGTTCTTGTTGTCCTTGAAATAAAACTCCTTTAATGTCATACTGGGTTAAGCGGAACTGTTTTTGAAGCTACAATAGGCACTTATATAATTATTTGGATTGGAAATCATTCTAAAAATGAAGAGTTCAATTAAATTCCAGGTTGGAGGAAGGTTTAGTTCAATCACATCTGTTTAATGTTGATTCACTAGGTTTATGTTTGTCCCAAACAAGGGTGATGTTTCTTAATGATTGTCTTTAGCTTTTTATATCATTCGTTTTTATTTTTTTTACATTGGCCTCTGATAACTATCGTCCAAGTTGAAATGTGAAAGGTACTCCTTAAAAATATTATTTGAATGATATGTTCTTTCATTTAATGCTGGCCTTTTATTGATTTATTTTATGGCCCCTGCCACTAAGTGGCAAGATATATAGTGTTCCATCCTACTGTCATTCTGAATTCAAACAATTTCTGAACTTTTTCGTCATGCCTGAAGATATTGATCTGAATTTTTGGTATATTGGTGTATAACAATTACTTACAGATCAAGTTTGCATTTCATTCGGAATGACCTAGTTTTTAAGGAATTACAGTACTTGGACATAGAAAACTTAATAAAACATGTAATTATTTAGACTTTTTTTGTAGGTGCAGTAGATCTGCAGCTTTCTTTTAGTACATTAGTATATTATGTTAACTAACAGATCAATTTTGCATTTGGTTTTGGTTGACTTACTTTTAAGTCCCTTCATTTTATTTTTGGTACATGTAATTACCATTTGCAAACCATACAACTCTTGCTCATGTTATCTTTCCCAGGAATGTACATTAAACAATAAGACTGCAGGAGTTCTGCCAATACATCTAGTTTAAATTTCAATGAAACTACATCTCCTTATAGTAATATTTATAGAGCACAGCAGAATTTACCAAAAACAAAACAATAAACTTATCAGAAACAGTATATTTTTATTATATTATCTAGAGATACAAAAATACCAAGAAGTCAAATAAAAACAGACAACACCATAACCAAAAAAAAAATATGCAAATTAAGACAAACAACAGCCACCAGACATCTCACAGGAAACTATATATTGACTAACTTGAACCAGACACCTCACAGAAAACTAAATATTGACTTACTTGAACCAGAAACCTCACAGAAAAACTAAATGTTGACTAACTTGAACCAGACACCTCACAGAAAACTAAATATTGACTTACTTGAACCAGATACCGCACAGAAAACTTAATATTTACTAACTTGAACCAGACACCGCACAGAAAACTAAATATTGACTAACTTGAACCAGACACCTCACATAAAACTAAATATTGACTAACTTGAACCAGACACCTCACAGAAAACTAAATATTGACTTACTTGAACCAGAAACCTCACAGAAAAACTAAATGTTGACTAACTTGAACCAGACACCTCACAGAAAACTAAATATTGACTTACTTGAACCAGAAACCTCACAGAAAAACTAAATGTTGACTAACTTGAACCAGACACCTCACAGAAAACTAAATATTGACTTACTTGAACCAGATACCGCACAGAAAACTTAATATTTACTAACTTGAACCAGACACCGCACAGAAAACTAAATATTGACTAACTTGAACCAGACACCTCACATAAAACTAAATATTGACTAACTTGAACCAGACATCTCACATAAAACTAAATATTGACTAACTTGAACCAGACACCTCACATAAAACTAAATATTCACTAACTTGAACCAGACATCTCACATAAAACTAAATATTGACTAATTTGAACCATACATCTCACAGAAAACTAAATATTGACTAACTTGAAGCAGACACCTCACAGTAAACTAAATATTGACTAACTTGAAGCAGACACCTCACAGAAAACCTAATATTGACTAACTTGAACCAGACACCTCACAGAAAACCAAATATTGACTAACTTGATCCTTGTTTCATATCAGCCGGTAAGCAGTTCTTTCTACACTAGTAGCACTTGTTTTATAATTCCTTGCAAGCAAACATTTGGTGATAAGCCACATTCAGTGATGTTCAAATCATGGAAAAGAGGACTAAATTGTGGTTCTGACAATTGAAACATATCCGTGGTCATCTTTGACAGATATTCCATAACAAGCAACCAAATTAAGATTGCCTCTGTAAAATTTTTAAAGGGATGACTTCAGCTTTACAATTTGAAACCCTTGGTTATATAGCATCTTTGTAAGCAATATAACCCTCTGTTAAGAAAATCATGATGGGAAACAAAAGCTGTGGAATATCAAATTTCAAATGAAGCATCTTGTTTTTCTGTTAATCCTGTTGTAAATGGCTATACAGCTCTTTTGGAAAGGTAAACAATGTGATGATGACAATTATGATTTACATTTACTGGTATTATGGTAACAATTATTTACAATGGGAAATTGCCTTTTATAGAAATTTAGCCACGACAGTCAAGGATCTTAATTATAAAAATATGATGTGGTATGATTGCCGATGAGACAACTCTCCACAAGAGACCAAACGACACAGAAATTAACAACTATAGGTCACCTAACAACCTTCAACAAGAGCAATTTATGTAATGAACGAAAAACAAATATGTTAAACACTTTTTTATAAAATTTAATATAACATAAATAAACATGTATATTTACAAAATGCATAGCAAAATGAGGAGTTAATAAAGAGGCCATTTAACAGTCAAATAAGACTAAGGTTCACACATATTTGAGATGGACATAAACTTAATGATATTGGAGATGGCAGTATATTAACATAATACAAAACAATAACCCTGTTAACATTTGTAATTACAAACAAAATAATGTTAGATTAAGAACTGATTGTTGCTTGTCTTTGAGATTTCACCTAGATTTTTTCATACCGTCTATCAACTACCTTCAACATCCTACAACCTGAGTATAATTTAACTAGCTTTACCAATATCCAACTCTCTGACCTAGTTCTTATCGCCAGTTCTCCAAAAATAGAGGGTGTTGTGGGAAATTTGCTTGTTTTAAAACAAAAATGATGTGACTTATTAATTACAATTTGTATGGGATGTCAGTTCCCAATTAATTTCTTCACTTAAAACTTATATTATTATATTTTGAACGGGGAATTGGCAAAGCATTTATTGGCAGTGTTAAAATCTTGCTCGAGTCCTATAAAAAGTATATTGACATTGTTATCTTTAGGAAGTCACAATTATTTTCATGATAAGCAAAAGCAAACTTGTTAACTAATTCTTGGGAATATTTGAAACCAAGTGTAAAAAACTTTTACTTTCATAGGAATCAAGAATTTTAATCTGTGATCTAATTTGAGATATTGTTATAACCCCCCTTTTCCTTTCAGTTCAGGTTTTGTAAATTCAATAGATATTTTGATCCCAGCCACTGTGTCCAAGGCAAATTTATTTTTGTCATTTACACACTGTCTTGCCCTTATCTGCAGGTAATTGCTCGCTCTTTTACTCCATGGAATAATTAGGTCACTGTCACCTAATCTCAACATATTGCTATAATCATCCAGGTTTGTTAGAAGGATAATTGGTCTTGTGTTCAGTTGACATGTGCAAGGTACTTGGAATTGAACCTTTTGTTTTTTAAAAGTTTCCTTAGAGAGCAAATCTTTCCGTATGATACCATCCACTGTCGTTGTGTTACCAGCCATTGATGTGTTTATATTAGCAATCTTCAGAACTGAAAGTAAAATTTAATTAAAATGTTTTCTACAATCGAAATAATTTTAGTTAATATGTTTTCCTTTAAAAGCAAATATGTCTTTCTTACATTGGCGTAGCTTACGTTGAGGCAACCGAGGCAGTTGCCTCGGTAAAAAAAAAAAGAAAAATAAAAAACTTTTCTTTTCAACAATTTTCACAGCAGCAGACTCACTACTAAACATTAAAGTACCGACTTGTATCGTCTTGTTACCGTTATTGATTCATACCCTTTGCGAGTTCAAGACTTATGGAAACATTTTCCTCCTCTAATTGGAAATCCCGATCCCTTTGCGATAGTTTTCAGTAATCTCAATATGTCGAAGTCAAAGAAATCGACACAATTGAAGCTGGCACATCTATATAATCTTACCCAAGCAAAATCAGTAGAATAGATGATTACCCAACTCACAAGCCTTCTCCGATCGAATCACTTGACCATTCAGGTAAATTATTAATTTTTTGCAAGAATAATTTCTAGTATATGAGGGTCTGGGTGAGGTTTACAGAATACAGAAAAATATCCTGAAATTGATTTAAACTTAAAAGAATAGAGATTTGAATGGTGATAAATATAAAAGAAAGGAAAATCACATTATGGACAAAAAGAATTAAAAATAAATATTTGAGGACGCCCATACCAACCCTCATATATAATTGGTAACGTCTAAAATTGAAATTTCATTGTGTGTTGACATTTCCCCTGACGTGTAATACTTCAGCTAGTACATTGAGTTTTGTTAAACTTTGATACCAATTGAAATAAAAATTACTAATATTAATCAACATGCACAGAAAATAATTTGCTATGTTGTTCTAAAGTTTTATTCTCACCAAGGATTTGTATAGTATAGTGTCTTACTATACAAATCCTTGTTATCACTATTTAAAATCTAGTTTTGTCACTAGCAGGGAATTTTAAATAATTGAATGAGTCATTAATTCCAGCGACATAAATAATATATATCAGTTTCTATATAAAATTTTCAACCAAATACTGTTTTCATTTATTATGAAGACTTCAGAAAAAACGTAAATTTTTCCGTGAGTACTTCACCGGTTGTGATTTTCACAATGGGAAAAAGTTCAAAACCGTATAAGAATATGAAGACCATCCAAAAAATATCAGGACAAAACACAACCAATAAAAGTGCTGTGGTGCACTTCACATGTAGCATGTGTTTATTTCCTAGTTAATCAAGAAATGCTGCAAGCGTGATGTCTGGTAATGTTTCTGGCATTAAAACCAGCTTACAGCAAATCCAATCAAGAGCATATATCTGCATTGCAAAGCGCACATTTTGAATCTTGTTGTTAAGTCCACTATTCTGTAAGTCAGTTGATATGGTTTCTTTAAGGATTCTCAGCTGTATTGTTGACTTGCTGTGTCATTAAAATGAACCCCATACCCATTTCCTTTTATTCGTAAAGAATTTAAAATCTGGGACCTTCACTGGAAGGATTCAATTTTAAAAAAGTGGTAAATGTTATTGAGAACATTTATGTATTCATCCGAACATTGAAAATGTTGTAGGTACCAGTAATCAACTCAAAAATCTGTAGTATAACTTAGTGTAAGGTATATTAACATTATTATGATGAAGAAAAATAAAACAACAGTTACTGCTTTTATTTTTAATAGATTCTTTTTTTTTCAAATTGAAAAACTTCTACAGCTTCTCAGCCTCCCAGACTCCCTGCCTCGGTTATAACAGAAGGCAAGCTACGCCACTGTCTTACATTTTTTAAATGTCTAATATTTTATCTTGTGCATATAAGCTGTGAAAATGATGAAAATATTGGGAATTCTTCAATTAGTATTTTTTGTAAAATGTTTAGAGAAAGACATGTTTCTTCAGACATCTTGTTTAGTGGTCCCTTTACCGCATGTCAAATGTTTTAAGTGTTTTATGTATTGTTACAAATACTTGATATATTTTTTGCATTCGAAGGCAGTATTCAACATTATAATAATAGTCTAAAAATAATTCTATCAAATCTAGTAATTTGTTTTAAACTTACCAAATTGTTTACATAGGTTAGTAGCTGACTCCAGAAATAGTTTGACATTCTGGATGCTGTGTAAGTTACAGTAAGAACATATTCCATAGTCTATATGCCTAGGCAGTGTAGGAAGGACCTCATCTATAAACTCTGTGCTGTTTTGATGACAGCTGTTAATATAATGTAAAACATATAAAAGTCAGTGTCTAATTTCTGATTTTGTTTGACAAAAAGTCTACAATAAAAACCCTGCCAAAAACCAAATAATAATCCACAATGATTAAATGTATTAAAATATTTGCAGTACATATACTCAAATCTAGTTTTAAAGAAATTGTATTTGAAAGCATCTAATTCTACATTTTTGTAAAAGTATTTTATCTTTTAATTTTTATGCCCCACTTAGGGGCATTATGTTTTTCGGTCTGTGCGTCCGTTCGTTCGTTCGTCCGTCCGTCCGTCTGTCCATCCATCTGTCCTGCTTCAGGTTAAAGTTTTCTCAAGGTAGTTTTTGATGAAGTTGAAGTCCATCAACTTCAAACTTAGTACACATGTTTCCTATGATATGATCTTTCTAATTTTAATGCCAAATTAGAGTTTTGACCCCAATTTCATGGTCCACTGAACATAGTGCGAGTGGGGCATCCGTGTACTATGGACACATTCTGGTTTTCAATAGTTATGACTTGAAAGTAAGCTTACCCAAGATGTAAATCATTTCTGGGATATAAATAAATGTTAGTTTACTAACAGTGAAAACTTTTAAAATTCATATTACATCAGATTAAGTTATTACCAAGTGTATGATGTTCAACTTTATTTTGTGTTGTTGTGAATATCAAAAGCATTAGCATTTATTCTTGATATAAAGTATTGGCAGATCCAGGGGGGGTATTAATAAAACTGTTTTTTTGACGATCAATGCATTTGAATGGGGACATATATTTGGAACCCCATCCCCCCACCCCTTTCTCCTGGGTTGGAACCCCTTTTAAAAATGGCTGGATCCGCCCCTGTATTTCCCTGTATTTATTGGTAATGTCCATTTACATTACTTGAACACTCCACAACAAAACATAGATGTTTGCATTCTTTGATAGAATATTGTGAGTGTAACTGGAAGCCCCATTAAAATACATTATTTCTTACCTCTGTTTGTTTGTTTTTAAGTAAATTGTGTTGTCACAACAGATTTTTGTAGTCTTGTTATAACTTTTTATTCCACAGCAATCTCTTCCTTCATCTAACCCCATCTTATCCAAAACTCCATCACAGCATAGGTCTGAGGTTTCATTATATGGGTCATTACCACACATATCAGTTTTATTAATAATACCACCCAGCTGGCATCTATGTGTAATACTTGAATAGGACTGACTTTTCTCAAGGTCAGAAGGAACACAGCATGTGTCATGATATTCAACAGATTTTGTAATTATTTTAAATGTTTCACCATGGAAGTTGTGTTTTGTGCAGCAAACATCTACATGGCTGTCATAACTGGCTTTTCCACAGCATTTGTATTCAGAAGATTTAACAATAATGTCACCTCCTGTTAAAAAAATATTTTTATTATAAAAAATCCCATCTGAATGCCTGATACATAAATCATGTATTAATGATGTGGCAAACTGCTTAGAAATCATTCATTTTAGGAAGCCTGAGTTTATGTTTTGTCAAGTTGATGAGTTACTTGTTAGTTTTCAAACCTCCAAAGAGGGAGATGGTAAACAGTATGCCAGGGTAGTTATGGGCAATGAAACTTGGGTGGACTGCATGAATATTTTAAAACTGCAATTTATCTAAAATGAAGTAAAATGAAGCTGCATGGCTGTGATAAGAATTAGTGAAAAAAGTAAAGTATCATAGGAACAACAACTTTATAATTAAAAAAAAAATAAAAAAGTAACTCCTCAAATTGTGAGACAGTATAAACCATCCACACTGTACTGCATAAGAATAAGAGAAGAACTCAACACAGTAATCTGCTTGCATGCAATACGTAATCTGTTAAAATAAATTATTTTTCGTGGGCTTCAATTTCTTAATACTTCACCACGAAAAAGTTTGTCATGACTAAGTTTTAATTGGAGTGAAACAAATGTATAAGAGATGATGTAGCCACACAAATTACTGGTCTTAATCAGTAATGATGTTATACTCTTTCAATAACCATATAAGTAATGAATTTTCAAATTCTGTATCAGTGTGATTTTTGCCGTGCTTAATCAGTACTTACCAGGTTTGCAACACTGGTGAGAGGATGTGTTGTATATTACACTCCCACAACATGATTGGTATTGAGTGTCATACAATCCATTCACACAACAGTCCTCTGTTGATGATGTAATGTTGATAGGGAGCCCATTGCAACACTTCTGACTTTTTGGATGGTAATGGCCTACATTAAAAAGATGTTTATGTAGAATAAATTGAATGCAGTTGTCGAAATTGTACATTCAGACCCTTAATTTTCTAAAGTTGAGTAAAATTTCAGGGGTCATCCCTTCAAGTGGTCTGTTAAATGATAATGTGTTTGCTTTCCAACCTTTATATTCATCCTCCAACAAGTTCTGAGTGAAATATTAATCAAGAAATGTGTGAAAGAGATTACATTTTTAAGAAAGGAGATTATTGAATTTTCATAGATGTTAATATAAGTCTACAGTATCACTGTAGCCTATCAACACTGAGGTTGTGAGTTTGAACCCTGCACGTGGCAGGTGAGTTCAACTCTGATGTTAATTGACTAGGATTGCCAGTTTGCCTGCCAAAGGTAGATGATTTTCTCTAGTCACTTTGGCTTCCTCCACCAATAAAATTTGGCCGCCACAAGATAGCCAAGAGTGCTGAGCGTGGGGTTAAACACTAACAATCCAACATAGGTGTTTGTACATTTATCCCAGGGTTTCCAACATACAGGAATCAGTCTACTTTTTTAAAGCTATCTCGGAATACAAATCTTAAATACAATAAATAGAAAGTAGAAAAAAATACCTTTTTCACAGCACTCAGTATCATGTGGTATGGTAAAACTTCCATCACAACATTTTTCATCAACTGTATTGTACAACTTTGTGCCACAACATTTATAATGCTCATCACTATCACTGACATTATGTAACGTTGTGGAGCAACATTTCTGTTTCCTAATGTCATACTTGGTGTTGTTACATAAGGATTTAAAAAAGGGTAGGACAATTCCTTCCTTACTGGATTTACAATAATGTGTTGTTTTGTTGTAATATTCAACCCCACAACATCTCTTATGAGTTCCTATGCTGTGTGACTTTTTATTACCATTTCTATCCCTACAGCAAGTTGTTGTTTTTGGGTCAATAGGTGTTGAACCACAGCAACTATTGATACCTGGATATAGAAATAAAATAAAAATACTATAAAGACTCATTGGAATTAGTTGCACTATGATGAAAGAAATAAACCACCATATTAATTTCTTTGATGGACTGAAAAAATTGAATAAGTTTTATCTTTAATAGAAATAAATAGATTGATCTTTTAACAAGGGCATCAATATCTGTAAAAAAAAAAAGATCTCCTGAAAAACCATCCATTGTGAATTTTTTCTAAGACTACTAAAATGTTTAAAATTTAATCACCTAATTTGAATAATCTTTAATTTAATTTTATTCTTTCATAAGGTCATTTTAAGATTAACACTAAAAAGTAAAATAACAAAAATACTGAACTCCAAGGAAAATTCAAATCGGAAAGTCCCTTATCAAAGGGCAAAATCAAAAGCTCAAAAACATCAAACAAATGGAAAACAACTGTCATATTCCTGACTTGGTACAGGCATTTCCTTATGTAGAAAATGGTGGATTAAACCTGGCTAGCTAGCTAAACCTCTCACTTGTATGACAATTGCATAAAATTCCATTATATTGACAACGATGTGTGAACAAAACAAAAAGACATAATAGGTAAAAATGTCAAAAATAGGGGTACAGCAGTCAACATCGTGTTATAATCTTAATCTAAGTTACCATATTACCATTAATTTTGTCATGCAAGATGTTGTTGCAGCAGACTTTTTCTGGATTTTGGTAAGGGATAGCTCCACAACAGCTTAATTCTTTACCATCTTCTGCAAGCTTTTTAAACACATCCTTTTTACAACATATCTCAGTATCAACAATAAATCTTTTTTCTAAAGGTAAAAAATAAAGTATGGATTCTATATTATTTAATTTTTAAATCTTGTCTCAGCCTATGAGTTCAATGTGTGTTTTTTGTTGTTGTTATTCAATTATTAAGGTTGTTACATTAATTGTCATATATTTAGTGTCTTTACCAAGTCAGACAATCTTTACCATGTGTTATCTTGTATTATAGTAGTCTATTTTCTTGGAGGAATCTGGAGGGGTCTGTTGAACTGTCTCAATATTTTTGGTAGCTCCTGTGATCCTTTTTTATGTATATGTGACAATAAGAAAAAAAACCTAAACAAAACTGAACAACATTCTTCATAGAAGTTTTTTTTAAGTTGTTTGAATTAGATATCATTCTTATAAAAAGCTTACATAGCTTCTGAAAATGAGATTCAAGAGTATCAATTTTTAGAACATGAAAGTGGTCAGTTTGAAAAGACAAGCATAGAGTGTTGGTACCAGTACCAAAACATATCATTCTGATGGATTAGCCATCCTTACTATGTTCCTTTTACTTATGATCACTTATTGAAATTTTTGGTGGATTAGATGTTTATATGATACACAATGTGTCTGATATTTTTTTCAGACATGCTGAATCATAAATATATTTGTTTTGTTTACATGCAAATTGTCACAATAATATTATAGGAGACCTTGAACTATTCAAAAATTGTACTGTCATCATCTTCCTGTTTACATAATAGGAAACTTTATATAAAGGCAAATATCCAATCAGTTTCAGAAGTAAAATCCCTACAAAACTTACCACTACAGCAATCTAACTCCTGTCCATGTTTGTTGAATTTGGATGTTACTCCAAAATCACAGCACAGTTGTGTTTCTGAGTCATATTCTTCCCGTGAGGACATGCATCTTTCTGCTGCAACTTCTACAATCACTAATGTTAACACTGAAATGTATAATAAAACATCAAGGTTAGCACAGGAAGTTTGATTTATTTTTATCTTTTTGATCAAGCTAACACACTATATATAGTAAGTCTTGAAGTCTCATATATTCTGTTATTCTTTCTTAGTTAACGTGCATAGTCTGCTTTCTTCGATTTAAATCTATTTTAAAGAAGTGGTGAAGGTTTTATCATAATTTGACTTGTTCCTTGCTTCAACAACCAGACAATAAGATAGATCCAATTGATCAGAAGTGCTTGATTCTTATTTTTGCTCTTGACATCTCCGTCGGTTAAAGTTTGATTTGTTCAGCTTTATTTTATAGTATATAAGTTTACTTGTTTATATCATTTTTAAAAGTCTTTTACTGTATACTGTAACTTTCAACCCATTTGAATATAAATTAAAGAAGATGTGGTGGACATATCACTTAGATAGCAACCCAATGACCCTAACTCCCAATTAAAAAAGGAAAAAAAATAGGAATTAAGATTAAAACAAAAAAAATACATCAAATTACTGTGGACTTATTTGATTCGATGTGTAAGTTTTTTTTTGTTAAATTGTCTGTCAGTTTTGTTTCAAGTTGAAGTTATAAAGAAACCCACAGAAATAAAGAAATGAAAATTAATTCCAAGGAAAACAAAATTCTTATTTTTAGAAAGAAAATACGAAGGAATCCAATATGAATATGAACATTACTTAATGAGACTTAATGAGACAGCAACCCAACAACAAAATTCTAAATTGCCCCAAGTATAACAAGTTCTGATTGATTAACTTTTGTATGGAAACCTCAAAATTAACTTGAATCAACATCAGTTGTGTGGAACTTCAAAAGTTTCCCAGACAAGTTGACACCCTGTAGTCCAGTGTTTAACAATTTATAAGAATGTTGACCTTTATTTTCATTTGTTGTGTTGTTTACTTGCTGTCATATATAAGTATATCCAACATCTCATTTCATTCATATTAATCAAATGTTTTGGTAAAATACTGAAGACATTATACATTGACACTCATTCACGAATGAACAACTTTTGACAAGTTAACTCTGCCGGAGAGGCCCTTTATTTATTTATGTATGAAGGAAATATTTATTTCAATTCAATTTAAAGTTAATCTGATACACCAATACATGTACTAGATAAAATATTGACTTTTATAAACATGTAGGAGACATGCCCTTCACATAAATAAGTTTCTGATCATTTTAAAGATATAAACAATTGTTCATAAAATTAAATAAAAAATTAAAAATTAAATTTCTAAATAAGATATTAAAAATGTAGGATATCTCTACTACGAGTGTATGAGTGTAGGTAATATTAACTGATCAGAACTTAAAGTTTATGACAGATTTATATAGCTCCTTACCCAGCAGTAGACAATAGATATTCATTTTGATATTGATCGTGTTGATCTACTAGATTAACTGTTTTCCTTAGAACATAGAAGTTGAAAATATTACTTTTATTCCGTGTAGTACCAAAACATATCATTCTGATGGATTAGCATCCTTACTATGTTCCTTTACTTATGATCACTTATTGAAATTTTGGTGATTAGATGTTTATATGATACACAATGTCTGATATTTTTCAGACATGCTGAATCATAAATATAGTTTTGTTTACATAAATTGTCACAATAATATTATAGAGACCTTGAACTATTCAAAATTGTACTGTCATCATCTTCCTGTTTACATAATAGGAAACTTTATATAAAGGCAAATATCCAATCAGTTGTTAAAATCCTACAAAACTTACTACTACAGCAATCTACTAGATTAACTGTTTTCCTTAGAACATAGAAGTTGAAAATATTACTTTTATTCCGTGTATACCTATTATTTAAAATCAATCTGAAAATCCATAATTCTAGAAACAAAAATTTTCACAGGTTTTCAGTGTTTATTAAAATTTTATGGTTAAAATTGAATTTAAAAAATGGGCAATTATATAGAGTGTGAGAACTAATTATAGGATCATTTTTTCCATCTTAAAAAGTTATCCTTTTGTTTTAAATTGACTACAATAGTGATATACAATAAATCTGAATATTAATTATAGCTATAAAAGTACTGATATAAAAGTATATTGGTGATACCCAGGTATATTTTTACATACTATACATTTCAAATAGCCTATAAATGTTTATGAAAATTTAAAAAACGGGTGTATTTTGAATGTAACAAACATAAAAATAATTTCAATGAAATCTACAATCTTATATTGATCATATTGAATTGTACCATATAAGCCAATTATAATAAGCTGGGACTATTATACTAACTACTAACTAGTATAATAGTCCCAGTAATAAGTCAAGACTTTTTTTGGTAATTTTCAAAAAAAAATTATCTAAGGTAACAGGATAAGATAAAAAGAGTATGAATGTCCTGTTATATCATGTAAGACTTTTACGATGTATAAAAACGGTATTAATTATTTACTTTACAAGGTAAACTTTTGAATAAAGAATTACCCATACCTTGAATGTACCACTATTTTAGTGTGTCTAAAGTGTATTCTTGTTGGCCAGGTATAGTATAAAAATGTCAGGTTGCTCGTTGGGGAGAAGTGGGTACCCAACCCCCTATTTTGTGTAATCGAGAGCTCCTACAGTTTTCAACCAATTTCGCTGAAATTTCTCTGGAAGATTTTACACAAATTGAAGATGTGCACCTGTTATAATACATTTTTTTGGGGGAGGGGGATTTTTCCTATTTTCAGACTTTGGTTAAGAGTACCTCATTTTGTAAGCAAAAAAAAATATGTCGGTACCATTTTCATCAATTTCAACCCAGTTTTCAACCCGGATCTTTGAAATGTTTTGGACACATTGTACAAATATAAAGTTGTGAACGTGCTCCTATAGAATTTATTAAGCAATTATTCCCATTTGTTTAAGCCAAGTTTTCTGAAAAAATTGCCAATTGTTAGTTTTCATGCTACGGTTTTCAACCCAGATCCTTGAAACTTCACAATAAGTTTGCACACCTATTGAAGTTGTGCACTTTTGATTTTGGAATTTAAATTTTAACATATTTATTTTACATATTAAAGACAATTCACCAATGTTTAAGAAATATTATGAGCAACCCTTGGGTCATTTATGCCTTTGATCTTTTAACCTTTTTTTTCCAAAAATGGTTCTAAAATGTTAGAGGTCATCCCTTAATTGAGACATATACAGGCCCATGCATCAGGAAGACAGTTTTTATTGAGAAAGAAAATTGAGTTCACAAAAAAGTAAAATAGCAAAAATACCGAACTCCAAGGAAATTTCAAAACGGAAAGTCCTTATCAAATGGCAAAATCAGAAGCTCAAATACATCAAACAAATGGAAAACAACTGTTGTATTCCTGACTTGGTACAGGCATTTCCTTATGTAGAAAACGGTGGATTAAACCAGGTTTATAGCTAGCTAAACCTCTCACTTGTATGACAGTCGAAAATGTTTTCTTATTGGTCTTTGCTGTGTCATACTAAATAGATGTAAATAAAGGAAAAGTGTCCTTCAAACTAATACATGTTTCAAGTTTCCAATGTGTCAGTTAGGTATTAAATTTCATCATTAAAAATATAGGATAAACAAAATAATTTATGTGGAACATGTTTGATCTATAAAGAGTAAATCAAACTTGTTAACTAATTCTTGGAAATATTTGAAACCAAGTGTAAAAAACTTATACTGTGGATTCATTTATTTTTGTGGGTACCAATTTTCGTGGTTTGAGGAAAACTTGCATTTTCATGGATATTTGATTTCGTGGTTATTCAAAAGTCTGCATATAATCATACAGCAAATTTGCAATTCGTTGAACATTTAAATTCGTGGTTTCCCTGTACCCACGAAATCCACGAAAATTGGTATCCAGTGAATAATAATGAATCCACAGTACTTTCATAGGAAACAAGAATTTAAATACTTTGACCTAATTTTAGATATTGTTATAACTCCCCTTTTCCTTTCAGTCCAGGTTTTGTAAATTCAATAGATATTTTGATCCCAGCCACTGTGTCCATGGCAAATTTATTTTTGTCATTTACACACTGTGTTGCCTTTTTCTGTAGGTAATTGCTTGCTCTTTTGCTCCATGGAATAATTAGGTTACTGTCACCTAACCTCAAACGTTTGCTATAATCATTCAGGTCTGTTAGAAGGATAATTGATCTTGTGTTCAGTTGACATGTGCAAGGTACTTGGAATTGAACCTTTCGTTTTTTAAAAGTTTCCTTAGAGAACAAATTTTTACGTATCATACCATCCACTGTTGTTGTGTTACCAGCCATTGATGTGTATATATTAGCAATCTTCAGAACTGAAATTAAAATTTAATTAAGATGTTTTCAACAATCGAAATAATTTTAGTTAATGTGTTTTCTTTTAAAAGCAAATATGTCTTTCTTAATTTTTTTTTAAATGTCTATTTTTATTGTTGGTCAAGCTATGAAAATGATGAGAATATTGGTAAATTCTTCAATTAGTATTTTTTGTAATTTTTTTAGTAAAAGACATTTTTCTTTAGACATCTTGTTTTGTGGTCCCTTTACAGCATGTCAAATGGTTTAAGTGTTTTATATACTGTTACAAATACTTGATATATTTTTGCATTCGAAGACAGTATTCAATATTATAATAATAGTTTAAAAATTATTCTTGCATTTTTCTATCAAATCTAGTAATTTGTTTTAAACTTACCAAATCGTTTACATAGATTAGTAGCTGACTCCAGAAATAGTTTGACATTCTCGATGCTGTGTAAGTTACAGTAAGAACATATTCCATAGTCTATATGCCTAGGCAGTGTAGCAGAGATCTCATCTATAAACTCCGTAGTATTTTGATGACAGCTGTTAATATAATGTAAAACATTTAAAAGTCAGTATCTAATTTCAGATTATGTTTGACAAAGTCTACAAGAAAAAGCCTGCCAAAATCCAAATAAGAATTCAAAATGATTAAATGTATTAACATATTTGCAGTACATTTTATTTGTAAGCATCTAATTCTACTTTTTTGTAATACATGTAGTATTTTATCTTTTAATTTTTCAATAGTTTTGACTTGAAAGTAAGCTTATCAAAGATGCAAATCATTTCTGGGATATAAATAAAAGTTAGTTTACTAACAGTGAAAAGTTTTAAAATTCATATTACATCAGATTAAGTTATTACCAAGTTTATGATGTCCAACTTTATTAATAATGTGCTGTTGTGAATATCAAAAGCTTAAGCATTTAATCTTTATATAAAGTATTTACTATTTCCATGTTTTTATATATTGTTATTGGAAGCCCCATTAAAATACATTATTTTCTTACCTCTGTTTGTTTGTTTTTAAGTAAATTGTGTTATCACAACAGATCTTTGTAGTCTTGTTATAACCTTTTATTCCACAGCAATCTCTTCCTTCATCTAACCCCATCTTATCCAGAACTCCTCCACAGCATAGGTCTGAGGTCTCATTATATTGGTCATTGCCACACATATCAGTTTTATTAATAATACCACCTAGCTGGCATCTATGTGTAATACTTGAATAGGACTGACTTTTCTCAAGGTCAGCAGGAACACAGCATGTGTCATGATATTCAACAGATTTTGTAATTATTTTAAATGTTTCACCATTGAAGTTGTGTTTTGTGCAGCAAACATCTACATGGCTGTCATAATTGGCTTTTCCACAGCATTTGTATTCAGAAGATTTAACAATAATGTCACCTCCTGTTATAAAAATAAATTTATTATAAAAAAGCCCAGTCTGCATGCCTTATATTTAAATTATGGATTCCTTATATGGCAAATTGCACAGAAATAATCCATTTTAGGAAGCTTGAGTTTATGTTTTGTCAAGTTAATGAGTTACTTGTTATTCTTTAAACCTCCAACTTAATTGACTAGGATTGTCAGTTTTCCTACTGAAGGTTGGTGGTTTTCTTAGGGGACTCCGTCTTCCTCCACCAATAAAAACTGACTGCCTCGAAATAGCACAATATTGTTGAAAGTGGCATTAAACACCAATCAATCAGTCAAACCTCCAAAGAGGGAAATGGTAAACAGTATGTCAGGGTGGTTATGGGCAATGAAACTTGGATGGACTGCATGAATATTTCAAAACTACAAATATATCTAAAATGAAGTAAAATGAAGTTGCATAAATAGCTGTGATAAGAATTGGTGAAAAAATAAATTATCATAGGAACAAAAACTTTATAATTAAAAAATAATAGGAATAGTAACTCCTCAAACTGAGAGGCAGTACTAACCATCCACACTGTACTGCATAAGAATAAGAGAAAAACTCAACACATTATATACCTATATGGAGTTATTTTCTTTCAGAACGATAGGTCATTATTTCGAAGAATCAACCCGGACGATACCAAGTTTCAATGATATATGCTCCAAGGCATAAAATAATGACCTGTGTGAGGTCATTATTTTCCTTGATAAAAATGCAAACTATAATTTACTTCAAAATTATATTCGTCTGATAGTTTCTGTTGCCGATTTGGGAATTTATTTTTTAAAGTTCAATCTATGATAGGTGTAAAAAAAATCGTCATTGCCCGAATTTTAATTTTAGAAACAAATAATGTGAAGTTTTGTTAATTTATCGCTACAATACAGAGACAGTATCATATATGCGAGATGAATTTTAATGTAAAACTTTCATAACACTTTAAAATAAAGTCAGATTTAACATATTCGTGTGTAAGATTTTGAAAATCTTATTGATTCACACTGAATAGGTTGATTGATTGATGGTTACTTAACGTCCAGTGGCAAATATTTCATGCATGTTCAGGACGATACACACTAATAGGAAATCATACTGTGACCTACATGTATTGATATTCGTTTTCGTGTAACTTGTACATGTATCACGATTTCGTGCCCCCTTCGTGTCAGTTCTTAACTTTTTTACATTTATGTATACCTTTTATTCTATCAAATGATTAACTAATAAAACATTCTTATATTCTATTGAATAACATTCACGTACCTCACAATGAGGTCGGGTGGGGGTATGGTATATAATTATATCCTGATTATCTGTTAAGAAAATGTATTGCTATTCAAAAGAAAATCATTCTGAATATTTCATTCGATTCAATTAAAATTGTTGAAATAATAATCACTTTTCCGCGATAAAATGTCATTACAAATAGACAAAAAAAAACATAGCACCTCCCCCTTTCCATAAACTAAGTTGGTACAATAAATAACTTACAAAGTGTCTTGTATTTTTCATACACCGTTATCAGATGGTAACAATTCATTTGTGTCTTTCTTCATGCAGTTAGTTAAAGTAATATTTTTATTGTGTATGGATAATAATTTTTAAGGTTTATATCTAGATTAATTAGTGAGTTTTATTTCACATTCTAAATGAGCCGTAGGGCGTATTAAAACCTGAACGCATTATAAAGGAATATCCCACTTTAGTGTGGTCGGTAAAATAGGATGCTAAATTTTGCAAATCTTTATAAAAAACAATATTTTTTGACGGTATATAAGTCAAATAATGCATATTTTAAGGTTTTTCTTGTCGTAAAACACACCTCGGGGTGTCAGGATTGCCCAAAGAAAGACTTCCCTACGGTCGGTCTTTCATTTGATCAATCCTGACACCCCTCGGTGTGTTCTACGACAAGAAAAACCTTAACATATGCATTATCTATAACGTAACCTGCCTGCATGCAATATTTAATCTGTTTAAAATAAATAATTTTTCGTGGGCTTCAATTTCTTAATACTTCACCATGAAAAGTTTGTCATGACTAAGTCTTAATTGGAGTGAAACACATGTGTAATAGATGTAGATACATTAACTACTGGTTTTAATCAGTAAGGATGTTATACTCTTTCAATAACCATATAAGTAACGAATTTTCAAATTCTGTATCAGTGTGATTTATACCATGCTTAATCAGTACCTACCAGGTTGACAACACTGGTGAGATGATGTGTTGTATATAACACTCCCACAACATGCTTGGTATTGACTGTCATACAATCCATTCCCACAACACTCCTCTGTTGATGATGTTCTGTCAAGTGGGAGCCCATTACAACACTTCTGACTACTTGGATAGAAATGGCCTACATTAAATAGATTTGTATGTAGAATAAATTGAATGCAGTTGTCAAAATTGTACAATCAGCCTCTTAATTTTCAAAAGTTGAGTAAAAAAAAATTTAAAAGATGTCATCCCTTCAAGTGGTCTGACCGTTAAATGATTGGTAACATATATGTATGCCTTCCAAGTAAAATATAACCATAATGTTTATGATCCAACAAGTTCTGAATAAGATATTCATCAAGAGAATTTGTGAAGGAGATTGTTCAATTTTCATAGGTATATTTATCCCAGGGTTTCCAACATATAGGAATAACGGTAGTGTACTTTTTTATAGCTGTCTCGGGATACAATAAATAGAAAATAAAAAACTACCTTTTTCACAGCACTCAGCATCATGTGGTAGGGTAAAACTTCCATCACAACATTTTTCATCAACTGTATTGTACAACTTTGAGCCACAACATTTATAATGCTCATCACTATCACTGACATTATGTAACGTTGTGGAGCAACATTTCTGTTTCCTAATGTCATACTTGGTGTTGTTACATAAGGATTTAAAAAAGGGTAGGACAATTCCTTCCTTACTGGATTTACAGTAATGTGTTGTTTTGTTGTAATATTCAACCCCACAACATTTCTTACGAGTTCCTATGCTGTGTGACCTTTTATTACCATTTCTATCCCTACAGCAAGTTGTTGTTTTTGGGTCAATTGGTGAAGAACCACAGCAACTATTGATCCCTGGATATAGAAATAAAATAAAAACTCTATACAAACACTCATTGGAATTAGTTGTGCAGTGAAAGAAATAAACCATCATATTAATTTATTTGATGGAATAAAAAAATTAAATAACTTTTATCTTTAATAGAAATAAATAGATCGATATTTTAAGAAGGGCATCAATATCTGTAAAAACAAAGATCTCAAAAAACCATCCATTGTGAATTTTTTTCTAGGTCTACAAAAATGCTTAAAATTTAATAACCTAATTTGAATAACCTTTAATTTAGTTTTATTCTTTCATAAAGTCATATTAAGATTAAAACTAAGTTACCATATTACCGTTTATTTTGTCATGCAAGATGTTGTTGCAGCAGACTTTTTCTGACTTTTGGTAAGGGATAGCTCCACAACAGCTTAAATCTTTACCATCTTCTGCAAGCTTTTTGAACACATCCTTTTTACAACATATCTCAGTATCAACAATAAATCTTTTTTCTAAAGGTAAAAAATAAAGTATGGATTCTATATTATTTGATTATAAATCTTGTCTCAGCCTGTGGGTTCAATGTGTGTTTTTATATGGCTGCAAAAAAATTGCGTTCGTATATTGCTATCACGTCGTCGTCGTCCGAAGACATTTGGTTTCCGGACAATAACTTTAGTATAAGTGAAGTATTCTATGAAATTTAAACACAAGGTTTAATACCACAAAAGGAAGGTTGGGATTGATTTTGGGGGTTATGGTCCCTACTGTTTAGGAATTAGGGGCCAAAAAGGGGCAAAAAAAGCATTTTTCTAGTTTCCAGACAATAACTTGTGTAACAGTGTATGGATCTCTCTTAAATTGTACCACAAGTTTCCATACCACAAAGGGAAGGTTAGGATTGACTTTGGGGGTTATGGCCCAAACGGTTCAAGAATTAGGGGGAAAATAACAATGTTTTCTGGTTAATGGACAATTACTTAAGTATTGGTCTATGGATCTCTATGAAACTGAACCACAAGGTTCCTTCCTCAAAGGGAAGGTTGGGTTTGACTTTGGTGGATATGACTCAAACCCTTCAGGAATAAGGGGCAAAAAAAGGGGGAGGTTTTTGGACAAATACTTAACCATTAGTTAATGGATCTCTATGAAATTGTACCACAAGGTTCATTACCACACATGGAAGGTTGGGGTCAATTTTGGGGTCAATTTTGAGGGTCATGGCTTTAATTGTTAAGAAACTAGAGGCCAAATAGGGGCCAAAAACAAGACTTTTCTAATACTGTCTAAGCTGGTTCTAACATAAATTATTTCTGATCTATATAAAGAAACAAAAAATACTTATATAGAAGGAGATACACACCAAACAGGGTGTGTAGATTTTTATATATAGTCTGTAAACTGATTTACCAAGTATTGCTCAACAGCAAGAAATCTTCAATTGAAAATATTTTTTTTGGGGGGGGTCAATTTTTTTTCCTCAAGATTTAAAAAAATATCAATTTTCCAAAAAAAAAATTGGGGGTCAAAATTTTTTTTGCAAATTCTTTGTATATAGTCTGAAAACAGATTTACTAAGTATTGCACAACAGCACAGTGTATTGCACAACAGCAAGAAATCTTCAATTGAATATAAATTCAAATCACATAACCAATTTCAAGTTCTTTGACTACATTTATTCTGTGTCAGAAACCTATAATGTGCCAAATATTTAATTACAATCCAAATTCAGACCTGTATCAAGCTTGAATATTGTGTCCATTTTTGCCCTAACTGTTCAGGTTTGGACCTCTGCGGTCGTATCAAGCTGCGCTTGGTGAAGCACATTTTTTGTTGTTATTCAATGATTAAGGTTGTTACATTAATTGTCATATATTTAATGTCTATACCAAGTCAGACAATCTGTACCATGTGTTATTTTGTATTATAGTAGTCTATTTTCTTGGAGGAATCTGGAGGGGTCTGTTGAACTGTCTCAATATTTTTGGTAGCTCCTGTGATCCTTTTTTATGTATACATTCATTACTGTATATGTGACAATAAGAAAAAAACCTAAACAAAACTGAACAACATTCTTCATAGAAAATTTTTTAAGTTGTTTGAATTAGATATCATTCTTATAAAAAGCTTACATAGCTTCTGAAAATGAGATTCAAGAGTATCAATTTTTAGAACATGAATTTGTCCAGTTTGAAAAGACAAGCATAGAGTGTTGGTACCAGTACCAAAACATATCATTCTGATGGATTAGCCATCCTTACTATGTTCCTTTTACTTATGATCACTTATTGATATTTTTGTTGGATTAGATGTTTATATGATACACAATGTGTATGATATTTTTTTCAGACATGCTGAATCATAAATATATTTGTTTTGTTTACATGCAAATTGTCACAATAATATTATAGGAGACCTTGAACTATTCAAAAAATTGTACTGTCATCATCTTCCTGTTTACATAATAGGAAACTTATATAATGACAAATATCCAATCAGTTTCAGAAGTAAAATCCTCACAAAACTTACCGCTACAGCAATCTAACTCCTGTCCATGTTCATTGAATTTGGATGTTACTCCAAAATCACAGCACAATTGTGTTTCTGAGTCATATTCTTCCCGTGAAGACATGCATCTTTCCGCTGCAACTTCTACAATCACTAGTGTTAACACTGAAAATGATATAATAAAACATCAAGGTTAGCACAGGAAGTTTGATTTATTTTTATCTATTTGATCAAGCTAACGCACTATATATAGTAAGCCTTTCAGTCTGTCTAATATGAAAAAAAAAGATGTGGTATGAATGTCAATGAGACGACTCTCCACAAGAGACCAAATGACTAGAATTTTACAACTATAGGTCACTGTAGGGCCTTCAAAAATCAGCAAAACCCAGCAAAGTCAGCTATAAAAGGCCCTGAATGTAAAACAATTCAAACGAGAATACTTGTATTAAACAAAGCACGAAAAAACAAATATGATATACAGCAACAAATGACAACCACTGAATTACAGGCTCCTGACTTACAACAGGTACATACAGAATGTGGCCGGTTAATAGTCTATGATCATCTATTATTCTTTCTATAGTTCACATGTATGTCTGCTTTCTTCAATTTAAATCTATTTTAAAGAAGTGGTGAAGGTTTTATCATAATTTGACTTGTTCCTTGCTTCAACAACCAGGCAATGAGCTAGATTCCAATTTATCAGAAGTGTTTGACTTGACATCTCCCTTGGTTAAAGTTTGTTTTGTCCAGCTATATTTTCCATTCTATAGTTTACTTGTTTATATCATTTATAAAAGTCTTTTACTGTATACTGTAACTTTCAACCCTTTTGAATATAAATTAAAAAAGGAAAAAAAAAATAGGAATTAAAATTAAAATAAAAAAAATACATCAAATTACTGTGGACTTATTTGATTCGATGTGTTAGTTTTTTTGGTTAAATTGTCTGTCAGTTTTGTTTCAAGTTGAAGTTATAAAGAAACCCACAGAAATAAAGAAATGAAAATTAATTCCAAGGAACACAGAATTTATATTTTTAGAGAGAAAATACAAAGGAATCCAATATGAATATGAACATTACTTAATGAGACTTAATGAGACAGCAACCCAACAACAAAATTCTAAATTGCCCCAAGTATAACAAGTTCTGATTGATAAACTTTTGTATGGAAACCTCAAAATTAACTTGAGTCAACATCAGTTGTGTGGAACTTCAAAAGTTTCCCAGACAATTTGACACCCTGTAGTCCAGTGTTTAACAATTTATAAGAATGTTGACCTTTATTTTCATTTGTTGTGTTGTTAACTTGCTGTCATATATAGGTATATCCAACATCTCATTTCATTCATATTAATCAAATGTTTTGGTAAAATACTGAAGACATTATACATTGACACTCATTCACGAATGAACAACTTTTGACAAGTTAACTCTGCTGGAGAGGCCCTTTATTTATTTATGTATGAAGGAAATATTCATTTCAATTCAATTTAAAGTTAATCTGATACAACAATACATGAACTAGATAAAATATTGACTTATATATAGGAAACATGCCCTTCACATCAATAAGTTTCTGATCATTTTAAAGATATAAACAATTGTTCATAAAATTAAATCCAAAAATTAAAAATTAAATTTCTAAATAAGATATTAAAAAATGTAGGACATCTCTACTACGAGTGTATGAGTGTAGGTAATATTAACTGATCAGAACTTATAGTTTATGACAGATTTATATAGCTCCTTACCCAGCAGTAGACAATAGATATTCATTTTGATGTTGATCGTGTTGATCTACTAGATTAACTGTTTTCCTTAGAACATAGAAGTTGAAAATATTAATTTTATTCCGGGTATACCTATTATTTAAAATGAATCTGAAAATCCATAATTCTAGAAAACAAAAAAGGTTTACAGTATTTATAAAAATTTTATGGTTAAAAATTGAATTTAAAAAATTGGGCAATTAGAGTGTGAGAACTAATTATAGGATCATTTTTTTCCATCTTGAAAAGTTATCCCTTTGTTTTAAATTGACTACAATAGTTATTCAATAAATCTGAATATTAATTATAGCTATAAAAGTACTGATATAAAATTATATTCGTGATACCCAGGTATATTTTACATACTATACATTTCAAATAGCTTATTAATGTTTATGAAATTTTGAAAACGTGTATTTTGAATGAAACAAACGTAATTTCAATGAAATCTACAATCTTATATTGATCATATAGAATTGTACCATATAAGGCAATTATAATAAGTCAAGCTTTTTTTGGTAATTTTCAAAAAGAATTATCTAAGGTAACACGATAAGATTAAAGAGTATGCATGTCCTGTTATATCATGTAAGACTTATACGATGTATAAAACAGTATTAATTACTTACTTTACAAGGGTTACTTTTGAATAAAGAACTACCCGTACCTTCAATGTACCACTATTTTAGTGTGTCTAAGCTGTATTCTTGTTGGCCAGGTATAGTATAAAAATGTCAGGTGGGTCGTTGGGGAGAAGTGGGTACCCAACCCCTATTTTGTGTAATCGAGAGCTCCTACAGTTTTCAACCCATTTCCCTGAAATTTCTCAGGAAGATTTTACCAAATTGAAGATGTGCACCTGCTATAATAGATTTTTTTTTGGGGAGGGGATTTTCCTATTTTCAGACTTTTGTTAAGTACCTCATTTTGTAATAAAAAAAAAAATGTCGGTACCATTTTCATCAGTTTCAATCTAGTTTTCTACACAGATCTTTGAAATGTATTGGACACATTGTACAAATATAAAGTTGTGAATGTGCTCCTATAGAATTTATTAAGCAATTGTTCCCATTTGTTAAAGCCAAATTTTTGAAGAAATTGCCAATTGTTAGTTTTCATGCTACGGTTTTCAACCCAGATCCTTGAAACTTCACAATAAGTTTGCACACCTATTGAAGTGCACTTTTGATTTTGGAATTTAAATTTTAACATATTTATTTTTCATTATCTTTCAGCACTATGGCCCGGTTTACCGGGAAATCAATTTTACTTCCGTAAACACTATAGCCTGCTATACCGGACTGCGCATGCTACTTTTTTTAATCCGAGATTTCCATTGGTTAGTCGTTTGGGAAAACCCCTCTAAAGTAACATACTAGCGTCATATACATTCATTCGAGTTTCTCTGGCTTTTTACGTACTTTTAACGGAAAATAAAGTAAATATTGGTCTATTATTAGCGATGAAAATTTTTGAAATTTTGTACACAAAATGGCGGATAGCGATAGTGAAAACGAACTGTCAGGAGACGAAATTATTGATTATGTTGGCCAATTTGACTTAATAAATGTTAATCAAGCTGACAGAAATGAATTAGAAAGGCAATGGAGAAATATAGTAGGGGACAGTGACGATGAAGATGACTTTGAGGGGTTTGAAGCCGCGGACATGTTGACAAAAATTTTGACACATGGAGAAAGACAGAAACTCGAAGAAACATTCGTGAATTTAGGGAACGTGTGGGCCCAGTTAGAAATTTTGACACTTCAGTATCTGCCCTGAACTATTTTCAGTGTTTTTATACTGAAGAAGTCTTCACTTCTATCGTCAATTTAACTAATTTGAACGCAACCCGAAATCATACATGAAAGTTAACACATTTACCTGTGCTAACGAAGTACAAATATTTTGTGAATTGAGACAATATCACATTTTTTTTTTAATAATCATAAACTATTAAATCAATATAAATTCAAACAAAATAAAAGTGATGTCATAGTTAACACACCAGTTTATCAAAATTACCTGATTTACCTGTATTTTTACCTGTATGTCACCATAGGTCACAATAAGACAAACAGGTACAGCAAGTACAAAGTATGCTGATTATTTTGATACCTCATATGATGGAATTGGACGACTGAGTACAAATATATATCAGTTTAAAAGTACCTACCCTAAATAAATGAAAATTCTCAAAGTTACTTAGTGTTGAAGGGTATGATACATTGAAAGTTATGCAGTGTTGAAAGAGTTAAAGACAATTCACCAATGTTTAAGAAATATTATGAGCAACCCTTGGGTCATTTATGCCTTTGATCTTTTGACCTTTTTTTCAAAAAATGGTTCTAAAAATGTTAGAGGTCATCCCTTAATTGAGACGTATACAGGCCCATGCATCAGGAAGACAGTTTTTATTGAGACAGAAAATTGTGTTCACAAAAAAGTAAAATAGCAAAAATACCGAACTCCAAGGAAATTTCAAAACGGAAAGTCCTTTATCAAATGGCAAAATCAGAAGCTCAAACACATCAAACAAATGGAAAACAACTGTCGTATTCCTGACTTGGTACAGGCATTTCCTTATTTAGAAAATGGTGGATTAAACCGGGTTTATAGCTAGCTAAACCTCTCACTTGTATGACAGTCGCAAATGTTTTCTTATTGGTCTTTGCTGTGTCATACTAAATTGATATAAATAAAGGAAAAGTGTCCTTCAAACTAATACATGTTTAAAGTTTCCAATGTGTCATTTAGGCATTAAATTTCATCATTAAAAATAAAAGATAAACAAAATAATTTATGTGGAACAATGTTTGAACTATAAACAGTAAATCAATTTAAACTAATGTTTTATATAGGATTTACTATTTCCGTACCCAGCAGTGTTACAATGATCTTCATTTGTGTTAATATGTGATTAATATTATTTTTCACTGACCATAGACGATTTTATTCATTTATATTAGGATATTCCTATTTTTTATGACAGGAATTCCTTTGGATAATGTCCAGAAGAAATCACATGTCTACTACTGTGTTAATAATAAGTTCAATTTGATGCCATTAATTGGAGCAAAGAACTAATTGTATATTTTTAAATAACAATGTTCTTCCTAATCATCAATGATTAGATTATAATTAAACAAGATGGGTTATTTATATGGTAAAGTTTTTTTGTAAAAAAAAAAAAAAGTTTTTTTTTCCATCTTGTTTAAATTGTAATGTTGATTTTAAAAGTGTATGCACCATCAACCACCAGTTAAGCTTAGTATATAGACCAAGGATAATTATAAAACTTTTTTACACCCCCCCTTCCACCACAACCAAAAAAAAGGAAAATATATAACAGCAGCCAATATTTGAGAGTAAGAAACAATTTAAGACCTGGAAAATACCCCCTAATCTTGAAATAAAGAAAAACAACTTCTGACACAGTTCCTGACTTTGAACAGGCACATAAAAATTTGGCTGTGTTAAGATGTAATTTCTTGTGATTTCAACTCTTCCCTGTTACAACAACTTCTGACACGGTTCCTAACTTTGGACAGGCACGTTAAAATTTGGCTGGGTTAAGATATAGTTTCTTGTGATCTCAACCTTCCCCGTTACAACAACTTCTGACAAGGTTCCTGGCCTGGGACAGGCACACAAAAATGTGGCTGGGATATGATAGTTTCTTGTGATCTCAACCCTCCCCTGTTACAACAACTTCTGACAAGGTTCCTGGCCTGGGACAGGCACACAAAAATGTGGCTGGGATAGAATAGTTTCATACTATATTTTAGTCTGCTTTACAAAGATTTTATTCTAGGTCATACAATATTAAGGTAAATGAACTAAAAGTGTCCTTCAAATAGATTTAAGTTTCAAGTTTCTAATTTGTCACATAGCATTAAATCCTTTTCAACAAAAGATAAAAGGATTGGCTGAAAGTATATATATTCTTGACTTACAAAAGAAAATCAGAAATCAAAGATAAACACAAAAAAAAATATGTGGGACATGTCCGATAAGATTGTATATACTATAATTTAATTAGTTGTGAGTTTTAATAATTTTTGTTGGATTTATGTATTTTTTTTTTCTTACCTAGCAATGCTAGATTGATCATCATATTGGGTTGATATATGGAAAATACTATTTTCCACTGACCATAGAAGGTTGTATTTATCTTTTTTACCCAGGGTATTCCTATTATTTTTTTTAATGACTGGGATTCCATTTATTTAATCCCACACAACCAACAATTTTCAGTTGTTTACAACTGTGTTTATAATAAGTTTATGAAGATTTGAACTAATAATAAAAGGAGGAATGGAAAATCAAGATTGCATGATGAATAGGATTTTTCTTCCTTGTTCGGATGATCAGTAATTAAAAATCAGCATTAATTGAAATTTAAAACCAAACCAGATGTCTTTAGTTATTATCATAATTTTCCTCTTGTATAAATTCTGATAAAATTCCCATGTCTGAAACGTCAATATTGATGGTCTTGACTTATTTCTTCATGTTTTTTGTGCATGAAGGAATATTGAAAATTGAAAATTGATTGTTCTTTTGTCTATTGTTGAATAAGGTGTGTCTACTTCTGAATGTCTTTTGTGCTACTTTTTAGCTCACCTGGCCTCACCTTACATACACTAAATGTAGGAATTGAGTTTGGTATCACAAGCATGCATTGCAAGTGTAAGCTTCATTTTGATTATCAACTTTATGACAGTGTGGATGCAGGTTTTTATCTAGCAAAGCTGAGTCCTGTGGGTTTCAATATGGTGTAGAATTCTGAATTGAAGACAGACATATCATGAAATCAATGATGTTTTATGACATGTATATTACGTGCAGAAAGTATGAACACCATTTCATATTTAAGATATTATCGGGGATTCATTTATTTTACTTATTTAATGTCCTATATCTTAAAATTTATTGATTCATAGAACTAGGAATATAATATTAGATGTGAAGTTTTCAGTTATTTGAAATTGTATTCTCTTCCTGTTTCATATTGTGACTTCCTAATTTCGTATTAAACAATAATTTCTAATTGTGCAATTAAACTGCAGTTTAAATACATGATACTCTCAAGTTTTAATGAAACATGTACCGAAAGTGTGAACCATTTTTTTTAAATTGGATGATTGCTGTATGCTGAAGCACATGCTATCACTGATTTGTGTTCTTAACTTTACTTATATGACAATTGATTAATGCTCCTAAATTAAAGTCACATACACCAATCTACCATTTTTAACGTTTTCTGACTTTATATGCAGTAATAAGAGCGTTCTATTATTTATATATAAGGGTGCAGTGCTACTTCACTTGACCTAGTAGATATAACCATCCTCCTTTAGCTGCACTAGTGGAATAATCCTTTAGTTCAGTTGGTAGAGAGATGACTTACTGCTTCATGGGTCCCAGGTTAAGACCCTGACTGGTACAGTTGTAATTTTCGAAGAACAAAATCATGTTTTTCTATATCATTAAGTGCTTTAACTTAAAACCCATGGAGAATCAAAGAGATTAAATTAGTTTAGTATGGGTTAGGAGCTGGATCTTCTGATTATGGTATATGGACCCTTGATTGTATACAGCTGAGCTTCCAATGACCTGGTAGATATATAACCACCCTTCATTAGCAGTGCTAGTAGAGAATTCTTATAACTCAGTTGGTAGACAGGTGTTGCCGGGAGCTACTACATTGGTTATTTGAAAGTAAAATCATGTTCTACTGTAGTAAAGGTATGGGATTCATGGGAGTTGAAAAAAAAAGAATTCATTTTGCTTCATTGCTGATGAAAACAAAACATGGTAGTATTATTATGTTGCACTTGGTTCATTTAAATGGCACAAATACAACTACCAGATTAAAAGGAGTAATACTTTCTGTTTTTCATTTGTAATTGCAGCATTTTGATGGTATCTTAGTCATTTCAAGTCAAACTTTTGTTTTAGTTAGTGTTAAATTATATTAGCTTTCTCATAAAAATAGAAATTCAATAACTGAAATAGGATGGTAGATATATTTTCTTTTACACTACACTTACTTCATAATTTTCCTCCAGCTGATCAGTTTGAAGAGCTGAATACAAACTGTTTGAAACTTGTTTGTACAAAAAATGACCAATTGGTATATGGAAAGGACAAAGCCTATTTCATGAGTCACTTTTAATTCCCTTGGTCAAATTTAAAATTAAAATTAAATGAAATAATGCATAAAAAAGTTAATAAAATACTTTTCAAAAGGTAATGTGAAATCATTATATAATATAATTAAAGTTTTTTTTGTTAGATTTTTTTCTTACCTAACAGTTTAACAACAGTCTTCATTTTGATTGTTATCTGTGTGGTCAGTCTGTATATATGTGGTCATAGAATATTATTAAATTGGGATGTCCCATTTATATTTAGATACTTTATTTATATTTATATATCCTGAATACATTGTATTTATTAATACAAAAATACGTCAATCGGCACCTATCCTTTATTTGAAACTTTTCTTTGTTGTTTTTTATAATCGTAATCAAGTACGAGGCTTACAAATCATGTTCATAGTTGTTCGTATTGAACTGCTATGCATTATCTTAATCCTAAGATTTTGTACAGATATTGTAAAGTTAGCACAAAAAAAATAGTCATCAATTTTCTATTTTAAGCATAGAGATATTCTAGGATTTTTTCTCTATTTTGATATATAATAAACAAATGACAAAATGTTTTAAATATGGGTACCTGTATACCAATGCAGCTAAGGAAAAATACCAGTATCAAAATAAAATATAAAGTAGGATTGAATAAAGGTATCCAGTTTGTCTTGTTTTATCAACAATTAGCAATGAACATTTTCTATAAAATTTAGATTTGCAATATTTTTTAAACATTATGCTTTTAATAGTACATATATATTAAAAATTCTTTTTTTTTGCCTTTTATTCCATCCATATTAAAAGGTTTATAACCTTAAGTTATAATTAGACAGGCATATATTCTGTATGTGCCCGTCCCAAGTCAGGAGCCTGTAATTCAGTGGTTTGTCTTTGTTGCTGTATATCATATTTGTTTTCCGTTCATTATTTTGTACATAAATCAGGCAGTTAGTTTTTTTGTTTGAATTGTTTTACATTTGTCATTTCTGGGCCTTTTATAGCTGACTATGTGTATGGGTTTTTCTCATTGTTGAAGACTGTACAGTGACCTATAGTTGTTAATTTCTATGTCATTTGGTCTCTTGTGGAGAGATGTCTCATTGGCATTCATACCACATCTTCTTATTTTTATATAGTTTTAATTTCTAGTTTGAGCTGTTTTGCATTTTGTCATGGTATCACGATTTGACCATTTACAGCTTACTATATACGCTATGGGTTTTACTCATTATTTAATGAAATATGGTAACCTATGGTTGATTATTGTTTCTTAAATCTACTCATATGGTCTCTGGTGGTTATGTTGTCTCATTGGCAATCATAGCACATCTTTTTCATTTAATATTGTTATATTACTAATAATAAGGGTATAAAAAAATATTTTTCGGTTTTTGGGCATATATATATAGAATAAGGAAATGTAGTGTGATTGCCAATGGTCCAACTATCCACCAGAGTTCGGTATTTGTTTTTCTTTCATTGTTGAAGTCGTTTAGTTGCCTATAATTGCTTACATCCACTTCATTTTAACTTTGGTGGATAGTTGTGTCATTGGCAATCATACTGTGACATCTCCTGATTTTTAATTTGAGATCCTGTTGGCAAAGATTTCATCTTAAACAGAAGAATCTTTTAATTTTTTCCCTGGGTCAAATTTAAAGAAAAAAATTGATAAGATACATTTTGAAAAGATAATGTGGAATCATTATATAATATAATCAAAAATTTTGTTGTGTTATATTTGTGTATTTTCTTACCCAGCAGTTTATTTACAGTCTTCATTAACAGTTTAACAACAGTCTTCATTTTCATTGTCATATGTGTGGTCAGTCTGTACAGATGTGGTTTTTATCATATTTAATTGGGATGTCCCATGCATATGTAATAAGATAATGTTTTACTATGGGTACTTGTATACCTAAGCAGCTATTAAAGGAAAAATACCAGTATTTATATAGATTAAAATATGATTAAATGAAGGTATCCAGTTCATCTTGTGTTATCAATAATTAGCAATAAACACTTTCTATAAAATTTACCTTATGATATACATTTTATCATTATGCTTTTATGGGTAAAGTGAACCAACAACCTGAGGTAGTCAAGTTGGGGTCGATACCTAAGTGTATTCGATTTTTGTCTTCCTACATGTAAATACAATTATAGAAATCAAAGACAACAAAACCCATGTTAATACTGCATTATGCTTTTAATAGAGAATGTATACAAGGATATTTAAAACTCTGTTTTTAGCTTTATTTATCCAATACTTGAAGTAATAATCACCCAGATATAGATTTTCTCGATTTAATTATTTAACATTTTGTTATATTATCATGATGGGGCCTTTTATAGCTAACTATATCATATGGGTTTTGCTCATTGTTGAAGGACATACAGTGACCTATAGTTCTCTCATTGGCAGTCATACAGATACTACATCTTCTTAATTTTATAGGAAAAGAACTCTACATGTTAATATTTCTATTAATGAGGATTTAAAAGGTTCTTTTTCTTTGTTTTTGGACATATGTCAACATTTATCTCTTCATAGAGGGGATTTACTTGATTATTTCCCCTGTCACATATCTAAGCTTTGCCAAGAAAAAAGTATTTGAAACATAATCAAAATTTGGTATGGTATGTATAACATTTATATGATCTTAATTTGTAAGTTCATGATGTCAATATACTTGAACAAAAGTTAAACAAATAACACAAAATAACCCCCCTAAAAAGACATGAGCAAAAAATTGATATTGAAATGCTTTGTGCTTAAAACAGAACTTTGGTATACATGTATTTGAATTAACTGTTTACAAAACTTTGAACTTTTCGAAATTCTAAAATTTTTCTATCCCAGGAATAGATTTTTTTTCAGAATGTTGGATCCTCACTGCTTATTAACTTGGTACTTTGTTTGGCCTTTTTAACTCTTTTTCTATTTAAATATAACTAATGAGTATGTAGTCGAAATGCACGTCTGGCGTACAAAAATTAATCCAGGTATTTATGATGATTTAATAGTCGAAAATGTCAAACCAGCTTCTAAAGGAAAGTAATTTCTCAAAATTCAGTCTGAAGCTGAAAGAACAAAGTTAGGAAACTGTAGTTCAGTAAAATTTATTTTAAAGAACTGAAAAATCAATCTTTTTTGGTCAAATATGCAACCAACTAGGTGGGAATTTGATTCTCTTCAGAGCTCTAGGTTCTTGGTCATAAAACTTTACTCAGTGCTAGAGTACAAAATTCGGCTCGAAACACTCTATCCAGTGTTTTCATTGGTTGAATTCTGAGTCTGAGTATAATCTTACTCAAGACTTTTTGACTGCGTAGCCTGGTCTCATTATATGTTTCTCATTCTTTAGATCTTTAATAGGAATGCTTCTCTGAGGAAAACATCATACAAGTAAAATATAAAATATCAGTTTATTTCACAACCAGAGTGGGTATACATAGGCTTTAAGCCAGTTTCCCAATCCAATTTTGATATATTTTGAATAAAAGATTGTTTAAACTAGCAGTGAAGCTGTGTTAAATTTATTCTGAAATTTTATAGTAATTTTTAAATACATGTTCATTTATGTCATCAACAAACAAACAAAACGATAAACAGGTTGTATTGTGATTTTATTTAAGTCAATGAAATTGGATTAAAGTGCTAAATATACGTAGGCATATCAAAAGGGTTAACACTCTAGTCCAGTTGTCTTGAAATTTTCATAAAGAAATTTTCGTTTATCCATCCTTAAAACAAGTCACTTGTTGCCTCAAAGATTATCATCAACACCCTATTCCCTCAGAGATTGCCATCAACACCACATTTCCTCAAAGATTAACATCAACACCTTGTTCCTCAAAGATTGCCTTCAACACCCCATTCCCTCAATGATTGCCATTAACACTACATGCCCTTAAATATTACCTCAAAGATTACCATCAACACCCTTTCTCTCAAAGATTGCCATCTACACCCTGTGCCATCAAGGATTGACATCAACACCCCATTCCCCCAAGGATTGCCATCAACACCCTATTCCCTCAAAGATTGCCAGCAACATCACATTTTCTCAAGGATTGCCATCATCGCCCTTTCCTTCAAGGACAGCCATCAACACCCCATTCCCTTAATGATTGCCGTTAGCACTCCATTCACTCAAAAATTGCCATCAACACTTATTCCCTCAAAGATTGCCATCAACAACCTTTTCCCTCAATGATTGCCATTAACACTCCATTCCCTCAAAGATTGTCATCAACACCCCATTCCCTCAAAGATTGCCATCAATACCCTATTCCCTCAATGATTGCCATTAACACTCCATTCCCTCAAAGATTGTCATCAACACCCCATTCCCTCAAAGATTGCCATCAATACCCTATTCCCTCAATGATTGCCATTAACACTCCATTCCCTCAAAGATTGTCATCAACACCCTATTCCCTCAATGATTGCCATTAACAATCCATTACCTCAAATATTACCATCAACACTCTTTCCCTCAAAGATTGCCATCAACACCCCATTCCCTCAAAGATTGTCATCAACACCCCATTCCCTCAAAGATTGCCATCAACACTCTATTCCCTCAATGATTGCCATTAACACTCCATTCCCTCATAGATTGTCATCAACACCCCATTCCCTCAATGATTGCCATTAACACTCCATTCCCTAAAAGGTTGTCATCAACATTCCATTCCATCAAAGATTACCAACAACACACTTTCCCTGAAAGATTGCCATTAACACCACATTTACTCAATGATCGCCATTAACACTCCATTCCCTCAAAGATTGTAATTTACACTCCATTCCCTCAATGATTGCCATTAACACTCCATTCCCTCAAAGATTGCCATCAACACCCCATTCCCTCAATGATTGCCATCAACACTCCATTCCCTCAAAGACTGTCATCAACACCCCATTCCCTCAATGATTGTCATCAACACCATATTCCCTCAATGATTGCCATCAAAACCCTATTCTCTCGGTGATTGCCATCAATACCCCATTTCCTCAAAGATTGCCATCAACACCCCATTCCCACAATGATTGCCATCAATACCCTATTCCCTCAATGATTGCCATTAACACTCCATTCCCTCAAAGATTGTCATCAACACCCTATTCCCTCAATGATTGCCATTAACAATCCATTACCTCAAATATTACAATCAACACTCTTTCCCTCAAAGATTGCCATCAACACCCCATTCCCTCAAAGATTGTCATCAACACCCCATTCCCTCAAAGATTGTCATCAACACCCCATTCCCTCAAAGATTGCCATCAAAACTCTATTCCCTCAATGATTGCCATTAACACTCCATTCCCTCATAGATTGTCATCAACACCCCATTCCCTCAATGATTGCCATTAACACTCCATTCCCTCAAAGATTGTCATCAACACCCTATTCCCTCAATGATTGCCATTAACACCCTATCCCCTCAATGATTGCCATCAACACTCCATTCCCTCAAAAATTGTCATCAACACCCTATTCCCTCAATGATTGCTATCAACACCCCATTACCTCAATGATTGTTATCAACACCCTATTCCCTCAATGATTGCCATTAACACCCTATTCCCTCAATGATTGCTATCAACACCCCATTCCCTCAAAGATTGTCATCAACACCCTATTCCCTCAATGATTGCCATCAACACCCTATTCCCTCAATGATTGCCATTAACACTCCATTCCCTCAAAGATTGCCATCAACACCCAATTCCCTCAATGATTGCCATCAACACCCCTTTCCTTCAAAGATTGCCATCAACACCCCATTCCCTCAAAGATTACCATCAACACCCTATTCCCTTGAAGACATAAAGTTATAACTAAGGTAATCAACCATTGACAAAGTTCCTGATTATGAACAGCAATAATAGCATGTGGTGGGATAAAACCAGTTTTTTGTACCCTCAATCTTCTCCTCCCTATTTAAGCTTCACCAGTCATATAGCATAAGGTTCATACTGACTGAAAGCAAGCCAAAAGTACATAATTCCTGACATAGAAATCATGCCTTTCTACACTCAAATATCAGTAAACTTTGCAGTAGATTTCATACAGCAATGTCATCAACAGTGCAGGAAGACAAAATCATAGTGAATGCTTGAAGTACTTTTGTACAGAATTTCATGACAGAATAAATTAATAGAAATATTTTTAGTTCAAAATATGGGACTGATATTAATTAAATAAAATACTGAACCTGATGCATTAAACATAACAGTATAGTTATCTCTATTAAACTCGAAAAAAGAGACTTTCAAATTGCCTCTTAATTATAAATAAAATTACCATTTGTATTATTTTACATTTTGTCAAGTCTGGACCTTATATAGCCGACCTTATGGTATGGGTTTTGCTCATTGTTGAAGGTTATATGGTGACCTATAGTTGCTTACATAGGCGTCATTTAGACTCTGGTGGATATTTGTCTCATTGGCAATCATACCAAATCACCTTATTTTCATATTAGTGTGAAATTTCACATTTAATTATATTTTTGCATGTCAAATATGTTTTCAAGATAAGTATATACTTGTATGTGATAAAATTTAGTAAAAGATTTGGCCAATTGATAATATTAATATCATCTTGATCCCTGTTGTAAAAGTATGAAATTGTGAGCTAAGCAAAAAAAATTGGAACATCATAAACAAAATGTAATAAATCGCTTACTAGCAATGTAATATTTTGTGTAGGTTGTTTAGGGAATGTGGATACCCTCTCGGTTTTGGAAAAAGATGCTTTCGGTAATGATTCATTAGTAGGATAACATTTAATATCTTTAGAATAAAATATGTCAATGTGACCTTATTTGCAGTGTCTAAGTGTCATACAAAAGATAAAGAATTTAGAGTTCCGTTCACTATTTAACATAAGAATATATTAAAGTCATTCAGGATGTATCTAGTTAATATAAATTTCATATTTTTACATTTTCTTTCCTTTTACAGTAAAATGTAATTGTATCTTTGTGTCAGATCACAATACAATACCGGGAATGCACTTATCTGTTTTGTTTTTCGATCAAATCATTTCTCAAATTATAACTTTGATATAAAGTGTGTGCTCTCAGTATTCTCATTATATTTTAAATATGCATAATTATGTTATTTTATGAAAATAAGATGTGGTATGATTACCAATCAGACAACTAACAACCAAGGACCATATCACTGTTCTGCATTAAAAAGACCTGTGACCTTTTAAATATTGAAAACCGAAAATCAGATTAGTTTAGAAGTGTGTAGTTTGCTTAAAAGTAACCTGGTGACCTGAGAAATTTTTAAACATGACCTTGTGACATAAGGGGGTAATTTACTAGGTCTCCTATTAAGTTAACAAATCTTTCTTAAATTGAAAATTTCTCAAGTACACAAGCTCGGACTATGGAGTAGTTACACCATTGAAGATATGCAGTCAAACAGTAGTTGCATAGACCAACTGGTAGTTTAAACCAAGTACATGTACCATGTAGTATATTTTATATACTCAATACTGCACTAAGATCTTCAAATGTTTAAATAACAAAAACCAGTCAACTATATAATTTAGTTTAATATCATATAAATTATACACAAAATAATTCAGTCAAACTCATACATATATACAGTTGTACACATACACATGTGTACCTATATATATTTTGTACAATTACATAACAATAAATATCATGGAATAATTTATAATATTTACATTCACAGTGTTAAAATTCATTACTTCAGATACCTCACTATGTTGAAAGTTGTTCTAGTGAAAGAATTTTTCTTAGTTTTCAACAGTAAAAGTTAAATTTAAAGAATTCTACCATTGTGTTGGATAAAACTGATCAGTCTGCTCCAAACAAATAGTAATTTTTTAACCATATTCTATTTTAAAAAAGAATTACGAAATTAAGAAGATTTAATAGTATTCAAAAGTTTTGTTTTTTGGAATGGTCCTTCTAATGGTCATTCTGTTTTGACACTAAATTTTGTGTTTTAGGTATCAAAATTTACAGTAGGATATAAAGTTGATATTTTTTTTTAAAGTACTTTCACCAATACCTAAGGAATTCTCTATGAAAAGCCAAAGACCTTTTACTCAGTGGCAAATATACTTGCCCTATATTGATATTGCCTTTATTTATTAATATATTGTGGCCATGAGTATCATATTTCTATTTACAAAACAGCTTATGTTGTATGGTGCAAAATTTGGTTAAGATATGTAAAAATTAGAATGTAAATCCCTATTTATTTCTTGGATTACCTCCAACATGTAAAGCATTACACTAACAAAATACAGCTTATTTACATTTAGCGGAAGAATGGAGATGTCTAATCCACTCTTATGTTTATTTTTTTCTAAATGGATCATTTCATATCAGATTATAAATAGCTGATTTAATTGACTTCTTTTTTTTTGAATATTTTATATTACAACAGTGTTATTAAAATGAGCCTCAAATATTATAAATACAGTATATTTATACCTTTTCATTGATTTCCACATATAGAAAGGGAATAAACCTGCACAAAGCAGATATATTTAGTGGAGAAAAATCAATAAAAATTTCCAGCTTCAAAAATTAGCAGTAATTATAATGATACATTAAAAAATCTTTTACAGTAATTTACAGGTAGATTTGTTTTGAACACATATTATCATACTTTTATAAATAAACAATGTAAATTTTACATGACTTGGCAGTGAATTTGCAGCATGATGAAGACAGTATTTTTATGCACAAGAAAATTAGATCACATGTATTTATTACTATTGAATACTTTGCCACCAGCAAAATGTTTTAACAAACCCATGAAATATCAAAAAGTTGAAAAATAAATTTAAAGATATTTTAAAAACACAATAGATAATGCATTTTATAAGTGAATGAAAATCACTTCTACATTTCATTATCTCCATACACTTATAAAAAATATCAATAGAAGTTACACTATCTTTAAACAAACTAAAATGTTGATCTTGATCTTGATATGGAAAAAGATAAATTTTGTTGTGCCTCAAACCTTACAATTTGATGCCAGTGTAGAAATGTAAATGTGTTGGTATAATGATGATATGTATGATGTTGGACCATAATGATGATATGTATGATATTGGACCATAATGATGATATGTATGACATTGGACCATAATGAATGATAATGATTGACTGAAGACTAGAGTCACTTGATACCCCATTTGAGACAGATGACACAATTTCTCTTATAATATTCACAAAAAAGTTATATGCAAAAAAAAAAACAGTTTGAAATACTGAGAGCTTTGCCATCTTTTGTGCTCTAAAAACTTGTATATAGAAATTCAAGTGACAATTATTACCTTTACAGCATAAAAAAACTCAGATGAAATCTTAATTATTTTGACATATATTAAATTGACAAACTTCCTTTTTAAAATGCATGTAAGAAGGGGGATGGGAAAAAGGGTTCTAAAAAAGAGGTTTAAAAGCAAATTCATATTCCTTATTCCCTTTTTGTTTTCTTTTTCCTCAGTTTTTTCTTAGACTTACAACTTTTGTTTTTTCTTCTTATATCTTTTTCAAATTTTTTATGAATCTTTTGTTTTTCTTTGGAATTTGTAGAATGTAGAATTGACCTCTTATCTTGCCAGCTTTAGTTATTCTCTTGGACAATAATATCGCCTCTTTCTTTCCTTTAAAAAGACACCTGCAGTCTTTTTTAAAGACAACTTTTTGGGGATTATTCCTGTTGTTTGTTTTCCAGGTTTTTCCTTTCAAGTAACTAATAGTGTAGACTGAAAAGTAATTAAAATATTTATGTTAAAGAATCATGTCAAATACAAATTATTTTTTCTAAATTCTTGCAAGAAAACTTGACAGTGTCCCAAAATTCCTATAAATTTGTGATCTTGGTGCATAATTTATTGATTGATTGATGATTGTGTCATTCCAAGTTGTAAGATGCTTAATTTATATGCTGGCTGCCATGACATGAGAGTAAGGCTTGACACAAGGTCTTTGTTCACCAAAAGTTGCTTTTAGCAGTTTTAATTTGTATAATGCATGAAAAAAACAAATATACTTTATAGGAATAAGTAGTAGAAACAATTATAAATATCATCCTATATAAAAATAAGGGGATGAGGTATAATTGCCAATGAGACAACTATCCACCAAAAACATGTGATCATAGTTATTTTTGTGTTTTTTTTTTCTTACAACTTATACAATTCTTTGGATTCCTATTTAGGTTTTCCTCTCTTTTCACTCCAGGATTTTGTGATGTTTATGTCGTTCAATCTTTAGTTTTCTGTGTTTTGTGGACTATTGATTGCCTTTCTTTAACTATGGTCATTATGGTGTTTCTGTTCCTTCAACTTAAGTTTTATTTAATCCCATCCCTAAATATCTTCTAACAGATCTTTTTTATAATTGGTCTATACATGCTATGTTGCTTAATATTGTCATTATGTTTTTACATATTACATCATGTTACAAATTTTAGCTTGGTAAGTGATAGAAGAAAATTTGAGCCTTTTATAGTGTAGGATACATACCTTTATAGTTACACATATTTGTTTTATTTTTGTTCCAGGTCTGCGATGTGTGGTTGTTTTGAATCCAGCTTCTTTGACAGTACTTCAGACAGACATGCCTTTGAGGAAGAATTAAAAAAGACTTGTTGATAATTATTGAATATATTTAGGAAATATTAAGAAAGTTGTCATCCCTTGTTAAGAACCAATATGTGCATTTTGTTCAGAACTTGTTTTAAAATACCCATCTGTATTTTTGAATATCACAGCTCACTTGGTTTTTATGATATAATTCCTATTTTGGTGTGGGTTATCACTACTTTTTATTTACATTTTTATATGATAGGGATATCTTTGATTCATATGAACAATGTATGAAGACAATTCATCTCTCATCTTAGCTTTCCACATTTGTAAATTGGTTGATTCTTACTTCTTAAGTATACCTATTATTATATACTACTTCCAAACATTCAACAGATAAAACACTCCATCACATTGATATTTGATGGAATAACTGAAGATTTAAAGTACCAAAAAATTATTGAAGATGATTCAAGTTCAAGGCTGTTTGTGTTTTATTTTGACCTTTAATGTAGTGAAGTATGATTCAATTGATCTTAATAGTTCTGTCTTAACACAGGGTTAATCATATTTGGTTCAAATAGTGATTGGCTATTATTTGCTTATTGTCTAGTGGCAAGTATCACATGCATAATCAGGACGAGAACAAATTTATCAATAAATCATAAGTAGATTCTGCAAAGAAATCAACTGGAATGGAGGGTGGGAAATTCTGACTGCTACTCCTTGCAATAGGTTACTAACGGGTTATTCAAAAGGGTCTTTTGCATACATAAGAGCATACCCTTGCATCAAATCTAACATGCCAGTTTTGACAAAAGACATAGCTTCCACACAGTCAAATGGAAATATCCTCAGCAGTGGTCTTGATTTATGATAATTAGGAAAAATAATTATTATAGACAGCAATCGTAAACAACCCTTGATTACATCCATTACCAGAAGAAAGAGCAATTGGATTCAAATAGATGGGAAGTCAGTGTTTTGAAAGTTTTAGATAATTAAATTTCTTTATATTTTGATAATTTTATTATGTTTACAATCGTGACAATTAGGACAAAAATGTTTCATTTAAGTGTTACGTACCGCATTCTGATTTCTCCATTATGGCATTTTTTATTCTTTTTCAGGTAAGATTTTACCCCACAACAGCCTTTGTTCTGGTTTTTTCCATTGAAATAAAGTTCACCATGACAACATAAGTCTTTATCTCTGTTATATTCTTTTCTTCCACAGTAAAGTTGTGTTTCGTTAAGTTTGACATGTATGATACTACAAAATAATATTTAATGTAACTGTCAATCTTAAGTATTGTTTTTTTTTTATGTTGACACTGTTTTTGTTATGTTGACACTGTTTTTTTTATGTTGACACTGTTTTTTTTTTTCATATTGACACTGTTTTTGTTATAAAAGCTGAAAACAGTAAAGAGATGGATATCATGTCCACCAAAGCCTAAAGTAGTTACCTGACAATTTTTACTAACCAGAGACTTCTGTAGATCTTGGCATGCTCATCATTTAAAACAATGTCACATTTTCAGAGACTCTTTCATCATTTTAAACAATGTCACATTTTCAGAGACTCTTTCATCATTTTAAACAATGTCACATTTTCAGAGACTCTTATAGTGTTTGATATATAAACCAAAAGCTGCAATTGGAACTGTATGTTCTATTTTTAGTAACATAAGTCATGTTTATTGAATAATTGGAACCTTGGATATATACGTTATTTCCAAGTGACATTCACACAAAGTTTGCTTCAAATACATTCAGTACGGTAGTTTTAGAGCAGAAAATTTGTAAAAAAAATAGTTAATGGCAATGATTGATTGTTGTTCTCAATGAATGAAGACAGATGCTAAATAATGGCATTAGCTCACATCAACTTTATGATTGTCTAGGTGAGTTAATAAAAGATGATGATGCATGGCTGCTTAATGTCCAGCGGCAAATTAATATGCATATTCAGGACGAGAACATGATAATGCAATATGATTATTTACCTTGCTTTGTACTAGACCAACATGCTGAGCCGGATTTTTAACATGCTTAAGTAGTTAATAAAAGAGAAGTGAGGTATGTATCAATGAATCTGATACTTCACTGAATCCATCATGCATGAAACACAATTAATCTTATAAGGTTTCAAAGAAGGATAATTATAATTATTTAGTTTACTGTATAAAACATAAATGTGTAAATAATTTTTTTCCGAAATGATCAGTTCAATTTTGACTATATCTTGAAAGATTATAATTTGTTTTCGTGTTTTTATTGAATTTCCTCCTAAAAACAGATGGATTTATTTGTTATTGTTAAATACATGTATATACTTAGTAATTTTGTTTTCAACACTAAATTTTTTATTTAACTTGTTTTTATTAAAATGACCATCATATTGAACTCTTGTACGGAATATATAAAGAATTTTGAGAATAATGGGCAAAAAATATATAGAATAGAGAAAAATGATATAAAAAATTAAAGAAAGAAATCAAGGATCCCCATCCAAGACCGCCTAGTATAGGTTTTTAAATGGTATAAGTATATTTACCATTTAGTCAAATCTTTGATGACATCTGATTCACATTCCTGGCATTCAGTATCATAGGATTTAACACCACAGCATTTCCTTTTCTGGAGAGTACCATTTCTAAATAGTATTCCCTGACAACATAGATCTATACTTTTGTTATACAACAAAGGTCCACATCTAGATCCGTTTTGGATAACTCCCGAGGTAAGAGTACATTCATAATATTTCCTGTTGTATGTCTGTAGAGAACCATTTTTCAGTAAACAACAATCATCATGGTTAGGCGGTAACTTGACTTGTTGTTCTATTGTCTCTCTGTTGCAACACACATATTTTGCCGTGTCCAATACTCTTCCATCACAGCATTTCTTTGATTTATGCAAAATGGTTCCTGTAATCCATAAATATTGGATTAGAGGTATATTTTCTTTAATTTATTAAAAAAATTACAAATTTGGATAAAAGTCTTTTGAGTGCTGTCATATCACAATCAAATATGTAGTAATGTTTTATGTATTTGAATTAAAGTTTGTGGAAAGTCTTTGGAAGTTATGAGAATTTTACACATCTTTGTATGTACTATTTAAAAGGAAAAGGTGCTTGTAATTGTCAATAAAAGATTCAGAGACAACCCCCCCAAAAAAAAAAACGACCTAGCAAACAGACAAATGCTAAAAATAAATGGATATCATCATGGAATTGTATTTGATATCATCTAATGTGTTGCTTTTTTCCTCAAAAATAAAAAAGAAAAGATTTAAGTAGCCTCTACATTTTTCTTGTATTGCTTTTGTTGCCACGGTCTGTTTTTGATAATAAGCCTTTTTTTTGAAAACGATAAAAATCTAAAAATCATTTGAAATTTAATAAAAAGAACTGAAATGTGTAAAACATGTTATTTTTGGGTAAAGATTGCACGAAATGCAATTAAACCCTATGGTACTGACTAGATATCTAAATCTTCCAAGGTTTATCACTACCTTTTAGATACACAAAATATAGTGCATTGATCATAACATTCTATACATCCTATCCATGAACATTTCCAGAAATTTATCAATGAAAAATAAGCTCAGATATTCAAGTCACAAAATGATGTTGTACTTGTAAAGAAAATTACATAACTTTTGCAAGGTGCAGGAATCTAATATCTGTTCTAAAAATATCAATGATGTCATTGTTAAAGTCATCTTTAAAAATTGGAGTTATCTTCCTTTGTCCAGAATTGTAGTTGAATCAACTACAACCAATGCTTTATACAATGCAATATTTAATTTTACTTCCCACTGATAAATTAAAGCAATCTTTACCTTTCAGTGCTTACAAGCACTTTGATTTTAGGATTTGGATCAAACTGTACAATCAAAATTAATAACTAAGACGTTTTTGTAAGCATATTTTACCAACCTCCACAACAAATTTGATTGAGCAAATTAAATGGTGTTCCATTACAACAACCCTGGATAGTTTCATCTATGGATTTGTTTCCACACATATTAATCCAGAATGGCTCTGGCGTATTTCCTGAAAAAATGTCAATCTTTAAAATAAACAGCAAACACATTTTATCTTTTTTGCCTCATTTCTCTTGCAGTTTATTTCAGAAATTAATGTAATTCTCGCAGGAATATGCGTAAATTTAAACATGAGTACAACATTTTCATTGTTTTTATCTTGAAAAAAAAGTTTGGTTGTTCTATACAAATAATTCGGTGTTTCAGTTTATAGTGTATGTCAATATATAAACAGAGACACATAATGCAATTGTATAATATGTCTGTGATATACCACCCATACAATATTTTTAAAGATTGAAACTTTGCAGTTATTGGTATTTCTATTAGAACCTGGATATTGTACATTACATTACCTTCAGGTAAGAGCTGATTGTTATCGGTACATGTGCGTTCTTTTGAGTTATAAGGAGTTGTACCACAACATGAGTCATCTTTACAGTCGCCTTATTTGTTATTTTCCTTTCTCTGTAGCAACAAATTTGGGTTTTTGTCCAGTATTTCTCCCCGTTACACGTTTTTTGTCCATGTTGAAGAATGATATCAGGATTCCGCTTGTCACACCAATGGGTTGAATTGTTATACGTTTCATTACCACAACATTTCTTTCCGGGATGTTTAGAACCAACATGCAGTTTGCCGTTACAACACATTTTATTGTTGTTATCGTTGAGCAATTTTCCACAGCAGCTGTGATGATTTTTATCACCTGAAATTTAAAAACCGTTTTACTTTTCAGAACCAACTACATTTGAGCATTTAAGCAAATTACAGGTTTAACATTTTTAGGATGATAATTTGTATTTTGTAAAAGATAAAGATGTTGAAACGATTGAGATGGAGTTTCAAAATAATTCTGATGAAAATTTTACCAACAGCCTAAATCCTGCTTCAGTTAGTTTTTTTTTTCTACTTGAATCTCATGAAATCTCATTTATTCGTAGATTGAGAACATACCATGAAAATATGTACATACCATGCCTATAAAATATATTGTCACAGCACACTCCTTTGTTTTTCGGATGGAATTGGTTTTCACAACATATATCTTCCTGATCAATATCAGTGTTGTTCCGTAGCACACGTCCACAACAGGTCTGTTCTGATCGCTTATAGACGTTATCTATTAAACCAAAGCAATTAGAGATTAAAATCATTGAAATGAACGTTGGGCATTCCTTACCAGCAACCAAAATCACTGGTACACTATTTAGACTCTAAAAAGGGGATCAAAATATTCCAATATGAATTAGTTCAAAACCAAACAGATAGTAACAACTTGTAATACCTTTGCTGTCAATACTTGGTGAAAGTTAGACTCGAAGGTAAATTCAAAATTATGCAAAGACAAATAAATATCAGGCATAAAAACAGTAACTCTGTAGGTATTAATGCCCCTGAGCTTCGTCAGTTACGCTACTCACTGTATATTCAGCGTGAAATGAATTGGAAATTTTATTACATTTTTTAAACCGACTGGTAAAAAGCAACTTATAAGTTTATCTACTTTTCAAATATTAACTGATGAAAAGAAAATTAACTTTTCCTATTGAGAAAAAAAATGATATATAAATTAATTTCAATAAGGTAACGAAATTAACGAAGAGGTCATCTCATAAGCATTCATAATTATTTGTCTTTGCATGGTATATTATAGAAATACCAAAAATTAAGTTAATCAACTGTTGTTTACTTTATAGCAAATATACATTTCACTTTCTTTCAGTATTTGCCAAGCTGAGAAGAAATAGAAACGACAACATCAACAACAACAATAATTGAATGCGTGAAAAATGTCTTTGGTAAACATATCCATTGCTACTGATTGCATAAGCTACTGAATTATGAAAAACGTATAATATTCAAGTTTCGTTACAAGTTATCGTAACATCGACAGTTAAATTTGAACTTAAGTGAATGTTTTGACATCGTTAAGACAAACTTTAATTTAACCAGTAAAATACTAGGCTTATATTAAAATCAAATCTTACCGTTACAACATTCATAATCTATCTGATCTCTCGATCTGTTATATATCACTCCTCCGCAGCACCCTTCCGTTGGGTTTTCGTATCTAATATTCATACACCACTGTTTTCTTGCGTCTAAATTTTGAATGAAAGAAATTTGAATTCAGTTGTAAAAAGTGAAAAATATTGACCAGTGAAATACATGTATTTGCAAATAATTGTGTGTAAATAAGCAAGATTAGAAAACTGTGCTTAAGGATGTTTGCTACTTATTATGATTCAGAACGTCCCTTAGCCCATATTGCTAGCAAAAGAAAGACAATTAACGCCTGGAATGATGACGATTTCATGTTGTATAACTTTTTAGCTAGTATTACCATTTGATTTATAATGGGAAAAAACTTTCTATATATATCGATGAACATGCATTCAGAAGGTATCGGCTTCTATTTTCTAACATTAACAGCTTTATATAAGGAGGGGATTATTCAAAATATTTTTAGAATAGACCTCAGCATTTCAGGTAAAATGTGATATGAATTTGGAATTGATAAACCAAATTTAGTTTAATCAGAGTACCAAAGAATTATAAATAAAAAAAAAAATCCTTTGCAAGTTACCAATGAAAGGGAGATAACAGAATCCATTTTAGAGTCAAACTGTGAAGAATTTATTACCAATGTTAATTTCAAGTACATTAAGTTCAATATTGTACCATTTTTTCCCAAATGCCCTACCTGTCTCAAATGCTTGAAAGCAAAATACTAATATCGAAATTAGACTGTAATGTTTTTTCCAGCACATTTTCAGTAGAAATGAATGCTGAATATTAAAACCATTGCCTTTTTATAGCATGACTGAAATTTACGGGAAAGTGAATAAATTCCAGTTTTCTGTGCGTAATAATTTTTTCGGTTCATGAAGGGCTGCAGTTTGAAAATACAAAAAGAATTGGGTTTCCTTGAGCCTACACAATGTATTTATAGTCATCGCGTACATTATTACGTCACGAAAGATAAATCTAAAATATTTAAACTCAAAAATTTCAATTAAAACAATGTCTACACTCTTACATCTCTTTATAAAATACTAGTACGTAGATTTAAAAGACACTTTGCAAGTGAAGTGATATGTAAAACTCCACCTTAGTCTATCTTGTTAATAATGTTTAGTAATTCACCAGTATGTAACGTTATTTTATAATGAATCTTAAAGCATTGTTGAAATAAGACAGTGTATATACGTATAGCCAATGCAAATTCTCATTAGCGATTACGAAAGTTTAACTTTCACGATTTTATATTTAATACAACGGGCCCATATATAAAATTCTACGCTTACGTTTTGAATTCAACCCAACAATGATTTATAATGTTAGAACTCACAATTTTGCACTAGCAAATACATACTATTCTCTTATGCCATCCGATCTCGAACCGTTGAGATGTTTTACATAAATGATAACATCGTCCGAACTGTGTCCAGCGCCTTAGACCACTTTGCCAACCAAGCTATATAAGATGCAGCATGATGCTTTTCCTTGTCTGCTTAATGTAGGCCCTGACCACATTTAGAATAAAACAGCGTCACCTTTAATCCTTTTTGTATGTTCTTTTTACACAAATATCTCCGCTGTAATTTGCTAATTAATGCATAAATGATTTTGATTAAATTTAAATACAAATAAAGAAATATGGTGTCAAGTATTAGTACCCATAAAACATTATACGGAATGTAGGTGAAAATCATAGGCAATCGTATGTAATCAACAGCAATAAAAACTCCAAGTTAGAGGACAGAAGTCACACAGATTTAGCTTCTAGATGTTTGTGTTTTAGGAAGACAGAAAAGAGGCGTGCGGGGCGGATTGATTTCGTATTTCTCTTGAAAACTATCATAAATCAAAACCGAACATTCCGATGGGATCGTGTTTGTATCCCTAGAATCTGCGACTGACTAAATTTTATTTGGGGATCATTCTACTTCTGAAATAAAAAATTCAATTTTACGAAATCATAAATATTGCGTAATATTTTTTTTAACTTACTTAAAGTTGGGAAAATGTATGAGAAGTTTAGACATAAAGGCTGGTAAATAAATAAAAAAAAACACAATTGATGATTTAATTGCAGGAAATGTAATATTGGAAAGCCTTGTATTGATCTAATAATAACAGCAAACAATAGAATTATGAAAAGGATATTGAAGTGCTGATTTCAGTTACACACTCTGATGCAGTTTCCTTGTTCTAGAGTATATATATATATATAGCAACAGTAAAACTGTACAATGTAAATAAAACAAGACAACCATACTCGAAATTTCACAGCAATCCAACAACCCAATAGGGCTAAAAGACCTGTAGGGATAATATCCGGCTCTTAGTCGAGAACTGACCAAGAAATATATTCTACGTTTTAAAACATATTCATGAAACATTTTTACATTCGAAGCTTTCAAAAACTGCAGTTTATATTGGTAAAACGTCAAATTCACTGACTGACATTAAATCCAGTTATATCTAAAGATAGCGGTTCTCTCCGGAAACTCCGGTTTCCTTCACCAATAGAACTGACTGCCACGATATAGCTAATAGTACTGACAGTTGCGTTAAACACCAACAATCAATTAATCAAGCAATCAATCTTAACGTCCAGTGAAAAATAATCCTGTATATTCAGGACGAGAAAAATTAATAGTAAAATTAAATTAATAGTACATGCAAGTATATTAAATAAATAGGATCAGCAAAATATGCCGACCGCGATGGAGGATGGGAAAATACTGCTACTGTAAAAGGGAGCATGTTGGAGATGGCACAAATTTTGAGTCGAATGGATCACCTACGGATCCTTCAAGTCCGTGATTTAAAAAAACCAAACTATGTTATGATTCACAACAGATAACTTGTTTTCTTTTATTGCGGAAGATAATGTCTTTTCTTCAAAATTTGTAAAATATCCCGTTTTATATTTCAGGATGAGTTCATACGGTATTTGTATATTTTGGTGAGCGTTATTTCCATTTACTCGGACCCTTTTCTAAATAGTATATGGGGTGTTAAGGAAATTGACTATTTGAAAAATAATTCGCTCTGCTAAATAGGTGCCTCTTATAATGAATGTCATGAATGTCATCCTAAAAAGTTTCTTTAAAAATTCTTTTAAAAATACCTCATTAACAAGAAATCAGTTACGGATATCAAAATTATCACTTACTGACTACCATGAATATATATTTTTTTCATTCACGGACATTACGGACATTATTTCGGTATTGTAAGGGTTGATTTCGTCACTAACACTCAACCTCTGCACGAAATACGTGTCAGTGTTGTTACTTCTTTGGTTATACCCTTATAAACACAGAAAATTCTAAGACTTATTTTTTTTTAGTGTTGCGTATTTTAAAAAAATATTTTACGTAATTCATGAGATGTCCGTTTTGTAACTTCAGTTCCGGACATCAGTTTAACTCCTGTGTTGTTGGAATAGGTTTCAATGTACAATGATTTAAGATCACACCTCTGTTAGCGAATTCTTTATAATGATAACAAGCTCTTTCACAACTTATTAACAGAGATACGCCATTGACTGTGGAATATAGTATGTTACTACTGAAGATGATGGGAAGCCAAAGTTTACAACAGGAACATAGCGTTTGTCATATACCAATATATCCTACTTTTCAGCTTTCCAGTATTATTGATTGCAAAAAGGCTTTAAGTACCTGTCTCTATAACAATCATGCAAAATGTGATTCATGGGTGGAAAGCCTACAAAGAAAATTTTATAAAATCTTATTTAGAATATAAAATTATGTTGAAATCCATACATGTGTTTAGTTTTTCATATGAAAACTTACAGGTGAGATATAAATTCTATAGAATGCATTATAAAACTCATAGTGAGGCAGATAACTCCAATAATATCGTATAAAATCTATTGTAAAATGTATAGCAACTATATGTCCTGGTCAGGCAGTAAATTGAAAATATTCCTCATTCCTTTCATCTTCACCCATGTTGCAAATGAATGACAAAAATAAACGTGGAGCTTTTCATGAAGCGTATCAGCACCTTTGATATTGCATGATTTTTATATAGACTACTACTTAAGACTTAAAAAGTCTCTGTAGTATCGTTAATTTCAATTTCAAGGGGATATATTTATTTATCAGATGCATAAATCTATTGGATACGAGACCATAACAAATTTAGTATATATAAGAAGATGTGGTATGAGTGCCAATGAGACATCTCTTCATCCAAGTCACAATTTATAAAAAGTGAACAATTATAGGTCAAAGTACGGCCTTCAACGCGGAGCCTTGGCTCACAACGAACAGCAAGCTATAAAGGGCCCCAAAATGACTACTGTAAAACAATTCAAACAGGAAAACCAAATGTCTAATCTATATAAAAAACGAGAAACGAGAAACACCTATGAACCACACTAACAAACGACAACCACTGAACAACAGGCTCCTGACTTAGGACAGGTGCATAAAAATGCAGTGGGTTTAAACGTTTTAACATGCGCCAACCTTCACCCTAACCTGAGACAGTAGTGCAACACGACAACACAAAAAGACACACTATAAAATATCAATTAAAATGGCTTAACTTGATCAAAAAGACATTTAAACAAAAACAAGTAAACATACAGTGAACGAATAAGTTTGATCTATGACACAATATAAATACAATATTAAAACGTAGGTGCCTTATTACAACTCCAGTCAAAACATGGAGTTAAATAAAATAGTCCATTTTTTTCTGAATTTTTTTCTGGACTCAATTTTTTCTGTTTGATTAAAAGTTTATGCTGAATCGAAACATCTATTTAGATTTAAAAAAATTGCATCTTTTTGGGGATATCAAACCAGGAAAGTGGAAGGATGTCGTGTTTACTGGAAGTGGTGCTGCCTAGTAAAAACAGCAAACAGAAAGTAGAAAAAAGTAGTTTTGACTTCCGGGTTTCTTAACTTTTTATTCTTCGTGGCATGACCCACTTTTTTTTTCCATTATATCACAATTTCACATTACTACATACATGATATGTACATGAAAAAAATTTTCTATGTAGCATTTTATTTAAAAAAAAAATCAAAGATCAGCTGTTTTGCATGTAAGCCTATAGAGCAGTCAATTACAAGACTGCAACCTGCATAGGGATATTTTTGCATATGTTGTAGCTCATGTGGACTTTTGTGTGCCCAGAATGACAAAACATCATGATTCAAGTACTTTCTGAGAAATAAAAATCATGAGGTATCAAGTTACACTGAAAAAACTGAAATTATGTAAAAATTATGATTTTTTATGCAAGACACCTTACAAAAGAATAAAAAGATATAAAGCACAACAGTTTGAGGTAGAATGAAATTCTGGTAGCATTACATATGTGATTTTCAATAAAAAAGAACATAGAAAGATTTTTTTCTCCATGAAAACTTCTTCTTGTGATGAAAATTCTAGTTAAGCAGTTTCATTGAAAATCAGTGTAAAGTTGAATAGACAGCTACATACAAAATTAAAATTTTTCTATCAGGTTATTATTTTTATGACTCAATTGTTGACTTTTAGGTAGAATATATATAAATGAACTTTTGGTGAAAAAAATTTACAAAATTTTACTTTACAAGAGACTATGACTTCTTTTCCTGTATGTGGCACTACAATGTTAAATGAAAATTCCATATTTGGGTTAAAAATTTGTTTAAAACGTAGAATTTTTCTAATACTATCCATGCTGACAAGGATTTTTGTGCTTAGGTGTTACAAGTAATTAATATTCTTACCAAAAACACCAACTTGAGTATTCATTTGGTTTATTCTAGGATTTTATTACAAATTTTATATGCATAGGGGTGTGAAGTACAGCCTAAAAACCATGATATAGTAGGCATGTATAAAGACATGTGTAGTCAAAAAATAGAAAGGTATAGTCTTTCTTGTCTTTAAAAAGTTGTATTACAAGAAATTCTTCATTATGAAAAAGTTTTGGGGTAATTTTTCAATTTGACTAAAACAAGAGGCCCACTTGGATAGATTTCATGGAAAAAAGGGGGAGGGGCAAAATATTGTATGTGGTTTGATCCCAGCGAAGGAAAAAAATAAAAAGAATAAATAAGAATTCTCCCCTAGCTTCACATCATCCAAATAATTAGTAAACATTCATAAAGATAAACTAGAATGAGATTTACAGATCATTTGATAGGCATGACTTATTTCTAAATTTTGCCTTGTTTTAGAAAAGGGTACTCCTATAATAATGGGATTATATTCAATAATACAACTAAACAATTCTTTTAATAGCATTTTTTATGTTCAAATATGGCTACTAAATGAAACAAAATGACTGATTTATTTTTTTAAGGCATGTCATTACAGTTATAGGGATATTTTTGCATATGTTCAATGCAAGGAAGTAGCTCATGTGGACTTTTGTGTGCCCAGAATTACAAAACATCATGATTTAAGTACTTTCTGAGAAATAAAAATCATGAGGTATCAAGTTACACTGAAAAAACTGAAATTATGTAAAAATTATGATTTTTTATGCAAGACACCATACAAAAGAATAAAAAGATATAAAGCACAACAGTTTGAGGTAGAATGAAATTCTGGTAGTATTACATATGTGATTTTCAATAAGAAAGAACATAGAAAGATTTTTTTCTCCATGAAAACTTCTTCTTGTGATGAAAATTCTAGTTAAGCAGTTTCATTGAAAATCAGTGTAAAGTTGAATAGACAGCTACATACAAAACTAAAATTTTTTCTTTCAGGTTATTATTTTTATGGCTCAATTGTTGACATTTAGGTAGAATATGTATAAAATGAACTTTTGGTGAAAAAAAATTTACAAAATTTCACTTTACAAGAGACTATGACTTCTTTTCCTGTATGCGGCACTGCAATGTTAAATGAAAATTCCATATTTGGGTTAAAAATTTGTTTAAAACGTAGAATTTTTCTAATACTATCCATGCTGACAAGGATTTTTGTGCTTAGGTGTTACAAGTAATTAATATTCTTACCAAAAACACCAACTTGAGTATTCATTTGGTTTATTCTAGGATTTTATTACAAATTTTATATGCATAGGGGTGTGAAGTACAGCATAAAAACCATGATATAGTAGGCATGTATAAAGACATGTGTAGTCAAAAAATAGAAAGGTATAGTCTTTCTTGTCTTTAAAAAGTTGTATTTCAACAAATTCTTCATTATGAAAAAGTTTTGGGGTAATTTTTCAATTTGACTAAAACAAGAGGCTTACTTGGATAGATTTCATGGAAAAAAGGGGGAGGGGCAAAATATTGTATGTGGTTTGATCCCAGCGAAGGAAAAAAATAAAAATAATAAATAAGAATTCTCCCCTAGCTTCACATTATCCAAATAATTAGTAAACATTCATAAAGATAAACTAGAATGAGATTTACAGATCATTTGATAGACATGACTTATTTCCAAATTTTGCCTTGTTTTAGAAAAGGGTACTCCTATAACAATGGGATTATATTTAATAATACAACTAAACAATTCTTTTAATAGCATTTTTTATGTTCAAATATGGCTACTAAATGAAACAAAATGACTGATTTATTTTTTTAAGGCATGTCATTACAGTTATAGGGATATTTTTGCATATGTTCAATGCAAGGAAGTAGCTCATGTGGACTTTTGTGTGCCCAGAATTACAAAACATCATGATTTAAGTACTTTCTGAGAAATAAAAATCATGAGGTATCAAGTTACACTGAAAAAACTGAAATTATGTAAAAATTATGATTTTTTATGCAAGACACCATACAAAAGATTAAAAGATATAAAGTACAACAGTTTGAGGTAGAACGAAATTCTGGTAGCATTACATATGTGATTTTCAATAAGAAAGAACATAGAAAGATTTTTTTCTCCATGAAAACTTCTTCTTGTGATGAAAATTCTAGTTAAGCAGTTTCATTGAAAATCAGTGTAAAGTTGAATAGACAGCTACATACAAAACTAAAATTTTTCTTTAGGGTTATTATTTTATGGCTCAATTGTTGACATTTAGGTAGAATATATATAAAATGAACTTTTGGTGAAACAATTTTCACAAAATTTTCACTTTACAAGAGACTATGACTTCTTTTCCTGTCTGCGGCACTGCAATGTTAAATGAAAATTCTATATTTGGGTTAAAATTTGGATTTAAAAAGTAGAATTTTTCGAATACTATCCATGTTGACAAGGATTGTTGTGCTTAGGTGTTACAAGTAATCAATATTCTTACTAAAAACACCAACTTGAGTATTGATTTTGTTTATTCTAGGATTTTATTGCAAATTTTATATGCATAGGGTGTGAAGTACAGCCTAAAACCATGATATAGTAGGCATGTATAAAGACATGTGTAGTCAAAAATAGAAAGGTATAGTCTTTCTTGTCTTTAAAAAGTTGTATTACAACAAATTCTTCATTATGAAAAAGTTTTGGGGTAATTTTTCAATTTGACTAAAACAAGAGGCCCACTTGGATAGATTTCATGGAAAAAAGGGGGAGGGGCAAAATATTGTATGTGGTTTGATCCCAGCGAAGGAAAAAATAAAAGAATAAATAAGAATTCTCCCTAGCTTCACATTATCCAAATAATTAGTAAACATTCATAAAGATAAACTAGAATGAGATTTACAGATCATTTGATAGGCATGACTTATTTCCAAATTTTGCCTTGTTTTAGAAAAGGGTACTCCTATAATAATGGGATTATATTCAATAATACAACTAAACAATTCTTTTAATAGCATTTTTTATGTTCAAATATGGCTACTAAATGAAACAAAATGACTGATTTATTTTTTTAAGGCATGTCATTACAGTTATAGGGATATTTTTGCATATGTTCAATGCAAGGAAGTAGCTCATGTGGACTTTTGTGTGCCCAGAATTACAAAACATCATGATTTAAGTACTTTCTGAGAAATAAAAATCATGAGGTATCAAGTTACACTGAAAAAACTGAAATTATGTAAAAATTATGATTTTTTATGCAAGACACCATACAAAAGAATAAAAAGATATAAAGTACAACAGTTTGAGGTAGAACGAAATTCTGGTAGCATTACATATGTGATTTTCAATAAGAAAGAACATAGAAAGATTTTTTTCTCCATGAAAACTTCTTCTTGTGATGAAAATTCTAGTTAAGCAGTTTCATTGAAAATCAGTGTAAAGTTGAATAGACAGCTACATACAAAACTAAAATTTTTTCTTTCAGGTTATTATTTTTATGGCTCAATTGTTGACATTTAGGTAGAATATATATAAAATGAACTTTTGGTGAAAAAAAATTCACAAAATTTCACTTTACAAGAGACTATGACTTCTTTTCCTGTATGCGGCACTGCAATGTTAAATGAAAATTCCATATTTGGGTTAAAAATTTGTTTAAAACGTAGAATTTTTCTAATACTATCCATGCTGACAAGGATTTCTGTGCTTAGGTGTTACAAGTAATTAATATTCTTACCAAAACACCAACTTGAGTATTCATTTGGTTTATTCTAGGATTTTATTACAAATTTTATATGCATAGGGTGTGAAGTACAGCCTAAAACCATGATATAGTAGGCATGTATAAAGACATGTGTAGTCAAAAATAGAAAGGTATAGTCTTTCTTGTCTTTAAAAAGTTGTATTACAAGAAATTCTTCATTATGAAAAAGTTTTGGGGTAATTTTTCAATTTGACTAAAACAAGAGGCCCACTTGGATAGATTTCATGGAAAAAAGGGGGAGGGGCAAAATATTGTATGTGGTTTGATCCCAGCGAAGGAAAAAAATAAAAAGAATAAATAAGAATTCTCCCCTAGCTTCACATCATCCAAATAATTAGTAAACATTCATAAAGATAAACTAGAATGAGATTTACAGATCATTTGATAGGCATGACTTATTTCTAAATTTTGCCTTGTTTTAGAAAAGGGTACTCCTATAATAATGGGATTATATTCAATAATACAACTAAACAATTCTTTTAATAGCATTTTTTATGTTCAAATATGGCTACTAAATGAAACAAAATGACTGATTTATTTTTTTAAGGCATGTCATTACAGTTATAGGGATATTTTTGCATATGTTCAATGCAAGGAAGTAGCTCATGTGGACTTTTGTGTGCCCAGAATGACAAAACATCATGATTCAAGTACTTTCTGAGAAATAAAAATCATGAGGTATCAAGTTACACTGAAAAAACTGAAATTATGTAAAAATTATGATTTTTTATGCAAGACACCATACAAAAGAATAAAAAGATATAAAGCACAACAGTTTGAGGTAGAATGAAATTCTGGTAGCATTACATATGTGATTTTCAATAAGAAAGAACATAGAAAGATTTTTTTCTCCATGAAAACTTCTTCTTGTGATGAAAATTCTAGTTAAGCAGTTTCATTGAAAATCAGTGTAAAGTTGAATAGACAGCTACATACAAAACTAAAATTTTTCTTTCAGGTTATTATTTTTATGGCTCAATTGTTGACATTTAGGTAGAATATATATAAAATGAACTTTTGGTGAAAAAAATTTACAAAATTTCACTTTACAAGAGACTATGACTTCTTTTCCTGTATGCGGCACTGCAATGTTAAATGAAAATTCCATATTTGGGTTAAAAATTTGTTTAAAACGTAGAATTTTTCTAATACTATCCATGCTGACAAGGATTTTTGTGCTTAGGTGTTACAAGTAATTAATATTCTTACCAAAACACCAACTTGAGTATTCATTTGGTTTATTCTAGGATTTTATTACAAATTTTATATGCATAGGGTGTGAAGTACAGCATAAAACCATGATATAGTAGGCATGTATAAAGACATGTGTAGTCAAAAATAGAAAGGTATAGTCTTTCTTGTCTTTAAAAGTTGTATTTCAACAAATTCTTCATTATGAAAAGTTTTGGGGTAATTTTCAATTTGACTAAAACAAGAGGCCCACTTGGATAGATTTCATGGAAAAAGGGGAGGGTAAAATATTGTATGTGGTTTGATCCCAGCGAAGGAAAAAAATAAAAAGAATAAATAAGAATTCTCCCTAGCTTCTCATTATCCAAATAATTAGTAAACATTCATAAAGATAAACTAGAATGAGATTTACAGATCATTTGATAGACATGACTTATTTCCAAATTTTGCCTTGTTTTAGAAAAGGGTACTCCTATAACAATTGGATTATATTTAATAATACAACTAAACAATTCTTTTAATAGCATTTTTATGTTCAAATATGGCTACTAAATGAAACAAAATGACTGATTTATTTTTGAAGGCATGTCATTACAGTTATAGGGATATTTTGCATATGTTCAATGCAAGGAAGTAGCTCATGTGGACTTTTGTGTGCCCAGAATTACAAAACATCATGATTCGAGTACTTTCTGAGAAATAAAAATCATAAGGTATCAAGTTACACTGAAAAAAAAACTGAAATTATGTAATAATTATAATTTTTTATGCAAGACACCATACAAAAGTATAAAAGATATAAAGCACAACAATTTGAGGTAGAATGAGATTCTGATAGCATTACATATGTGATTTTCAATAAAAATGAACATAGAAAGATTATTTTCTCCATGAAAACTTCTTCTTGTGATGAAAATTCTAGTTAAGCAATTTCATTGAAAATCAGTGTAAAGTTGAATAGACAGCTACATACAAAACAAAAATTTTTCTTTAGGGTTATCATTTGTATGGCTCAATTATTGACATTTAGGTAGAATATATATAAAAGGAACTTTTGGTGAAAAAAATTTACAAAATTTCACTTTACAAGAGACTATGACTTCTTTTCCTGTATGCGGCACTGCAATGTTAAATGAAAATTCCATATTTGGGTTAAAATTTGTTTAAAACGTAGAATTTTTCTAATACTATCCATGCTGACAAGGATTTTTGTGCTTAGGTGTTACAAGTAATTAATATTCTTACCAAAAACACCAACTTGAGTATTCATTTGGTTTATTCTAGGATTTTATTACAAATTTTATATGCATAGGGGTGTGAAGTACAGCCTAAAAACCATGATATAGTAGGCATGTATAAAGACATGTGTAGTCAAAAAATAGAAAGGTATAGTCTTTCTTGTCTTTAAAAAGTTGTATTTCAACAAATTCTTCATTATGAAAAAGTTTTGGGGTAATTTTTCAATTTGACTAAAACAAGAGGCCCACTTGGATAGATTTCATGGAAAAAAGGGGGAGGGGCAAAATATTGTATGTGGTTTGATCCCAGCGAAGGAAAAAAATAAAAAGAATAAATAAGAATTCTCCCCTAGCTTCACATTATCCAAATAATTAGTAAACATTCATAAAGATAAACTAGAATGAGATTTACAGATCATTTGATAGGCATGACTTATTTCCAAATTTTGCCTTGTTTTAGAAAAGGGTACTCCTATAATAATGGGATTATATTTAATAATACAACTAAACAATTCTTTTAATAGCATTTTTTATGTTCAAATATGGCTACTAAATGAAACAAAATGACTGATTTATTTTTGAAGGCATGTCATTACAGTTATAGGGATATTTTGCATATGTTCAATGCAAGGAAGTAGCTCATGTGGACTTTTGTGTGCCCAGAATGACAAAACATCATGATTTAAGTACTTTCTGAGAAATAAAATTCATGAGGTATCAAGTTACACTGAAAAACTGAAATTATGTAAAATTATGATTTTTATGCAAGACACCATACAAAAGAATAAAAGATATAAAGCACAACAGTTTGAGGTAGAATGAAATTCTGGTAGCATTACATATGTGATTTTCAATAAGAAAGAACATAGAAAGATTTTTTTTTCCATGAAAACTTCTTCTTGTGATAAAAATTCTAGTTGAGCAGTTTCATTGAAAATCAGTGTAAAGTTGAATAGACAGCTACATACAAAACTAAAAATTTTTCTTTCAGGTTATTATTTTTATGGCTCAATTGTTGACATTTAGGTAGAATATATATAAAATGAACTTTTGGTGAAAAAAAATTTAAAAAATTTCACTTTACAAGAGACTATGACTTCTTTTCTTGTATGCGGCACTGCAATGTTAAATGAAAATTCCATATTTGGGTTAAAAATTTGTTTAAAACGTAGATTTTTTTTCTAATACTATCCATGCTGACAAGGATTTTTGTGCTTAGGTGTTACAAGTAATTAATATTCTTACCAAAAACACCAACTTGAGTATTCATTTGGTTTATTCTAGGATTTTATTACAAATTTTATATGCATAGGGGTGTGAAGTACAGCATAAAAACCATGATATAGTAGGCATGTATAAAGACATGTGTAGTCAAAAATAGAAAGGTATAGTCTTTCTTGTCTTTAAAAAGTTGTATTTCAACAAATTCTTCATTATGAAAAAGTTTTGGGGTAATTTTTCAATTTGACTAAAACAAGAGGCCCACTTGGATAGATTTCATGGAAAAAAGAGGGAGGGGTAAAATATTGTATGTGGCTTGATCGCAGGGAAGGAAAAACATAAAAAGAATAAATAAGAATTCTCCCCTAGCTTCTCATTATCCAAATAATTAGTAAACATTCATAAAGATAAACTAGAATGAGATTTACAGATCATTTGATAGACATGACTTATTTCCAAATTTTGCCTTGTTTTAGAAAAGGGTACTCCTATAAAAATTGGATTATATATAATAATACAACTAAACAATTCTTTTAATAGCATTTTTTATGTTCAAATATGGCTACTAAATGAAACAAAATGACTGATTTATTTTTTGAAGGCATGTCATTACAGTTATAGGGATATTTTTGCATATGTTCAATGCAAGGAAGTAGCTCATGTGGACTTTTGTGTGCCCAGAATGACAAAACATCATGATTCAAGTACTTTCTGAGAAATAAAAATCATGAGGTATCAAGTTACACTGAAAAAACTGAAATTATGTAAAAATTATGATTTTTCATGCAAGACACCATACAAAAGATTAAAAAGATATAAAGCACAACAGTTTGAGGTAGAATGAAATTCTGGTAGCATTACATATGTGATTTTCAATAAAAAAGAACATAGAAAGATTTTTTTCTCCATGAAAACTTCTTCTTGTGATGAAAATTCTAGTTAAGCAGTTTCATTGAAAATCAGTGTAAAGTTGAATAGACAGCTACATACAAAACTAAAATTTTTTCTTTCAGGTTATTATTTTTATGGCTCAATTGTTGACATTTAGGTAGAATATATATAAAATGAACTTTTGGTGAAAAAAAAATCACAAAATTTCACTTTACAAGAGACTATGACTTCTTTTCCTGTATGCGGCACTGCAATGTTATGAAAATTCCATATTTGGGTTAAAAATTTGTTTAAAACGTAGAATTTTTCTAATACTATCCAAGCTGACAAGGATTTTTGTGCTTAGGTGTTACAAGTAATTAATATTCTTACCAAAAACACCAACTTGAGTATTCATTTGGTTTATTCTAGGATTTTATTACAAATTTTATATGCATAGGGGTGTGAAGTACAGCCTAAAAACCATGATATAGTAGGCATGTATAAAGACATGTGTAGTCAAAAAATAGAAAGGTATAGTCTTTCTTGTCTTTAAAAAGTTGTATTTCAACAAATTCTTCATTATGAAAAAGTTTTGGGGTAATTTTTCAATTTGACTAAAACAAGAGGCCCACTTGGATAGATTTCATGGAAAAAAGGGGGAGGGGTAAAATATTGTATGTGGTTTGATCGCAGCGAAGGAAAAAAATAAAAAGAATAAATAAGAATTCTCCCTTAGCTTCACATTATCCAAATAATTAGTAAACATTCATAAAGATAAACTAGAATGAGATTTACAGATCATTTGATAGGCATGACTTATTTCCAAATTTTGCCTTGTCTTAGAAAAGGGTACTCCTATAATAATTGGATTATATATAATAATACAACTAAACAATTCTTTTAATAGCATTTTTTATGTTCAAATATGCACATTTTCTTTAAATTTTGAAACTGATATAACTTGAAAAACAAACAGTATTATTTATTTACTCACATGAAACAAACCGGGATGCGGTATTCAGTACGTAGGTGAAACTGGGCGATTTTATCTAAACGCACGCAAGAACACCTGTATCGTTTTAAAAGACCCAATAAATTCAAAAGTATCATTTATCAACACCTTAAAAGCACAATCATCCTATTAAATATTTAACAGTTCAACCTTTAGAAGTAGTAAATAAGCAGCCTGGTGAATCTCATTCAAAGTTTGTACGATCACGGAAAATAATTGAATTAAATTGGATTAAAAAATTACAGACAGTCTACCCTCTCGGTCTTAATGATAATATCATGGGAATTGGTAATATATCAAGAACCGATTCTGTTAACATTTTGGATATAGTTTCTAAAACTGTTCGTAAAACCGTTCTCATGGTCGTAGAAAAATCGCAATCAAAGAAAATTTCGGACCAATCATACCAATATTTCGGACCTAATTTCTATTTCAAAAACAATGGCAGACATTATCTGTTAACAAAGCTCTGTTCATTACCGGTTAATAAGTTAAATAAAATTTTAGAGGAATGCAACACAATTTCATATAGCAGTCCTAAGTATGAAATCGTTCAAATTATAATGGCATATTGTTATTCTAAACTGTTTCCCAAAATTGATCGCCCTGAAGATCATAAAAACATTTTATCAAAATAAAGTATGTCAATAAAGGTTTTGATTTTGTAAATATTGCCGGTATTTTAACGACCATTCTGTTAAAGAACAAATTCCTGGATATTTTGATAATACTGAGCTCCTCTTATTTGTTATATTTACAAGAAATCTACCCGGAAATATGTGTTTAATTATAGCCAATTGTGTAAAGATGTTAATATCAGTGAAAATACACCTACTTCATGTAATTGCAGTAATTCCGAATACATTTATGGACCCATTTCCCATGTTATATCAGGAGATCTTAACATCGTTCAAGACCGAGAGTTAAAATCATTCCTCAGTAAAGGACCTAAATATCGCCCCCCGTCAATCATTAATTGGAACGAGTGTCGTAATATCATCCACGACTCACTCCGTACTTACTGTTTAAAATGGATAAAACGGGAAAAAGCTGACAAAAAATCTTTGGACTCTTTTTTTAATTCAGTAATGAACATAGTTGATATACGTATTCAACATTTTAAAGAACATTTTACTCTTAACAACAACCATAATAAACCTATTTCTCGTATCAAACATAAACTTAAAGAACTAGCCAAGGAATTTGTTTTGTCCCGGCCGATAAAGCTGCTAATAATATCATTATTGTTTGACGTAAATTTTACATTGAGGTTCTGAAAAAAGAAATCACCAATTCACCAACATTCCAACTGACTCCATTTTCAGAAAACGACATCTGTAACAAACATAAACTTTTAGCTACCTCTTTACAAGCAGAACCAAATACAATGAAAGTCCCAACTATGTACTGGCTTCCGAAGCTACATAAAACACCTTACAAATATAGATTTATTTCGTCTTCAAGCCATTGTTCCACTACTAAATTGTCTATTCTTCTTACCAGTTCACTTGGTACAATCAAAAACCTGATAATAAATTGTTCAAATAAGGCCTTTGAAAATAGTGGAATTAATTACTTTTGGAGTGTCAAAACTCGTTGGAAGTACTTGATAAATTGCATGCTTATATTGGTGATTTTGAATCTGTTCAAAGTTTTGATTTTCTACCCTGTATACCACATTGCCTCACATTCTCATTAAGAAAAATTCACACACCTAATTAAATGGGCATTTAAAAGTCAGAATGTGAATACATATGTTCTAACTCTTTAGGTCATTTTTAGTAGCAATAAACAAAAGAACTATGTCAATTGGACATGCTTTGATACTATATCTGCCCTTGAATTTTTACTAGATAATATTTTTGTTCGCTTTGGAGATTCCGTATATCGTCAGGTTATCGGAATTCCAATGGGGACTAACTGTGCACCACTTATTGCGGACCTGTTTTGTATTGCTATGAGTTACAATTTATGACTAAAATCAGCAAAGACCCATCGAAACAACATCTGATACAAAAATTTAATAATACTTTTAGATATTTGGATGATATATTGGCTCTCAATAATGACGACTTCAGTATGTATACTAAAGAAATTTATCCTGTTGAACTTACTTTAAATAAAGCTAATACTAACAATGACCACTGCCCTTTCCTCGATCTTGATATCTATATCATTAACGGAAAGCTTAATACAAAATTTATGATAAAAGAGATGATTTTCATTTCCTATCGTTAATTATCCATTTTAGATGGTGACGTTCCTTGTCACCATCTTACGGTGTTTATATATCTCAACTTGTACGATTCGCTCGTGTATGTAACAACGTTTTAGATTTTAACGAAAGAAATTTATGTATTACAGAAAATTATTACACCAGGGTTTTCGATATCACAAACTAGTCAAAACATTTACTAAATTTTATCATCGGTACAAGGACATCATTCGTAAATATAGCTCAACATGCAGACTTCTTATACGTTCAGGTATTTCACATCCAATCTTTTATGGTAATATTCTTTATAAAGCACTAAAATGTCAGTATTCACCTCAGAAGCTAACAAAACCTTTAAATAGACTTATTAAGAAGGGATATAGTTACGATACTGTTGTCAGGTCATTAAAGATTGCATATTTTGGCTTTAATATTGATTCACTTATAGGGTCTTTGCATCGGAACTAAACACATTTATTTAAAACCAGTTGTTGGCATGACACGGGTTATGCTCTTCTCATATATTTTATGATGGTATGATACTAAACCCTAACGGGAGGGATTGTGCCTGATATTCATATGATGAAGACATAATCTTTCAATCAGTTTAATTGAGGTCTGGAGCTGGCATGTCAGTTAACTGCTAGTAGTCTGTTGTTATTTATGTATTATTGTCATTTTGTTTATTTTCTTTTGTTACATCTTCTGACATCGGACTCGGACTTCTCTTTAACTGACTTTTAATGTGCGTATTGTTATGCGTTTACTTTTCTACATTGGCTAGAGGTATAGGGGAGGTTGAGATCTCATAAACATGTTTAACCCGCCGCATTTTGCGCCTGTCCCAAGTCAGGAGCCTCTGGCCTTTGTTAGTCTTGTATTATTTTACTTTTAGTTTCTTGTGTATAATTTGGAGTTTAGTATGACGTCCATTATCACTGAACTAGTATATATAATTGTTTAGGGGCCAGCTTAAGGACGCCTCCGGGTGCGGGAATTTCTCGCTGCATTGAAGACCTATTGGTGACCTTCTGTTGTTGTCTGTTCTGTGGTCGGGTTGTTGTCTCTTTGACACATTCCCCATTTCCATTCTCAATTTTACTAAATGAAACAAAATGACTGATTTATTTTTTGAAGGCATGTCATTACAGTTGTAGGGATATTTTTGCATATGTTCACTGCAAGGAAGTAGCTCATGTGGACTTTTGTGTGCCCAGAATGACAAAACATCATGATTCAAGTACTTTCTGAGAAATAAAATTCATGAGGTATCAAGTTACACTGAAAAAACTGAAATTATGTAAAAATTATGATTTTTTATGCAAGACACCATACAAAAGAATAAAAAGATATAAAGCACAACAGTTTGAGGTAGAATGAAATTCTGGTAGCATTCCATATGTGATTTTCAATAAAAAAGAACATAGAAAGATTTTTTTCTCCATGAAAACTTCTTCTTCTGATGAAAATTCTAGTTAAGCAGTTTCATTGAAAATCAGTGTAAAGTTGAATAGACAGCTACATACAAAACTTAAAATCTTTCTTTCAGGTTATTATTTTTATGGCTCAATTGTTGACATTTAGGTAGAATATATATAAAATGAACTTTTGGTGAAAAAAAATTCACAAAATTTCACTTTACAAGAGACTATGACTTCTTTTCCTGTATGTGTCACTGCAAAGTTAAATGAAAATTTTATATTTGGGTTAAAAATTTGTTTAAAACGTAGAATTTTTCTAATACTATCCATGCTGACAAGGATTTTTGTGCTTAGGTGTTACAAGTAATTAATATTCTTACCAAAAACACCAACTTGAGTATTCATTTTGTTTATTCTAGGATTTTATTACAAATTTTATATGCATAGGGGTGTGAAGTACAGCCTAAAAACCATGATATAGTAGGCATGTATAAAGACATGTGTAGTCAAAAATAGAAAGGTATAGTCTTTTTGTCTTTAAAAGTTGTATTTCAACAAATTCTTCATTATGAAAAGTTTTGGGGTAATTTTTCAATTTGACTAAAACAAGAGGCCCACTTGGATAGATTTCATGGAAAAAAGGGGGAGGGGTAAAATATTGTATGTGGTTTGATCGCAGCGAAGGAAAAAAATAAAAAGAATAAATAAGAATTCTCCCCTAGCTTCACATTATCCAAATAATTAGTAAACATTCATAAAGATAAGCTAGAATGAGATTTACAGATCATTTGATAGGCATGACTTATTTCCAAATTTTGCCTTGTTTTAGAAAAAGGTACTCCTATAATAATGGGATTATATTTAATAATACAACTAAACAATTCTTTTAATAGCATTTTTTATGTTCAAATATGGCTACTAAATGAAACAAAATGACTGATTTATTTTTTGAAGGCATGTCATTACAGTTATAGGGATATTTTTGCATATGTTCACTGCAAGAAAGTAGCTCTTGTGGACTTTTGTGTGCCCAGAATGACAAAACATCATGATTCAAGTACTTTCTGAGAAATAAAATTGATGAAGTATCAAGTTACACTGAAAAAACTGAAATTATGTAAAAATTATGATTTTTATGCAAGACACCATACAAAAGAATAAAAGATATAAAGCACAACAGTTTGAGGTAGAATGAAATTCTGGTAGCATTCCATATGTGATTTTCAATAAAAAAGAATATAGAAAGATTTTTTTCTCCACGAAAACTCTTTCTTGTGATGAAAATTCTAGTTAAGCAGTTTCATTGAAGAATCAGTGTAAAGTTGAATAGACAGCTACATACAAAACTAAAAAATTTTCTTTCAGGTTATTATTTTTATGGCTCAATTGTTGACATTTAGGTAGAATATATATATAATGAACTTTTGATGAAAAAAAATTCACAAAATTTCACTTTACAAGAGACTATGACTTCTTTTCCTGTATGCAGCACTGCAATGTTAAATGAAAATTCCATATTTGGGTTAAAAATTTGTTTAAAACGTAGAATTTTTCTAATACTATCCATGCTGACAAGGATTTGTGTGCTTAGGTGTTACAAGTAATTAATATTCTTACCAAAAACACCAACTTGAGTATTCATTTGGTTTATTCTAGGATTTTATTGCAAATTTATATGCATAGGGGTGTGAAGTACAGCCTAAAAACCATGATAAAGTAGGCATGTATAAAGACATGTGTAGTCAAAAATAGAAAGGTATAGTCTTTCTTGTCTTTAAAAGTTGTATTGCAACAAATTCTTCATTATAAAAGTTTTGGGGTAATTTTTCAATTTGACTAAAACAAGAGGCCCACTTGGATAGATTTCATGGAAAAAGGGGAGGGTAAAATATTGTATGTGGTTTGATCACAGTGAAGGAAAAAAATAAAGAGAATAAATAAGAATTCTCCCCTTAGCTTCACATTATCCAAATAATTAGTAAACATTCATAAAGATAAACTAGAATGAGATTTACAGATCATTTGATAGGCATGACTTATTTCCAAATTTTGCCTTGTTTTAGAAAAGGGTACTCCTATAATAATGGGATTATATTTAATAATACAATGAAATAATTCTTTTAATAGCATTTTTTATGTTCAAATATGGCTACTAAATGAAACAAAATGACTGATTTATTTTTTGAAGGCATGTCATTACAGTTATAGGGATATTTTTGCATATGTTCACTGCAAGAAAGTAGCTCTTGTGGACTTTTGTGTGCCCAGAATGACAAAACATCATGATTCAAGTACTTTCTGAGAAATAAAATTGATGAAGTATCAAGTTACACTGAAAAAACTGAAATTATGTAAAAATTATGATTTTTTATGCAAGACACCATACAAAAGAATAAAAAGATATAAAGCACAACAGTTTGAGGTAGAATGAAATTCTGGTAGCATTCCATATGTGATTTTCAATAAAAAAGAATATAGAAAGATTTTTTTCTCCACGAAAACTCTTTCTTGTGATGAAAATTCTAGTTAAGCAGTTTCATTGAAGAATCAGTGTAAAGTTGAATAGACAGCTACATACAAAACTAAAAATTTTCTTTCAGGTTATTATTTTTATGGCTCAATTGTTGACATTTAGGTAGAATATATATATAATGAACTTTTGATGAAAAAAAATTCACAAAATTTCACTTTACAAGAGACTATGACTTCTTTTCCTGTATGCAGCACTGCAATGTTAAATGAAAATTCCATATTTGGGTTAAAAATTTGTTTAAAACGTAGAATTTTTCTAATACTATCCATGCTGACAAGGATTTGTGTGCTTAGGTGTTACAAGTAATTAATATTCTTACCAAAAACACCAACTTGAGTATTCATTTGGTTTATTCTAGGATTTTATTGCAAATTTATATGCATAGGGGTGTGAAGTACAGCCTAAAAACCATGATAAAGTAGGCATGTATAAAGACATGTGTAGTCAAAAAATAGAAAGGTATAGTCTTTCTTGTCTTTAAAAAGTTGTATTGCAACAAATTCTTCATTATAAAAAGTTTTGGGGTAATTTTTCAATTTGACTAAAACAAGAGGCCCACTTGGATAGATTTCATGGAAAAAAGGGGGAGGGGTAAAATATTGTATGTGGTTTGATCACAGTGAAGGAAAAAAATAAAGAGAATAAATAAGAATTCTCCCCTAGCTTCACATTATCCAAATAATTAGTAAACATTCATAAAGATAAACTAGAATGAGATTTACAGATCATTTGATAGGCATGACTTATTTCCAAATTTTGCCTTGTTTTAGAAAAGGGTACTCCTATAATAATGGGATTATATTTAATAATACAATGAAATAATTCTTTAATAGCATTTTTATGTTCAAATATGGCTACTAAATGAAACAAAATGACTGATTTATTTTTTTAAGGGATGTCATTACAGTTATAGGGATATTTTTGCATATGTTGTAGCTCATGTGGACTTTTGTGTGCCCTGAATGACAAAACATCATGATTCAAGTACTTTCTGAGAAATAAAATTCATGAGGTATCAAGTTACACTGAAAAAACTGAAATTATGTAAAAATTATGATTTTTTATGCAAGACACCATACAAAAGAATAAAAAGATATAAAGCACAACAGTTTGAGGTAGAATGAAATTCTGGTAGCATTACATATATGATTTTCAATAAAAAAAAGAACATAGAAAGATTTTTTTCTCCATGAAAACTTCTTCTTGTGATGAAAATTCTAGTTAAGCAGTTTCATTGAAAATCAGTGTAAAGTTGAATAGACAGCTACATACAAAACTAAATTTTTTCTTTCAGGTTATTATTTTTATGGCTCAATTGTTGACATTTAGGTAGAATATGTATAAAATGAACTTTTGGTGAAAAAAAATTTACAAAATTTCACTTTACAAGAGACTATGACTTCTTTTCCTGTATGCGGCACTGCAATGTTAAATGAAACTAGAATTTTTTCTAATACTATCCATGCTGACAAGGATTTTTGTGCTTAGGTGTTACAAGTAATTAATATTCTTACCAAACACCAACTTGAGTATTCATTTGGTTTATTCTAGGATTTTATTGCAAATTTTATGTGCATAGGGGTGTGAAGTACAACCTAAAAACCATGATATAGTAGGCATGTATAAAGACATGTGTAGTCAAAAAATAGAAAGGTATAGTCTTTCTTGTCTTTAAAAAGCTGTATTTCAACAAATTCTTCATTATGAAAAAGTTTTGGGGTAATTTTTCAATTTGACTAAAACAAGAGGCCCACTTGGATAGATTTCATGGAAAAAGGGGAGGGTAAAATATTGTATGTGGTTTGATCACAGCGAAGGAAAAAAATAAAAAGAATAAATAAGAATTCTCCCCTAGCTTCACATTATCCAAATAATTAGTAAACATTCATAAAGATAAACTAGAATGAGATTTACAGATCATTTGATAGGCATGACTTATTTCCAAATTTTGCCTTGTTTTAGAAAAGGGTACTCCTATAATAATGGGATTATATTTAATAATACAATGAAATAATTCTTTTAATAGCATTTTTTATGTTCAAATATGGCTACTAAATGAAACAAAATGACTGATTTATTTTTTTAAGGGATGTCATTACAGTTATAGGGATATTTTTGCATATGTTGTAGCTCATGTGGACTTTTGTGTGCCCTGAATGACAAAACATCATGATTCAAGTACTTTCTGAGAAATAAAATTCATGAGGTATCAAGTTACACTGAAAAAACTGAAATTATGTAAAAATTATGATTTTTTATGCAAGACACCATACAAAAGAATAAAAAGATATAAAGCACAACAGTTTGAGGTAGAATGAAATTCTGGTAGCATTACATATATGATTTTCAATAAAAAAAAGAACATAGAAAGATTTTTTTCTCCATGAAAACTTCTTCTTGTGATGAAAATTCTAGTTAAGCAGTTTCATTGAAAATCAGTGTAAAGTTGAATAGACAGCTACATACAAAACTAAAAATTTTTCTTTCAGGTTATTATTTTTATGGCTCAATTGTTGACATTTAGGTAGAATATATATAAAATGAACTTTTGGTGAAAAAAATTTCACAAAATTTTACTTTAGAAGAGACTATGACTTCTTTTCCTGTATGCGGCACTGCAATGTTAAATGAAACTAGAATTTTTCTAATACTATCCATGCTGACAAGGATTTTTGTGCTTAGGTGTTACAAGTAATTAATATTCTTACCAAACACCAACTTGAGTATTCATTTGGTTTATTCTAGGATTTTATTGCAAATTTTATGTGCATAGGGGTGTGAAGTACAACCTAAAAACCATGATATAGTAGGCATGTATAAAGACATGTGTAGTCAAAAAATAGAAAGGTATAGTCTTTCTTGTCTTTAAAAGCTGTATTTCAACAAATTCTTCATTATGAAAAAGTTTTGGGGTAATTTTTCAATTTGACTAAAACAAGAGGCCCACTTGGATAGATTTCATGGAAAAAAGGGGGAGGGGTAAAATATTGTATGTGGTTTGATCACAGCGAAGGAAAAAAATAAAAAGAATAAATAAGAATTCTCCCCTAGCTTCACATTATCCAAATAATTAGTAAACATTCATAAAGATAAACTAGAATGAGATTTACAGATCATTTGATAGGCATGACTTATTTTCAAATTTTGCCTTGTTTTAGAAAAGGGTACTCCTATAAAAATGGGATTATATTTATTAATACAACTAAACAATTCTTTCAATAGCATTTTTTTATGTTCAAATATGGCTACTAAATGAAACAAAATGACTGATTTATTTTTTTAAGGCATGTCATTACAGTTATAGGTACCAGTCTTGTATTACAACTCCAGTTTCCGGTGCATGTCAAAACATGGAGTTAAATAAAATAGTCCATTTTTTTCTGAATTTTTTTTCTGGACTCATTTTTTTCTGTTTGATTAAAAGTTTATGCTGAATCGAAACATCTATTTAAAAAAAAAATGCACCTTTTTGGGGATATCAAACTAGGAAAGTGGAAGGATATCGTGTTTACTGGAAGTGGTGCGGCCTAGCAAAAACAGCAAACAGAAAATAGAAAAAAGTAGTTTTGACTTCAGAGTTTCATAACTTTTTATTCTTCGTGGCATGACCCCCATTTTTCTATTATATCACAATTTCACATTACTACATACATGATATGTACATGAAAAAAATTTTCTATGTAGCATTTTATTTTAAACAAATTTCAAAGATCAGCTGTTTTGCATGTAAGCCTATAGAGCAGTCAATTACAAGACTGCAACCATAACATAGACGTTACAGGTAATAATAAAAAAGATGTAGGAAGAGTGTCAATAAGACAACTCTTACCTGGGACAAAATGGCGTTAAATAAAACAACGTACACAGGTAAATTTAAATATAATAATTTTGTTGTTAGGAGTACGGAAGTAAACATTTTTTACAAAATTAATAAATTTGTTGTTCAGAGTACGAGTACAGAAGTGAAAATTTATCGTCATACTAAATAATTATGAAAGGTGGTACCTAGAACAAAAAACTAAAATCTGCTTCATGGAAAAAACGAGAAGGATGAGAAGATTTTATCGTTTTAGAAAGAGGAATGATTGTAAACAGTGCAGAAAAATTGTTCATTTTGAAGCCGTTGCAGAATTGTGAGACATACTAGCAAATCTTTCGAATTTTTAAGGACCTACATCGGATTGACGCGACTTCAAAATATTTCTAAACTCTTTCTTTAAATATAGTAAGAGTACTTGTAAGAATCATGTATATGGCATCGCTATGGAACGTTCATTGTAAGACTCTTGTGCGATCTGACAATGTCACGTTGAAAGAGGTAGGAAAAATTCCTCTGACTTCATTTCAAAGCCGGGACAAAGGTTCACTGTAAACAGATGACAAAATTTAAGACGTCTGAAGTTAGGTCTAAACTGCAATTTTGACAGATTTTGAAATATTAAGGGTTTATCCAACAAGTATATAATTATATTCTTAACCAAAAGTTAGATTATGATGGAAAGTATGCTATATAAATGTCTTTCGGAAAAAATTTCATTCAATTTGGTTTGAGACGTTCCAAAAATTGTGTAAATTGCAGTTTTACATGAAAATGCCTTCCTCAACAGCATCATTTAGCACTGAATAGCATTTTTATTTTATTGAAATATGTAAAATTGTTTAACGCAATTGAAATATATGACAAAGACGCTTCAATATTCAAATTCCAGTAAAATTTGACAATTTTTAGATTTCTAACTAGTGCGTGAAACAAATACATGGGAAACTGGCCCTACCACGTGGGCCCTATCTCTTTTCTTCAAAATCATTCTCAGACATTTTTTCATTACACCTAGAGGGTATCTGGTACGGTTCAAAGATCGGTCAGGCGAAAAGCGTTTAAGCGCATACATTTAACTTTGAATAATCAAGAATCATATAATAGATAAAATATTCAGTTTTCTAGAAATTGAAAATAGGGATAGATGTTAGACAAATTAACCTAACAATCAAGGATCCGGCAATGTTGAGTAATGGTTACGTTGCAAAAAAGCTTGCACTTTAAATTAAAAAAGATATCATTTTACATTTTCACACGTAGTCTCCATTACAAGATATACTTGCACTTCGAATGAAAGTTCAGCCATGTAGTTATTCTGTTTGTCCGCAATTCACCTTTTCTAAACTTGTCTAAACTTCTTCCAGTATGATATTAGATTCTTTACAATATAACACCATTGTTTACCTTCTGTACCTGATGCCTTGTTATATTTTTTTTTTGTATTTAATATACTTGATTTATGAATCTTTGACAGGAAAAAAAAATAAAAGAATTAATTTCCAATCTTAATCTCAAAGATTACAAATCCGGAAAAAAAATGTTAGAACTACCATGTTATTAGTTTCTGTCGCAGGTTTATATGTTTTTTGGGGTCAAATCGGACCAGAAATGAATGCAATATGTTCACAAGACTTTAGTCTGCCTAATATGAAAGTAACATGCAGACATGTTACGCATCTATGCATTGTCGTATACACAGCTGAAAACTAAGGAACCAAGACTTGCAACCAGAATCATATATGTTTATAACCAAAACAAATTACTTGACCAGTTAATGGGTAAATGTTTTAATTCTGCTACAAAAAGACGATTGATGATGGAGGCTTTTTGGTTTACAAGCAGTGGCAAAAGACTCGTACCGTTTATTAGGCATTAGCAATCCAGCTTGGTTTCTAATTTTGTTCTACTATGTTCAGGCATTGCATATCTAGCAACAAGATCCCAAAACTGTTCTCGATATAGTGAACGAACAACTGACATTATTATAATTCAATATCAAGGATGCAAATCAATATGAAAAAGTTTCAAAATATATTTAGAAAAAATGTGATCCAGGATTGTGGTCACTAAATCATTTGAAGAGGGATGATGCGGTTTAAATTTCTAACCCTTATATTGATTGCAGGGCTTGTTGCTCGTATTGTGTGGATGCAGTAAAATGTGTCTCGGTGCTTGTTGTGTATGTCCTTTTATATTTGAAAGTTATGGGTTGTTTGCTTGTTAGAGGCCATTCGAACTTTTGCCATCCTTCTTTGTCTGTCCTTCTTTTTTAAAGGTCTTCTCCTCTGAAACAATTGAACTTATTCCAACCAAACTTTGTGTGAATTTTCCCGAGGGTATCTAGTTTAAAGTTTGTGTTCTTTATTCCAGTAAGACAACAAACATGGCTTCCATGGCTAAACATAGGACACAAGAGAAAACACATTAATTGTCTATATACGATGAACACAATAATAGAAAGAGAAAATCTGGCATGGCATATATGCTCAGAATATCAATCTACCTACGTTCTTATTTCTCAAAAAATAGTAGATGACTCCTTTCAAATGTTGCTGCCCTTAAATGACAATTGTTTTGCCATAAAAATACGAATTTTGGCTTATTTTCATGTTTTGTTTATTATTTAGAAAAATAATACATAGGTAGAAACTGTAAATGCCAAAAATGATCACCAATACATGATTTACCAAAATGTTAGATGACCAAAACCATTGGATGACTCATAGGAGTTATTGGCCTGTAAATGACAATCGAGTTTTGCCTATTATGTTGAAAACTATAAAAGATAGGTAAAAACTGTAAACAGCATTACTTATCAACAGTAAAAAATCCACATAAATGTCATGTGACTGAAACCATTGGAGTACTATTTCTCCTGTTAGGAGTTATTGACCTTAAATGATGGTTTTTGACTAATTATTATAATTTGCCAATTATCTCGAACAGTATAATAAACAGGTAGAAACTGTAAACAACCAAACAGATCAGTAATACACAGAGATCTACACAAATGCCAAATGAATGAAACCGTGTGATAACTCTTTATAGAAGTTATTGCTCTTAAGGAAATGAAGATTTTTTGACTACTTTTCGTGTTTTTGACAATCAATTCGAAACAGATTTTTAGGGTATGTGTCCAGGATTAAACTGTAAGATTGTAAATTTTATCCCTGCCGACCAAACAACTGAAATGGGGTTTCACACATGTTTTTGTCTTATATCTCGAAAATTATAACTGATAGAGAAAATATCGTCACCTTAAAACAATTTAGCTCGTTTCTCTCGTGTGATCCAAAATCGTCAATTGACCCCTTATGGGAGATACTGCCTTTAAATGACTATTTTTTTTATCCATTTTTGTGTTTTAAACTATTATCCTGAAACCTATAAAAGATAGAGAGACTCTTTTAATGCAAAAGAATCACCAAAAAGAAGATTTACAAATAACTCAGCATGACCAAAATCGTCAATCATCTAGCTCCTTATAGAAATTCTTGCCCTTAAATGACTATTTTGTGTTATTATCTTGAAAGCTGTAATAGACATGTAATAGCTGTAAACAGTAAAAATAATCAGAAAGACAACATCTACAAGAAAGCATATATGACTGAAGTTGGCTATTAACCGCTGAAAGGAGTTGTGCATCAGTAATTGTGCATTTGATTATTTCTTCTCTAAACCACTGGGCCAAATGAAACCAAACTTGACAGAATTGTTCATTAGATGATTAACTTTCATGTTGCGTTTTGGTGACAATAGCATATTCAACATTGGGATTTAAAATTCAAAATGGCTCCTATCACAAAATTTCCACACAAATGATTCTTCTCTAAAACAACTGGTCCAAATGAACCCAAACTTGGCGGGATTATTCAAATGATGACTCACTTTCATATTTTAATAATTTTTGTGACAAATGAAAATTCAATATGGCTGCCATGGTAGAACATGCTTTTTTTCCCTTTGAAATCTATATGAAAATATGTTAATGTGCATTTTTTCAAGAACAGTTAAACGTTAAATGTTAGCCTGACCCACACATGTTAATTTAAGAAATAATTCTTTCAATATCTAAATACCGAGCGTTAGCGAGGTGTAAACTGATGACAAATAAAATGCTTAACCATGTTTAATGAGCAAAAAGCATGGCATGATAGAATTTTCTATTCTAATAGGAAAACTTAGAACTTTTATACTTCGAAGCAGACCTATAATACACGTTCGATAGGTAGCCATTTTGATTTGATGAAGCCAAAACTTTATAGAAAATCAACCGTTTCACGAAAAAAAAAATGAACAGATACATGTAAACTTACTTTTAGAAATATTTCATTTAATTTCCTAGAGAGCAACACTTATACAAACGTCCATTTTGATCTCCGGCGTTGTTCAAAAATACAACTGACGTTGCAATTTCAATTGTGACCAATCACGTGCAGCTCATGTTCGAACATGTCTTTGTTTCGAAAGCGAAAGAAGAACGTCATATTAGAATGTATAATATAATGTCAATATTGTCCGAACTGGTAGAATTTTCCCAAAGAATCGATGCAAAAGTTTTTTTTTAAAGATATGTTTATTTTTTATATAAGTCATGTAGTTACATGGAATTGCTTTAAGTAGTAATATTGGTAAACTATTTACTAGAATATTAAAAAAAACAAAACTCAGATTTAAAAGATATTTAGAGAAAAAAAAAACATAGCATTATATCCAAAAAACAAAAACACGTTATATATATTAAGTTGACTTCAGAAAAGCTGTTGATTTCGTTATTTGTACATCTATTCCATAAACTTTGCAAATAATGAATTAAAAGCAACCATGAGTCGGTTTCACAAAAAAACTTACGACTAAGATTTATCGTAAGTATACTGAATTGTTCATGACTTATGACCAATCTTAGTCGTAAGTTTTTTGTGTGTGAAACCGACTCCATTTTCCATAATAATATTTAAAGTACTTAAGATCATGTTTATCAAAAGCATACTATATATTACAAGTAGAAAGTTGATATTGCATCCCCTAAAACAATCTAGACAAGGGTTTTCGACCCTGGCTAATCCAGAATGCTGGGGGAACACGCCAAATAATATTGATGAAAAAGTTATATTTCAAGAAATGCCACCTTTAAAGCAAGATTCTGGTGCAATTCAATCTAAATATGACTGTAATGTGTTATCTGTAACCAGCTAAGCCTACAGATTATACAAGATTTTCAATTCATTACTGAAAGGGTCTTTACCTTAATATCGAATTTAAAAATATGATTTCTATATTGAGCAATTAAGACAAAGAAATTTTGACAATAATTTGTCAGCAATTAGAAATTTTAATGTAAACTATATATATGTTTATCATTGAAAATAACAAAATAACTATGAATATATAAATATAAGGTGTGCTGTCTGGGCCTCGGTTGTCGAGTTGTCTAGGTAGTTCAACTACTATATCATTAGCCTGTCAACACTAATGTGAGTTCGAGCCCCACACGCGGCAGGTTAATCATTCAAATAACTTATCATGCTATATTTGGTTGAACTACAACTTTTTTTTTTTTTTAAAAATAATTTTGATAATTGTGATTATTGTAATCATCCTAGAATTTGTGACTGGAAAATTAAATATTTGTTTGTTCGTACACAAGGAAATCTACTTTAGATTTCAACACGAGTGCTTCAAACTATCACTTAAAGTAAATCATAGTTAAATATCAACGTTATCAGTTGAATAAGTATAAAATACGACGATGATTAGGACTTTCCTTTTTTAATTTTCCTCGGAGTTCGGTATTTTTGTGATTTTACTTGATACCGTGTCAAATACTAGTACTAGTATGTGAAATCCTCTAGTACTCTAGTTTAAAGAGAAACAACTCCAGTCATTTTGTTGGACTTTATTACACATAATGCTTTTGAATTTCATAAAATACATGTACTTTACTTCCTTAATTCATTTTTGATTTTTGATTTTTGATTTAAGATTTAAGATTTAGATTTAGATGTGGATTTAGATGTGGTTTTAGATTTAGATTAAGATTTAGATGTGGATTCAGATTTAGATGTAGATGATTAAGATGATGATTTAGATTTAGATATAGATGATTAAAATGATGATTTATATGATGATGATGATGAGGAGGAGGAGGAGGAGGAGGAGGAGGACGATGATCAAGACGATGATGACGACGATGATGATGATCAAGACGACGACGATGATGATGACGACGACGATGAGGAGGAGGAGGAGGAGGAAGAAGAGGGTGCAACTTTCCACCAGAGTTCAAATGAAGTGGATTGGATGTAAGCAATTATAGGCAACCGTACGGCCTTCAACAATGAGAAAACCCCATACCGCATAGTCGGCTATAAAAGGCAACGACATGAAAATTATAAATCAAATCAAATGAGAAAACTAACGGCCAAATTTGTAACAAAACAATTTACGACCTGAACTACAGTCTCCTGAATTTGGACAGGCACATAAGGAATGTGGCGGGTTGAACATGTTTGTGAGCGCTCAATCCTCCCTTAACTTAAGACAGTGGTATAACAGCACAACATAAGAACGAACTGTAAAAATCATTTACAATTGGCTTAACTCATACGATCGGTACGAGGAACACAAAAACTAACATAAAAACAATATACACAAAGCACCGAGATAATAGAACTCGTGGTTACTGAAAACTAGTTCAAAGCCAATTACAACTAATGAATAAATCATGTTTTCCCAGACTAAAGTATCAATGAGTACACATCCAACGGAGTTAGTGTAAAGACACCAAAAACAGTCTGAGAAACGCATGACCTTGTGCAACGTCAAAATATAAGTAAACAGTTTAGGCAGGATGTAGGATCATGAGTTCTCATAAATGTACATATATAGCAATATATATTCAGTTATGTTTTAATCTTTCAAAAACAAAATCAATGTTAGTACCAATAAAACAACATTTAAAGATTTTACTACTGTGTTAAATTGATAACTTAAAACATAAGTTCATTCAAGGGACCAATTAGCTTACATGGATCGTATCTAACTTTACGAGCTTTATAAACAGCAACACCGTAAAAATTAGAATGTGATGTCCCGTTTTTAATATTAACTCTACAGGTACAGCCAAACTTCCTAACCAAATCTTTGTATCAATGAAAGAATTTGGTTAAGGATTTAATTAATATCTGACAACGCAATCATTGACTTAATAATTTATCAGTTATTACACAAATTACGTTCAATGAAATCACGGACACGGGCATAGCGAACAAGTTGTGAAATATACACACCGTAATAAGGGGCCAAAGGAACATCACTGTCCAAAAAGGGAAATAAACAATCGGAAACGAAAAATCGTCCCTTATGTCGTAAATTGTTGGATAGAGTTTCCCGTGTGAAAATGAAATATTCAAATCTAGAACAGAACAATTATTGCTGTCTGCATGATTTATTTAAAGTAAATTCCTTTTTGGTAAATTGACGCAATAAAATTAGAAAATTCTTGATTATTTAATTAGCATTTATTTTGTTTGGCAAACAATATCATCAAGGTGATCTTTACTGAGTTTTGCCATTACTTTACAATACAATAACAATACAATGTTAGTCTGCTATTAAAGGGGCGCAATTGGTGCCAATAGAAATACCTACAACCGGTCGATAAACTTTATTACCCAAAACGTTCATAGATGTTGTCAAGAAGAAAATTTGATGCATTAATCATCTTATCACAGTTCCAGTAAGTATATCTAGCATATATTGTATTTCCCTTTTTCATTACAGATGAGTTGCAGCAAATAAATCTGCAACCAGATTTTTCAAAGGACCATTTAATTAAATAAGAGAACTTCTGTTTGATAATTTTGTGTGGTAGTGTAATGTAATGAGTTTTTTTTTATTCCAGGGGTCGTATAACGCCCCCTATCATACCTTATCTTTTCAGACACAAAATATTATATATAAGTCATTGGACAATCTTATAGGCGCTTGTCAGCAAATTGCATAAACATCATAGTTCAAATGATTTCAAATAATAAACATTATGAAACATGTGTATACAAAAGTTTTGAATTAAAAAAAATGATGTTTTAGGAAATAAACTTAGAACCAATCGATTATTCAAACACAATTTTAAGCAACATAATTGTTGAAATTACCAAACACTCAGAGATTATTTTAAAAAGATTTGAAATTATTTTTTAAGCTTATTAAGACTAAATTATTTATTTGTTGATGTAACCCGTTAACGATTCAGTGATAAAGAAAACAACAAACATTAACTGTTTTGGACATGTAATGAAATTATTATTTCAGCAGCAGTTGTTATTGAGGTCTGAGAGTGTTTAGTTATTACAAGACGGACAGACGGACTTACACTATACATATGTATTTCGCATGGTTCAGAAGTCTGCCATCTTTAATCTAAAAATAAAGGTACAGATTTGTACCAAAGGGACATACAAACTCATAAGTCAAAAACAAAATGACAAAGCCATGGCAAAAAACGAAAAACGACCAACAGACAAACAACAGTATATAAAAGACAACACAGAAAACTAAAAACTGAGCAACACGAACCCTATCAAAACCCAGGGATGATCTCGGGTGCTCCGGAAGTTTAACATATCCTGCTCCCACATGTGAAACCCGTCATTTCACTCCTTTTACAATTTGTTCATACGTTATAGGAAGTAATTAGGCATCACACAATACTGGATTGGTGATTTCACAGACCCTGGTCTACATGTTCACCCCTGTTGTTTCTCTATAAGTACAAACCCAGTGGTAAGTATAATTCGGTAGGTCGCATTCGAGGAAAAGAGGACGGGATTGTAGTTGCATCAAATTGAACGTATCCGTCGTCATCTGGGAAACAGATATTCCGTAACGGTCAACCAACTCGTGATGGTGTCCGTAAAATTTTCGAATGGATGATTTCAACCTCACCACTTTGAACTCGTAGTTTAATAGCTTCATTGTGGGTAGCAACCCTCTATCAAGGAAACCTTGATAGGAAATGAAAGCTCTGGAATATTGTATAAACTGGGTGATATATGCTCCATATGCAGGCGCTGCATAGAATTGGAAAGTTCACAATTGGGAAGCTGAAATCATCTCTTTTGTCGCAAAGTTTTGTTCTCAAACGACCATCATTGTCAATTTCTAGATGAAAATCAATATATTAGGCAGATTTAACTGTATCGGTCGTATCCTTTATTTCAAGATCGATAGGATAGATGCGTTTAACATAGTCACCAAACTTTAATTATTTAGTGAGAGGACACCATCTATATAGAGGAAAGCGAAGTTACAGGATAATGCTAGCTTCTTTTCATTCTTCCTAAGAAGCTCCTGTAAGAAATCAGCCTCGTATGAATAAAGGACCAAGTCGGAAGGAAGAGGAACACAATTAATTCCCATGGGAATGCCGATTGTTTAATAAAACACGTCCTCCAAACGTACTAAATATGCTGTCAATTAAGAAAACAAGCATCTTGATAATGTTAGTTTCAGATAATTTTTTGTTTGAATCAGAGTGATTTTTTACAAAGTACGATTTATTCCTACCTAAGACAAGATACTTGTGCAAAATATATCTACGTTGGCCATTCTTTTTTTAAGCAGGACCAATTCTTGTCTTTTAGTTTGGAATTGGGAATACTTGTGTAAAGGGTAGAAAGTCAAATGTTTTAATACTATTGCAAGATGAAAGATACTGAGATCTTTGGATTTTTTAGTATCCACTTCTGATTCACGCCGCCCCTAGAATGGGTAGTTTCAGTTTAACTATGAAACCCAAACGTGCACATTGAATTACAATTAATTTGAAATTCCATTTTTAAAAGTGTGATAATAAATACGGTTTACTTTCTTTTGATGAATGTTAGTTTTCTGCTTTCAACAAAACATGGTATATATTTAGAACATTGTCAGTGAAAACCTTGGCTCGAAATCTGGAATCCTCAGGATTAAGGATTTAAAACATACAGTGGGGGTGTTATAGTTATTTGAATTCATCGCTCAGCATGTAATCAAATGACGCCCTGCGAGAAGCGTCTTGTATTGCTGATTTAATCTGACTGAATATGACAGATTGCATATTAGTTGGTTCTTTATTCACAGTTTAACAAGTTCATACAACTGTTTGATTTTTTTTTAATTTCTAAGTGCAAGTCGGCGTTAGAACGCAAGTTTTACCATTAGATTGTACGTTTAGATATATTGTGTTACTCACTTGTACTATAATCAATTGAAATATACATAAATGTTGTTTTTATTACATTTGTTTTTGATTATTCGTGGTCTTACGTAATTATCAATAGACAAAAGGTACACAAGAAGAATGAAATTCAGTCAATTCATGTCTTATGAAATAATGTAGAATTTTTATTTTATCTAAAAAATGCTCAAGATATCATCCCGAAGATGACTGATTCCAAAGATCAATTAGCCACCAGTTTATCTCATTAGAAAGGGCAGATTTTATTTACAGTGAGATTCTTTTACTGGCATGCTCGAAAACTTTATATTTTTAGCAGCAGTTTGATTTCATTTGATTGATTGATTCATTGGTGATTGATTTACGCCGCACCACCACAAAAAAGCTATATATATCGCGGTGACAGTTTGATTGAAATAATATTCCTTTTTTTTCTAAATGCATTTAAAAAAGCGAAAAGATAAGTAATATTGATTCATTAAATTTTTCACTTTTTAAATTTCACCAACTTAATTTTAAAAAATCCGCTTCCCCTTCCTCAATTTATAAAATATTCGGCTCCTTACCGTTAATCTTTCATTTCAAACCAATAAATTTACTTCCTATATATAATGTGCTAAAATGTTTTAGCACTTTAATTTGGTTTATTTGAACACCAATTATTTTAAAAGGGCGTTAGCCGACAAATTCATTTTCACCAATTTGACTTATAACCTACTAAAACGTATTTCCAAATAACAAAAAGTCTAAAATAAACTATTAACAATGCAGTGACTCGATAATATTTATCAGTATTTCGTATATATTTTTGTCTAGACGTCATCTAATTAACCATCGAGATAACCTCCGAAGACTGCCGACGGTCATATTACCCGATATAAACATAAATGTATATAGATAGCGACCACGTGCAATTGGATTTTTCTAGGTCTGTTTGATTTCATATTGTATGTTAAAAGGTAAATTAAGCAACGTTTTTACCTGTACAAGAATGATTTTTGGGGGATCGAATCAGTCAACTAAATGGTTCATAATTGTTTCATTTTCAATAGACATTCTTTTCCTTTTAATAGCTGAATACATGCGTAACCCATCTCCAGATAAGGGGTTAAATTAAAGGTCACATGAATACGGAATCAATGAGGTCGAATTATACACTTGCAAGTGAATAATTCATCAGCGATGATTCTTAGCTTATTTCAACAAAATTGAATCAAACTGGCGGCTAAAAGCAAATTATTATTTCACTTTCATTAATGATTGAACAAAAAAAATCATATTTTGATTTTTTTTTATATCTCGTAGCTAATGCCCCTTTAATAATGGTTAGCTGTTGCAATTATAAAAACTTATATATATTTTTTTTACATGTTACCTGCTTGCTTAAAAACGATAGTCTTCTCGTTTCCATAACCTTTCTCGTTCTTTTTGTGGATTGAAATCAAATTGAACATGGAATGATTGATTGATTGATTGATTGATTGATTGATTGATTGATTGATTGATGTTTGATGTACGTCGCATCAGCGCAAAAAAGGCTATATGTACATCTAATAAATCAAAATTCATCATTTTTATTCGCTGAAAAAATGGAAAGCTTTTTTCAAAACCTTGAAATTTTTTGAAAGAAACTTGATTTTGTTAGCCTTTATTTTTGATTTACGAATGTTAAGTCATATGAAACGAGTTTCTTGTAATTATAATGTTACGAAAATTATTGAACCAATTCATGTATATACATTTACTAGTACTATAAAAATAAGGAGATGTGGTATGATAGTCAATGAGACAACTATACACCAAAGTTCAAATGAAGTGGATGTAAGCAATTATAGACAACCGTACGGCCTAAACTAAGTCCTCTGTATATGTTTTTTTTACATTTATTACGAATCCTTAACGTATAATCTACACGAAATATTTCATTCGGTAATTGTTGATCTAAAACTTTGGCTGTTAATTAAAATTAACTTTGGGGTTTTGTTGCTGAAGTTAAGAGATCGTTACCTTGATAAACAAGAAACACGGCTCATGAATATTGAGGTGAGCACGTGTATAATTAATGAGATGAAGGAGCGATGATTTTTTTTTTTTTTTTTATCTTTTCTATGCGTTCCCATTTGTTAACTAAACGTTTTCATTACAGTTGTTAAATGAATTGGTGTATTATATATCTTGCACGTTTGCTTACATTTTCTTCAAGCCCGGTTTTGCCCTTCGGACTCGCGCACTTGTGAATTGGGGTACGAGAAGACAATAATTAAATAGCAGTACATTTCCTGAAAATTTGAATTAAATAAGGGATTTTGTTTTAATAGAAAGTATATGAACACGTGCTTTATAATTAAATATGACTTCGGCGGTATATTCGGTTTTATTCAAAGAACCGTTGAGGTGAACAAGTGTCTGATGAAATAATATCAAGCCTTGTAGTTTTGTTTTATTGAAACTATTTACTGAAAGCTATTATGATATCGGAACCCCTTATCAATAAAGAAAACAAATTTAAAAACCATTAATTTATGTCATTTAACTTGAAAGTTTGAGCAAGACGACTGTTAAAAGCAAGACATTTTTTAAGTATAGCAATCCTGGCTTTCGCCAAAAATACAATTGAAGCCATAATATGCTGAAAAAATAAATAAAAAATACGCTACTATTCGAAAAACGTACATGTTTTTAGATTTTATTTAAAAACACAAGCACATGTGTTATGTTTTGCTAGCTACCATAGTTTTAAAGTGTATCATGTTGTCTGTTTCCTATACAAATCGTGTTTGATTTTTCTTTTTGCACATAAGTTCTTTTTAATCTTGCAATCTATTTCAATTGGTAAGCAAGAAAATATTGTGTACAAGTTCAACCTTATTTATCGTTCACATATAATATTATAACTCAGAATACAAAAAATAATAGTTTTTTAAGATTTACGATTCAGGAAAAAAAGCATCTTGCCATGTATTTTGATTTCATTTTTAAGATATATACTGGTGATTTCCTGTCACTCAATAACCAGCATTTCAAGGAGTGTTTGCATCTCACATACCCCTGCAAAATTAAAATTTTAGATACTACCGAAAATAGGTCTGCTTCATATCTGTTATTTCGCTTGATTTTGACACAAATGGACGACTTTAAAATAACATGATGATTTTAGATTTACCGTTTCTCGATAGTAACATACCATCTGTCATTTGAAGAGAGACTGAAATGGACACGTTTTGGATTTCAATGAACGTAATCTATGTATTACTGCATGGTAAATTATTAAGTCAGGGATTTCGTTACCACAGATTACTCAAAACCTTTACCAAATTCTTCCATAGATACAAAGATTTGGTTTGCAAGTTTGACTGTACCTGTAGAAAACTTAATTCAAACGGGATAGCACATCCTAATTTTTACGGAGATGTTGTTTACCGAGCCCGGAAATTTAGATACGATCCGGGTAAACTAAGCGATCCTTTAAATAAACTTTGTCTTAAAGGTTACCAATTCAACACTTAATTAGATATTTGAATATTGTTTTTATTGGTATAAATATTGACTTTGTTATCAGTAAATTAAAACCAAACTACTATTATTGTTATATACATATACACTGCACATTCACGGTTCTGCACTCTGTCGATACCTGTATTTTGTGTTTTTCTCTGAATATTAATGACGTCTTTACACTAAATCCGTTGGATGTTGGATGTGTGCTGATTGATATTTTAGTCTTAGATACATGATTTTTTTATTAGTTGTTATTGGCTTTGAACTAGCTGTCAGTAACTGCGAGTACTCTTAGATCTGTACTTAGTTTCTTTTTTGTTGTAGGGATGTAAAAATACCCTGCAACGTCCGGTCTGTGTTTATGTTACTTGTTTTTCTGTAACGTATCGATCTGACGAGTTAAGCCTTTTTCAACTGATTTTTAAAGTTTGTTCATATGTTGTACTGTTACACCGCTGTCCTAGGTTAGGGGAGGGTTGGGCGCCCGCTAACATGTTTAACCCCGCCACATTCTGTATGTGCCTGTCCCAAGTCAGGAGCCTTTGATTCAGTGGTTGTCGTTTGTTGCTGTATATCATATTCGTATTTCGTTCATTGTTTTTTTTACATAAATCAGGACGTTAGTTTTCTCGTTTGAATTGTTTTACATTTGTCATTTCGGGACCTTTTATAGCTGACTATTCGGTATGGGTTTTGCTCATTGTTGAAGGCCTTACGGTGACCTATAGTTGTTAACTTCTATGTCATTTAATCTCTGGCGGAGAGTTGTCTCATTCGCAATTATTCCATATCGTCATATCTTTATACTTGATCACGAATTTGTTGTCGTATTTGTGCGTCAACTCACAAAAGACGTCTTTTCTCCGTCTTATGTTTTGACAAGAAAAAAAAAAGGACGACAAAAATCTGCTTTCTTTATACTGAACACCGGAACTTCACAAAAATCGTTGTATAGAACGATATATAGCCGGTTAACATAAATGTTCGACTTATCATTTTGTAGTTCTTACTACAATTCTATCTGCAGTCAAAAATGGCCTACAAAAATATTGTGATAACGTATACGTATAGTCAACCAACAATGTCAACAGATTTAGATTATTAAACATTCTAAAATCTACTCCAAAATCTTTTATCACAATAATTACATTTTTGTTATGATATTTAAACTTTTGATTTTTCTACGTTCTACACTACTATACCCGAAAAAACCCGACTTAAAATTTTGTACGCCAGATGCGCATTTCGTCTATACAAGACTCAATAGACATCGAATTAAAACAAGTGGAGCTTTTAAAACACTCAAAAATATAGTGAATACAATCATCAACAGGATGGCCACAGGAAATACAGGAATAAGACTAATTCTGTTTACAGATTAAAAAAGAGGGAATACATTATAATAAATGTATCAATTTTGACTATCAGTGCTTATCTAACAAAATGTGATCCTATAGCTTACAGATTAAAAAAGAGGGAATACATTATAATAAATGTATCAATTTTGACTATCAGTGCTTATCTAACAAAATGTGATCCTATAGCAACATAGTTATTGGCTTGAATTTGTTATAAAATTGGAAACACGTTCAGGAAGGGGAGAAGAAAATATATACAAATGGTCTGACAGTATGGGTATTCGAGACCCGGTCGATGACTAATAGGCAACAAATCGTTGCTAACTGTTGTTAAGGGGTGATCTCCGAGAAAACCATGCAAAAGGGTCCAGAAGCAATGTGGTCCAAATTTTATATAACTTGGACAGTAAGTTGCAGAATGTATAAGATTTCAAATGACAAATTATTTTTCTCAAAAGTAAAAATTTCAAGATAGCGTGTGTATCGACTGAAACTAATAGCTTCGCACCCCCGTGATACGAAGCAAATGCACAGAGGACGATATCAACAAATAATTAACTTTTTATCGACAACATATTGTTGAGTTTGGTTAACTGGTATATCAACAAACAAAAGGTTAATAATTGTGCACTCTTACTGTCCGCCTTGTTATTATATTCACATGAAGCAGAATTCACACAAACTTTCTCAAAGACAAAAACGCAAACGCATCTTGCTAAGTACTCGAATTTCACATTCATATCACAATGGTATCCTATCACTCAATAGCCCATTTGTCAGTGAATGCTCGCGTCTCATGAATCTCAGTGAAGTTGGCATTAATTGTACTACCGAAACTAAAAATTCTGCTTCATATCTGGATCTTATTTCAGCATATTGACAAAAAGGGTCGCTTCAAACTAGGATCTTTGACTAACGTGACTATTTCGGTTTTCCCAATGCAGCATCTCATGTTATACATTGTAGCAGTAACATATACTTTGCGCATTATATGGCGTTTACATATTTCAATTGATGCCTTGCGTGTGTGCATTTCACATATTCGGAATTTATAAACAAGGGCGTGCTCTTGGCATAAAGACTGCTCCAGGAGGGTTATGAGGAAGAACGACTGAAAGCAACGCAACTTAGTTTTAATGGTCACCATCACGGATTTTGTTGACCGATACAATGTGTCTGTGTCTCAATTCACAGCAATATCTTTTCGCGGGATTTAATATACCAGAAAAGTCGTATTATCTGTTAAATTTATCGTTGTGTCCTATATCTTAGTTTTGACTGCATTTTGACTGAGTGTAGATTAGCATGGCGTGTGATACTTGGATGCAGGAGACTCTTACCCTGTCGACCCACCGCATATCGCTTGGGTACAATCCAATCAAAATATATACCTCTGATTTCGTTATTCTCATATGATATATACGAGCACGCGAGTTAATATAGATTTGAATTTAATCAGATTGGCTTGGGTAACTCATTTCATCAACCATACTATTAAAAAAGTTGAACATTTTATTTGTTTCCAAGCAACAACAAAAAAAACGCATTGATTTCAGAGGCTCGTATTCCAGTTCCCTTGTTGGATAATGTGGATAAGGCAATTTTTTAGGTATTAAAATCTGCCTCGGCAAAACTTTAACAGAAAATTGTAAATTTCGTATTGAATAAAATCAATGGGAAACATTGCCCACCTTTGCGAAACAAATGATAAGCATTCATTTGATTATGCTATAACTGTTCCTGGTAGAATATTCAGTTCAACCGCCTTACTGTTCCTTCGAGCATGCTCGCTTAGTCTCATAGAGTGCAGGAGGTCCTATGCAACCCCCTTTTGAATAAAATCAAACTTTTGAAGATTGGTATTTGCTGCTGTTCCTCGACGCATCATCATCATCATCATCATCATCATCATCATCATCATCATCATCATCATCTTCTTCTTCTACTGGGCAGAAAGGCACAGCCATTTCATATATGAATATAGTTTAAGCATGGAAGTAATATCGAAAAATGCGTAACAAAAATACCGAACTAAGGAGATTAACGAACGCAATTTATACATATTACAGTAGAATTTAATTTTCGCGTCAATAAAACATTGAGTCCATTAACAGTTAACCGATGTCAGTTTAAGTTTAATACGTTTGGATGAAAATATTTTTTTTACAATTGTTCTTCATTTTTGATTACTCAGGTATCATTATGAAAGAAATGTTTGCCTTTCTTTTAAAATTCTATTTCCCTATATCCCCAACGGCTGAACCATTGAAGATTATTAAAAAACGTGAAAAATAAAATCAAACATCTTGAAACGCATTCACAGATTGTCTTAGAGATGATAATATCAACCAAAGTGTGTCATCTAACAATTTAATGTGAGGATACCATAAAAAATAAAACGAACTTATTTTGGGGTCTAGGTTGTCCCTTTTTTTAGGTTCAGTATCTATAAAAGTATGTACACTATTCAATTCACAACTGGTAAACATGTTAATATTTGCGATCTTCTTATATTGTTTAGTCATTGTATAACTGGATTTGGATTTTGACGTTATATCTAATACATTTAAAACCATTAAAGCAAATACATTTATAGCTTTTAAAAAAAAGATTAATCTTATTGACAATCTATTTTGAATGAATTTTGATTAAATATCACTGTTTCAGAAAGAAACAGTTCAAATCATAAGTTAAGCGCTTCAGACACATGAAATTTATGGGGTGTTGTTTTCATTTTTTACAGGACTGGGTCGATGCCACTGCTGATGAACTATTAGTCCCCGAGGGTATCATCAGTTTAGTAGTCAGTACTTCGGTATGTGCACGCTTCATAACAAACCTTTTCTAAATTGTCAGTTTATAAAATAGTAATCTTTAAGAAACTAAGGTTTCAATTCCATCAGTCAAAATTGACCATAGATAAATTTGGCTATTAATTTTAGATCCTTTTTGGTCATATCGACCTTTAGCTGTTTCGGTTTTTAATACTGACATCCTTGGCTTCCAAATATTAACCTGTGAGCGTGCATCCCTGGTGATGGTAAATCCAGAAAAGCGATTCGGACGCATGGAATTTGTAGGGTGTTGTTTATGTTTTTTTTAGGTTGACGTATTATAAGGTATCTGTATTTGAAACTACTGTATCTGTTTGTACACTGACTCGACCTAAAGAGTTTTGACCAAATACCAAGTTCCTTTATACCTCTTTTTATGTTATGTATATATATCAAGTATATAAATATTCATTTTTACCTTTTGTATTTTAGTTCAAATAAAAATACGTCGCGTAATTCACAAACCAAGATAATAAGATACTATTCAAAGATTTACATATAGCGTTACAAGCTTGTAGTTGCATGTTCAAAAGAAATGAAAAGTAAAAAAAAAAAAAAAAACAACAACATCATATTTTGATGAAAGGATTTTTAAATCTTTCAGTAAGAGTTCAATCAAAACAACTCCCTAAGCCAGGAACTCGTCAGCGGTTGTCTTATGTCAGATGTCATATATTTTGTGAATTTAAAATTGGATGTTGAAAGCAGATTCTCGATAGTTTTTGTTTGACTTATTTAGAACTTCTTTTGACCATGAATTTTTATTACAATTTTGCATACCCGTACTGTTAGAGATCTTTCTAACCGGCATTTCGCTAACATCGGAGTCTTGGGGTGATATCGGGACTGCTATGACGAGGGATATGTCCTCAACACTATTTTCAAAATTGAAACAGTGTGTGGAACTAACAAGTTATACTAAACTATTATTTTTCAATTTACCATGGAGTTCAATATTTTTGTTACTACTTTTTTATACAGAGAGAGTAATTCATAGAATATAGATTAAAATGTATAAATCTGGTTTTTAGCTATTATAGACCTTTTGTTTTGAACGTCTGGTGTATGCTTGTGATGAATTAATTAGTACTTGTATCTAGATCGGAGGTTACATCAGTCACTTAGTCTATGAGACCAATGTATTATATTACCAGAAGTAATAACAATCATTTAACTGTTGTCTACATCCTTTTGTTGTCTATTGTCATGAAATATTCAAAGTAGATATAAACCACACGTAGTTACAGACAATAAATGATCTTCCTGTTAATCATCAAATGATACTGTGAACAGATGATTACCAGAATTACTCATTTTTAAAGCTATAACTGACCTGGCTTTTCCACTAACGTCATACATTTCAATCTTCATGATTTATATATTTGAAAATACTTTTTTTTTCATATCATAAACATATATTAATTACGCATTTGATCTGGAATAAAATAAAACATGAAGGAGAATGAGATTCGTTTTATGTCTAATTAACAAACTAAGGAACAGTATAGAAAAAAAACACTTATATTAGTAGTTATTATACTCCATATACTAATGATGCATTGATATAAGTATATATGAATAAAAAGAGATGCAGGTGTTTATGTCAATGAGAAAGCTACAAAAGACATACAAAAAATTTAGAGGTCTTCAACAAAAATATGTGTTTTATAATATGTCAATCTAGCACTTTATATAGTCACAATGACAAACGCATAAATACATTCAATTGAATATGACTTTCGACTGGACATTATAAAAAGTAAAATAACAAAAAATCATTTAAGCTTGAATGAACGTCTGTATTATGTGTTGAAACTACATTCCTACTCTAAGGGCGGTGTGAATCAGATTTGGATGAAAAAAAATCCAAGGATCTGTAAGAGTATATACAATTAAAGTAATTTTCCTCTTGCAATAGTTTAACAAAATTTGACTTTCCTATCCTTTACACTACTATTCTCCATTCTAAACTTAGACTGATGGAAAGAAATAATCGAACCTTGTTCCCTAAAAAAAAGAATGGCTAACGTAGATACAAATATTTTGTTTTCAAAAGGAATACATGATACTTTGTAAAACACCATTCTGATCCAAATAAGAAATCTTTAAAACTGACATCATCAAATGCTTGATTATTAATTGACAACCCATTTGTTACGTTTGGAGGAATAAATAGTGTGCATTTGAAATATAAAACTATTTAGTCAGATGTGTGTTATAGTTAAGCTACAAATTTCAGTGTTTAATCTAGTTTTGTTCTCTGACTAAATAGTTTTATATTTTCAATGCATTCTATCTAAAATGTGCTATTAAACGACTTTATATTACTTTTACTTCGTCACTATGAATAAGATTTGAGCTGCAATCGTATTTTATTTATTGGGCGCAAATGATACAAAAAAGAGTGAAAACGAGATGATGAAACGTACTTAAGGCACAAATGAATTGTGGCGCAAACTTAGTATTTTAGATGGGATATGCATGTTTGGGCGAATTGATGTAGCATTTGGGCTAATTTATGTAACATTTGGGCGAAACAAATTTAACGTTTGGGCCAATGACAAGTCGACATTAGGACTAAATTTTGAAGTCTACAATTGGGCTCATCCTCCCATGTACAGGTAAATGACGGTTGAAATATACAAATTTTAATTATATATTAGCATTTGATTCGTAAGAAATTACATTTTTTCGCCTGTCAGTGTCTGCTCACTTCTAACCATGAGAGGTGGAAGTTAAAATTTGAGCAAGATACGCCTTTGTAACACTAAATTATGTTTAAAACCGTGTACAACGTGCAGATATAAAACAGATAGGTAGCTCATCAAGTGAATGTTCTGAATGATGGTCCTGTTCCTGAATGTAAACCTGTTATTGGTATTTATAAATTTTATCTGTGATTTACATGTACAGATTGAAAAATATATGCTCAAATGTAAACTTGACATCAAAATTTTTAGCCCAAATGATACCATGGTCACGATTTTGATTTAACTCAAATGTCCTGAGTCATTTTGGCACACACGGACTTTACCCGTACAGAAGAAGGAAAAAGAAAACAGGGACAATTCCATTACACAAACATTGTGTGAAAATAGCATATACTGCGTTCTATTTAAATTTAGATACCCAAATAACCCAGTTTTAGATGTTTAATCCAAATAATATTTATTGTTTCATTCATGTTTTTAAAATTTTGGATTATCCAATATATTTAAAAGCCTTGGCTATATTAAGGTCTACATTGTATCAAACTTATTCAATTGTTTCTAGATAAGTACTTATACCTACACAATGACATAATAAACTATCGAATGTTAACTTCCTTCAAAAAGGAACTTTGAAAAAAATCTTCCTGAACAGTGCGTGAATATAGGACATATAAGTCATGAATGATTTTCCTAAAAGATATATGTCAACAAAGTTAAATGAAAAATTAAAACAAAATGTAAAATAAAGACAATAGATTGATTATCCAGTCGGTAATTGTTTTGTATATAAATTATTTTTTATTAATACTAAGTATCATCTTATTGTTTAAATTGTTCATGGCCTTACATACTTGCATCTTAGCAAACCAGTTATTAAATTAAATGTTAATTGCGAATTCTAAATAAAGGTTATTAATTTCCAAATCAGCTATCAATGAAGTAAATAACTTCGCGTGTATTTTAATTTAATTTTACAATTTATGGGAAAAAGGGGTGTGAGTGGGTGGGTATGGGTGATGGACAGATCTATATAGATCTTTAAATAAACCTGATCAAAAGACATTGAATCCCTTAAAGAAATTTTTGACTCAATAATTTACCCCATCAAATTGTGTTCCTTTATGACGACGATTAAATTTGTACATACTAATTTAAAATTTAATTGCTGTCATTGTGAAAATATCACATAAAATCTACCTAGAAGCTAAAGTATAAAAAAATGCTAAGGTAATAGAACATATTGTGCTTTCATGTAAACACTAAGCATAAAGGTTATACTTTACATACATTCTTTAAAAAAATTGTAAAGAGTTCAGCGAAACCCGTTGTCTCGCCTGCGATCGATAATGTCAGCGGACAGTGTAATGCTGAGTTTAAAAGTTTTCGTGGTCTTAAAGATTAGCTTCTATCCAAGTTGCATAAGAATCAATCAAGGTTTACAAATTTATCATGATTAATCCCATACTATCAGTAAAAAACTGAAAAAGACGTACTTTCAAAATGTTGCTTCAGACATAATTTCTCAATTATGAAAAAGCTTAAGTCAAAGTTTCATAAAATTCTAAAAAAAAAAAAAAAAAAAATTTATTTTTCATAAATCTGCTCTGGATAATGTGACTTGATCATTAAAAATATTTCTGTCAAATTAATGTACATTTTCATCAAAGTTTGACAAAGTTATTGAAAACTTTAATCTTAGACAGCATCTTAATGTTAACTGTAAAACAAATTAAGTAAAATACAGAAAAGAAAAAAGAAAAAAAAAATACTTTCAACGTGTTGCTTATAAATAAGCTTCGGTCCAAATTTCATAAAATTCGATTAAAGTTTACCAAATTTATTGATGACTAAAATGTTGTCAATATAACTTAATTATAAACAACTGTCATACAAGTGAGAGGTTAAGCAAGCTATATCACTAGGTTTAACCCACCAGTTTCTTGGGAGTTCGGTATTTTTGTTGAACTTTTTTTGTCACTGGCGTGATAATTTCAACTTTTCAACTTTCAACTTCCCATTTTTCAGCAGTAACATACCCTCTGGTTCAATGTATGCCGTTTACATATCTCAATTAATACGCTATGCTCGTTTAAGTTCACGCTAAACAGACTTCATTAACAGGGTGTGCTCCTTACACAAAAACTGCCCTAACTGAGTCACGAGGATGAATGACTGCATTCGACACTAAAATCATCTTACGGTCACAACCGAATTGGTTAAGCGATACGACGTGTTTGTTTATTTACTAAACGGCAAAATGTTATCGCGATCTTATAGTTTAAGAAATCAGAGTGTTCGTGTGGTCTTCTGTAGGTTTGTCAATTTTGACAATTTGACTTAGTATGAATTTAAATGACGGGTTAGGCATGCATAGCCAAAGGCGCTTATCCTGAAGAAGCATCTGGTCTTGCTCTTTTTGGAGTTTATGCGATGTCCGCAGTTTTTGTCTTTACGTTCTTTTGAATCTTCTTAATGGATTTCTGAGATTTGAACATCGGTAAATTTCTGTTGCCTCAAATTATTGTCGAGTCATATGTTTTATGCATTTTTGATGTAGTTTTCTTTAGTAACTGTTTTACTTTAAATCATGGTCAGGGCCCTCGGTCATAAAACTTTACTCAGTACTCGGAGTAAAAGATTTGTGCTCGAAACACCAAATCCAATAATTTGATTGGTTGATTTCTGAGTCTGAGTACGATAATCGTGCTCGAAAGTTTTATGACCGCAAAGCCAGATGATAAGCCTGGAATCCTTTATCGTATTATTACACTCCCGTCTTTTGTTGGTTTTGTGTCTGCCATTATAATGTTTTATGGACTGTTGTCTGTCTTTTTATTTTGGTTATTATTCATGTTGGGTTCAGTTTTTCTATTTTAAATGAATGTCGATTGACCCTTGGTATCGTCTGCCTTTTTCCAACTTTATGTTATTTGGGTAAATCAAAGTAAAATTAATCTGATTGCTGCTAACTTACAAATATTATTAACCATTGGACTGAAATCATATAGTTTGAAAAGATAGATTCGAATTTGCATACTGAAAAATATGTCCTGGTAGGAATTTGTAGGACATACATCTTTGCATAAGCATAGAAAAATGAGCAATATAACATTATGTGTGTGCTTAGGCATTATAACAACATATAACTAATACAACAAAGAATTAAAAATAATAGCATTGACATGATGGTATTACTTTCAGGGTTTTAGATATTAGACATGAGCAGGGTTTAGCGCGAAACCGGTGAACCAAAACTGCACACTTTATCTGAATAGACCAAAGCTGTTCGGTCATGTATTATTTAACGCATTCACAACTACAATGAACCATGAACATACGGTTTTCTAATCCTTTCAAGAGCCAGATTTGTAAATGCTTCACAAATATGTCGTTGTTCCAGCTGACAAAACACCAACCAGTATTTTTTGTAAATGCAAAAATCATTATTTGGAATGTCTAACTGAAGAACGTAGAATTCACAGCAAAACTGGGGATCCCACATATACCCCATCATCATTCGGATGTTGAGATTGATTACAAATCACAAATCCGTCGATCTCTTCTTTGGTACACAAAGTAACATAAAAAGGGATGATGCAAATGGCCCATCTGTATAATTGATACTTAAACTTCACAGTAGATACACATTCTTAGTTTTGTGTTGAAAAATCTTACTTTGAGAAAGACCACGCTGTTTTAGACAACTAATACACCGAAAATTATTTCATCAAAATGATGGCATTTTTTTTTTATATAAACATATCATCAAATATACCAGACGTATGAATTGGTACGCCAAATGCGCGTTTCATTTCATATGAACATTTTTGTATGTGCCACATTCTGTATGTGCCTGTCCCAATTCAGGAGCCTGTAATTCAGTGGTTGTCGTTTGTTGCTGTATATCATATTCGTATTTCAGTCATTGTTTTTAAAAAAATATCAGGCCGTTAGTTTTCTCGTTTGATTAGTTTTACATTTGTCATTTCGGGACCTTTTATAGCTGACTATGCGGTATGGGTTTTACTCATTGTTGAAGGCCGTACGATGACCTATAGTTGTTAATTTCTGTGTCATTTGGTCTCTTGTGGAGAGTTGTCGCATTGGCAATCATACCACATCTTTTTATTTCTATATTTGAAAAGAAAAATATGAATAATGCTTAGTAGATTAATGACACACATGAATAAGAAGATTGTCATTTGACTACCTCATTATTCAAATATAATACTTAGATAACAGTTATCCGATTATTAGTACGTACTTCGGTACTTACATGATTTATAACATAATTTTCTTTGATTCCCCGTTGATGAATTAAGAAATAATTTGAAAAAAACTGGGATTCCAACTCCCAGTGGGAAAGTTGACCTTATATGAATTTGGCTATTTTATTTAGGTCCCCTTTGGCAATTGGTGTCCTTAAGTTTCTATGTATTTATACTTCCCTTGTTTCAAATGTTAATCTATGATGGTTCCGCATTTCTGATGAAGATAAAATCCGGAAAAACGCTTCGAACGCACAAAATTAATAAAGGATTATTTTTATTGTACAGGGTAAAACATAATATCAAAGTCGAGAACATATTTTACTGTGAGATAAGAATTTGAGACGGCCTTGTAAGTGTGAACATGGGTTTAATATGTCATTACTGGGCAGTCAATGAAAACAACACATCATAGTTAAATCGTACAAGAAAGTTTAATGGATGTATTTAAAAATGTTAATGCTTACACAATCTTCCAAAGGGAACGAAATAGGCACCTCTTGTCGACGTGTTCCTTTAGTCACATGAGACTGACTTCATAACAAGAACCTCTTAGGAAGAATGACAGAAATTAACATTATCCTTTAACTTCACTTTCCGCTTTATAGATGATGTCCTCTCACTAAATAATTCAAAGTTTGGTGACTATGTTGAACGCATCTATCCCATCGAAAATGACATAAAAGAAGCAACAGATACAGTTAAGTCTACCTCATATCTTGAATTACACCTAGAAATTGACGACGAGGGTCGGTTGAGAACAAAACTTTACGACAAAAGAGATGATTTCAGTTCCTCATTGTGAACTTTCAATTTCTATGTAGCAAAATTCAAGCAGCGCCTACATATGGAGATATATCTCCTAGTTGATATTCAAAGGCTTGCATTTCATATCATGATTTTCCTGAAAGAAGGTTGCTGCTCACAAGGAAGCTACTAAATCAAGAGTTCCAAGTGATGAATGTGAAATCATCTCTTCGAACATTTTAAGGACGTCATCACGAGTTGTTTGACTGTTACTGAATATCTGCTTCACAGATGACGACGGATATGTTCCAATCATCGTAACCACAATCCCACCTTCCATTTCCCCGAATTTGACCTTCCGAAGAAGACTTATCACCGTGTTTTTATTTACATGAGCAGCACGACGGGTGCCACATGTGGAGCAGGATCTGCTTTCCCTTCCGTAGCACCTGAGATCATCCCCCCCCCCCCCTCGTTTTGGTGGGGTTCGTCTTGCTCAGTCTTTTGTTTTCTATGTTGTGTTTTGTAAACTGCTGTTTGTCTTTTGGTCTTTTTCGTTTTTTGCCATGGCTTTGTCAATTTATTTTCGACTAATGAATTTGAATGTCCCTTTGGTATCGTTCGCATCTCTTGAAAGGTACGAAGATAATTTAAAAGTTTTACTAAAATATAATTAGTCGTTGAGAACATGTTACGGACAGGGAAGACTTTCTCTTGTCAAAGAAGAAACATGTTTTTTTTTAATCATCGCCTTACATATCTCAACAAAGGTGATTTTTTGTTTTTCTTCGACTGCTGATTTTGAATGTCCCTTGCATCTCTTTTTTATTGAAGGCGATTTGTGCTTTCACATTCATATACGAAGTTCACTTATGTACATAGAGCAAACTCTGCTCTGGAAGAGTTATGAAGAAGAACGACTGAAAATGTACACCTTAAAGTCTTCATGATCACCTTCTCGAATTGGTTGGCAGATAGAATGTTTATGTTTCAACTTACGAGTCATGTTGTCGCGGTCTAAGATCTTCATGAAAATAGTAATATTATTTGTATATTTACCGATTATTTCCTATTCATAATCGTGACATTTTGACTGAGCCTATATTTGCACCCAGAGCAGCAGACGCATACATTGTCGACACTTCCTATCTGGCCTCGGTTCGTTTTTAATTTTTTGTTGTTGGTTTAAATTTTTAATGTAATTGATTTACAAGATTGGAACCTCATTGCGACAGCTGTCTCCTATGTATTTGTGACACCACAAATTATAGTAGAGGATTCATTATTATTCACTCTTTAATTTGTAATTTTATATTATTTAAAAGACTCATTACATTGATTTGAAAGATGTAGAATAAATATTTTATTTGTCTACTTTCGAATGAGCACCGATATTGTAATTGGTATTTAAGCAAGCTTAACAAAAACATAGTTTTCAGCTTGAAGTGATGAGAATCTTTTTCAATATTTAAAAGATATTTACATTTGATAAAATTATCAATCTTCAGGTGCTCTCTCTCTCTCTCTCTCTCTCTCTCTCTCTCTCTCGTCTGATACTCAATGATAAATTTTACAGAAAATCCATTCATACTTCAGGTGCTCTCTCTCTCTCTCTCGTCTGATACTCAATGATAAATTTTACAGAAAATCCATTCATAAAAGATTTTTTTTAAAATGATGAAATGTTTAAAAATAGTTTTATCATTTGACAAGTTAAATTTCTTTCTGGATGAATATTTTAATATACTTTGAGTTCAACACATACCAAATATATGATTTAGACTGGTTTCTCGTCACACCATCGTAAATCGACCCCTTTATGAAAACAATTGAATGCCCATAAATTCTAAGTGAAATGAGCTGCAAATGTTACTGACACGAGGCCACTAAACACAATCATGTCTGTATTTGAAATTTTTACCGTCCATGAAAAGTATTAAATCTCTATTGACATAGCTTATTTTATCTTACGTTTTAAATTTGTAAAAGTATAGTTTTATTTAAATTTTTTTCCATTATTACAATCCTGTCGTTCTAGTTCATCTTCTTAAGAACTAACGAGTTATACCATTACATAGTATTGCCAGGAAAACGTTGTTGATTGCGCAACGTGATCAATAAAATAATTTTTATATAAATGAAAAAACTGTATCATACTTTATCAAATATTTCAACAGTAATTAGTTTAATAAAGAAAATGTCGGTTCCATGTTCCTGAATAAAATAGTTTAATGATCTAATTCTGCGATCGTTAACAACGTTATAGCAACGGTTTTATTATATTATTTGGACACCCAAAGAATTGAATATGTTCATTAATCATTTAGCTCTGCATATGAAGGGGCTAATGCAGTAACAATACCAACTGTGCATTCACTGGTCACGTCGGACTTCGAATCTGATTCAAAGGACACAATTTCAGTCAAATCCGTTAAACTAGTTTAATAAGAAATAGAAAAACGGACTATTGTGTTGAAGTTAGCTTAGTATAGCACTGTCTGTTAGAAGGTGATACGATAGAAAGGGGCAATTAAAAACAATATGTTTTGAAAAAACATGACACAACATGGCCAAAATAAAAATTACGAATACATGAATAACATCGTTTTAAACACTACACAGAACACTGTAGATTGAGCAACTCTTATCCCACAAAATTTGGTTGTTCGACAGGGTAAGCAACTTCAACTCTGCATGTATTTCCCGCAATGCAAATTCACACTCAATCAAAATGTCCTAATCGGGGAAAAGAACACAATCGGGACAGATTAGACAATTATACTGGTATCTAAACGGTAACTATAGTAAAATGCACCCAAAAATAAAGATGGTTTAAAAATCACATTTAAAAATGTTAAAAACATAGTAGAATGGCTCTTTTTAAACATTTGAGTAGCACAGTTGCTCTGTGTAAAACGAGATAATTTACGAATAACAGAGAGTCGAAATTACTAAAGGCATTATCAAACTTATAAGTTAATATAGAGCTGCGCCATGAGCGCATGATACGCCCGTCGCTTTTTCAAAGAATAAAGTTCCATAAATCCTCAATGTCATATCAGAAATTTATAAAAAAAAACTAAAGGGAGGTTATTTTAATAGATATAAAACAGTCACCAAAGTTTCATGAAAACTGCTCAAAGCACTTTTGAGTTATTGTCCGATAACTGGAATAACTGAATAAAATCCCATAACTCGGTAACGTAAAATCTAAAATTTATAGAAATTTAAAGGGAGCTTACGTCAATAGATAAAAACAATTCACCAAAGTTTTACGAAAACTGCTCAAAGTATTTTTGAGTTATTTTCCGAAAACTGGACAATAATCTTTTTTTAATAAATAAAAAAAACCATAACTCGGAAATGTTAAATCTAAAATTTATAAAAATCAAAAGGGAGTTCACGTCAATAGATATAAACAATTGACCAAAGTTTCATGCAAATTGGTGAAAGCGTTTTTGAGTTATTGTCTGACATGTTGACGGACAGGCGGACAACGGTATACCATAATACGTTCCGTAAACGGGCGTATAAAAACGAGCTAACAATACCGTGGCAAAAAACGAAAAAAAAAAAAAAAAAACGACAAAAAAGACATACAACAGTACGCAAAACACTACATAGAAAACGAAAGACTGAGCTCGATTACTTAACTCAACATTGTCCATCGGTCCATTCAAATATTAATATTATAGATTCAAAGAGATTCATTCAAAGATTGTTAAATGAAAATTGAAATGGTCGACATGTGCATCAGTTGCAAAAACGATTATTCTGCGATTTTGTTGTGTGAAAAGTTAGACTTCGTTATTCTTGTAAATCCGTGGTTTTTTAAACCCCTAAATATTCTAATGGTCTTCTTTGGTACCTCAACCGCTGTATGTTTAACTTGACAAATGAGTTATTGACCTCCGAGGAAGTTGCACTGAATAATTACACAGAATAACATAATCAATCCAAATTAAGAAAAAAACGAAAATTAAATCTGTTTTCTTTTCTAAGATATACATAAATTAATTTCAATACCCTCTCTCTCAATATCAGTTTCTTTGTCTTAATTTTGTGTCAGGCCGTTACTGCCCTAGTTGAAGCTCTTCAAATTTTTTTCTATTAAAATCGACCGGTTTAGTACTAAAGTCAAACTTTCCTTTTTCACTTCAAATAACCAACGTTTTCTTCGATAACAACTTTCATCAAATATTTTTGGATAAGACGAGAAATTCACATTTTCAATGAATGCATCATTTAGATACCTCACAAAATTATTTTTGATTGTTTTTAGTAAGTTTATTGTACTTGTAGTCTACAAATGATTTGATTTCTAACATGTTATGTACTACTAAGTCGTGTTTCTTTGTTTTACATTTTTTCCATTGTCGTTGAACATTTTTTCTTACACTCGAGTTCCATGGTAGAAGACTATCACTGTCACCAAGTCTAATAGTTGCACGAAAATCTTCCAATTCAGTCATTAATATCGCCTTAGATGTACGTATGCGACATGAACAAGGCAGTAAAACTTCTATTTTCTTTCTTTCAAAGTCTTTTGCAGAATATAGGTCTGCCTGAATGATCATTTTTATTCTACGTTTACCCGAATGACGTCTTTGACTAATTATCCTGACTTTCAGTGCTGTAACGAATAAAAACAATTTATATAATATCAAAAAACTGTGTCATGAAAATGTCATATTAATGTTTGTAAGTACAATTATCAACACACATAACCTGATTTCAATGGAATAAGTTATACACAGTTTTGATTTAGATCAAAAACCGACATGGTTAGAAAATACAAATAATTACACCATTACTAACAGAATTCTATATTAATATTCTTGTAATGGTTAGAAAACATAAAATAACAAGATTGCAAACTTAATAACAATTTTATATTCTATTTTTAGAAATTTACCTTCGACGTCACTTTTTGTGGCGTTAATACATTCGTGTGACGCACAGTTCACAATTCTATTGTGTTGTACTGGTTAATTAAAGGGAGGTGTCCGTTGTTATTCTGTGGTTTACATGTTGTAATGTACTATTATATTATTCATTTATGTATTTCTCTGTCCTGAGTGTTCGTGCGTTTATTTGTGCTGTATTCCTGTCACGTTATGTAGTCATTTTAGCGGTATTTTTAACATTGCCATATAAGAGGGAGGTTTGGCTAACCATAAAACACGGTTCAACCCACCATTTTTTCTTAAAATGTCCTGTACCAAGTCAGGAATATGGCAGTTGTTATCAAATAGTCCGTTTCTATGTATGGTGGCGTTTGTTTTTGTATCAGTTCAGTGTCTCTGTTGTTCCGTTGTTTTCCTCTTATAGTTGATGTGTTTCCCTCGGTTTTGTGACCCGGATTTGTTTTCGCTTAATCGATTTATGACTATTGAACAGCGGTATACTACTGTTGCCTATATTTATTGAGTATTTGACATAAATTGTCTTACAATACTCTAGTATTTTACATAGTTTATGCATTTTTCATTGACGAAACTGAAAAATAAAATACAGCCTGATAGATACTTTCTTTTAAAATTTACAAATTTTGCATATCCCTGCCAATATCGATGTTAACAAGTTAAACAATAAAAATGCATTTTTGTATAACATGATTTGAAATAACTGAACACATGTCATTTCGTTGCGAGAAAAGGGAATAGCTTTGATAAAGTAAGAAATAAAGAGAATACTTCTATTATACTTTATAAATTGTTTTCCAAAATTATAATAATACCTTTAAGGTTATTCATTGCATATTACATTAAATTCTAATATAATTTACAGTTCTCATGATTCAATCCGCTCTATGACGTTAAGCAACCAACAATCATCAGCCATCAATCCGCTCTAAACTTTATATTTTTGTGAGATAATAAAAAGGAGAAACCTGATGGTTCGTGAAAACTTACACCATGCACAACAGTCAATGCAAGCAATTTATAAGCATCATGAATATAATCAAGTTAACATTGACAATTTTTTTTATGGACATTTAAAGACTAGTACCTTGTCGTTTGCACACATCAAAGTCATTTGATTTTAAAGCTTTGACGAAAAATCGTTTTGAAACTATACAAATTCGACACACTCCCGAAGTCGAAGGCTTTATATTTCTTGGTCGTCTGTTTTGGAATTCATTTGAAGGTTCTTTGCCGCACCTTCAAAGAAAAAATACAATTAGAGATTTGTAAAACAACATCGAATTCTAATACAATATCATTTAGACATAAATAATTACAGAATTTATCAATTGTTAATCAAACTATTTAGTTCAACAACTAGGAAATTTGTATCGAACACAAATATGAGTAATGGCCATGTTGCTTAGAAAAGTCATTTTCGGGTTTACAGACTTTTCACACCAGTCAAACGAGCCTTTATCACATAGCTAAACATATTTACGTACTTTACTCGATGTTAACGTTAGTTCAGCATTTAAGTGCAAACAGTTTGTACATATTTGACTTGCACACTTATAAAGGTTTTATAGTTATCTCGCAGAAGTTGTCTTAAATGAAACAGTTGCTTCAAGCATAACATTCGTTGGATTTGAAAAAAAAACTAGGTCGGAGATTTTGTTGTTTTTGTCTTATTTTTGTATTGTCTTTTGTATATTTTTTTCTCCAGCTATCACCTTAAGCATTGTATGTTAAATATTATGTTTCCTTCTATGTACCTTTGTTAAATGGTTTTATAGAATAAAGTATCTATGTATCTATCAAAAGGATCTATGAAATATGTAACTATAATACTGCGCCCAAAATAGAAGAGGATACCAGGAGACGACATATAACCAATAAGTATTTTGTACACTTATATTTGTACATTAAAATGGATGATTGTATTATAAAATTCTGTATGCTACGAAATAGATCATTCTATATGGAGATACGAAAATAAATCTTCAACATTTTTTCTCTGAAACACTTAAATATTAAAATTCTAGACGAAATTCTTAATCCAATATTATAAAATGTCTGAGCTTAAACTGCAAGACAAAGATTGATAGGTTCACACCGAAGTTTTGCATATAAGCTAATACTGGTTATTAATTACAATAACAATTTGTCTACTTCAGAGGGCAAAAAGACCAGCAAACGCAGGTGACACGAACAAAACATCAACTAGATAGATAACATCAAAAGTTGCTCCGAAACGCACTTGTTTTTCACAGATGTTCATTTAAAGTTGAATAACCTCTGACACCTATTTCAGACGTAATGATTTTGAATGTGTAACATGCTATATATATTTTTACTATATTTTAGTATGAAACACATTCCATCACTGTCCTCTAAGCTTAACAACTGAAAATTTTGAATAATAATAATGCAATTCCCTAAAGTTCTTTTGTATCTTGACCTGTCTTCTTACTCGTTTATTTTTACATTGAAACATTGGTGAGTCACTGTTGCCTTCATTTATTTAGTTATCATTATTTCATTGTTTGACAAATTAATGAGCTGTATTTTAATGGTGACTTTCTAATTGAAAAAACAGTATACTCTTTATACAAAGATATTAAAACATTGTTTGACCACATCTGTTAGAGTAGGCATTGTTTTAAATTTGTGTGAATTATAGTTTTTTCATGCTATATACGTGTATAATGAATATTAAAATACCTTCTTTTCTCCATTCTGGAGTAAATTTTATTTGTACAGCAGAGATGTGTTGCCTTTGAAAAGTTCCTACTCCACAGCATTTTTTCCATTCAGTTTACCATCTTTCTCAAATACGCCTTGACAGCATATATCGCTGTCTTTGTTATATTCAAATGATCCACACATCTTCTTGTCATTTGAAATCACTTTTCCAAGGGAACAGTAGTGAGTGTTTCTAGAATAAGACTGTGTCATGTCCATACTACCAGATGAACAGCAGCTATCATGGGTTTCTTTCGATTTATTGACAACTTTTATTTTGTTTTCGAAATCACAGCATACCTTTGCTTTACTGTTGTAACTCGTGGTCCCACAGCACTTGTCATCAGTGTATTTAGCTATGATACTATCGCCTTAGAAATATAAGGAAATGCACATTGTCACAGTTAAATTAATATAAATTAATGAGTTGATGGAATTATATTATTCTATCTAGAAGACCTGTAAATATACAACAGCACTCCGAACGTTAATGTGAAAATGAATAAAACAACATACATGTAAACATATTTCTTCAACATTAAATCAATCATAAACCGAATAAAGAAATAAAAACCGTAAAGTAAATGAATAAACACTTAACAAGTATGTTGCGTCCGAACCGCTTTTTGGATTTACCTTTATCAGGATCGCTCAAATCCAAATATTTGAAAGCCAAGGATGTATAAATACTTGAAAATGCGAGGAACTGCGTGACCAAAATATAATACATTCTGGATATATTTAAGAAAAATAATTTCTTGTGATAATAATGGGATTGATTGGTTTAGTCTTGACTTGATACGAACCTTTCAAAACTATTAGCAACTAGATAATTATAGTACTTACTCGATGAGCAGCATGTATGTGTGGTAATATTAAACGATCTTGTTCCACAGCATCCTTGAGCTTCTGAATCATACAATGTAGCACCACAGCACTGCTCTGAAAGCTTTTGGAATTTTAGAGGCCCATTATCACAACATCTTTCTGTCTTTATATTATAAGACCCTTAGTAATAATAAAAAAAATGATATGTTGTTTTCACTGACATAAACATTGCTTTCATTTTTTGTCTATTTGAGTGCTCCTGATGAATGCAAATCCAGAAAAAGCGCTTTGGACGCATCAAATCTATAAAATGTTATTTTTATTTATTACTATTTGTCAAAAATCACCATTTAGTTCTGTATTCATTGTTTCATGTTGTCTTAAAATTTGAAGTATCAGAAATGAAGATCAAGAATGAATACATTGAAACACAAAGATATGAAGTTGATATACACAAGTTAACAATTGTATCAAATAACAGAAAATGTGTCATTTCCTAAAGTTTGGTTGACCGTTTCCAGAAAAAATAATTAGATACCTAAGGTTACGGTCTTGATGATATTCAGAAGGCAATTTACATTCTATCTTTCAGTCGGGCATACCTGATGACGAGACTTCATAAAGCAAGTATCTTTAACAAATTTGATATCATATGTTTACATTAAATGTACCTTTTTGACAACAGGATGTTGTCACTGGAATCAAGTTAGTTGGACTGCAACATTTCTGCAGAGCCTTATGGAAAACCACAACCCCACAACAATCATAGTCAGTATCTTTATCGCTGACGTTATTATACAGTTTCTTCATGCAACATTTATTAATACGGGTGTCGTATAGCTGGTCTCCACAAAGTTTTCGATGTAATGGTAGGACTTTTCTATTCTTAAAACAGTAATGCGACCGTTTGTTGTAGTACTCAGTTTGACAACATTTCATATGTGGTTTCTTCTTATGGATTGCAACATCTCCGTGTAAATCTTTACAACATCGTTTATTACTGCTCATTTTAATTTGCCCGCAGCACCGACTTCGTTCACCTTCAACCGTTAATAAAAGCGAAGTCAAAAATCATTATTAAAAAGATTTAGAAACCTTACATTAAAAACAACACAGATAAGACCACGAAAAACAAAAAGAAAACTTAGCAATTCTTTGCATCTAAAATGAGGGAATACGAAAAGGGATCCTATTGGCATCTGTAATGTAATGTAGGTTTTGCTATACGTAACATTTTAAGTGATATGTTCAACCTTGTCATTATCAACCCTTTGTTTAATAGCTTTCGTGTAAGAAGCAATACTCTATCAAGTTAATATGATGACCGGTAGTTGTTTACACAATTTTCCGTTGGTTTTGTTGTATAGTTGTCTTATTGTCAATCATATCACGTTTCTTAAATTTTATCTGGGGGAATTCGAACGTTTTCCTGAATTGTCTAGTTTGAGTTTAAATTGGAGAAGGTATAATTCCGATTTATCATCAAGCCTAGAAAGCATATAATAATTCCAAACAATAAACTGGAGATATATACTTTAAAAATTTAAAAGATAAAAGAATAAAACATGGGAATTCTACAAACTGGACAAGATATGGGAAACCAGTTATAAATGCATATTATCATATTTTTAAGAATACATACCAAGTTTCTTATCATGCAATTTGCCGTTGCAACACAGCTTTGTCCCATCTTTAGGATCATACAGCAAACTACCACAGCATTTTGTCTCTCCCCCATTTTCTGTTATCTTAAATACCACTGACTTCTCACAGCACAGCTGAGTGCCAATTATATATGTCTGGTCTATTTAAAAATCATACCTTCATGATTATCATTTTGGTAAAAATGTTTTGTTTTATATTGTGTAAAATTTCAATTTCCTTATACGAAAATCGTTAATTCAAGACAGAGTGAAAAGGAATGTCCAGAAATCGTATAATTCAAGACAATACATTGCCAACATGTAAGCACTGACAACACTTTATCTCAAAGAAAAGCAAGACATTTAGACTAAAGTAAAGACAAAATGAGCTGCCTGTCATAACATATGACTTATCAACATTACTTATGTATTGTATGTCCTGTTGTTAAATCCAGTTTAAGATCAATTGTGGAAGATGGATTTATTGATGTTTGCATAATGTCCATGTAAATATTCTATGTATATTTAGAATTGTGAACCCTGTGGTAAATTTCATCCAAAATTGGTAAAGGATAGAACACAAATGGATAGCAACTTTTAAATGCCATTTCAAAATAAGGAAAAGTTTATTTAGGGAGATCGATGAATTTTAGTTATTCGTATAAACCTTCGATGAGCATTGGCATATATAAAAGTAGTTTAGAATTTTTCAATATGGAGTTCAAATTTTCTACGCTGTCTCACCCGCTTCCTTTTAAATTTTGTTTTGATGATAAGGTTAAGTAAATGAGAAGTACTAACATGGCACAGACTGGTGTTGGATAATCGTGAAAAATCTATGATTACTTTTCAGAAGGCAAATGTTATGAAGATAAATTGATTAATGAATAGCATTTTTTTACAGTTGAAATGTATGCATACACATTTATTCGTTCATAGTGTGTTAATTTACGTTTTTTGATTGAGTTAAGCCTCCAATTGATATTTTATCGTGTGTTTTTCTATGTTGTGATGTTATACTATTGTTTCAGAAAAAGGGAGAAGTTTTGGTACCATTAAAACGTTTAATCCAGCTGCAAATGTTTGCACCTGTCCTAAGTCAGGAATCTGATGTACAGTAGTTGTCGTTTGTTTATGTAATTTATACGTGTTTCTCGTTTCTCGTTTTTTATATAGACTAGACCGTTGGTTTTCCCGTTTGAATGGTTTTACACTAGTATTTTTTGGGGCCCTTTATAGCTTGTTGTTCGGTGTGAGCCAAGGCTCCGTGTTGAAGGCCGTACATTGACCTATAATGGTTTACTTTTATAAATTGTTATTTGGATGGAGAGTTGTCTCATTGGCACTCACACCACATCTTCCTATATCTATATACTAAATGTGCCCTAATATTTGAAAATTGAACATTTATAGGTATAGCTAAATTTTTAGTCATGTATTTTATCTACAACATAATCAGGTTATATTTGAATAGCGATTATTAAGGTGTATCTTTGCCTTAGTAACAATATGTACTGTATAAAAATGATTATAACATTGAATAAGCTAAAGCTATCTTATTGTATTTGACTTATGAATTTGATATCCCTTTGGTATTTTTCCCCTCTAGTTTATTATGTAGCCTTATTTTTTAGCAGATAAGCCGCAGAAAATGGCAAACAAATATTAACAAAAATTTGAACTCCAAACAAAGTAAATTCAAAAAGGGTTAGTCCATTAAAACTGACAAAATCAATCGTTTGGTTTTATCAACCAATGGAATGAATGGAAAACAACTGTCATATTTCTGACTTATCTAATGCAAAAATGTATTTTTTGACTTTTTAATTAATTAAAGCATTGATTTTGATATATTTTTTTCTAAGCTGATTTCTTTTTCTCTCATAGATAGATTAACATCAAAACGAAGCAACAACAAGCTACTTATTATATTATTTTCTGGGATTTTCTTTTATGAAGATAAACGTACTAAAGCAGCAGGCTTGTTCTTGACCATCACCAGTGTATCTTGGTTCAACTCCATGAAGACAACATATGGCGGTCTTTTTTTGGTATTTTTGGATGGAATGTCCGATACAGGTAGATTCATTAGATGAGTCTTGACCAGCAAACACAGCTGCATTATAAAGGATAATTTCATCTTTTCTAATTTGAATGCATATCTTATATTTTTGGTTGTTTGTATGATTTACAATGTATTCTAATATGACGTTCTTCTCACGCTTTGAGTACAAACCCCGTGGTAAAATACGAAAATAGTGTATGTCAGATGATCGGCAACGTCATGATTGGTTAAGACTGTTCCAATCAAACTCCAACGTCGTAAGCTTTTTAAAATATATGATCATAATTTCCGTTATTTCCATTTTTAAGGTCCGTTTGAGACAAAAGTTCGGGAAGCAAACATCTAATATAATATGATAACTTCGAAGCTCAGCGCTTATGACCCAGGTCCAACTTGAGCTTTAAGACAATAACTTAATTATGAACTGGAATTTTGATATAGAATGAATCAGTTCAATCATGCTAGTATCGAAGTACTGAACACTATCCGTCCGTCCGTCAGAAATACATCAATACATCAATACTCAGAGACTGTTTGACATAAAGCTTTCATACTTGATATAAATTATTTGTCGTCATATTCTCTTCACCGTGTTTTACTTGCAGTTTAATTTTGACAATTTTATGTGAATTATGGAACTTTGACTCCTTTTTTAGTATTGTAACAATGACATCTTATGAACGCAACTCTTCTGAGTCCGTTTTACAGAAGCTCTAGTAGGATTGTTTGTCACCATGTATAGTTGACCATTTAAAGGGAGTTATGGGACTTGGAATATATCATATTAGTATTATAGCATTGAGGTCTTGTGCAAAGGTACCAGAAATAAAACCTGACAAATTCAAACCCTCGACTATATTAACTAACGGAACGAATGGACAACAACTGTCATATTCCTGACTTAATACTGGCATTTTTCGAAGAAAATGATGGGTTTAACCTGGGTTTATAGATATTTAAACCTCCAATTAGAACAGTAGTTGTTGTTTATAGTTCCGTCATATTGACAAAATTGAGCAACTCAAACAGACATAATTGGTTAAAATGACAAATATAGGGACCCAGCAGCCAAAACTGTCACATACATTCAACTTAATCTGAGCTAAAACTATGTAAACATACATCACAGAACGTAAGCCCTCTGTCTGTTTTATAGACAGCTCTTATACTTGGTTGGGTTGTTTGTTTGTCATGTGTAGCTGACCATACTGTACTGCCAATTTGGTCCGACTATTACAAAGGAATTTATGGCTTATATTTTTATTTTTTTTATTTTTGTAACAATAACGTTATGACAGCAACCGCTCATATGTGGTTATTTGTTTGCCATCATGTGTTGTTGACCACATTATACGTCATTTCGATCTGAAAATTTTTGCGGGAGTTATAGGAATTAGACAATTTTGTTTAATATTTTGACAATGACACCTTGTAAGCGCAACTCTTCTGAGACCATTCGACAGAAAGCTCTTATACTTGGTACAATTGTTTGCCACTATATGTAGTTGACCATATCATACGTCATTTTGATTGGAATATTTTTACTGAAGTAAATTGACATTGACTATTTTCTGGAATATTGTGACAATAACGCATTTTGAACGCAACATCTCTGATACTTTTTGTCAAAAAGCTCTTATACTTAGTACAATTGTTTGTCATCATGTTAAGTTGACCATATAGTACCGCCATCTTTGATTGGTCATATTTACGTGAGTACTGGGACCTTGACCATTTGTGGGAGTACTGTAACAACAGCACCAGATGAACGTTACTTCTCTGTGACAAAAACCTCATACACTTTGTAGGATTGGTTGCCATCATGTGTTGTTGGTCATCTTTACCGTCACTTCGATCTCATCGTCTTCAGAGAGTTATGGAGCATTGACTATTGTTTTTAGGTTTTGTAATATTGTAACCTTATAAATGCAGCTCCTTTGAGAACATTTGACAGAAATCTCTAAAACTTAGTAGGATTATTTGCCATAATGTGTTTAATTGCCCATATTATACCGTCATTTTGATGCGACAATTTTTGTGCTTAAAAGACAGGCGAAATATGTCAAAGGGACATTCAAATTCATATGTCGAAAATAAACTGACAACGCCATGGGTAAAAAAGAATATCCCAAGTCTTATTCTGTAGGTCACATTCGAGGAAAACGGGACGGGATTGTAGTTACAATTGGAACATATCCGTCGTCATCTGTGAAACAGATATTCCAAACGGTCAACCTCATATAGCCTTGTGTCATTCTAATAATGGAGACCACCGAAAGTAGAAGATCTTCATCATATCTTGATCTTTTCATCGATATTGACACAGATGATGATTTATACGTGATGATTTCAACTTTCAAATTGTCAACGTCCCATTTCTGAGCAGTAACATGCCATCTACTCCATCGTATGGCGATTACATATCTCATTTAATATGTTATCCTCGTGTGTGTCCACACTATGCGGCCTTCTTTTACAGGGATGTGCTCCAAACACGAAAACTGCTCTAACAGAGTTACGATGAAAAACGGCTGTAATCGACACTACATAAGTTTAACGTTCACCATCATGAATAAGTTGAACGATACGGTGTTTGTGTATCAATTCACTATGGGAATGTTTTAGCGGTCTGAGACCTTTATATACCAGAATAGTCGTCTGATCTGTAAAATTTACCAATCATGTCCTATTCCCGATTGTGACATTTTTAATGTGTGTGAAGTCGCATAGCGGGTGCTACCTGCATAGCAGAAGAATCTTACCCTGTCGTTCGTTGTTCATACAAATATGTGTGCATATGGGTTTTTAGGGTAATCAGTAATGTTCAATGTTGTGTTTTTGGACTGACTGTATAAGGTGTTTATTGTTCTACATATTTTTAGCTGACTGTATAAGGTGTTTATTGTTCTTCATATTTTTAGCGTTCGACTATCCATGTAAAGAAATCATGTCGGTATTTTTTCCTTATCAATCATCATCAAAGTTAAATTGCAGTTTTTCAAGAAGGCTGTACATATACAGTTTACAAATTTTGAATCAGCTGAGTGTGATGGAAGTGTACAAAGAAAAAGCGCGTTAATAATAGGTTTAAATATAATGTACTTCAATAATGTAGCATTTCATATCAATGATAAAATAAAATCTAGCAATCAAAAAATAAACTTGAGACTTTCTACTAAAAAATAAATATAATTCTTGAAAATAAAAATGATAAGATGTGGTATGATTGCTAATGAGACAACTATCCACCAAAATTAAAATGAAGTGGTTGTAAGCAATTATAGGCAACCGTATGTTGTTTTTAATAGAAAAAAACAAATGATATTGGGTATCCATCCATGACACAAAATCCGTACATGTACAGTAAAACAACTAACAAACAGCGCTTTTATTGCTGTTCTCCATCTCAAAGTAACAGTGAGGCCTACAAGACGGAGCAACAAAAAAAAATCCCAAACTCTCACATCACTGCAAGTTTAAGACGGCCCCTTGTGTTGTTTAGATATTTTTTTCAAATGTGTCATGCAGTTTATACAGGTATTTGAAGGCGGTATACCGAATTCAATTCAAATATATTAATTAAAGCTAATGACTACTTGGAAATTTCTGAATATTCCTACAAAATCATATTAGGAAGAAATGATTACAGTCAAAACGGAAATGATGAACCAACCAATTCAACGAACACAAATCATATGCTCATACTATTTATCAAAACGGCAAGCAATAACATATAATTTTAAACCAAATTTTGAGAAAAAAAAAAAAAATTGCATAATTACGACACTTTTTACGTGAATTTTATACATTTAAAAATTTGTTTTACAACCTTTTAATTCAATAATGTAGGTATTTTTTTAACAAAAATGTGCCTCTTCGTCAGGAACGCTTATAACTCAATGATATGTAGAAACGAAGAAACGTTAGGCGCTATATGACTCAAGAGGGTATACAAAGCATAGCCAAATTCATCTAAGGTCAACTTTTGCCTGAGGAAAATAATTCATTAAATTTTAGTTTACAGATTTGTAATCATACTGATTATTTATTTTTTTAAATTTGACGAAGTTAAACAATGTTCTTATTAGCTTTTAAATTGATCTTTTTTGAAAATACAATAATCCCCTCCATAAACAAAACTTATTTTGGAATATGTCATTAATAATCAGGAATATAGCTACACTTCAGGAGTTCTGGGTCAATTTCCACACAAAAATTGATTAAAGAAATTCTTTCAGAAATTAATCTGAAGTTTTAAAATTCCTTCAGGATGTTTAGAAAGAATAACTGGCAAATGTGCCGTAACCGATGCCTAGCTCAATTGCTATTAATCTTCATGTTTTCTTTTTTTTTCGTCTATGAAATTTGTATATTACTTTTTTGAGAGCTTGTGATCTTTTTAAAAATTTTGACAACATATAAATAGAAACAGGTGAAACTTTGCTATTAATATATATAAATATACACATCATAGGCATTTAAACGACATAAAATGCCAATCATATCTGGTCATGAATTACACATACCTTTAAAACCACAGAATATAATAGAGCAACTGATGATACTTATTGACAACATCCTGCCATCTGCATGGGAATGACCACATGTAATAAAACTCGTTTTTTCTGTATCTATATATATATATTGTGACGTCAATGAAAGGAAAACCCCATAATATATTTATAAATATGAATGCCCTTTTTTGAAATATAAGTTCTAAAACAGTCAATTAAAATCAAATCATTAATTACGTAAAAATTAACAGGAATTTAACTTCATTCCGTGGCTTTCATGTGAAAACTACCTGACTTATGTAATGGGAACACTTTGTTAGTGTTCAAAGTTAAATATCAAGGAAATACCAAATATACTAGGCTAATAACCTGGTATGTCAGCATTATGCATATATAATATTCCTAAAGACAGGCAAAAGTGGGGAATGGAAGCTATCAGAGTCGCTATCGGAATCGCTTGCACTCTTAATAAAGCAAAGTCATATACACTTACAGTGTAGTGCATGCACCACCCGTCGAACGCTTCCAAAGTTACATCCAGAAGTAAATGTCATAACCAGCAATATGTCTCCTATAACGCCATATTATATAAATTAAATTAGATAGCATTTGGGATACACACCGTCACGACAAGTGAATATCAATACCTCCATAATTGAGGAAAATACAAGTCAATACATTTTAAATACCATTTAAATATTTTGAACCATGAGATAGGTCAATTCGCTGAATATACCGAAATAGAAAGTCTATTTTAAGTGTGATTGTACTCCTTCGCTGTGCACTCCTTGTTTGGATTTTTTGTACGAATTATCGTGTGGGATATGAATTGGCTTTATTCCAGCCCACATACAGCATTCGTTGTAATCATTCCAACTTCATTCGCAATAACAAAACCTATATTCTGTGAAATGATACGCGATTCTTTACAACATATTTCAGTTTATAGGTCATTTAAATTATTTCTAAAAATATATTTCACTATTGAGTTATCACAGTTTACATCATACCAAATAAATATCAACACTTTCGAGCACGCAATGAATATATATATATATAAACTGTTACAAATGGATATCATTTAAAAAAATCCTAAAATAATGAATTATGATTTCACATAATAAAGATTCAGTCCACTATGTAATTCGTAAATGACGAAGCACTGCAAATTGACGTATTATGATCCCCGGGACTGGTATACAAAATGTGAGTCTTGAATGAAATAAACCCTTCCCTGAATCGTTTCACACAGCTGCATTTAAATGACATGTTAAACTTGTGTCAAACCTTTAACGGTGTTTATTACTATACTACAAAAGAGAGGCGACAACAGATTAACTGCAAAAACAACAATTATGGCTATTTACTACAAAGACAACAATTATTACAACAGATGGATGTTAGAATGGCGATAGATATTTTTGGGGTGTGATTTTTATCGTTCAAATGTGAGATTTGATACAACAATCAGTAAATTTTCTTAGGGAGCTACCATTTGATTTTTATGGGGGGCTAGGATGAAATTTGAAAAAAAAGGTAGGACAGGAGTTTTGAGTAAAAAAAAAGGCAGGATGAGCAACTTGGCAGAAAAAAAGGCAGGATGACAATTTATGAAAAAAAAAGACCAGATAAACTAATAAAAAATGGCAGGACCGAAAAGAGTGACAAAATAAAAAGGCAGGACAGAGATTACAACTAAAAAAAAAATGCAGGACAAAATTTTTCATCCTAGCCCCCCTAAAAATCAAATGGTAGCTCCCTTACACTATAAATACTGCTATTCCCAATGCTCAATTGAAGAATCGACTACATCTCCTCACTTAACAGTGCATTTTCTACAAAATTGTAATTAAAATTTCTTGTTAAGAGGTCATGAAAATTCTTTGTGAGGATGCACACTTATTCCAAAAAAATACACCGAAGAAGTAAAGGCATCATAAAAAGTAATGGGATGAAATGACACTGTACAACATTTGGGTCATGAAGCTTTAGGGAAGTTTTGATTTGGTCCAGAAAAGATCAAAAATGAGTACGTAAGAAGCTGTCAAACAGAATGTAAGACCCTCGTAACATAAAATTGTCCATATTTTGAGTTAGAGCTGATGAAATGTCTTTTATAATTTTGATATAATTTGTCCAAAAGAAGGACAATACAGTGTAAAAGTCTACGATTGTTTTTGCATTTATTGTCTAGAAGAAATGTACTACGAAATAACTGTGCTCTCAGGCCATAAGCCACATTTATGTACGTGCTAGCATCTCACATTATACGGGCTTCATTCACATGGGTGTTCTCTTGACATACAAACTGTCCCACCAGAGTTAATAGGGCTGAAAATTTGTCACCATCATTTTTTTTTTTTTTTCCATTTTTAATTATTTCGAATATTCCGTTTTATAAATTCCCAAATAGTACAGTTAATGTAAGTATATTGTCGACTAGGGAAGATTTTTGTTAAGTTACGGGTCTTACAAATAAAGTTTATTCGTTTCCCGTTAGAGGTAATTTTCAATGAATAACAATTGATTTTGAATATAGAATATTAGCAGTGTTTTCATAAATAAATGATCAAACTTTGACACCATAATACGTCAAGGTTATGCAGGCTTATTATAACATGTCTAAATTTAGATGGTCGAATTGCAACATATTTAAAAAAAAAAAATAGAATGATATGGAGACATTCATATGCATGTCAATAATGTACAGTAATATAAATGAATACACACGTATGTGGAATTAAAGTAACTTAAAACAATTAAACAAAGAACAAATATTTTTAAAATGTGGAACTCCTATGCAGAAGTTTATTATATAGTTCTAATTTTTGTCCTTTTTATAGTTTAAATTATCGTAATAATACGTTAGAGAGCTTATTTAAAAATTATGGTTTTACAATTTTCTACAATCACGAAATCTTTCCAACCTCGTTTTTGGTCATTATTCATGCAATTGGATCAATGGATGATGCGACCTAATAAATGAAAATGTTCTCTATTATGAAGGTAAAACTGAAAATTAGAAATTTGAATCTAGGTTTAAGGTCTAAATATGCTCATTTTGCCACTATAACAATACAACTGTCGTGAAATAGCACAAGAAAACTGTTACATAAACGGAGCTGATTATTTCTACTTGTGGGATAAAATGAGTGTAAGATTTAACTATTAATAAAATAAAAATTAAAATGTTCTATCTTCTTTTAATGAGATAAATATTATGATATGTATTGAAATGTATAGATTTTTAATCTTTACAATGCCCACAAGAATCAAAAAGAGCCTACAGTTTTCTATGATACTCAAAGGATCACGTCCACGAAGTATTAATATCAGTCTTCATATTTAGATTTTTTTTTCAATCTAGCCAAAATCCTAAAATGTTTACATCAACATAGTTGTGATACAACAAGTGACACAAAATAATTTCTTTTGGCATGACATATTATCAATTATGATGTATCGAATATTAATAGTCACTATTTCACTGTAACTTCAATTTTTGATAATATTTTCATAATTTATGACAGTTTTTATTATAGATAATTTTGGACGCCACCCCTGACTTGATTTTTTTTTGTATCTAGGATTCAATATAAACGTTGGCACATTTTGACAACTTAGTATTTTGGATCGTAGGTTGCCGCCAAAGCTTTCCTAAAGCTCTTAGGCCATAAAATGAAATAATCATGTTTTGAAAATATCACTTAAAATGCTGCATGATTATTGATATTGCAGTATTAGTTTTGCCGATTGTTGAATGCCGTACGGTGACCTATATATACTTACTTCTACGTCATTTGATCTCTGGTGGAGAGTTGTCTCATCATACCACACCTTCTTTTTTTATATGGAGCCTGTTATAAACTCTTATGGTAGTGATATGTTTAACTTAGCATTTAGGCATTTAACATTGATCCATTTAAACAATATGCGTTCTTTTTTATATAATTGGATAAAATTAAAATTCATGGCCATATTTTACAAAAATGAACCTGAACAGTGAATACTATTATAAAAATCAATTAACTCAATATTACGATTTATTTGGTATATGTTTGTTTTAATTCCTTAAACATTTTGTCCACATAAGAATTAATAAATCAATAGATTATATTAACACACATACAGTTGTTTGAGCTCGTAATTTTGCAAGTAAACACATATGCCTGTCCCAAGTCAGGAGCCTGTAGTTCAGTGGTTGTCGTTGGTTCATGTCGGTAACAATTGAATTGTTTCATATTTTTCATTTGGGGGCCTTTTATAGCCGACTATACGGTATGGGTTTTTCTCATTGTTGAAGACCGTACGGTTGCCTATAATTGCTTACATCCACTTTATTTGAACTTTGGTGGATAGTTGTCTCATTTGCAATCATACCACATCTCCTTTTTTTTTTACATAATTGCATATATGTAGAATGGCGAATTCTTTCAACCATTATTAGATATAGTCGACTTATTGTATAACACAGACAAGTCCGAGATCCCTCAGGACGGTGAGATTGGTTTATAAATGGCATTCTGTGTGTTTATATGAAAGGCATCAGACAACAAATAGTCCGTTGAAATTCACAAAAAGAATTGTAAAGTAAACGTTAAAGTGACAGGAACAAAATAAATCTACATTTCTTTGACATTTGACGGGCTTTGTGAGTTTCTTTCATTTTTTCTCTTATTTGATTGTAACTAAAATTGTGATTTATTATATCTACAAAAGAGAAAAATGTGGAAAGACCGACAAAAACATGTGTGAACAGTAGTAAATCCAGGTATTATTTCTTCAATGGGCTTACATGCATGTAAGCTGGGTTTGTATTTGCGTGTATTTACAATTTTAAAATGCAAATTTCGAGGAAAATAAATGCATTGCGAGAAAGCGAAAACGAATTATATATACAATACATATATAAGCTTCACTATTTTTGAAAATGAAAATAAAACCTTATAAATTTAAGACATTTTTTTCTTGAGCAGTTGGAGCCTCAGTTCTTGATCATTTCTAAATTTATCAACGAGTATTTAAGAAAATTATTTTATTAATCATTCCAGTACTGAAGCACTGACTACTGTGCTGATGATACCAGTCCACCAGCACTGGTATCAACCGTCTTATTAAAACGTTTTAATGAACATTTATTTGGAAAAACGGATTAGTTTTCAAGTCATTGAAGGCTACAATCGTTTTACACCTTTCGTCGAATTAACAAATGACGAAAGTGAACTCACCTAAGAACAAGGAAAAAGTCAAATAAACGGAAAAAAGATCCGATCAACGCTAATGACTTTGTCGAAATTTTAACTAATGGATCATAACGGAATTATTTTTATCATTGTATATTACGTCAGTGCAGTTGATATTATGATATGAATGTAATCTCAACAACAGTTTTTGTTATTTTTTTCTGATTTGCCATTCTTAAATTCTGTTTGGCAATTGCAATTTTAAATGTATGGCAAGTGGTAGCTGAATCAGAACACAAGGGCAGAAAACTTTACCAGTATCCTTAAATTCATATACTTCAAATCACAGAGAATACAACATAATGAATTGGGAAAGGTTGATTGATTGATTAATGACATTTTAACACTGAGTGAGCATAATTTGTCTAAGTTGCGGCTGTAGCACATTTTCTCTCCAAAAAGCATGAAGTAAGGGAAAAGATTCGTCACAGAGATAATTTTATGATTTAATGCTGTCTGTAATATTAAAAAATGAAAACAACACATTATAAATTTCATGCGTACGAAGCGTTAATATTATTTATTATACTTCATGTCAAAATGCCAGATTTTGATTGGTTAATACGAGGGAGACAATTTACTCTATCCCATGGCAAATACTCTATTACCCTTCACGGAGACGCTTGCTCAAGTGTGCGCTTTAATAAATACGGATGATTGTTATTAGCCTGGGATCCTGGCTCACTGCTCGACAGAAGAGCCAGGCGGAATACAACTACATGGTTTCATCAATTGGATGTTAGAATGATGCACATGGCGGGAAATATTTGTATTGCCACGAATTTATTGAAAATTATTTTTAATTTCATTTGGAATGCAAATTTCGAAAAATTTAACAAATATAATCCAAAGTTATTGATTAACATCGTAAATCACCAGTTAATTAATGATGCAATCGATATATTTCTTGTTTATAGATCATGCACATGCGCAGTAATTCAGTCCTGTTCAGCGCTGATAGTTGGTCACGTGGATTGTATTACGCCTGGCCCTATCGACGAAGTATTAGATTGGGTCAGGATGCCAGGCTAGATTGTTATGTACAAGACGACATGGTTTATTACTTTGAATTTGAAATTTAATATACTGTAATAACAGAACATTCAGTATAATAAATTAAATAACACATATCTGAGAGGGTGATAGAGCAGATTGTTACCCCTCGAAAAGACATTGTCAACCTTGGCTTCGCCTCAGTTGACAATGTTTTCTCGGGGAAACAATCTGCTCTATCACCCTCTCAGCTATGTGTTATTTATATAATATGCGATATCAATATAATCTGAAAAAACTTTTGCCATTAAAAAATAAATCTGTTTTGCTTTTCTTGATATAAGGTTTGCTAATTGTCTATCAAAATGTCGATTTGCATCTAATCATTATATTGGCGATGTATGGTAAGTCTTATTCAGATAATGAGGATAAAACAAATTAACCTATATCCTAAATTACAAATATTTTAAAATAATATATGAAGAACGATATGATCATATGATATACAATTACATAGAATCAATATAATGAAATGGTTGATTGATTGATTTATAATTGTTTAATGCCGCGTTAGCATAATTTGTTTATGTTGATTATTTTATGATTTAATACTATGTCAGTGCAATTAATATTATGATAACTCAAAGAATATCAATATCTCAATTTTTTTTTGGTTCTGTTTTGTCTTTCTAAAAATAGTGGATTGATTATTGCCATTTTTAATGTCAATTAACATTTTATGATTTGATGGCGAAATTGACAAGTTATAGCTGCATGAATCAGAACACAAGTGTCGAGCTATTTTACTGCTGTCCTAAATTACAAATACTACAAAACAATAGACAAAGAATGAATTGATGACATGACCTTAAATTGCAAAACTCCACTATAAGGTTTAACACCGCGTTTGCATAATCGTCTTTGTTGTTGCGACCGCACATTTTATGGGGTCACAATTATTGGTAGTTGTTTTCACTTGTTCCTTTGATTGATAGCGTTTGATTTGGTCAGTTTTTATGGACTTCTTCTTTTTCAATTTGCCTTGGAGTTCGGTATTTCTTTTTTTGTCCGAAGAAACCAAATATTGCAGCGAAAATGTTATTACTTTCCCCTAGAGGTTTAAGGAGGCAAACGAAGAGAAGATGTTTTAACTCTAACGATAACAACAAACGCTTCTTTATCTCTATCCAATATCTCCACTAACATGGGAAAGTGGTGTAACAGCACAAAGAAAAACAAACTGTGAAAATCGTTTGAGAACGGATTGACCTATCAGATTTGCACGAAACACAACAAAAATTTAACAAATTGACGAAAACACAAAGAACCCTTCTTAAAGTACCTGCAGTTACTGAAGGCTAGTTCCAAGTCAAATTTCAACAAATAAATACATCGTGCTTCTCCTGACTGATATATAAATAGGTACACATCGAACGGATCTAGTGGAAAATCGTCATAAACAGTCTGAGAAAAGTTTACATGAATCGGATCTAAATTTAAGGGATCACCATTAAACTAGAATAAGACATCGCGTTTGAAAAAGGGATTTCCACAAGCACAACCAAACATCCAAACTAAATCTTTGTATCTCTGCAAGAATTAATTATATGAGTAAAGGTTTTAATTAACTTGTGGTAGGAAATCCTTTACTTTATAATATACTAGTAAATATATTACGTTCATTGAAATCTAAAGCGTGACTACCCACATGAACAGAGCAAACACAAGAAGGGACCTTACCGTCCAGAATGGAAAGTTAACAGTAATAAGGAACGAAAATCGTCTCTTTTGTCGTAAATTTATGTATAGATTTTGTGTAAAACTGAAATATGCAAACTTAGAAAAGGACAATTATTGAGATGAAGAATATCTTTTAAATTCATTATATTTTGAACAAAAAGTAAAAATCATCTCTCTAGCGGGAAAAATGAAAGTTTGTAATCCTCAGACGTTATCAAATAAAAACACCAGAATCCAAATAATACTCATGAAAACGTAATTCTCTATCTTAAAAATGAAAATAACACTTTTTAATTTGAAATTCATGAATTACTGTCAAAATGGTAACTTTCGTTTACTTTTGATATCTCTAGATTATAGCAAAATAATATACTACTATAAATATTCAAATTTATACATAAAAAAGAAGATATGGTATAATTGAGAGTCTCGATAGACAATAATGGGCAAAAGTGCAGGATAATGGTAAAAAATAATAAAGAATAAAGGATATTTTGGAAAAAATAAAAGAATAGAGAATAACGGGGTGTTAAATTATAAAGAACATAGCATAGTGGGGGAAAGCAAATAAACGATAGAGAAAATGGTAAAAAAAAGAATAAAGAAATGAAGGATCCCATCCAGACCCTCATAATTGACAATGAGGCAACTGTTTGTTTTCCAATCTGCTAGGCGGAATAGGGGCGTTAAAAACTATATACCGTGATTATACAATGTAACTCAGAAATTTTAGTCGAAAATGCGTGTTAAATTCTAGGAAAAAGTCTAGATATAAAGCATTACTTTTTGCGTCGTATTTAATATTTTATATTGAAAGATTTATATAAACGATCCTTTACTGAGACGGAACTGATGTTAATATTCATACGAAGAAAACCAAGGTGACTGTTAGCTTAATTGAATATGTATGTAATGTGGTTGCCATTTTAGGTGGGCTTAGGTATTTTGCATTATTAACGTGTTCAAGTACGTAGCCATGTAAAATGTAATTGTAGAAACCTGGATCCTAATTTCAGATAATAGAAAGCACATTACACTTGTTAGAATGAAAAGCCTTTTTCCATACAAATATCTAGTTCATCAAAATCATTTTAAAGGGCTAAATGCAGACAATGATTGATTGAATTACGAGATAGATATTTGTCTCATTGCATTTACTCCACATCTCTTTTAATTCAAATGACGAAAAAAAGTGCACCAAAAACACCATTATCTCAAAAGAACAAAAACGGCATTCAAAACTAATCTTAGGACAATAATTCCTGATATGATACCAGGGTCTCCAAAATGTGATCATTACTATCCAATACTTCCTATATCTAGTAATAGATCAGTTGTAAAATATTAATTGGGTTGTGTCTGTTTAACACCCAGCAGCAAATATTCCTTGTCAGCTTCAGTAGGACGAGAACAAAGTTCTACGATATTTAAGACTTGCCAAAAAATTGGGAGCAAAATTTTGTAACGACTTATAAATGGCACTTGTCTTGAGGACAGAGATATGTAGGTGGTAAATAAGAAGCAACAGCAGTCCACCGACGTTCAAATCTCAATCTCATAATTCCATTAGGTACTCCAAAAGGAGCAAGCGAGACCGGATGTATCGACAAGTTAATCGTTCACAATCGTGAAGTTAATTTTACATTTTCATAGATCCTGTAAGTTAGTTTTCCTTTCAAACATTTCTTAAATGGGTTTTAAATGTTCTGCCTTGAGTGTTCCTAAAGGTTAATCCATAAAAGCGCTTTAGACACATGAAATCTATAAAGTGTTGTTTTCCTTTTTTACGTGTAGCGTCATGAATATACCAAGAAAAATGAAACTCACTTTAGACTGCCAGACTTTGTATTTAAGAATCATTATCAGCTACGTTGATAAGCGCTGGGAGCTTGAGAACCAATTAAGAGGTGCACCTAGGCATTTCATGGTGGATTTGCTGAGAAAGTTTCATTAAATTCTGAGTTCATGTCATGCTAAAGTGAGCCCAACAATTATTTTGATAAAAAAAATGAAGCAAAGGATGCTTAAGAACATCATCGGAGTAATATTCTTTGAAAGTTTCAAACAGTTCTATTAAGCGGCTCTAGCGAAATAGCGGATAAAGAATTGTGACTGAAGGACAAGCAATCAATATATATATATATATATATATATATATCGCTCTCTTAAAAAGGGGGTTTTAAAAGTGAAATTCGACAGGCATTTAATAATAGTTAGAAAAGCTACAAAGTGAAATGATCGTGCGTGTAATGGATAGGACCCAAATGCAAAACAAATAAACGTGATCATGCAAAAATCAGCAATGATACCATTTGTAGATTATAATCCTGGAACTGCACTGTTGACAGCCAGTTGAAATCAAACTTGAAATGTATTAGGTGGACGGAATATTCATCAGGCCCTCCACAAAAGCTGATTTTGATATTGTCCCCAATAATATTAATTTACCGTTTTGAGCTTCTAAAGAACGACATTTTATGGCAAAACCTATTTTATAAAAGTACAAGGCCCTAGCTCATGGCAAAATTATTTGAAACAATCAATTTTGCCATTTTGAAACAAGTCAATGATATATAACTCTAAAAGTACAAATGCTGTGTAAATCAAACTATACATGGCTACAAACCTACCATCACTATTTCATAAAATATGCGTACTAACTTAACAGTTTTACCTTCTATAATAAGAAATCTATTTCCATTTCCTATTTCAACTGGATATTCATCTAAGCAACGCTACTGTAAATTTCCATATATCAGCTACTGCATAGAAAGCATTTTGAAACCCCACAAAAACTAGAAAAATTAGACCAAGGATCCATCACCGTGTATTTCAATGTATATTCGTGGCCCTAATAACGCACACTCTTCCGTGATATGTCGCATTTCGTTTTATATTGATAATAAAAATGAAACTGAAACCTAAATAAAAGTATCCGAATAGAATATTATTAACTTCTCATGAAAAAGATATAAAAACTGTCGTTTTCTCTGATAATTACCCCCAAAAAAACAATAAAAAACAAAAACTGACATTAATTTATAATACTGAGAAGCACTACATAACTTTTTGGAAAGAATAAACTTGTTAATGATAACTTTGGCAAGTACAATATGGAGATCAAATATAAGCATATACATTACACTGTGCAAAAAAATACCTACAAGCATGTAAAAGAAACAATGGCTTCCTTGACTACAGTAACATATCTATCGTTAATTTTTAACACTAATATATTATATGAAATTAATAATTTGCAGTTTAAGATGACCATGACACGTGACTTGCGACTCCTTAACATAGATCTCTTTTTTCTTTCAGGTAAGAATAAATGAAACGTTTGGTATACATTGTAAGACAGCAACCCAACTGTTTTCCATTGGTTCCGTTGGTTGATATAGCGTTTGATTTTGTCAGGTTTATGGACTTCCCCCTTTTTGAATTAACCTTGAAGTTCGCTATTTCTGTTAATACATTTTAACCCAACGAGAATATAAAATAACAAAAGTAACAAATACCTAGAGTTCTACATAATAATTTTTATATATATATATCCATCTCTAAATCGCACATAGTCTTCACAAGTTGTGAATAAATTTAACAGAATCTATTCAATATCCTTTATTATACCCGTTGTTCAAGATGAATGAAATATAATTTCTTGATAACTTAGTTATTATTTTGTATAATTAGAATAGCGTCAATGTTAATTAGGGTTTTGCTTGGCATTTTTTTATACTGATCAGACTATATTATTTATATTAATTAGTACTATTTCATTTATATTGATTAGTACTATTTCATTTAATTAAGTTATGCGATGTTATTAATTTCTGTAAAATAATCAATCAAAATTAACTTTTTCGTTTCTGATTTAAACATGTCCGATATGATTATGAATATAAAAGAAATATTACACAATTTTGTCTTGATTTATTTGGTTAACTACTATGCTACACAATTTTATAACATCCAAATCTATTTATGAAGTCTGATACAGTTGAAATCATATTCTACAATTAAACATTTCAGGTATTACCAAAAATTAATGTTTTCTGATTAATAGGGTCTTGAATTTTAACATACCTATAAAGCCACAGAATACAATTATGATGATACTCTGTATGGATTGAAACATGTTATATATCTTTTTTTAAAATTTATATGCATACTGACGTCACAGGGGATAACCCTATCATGGCAGTAAGTTCTAATTGGCGGAGGAAGATAGAGTACACTAAGAGAGCAACAAAACTACGGCAGGCAAACTGACAACCCTTTTCAATATTGAGATCGGAGACGAATTTATATACATGAACTGGTATAAAGTGAATTACATTTTAGAGAAGTGAGTTTTAAGATTATAATGGTGAAGTCATGTTCTCTATAAAATGTGTAAAAAGTATATTTTCAAGGTTGCATGATTACCTGTTCATTTCTGTACCTCATATATTCTATATGTTCAATTGGTAAATGATGATTTCATGGAAATCTGTATTGGTGACGGTGTATATATTATAACTTTATTTTAGAGTTAAGTGTTTTACGTGAACTAATTTTTATTTTATGGTATTTTATATACGTTTTGGAAGTCAATTACTGAGACTTAAACGGTGAAGATTGAGATAAAAAAAACAAGTTTATCCCTCCACATATGCCTACAACTGAAGCCAATTCAGGAACCTCGTGGCTTGTTTTTTTATGTCATATCTAATTTGTTTTTGTCAATTCGGTGTTGATGTCAGATCTTTGATCGTTACTATTCAAGTTATTAGCAACTTTTAATTAAATAAACTCAGGTTTATCTAATTCCATTAAAATCCTGGCGGATTAAGCGGCTCCCAATAGGAAAACAAATTCATATAGGTTAAAATTTTTCGATTTGAAAAACACCAATGCAAAGCAAAGGATTGCCGCTTTTATTGCTGTTCGTCCTAAAGGTTGCACTTTGTAAATACAGCTAATTCACAAACCACGCCTCTTTTGTAGAGATATTTCATGTTCATAGGTATTTTTGTTTTTTTTACCTACTGGTTCCCTTATATGAATTCCATATTTCATCTCATAGAGACACAATCTGGGATTTTTCCATTCTACATACTGTTGGATAACGGACAAATATAATTCTCAGGAAAACTCAAAGTAAAGGGAAGGGTAGTACAGAATTTAAGTATAAGTTAAAACTCTAAGAAGTTCATGGCATATAAGTGTTCAAAATATGCCAAACATCCCCATGTTTTGACCTTTGCATAAAAAGTAGTGCATATGAACTTTCCATTCCAGGATATGATTTTTTACGAAACCTCATAGTAAAAAATGAAAACAACACGTTATGAAATTTAATGCGTCCGAAGCGCTTTTCTGGATTTACCTTCATCAGGAACGCTCAAAGCCGAATATTTGAAAGCCAAGGATGTATAAGAACCGCAACAATTGAAGAACTATATGACCAAAGTACCTAAAAATAGCCAAATCCATCTAAGGTCAACTCAGCAGTTTAGAAGTTTACGACAATAACACTACATTTATTGTTTCTATCGATCTTCTTATATTTACGTTTTTTTTCCTTCATCATTTAAACTAGAAAATGTTGGCATATATAATAAAGATTATGTATATAACGAATTTACATTTATTTGGTGATCTTTTAGAATTAGATAAGAGACGTCTCCCAATTGGATTTTAACTAGTCAAAAACGAAACAACACTATAAACGTCATGCGTTCGAAGCGCTTTTCTGCATTACCCTTCATCAGGAACGCTTAAAGCCGAATATTTGAAAGTCAAGGACGTATAAGAACCGAATCAGTTGAAGAGCTATATGATCAAAAAGTACATAACTGGCTGTAAATATGTCTCAAGTTTTCTGTGTAATATTCTAGAAGAAGACAGGTCTTTTGCATTGTTTTACATTTTGTTATTCTGTGTCTTTAATAATTCAATTAACGGTATGGGACATGCTCATTTTTGGTCTTTTGGTGGACCGTTGTCTTTATAATCCTACAATGTCTCTTTATTTTCATAATGAAATGAAGTTTAAAGTATTTTCTTTTAAAATTAGTTGTTCACTATGGATTTTTATTCTTATTTTATCCATCTGTAATCTATTTTCATTCTTTTCAATCTCTGGGCTCCCTATGAAGGATGTCAATGGATTATTTTGTAGAAACTATCGGTACATTGTACCTAAATGAACTGTAATGGGGCAATACTACTGCTTGCCGACTATATACCCCCCCCATGGTATCATTAGCTGAGTATATTGCACTGAGCATGAATTATTTGTGGATTTATATGTTTTTCTTCTAATTTTTAAAAAGTTAGGACGAAAATCCCTACATACAATACTGACCTTTGATAGTTGTGTCTGTTCTCCTACTAGAACATGCTCTTTCGATTCAATAAATCCGAATGATATTCGATGGTGAAGGTAAATCCAGATATGCGCATTGGTATTCTGTCTTTGTGTGTTTTTCTTTAGTTTACCGTAACTGTGACAGAGATTATATTTCTCCTTTGTCATTTAACAACAGGGATAATACATTTTAACAGATTTAGATTAAGCTACGCCCACTTTTGAAGTGAAGAGTTCGTTGTCAGTTTGTTTTCGATCTATGAGTTTGACTGTCCCTCTGGTATCTTTCGTCCCTCTTTGCATCGACAACTAAATATATCGTTGGTATTGTTTTACTTTACATATTATTTCATCCTTTGCTATGAACATTTGAACACGTGCTGTTTTCCCTAATTTAAATTGGGCTTTTGTCAGTTCGTTTTTGACATATATGAGTCTGCTCACACCTTTGGTTTCTTTCGCCTGTCTTTGTTAGGCGGACAATTTGATTTCCGGAGGGGGAGGAGTAGAGATGAAAATGAATATGCAGCCCCACAAAATGCAGGCAAGTTCTGTTTACATAAGTGAAAATAAGTTTGAGCTATTGTAGAAATAAATGAATCGGCTTATAACCCCCCAAAAAAAAACAATTCCTCCTTCCCCCTCTCCCACACATATAGATGAAAATCAAATCGTCGGCCCTTATTGATATCGAAATGTAAATTTCACATGTTAAATAAATTATATTGTAAAATTTGAATCAGGACGTCTCGTTGTATCCAAAAGGCACTATATAGCTTTACTTTTATCAGAATTTTGGTTTTGATTAAAGATATCTTTCACATATATTTTTAGAATACATACAACAAATCTGTAAAAATTGCGGTTTTAGGCAATCATCGGGCTATAATTTACAGATTTTTTTTAGAAATAAGTAATGATATTGGAAAAGGCTCAATTAACACACACAGAGCTGTAATAATGTATTCAAGTAAAAATTGATAGATTTTTGGAAAATGACGCTAGTGTGAAATGAATCAAATTGCAATTGGCCCTACCTCTTTGTGGCTTTCTTTCCCAGCAGCCAGCACTTTTGCGTTGACATAAAATATCAATGATATGTTCATTTTCTGTAAATTGACTGTTAAAAAAAGGTTGAAATATCCTGAACACTAATATTTTTTTTTCTACATGCATAAATTGTGTTGGCCCTCTTTGGCACAACGTTTCGGAATATTCTGTTCCTAATGCTTTTCAGTTTTGTATTTGATTTGGCCTTCAATATGTTGTGATTCAAGCGCCACTAATGAGTCTATGTAGTACCAAATTATAAGCCTGGTATCTTTAATGCGTTTTTACAATTTTTAAATGATTTCGATTTTTCGTTAAACTATTTTCAAAATCGCACAAAATGTGTTATTGTGATGCTATGTAAGGCAGTTTATGTCTAATTGGTAGTATATATTTTCCGTCGGAGGGAAAATAACGACCAATTTAATATACAATATAAAATAGGATAAACAGCTTTTAAAGATATGTTATCTTGAAAGATCGTTTATTTGACATCTTAAAATACGTAAATGTTAAGCAAATAATAATATGACTCAAGTTCTGAGACGGTAAAATCTTTTTATGTTTACAAAATAAAATTCATTAATAATAAAAAGTTTTTACAATTCTGTCAATATAAAATATAAAAAGTTATTATACAAAAACATATGAATCATGCTAAAAAATTGAACACACATATATATGGCAGTAAAGTACAATGGAGCTTAAAAACATAAAACAGTTATATATCTTAAATATGTGGAAATCCTCAGTACGTCATTGATATACCGATTTTTTCCCCTCATATTTCATTGCCGACCGTGCGAGAACCTTATGGATAGTCAAGGTCATTGAACACCCCCATAGTAGCATATTTCTTTTGGAACTGACTAATTAACATTGTAAGACATTGCTTATTTGGAAAATCCTGTTTATTGGGACTATTTATAAAGTATACGACATTCTCATATACAATTGTAAATACAGTCCATTCTAGTATCTAACCTTTTCAGTTCATATTACTTCCTACATGAATGCTTCCCTTTCTTATCATTATATAAGAGGGTTTGAAAGGGGTTCACAAAATAGATAATAATGTTCAAAATAAATAATGAATAGAACAAAATTTACAAAAAGTACAAATAATAGAGAATAATGGGGTGCAAAAGTATAAAGAATAACCGAGGAATATATAGGGATTAGGTAGTACAATACTGATTACAGAAATTAAACGATGTACAGAATAAAAATCACCAAATTACATGAAAATATAATAGTACAATCATTTTCATGAGAATTTTACAGAATAAGCCTTATTTTCAAAGATAAAGAAAAATGTCCTAAACATTTAATAAATGCAGAAATTAAGGAACCCCAACCAGACCCTCATATAATGTAGATTGTAATGATTTCTTACATTTTGAGTCAATAAATGTGATCATTTGTATCTAAAAAGACTGACCTACTTTGTGAAAATTCCCGAAATTATGAATGTAAAACTGAGAATTTGATAAATGAACTAGTACAAATGTATTTGATTAATGGTTTGTATTCAAATATTTAAAATTACATTGGACGCTTTTAGAATAACATTGTCCCGAAAGAGCAAGCCTTTTTGATACACAGGGTTGACTATTCCTGATGCTTGGGATTGGTGGTGGGTGTGGGAGGGGACAAAATTATCAAACTGGAGAAAGTTTATGCACTGGTAATTATAACAGCTCAAAGGTATATGCAAACATCTCTATTTGCGTCAAATACAATTTTATATGAATAAATTTGTTTTTGTTTGTTTATGGGCCATGGGCCAACTGAAGCCCACCTCCGGTTGCGGGATTTTCTGGCTGCGTTGAAGAACCATTGGTGGCCTTGGGCTCTTTTTTCTGCTCATCTCTTTGGTCGGGTTGTTGTCTCTTTGACACATTCCCCGTTTCCATTCTCAATTTTATTAGTTTTTTTTAATATTTTTTATATATCAAATACCGCGTAGCATATGTGGCGTTGTCAGTTTATTTTTCGGCTTACGAGTTTTGATGTCCCTTGGGTATCTTTCGCCTCTCCTTGAGACGTAGTTGATTTGATAACAATTAAAAAAACTGAGTCTGTACTCAATATGTCATTACAATATTCTGTTCTAGAAGTATTATGTATTCCCTATTCCCGATTGTGACATTTTTACTGAGTGTGGATTCGAAAGGCGGGTAAAGCATGCATAGCAGGATACGATGCACCCAGTCTCGCTCTTTTTGGAGTCCACGCGGTACTTTCAGTTCTTGTTTGTTACCTTGATTTGTCTTTTCCTTATCGATTTACGAGATTTAAACATCGGTAAACTATTGTCTCCTTCATTCACAAGAAAATGAATGTAATTAATTGATATATCATATTTATCACACTTATGGTGGTTTGAACTTGTGAATTGTTTGATTAATATTACTTTCATGCGACAAATTTATACAGCCACCGTTTGTAGAATTTGTGTATTAAACAAAATACATCGAGTTTGTTCAGGACATTGAATGAAAAAGGGAGAATATACCAAGGGAAAATAACAAAAAACTTATGTCGTAGAAAATTGGAGAATTTCAAAGATCAAAAGAAAATTACAATTAAGACAAAAATACCATATTTTCTTGTCAATCCGTTTTACTCCTATGTTTAACATTGTTCAATTTTAAATGTATATTGGTAAACTTATGGTTTTTATCCCGACTGTCATTTTGGGTGAGAGGGAAAGTCTTAATATGAACAAAATAAAATGTGGAGTTTGCGTAAATGAGACAGCAATCACACAACAATATAAAATCAGAAAAGATCCATCAATATGTTAACTTATGCTCTTCAATAATTGATTTGTATTTCTAGAAATCGTTTTATCATTTTTTTTACTTTGTAAAGGAGCTTTAACATGTTTGCCCGATTGCAAGATAAAAGTTATAGAAGAAGTAGTGATTGATTTTAGAAAGTTTTTGTTCCTTAAATCTTTAAAGAGGAGGAAATCTAAAAAGAGCTAATATTTACTGTCCTATTCCCCAAAAAGATAAACCCTCTAGGAAATATTTGTTTTCATTTTTTTAATCACATTTAATGTCATTTAAGAAATAACATTCATTATTAGACACACCTACACGCATTTAAACTCCTCTGCTTTACCAGGTAACAACAGGAAGAAGTCCAGGAAATGGAAAAAAATATGTTTAAGAGTCAACCATCTTGTGAGATCCATTATCATACCTCAGCAATATTACGGAATTATTTCATGTTTTAACACTATGTTTGAGCAATAAATAGTATGATTACATAATGAGTATCAATATAATCTAAACAAATATGCTTGCCATTTGGTAAAAATATTGTGTTCAGACAAAAAAACTTGGTTATTGCCATTTATGAGTGAAGCATTTTGCATAAAATGATTTGATGGCAAGTCCTAGCTGGATCAAAACACCACGGTCACAAAACAAAATTAAATACAAGATGAAAATGATATAATCACGTGATCTCAAACAACAAAGAATCCAGCATAAAGAAGTTTGAAAGGTTCATTGATTGATTGATGACGGTTTAACACTGTATACACTGTATAACACAGTATATGTCGCATCAACACTAAATTTGTTAAAATAAATAGTCAGGCAAAAGATTCATCACATAGATAAAATATCGTTCTTAATCAATACTTCACGTCTAGTTGCACATATAACTATTAAGATATTTGAAAAATCTAAAATACAAGGCGTAATATAAATATCAAATCATGTAAAAATATAGAAAATTGCATGTATTACAATCTCAAAGTATATATATATATATGTATACACGTAAAGTGTACAAAACAACCCCAATATTATAACAAGGAAACATTAAATACAAGCCAGTATCTATAAATATTTCGAATAACAGATATCCTTCATCAGTATGATCAGTAAAGGTAGCACGGTAGTATTTGCATTCCGGAATTTAGGTTGCTCTTTGTGTACCCTACTTAAGTCAATGTATCTGAACAGTGTGATTGGACAAAAATACAGTATCAACTGAACATACTTTCCCAAACTGAGGGATGAATCAGGTGTAGAAAAATATGAAAGAATTTTACATACAGGTGAAAATGAATTTTGAGAATTTTTTAATTTTTGTATTCACTGCATGATAAAAGACCTAAAAGCACTAGTGGCCTTAGGTTTTAAAATATCAAAAAAAGTAAACGGTCATGATACATATTCAAATTTATTTCTGATTAGTATAATGAAAGTACTTCAGTTAACTGTGTATGTAGAATTTTTCGCAGTGTTAGAAAGTGGTGAAAATCCTAAAAAGGCTATCATTATCCCTTATGGGCCAGGAAATACTACCGTGCCACCTAAAATATGTGCCAGGTAGATTGTATAAGGATGGAAAAGTAAAGGTCAAATCCGGAACAAAAAATACGTAAATACAAATTTAAATAATTTGCAATTATATATGTTCATATTATAGTATATTTGTATTTGTAATTAACTAACAATTATAAAGTGAAAATTATCTTTAAGACACCCTGTTCTTAAAGATATTAATATACCAGGGTACCTTGTTTGTGAAAGCTGTAGCAAAAAGGTAATTGTAACAGCTTTAGACCAATAAATCAATTATCATAGTCTTAAAAAATGATTATGATGATGTTAAATGAATCATATCAATCTATTCTGATTTAAATGAAACTTATTATAAAATATGTATATATATGGTGTGTACAAGTTATCATTTTGTACAAATTATAATTTGTACAAAAAAAAAAATGTACAAATTATAATTTGTATTTTGACTTTGTACAAATTGTAATTTATACAAAAGTGCCTGTACAAATTACAATTTGTACAAAATTTGACTTAAATTCACTAATAACTTGTACAATAATCTATAATGTGAATTTTGGTGAAAAAAAGCATTGATACACACTATAGAATTGCTATCAAATGACCACACAGTACACCTTATTTACAAAATACAAAAGTTTAGTTATGTATCATTCGGTTGAGCAGGTGCATTAATTATGGCATCGGGAATTGCACAACATCTTTTTACTTTTATAAGGATGGAAAAAAAGGTCAAATCCGGAACAAAAAATACGTAAATACAAATTTAAATAATTTGCAATTATATATGTTCATATTATAGTATATTTACATTTAGAAGTCCTGGACCATCCTTTGCATTTACAAGAAAGAAACCCCTGACAATCTGTTTGATAAAAGGCTTTTTAACTGCTTCGTGTAGCGAAAGTTGAAGATCAGGAACCGTTGCTGTGAATGAACACGTGTCTTTCACAGTTTCAATTTTACTTTTAAACAAATAGATATCCTGTTTAAATTCTTACAGTTGTTCCAATTTGGTACCAAAATCTCCAGTTTCAACAATTACGCCCCAGATATTTCGAGGATCAGTTGGAGCACGATCATACTGAGGAATATTTATAATGACATTAACCCCAAACAACATGTTCTGATTATAACTGTCTCGTTTTCTTGGTAAGATATTCGTCTTAGATCTATTGGCCACGCAGCGCACGATTCCTAGCAAGAATGATCGGTGTTTCAATGTCAGTGTCATACTCAATTTAGCCCATTATGCTTGTCATTGGTGTACACATGATTGTTCTTTTATGTATTATTCTCTGCTAGGTTAAGACCATTTTCTACTGATCAACAATGTCGGTCATATGAGTAAATGACTAAAAGAGTGTACATAAACACCTGTGATATATAGCTTTGGCAACTTTTTAAAGCAATTGACCCCAAAGTAATTAGCCGTTGCAAAGTGTTCACGAAGAGTCAAATGTGAAAGTCAAAAGATGCAATTCACGATGCCATAATTCACTCACCTCCTCAGCCTCAAACGACTGATAAAGAACTATTTTTGTATTTTATAAATAAGGTTTACTGTATGGCCATTTAATAACAATTCTATAAAGTGTTTCTATGCTTTTTTCACCAAAATCCTTATTATAAAAAATTGTACAAGTTATAAGTGAATTTTCGTCAAATTTTGTTCAAATTGTAATTTGTACAGGCACTTTTTGTACAAATTACAATTTGTACAAAGACAAAATACAAATTATAATTTGAACAATTTCTTTGTACAAATTATAATTTGTACAAAATGATAACTTGTACACAACATATACAATATAATATCAATCCAATGTCAAAAATTTGTATTAAAGATTCCAAAAAGTTTTAAAATGATCCTAGTGCGAAATAGATTCCTAGAATTTGGCCCTACCTAAATTTTTTTTTTAGTTTAAATTAGGTCATTTAATGGCGTCCCTCGTTTGAAATATATTCCTTATATAAGGTATAAGGTCACAGTATGTAATATTGTATTCAAAATTTTCTTCCCTTTAATAAAACATGTTTGGCTAACTGGTATATAACTGTGTTTCCAGGAATGTAAACATGACTTGGTACCCCCCGCAGAAACATATTTTTTATTAAGAATTTCCAAATTAATAAATAACATCAAGAATTTTCAATACTTATGAATTCATTATTTTGGCATCTTCGATTGCATAAAGACATGACAGAAAATTAGAATAAATTATAATTGTTTGGTCCAAAGCAGTAATACATTGCAGTGCAAATTTAATTCTACACTTTCTACAGCAAAAAAGAAGCTGCAGATGGTTGACGAAAAGAAAATGCGTCATCTCTAAAAACATCAGCACTTGCTACTATATCTCTATCCCAAAATCGTTCGGTATACAAAATCTTACTTGTTGAAATGCAATTGGGTTTGTGTTTGTCTTCTTCTATTTTGGAAGGTCATAAATGGATTTATCCAGGCACGGGATTGACAGTTCAGGATTTTAAATCAACATTGAGAAGATCAAAAAGAGGTTTAATATGAATACAAAAGGAGAGGATTTATTTGTTATTTTTTATTAAAATAACGTTCATATATGATAAAATTCAAAAATAAACTTCAACTGTTAAAATGATTGATGGATTTGTGGTGTTTAACGCCACTTTCAGCGTGTTGGCTAAATCGTATATGCCACTTTTTTTATTGGTGGAAAAAGCCAGAGAGAAATAACGACCCTCGGCAGGAAAACTGGACATCATAGTCCATTAAAACAGCTAAATCAATTTATGATTTTATGGTATCTTCTGACTGGTTTATTCTGCCTATTCAAATATTTCAGATTTCATAGGTGAAATATTAAAAAATTCATGTTGAGTTCCCAGAATAGTTGTGTAAGCATGTAATTATGTGGTTACAACATTTAAATAATTACATGTAACCAAAGTAAATCAAGGTAAAACATTTAATAATTAAAGAGAAGAAATATATCATACAACAACATTCTGTTAAATGATTTCAGGAATAAATTACCTTAGATGTATTTGGCAAAATCTTTAGTAATTTAGCAATGCTCTTCAACATTGTACTTTATTTGGCCTTTGTAACTTATTTTGATGAGTTTTTTCAATTCACAGCATACAGTTATAGATCAGCACAACTACAAAAGGCTCCTTACTTATATATATATATATCTTTATTCTCATTAAACCATATACATTGGTATAGAGAAGAAATTTATGTTCAATATTTACAATAAAATTAAGAATGTTTGCAAAGGAACCAATGAAACAATGAATTAAAAAATTGAGAACAAAATAAAAGCGGTCATCATAGTTCTATTAGAAATGATTCTTCCAAAAAATATATCACTTTAAGTTCTTTTTACACTTGCATTACTAATTACTCCTCTTTTTTCCTTTTTTTCTATAAAGATAATATTCACCGCTTATTTCTCTAAAAGGTAAATTGTCTTTTGTTAGTAACATGACATTGTTTACCTTATTTCCATAAAAATGTTTACAATCGCAAGGAAACATTATAATATTATTTGAATTCCTTCTCTGTTTAAAGTGATTCAAATTTCTTGTTAACTTTTTCCTATTCATATTTATATTATTATGTTTGGATCTCATTCTTCTTCTGTTTCTATTTTTTCTTCTTCGATATTTTATTCTCCAACTTGCATTTCCTTGTAGGGAAGTTTTGATTTTCCGAAGGGCGTATTCTAAAATAAACAGAAAACTTTTAGGAAAATCTATTGAAAGCCATATGCAGAAGGTAAACTTTTAAAAATAATTTGTCAAAATTTCTTTGATATTCATTTCCTTAGAAACTAATTTTCCATACGATTTATTCCAGAGAGCAGCTGCACATTGATTGATTTATATACATGATCATACTATGGAACGCCACAGCTGTCTTATGTGGAACTCTGATATTACTTTATGTTGTTTTATCATTACTTGATGATATTTTGTCTTTACTTAATATGGTTTTGACATTACGTAATGATGTTTTGATATAACTCAATATGGAATAGTCATTACTTAATGATATTTCGATATTACACGATATGGTTTCGTATTGACTTGATATAGTTTTGTCATTACTCAATATGGTTTTGTCATTACTCGATGTGGTTTCACCATTATTTAATGTGGTTGTGTCATTAGTCAATGTGGTTTTAACATTACGTGATGTGAATGTGACTTAACGTTATGTAGTGGTTTCATTACATGATATGGTTTTGTTATTTTGTAATGATGATTTGCCTATTCTTTATATGGTTTTAACATTACGTAATGATGTTTCAAAATTTGACGATTTTACACTACATGATGTGTTTGTTCCATTATTTGATGTGGTCCTGTCATTCTTTGATGTGGTTATCCCATTACTTGATGAGGTAAAATCACGTGACCAATTCGGAAAAACCTGTTTTATTTTTAGATAGATTTCCATGTTGTATGTGGCCATCCATCGAATTAGAGTTCAAATTAAAGTTCGGGTTACTGATTGAGTTAAACTTTGAGTTAGTCTTCGATTTCGAATTCAAGTCATTATTAGAATTAAAGTTTTAGTTAGCATTGAGTTTCGAGTTGGACATCGAGTTTGAGTCACATTTAACTGAGGTAGAGTTCTAGTTACAACATTAAATTTGAGTCATTTTTTGAGGTAGAGTTTGAGTAAGATTCGAATTTAAGTCTCATTTAGATTAATTAAGATTTTGAGTTTAAATTCGAGCTATCTTATATGAGTTGGTAATTAAATTTTCTATCGCGGAACAAGGACTTTTACTCGGGCTTCCGAAAAGAGGGCTCCGGGGTATGCGTACAAAAGATAAACATGTTACAGTATATAAAACGCAACATAGAAGTTGAAATAAAGTTAGATGTGGTGTGATTGACAATGAGACAACTATCCATCAGAGTTTAAATGCAGTGGATGTAAGAAATCATATATAGGCTACCGTACAGCCTTCAACACACCGTATAGTCAGCTACAAAAGGCCACCATGCAACATGTGAAAAAATTCAAACGAAAAAACAAACGGTCTTATTTATAAATAAACAATCTACAAAAAAGTAATGACACACATTTATACAACGACAACAATTGAACTTCATGCTCCTGACTTGGGGCAGGTACATAAAGAAAGTGCACGTGGCGGAGTTTAACATGTATGTGAGCGCTAAATCCTAACCTTACATCGGACTGTTACAGTTGTGTAACAGCACAACACGAGAAAAAAATGTAAACTAGACAAAGTGATGCCCCCGCACTCAACTCATTTAACCGCTTATACCCCAAAAATGACAAAAAAATGTTCATTTATGTCCCAAAATAGCAAAAGATAATAAAAATAAAAACCCTGACCACATGCACACCTTCAATATATGTTACAGTACAAACAGACAGTAAAGAGAAAACTTCCTAGGATTCAAACTGTAGAAGGAGTTATGCGGAATAACTATATACCCATAATGGGACGGACAGACGGACGGACGGACGGACGGCCAGACGGACGGACGGACAGGGATAAAACAATATGCCCCCCCCCCCAACTTTCAGTTGCGGTGGCATACAAAACAGTTTCATTTGGCTGTTTCAATAGATCAGTATGACTGGGTAATATAAATCCATCGGGGTGATCTCGGATGCTCCAGAAAGGCACCCGTCGTGTTATTCGAGAAAGTACAAACCCAGTGATTTGGTTTTATTTGGTAGTTTACATTCAAGGAAAAGATGACGGTTTTATGGTTACGACCTCTGGAACATGTCCGTCTTCACATATGAAACAGATATTCCAAAAAGTTTATTTTTCAATTAGTGCGAGGTAGATCAGGAATTCAATTGATTACAAATAAAGATTGATATTCGTATAAGTTCAAATGATCATTTACGCTTAAAAAAATTCGGAGAATTCTTGTTTTATAGTATTGATGCTTTGTCGCTTAGTCCGAGCCCCTCCCCGTTTCCTGTAACTTTAGTGCGAGTTGATTTGAAGTGTTTCATTTGTTAACAATAAAGTTCAAGTCTTTTGATTTGTGTCGAGCCTGCGACATCAATGTAGCGGCAGTGAGACACAACAAACCTATATTTCGTCGTCGATAGTGGCGTCGGCGTCTCCATCTCCATTTTTTATTTCTATTGAGTTTAACCTTTCATTATACATGTTACTAAACATGTATGCCATGTATATTACTTTTAGAACATCATACTGGATTTGTTTACCTCGACTATTGTTTACCTCGACTATTGTATCTGTATTAATATTGTATGTTTCTCTGTAAACTTGTATTTAGTTTTTAGAGAATAAAGTATCTATCTATCTATCTATCTATAGATCGTTAGGTTTCTAGTTTTTTTACATTTTTCATTTCGGGACCTTTTATAGCTTACTATAGGGTATGGGTTTTGCTCATTGTTGAAAACCATACAGTTTTGTTTTAGTTAAATAAAACCGAATTACATGTAAACTGTTTTGACATGATAAATTTGTAAACCTCCATGAAGTGTTTTAAAACTTGTATAGGAGTTATTCCTCAATTTCAAGAAAAGCATCTACAGAAAACATTTCTTTTTTTTTTTTAACCGATAAATGTATAGATAAATGTACAGCCGATCAACATGACGCTTTTACACTTACAGCAGCAATATCAGGCGAGACACAGGGTTCCGTGGAATATTTTACAAATTTATTACAAAAATACTGCTTCCGTTTTGAGATAAAAACAACAGGACCAAGTGGTTTGGGGATATCCCAATTATGTCCGAAATACTATAAACTTTTTAATACTTTTTTTTTCTTATTATTATCTGCCGTTCCCCTTTTTCATACCAAATAACTCTGAACAATCACTCGAACTTTAATTTGAACTTTAACTCAATGGATAGCAATACCCATCCAAAGCACATTAAACAAACTATATATTGAAATCTGTTAAAAAATAGAACATATTTTTTTCCGAATTGGTCACGTGGTTTTACCTCATCAAGTAATGGGATAACCACATCAAAGAATGACAGGACCACATCAAATAATGAAACAAACACATCATGTAGTGTAAAATCGTCAAATTTTGAAACATCATTGCGTAATGTTAAAACCATATAAAGAATAGGCAAATCATCATTACGAAATAACAAAACCACATCATGTAATGAAACAACTACATAACGTTAAGTCACATTCACATCAAGTAATGTTAAAACCACATTGACTAATGACACAACCACATGAAATAATGGTGAAACCACATCGAGTAATGACAAAACCATATTGAGTAATGACAAAACTATATCAAGTCAATACGAAACCATATCGTGTAATATCGAAATATCATTAAGTAATGACTATTTCATATTGAGTTATATCAAAACATCATTACGTAATGTCAAAACCATATTAAGTAAAGACAAAATATCATCAAGTAATAATAAAACAACATAAAGTTATATCAGAGTTCCACATAAGACAGCTGTGGCGTTCCAGAATGATCACTATTGAATCTTAGGTGGAACAGGACCTGATTACTCCTCCAGAGCTCGAGTTCATCCCTGATTTGGTTGGGTTCGTGTTGCGGAATATTTAGTTGTCTTTATAGTATTTTGGGGGCTGTTGCTTATCTTTAAAGCTTTTCTTTTTGTCATAATATTGTTTGTTCTTGTTTGACTTATGATTTTTCTTCGTCCTCCTCAGTAAATATTTTCTAATGCTTGGAAACTGCATTTCTCTTTGCAAATTGTTGATAAATTTCTGAGCAGTCGGGAGTATACATCTCTCAGTTGATACAATATTCTAGATCTTGCCTTTCCTATCATAATTTCCTTGATAGAAGGTTGCTGCTTACAAGGTAACAATTCAAGCAAAAGTTCCAAGTGGTGAAATTGAAATAATCCCTTCGAATCGCCATCACGAGTTCGTTGACCGTTATGGAATATCTGTTTCACAGATGACGACGAATATGTTCAATTGTCGTAACCACAATCTCGTCCTATTTTCTTAAAATGTTACCAACCGATTTAGACTTCTTTGTACTTACAAGATCAACACGACGAGTGAAACATGTGGAGCAGGATCTGTTTTCCCTTCTGGATCATTTGAGATCACCTCGTTTTTTTGGTTTTGTTCGTGTTGCTAATTCCTTAGTTTTCTATGTTGTGTTGTCTATACTGTTGTTTGTGTTTGGTCGTTTTTGGTTTTTTGCTATGGCATTGTCAGTTCCTTTTTTGACATACGAATTTGAATATCCCTTTGATATCTTACGTTTCCCTTGTAAAGACCATGAATCGTTTGGTATGATTTCCTTGTCAATAACTTTCATTATCTATTATTAATCTTAAGATTTAAATTTTAATCTTGGCTTGGTACACCTCCACAAAACTATAAGACAAAGTGATGATTCATATTGACAATGTGCAAATGTTAAGCTCCTTATTTTGTAATGTTTCTACTCTTTCTCTTTTTTTACAGTTTTTTTTTTTATGTTTCTTGTCAAATGTAATCCCCAATCCTTAACTTTAGTTAACTATGATTTCTTTTAAAATTTTCAAAACTGTTACAATTGATGTGAAATTACCTTTAAACATCTTCTGTTTCAGCTGTTTAACTTTCAGCATATCATTCCCAAGCCATACAGTTTTACAAACCAATGTACAAGAAGGAGGATTATTAATAGATTTACTGAAAAAAAAAGATTTAAAGAGAGCTATAGATATTCCCTATAACAAAACCACTACAAGAATGTGACTAATTCAAGTAATCTCAATCGGACATCTACATTATCAAACCTATTCAATATTCACCATTAATTTAAAATAAAAAATCTTCGTGTGCCATTGTTATTGCTTTCATAGTGTCGGAAATACCTTATTCAATATTCAAACGAACAATTGTCTTTAATTTTCCGAACTTCAACTCTGCTAATTCACCAACAACTACTTTTAAGGTAGAGGGTTGAAATATTTTTACAATTAAGTCAATTCATCAATCAATACTTTAGAGAATCCAATGGAAAAATATATTTCGACTTGTACGTAATAAATATCGATGAAATAACCAAATTCTGTTGTTTTCTATATATACAAAAGAGGGACAAAAGATACCAGTGGGACAGTCAAACTCATAGATTGAAAATAAACTGACAACGCCATGGCTAAAAATAAATTTAAAGACAAACAGACAAATAAAAGTACAGAAGACACAACATAGAAAACTAAAGACTAAGCAACACGAACCCCACCAAAAACTGGGGGTGATCTCAGGTGCTCCGGAAGGGTAAGCAGATCCTGCTCCACATGTGGCACCCGTTGTGTTGCTTATTTATTACAAATCCGGTAAATAGTCTAATTCGGTAGGTCACAAAGTTCTTATTATATAATAAGCATGCAAGGGAAAAGAAAGTTCGAAACAGAAAATGATAAAATTAAAATGATTTATTAATTTCATTATTGAATTAATTGAAAAAATACAGAGATATAATTTCATGGCCATTCCATACATTAAAATATGCCTTCTGATATTGGTTTATCAACTTTTTGTAAAATGTATTAGCATGCTGCATTTTTAAAGTAGACATAGCTGTTACTAATCTATTCATATTTGGCTAGTAACCTTTTCTTTTACATGAAATCAATGCTACATGCTTATTTCAAGACCTTGTAAATTCCAATAATTTAGTCATATAATATCTTTAAGCTGTTCCTTACTAGTACTAATCTTTCAGTTCTGGATTAATGTTGCATTTTATCTGTAATACTATAAATCTACTTTGCCCAGCAGTAAGGGGCGTAATTCCATAAAACGGATTTTTGGACGATTTTATGCTAAAAAATCGTGAAAAAAACATGACATAATTATTTTTTTGTGACCAAAGAGGGGCTTACGCCCTCTTCGCCCCCTGGATCCGCCACTGTCCTGATTAATAGCTTGTATATTAGTTATTACCGACAATAATTTTGAGTTGTCAAATTTGACGCGTCATTATTGATTCAAAACTAAATAAAAATGTATGTCTACAAAAAAAAAAAAAAAAACAGCAACAATTTGTTGTTGTAGATAGTGAAAAAGCATGATTTTCCATAGATGCATTGCAGGAAAATAATGTAAAAGTATCCAATGCAAGACATTTCTATTGTTGATCTATGAAATAGCCGTATTTGCAACTAGTATATATAGATAATGTTTCAAAGTACAACTAAGAATTAACCCATGCAAAATATTTAATGACACACTTACAACTAAATTTGAAAGAACTGACACTGAAATAACAACACAAACTAAAGATATAAGTATGTATTTTTTTTTTCAATATCTGCAAAGTTCAATTTTACCGACTTCAAAACGTATGACTAGTTTTCTGAGATTATGGACTACGTACGCCTACCTCATGCAAATATAACTGTCATAGTGTTGTCTATTCCATCCACTTGTTGCCTTTGATTGACTCCATAATGTTTGCTTTTTTGTATTTTGGCGATTTTTTGTTAATGCTTTTCTATGATAAAGGCCTCGGGGAAGACTATTTATATAACTAAGTGCAAATGTGTAGCCCTCGTAAAATAAAGTATTGTTGTTGTTAATCTTATAATTAAACACTTAAAGCTTTCAAATAAAATAACTGAAATAATACTGCTTGCTATTTTTTTTTATATCAAAAACCTATACAAATATATATCAGAATCAATTTGAAATTTGAGCCATATCACCTCAAGTTTCAATGCATGTTCAATGTATTTCTAAATAGATATTCTATGAAATACTATACCTGTTATTACGCATTATTCCATCCAGGCAAGTTTGATTTGTAGTAAAATATGGCTGAACACCACAACATTGCATCTCATAAACAATTCCTTTCTCAATTAGTCTTCCTTGACAACACAAATCAACAAATCTGTTGAAGGTATTCCATCCACACATATCTGGTTTACTTGCTCTGTAATAACATGAAGTATGTTATTTCAAATTCCTTGTTCTATTTTCCTTTATATTTAACAAATAAATGGGGGATGTGTCCATGGGACACAGATGATGCCCCCGCTTGCATATAACGATATAAAGGGACTCAAGAACTGTAAAAGTGATGCTACCCAAATTTGTACTTGACCTGATTTTTGTGGTAATAAGCATTGTGGATAAGCTTCATAACATTTGGTTGAGGCAAACTTAAGTTAGAGAACGGAAACGAAAAATTCAGCAATTTTTCCATTTGTAAAGGGGCATAACTCTTGAACAGTACAAGTGAGGTCACAAAATTCAAACTTGATCTGTGTTTTGTGGTAATTAGCATTGTGTATAAAGTTTCATAACCTTTGGTTGAGGCAAACTAAAGTTAAAGAACGGAAACGAAAAATCAGCAATGTTTCCATTTGTAAAGGGACATAACTCTAGAACGGTATAAGTGACACCACCAAAATTCAAACTTGATCTGTGTTTTGTGGTAATAAGCATTGTGTATAAGATTCATAACATTTGGTTGAGACAAACTTAAGTTAGAGAACGGAAACGAAACATTCAGCAATGTTTCCATTTGTAAAGGGGCATAACTCTTGAACAGTACAAGTGAGGTCACTAAAATTCAAACTTGATCTGTGTTTTGTGGTAATTAGCATTGTGTATAAAGTTTCATAACCTTTGGTTGAGGCAAACTAAAGTTAAAGAACGGAAACGAAAAATCAGCAATGTTTCCATTTGTGAAGGGACATAACTCTAGAACGGTACAAGTGACACCACCAAAATTCAAACTTGATCTGTGTTTTGTGGTAATAAGCATTGTGTATAAGATTCATAACATTTGGTTGAGACAAACTTAAGTTAGAGAACGGAAACGAAAATTTCAGCAATGTTTCCATTTGTAAAGGGACATAACTCTAGAACGGTACAAGTGACACCACCAAAATTCAAACTTGATCTGTGTTTTGTGGTAATAAGCATTGTGTATAAGATTCATAACATTTGGTTGAGACAAACTTAAGTTAGAGAATGGAAACGAAACGGCCGGACGGACAGCAATGTTTCCATTTGAAAAGGCATAACTCTAGAACGGTAAAAGTGACACTACCAAAAGATTACAAACTTATCTGTTTTTTGAGGTAAAATAATGTGTGGTGTTTTATTTCTGAAGGGGATAGTAAAGAGTGAAGAAAAATAGGACATCATCATTTTCGCCTCCTACTTTATATAAATTCACCATGTAATGTACAATAGGTAGAAGGTTTGGTACCATTAAAACGTTTAATCCCAGGCCTTTGGAGGAGTTCTGCAAATGTTTGCACCTGTCCTAAGTCAGGAATCTGATGTACAGTAGTTGTCGTTTGTCATCGACTTATGAATTTATACGTGTTTTTCGTTTCTCGTTTTTATATATCAGACCGTACTGGTGAGTACCGTTTGAATGGTTTAATTACTTATTTGTAACTCTTTATAACTGACTTCGGTGTGAGACAACCTGAATCGTTGCACATTTAAAAAAGAACCAGAGATAATACCTTCCGATTGATATTAACAAAATATCAAAATATATTTAGACTTACTGAACAGCAGATTTTAGATAAAAATAAAATCTTTGCTTGAGATAAAAAAAAGCCATATTAATACAAATAGGTTCTCAATGATGCTGAAACACTGACTTGACACTTTCGTGGTTGATGTTCAAATGAATATACTAAGAACATACAGGACCATCCTAGGTCATTAATATCTGCAGGACGAAAGCTTAAGGTTTAGTAAAAATACACAATTCTATTTATTGACTAAGTACGTGTCAAATCATCCAGTTTTAGCTACACCTAAGGGTGTGGTGTTATATGTGTTTAAAAATATAACTATAAGCTCACCATGTAATGTACATAGTTACTTTCATAGATTATTTATGAATTGGATGCCTCTTCTTCAGCGATTCATACCAAAAATGTGCACAAGATCAACGCTTTTACATCCCTTTATATATAAAACTATAAAAAAGAAGCGTTCAATACTTATAGTTCCATTTTTATGCTGTAACCATAAAACTGAGTTGAATCAAGCTTTCTGTTTGTTTCTCTATGCGTTTATGTCATGGGAAGCACGTGAAGTCATGAATGTCGCATTTTATAGGGAAATAAAATAACGCTTTGGAATGCCTCGCGACTGTTGTACCCAATCAAAATTATGGTTTCTTATGAATCATTCATGCAATGTAATTATATAAACACTTCATACACTTTAACGTACCTCAGTTTACTAACAACGCCTTTTCGAGTGCAAGTTTGCTTGGAGATATCGTATAGTTCTATACTACCATTTACTAAACAACATTTATTTTCGTAACCAGTAATCTTGACAACCATGAATTTCTTTTCGTCAACACAACATACATATTTAGATGTGTCCAGCCTCAATCCATCACAGCATTTATACTGTTTATCCATGATTTTGTCTAAATAAAATAATGTATCATATTTTTTTTAATATTTGTGCTATCTTTTTCATTTTTGATTTTTTAGCTCTTAAACTTTTGGAATTTAAACATATATATTCGATTGGACCATTACCCAGAGCCACTTTTTGCGAAATGCATCAACATATGTGCCCGTTTATGTTGATTTTAATACTTGTAGCCTTGTCGCCTTTCGTTTTCATGCTGAATTATGAAGGACATTTCAGCTGTATTAACTTTCTGATAAAACCATCGGCACTGACTTATCTTTAACTATTATCTTCAATTTATAGGAACCAAAAATAATTCAATGCTATTTAAAACTACATAAATATACACGTATAGAAATTGTTTTAGTGCGAAAGACATATGCTCCTGGAATAGCTTCATCGGGTACATTCATGATCAAAAGTTAGGAAAGCCAAATACATAAAAACTAAATCAAATCTGTGACCTGAAATATATACTACAGTTTCCAAGAAATGTTTCTGTTACAAATTTTGAAAAACGTTGAGTTACTATATGAAATGATAAATAGTAGCACCTGACTGTTTATGATGGACGTATGAAAGTAAATAGTCTTTTTAATTCAATTTAACTGATTTAAAAGAACTAACGCAACAAAGTCGATAAAACTAAAGTTCGGATAAACAATTAGCTGGTGAGTGATGGATGTGAAAACGCATTACACTGTGAAGCATGCAAACATGAAGCTCTACTGCAAATTTTAGAAAGTCTTTATTTACAGTTCCAAAGAACAAATGCGACGAAAATTTCATGCATGGCCATTATGTGATCGAATATAAGATTCGGTACGAGCGATGAATCTGAAAATACATGAAGCTTGATACAAAATTTCAGGAAGCACTGAGTTATAGTTCTTGAGAAAATACGACGAACATATTATGGGACGGACAGACGGACAAACAGAAGCAAACCCGTTGTAGCAGGGGTATAACAACCTTATGGCACCAAAAGACCCACCCTCCCCCCCAAAAAGTCATCTTTAGGTCAACATACATTGTTCAACAATAGACAGGTGTCAAAACAATTCCAACCATAATCTCCCCGATCGTAAGTACCTGAATAATTCAACAGATAACTATGTAATCTAAGGCTTTATTTGTATGAGTGTTTTTACTTACTTCCACAGCATTGTTCATTGAGCGCATCATACGAGATCTTATTACAACACTCTTCCCTATAGCCGTCTATTTCTTTGTCATCACAACACTGTCCATTTGATATTTGTCTTCTGACTAATTTTGTGTTGCAACACAACATATTCTTCTGATTGTAATGTGTGTTAGCTAATAGAAAAGAAAGAAAATAAGTTAAAAGATGCGTTCTTACATAATATATCTACATAGTAGAGCATCTGTTTTGTAATTGAATTATAATCATTGTTAACAAGAGACTTCAACGAATTAAACAATATTAAAGAAGACAAATATTAAAAAAAAAAAAAGAGAAGATTATAATCAGAAATAAGTTTATAACCTGCATTTCAGTGGTCGTCGTTAATTGCTGTCTATCATATTTGTTTTTTTTTGTTTATTGTTTTGTACATAAATCTACGAAAGCCTATTAGGATCACAAAAAAAAAAATTATCGCGTAATTACGAGAAAATTATAGCGTAATTACGACATAATTATCGCGTAATTACGAGAAAACTATCTCGTAATTACGAGATAATTATCGCGTAATTACGAGAAAACTATCACGTAATTACGAGATAAGATTTTTATCTCGTAATTACGAGAAAACTATCGCGTAATATCGAGATAATTATCGCGTAATTACGAGAAAACTATCACGTAATTACGAGATAAGATTTTTATCTCGTAATTACGAGATAACCGTCGCGTAATTACGAGAAAACTATCGCGTAATTACGAGAAAACTATCGCGTAATTACGAGATAAGAAGTTTTTTATCTCGTAATTTCGAGATAATAAGAAGTTTTTTATCTCGTAATTACGAGATAATTAATTTTTTTTTTGTGACCCTAATAGGCTTTCGTATAAATCAGTTAATTTTCTCGTTTGAATTATTTTACATGTTATCATGTCTGGGCCTTTTATGACTGAATAATATACGTTATTGCTTTTATCCATTGTTGAAGGCCGTATGGTGACTTATGGTTGCTAACATCTACGTCATTTGGTCTCTAGTGGACAGTTGTCTCATACAACATCTTATTTTCATATTCATATAGAATAATTTTGGAACTTTTATGAAAGGTAAAGCGCTTAGTAAGTTTGTCCCTCCGTTAACTGCAAAATTTCTGAAATTAAGCCAAAAGTTTCCTTTTCAGTAATTCACGATTCACACTTCTAGTTTTGCTATTTTTATGCCCCCGCCGTAACTAAGGGACATTAAGGTTTGCCCTTGTCCGTCCGTATAGTATGTCCATACGTTCGTCCCGAAATTGGTTTCCGTCCATCTCTAACTTTAGTTTTCCTTAAACAAATGTTATGAAACTTATACACAATGTTTATTACCACAAAACTCAGATCAACTTCGAAATTTGGGTGGTGTCACTTTTAACCGTTTTGGAGTTATGCCCCTTCATAAATGGAAAATATGCTGAATTTTTCGTTTCCGTTCTCTAACTTTAGTTTGCCTCAACCAAATTATATGAAACTTCTACACAATGTTTATTACCATAAAAAACAGATCAAGTTTGATTTTGGGTGGCTTCCCTTTTACAGTTCTCTAGTCATGTCCCTTTATAACGTTACATGCAAGCGGTGGCATCATCTGTGTCCCATGGACACATTCTCCATTTATTTATTGTTTTATGCTGATTATCTGTGTTCTATCATATCAAGTTATGTTTATATCTTTCTTTAAATAATGTATTTGTATTTTCTCACCTACACTACACCATGCATGTCCTTTTGGGACAACATGACCATGGCTACAATCTGATGTTGTTGTGGAATAAGGTACATCTTCACAACAGTCATTCTCTTTTTGTCAGTTTTCCTGTTGTACGAATTTATTCCGCAACATTTTTGATTTGATGTCTTATGATGAAGTTTTGTAGAAATAGATTTTTATCTTTGCAACAAAGATATTGGTTTTTTATTCAATAGTTGTCCGCAGCATTCTCCTTTTCTTCCTAAATGTATAAATTAATCACGATGACATAACATACAAAAGGTCGAAGAAACAACAATACATGTAAACTAAGTAAAACACTGATTCACCTCACCTTAACATAAAATAAGGAGATATCTTATAATTACCAATGAGACAACTTTTCAACAGAGTCCAAATCATATGCAATATTAGGTCACCGTACGGACTTCAACAATGAGCAAAACACATATCGTATAGTCAGCTTTAAAAGGAACCGACATGAAAAATGTAAAACGAATAAAACAAAAATGAAAAAAAAAAAAACAGATGCCCATTTCAATCTCTTCAGTGATGGCAACATATTTAAAAGTCCAAATATAAAACAAACGTTGGAGAGCTGATACACCAAAAAAAAAAACGAAGACCAAAGTAAAGCCAAACAGGTCAAGGCCGTACGGTGATCTATAGTTACTAACATCTTCGTCATTTGGTCATCATACCACATCTTCTTATTTTCATAAGGAATCAGGGCTATACATGGGGAGAATGGAGAGATAAATCTATTTTACAGTCCCAACTTTAAATCGTATTGAAAAAAGGTAGATAAACATATAGTTCGTTTTACCTAATTTCAATGTATATTTTTTTTTAAATCCTTAGTCAAACATAAAAAAATACGCCATTTCTTACCTTGTTCGTAATAAACATTTTCACAGCAAACCCCTATCTTTTTGTCTCTTATTTGATTCTCACAGCAGAAATGTGTGCGTATATTATACACTTCATAATTACCTGTAAATGAAAGAGGTTATAGTAATATATTGAGTCTTTTTCAGTTTCAAAAACACGCTGCAAAAATATTTTTGACATGGTGTTTGATTAAAATATGGAAACCACATTTTTACATTGTCTAAATTCTAACAAATAATATTGTTATGGGTGTTATTAGAAAGAATACAGGAGATACACATTTGGCACAATATTTGTGTAGGTATAAATGATTTTTTTTTTCAAGAACCCCTTTCTGCTTAGCTAAAATACTGAAAGCCTTTAATGGTATCATAATTGCTTCTTTTCGAAGATATGCCATTGTATTCTTGAAAATATTGGCCTCATTTTGAAAAGTTTTAGTCAGAATCCAGCTTTTGTATATTGATTACTATGGAAATTATTATTCAACGTCTTTGACTTCCAGTACTGGTCTCGCACTCTACAACCTCAGAAAAGTGTCATTATTCAAGTAGAGAACAAAGCAAAGAAAACAGCTAATCACAACTGGAATTTTAATCTTGATAACAAAGAAATGCCAAATTTGGACAAATCCACACATTTAGGAATAATTCGCTCAACAACTAAGTCAAAATCAGATACTCTCAATATAGAACAAAATATCACAAAAGCTCGCAGAACGGCCTACAGTTTACTATCAGCCGGTTTTCATGGGAATAACGGTCTAGATCCGATAACATCTGTATCAATATATAAGACATACATCCAACCTGTCTTGACGTACGGTCTAGAAGTAGTACATCCGAACTCAAAAAATATGCAAAAACTAGAGCAGTTTCAAAAAACAACATTAAAGAAAATTCTGTCATTACCTCCAAATACCCCAGATCCAGCAATCTACACTATTTCAGGTTTACTTCCTATAGAAGCACAAATTGACACAAAAAGTCTAACCTTATTTAATAACATATGCAGACAAAATAATAGATCAAAAGAAAAACAACTTGCATATAGACAGCTGCTTATCAAACCAGACAATAGTAATAGTTGGTATATAGCCATCAAGAAATTGTTATATATTATGACTTTTCTGATATCATTCAATTCCTTGACAATCCACCGAAGAAATTTGAATGGAAAAATATCATACAGAAAAAAGTAGATTTGTATTGGATCCATAAAATAATTCAAAACAGTAGATCTTATCCCACGTTGACATATTTGAATTGTGATATATTTTTACCAAGAAAAAATCGCTAGACTCAAGCTAGCAGCCACTCGCTAGCAGCCACTCCGCTAGCAGCCAGTTTTCAGATATGTCTATAAACCCAAAAGTTGAATAAGATTCAAACGTACCGAAACGTTTTATTTTCTTATTACCACTACAATATCTGTTTTAATTTGAATTTAGAAGTCAAAAACATTATTCAATGAATTTTGAAATTTCATTTCGTGTTCAATATTTTAAAAACAATAATATGTGCTTTCAACATCGTGCTGCACGCTTTAAGACTTCGCTTCAACTGTCAACACTGATTTTCTTGTATTAAGATGGTATAGTGACTTGTCCATCAGAAAATTTTTGTGCGATATTGTGTGAAATAGCTTTCCATATTCTCGGCATCCTGTAAAATAGTTCCTAAAAGTAACACTGTGTATACGTTACAAGAATACAAAAGTAGCGTTCGTACTTTAATACTTTCATGTCAAACAAATCTGTTTAAGCGATTCATTACCGTTCTGTAACAGTGGGTTTTGTTTAGATTTGATGACACGCAGGGTTTATTTTAGTAATCAAAGTATGGTGTGCAAGGACATTACTAACAAAGTATGGTGTACAAGGACATTACTAACTAGCTATATTATCAATTGTAAAAAAAAAAAAATCCGTGCTATACGCCACCTGGATTTTTCAGTCAAGCATGCCTGAGGGTCCCAACTATCATTTGGACCTAGTGGGGAAAAAGTATTGCCGTAGGAAATTTTTATTAACTTTGAAAGTTAGGGTGGGGTAGGTGTCGGACCCCAACTTTGAACCAATTTAAAAAAATCCGTGCTATACCCCACCTGGATTTTTCAGTCAAGCATGCCTGAGGGTCCCAACTATCATTTGCACCTAGTGGGGAAAAAGTATTGCCGTAGGAAATTTTTATTAACTTTGAAAGTTAGGGTGGGGTAGGGTGTCGGACCCCAACTTTGAACCAATTTAAAAAAATCCGTGCTATACCCCACCTGGATTTTTCAGTCAAGCATGCCTGAGGGTCCCAACTATCATTTGCACCTAGTGGGGAAAAAGTATTGCCGTAGGAAATTTTTATTAACTTTGAAAGTTAGGGTGGGGTAGGGTGTCGGACCCCAACTTTGAACCAATTTAAAAAATCCGTGCTATACCCCACCTGGATTTTTCAGTCAAGCATGCCTGAGGGTCCCAACTATCATTTGCACCTAGTGGGGAAAAAGTATTGCCGTAGGAAATTTTTATTAACTTTGAAAGTTAGGGTGGGGTAGGGTGTTGGACCCCAACTTTGAACCAATTTAAAAAAATCCGTGCTATACCCCACCTGGATTTTTCAGTCAAGCATGCCTGAGGGTCCCAACTATCATTTGCACCTAGTGGGGAAAAAGTATTGCCGTAGGAAATTTTTATTAACTTTGAAAGTTAGGGTGGGGTAGGGTGTCGGACCCCAACTTTGAACCAATTTTAAAAAATCCGTGCTATACCCCACCTGGATTTTTCAGTCAAGCATGCCTGAGGGTCCCAACTATCATTTGCACCTAGTGGGGAAAAAGTATTGCCGTAGGAAATTTTTATTAACTTTGAAAGTTAGGGTGGGGTAGGGTGTCGGACCCCAACTTTGAACCAATTTGAAAAAAATCCGTGCTATACCCCACCTGGATTTTTCAGTCAAGCATGCCTGAGGGTCCCAACTATCATTTGCACCTAGTGGGGAAAAAGTATTGCCGTAGGAAATTTTTATTAACTTTGAAAGTTAGGGTGGGGTAGGGTGTCGGACCCCAACTTTGAACCAATTTAAAAAAATCCGTGCTATTCCCCACCTGGATTTTTCAGTCAAGCATGCCTGAGGGTCCCAACTATCATTTGCACCTAGTGGGGAAAAAGTATTGCCGTAGGAAATTTTTATTAACTTTGAAAGTTAGGGTGGGGTAGGGTGTCGGACCCCAACTTTGAACCAATTTTTAAAAAATCCGTGCTATACCCCACCTGGATTTTTCAGTCAAGCATGCCTGAGGGTCCCAACTATCATTTGCACCTAGTGGGGAAAAAGTATTGCCGTAGGAAATTTTTATTAACTTTGAAAGTTAGGGTGGGGTAGGGTGTCGGACCCCAACTTTGAACCAATTTTAAAAAATCCGTGCTATACCCCACCTGGATTTTTCAGTCAAGCATGCCTGAGAGTCCCAACTATCATTTGCACCTAGTGGGGAAAAAGTATTGCCGTAGGAAATTTTTATTAACTTTGAAAGTTAGGGTGGGGTAGGGTGTCGGACCCCAACTTTGAACCAATTTTAAAAAATCCGTGCTATACCCCACCTGGATTTTTCAGTCAAGCATGCCTGAGGGTCCCAACTATCATTTGCACCTAGTGGGGAAAAAGTATTGCCGTAGGAAATTTTTATTAACTTTGAAAGTTAGGGTGGGGTAGGGTGTCGGACCCCAACTTTGAACCAATTTTAAAAATCCGTGCTATACCCCACCTGGATTTTTCAGTCAAGCATGCCTGAGGGTCCCAACTATCATTTGCACCTAGTGGGGAAAAAAGTATTGCCGTAGGAAATTCTTTATTAACTTTGAAAGTTAGGGTGGGGTAGGGTGTCGGACCCCAACTTTGGACCAGTTTTTAAAAAAATCAAGAGAGCTAAACTGAACTCGGGCTATTCCTTTGAAAAGAAAAAAGGAACGGAATTTTACAACAATGATGTTAAACCTTAGAAAGCATGACATGAAACTTTATTTTATCGAAAATGAGTCAAAGTTTGAACGGCGGAACCGAACAGTGACAGATAATATGTTCAAGTATTTTCTCATCTAATTCAACTCCACACACATTGATGTTTCGTGATGCTATCAAAATGATTCCCGTGGCAGCAAGTAAAAAGGAACATAAAAAAGGTGTTTTTGAAACTCTGTTGAAACAATCCCACAATGTTAAACCCTAAATTTAGTGTGCGAATCAGCAAAAGGGGTACATTTGAAAAGGGATACACACCTTGGTGGACTGGAGAAGTGTTTACTATTTCCAAAGTGTTGAGTAATCAACCATCAACCTACCATATGAAAGATTTTTAAGAAACAAAAGGATCCATTAACGAGACCGAGCTTTAGAAGACTGTTTCTTCAGAAGAATTATAAAGGTCTGTATCACATTGAAATTGTCTTTCACCGACCAGCCCGTAATGATGTAAAAGAGCTCTAGGTTTAATTGATAGATTATTTCGCGACGTTCAACTCATGGATCGTGAAGGCAGATATTGCAAAATTCTCATCAAGATATAAGTAAAAAAAAAAAAATTTTAAGATTTGCATTTTTATTTTTTTTATCTTGAATTTAACAAAGAGATTGATGCCGTCAACAACTATCTTTTCATCTACTTTTGTTAGTGATCGCTTAGATGTACTCGAATGTTTGAATCGAACAATAACCCTGCCGAGATCTTCATGTTGTTTCTTCGCCCATCGATTACATGCTTTCCACAAGTTAATTAGTTTTCTTTTGCATGTTTGCGATTAATTCGGGCCAATTCTGTGCATACCAGCCTTTTCTCATTGATTCATTGACTGGCTTTTCGCAGGGAGATTACTAATTGGATGGTTTGCATATTTAGGTATGTATTCACTTTACCATCGTTGGTTGAAACACATTAGGATTTGTCCATTTTGATCTGTGTTGTTTTTTGTAACATGTTTAAGTTCCTTGATGTTTTTGTCATATTCTGTCTCAAAGTTTTTTAGCTGTTGCATATCCCACCGTTTTCGAAACTTCCTGCGTTTGGGTGTACCCGGGTTCAGGATACGATCATCATTCATGTCAAGGTCTTCGAAAAGTATAACCCCTCTCGCTCCTCTTTTGCCAATACAAATTTGTCTACCATCTTTCTTGTTTATTATGTTAATGAAAACGTCACTTAATCAAAAGGGTGAACTTATGATAGCATTTTAATAACATACAAACAAAGATGTCCTGACATCATTGTTCCGCGTTTTTTGTAGTCAATTTCGGGTTTAAATACTCAATCATTTTCTTTGGGGGTTGAAATACATAATAATCAAAATATATCTTTGTCAATTCGTTTTTGAAACCACCATGCCCAGTGTGTTACAGGTGCCATGAAAGAATCATGGATTGAAATACCAAACTATTTCTTACGTGTTAAATGTTTAAGTTGTTCGCCTACTTTTCGAATCCCACATTAGATATTGATTTTTGGGGATTACTATATCAAAAACGTGTATTACACTCATTTATTAAATATTCCTGATCTTCATACAACTTTTCTCACTCTTCTTCATCCGACACTTCGTAGTCCTCTTCATTCGACTTCATTCGACTCATAACTCTCATCATTTCTAATGTCAAGCTCTGCGGTCATATACGCCACAAACATGGGATGAAGTTGTGCTGCTTGTCATCTGCTGAAAGAGGTTTTTCACTATATATCTGGTCTCACTTGCTCCAAATTAAGTTCGTTGTGTGGTAGGAATCACAGCCAGAGTTCAGTTTAGCTCTCTTGATTTCAGACCTTTCTGTTTTGATGGCATACCGTTTCAGTCTTAGACCGACAAATTCAACTATTGGTATTCCAGGACACTCGTCCTTAAACATTACGAGAACATTCTTGTTGACCTTAGTCTTGAATTTGCATTTATGGTCAGTCGAGTAGTTGGACATCCCGAACCGCTAATGCACATTGTTATCTATGTCTTTGTAAATGTTTGTGGTCTGAATATCTTAAACGAGACTGTAAGTATCTGTGTAACAGATCGTGGTTCGCGGTTTTTGTTGGGGTTTTAATTTCTGTTACGGCCAAAAATCACCTTTAAATTGTAGCCAACAAAAGACACAAGTCAATAACAAAATTTAACAAGATTTATTATACTCAAGTTTACAAGAAGTATAACACAAATAGAAATGTCAACTTAACTGTCAAAATATAAGTCCGATCCTTTGTCTTTTCTTCATCCGTCATCCTTCTTGTAACTGTACGGAAATCCAAACAGAATATTACGTCCAATCTAGTATGATGTTGCTCGTAAATAAGAGTGTCAATTCAACAACTCCAGATAGCTTCTGAGAATCCAATCTCTATGTCTTAAAGTTTAACTTTAGTGTCTGTATATATATATAGTTGTCACGGAAATCTCTAGAACACTATAGAAAAGAAACTCCTAGAAAACTGTAGAATGAAACTTCTAGAATACGATAAAAGTTTAAATTACACATCGTAGATTATGATCATTCCATTATTATTATGTAAGTCAAATAGAAAGTTTCAATCATTCCATCAGTATCAATGACTGTCCAGTGATTTCTAAACTGCACAATATAAGTTAACCTTGTAAACAACTATAAGGCCATAGAAAACAAATTAGGCCAAGATAAATAAACATAATAATTACAATATCATAACAGGAAGTCATATACAAAGTCAGCCAACAAAGTTTTAAACAGGTCTGAAATCGCAAAACCTAGGTAGATTGGTGTGTCTATTACCAACTTTGTTCGTGTTATGTGGATTGCAGCCCATAATTCGTTTAATATAGACCGTTTCTTGAAAATGGATATGGAAGCTAGTCTTAATACTTTCGTCTTATTATTGACCAGTCGGATACCAACACGGTGCATGATATTTTCACGCTTTTCCCTACCATCCTCCTATAGAATTTTTTTTCAAATGTTAGAATTGGCTCGGAGTTTCCTTTCCTTATCAATTTAAGGTTTCAACCATGGGCCGTGATTGTACTTGATAATTTACTGTATCCACTATCTCTCTTATGGTTATGTTCCTACCAGTCTCCGAATTGTGTTGTTTCACTTTGTACAATTGCCGGTCATATGATATTTTTCCAAACTTTTTCTTTGTGTTTGGAAAAACGACAGGTGGGTTATTCTCTACACGTTCCTGTAGATCTGTGCATACATGTAAGGTTGTCCTTCAGTTACTCCCAAGTTCTTAATGAAGAGATGACTGTCGTACCCGGTCAGGTTGTGGAAGATTGCCGAAAATAATTTAAGTATTGTGTATTTTAAGTTGCACTTGTGGTCTGCGCATCTGTAATCCCCGGTAAAGTGACAGTTGTCTCTCACTTTGTCATCTTCTAGTTTTTTTTCCTCAGATCTGTTACGTCGTTACCTGCTCGAATACTTGCAACATCTCCAAGGACATTCGATAATAATATATCTGGTACAGAACTAAAATATCTTCTTCAAGTTTACCCACAAAAATATGAACCACATCTTCCCTTTCTTCCTGCATTGTACATGTTGTATAACAAACTTGTTCTCTAGTAAACACCTTGTTGTCATAGCACATTGTACAATGGCAAATTCTGGATGGTTTGTGTTTCTGGTAGGGTTTGAAGTCTGGTTTGCGAAAGAAGTGACTCATAATTTCTTTGTCCGCGATCTCATTCTGTTCCTTAATTTTTTTGTCCTGAATTTTTTCTCTACAATCCTTAACAATTTATCCGGCTTGACGTCCTCGGTAAATCACTCAGATTTTGCGTACACTACGAATTGAACCTTCATTGATATCGTATGGTTCTTAAATTCTTGGTAAGCCCCTTTATCTTTCATCGAAACTTACACAGTTATCTTGTTATTACAGTACTCTTTTTGCTGTAATAGGGTCTACTCACTGTGTAAGTTATTAAAAGAGAGGCGAAAGATACCAAAGGGATATTTAAACTCATAGATCGTCAACAAACTGACAATGTCATGGCCAAAAACAGAACGTGACGAAAAGACAAACAATAGTACACAAAACACAACATAGAAAACTAAAAACTGATCAACACGAACCTTACCAAAAACTGGAAATTACCTCATGTGCTCTGTAGGGGTAGACAGAACCTACTCCAGATATGACACCCGTCGTGTTACTGCTATAAAACATGTTGATACATTATATCAAGTTATTATACATTACGCGATAGCAATTAAGGTACATTTTACAACAGTAATGTGTCAATCCTTCCATCTCAGTCACCAACAAGTCCACATTCAGTTCTCTTTTCTCGAAGTCTTAAATCATTAGTAGTCAGATCTCTTTCGTTTCTAAACCATGCACGTTGATTGATATATTCGGATTGTATTTTCTAAACCTTGGTAATGTTCTTGAGATTTATAATGAATCTAATCCCTTCAATCCCTTAAATCTCGTCTACCCATCACTTTACTAACTTGGTCACATGGGCAGCACTTTATGGTCTACCTCCTCGTGATGTATTGACGCCAAGATCGTTCACTTAAAACATTGCTCTTCCTGGTTATTCACAATAATTATGACTTTCCTGTCTGCCAGCCACTCAAAACCAGGTTTAATCCACCATTTTTTACATAAGGAATTGCCTGTACCAATTCAGGAATATGACAGTTGTTTTTCATTCGTTTGATGTGTTTGAGATCTTGATTTTGCCATTTGATAAGGGATTTTCGTTTCTAATGTTCTTGGAGTTCGGTATTTTTGTAATTTTACTTTTTAGGTAAGCCCTAGTATTGAGATCCGGCAATTGGTCTATATTTGTCGATTTGAAATCTAAACTAACTAAGTGCGTTATCAGTTTTATCCCCTGCCCAACCTGGAATTTCTCCTCAAAACTATTTTTCAGCATCTTTAACATATCTTCGAAGTTCGTCGCCTCTGTAGTTACTTTGTCCCGCAATGACCATGCTGACTTATCTTCTTCCTTTTTCTTCTTATCACAAACAATCTTTTCAAACATACAATTTAAAATCACATTAACGTTTGCCTCTTATCGTTGTACCCCATTTATAATGTCCAGACTTTTGAAACGGGTGGTATTTTGAAAATGTCTCTGGATTCAGCTGGACTATGGATTTGATTGTCCTTTCGATTGTTTCTTGTTTCTACTGGTTTTCTCCACAACACCTTTTTACAAAGCATTATTGTTCAATCTACTGACCTTTTCATTCCCTTTCCTGGGTCCACCTTTGAAGTTCCCTGTATGTTTATTCCTTTTCCGTCAGCTTTATTTCAGTTTTGGATTGAATCCGTTCACTTATCTGAGCTTTTCCTATCTTATAATTTGTTTAAGCAATTGATTCTTAGCAATACCTTTCAACTGTTTTACTGTTTTTAACAACCAACATCATTTTATCCGTTCTTTTCGTGTTTTATTTTATATCTTTTATATACTTTTTATCATCCTTCTAAAACTTTATTTAAGTTGTTATACCTACCCCGATACTAGTTTGTTAATAAACGTGTAGGATTTTTTTTTTATTTTTGGGGTATTTGTAAACCGTTACTTTTAACATAAGTTTCCATCAATGTTCCCTTCTTCTATTTGTTAGAGTTAAAACTGAACCTTTTCAGACTTTTCCATCCACTTCTGTAATTTCTTTGATTTTAAGTTTCACATTTTTTGGTATTTTTTTCCATTTCATAGTTTCCTGATTCTTTTTTTTATCATCCTCTTGTAGGACCAATTGTTCTTTCAAACAGTACTAATATTTGTAAGGGTAAACAAAAACAGGAGAGGGGCGGGGGCAACCCACAAAAGATCTTCACCACAGATCCAATATCGAAGTATGATATTAGTGAACTCCTTTCTACGGCCTTAATTTAATTCGAAAGATTTCCCAACGACAATACTTTTCTCCGGACTCCCTGCATATAAAAGGTAGACTATAAGGTTTTATGGACCAAACAGCCAAGGTGGAATAACTTACAGAAGATCTAGACCATAATGTCCAAATCGTGGTCTGCAATTACTGACCCCCTACCATCACTCAATTAAAAGTTTCCTACGACAACATTTTTATCTGCGGGTTATGCAAATTTAAGGCAGTGATCTTAGGTTTCCTGGAACAAGGGCCCATGTTATACGACTCACGGAAAGTCTACATTGTTGGTCTAATATAGGGATCTGATATAATTGACTCCTTAGCCACTCTAAACTTAACTCCATACATCAATGCTTTTAAAGACTCTAGGAAAAAAATAAAACCAGTGCCTTACTGTTTCTTGAGTCAAATGGCCCAACAACTCTTGGTCTACACCACATTTCCAAAATCGGGGTCTCAACTTACTGTCCCCTGTTCCACGGCCTGAATTGAATTCTTAAAGATTTCCTACGTCGATAATTTTATCCGCACTAAGTGCATATAAAAGTCAGAGACCAAAGGTTAACTGGACACAAAGGAACTGGTGGGATAACTCAAGGCAGGCCTACATCATTGGTTCTTAATCGTGGTTTGACCTAACTGACCACATACTTACTCTAAATTTAACACTTAAAACATCCGTACTGCAATGATTTTATCCAAAATAGATACAAATAAAAGATCGTGGCATATGGTTTTGTTGGACCAAATGGCCAAGGTGGGATAACTCATGGAAGGTAAACACAAAAGGTTCAATATCGGGGTCTGGCATTCCTGAACCCCTTCCCACCCTAAACATAATTTCTAAAACAATTCCCTACATCAATACTTTAATCTGCACTAGATGGTAATGAAAGGCAGTGGCCTGTGTTTTTTTTTAATCAATAGGCGCAAATAGGACAATTCACGGAAGGTTTAAATTATAGATCCAATATCAGAATAAGAAATAACTGACCCCTATCAACCCTATTTTGACTCGTAATAGGAGAATCGATACGGAATTGCTTTTATCTGCACTATGTACAAAAACAAGCTGTAAGCCCAATGTTTTCTGAACCAAAAGGCCCAAGTTAGACAATTCACGGAAAGTCTCTACCATGGGTCCAATATCGGGGTCTGAGTTATCCTATCTAAACATTACTCATAAACAAATCCTTATGGCACGCTCTTATCTGACCTGCACAAGATTGAAATGTAAACTGTAAAATGTAAAGGTTTCCTGGACAAAAGGCCCAGGTGAGAAAACTCACGAAAAGTCTTCACCTCAGGTCTTACATTACTGACCCTCGTCACTGGCCCTAAAAATTTCTCTTTGACATTATTTCATCCCCACTAGATGCAATAAAAGGCAGTAACCTATGATTTCCTGGACCAAAATGTCTAAATAGGACAACTCACGGAAGGTCTACACCAAATATCGGGGTTTGACATAACTGACTTTCAACCACCCTTCAACTGGTATTAACATCTATACGACAATGCTTTTATCCGAACTAGGTACAAATAAAAATCAGGGGCATAAGGTTTCTTGGAGCCCAAAAACCTACTTCGGACAACTCATGCAGGTCAAATATCGGGTTCTGGTATAACTGTTTCGCATAGCAATTCTTTTATTTGCACTAGGTACAAATAAATGTCAGTGGCCTAAGGTATCCTAAGCCAAAAGGCCCGGTGGGACATCTCTTGTAAAGTCTACAACACAGGTCCAATATCGAGGTCAGACATTACTGTGTCTTTCATTCATATACAATTCTCTAAGGCAATACTTTTATCTCCACGTGGTGCATATGAATGGCAAAGACCAAAGTCTTCCTATATTAATAACACCAGCTTAGGGTGAAAAGGGGTCGGGTGAGCTGAAAGGGGGAGGGGGTACCGGGTATGTCACATAGTCCTGCTTTTATTACTGCCTGCTTGCAAAACTAAGAGATTTTCCACGTTTGCCATATGCATGATACCAGAGGATGCTATAGACATTACCTCTAAAATGGCCCATTGCACTTATGGCCCTAGACCCGTACAAGTTTGTCAGCATAGGGTGGGCAGGGAGAAGGGGTTACCTGGTATGTATTAAAGTCTAACTTAACTATTGCTGGCTGGCCAAATTATGATATTCTATTCTTCACGTTGGCCATTGTAACAGAGGTATAAGTAAACATTGCCTCTAAAATGGCCTATATAAGTAATGCCCTAGACCTGTAATAATTTGTTAGGATGTTGGGGGGAGGGGGGAGGTTGTACTGTCGATTTGATAATTAAGAGACAGTTAAATTACTTCAAACGTTAACGTCACTTTTAGCGCAGTTTTCCATTTTACCATTGGTATCGTCACTATATCCTTTGTTAACGTTGTTCTAGTACAAATTGCCAATGAGCGCAACAAATTTTAGCATCTATCACAAGCTACCAAAAATTGAATCGTCCATAGTTTAATGGTTATTTGTTAAAATAGCAACCGTTCTGGGATGCGAATCGATCAACAATACATGCTAACCAAACATTAACAGAGGTACAAAAGTTTAACGTATTTACATAATCAAATTTTGGGCATAGCCGCACAATGTCTCGCCGGATTAGCACTCACAAGTGCAAACTACTATCAAGTCGTATACGCAGCAATACTATGATAGAGGTTTATTTGATTTGCCTGCGCCGATGTCAAAAGCAGGCAACTTTCCATACAGAACTGAGTATAGCATACACTGTTTAGAATCTCTAGGAACAAGCAAGAGCACATTTATAACCATTCTTACTCTTTTTATATACAATAAGTTGCCGTCTGATGTACGAACAAACATAACCCGAGACCGCAGAAACGACGATTGGGACATAGAATCTTTGAGGGCAGCAATAATAAGGGAAGTGTGCGTTCAGGTCGCAGGACAATCAACAGGCGCAAATCATAAAAAAATGAGACATTTTACTGGCCGCTTCGTTTTCTACCGGAACGATAAACGGAATGAACGGAAAACACTTTCAGTCGATGACACGTAAGAAATTCTTGTTTTATGAGGATTCGCATCATCCGAATACGTGTAAAAACGTGAAAGATGTTTAATAACGCATAGCAATTTTGAAGCGAAAAAAGGTATGTTTTAACTGTTTTGAAAATAACAAAGTAGTTGAATTTAAATCTGAATTTAATTTCCGACAGTGCTGAAAGAAATTGCACACTAGTAAACATGTACATAACACATACTCAAAGACCTTGACAGCAAACGAGAATAGCGCACACAAGATCGTAGCACATACTGCCGTAGATGAAACACTATTAGAGCAGATCGCATTATTGCATTCTACTGTTACCGCACATAGAGATGTTTTTCTTGAACCTACCGTGACACCAGTTTGGTCCGAATATCTTACTTGAAGAAGGAGCGCAGAACTCATTTTAACTGAAGACTTAGCACACAAATTTGAAATTGAGTACACCGAAGAGATTACACTCTGGATTGTGGGACAACGAAGGACACATTCGTCATCTTACCAAAGCAAAAATAGCGATTGAAACAATTGATGAGAAATTGAAGTAATCATCGTACCAAAAATAGCCGCTCCTATACGGACGAAATCACGAAAGAAAGTCAAAGCACTGTCATTCTTACATGGATTACGACTTGCACATCCGATAAGCGCAGAGGGCAAATTCAACATACTTAAGTATGCTTGTAGATTGGCGCGATTATTACTAGTCAATAGTTGAAGATGAATTGGTAGAGGAGATGGATCGACTGCAGTAAAATCAGGAATGGGTTATCTCTTGTCGGGACCCGTACTAAGTAAGAACGGAAGTAGTTCAAATCAATCTGCCATGAGGAACATTTTGACTAATTACAGATCAGTTGCTTGCGACTTGAAGATGTTTTGAAGCTTAGAATCGTAGTGATTTTAAGGAAGCGATCACATAAAAAGCAAGTCGAAAGTTGTAAGGGAATACGGAGAGAAATGTATAATGGAAAATATAAAGCTAAGTTACAATGGAAATCAGACGTCCGTCCGCTGCTGCATAATATGGAATTGGTTAAACAAAGGACAGAAAACATTATAAGAAGTTAAGCAAACAAGCCCGATTTACTAAAAATTTATGGAGATCTTATCAGCGAGAAGGAGAGGAGACACTTTATTAAAAAGGCTGAGGAAACAAAACTTCCTATTGATCGACCAGTACACTATATTCCGCATCAAGGAATCATCTACTACGCCGAAACGCATTGTTTATGATTGTAGCTGCACAGATGGAAGAGGTTATCCAAATTTAAATCAATGTTTAGAATCGCACCCGCCTGTTATGAATGATATTACAGGAATTTTTATTAGATTTTGTGCTAAGAAATATACTACGTACGCAGATTGAGAATTCATTTTGAGCGCCACATTCCGGAAGCACTTCAAGGAAAATCTGGGAAAACTTTCAGATACTCTAGGAAATGGATTATATGTTGACAACATTTTTAACTAGTTTTGATAACGAAAACAGCGTAAAAGATTATTGCAGACGATACATGGAAAAACTCACCGAAGACAGATTCGAACTTCCCTCTTGGAATTCAAACATTCCAAAATTACAAGAAATCGATTGCAACGAAAAAACCTTAGGCAAAGATGAAATCACTAAAAGTCTTGGTATGCAACGGAACGCTCAAACGGACAAGTTGTTTTATCAAAGTTACAACTTCGAGAAAGACGAATAAGAAAAATTGACCAAACGTTATATCTTACGACAATCATCCAAGATTTTCGATCCGTTAGTATTATTAAGCTCAGTAACTGTAAAAGCGAAAATCTTTATGCAATCACTTTGGAAGCTAAATTGGACGAAATATTACCGGAAGATATTCAATAGAAATGGATATCAATTTCACGAGATCTCGCATTTAGCTTAGAGAGATCAATCGAAGTACTACAACACAAAACGGGAGTAACACAAAATTTACCGATGCATCACACGATAACGGCGCATGCGCACACATCATGTACCACAGAAAACCAACAATAGTGATGGCAAAGAATAGGGTTGTGCGTATTAAGAATATTACTTTATCAAAACTAAAGCTCCAGGGTGATGTAGTTGGAGCAAGTCTTGCTGATCACATCTGCAAAAACTTTCCGGGAACTTTCATAATATTTTTGAGCGACAGTCACATCGTACTTGGATCCGTTAAACTACTTAAACTACAGAGACAATATTAATTTGTCAGAGTTCGACTTTGCATCTAAAATAGCTCATGACGCTTATGCCCTAGACAAGTATGAGTTAATCAGCAAAGGGTGAAAATGGGGGTTAGGGGTACCTGGTATGTCATAGAGTTCAAACTAACTCTTGGCTCCTGGCCAATCTAAAAGATTCTCCACGTTGGCCATGGTACAAGAGGTAGAGGTAAATATTGCTTCTAAAATTGCCAATATCACTTATACCCTAGACCCATACCAGTTTGTCAACATAGGGTGGTGGGGTATCTGATGTGACAAAATATACCAACTTAACCATTGCCGGCTATCAAAACTAAGAGATTTTCCACGTTTCCCTTGTTACCAGAGGAAAACATAGACATTGCCTCTTAAATAGTCTAAAGCACTTACGCCCTTTATCCGTATGAATAAGTCAGCATATGGTGGGGAATATCTGGTATGTCAGATAGTCCAAACTTACTATTGCTGGCTGGCAAAGCTAAGATATTCTCCACGTTGGCCATGGTACCAGAGATAGAGGTAGACATTGCCTCTAAAATGGCCTGTAACACTAATGTCTTAGACCCGTACTAGTTTATCAGCATATGATGTGTGAGTGTAAAATGGTATATTACGCTTAAGCCCTAGACAGTAAAAAGTTGTCAGCAGAGGGTAAAAAGGGGTTGCGTACCTGGTACATGTGTGGTATTTCACATAGTCCAACTTAGCTATTGCCAGCTTCCCATTCTAAGAGATTCTCAACGTTGGATATGGTACCAAAAGAAGAGATAGACATTGCCTCTAAAATGGCTCATACTACTTATAGCCTAGACCCGTATGTGAGCAGAAGGTGAAAATGGGGAATACCTGGTATGTCCTGGTATGTCATATAGTCCAACTAAACTATTGCCGGCTGGGGAACTAGGCGATTCTCAATGTTGGCCGTGGTACCAAAGATAGAAGTAGACATTGCCTCTAAAAAAAAACCCATATCACTTATGCACTATACCTGTACGAGTTTGGCAACATAGAGTTGGTGCTACCTGGTATGTCACATAGTCACCTGATGGCCATACAAAGAAATCCGTCACGTTGGCCATGGTACCAGATGTAGAGGTAAACATTGTCTCTATGTCTGATATATTTTATGGCCCTAGACCCGTACGAATTTGTCAGCATACAGTTGGCGGGGTAGGGGTGTTACCTGGTGTGTCACATAGTCCAACTTAACAATTGCCGACTGGCCATATTAAGATATTTTCAACGTAGGCATTGGAAACAAAGGAAGAGATAGACAGTGCTTCTAAAAATGCTCATGTCACTTAACTATTACCGGCTGGCCAAACTAAGAGTTTTTGCATGTTTGTCATGGTACCAGAGGGAGAGATAGACATTGCCTCTAAAATGGCCCATAGCAATTGTATGTACCTAGACCCGAACGATATATACAGCATACAGGGTAGGGAGTACCTGGTTTGTCACATAGTCCAACTTAACTATTGCCGGTTGGCGAAACTTAAAGATTCTCAATGTTGACCATAGTACCAGAGGTAGAGGTAGATATTGCCTCTGAAATGGCATATAGCACTTTTGCCCTAGATTCGTTCGAGTTTGGGAGCATAGAGTAGGTGCTACCTGATATATCAAATAGTGCAATTTGACTACTGCCGGCTTGCCAAACTAAGAGATTCTCAATGTTGGCCATGGCTCTAGAGGTAGACAGTGACTCTTAAATGGCCCATAGCACTAATGCCCTAGATCCATTCGAGTTTGTCAGAATAGGGTGAGGGTATTTGGTATGTCCATGGAAGTAATATTTAAAAGGAATAACAACGACTAATTAGCATGTATTAACAGCCTGCAGAGCTCTGTACTAAAGTCATATGATTTTATCCAATTATAGTCTCAGCGGCAAGACCCCTTTGGTTACTATCTGTGATACCGCGGTTGTAAAATGGCATCTGGAATTTCTTATCAGTCAAGTGATTTTATCGAGTCCGGTAATTATAAAGCACCTGTGTGAAATCCGAGGTTTATTAATAAGAAGGTGGCGCTGTATCATATAAAACCTCTACCTTCAGAAAGAAGTCGTATGATGTAAAAACTTGAAAACGGACGAGAATTGTTCAACCTACAACAGTTTAGCATGGAAAATTGTATTTAATTTAGCATATTTTTGCTTTTTACCGTTTGTTTTAAACTGTTCTAAAAGTATTTTCCGGTTAAAAGCGGATCCCGAGTAAAACAGTTAAATACCGATGAATTGATCAGGTTTCACATGATGTTTAACAAAATAATGTAGACAAATCTAGACATAGATTTTTTTACTGTTGAAATGTGCAAAGTTTATCGAGAAGTATACTAAATTTATGTATATGTCATAAATGTCATTGATTACATTATTGAAACTGGACAGCGAAAATAGGGATAATATGGTCGTAAACATATATTTTTTTAAAAAGTGTTTATTGTGGAATACTTAATTGTATTAATATAACAAGCTACAGCAAAAATTAAAACAAACCGACAAAATGAGCTTGACGCTATTTGTCTTACGGCAAATTCATTTTTACACGAATTAGTTTATGTATCAAGAACTATAAATTAAAGGATAGAACCGTTTAGAATTGTGAATATTTTAATTGACTAATACACGAAAGACTTAGATTATTCGTATTTAATAAAAGGGGGTCCGAACGTATTTTTTTTGTACAATCATCTTCTTAACTTACGGAAATGGCTTTTTAACTGTCTGTAAATATTAAAATTGAAAATGACCCAGCCTTGTTCTCCAATTTTATATGTGATAGCTGTCGGTACTATTAAGATCGAACTAACCAGAAATAGGAAAATTGGACTAAAATAAAATTGAACGAATGACTCTATTCGGCAGCGTACATCAACGGAATGTAACGAATGGAGTATTCGGATTACTTCGCACGTATATACGACAAAAACTTGTCTGTTCGTAGTTTTCCGTGAACACGAAAATGACCGAAAAGTGTCAGTGATTTGATCGATCACATGCGGAAAATCAACTTCCATGCCAGATATTAAACCAATTAACGAGTTATCGAAAGATGGGCGGTAACGCAGATGAAACCTTTGAAGTGACGACGTTGTTATTCCTTTTAAATATTACTTCCATGGTATGTCACAAAGCCAAACTTAACTAATGCCGCCTGGCCAAACTAAGAAATTATCCACCTCGACAATGGTACCAGAGGTAAGAGTAGATATTGCCTCTAAAATGTCCTATAGCACTTATGCCGTAGACACATGCAAAGTTTTCGGCATTAGGGGAAAAGGGGTTGCGTACCTAGTATGTCACAGCTTAACTATTGCTGGCTGGCAAAACTAAGAAATTCTCCATGTTATCCATGATACCAGAGGTAAAGGTAGACATTGCATCTAAAATTGGCTATAGCACTTATGCTCTAAACACACCCTAGTTTTCTAGCATATATTGAGGGGTACCTGGTATGTCACATAGTACAACTGAACTATTGCCGGCTAGCAAAACTTTGAGATTCTCAAAGTTGGCCCCGGTACCAGAGGTAGAGGTAGACATTGGCTCTAAAATGACAAATGACACTTATGGTCCTAGACCTGAACGAGTTAATCAGCATAAGGTGGGCGCAGGAACGGTGTTACCTGGTATGACTTATAGTCCAACTTAAATATTGCCGGCTGGCCAAACTAAGAGATATCGACGTTGGCATTGATAACAAAGGAAGAAATAGACATTGCTTTTAAAAATGCCCATGTCACTTATGCCCTAGACTCGTACGAGTTTGTCATCATAATGTGAAAAGGGGGTTGGCTGGTATGTCACATAGTCCAACTTAACTATTGCCGGCTGGCCAAACTTAGAGTTTTGTGCACGTTTGCCATGGTACCAGAGGAAGAGATAAGCATTGCCTCTAAATGGTCCATAGCAATTGTATTGTCCTTGACCTGTACGAGTTATTCAGCATAGGGTGGGGAGTACCTGGTATGTCACGTAGTCAAACTTAACTATTGCCTGTTGCTCAATCCTTTTCATATCTTAATGAATAAAATATGTTTAAAATCAAAACTATTGCCGGCTGGCGAAACTAAAAGATTCTCAAAGTTGGCCATGGTACCAGAGGTAGAGGTAGACACTGCCTCTAAAATTGCATATAGAGTAAGAGTAGGTGTTACCTGGTATGTCAAATAGTCCAACTTAACTATTGCCGGCTGGCCAAACTAAGAAATTCTCTATGTTGGCCATGGCACTAGAGGTAGACAATGACTCTAAATTTGGCCATAGCACTTTTGCCCTAGACCCGTACGCGTTTTTCAGAATAGGATGAGGGTACTTGGTATGTCACAATGCCAAACTTAACTAATGCCGGCTGGCCAAACTAAGAAATCATTCACCTTGGCCATGGTACTAGAGGTAGGAGTAGACATTGCCTCTAAAATGGCCTATAGCACTTATGCCCAAATCCGTGTGTAATGTTTTCAGCATAAGGTTAAAAAGGGGTTGCGTACCTAGTATGTCACAGAATGCAGCTTAACTATTGCCGGCTGGCCAAACTAAAAAAAATTCTCCATGTTGTCCATGACACAAGAGGTAGAGGTAGACATTGCGTCTAAAATGGCCAATAGCACTTGTGCTCTAAACACGCCCTAGGTTTTCAGCATAAAGTGAGGGGTACTTGATATGTCACATAGTCCAACTTAACTATTGCCGGATAGCGAAACTTTGATTTTCTCAAAGCTGGTTCCTGTACCAAAGGAAGAGGTAGACATTGGCTCTAAAATGGCCAATAACACTTATGGTCATAGACCTGTACGAGTTTATCAGTATAGGGTGGTCGGGGGAGGTATGTTACCTGATATGACTTATAGTCCAACTTAACTATTGCCGGCTGGCCAAACTAAGAGATTCTCCACTTTGGCCATATGGTACCAGGAAAAAAGATAGACAATGCCTCTAAAATGGCCTATAGCATTTATGTTAAACACCGATATGAGTTTGTCAGCATAGGATGGGGGATACCTGGTATTCTATATATTCCAAACTAGCTATTGCTGGCTGGTCGAACTAAGAGATTCTCCACCTTGGTCATGGTAACAGAGGTAGAAGTAGATATTAACTCTAAAATGGCCTGTAGCACTTATGCCCTAAACCCGACGAGATTTTCTGCATAGGGTGAAAAAGCGTGTACCTGGTATTTCACAACTTTACGATTGCCGGCTGGCCAAACTAAGAGATTCTCCATGTTTGCAATGATACCGGAGTTAGAGGTAGGCATAGCCTCTAAAATGGCCTATATGACCTAAGCCCTAGACACTTACGAGTCAGCATTATGTGGGGTACCATTTTTTATCTGTTGTCTGATATGTTACATGTACAAAATGTATTGTGAAGATGGTAGAAAAATGATCGTATATATAGGACTTGAAGTATAGTTGAGTTTGAGGTATAAGTACTATATAGTAGTCATTTTGAAAGTGATTTAAGGTAGCACAATACAAAGATTTTTTCACCCCCAATCAGACAACTTTAAACTGATGTAATTTCTTTCATCCAGCTTTAAATTTTATAAATGAGATTCTTGTGCAACACAGTTTGACCTCCAAAAGAGTGTCTCGGATTTTTCCTATTGTATTTCATTCTCTCATTAACCTTCAATGAGGTTTGCAACCTCAATTCATAAGAGATCGCTAAATTAAATTGGGTATAAAATTTGTTCTATTGATGGAAATCTGAGACAGCCTTTTGAAGATAACTGGTCAAGGAACAACATGTGTGAAAATCAGGCATATAGGGGCACCCATCTAGGAGCCAATTTCATTTAAAACTACATTTTCATGACAAAAATGAATGTGTCATAATTGAATGAATAAGGATTTTCCTACTTGTACCCCATTAACTTCAATTTGTACGACTTTACCCCCAGCAGAGCTACAGAAAAACAGTACATTAACGGGTGTTACACGGACACTTTTTAGATGATACACGGACACTTTTTAGTTGTTACACGGACACTTTTTATGAATAGAATCACTCGTGCATGACCAGAGAGTTCATGGGCACTTTAAATTTCAATTAGATTTGAACTTTTGTTTCACCGACATATTTCCTGTCTTTTGATTAAAATATTTACGTTAGCATCAATAACTATATTTCAAACAATTCCAGTAAATTACTATTCATATCAGTACACTAAGGGATTGACCATTTAACTTTAAAAAGGGGGTATGTCTTTTTCTAAAAATATTTTGATACCCAATTTTATGAGAAAAATATATTGTGGTCAAGCAGATGACAAAATAATGTTCTGATTCCCGATTTTCCGTATACCGTATATAATCGTCTAATTTCGAAAAAAATGAAAATAGTTGGGTGATAGCGTTGAAAAATAAATAATGTTCTTACTCAGAAAAGAAGATACCCCTTTGAAGCTAAATGGTCGGTCCGTAAGTGTTTTTTCCTTCAACATATGGACATGAATAGTATTCTGGACAATGCTGAAAGTAATGAAATGCTGATACCAACGTTTATATTTCAATAAAAAGACAGGAAATATATATAAAAAATCAAATCTAATCAAAAGATAAAATCCTATCAACTCACCAATGCACGATTGGTCCTATAAATAAAAGTGTCCATGTAATACATGTTCAAATATGCAGCAAATCGTGAAGAAAAATCATTCAACTAATGTCATCAATTTTGAACGGTAAGCTGCGATTTGATCATATAGTGACACGTGTTAAATCCTGATCAACACTATCAGAGACATATAAAAAAAACCTATATGTATGAACTATTAAAAAAATCCAAAATATATGCCTATATATATATATATCAAATAACAAGACAAAATCCAGTTTTTCATAACATTTCATTCACTTAATATCAGTTCTGTTTATTTTAAATGGATTAACCCCCCGCTTTCCTTCCGTGTTTCCAAAAATAAAAAATCAAATGGTAGCTCTGTTTTTTTTTATAAATTACTTACTAGCGAAGTTGCATTCTAAAAGTCTCAAATGTAAACAACATTCATCTTTTCCTTGAAATGGTTCTTTTTTATAAAGTTATTAAATTCTTGAAATTTTTAGAAAAAAATTCTCGGCTTAAGGAAGTGAAAAAATGTGTTTAAACTGTAACTTACATTAACTGGTATATGGCCATTGAAGTTTCTAATATGTTTAGTTTTGCTACCTCTTCTAAATGCAAAATGTACTACTTCCTTCCTGAAACGTCGTACAAGTCAGATACAAAACAAAGGTAACAAAAAATAGGCCGGAAACAACCTGCCGTACAGTTTGTCTGCACTTGTAGTCAGGTCAAGGTCCTCGGCTAGCGCCTCGGACCTTGACCTGACTACTCGTGCAGAAAAACTATCCGGCAACGGTTGTTACCGGCCTGTTTCTTTGTTACCTTTGTATTGTATCTAATACATAATTCACACATGTATCATGGGGATACTTCAGGATTGGCCTTTAATCATAAATCAATTAGGTTTTGACCAGTAAGAAAGCATTCTAATTCAGCAATTCTAAATATATAAAGAAAATGCACACCCTATGCATCAAAAATCAGATCTGGCGGGAGATGTTATATCATTATTGACCTTGCTGTAAGTCAGTTGCTACTGATATGGTCAAAACTCCGCCCACCATGATAAACCTTTACTATTAATGATCTCAGAAGTTTAATTACACATTGCATTTACTTTTTTCAATATGGATTTTATTCTTTTAGTACATAAAATGATATATTTTGTTTTTTGCATTGTTACAAAAAGTAAGTTATGCATGTGTACACAAATGATCAGTTGGTCAGTCTAGAGGATCCTTATGGGGGATTTCTAGAATTATAATTGTATACAATGACAATATGGTGTTTTACACAAAGTAGATTTTTTCATTTTTTGCAGTTTGAAAATGAAATATTTAATTCGTATTTTCTTTTAAAAAGAATTCATATTTAAACATTCTCCTCAAGAAATTCTAGTATAAACATCAGCAACATTTATTGTTGTACAATTACTTTGTTTAATATCTGTACATTTATATTTTGATTCCCTCTATAGCTCAAAATAGTTGTTTTGTTTTTTCTCCTGGCAGCTCCAATACAGAAATGTATTTTTATTTGGAATTCATTATCTTCATTTTTCTATAAATCCCTAATCCACCTCTTTTTCATAACTGTTATTTTTATTGCTGGTCAGTGGTCGTAAAGCTATCAAATGATTCTATTGATTAACCACATAGTACTGCCCACATGTTCTTATCTTGTATCAGTCAGACACGTGCATTTGTTTAGAAAACTAATTATCATCAAAACTCATTACCAGTGCAAGATATGTAAATAATTTTTCCTTCTGTGGTTTTTGAATATTAAGAAGTAACAAAAACAGATGAAAATGAAATTTTGATAAAATTTAGTTGCTTTTGTATTGTACTACCTTAAAGTAATTGGGGAAATTATTATTTTCGTAAATCACAGAATTTTTTTTGTAATTATCAGTTCTACGTAAGCGTTCCCTTTTAGTAATTGAAGAAGTAAACGCAGACTTCGAAGAAGACACACATTGGCGGATCCAGGGGGATGTTCCAAAATTTTTTTTTTAATTATGTGAACATTTCAAGCGCCTGGAAACACATTGACTTGAGATTTTATTGTTATTTATAGCAATGTCATATATAAACAGAATACTAAGTACATTATTTTATTTTTATAATCGATAGTTTCTTGCAACATTTCATCGAACGAAAGTCATCCTGGCTAGCTTCATACTAGTTATTCAGGTTTACCGTTTTTTTTTTTTTTTTTTTTTTTTTTGCAGGCTTATTTATTTGGGCCGACAAAGCCGCCCGAAAATTAACTTTCGACTTCGATTAAGTCTTTGTTTGGGGTTGAATATTCATTCCTTCCAGTTTTCCGTTATATTAGCTATGTTCAGTTCTCACTTAGTCTAGGCCAGCTTATCATTACTTAATTTCAATAGCTATATTTCCTATCCGAAAAATAAATATTTTGTATTTATTTAGTTTGTTTATATTTATTATATCGAAGACAATGAAATTATTCTCTTTACACGTTGATATATACATGGAAGACTGGCTATATAGTCCTTGTACCGTCGGTTAACTCGTTGAGACAGGTCTTTGTATTTGATGAATATTCATTATGAATCTCATGAAATGGGAATAAAATAAAACTGAAAATAGCTTAAATATATATAATTTCTGCAACTGTTTGTTATATGATCATTAATTATCAATGAATAAATGCTTGGCACCTTATGATACATGTATTTGCTGTTTTACGCATCAAAGGACACTATATATTTTAATTATTTTAAAGAAGTAAGTTTTTAAAGGGAGGTAAATTATATTTTTTGAAGATTTGTAACAAAAATCTTATTCCACAATTCGGCATGCTTTTTCAGGGTGAATTGTTAAAGAAAAATGCTGTTTTACATTGTGTTTTCAAAAAAGAATTTCTTTATTTCTCTCCTTTGGTTCTCCTTTCGCAGTGTTGTATCTTTTTTAATGTATTTCCCACCCTTTCAACGTGCAGCGTGATTTGTTAATAAAACATACATCTGTCATTTTATTCTTGATCAGGAAATATTGGCGGATTCAGGTGGGGAGTTGATGGCGTACGCCACCCACACCGCCCTCCCTTTGAACGGAAAAAAATATATTTTTTTATATAAAATCGTCCAACAAATTTTTGCATCGTTCCGATCGGCAGTATATACAGTCATGTATACATGTATCGTTTTTGGCAATTTCGCCTCCTTCAAAAATCACGACTCCCCCCTCTGAAACTCATGCATAGTGTCTTCCACAGTAAAATTAAAAAGAGTTAGATATTAGAATACAGTATAAAAACGTTTGAGTCTTATGCAACTTTTGGGTTTATAGACATATCTGAAAACTGGCTGCTAGCGGAGTGGCTGCTAGCGAGTGGCTGCTAGCTTGAGTCTAGTGAAAAAATCTTCCAATTATTGATCTCAATAATGACAATAATCCGTCAAAAGGTGCGCTATCGATTGCGATCCAACTTAAATTAGTCACTGGAACTTTTATGACACAAAACAAACGTGCTAGCTTTACAAAAAGTGAATCTCCTTTATGTAAACTCTGTGATGATGAAGACGAACATCTACTATTAAATGTAAGGTTCTAGAACCTATAAGAAGTCCCTTCATAAATCAAATTGAAGATAATATACTTAAAGATGCGTCCATTTCCTTTTATAAATTGTCTGCAAATACTCAGACACAATTAATTATGGATTGTACTAAACTTAGACATCAGAATTCAGATTTATTATTGGACAGAAAAACAGAACAACTATGTGAATTAATATCCAGAAAATTGTGCTATGCACTGCATACTATAAGAGCCAGAACCATAAGTATGCAGAAGAAACATTCAAAATAAGTGTATACTGATTGAGTATTAAACTGATTTAACAGAACTAGTGATAACAATTAAACAAACATTTGCGGACTTGTATATAAACTGTAAATATATATTTGTATGATATTCTGGATGGTGGAGGGTCATATATACTATTGTACTCTACTAAGAGATTGTCCTGATGGACGGAGAAAGATTCAGCGGTAAGGTAAGGACGGCTGTATTTTCTAGATGGAAAATTAGGTTAGGTCGAAGGATCATCTAGCTATCGCTGTTTGGTTTGTTGGTGTTACTTGATTTAGAAGTTCCATTGCACGGCTATTTTCAGGTACTGGTAGGTGAACTTCTTCAGTCCGATCTTTCAGAATAACATCCTAGCATGAATATAAGGATATGCGTGGTATACCTCAATGAGACAGTAACCTTACGCTACAAAAAGATGTCTACCTGCATTACAAGGAAAACAAAAAAGCTAGATATTTAAGAAAACAAAAACGTGGAAAATTCAAGGACCATTAAAGGACACATTTACAATGCCTTCCGCCGCAATACATATATTTTCTGTCAAAGGGCAATAACTCCAAATAATTTTCCATTTCAAGATCATTCAGGTTTCCAAGACCTTGCTCATATACACCTTTGATATAAGTTTGATATGAGGCAGGCGTTACCTGTGAAAGGGGACGAAGTTCGTATCAATTATTTTTTTTTATTCTAACATAAGAAACGGAAATACCGTAACGTTTCCGATGTTGGTCCTGTTGTTAGGGATTCTAGATGTGACGTCAATGTAAACTAAGAAACGCAGGTAACGTTTTCTTTTCATATCAAAGAATAATTAAAATGAAATTGTTATTGTGCTCATTCCTATATATTTACTAGACTGATAAATATATATTTAGCCTGGGATCCTGGCTCACTGCTCCACAGTAGAGCCAGGCGGAATACAACGACATGGTTTCGTCAATTGGACGTTAGAATGATGCATCGTGGGATAGCGTCATTTATTGACACATGGCGGGAAATATTTATTGTCACGAATTCATTGAAAATTATATTTCATTTCATATGAAATGGAATTTTCTAAAAATTTAATATATATAATTCAAAAGTTATTGATTAACATCGTGAATCAACTGTTAATTAACGATCCGATCGATATAGAACATGCACATGCGCAGTATTTCAGTCCTGTTCAGCGCTGATAGTTGGTCACGTGGATTGTACTACGCCTGGCCCTATCGACGAAGTATTAGATTGGGTCAGGATGCCAGGCTAATATATATTCTACTCAAAGTCTCATGACAAACGAGACCGGAAGAAAGAAAGAGATTTCTGCGCAAATGCGGGAAAATAAAAAAGTTAGAAAAAAAAGTTAACGATTTTGAGTTCATTAGTACATTAACCCGAATAATTTAGTCGTTATATTCCACTGCTCTACGATGGCTACATTAACGCCTGAAGGCCTTGTCAATAAAAAATCGTCAAATAATCATTCGGAATTAGCTCGGGATTTACCTATCTCGATAACATTAAGCTAATATGAGGCAGGTGTTACCTGTGAAAGGGGACGAAGTCAGAAAACCTTTAGAATCCCGTTAAGGTGGTATGGGAGTATGAATTAAAAATTTATAAAAAAATTTCATACCATAGGCGGATCCGGGGAAAAGGGGGGGGGGGGGGGTGGCGCCCCCCTTTTTTGGGAAAAATTTGGTTGATCATATAGGGAATCACTGAAGCATGACTGGAGCGGGCCCCCTTAATAGGTCAGCCAGTGCTCCCCATCCCCCCTTATGAAAAGTTCTGGATCCGCCACTGCATACTTTGCTTAAATGTAGTATATATTGTGATATGTTCAAAAATATAATAAAAAATGATAGGTTACCGAGCATTTTCTGAAGCTACAGGTTGTGACAAAATGACACATTTTGTATGGATTATACAGGGAAAAAACATCATTAATTATGTGATTAGAAGCTACATTTTAACTGAATGATAGAATTGTAAAATAAATACGAGAAGACAACTTTTGTAAAATGCTTTGAGAATATTATAAGAAAAGATAGGGTCACTGTACAATTTTTCGGGCTAAAATATAAAATAGCAAAATTTAATTTAAATTCCTTCAGAAAATTTCAGAGTTACCTCACCTTCAATTCATATGATTTAGATTTAAAAAATGGATACCTTTTCATATATTGCGTATGTGAAAATGTAACCTTTTCCCATATTGTTTGGGTTTCATGTGGTGTGTAATGTAGGGTGGAATACTAAAATGTCGAAAATGAAAACTTGGTTGTTTAAAACACAGCAGGGAACACCAAGAACGGTGACAGACGAAGAAGTTATGAACTTTATTGACCTTATCATATTTTTCTGATATTTTCCCGACCATTACACATATTTTCAAGCTTGAAAAGGTGACCAATTCCAGCGGCACATCATATCACCTTGTACATGTATACAGGAAGTGCCACTAGTAATCTCAATTTATATGGAAAATGTGGAAGGTGATATACGATACTATTAAATATGGATGCCTTGGAGACATGTCAGACACACCAATACAATAGACAATAACACTATTGAAGCTAGTAAAAACTTGAACAGTTCTATGCTTTCGAATGGCAACTATTCAATGTCTCAAATAGCTTATAACAGTTGTCTTCTTAAAACGTACAGAAAAAAAGTAAAATTAACTGACGACTGCTAAAAAAAAAAAACACAAACAAACAAACAAACATGTCGAGGCCTTTAGTTTTCTCGTTTGAATTGTTTTACATTTGCAATTTCAAGGCCTTTTATAGCCAACTATACTGTATGGGTTTTTCTCTTTTTAGAAGGCTATACGGTTGCCTATAATTGTTTATATCCACTTCATTTGATCTTTGGTTGATAAAAATTTAAAAGAAGGTGTCGTATGATTTCCAATTCAACAACTCTCCATAAGAAATCAAATGACACAGAAATTAACAGCTATATGTCATCGTACAGCCTTCAACAATGAGCAAAATCCATACTGCACAGTCAGCTATAAAAGGCACCAAAATTACAAATGTAAAACAATTTAAAGGAGAAAACTAACGGCCTAATTGATGTACAAAAAATGAACGAAAAACACATATCATGTAACACAGCAACAAACGACAGCCACTGAATTACAGGCTCCTGACTTGGGACAGGCATATACATAAAGTTGTCTCAATTGCAATTACACCACATCTTCTAATTTTTATAAACATCTGAAAAACATCACACCATAAAACAGTATAGAAATGGGCTGAAGTCATATAAGTGTTACAGTCTATATTCGAGTGACTCATTTTCTTTAAATTTGAGTGCCCCATTATTTTCTATTTTTTACTTTTTTGCCATATTTTTCTTTATTCATAATTTGTTTGCTATTTTTTCTGCACATTTTGTCGATTCTTTAAAACCCCACGCAGACCCTCATCTACGAGTGGACTTTGTATCTAAGTTTTAAAAACACATTTAATGAAATAAGAAGAACGATTTTAAGTTAAATTTCCTGAAGATTATACACATGAAAGTGAGATTACTAGTTTTTAAAGAAGCCCGTATGTCGGGGGATAACAACAATATTCAAATTCGATTTATTATGGATCTTTGTACAGATACAAGTCTGTCTGATTGATATGCGGTAATTTTCCCAAAAGAACTCACTATAGGAATAATCTAACTTCAGAATCTGTTGAAAAAGAAACGGAAATACCGCAACGTTTCCGATGTTGGTTCTATTGTTAAGACATTATGTTGTGACGTCATTTGCAATGTAAACAAAGAAACGCTATTGTCAGGTAACGTTTTTTTTTAAATCAAAATCTGAATTAAAAGAATATATTTAAATGGTTAAAAAGACTGAAAACTCTGCTATTTTAATGTAAACGAAAAGACGTGTTGCTATGAAGTATTGAGTTGTTAAGGAACAGATCTGTTCCAAAACCAACGTGTCACAATGATCCTTAATCATAGCGATCACCATTTAATATATGACTTCATACAACTTTGAATCTGCATGTCTTTTGTTAAAAGTATAACGAAAAACAACAACATTAAAGCAAAGTCAACCATGAATTATAAAAGGACATTATAAGAATACAAATGTTATTGTGTTGTCGTCCATACTCTTTCCGGTAATCATACATATTAATTTTCGGAAATCGTATGACATATATTGCAGCGTCCGCCAGGGAAAATGCAACTGTTTGAAAAGTTCGAAAAACGTTTACGATTATGATTTTATTAGTATATTGATTTTTATTTTAATTTTAGTAGTTTTATTGATTTGCTTACTGATGTAAGGTACGTCCCCATAACATTTTACTCAAATCCCGAGCCAAAACGATACCGGAAAAGATTTCTGCGCAGATGCGGGGAAAATAAAAAAGTCTGAAAAAAAAAGTTAAAAAAAAGTTAACGATTTTGAGTTCATTAGTACAATGAAAATTTCGGGAAATTTTCCCGATTTTGTTTGTTTTTTTTTTTTTTTTTAAATTGATTTTTCTACTGTTATAGGGGACTTCGTCCCCTTAATATGAGGCAGGTGTTACCTGTGAAAGGGGACGAAGTCAGAAAACCTTTAGAATCCCGTTAAGTGGTATGGGAGTATGAATAAAAATTTACAGAATTTTTCATTCCATAGGCGGATCCGGGGGCCCCTTTATGGGAAAAATTTGGTTGATCATATAGGAATCACTGAAGCATGACTGGAGCGGGCCCCTTAATAGGTCAGCCAGTGCTCCCAATCCCCTTATGAAAAGTTCTGGATCCCCACTGCATACTTTGCTTAAATGTAGTATATATTGTGATATGTTCAAAAATATAATAAAAAATGATAGGTTACCGAGCATTTTATGAAACTGAATGACAGAATTGTAAAATAAATACGAGAAGACAACTTTTGGAAAATGCTTTGAGAATATTATAAGAAAAGATAGGGTCACTGTACAATTTTTCGGACTAAAATATAAAATAGCAAAATTTAATTTAAATTCCTTCAGAAAATTTCAGAGTTACCTCACCTTCAATTCATATGATTTAGATTTAAAAAATGGATACCTTTTCATATATTGCGTATGTGAAAATGTAACCTTTTCCCATATTGTTTGGGTTTCATGTGGTGTGTAATGTAGGAGTGGAATACCAAAATGTCGAAAATGAAAACTTGGTTGATTAAAACACAGTAGGGAACACCAAGAACGGTGACAGACGAAGAAGTTATGGGAACTTTATTGACCTTATCATATTTTTCTGATATTTTCCCGACCATTACACATATTTTTAAGCTTGAAAAGGTGACCAATTCCAGCGGCACATCATATCACCTTGTATACAGGAAGTGCCACTAGTAATCTCAATTTATATGGAAAATGTGGAAGGTGATATACGATACTATTAAATATGGATGCCTTGGAGACATGTCAGACACACCAATACAATAGACAATAACACTATTGATAGATATAGGAAGATGTGGTGTGAGTGAAGCTAGTAAAAACTTGAACAGTTCTATGCTTTCGAATGGCAACTATTCAATGTCTCAAATAGCTTATAATAGTTGTCTTCTTAAAACGTACAGAAAAAAAGTAAAATTAACTGACGACTGCTAAAAAAAAAAAAAAAACACAAACAAACAAACATGTCGAGGCCTTTAGTTTTCTCGTTTGAATTGTTTTACATTTGCAATTTCAAGGCCTTTTATAGCCAACTATACTGTATTGGTTTTTCTCTTTTTAGAAGGCTAAATGGTTGCCTATAATTTATTTTATATCCACTTCATTTGATCTTTGGTTGATAAAAATTTAAAAGAAGGTGTCGTATGATTTCCAATTCAACAACTCTCCATAAGAAATCAAATGACACAGAAATTAACAGCTATATGTCATCGTACAGCCTTCAACAATGAGCAAAATCCATACTGCACAGTCAGCTATAAAAGGCACCAAAATTACAAATGTAAAACAATTTAAAGGAGAAAACTAACGGCCTAATTGATGTACAAAAAATGAACGAAAAACACATATCATGTAACACAGCAACAAACGACAGCCACTGAATTACAGGCTCCTGACTTGGGACAGGCATATACATAAAGTTGTCTCAATTGCAATTACACCACATCTTCTAATTTTTATAAACATCTGAAAACATCACACCATAAAACAGTATAGAAATGGGCTTAAGTCATATAAGTGTTACAGTTTCAGCTTCTATATACATAGAGTAGAAACACTCTAACAGTGGTCATGAAAATGTCTTATTTTCTTGCTTCAGACTTTAAACTCTGATTGAAGGTTGTAAAATTCAATATACATCATATCTCATTGGGATGCATGACCTTTGAGCAATGGGTTTGCAAGTGGCTACTGTGAATGTAGAAGGTGATAACATAAAACATTGGTTTAAATTTGTGTGACAAGGTAAACGTTGCTAGAAATAATCATTTTTCATTGTTTCTTCACCATGTTTACTGCATCGCGTTACAATACAAATTTCTCACTTCTTGCTAATAGATCTGGTGATGTGAAGTAGATTTCCATTTTTTCTTCTCATTGTATCATTTTCCTTTTTTTTTACTCTTTTGTGATGGTAAGCCATCATGCATGTTATTGTGTATATAAAACAAAAGTTGTGTCAATTTTGCTCAATACCTCAGTGTAACATGTAGGTACACTATGAAGATATGCGGTTGTAAATGACACATTCTATGTAGAATGATTTTATAATTTTGAATGAGAAAATATATGTCAATTGTCATTATTAAAAATTCAGCTTCGTTTCGGTGTCACTTCTTTTTCTTTTGGCAGTAAGTTTGTCACTAATAAAATTATTGAAATATATGATAAAGAAGAGTTGTTCTGCGAGTTCATTTTTGAAATTATTTATTAAAAGGTATGATTTAAAACTAAAAGATGTATTTTTTGTTAATTGTCTGCGTTTAATTTTTTTATGTCATACAATGCTTATTTCTTATTCCGGGAAAGTTGTTTTGTATTTTTTTATAAAAGGTAATTAAAAGGGTCTATATTCTTCATATTTGAGTGACTCATTTTCTTTAAATTTGAGTGCCCCATTATTTTCTATTTTTTACTTTTTGTCATATTTTCTTTATTCATAATTTGATTTCTATTTTTCTGCACATTTTTCGATTCTTTAAAACCCCACGCAGACCCTCATCTACGAGTGGACTTTGTATCTAAGTTTTAAAACACATTTAATGAAATAAGAAGAACGATTTTAAGTTAAATTTCCTGAAGATTATACACATGAAAGTGAGATTACTAGTTTTAAAGAAGCCCGTATGTCGGGGATAACAAAACATTCAAATTCGATTTATTATGGATCTTTGTACAGATACAAGTCTGTCTGGTTGATATGCGGTAAGTTTCCCAAAAGAACTCACTATAGGAATAATCTAACTTTAGAATCTGTTGAAAAGAAACGGAAATACCGCAACGTTTCCGATGTTGGTTCTATTGTTAAGACATTATGTTGTGACGTCATTTGCAATGTAAACAAAGAAACGCTATTGTCAGGTACCGTTTTTATCATATCAAAATCTGAATTAAAAGAATGTATATTTAAATGGTTAAAAGACTGGAAACTCTGCTATTTTAATGAAAACGAAAAGACGTGTTGCTATGAAGCATCGAGTTGTTAAGGAACAGATCTGTTCCAAAACCAACGTGTCACAATGATCCTTAATCATAGCGATCACCATTATATGACTTCATACAACTTTGAATCTGCATGTCTTTTGTTAAAAGTATAACGAAAAACAACAACATTAAAGCAAAGTCAACCATGAATTATAAAAGGACATTATAAGAATACAAATGTTATTGTTATTGTGTTGTCGTCCATACTCTTTCCGGTAATCATACATATTAATTTTCGGAAATCGTATGACATATATTGCAGCGTCCGCCAGGGAAAATGCAACTGTTTGAAAAGTTCGAAAAACGTTTACGATTATGATTTTATTAGTATATTGATTTTTATTTTAATTTTTAGTAGTTTTATTGATTTGCTTACTGATGTAAGGTACGTCCCCATAATATTTTACTCAAATCCGAGCCAAAACGATACCGGAAAAGATTTCTGCGCAGATGCGGGAAAATAAAAAGTCTGAAAAAAAAGTTAAAAAAGTTAACGATTTTGAGTTCATTAGTAGAATGAAAATTTCGGGAAATTTTCCCGATTTTTTTTTTTTTTTTTATTGATTTTTCTATTGTTATAGGGGACTTCGTCCCCTTATTAGCTGATTGGCTCTCTCTCACAGAGAGCACCAATCAAAATCCTGGATTCGTGACGCGTTTTTATTGTATAAAGAATTCAGGCCCTCGCGAGTGGGAGAGTCGATCACGGGGAGGGACTGAATTATTCGAGTTATTAGTACATTGGAAATTATTATTATTATTTTTTTTTTTATTGATTTTTCTGTCCCCTTATAATTTACATTTCCAAGGGGTATAACTCTCGTGCAAATCGTTGAATAGCGCCAATTTTCGAACTGGTCGGGGACATTGCTAATATAAACTTTTGGTGAAGGTCTATTAACAGGACAGTTATTTTTGATACGTTTTCATCTGTAACTTTTGTTTTAACCAATATATTGTTAAAATTTAAATTGTATAATAAAGAACAGGGTATTAACTTACATTATTTGTAAAAAAAATTAAATAGGAAATTAGTAAGTTAAAAAAAATCTGCCAGGACAGTTAAATTTTAAGAAAAAAAAATGGCTGAAATTGCCGAGAAAAATTTACTTATAATTGAAATAATTTCTCCAAAACAACTGTCTGGCATAACATTTTTGTGCGATTATAAAGTTTAAGGAATAATCATTCCAAAAATCTATAATTCAGTATTTATTTCGTCTTTTAAAGATAAAAAAATCTGCCAGGACAGTAGCCTATTATGTTAGAAATTTTGTTGAAATTAGCTCAAAATCAAAATATAAAGTTAAATATCTTCTTCAAAATTTATGTCTGGTAAGCAAATGTTGGTTCATTGGAAAGTTTAAAATATAAGCTTTAAGAAAATATAAAAAATATGGACTTTTATTTCATTAACACAAAACAAATCTGCCAGGACAGTAGCCTTTTGCGTCAGAAATTTTGTTGAAATTCGCTCAAAATCAATGGATAAATTTTAATATTTTCTTCAAAATGCATGTCTGGCAAGAAAATTTGTGTTCATTGGATAGTTTGAATTATCAGCTTTATGAAAATATAAAATTTTATGAACTTTTATTTTGTAAACATAAAAAAAAATCTGCCAGGACAGTAGCCAACTATGATAAATGTTTGTATAAATGGCGAAAATCAACGTAATCTTTTAATTAAAAATGTAGTATCTTTATTAGCATTGTCTGGCATACTCTTTTGATATTATTAGGACCAAATCATTCAAAAAATCTATAAATTTATTTCTTAATAATTTCTCTAGGTAAAACAAATCTGCCAGGACAGTACCTTATTACATTGGAACTAGTGAAGAAATTTGTTTCAAATTTTAAAATAATTTTCAAAATTTTCAAAGAATGATCTTTTTATTTTATTCAAAGAATGATCTTTTATTTTATTCAAAGTTTTTTTTTTTTATGTCGGAAGCAAAATCTTAACAAATTAAGTCAGGTAAATTATGTTTTGACAGTAATAAAAACTTCAAAGTCACTGATTTGTGTCAAATCCTTCAAAAGGTGTTTATTCACTAATTAGTAATGTGTTTAGATTTTGGCTTTTAACTAGCTGTCAGTAACTGCGAGTACTCTCAAATCGTACTTTCTTGTTTATTTGACCTGTTGATACTAATTGTAATGCTTTTTTTGTTATTTAATGTTATTCAGGGTTATATCTGGTCTATATACCAGCTTTGATAAGTGTTTGGTACTAATATAAATTTCCACTTCGTACTATGAACATCAAAATTATTTATTTTGTAAATATATTTCCTTTCTCTATTGTAACTGTACACGTATACCTAACAACAAAATTATTTTCATTTACCTGTGTTCAAAGTTATTGCAAATGGCTGATATTTTTGTTCGAGCATATTGTTTTTCTTAAATTGTTTAACATTTCATACCGATATAACATGTTACTTTTATTATTCTTCCTTAGTTTATTTATTTTGTATTTACATTGTATCATAGGTCAAATTTATTTGTTCAGTGTATGTTCAATGGTGTTAATATGTCCTTTGATTGAGTCAAGCTATTTCAGTTGATATTTTATAGTGTGTCTTTCTATGTTGTGATGTTACACTATTGTTTCAGAAAAAGGGTGAAGGTTTGGTACCATTAAAACGTTTAAACCCGCTGCATTTGTTTGCACCTGTCCTAAGTCAGGAATCTGATGTTCAGTAGTTGTCGTTTGTTGATGTGGTTCATAAGTGTTTCTCGTTTCTCGTTTTTTATATAGATTAGACCGTTGGTTTTCCCGTTTGAATGGTTTTACACTAGTACTTTTTGGGGCCCTTTATAGCTTACTGTTCGGTGTGAGCCAAGGCTCCGTGTTGAAGACCGTACTTTGACCTATAATGGTTTACTTTTATAAATTTTGACTTGGATGGAGAGTTGTCTCATTGGCACTCATACCACACCTTCTTATATCTATTTAGAGCACAGGAATGTGTCACCTTCTTTAATCCCCGTACACGAAACGAAACGTGTTTCCAAATGTTGCATTTCTGAACTCCTTTCTGCCATTCACACCCTAACATGTCTTCTACTGAATCACATTTGTTTTATATTTCGGTTTACCTTTCATGCTAATTTTTTTCTTTGGAAACGGAATAAATTCACCTTTGACTCAGTGTCAAATTCTGCATGTATCCCACCTGAAAAACTTGTAAAACAAAATTCTACAGCATTTGCAATTGCGAACAACCCACAGTCTATGGAATTAGTTTGTTTCTGAACTTCTGGCATCTTGACCAACAGACGTTTTTTATCATGTGAATATATATTTCTGAAGATGTTGTTAGTGTGCTGTACATGCTGTCCAATAGATAAACTTCATTTGATTGTTTGGTTAAAGAAGTGACCCAGTGTGAATGCCCTGTATGATGAATTTGTACAGCTGGGCCCTGTGTAGGTGTAAAACTTGTCTCAGAAAGCCATTTTTTGTTGTTGATTACAGTACACTGGAGCATAACATGTGTTCTGGAAACCCTTCATTAATGGAAACTGTTTTAAAAGAATGTTTTGTGCATAATTAACAATGTCGGAAGTTAAACACTTTCTATCTGGAATTACTTTTTTATCTACTTGTTTAAGTGTACCTACCCATGGATTTTTTTCCTGTTCAATTTCAATCGAAATTGGCGGAGATGGAAATTAAACTTTTGATATAGATCTCTAAAAACCAACAAGAAATGAGCGCGAGCTCTTGCAGTAAATTTTCCACATAATTAACATTTCCAAGAGGCATTGATAAGTCTTGTAAAATTAGATGAACGGCATTGATTTTCGAACTCGTTCGAGACATTGATATTACAAACCTTTGACAATAAATTTCATAACAATTTTACAAGAGATAAAGGCGTTAGAGCGCTTACAATGCAATTTTACAGTATCATTCACATTTTGAAGGTGCATAACTCAAGTAAAATAGTTGATCGGTGCTGATTTTCTGACTCGTCCGAGTCATTCCTTATATAAACCTTTGATATTAATTTCAGATATTAAATCCGACAAAAAAGGTAGGTGAAAGAGCGGTAACAGGACCGGACAGATACATGGACGGAGAGACGGATAAAGGAACGGACGCCCGGTCTTTCTATGGTTCCCGCTTCGCGACAGAGACAATAAGGAAAAGGCAGAGAGGAAAAGGAAAAGTCAAGTGCATAAATTTATTGAACAGTTACTGTAGTTTAAAGATGTTTAAATCTCATATATGATTAAGAAGAAATAAATCAAGGTAACAAACTAAAACTGAGGGAATCGCATGAACTCCAAAAGGAGCGAAACTGGGATCGTCTACAGGGTACGCGTTTCCTGCTATGCATATATGTAATTAAGTCAACAAGTAACCAACAGACAATAATACAAAACTAAAGCTGGTGAGCAGTTGTTTGCTTAACGTCCAGCAGCAAATATTTCATGCATATTCAAGACAATAAATCCAATAGGAAGGTTTAAAAACGTATGTTCACCGGGATGAAACGTGGGATATATAGACTGCCACTGGAAAAGACGGCATGATGGATAGGAGCACAAATGTTGCCTTGTAATACGCCACCTACGTACCCCTTTTTTGGAGGTCTTAAATTAGTCACGGCTTAGCATTATATGTATATTTAAAAAAAAACTGTAAAATTTCACGCTCTTGTCCTACCTTCACAACATGCAAAGTCATCTGCTCCTACTGTTTTATTATAAACTCCAAGACAGCATCCTTCTTTAAAGTCATTGTAAAACTTGAGTACTTTATCCTTTCCAAGACATAGTTTTTCCGTCCCCCTGAAATAAAATGTGAAAAAAATGATACTAATTTTTATAACATTGAATTGACGTGAAAATTAATACAGGGTATGTGATCAATTAAAAGGTAAAAGATAAAAGGAAAGAAAAGAAAAACTGTCAATGACAGGCAAAGAAGTTGATAAACATCGAAGCACTGAAAAGTGACAGCTATGAAGAAACTTCTGCATCTTCACAAAATTAAGATTGCTTCCTAGAAAAACAAGTTGCTTTCTTTAAAAAAAGAAAAGCAATACGTGAACCTAAGACCGCTGACTACTGTCGGGTCACCAAAAGATTGTTGCTGAATTTTTGTTTGCTTCTGAATTGAAATAATTGACTGTGAATAGAAGATGATATAATGATGATCTTAAAACACCATTATTAAAGATATGCAATTGTGTGTACACTCACAAGTCAGCTGAAAGTGTATATCCTCGTCTCATGGGTATTCTACAGGGAAACTTGGTTTTGAAGAATATCTTATTTTCAGAAGTTTTATGAATACCTGAATATACTCTCAAAAGAACCAATTTATATAAAAAGATATGTAGATATAAAAAAGATACCAGGATTAAAATGATGTACGCCAGACGCGAGTTAAGTCTACAAAAAATCAACAGTGACGCTCGAATGAAAAAAGTTAAAAAGGCCAAATAAAGTACAATTTTGAGTAATCTATTCCTGGGTAGAAAAGCCTAAATATTTCGAAAATGTCAAAGTTTATAATAAGACAGTGACTCAAAAAAGAAAACAATGGAGAAACAGCTAGAGGTCAGAATACCGTAAGTATTGATGACCGTGTTTTAAAGTCACATGTCAAGCACTTGCTGCCGTGTTCTGAATTAAGAGAAGAAAAGCGAAAATGCACATTCACGAGAGAAACTAATATTATTGCATGCACGAGGTATTTTAACGCACGAAATAGTAAATAGAAAGCATACGCACTGACACTCCGGATAAGAATACGCATTTGCGTCATCACATATATCAATCTAATAGTTGAATTCGGATGTCAAACTACCTAACTAAAGTGTTTTGTCTCCGGATTCATTGACATTTTATCTTGATATTTTTGTGAAAACAAACCGATAGTATGCGTGTGAACAGGGTGGTGTATAATGTGAATGAATCAAGACGTGTAGGATAGCTGGTCAACACAATAAATACAATTTTCAAAACCGTACCATAGTACAAATATTTAGATGCTATAAGGTTGAACGATTAAAACAAAGAAACACAAATAGAATTAAAATTTTATAATAAACATACGTTCCTGTTAGTAAACTAGTTGTCAGTAACTGCGAGTACTCTCAGATCAGTACTAAGTGTCTTTTTGTTGTTGGGATATACAAGTACCCGGCCACGTCCACTCTGTGTTTTTGTTAGATGTATTTCTATTTGTATCCATCTGATGAGTTAAGCCATTTTCAACTGATTTTTATAGTTTGTTCTTATGTTGTACTGTTACACCACTGTCCCAGGTTAGGGGAGGTTGGGATCCCGCTAACATGTTTAACCCCGCCACATTCTGTATGTATGTGTCTGTCCCAAGTCAGGAGCCTGTAATTCAGTGGTTGTCGTTTGTTGATGTGTTACATATTTGTTTTTCGTTCATTTTTTTGTACATAAATTAGGCCGTTAGTTTTCTCGTTTGAATTGTTTATTTACATTTGTCATTTCGGGCCTTTTATAGCTGACTGCGGTATGGGCTTTGTTCATTGTTGAAGGCCGTACGGTGATCTATAGTTGTTAATTTTGTGTCATTTGGTCTCTTGTGGAGAGTTGTCTCATTGGCAATCAAACCACATCTTCTTTTTTTTATTTTATCGAAAATTTAGAATATAATATCTATAAACACAAACGTCAAGTATTTACGGATGGACATTGTATTTGTCAAATGAATCTCTTTTAATTAACATTGTGATAGTAATTAAATTTTGTTATGATTACTGTAAATTATTATTACGTTTTTTTGTGAGATGCAAGGATTTAAAATCCTTGTGAATTGAGAATTTTCATTCACGACCGTTTAAAATTTAGATATTTACCTAACTTTTGGTTCGCATCCCTGATCATTGGTGCTCATAAGTTACATATAATTTTCATAAATGTAATGACTGTTAAAATGCACGTATATATTACAATTAATCATATTCTATTAAGAATAAATTCAGTCTCAGTTTAAACTTAACAATGAATATTCTCTTAGTCTGGTAGTATCTATTAATGAAATTTGATATTTTTTACGAAATATTCATTTTGATTATCTTTCTGCTTTCCGACCACTGTGTTTCCGACCGTAGAGAAATATTTTTAAAAGAAATATCGTTTTCTTAATTTTTTTCATGCTTTCCGACATTTTCTCATGCTATGATTGAAATACAAAATATCAAATGATAAACGTTCAGAAATAATCAGTTTATTCTGGGTCATTATTTATCAATAGACCATGGAAGTAATATTACTTCCATGAATAGACTATTCCCAGGTTTATTGTCCCAATGCACAGCAGCACGCTGTATTAAATACTACACATACAACGAGTAGAGGGACCGTCTCAAAGCATGAATTATATAATTGCGTTATCATTATACTTGATATTTAATAAACATTCACATTATTAAAAACACATATGTTTTGTCAGAAGGCAAATAGTTTCTAACATGTAAATGATTTTTTGAATGAAACCTAGTCTTTATTGTTTTACTTTCCAATCTGCAATTGAACTTTGATTGTTGAAACATACAATGCCACGTGGTAGCCTATCCATAGAGGGGCCGTATCAAAGACATAAATAACTACCTGTATAAATGATCGAAAAATTTCGAGACTTTCCGAAAAACTTGATTCCGAGGGATATCGAGTGGCCCATAGACACTTCCAAAACTCGCCAATATATAAGCGTGAACCCCTCAGGGGGTTCACGCAATAAAACATATAATCTAGAAAATAGAAATTTTTATAACAACACCATAGAAATAAAATGCTTCGCTGAGCGCAGCCTGATACGACCGCAGAGGTCGAACCCTGAACAGTTGGTGCAAGTTTGGACAAAATATTCAAGTTTGATGCTGTCTGAATTTGGATTGTGATCAAATTTTTGACATAATATAGGTTTCTGACACAAAATAAATGTGGTGAATTATCTAAAAATGTTAAATGGGTTAAAAAATTTGTATTAAATTTCAATTGAAGATTTCTTGCTATTGCGCAATACTGTGCAAAAGAAGATTTCTTGCAATTGCGCAATACTGTGCAATTCAATATTTCTTGCTATTGCGCAATACTGTGGAATTGAAGATTTCTTGCTATTGTGCAATATTGTGCTATTGGATATTTCTTGCTATTGCGCAATACTGTGCAATTGAAGATTTCTTGCTATTGCGCAATACTGTGCAATTGAAGATTTCTTGCTATTGCGCAATACTGTGCAATTGAAAATTTCTTGCTATTGCACAATACTTAATATAATAATTTACACATCCTGTTTGGTGTGTATCTCTTGCCTTATCATTATTATTTGCTTTTATATATAAATCAGAAATTTAATAATAAAGTTTTTGGCAAATTTCAAATATACATAATTTAAAAGCAGTTTAGGTGAGATAAACAAAAAAGCTTCATCAGCAACATTTTATATTGGCAAATTTCCAATGAAGTTCATTAAACTAAAGTTATTGGCAAATTTCCAATGGAATTTATTAATAATAAAGTTTTTGGCAAATTTCCAATATACATAATTTAAAAGCAGTTTAGGTGAGATATTCAAATGAGTTTCAATTACCAACCTTACACTGTCTTTTAAATTATGTTTTGTACTAAGTAATTGTCCATTAACCTGGAAACCCTTTTCCCCCCTTTTTTGCACCTTATTCCTTAACGGTTTGAGCCATAACGCCCAAAGACAATTCTTACCATCCCTTTGTGGTATTCCAATATCCAAAATCTAAATACATGGTTAGATTCAGCATATCAACGAAACCCAAGAATTCAATTTTTGATGAAATCAAATAAAGTTCAATTTTGGACCCTCTAAACCTCAATGTGGACCAATTTGATAACCGGGCCCAAATATCAAAAATCTAAATACATGGTTAGATTCAGCATATCGAAGAACCCCATATATTCAATTTTTGTTGAAATCAAACAAAGTTTAATTTTGGACCCCGATTTGGACCAACTTGAAAACTGGGCCCATAATAAAAAAACTAAGTACATGTTTAGATTCAGCATATCAGAGAACCCCAAGAATTCAATTTTTGTTAAGGTAGATTCATGGTATACTGCTATCTTTGATTGTACAATCCCAGTACAAAATCGGTCTAGTTATTTGCCCAAATCTGCAAATTTGGAGACAGATTTGCAAGTTGTTGGTTAGACTGTTTATTTATATAAAGAAAACTTGGTGATTTATTGTATAACTCAAAATATTTAAACAAATATTTAATTTTATGTTATTAGAATCATTTTTTTTTCAAATAAGCCATTTAAGGGGAGATAACTCTTTTAGTAAAAAAATGTATACTGGACTGATAGGGAAATTTTTAATTTTTACATGTCGCAAGAAAACAAGTTCAGTGACACCATTTTTTCTTTTTATTTTCTTAAAACATATTATAAAACCTATCTTCTCACAATTTATTTCAAAATTCTATCTCATAGATTTTTTTATGCACATAAATGTGTTTTTTCATGAACAATCTAACCAAATTTAGGCAATTTTCAACGACTCATAGCTTGGAAAATAGCACGGGATCCATACTTTTTATTATATTTTTGAAAAAGGCATAGTAAAATCTTCATTTTGGCAAAGTATAAGAAAATTCTATCTCAAGAAATATATACCTTTGATCTACCTTAAAATCAAACTAAGTTTAATTTTGGACCCTTTGGACCTTAATGTAGACCAATTTGAAAACGGGACCAAAAATTAAGAATCTAAATACACGGTTAGATTCGGCATATCAAAGAACCCCAATAGTTCAATTTTTGATGAAATCAAACAAAGTTTAATTTTGGAACCTTTTGGCCCCTAATTCCTAAACTGTTAGGACCAAAACTCCCAAAATCAATCCCAACCTTCCTTTTGTGGTCATAAACCTTGTGTTTAAATTTCATAGATTTCTATTTACTTATACTAAAGTTATTGTGCAAAAACCAAGAAAAATGCTTATTTGGGCCCTTTTTTAGCCCCTAATTCCTAAACTGTTGGGACCAAAACTCCCAAAATCAATCCCAACCTTCCTTTTGTGGTCATAAACCTTGTGTTAAAATTTCATAGATTTCTATTTACTTATACTAGAGTTATTGTGCGAAAACCAAGAAAAATGCTTATTGGGCCCATTTTGGCCCCTAATTCTTAAACTGTTGGGACCAAAACTCCCAAAATCAATCCCAACCTTCCTTTTGTGGTCATAAACCTTGTGATTAAATTTCATAGATTTCTATTAACTTATACTAAAGTTATAGTGCGAAAACCAAATGTCTTCGGACGACGACGACGACGACAACGACGATGACGACGCCAACGTCATACCAATATACGACCGCAAAAATTTTGCGGTCGTATAAAAGGTTAACAAATGTTACAATGTATAATGGAAATAGGGCAGTCAAGATACTCTTTAAAAGGTGAACGTACTTTTTTAAAGCTCAGATTTCATATCTTTTGTCGCAAAAGAAAAAAAAAAAAACAAGCAAAAAAACTATGCACTGTTATCGAATAAATTTTCTACCGCTTGCATATTTTAACACACAAAGATTTATACAAATTACAACAATCTAGTATAATTTCACATAAAACGTAAGAACTCTAATATAACTTTCGTGTTCAAAAATATTAAATTTACACATAAACATACCTATTGAATGGTTTGCAAGTAATAAAATAATGTTAATCCACTCAAGTTTCATATTCAAATGAGTTGCTAAAGTTCAGAAGTATATCTATGATTTCTATGCTTCCATCTATTAATACTGTGACAACTTTTCAGATAAGGAATCCTATTTATTTTATACAACATTGTAGTCATCCTTACTTGAAAATTTCCAAAGGTGAAAATTTGAAACTATTTATATTGTTCATGTTACATAGATAATGTTTAGTTCTATGTTTAAATTGGTGTTTAATAATAGAAATAAAATAAAAAGTGATTCTTTGTTAATGAATCATGTAAAATTTTCAACTATTGTTAAATTGCTGAATCAGTTTCCACTTTTAATTTGGTTAAAATTACTTTAAAATCATGATGACATAATCTAAGCAGTAAGCATAAGCATCCTTCCAAATAAGGCTTTCTGATGTCAAGTAATACAGCTTCACTACTTTGACTAGTTACTGTTCTAATACATATAATAACGCCAATTTTATTAGCACCGAAAAGGCAAAATAGGTACAATCACCAAGTTCAAAAGGTAAACTACCAACCTTTAAAAATTACAAAACCGTAGAAGCTAAAAGACAGTAAATAATGGTCAATAACTTGACCGGAAAAGTCATTTCATGGGATTTTGCACATAGAAAAAACAGTTTTGCTGACCAACGACTCCTTATGGTAAAGTTGAAGTCATTTTACGAACGCCATCATAATTTATTCGACTGTCTATGGCACAGATGACAACAGATATTTTCCACTTATGGTAGCTACAATACAATCCTCTTTTCCACTAGTGCAACAGGAACTGCTTACCATTTTGGAGCACACTAGTTCATCACAAGTTTTTGGTTGGGATTCGACTTGTTAAATCTTTAATTTTCTGTGTAATGTTTAGTTGACTTTTTTTGTTATTTCATCCATTTTCTGTTGACCATTGTGTTGTTTGTTTTTCTTCGTTCGACTTTGGTTTTTGATTGTCCCTTGGTATCATCTCTCCTATTTATCATAACATTTCTAGTGACAAAATAAAGTCAAGCATGACCAATTGTTATTTAACCAAACCTAATAAAAATATAAATACATTGCCACAACTTTTTTCTTTCACTACAATATATCTGCTGATTGCAATATATGAATTAACATCGTCACTTTTTGGAATGATAACCCTCCAATAACAGCGCCATGCCCACATCATTGTTTTCTTCTGATGAAGTTCAATTTTTATTTTTTGAGTTAACCAAAGTTCCTTTCATTTCTTGAAATATGGACCCTTGTCGATCCGTTCTCTTTAATTAGGAAGCTTTCATATTTATATTTATAGTTCAAAATCTAGACAAAATTTTAAGATTGAAAAAAGTTGCAACCATTTGCTGTCTTTCGTCGTTTATTCTTTTGTACAGTATTAGTTTTAACAGTTGTATATTCAAGTTACATTCGATGGTTTTCTCTTTGATTATTTTTTCTCTTGTTTGTATTTCATTTTATTTTCTCCACTTAGACCCTTTAATTTTGTTAACATATATGTTATTTTGATTAGTCAAGGAGGTATGGACTACAAACATTTTTTTATAACTTTGTAAAATAATTGCAGAAATGTAGTTTACATCATGCTTTTATCCAAATTTTACCAAAATTGTATATAATTTAGCTTTTTTTCATCTTGTGCAAAAATTCTCACATGTTAGGATAATCCAGAGAAAACGCACAAAATGTTGCAGAAAGAAAGTCGTTGATAGAAAAATAAAATAAATACGAGAATATAGCTCTTTTTAAGTTTTATAAATGTGAATACTAGTATAAGGAGTTGTGGAGTATACGACAATAAGAGAACAAACAACGACAAAAATAAGAAAAACGACATCTAGAGCGCAAAACAGCATAACAAAAATACCGAACTGCTAGGTAAATTCAAAAAATGGTAAAGTCCATAAAAACTGACAAAATTAAACGTTATCAACCAACGGAACGAGTGAAAAACAACTGCCATATTCCTGACTTGGTACAGGCATTTTCCGAAGAAAATGGTGTGTTAAGGCCTTGTTTAATAGCTTGCAAAACCTCCCACTGTGTGACAGTTGTTTATAGTACGTTATATTGACAAAATTTGGATAGCAACCCAAATAGACATAATAGGTTAAAGTGACAAAAATTGGGATCCAGCAGGCAAAATTTGTAAGCATACACCACAGACATACAAAACAAACATCCTTCATGTCATATGATGATCTTTAGATCAGTTTATATATTCAATCTCAAGCCATTTGGTCTTGAGGGGAAAATAAATAAATATTCCAAACAAGTATGACCCGACAATTGTTCGTTCAAAGTTTACTTTTAGGATTTTGTATATTTTTATAATTCATGCTTTTTATTATCATTCCGAGTCGTCATTGGTTTTTAATAATTCAATAGTTCATTGTATAGTACACTATTCAAAAGTTACTTGTATCTTACACTTAACTATAATCCTTTCATTTGAATTAATTATTAAAGATTTATATCCGTCTCTATGATTTTAGAATATAGCAAAGTGCTCTCGACCAATGAAATTGTAGAATTTGATGTCTCTTAATTGTGAAGAATGAATGTAAATCATGTTCTTAGTAAGGGATTATCCTATTATTTGGGTATTTACAGTTCAAAACAAAGAGTTTCTATAAATGAGTTACAACTGCCCCGAAGCACATTTATCAGATTGAAAGGATTTATCACACAGTGATTGAAACCGACTAAAAGTTGAATTGTGAAACAAAAAAATCAAAATAAGTTGAAGTCTACTGGTGCAGTAAAACTGGTACCTTTAATGTTATTATGAAAATATTAATAACTTCAAATTACTAAAAAAATAAACAATATCAAAGCAATGCAAAAACAGAAAAAAAAGTTTTAAAATCAAAAACAACCTAAATCTTTAGCTTTCCAAAACTCTGATAACTGGACTAGCGGTTGGAAAGAATAGTTATTTCCAATATTCCGTTAAAATAAAAAAATAAAAAAATAGGAATTTAATTTAAGTTTTGAATATATTTAAAACTTTTAAGGCATTTTATTTGAACATTCCCATAATTTGACATAATGATATAGTATTTGATTTAAAAGCCTGACCAAAATATTGGCTGTGAAATAAAATTAGTTGTAACTCAAATATAGTTATTTATTTAAACTGTAAATAAAAAGGATAATTCCTCACTAAAATATTACATGATATACATTCATACTCACAATCAGGAAACATATACAATTCCTACCTTTTCTTTGTACTGTTGTGTCACCTAATGTCTATAACGCATTTTTTTTAATATTTCCCAAATTATAAGAATGTCCTTACATCACTAAAACTAATCCATAAATGAAATGCCGAAAAGGAAGTCATGTATCAATTATAAACATTGCTCTGACAACAACACTAATTCGTGAATACAAACAATCAAGAGATCATTTGAGCCTTGAGCACTTTACAATATTCTAAGTTTGTAAGAGAATGATAATCCCTTACTTCATGATAAGTACTCGCTAACGCTCGTACTTATTCATGAAGAAAGGGATTATCATTCTCTTACATATACGAAGATTGTGTAACAAAGAATATAGATAAATTGACACTAAGTGATAACTGCCGAAAGCCATTCTTGACAAACTTATACAAAACATGTTTTTAATCCGTAATCCCCGCTTTCGGCAAAACGCGATTTATAATATTTGATAACAAGATATTTTGATTGGTTCCTTTTCCGCATGTCAATCAGTCTTTTGAAATTGTATTTTATATATGTTTTTATGTTGTTATTCAGTTATGTTTTAATGTTTGAAATAGATGGATGCGAAATAAATATGAAAACTTTCCAGCGCCTTGGACTTTGTCTAAGATACCGCTAGTTTCCCCCGAAACTAATTAATATGACAGAGGTGACCAATAACCCGGTCATATGTGGTGGAGTAAGACCCGTGTTCTCAGAAGAGTACCTCAAAAGCCAAGCTAGTGACAAAATGTACTTTTAATATCAAAAGTTTTTCGTTATTAGTGCTATAGGACAAAATTAAAGCGAGAGAAATGAAACGACGGAAGAAGAGAAAAATGTGTTATTCGTTTACTTTGGACATAATTTTATTCTTAATATAACTATGCTAATATACATATTAGATAAAGAACTACCCGACAAGACCAGACAAGCGAGAAAAACTGTGATCGAATCACAAGATTACATTTTGGACGACGATGTATTATTTCATTTATACTACCCAAAAGGAAAAGGTCACAGGGTGGATAGAATAGTAAAACGGTTAGCAGTACCTCTTACTCTACGAGACGATATCCTGAAGTCATACCATGACAGTTTACTTGGTGGACACGGTGGCATTGAACGAACTTACCAAACCATAAGATATAAACACTATTGGCCTGGTATGTACAGTGACATTCAACAATACGTACAGACGTGTATACAGTGTCAAAGAGCTAAGCCGGATGCTCACAAACGCCCGACACCTTTACAGCCACTTCCAATCCTAAACGTATTCAGAAGGGTTCATATGGACATTTTAGGACCATTTAGAAAGAGTCCAGATGGATATTCACATGTCTAACTTGTCGTAGACTCGTTCTCGAAATATGTAGAAATCTTACCGATGAAGAATACAGGTGCAAAAGACGTAGCTAACATATTCTACAACCAATGGATATGCCGTTATTCCGCGCCAGATGCAATTCTTACAGATAAAGGACAAAATTTCATGTCTAATATATTAAAAGAGGTTTGCAATATATTCGAGATCATCATATTGGCCCGAGAGATAGCCAAAGAAAATTCACTGGAGGCACAACAGAAATACAAGGCACAGCATGATAAAAATGCGAGAGAGGCAACTTTTAAGATTAGAGATAAAGTTTGGATGGATACAAAGACTATGCCAGTTGGCTATTCAAGAAAACTTTGTAATAAATGGCAAGGTCCATATTACATTACTGAGGTAACCGGAAAGAACACATACAAACTACGGCGCTGCTCAGACGATGTACCAATCAAAGGACCCGTCAACGCAAACAGATTGAAACAGTATCACGATCCACAAGATAGGCCTACAAACAATGTAGATGTCCCAACTGATGACGAAATGTCAGACGGTGAAGATAATGAAGAGGAAAATGCCCAAGATGCTGAAAAAATTGTGCAAACCAATACGCAGCCAGAGAATCAGGTACAACGGCACACAAATGATGACCGAAATAACGATGATTCAGATCTGTATCTAGTAGAACGGATAGTAAAAGCAAAACGTATAAACAATAAAATGCATTATTACATAAAATGGTTAGGTTTTGGTAACAGAAGCAATTCATGGGAACCGGAAGAAAATATTCCTCCAGAATTAAGACACGAATTTAAAGTTGGCATGGATCAGACTAAACGTATAAAAGCACGTAAAACAAAGAGATCGAAATAGTCCCCCCCCCCCCCCTTTATTCTTCTGTAGAATTGCACATCTGAATTACACATCACTTTTCAAGTTAAATAGCAAAACTTACATACAAGCCGGTTTTTTTCTCGCATTTTGATAGATATTAATCAAGTACTCCATATATACAAAACAAGTCATATTTTTTTTCTCAAACGGTAATGTAAGTATAAAAACATTCAAATTCATATTGGGTTGTCATAGTATATTTGTCGTAAGTTTGGACCTAGTGTTTTTACACAAGTTAATGGTCGTATTATCAGACAAACATCAGTGACAATTCATACATCAAGTAACAGCAATAACAAAATTGGTGTTATTTTCACGTTCTAACAAGGGTATAACGGGTACAGTCGTACCAAACGTTTGGCATTTCTTTCGACCCCTTTCGATCATGACTTGGACTCGTCACCCAATTCGTGTTCAAAGGAGTTTCAATATAGGAGTGACGATCCTATGCTGAAACGATCAAACCTTGAAAAATCATTTTAACTGCTTTTTGCCTTTCGAGAAACCATTGTTAAACATTTATTTTCTTTAAAAGCATGCATTTTAAAAAAAAACAACAACACGACACAATTTCATTTGCATATATCATAGTATAAGTAGGAACTACTTTATTTAGACAAAGTAGTGTCTTGTAAATTCCATAAGAACCTGTTTTGTTTTAAAATACACAGCACGTTTACAATCAGAAAGATTTTTACACTTGAATTTTATACGTAAAATACAGTTTGACCCACCCCCTTTTTACCAGCATTTTATATCCGTAGCCAAGTTATCATAATATTTTTAGAGGAGTATGTTGAGATTTTATTTACTTGCAAATATATATTTTTAACTTTAAAATTAATATTATCGACAATGTTCCATACAATGCCTTTTCAAGTATCGAAATGATCTACACTTTGCGTTTTTGTTGAAATAGATATCGAGTATAAGCGACATTTTGATAAATGGTCACATTCAAATGATGTATTCAATGTGATAGAACAAACAGGTGTACATAAATACTTATAAAGTGCTACAAATTTGTTCGGACAAATGTTCCTGAAACTTAAAGTATATAGTAGCAGAGTTCAGATCGAAGAGATTCTCCGTGATAGTTTTAATGTTCATTTCAGGTGGAAAGAGAGGTGGTGATGAAAACAGATTTATTTGACAAAACAATTATTTGATGCAATGACAATTCTTATATATATATTTACTGATTTTTTTTATATTACCATTATTTTATGAGTATCGCATTTTTGTAAAAGAGACACAGTATTCATTTAATTTCGTTATTTGCATGGTGGCAAATATTACATAGCTGCATATAGACAAGTTGTTCGTTTTATTCTTATTGCTTCGTGATATATTCGTGTTGGTATTTAGACACACTTGGTTCAATTACATGTACTTTATAAAGAAATTTCGACAATTGTTCGTAATAGCGCGCTTGTAAATAAGATGTACATATAATTGTTCGTTTATATTTTTCCTTTTTGCATTTTGAAATATTATTCGTTAATAATTTATACATGCTGATACGGGAGTATCAGATAGGGAGCGACGGGGTAATATGACCCGACAATTGTTCGTTCAAAGTTCACTTTTAGGATTTTGTATATTTTTATAATTCATGCTTTTTATTATCATTCCGAGTCGTCATTGGTTTTTAATAATTCAATAGTTCATTGTATAGTACACTATTCAAAAGTTACTTGTATCTTACACTTAACTATAATCCTTTCATTTGAATTAATTATTAAAGATTTATATCCGTCTCTATGATTGAAGATTGTGTAACAAAGAATATAGATAAATTGACACTAAGTGATAACTGCCGAAAGCCATTCTTGACAAACTTATACAAAACATGTTTTTAATCCGTAATCCCCGCTTTCGGCAAAACGCGATTTATAATATTTGATAACAAGATATTTTGATTGGTTCCTTTCCGCATGTCAATCAGTCTTTTGAAATTGTATTTTATATATGTTTTATGTTGTTATTCAGTTATGTTTTAATGTTTGAAATAGATGGATGCGAAATAAATATGAAAACTTTCCAGCGCCTTGGACTTTATCTAAGATACCGCTAGTTTCCCCCGAAACTAATTAATATGACAGAGGTGACCAATAACCTGGTCATACAAGATCGGAGTAGATTATAAATACTTACTATTCAAGTGACTTGATAAGTGCATCCATCCTGATATGAGAATAGATTTATAATAATTTTCTTACCTTTTACAGAGAAAATGTACATGATAAACATACAAAACAAATATTTGGACATCTCTAAATCTGTGTATTGGCATGGCTTTTAAAAATACATTATATACCGTACGTAACTACATGTGGTAAGAGTTATTTTTACTTGGAAACTTCCTAACTTATTTAAGGAAATAAAAATACCCAGTAGCTAAAATCCTGAAAAATAAAATAAATAAATGATGGTATGATAAGAAGGATTCAAACTTATAGATAGCGAATCTTATATAAACTGTATGCTTTATATTATATATTTCTAGTATGGGGTCGCGTTAAATTGATACAACGACTTCCTTCTGTTGTTAATCAATCTGAAAGTATGAAATATAAGTTAAACTTTCTTTTGATAGGAAATAATAAAAGTATAAAGTGAAAAGTAAAAATATCGTGGCAAAATGAACAAAATATGACGTATCGGGTGATGAAACAAATGGATAATAACTGCCACACTCTGCCAAAGTAAAAATTATTTCCAGACTTAAGCGACTCTAGTTTTAATGGCAACAAGCTCCTCGTTGGTTAAATCCCCTTTCTCTCCCCTATTTACGGACCAGGGGCCAGTATCATGAAGCAATCTTATTGCTTAAGATCATCTTATCTGCTAAGAGTGTATCTTGAAGTAATCTTAGAATGATTGACAGCTCTTAAAAATCATGTTGCACTCGCAACCTTAAGAGTACTCTTTATCCTCGGAACGCTCTGTTAGTTTTAATCATAACGACTGGGTTTCTCGAATGTCGATATCAACTTAAGATCGTCTTTGATTACTCTTTGCAAATTTTAAGTGTATCAGCATTCTTTTTTTACTGAAAACTTAACAGAAATTTCTAAGAGTGGTCAGGGGCACCCCTATCTCTCTCTTAGTTGATAAAATGGCGCTTGCAATGTTCTTGCTTGTGCGTTCAAGAGAGCAAAATAGGATATCCATAAGGATCTTTAGAGATCGAACAAATCCATTGGATTTTCTAGACGACAGTAGGACTGTCCGTGATTACAAAATCGGATAATGTCCCGAGTACATGTAACAGCATTTTTTTCATCTGAATAACTGTCAGCATTGTTTCCGATTCATCTTTGTCAAAGTTGGATTTTCTTATAATAATAAGAATATGGTATGTTTGCAAATGAGACAGCTATCTTACAATGTTCAAATGAAGTGGATGTAAGCAATTATAGGCAATCGTACGGCTTTCAGCAATGACAAAAACCCATACCATATAGTCGGCTATTAAAGGCCTCGACATGAAAAATATGAACAATTTATTTGAGTAAACCAACGCCCTTATCTATAACAAAACAATTTACGAAAAACAAATATGACGGACATGAATCAACGTCAACCACTGAACTACAGGGTCCTGACATGGGACAGGCACATACAGAATGTGGCGGGGTTAAACATGTTTGATAGCGCTCAACCCTCCCCTTACCTGGGACAGTGGAGTTACAGCACGACATAAGAACAAAATCTGAAAATCAGTTGAAAAAGGCTTAACTCATCAGATCGATACAAAGCAGAAAAACAGCTATAACAAATACACAAACTGGACGTGGAAGGGTATTTATACACCCCTAATAACAAAAAAGACACAAAGTACAGATCTGAGGTTACTCGCAGTTACTGACAGCTAATTCAAAGCCAATAACAACTAATAAAAAAAATCATGTATCTAAGACTAAAATATAAGTCAGTACACATCCAACATCCAATGGATTTAGCGTAAAGATATCATTAACAGTCAGAGAAACACACGACCTTTTGCAATGCTAAAATATAGGTATCGACAGATTCTAGTACCGTAAAAGTGCATATGTGAATAACAATATTTTAGTATGGTTTTAATTACTGATAACAAAATCAATATCTTTACCAATAAAAACAATATTAAAGGTATAATAATTACAGTGTTGAATTGGTAACCTTTTAAAATAAGTTTATTTAAAGGAGTGATAAATTCTGATAAGTTTACCCGGATCGTATCTAAATTTTCAGGCTCAGTAAACAAGAGGGTAGGAATGTCCTTTACCGTCAATCGTCAAACAGTCATTTTCGGCAACCGTTAACGTCAAAAATCGTGATTTGTCAAAATATCCCTATCGTGATTCGTCACAGGTCTCGAATAATCATCCGTTACCGTTTTATTTTTGGAAAGAATTTGTCGTGATTCGTCAAAATCAGTCGGTTTTTTGTCGTCATAAAGAAAGTGAACATTTTATCGTCATACATTAAAAATTACCGTTAACGTCATTTGGCAAGATTTTTTTACCGTTATTCGTCATGAAGGTACCCCAATTACAACCCTCAAACAACATCACCGTAAAAATTAGGATGTGCTATTCTGTTTGAAATAAGTTTTCTACAGGTACAGCCAAACTGTGTTTATATGGAAAAATTAAGTAAAGGTTTTAAGTAATTTGTGGTAACGAAATCCTTGACTTAATAATTTACGTTCATTGAAATCCAAGACGTCACTACAGACAAGGACATATCGAACGAGTTGGGAAATATAAACACTGCAAGACGGTGCCAAAGGAACATCACCGTCAAAAAATGGAAAATTAACAATAGGGAAAGAAAAATCGTCCCTCGTTTTCTTCGGACCGTTTGGAGCACCTCCTTCTGCCATGTTTGTTTTTTATTCAATATTTGAAATATTTCTTTAAAATAAAAATAAGGAGATATGGTATGATTGCCAACGAGACAACTATCCACCAAAGTTCAAATGAAGTGGATGTAAGCAATTATAGGCAATCGTAGGGTCTTCAACAACGAGAAAACCCAGACAGTATAGTCGGCTTTAAAAGGATTAGACCTGAAAAATATGAAGAAACTATTTAATTGAAAAAACTAAAGGCCTTATTTATAACAAAACAATTTACGACAAAAACATATATGACAGACATTTACCAACGACAACCATATGAGCAAAAAACGACAACCACTCAATGCTCAATAATCAACTAATGACTTTAGACCGAGCTTTGGACAGGCACATATAGTATCATATAGAATGTGGCGGGGTTAAACAGGTTTGTAGGCGCCAACCCTCCCCTAACCTGGGACAGTGGTGTAACAGTACACAATAAAAACAAGTATTGAATTTAAGTATGTTTTTCGACCGTTCTATTAAACGCACAGATGACTTTTACTATCGATTTTGCCTCGAATTCTAATATTCTCTTCAAAATCAAAGGCGGTCACTTCGGAAAAGTCGATAGGATTACTATCTTAACTCGCAGTCGTAAGTTTATACTAAGATAGCTGTAAAATTGTTAAGAGCAACCCACGAGTTGATTGGAGATACGCTCTTAGCACCATCGTAACTTTCTCGTTAAGCGTTCGCAAGTTTTCTCTTAAATGAAACTTAAGATAGGTTTTCATGATACTGGCCAAAGGACATTCTTGTATCTGTTTATTTCATACTCTAATAAAGAGAAACCCTGAGGAGCAGTTTTTGGAATGATTTTAAAACTTAAAAGATGTAAGTTGGTGTTGTATGTATGGGTATAAGTACAGCTGTGGGAGAAAAGTAAAGATATAGTTTTAGGTTGTATATTTGGAAAATCTGGTTGGTGTATAACTGTGTATGGCAGCATTGATTAAGAGATTATTTTCTAACAGACAATAAAAATTACAAAAAGAGTCATTAAGATAGAACTGATTTGGTTACATAATTGATAAATTAAACTCTGAAAGTAAAATAAGTTGTGGGATATACATCAATTAGACAGCAACCCAACGACATACAAAATGATCAAATATAGTTTATATAATGTGTCAAGATCCAAATCGACCCTTGTGCAGAAGATTCACGTCTTGGGACAGGTAAATCATCATGTGACGGAGTTAAACTATTTGTTGAGCACTCTTTCCTCTCCTTTTAATCTCAACTATTGGAATAACAAAAGGAACATACAATAAAATCAGTTTAGAAAAAAACAACATTTTACTCGAACTCCATAAAACCGTTATAATTATATTAGATAATAACAGAGTATTAGTTAAAAGCTTTTTTATACGTTGTATTACATATGTTTATAATTATTTGCATATCTCTAAATTGTTTCCAATTGGGTAAGACTTTATGTCCTATTGTATTGCATGTTGTCACTCCAATAAGGCACAGTAACGTAAATTCCATGAACTTGCCGAGAGGCGTCAAATTTTCATGCAATAACGGGACAACGGTTCAAACAGTTTCAAGCGATAATTCCAGGCGCAATAAATAATTCTATACATGTATGTATGGTCTTGTATCATATTTGTCAGTTTGAGAATAATTGATGAACGTCAACCTAAAATGCATGCCATATACAAATAAGAAGATGCGTCATGATCGCCAACGAGACAACTCTCCACCAAAGACCAAATGTTAGCAACTATAGGTCACAATACGGCCTTCAACAATGAGCAAACCCACACCGCACAGCAAGCTATAAAAGGCCCAGAAAATGCAAATGTAAAACAATTCAAACGAGAAAACATAGCTGTTATTTTGACCTTTGATTATAGACAAACTAGTTTAAGAAATACACGAAGTTAGCGGTATTAATCTTGTTTCAAAATGTAGGCCTAATCACAAAATTTCCAATACTATATTCTGCTACATTTGTATTAAGTGCAGGTTTGTGCGTTTAGAATAAAAAAAAACTTAACAGTACAAGTCAATAAATTTTCACAGGCTTTAGATTAAATGTTTATTCCTTTTGATTTGCATAGAAAAATAATATATCTGAGACTATCTTGTCGTACAGACTTGTCTCGTATACTCTGAAAGCCATTTTTACAATCAATTAATGTTGTGTTCCTTTCAATGAGTATCCCATGCCAATTTTGTTTAGAGAGTGGTAATAGGGTCAATATTAAGGTTGTTACCCTCTTTTTTGAAAACAGATACTCGTTGTTTTTCAGTTATATAACTGCTTCTGAATAACACATATCAATTTCGTCGAAATGATATCACAACGACTTTAACCTGGAATTATCACGAACGACGTCATAATAAATGATTTGGTGTTTAATTAACGTCCGATGGCATTTCATGGATATCAGATCGAGAACAAATTGATCTGACATGGTTATGATTCCTACTTTGTACTAGACCGGCTAGTATTTGTTCTTCCTCCTGAATGCCGGGTGCTTAGCGGAGAAGATACGACCGGGAATCGAACCAACAACTTCCCGCGATCGAGGCGAGAACACTCCCATGAGATCACCGTTGTAGTTAAATGTTATCACAGGAGACTTCAAAAGTAAACAACTATGCTAAAAAGTTCTCTGACCAATACGATAAATAAATTTAAGGGTTTTCTGGACATATATAGCTTTAAAGATCGGCCACAATTCGAAATCTCAGGCACTTGATATTTAAAAAAAAATCACTATGGTGCATATTTTTGTTTTCCTGCTAAGCACATTTCTGGAAAGATGTGGAGTTATCTTACATATCAATCAAATTGCAAAATTCTTACTGCTTACAATAAGGGGTCAATATATTTCCAAATGTCATGCATATCTTATTATGGATGAATCTTGTTTTCTATATTGAATTCATCTATTTGAAAAATTAATCAAACTTTTGAGTAATAAGTTTGCCTTATATAGACACTAAAATACGTCATATAACTGATATTCTTACTTCGTCTTTTTTCGTTACATACATTATCCCCTTTTTTTAAATGAATCACTATATATTTTAAGAAACAGGTTTGTCCAATGTGATAATAGATATTTTTATCTGTCACAGTAATTTCAGACATATCTAAGACACAATTGTACATTCGCCCAATTCAAGGAAATATTTTAGATAAAAACCAGACAGTTTTAATTTCATACTGACGTCACAGACCGTGCGAGAGCTTAACAGCCGTCAATGTCCTAAAAACCACCCTAGTAGTACTTGCGTCACTTATATGTGTTGGGTGTAATTCTGTATGTATCCCTCACTTATCATGAAAAGGTGTTAACAGATGATGTGTTCATTTTGTCATATGCTTTGAATAAATGTTCATACATTTGTTTTTCTTTCTCAAACAAGTAACAACTTATCAATTTTGTATATATCCCTCACTTATCATGAATAGGTATTAACAGATGATGTGTTCATTTTGTCATGTGCTTTGAATAAATTTTCACACGTTTGTTTTTTTTTCTCAAACAAGTAACAACATATCAATTTGAAAAAAATAAAAGTTCAGAATCGGATTTATTTGTGCTCGGTTACTTGATTAATTTTTCACTTATTTTAACAATGTATTTTTCTTCAAATCTATTGTCTTTATCGTGTTTAACTTTCAATTTGTAAATATTGTATCCATTTATTTCTCTTTAAAGAATGTTTTCCTTTTTTTTATTCTTTTTAAAAATGCTGGATGTTTTACATTAGCTTTATTTATTTATACTTTATCACAATTTTACAGCCATGGTTCGTTTTTAATTATGCATTTGCATTCGATTAAAAATCCATTATATTTTTCTTGATTGGAGGAATTTTTAAGCGTAATGATTAATGCGAATTGTCGCGCAATGGTGTTTTTGTCCTACACGTAAGAGACAAACACCACATAAGTGTCAGTAGGTCTATAGTTTACATCTGTAGAAATTCGTCTCCATATTTACTGAAGTATTCAAACAGACTTAAATTCTTTTGCATTAGGTTCTGTCTTAAAGTATATAAGACATGCAAGTAAAACGTTAATTAAGTCCGGCATAGAACTTCAGAAGGTTATAGAACTAAGTCTATAGAAATAAGTACATCCTAAGTCTATAGAAATAAGTACATCTCAAGTCTATAGAAATAAGTACATCTTAAGTGTATAGAAATAAGTACTTATTAAGTCTATAGAAATAAGTACCTTTAAGTCTATAGAAGAAGTACATCTTGAGTGTAAAGAAATATGTAAGTCATAAACCTATAGAAATAAGTACATCTTAAGTGTATAGAAATGAGTACACATTAAGTCTCTAAGTCTATTGAAATATGTAAGTCTTAAGTCTATATATAGATAAGTACATAGCAATCTAAAGAAATAAGTACAGCTTAAGTCTATAGAAATAAGTACGTCTTTAAAGGTCTGTAGAAATAAGTACACATTAATTCTCTAAGTCTATTGAAAATGTAAGTTTTAAATCTGTAGAAATAAGTGTAATAGAAATATGTACATCTTTAAAAGTCTAAAGAAATAAGTACACATTAAGTCTTTAAGTCTATAGAAATATGTAAGTCTTAAGTCTATATATAGATAAGTACATAGCAATCTAAAGAAATAAGTACAGCTTAAGTCTATAGAAATAAGTACGTCTTTAAAGGTCTGTAGAAATAAGTACACATTAATTCTCTAAGTCTATTGAAAATGTAAGTTTTAAATCTGTAGAAATAAGTGTAATAGAAATAAGTACATCTTTAAAAGTCTATAGAAATAAGTACACATTAAGTATTTAAGTCTATAGAAATACGTAAGTCTTAAGTCTATATAGATAAGTACATAGCAATCTATAAAAATAAGTAGATGTTAAGTCTACAGAAATGAGCAACCTCTTTACAACATCGTTCATTTTGTCTGGATTAATCTGTAACGTTGTATTGCAATAATATAAAGCTGAAAATCAGAGTATCACAGAAAAAAATTGTGAACATTTTGTGCATGTATAGACATTCCTTTTCTTTAGTGTTTTGAATTTAAATGGAACTAACTGCTTTTATCTATAATAACCGCTGCATCAGTAGTTTCTTTGGAAGAAGCAACACTCTAACAAGCAAATAAAATAGAAAACATAGGTTAATTGGTATCAGCATATATACTTCAGTGATCAAGAATTGCTTTGACGTCCGAAGTCTTGTAAACAGACCGTCGGACGTCAGGGTAATCTCGGACAAAATACTTAATACGCCGGTATATTTATCTAGATACAAATACAGTTCTTTTGATGCAGTTTTATTTTCAACAAGGGCATTATCGAATCAAACAAAAGTGTTCACTCATAATAAAATGTTCTTTCTATATAAATGATGACTTGCAAAACAGTCCTGAGTATCCAATATGTTGTTAGATTATCAAACGGCGGCAAACGCCGCAATCAATATAGATCTCTGATTTCGCTATCCTCATCTGACGAGCACGCGAGTTCCGCGATATGTCCGAACACATTTTCCATTTGTGTTTAATGGTAACAATATTAATATTGTTTCCCAATATACATATGTTTATGGTTTACTGGGCATTTAAGCTACTAGTATGATATATGGCAAAAGCAGTTGCAAAAGCCGTTAGAAGATCGTTAGGTTTGTTGATATCTAAATAACGGTGGTTTTAAATATTGTTCGTTTACAAAATTGTTTGATACGCTTGTACGGTCTGCAATAGATTGTGGTGCCTCTATGTAGGGAGCACGTGATTTTTCATGTATGAATAGTGTAAAAAATAGAGCCATGCGTTTTTTCATGGGTGTTGGAAAATAAACACCTAATATGTCTTTGTATAGTGACATGGGCTGGATGCCATGCCAAATCAAACAGTGGACTAGTGTTTTAGAAATTAGACAAGATTAGATAAGGGACCGGTCATTATTTATCAACAGGGGGTCGGTAAACTATTTTGAAAGACTGGAAAAAAATAAATGACCCCCCCTTTCTTCTTTTGTAAAACATATGTGAACCCCTCCTGATAGAGAGAAAAATGTTGACCCCCTCCCAAACCGCCACTATGCCTTCACCTATCACAACTGTACGACAATCCATGGTACTTGGGTAAAACATAAATACAATCAACAAATATTATTTTTATCAAAATTTTAAACTGAATTAAATCTATAAATCACAATTATGATACAGAAAAATATTTAGTCATATTTATAATTAAACAATATAAAAAATGGTGGTATGATTGCCAATGAGAAAACTATCCACCAAAGTTCAAATGAAGTGGATGTAAGCAATTATAAGCTACCGTTCGGTTTCAACAATAAGAAAAAACCCATACCGTGTGGTCGGCTATAAAAGGCTCTGACATGAAAAATATGAACCAATTCAATTGAGAAAACTTACGGCCTAATCTATAACAAAACAATTTACGAAAAACAAATATAACAGACATGAACCAACGAAAACCCCTGAACTACAGGCTCCTGACTTGGGACAAGAATGTGGCGGGGTTAAACATGTTTGTGAGCGCTCAACCATCCTCCTAACCTGGGACAGTGGTGTAACAGTACAACATAAGAACAAACTATAAAAATCAGTTGAAAAAGGCTTAACTCATCAGATGGATACAAATAGAAATACATCTAACAAAAACACAGAGTGGAATTGGACGGGTATTTATACATCCCAAAAACAAAAATACACTAAGTACAGATCTGAGAGTACTCGTAATTAATGAAAGCTAGTTCAAAGCCAATAAAAACTAATGAAAAAATCATGTATCTAAGACTAAAATATCAATCAGTACACATCCAACATCCAATGGATTTAGTGTAAAGACGTCATTAACAGTCAGAGAAAAGCATGACCTTGTGCAATGCCAAACTATAGATAACGACAGATTTTAGTACCGTGAAAGTACATATGTGTAATATATAGTATGGTTTTAATTTACTGATAACAAAATCAGTATTTATACCAATAAAAACAATATTCAAAGATTTAATTACAGTGTTGAAAAGGTAATCTTTTGGAATAAGCATATTAACCCCTTCAAGTGCATATAACAAATTTGCTGTATAATAATATAAATTTTAAAGATACATATAAAAGAGAGGCGAAAGATACCAGAGGGACAAGTCGAAAATAATTCATATCCTCAGTAATATGACATTTCTACCGCAGACTAATTATACTGTACTGTTAAAATGTAAATAAGTATACTTCCACATAACGATCAATATGAGTATATTATATTGAATTGTGACTTCAAACATTAAGGTTTGTTTTATCACGTGAATACAACTAAAACTACAAAAAAAATGTGAAAATTACTGTAATAGACGAAACCTAATAGACTGACTATGCGGTATGGGCTTTGCTCATTGTTGAAGGCCGTACGGTGACCTATAGTTGTTAATTTCTGTGTCATTATAAGTCTCTTGTGGAGAGTTGTCTCATTGGCAATCATACCACATCTTCTTATTTTTATATTTATTTAATTCTGCTTTTATTGGTTTAAATTGCTAATCAAATACCAAAAATCAACAGCTATTAACACAATAAAAATGTAATATTAGACACCAAAATGATGCAAATCATGACCAAAGAAAACCGATTTTATAAACGTATGTTGAAAAGATAATATAAATATTACATAATCATGTAGATTCAAATCTGACTACAATGATTGGTGGTGCACGTGATGACGGTAGAACAGATGGGATTTTTCTTCAAATATCATTTAAGAGATATCATCAAAGAGATTTATGAAGTGATTCAGATATAGGTTAATGTACACGAGAAGCGAAAGAGAGCAATGATTGATATTCATCTTTGATGAGCAAAAAGGGGGCTATTTGTAGGTAATAAACAGGCTTTCGTGATACAAAACTGGTATAATCCGTTGAAAAAGATTTTTTCAAATTTCAACCTGATAAATTTACAATGTCTTAAATACATTTATGACCATTTATATACATGCACCATTTTCTTATGATGAAGACATAATCTTTAAATCAGTTAAATTGAGGTCTGGAGCTGTCATGTAGTTCTTTGTTAATTTATGTATCATTGTTATTTTGCTTAGTTTCTTCTGCTACCTTTTCTGACATTGGACTCGGACTTCTTACTGTGCGTATTGCTGTGTGTTTGTTTATTATACATTGGCTAGAGGTATAGGGGAGGGTTGAGATCTCACAAAACATGTGCAACCTCGCCGCATTTTTGCGCCTGTCCCAAGTCAGGAGCCTCTGGCCTTTGTTAGCCTTGTATGTTTTTATTTTTATTTTTTTTTTAATTTTAGTTCATTTATATGTTTCGGAGTTTAGTGTGACGTCCATTTACACTGAACTAGTACACAATTGTCATTTTTGTTTAGGGGCCAGCTGAAGCCCGCCTCCGGGTGCGGGATTTTCTCGCTGCGTTGAAGACCCATTGGTGGCCTTGAGCTGTTTTCTGCTCTTTGGTCGGGTTGTGGTCTCTTTGACACATTCCCCATTTCCATTCTCAATTTTCCCATTAATTTCAAAACTTATGCAGATTAAATCTTCCTGTGTTTCTACCGCTTCTGGTTGTTTAAGGTCAATGGGGAAAAAAAATACATATTACCTTCATAAATGTCTATTTATTGGAATAGTGAGATAAGCTACCAATGTTTTTCATTTATGATATTGTTATTGTTATCATTCATATTATTTAGGTTTAGGTCTCGATGTTGAGATGTGTTAAAGGTCGTGTTTTTGCTTCCGCGCTTCATACAAAATGTACTTCGGCCAACGCTTTTATACCCCAATGAATTTACAAAAAGAAGCATTCAATTCTTAATTAAAAACTGTGTCATTTTACGTAATACGTATCTGTGCGCATCTACTATACTGTAAATTCAGTAATTTATGTGATGCTTTTATCTATTAATGTGAAAAATGCAATCAGATGTCGCAGTAATTAGAATAAGCATTTAAAATTCTGCCAAATAGGTTTGTAAGGTAACAAATATTGTTTGGTTAACACTAACTTATTCTTTTTATTGTAACCAAAATTTAAATCAGCATAAATAAGATCAAGCATAATTCCTAAATTTAAAGTTTTGACCACTACGTCAAAGCAGTACCAAGCGTAAAAATATTGTGGTGTATGTTTTGTACATAAACAATTATCCCTCTCGATCCTTTGTCATGTTTATCACCTAGGTCTCTCCGTTTGGGTATTTTTTTGTTATTTTTGCTAATTTTTCGTTTGTTTCAATTTGAAAATTAAAAATGTCAAGTCCCATTCTTTTAACACAAAGAAACATTTGACCCCCCTTTTCAAGGTTCCAAATTTATTTTCTGATCCCCCTCTTTATATTCAGGGCCCCTGGAGATAAATAAATAAATAATGACCGGTCCTTTAAAAAATGGTGATAGAGTAAATAAAAAGTGTATACAATGATATATATATATATTATGGGGTAACACATGTAGAAGAGTAAAAAATTGGCATTTTAGATTGAAAAATAAGTTAAAGAACTTGATATGGAATATTTGTGTAATGGTGCTACAAGGTTTTATTTAAGAATATTGCAAAATGTATCTTTTGAAAAATTTGAGCAAGAATGGTATGACAAATGTACTAGTGTCAAATGATAAAAATAGATTACGTAGTATAGACTGTTCAAAAATGTATATGGTGTAGAAAATTATCTCAGTGATTTTTAATATACTTGGTAGATACAAGAGTGTTTTAGAAAATTTAGTTGTTGGTGAAGCGCCCATCAGGTCGTTACAAAAATATTGATGAAAAGAAAATAGAGAATTATTTTCTTCCCGCACAACTATACTTTCCCGTATGCAGAGGCCCATACTATTTCAGATTTATCATCAGGTATTAGGTCTTAAACTTCATCGCTAATAAAGTCTGATTTAATATGAGTACATCACCACCCTGGTGAATTTTCCTGTCCTTTCTGTATAGTTTGAACTTTGCAGGAAAGACTAAAGTTCAATATCTTTGATAGTTGAATCGAGCCAACGGTAAGTTTCTGTTTCGGTTAAAATGTCTGGTTTAGTGCTTTCTATGATATTATGGACTAGCTGCGGAACCTTAGCTCTTAGGTCATTATGATGTTTTTGACAATTTGCGAACCATAGATGGTCCGCCAGAGACATATCTCTGGTTCCGCTAATTTTCCAAAAAATCAGAAGGACCTAAGAGCTACGATTCCGCAGCTAATTTTGGACTAGACGTTTACTTTTGATTGACTGGAAATTGGTGTTAAGAATTCGTAGATGTGTCTTACAATTTGTTTTTGCTTTATTTGAACGTATTGGTCAGTCCTTTGTATTGGTGTCGACTGGCCACGGTGAGATGATTTAAATAAGTGTGTTGGCGTTTTCATGTCACAATCATCATTTAAATAATGATATAAACTTTCAAATGGATTAGATGAACTAGTACCATGCAAGTCATGTGCTGTAGTTTGGATTTGACACAAATTGAACAGTGACAACTTTTCATGCTTGGGCTATCATGTCTATCATTCAGCAGATCAAATGATGTATATGTACTAAGAAATAGCTTAGCTGACAAGAAAAAAACTAATGTCCAAAACGGATGCCGAAATGTGTTCGGACCTTCGGACCTGGGTGCCGATTTTGTCTTGATGCCGAAATGTCTTGTTAACGAAAGTTATCACGTGACACTCAAAATGGCGACTGCATAATAGAAAATAGTGCAAATTTTAAAGAAGCAAATTTCTGATAAGCGATGTCTTTGGAAAAGGGTAAATTTAAGGTTTAAAATTCTAGAAAGTCTGATATCTTGTGATGTAGGAATATATAACAGGAGTTATAAGTAGCTGAAAAGATCTTAATTTAATAATTAGCTTAAAAATTAAATTAAATTTGCCGGCTTCCCCCATTTTTTTTGGCTTTCAATGTCTTTTCATATTTTTAGAGATTAGGTGTTTGAACTTGATTTCAAATACATGTTACCTCTAGATACGCAGTTTAAAGCCATAATCGTACATTGAGTATTAAAATCAGAGAATAATGCCATTAATGGCAATACACCTTATCGCTATTTGGAAATCTGCGCCGCTTGAACTATTGACGTCATACAACAATCACTTTTATATTGTGATGTCAGATATGTTGTGTTATGACTTCAAAATTTACTGGAACCTTTGTGATGTCCAGTAATGGCAGACAAATAGCGATAAGGTGTATTTTGGAGGGTTCAGTGCCATGTGTGTCTTGTATTTTGACAAATGGTTCATTCAGTGACTAATGTGAGTGAAGATGTGGGCTACAATATTTTCTCTGTGTATCTATTAAGTTTCATCATAACACATGGACAAAATTTTTAACAAAAAACTTAAGGATTATGTTCCCTTTTGTTGTTTCAATGCTTCATATATGGATTTTTTTTTATAAAGAAACCACAGCCTTTCCCCTTGAACTCCTATATTTGACAATGAAGGTCTTAATAGATAGAGGATTATTGCATGCAGTGCTTGCAATTATTTTCCTAAAACTTGCATCCCAACTCCTTTGTTCCAACAGGGGTGATCTGAGTAGGATCGCCCCTACCAGATCACCTTACCTTGAGTTTCTTTGTTCTGCATGCTTTCTTTTGTTCTGTATCATTTTGGTGGGAACATCGAACACATAATAAAACTTAGAAATATTTATGCAGAAATAAGACTAACTGAAAATTTATGTAGAAAAAATCCACTAAATTTCCAGTGTCTGTGCGGGGAATCCAACTTGAGACCTTAAGCATATGAAGCCATGATTCGTACCCCTAAACCAAGACGACTGGATATAAACTCACTGTTAATTTAACATATTTAAACATTGTTTTCGGGGCTCTTAAGGGTATATACTAAAGAGTAAAATATAAAAGTATATTATAATTAATGTATGGCATTCTGAACTAGATGTTATGGAGCGTAAATCATGTAAATATTTTTTCCTATAGTATAGAAGAGCTGGGGTGTAAAATTATTATCCCACTCGGACTTGCTGTGTCAGTGTAAGATAGGCCTCCGGCACACCACGTCCTCATGGAATAACTATTACAAGTTAAATACTAAATAAATAAAGGTATTCGTTAAAATAAGTATAAATATGGACTTATTCAAGTACTTCTTGTAGGAATATAAAGGTTATTTAGGACTTTTTATAAACAATAAATGCTAGCACATCATGGACAAACAAGTGAGTAATCTAATTTAAAATTTCATAAAGAAAATCTCTGTAATAAAGTCTGCAGATTTTTTTCAAAAATCTCGGCTTTATTTGCCACAAAATCCCCATTTTCTATTCAATGCAATGAAACAATAAACAGTATCGCTTTGCACAACGTTTCCCTTTGGTATATGTACAAAATGGTCCATCTCTTATATTCTGTATTTTTGCTGTTTTGATACTGTAGCACTTTGAAAATTTCGTGATACACAAGCCTATAGAAGGGGTCATAATCCTTAAGATATTGTTAAATTTATTTCCAAATGTCTTTTGTGTTGCCATATTTGTGTACAAAACAGTGTTGTTTTACACTCCAGTGCCAAGAGCACCACCTACAGACTGTCTGAGGCGTTTCCTTTAATGTAAACAATAGCAACGTGCTTTAAATCTGATTGCCAAAAAAAAAGATTATAAAAATTTTCAAAGGAAACAACATAACTTCGATGAATGTAGGTGTGTGCAGACAAGATTTTTGCAAATTATATATAATTTTTAAAGTAAAATTGCTATAATTCTTATTGAAAAACCATAGGGCATTTTTTTTAATAATGTTTTTGTCTCCATAATAATGCTTAACTGTCCTTGTCTTTTTTGTTTTTAACATAAATTTTTGAAATACATGTACATTTATACAGTTGACCTCCAAAAGAATGAAGGGCCATTGGAGCCAAAAAAACAGTATTTTCAGTAGAAGCTGTAATGGTATGGCCCCACACATTAAGGGTTACTTAATGTACATGCACATATAATTTTCCTATTGTACAATTTCGCTGTTTTATAGTAATTATAACTTTATAGAAAAAGACTGCTCAGTATTATACTGTATATAATATACATTGTACATGTATGACATGTATAAAATAAACATCTTTCCTGTAAATCTGAGAGATATGTTCAAAGATAAGTAGTTATAGATCCTCTCTTTTACTTCAAATTATAAAGGCATGTATGTGGCAAAGTTTATAAGCGAAGATTTTTTTGACCCAGTAAGACTTTACAATTGTTCTTGTTTAATTTCAGATAATCCATTAGGAATAAGTTGGCATGATACAGCATGGATACCATTACTGAATCCAAACAACATCCTGGATTATTTCGGTGAAAGAAGTAACCCATTCTATGATAGAACTTGCAATAATGAGATTATCAAGATGCAAAGACTAAGCCAAGATCAACTCAAGTAATCATTCCAATAAAACTCATTATATTTATTGTGATATTGATTAATCATTACTCATCAAATTTATAGGGTCAATTTGGGTATTTTATATGATGATTCACAAAATTTTAGTAAGAATTAATTTTTATTTGGCTATGAAAGTCCATGTTATTTTTTTAATTATATCAATCTTTTAAAGAAATATAAATAAGATTCTATTCCTTAGGTTCTAAAAAATCAGATTATTTAAGTACATAATCATTCTCTTCAAGTCAACAGCATTTTTTTCAGTACATGTAGTAAAGTATGTGTCAGAATTATTTGTGAGAGCAATTGAAGGGCAAAATTAAGTTAATATCCTTTTCTAATTTGTAAAATTTGCAGCTGTACGTTGTCATGCAGTGATACATGTATACTGTAGGAAAAAAATGGAAACAGCTCATTGGCTATCAAAGTGTCAAATAAATTTTGCACTGGTACCTTTTTTATAAAAATTACCTTACTTAAAATATTGTTCAAAATATACCAGAATCCACTTTGTTGCCATTTCCAAAGACCAAATTTAGGTTTTCATAGGATATTCCGATTTCAATGTCAAAGGTTTAATGATAAAAGTCAATGGAATACAATGAATTGTGATGAAAAACTGAAACAACTACATACTTTGTACAAGCAAAACTTGACCATGACCTTATGTATTTCTTACATATGCCACACATTATTTAGCATTACACAAACCACACATTATTGAGCATTCCCTATACCAGTAATACCAGTCATTATTGAGCATTACACAAACCCCACATTATTTAGCATTACACATACCAGTGATACAACACATAATTGAGCATTACACATCCCACACAGTATTGAGAATAGATCATCAGAAGCAGTTAGAGTTCTGGTCATTTTGAAAATTTATTCAGTTTTATGGAACTTATTGGTTATTTTTCTATCTTATAACTTGATAGGTCAAACCCCTGCTATACAATGCTCTGGGTAAAATACTAACCATTGCATAGTATCCAACAGAAAACATGTGCCATTACATATTCCTTAAATATTAACAAATGAAATATATGAAACTACTTATAAATGTACATCTATGATAAAGCTTCTATTAAAGGGAATATAATATTTATTTACAGTAATATGACAGGATTAGAATATATGTTGTTACATGTACAGGAGCCAATTTTGTATGTTGTTAGGAAGCAACACAGACATTCTCCACAACAAGGTTAGTTACTTGTAATATGTTAACATAAGACTTGATGGTTATTACAATCTATGTCATTGTTCTGAATAAAAGGAAGTATGTGGTGTACTAATGAGATAGCTACCCATCCACACAAATAAATCAAAAGTCGATGGTGCTGTATGTTAACTGCTTATAAAAAGTAGAAACAACAATGACCAAACATAACAGGAGTGAGTGTCCATTTGATGGATGACAAGAACTAATTTTACAATAAGGTTAGAATACAGTGATTCTTGTGTCAGTTGAAATCCAGGAATGTAAAACATAGTTTTTCATCAGATCCTGTGTAGAACATTATCATATTACTCAATTTACTTCCTCTTTGAAATATTTAGCAGCATGGAAACATGCAGATCTGTGGACATACTTGTTTAGTGTTAAATGGTTGTCCGTGGAAATTTTTTATTTTAAATTTTTTTCGGAGATAATCAGAAAGAGTTTTTTGTTTGTGTTGTTAACCACTTTCAGCTACCTTGGTTATATCATGACAGATAATTTGTATTGGTGGAGGAAGCAGGAGTACCCATACTTTGAGAGAATACATATCTAGGCAGGAAAATTGTCAAACAGACTAACACACCTCTCAACCTCAGAGTTGTCAGACTAGTGATAAATTACTTAGACCACTGTGCCACTGAGCCTCCTCAGAGATAATCAGATGGCAGATATAATTTTGGTCCCAATGAAATATGGCTACCAACTTGAAGGATACATATTTATAACAAAGAAGCCATTGGTGAATATGTGTGAACAGCAACTGGGTATTCAATTCTGATTATCAATTATCATTATGCAGATATTATAAAAAAAAATGTATTGGTTGTACAGCGCTATTTGATTGTCAGTAAAATTTGATATTTTCTTTATTTGGTTTTGTGGAAGACATGCTAGTTTATAGATGTTCTGTTAACACTTTTATGTTATACATACATTTTTTTGGTCAGATCTATCATCTATATTTTTATATCAAAATGATAACACTGCCTCTGACATTTTGGAACAAAATATTTTTGAATCCAAATTCTAAAATCAGTTCTGTCACATTGCCATTCATGAGATTTGTTATGATATTGTAACTATTATATTTATTTAGTTGGCCTAATTTGTTTTGTGTGACCTAAGAATGTTTACATTGTTTTATATACATTGTGTACAAAATAAAATACATTGTGTTACAACTATGCAGTTTAGAATTCACTGGAACATTCATTGATACTCATGGAATGATTAGAACTTTCTATTTCACTTACATAACGTTTCCAGAATGATCATAACAAAAGATGCGTAATTTATATTTCTAGCGTTGTCTAGAAATTTCTGTTTGAGTATTTAAATGCAGACCCAAAAGTTAGTAAAATATATAGAGATTTGGACATAGACATAGATAGACTTAGACATCGATAGACATCAACATTCTCTGCAGTTGGATTGACACTTTTATTTTCAAACTACATTGTACATCATACTAGATTGTGACCAATTGGATATAATATTCTGTGGATTCCCGTGAAGATTTCCGGATAAAGAAAAGATAAAAGATTTGACTCATATTTTGACAGTTAAGTTGACATTTCTTTTTGTGTAATACTTTTTGTAAACTAGTGTATAATAAATCTTGTTAAATTTTATTATTGATTTGTGTCTTTTGTTGGCTACAATTAAAAGGCGATTTTCTGACATAACAGATTATGGAATCTTTCAGTGACACCCTTAGCAGATTACTATATCATAGCTGGAGTGGTATACCAAGCACCTGATTTAGGATCTGTTATTAATTCTAGATTGGTAAGTCAATCTCTCATAAAGAAATGTTTACACACAAAGATCTGTAATTATACAAAGTTTATTGAAAATTTGACAAATGAAGAAGAGCGGATTGGACAGTCTGTTTTTTATACGACCGCAAAAAAATTTTGTGGTTGTATATTGGTATGACGTTGTCGTCGTCGTCGTCCGAAGACGCATTGGTTTTCGCACTCTAACTTTAGTTTAAGTGAATGGATCTCTATGAAATTTTACCATAAGGTTCAATACCACAAAAGGAAGGTTGGGATTGATTTTGGGGGTTATGGTACCAACAGTTAAGGAATTGGCCAAAAAGGGTCCAAAAATAAGCATTTTGGTAACTTCCAGACATAACTTGTGTGTTAGTGTATGGATCTCTCTGACATTGTACCACAAGGTTCCATATCACAAAGGGAATACTGGGATTGATTTTGGGGGTAATTGCTTCAAAATTTAAGGAATTAGGGGCCAAAAAAGGGGCAAAAAACAAGCATTTTTCTAGTTTCATGACAATAACTTGTGTGTAAGTGTATGGATCTTTCTGAAATTGTACTACAAGGTTCCATATCACAAAGGAAAAGCTGGAATTGAGATTGGGGGTAATTGCCCAAAACGTTTAGGAATAAGGGGCCAAAAAGGGGCCAACTATAAGTATTTTTCTAGTTTCCAGACAATTACTTGTGTTCAAGTGTATGGATCTCTCTGAAATTGTACTGCAAGGTACCATACCACAAAGGGAAGGCTGGGATTGATTTTGGGGGTAATTGCCTCAAAGTTTTAGGAATTAGGGGCCAAAAAGGGGCAAAAAACAAGCATTTTTCTAGTTTCAGGACAATAACTTGTGTGTAAGTGTATGGAAATTGTACTACAAGGTTCCATGTCACAAAGGGAAAGCTGGGTTTGAGTTTGGGGGTAATTGCCCTAAACGTTTAGGAATCTGGGGCCAAAAAGGAGTTTTGGTCCCAACAGTTTAGAAATTAGGGGCCAAAAGGGTCCAAAATAAAACTTTGTTTGATTTCATCGAAAATTGAACTATAGGGGTTCTTTGATATGCCGAATCTAACTGTGTATTTAGATTCTTAATTTTGGTCCCTTTTCAAATTGGTCTACATTAAGGTCCAAAGGGTCCAAAATTAAACTTAGTTTGATTTTAACAAAATTGAATTCTTGGGGTTCTTTGATATGCTGAATCTAAACATGTACTTAGTTTTTGATTATGGGCCCAGTTTTCAAGTTGGTCCAAATCGGGGTCCAAAATTAAACTTTGTTTGATTTCAACAAAATTGAATATATGGGGTTCTTCGATATGCTGAATCTAACCATGTATTTAGATTTTTGATATTCGGCCCAGTTATCAAATTGGTCCACATTGAGGTTTAGAGGGTCCAAAATTGAACTTTATTTGATTTCATCAAAAATTGAATTCTTGGGGTTCTTTGATACGCTGAATCTAACCATGTATTTAGATTTTGGATATTGGAATACCACAAAGGGATGGTAAGAATTGTCTTTGGGAGTTATGGCTCAAAGTGTTAAGGAATAAGGTGCAAAAAAGGGGGGAAAAGGGTTTGCAGGTTAATGGACAATTACTTAAGTACAAAACATAATTTAAAAGGCAGTGTAAGGTTGGTAATTGAAACTCATTTGAATATCTCACCTAAACTGCTTTTAAATTATTTATTTTGAAATTTGCCAAAACTTTATTATTAATAAATTCCATTGAAATTTGCCAATAACTTTAGTTTAATGAACTTCATTGGAAATTTGCCAATATAAAATATTGCTGATGAAGCTTTTTGTTTATCTCACCTAAACTGCTTTTAAATTATGTGTATTGAAATTTGCCAAAACTTTATTATTAAATTTCTGATTTATATATAAAAGCAAATAATAATGATAAGGCAAGAGATACACACCAAACAGGATGTGTAAATTAATATATTAAGTATTGTGCAATAGCAAGAAATTTTCAATTGTACAGTATTGCGCAATAGCAAGAAATATTCAATTGCACAGTATTGCGCAATTGCAAGAAATATTCAATTGCACAGTATTATGAAAAAGAAGATACTTTGTATAAATTGCTTATTTCTTGACCAATTTCAATGGTGTTTTATTCTTGAATTCTTGGGGTTCTTTAATATGCTGAATCTAACTGTGTATTAAGTTTTTGGATTTTGGTTCCTGTTTTTAAATTGGTCCACATTGAGGTCCAAAGGGTCCAAAATTAAACTTTGTTTGATTTCATCAAAAATTGAATTATTGGGGTTCTTTGACATGCCGAATCTAACTGTGTATTTAGATTCTTAATTTTGGTCCCGTTTTCAAATTGGTCTACATTAAGGTCCAAAGGGTCCAAAATTAAACTTAGTTTGATTTTAACAAAAATTGAATTCTTGGGGTTCTTTGATATGCTGAATCTAAACATGTACTTAGTTTTTTTTATTATGGGCCCAGTTTTCAAGTTGGTCCTAATCGGGTCCAAAATTAAACTTTGTTTGATTTCAACAAAATTGAATATATGGGGTTCTTTGATAGGCTGAATCTAACCATGTATTTAGATTTTTGATTTTTGGGCCCGTTATCAACTTGGTCCACATTGAGGTCAAAAGGGTCCAATATTAAACTTTGTTTGATTTCATCAAAATTGAATTATTGGGGTTCTTTGATATGCCAAATCTAACCGTGTATTCAAATTCTTAATTATTGGTCCCGTTTTCAAATTGGTCTACATTAAGGTCCAAAGGGTCCAAAATTAAACTGAGTTTGATTTTAACAAAAATTTAATTCTTAGGGTTCTTTGATATGCTGAATCTAAACATGTATTTAGATTTTTATTATAGGCCCAGTTTTCAAGTTGGTCCAAATCGGGGTCCCAAATTAAACTTTGTTTGATTTCAACAAAAATTGAATATATGGGGTTCTTTGATATGCTGAATCTAACCATGTATTTAGATTTTTGATTTTTGGGCCTCGTTATCAACTTTGTCCACATTGAGGTCAAAAGGGTCCAAAATTAAACTTTGTTTGATTTCATCAAAAATTGAACTCTTGGGGTTCTTTGATATGCTGAATCTAACCATGTATTTAGATTTTGGATATTGGACCATTATAGGTGAATGTCCAATTTAAAATTTTTAAGTTCTTAGACCACATTCATTCTGTGTCAGAAACCTATGCTGTGTCAAATATTTAATCACAATCCAAATTCAGAGCTGTTTCAAGCTTGAATGTTGTGTCCATATTTGCCCCAACTGTTCAGGGTTCGACCTCTGCGGTCGTATCAAGCTGCCTCCTGCGGAGCATTTTATTTCTTATTGTTATATACATTGTAAAGCCTTGGGTATTATCGTTACTCTGTAAAATATCAGAGTTAGTATTAAGCAACAGAGTTTTTGACTCGAAATATCTTTGTTAAGAATTACTTTTAGATATGCTGGAAGAGACTTTTACATACAATTTTGGATTCAAAGTCATCTTTATATTTCAAATTCACAACTTTTTCTATCTTTAGGGGAATGCATTCCAATAATAAAACCAAAAAAAGAAGAAAATCCATAAGAAATATTCAGAATTTTATAATGTACCTGTTAGCATTGTCAACATAGAAAATACATAGTTGAAAATAAATGTCTGTGGCCAAAAAGTTAGTAAGACACTTACTTTTAAAGAGTAATCTACTATAATGTGTATATATTTACATTACAGAGAAAACTTGAATATGAAATGGCTTTCTTCAGTCTAAATTGATGATGCTTGTTTATGCATATTTTTTTACTTTCAGTTAAATACACTGTTTAATTTGCAATCAGCATTTGTAGAAGGTATGTAGAAATGTATTCTGAGCAGTACACTATAGAGATAGTTTTATAAATGCTCTGACGGAGATAGTGATTTACCTCTGTCCATCCATGTGACTGTTCATTTGTCAGTCAAATGAAATTCTAGTCATATTTTTTTGAGGAACTACAAATTGGAGCTTCCTGTGAGCATGCTGTATCCTTGTACTGTGTTTTCACTTTCATCCATCATCATCTTCCTGTTTACCAAATGCTTATATATTCTTCTTCTTTCTTCTTCTTATTCTTACTTAAACACAATGGCCATGAAATGTTTATTACATTTATCTCAGTAACTAAGAATCAGAGCTTCCAGAAATCATACTTCAGATGAGCATGCTATACTGTGTGATACATTTTCACATCCATGATTGCTTATCAACTTCATCACCTTACCATATGGACACATATATGTACATTCTTACACATGGCCATATGGTCCTGAATATGGATGAAATAATTGTCACATTTTTCTCAGGAACAATGAATCAGAGCATTAATGATTGATTGATTGGTGTTAACGCCACTTTCAGCACTATTGTGCTATTTCGCTGCGGTCAGTTTCTTATTGGTGGGGGGAAGCTGGAGTACCTGTAGAGAACCACCAACCATTGGTAGGAAAACTTACTATCCTAGTCAATTAAGATAAGGGTGGAGTGCATCTGCTACACGCGGATTCGAACTCACAACCTCAATGTTGACAGGCTAGTGATACAGTAGTTCGACGACTTAGACCACTTGCCCACAGAGGCCCCCAGAGCTTAATGATAATCATAACAAAATGTGAAACAATTCACAGAAGAAATCAACAGCCTGTTATATGCTAAAACAATAAACAAAAAACAACATAACATATTAAGAACACACTGTAAAATCAATTTTATTGAACTTTTTATATAAATCAAGTGTGGGGTTTAACTAAATATTTCAAACAAGAAATGTGATTTCAAACATGAAATGTACAGAAATGTTTGATATGCACTTGATATAAAGTAATAACCATACTTTATTCAATTAATTGTAGCACAGTCATTTTCAAGATATACACCATCAAAAGGGTATTGGTGGGAGTTCTCAGACCAAGAAGATAAATCAGGTATGTATATTGATACCAAGGATTTAAATAATGTGGAGGACAATTATCCCAACCTTAAAATTAGGAAGGGACTTATCACAATTTACATTTACTGGTCAAGTTTTCCAATAATGCTGGGTTAATGATGAATAACCAACATTGTGTTTTTGTTTGCCTCAAGGTACAATGATCTCATAGACTTTTTCGATATAAAGAATGAATGAATTTCAAAAGAAAAGTTTTAGACTGTTTGTGACAAAGAATAATTTTTAACCCACACTTGTTGTATGACTTGAGATTACTATAGGATCTTCACCTACCATTAGTCCTAAATATGAAACATAAATTAATACAACTGCATTATATTTTTATTTCTTCCTATTATTGTCAACATCCTAATGACCTCAAGAATCTTTTATTAAAATGAAGTCAAATAATTTTCAGAAGCATCATCATCTATCATCATTATGAATAATAGATATTGGATATTCATCAGTGTGATATCAACACAAAAACCTAGTTTATCTACTGAATATTCTACTTGGTGTTAGATGAGTTCTTTTTACTGATTCAATATGAAAATACATATATAAGTTAATATTTTCAAACAATATTATATTTAATATATGCTTTTAGAGAAAAGTGATTCTAAAGAAAAGAAGGAAGAACCTAGCTCAGTTTTCCAAAGACAGAGAGTTGATTTATTACTTGGAGAACTTGCCAGGAAATTTCCACCTAAAGTTGTTCCACCAACACAGCCGGAAATTAAAGGTAACACATTATTTGCATATTGAAACATTTTGATGATAATCTTAAGATTTTCGAAAAGAAAAGAAACCACAAATAAGGAAACCAGTCTAAGTATACAAACTTATATGACATACAATGATTTGAAATGTGTAATGTGCTATGAATTCAAAATACCCAAAACACTAGAATACTAGTTTTTTTCCATAAATCACAAACAATATTTGACCATAAATAAACTGAAGTCATTACAGAAACAGATTTTTCTATTGCATTGCATTGAACCAGTCTTTATATGTATGTTAAAGTGAATTGTCAGGTATCTTATATATAATTAATTGCTTGCATAGCCTTGAACTTTGAAATCATCCGAGTGTTTTTATTTTACAGTGTGCCATAAATTACATAAAAACTATGTTATAGCATTACTGGTAAATTTCTTTTGTGTAGTTGTTTATAAAAGTGGATTTAATTTTTGAATTATTTTTATAGAAGAACCAGTAAAACAGGAACCAGTTATCAAACAAGAGATAAAACAAGAGCGACCAGATGACAAGTCAAATACTTCTATAAAACCACCTCCAGACAAAAAACCCAAATTAATTAGATGATAACATAAGACTTGATCATACATCTCAGCAGTTTCTATTTTGTCATCACAAACACAAATCAGTGTTGAATTATGTGCAGTGTTTGCCATTGCAAATTGTATTTAGCTGTTGTCAGATTGTGCTTTTCTAGTAGGTGCAATAGAAAGAAGGACATAATTGAAGAAAAATAAAGATCTGATTCACTATATTTTTCCAGTTTTGGTTGCATTATTTGTCACAAATGAATGACCCTTCATATCACCTTTATTACCTGTGTCTTCAGAGTCAAGAGCAGGTCTAGGTACATTGTACCACTTGACTTGATCCATTATTCTGTCTATAACACATAGAGCAACCCAGTTTGTATTATTTGAAACTTACTCCAACGTCTCTTCAACATTGATTACACAAATATTACAGATGTACATTTTTTACGGATCAAATAAATAAGCTTCATTTAAAGTTAGCAAGATAAGTAGAACTATGATCATTGCATTTAGCTTTAAAACAAACAAACACATTCATACAATTAATTAAAGAAGACTGCAACACATACATTAATTCAAATCATAGAAAGCATGTATTTAAAATCCAAAAGCACGTACAAATAAAATTCAAAGCAAATTTAAGATACAACAATGTATGCAAAATATGTATGAAGCACAAAAAAGCACATTAAAAGCTCACAGAAACATTTATCAAATGTCTATACAAAAACATTACACACACAAAGCAGAAACATAATAAGTGTGTAATTTTTTTTTTCATATTGTCATTGACTGTTACAGAGAGTACCTAGAATTTGTTTTCTTTAACTCCAGCAGTTTTCCATTGACACAATTTAAAATTTGCACAAGGATTAAAGATATGCACCTATTTTGGACAGGTATGACAATGAACAAAATTTTTCGCTTGAGACTTTTCCAAACTTTATGGCAATGAAGGCGGTTCTTTAAAACTGCACCATGTGGAAGCTGTTCCAGACAGGGTATTGGTCTTGTCCAATTTTTCAATTACTAATTTATTAATATTTGTTAATATTGTCAAGAATGGATTAATTTGTGACACAAATCGAGCTACACACAGATAAAAAGCTGTTGTTCATCTTAACACAACAAAGAGGTATTATAACTGAGCTAAGATAATACACTTGCCCCACTGCAATTTCAAGATGGCCCCTACCACTAGTTTGCATGGAGTTTTGCTAGCTTTTGATCACATTACAACTTGCGTTGAAGAATGCAATATCAACAATTTACAGGCTGTAAAGACATACATCGTATCCTCTCTTTTCAGTTCAAAAATCTTATAAAAACTGCAATATTTCTAGCCTGACAATTTTATTATTAATTGAAATTTTCAATTGTCCTCCATAGGTGGGAATGATTCTTGTTTACCACTCAACAAAATAGTGCATATTTTATTTGATGATTATCAAAATATTGTCAGAGTTATTCCCCCTTGTAGTACAGAAAACTGCTCCATATATATTGTGGGTACAAATCCTTTTAAAGTCTACCTTTGATTTAAAAGAAACATGGAACAGTAGAGTTTTAGATCCCTGTACTTTGAGTATTATCATAATATCTTTGTCAGTTAAAACCACTGATGATTTAGGAAAAAGGTCATTGTATATTTGTTAGTGTGAACTTTGAAATGTATACTGTGGATATGGATAAACATTGAACCATACCCCATTATACATTTTCTTGGGGGTTTGAGTAAACCATATGTATCCCTTCAGGAAATTTTGTTTAACCCTGCCTCCATAGGTGGGAATGATTCTTGTTTACCACTCAACAAAATAGTGCATATTTTATTTGATGATTATCAAAATATTGTCAGAGTTATTCCCCCTTGTAGTACAGAAAACTGCTCCATATATATTGTGGGGACAAATCCTTTTAAAGTCTACCTTTGATTTAAAAGAAACATGGAACAGTAGAGTTCTAGATCCCTGTACTTTGAGTATTATCATAATATCTTTGTCAGTTAAAACCACTGATGATTTAGGAAAAAAGTCATTGTATATTTTGTTAGTGTGAACTTTGAAATGTATACTGTGGATATGGATAAACATTGAACCATACCCCATTATACATTTTCTTGGGGGGTTTGAGTAAACCATATGTATCCCTTCAGGAAATTTTGTGTTGAAAGTCTTTTAAGATAAATGTCCTGCAGATATACCAAATATAATTGACCTATCGCTAATATTATCTTGGAAAGAGACCTTAGCACGAACACATAGCTAATTACATGAAAATGAAAATGAGGTCCAGGTCAGATGAACCTTGCAATGTACAGCTTACAACCATTTCATACACCAAATGTATGTTGGCCTATTGCTTAAGATTAAAATGTATCTGAGAAACAGACCTTGCCACTAAACTTAATGTTGACCAATAAATCATTAAAATGAAATCATGGTCAGATGAACCCTGCTAGACATTCATATACACCTTACAATCATTCAATACACAAAAATAAAGTGACCAAATATAGTTGACATATCTGAGTATCTGAGAGGGATTTGACCATGAAAACTTAACCTTGATCACTGATCCATGAAATGAGGTCAAGGTGTCGTGAACCCTACCTGAAGGACATGTAGACTTTGCAATGATTCTTTATACCTAATATAGTAATTTTGTTGTTCCATCACTAATAATAAGGTGATTAAAAAATATAAAAGTTTTTAAACAGTTGCTGAACCATTAAACTTAAGGCAAGGACAAAGGACATATACCAGACTGAAACTTTGTTATGTACAGAATTTGTATACAAGATATTAAGTATCCAGGTCTGCTAGCTTCTGGAATGGAATGCTTTCCCATGGATTATGTCTGACGTCACCAGATTAGCATCCCTATGTTTAGACATACGTAGCAGGTGAGACCAAAAACTACTGAAAACAATGCAAAGTGAAAGTTCAGTACAATCTTTAATCATTAAGTTGATATACTTGTATAACTTATATTAGTAAATAATAAAATCAATTTTGAGCATGGATATCACAGCCTTAGGGTTTCCAATATTCAAATAAGATAATCACACATCATTTATCAAAATTTTAACTGTTTTTAAAATGTGGAGGGAGGTAAACTTTCCCTTTCTGAGCATGTATCATCACAGGTTTAATAGCCTCTCTAAAATAGTCCACGATAAACAATGACCCTCGACATACAGCAACAATCTCTGCTAAATGGTTGTCATCTACACAATCACAGTATTCCAACTCTAAGATCTGCAGATTTGGGGCATATGTTGTTGATCTATAGGGAACACAAAGTTCTTCATATTCCTTAAAAATAAAAACCCAATAATACAGGAAGGTGCATTCAAATACCTTAAAAGGAGTATTTTATTGATTGATTGATTGATTGATTGATTGGTGTTTAATGCCACTTTCAACACTATTGTGCTATTTCGTGGCGGTCAGTTTTTATTGGTGGAGGAAGCCGGAGAGCCCGGAGTCAACCACCAACCTTCGGTAGGAAAACTGACAATCCTAGTCAATTAAGATTGGAGTCGAGTGCACCTGCCCCGTGCGGAGGAGTATTTTAAATTTGTTTACAAAGGGCAGGGTATATTTTGGCTTTTGCTCTCTATAAATTTACTGAAAATAATTTTTTTTTAGATTTTCATGATTTACATTATTTTTAAAACTTCATGATAAAGACTGTAGAAACTTGTAAGGCTCAAAGTCAATTTATGACCTTGACCTCATTTCAGTAAGGTCTGTAGGGATAGTTGCTAGATTTTTACACAAAAGGCTATTTTTTTATGTTTTGCCTGAATAAAATGGAATGCAATCGTCGCCCAAAGAAATTTCTTACTAGATAATTATGAAGTTTACTTCGTATGTAAATACTGCTTTTTGTGAAAATTGTGTTTTATATTAATTACACCCCACAAAACAAAGTTCTGTAGGGTATAATGTTTTTGACAAGTCTCTCCGTCTGTCCCTCAGTCCGTCCGTCAGTCCTGTTCTTGTCATCATAACTCCTCTGAAACCACACAACAGAATTTCATGAAACTTTGGAGATAGCAAGGACATACTATGTAGATGTGCATATCGACAGGAAATTATGATTCAATTTATTTTTCTAGGAGTTATGCCCCTTTGAACTTAATTTTGGCCTAAATATACTATTGTCCCAGGTCAGGAGCCTGTAGTTCAGTGGTTGTCGTTGGTTCATGTCTGTCATTTTTGTTTTTCGTAAATTGTTTTGTTATAAATTAGGCTGTTAGTTTTCTCAATAGAATTGTTTCATATTATTCATGTCGGGGCCATTTATAGATGACTATACGGTATGGGTTTTTCTCATTGTTGAAGGCCGTACGGTTGCCTATAATTTCTTAAACACACTTCATTTGAACTTTGGTGATAGTTGTCTCATTGGCAATCATACCACATCTCCTTATTTTTATGCTGCAACAGTTTGTCATCGCAACTCCTCTGAAACCAAACAACAGAATTTCATAAAACTTTGTAGATAATAAGGACATACTATGTAGATGAGCATATCCACAAGAAATTTTATCAGTTGACTTTTGTATGAGTTATGAGTTTTTGAATCTAGTGATATTTTGTTTACCCAGTGACAATGTGGGAGTATGGGGTATGTGAGCGTGCTCACAAAGGCTCTTTAATTCTTGGTATGTATTCGTCATAATGTTGTGTTGTGTAATTTGATCATATTGTTGTCATTTTATGGTTGTATAACCCATGAAAAAAATACTCAAATATTTGCTAAATAAATGTATTGAATAATGCTTGATATTATTGTACTTTATCAAAACTTTTCAAAAGTTAATGCTATAGTCAATGGTTATCAGAAATATCAATATACAGTTGCCCATAATTGCTTACATCCACTTCATTTGATCTTTGGTGGAAAGTTATCTCATTGGCAGTCATAACACATCTCCTTATTTTTATAATGATCAACTTAGAAATACAATGACAATTTTAAAGTCTATTATTTTTCATAACAATACATACTTCATCACTTGAGTAATGTTCATCTCCATTTTCAGTCAGAATTTTTCTTTCTTGTAGTTTAAACCTCAATAGAGCTTGACATCTTCTGAACTTTTGTAAGTCTTGAACAGAAAAAAATTGATGAAGAAAAATACAATGACATTATATCTAAATGGTTCAACTGGCTTCAAATATTAACATTCTGATCTAGTATCTCTGTTGAAAAAAAAATCGGTTTGATTTTCTATGGAAGCAGTGATCAATTCTAAAAGTTCTCACTCAACTAGACACTCATTGAGAAAGTCAATATTAGTGTATACACAAGCTATTCAACAGGCAAAGCAAATTTTCTCCATGTACTTTGTGAATGAAGCCAGGAAGGAACATAGTCAGTGACTTATCTTTGATTGTTTCTGTTAAATTTCTTCACTGTCATTGGGTTCTTTTTGTTGTTGGGTATCTGTCTCAATGGCATATATCTAACATCTCTTTTTATTCATATCAGATTGGTTTTATTTGTCAGTAAGGTAAAATGTAAAATTCATAGTTTTGACAACATTGTGTAACAGATATCTGATGTAAGTAATATATCACTTTCTTACAGAAAAATATATAATATAATATAATGCAATACCTGATATAATGGGTAAGAATGGTGCTGATGTCAGGAACTTTATCCCAGACAGCACAGCTTTCTTTAAGTGAATACAGGATCTCAACAGAGCTTTAACACAGACATCTGACAAACCTGAAATATAACATGAAAAATAACTAGTACATGTATATCCTTTTCAAGAACAAGAATAAAATTTATTGTGTTTGTGCAAGTGAAATTCCATATTTAATAATACAAAAGTCACGAATGTACTGTTGAAACTGAAAATCAAACAACACAAATACAAAGAAATATAGTCATTTAATAGAAAACAAGAGTGCACACGCTGAAATGTCTCGCCTACTATACTGACCATTGATTTTATGTTGATAGTCCTAAATATAAAGTTTAACTATAAGTATCAGATTAACATTTATGATCCAAGAAAATGAGGTCAAAGTCAGATAAACCAAGCCGGAAATACATGTACACCTTTAATACAATCATTCCATACACCAAATATAGATGACCTATTGCTTATAATATAAAAGAAACAGACCAAACCATGGAAATTTTATATTGACCAATGAACCATGAAAATGAGGTCAAAGTTAGATAAAACCTGCCAGATTGACATATACACCTTACAATCATTCCATACACCAAATATAGTTGACCTATTGCTTAAAGTTTAAGAAAAACAGACCAAAACACAAAAACTTAACATTGAGTAATGAACCGTGAAAATGAGGTCAAGGTCAAATAAAACCTGCCAGACTGACATGTACATCGTAAAATATTTCCATACACCAATTATAGTTGACCTATTGCATACAGTATTAAAAAAACACCATAACACAAAAACTTATCTTTAACCACGTGCACTGAACCATAAAAATGAGGTCAAGGTTAGATGACATCTGCCAGTTGGACATGTACACCTTACAATCATTACATTCACCAAATATAGTAGACCTATTGCTTATAGTATCTTAGATATGGACTTGACCATGAAAACTTTACCTTGTTCAATGATCCATGAAATGAGGTTGAGGTCAAGTGAAAACTGTCTGACAGGCATGAGGAACTTGCATCTACCAAATATAGTTATCCTATTACTCATTATAAGAGAGAAATTAACATTACAAACAATCTTAACTTTTTTTTCAAGTAGTCACTGAACCATGAAAATGAGGTCAAGGACAATGGAAATATGACAGACGGAGACTTCATATCATAAGGCATCTATATACAAAGTATGAAACATCCAGGTCTTCTACCTTCTGAAATATTAAGCTTTTAAGAAGTTAGTTAATGCCACCATGAAAACTTAACCTTGTTCAATGATCCATGAAATGAGGTTGAGGTCAAGTGAAAACTGTCTGACAGGCATGAGGACCGTGCAAGGTACACACATACCAAATATAGTTATCCTATTACTCATTATAAGAGAGAAATTAACATTACAAACAATCTTAATTTTTTTCAAGTAGTCACTGAACCATGAAAATGAGGTCAAGGACAATGGAAATATGACAGACGGAGACTTCATATCATAAGGCATCTATATACAAAGTATGAAACATCCAGGTCTTCTACCTTCTGAAATATTAAGCCTTTAAGAAGTTAGTTAATGCCGCCACTGGATCACTATCCCTATGTTGAGCTTTCTGTGACAAAAGTCACATGCTAACTTTTGCTCAACAATAAACCCAATAGCTCTTTCCTCTTGGTTTCCCTCAGGATTTCATATTTGAATACTAATGAACTCTCAAAGGCTTAAAAGTCTAAAACATATCAAAACTTTACACTCAATTTAACACAAAAATTGTATTAAGACAAAACAAAACCCCTGTAAATCAAATCAGAATGTGACATAAAAGCTGATGCTCCAAAAAAGCATATTTCATATTCTAACATAACAAAAAAGATTGTGTCAATTTTTGTACTTCTGTTAAGGATGCAACTAGCACTGATAACACTAATTATGAATGAAACATGGAAGCACTTCATAGAACAAATAGGACAACCCTACAAAATGAAGCATAATATTTTTAAAATATTGTTACACTGTAAAACCTTCAAATTCAAATATAAAGATATAATAATCACTCATTTGAATACATTCCAAAGAATTTTTCTTATTATTTTAAGATGCCATATTCATTATAATACTTACAATTTAATTAGTTATAAGGCAACAATCTTAACTCAGTGGCTAATTCTAAAGTCTTACTCCAAAGAAACCAGAAAAATGCAATTACCTCATAGTAAAGGAAAATCAAAACATTTTTGCAATGATTCTGTCAGTCTCTCTTCCACTTTGAATCCACCTCAGTTTTATATCAATTATTACCTGAATTCCAGCTTATGTCAATTTCCTGAAGAAGAGGTAAATTTTCAACCAGATAAACCACAGATGAATCAGTTATACTATCTACACTGCAGATATTTAGATTCTGCAGCTGTTTAAAGTTTTCTGCCATCAAAGCCAAGGTCATTGGTGTAGCAGGACAATGTCTGAAAGACAGCTTCTTCAAAGGACTAGGTTTTCGACATAATGCATTCAGTCCTTGAACTGTTACTTCATCACACCAAGATAAATCTAATTCCTCAAACTATAACATATAGACAATATCAAATGAATACATGAATACATATTTATTTCCAATGTTTCTAATGCATTATCAAGTCTCACAAATTCGTGAATGCACACACACAAGTGACATGTGTAGATGTTAACATCATTTCTGTAATTTTTTTCATAGAAAAAAAAAAAATTATTTTTATAAACTAAACTCTCTCTGATTAAAATTTTTAACATTGTAGTTGTAAACAACTTCACTATCAAAAGACCCTTAAAAAAAGATTGATTGATGTCAGGTGTTAAGAATAGCACAATTCATGTGTCCATTTTCTGTAAAAGGTGAAGTGCATGGCTATTGTCTTATTACTTGGATCATTTAGCTTCAGTTTTAAATTATGAATGATGTGACCTAGGTACATGTACTGTAAATCCAGAATTTTTAAAAAATTTTAATATTGCAAACATTGCTACTGGATAGGTTATGTAGGGGTTTCAAAAATAAAAACTTTGCATTTTTAATAAATGTTGAAAACATTATTTGTGTACAACATTTTCTGAAATTGTAAGATTTAGCTTTAAATTTTTGCCCATTGTTCAACAATCACGATTATAAAGCCTGCAAATATCCCTGAGTCTATAGTAGTAGCTCCATGAATTGATCAACCAGTTCAATAATAGATAACAATATCAGTCTCAATACCTACAGTAAGCACTCAACTTCTTTGCTTTTCACACAGAAAAAGCAATTTTGCAACTAACAACACACTGTCAACAATCATTTAATTCATGCTGAAATCTTAACAAATATGTTACTGATTATACTAATGCCATTTCAGCATGTTCGGTTGATGAATGCTGAACCATTAAATATTAATGGTTAAGGTAGATTTCATTGGGATAACTATTAAATTTTTTTTGACTTTCTCCTTATAATGTTAAAAATTTACCTTATCCATTTTCCTGGCAGCTAATCTAAATAATGTACCATCTGAAATGTCAGATTCTGCTAGGTATAAGTTCTGTAGTTCTGGACTCAGCAGGAATGGTCTGAGGAACATGTCTTTTATAAAATGAATCCCTATAATTATATTGTAGCGTTAGTAAATAAAAGGGAGTACAGTTTTATAACTGTAGAAAATACTGTTCCTCTTATTATTTTTTAATAAATAAATAGTAACTTAGATTTTATTTACAATAAACAACCAAAGGCCTACCTTGATCATGATCTTCAAGCAAAAATTAAAAATAAAGATAAAGTGCTTGTTTGATACCTGTTATTTTTCAGTAATTCATTTGATAATTATATCATAAACATCAACATCAACTTTTCCTTGAACATGGCAAACTGTATTAAAATATTTACATGTGAAACTGCATTGGGTCTTATGGGTTGTTTTTGAGGTCCTGTTTATATCATCTTCGCTAGCCAAAGGTTATGATCCAGTCCCCTCCTCTCCACCATTGGCAGATTAAGCCAACAATGCTGTGCCATCTAACGGCAGACAAAAGTCACACCCATTCTGACTATATCATTCTTGACCAATGGCAGCACTTGAACTCTCTTCAGTGTGGAGGTGTAAAAATGGTTGTGTCTAGTGTTTACAAATTTCGTGAAGCAGGAACCGAAAATATTCTTTGATATTCCAACCTTTCAACTAGAAATATACCCAGGAACTTCAATTAGTTGATTAAGAACTTTAAAATTGTCACTAAATATCGTCCTTTATTTTGGGGGTAAAGACTTGTTGCTCAATCAGCATGTGGCAATTGTTTATTTACATTTTCTAAATTTACATGTGATCATCTAAGAAGCGCTTTTTGATTGGATGCAGCCAGTTATAACTGCGACCAATGGAAATCATTACCTCATGGATCCGAAATTCTATCTTAATCCGCCAAGGGTGGAGATGAGGAGACTGGATCATAACCATTGGTTAGTGAAGATGTGTATATATATACTGTAAACCGGGAAATTTTCGCGCCGTCTTTATTTCGCGTTTATGACCACAATCTAAATTGCGCCGTTTTGAATTCGCGATTTCCTGTGGCCTATATATATTTTTCATAAGGGATAAGACCTAATTAAGAATTAATTAAATGCTGTCAGTATTAAAGTTAATTATTCGATCTTTTGAACTGATTAATCTGTGTAGCAGAATCAACCAGGTAAAACTTTTATAACTGATTGACAGACGTCATTAACATATTTGTACCAAGTGTTGTTTTCATAACAATATCCGTCAATGACTCATGTCCGCTTGCTAGAGATGTTTTCAATGCTAATGAGATTAACTTGAGTTAAAGTCATGATTTCTAACATTGTTTTTCATTTAGAAATACAGTTATGATTCGAGGTATCTATCTGTCGTCTGTAAAATCCGTGTTATACAGTGGTCCTCTACATATCCTAATCATATACGTATACATGTATGGTAATCATTTTATGACTAGAGTTTCCTTGAAATTTTACTGTCGTTTTATTTTCGCTTTGAAGTCTTACCGCGAAAATAGCGAAAAATTAAACTGCCACAAAATTTCCCTGTTTACAGTATATGAAAACATTTTTATAGGATGATAATTATATGAACAGGTTGATTTTTCAAAGATAATTAGGCATCCCTAATTCCAAAAAATATAGGCAACTGTAATTTTTAGTGAAATATACACAAACAATTATTTAAGATATACAATTACCATTTAAGTCAACTTTTTTAAGCTTTTGACATGTATGCCCAATATGAGTGATACCATAAGTCACAGATTCACAATCAGTTAGACTAATCTCCTTCAGGTCTTTTAAGAATGGAGTCAAGTCCTTGACCATTTCATCTGTCAGTCCAGCCCAGGACATTCCAAACTTCTGTAAGTTTGGAGAGCACTGTAAAAATTCTTTCAAACAGTCAAATCCAACAGATTCATAGACTGAAGTGAATTTGTTGGTAACATCCACAGAAACTAGCTGTGGTTTGTAAGTCTGTTTTATAATTTCTCTATTAACTTTTGGTGTATTTGATTCGTCTGTCTGATTCTCCTCTGAAGTCCTGCTGTCTTCTTCAACATTTCCATTTTCTTTGATTTTCAGATTGTCGTCTAATGGTTTGATGTCTTTGCCATCAATATTTTCATTTTCCTTAATTTTCGCATTTTCATCTGATGGTTTCCTGTCTTTATCATCTATATTTCCATTTTCTTTAATATTTTGTAAAAATGAGTCATTTCCATGGGAAACATCACAGCTTTTGAGTGTACAATCATTGTTTAATGTTATATTTTCTAAACAATCACTAAATGCTATAGCTTGATTATCTCCACCTACTTTTCCATTTGCAAGATTATATATTTGTCCTTCACCTTTTACTTCTACCTTACAATTTTTATGATCACATATGTTTCCCTCACTTTCACTTATTGCTAAATGTCCATTGCAGAGTACAGAACTGCTATCACAGGCAAGTCTTAATTGTTCACATTTTTGGCATATTAAATCATTTCCTGCACCATACCTTGCATTATTGTGTTCACTTATTTGAAAGGAAGTTCCATTTGAATGCAGATCAGAAAGTTGGATGCTGTCTGTTTTATTGTTTAACGTTTCAATACTTTCTTGAAATGTTTTGCTGGAAGAACCAAGTTTATTTTGATCAAAGTTTATGGATGTAGCACCAAGTTCTTGTTTTGAACCAGTTTTCATAAATATATCTGAATTTGGCACACAAACATCATCTGTTTGACACTCGAAGTTAGCACCATCACTAATTCCGATTCCACAACAACTTTGGCAACAAGCATCTACATTGTTTATTGATTCATTTGTAAAACATATATCTGTAACTTTGGTTTTACTAAAATTTGTTGAATCAGAACCAAAATCCTCAGGAGATTCAACAAAATCTATTTCAACATTATCAGGGTGAACACATTCTGATGCTTCAGAGGATTCTGAACAGTTCATTAAATCTTTGGCATTAATGCTGTCAGTTGATTCTTGATTTGAAAAACATGATTCTTTAATATTTTGTATATAAGGGTCTTCAAAGACCTGAGCAATAGAAGAAATGGAAGAATTTCCAACTGTTTTATAAAGATCATTAGTAGTATTCTCAGGATTTTTATTTTCAGTAGATCTATCACCCATTGTGCATGTTTTGATTCCTGCTAAACCTATTGATTCATGTTCACTAGTGTACATTACAATTTCTTCATGATCATCTAAATCAGTTGTTATATTATTTACTGGCAAATGCAAGACACTTCTTATATCAGCAGCTCCACCTGCATCTGAAGCATCTTTACATCCACTTGTCACATGATCAGTGTCTTTCTTTTCCTGTTGTTGATCTACCTTTTCCAATGTACTTTTGAATTCCAGTAAACATTGATACAGTTCATCATTCTTTGGGTCCTTCTGACTTTCAGCTTTGTTGTAGAAAGATAAAACAAGTTCTATCATGGCAGGTAATGAATACCCTGCCAAACTTAGTATTGCTATCAGGTTAATCTGTTAGTAAATAAAATATATGTACTGTAGATTTATTATTATTCAGGGCTGCATATTTTCATCAATAATGAGTACAGGTCAAATGAAAATTAAAGTGAAAAAAGTAAAAAAACAAAATTGGAATCCCTAAAGTGGATACCCCTATTACCACGGGTATGCAGGGTTTTTACAATACATTTTTAACTACATAAAATGTAAAAAGTAATACAAAAAAATCTGCTTAAGTATTGTAAGGCTGTATGGTGACCTGTTGAAGTGTAGAAATTCCCCATTCTCAACCTTTCAAGTTTGGTGGATTGTCTCACTGGCAATTAATGTTAAGGTGGATATTTTTGAGGGTTGTAATTTTAGTGAATACAATGCCAAACTTTTCGTGTTGGAGTTAAATTTGCAAATTGAAGGATAAATTTGCCCTTCACATCAATACTGTTGATTTGTACAAACTATTTGCATGTGGATTATTTTCACGCATTTTCCATTATTTGTGAAATAAGTAAACTTAACTCCTGCATGAAAATTTCCAGGTTTACAGAATACTATATTGTTACAGTGTATTCATTGGTTTTTCCTTTATGTAATACTATAGAGCTAGCAAGATCACATTTCTTTTTTTGTGAACACATTTTGTATATATATATATAACATAAGTTGAGAAGTTTATTGGACTACATTTTGTACATACAGATGTCCAGGATAAGTTGACATTCTTTAAAGAAGGTCCAGTAAGTGATGTCAGATGTCTTACTGCTGTAGCTGTGATTCCACGACAACCAGACACATCAACACTTATCAATGAACACTCATAATGATGGCTTGTATCATGCTGTAAAAAATATAACATTTACAAATGTATCATTTAATTCTTTTAAATTTGTCATACAATTTTAATACCATTGCTGAAAAAATTGGCCAAAGTTATGGAATATTAGACAGAAAGGGACATAAAGGATTGAATTTACCAAAAGTTTCATATTTGTAGCAAACATATTTTCATTTGTTGCTATATGTCATATTTGTTTTTTCATTCATTGTTTGTACATAAATCAGGCCGTTCGTTTTCTCGTTTGAATTGTTTTACAATTGTCATTTTTGGGCCTTTTATAGCTGACTATCAGTATGAGTTTTGCTCATTGCTGAAGGCCGTACAGTGACCTACTCTAAACAGGGAAATTTTCCTGGCAGTTTTATTTTTTGCTATTTTTGCAGAGTGGAAACTCAAAATAAAACTTCCACGAATATTTCAAGGAAAACTGACTAAAAGTGTGAAGACCATCCATGAAGGTATACCCATAGTGATATGTACAGGGCCAATTTATAACAACGGGTTTTCAGACGACCGATCTATATCACAAATTAAAACTTTATTTCTAAATGAAAGGCAGTGTAAGAAATCTAAAACTTTTTACTCATGAAAATTGAATTAAAATGCAATCTATTCTAATCAAATGGAAATTATTGATATTGTTATATAAACAACACCTGTGGCAGTTAGGTAAATGACACCTTCAATCATTTTTAAAATGATTACCACATTGTATCAGTTACACTGATAATTATGAACAACAGATTGACTAATTAGCTGTAATCCTCACAGCTTCTAATTTCTCTTAATAAAGCTATTCTTTTACATTAATTGTGTATGTGTTTTACGATCAAACATTCATATAACTGTTCAATTATACATTGTACTTAATATAAGTCAAATAAATTGAAATCTGCATGTACATTTATGAACTGACAAAAAACTGTTCACTTCGTTTAGCCAAAAGATTTTTGATCGATTTTTAACAGTTGTTTTAAGATACAACTGTATCATTTAAAAATCATTCATTAATATTTGTACAGGACTCCTACAAATAGCAAATTCAAAGCAACGCGAAATTAAGACTCAGTTGGTAAAATGAAGATGACATGCAAATTTCCCCGTTTACAGTATAGTTGTTAACTTCTATGTCATTTGGTGTCTGGTGGAGAGTTGTCTCATTGGCAATCATACCACATCTTCTTATTTTTATATATATACATTTGTACATGTAACTGCTTCTAGCAGTAAACTAACTAATTGTAATTAAATTTAAAAAAAATACAATTGAGGGAGACTGAGAGGAAAAGTAATTTTAAAACTAAAATATAACAACCTAAACAAATTACTATTTCAGCTTTGTTTATACAAATATAAATTTTTAGAATCTATTTTGCTAAAATAATTACTATTATCTGTCCAACTTAGAAATATCTTACTGATGGTGTGAATTCTCGTTCTTTTTGGAGATCCTCATTTAGAAGGAAGACAGTTTCTGTTAAGCTGTCACAACTAGAAACATTTAAATGCTGTAATGTTGGTATATGTCGCAAAGCACTCTGAAAAAAGACAAGTCATAAAATATTACATTTACTATTATGATCACAGTCATATTTAGGTTGATCATCCATCATTTGAAAACTTTTCAATTTTCAACCAAAATATCAAAATGGTCTCTTTTTGCATACTTTCAAAGGAAAAATTCACAGAATCACCTTTAAATTTCTTTGTTACCCTCTCTTAATCAATTAGTTAAGTTACTATAAAAGTTAATGTACAGTTATCCATCATTATTAACATTTTTGAAGAGTTATAACATATTTATTTATTTTTTAAAGATTTATAACATATTCATTAAAGAGAGCAAAATTATATATTACTGGTACTACATGAAGTGTATGATTCTTGATCTTTTATTTGCATTTACCTAATTTTTATGATACTAACTTACTTTAACGACTTGGTCTGATACATTATGACAAGATTCTAAACATAGAGCTGTAATACTAACTCCCAATCTCCTCCATAAAACAAACTGTCCAGGTGACATCAACTGATCACATTCCTTTAATGAAATCTTTTGTAAATGTGGACATCTGTAAAAGAATATAGCCTTATAAACACCGTCTAAATTATCAAGACAATAGCCCTTTCAAGAAACCAATTTACGGAATAACAAATTTTATTCTAAAATTATAATTTGATGTTGGTTATCTCCCTTTTTGAGAAGTAGAGCTGCTGTGCGGCAATGAAGCTCAATGAAGAGTCAATGATTATCTTGTTTTTATCCCTGTTGATTTAAAGATAATATTTGGTTTATATAAATATTTCAAGAGTGCACACGCTGAAATGTCTCGACTGCTTAACTGACCATTGATTTTATGTTGATAGTCTAAAAGATATCCCATAAACTTAACATTTTCAAAGATCCATGACAATGAGGTCAAGGTCAGATGAAACCTGTCAGACAGACATGTACACCTTACAATTATTCCATACATGTACATCAAATATAGTTGACCTATTGCTTATGGTAATTAAAAACCGACCAAAACACAAAAACATAACATTGACCAATGAACCATGAAAATGAGGTCAAGATCAGATGAAACCTGCCAGACTGACATCTACCCCTTACAATCATTCCATACACCAAATATAGTTGACCTACCAGTTATAGTATCTGAGAAATGGATAGTTATCCCTATATCTCGATGCGACTTTTGTTGCAGGCAAGACAAAAATTATTTGTCATCCAACATATATGTATTGTTATCAAACTTGATCATAAAGCTGGAAATATTTGAAAACAAAAGTGACCCATTGTTTTCTATTTTACTCCCCACCATTGATCTGCACTGCAGCGAACCAGTATTCATACCAGTATACTTCCCAACAAGGGAAAGAACTCTTTTTTAATTGTAATTTAAAATCAGATTCTGGTTTTCAGAAGTGGGCTTCTAGAAAGTCCTATAGTCTTGCATTAACAACCAACTACATACATGTATGAATCAAGAGATGACAATAACAAGACTAAAACCAGCATCAGTTTATTTAAAAGATAAACACAACATGTCTAACAACCAACTCATTCTGCAGATGATTTTAAGAAATAACCATACATTATATATTGAATTTTAAGCTTTTTAGATCTTATGCAGAATGATAGTCATTAGCATACTACAGTATCATGACTATCACATAAACATACTACTTTAGAATGAATTAAGATTTCAGTAGAAGTAAACAATTAGTTTTGCGCTTATTTTCAATGGATTTGACATTTGAATTTGGTTGCGAGTTTACATCATCCCCACCAAAATGGGAATTCAGTAAAGAAATATTTCACATGAAAATATCATACATACTACTTCTTTTTATTATTCATGACAAGAAAGTTAGAATGTCTGCAAAGTCTGAATGAATAAAAGCCAAAAAATAAACATAACCAGGTCATGGGCCTCCAGATGTATGAGTTTCCTGCCTATGCATGTATTTAATAAATGATAACAAAATTTAATGACTTCACTCACTTTTTGATTACTTCAGTTAATCCAAAGAAAGTCAACTGTGGCAGGCATTTATCTACTTTAAGCTCCCTCAAATGACATGGCACAATAGCTTTCAGTATTCTATCAGTTACTTTTTCTGAATAAAACTGTAACAAGATAATCAACAAATCCTCCGCGACAGCTGAAAATACTCCATCTTCTAACAGTGTCAGCAGATATTCTGTAAGTTTAGGGTTTGTTTCTTCTACAAAATCTAGTAACACATGGCTACTTGCCAAAGTTGAAATGCTTTTCAGGGATGGCACCATTGCCATCTTAAATGTCTTTCATACTGGTGTTCATTAATCTGAAAAAAGTCAAATATAAAATATTTTGTGAACTACTGTGAAAGTACTTTAATTAGTGGGTATCAATTTTCGTGGTTATAGCAAAAGTTACATGTTCGTGGGTTTTAATTTCGTGGATTTTAGTTTTCTTAAAAAAAAAAAAATAGTGTGTAGAATTGAAGCCATTAGAAACGAATATTACAAATTGTCTCGATAGAAGGAAATTGCAAAGTAAACATTAAATTGTTGCACCTGTGTAGTGATGACACTAATTAACCTGAGATCGAGTGATCAACAGATTAAAGACCATCAAAGGTGTTAATTAGGCCATAAACATGTCACTTAAAGAAAACAGTTACATAAACAAATGCTACAAATGTACATTGAATTGTAAAATTAACTCTTATCAAAAGCAAGCCCAGCATGAAATTGTTCTTTCCCGTACAAGAATTATGAGGATATAAAATGAACACTTTATCATAGCATATCATCACAAGAAATCTGATTTTCATCGATCAAAAATATTTTTTATGAGAATTAAAAGATCAGAAATTGTACAGTTTAGGTTTTTAAAGATTAAATGGGTATAATCCTGCCTGCAGTTGTAGTTCATAGTGCATTTGGCCTGAGACTACTATTATAGTAGTCTCAGATTTGCCGATATTCAATGTATTCTCTAGATTATATCGGTAGTCAAACCTACATGGGAATCTTTTCATGTCTTGATTTGGACAACAGTTGTTATATTTCGTTGGACACTTAAATTGTGGATAAAGTCATCCACGAAAACCACGAAAATTGGTTCCCCACGAATAAAAGTACTTTCACAGTATTTAATTTTCAAAGACTCATTTTTTATTTACTTTATTTCTTAATTCTTAGCTGTAGTTTTCATGTTTTCATATTACATGTATGCAACTTACAAATACACATGATGACTTCAAGAGTTTGTCAGTGGTTTTAGCTGTGGCACATTATCTTTCTCAACCAATAAAATTGTACAATTGTGACATGAATAGGCTTCACACTATATACAATAATAATTTCTTCAATTCAATTTTCCAGGGAAAAAATAAACATATGAATGGCAGGGTATGACCATTTGATATTCAAAAAATGAATGTGATTATGTTCTGGACCATATGAGTATTTTGACCATATGCATATGGTCCGGGTAATTAACATGATGCACATGATGAACATTGAAAAGTTGTCATACTTAAAGTGTTTCTAGAAATGAAATGTTGACTTATACAATCATATGGTAAACATTGGTACATGATTAATGAAAGAAAGTGAATTTTACTCACAAGTTAGAATTATTATAGTATAATCTTTTTTGCGTGGTCATTATCAATTTGTTATGAAACACAAATGTTGACTTTGGAAAATAAATTCTAGAAATACTCACAGCCACTTATGACATTGAATCCTCTTTCCTTTTTTTTTATTATTTTGGTATTAAAACTTGTTTTTAGAAAATTCTTAAATATTTCAAATTGTTTTTAGTTATTTAATGATCTCTAATTCCTATTCATACAATCTTATAATAACAGTAAGATTGTATTAATTGGAGCAAAAACACATCAATTAAATGAGAATTAGTAGAAATTAGAAGATTTTTTTCCCACAAAAAATTAAGCACTCAGGAAAAAAGAAAAAAGGTTAATGCCCCGAACACCAGTGGTTTCACTTATGGACAAACCATGCAGTAGACAGTATAAAAGGGATTTATATTGACACGGGCTAATGCAAGATAACACATACACCAAGATTCAGACAATACTTTGAAGATAAATGAATTCATTTAGTAACTGTTTAGATGTTTTGGGTTTGGAGAATGAGCTTTGTGAACTTGCAAAGGAAGTTTTTATTTATTTCAAAAATACCTATATGGTCTACATACTCATATGGTCCAGCCTGTTAATGACCAAATGACTATGTTCACGTACGGTCAGCCCATATGAGTATACGCATATGGCTATGACCATACGCTTATGATCCAAATACTCATATGGTCCGAAACAATTATATGTACATGTATCTGTAAAAAATCCTCCAGCCTCCCCCAGAAATTGAATAGTTGTTCATTTTAAGGACAAGGGGAATATATATGAGTCAAGCATGCCTGTGTATAAACAATCAAAAGACATTTTAGTCAACTCAAGTCCAACAATAAACAGGTACAAACATATTTTACATATTAAGCTCTAATTCATCTCTACCCTAGTCTAAAATAGTAGCAAATTTATTTATTAAACACAAACTATTAAAGACCTGCAATAGTGGTCTCCTTGTAGCTACCTCCCCTTGAGTGTGAAGGTCATGGGGTTTAATCCCCAGCCAGGTCAAACCAATGAAAGACTTACAAATTGATATTTTCCGGTAGGTTTTTTCACCGCCGAACACCACTGAACACCACCCAACACCCCAAAATAATCTTAAACCATGAAAAAAACAATATTTCATTATGTTATCTTATCTATTTCACGTATTTTGGTAAAAAGTATAACAAAAAAAAAGGAAAACGAGACCAATTATTAACACACAAAAGAGTAGTTTTAAGAGTCATCAACACTGCAAAACACCGCAGAACACCCATAATTATACCTTTTTATCAATTTTTGTTATTTATTTTTCCTTTTTGTTGTAATTAAGTAAAAAATTTAACAAATAAAAGGAAAAGAGACCGAATTTTAACATCGTAAAGAATAGGAGTCACCGACCACACTGAACAACGTAAAACACCACAAAACCCCAAAAAACTTTTTTTTATATTTTTTTGTTATTTATTTAATCTATTTGTTATAATTTAGAAAAAATTTTCAACAAGTGTTATAAAAGATTTGATAGGTTTAATAATGAAGTAATAAGATAACAAATAAAAGGAAACAGCACCAAATATTTACATTGAAAAAATAAAAGAGTCGCTGAACACATTGAACACCGCCGAACATCCAGAAATATATCTTTTTTTATCATTTTTAATAATAAACACTTATACAAATAATAAGACTAAAGCTTTAATCTAAATAGATCGATGATACTGAATAAGGATTATGAATATATTTGTGTTTGAATCATTTTGAAAGAGAATTAAGGGAATTTTAATCGAGGGTGGTAAAGGGGGGATCTGAACACGGAAACACATGAAATAAAAATCGCAAAAACGTTGCACGGAAAATAAAAATCGTGAAAAAACGAAGCACGAGAAATAAAATAGTAAATATTAAGGGAAAAAGTACTAGAAGTTATTACTCAGTCGTTTTTGGAGATCATGCAGTCATTATTAATGGACATAAAGACCCTGCGGTCACCTTTTAGCGTCCGCTAGTTGTATTTAATTTGAAAAAATATATTATTCATAGTAACTTGATAGCAATATATCATTGGAACACATAATTTAAAACAATATCCGGACTGACTATCAATTTAATCTATGTTTACTTTTTAATCAAATGCGGGACAAGCACGAGAAATTAAGAGTACTGACACAAAACACAGAAAATAAATAAGGGAAACACGAAGCACGCACGCCGAACCAAACACGAGAATACGAGAAATAAAACGTCAAAACACGAAAACACGTGAAATAAAAAGGCCGAAAACGTTGCACGAAAATAACCCTTTACCACCCTCTTAATCAATTTCATTTGTTTTCTCTAGCTGTATTCATGGTATTTGATATGTTCCTAAATAGGTCAATTAAGCATTAAAAACTTATCAGGATGGCGAAATTGAACTACACAATGACAAAACAGACCCTAAAATGACATAAATATATATATTAAAAAAATTTTAAAAAGAATTCATCTGCTCAGAACCAAAAAAACACCTTCAATAAAATAATATTGAAATAGACATTTAATCTGAAAAAAATCAATAATGACATAAATATATAAGTAGTTGATTTACTGAAACAATAACATAATAAATAGACTTTCACTAAGGTTGTGTGTATTCTCCATTTAATTATTCTTTGAAATTGTGATAAAAAATCAACAAATTCAACAGTTTTCTGCTGTAATTGCCACACATTAGTCATTATTGATTTTTCATAGTTTTAATTACTTTTTGGGTGTTTGGCTGTGTGAGGTGGTGTTAGGCGGTGAAAAGACTGACTCGATATTTTCTGCCTCTGAAGATATTTTGAAATTTTAACCACATTTCACCAATTCACCATGTGAACTGGATGCATTGTTTATGCATTCAAACTGAATTTTTATAAATTTAAAAAAAATGTTCATGTAATGTTGAGAAATGAATGTTTCATTTCAATGCATCTGCTTATGTTTTTTAACTAGAACATATTTAGCATTGTAATTACTAGTTTTTAGAAAACAAACCAATTACTTTTGGCTTCATTAAAGACTGTAATAATAATATAAATTTATTTGGCGAAAACAAAAATCTTCACATACATGTCATTACAATAATATAAAGAACAAATACCAATACATATACAAATACTAATACTTATTAAGTTATAGCTAGGAAAATACATTTAATGGCGGGCCACAAAAATTAAATATCCGCCAAACAAGCCCGCAAACAAAACCAAATAAGCTAAAGGAGGTTAAACCCAAGAGATGGAACACTCTCTTGAAAGTTCAACTCAAGCAGGAAGAATAAACCACTTCTTCAGCTGCTAGATCTATGTCTTTTTCAGACAATCAATGAATCATCAAAAAGCTTGTCCTTTAATTACTGTAAGTATAAGATGAAATGACTTATAAAAGAAGACTTGAAGAGAGCCATGTTGGACAAATCAGAAACCATGGACACACAAGTACATTAATCAACTTCCAACAAAAAAGATACAATACTGAAACTTATATACCTATATGGAGTTATTTCCTTTCAGTGTAAAATGTTTTATGTGAGTGTGTGAAGGCAAAAATCTCCAATGTAAACAAATCTAAAGAGTAAAACCCCGAGGAGTGCCAAAACAAAGCTCTAACTAATCGCCAAAGAACAACTAAAACAAAAAACACCACGATGTACATTAAATAAAGAAAGAAAGGTCCAGAGAAGATCTTGAAAATAGAAATCAACATGGCAAAAAAATAAAAAAAGACAAAAGGACAATCAATAATAAAATTAATTCTTTATTGCAAAACAAACAAAAAAACAGTTTTGGTCATAGCAATATAGACACAAAACAAACATAAGAAAACACAGCAATAACAATATACATGTTAAAAACAGTTATTGGTCTCCTTTCCTCAGTTCTCTACATCTACATCTACATCTACCTAATACTTCTTAACTTCAATATGTTGAAGATTACAAGAAGGCACATACTAGGGAAAAAAATTTAAAATCTGAACGTATTTACAATAATTTCAAAAACGTTTTTTTTTTTTTTTTATTTTATATATAGATAAAAACATGATTATGATCTAGCAATATATATATGTTGTTTTGCACCAGACTTAAATGCTTCTTAGTCTGGGCTACATACAACCTTGTATGGTAATGAATTCCACAACCAAAAAATGAATATAAATGCACGGTAATTTGTGGGAGAGAATGGCTGTACAAATTTATGTTCTTTTGATGGTACTAAATATTGTATATTTGAGATGGATACAAATTGGTGTTGGACTTTGTAAAGCATGGTGACTGATGCGAGATTTCTTCTTTGTTGTAAGGTAGGCCAGCTTAGATGTTCAAGCATGGCTGTTACACTGCTTTTGGAAGCTGCATTGATTTAGTGTATACCTGGCAGCTCTTCTCTGGATCATTTCAATTTTTTAGTATTTGTTGTTTCTGCCAGGGGTCCCAGACAACACTACAATATTCAATTTTTGGTCTGACATATGTTTTGTAAGCAAGTTCTTTTGTTTTTATGCTTTTGGTTTTTACATTTCTTTTTATAAATCTGAGTGATGCATTTGCTTTATTTGTGATGTTATTTATATGTGAATTCCATGTCAGATCGTTTGTGATGGTAACGCCGAAATACCAGTGGCGGATCCAGAGGGGGGCGTAGAGGGCGTACGCCCCCTTTGCTTGCACTTTCTTTTTTTTTTTTTGGAAAATGATTAATCAGAATAGACTTCGCGAACTTTGCCATTTCCCGTGTATTTAATTTTTATGCGACAATTCTTTACTTACAAAGATATTTTTCGCTCGTATTTACTGTAACATATTATTGATTATGTCAAAGTCATGTGATATGCTACGGTGGAGTTGACCAGTACGTCGAAAAAAACGTCACTCAGTCATTTTGAAATTCAAATTAAAGTAACACATTGCTTAGGCTGAGGATGACAAGCTTGACGCCTTCAAAGCGACAAAGTATTGACCAAGAACGTATTGACTTCTAGTTCACAATTCCACCCAACAGAAAGTAATACTCTATTACACTCTCGTGAAAAAAAAAGTTCCACAGCAATATTATTTACCTACGAAAACATGTTTAACCCCACACGCCCCAGCCCATTAATAACATTGCTGAATAGTGATCCCCAGTCAGTAAGCTCTAGATATAGATTTAAGGTACGGACCATTTGATTTGAGGGGGCAGTCTGAGATATTTTAGAGAAAAAATTCTGACCCTGATTTTTGCCTTAAACAAAAATTCTGGCCGTATCTGGATTGAAAACAATAATAATCTTGTCCACGTTTTGCTATTAGAAAAAATATTTTCATCAAAATTATTTAGCAGTAAATGAACACGATGAATAAAAGACGGGCATAATGTTTTTATGGGGGTTGCATTGAATCCCATATCTGACCGGAATGTCTGTTTCGCCGAACTGATATACTGAATACTTTTTCAAGGCCCGACTGCAACCTGCCTGCTGGGTGTGGCCTATATTTCTCCATGTGTCGACCGTCATTCACAACTTCATTGTCATTTCCGACTCATTCGTAGCCTTTGGTTGATTTGGAACCCTCACTTCCCTTGTTGGTTGAAACATTTCAACCAAACATTTGGATACAAATTGCTTGTGTGTCTTTCTTCGTGTCGGTCGTATTGTAAATTTCATCGAATAGCCGTATATCTTGTTTACAACAAGAAATATGTGAGGTTAAGCTAACTAACCATACAACAAACGAGAATTTTCCATATCCATTTTTTTCTGACAAATCCCACATCAGATATATCAACTAGTATGTACATAGCTTTGGATCAATCCAATCATTTTATAATAGACAATTAATGGAGAGAATACGGCACCAAAAATGTCCAACCCTACACTTTAACTATAAAATGCATTTTACACTTATTTTATGCTTTTAGCCAAAAAGGGTCCAAAAATCTTTATTACTACACCCCTTTCCAAAATCCTGGATCCGCCCCTGAATATATTGCTTTGTCTGTTGATTTTAATATATGATCATGTAGTGTATATTCAAAGATGATGGGTTTACGCTTTCTTGTTATGTGGATGATTTCACATTTGTCTGGGTTAAAAGACATTAGCCATTCTTGCTCCCATTGTTCCAATTTATGTAAGTCTGATTGAAGGGTGTGGCAATCAATAAGTGATGATATTGTTAAATACACAATAGTGTCACCTGCAAAGAGGCGAACATTACTTTTGAGGTTGTCTGGCGTGTCATTTATATAAATTAGGAAAAGACATGGGCCAAGAACAAAGCCTTGAGGAACGCCTGACAGTACAGGACAGCTGTTTGATGTGTGACTGTCAACTACCACTTTTTGAGAACTGTGAGATAACCATGCCTCTATCCAGTCTGATGTTTTATTGTTTATTCCCATGCGTTTCAGTTTTAAGATAAGTCTTTGGTGGTCCACTTTATCGAACGCTTTCGAAAAATCCATGACAACTACGTCAGTTTGTTTACCGTTTGCCATATAATCGAGTATTTGTTGTGTGAATGTTAGTAGTTGTGTTTCACAGATAACTTTTGATCTGAACCCATGCTGCAGTGGGTATAGTAAGTCATGATTATCAAGATATTTCATTACAGATGACACAATTATATGTTCTAATGATTTACTAAGAATACAGGCGAGGGAGATGGGCCTATAATTTTTAGGTTTAGATTTTGCTCCTTTTTTGAAGACTGGTGTAACCATGGCCTCTCTCCAGTCATTTGGTACTGTGCCTGTATTTACTGATGAATTGAACAAGTCAGACATTATAGGTGAAATTTCATGATGTACTTCTTTTAGAAAATGAGGTGATATTTTGTCTGGACTAATTGCTTTTGATGGGTTTAAATTTTTTAGTAATTTAGATGTTCCTTCTGGGGTGATATTGATTTGCTTCATTTCAGATTTGTGTGTTGTTGATTTTAATGCTTTTAGTTCACAAATGTGTGATAATTTTAAAGGTTTAGGTGTGGTAAATGCTGAGTGAAACTGATTGTTTAGTGCTTCAGCCTGATCTTGAGGGTTTGTTTTTGTTATACCATTTACCTTTAGTGGTGATACACCTATGTTTTCACTTTTCTGTTTTTTTATAAATGATCAAAATTTCTTGCTGGGTTTGCTATCTTTTAGTTTACTGTCTTCGATTATAATATTTTCTATATAGTTCCAATATGATGTTCTTAGTTTTTGTTGCACTTGGTGTTTTAAAGATCTGTGCTTTTTGATAATATCTGATTTATTCTCTGTTTTTGTTGACTTTATTTTCTTATATATTCTGTCTCTTTTTCTTAGTAGTCTCTTTATTTCTAGTGTGAGCCAAGGAATATTTTGTTTTTGCTTCAAAATTTTAGATGGAATATTTTTGTCTGTAATTTGTTGTATTTTGTTTATGATAAGCAGCCACTTCTCTTCTGTGGTGTTATTAGCTAGTTTCAGAGAAAAGTATTCATCTTGGAAGTTTTTCATTTCTGTGCGTATTTTGTCCTAGTCTGCTTTTTTGTATTGATTTATTTTTCTTGGTGTCTTCATTTTCCTACCCATTGTTATGTTCATTTCGTGAAAGACAATGTCATGGTCTGATGTTCCGAGACTAGGTAGTGTTTTTATGTTTTGTACGAGTGAAGGCTGGTTTAGGTAAAACAGATCTAGTGTGTTTTCCTGTCTTGTTGGTATATGTACAACCTGTTCTAATGACTCTTTAATAAAAGAAACAACTGCTTTTATATCATTTGGTGTTGATGAATTTAGTATAATTGCGAGATTATCAGTTAAGTTATATGTATTAAAATTGACATATTTTTCGATATAATATTTAAAAAAATGTTTCTCTATTATTTTTATCAATTTTACAGTTAAAGAAATAATAACAAAACAATACATCGAAAACTAAAGACTGAGCAATACGAACCACACCAATAACCGGGGATCAGAGCCGTCAGTTGCTCAGAAAGGGTAAGCAGTTCCTGATCCACAAGTGACACCCGCCGTTTAAGGTAATATCACACCCGAGGAAAAGAGGGTGGGTTGTTGCTATGGCAAGTAGAACATATCTGTGGTCATATGTACTTCTCAGATGTCTTGATTTGTATACGATGTCCTCACGAAACAACTTACGGTTGACATATTTGGAAGGCCTATTACGAATGATTCGGTTAATAGAAATAGGCGTGTTATACACCATTTTGTAGATAATTCAATGCAGATTTACGATATAACAGTTTCAGTGGGATAGACAACCGCAAAATCGAAATATAACAGAAGTTCGCGACCGGTTGACATTTCTCAAATATACGAGTTAGGTACCTTGTGTTATATAAAGGTATATGGGGGAATTCAGATGTCCTTGGGCATTACTACATCTCATGTGTTGATGATGACTGTAAAAGAGATTTAGCAGACAAGTATAAGTAAATGTTCGTGTAAAATGGCGTGTTTTGTTACAACTTTAGCCAATTATTTCACGACCAAAACACTGAAGATGTGTTTGCTTTTTGTAGAACGCTTGTTTCCATTCCATCCAAATAATTCAAGCTAAAATTGAGTAAAATAAATTTAAAAGGGAAGAAACCAATCGGCATAATTCATCAATCTATGTTTGCATCTGTGCTGTACATATGTAGTATTAGTTGAAGTTGCTAGAAATATTAACATGCTTTATCTTTATTATATAATACAATTTTCAACTTATTTATTATAGAAAGAAATAGTTTCATTAGACTGCAAGTGCGACACATGATCGATTTCCGGGTGACCGATTACAATTAAGTTACTTGTATCTGGCGGTATTGAAAAACACAAATTTATGAAAAAGTGCAACATGTCGATATTCCACTGGGGAACTGAATTGATTTAGTTTCGGTAGTTTATTCGTCTTTGGTATCTTAAAAAAATATCTGCATATCGTAGTGATTAAATAAACTGTGAAAATGCCTTATGTGGCAGATTTATCGGGTAACATGTGGATATCCTAAGAATGTGTTTCCCTATTGAAAATCGTAACTAATGCTCACATCAAGGTTTTTTTTAGGTACGCCGTATCTGTAGAGTTTGCTTTTCAGTAGTTCATGTGGCACCGTGTCAAATGCTCTTTTCAAAATTTTAAATGAAGATGTCTACTTGTTTTCGGTTGTTGGTGGCACTTGCCAAATCATTGTTTGGAAAGTTGTTGTTTTCGAAATACTGAATTACATTTGAGCAACTGATATTTTCCAATATTTTGCATAACATGCATGTGAGTGGACCGGTCTATAATTATTTGGGATTGGTTCATCGTTTTTCTTAAATAGTGAACAGATTTTGGCATTTTCCCACTCAACTGGTATAGTTCCTTTGTCGATAGATTGTTGAAATAAGTGATCCATTACCTCCGAAAGTTCAGATGCCAGTTCATCTAGCACCGAATAGTGCCCATCGCTGTGGCAATATTAAAGGCAATATTTTACCCTTTCAGTATTGTTTTATGTGACACAGATATTCCATACCGGTCAGCCAAATCATGATGACGTCCGTAAAATTTTCGAAGGAATGATTTCCACTGTACCAATTGAAACCATAGGCTTGATTCAATAGCGTCATTGCAAGCAATAAACCCTTGTCAAGGAAATCATGACAGGAAACACTAGCCACGGAATATCGTATCAACCGGGAGATATACTCGAAATGCAGGCGCTACTGGAATGTTACTACTAAGGAATGAAGGTGCACAATTGGAAAATTGAAATTATCTCTTTTGTTGTTAAGTTTAGTTCTCAGCCGACCCTCATTGTCAATTTCTAGATGTGACTGCCTAGACGCAGCCCAGCTAAACCAATGTGCTAAATCGTTAGGGACTAACAAATCAAATTCAATACTGTGAGAAGTATTTATTCCGTTGCACATCTATATGGTAAAAAGCTACAATAAAACAAAGACAATCGATATAAACAGCTAATGTAACATTTGAGACAAATCAACAAAAATAGTATCAAATAATAGAAAATATTATGTACCTCTAATGGAAACATAAAATTCAAAATAAGAATTAAGTATACACACTTCCTATGTCAAAGGTATGAACTTATTCGCAAAAAAGCACTTTATCTACTGTCAAGTTTACCCACAGTGACGTTTCTGACCATATTCCAACTGAAAATATTTTATCGATTCACACTTTGCCCACAGTGATTCAAATTCGCATGTGGTTATCAAAATTGTTTGCATCGTCAAAACTCATAAAAACAATTGCATTCTATCAAAATGAATGTGTTTACACTATATATACATAAAAAGGTAAGTATAAGTGACTTACATCGTGGCATCAGAAGGATTGTCCAAGAGAAAATTATCGTGACTTGACGGAAGTTTATGAAAATTGTAATACAAAAATACAGTCCGGTTTCTTTCCGGAAAATAAATGAATGTGAAACATGAGACTTGACACTAGATGTAAGTCAAAACTGTATCTGTGATATCCTTAACTAGTATTTCAAGTCCATTTAGATAGATCATTTAGATGCAGTCAACGAAGTCACTATACTTTGAATAACCAGTGAAAGGACACCATTTCACTATAATGGAAAGTGAAAGTAAAGGATAATACCAACTTCTTTTCGTTTTTTCTTGTGAAGTATGTCTTATAAAAATAATTAAAAGGAACGATATTAAAGAAATGAAATGCTTTCTATACACCAGCATTGCTAGATTTAATAGCACGAAGTTGAAGCTATTCAACGTAGCATTATTACTAGATAATTTAGTTTCGAATGTTTGGATGATTTGAAATTCTGATTTCTATGATGAGGTAAGGGGTAAAAGTACCATGACATTAACCCCTTATCATGGAAATTTGAACCTACCCCCTTAAATGTCAGAATTTCAATTCATCATATTTGTTTAAACTACTGCATCATGTAATAATGCTTCGACATGTATATGGAACCAGAAACACTTGTTGAAAAATATATCATAATTAATCTACTTAGTCAAGTTTTAATGTTCCAAAATATCTGGTATGAAAACATAAGCAAGAAAGATTGTATAACACTTTTTCTTAGCAATGGTGTTTTGAACCACTACCATGAAAAAAAATATTGAACCCTCTTATATGTCAGACGTTATATTTACATAGCGTTTAAACTAATTTAAAAAGTTGTAATGCTTAAATGAGTATCTGGAATGAGAAAAAAAAAACATATGTTGGGGATGATATCATAAACATTGTGTTAGCCATGATATTTTTACCCCTTTTAAATGTCAAAATTAAATCATTAAATTTATTTAAAATGCTATATTAAGTGATAATGCACCAATAAGTATCTGAAATCATAAACATATGCTAAAAAAAGATACCTCAAATATGATGGTTGGTCCAGAGGTACGATTCGGACACATGAGGTTTTTATAGTGTGGTTTTCATTTTGTATACCCGTGTATTTATATTTTACTTCATTTGTACTTTATTGGGCAAAGTGTATCCTGAAATTATGTTTGACTATACGGTATTTACAATCAACTACACAAACCTTTTTTGTTGGTATCTTTTTCAGATTATTTGTATGTTTGTTTAAATGTTTAAGTCAGTTGTGTTGTGTGATATATGTTTACACAGTTTTGGCTGTTGGATCCCAATTTTTGTCACGTTAACCCATTATGTGTGTTTGGGTTGTTCACCCAATTCTGTCAATATAACGGAACTATTAGCAACTATTATACTGGTGGAAGATTTAACTAGCTATAAAACGATTTTCTTCAGAAAATGCCTGACTAAGTCCGAAATATGACAGTTTTTCCATTCGTTCCGTTGGTTGATGAAGTCGAGCGTTTGATTTTGTCAGGGTTTATGAACTTCCCCCTTTTTGAATTCACCTTGGAGTTCGGTACTTATGTCAATTCATTTTCCCTCTACTATGGAAAGTTTACCCCTCTCCCAGGATGTATGAATTTCAAATCATCACATTTATTCAAAAGATAGTTTATGGAGTAATAAAGCATCAACAAGTACTCAAACAACATTGTCTAGTTGGTTTACTTCAATAAGTATCTGGAATTATAAAAATATTGGAAAGGTACCAACACATATTTTCTTATCCACGTTATTCTGACTCCATTTTATGGAAAATCTACCCGCTAACTTGTGTAAGAGTTTCAAATAATAGTTTTAAACGACATAATCAAGTTGTTATGCTCTAACAGTAACCTTGAATCAAAACATATACTAGTACATGAAACAATTCCAGGAAAACACTGTTTCCTAGATATGGTATTTTAACGCCCTTACGTTTTGAAATGGATCCCCTTTATATATCAAAATTTCAAATATCATAGTTATTTTTATCATTTTGTAATAATGCTTCAAAAACGATCTGGTATAAAAAACATATGTTGAAAGAGATTCAATGACATCTTTTCTTAGCCATGGCTTTTTGACTCCTGACCCATGGTAAATGACCTCCCCTATTTGCTTGAAAATGTATAATATTGCTCTAGATGACCATAAACATTGAAGTATAAGCAGGGAGGGGGTCGATTTCTCCTCGGAGTAAGTTTTCACGGGGACAAAATACCATAGAATTCCGGATTATTCTAACCGAATGTATCTACGTATTTACTCGTATATCCTTCATAGCAATTACGAAACCTCCGGCCATTATAAATCACATTTAATAGGATCATAAACTAGGAAAAGAGGACGAGAATAATGTTACAAGTGGAACATTGCTTTTGCCATCTGTGACACAATATTACATATTAAACAGTCTACCAAATCATGATGAGTAAGTAAATTTTCAAAGTGGTGACCTAACTTAATATTACGAATCCTTAGTACAGCAGCTTTCTTGTAAGCAACAACTCTCTATCGAGGAAATCATCTTGGGAAACGAAATTCTTGAAAATATTATCACACAAACTGAGAGATATATTCCACATTTAGATCATTCAATCTCTAGAGAAAATGATAGTGTTGTGAATTCGATAAATTTTCGATCTCGGCCAGATCTCGTGCAGCAATACAATATATCTCTACTCTCGAAAGTAGTTTTTGAAATATCTAAAACGCTCAGCAAGACTCGCTTTTGAATTTGAAAATTTAACTGTCTCGAGTCCAAGTGAGAAATATCGTTTCACTCTCGATGCAGTGGTAGAATCTATAATTAAGCATTAACTATAAGTTTAAAAAAAATTATGAATGCGATGGGTAGAAAACAGTAAAATAAGGACAAAGGAAACAAGACAGAAGACAATTAAAAGGGAGGATTGTAAAACTGTCATCATTCAAAGGACAAACAATATAATGAATTGGGTAAAAATACTAACTACAATCAACACGGCTTCTACTCAAACAAGGGCCAGTATTTGTTACCCTAACAGTGGGTCCCATTCAATTATGCAATAACTGTAATGTAGTTTAAGCTTGGCCTACGTAAACGTAGGTTTTACGGTCTCAAATTGCGTTTACCTTGAGACGCGTCAATACAATTATCATTCAAATGAACCATTATTGTCTCATTAGTTTACTGTTTGTTTTTTTTTTTTTTATTATGTTATGAATAATTACATTGTAATTATTCTGCCCATCAATGGGCACCTTGATTGGTAAAATAATATCTTTTTCAATATCTGCATGCTCCTAAGGATTTTCAATCGCGTTGGTATTAGACTCGCCAGGATTCAAAACCACGGGAACCAGATGTAATTCTACATCCGATCACGCTTTGTAATATCTATTGTCTCGCGACGCTTGAAAGACACAGCAAAGAAAACTTAAAAGCTTCATGGAGAGGATTGGTTGTTGGTTACATTTGTCAGGTAAGTATAATGTATGCATAAAATTTGGAATTGAGTACACATTTTAGAATTTGATATCATAAATTAAGGTATTTACCTGTCATATGTACCTTAGGATTTCTATTGATTTCAATTTATAATTTGTTCAAGAAAGTTTGAAAAAAGTTTTCTTGAAAAAAAAGTTCTTCCAAAAATACAACAAACTATATATTTATACAACTTACTATTCATTGAAAAACTCATGATGTACTTTCAACGAAAAAATAATTCGCATCTAAAACTGATGATACAAACATCATCTGGTCATAACAATTCGGACGTGAAAAACATGTGTTGAAAATCAGGCAATCTGTCTGCTATGTGCATTTCAAATCCACCACCATCCAAACAAAACGCTTCCAAAGCGACTCGCCGAGAAAGAATTCAATCTACAAATTTTTATTATACACTTACATCTTTCAAATAAAACTTGATAAAAGTTGAAGATGTTGCCCAATATGCACTATCTAACATATGATGGTCCTCCCTCCCAATCTAGTAGAGTGACCTTGCCTTTTCCTGTTTAATTATATTTGTAAGACATATTGAAAGTATGCACTATCCAGTTAGAAATTGTTTGAGTTTAAAAGGTTTGTGAGGTTTATTAATAGATAGAAACAATTTAAATTCATGTTTTCCCCAGTCTGTCTTAGTTAATTTGTACTTTTTAGATACATGTATATAGTTGTTTTTGGTTCAATAATTTGCTCTCTGGACAAGCTGGTACAATGTACACGTTTTGTTTTTAATTATCATGATTAACTCTGTCTTGTTTAGCAAAACCAAGGAAAACTACTTCTTTTTCCTGAATATTTACTAAACCTTCCTCTAATCCTAAAGCTTGTAAAAAGTAAAATAACAAAAATTCCGAACCAAAAGGAAAATTCAAAACTGAAAGTCCCTTCTCAAATGGCAAAATCAAAAGCTCAAACACATCAAACGAATGAAAAACAACTGTCATATTCCTGACTTGGTACAGGCATTTCCTTATGTAGAAAATGATAAAAGGTTGTAAAAGCCATAAACACAGTCTCCCAAGTAAGATATTTAAGTCTACTGTTATACAAAGAAACAAAGGGTGGTTTCTTAAACGTGTCAACAACAACTGGCAAATCCCATTGTAGCAGTAACTTACACTCTAGATGTCTACTGTTTAACACACCTCTTCAAACTCTGATAATATAATCATGTTGCCCTACTGGTATCTTATAAAAAGGTGGTAATATTGATGATCGCATAGATCTATATCCTTCAATTGTTCTACATTTCAAACTCTTATTAAAGAAAAGAAGCTAAAAAAATTGTGCATTCCTCGATCTTTACTTGTAACATATGGATAATTTTTTCCGTTGTTCACACCAGCTATTGAACTATGGAAATCTACTTTGTGTGTACTTGGTCTCCATAACGCGGACAAAAATTTTCTAATGTTTTCTGAAAAGCCCTTTGCTTTAAATTGTTTTTCGATATTCGCCATCCAGTCAGCATGGAGATCTCTTAATTTAGATGAACTATCTTTAGTTTTCCTTGACCTTGTGCTAGCAGATTTTTTCATTTGAGGTAGTACAAAAAGCGTGCTATCAACAGTCGTAGCAACTGTAAATACCACCATTGTTTAGGCAAGAATGGTGCAATTAGAAGCATAGCACACTGATAATTGACTATGTGTTATAACAACTTCGGAATAAGAGAGAATGGGAGGTAGGTATTTTCAAACATTGTGTCCCATTTCGTTGATTTTGCATCCTGTTACAATGCTTTTTGATTTTCTCCCAGGCACAAAACACTGGACACTTGTGATAATGCGCCGAGGCAAAACGATCTATTGCTCGAAAGTCCGATTCTGAGAAAAAGTTTGTTCACTACCCCCTCATTCAGAGACCATTCTGTTGCATTTACTTTCACCTTGCTTACTCGTATTTGATCCGACCAACAACAAAAAATTCACACCGCAATGTGGTTTTCAATTAGAACTTTTGTTTTTGGTTCAAAGTCATATTTTAAAGTTTCAAGTTTGAATGCAGAAACTTTAAGTAACGTCTGTTTGATATTTCACCTTTCATTTACTGAACAATGGTTGTTTTTTAAAAGTTTTTGAACCTCTCTGTAGTTTGATCCACGAGTTTCATATCCATTCTGAACAGGAACCCATATATAAAAAAAAAAATAGCAGAAGATACCAGGGGACATTGAAAACCAAAAAGATAAGAGAAACTAAAACTGATATTTCTGCTTTGAAACCTAGAAAAGACAAACATAAAACACTTGATATTATCAGATATTTTTTTCTTCAATTTACATTTATATATTATTGTTTGAGTTGGTATCAACTCTGATTTTTCTGTGTTTATTAAATAAAACTAGAGAAGTAAGTAGATTAATAAAAGCTAATTTCTGTTGATTGCCATTCAGAAAATTGCCTAGATTCACTGCTAATCTTAATGTGTTGCCACTACTGAAACTTTATTTGTTTATAACCCTGCTGGTGGAATTTTAGTCACCGAGGGCATTGTCAACCAAGTAGTCATTTCTTCGGTACTGGCATGAACATACGGATTGTTTGATTGGAACTTGCTGTTATAAAATTTGGAAATCATTTGAATTAAGGAATATATATATATATCTCTTTCAAAGCTTTGGTTCCTTGTCCGGGTTTGGCTATACTTTGTGTCCTTTTTGGTTATATAAGCTCTTCAACGTTTCTATTAAGTTTTGGATTATATTGCCGGTGAATTCAACTTAGACAGACTGTTATATTGAAATAACTTAATTAATTTTTATAAACCATGTTCATGTAAGAATGAGATACGTTTGTTAGTTACCATCTAGTTAAACTTTGTCTTACATATTTTTGAATGTAAATTGACTTATCAAATTTATGGTGCCAATTTTCCACCTTGAAATTCTAAATTGTTTTTAATTTATCCATATTGACACACATTCCAAATGATGTCCTATTTCATTGGCTAATTTCGGGTCATAGAAATACATTTCAACTATTAATTTCATTGGTCAACAGTGCAATAAGAGCGGCTGATTTGAAGTAAAACTTGTTCTCTTGGCCAGTGACTTGAGTAATGCCTCCTTTTCTCTCATCTCTTTGTTAAAGAGCCGAATTTTTGTGAACTTTAAAAATTGTTGATTAAATATTGTCCTTCGTACTGTAGACTCATCAAGTTGGGCGTAAATAACATCTGAGTAAGGTTCTATTGGTTTATTATAGTAATCTCAAATAAACACCCTGTAACATATAAAACACACAATAAGACACAATACATACGTTCACAGAATGATAACTCTAATTATTATCTCCATATTAATAAAATAAAATATAAATTATCCAAGTAGTTAACTTCAGTTCGAAATATACAATATTTAATTAAGTATGTTTTACTACAAATCATAAGCATCTATACCAAAGTCTATTTCCGGTAACTGTTCAACATGCAATTCTACAGATATCAATAACACCTTGTGTCAACGATCATTATCTAAAGTAGTCAGTTCTAATACACTATTCTATTCGGAGATATTCGTAAACTAAACAATAACACATTACAAACACAGACAAGACACACATTAATTAAAACACATCAGTACAAATAGACAACACGTAAATAAATAAACATGTAAACACAGAACACAGCTTACCGCGTATATAATACAAGGGCTGAGCAGTGCTCCTCTATAAAGTTACTGTATACTCTTATACTTCACATACTGGAATCTGAATATAAAGAAATATGACTTCATAAATCTTAATGTCAAAACTGGTAAATAATATAGTTAAACCCAATGCAAGACAATATTCTATGCTGAAATCTAATAACAGCCAAATATGAAAAATAATATAATAACTGTAATATTCTTTCTGTCTTGCATATACCAACTTAAAGTAAAAATATGAACTCTTTCATACTCATGGGAATCAAAGTGGACTTTCATACACGTTTTCATAACACATTCATATCTTTTATACCAAGATAAAAATATAGAAATATATGCATCAAATACTAATGTAAAGAATATAACTGACCTGAATATAAAGAATGGTTTCCAGAATAAGAAGAATAAATATCTATAAATCACAATAAAGTGTCAGTGTTCTATATCTCTGTGTAGAATTGTGAAGAGTGCCTCAATATAAAAAGAGTTCACAGAGTAACCAATCAGAATAAAGAAATAGAAAACCCAGGATGTAAATACCCAAGTGAATAGAAAATCAAAGTACTGTCATACTGTATACTCTGTCAGAGTCAGTCAACAAGTCAATGCATGAACAAATATATACAAATACTATTTATTAACATAAATGATAAAATCAAGCTGTACTACAGTACAATTAATCTAATATAGACGTAGAAAATTCTTTAAATTTATTGTCGGTTTTGTATTTTATACTATTAGATTAAATAACTTTTACGATGTAAATCTACAAATAGGAAAGTCATTGTATTTTGTTTACAACATTCTGATACATTGAAATAAAGTTGAATTTTATATCGATTTTTTCTTATTATTTTCTTTTGTCTTTTGATATATTATTGATTTTGGATCTCATTTACACTTGTTGATTGTTACATGTTGATTAACGTAATTAGTATATAAGGCCAGACATTTTTATTATCTGTTTAACGAGATCCGCCGACTCCACCTTTCCCGATTTCAGAATAAAAATAAAAGTAGTGCTTCTTACTTTTATTTTATTTTTCCATCGACTGTAACGAAATCCTCAGAACAAAATAAAATCTGTATAAATCGGTATAAATATTTAATTTTAACAAGTCGATGAAACAGCAATTTTCATTAAAAAGTAAAGAAATTCAAGGCAGGAACGATATATTTTCTTCAAAAAAGACTTTTAAGCCGGTGGCATGTTTTTCATACTTGTTTAATACACGAGCGCGTCCATCAAATCATTCTAACTTTCGGCAAAATCAGTTATTACTTCATCAGAACTTTATGAAATTAGCCAGGAGTAAACTTATTATCCATGTATTGCATTAAAAACGTCATATTCCTTTCCAAATAGCGTATCAAACATCGTTTATTTTTGTAAATTTTACTTCGTCCGACATTTATATTATTGGGCATATTATTCTAGAACTACGGATCGGAGTCGGGATTTCATCGGAAACGGACCCGCTATGACCGAAATCCGGATTCTTGCGATAATGACTACGGACGTATGAATGGCATTGCTGACATACAAAAATTGATCCAAAAGGAAAAATTACGCATTCCACACCCATTAACATACTTTTGGTTAGATCTTCTTGATTAATGTATATATTTCCATGTATATGCATTGTTTCAATTTATAAGTTAATTTGCTCAAATCTGGGACTATTACACCAGAGACATATATCAAGTTTCAAGTTTAAAGTTTTTATTATTTTTTTTATTAAATTTAATATACACATGTGTATACACTAATTATATAAGAGGTTCCTGACTGGGTGACAGGTATATTTAAGGAATGACTGTAATATTTTTTTCTGTCTATGAAGAAATAACATAAAAAATGTAGTGCACACCGCGTAGCGGGTTATTTTAAAGTGTGCACCACATTTTTTATGTTATTTCGAATAGACAGAAAAAATATTACAGTCATTTCTTATAATTTAATTCTAGATTCAATTTTAAACCGGAGTAAAACATAAAAAAACGTTCATGACGTCACGGTCACATGACAAAATTATGTCTATCAGCTGATAAACAAAACAACGTCAGCCAATCAGAAGACGCGTTACATCCGAAATTAAATTATACATATATAGTGTATATGCAGCAGGTTGATATATTTGCCTGGTGCCATGGATCTATATTTGTGGAAATAAAGAATCAAAACATAGTTTTTATGTTCATATTAATAGAAGGGTTACTATGCTGGTCTGTTCTCATTTCATTGTTCTTGTATTTTAATAAATTCAAAAAAAAAAAAAAGTCACGTATAACGGTTTTATTTTTATTTTTAGTGTCGACTGGACCAATTTTGCACTTTTATTATTTTTTTTATTTCGTCCCCTCGACCCTAATTTTTTACAAATTTTCTCGTTAAACAGATAAAAAAAAAGTCTGGCCTAAAGTATCTGCTAAATAAATCTTGAGTTTTCTCTGCCAAAACACAGTGTCCCAGGATATCGAAATTGAAACCTGAATTACTTGTACAAAAAATTGTGGTATATATCTGTCGTCGCAATTCTGTAAAGGCACCTATCGTGTATCGTATTTGGGTTAACGTATTAAAATATTTACTCTAACACTGATTGAGATCCAAGACTGTTTGTTGGTAATAATTCACAGTTCTTTTGTATACACAAGAGGAACGATGACGCATAGACACCCGACCCTTTCTGTTATATATTTTCCTGGCCAATGTGGGGAGAACTGTGAACAAAATACGTAGAGAGGACTAAGATTGAAATCAAATTATATTATATAGAAATATAGATTCTCTCTATATCGAAAATTGCTTTCATTTTCGGCCTTCGGCATTTACTCAAAATAGACTGAATCCGCTCTAGGACTAGATGTTCTTAATAAAGGTTTATGAACACCTGTACTTTCAGAACACCGAGGTCATCTATCAGGTTGCCGTGACTGATTATATTCAACTCGTCGCTATTAACTACAATAAAAGACGAATTTTAGAATTTCAGCTCGTCTCGTAATCAGGTGTTTTACGTAAAACTAATTTAGGAGACGCTCCATTTTAAAGACTTGTCAATATCACGATACTGTTGCTCATCGATAGGTATTTCAGAATCGGAACTGCGTTTTATACGCAAACAACCAACAGTATCAGAGAGGATATTTACTAACTTTTTTAACCAAAAGCGTTTCGTTATAAGCTAGTGGACTTGAAAGATCCGTATCTGTTGATCGCAATATTATTTTGCGCTTTGTCTATAGAGTGTCTATATGCCATAATTTTTTCTTTGCTAACATAGTTGTTTTCATAGTGATAAAGATTATAAAACTATGTTGACTGCTGTACCCCAATTTTTTACATTTTTACCTATTATGTCTGTTTGTTTTGTTTACACATTATTGTCAATATAATGGAATTTTATGCGACTGTCATACAAGTGAGAGGTTTAGCTAGCTGTAAAACCAGGTTTAATCCACCATTTTCTACATAAGGAAATGCCTTATACCAAGTCAGGAATATGACAGTTGTTTTCCATTCGTTTGGAGTTCGGTATTTATGTTATTTTACATTTTTTCCATATTAGATTCTAACGAACGATATTCACGAGATGGATCAAAACTAACGTATCTCTTGTCATGTTGTTCGTCTGATCTGTCGAAACTATGAATATCTATATTTTCCTCAGATGATTAACCTGTCTCCTCGTATTTTCCTTCAGCCATTGTCCTATTTTTTTAATTTTGAATTTTAATGTATTTCTATTCCCTTTTTTTAAGCCTAATCTTTCTACATATACACACGCAAGTCCAGCTGCTAGACAAACGCGTAGTCACGTAAATACAGGTAATCGTGTGCACGATACAGGTTCTTGTCGCGTTTGAAACAATGAGCAATCATTTTTCGTATTGAAAACAGATGTATTCGTATTTCTTTGTGGTATTACATAAATGATAAGTCTTAAACAAGCGATTATATCTAACAGATATACCACAGGAAAACACTGGTAGTATTATATCTAACAGATATACCACAGGGAAACACTGGTAGTATTATATCTAACAGATATACCACAGGGAAACACTGGTAGTATTATATCTAACAGATATACCACAGGGAAACACTGGTAGTATTATATCAAACAGATATACCACAGGGAAACACTGGTAGTATTATATCTAACAGATATATCACAGGGAAACACTGGTAGTATTATATCTAACAGATATACCACAGGGAAACACTGGTAGTAATATATCTAACAGATATACCACAGGGAAACACTGGTAGTATTATATCTAACAGATATACCACAGGGAAACACTGGTGGTATTCCTATAACGTCTATTACTCAACGAACGTGAAAAAGAGCCTGAAATAAATTATTGGCGTTTAGTAGATTGGAAGGATTTGATTGTACACTTTAAACAATATGTTACTTGGAACCGTTGGACTGAACATGAAAAGGCCCAATTAATTTCAATGAGTATTTGCGGGACTGCACAGAAGTTATAAGGGAATTTGTAACCGGAGTTTCTAAAAAAATATACGATAGATTGAAATCAGTTTTAGTGCAGAGATTTAACTTAAAAGAAAGGATTACCGCGTATCGATGTGTTTTTAGTTCGCGAATACGCAAGCTTAGAGAATCATTAGTCGACTTTGGTTATGCGTTACTACATTTAGTTCGTTTAGCGTATCCCGATGGAGAATTTAATACTGTATTGGAACATTTTATTATTATTCAGTTTATAAACGGGCTATCAAATGAAGAAATGGAAAAACAAAAAAACGTTAGAATCTGCAAGTACCTGTGCAGTAGAATATGAATCCTATACCGGTGCGCTATTGTATCGGTCGCGTCCCTCAAGATGATACTCCCCTGGCTCTGCAAATAAAATCAAACAGACTTATCGGAAAACTTAAAATAGCAGAAAAATACTTTCAGTATGTCCCCAACATGAAATCAAGGATTCAACTGAAATTTTTAGTTGTTGTTTTAAGAAATTTCTTAAAAATTAGACAATTTGAGATTAGGAAAAACGAGAAATTATTTCATTCAAAGTATCTGCTATAAATGTGGCAAAGAAGGACATTATGCTAAATTTTGTGGGGTAAAAATAGAATGTCAAAATTGTGCCAAAGTTGGCCATTATCCTAGAGATTATTCTGCACAAGCTGCTCACTGACATTTGTAACAGGTGGCGACATTCTACAACATAATGCAAGGCTGCGGTCAAAATACAGAAACAAATAAAGTGAATGATGTAAATGAGATAACAGATCAGAACAATAAGGGGAACTAATAAGGGCTGGAATTAGGGCCGAATATTCAGTCGAAAACATTGAAAATGAAATTGAAACTGAAAGGCCTTCAATTAGAATTAGTGCAATACAGCAAAATAGTTGATTTAGTACAGCCAAATGCCCTAAACGTTACTTTTAACATTTTAGCAGATACAGGATCAGTAGCTTGTATACTTTCAAAAACTATCTTTGATCAAATTGGGATTGCTCCTTAAATTTACAAAATTTAAAACAACCCTATCAGCTGCTGATGGAAACAATATTAGAATATTGGGGAAAATGAATTTAAAATCTACCATGTCGAGTGATGCACAAATTCTTATTGCTAAGCTTGAAATGATCTTGGCAGGTTACAGAGTTACACTAAATAAACAAGGACATAACTCTTGGTTCATTGTTAGATTAAATATCGAAACAGTTATTCACCATAAATCCGAGATGACACAAGAAGTTCCCACCCCTAAGTTACCAGATAAAAAATTGAGTGCTTTTGGAAGCTGTGTGGAAACGCAATTTATCTGTCTATCAAACCTATTAAACTTATACGTAAAACAGCATTTGGGGTCTTAGAAGAAGTTGACCATACAAAGCAATGGCATGAAATCAATTTCATAAATAAAAAAGGATCTTAATATGATCTACACAATAATTTGAAACTATTAATTGATCAAACATCTCTATTACCTGAGGCACAGAGAAATGAGGTAAAGTGTTTAGTGTTGGAGTATCGGGATATTTCACCGGATCGGATAGAAAATTTTGGCGCACATGTTTAGTACAGCATTCTATCAACACAGGCGATGCAAAACCTATCAAGATTTGGATTGGATTACAACCGTCGATTTGACGTCAGGTTACAGGCAGTGCTAAGTGGATCCAAAAAGTTGGGAGGAAACTGCTTTCTCATCCTATGAAGGTCTTTGAGTTTAAAGTCTTGAGTTTTGGCCTATGTAATGCATCGATTACTTTCGAAATGTTGATGGAATTAGTGTTAAGGGATATCAATGGGAGTAGTGTCTGTTTAATTGGACAACGTTATTATTTATGACGCCACGTTTGAAAAGGGTTTGCAGAATGAGAAACGTGTTTTTGAAAGGTTTAGGTAGGCTAATCTCAAACTCAAACCTTCTAAATGGTCTCTGTTTCAGCATCAAGTGTTAATTTTAGGACATCTAGTTTCTGTAGAGGGCATTTCCTGGGACTCCGCTAGAATTCAGACAGTTAAAACATAGGCCGGAAGCTAAAATTGTAGAAGAGATCCAAAGTTTTCACGGATTGGCAGGCTATTATAGGAAATTTATCGACAATTTTCAAAATAAGTTCTCCCTTTAATGGAGTTAAAAAAGAAAAATAAGAAATATTGTGGTTAGAAAAATGTAGTCATGCCTTAAAAGTGTTGAAATATTTTCTAATTTCTGCTCCAATCATAGCTTATCCAAATATTGGAAGTAACTGCTTGTGACAACGGATTTGGGCTGTTTTAATCACAAATTCAAAACGGGGAAGAAAAAGTAATTGCCTAGCCTACGTTAGTTAAACTTTTGATGATGCTCAGCGAAAATATTTTTCAACTTACAAGGAACTTTTTGCTATTGCTTATCTTGAGTGTTCTCTGACATTAAACAGTCCCCCAGAGGATCGGACTTGAAACCTGAATTGCTAATATAAAACATAGTGGTATATATCTGTCGTCGCAATTCTGTAAAGGCACCCATCGTGTTTCATATTTGGGTTAAAGGATTAAAATATTCACTCTAGTTGAGGTCAAAGTCTGTTTCTTGGTGTTTGATTTTGTCGGCAATTCACTGTACATCTGTTTATGTTACAGTGAATTTGTAAAATCCCTGGAATGTTTAGTGATTTTGTAAAATCACTAACACTTTCAGTGATTTATAAATCCCTGAAATTGTTAGGGATTTTATAATATCACTGAAAATAATGCTAGGGATTTTGTAACACCCCTGATTACAAGTTTAAACTTGATATTAGAGATGTGTTTTTTTTAATATCACTAAAAATAGTGAGAAGAGGGCGTCTGACGACCGTCGGTAAACACCTTTCCCACACACCCTCTTGACTATCAGAAAATTTTCGAAACCTAGACCCATATGAGCAAGATCAACTTTATATTGATATTAATATTTGTTGATGAACAGACCAATGATTTTAAAATATATTTTTATAATAAACACTTCTAGTTAAAACTATTGTACAGTAATAATGAATAAAAGGCATATGAACTGATATTGATACTACAATTTACTTATTTTTGCATAAGTTTGTGTGACATCTTCTGTTTTTTGCGATTTTTTTTCACAGTCTTCACATTAAAGAACTTCATACCTACATCAAACAAATATCTACCTTTAATTTGATTTGAATCTAACGAGTATAAAAGTTAGAAACTTGTTTAAAGTTTTATCACTTTGTGAAAGAATAAATGTATCTGAGATATGACCAAAGTAAGTGAAGCATATATAAAAGGTCAAGGTGGCCTACTTTTGCTTGGTAAGATACCTATTCATAGAAATGCAAGTACAAAACAAAGTTTATCTGTTGTCATTTTTATTATCATAAGTAGTAGTATTGTTTGGTATAAATGTCTTTTTATAGGCTGCAAGATAATAATACAACACTTATTGCTTTTTATATATCAATTTCCATGTTAAAATAATATACATGTTATATTTGCCACTGGATCACATAGCCTAAACAAATCAATTTCTAACTCTTTCCATGTGTGTTTTTCTCCTCTTATGACGGCACTCTCTCAAAGGAACTGTGTCTTTATATATATATAAAACTAACTCTCTCTTTTTAAAGAATGATTTAATAAAATAAAGAATCAAATTATTGTACAAATTCCTGAATTTAATCAGGGAATCTGTAAAAAAGAACTTAATTATTTCAGTGATTTTGTGAAATCCTAGTATATATATCTTTATTCTCATAACCATTGCAGATACATAGGTACAGAGAGAGTGCAAAATATGTACATGAATATGCATCTATTTACAAAACATATATATATATATATATATATATATTTATATATTACAGTGGTTTCAAAAATAATATATGTTTTAGCCAGGAGGACCCACATGTTTATTTACACTTTATGAACTTGCATAATCTTTTTAGCTCTGACTTTTTGTTTAATTTGCTCATCAATTTTCTAAACTTTAGTGTATTAACGGTGTCTTCCTCGAATGCCAACATTTTATATGTTACCTATTCCTTGAACGCCAACAAAAATATTTCAATAGATGTTTATATAATAACAATAGGTGTTTTTATAGCTATTTAAATGTTTTTATAAGTATTTAACTGTTATAAATAATTAGTGAATTTAATAAAATTGTAACATTTTATCACTTTTTGATAAGAAAAAATACACCAAGTGTATCTGGTGAAAAACTGAAGAGTGTGGCCTGCAAGTTCCATATTCGAACAACGAGGACATCCACAGACTGGTGAGAAGAGCAGCAGTTCTTCCAATGGTACCAACTGAGGAGGGGGAGGACGTCTGGTTTCAAGCTCTCCAAGACTTAGAGGATGCAGATACCGACATCAACACCGCAATATTTACTGACTATGTGACCGAGTCCTGGGTAGAAGGCAACCATCATCTGTGGAACCATTACAACACTGTAGAACCAAGAACAACCAACAACTTAGAGGGGTGGCACTCAAAGATCAAGAAAATCGTCCAGACTCCACACCTAAATATCTACAAGTTGATCGAGCTGTTACAACGCGAGGAAGCTGCTTCCAGATGTCAATTGCTGCAGTATGCCGCAGGTGGTAAACGAATCAACAGAAAAAGAAAATACAGAGAAATTGAGACCAGACTCGCCAACAGAGAGATGACAACTGTACAGTTTGCAGACTCAGCATCGTATCTTTTACACCTGTAATAGACTGTTAAATGTGAAAAGTGCTTGTATAAACTATTCAACAATTGTTATCAGATCACATATGCAGTGCTTTTTGTCAATCTGCTAAATGTTTGCTTATGTTATATGTATTGTTTTCTGTGTGCTCTGTGTACAAGTAAATAATATATAATTCAAAATTGATTTCTTCCACAACTCTTCAAAGTTTCAAGAAAATCCATAAAATAGGGTAACAAGAATTCCGATGAGTTGCGAACATAACAAACACCTAAACAATATATTATGAATCGCTTACAATAAAAAAGGGTGTAATATCATAACCAATAAAAGTATCCTGAACAACTGAACAAAATAAAACAGTAGCTAACACGAGATACAAAGTTTCAAGAAATTCCGTCAAGTAATATGGGAGGATATTACAGCAAACACAACTATAGAAATATTGAAAAAAAAACCATCAAAGTCCAAAGAGTCTATTGTAGAATTTGTGCAAACTGGAATTCCTGACAATATGCACATGTTGACTTTGTGATGCAACACTTTTCAAAGTTTCATTTTAAGAGAATCCATATTTGTTCAAGCAGTAACAGCAAAAAATGATTTTAAACATGAACTAGATTTAGCTACCTGTAATTTACCTATCTGTTTAATTAGTATGATTGTTTTGATACGCATGCACTTTTGTTGTGATAACTACTAACACTAGTATTCCTCGAACGCCAACATAATTTTACAGATAAATTGTCGGTAGATCAAAGGATGTTGGCATTCAAGGAATAAACCGTATTATCGCTATTTTACGAATTTTTCCTTTGATCTTGCTGACTGATAATTTCCTTTCTCAGCGGAGTCGAGTGATATGAAAATTATCGCTAGAAACTAAGGGAACACGTGCCGTTGTCAAGGAAATTAACAACGTCTTCATAGGTAAAATAGCGATAAACAGATTATCACTGGTCATCTCAACTCGATTGCTTTTCTCGCTTTCGCCGTACCGGCTCAAGCGAGAAAATCAATCTCGTTGAGATAACCAACGATAATCTATAATTAACACGAGCCAAATAGTATTTTTCAAGGTATAATTTTCTACTGTCGTTAAAAAATGAACATTCTAGCAGATAATGAAATTCGTATCAAATGCTACCAATATTGCAAAGATGACATTTTTCTATCATTTATATTAACGTTATTCGACCTCCCTGTCTCTATTGGGAGTCTGTGGTTTGTGGTTCTATATCTACATAAAATAATACTTTCGTTCAGATCCATGATATCAAAATATTTTTTCAAAATTTAATTCTAACTTAAAAATTCTGTAATTAACTGCTGTTGTAGACTCTTGTAATTGTGTATTCCACAACTGTTTGAATTGGTCTTGTAATCGCAACTTTAGTGCATTTTTTAACCATATATCGTAACCAAAACATTGAGTAATCGAAGTATTTGAAAAACCACAATCATCCAATATATTTTTAACCTCACTTACAAAAAATGTACATACATTATTAACAGTAAATAGTGTTTTAATAGTGTATATGCGATAGAAGATAACTTAGTCTCTTTAGTAGATACTAATTTACACCAATAAGATACTATTTTTAATTTAATATCAATGTCAAAAGGATATCTACCAAGTTCCCAATATACCATATAGCTAGGTGTGGGATTTTTTAGTTTCAAAAGAAGTTTACAGAATTTCAGAAGGATTCTTTCTATAATATCAACATTACCATGCCCCCAAATTTCACATCCATACAATAGAATGGGTTTCACAACTTTATCGAAAAGATCTAAGTGACACTGAATGGAAAGATTATGTATGCGGCCCAATTTCAACACATTAAACATAGCTTTTGTGGCTTTTTCTGCTAGGTGTTTCTGTGCTATTTTAGTATTACCAGTTATAGATAATAATATGCTCAAATAGTTAAATTCTTTGACAATTTCAATGTCAGTGCCGTCTATATCAAAATGTAAATTTGACGGCATTCTGCCTCTAGAAAAAATCATCACTTTAGTTTTGGTGACGTTAACTTTAAGCTTCCAAACATTACAGTATTCACTGAAAGAATCCAGCTGTTTCTGTAAATCATCAGCACATTCTGCCAATAGTACTGTGTCGTCTGCATAAAGGATTACAAACAGTTTTAAATAAATTTGAAGCTTGGAATCAATTTCTTCAGAAATACTCTCAAGCCCTCGCAGGCTTTTGTCTTCCAAAAAGTGTTCTAGGTCGTTTAAGTATAATGCAAATAATATAGGGGACAAGTTTTCGCCTTGACGGACACCTTTGTTACAAATAAAATAGTCTGAAACATTACTGTTATATACAATACTTGATTTAATATTTTCATATAAATGGATAATTACATTGTACATTTTCCAGTTTTTATGTTGAGTATGCAACTTAAACCAGTCTGAGAGTCCATCACGCCAAATGGTACCAAAAGCTCTTTCGATATCTATAAAGGCTGCAAATAACTTTTTTTCTTTTGTTTCAAAATATCAAAAAAAAAAGCCGACTATGTAAATAAATTGTCAGTCGTACTGTATCCAGATCTAAAACCACATTGGCTTTCATTCAAAACATCAAAATATTCGACCAATGTCTAAATTCTTTCATTCAAAAGTGAAGTGAATAATTTACTCATACAACTGAGAATAGTAATCGGTCTAAATTTTTTGGGATTATATCTATCTCCCTTGTTTTTGTATACTGGTTTTATGTTGCCAATCAACCATTTGCTAGGTATTATACCTGTGTCAAATATCATGTTAAACACTTTTTCATAACATGGTAAAATACATCAACAGTAGATTTTATATTCATTTATAACCCTATCTTCACCACATGCTTTATTATTTTCATTTTATAATGCACAATATTACGGAAGCGTATTAGCGCCACACATTTTTTTCCCTATCTTTGCGTTACAACGCAAACATTTGCGTTTTAACGCAAACCTTTGCGTTATAACGCAAACCTTTGCGTTTTAACGCAAACCTTTGCGTTGTAACGCAAACATTTGCGATATAACGCAAACCTTTGCGTTATAACGCAAACCTTTGCGTTGTAACGCAAACCTTTGCGTTATCACGTATGACGCAAACCTTTGCGTTACAACGCAAACATTTGCGTTTAACGCAAACATTTGCGTTACAACGCAAACCTTTGCGTTATAACGCAAACATTTGCGTTTAACGCAAACCTTTTGCGTTTAACGCAAACCTTTTGCGTTATAACGCAAACCTTTGCGTTACAACGCAAACCTTTGCGTTACAACGCAAACCTTTGCGTTATAACGCAAACATTTGCGATATAACGCAAACCTTTGCGAAATAACGCAAACATTTGTTTTATCTTATTTCTTATTTAAGATTCAAAGGAAGCAGCAGTTATTAATGGAGGAGGCTGCATATATTAAAATTTATCTTCTTTGTACTCATTGCAAAGTAAAATGCTTTACTATTTAACTAATAATGAGCAGGATAATAGATATAAGAATATGTGGTATGAGTGCCGATGAGAAAACTCTCCATCTAAGTCATAATTTGTAAAAGTAAACCATTATAGTTCAAAGTGCGGTCTTCAACACGGAGCATTGGCTTACACCGAACATTAAGCTATAAAATGCCCCAAAATGATATACATGATAATATATATACATATATTACAATGAAAATTGAGTAAATTAAAGTTATACCGAAGAAAGAAAAAACAACTCTGCTAATATAGCTATAGCCGAATATAAATATACTTCCAAAGTAAGCTCTCCTTTGAGGATTGTGTAAGGTTGGTTAACTACCCTTTTGTAATAAATGAATAAAATGAAGATGTTTTATTAATAAAATTATGTTCTCTCCATTTAAATTGCTACCAAGTTACCACTCTAGATTGAAAATTTCATGACTTTTATCAAAGAATCTTTATCATATTCTGAGATTTAAAAAAAGATTTCTTACATCAAAATTAAAATAAAAAATCTTTCTTAATTATTCATTTTACAGCAGAAAGATCATTTTGTCTATTTGCCTTGACAGTTTTACAATTGTATGACATTATTTTGCTCTTATCTACTTCATCAAAATTTTAAAATGTTGGCCTTTCAAATAAAATATGCCTATAACATATCTATTTTCTTGTTAAATTATATACTTTTCTGATTCCTATGCATATTTATTATAATGACTTTTCCTTGTATTTATGGTTCTTTTCTTAACTAAATCACAACAGAAGTTTAATGACAGACGGGCATATACAAAACTTAATGAATAATTGAAATCAAAATGTTTGCGTTATAACGCAAAGGTTTGCGTTGTAACGCAAAGGTTTGCGTTAAAACGCAAATGTTTACGTTACAACGCAAAGGTTTGCGTTATATCGCAAATGTTTGCGTTATAACGCAAATGTTTGCGTTAAACGCAAAGGTTTGCGTTACAACGCAAATGTTTGCGTTGTAACGCAAAGATAGGAAAAAAAAAAAAAAATGTGTGGCGGTAATACGCTTCCGTACAATATTATTTCATCCCTTGTAATAGGGAGATTTATATCATTTTATTTGTCCCGTGTTGATCTGGGTCAATACCTGGCAAATCTGTGGTAGCTGTCTCAATATCAACAGCATCTAGTCCTTTAAAAAAAAAATAAAGACTCTATAGGTATATCAGGTTGTTGTTTTCTTTTCCCTTGATTTAATAGTTTCTAGATTCTCCTGGATTTTTCGATTTTAAATTTTTCATTTCTTTCATCATTTTTTTTTTTTTCTATGTAAATTAAATTTTTTATCTAAGATTTTTTTATATTTTTTTACAGTAAGTCGTAAGTTCTGCTTTTGTTGAACAGAAGATTTTGTAGAAATATTTCTCTTTAGTTTCCTATAATTTTGCCTAGCAAATCTACACTCCTCATCAAACCAAGGTTTATCTACTGGTTTTACTTTCTTTCGTTTCTTTGGTTTGAAAATACCAAACGTATTTCTAGCTGAATCTATCATAATGTAACAAACATCCTCAAAAATCGTATCAACCTTCAATTGGTCAATATTATCACTTGATATTTGATTTAGACTTTCAAAAATCATGTCTTTTCTTTCTTGTGAAATATTGTTTTTAAAATCATTTACTAAATCCCAATTCCACTTTTTAATTTTTTCATCGTTTTCATTTGTGTTTTGTGGAATATTTCCAGAATCAGGATGTTCTTGATATGTGCTCTTAAAAGAAGCTGTTATAGGAGTGTGAACATCCGAAAATAATTCAGAAAAATCGTGCAGAAAAAGTTGCAGACAAATCTTAACAGATATATACAGATGTGACAACATAATCTACAACGCTAGCATTTCGACAACTAAAATTTCCCGAGTTACCTCCCATTCGCCCATTCAAAATAAAAAGCGAGTTTGCCCGACAAAACTCTAACAAAAGATTTCCATATCTGTTTTTCACCTTATCTGAACTTTGTCTTAATAGCGAAATATTAAGAGCATCTAAAACTACATAATCGTTCTCAATAAACACAAAAAAATCAGTTTGACTCTCTTTATCGTTCATTGGTGTATAATCAACGTCGTTACCCGTTCGTGCGTTAAAATCCCCAAATAGACAAACATTATTACTTTTCGCTGCGAGGTCTATGTATTCATTCGCAATTTGTCGAAATGCATCCGGGCACTCCGGCTTCCTCCACCAATAAAAACTGGCCGCCACGAAATAGCCCAAAAGCGGTGCTTAAAAGTGGCGTTAAAACACAAAAAATCAAAAATCAAATCAAATCGAACTGCATCGTCTGTAGAATATGGACTGTACTCAGGTGGGACATATACAATACCAAAATAAAGATCATCATCAGTTTGTAAATAAGTTTTACATATTTTAAACCACATTACAAAATTACTGTCAGTTTCTAAAACTCCAATATATTTTGACAAATTATCTTTGTAACCTAACACGATTCCACCTGACCTTCTTTAAGCAATTTTATATCTGTTTTTCATTATAAATTTGTAGTCATCTTATTTAATTTCATCGATGTCATCAGTTTTAGTTTCAGTAAAACATACGATACTATGTTTTTTTAATTAGTTCTTGTACATCCGGATACTGTAATCTATTCCTGAGTCCACAACAATTTAAACATAATATATTGAACTCTAAACTATTTGTGCATTCGTTTAATTCAACATGTTCGTTTTCACTTAATGTTCACCACTATTGTCAGTTGGAGATGAACCTGCTCTTGGGCGTTTATTCGGGCGACCGCTCGTTTGTCGACTTGGTGTCTGATGTGTGACCTGACTATACGATCTCCCGTCAGTATGTTGCTGTGTTATAACTGGTGTATTCATATTGTTTACAGGATGATCCCATCTGAAGTAAATGCATTCTCTTCTGATATGTAAAGACCATTGTTAATGAATAATTTGTCTCTCACAATGGCTACTCTGTTCCCTCCCCGTTTAGCTTCTTTCATCACTGGGTAAAGTTTGCGTCGTCTATTTTCAATTTCTGCGGAAATTATTCTTTTATTCCGTATTGCGTTTCTTTCAGACGATATGCTTTCTCAAGTACATGCTGGAGGTCATCTCTGTAAATAAATCTTGCAACTATAGTTTTTGGGCAATGTCTAGAATTTTTTCCAAAGCGGTGCACATTTCCAAATTGAATGTTGTGCTCTATACCAAGTTCTTGGTACAGAAACAAGCATAGCTTTTCTATGGTGTTTTCATACTTCTCAGAGTATAAACCTGTGAAAATAAGGTTATTTTTCATCGACCGGCACTGTAGGTCTAATACTGATTCTTTCAAAGCCTTTATTTTGTGCGATATATGTTGGTCAGTTGTGTTTGTTTTTGACTTAACTTTCTCATCTATATCGTGGATAGTTTTTGTTACTTTGGTTATTTCCTTGGTGTTTATTTCACACTTTTTTTTTCGTTTCGTCAAAAATGTTACTGAGGCCTCCAACGTCTGTTTCAAGTTGACCGCATGTTTGTCGGATTTCTGTTACGTCGTTTTCTACTGTACGGACTTTGTAACCGAGGGAGAGTATACTAGATTTCAGTTCTTCAATACCTCCGACACCGTTCTCAATTTTTTGTAGCCTTTAATCTATGCTTGTCACAAGCCCTATGAGGAGATTAAACATAACAAAGGTAGAGTCTTGCTCATGCTCAAATATAGTTCTACTTCTGCTTCTACTTCTACTTTGTAGTGACCGTCTTCAACACGTTGACGTTTATGTCACACATGTTGTGTAAGGCTCTGATCCTGTCCATAACGTTATAGTATGGTATTAGGTCTCTGTTTAGTTTTTTTTTTCCAATCATATTGTGCATAATATTGTTGTAAAATGATGCCCTTTATGGGTTCTTGATTAGATTAATAAAATTCTTATCTGTACTTATCTTATCTGTCACTTGTACTGCGCATTGCTTTGTGGAGACGTATATACAGTGAAAAATTTAACATTTTTTATAATAAAAACAAAAAATTGATAATAACATTTTTACATAGTGGTAGTGCATTTTTTATTTTATTTATTTTTAACATTAAGATAAAACTATTTACACATGATGAATTTACTGACTGTAGGTGTAGATGGCTGTTTTGAACGACTCTATAGAGTCGCTCATAACAATACTCAGAGGAAGGCTGTTCCAGTTTTTAATTGTTCTTGGAAAAAATGATTGTTGGCGTATTGTCAATAATACTTTATTCAAGGAGTTTGGAAGTCTCATTTAATGACATTTTCACTGTAGCGTTCAAATATGGTAACTATATGCAAGGTTAAAGGTCAATTTGCATAATCAATAGTCGGGAATGCCTTCATATACTAGCACATTTTGTAAATCATACACATAGGCTTAAAGTTATGTTGTCAACGTATATTTGTTCCGCCTAACAGAAGTTCCACTGGAAACTTTGTTATAAAATTGTCATAATATCTATTCCTGTTGGAACAAATATTCTATACCATTTATTCCGTTAGGAACATATACTGTAATATTTATTCCTGTGGAAATAATATTCCAGAATATTTCGTCCTTTTGGAACTTATATTATGAAGGAACTTCTATTCCGTGACAATGTATGGCCTGAGGTCACAATGAGCACTACTCAGCTGAAAAATAAACAGGATCTTATTGACTTATGAAAATCATCTTTACACAATCTGTACAAATTTTTAAACTACGGAAATGTTTTCTTTGATAAATAAAACAGCTCCTACCAAAGTTTTAGGAATATCCATTAGTGAAATCCTTCCTTTTAGGTAAAAAAATCTCAGAGCTCAGAAGTAACACAACTACATTTCAGGGGCCATAACTCATCCTCTCCTCTATAAGCTTATTAGCTTAATTAGAAGCACTATATATAAAAAAAAACTTACTCTCTTTTTTTTAAAGAACAATTTAATAAAAAAGAATCAAATTATTGTACAGGGAATCTGTAAAAAAGAACTTAATTATTTCAGTGATTTCTAGTCAAAATCATGGATTTTGTAAAATCACTAATCAGTTCAGTGATTATACAAAATCCCTAAAATTGCAGGGATTTTACAAAATCCCTGATTTTACAAATTCACTGTAACATATACACGAGGAGAACGGGGACGCATAGACACCCGACGACCCTCCTGTTACACAAAGAAACAACGTCATTTTCTGAAGGCACATTGTTATTATCATTATCAAAATGCCTGTTATTATCAACCTGTCTTTATGAAAGACTGGCTCTATTTGTCTGTCTTTCTTCTTGACATTTCATAACTGTTCGAATGGCTTTGTGACAATATGTCGGCAGACCTATTGTCACTATTTGCATTACAACTGCTTCGCGCGCGTTTCGAACTTCCAGACGAGTCTAGTACAAACGAGACTCATCTTCTAAGAGGGGCCTCGGTGGCCGAGTGGTCTAAGTAGTTACTACTGTAATCACTAGCCAGTCAACACTGAGGTTGTGAGTTCGAACCCCGCTCGGGCGGGTGCACTCGACTCAATCTTAATTGACTAGGATTGTCAGTTTTCCTATCGAAGGTCGGTGGTTTCTCCGGGCACTCCGGCTTCCTCCACCAATAAAACTGGCCGCCACGAAATAGCCCAAAAGCGGTGCTTAAAAGTGGCGTTAAAACACCAAAATCAAAATCAAATCATCTTCTAAGATACTTGTATCAGGTAAGTAATTTCATTTTTTTATATGAAATACAAACTCGCATCCTAATGCAATTCTTTTAGAATCTTCGTTTTACGAAGACCAAGCTTAAAATACAATACAGTTATCTCCTAATTTTGAATTGCGATAGCATTATTCGTATGTAGCATTTCCTGAAACCGCAATTATTAATCTCGCATATGTGTCGGTTGTTTGACAATCGTGATAATAAATTCATGCAAAAAATTCAGAATGGACAGTACTACATATGCAGCTGTTGCTGGAATATGCGCCTAAAATTAAAAGTTCACAATCGTTGAGTAACAAGAGTTGATTGAAACCTTCTTAGCATCAGGATTATATATTTTAAAAAATACAATTGTATTAATACTTCATACATGTCAGTTCACATAATCATCATTGGAACGGGTCATATATCAAAATTTTCTTAATTAATTTTTACAATGAAATTCACCAAACACATTTGTATAAATGAAGGAGTGCTTCTGACTATGGGTTTTGCTCATTGTTGAAGGCCGTACGGTGACCTATAATTGTTTATTTCTATGTCATTTGGTCTCTTGTGGAGAGTTGTCTCATTGGAAATCATACCACATCTTCTTAGTTTTATATTCATTCGGTAGAGAAAAAAAAACGTAAAACCCTCCTACACACAAAAAGAAAATCTAGAGCGAAAAAAAAAACAAAATATAACGTAATAGATCATAAGGGTAATGATTAGACAAGATAACTTTTTACAAGAACTCCTTATATTGATATTGTGCATTGTGCTCATCTTAGGAAAGGAATATCCATTTATATAACCTTATTAGCGAATTGAACCAATGTTATAAGTATTCCAACACCATAACTGATTTAGCTTAGATTAAAAAGGTCAAAGTAAATTCATTTTTATCATTTTAGGTAAATAAGAATCAGCACGTTTGGATACAAACAATGACTGGTGGTAGTGGAACCACTGATGGTTTCAATGATAACACATTTTCGGGATGGCTGCTTTACTAAAGAAGTAAAGGACTTCTGGTCCGAGCAATGTTTTTCCTTCAACTACTGTATCCCCTATTGATTTTATTTTCAATAGCCAAATATTGCGTCCATTCAAATATACATGATTGAAGAGAAAAAAAAAGTTTTCCACAGTATGTAAAAATTGATAGCTTTATAAATATTTGATCGGTTAAATAAGACTGTCCCACGATACAATGTGTCCCCTCCTGAACTTCATGTCTACTTCGCGGGATATAACTCGCGGTTCATATAACGTTTCAGCAATTTTTACACAACTAATCCTTGTCAATTGTACGTTATTGATAAACATTTATTTCAGGCATATGTTCTAATCAAAACAGAAAAAAAAACATGTCATAAAATAGACAATTGAATATTTTTAAAAGAGACAGGAGATCCCAAGGGTCAATAAACACTTGCTGGAGAAAAAATAGCTAATATCAAACAGCAGTTTACCAAACAAATACACAAAAATTAAGACCTTGTAACACAAACTCCAACAACAAACCGGGGTTATACAAGGTTTTCCGGAAGGGTAAACAGATACTGCTCCACTATCCGATGCGATGCTCCTTGCAAGAACAAAAATCGGTGATAGGTCACATTCAGCGTCATAATCGAGGAAAAGATGTTTGTCATTGTACCTTCGAAGTTCCTGTATGTGTATAGTCTCATATGAAGAAGGAACAAGTCGGTATAAAGAGAAGAACTGTTGGTTTGCAGAAGAAGGTAAATCGTCTGTTCACAAACACGTCTTAAGAAAGTAACAAAAATTAGCAGGTACTATTTTTCAATCTTTCGTTAGGTTTAGAATGAGGAATACTAGTGTAAAGGTTAGAGAAGTCAAATGTTTTTTTGTTTTTTTTTATGTACTATTGCACAATGGAAAAGACTTATATGTTTGTGAAGAACCGAACTGATTCCAAGAACAAATACACCGAGGATTATATCATCAAAATGATGGACTTTTGATCAACAACATATCTGTTGAATTTGGTTGATGATTGATATTTCAACAGGCAGTCGGTATTTCTATGGGTACTTATTGTGCACCCCTACTAGCCGACTTGTTTTTGTACTCATATGAAAGAGAATTCATACAAACCCTTCTTCGTCCACACCAATAATGAATAATTGTTCTTCGAATTTTTCACATCAAAATAGAGGGGAGTCTGACATTGAAAGGTGTAGGGTTCGATAAGGCCCTAAATGGCCTATATTTCTAGCTAAAATTTCAAATTATGATTTATTGACCAATACCACGATGAATCATAGCTAAAGCAATGACAAGATAAAGGAAATATATCTATTTGTTGAAAATTAACGTATATGGGATCTTTTTAGGACGTCACAAATAGGACACATTTTGATTTCCACGAAAAATTCAATGAAAACAGTCAATTTCCATTGATTTATTGGATTGGAAACAAAGAGTGCATGCGTCGACAAAAGAGCTCTTAACATAAAGTTTTTACAATAGTTTGCATATCTGACTTGAATATTTAGTTTGTCGTAGACTGCGCTCTGTTTTCTAGGCCTAAATTTGGTTGAGATTCAGACAATTCTGTCAAATTTCACCAAAATCTCTACTTAGGACCTATTTGAGTTGTAAAGTTAAACACTATAAAAGAAAAGCTGTATGAAAATAGTTCTATTTCACTTTCTTACGGATTTCGTTAAAAAAATGTGATAAAAAAGCATGTATTCTGGGCCTTTTGATCTTATAACTGTAATTTAGTGAAGGACAATTATATATACTCACAAAAAGTCACAAAAACATATAACTATGGTAAAAAAAGTTAACCCTTTTTCATATAATGCTAATTTTCTGTTGTGAATACATTTTACCATTAACTTGCAAGATCACTGGATACTTTATAAAACGGTCATTAGAACCGAGTACAGTGGACTCATAAATGTTTGTTACTATATATTACAGCTTGAACCCGAGAGTTTTAAAAGACCCTGGGGTTCGAAAAATAATGGGGCAGCAGTACAAATAAGAAAAATACCATCAAAGCACAAATTTTCTACCGCAAGAGGCCAGTTGTACCCTCCTCATTCCCCACACCTACCCATAATACACCCCTGTATAACATTTGAAATGAATAAAATATGTAAACATTATAATACGCTGTAAGCTTTAATATGATCAAAGTGAAATAATCAAACATATTGATCACATCACGAAAATTTACTTTATGAAATCCTTTTAGGTAAGCTCTCATTAAAATTGTTCTTCATGTAAATTATTGTACGGAATCGAAAGCCTTGAAACACATTTGACCTTAGTTCTCTTTGGGTCCTTATATTGATGCTCCCCAATGTTATATTGAATTTGTCGTTCAAAACTTTTAGTCTTGATGAAAGTTATTCACAAATATTCAGAAGCAAGTAATCTGTGTCATTCGTTCTTCTGGGAACCCAGGTAGTGGACTGTTTATCCCTGAAAAGAATATTGTAACAAGTCCTTTGGTACATGTACTTACACGATTTGAATGATATGTTTTGATTAAAAAGTTTCAGTTTATAAAATATAGTTTTACGTCCAAAAGAGTTATGGCTTTGATTTAGAATGTCCTTATCAATTTTTGCAATAATTACTCAACAAAACTTTCGAAACATTCTACTCAAGTTTCAGTTTTTTAACCACCTTTAGAAATTTTAAATTTAGTTACAAATTCAAAAATTTGTAAAAATGTCGTAAAAACCTCAAAGTACATACATGAAGCTATCATACTCAGAATTGGCCTTATATTGTTTTGTGTGTTCCTTTCGAGTCCTAATTTTGGCTTTTGAAGCCCCCAAACAGTTTATATATTAACTTCACTAACTCTTTTTTGTTTCCCGGTCTGCTTCATTTAGCTTATCAGAGAAACACGTACGTTGTTGTATGACTATCATACGTTAATATCATAAACATATTATATATTCGATATTTTAATTTTCATTTGTTTGATCCTTTTTACTAGAATAAAAAACAAGATATCATTAAAAAAAACAAAAACTTATGGATATCTTGTCCTGGAATGGAACCCGTCAATAGGGCGTCTTTTAGAATAGCTTATAACAATCGGAATTTCACGAACACCCCCTTTTTCAATGACGTTCAAATTGCTTTATTCTTTTTCTGGTTGTCTCCTTTTGCAGTGCTACGAATTATGGGTAATTTTGACCCATTGTCTTGCTCAGTATAAATAAGAAGATGTGGTCTGAGTGCCAATGAGACAACTATCCATCCAAGTCACAATGTGTAAAAAGTAAACAATTATAGGTCAAAGTACGGCCTTCAACACGGAGCCTTGGCTCACACTGAACAGCAAGCTATAAAGGGCCACAAAATGACTAGTGTAAAACAATTCAAACAGGAAAATCAACGGTCTAATCTTTATAAAAAACGAGAAACACTTATGAACCACAACAACAAACGACAACCACTGAACAACAGGCTCCTGACTTAGGACAGGTGCAAAAAAATTCAGCGGGTTTAAACGTTTTAACAGGCGCCAACCTTCACCCTAACCTGAAACAGTGGTGTAACATTACAACATAAAAAGATACACAATAAAATATCAATTGAAATGGCTTAACTCGATCAAAAAGACATATTCACAAAAACAAGTAAATATACACTGAACGAATAAGTTTGATCTATGACACAATATAAATAAAAAAGATGTATTAATGTCAAAAAGACAACTTTAACCTAAGACAAAATGGCATTAAATAAGGTAACTTACACAGGTCAATTTATATATAATAATTTTGTTGTTAGGAGTACCGAAACATTTTTTACAAAATAAATTTGTTGTTCATAGTACGAGTACAGAAGTGAAAATTTATCGTCATACTAAATACTTATCAAAGGTGGTACATATTAAAAATAGAAAGACGAGATATAACACAAAATAAGTAAACATTGAATAACAGAAATGCATTACAAATTGTGTCAACAGGTCAAATAAACACGAAAATACGATTTGTGAGTACTCGCAGTTACTGAAAGCTAGCTAAAAGCCAAAAACAATTAATAATAAAAAGTTATGCATCAGAGACTAAAATCAATTAAAACACATCCCAGGCAGGAATTTAGTGTTTTAACGCCATTGACAGTCAAAGAAGACATGACTTGTGCAATGCCAAAATAAAAGTAACGACAGGCAGTAGGATAGTTAAGATTTAACCTTATAATAAATGTGTATGATGTTATATATATAGATAAAACAATTTCTAAATAGAAAATAAACGTGGACGTGTATATATACATCCCCCAAAAAAAAAAAAAACATTCGAAATGAATACAAATTTAGTTATGTTTTAATTTGTTGATGACAAAATTGATGTTAGTGCCAATGAAAACAATATTCAAAGATCGTATTACAACATTAATAAGATAACCTTTGCAAGGCTGTAGTATTGCTAACAGAAAATGAAACAATCCGATAATTCGGAATAAAGTATAAAGCGATTGTTGTTTAGAAATCTCGCACTTGATCAATTCTTTTTTTATTTAACAACATACAATTAAAACACTCAAGAATAGTGTCTTAAGTAATTTGACAAGGAGGAAACAGTTTAATTTACTTGCACCCGACATGGAAGGTCTCAATTAGGCTTAAACTGTAGAGTGGGTGTCAATCTGTTTTCAAAGTAAACTAGACCAATAACTATAATACAATTACTTTAAGTTTATAAACGGGTAGAGTACCGCCTTATGCTGGATTTCCATTCTTTGTCATACCTTTCTGTATTACTAGTACATATCATATTGCAAAAGTAGCAAAATCGTGATGTGATCACAAAACATTTCAGATATGTATCATATATTTATAATCAATTAACACAGTTGTGTCCTGTTTTGGCAGTTGACAATTGTGTAAAAAGTATATTACTGGGTAACATAAAACCTCAAGCATAAATGTGTGACGTAGACTAATCGAAAAGAAACAAAATATTTACTGTATATCATATAATTGTGGAGGAACATTTTGACACTTCATCGTTCAAAGTAACTCATTCATTTGTAAATACATGCAACTAATTTTAAAAGCTTTAAAAAATAAATGTGTTTAAATATAAATATTTAAATGAATTTTCTATGTATCACAGTGTTACACACCTTTAAAACATTCAATAACAAAAAATGGAGGAAAGGAATTATGACTGGTTATGGTCCAGTGAATATTTGCTTAACTTGCTGTCGGAATGCAGGATTTATGGCACTATACACATACTGATTGGCTACATTGTTAAGGAAATAAGTCACATTCATAATAACTAATACGCTACGGGTTCTATTTGGTAAATTTTCTTCGATATAAACATGACTAGCGTTCAGAGTTTCAACAAATATGGTAGGAAGATAAGAAAATATATAAACAATCGTCACAATACTAAATAATACTGTGTTTGTTGTCACAGTCCTGGAACTTTTAAAGCCCTTCCTTAAACTATGACCGCTCCCTGTACTAAAGGTTGAATGTCTTCTATGCTCGTTTTCTTCTATTGTCGTCGATTGTCGTCTGTTGTTTTGTTTTTTATAACTTAAATGATTAGGCCGACAACTACTTTCATGAATAAGTCCATTATTTGATTTCCCATTAAGTGCTTTGATGGAACTTTCGGTATTAGAAGTGTCGGCTTTGTTATTTGGATGTTGATGGTGAAATATGTCAGTATTCTCACTATTTTCCGCAGAAAACGTTTCAGAGGTATCACTGTTATACCGTTTCTTTTTTGAATATTTAAATTTAGATATCACTTTACTAAGTCTATAATTCATTGACACAACATGTACCGGCGAGGAAGGTATGTCCTCGCCTATATGTTGATTCTTCCATACCCAAATTGCTTTGAATATACGTACATACATAAAAGACAGTAAAATTATAACAATGACATTTAAAACTGCCATAAATCCAAAGTAAACCGAAGGTAAAATCGAGTTTTTATACTTGTCATCATCTCCACAATCTAAACCAACAACATTTTTGACCCCGGTCTGTACTGTCTCGGGTCCGTGAAAGAGCAGCATAGGCCAAGAAAGCACAAAACTTATACCGATACAAACAAGCAAACACATTCTAGCTTTCTTGTATGAAAATCTCTTAAATGGTTTACAAATTTTATAATAACGATCCAAAGCAATACACAACAAAAATAAACTAGATGATACGGTTGAAAACATCTCTGTTAATCTGATTATCTTACACAATACTCTATAACGCCCTGTGTACATAGGAAACCGCTTGTCAAATATTTCCATAAACATTGCAATACAACACAGTGTGTCAAACACAGCCAAGCATAGAATAAAAAAATGGGCGTTTGTCCGTTTGAATCTGAATCCATAGATGTATAAAACCAGCGAATTTCCAAATATCCCGAATACAGCTAAAACAATTAAAAAGATAACACACGGCAGGTTGATATTCTCATATAAACTTTCATTGTACAGCCATACAATTACACTTTCGGAAAATGGATTGTTTCCAGTCGTGGTCTGATTACTGGCGTCATTTGTTGTCCGATTAGACGTATCCATCAAATTATAAGTATTCTCAAGATTTCCGATTATCATCATCAATTTACCATTTCTCAATTTCATAAATTCTAACACTTTTTATCCGATAATTGTCACATTCAATATAGTTGGCTTTTCTTTGTGAATTGCGATTTAAAATTTATCTTAAATCTTCACTGTTCAATGGCGCGTAAAAAACAAAATATAACGTTTAAGTGTTTATTTTTTGGTTAAAAGTAAACAACTAGAAGCCTTAAGGAAGACCATAAAACGTATGATTTTCCGTGTTGTTCTATGCCTTTTATTGTTCACACACGATAGAAAATGGAAAATAAGTGTACTGATAGTATTATTAACACATAATGTTTGCGAACATCAAAATCTATTTTTTGCAAATGTAACACACCAAAACGCTATACACACAAGAGAATCATTTAAATTTAACAGCGGGTTGAGTTAAAGTAACTTGAAAGTCAATTTAAACTAATTTTATTTGACGTATGATATTTTCAACAAAAGAAGTTGTGATATTTTCCTCCTTCATCTATCCGGATTTTAAATAACAAATAATACCTATGCATTTTATATTAAAATATTTAAGGCAATTTATACTTTGTGTGTACTTTTAAAAAGAGATAGAGTTCATAGTGTGTTAATTTACGTTTTTTGATTGAGTTAAGCCTTCCAATTGATATTTTATCGTGTGTTTTTCTATGTTGTGATGTTATACTATTGTTCCAGAAAAAGGGGAGGTAATGACGTTGCTAACGTAAATTGTTATTTTCGCGAGAAGGTTTGGTACCATTAAAACGTTTAATCCTGCTGCAAATGTTTGCACCTGTCCTAAGTCAGGAATCTGATGTACAGTAGTTGTCGTTTGTTTATGTAATTTATACGTGTTTCTCGTTTCTCGTTTTTTATATAGACTAGACCGTTGGTTTTACCGTTTGAATGGTTTTACACTAGTAATTTTGGGGCCCTTTATAGCTTGTTGTTCGGTGTGAGCCAAGGCTCCGCCGTACATTGACCTATAATGGTTTACTTTTATAAATTGTTATTTGGATGGAGAGTTGTCTCATTGGCACTCACACCACATCTTCCTATATCTATAGAGAAAATGGAATGAAACTTTTCAATCAATTTTAACACATACCTGCCAGTCTTATCGGGTCATGATCCCGACAAAAAAATCGGACCAATGATAGTCAATTTGGAGACTGAAAACAAGGTCGGTTTATAATTCAAAAAGTTATATGTATGTTCATATTATTTATATTTAATGATGATTTCTTGATATATAATATAATGCATGTTCGGACACAAGTTTTTAACAAAATACAAAATCAAGCTTAAATATTGTGCATTAGACCGTGTGATAATTCACTCTGTTTCTAGTAAGCTCATTTATCTGTTGATCTCTCAATTTTTTTCCTGAAACGCGTACGAATACATGTTCAGTCATCACTATTTTCACTACAAATATACATAGTACAACAAATTTCCTAATGACAAGGTCAAATGCACAACTTTTCATACACTTTTAGATAAATAACAAATACAAATAATTTGATAGACTGATGGTTGTTTAACTTCAGTATTGGAACCATTTATCTTACAAATCAAGAGGTAAAACCAAAGACGGAAATTATCTGAATTTGTTTTTTTTTTTTTAAATATCGTTTTAAGGAAGACAGATAATTTCAGTTACCAACATACTCTTTCTCAAGAAGGAAAGTAGCATTCTTAAGACGTGAAACTGGAAACTGGGTTTGGCTTTTCGAAATTACGTTCGACCCGGTCTTGTTCTTGTTTTCTTTTCCCCCTTTAAATACCCACTTTTGTCTACATATATAGGTTAGTCTTACAATTCTTAAAATCAGTTCGGTGGATTAACACAGGGGAACCCACTGTACTTCTGTCTAAGACTATCAATTCGACAGATTCAATAGGCGCTGTGTTCCCGATTGCCATTAAAACAGTCATTTTGCTATTGCGTACAGAAGATTTTTGTTTGCTGTTCATTTGTCTTTGCAATACAATTGATTTTTTAATCATGTACATCAGGTTTTGATGTGTGTTACCTATTGCATCTGTAGTACCTATTAGTAGGGTGCCCAATGTCCAAAAAGTCCTCTAGTTAACGAGTTTAAGTTGACCCGAATAACACACGGCTAAAAATTTTACAAATTATAGGAAACTCATTATATCTTAAAATCATGATTGTCGTCGTAAGTTCCCGTGGTCACGATTTTCTAAATTTCGTGTTTTTACAAGGTCCCCCGAGATACCGTTTGTACGGGGAATCTTGAATATGAAAAATAAAATGATTGCGCTCTTTGTTGGTGGTTGAAATAGAATTTAGAAGATAGTTTATATATTAAATATATCATATAACGAAAACGAAAAGTAATTTTCGTATAAGTATTTCAGCATTTCAGTAAGACTAAAATTTCTACCCGAAATAAACCACATTTTCATCGAAAGCAATATTATTACGTGTATCATCAAGAGATTTTTTACTCTGACTAAAGCAATAAGACACAGCGCATGTGTGTGCCAAATTTCATGTGTGAAATACAAGTCGTTTTGAAATAATAAGAAATTAAAAACAAAATTATATCTGCGGAAGCGTATTAGCGCCACACATTTTTTTCCCCTATCTTTGCGTTATACGGAAGCGTATTAGCGCCACATTTTTTTCCCCTATCTTTGCGTTATAACGCAAAGATAGGGAAAAAAAAAAAAAAATGTGGCGCTAATACGCTTCCGTATATATCAACATTTTGCATTGATTAAACACGAATTATCTCGTGCCATTAATCATTTGTTGCTTACACTATATTAGGTAAAAAAAAAGGACAGTTGTCACTCAATACATTTCTCATTTTTGCTTGTTGTGTGGTTGATTTATTTGTTTTAAATGGCCAGTTAACTTTGTAGATTGTTATTTTGTTCGGAGGAATATGTTTTGGGTCGGTTTTTCAAAACTTTAAACTTTTTATTGAATAGACATTTTGTTATAATTGTAGTATAAGAATCAAATCGGTCGGTTACATTTCACACCCGGAATAAGGCACATCAATATGAATAAGAAGATGTGGTATGAATAGAATAGAATAAAATAGAATAGAATAGAATATTTTATTCACCAAATTAGGGCACCAGGAGGGCATATAGCATATAAACAACATAATTATAAACAATAACATATGCAATGTAATCTAGACAATAGATTTGTAACATGTGTGACCCCACCCCTCATGTGTAATAATTAAAAAAAAAAAACTTACTACTATCAAAGAACTGGTTATTAACTTTTGTAATAAAGCTTATGAAAATAATGGTATTAATTATTTTTGGAGTGTTAAAAATTCTTTAGAGGTTTTAGATAAAATACATGCTTTTGATGGTCCTTATAATTCTGTTGACAGTTATGATTTTTCTATTCTGTACACTACACTTCCACACAATCTTATAAAGAAAAGTTTTGTATTTGATAAAATGGTCTTTCGAAAATCTCATTGTAATTTTATTTGCTGTAACTCGTTTAAAGCCTTTTCTGTAACGAAAAGGAAAGTATGCTAGATACACTTACTGGAAATGTGAGGATATGATTGAAGCTTTAAATTTTCTGCTAGATAACATTTATGTACGTTTCGGCGATAAAGTGTATCGTCAGGTAGTAGGTATTCCTATGGGCACTAACTGTGCCCTTTAATAGCAGATTTATTTCTATATTGCTATGAATCTCAGTTTATGACCAAACTCAGTAAAGACCCATCATTGTTATATTTAGTTGATACATTCAACAATACCTACCGTTATCTGGATGATATTTTTCGTTAAATAATCCAGAGTTCTCCAAATATACTTCCGAAATTTACCCAAAAGAACTTACTTTAACTAAATCTAACATAAACAGCAGCAGTTGCCCTTTTCTAGATTTAGACATTTCAATTTCTAACGGAAACTACATACTAAAATTTACGACAAAAGAGACGATTTTCATTTCCTATTGTTAATTTTCCATTTTAGACGGCGATGTGCCTTTGGCTCCATCATACGGTGTTTATATATCCCAACTCGTTCGGTATGCCCGTGTGTGTTCTGATGTCATAGATTTTAACGAACGTAATCAATGCATCACTGGGAAATTATTGTGTCAGGGATTTCGATACCATAAATTACTTAAAACTTTACTAAATTCTTTCATAGATACAAAGATTTGATTAGTAAATTTGGCTGTACCTGTAGAAAACTTATTAAAATGGTATTTCACATCCTAAATTTTACGGTAATATTGTACTTAAAGCGAGGAAATCACTATGTGATCCGTGTAAACTCATCGAACCTTTAAACAAACTTATAAGTAAGGGTTATCGTACCAATATTGTAATTAGATCTCTGAATATAGTTTACATTGGCACTAATATCGATTTTGTCATTAGCAAATTAAAACATAACTAAGTTGTATCTTCTTTTGAGGCGGGATGTTTAGAGACACACACACGTTAATTTTATCTCTTAAGAAGTAGCTCCTCACTATCCTACTACCTGTCGATACATTTATTTTGGCATTGCACAAGTCATGTCTTCTCTGACTGTTCATGACGTTAAAATACTAAATCCCTGGGATGTGTTTTAGTTGATTTTAGTCTCTGATGCATGATTTTTATCATTAATTGTTTTTGGCTTTTAACTAGCTGTCAGTAACTGCGAGTACTCTCAAATCGTACTTTCTTGTTAATTCGACCTGTTGATACTATTTTTAATACTTTTTGTTGTTTTATATTAATATGGATCTTGTCTGTATACCAGCTTTGATTATTTGGAATATCTACTAATTTTCACTTCTTCGTACTACATTTGTATTAACATCAAGATTATTCTCCTTTAATCTGTACAGGAAGTTTTATTGTTGATATTTACCCTTATGTATCTAGTGTTAAATTAGGTATTTATATGACAGACCTTTCTTGGTATTCCTAATTATTGGAAGATTTTATATAGACAGAAAAGTATACCTAAAACGACAAAGTTATTTTCATTTACCTGTATATATTATGAAAACCGGTTTTTCAAAAGTGATTATTTTCTAAGGGTTTAATATTTCGCGGTAGTGTTTTGCCATGGCTTTATTTGGACTTGTTTGTTTGCTTTTGGCCTTGAATGTTTGTCCCTAATATTTTATTAACTATGTATTTACTTTCAGGTATCACAGATCGAATTTATTCGTTCATAGTGTGTTAATTTATGTTTTGATTGAGTTAAGCCTTCAATTGATGTTTTATCGTGTGTTTTCTATGTTGTGATGTTATACTATTGTTTCAGAAAAAGGGAGAAGGTTTGGTACCATTAAAACGTTTAATCCCGCTGCAAATGTTTGCACCTGTCCTAAGTCAGAATCTGATGTACAGTAGTTGTCGTTTGTTTATGTAATTTATACGTGTTTCTCGTTTCTCGTTTTTATATATACTAGACCGTTGGTTTTACCGTTTGAATGGTTTTACACTAGTACTTTTGGGGCCCTTTATAGCTTGTTGTTCGGTGTGAGCCAAGGCTCCGTGTTGAAGGCCGTACATTGACCTATAATGGTTTACTTTTATAAATTGTTATTTGGATGGAGAGTTGTCTCATTGGCACTCACACCACATCTTCCTATATCTAACCAAGAAACACACAACAAAATAATAGCAATATATTATAATTCAATTTATATTTTGTTGACATTGACTTAAGTGCACCAGGTAAGTGTATTTTGACTATTAAATCAACAAGAGGCTTAAATAGTTTGTGCGGAGAAATCTCTATATAAAAAAACAAAAAAAAAAAACAATTTAACTATGAGGTATACTGTAAATAACATTGAATAAAGGATATTATGACGAATCTGCAGTAAGCACCAAGAGTCGATGCTTAAAGGGAAGTCCCTACTTGTACTTAATGCAGATGAGTCAATCTTTAAAAATGTACTTTTAAGATTATAGATTCTGTGTCTAGCCAGCAAAGATCATCAAGGGACGGTGCCAGAGAATATGAAATTCTTCTTATGATCAGTGTAGGCTTAACAGAGTATCCAAACTCATGTTAAAGAGTTAAATTGAAATTAGTCATTGCAGATTATGAGTATGAATATGGTATGAGTGCCAATGAGACAACTCTCCATCCAAGTCACAATGTGTAAAAAGTAAACAATTATAGGTCAAAGTACGGCCTTCAACAGGGAGCCTTGGCTCACACCGAACAGCAAGCTATAAAGGGCCCAAAATGACTAGTGTAAAACAATTCAAACAGGAAAACCAACGGTCTAATCTATATAAATCGAGAAACGAGAAAAACTTATGAACCACATAAACAAACGACAACCACTGAACAACAGGCTTCTGACTTAGGACAGGTGCATACAAATGCAGCGGGTTTAAACGTTTTAACAGGCGCCAACCTTCACTCTAACCTGAAACAGTAGTGTAACATTACAACATAAAAAGACAAACTATAAAATATCAATTGAAATTGCTTAACTCGATCAAAAAGACATATAAACAAAAACAGGTAAACATACACTGAGCGAATAAGCTTGATCTATGACACAATATAAATACAATATTAATAAAAAAAAGTTGTAGAACAATGTCAAAAAGTCTATGTTATGGTATTGCATGATGTTTTCGACCTAAATTACCCTCGAAGTGATGATAACAAAAATGTACTACCGTTCGTGCTATAAATTATAAATCAGAAAGCACAACTGCAGTAATTTCAAAGCTGAATATGCATGTTCAAATCTATCTACCATGTTTCCAATTGGAATGTTTGGGTTTTTTGTTTTCTGTGAAAATAATAAATTTAAAAAAAGATCGGTAGATTCAAATTATATAAACAGCTATAAAAGGCCCCGACAAGACATATTGTGAAACAATCTAAACTGGCGGCAGGGGGATTCTTTTTTTCGGATTGACCATTTATTTTCATTTGTTGCTACGCATGCTTATTTTTTTCCGCGATTTTCCTGGCGAAAATTTATTTTCACTTTTGAACACATTTGTATCCTCAACTATCCTGCATTACATGTTGCATTATATTCATTTTCATCCTGTCTTGTGCAAAGTCATTTATTTTCAGTTCATATACCAGACCAAGTTACTTTCGTAATCATTTTCAAAATCCTCCTCCCCCAGAAAATCAAATGGACGTCCCCTTACTGAAAGCTAGTGAAAGGACATCATCAATAGTCCGAGAAAAGTACGACCATAAACATCATTAACGTAAAAACTAAGATGTGATATCAGGCTTTTTTTTAATAAGAGTTCAACAGGAACAGCATGCTTTACTAACCATGACTGAATTATGTCGAAAGTCTCAGAGAAAGGGGTTATACATTAAGTACTAGTATTTCATAGAATTAACATTATCAATGATCCATTTAAATGAGGTAAGGTCAGATTAACTCTGCCACAAAGACATGTACACCTTGCTATCATTACATACAAATATATTTGATCCACTACTTATAGTATCTAAGATAAGGACTTGACTACGGAAACTAAACCTTGTTCACTGATCCACGAAATGAGGTTGAGGTCTGACGGACATGAAGACCTTGCAAGGATACCATATACTATTTACCAAATATAGTTATCCTAGAACTCATGATAAGTGAGACATTCACATGACGAAAAAAAAAAACACACAGTTTTTTTAGAAGTCACTGAACCATGAAAATGAGACCAAGGACGATGATCATATGACAGACGGAACCTTTGTAACACAACGCATCTATAAACAAAGTATGAATCATCCAATTCCTCTACCCTTTGAAATATAAAACTTTACAAATAGTTAATGCCGTTGCCGCTGCCACCACCATCATATTGTATTCTCTATGCATCGCATTCTGCGACTTGTATTAAATGCAAGTTAGAAAAAGAACAACTGAAATTAGCTCACTGACCTAGACCTGGTTGGTGAACTTTCATATTAACAGTAGACAATGAAACGTAATAGCTACTACTAGCTTCGACAATTTTTCTATGTTTTTTACAAGTGTTTTAAGAAATGAATGCTTCTTTCGCGCTTCATACAAAATGTGCATCGGTCAACACTTTTACACCCCAATAAAATTACAAAACACTTTTAGCATTCATTTCTTATAATTACATTTTTATGCTAATAAGACCATGAAAAAAAGTTTTATCAAGTTTTTCTTTTATTTACCTGTGCACTTTTTTGTGGAAGCACGTGTCATCACGAATGTAACATTCATTTTGATATGAAGGTTAATTTTTGAATGACGCGCGATTGTTGTTAGCCAATCAACTAACGGATTCTCGTGAAACATACATGTAATGTAATTATTGTAGAATACATCGATGCTGTACATAATCCTCTTTTTTAGATTAACTTCATGTTAATTGCATAGCCAATATATGCTCAATAAGTCATATAAGTGTGTAAGATGGAGTGATTCACCTGTTTTTAATTGTCATAGTTGTTTTTATAACTTTGACAGACACCCCTCCCCCTTTTTCACCGTTTGCAGTATTTCTCATTTCTATATAGAGCAAAGATATACTCAGACTTGCTACTTCAATTCATTATGCGTTAATATTACACCAGTTTTGGAACAAGGTACAATTGTATGTGCTTCCACACTCACCAACAGAAAATTGGATATTTTACCAAGAAAATCATTACGAACACATTCTATCAAAAGACGGAAAAACAAATTTTGGGAGGGCAACTTATAAATGTTAATATCTCAGAGATCATTTGTATCGAATCTTATGTAAAAATTCCAAATTTGGAAATGTTAATTGGTCAAAGTTACAGTTAGTTAAGAGCTGAATGAAAATTGTAAATGTGCACCTATAAGTAAAAATGTCAATCTCGAATCATATTTTTCAACAGAAATATCAAATTAGTCCTAAATATAGAAACTATAGTTATAATCCTTTAAATCATTTGAATTTATTTCGCTCTAAACGCATATATGTAGGGGCGACAAGCTGTCTAAATGTGACTGCGTTTTTCCTGAAATTTTAACTTTGACCTTTGCCCCAAATTTAAGAAAAATCGTGACCACTGTAGACAACGACGACATCGATACTTCTATAAGGTTTGTTCTCCTCTTTCCAATTATATAAAATACAGCTGTGTGTTATTCCGTTAACCCAGATCGATCAAATTCGTTGACTGGGCACCCTACTATATAGTCGGTAATAGGGTGTGTAAACATAGTACCAACACCAGGAAATCTTTTGCTAGTCAATTTTTTGTTCTCTTTCTCTATGAATTTTCTAGTCTCCTCTCCCACACAAATGTCACTTTTGCTGTCAATGTTTTACTCATGCAGAGCATAAACAAATTAGCATGTTTACTTTTTTTTCAAGTTCCAGGTACGGAAACGCATAATATGTGTAAATTTTCAATAATTTTTTTTATGCGGGTGCTCAACAAAATTTTGAATTTTGTAAAAAAATATTGTTTTGTTTACTTCCCTTATCTCTGTTGCTCTGATTCTAAATTAGTAAACGAGCTTTTATTCCTGATATGGATGTAGGAGTTTGTTTAAAAAAAAAAGAGTTATCTCTCCTTCTACTAGAGTTTCGGTGTATTGCATTCAATTGTACATGACAGTTTTTCACTTCAGTGACAAGTTCGGAGAGGACACATGTTATATGCATCGAAAAGACTTAAAATAAAGTAAAAATAATTAATTAAAATTGAAATGCTAAGTCTATAAACAATGGGGTTTTATTCACAGTAAATATTAGTAATATTAAAGACTCTTCACAACGCCCGTGTGTAAAGTGTCTGAAAATAGTGTGATCTTTGGGATCCAAACAGATTTGAATAATTGATGAAAGCTTATCTTCTGAATTTGGAAATATTTCTTGCCAATTATCCCTGTAAATGTTTCAAAAATGGTCAAAAAGGACAATTTGTTCGAAACTGTTCGAATAAGAAATTTTGCTGCATTTGAATGAGAGAGAGTCTAACTTATTTGCTTTAATTCATATAAAGCCTCGTCTGTAATGAAAAAAGGTATATAAGCTCGCTAAACTTACTGGAACCTCGCTGAGATGTATAAATGTGTACATTTCATCCTTGACAACATCTATTTACGTTTCGACAATAATTTTATTAACTGCACCCTTTTAATAGCTTGCAATGACTTGTAAAACTCATTAGAGCTTTTTTCCTAATGCTTGTAGTTTAGAGGTATGGTAGGTTTGCTTGCTTTGTTTGTATAAATGTTTGCGGGGCTTCAGCTTGTAAACATTATACTCTGCATTATAAATAACATTTAAGTATAATGTATACAAGCTTGAAGCCCCGCCTATCTATTGATTGCAGATGTCAATCTTAATTACAATACTTGAGCAAACATTTAAACAAACAAAGCAAGCAAGCCAACCAAACCTTTAAACTACAAGCATTAGGAAAATATCTCCAAAGATTCGTCTAAATTACATTTTATTTATTGATAAATTAAATTAAACGAATCATTACATTGTTAATATTTTTGCTTTAAGTAATCAAGAATTCTCTAACTATACTGCGGATATTTACCCGAAGGGAAATTACTTTAGATAAATCTATAGTATAAACAGCACTAATTGCCCTTTTTCTAGATTTGAATATTTCAGTTACGACAAAAGATACGATTTTCTATCTCTATTGTTAATTTAGCTGTTTTGGACTGTGATATTCCTTTGGCCCCTTCTTACGGTGTGTATATTTCCCAACTTGCTCGCTATTCCCATGTCTCGATTGACGTTTTAGATTTCAATGAACGTACTCTAGTTGTATAGTAAACTGGTAAATTATTAAGTCATGGATTCGTCATCACAAATTACTTAAAATTATAATTAAATTCTTACGTAGATACAAAAATTTGGTTTAGAAGTTTGGCTGTACCTGAAGAATTCTTATTACAAACGGGATATCACATCCTTATTTTTAGGTGATGTACAACCACGCGCGCTCTAGAAGTTCATATAAAAAAAGATATCCAAAATACTTAGAAAGGTTAAGCAAGGACGCTATTCATGAAAAAAGTTCACTAGAAATCATATGGTATATCATACAATTTATCTTTTCCCTAAAAAAGGATTTTAGATAACAAACAAGTAATGTTCACATCGGGGAAAACACGAAACTGGGGTTGCTATAGTGACGAAACGTAATCGGTAACCCCCATTTTTTTTATCATTTTTTATTCCCCAAATCATGAAATACCTTCACACAAAATTTTAAGAAATAATCATCGATCACTGGTAGAAATGAATTGGCTGTTTGGTCTTTAACGCTTATTTTTCTTACAGTAAACACTCTCTTTGTGTGACTAATCAGTTGAGATGCGGAGTAATCCAAAACTTCAGTTTAAATCTAGCACAGTTTTCAAGATTATGTACAAAAACACAAAAAATGGGTAAACATTTTCCTTTAAGGAGAATAAATCCTATAGGAAGTAATTTTGACTAATTTGTGGATCTTTTTATTATGCAGATCGTTGGTAATATCGTCATTGAAGGGCAATAACCCCTATAAGAAGTGAACTGAAGATTTCAATCATGTAGACCTATTTGTAATCCTGCCTTGCTGACCATTTTTGTCCTTTTAAGTTTCTCTCTATCTACTTTAGATTTCAAGATTATAGACATCAACGCAAAAAGGGTTAACATTGTCATTTTGGGGGGAATAACTTCTATACGTAGATCTTATTTTGCTGATAATTTTTCCTCTCAACAGTTTCTCTCTTGGCTAGAGGTCCTAAATGGGCTTCCGTACATGGTGCTATAATTTCGCCAAAACGCAAAAATGAACCAAAAATCGACATTTTAGGGCAATAACTCCTCTTAAAGAGTCGACGGGCAATTTCGTCCTTTTATCGAAAATTGTGAATATATGCTTCAAACTTTTTATTTTTTATACCTAATTTAAATTATAATACATAAACATGTTATGCATTCAACACATTAAATCTTATACTTGTCTTCAGTTTTATGTTTTCAAACGTTCCCATTTCTCCTTAGTAAGACATAGTGACATACAAGCATAAACATCAACACTAAGGAGAGAATGGAATATTTTTCTTTAATGTAGAGAAACGGACGAAATGGAAAATAAGCCCTAAAAAGTCATGATTTGCGAGTTTGCATTTCATTCAAGCATGTTTCTTCATAGGTCTACACAATACTTTCCGTCAAAGTGGCTGTGTTAAACAATAGAAAAAAAATCTCACAATATATTTAAACTTGTGCCTATAACCACAATCAGTCATTAGATTGAAGAAGTTAAAGGCAAAGACAATGTTGTGGTGAAAGACAAATATTCGTGGTCAAAGGTTTATGTGTAAAAAGAACACATTTTTCAGTTAATCGGTGTGTGTAGGTCAAACGTAAGTTCATTTTACTTGTTATATTTACACCTAGGCTTTAAGACTCCAACAGTTATTCGCATTTTACATTTTAAAAGAGAAAGACTTTCAGAATGCAAAAATTCACATCAATTTATCTCATATGTATCTCTTCACATTTCCGACTGGTCAGATGGCTGCACTTTATTGTTGAATTATAGAAGCATGACTTTTCTCAAAAAATAAAATAACCCGTACATATATATCATAATCTTTATATAATATGATTTATTTTAAGTAATATAGAACACTTTAACGTGATGTATACTAAAATGTAGAACAATCCTACTAATATTGGACAATAAGTAAAACACTCTTGAATATATATAATGAATATGTATAAATGAACTAAATTCTGTGTAATTTTTTCAAACTTGCCTTCGAAATAACTCTGTTATGACGTTAAGTGTATGAAAAGTGAAGAGTGAACAATTATTATACAGATACATGTAACTGTCGATTATCGCATTTCAAAAAACAGTCCAAACATTTTTATCTTCATGCATTCTACCCATACATTTCATGAAAAATCCGGTAAGTTTTGTCAAAAATATCTAAAATGCTCGTAAAATATCACACATATCTTTCTTGATTTGTATAATAATAAAGTTGTATAGGGTGGTAATTGAAGAGTGACTTGACGTTTGGTATAATGCATTATTATGCGTTCTAAAAAATTAGGAACAATTTGTTATGAATTTTGTCAATTTTGATTGTTAGTCATATTGAAAATCCTATTTTTCAGTTATAAATTCACAGTAAAAACTAATATTATTTGTACTCATTTACTCATTGGAAAACAGAATCAAAGCTCCTTTGATATCTTTTCTTTGAATATTTTTTTTTTTCATTATTTAAACTTTTATGTGCTATTGTGTTGTTTTATTTGCTAAATCTTATGGTATGCTACCTTTCTAGAATGGGAAGTTTACACTAAGAAACTGAAATAGTGTTTATTAGAGATTATGTTTTACATATCTATCAGAAACGTTCATGCACATTATTTTAATATATTTCCACAGCTCAGTTCAACAAAATATGGTCGAATTTTTAGCATTAACTATGCTCAGTGTGAACTAGAACGGAGGGCTGAATTAAACATATTGAAAGCTATATTATCATTGTTAAGTTTGTGTACAACATTTATGTCAAACCCTGAACATTCCATCAACATTCTGTACTCAAATGGAACTAAACATCATTTTATATGTTATGTCATGATTAAAAATATCATAAATGTGACAACCTAAACATTTATTTTTACAGTGGGAACATAAGTGCTTTGTGAAGATGCTTTTCAAGTGTTATAGATATTGTTCAAATATATTAGAAATGTGATATTAAATTAGTATTAAAGAGTATCATATGTATCGAACATAGTCTTCTATCGTGGATACTTTTAAAACAAATCCATGTCAGAATGAACCATAGCTTGATCCATCAGTTTCCCAGTTAATCAAATCCACACGCCTACAATTTGGATGAGGTATTGATCGTCCTTTGTCTTGATAGTGTCTTTGTTAAGTTTTCAGTTCAGATAGCCGCCACTTGACATTTTTCCAACATCTTATTGGTGAATAAGAACTTAGTTTGTATCCGGACTTTTTATAACACTTCCGTCATAAAACTTGTATAAAGCTAGTGGGAATATATTTATTGTGCTTTGAATATTAACCGTAGACACAAACATTTTGCTGATCTTAATATCTGTATTATATACGTAACATACATTTTATATGTTAGGACATATGCAATACTTGTGAGTCACATTATCTGCTCTTCTTGCAAATTAATAATAGTTATTTATCTTAATGAAACCTTGTGAGGCGTGACCGGAAAGTCGATCGTAACGTCATCTCGGTTGTTGTACTTTAATTAACTGTCTTAAACAGATATACAATTCAAAAATGGAGATTTAAAACTAAATATGATGACGAAGAAAGGACCGAAAGAAGTGAAATGTGTATTAGTTGGGGATGGAGGGGTAGGAAAAACAAGTATGATTCTAAGTTATACCACAGGGAAAATTATGACTTCATATGAACCAACATGCTTTGACGATTATTTAGGTAAGTTTAAAATATTATTTAAATATTTCCGGTTAAAATCGTATACAATTGAAATTATGAAAACATTTTTGTTCTCGAAAGAAGACATTTGAAATGTAACAGTCATTATAATATTTTGTATTCTTTTTTTATCTTTACGCTTAATGATATTATTTATTGCTAAACTCGCCTCTTTCAGCCGAGAGACGTTTCACAAATTTCCATTAAGATGATATTCGCCACATAGTTTATGGCGATCTAATGTCCTTTTCAATCAAGAAAACGGATTATCTAATCGATATCCAATTCTTTATAATGTTAGAAAAACAAACGATGTAAGGGATAGTTTTGCAAGAAACAAAGCTGTCAGAACTAAAAATAACATGAGAATCGATTGTTTGAACAGGACAATACACAATACAAAGGATTAGTTAAGTCATACATATAAAGTACTAAAAGTCATTAATGGCGTCACCTGTCAAGCCGAAGTAAAAATTATGTATAAAGTGTGAGAAAGATATTGATTGGTTGTTTGTTTCTTAACTTTCAATAGCAAATATTTCATGCATGTTCAGTGAGAAAGATATTTCAATGTTCAAATTTTATTAATTGTGTAAGAACGTCAAGTGGGCTTAATTAGTGTAAATATAGTCTAATATCTTGTGTACCCCTTTTATAAATGCGACCTCTGGTAGGCTTAACACGCATTTCCTCACAACGGCATCCGCCGGATTACACGATGAAAAGATTCCAACAGCCGTAACTTGCGTCGTACGAATGAATCAACTAAACGGAACATACCGGTGGTTTTTGAGTATCAGATCGGGGAATCTTAAGTTTATGAGTATCTGTTCAAGGAATCTTAGGATTACGAGTATCTGGTCAGGAATCTTGGGCTTATGAGTCTCTGGTCAAGGAATCTTAGGTTTATGAGTATCCAGTCAGGAATCTTAAGTTTATGAGTATCTGGTCAAGGAATCTTAGGTTTATGAATAGCTAATCAGGAATCTTAAGTTTATGAGTATCTGGCCAAGGAATCTTAGGTTTGTGAGTATCTAGTCAGAAATCTTAGGTTCATGAGTATCTAGTCATGAATCTTAGGTTTATGAGTATCTGGTCAAGGAATCTTAGGTTTATGAGTCTCTGGTCAAGGAATCTTAGGTTTATGAGTATCCAGTCAGGAATCTTAGGTTTATGAATATCTTGTATCTGGGAGGCTTAGCACGTATTTCCTCATACCGTTATCCGGCGGATTACACGATGAAAATCTAACAGCAGTTACTTGAGACGTACGAATGAATCGAAATTTCAACTAAATGGAACATACCAGTGGTTTATGAGTATCAGATCAGGGAATCTTAAGTTTATGAGTATCTGGTCAAGGAATCTTAGGGTTATGAGTATCTGGTCAATGAATCTTAGGTCTATGAGTCTCTGGTCAAGAAATCTTAGGTTTGTGAGTATATAGTCAGGAATCGTAGGTTCATGAGTATCTAGTCACGAATCGTAGGTTTATGAGTATCTAGTCAGGAATCTTAGGTTCATAAGTATCTGGTCAATGAATCTTAGATTTATGAGTACCCATCTAGTAAGGAATCTTAGGTTTATGAGTATCCTGTCGGGAATCTTAGGTTTATGAGTATCTTGTCAGGAATCTAAGGTTTAGTAGTATCTGGTCAAGAAATCTAAAGTTTGTGAGTTTCAAGTAAGGAATCTTAGGTTTATGAGTATCCAGTCAGGAATCTTAAGTTTATGAGTATCTGGTCAAGGAATCATAGGTTTATGAGTATCTAGTCAGGAATCTTAGGTTCATGAGTATCTAGTCAGAAATCTTAGGTTTATGAGTATCCAGTCAGGAATCTTAGGTTTATGAGTATCTAGTCAAGGAATCTTAGGTTTATGAGTATCCAGTCAGGAATCTTAGGTTTATGAGTATCTAGTCAAGGAATCTTAGGTTTGTGAGTACTTTATCAGGTTAGAGATATACAAATGCGACTTGAACGTTGCTGCAAATAATGAAAAGTTCACAATTGGAATATAGGAGTCATCTCTTGTGGCATCAAATATTATAAGTATCCGTAATCTCAGTCAAATTAAAGTAAGAAGCAGCAAATAATTAAGCTGCGTGAGATTCATACTGAGACATTTAAATAATGTAAGATAAAAGGATGAAAATCATGTATACGAGGTAAAAAAATCTTAATTTCACCTCATACATGATGCTCTTTTATTAAATACTTTATTGGCTTCTATGTTTTCTTTAGAAACTTCTACAGTATCTTCATCAGACGAATCAAGGAACACAAATAGACTTAAAGAATTCAAATTGTATATATATATATATATATATATATATATATATATGGGTATCTTAGTTTCATGAATCGTAAGTTTATGAGTATCTGGTCAAGGAATCTTAGGTTTATGAGTATCTAGTCAGGAATATATATATATATATATATATATATATATATGGGTATCTTAGTTTCATGAATCGTAAGTTTATGAGTATCTGGTCAAGGAATCTTAGGTTTATGAGTATCTAGTCAGGAATGATCTTATTATATAATTTAATTTAGTATCTGTATCAGTTTTATTTTCAAACTGATCCACGCGTAGATAGATTGCATGTTGATTGTTGCTATTTTTAGACACAATTATATATATATATATATATATACAAATACTGAATACTCAAATATTTACTTGCCACTCCACTGGGTCTGTGTACACTATATTTTGTAATGTAACTTGCAAAACACAGAATGTTGTATACCTTCTTCAGTGTCGATGTGGCATGCAGTATATTGGCGAGACAGAACAGCCATTCAACAAACGCATGAATGGTCTTTGAAGTGACTACACCTGCAAGCCCGAACTCCCCGTAAGTCGTCATTTGAGATCACCTGGGCACGCCTAAGCTGATACCAAAACCTTACAATCACAATCATAGACCACAACGAGGGTTGGTCAAGTGCCGAAAGACTTGCTCGGAAAGGTTTTGGATAAGAAAGCTAAGGACAGGTTCCCCAGAGGGCGTAAATGAAAAAACATAGAATGAGTCACTCATTTTCCCTACCATCACTCATTTTCCCTACCATCACTCATTTTCCTGACATCATTTGTTTCCAGTTACTCCGGCTTCCTGACTTGACTCTTACAGTTTTAAGGATTCTTTTGGAATTTAAAAATTTTCTAGTTTAAATACCAGGGTTCTTTTCATTTGGTAGGGATGTACAAGTACGCATCCACGTCAATTATTTAACCTTAGCCCAAATTTACTTTTATTTTTCTTTCATTATAAAACTGCTATTTATTTGGAATGATAAATACGCAGCCTCTGTTTGACATATTTTACCAGCTTATATCGATCAGTGCTGTTTTTGGGAATGTATTTACACGCAGTTGTAACATCTTAACTGACGTCATTTTGGAATTTTAGAGTTGTGCCAGTTCATATCTCTAATTACTATTTTCATTTTAGGCATGTCTTTGAGTCGTTTTTTGGAAATTAAAAAATTATTAGCGTCTCTACATATGATGTTCGGGTGAAACTGTTTCACTTTTTTATTGTATAGAATTCAAGATTGCTATAGTTTAATAATCAGAATAGATTGATCTGATTCATTTTACATCGTGCTCATACTGATGAAGGATATCTGTTATCCGAAATATTTATAGTTACATTTGTTCGTTTATTGTCATTTTTTGGTGATGTTGTACCCTTTTAGACTGGTTATATATTATATTTTGTAGTGTACTGTATCATATACCGGTATATATGATCCATCGCCCCGTAAGATTTATCGTTGGCTATTATTCAGTCATTTCATATATATATATATATACTGTTTGAAAATAAGGAGATTTGGTGTGGTTGAAAATGAAACAACTATTCATCACAGTCCAAAGGACTAGGATGTAAGCAACTATTCACCACAGTCTAAAGGACTAGGATGTAAACAACTATTCACCACAGTCTAAAGGACTAGGATGTAAACAACTATTCACCACTGTCCAAAGGACGAGGATGTATTCACCACAGTCCAAAGGACTAGGATGTAAACAACTATTCACCACAGTCTAAAGGACTAGGATGTAAACAACTATTCACCACAGTCTAAAGGACTAGGATGTAAACAACTATTCACCACAGTCCAAAGGACTAGGATGTATTCACCACAGTCCAATGGACTAGGATGTAAACAACTATTCACCACAGTCTAAAGGACTAGGATGTAAACAACTATTCACCACAGTCCAAAGGACTAGGATGTTAACAACTACAGGTCACCGTGTATGACTATTTTCTAGGGGACATGTTTTTTTTCATAACACAGCATAATTTAATGGTTGGAAAACGGTATTGATATCAATTTGACTTGTGACTAAAATTTGTCACTATCTATACCAAGGTTAAGACAAAACTGAACTATAACTCCTTCAATCAATTGAGTTTCAGTGTTAAGTGTAAATAATGATTGGTTGATTTCTTGCAAAATGTCCAGTGGCAAATGTTTCTCAAGATGAAGAACGGGAAATTTGATCTTCAATTCGAAAAGATGCCGAGAGTTTTTCTTGCAACAGCTCATCTGAAGACCCATCTCTCAAATGTTGCAAATATTCTTTAGCATGCAGAATGCGTGTTCCATTACTGCTGGACGTGACTGCGTATTTATACATCCCGCAAATAATAAGCCCCCTTTGTGCATGTTTTCACTTAATGGAGGGAGGGAAACGCGCAGTTGATTATATTTCTTCATGCCAGTTGGTTTTTTTTTTTTGGCTACTGAAAAAATAGGCAATGACCATATACTTAACTATTTATAACAACCAAGGACACATGAAAATACTGGAAAACATCTTTTACATTAAATAATACAATTACAATATATGATAAGATATATGATTTCAGACACTTTCCAATGAGAGATACCCAAAACTAAAGAAACAAGGAAGCAATTTGAAAATTGATTAAATAAAGGGAATTCATCGGAGATAAAATAATATATATGTGGGGTCAGATAGTTGGTCGGTGAGGTGAAAAGATGCAAAGTGATTTAATACGGATAAATAGGAAAAATTGTAATAAATTTCATCTTACATAGGGTTAAAGATCTTATCTAAATAATAAATCTATTACACCATAATATTATCCCGGAGGGAACCTGCAAAAGTCAGTCTTAATAGAGCAATTATTTATTGTGTTTTAGTGAAAGAGAAAAAATACATTTTTAAATAATTATTGTCTCGTAAACTGATCTGTTTCTGACTTGTAAAATGATAGTTACCCAACACGATTATAAAAGGGTCTTTTTTTAAAATAAATAGTTTGTAAGTGACAGTAACATGTAAACAGTAGCATTCCTTACATTTATAATGTGTCAAATTATAAGGTGCACTTCAGGTAATAGACATAACATATATTCATACACACTCCCACAGTAAAAATGAAATTGACCCTTTGACTTTACTTGAATGAAAATGCTTCAAATTTAGACACTGCATTAGTTAAACCCTTCATTTACATATTATATGCATGAATGAGAAGTCTTTTAAAAATTACTTCAACAATGACAAATGAATCATTTTTAGCATTAAGTGATATCATTTAGATTATAAATGATTTAAATTGCACCATATTTGAATTCGTTTTACACAAGGAAGGCTAGGGTTAAATAAATTCGACCTCAACGGTTTCGAGTGTTCCACAATCGGGTACATTACATTTGTGCGCATTAACAACAGAGTAATGAATGGATTTTATCTTCGATTATACCATCTGTATTACAGTCTTCATAAACCTTGTGAAACATCCTTAATTGAACATTTTAGTATTTACTTTTTTTGTTGATATACACATAACTAAATTTGTATTCTTTTCGAATGGTTTTTGGGATGTATAAATACACATCCACGTTAATTTTCTATTTAGAGATTGCTTTATCTATTTATAACATGATACATATTTATTTTAAGGTTAAATCCTAACAATCCTACTGCCTGTAGATACTTTTATTTTGGCATTGCACAAGTCATGTCTTCTTTGACTGTCCATGGCGTTAAAACACTAAATCCCTTGGATGTGTTTTAATTGATTTTAGTCACTGATGCATGATTTTTTATTATTAATTGTTTTTGGCTTTTAACTAGCTTTCAGTAACTGCGAGTACTCTCAAATCGCACTTTCGTGTTAATTTGACCTGTTGACACAATTTGTAATGCATTTCTGTAATTCAATGTTTACTTATTTTGTGTTATATCTCGTCTCACTATTTTTAATATGTATATAAAATGTTACTTTTATTATTCTTCCCTTAGTTTATTTATTTTGTATTTACATTGCATCATAGGTCAAATTTATTTGTTCAGTGTATGTTCAATGGTGTTAATATGTCCTTTGATTGAGTTAAGCTATTTCAGTTGATATTTTATAGTGTGTCTTTCTATGTTGTGATGTTACACTATTGTTTCAGAAAAAGGGTGAAGGTTTGGTACCATTAAAACGTTTAAACCCGCTGCATTTGTTTGCACCTGTCCTAAGTCAGGAATCTGATGTTCAGTAGTTGTCGTTTGTTGATGTAGTCCATAAGTGTTTCTCGTTTCTCGTTTTAATATAGATTATACCGTTGGTTTTCCCGTTTGAATGGTTTGACACTAGTAATTTTTGGGGCCTTTTATAGCTTACTGTTCGATGTGAGCCAAGGCTCCATGTTGAAGACCGTACTTTGATCTATAATAGTTTACTTTTATAAATTTTGACTTGGATGGAGAGTTGTCTCATTGGCACTCATACCACATCTTCTTATATCTATGTTTACTTCCGTACTCCTAATAACAAAATTATTATATTTAAATTAACCTGTGTACGTTGTTTTATTTAACGCCATTTTGTCCCAGGTAAGAATTGTCTTATTGACACTCTTCGTGCATCTTTTTTAGTACTACCTGTAACGTCTATGTTATATAGGCACCAACGTTTTAATATTGTATTTATACTGTGTCAAAGATCAAACTTATTCGTTCAGTGTATGTTTACTTGTTTTTGTATAAATGTCTTTTGATTTAGTTAAGCCATTTCAATTGATATTTTATAGTGTCTTTTATGTTGTAATGTTACACTTCTGTCTCAAGTTAGGGAGAAGGTTGGCGCCTGTTAAAACGTTTGAACTCGCTGCATTTTTATGTCCTAAGTCAGCGGCCTGTTGTTCAGTGGTTGTCGTTTGTTGATGTGGTTCATAAGTGTTTCTCGTTTCTCGTTTTTTATATAGATTGGACCGTTGGTTTTCCTGTTTGAATTGTTTTACACTAGTCATTTTGGGGCCCTTTATAGTTTGTTGTTCAGTGTGAGCCAAGGCTCCGTGTTGAAGGCATAGCTTTTAACTTTTTATACATTGTGACTTGGATAGAGAATTGTCGCATTAGCACTCATACCGCATCTTCTTATTTATATGTACTACTGATATTTACAGAATTTAATTCTTGATAATTTTATATTTTAGTAAACATCCACACACATAATGGACAAGAGAAAATGCAGGTCTCTGATACAGCAGGCCAAGTAAGTACTGGATCAAACAATATCTCAAACCAAACCACTGTAGATATATGCCCTATTAATTTCGTTATTCATGGGGACCTAGCAAGGGATGACTGCAGGACATAAAAACCAGGCGACTCCACAGTCAGTCCACACTTCTACACCGAGTCTCCTTTGGTTAACCTTGATTATTCTGATCTGTTGATACTTTTACTTAAAAATGATTCAACTATAAATAGAAATTGAAATCAATTCATAAATAGTTGCAACTAAAAATGGAAAAATAAAAATAAAGACATAAAGAAAACTTAATGCAAAGATAGAAGACTTGAACATATATATATATATATATATATATCACCAAAGAAACACAACAGAGTACATTTTGTAAAATCCAGATCTCCCCATATCAATTGGAACGTAAAAATTAAAACCATTTAGATATCAATGAACACTTAAGACAATAATTTTCTTATAAAATAGCGTCTAGCATATTGAAGTGGGTGAATCACTTTAACTCACTATAATGATTGTGATCAGTTAACAGTTAACAGGAAGCGTTTTAAAGATGATTTTGTTGTTTTTCCAGGAAACGTACGACCGACTGAGGACATTATCGTATTATGACACGGATGTATTTATAGTCTGTTTTTCTGTGGAAGATAAAGACTCACTGGAAAATGTCAAAACAAAATGGATTCCAGAGGTAAAAGAATTCCGACCCAATACCCCATTTATTCTCGTGGGAACACAAACTGATTTACGTGGTTCAGTGACAGATATCACAGATGCTTGTGTAAAAACTACAAAAGGAAAGAAACTAGCTAAGAAATTTGGAGCTGTAGACTATTTAGAATGTAGTGCGCTAGAATTAAATGGAATGGACGAAATATTTACTGCTGCGTATCATGCTGCAGTAACTCCTAAAAAAAAGCGACGGGTATGGAAGAGTTTCAAAAGTGCTTTCAAACGAAAATCTGTAGCAGGAAAATGAATGTACTATGTACCTAATCAAAACCCAAGTCCCTGTTTGTTATGGATGTTAATATAACCTCATGGGTCTTAATGATTGTTGATGTTGTCGAATGTATTTATACTAGATTTACTTCACCGTCCATTGTATGAGGTGATGATTTTGATCGTGTATATTGTGATGAACAGTTTTAGTGTTTAAACTTTGTATGAGACAATGAGTCTCATCAGACATGTCTGCAAGAGCAAATGCATATTTATAAATCAGTCGAATACTCATTTTTCTACTTTTTTTTCTAAAAACCATATGTTTATACCTCTTGATGTTTTCCTCCTTACCATTTGGTTGATGCCTCATTGACCTTCATTTTACTTATCATTATTACTAGTGTCTTTAATGAAGATGGATAAGTTAGGGATTTAAAAATACACCCACAAAAGACGAAAGGTTTGCCCTTGCTGTTTTTTGTCATAATTCTTCATGGACTCCTTCTTTTCCCTTGTTGTTTACGTGGCAGAACAATCAGAAATGATGGCGGCCACCAAACGGCAGAAGACCTACACCCTACCTCACCTTTCCTTCATATTCGAATAAAAATTGTGTGTGTGTGTGTGTGTTTGTGAGATTGACCTCAGGTACGCTAACGAAAATATTTTTGGCAGTGTAATTCAAGTATTTAATACAATAGGGCATACAATCCTAATGGACTAAATCCAGTGTTTACATCCTCATCCTATTGTCTCCTTTGGATAGTTGTCTCATTGGCTAGGATACCACCACTGTTTACATCCTCATCCTATTGTCTCCTTTGGATAGTTGTCTCATTGGCTAGGATACCACATCTCAATATTGTTTACATCCTCATCCTATTGTCTCCTTTGGATAGTTGTCTCATTGGCTAGGATACCACCACTGTTTACATCCTCATCCTATTGTCTCCTTTGGATAGTTGTCTCATTGGCTAGGATACCACCACTGTTTACATCCTCATCCTATTGTCTCCTTTGGATAGTTGTCTCATTGGCTAGGATACCACCACTGTTTACATCCTCATCCTATTGTCTCCTTTGGATAGTTGTCTCATTGGCTAGGATACCATCACTGTTTACATCCTCTTCCTATTGTCTCCTTTGGATAGTTGTCTCATTGGCTAGGATACCACCACTGTTTACATCCTCATCCTATTGTCTCCTTTCGATAGTTGTCTCATTGGCTAGGATACCACCACTGTTTACATCCTCATCCTATTGCATGTCTCCTTTGGAGAGTTGTCTCATTGGCTAAGATACCACATCTCCATATTGACTTTCTCATCCTATTGTCTCCTTTGATAGTTGTCTCATTGGCTAGGATACCACAACTGTTTACATCCTCATCCTATTGTCTCCTTTGGATAGTTGTCTCATTGGCTAGGATACCACCACTGTTTACATCCTCATCCTATTGTCTCCTTTGGATAGTTGTCTCATTGGCTAGGATACCACCACTGTTTACATCATCATCCTATTGTCTCCTTTGGATAGTTGTCTCATTGGCTAGGATACCACCACTGTTTACATCCTCATCCTATTGTCTCCTTTGGATAGTTGTCTCATTGGCTAGGATACCATCACTGTTTACATCCTCTTCCTATTGTCTCCTTTGGATAGTTGTCTCATTGGCTAGGATACCACCACTGTTTACATCCTCGTCCTATTGTCTCCTTTCGATAGTTGTCTCATTGGCTAGGATACCATCACTGTTTACATCCTCATCCTATTGCATGTCTCCTTTGGAGAGTTGTCTCATTGGCTAAGATACCACATCTCCATATTGACTTTCTCATCCTATTGTCTCCTTTGATAGTTGTCTCATTGGCTAGGATACCACCACTGTTTACATCCTCATCCTATTGTCTCCTTTGGATAGTTGTCTCATTGGCTAGGATACCATCACTGTTTACATCCTCTTCCTATTGTCTCCTTTAGATAGTTGTCTCATTGGCTAGGATACCACATCTCAATATTGTTTACATCCTCATCCTATTGTCTCCTTTGGATAGTTGTCTCATTGGCTAGGATACCACATTTTTATAAAAGAAATTGGTAAAAGCTAACTACGGCGAATGATGCCTGAGAAAGAAGGAATCGTATTTATCAAAATCATTTGATAAAAAGTCGATTTTTTATAAGTGTGTTTTATACATCAGTTTCGGTGTCAAATTTCATTCTCGAAGTGGTTATACCATATGGGCCATCTGTTCATGGGACAAAAGTGAGATTTTTGGCAGTAATATAAAGGAATCAAAAATTCCTATTGTTTGCGTATAAAACAGTTCTTTTTATCATTTGATTGTCATCCAACAACCTTTACAGATAAGCTCGAGCATAGCTGAAAAAATATTAGCAAAGAAAATTACATATAAAATAGGAAATTCGTGTAATACAAGGACTAATATTTGCCAGATTGAATTTAACATTACTGACACATTAACTTTTTACGGGATTCGGGCAATAACTTGTGGTTTATTTATTATCATCCTTAAAGCAATGGTCAGATGAATAAGAAAGAAAAGCTTATGGTCAACTATTATACATTGTATGTTTAATTTTCTTATCCATTTGATCATAACATCATAAACAGCTAATTTACTTTACTATTAAGATATATTCTACAAACAACTTGTCAAATTATCCTAGATTGGTTTGTGATCTTGCAAGTGGTAATAACATTGAATATTTCCACGCCCCTGCATTGGATATCACTTACAACTCCTAAATTGTACTGTAAATATTACTTTGATCCAAGGGTATTCATATACAAAAACATCAACTATTTTAAGCTAGTCATTTATGTTTAACGTCGTTATAGACATTTGGACTAAAGTAGCCAATTGTGGTCTTTTTATTTTATTTTATTTGACAACGCTATAAATACTTAATAGGATTTAGCAATTATTTCATTTCCCATGTTATATATTGGGATAAATATTTGGTTATTATAATTCCTCATTTTTTGCTGTTATGAGCATTTTATTGTGAAATAAAGAAATAAGGGAATGTGGTGTTTTCCAATAAAACAACTATCTACCAAAGACTAAAGTATAAGAAATGAGCAATTACAGGTTGTATGGTCTTCAAGTTCTTTTTGTATATGCAAAACGCTTATCTCTGACCTTAGATATCAAGAGTTTTAGTCTGGTATGTGGTCCGATGCAAGTCTGTACTCAAAATTCGTATTCGCCTCTAAGTCTACTGTGTTTTTCTCAGCCACATATTGCACCGAATTGAAAATGTGTGATAAATTGACTGCTTGTGTCGCTCTCTTCGTTTGCCTTTAGTATATAATCCCAAACCAATATCCTATCTCGGTTAAGACCCACTGTCCGATATGACAAATGTCATGTAAATTTGTGTTGTGCATGCATATTAGTCCAGCTCTTACGGAAGCCCATTTAGGGCCTCCCAAAAAATATAATTTGAATACGATATCACGAATTAGAATCGTTATCACGAATTGTAGAATTCGTTATCACAGTTTAAATTCGTAATCACGAATTTATGGAATTAGTTAGAACAGTTTTTTTTAATTCGAAATAACGGATTAAAATCGTTATCACATTTTCTTGTAATTCGTGATTGTAGAATTCGTTATCACAGATTAAATTCGTTATAACGAATGTATGTAATTTTTTATCACTTTTTTTTGGTAATTCGTGATTACTAATGAAATTCGTTATCACAGATTTTTGTAATTCGAGATAACAGTTAAAAATCGTTATAACAAATTGTTTAATTCGCGATAACGAATTAAATCCGTTATAATGATTTATACCATTCGTTATCACGATTTATAGAATTCGTTATTACGATTTTAATCCGTTATCACGTATTAAAACAAAATGTGATTACGAATTTAATTCATAATTAAGAATTACATAAAATGTTATAACTTGTTCCAAAAACTTCGTTATCATGATCTGTAAAATTCGTTATTACAATTTCAATCCGTTATCACGAATCACAAAAAGAATGTGATCATGAATTCAATTCGTTATAACGAATTACAAAAACTGTTATAACAAATTCCAGAAATTCGTTATCACGAATTAAATCTGTTATAACGAATTCTTCAATTCGTGATAATGATTTAAATTCGTGATTTCGAATTCAAATAAATATTTTTGAGAGGTCCTAAATGGGTTTCCGTAAGCTCTTAATAAATATTAGGTCAAATATGTATTACACATTTTAGAAAATATCAATAGTGGATGATATTATTAGGAAAAAATCATTAGATAAATAGTTAACCAATGACATAAACGAGAAATATTAGAGCTAAAACTAAAACATTAGAAGAGTTCTAAATGCAGCCTCATCCTTAGCTTGGTCTCTGCCAGGAACGGATTTAGGGCAGGTGAGGGTGCACACCCTCACCCTTTTATGGAGCTACATATATGTTTGATGCATAGACTTTTGACATGTCCACCTGTTAACGGTGCCTTGTTGGTTGCACCCTCCTATTCAAGCCTGTCAGCTTGATATTGGTCTCATTGACAACCATACCACATCTCCGAGAAGAAATCAGCCTTGTGACAGGAATAACATTGCGAGGTGACATTGGTTTGGCCAAAAGGCATGCACTGTGTTTTTCAAACATGGCCACACACTAAAAGTAACACAGGAATGATTTATTACTAAAGGCTCTCTGTACCAGTAATTCATTGAACTGTGTATTTAAGATAACAAATAAATACGAATAAACTAATGCGAAAACTCATAAATATCTTAAATGTGAAGTCAACTTGATGCCATTGCTGGTGGACTATTAGTCCCAGAGAGTATCCTCAGCTCAGTAGTCAATGCATCGGTACTGGCATGATTCATAACATATCGTTCTTAAACTGTCCGTTTATAAATCGACAAATCATTAAGAAAGGCAAAGATGACCTTAGATGAATTTGGCTATTATTTTTTGGTCCCATTTGGTCATATAGCTCGTCACATGTTTCGATTTCTTTACATATATGGAATTCAAATATTTGGTGTTTAGCGTTGCTATATCAACGAAGGTAAATCCAGAAAAGCGAATCGGGCTCACGCATACAATTTATAAGGTGTTATTTTCTTTTTTAAAGCAAAGGGTCGATACCGCTACTGGGGGACAATTAGTACCCGAGAGTATCTCAGCTCAGAAGTCAATGATTCGGTACTGGCATGATTCTTAACATACCTTTCTTAAATTGTCTGTTATTAAATTAATAAAGTATTAAGAAACTAAGATTCTACATGTAACCCTTTCAGGCCGGCTGACCTTAGATGAATTTGGCTATTTGAACATTGACAATACCAATGTTTGGAATGAAGTTGCTTGAGATTTAGATTTATTTCAATATAACACATTGGTCATTGACTGGAAGGGTCGACTGAGAACCAAATTTTGAGAAAAAAAAAAGAGCGCCAACTTCGTCTGTCCATTGTGATTTTTATTTATTATTTCTGTAGCCCTGTATATTCATTTTCTCAGATGAAACGACATTCTATAGCTTAGGTTTTATGAAGATTTCTTTGACATAGAATTACTGTTTACAAGAAATTTGCTGAAACAAAGGTTTGTGATGGTTAAATGGAGCAATCGCTTCAAAAATCTTACTTTGACTTATTTGACCGTTATTTGAATTCAATTTAGTTTAAGTAGGATGCATGTTGTTCGATCTAGTTTTCTGACATGCTCCTATTTCTTCTGGCAATGGTTTTGTCTGTCTTCTTCGACAACTTTTAGTTTTTAAATGCTCCATTGGTATTTTCTCCTCATTTTTTGATCCAGAAAATACTATCATTGTCTCATATAACATACGAAAATAGGAGTGGGGCCGCTCATTTTTGGCTAGATATATTAATTAAATACCAGAAAATAAAAGTAGTTTTTGTAGTTGAGCGATTGAAATTCATTTAACTATAGTTCAATGTTATACGAACAGAAATGGGAGCCGTAATTGAACCCAACACGACATGTATCATAAGTGGAATAGGGAGTGCTTGTACTTTCGGAGGGTCTGAGTTTGATCCGGTATTGAAAAGGTTCCTGTTGCTCAAATCTTAGTTCATTTTCTGCATATAGTGCTGATGGACTGTCATTATCTTTTCGACATTATTATTTTTGTGGTGTCTGTCCTTCATTTAACTATGAATTAGATTGCCTTTGTTATTCTTCTTTTTTGTAATCGTGTGTATAAAATGTACGAAATAATTGATTTGAAAATTTGTACCCAAAGAATACTCCTGACAAAATAATATTCCACTCCTCCGTCTTGTCGAACGTATTTGTAGTAATGTAGCTTTGAATACCTTAGAGAGTAAGAATGATGTGAAAACTACTTATTGAAAGTGCCCAAGTGCTTTTAGAATGGAAAAAAACAGGATCAATGAATGTAAATTATTTAAAGATTTAGAGACACATAACTGCTGAAAAGATAGACGTTCTTCTATATTTATGTCTCCATACAACACACAGGATAGAGATTTTTATTTTTTTGTTGGAAAATTTAAATCCGTCACGTTATTGAAAAAGAGACAGAAGTCGAAGCAAGGAGGTTGTCTAAATGTTTGTATTCTTTTTTGCACGCTTAAGTGTGATTGTCGGGCTTAATCATGACAGTAAATTAACGTTAAACTTTGATAACTATGCCAGATTTATTTTATTAATGTTACTCCATGGCTTTGTTCTTCAATTCACAATTGTGATGGGATCGTAAATTTGCCAAGAATTCCGCTCGATCGGTGCTAGAGGCCGTCAAATACTTGCAGTGAGGTGTTTTTGCTGTGCATGTACTGATTTTGTGTCTTGGACGGATACTCCATATCCTTTCTTTTCTTTTCTTTTAAACAACAGTCCACACAATACTACGTTGAAAACTAAATACTGAGCAACACGTACCCAACCATTAATAGGGAGCGATCTCGGGTGCTCCGGAAAGGTAGGTAGATCCTGCTCCACATGTGACATTCATCGTGTTGCTCATGGTGAGCACATACATATTCGCTGAAAAGTCTTATTGGTGGCCTTGAGCTGTTTTCTGCTCTTTGGTCGAGTTGTTGTCTCTTTTACACATTCACCGTTTCCATTCTCAATTTTATTAGTAGGTGATGTCACAATGGAGGAAAAGAAGATGAGATTGTAGCTACGTACATATCCATGGTTGTCTGTGATACAGATATTCCATGTGAAAAACCACGATATTTTACCTCATTGCTCTATTGTGGGTTGCGAAAAATTACATTACAACTTTTAAAGTGTAAAAAACATTTAAGAAGGTAGACAAATACAAAATAATAATAATAAAAAACATACAAAAACAAACCAATTATTTCCCATGAAACTAGAGAAATCAAATCGTAACACCACATAACATTCTTTATCACGCAAACACGTCCTGCAATAGATAAAATAATAAAATATTCAAAAACCGATAATTAGGATATTAATATTTGATGAAATGGGATAACAAGTTTAATTTCAATCGCCAAAACTCAAACTCATGATGCTTAATTTACACCAAGTAACCTAAATTTTAGAAATTCGAAAGGTATAAAACCGAAAGAGGGTTAAATCTGCCTGAACGAGCTACAACTTAAGGATCATTACATAACTTTTTTTTTTAATGATGCACACCATGAGTGTAACCACGTTTCATTTATATGTATACATCACATTACAAGTAATTCTTTCGAGATATATTACATCTACATAGTACGACGACCCATCAGTATATCGATAACTATACGTCATAGCAGGGAAAACAGACACTAAAGACAAGTAATAATTTAAAAGTGCAATCAACAAAATTAAGATTGTACCAAAATCAAGTAAAATACATGCGATACACGATTAAAGTATACATATGATATATAAAAAAAGACAATATATATGCCCATTTTTAAAAGTAGGTATATATTATGATTTAGGTATCCTTCATAAATACAAGATGTGAATTTTCATTCTTTGCGACAGAACACCCAAAATATTCTAGTTATGAGGAAGTAAGAAGTTAACGAATCCCTTCACAAAAGATCTTACAAAAAATGCTCATAAGTCATGAAAATTTAAAAATAACTAACGATCAATTTTTGTCGTAAGTTGTTTTGAGAAAAGAGCTCCAGAGTTCTTGTAAGGGTCAGAATTGTTTTGAATAGTGTCTATTGAGGTATACCCCACAATTCATTTTGTTTGAGTAAATGTAGGCATGTCAGGAATATCTAAAAATTCTCATAAAACGTTGTACAAAATGGAACGTGCAATGATACTTTATGAAAACCACGAATATAAATAGTTCTCTGCCAGACAATCAAATGTGTAAAATAATTTCTATCAATAGCAAATGACGTATAAAACGGTAAGCTGACAGACAAAATCAATGAAAAACTCTTATATACGATTAGCTACGACATTTTGCTAATGATTCTTTTCTACCTGTTTGGTATTTTTATATAAAAATGTTGTTTTGAAAAATTTCAAAACAGGAAATAGTGTTATATTTGTCGACGTATAATTAGTGGTAACAAATGATGAAGTTACCCATTCCTCCCCGGAAAAACAGCATAATTTTCACTCCTTTGGAGTATTTTATCCTTTTTTTCATTTGTAGCAAAAATCGTTTTTAAAGTAGTGAAAAATTATCATATTGATAATATCCTTTTTGTAATAACATTTGATTTAAAAAAACTTCCCTATCTGTATATATTTTTTGTAGCGGCGAGTGGAACTCTTTCTCTGTCATTCAATGAATCCTTTCCAAACGGACATGGCTGAATATTTACACACTTACATCTTCCTAAGAGCAAGGATTTTACTGGCGGATGAAACAAGAGGCTCTCAAGAGCCTGAATCGCTCACCGGTAATGTTTTGCTTAAATTTTCATCAATGATTATTTTTTGGCCGCCGTTACCATGGAAACTGCAAAATGTAAAAAACCTCAAAATTCTAAATCTTTTGTTATAAGAGGCAACCTCTTGAATGTTTATGTAAATGTTGGCAGTGGTGCCCTGAGGTACCAACAGTACATAGAATTTTCAAAATGGCTGCCATTGCCATGGAAACTGGAGAAAAGTTTACCATTGATCCTATGGGAAAAACCATCAAAGCAGCATTTTCTTAAAGAATTTAAGATCAAACTGAAACAAGTTTCATGAATATATAAAATGGCATAAGTCAATGTTGAAACTGTTACTGGAATTTTCGAAATAGACACCGTTACCATGGAAACAGCTAAAATCTCCAAAAATCTCAGAATGCTCCAAACTTAATGATACTCATTATAAATGGTAAATGGCAAGTAAAGATAAGACTTTGGACTTCGGAATTTCCAAAATGGCCGCCGTTGCCATGGAAACTGCAAAAATGTGAAAAATTGAAAAATGCTCAAAACTTTCTGAAATTTACAAACAAATATGTTGTAATGTATTTATGTGTAAATACTGTTTTAAATTTTTAAAATGGCTGTAGTTTAGTGGCAATGTGGGAAGGGTGCCAACCGCTATTGCTTGCAATCGCAAATCTAGTTTTTATTTTTATTCTTCCACATTTTGTCCATGCTATTTCTCTGGATTTGTCAGACCCATGTTGATGGAACTATACCATAATATTAACCGCCATGTGAAGTTGTGCAAGAGACATTTGAATGGTTCAAAATGGCCGCCGTTACCATGGAAACTGCAAAAATGTAAAAAAAAAATCAAAATTCTAAATCTTTCGTTATTAGAGGCATCCTCTTGATAGTTTATGTAAATGTTGGTAGTGGTGCCCTGAGGTACCAACAGTACTTGGAAATTTCAAAATGGCTGCCATTGCCATGGAAACTTGGGAAAAGTTTAACATTGATCCTATGGGAAAAAAACATCAAAGCAGCATTTTCTTAAGGAATAAAGATCAAATTGAAACAAATTACATGAATATATAACATAGCATATTTGTCAATGTTGAAACTGTTGTTGGAATTTTGGAAATGGACACCGTTACCATGGAAACAGCAAAAATGTAAAAAAAAATCTCAAAATGCTCCAAACTTAATGAAACTCATTATGAATGGTAAATGGTAAGTAAAGATAACATTTTGAACTTTGGAATTTCCAAAATGGTGTCCGTTGCCATGGAAACTGCAAAAATGTTAAAAATTGAAAAAATGCTCAAAACTGTCTAAGAAATTTACAAACAAATATGTTGTAATGTATTTATGTGTAAATACTGTTTCAAATTTTCAAAATGGCTGCAGTTTAGTGGCAATGTAGGAAGGGTGCCATCCGCTATTGCTTGCAATGGCAAATCTAATTTTTTTTGCTTTTCAATATACATTAATGAGTGGCTTAAAAATGCCTTTTAAATGTTCTTTGTATCTGTCATATTTTCTTCAAAAGCAAATAAATGCATTTTACCCCTATGTTCCATTTTAGCCATAGTGGCTATGTTTCTTGACGTACAAGGAAATAAAATATAAAATTAATACTAGATACTCTGAAACTCATTCAGTCCAAGTTTGGCTGAAATTGATTCAGCAGTTTCAAAGGAGAAGATTTTTTAAAGTAAGCAAACTACATGAACAAATTGTGAAAACTTGTCTTTCAAGGATTATAACTCCTACAGGGGTTAATAGTCAATTTTGGTCATGAGAACTTTTTTGTAGATCTTACTTTGCTGAACATTTTTGCTGTTTACAGTTTATCTTTATATCTATAATAATATTCAAGATAATAACCGAAAACTGCAAAATTTCCTTAAAATCATCAATTCAAGGGCAATAACCTAAAAATCAGATACCCGATTTGGCTGATAATTTCAGGGCAGGTAGACCTTGACCTAATGAATACTTTAACTTCTTGTCCCTAAATGCTTTAATTTTAAAACTACATTTTACCCTATGTTCTATTTTTAGCCATGGCGGCCATGTTTTCTGAGGAAACAGAAAATAAAACACAAACTTTATTCTAGATAACCTAAGAATCATTCATCTAAAGTTTGGTTTAATTTGGTTCAGGTTGTTTTGGATGAGAAGATTTTTTAAAGTTAGAAAACATGATAAACAAATTGTGTAAAATTGTCCTTAAAGGGCAATAACTCCTTATGGGGTCAATTGACAATTTTGGTCATGTTAAGATTTTCGTAGATCTTACTTCACTGAACATTTGTGCTGTTTAAAGTTTATCGTTATCTTCAATAATATTCAAGATAATAACCAAAAACTGCAAAATTTCATTAAACTACTAATTTAGTGGCAGCAACCCAACAATTGGTTGTTCTGTTCGTCTGAAAATTTCAGGGCTGATAGATCTTGACCTATTGATCAATTTTACTCCATGTCAGATTCGCTCTAAATGCTTTAGTTTTTGAGATATAAGCCAAAAACTGCATTTGACCCCTATGTTCTATTTTTAGCCATGGCGGCCATGTTTGTTGATGGATCAAAACTTCGGATATAATTTATAAACAAGATATCTTAAGGAACATTCAGTTAAAGTTTAGAAGTATTAGGCCCAGTAGTTTCAGAGGGGAAGATTTTTAAATGTTAGCAAATATGATGAACGAATTGTGTAAAATTGTCCTGCAAAATTTCCTTAAAATTACCAATTTAGGGCAGCAACCCAACAGTGGGTTGTTCGATAAAATTTCAGTTTGTTGATGGATCAAAACTTTTGACCCTATGTTCTATTTTTAGCCATACAAAACTTTACAAACAAGATACCCTAAGGAACATTCAGTTAAAGTTTGAAGGTATTTGGCCCAGTAGTTTCAGAGGAGAAGATTCTTGAAATAGTTTACGCCGATGACGACGACGACGACAGACGACGGACAACGACGGATGCCAAGTGATGGCATAAGCTCACATGGGGCCCTTCGGGCCCCGGTGAGCTAAAAAAGACCTGATTGCAAAAGCTGTAAAAGTCGGAGTCAACGCTACTGTTGGAGACACAAATTGCCTAAACATTTAAAAGTGTAAACATAACTTCGCCCAGGGTTTTGCAATGGCATGAACTAGTCCCATTCCTCTCAAAAGTTGCTTTTTAAGATGCATAGCTTCGTCCCTGAAAGTTGTTGATTTCTCTTTTGCATGTTCATTTTAAATATGATCGTTAATACCACGAAGAGAACATCCATCGTTCTATGGATAACACTACATGTACAACTGTGGACATGACTGTCATTGTTATCTATTGCAGCATATTATAAACTTCCCTTTATTTTTTGCTACCCTGTTAATTAGAAAGGAAAATTGAAATAGTGAGAAATGGGTGTTGGCTATTGGTGTAGAATAGCGAGAAATTTGTAGGAAACTCTCTGTGATGAGCAAAATTAAGCAAGTGGTGTTCTTCGTCCATATTATTTTGAAAACTCAAGAACCATAGAGTACCATAAAAAATGCAATTTTTCTATCAAAAAAGCTGCGGCACCATATGCATTTTGAAGTTCTATTCACACCAAAAGGTGTTGAAAATTCAGAATTTGACATTTTTTTTCAACGGAATTTCTATAATGAAAAAGCAAAACCCAAAAAGGCTACCATTGTCGCCTATGTAAATAAATTTTAACCATTATTGGATGACAAAAGCTACTTGTTTGAAGTTTACTGACTAAAGGGAGATAATAGTAACTAAAATAAATAGCAGAATGAATATAACATGAATTTTCATTATTTAAACACTCTGTTGTATATCTTGCCAAATATACATTATGTACTATCAAAACAGGACCAGAATTTCCCTCTACTTTTAAACTTATTAGACGAAAAGACAGTGCTGTAATTTTCTCTCATTTGCCTTCAAATTTTTATTTTACCATATAAATCAAAAAGTCGAAGGAGCAAACACAGAGACATCTGAAGGTCAAAATACAGTCTTCATCAACAAACAATTGTCTATACAATATGTCTTGAGCTCTTAATCGTCCAAAGTAAAAAAAAAGTTCAATGAATTCAACATCAACACATAATTTTCCAAACAACAAATAGAATGAGATCAATGACAAGCTTCCTTTCTAGGAATAGACTGATAAATATGTGGCTGGGTTATGGATGTTATACTAGTTTATTGATATCTATGACGTATTTACTGGACTTTTGGGGGTAGGTTTATTGCTGATGTGAACGTGCATGTTATCCCGTGCAAGCATCAAAAGTAAACGCTTATATCTACTTTGTTGTACTACAGTTACCATTTGACGTCAAAGTTATGCTGTAATGTAACATATTCTATTTACAAATGTAACAAAAAGCGTTGGGCACAAGTTATAGCAACATTAGTGACGTCCACTCCCTATACAAATATAATTTAATTTTGGATGTAACACTTCTTCTGATTGGCTGAACCTTTTTTGTCTATCAGCTCATAGACAAAAGTCATAATTTTATCATGTGACCGTGACGTCATCAACGTTTTTTCATGATTTACTCCTTAAAAATGGAATTCAGAATTGAATTATAAGGAATGACTGTAATATTTTTTTCTGTCTATTTGAAATAACCTAAAATATGTGGTGCACTTTTTTAAATAACCCGCTACGTGGATTATTTAGTGTGCACCACATTTTTATGTTATTTCTTCATAGACAGATAAACTATTACAGTCATTCCTCCAATAAACGCAAATTACATTAGATAATGACGAAAACATAATAGGAATGCATATATTACAAACTATAAACAAAATAAAAAACAAAAATACAACATAATATGAAATATTAGATAAGACTGGACTGGAGTGAAATGTGGGAAAGTAGGAATTCAGAATTCTAATTGTATGTTCTGAATCTTTGTGTTATTCGGAAACAAGATTGTACAGACTCAAAAATTTCTTTATTTTGCTGAAATGTAAGGTCGCCGTCACCAGCCAATAGAAGCTCAATTGATTTAGCATATCTTTCTAACTTTAAAAACAACATTTCTCTTGCTTCATTGTGAAAAGGGCCCTCGAACAAAAATAGTGAATATAATCCTCAATAGGATGGCCACAGCTGCATGCGGGATTGGGTTTAATATTAACTCGGTGTAGATCTGCATTTATAGAACTGCACATATTTCTCAAACGTGTATTGCTAGGCAACTCAGTCACAAGTTATGGTTGGTGGAACGCTCAGAAAAGGGGACTTTAAAACTTTCAAACTATTTAGACCATACAACTCATCCACGTAATCTACACGTATGTAAAGTTATACAAAGATATGGTATGAATTGTAAGATGACAGACATCTATTCAATACATTTTACACGAGTCTGCATTTAGTGAATTCGAGATTATTTGATACAATATTATTCCATATTGTTATACTTGTATCCGTGTGGTCTTGTAACATAGAGTTGAATTCTTTTTCTGTACTGATTTACATTCTTCATTCTTCGATAAACGTTTTATTTCTCCACTAATCAAGATTTATTGGAAGCGATTTTGGTGCTGAAGACACGAACTTATCCCCAACAAATGTGCATGTGCTTGTCTCAAGCGTTTTACGACTGTCTTTTATCTTAGTGAATTTTTTGTCCTTAATTTAGGGAATTTGATGTTCGCTGCAGATTTATGATGGTCATATTTTGTTATATAAATTTAAAAATCTCCTAGAAAGAAGGCGATGTAGTCAAGGACTTGACATAGTGAACACGTATTGTTCAAGACGGTATATATAGCTTTTTGTGTCGTAGGGTTGCTGTCTCATTGACGTATACCACACACATCCTTCTATTCTGAAGCTTTTATGCGTACTCTTAAAGTGCATTTATTCCACAGAAAAAATAATCCTAGTGTATATCATACTCATGAGATTTTACCCCTAGGTTTTTTTTTTCTTTTCCTAGGGATTAATGCACATAACAATTTTGAAAAATCAAACATTATGAAGAGGATTTTTCTTGAGGGGAATCTATGAACAAAATGGGACTAGGCTTTTTGGTGATATTAAAAAAAATAATAAAAAGTATAGTTTGAAAAAAAATCTAGTAAATTACACTTAAAACATCCTGATTAATAAAATTTGCTACACAAATACATTTCCTGTAAACAAAAATTCTGATACGTACACCGTGATTGATTGGTGGATGTTTAATGTCATATAGCAAATAGAACATGCACATACATAACAATTACTTATGTAATTATGAACTCTGCTTTAAACTAGACAAACACAAGGAGCCATCTATCTCACTAAGTCCGTTAGAAAAATGTCAGTTAACCCCAAACCAGCCAATTTTGTCCTAAATGCCATGTGCTTTGCATGGAAGCAGAAAATACCAATTTCACATTTTCAGAGTCTCATGTTTGGCCCGGCCAAGGATAGAACCCACGACCTCCCGCATTTGAGGCTTAATACTCACAGGCACTTGTTTCTGATTTTTCCCCTATATACTACAATATAATACAGGCACTCGTTTGTGTTATATTAAAGTATATAGGTAATTTTTTTTCTTTTTTTCAGAAACACGTGCCTGTGATTGTACTGCAATACTGGTACTTCCAGTACGATTCGTATTGTGAAAATATCAAATAACTGCTTTTATTTTAACAGGATAATGCTTACTTTCCCGAACATCTGTGTCGTTTTCAGATAATTTATAGATAATGGCAAAACAGCTCTATTCTGGTTTTTTTTTTTTTTTTTTTTTTTTTTGTAAAATTCTCTACCATACATCATTCCAGTGATTACATAACCTAAGACTATATATTTATATAATATTTTGATATGTTTTAAAGTTTTATACACAATTTGTTTGCAAAGAAAAGCGTGTTACTTTATATAAGTAATAGATTAAATAATTCAGATAGACATATACCTTCTATATTGTATGCTGGGCTTTTTTGAAAATGCTACGTCGAAATGTGCAATATACTGATTGATAAAATTGTATAAAATCGTCTTGTTTCTGAATCACATGTAGGGTTCATGAACATTAATTGAACAAGGAATGTGTATCATCATTTATATAATAATAGATTGTGGGTTTTTTTTATTGATAAGTTGTCGTTTGCTCAACGTCCATTGGAAAATATTTCGTACATTTCAGGCGGAGAGTAAATCAACAATAAATCAGATAGATAGGTTTTGGAAAGTGGATCGACTGGGACGAAATGCGGAAAACATTAGACCGCCACTAGAAAAAGAATGTATATTGAAAACGATTAGGAAAGGTTGCCTTTCAACAGCAGGTCATCTATGGACCACTCTTTGTTTCAAAGATTCATTAATGTTTTGAGAGTGTGAAACGATCCCCACACGAGAAAACAGTCCGCAATCTGACCAAACGTAACTGTGTATTTATACATCCTGCATAGCCTAACGGACGTCCCTTTTGATGCGTGAGTTGGTTTGCCAGATGGCAGTTGCCTAGTTTACCATATTTTATACCCTAGCTAGCCATTGTGGTTTTGTATGATTGTAACAGACTTTCTCCATAGACATTTTTCGGTTATTAGGGCAAATGCCTCCTACCGCCACGAGCATGTACACTCTGTTAACATATATCTTTATTTGCTTTATAAAGAATTACCATATAGATCGATGAGATAAATGGTAAAACAAACGTTAGAAGATCGCATGTTTGATAGGAGAAATTAATATGAAAATGTAAATTTGTCTAGAATTTCATTTATTTAGATAAAATTTCGAACTATTATTCACTGCAAACATATGATGTCTATACCTGTGAGGCTAGTAAAATACTGACAGAAGCTTTAATTAAAAAGTAAATATGAAATAATCAAATTGCACTTCACAACAAACTTAAGAAATAAGTATGATAAGAATTTCCCGATTTAATCCAACCATGAAGAAATATTTTACAAGCTTCGTGGATTTTTCTGGCGAATATTTGTGTGCACACACTACAGAATTGAATGTGCCTCTTTAAAGACTCGCATACTTATGCTTTTTTGTTTTGTTTTATTGTGCTTTGGGTTCCTGTCTCATTAACTTTTACACAACTACGTTTGGTCATTTTATATTTGCGTAAAATATCTGTGTAACGATGTCAATATACATATCACTAAATAATACGCTATTAAGAGTAATATAGCAATTACCTAGAATAAAATTAATGTAAATCTGATTCCTCCAACAACGATTTTAAATAAAAAGAACTATAACCTGGTATTGTGTTAGTCGGTCGGTTATCTGTTGGATACTTTTAAGGATAACATTAAATTGTTTTTGTAGAGATAACATTAATTTTAGGTCACAAGTCCAACAAGTATTAAACACTATATTTGTCTACGATACACGTGTCAAGGCAGATATTTGAAAACAAGCTTAGTCAAAATATTTGATTTGATGAAATATTTGATTTGTTAACAAAATTTAACCTATAGATAGTCAATATTTTGGAAAAGCCATGACTTATAACGTACGTTTTGATAGGTAAGTATAACTTGTACATGAGGAAAAAAATTGATTGCATTTCATTAAAGCAAAGATGGTCTCAGGTGTTTTATGTTATCCTTTAGACTATTTTTCTTTTTGTAGCTTCCAATGTATTTATACATCATTAAAGTTTCCAACTTTTGACTGCACAGTACTTTGGCATTTGCATGATTCACTTGATTAATTTTTAAAGTAAAATGCGGAAGCGCTTCATACTAAAAAATGTGCGCACGATCAACGCGCTCACAACCCATGAGTACATTAATATTCTGCAACCATAAAATTACAAGTTATGTCAAGCATTTTCTTTTGTTTCCTATACTTTGTTGTGGCGTTGTCAAGAGAAGCACGTGCAGTCATGAATGTTGAATTTTATTAAGAAATAAAATATGAATTTCGAATGCCTCGTGATTGTTGTGTGCCACATGAAAATTACGGATTCTTATGAAATATACATATAATGTAATTATGTGTTATTGAGCTAAAGCTAAAAGTGCAATTGCCTGAGGCAAAGTTGACCTTACAAGATTTTGACTGTTCTGCATTTTGTTTTTTTCTACTAAAAAAAGTATTAATTTGTTTGGTTCTCTAACTTTTGGTCTAGAGCATGCTTGTTAATGACGGTTGTTCTGGACACGGAAATAAAACATTACGTTCGTTTGTCTTTCCCTGATAGTCATATAAAATATATAGTCAACCCCTAAAATAAATTTTCGTCCGTGTAAATATATGTTACTCGTAAAAATATTTGTATTTGCATTTGATTGATAAAACCAAGTTAGTTTGAGGAGATGTGGTATGATTGCCAATGAGACAACTATCTAATAGGGTCCAAATAACGTATTAAGTTAATTAACCAACAGTACTGCTTATAACAGATAAACAGATGACCAAGGTTTTAGTTAAACGAACAGCAAATGCATAAATATCTCCTTCTTGCTTGGGAAAATAAATGGCAATGCGTTTTTAACATGTTTAAAGACATTAGATATCATAGAATGATTGAATCTCAATGTATGTCAGATTTATGGCAAATAACACCTTTCTCTGTTTTGCCGACAAAACCATACTTTCATAATAATTAGGAAACCATTATACAAAACGTGCTTTTTATTATAACAAAACAATTAACAATAGGCATTAAATAATAACATATTTACACGCATGGAAGACATTGCTAACAAATATATGTGCACATTATTAATCATAACAATAATATTCATAGTGGTGTACACGAATGCCAACAGCCTACAGCTGATTTTTCACTATCAAACACATAACATCCAGACAACAAAAAAATTCAACAAATTGTAAAAACTAAAATTATTTATCAACACCTTTATATTGCATTTGTAAATAGTTTGTGTGGTCTGTAAAAAAAAGTCCTTAGGATATCACTTAGTGATTACTACTCTTATAATATATATCAATATGATATATTATAATACGTTGTCTTACAATATTGCACATGACTGCATTTCCATCCTGTCTCCTTGTGGAATTAAAACGGATGAAATAGCCTTGTCAATAACCCGTTTCACTTTCCTCTCCATGTGTGGCGCACATTCAACATAACAGGCATAATCTGTACGTTTTGACAAAGCGTACCCCTCATTTGGTGACACGGGCTTCAAACCTTTGTTCTTGAGTTGTTTTATCACAGTTGGGTTTTCACGTAAATCAGTTTGGGTTGCCACCAACACAAAGGGGATATCACCCATGCAGTTACGGATTCTCGGTAGCCATTTTTCTTTCACATTTTTGAAAGATTTTGGTTGCACAGCTGAATAACAAACTACGAAAACATCGGCGTCGGAACATATAGTCTTTATTGTGTCTGTAGATGTTTCCTGTTCAATGTAATACATATTTAAATTAACTACAGATTTCCATTTAAATTTTTGTGTTTTCTTGTAGACAGGTTATTCCCATCAAAATGTAATCGTTCCCCCTTGTTTGCAAATCTTTAAATAATATTTTTGAATACTTGTTATAGTTTTGTTTATACATGTAAGACTTGATTGATGTTTTCCTTAAGATTAATTGATTATGTCTTTAACGTCCAGTGGCAGAATTGTCGTGCATATTCAGGACCAGATCAAATTATCAATAAATTTAAAAGGTCTCCCGATTACGATTGTACAGAGTTTGTACACGATAACACAGATTTGAAAGTAAAATACTCCAAAAACTTTGAGGTTTGAAAAACTGTTTGGTTATCAGAGAAGCCAGTGCTAATTATGGTAAACTTTATTTTAGATCGGCATCAAATAAACTTTTGTTTAACATTAACTATACAGATATATACGCGCTTGTTAGCGAATGATTTGATCTAAACAGTTTTTAAACATATTTTTTTTAAATAATGTATAGCTGAGTATTGAAATGCCTTTAAGGTATAGACAACACCTACATTATACGAGATTTCAATAAACGACAGCTTGTTTTTTAACTTATAATATTTTGAATTATTTCCTGTTGTTAACCTTGATGTCCTTTACGTATTTATATTAAAATAGTTCTTACACAGAACGGTCTTATTTTAATATGCTAGCAGCAAACATTGAAATTTATATATGTGCCATGAGCGCATGATAAGTCTGCCCCCAATTATCGTTATACACAGTTTTGTGAAATATTTGAAAAGTAAGGACTGTGTAAATCGTATAAAAAAAACTGTGTGGGTCATATGTGATTCTCTTATCGATTCCACTCAAATAACTCTGAACTACAAAAGTAAAAATCGTCAAAAGGTACTAGTAAACAGAACCTCAGTCTACCACAATTTGCAATTATTTCGTAAAATATGAAAATGAATCGTTCGAGGACAACTCCAGTTAAAGTGCACGACATGACGATTAAAGTCCTATAACTCTGAAACGACAAAAGTGAAAATCTTCAAAAAGTATACAGGTCACCGTTGCAATCTATTTGGTGTAGTTTGAACTACGATAAGGTAACCGTACTTAGGTTTGATGGCGACCTGTGAAAAAAATACTTATTTTTGAAGATGTGAATCTAATAACAACAAAAGTAAAATTGACAAAAATGTAATCAAACCCACAGATCAGCATAACTAATAATTTTGTGCTCAAAGTAGATCACTCAGTGGATACCAAGGTTAGTGCGAAACATATGAATATGCTTGTCATTTCGGGGCCTTTTATAGCTAACTATGAGGTATGGGTTTGCTCATTGTTGAAGGCCGTATGGTGACCTATAGTTGTAAACTTCTATGTCATTGGAAATCATATCACATCTTCTTATTTTTATGGCGTCCTTCGAAGAATAAAGTCCTATAACATTAGAACGATAAAAGTAAAATTAGTCAAAAAGTATATACCAACAATAAGACTACCATTTTAAATAATTTTGTAAAGTTTGAAGTTTGAATTAAATCGGGCGCATAACAAGGCATTCAGCTAAAATCCTTGACTTTAGACTTACCTCATACCTACAAATCAGAAACATAGCTTATAATCTAGAATTGAAAGTTGTATCGGTGTTTATCGATTATAGGTCTGTCAAAATTATTCTGCATGGGGCCACGTACATGGACGGAGCAAAATGTGTTTTTTTTTTAGAAAGAAATCTTATTACCTAGTATCATTTATATGCAGTCCATAATCGTTATGCTTAGCAAACTAATTTTAAGTTTCAAGCCTCAAGAATCAATCGCGGATATCCGAATTTGTAGGTTTTATAAACTAAAAGACTTGACTCTGAAATGCCATAAATGTATTTTCTATGATATAAAGTAAAAGCTAATTTATTTGAAATGTTAGATTGGTAAATATAGTCATATTTCCTGCATTAAAAAGAATGTTGACGAGTGTCTGTTTCGCTTTGATGGATTTAAAAATACGAAGCAACGTTCTGTCGAATTTTGGATTCAAAATCTGATGCCTCGTGCAGAGAGATGCCCACGCTCTCTTTATGTTACAGAATCTATGTAACAATCCTCCGAGGAGTCCATAGGTAGTCTTTTGCAAGGCAAAATTTCTACTAAGATCCAAATAGCTGATCCCCAGTGACAGTCCAAATCACCCGACTTTAACTTCAACCCCAGTTTTTGGTTGGCGTTCGTGTTGCTTCATTTTTATTTTTTCATGTTGTGTTTTGTGAATTAATTTTGTTCGTCTAATCGTCGTTTTCGTTTTCGTTTTTACCATGCCGTTGTCAGTTTTTCTTCAACTTATGAATTTCAAATGCCTCCTTGATATCTTCCGCCAATTTTTTAATTCGGTCAACTCACTTAACAGAACATACGCGTATCTATTTATATTTGCTCTCGTCCTAAATAAGCATGAACTATTTGCTACTGAACGTTTTACAGGCAAAAATCTATCAATAAGTTGTGCTTTGGGTCATAATATTTCAGGAGAAAATAATCTGTATTAAGTAAGATGGGCATTTAGAAACTAAAATCCACAAGTCTGCAACTGAAACAAATATCAATGTAATGTTATATACCTATTATTTTTTTTTTTGGTATTTATACCATTATGTTCAAGGTTGAGCTGCATCTCAGAAATGTTGGTAATCTTAAAATTTAAAAAAAAAGATGATAATTCCATAAAGTGGCCAGACGGTTTATTCATAACGATCATCAAGTCTATTCTTTCCTCTTCCTTTTCAACTTCTAAACGAGAAATTTTCGTTCAAGAATAATCCATTTATGGCAATGCTCTTGAGAGAAGAAGGGTTTGGTAATCAAATAATCACAAAATATTTATAACAATAAACAAACAGCCGACAAGTTAGTTGTATCAATAGCAAACACAATCTGCAACCGTTGGATGTATATTCATTGATATTTTAGTCTGGGAAAACATTATTTATTTATTACTTTAAATTTGCTTTGAACTAGCTTTCAATAATTGCGAGTACTCTTAGATCTGTACTTTGATAGTTTATCAGGGTTTTTTGTGTTTCTTGCCGCTCTGCTGAGCCAAGCCCTTTCCAACTGATTTCTAATGTCGTTCTTATGTTGTGGTTTTGCTTCACTTTCCCTGGCTCGGACGAGGGTTGAGCGCTCACAAACATGTTTAACCTCACCACATTCTGTATGTATTTATCCTAAGTCGGGACCCTGTAATTCAGAGGTTGTCGTTGGTTGCTGTCTGTCCTTTTTGTTTTTCGTTAATCGTTTTTAACATAAATCAGGCTGTTTGCTGTTTGCTTTTTCTTTTTCTTTTGCTAAATGTTGAAAGGCGTACGCCGATCTATGCTTGTTTGCATCTCGACCCCTAAAGAAACACTATATAGTGTAGCGACTTTCCGATTCTGTAACTTTGTGTATTATTTAAAAACTATATCTATACTTGATACACATTTCTTCAGGACATAAAGAATTTTAAGTACGTGATGACAAAAGCGTATAAACAATAAACTTCAAAAGATGACACCAATAAAAGAGATCGTACAGATTGTCAACATTAATTGATCAATATATAATAAAATGACTTAAATAGGGTTATTTTGAACTAGTAATATTTAAGTCAAACATAGGAAGTATAGATAATAATTTTGACTATAACATTGTTTGTTTGTCAATGTTCAGGTAAAATCACAAATTTTGATTGATATATGTAGTCAGGTAAATTAAAATTTAGAGTTTAGTGGCTGTATTTCTGATGTAACGATGATGGTATTTCAAGGACGTGCAGATAACCTCATATTTCAGGTGTGGTATGTAGAAAACAGGGCTAATATTGTATATATAATTAAACTCATCATAGAAACAAGGCTTGAGCTCTAACTAAATATAAAATGAGAGTTCTAACTTGAAAACAGAGATTTGTATTTTACCTGTTCTAAAGTATCCAGTAACTGCATCTGTCTTTGTTTCCCTGACAAAGATATTACACCTGAAAAGAATGAAGGATTTACAAGCGTGCCTAATGTTATTCTTAACATAGACCCCTTGTTACATGAGTCCAGTTACTGATTCCTCTGATTGGGTGAGATCCTTAGTTATGTGATAAAACGTTATGTCTACCTCTCACGACTTATACCTAACATTAGCCCAGGAGTCTGTGGTATGGTTCTGATATGTTTTATGATATATTTTGATTAAAAATTTCATATTCTGAAATATTTAACACAATTAAAACTACTGTTCTAACAAATATGCGTACAGTTGAACTGGGATGGTTTTGACTGAAATATGCAAATTGAGCCTTTTATTTGTGTTAATGCTATTCCACATTTGATATATTAACTTCGAAACTTTGAATCTTGACTCCTGGAAACCTTATTGAGATTATTCCAAAAAACAAACGTCCCGTAGGCAATGAAATTGATAGATAAGTATGACATGGCATCAGATGGCACATACCACAACATGTCATATCCTTCCAAAGTGTAAACGTTAAAAGTATCTACGGCAAATAACTGATTTTAATTTTTTGTTGTAAAACATGAATTTATATTATATTTAGAGAGAGTGTACACCTTATCGCATTGACATCTTCAATCTAATATGCTCCACCAAAACTCCAAACGAGTGTTATTTAATCGTACCCATTTGATATAGGACTTACTTAGACTCAAACTTATACTAAAATATATAAAGCAACACATTTTTAATGACTAATTTTGTATTGAGAACAACCTATTTGCCCCCCTAAAAAAAACAACAAAAACAAGGCGTCATTAACACCATTAATATAATATAATAGTCTAGCATAGACAAGTTATCGTAAACTTCGCGGGAACTACTATATATATATATTGCCAATTGGTCTTTGTCCGTGAAAACAAACCGCATTTATTTTTTCAATCCTTTTGATTATTAAATTTAACCCCAAAAACTTATAATATTAAGAAGTTATTCTATCTGTTCAAAGCGATGAAAAAAAGTGTTCACTTACCAGCATAATTGTCAAAGGCTGAAGGAACACAATTAGTGGGGAATCTTTTTGTAGCATAACTAACAAGCATACTAGTTTTTCCCACACAGTCATCTCCAACTACTACGCATTTAATATAATTAGCAGGTACCACCATTGTCTATATTGAAAATAATTGATTATATCAATCGCAAGTTTCATATCAAAAATAAATATTACTAAACTTCGCGCCATCCTATTATACGCCCTGGAGTCACGTGAGGTATATATCCCACATGTTTTACCTTTATCTTACGACATACCTTGTACACCTTTCGTTTACAAACAAACTTGTTCAGGTAAATCAAAACAATCGTAACGAACAAATCCTATGATAATGTGTATCAAGTATAGATACTAATATATCAATGGCGTTCATATTTGTTGTAGCTGATTTTAGTAGTTCAAATTCAATAATTTTTATATATAATTATGTTATTTTATTTTTTTAGTCTTGTTCATAGTTTTAAACATGATAATACTTTTTCATCTTAAACGAGGACACTATGACTTTCGTCACGCAATTGTGTCCTTTTTTCGTCGCTTCAATGAATCACCGTGCAAACAATGACCAAGTCATTTTATTTTTAAGGAAAGTCTCTTTAGATGCATCCCCATTCGACACCCGATCTCAATCCGCATGGAATTCATTCGATTCCATTTATTTACTGCCACATTTGATTGTGTTATACCTGATTGATTGGTGCTTGCGAATTGTCCAGTGGCAAATAGTCCATGTATTAAAAACGAGAACAAAGTTACAATAAATATACAAAAGGTTGGCTCTTTAAAGTTGGTCGACCGGGATTCAGGGCGGGAAATTGAGACTGCAACTGGAAAATGAGGGTATGTTGGATTAGTGCAGAAAAGTTGCATCACAACAGGCCACCTACGGAACCACCAAAGAGTTGTTACGAAGGTTCTTAAACGTGCAACTCCCCCTTCACTGCGCATCAGATTTAACGTCCCCATTCTGACCGGACGTGGCTGCGTATATATTCATCCCGCACAGTACAACGGGCTACTTTTTTTTAGAGTGTCGTACTTCCTCAGAACGGAAAACCAGGGACAATTTTTTATACCCCAGGAGATTTTAAGGCCCGACTTGAAGATATATTTAAACATCGGTATACTACCTTGATATTCATCAGTTTTCTTTTGTGAATTGAAGAAAGTTTCGGATAAATAGGCCCACACCAAAGAGAGAAGGTACCCACGAAATTTCACAATTATGGATTATAAAAAATGAAAACTTGACGCTTTCATCAAAGTGTATTTTTGAAGCTAACGGTGGTATGTGATTTATGTTGACCTGAACTATCATGACAAAGTTTTATTGGTTATGTTGTTTGTCGTTCACGTAATTACATTTTTATTGGAGAGTGTATTTTGCATGTGGTCATGTTGACAACGTCTATTATATTTTTTTTAGAGGCTTTTGTTATTCTTTTCGTTCAATTATGATCGACCGCTACATAGTATTGTTTTGCTTTTAAGTAATTTATAACATTAAAGGGGCATTAGCTACAAATCCAACAAAAAAATAAAATATGATTGTTTTCGTTTCAAGCAGTTATAAAAGCGGAATAAAGAAATAACATTTCGTTATTAACAGTCAGTTTGGTTTAATTTCGTCAAAATAAGCTAAAAACATCACTGGTGTAGAACTGACTTGCAAGACAGTAATTCAACTCTTTTGAATCCGTATTCCTGCAACCTTTCAATTTGACCTTTAGTGGAGTTGAATGCGCATGTGTTCACCATGTGGCTCATTCATTAAAATGAAAAGAATGTCAATATTGAACCCAGAAGGAATAACCATTTCATTGACTGATCCGGCCCACAAAAATCATTCGTATACATGTAAAATGATGTTTTACATACATCTTTAACCTACAACATGAAACCAAACAGACCTAGAAAAATCCGACTGCATGTGCTCGCTATCTATTCGGTTTTACGACCGTTGGCAGTCTTCGGAGGTTGTTTCTTTTAATTACTGGATGGTGTCTGGGCTAAAATACGTACAGATGCTTTTACATTATAGCAAGCCCATGCATTGTTTCTTTTGGACTTTTTGTAACTTGAATATTTGTTTTAGTATGTTATGTTATAAATAAAATATGAGCGTTCGGGTCAAATCGATGAATTTGACAGCAAATGCCCTATTAATCTTTTACTCTGTGGTGCAACTCGTCTTTTAATTAAATATTTGACACATAATAGGTTTCTGACACAGAATAACTGTAGTCAAAGAACTTAGAATTGGTTATATGATTTGAATTTATATTCAATTTTTTGCTTTTGTGCAATACACTATGCTGTTGCGAATTGACCCCCAAAAAAAAAAAAAATTTTGTACCCCCTTTTTTTGCAAAAAAAAAATATTTAAAGAAATTTTCTTTTAATTTCTGAAATCTGAAATGGGAAAAATTGTCCCCCTCACAATTTCTTTGATACCCCCTGCCAATTTTTTTCACCCCCTTTTCCAAAAAATCTTTCCTTTCAAATTTCCAATGGAGTTTGGTTGCAACCATAATTACCCATTTAAATACATCATAAAAGTCTTAAAATAGAAAATGACATACATAATCATGGCTAAACATACATTGTACTTTTTTAAAATTGTCCATTAACCAGGAAACCCTTGTTTTTCCCCCTTTTTTGCCCCTAATTCCTAAACGGTTTGAGCCATATCCCCCAAAGCCAATCCTAACCATCCCTTTGTGGTATGGAAACTTGTATAATTTCAGAGAGATCCAAACACTGTTCCACAAGTTATTGTCATGAAACTAGAAAAATGCTCATTTTGGCCCCTTTTTGGCCCCTAATTTCTAAACTGTTGGGACCATAACCCCCAAAATCAATCTCAACCTTCCTTTTGTGGTTATAAACCTTATGTTTAAAAATTTCATAGATTTCTATTTACTAATACTAAAGTTATTGTCTGGAAACCAAATGTCTTCGGACGATGCTGACGACGACAATACCAATTTACGACCGCAAAATTTTTTTCGGTCGTATAAAAATCTATAAAACTTTTGATGGGGCACAAAATCCAAAATATAAGTACACGGTTAGATTCAGCATATCAAAGAACCTCATATATTCAATTTTTCTTTAATTTTGGACCCTTTGCACCTCAATGTGGACCATTCAAAAACAGACCAAACAGGTCCCAAAATCCAAAATCTAAACACACGGTTAGATTCAGCATATTAAAGAACACCAAGAATTAAAGACTTTGAATTAAACTACATTGAAATTGGTCAAGAAATAAGCAATTTATTACAAAGTATTAGAAAAGTATTGTTTTTGGCCCCTTTTTCCTAAACGGTTAGGGCCATAACCCCTAAAATAATTCCCAATCTTCCTTTTTACATCGCAATGACTGTGAGGGCATTCCGATGTATTGTTGCCACAGAGATTTCTACTTACGTAACTTTTGTTTTTGACTGGTAACCGATCTATAAATACGCGGACATCATGGAGTGCAAAACAACATACTTTATCGCTTGTTATAAATTCATTTCTTCAATGATTACTCATAAAAATATTTTTGTTTAGAACATAAATTAATAATATGAAAATGTTTTGTCGTAAGAAATATATATATAAGTAAAAAAATCATTAATAATATCTATGCACACGTACAGAAAAATTGTGTTAATTCATGCGGAAGAATATCTCAAGAACGTTTTGCGGGAAAATATGAATGCCTGCTAAAATCCAATCTTTTAGAAAAATCGAATTATTACAGAAAAATGTCCACCATGCACTTGCACTGCACTATTATTAGAATAGTAGAATAGAATGATATACAAATGGATGAAAATTATATATACATGTAACTGTTATATACAAACATTAATTTAATAAGTAACAACAAACCAGAGTATACTGAATTGTATTACAACAATATAATAGTTTTTACGGTGAGGTTGAATTCCCTGTAATTTATTCATCATCCACGCATGAACTTGTCTCAGAAAAAAATATATCTCTGTACATTAACCTCACTTTCAGGTATACAGATGTGATTTTTTTTTCTGAGACAAATGCTTGTGACCATCCACAAGAACTTGCGGTCATCCGATGTTCAGTACTTCAGTACTTTGATTTGGTATGGAATCTTGTGGTACAGTTTCATAGAGATCCATAGACTTATACTCAAATTATTGTCAAGAAACCACAAAATCCTAGTTTTTTGGCCCCTAATTCCTAAACGGTTTGGACCATAACTCCCAAAATCAATCCCAACCTTCCTTTTGTGGTATGGAAGCTTATAGTACAATTTTATAGAGATCCGTACACTTATTCTCTAGTTATTGTCTGGAAACCAAATGTCTAAGCCTTTAATGCTAGATAATTAGTTGGTAGTTTCTAACAAGAAGATAAATATAATTGTGCATCTATAAATAATAAATAATTATTTATTAAAGACATAATCTGAAACAACTGTTATTTTAATTGTTTACTCAAATTTGAATTGAACAATATAAAAAATAAATAAAAAGGATACATATGGCCCTTTATATCATAGTAAAATCCAAACATTGAAATGCAGCGATTGAACAAGCACTTCTCTTTCAAATCTCACCACTTCTCCCTATCAGTTTCAAAAAGAGAAGTCACTTCTCCCTATGATTCTGAAGTAGTGTGAGCCCTGGCCTTGCATTCATAAAACTTTCGAGCACGATTATTGTACTCAGACTCAGAAATCAACCAATCAAAATACTTAATTTGGTGTTTCGAGCACAAATTTTGTACTCCGAGCACTGAGTAAAGTTTTATGACCGAGGGCCCTGGTCTAAGAATGACAACGACGCTCACAATGCCATAACATTATATGAGTACAAAAAATTTGCAGTCATATAAAAAACGAAAAACTACAAAAAAAAAAAAAAAACAGTCTACCAAAAATGACTTAGAAAACTTGACTGAGCAACCCGAACCCCATCAAAAATTAGAGGTGATCTCTTCTGCCCTGGTAGGGTAAGCAGATCCTACTCCTCATATTTTAAGGGTGGTGTTTCCGTGGTAAAAATCTACCAGATATTCGTGTGTTTCTGCAAAGTCAGGAACCTTGTCAGTGGACGTAGTTGTCCTGATTCCTATACTGAATGTTTTTGGGATTTTACATATTTTCTTCAACACAAGAGATTGAGTGTGAAAAATCTTAATGTTGACGACCCAAAAAGCTGTTCACGTTCAAGGGGTATAACTCTTCTGACTTGGAAAGGTGACATGCGGTATCTGTGTTGTTTTTTTTACAACACCTAGCCTTTCAGAAAAGGATTTGCTAAAAGGTTCCATTGCATTATCAATGAGGTATAAGAACTTCAAAATTTGAAATTGGACATTTACTTATTAGGGTCCAATATCCAAAATCTAAATACATGGTAAGATTCAGCATACAAAGAACCCAAAGGATTCAAAGTTTTATTTTGGACCCTTTGGACCTCAATGTGGACCAATTTGATAATGGGGCCCAAAATATCAAAATCCAAATAAATGTACATAGTTATATTCAGCATATCAAAGAACCCCATAAATTCAATTTTCGTTTAAATCGAACAAAGTTTAATTTTGGACCCCAATTTGGACAACTTGAAAACTGGGCCAAAATATCAAAAATTTAAAACATGTTTAGATTCAGCATATCAAAGAACCCCTTGAAATCAGTTTTTGTTAAAATCAAACTAAGTTTAATTTTGGCCCCTTTGGATCTTAATGTGGACCAATTTGAAAACTGGTCCAAAATCCAAAATCTAAATAAACAGTTAGATTCAGCATATCAGAGGACCACAAGAATTGAATTTCTGTTGATATCAAACAAAGTTTTATTTTGGACCCTTTGGACTTCAATGTGGACCAATATAAAAACTGGGCCCAAAATCCAAAATCTAAATACACTGTTAGATTCAGCATATTAAAGAACCACAAGAATATTCAAGTCTTTGAATTAAGGGCATACGATACAGTTACAGGGGAGGTTATGACGTTGCTAACGTAAATTGTTATTTTCGCGACGTCAAACGGTGACTTATCGGGAAAAGATGCAGTTTTCGGCTGATTTTTATCATTCAAACTAATTTAACTTGAAAACGAGTTCATGAACCCCTCTTTTTTAAAATGACATTTGGTTTGATTACGTAAGAAGATTATGTGTACCAATTTTCATGAAAACGTTAATAGTGCAATTTTTTTAAATTTGATTAATATACAGCAAAAAATTGACGGTTTTTTTCTACATTCATGAACATTTGATAAATTTGAGTTATTTGTAAAAATAAAATGTACAAATTTATGCAATATTTATATAACACATAAATTACAAATAATTTAACAAAAAACAGCTCGTGTTTATCTTTTAAAACAAAAAAGTTATGTATTTCTATCAAAAGGAAAAAATACGTCCACAAATCCGTATTTTGAGGAAATATCTGAAATTTGAACATCAATTTACTCAAAAAGTAGCACATGAAGGTATATTTTTTATAAAATATTTGATTTAATCAGGTAAAAAATAGCCTACATGCAAATTTTCATCAAAATTTAAATACGGGATCAAAACTGTATCGTATGCCCTTAAACCCCTTTGAAATTGGTCAAGAAATAAGCAATTAATACAAAGTATTAGAAAAGTGTTGTTTTAGCCCCTAATTCCTAAACAGTTTGGACAATAACCCCAAAAATCATTCACAACCTTCCTTTTGTGGTATGGAACCTTGTGGTATTATTTTATAGAGATCCATACACTAATACTCAAGTTATTGTCTGGAAACCAAATGCCTAAGGACGACAACAACGCCATAACATTGTACCAGCGAAATTTGTGGTCTTATAAAAATCATTGCATTTTACATGTCCTTATGTATTCCAACATTTGTTTATTTTAAACAACATATTTGTCACCATTTTTGTTTGTGCTTATTAGATAAATTTTCAAATGTCTGATTTATCTTTTAAGATATTGCTCTGAGTACAGCTACCCAAAATTGATAACTGAAATAAATAAAAGACCTTAATTGGTCTTCTACCTGTCAATTCAAAGATGACAATAATCACAAAACAATGTATTAACAAAAGATTATAATTATGGGTTAAAATAAAGTATAACTTGAATATAACAGTCATTATTATAATTCTGGTTAAAATAAAGTATAACTTGAATATAACAGTCATTATTAAAATATACATCTTTTAATTGTGAATACATGTACAATACTTTTACTTAGGCTAAGGAGGACTCAATACTGTAACAGTTTATTTTACAGATGTAAATAAATCAATTATGTCTAAACTAATACTAGCATGAATTATTTACAAAAGACATATTTTCAATAAAATTGGTATTCCTTGAGAAAAAAAAACAAAACAAAACAAACAAAAACGAAATTCAATATTTTCCCTTCTTTTTGATAAGAAAAACATTTTCACTTCAAATCTCAATTATATCAGAAATGTAGATTTTTGAATCCCCTAAATTTATTATTGGATTATTCAATAAAAATCACTCAGGGTTTTAATTGTCCTCATTAACCTCAAATAATTCTATTAAATCAAACATATTATAACAAAATTGTCTTTGTATGTCCAGATATAACAGATGTACAAAGTTTACACTGTGCTTTGACTTTCAAATTTGCATCTTTAAGCAAAATAAAATACTAAAAAATAGGTGGACCTGACACATTTGATCCCCTTTTCACAATGAAAATCAACACATATATATAGCTGAAATGCTGATATGAACTCACTATGCATATGACTGTCCTGAGCATATTTTTACCAAGATGCTTTTGGAATGAGAAAAACTAAATTTCTATACCAGTGAGGTTTACCAGTGATCTGGAAAGATTTTTTCTCTATGGGCCCAGGGCCCCCCAAAAATAAAATCAATGGGCCATTAGCTTTTAATAAAAAAATTAAAAAGTGTATGTTTCAATAAAGAGGTACTAACCTGTATGATTTTAATTGACATCATGGATATTGTTCCTGTGCTTTTGTAAGATTCAGCATACAAAGAACCCAAAGGATTCAAAGTTTTATTTTGGACCCTTTGGACCTCAATGTGGACCAATTTGATAATGGGGCCCAAAATATCAAAATCCAAATAAATGTACATAGTTATATTCAGCATATCAAAGAACCCCATAAATTCAATTTTCGTTTAAATCGAACAAAGTTTAATTTTGGACCCCAATTTGGACAACTTGAAAACTGGGCCAAAATATCAAAAATTTAAAACATGTTTAGATTCAGCATATCAAAGAACCCCTTGAAATCAGTTTTTGTTAAAATCAAACTAAGTTTAATTTTGGCCCCTTTGGATCTTAATGTGGACCAATTTGAAAACTGGTCCAAAATCCAAAATCTAAATAAACAGTTAGATTCAGCATATCAGAGGACCACAAGAATTGAATTTCTGTTGATATCAAACAAAGTTTTATTTTGGACCCTTTGGACTTCAATGTGGACCAATATAAAAACTGGGCCCAAAATCCAAAATCTAAATACACTGTTAGATTCAGCATATTAAAGAACCACAAGAATATTCAAGTCTTTGAATTAAGGGCATACGATACAGTTACAGGGGAGGTTATGACGTTGCTAACGTAAATTGTTATTTTCACGACGTCAAACGGTGACTTATCGGGAAAAGATGCAGTTTTCGCTGATTTTATCATTCAAACTAATTTAACTTGAAAACGAGTTCATGAACCCTCTTTTTAAAATGACATTTGGTTTGATTACGTAAGAAGATTATGTGTACCAATTTTCATGAAAATGTTAATAGTGCAATTTTTAAATTTGATTAATATACAGCAAAAATTGACGGTTTTTTCTACATTCATGAACATTTGATAAATTTGAGTTATTTGTAAAATAAAATGTACAAATTTATGCAATATTTATATAACACATAAATTACAAATAATTCAACAAAAACAGCTCGTGTTTATCTTTTAAAACAAAAAGTTATGTATTTCTATCAAAAGGAAAAATACGTCCACAAATCCGTATTTTGAGGAAATATCTGAAATTTGAACATCAATTTACTCAAAAGTAGCACATGAAGGTATATTTTTTATAAAATATTTGATTTAATCAGGTAAAAAATAGCCTACATGCAAATTTTCATCAAAATTTAAATACGGGATCAAAACTGTATCGTATGCCCTTAAACCCCTTTGAAATTGGTCAAGAAATAAGCAATTAATACAAAGTATTAGAAAAGTGTTGTTTTAGCCCTAATTCCTAAACAGTTTGGACAATAACCCCAAAATCATTCACAACCTTCCTTTTGTGGTATGGAACCTTGTGGTATTATTTTATAGAGATCCATACACTAATACTCAAGTTATTGTCTGAAACCAAATGCCTAAGGACGACAACAACGCCATAACATTGTACCAGCGAAATTTGTGGTCTTATAAAAATCATTGCATTTTACATGTCCTTATGTATTCCAACATTTGTTTATTTTAAACAACATATTTGTCACCATTTTTGTTTGTGCTTATTAGATAAATTTTCAAATGTCTGATTTATCTTTTAAGATATTGCTCTGAGTACAGCTACCCAAAATTGATAACTGAAATAAATAAAAGACCTTAATTGGTCTTCTACCTGTCAATTCAAAGATGACAATAATCACAAAACAATGTATTAACAAAAGATTATAATTATGGGTTAAAATAAAGTATAACTTGAATATAACAGTCATTATTATAATTCTGGTTAAAATAAAGTATAACTTGAATATAACAGTCATTATTAAAATATACATCTTTTAATTGTGAATACATGTACAATACTTTTACTTAGGCTAAGGAGGACTCAATACTGTAACAGTTTATTTTACAGATGTAAATAAATCAATTATGTCTAAACTAATACTAGCATGAATTATTTACAAAGACATATTTTCAATAAAATTGGTATTCCTTGAGAAAAAAAAACAAAAACAAAACAAACAAAACGAAATTCAATATTTTCCTTCTTTTGATAAGAAAAACATTTTCACTTCAAATCTCAATTATATCAGAAATGTAGATTTTTGAATCCCCTAAATTTATTATTGGATTATTCAATAAAAATCACTCAGGGTTTTAATTGTCCTCATTAACCTCAAATAATTCTATTAAATCAAACATATTATAACAAAATTGTCTTTGTATGTCCAGATATAACAGATGTACAAAGTTTACACTGTGCTTTGACTTTCAAATTTGCATCTTTAAGCAAAATAAAATACTAAAAATAGGTGGACCTGACACATTTGATCCCCTTTTCACAATGAAAATCAACACATATATATAGCTGAAATGCTGATATGAACTCACTATGCATATGACTGTCCTGAGCATATTTTTACCAAGATGCTTTTGGAATGAGAAAAACTAAATTTCTATACCAGTGAGGTTTACCAGTGATCTGGAAAGATTTTTTCTCTATGGGCCCAGGGCCCCCCAAAAATAAAATCAATGGGCCATTAGCTTTTAATAAAAAAATTAAAAAGTGTATGTTTCAATAAAGAGGTACTAACCTGTATGATTTTAATTGACATCATGGATATTGTTCCTGTGCTTTTGTAGTTTCAGTGAATAAAAGTTAATTTAGTTTATGGTGATTTATGTTACCAAAGACATACAAAAGAATATATGTCTCTGATGTGACTAAGAATGACATTGTATGAGTTCATGAAATGTAGCATCACTCAGAAATTAAACTTTTTATGACTTATAATAAAAAAAACTATAAAACTGAGCAACATATGACTAGACTAACGCCACTTCAATGAACAGAATTATTAATAAGGAAATGCTGAGATCAAGAATTGACATCTGATCTGGACTGATTTTTAAAATCTGCCCTAGTATTAATTATTGAAAAATCTATGATATTTGGTTAAATTTCATTCTTTTGAGAAAACATGAAACTTGAACATACATGTATATTAATAATTATCAAACCATACAGCACAATCATAGAAGTGACATAATAAAAGATAAAAATAATAACTGTAACGCTGTATTAATATTTGGCAAAAACAATAAACTGAGTTACTAGAACTATGACAATGGCAGACTAAAAGTAGCTGATCTCAATTTTGTGGCACAAAATTGAAGAAGAAATGAATCTTAATAAGAAAACTAGAACAATAAGTTCCAAGATAGTTGAAATGATTTTTGGCAAGATCTGCAGTAAATGTTGCTGCCATCATACAGAAACCAGGGCCATAACTTCTCCCAAACCGGGCTATATTTAAGAGAACCTTTATTTACAGTGTTAATACTGGTACCGTCGCCTTGTTCATGTTCATGTTCCTTTGACCTTAAATTTTGGTCTTTGTCGATTGCCATACTTTATAAGTTTATTCCCGACGTTCTGTATTAGAGGACGTTACACATTTCCTTTGCATTTCTTGTATCATTATTATTTTATCAAGACTAACAAAAGAGAATAACGTTATTTGATAAGACACACCAACAATTCGCTGAAGGCACGTTTACAAAATTTACAAACGAACCAAAGACAAAAAAAATTAACAAGGACAGTTAAGCGCCTTTTATGGCCTTGTGTATTAAAAAAAAGGCCTTTGGGTTTTTCAATCAAATTATAGCAAGTTCACTTTAAAGATTATAATTTTTTTTTAAAATCTCGCCTGTACTAGCCATCTTTCACAAAATTTAAGTTGTTTACTTTGAACATTTAGATCATGGATGATGGTTAATTACGTTTTTGCGGTAATCAGATATACCGCATGTTGCTATCATTAACACGAAGGAAACACCCGAGACAGCCCAAAAATATATAGGTGGTGCTCCTGTCATTGGAGGGAACACAACACAGTTTTGTACACAAATATGGCGACATGAAACACGATCAGAAATTCATTTTACTATATATCTAAACGTTTAGATACAAACCGAAAAATATCGTGCGCCAGACTGGCGCTGACATTTGCCACTCTATGCGCCATTTCTGGTCAAAATGCGCAATTGGCGCATGGCACACGACCTTCCCGATCACTGCCTAATACACAAGTTATTTTTACCTTTCAATATGTAATGATGTCCTCACAAAACAAGATTGAAAAAAATCATTAAAATAACATTTTGTTGGTATCAAATAACATAAATATCCATATTTCATAATATTTTAACATCCCTAAAAGTAAACAAAGCTATTTTAACAAATTATATATTTTTTAAATATGATTAATAAAAATGTTTATTAAAAACATGATATATTGACCATAAACACAATTTGAGATTTTTTTCATTTTAATCAGAATGTAATCAGGGTTACAAGGTATAAAAGTAATTGATTAAATTAAATTACATGTAATCAGATATTTGGCTGATTAAAGATTACAATGATTACTTGAAAAATTGTAATTGATTACAGCTGATTAATGATTACAATTACAATTAACCCAAGCCTGATTATCATTTCCCTGTTTGAAAGATTCTATCTTTTTTAACCGTCTTGCCTTTTATTTAAATTTGTAAGTATTAGTTAAGATGGGACAATAAATGAATAAGACATTGCTACCTTGGACAGGGTAGGTATTTTGCCTTTGATAGATTTTATCTTATTTCCATGTTCTCAACTTTTAAAACAATAAATATATCCTCACATTCAGATATCAAATATAAGAGATTGCCATAAATTATCAAAATATATACATGTATCCAACTTCAAAAATCTTAATCTTTTGGTAATGTTTTATATTCTATAACAGAAGAAAGAGTAACTTCTATTGGAAAAGTACCTTACAAAATCTTTCTTTTTCAATACAGCTACTCGTGAGATTTTTTTTATAAAATTAGTATTGAAACTTTTTTTAACATTGAATATTTTGAATAAGAAAATCCTGTTATTTAAGAGAAATTTCCAACTATTCTTCTTAGAAATAGGAGACAGATGTATAAATGAATGCAGCTATGAACACATGTACACATTTGGAGAACATAAGACATAAGTCATCACAGTAATGTTAACGATACACAATGATTCATGGGTTGTTTCTATGTCCTATAGAACTCACTCCATTTTTAACACTCTCATCATGAAACATTAGTGATTTGTGATCGAAGTCTGATAATTTAGGAAAACTTAAAGGTTCTTCAGAAAAGATGTTTTGAAGTCGGCTTTTCCAGTCTTTGAGATACTGTTGTCGTGTTGGCTCTTCTACTAGTTTTGTTCCATATGAAATCTGTGGTAAGAGAACATCAAACCCACACATTCTTAACGTACCATACTGAAATAAATTAAAACTTGATATATCATATTGGTTAAATATTAGAACATTATCTATCGGAGATTTAATGAATGATTGATTGTTGTTTGATTAACGTCCAGTGCTAAATATTTCATGCACATTCAAAACAAGAACATATTACTATTAATACAATAGGTAGGTTCTGCATGATATGTCGACCCTGATGAGAACTGTAACTGAGAGTTAAGGTATGTTGGATAGGGGCAAATATTTTTTTCTTGCAACAGGCCACCTACTGTCTCCTCAGTATTTGCAAGGGTCTTTCATGTGCATAGAGTGTAGGACTCACCATACACGAGGTGTTGTTTAAAAAGTCCCCTTGCCAATAGGACCTGAAGTGACTGTGTATTTAAAATTATTTTATACACACTCAGGAGCTCAGGAATCTTAATTTTGACTGTAATATCATTTATATATCCAATCTAAACACTAAGAAAATGAGCCATTGTGCAACATGCAGATAAATCAAACAGATTAATACAAGATGATATACATTGTATCTTCTTGATCTGTATTGGGGTGAAGTTGTTTTTGTAAGAAAGCAAACTGACATATATAAAAGTACCCATATATTTGTATGTTTATTTTATAATAAAGTAGGATGTATTATGTAATGAAACTCTACATGGAAAATGAGTAATATGGAAATATAGGGAAATTAGCTTTCTGGTGCACTTAGCTGCAGAAAACATAAAGACGACTTTTTAATTGTCAAATGTTTGTGTATTAGTAGGGATTTATTATCCTTCTTAAATGTTAACTATCACTGTACCATAAAATAGGGACCTATCGCTTACTTCAAGTAAAAAGCACCACACCTATTGATCCAAAAGAAACCTCCACTAGCGCAACTAAATAAGGTGTGTGGGTACATCCTGCATTTATATTGCTTTATCCTTTAATAAATGGAGAATGTGTCCATGGGACACAGATGATGCCCCAGCTTGCTTATCATATATTGTTATAAAGGGACAGACATAACTGAAGAACGTTAAAAGTGACGCTACCCAAATTTGTACTTGATCTGAGTTTTGTGGTAATAAGCATTGTGTATAAGTTTCATAAAATTTGGTAGAGGCAAACTTAAGTTAGAGAACGGAAACGAAAAATTCAGCAATTTTTCCATTTGCAAAGGGGCATAACACTAGAACAACAAAAGTGACACCCACAAAATTCAAACTTTATCTGTATTTTGTGGTAAAAAGCATTGTGTATAAGTTTCATAACATTTGGTTGAGGTTAACTTAAGTTAGAGAACGGAAACAGAAAAATTCAGCAATTTTTCCACTTGTAAAGGGGCATAACTCTAGAACAGTTAGAGTGACAACACCAAAATTCGAACTTAATCTGTATTTTGTGGTAATAAGCATTGTGTATAAGTTTCATAGCATTTGGTTGAGGCAAACTAAAGTTAGAGATCGGAAACAAAAAATTCAGCAAATTTTCCATTTGTAAAGGGGCATTACTCTTGAGCGGTTAAAGTGACACCACCAATATTCAAACTTGATCTGTGTTTTGTGGAAATAAGTATTGTGTATAAATTTCTTAACATTTGGTTGAGGTTAACTTAAGTTAGAGAACGGAAACAGAAAAATTCAGAAATTTTTCCATTTGTAAAGGGGCATAACTCTAGAACAGTTAAAGTGACAACACCAAAATTCTAAATTAATCTGTATTTTGTGGTAATAAGCATTGTGTATAAGTTTCATAGCATTTGGTTGAGGCAAACTAAAGTTAGAGAACGGAAACGAAAAATTCAGCAAATTTTCGATTTGTAAAGGGGCATAACTCTTGAACGGTCAAAGCGATGCCACCAATATTCTAACTTGATCTGTGTTTTGTGGTAATAAGCATAATGTATACGTTTCATAACATTTGGTTGAGGCAAACTGAAGTTAGAGAACGTAAACCAACTTTGGGACATTCGTGCGGACGGACATACGTACGGACATACAGACAGACAAGGGTAAAACTTAATGCCCCCTCTGCTACAGCGGGGGCATAAAAAGGTCAAATTCCCAAAAGACTTTAGTTAGTGAAATATATCGTTCTGCATTAACCATAATATCTTAGTGTCACTGTGTGTATATTATACAGGTATATTCCATTATAATATCAAATCCATATTATTATTTCAATTTATTGTGTAACGGTAACTGTTTTCTCATGTATTGTAAAATTGTAAATGTGACTGACATGTTTCCCACCAAAATTCTAAATTGAAATAATAGATATAGTCTTATTAACTGACAGGTATACTTTTTTCGTCTGAATAATTAAATAGGTTCTTCATGAAATAAAAAAAAATTATGGTTCAAACCTTTTAAAATTTATGCACAGCTTATAATAAGACAAGGAAGGTTATAACTTTGGGAAAAGGGAATGAACTCTTTCTATTTCTTACTTGAATTGGCCATAATAAAACATTAATATCGCTACTTAGACCCATTGGAGATGTCATATCTTTAGTACAACCAGTCGTCAACGACAGCACTGTTCGTTTACCCTAAAAAAGAACACAATAATAAAAAAAAGTGTAGATTAATAGATAATTTATTCACAAATGAAGCAGTTTTGTAATTTTTTAATTTACTAATACTAGTATATGAAGTCTATAAATCCACTTTTTCACTTGACATTGGAATGAAAAACAAAGAGAATTAGTTTCACACTTAATGTTAAATTAAAATACACAAAAACATGTACCTGCTACAGGCAAATTAGATTTCAGTACTGTATGGTATATACCGTACCGCTGCTTGCGTGCTATTCAAAACATGTTGATCTAAGATTTGATTCAATTATTAAATAGTAACGATGAAAACATATCCGAAAAATTCAAATATCAATTGTGTTTTGAATTAAACAACTGGCATATTTACAATGTACTTATAAATTATATATACAGCTTACGCAATTATATGGAAACAATTTAATGCTACAAGCCTACAATAAACTTGTCTGATCTTTCAACAAAGTTTTCAAATAATCTCAGTTCATTTTTAAAATGTATGGCCTAAGAGAGGTAACGAACATCTTATTATACGACTGATGTTACAGAACATCGTCAAACAAAAATGAAATAAGATGGACAATGATCCCAAGTGTTCCAAGGCTTAACTTGTTATTTTAAAGTGCAATACTTATGTACATGTATATGTTTTTGAGAGAAAGCACCATTTTTACAAGTTCTTCTTTTAAAGTAATAATGTAGTCATAGGATACTGACATTTTATGTATTCCTAAAAACCATCAGTTTTAATGACAAAGAGTAGAACTGCTAAAGTTGACTCTAATTCTAGTTTTAATCTTGTTGTAAGTTACCCGCTTTAGTTTGTTGAATAAAATCACTTGTCTGATTTACATACATCTTACATCATTCTGTTTACAAGTTATGATCAGGGTAGCCTTTGGCTCTTTAAACAAGTAGCAATAATACTATAAAAGTACCTTCATAAATCCCTGATCCAAGACATTCTGTGATTCAAAGTCAAATGCAAAGCTATCACACAAAACCCGATCAAACCATCCCTTCAGAATGGCTGGAACAGATGACCAGTATAATGGGAACTGGAATATGATAAGATCTGCACGTTTTAATTTGTCCGTTTCATTGGCTATGTCCAGAGACTGGCAATTATGTTTATAAGCATGTCTTCCTTCTTCAGTGTAGTTAAACAAATTAGGATCCTGCAAAGGACCTGAAAGAACAATCCAGTATTCAGAAAAATTACTGACCAAAAGTTGTTGCCTTTTAAGTAATCATTTGCACTTTGCAATATTTTCCCTTGTATCCAAAAAACTTTTTTTGCATGTAGTAATATTATATCCCATTTGGGGTAAACCTGTATTATAATTCGTTTGGGAGATACATGTAATCCCCATCCTGTTAAAATCCTAAAATTCTAAAAGTTATGCCAAAATAAGGCTAAAGCAGCAAAGTCATAATCTGAATCTTTCTGTTTATTTTGTACTAGCAACATTTATCCAATATCTATGTTCTATATGTGTACATGTAGCTATATTGGGAGTTCCTGTTAATTACAGGTGTTATTGTTGATGTGACAGTTTACATCAAGTTTTATAATTTTTTAAGAGGGTGGTAAAGGGGGGTCTGAACACAGAAACACGTGAAATAAAAATTGCAAAAATGTTGCACGGGAAATAAAAATCAGGAAAAACAAAGCACGAGAAATAAAATCGTAAATATAAGGGAAAAAAATACTAGAAGTTATTATTCAGCCGTTCTTGGAGATCATGCAGTCATTTAATTGGACATGAAGATCCTGCGGTCACCATTTAGCGTCCGCTAGTTGCATCTGATTTGAAAAAAAAAAAATTATTCATAGTAAAACAATATCCAGGCTGACTTTGAATTAGTCCCGGTTTACTTTTTAATCAAATGCGGGACAAGCACAAAAAATTAAGAGTACCGACACGAAACACGGAAAATATATAAGGGGAAACACGAGAAAACGAGAAATCAAATGTCAAAACATGAAAACACGTGAAATAAAAAGAATGAAAACGTTGCACGAAAATAACCCTTTACCACCCTCTTTTAAGCTTTCATCCATACCTGTCAACTACCCGGATCCAGCGGGTGTGACCCGAGATTTTCAAAATTCTGAGGGGTCACCCGGAACACCCGCTGGGTGACCAAATAACAGGGGAATTCGGAAAATAACCCGTTTTCACCCGGATTCCTAAGCCTTCAGACTGATTAGATATAAACTGATTTCTTTAAAATACCGGCAAATTCGTAATTCTTCCTGGACAAGAAGTTCAACTATCTGTGTAAACTCAGCTCAAGTGACCCATTTCAGTGCATGGCTTCAATTGACAGCTTTGGTGTCAAACACACTGTTAATTAACACCAATTACCTTAGCTTTAGGTCATAAATAATTTGTGTATTTCAAAGTTGTTTTAAAACATTTTGAGTTACTTCCCTTTTTTTGTCAATTCACAATACACTCCTTAAACTTATGTTTTTTTTTGTAAAAAGATTAAATCTTAAATGACTTGAATGCAAAAACATATCAGAATAATACTTTTACTATTGTTCTACCTTAGAACAACTAAAAAATAAAAATTTTGAAAATTACTTTTTTCATCTATACATGTACCTCCTTTAATTGTTTTAACTTTATTTTATTATATCTAATATCAACCTATGATATGTTCTATCTGACCGTGCAAGGGCTGTATAGCCAGTCAAGGTCGTTAAAAACTTCCATTTTGTTTATATGTTCTACTGTTTAAAAGCTGCACAAATGTATGCAAAGAAAACACAAATTGGCACATTGTATGTCATGGACTGAATATGAACAGGAATAAAGGCAATGTAACACAAATCTATCAATGGCCTCCAAGTGCAATGAAATAATTAAATGTACAATTTTAAATTACTTAACCATGTGGACATGTTTTGGAAACTTTCATATAAATTATAAGACAAATGTCCCCTAAATACTGAAATTCAGCTTGAAAAAGTTTGTACACGTTATGACCCGAGATTTCATTCTTCTATGCAGGTCATCCCTGCATTTTCATTGTCATAGGTTGACATTAAAATTGTGAATGGAAATGGGGAATAGGTATGTTTCATCTCATAAGAAATTCAGGGATTAAACCAAGATTCTATATGTATTTTTATGCATTATGTAAATAATTCACTTGCACTAAGGTGTACACAATTACGGTTTTTACATTTCTGTATATTTTTACTTTTGGGACAATAACAGCTGAATAACATTTTATGAACATGATGAAGGAACAGTGGCGGATCCAGAGGGGCGTGAGGCGTCGCCCCCCTCTTGCTTGCACTTTTTTTTTTTTTTTGTAAAATGATAAATCAGACTAGACTTATAAACTTTGCCATTTCCGTGTATTAAATTTTTATGCGACAATTCTTTACTTATAAAGATATTTTTCGTCAGATTACTGTAATATATTATTGATTACGGCAAAGTCATGTGATTTGCTACGGTGGAGTTGACCAGTACGTCGAAAAAAATGTCACTCAGTCATTTTGAAATTCAAATTACAGTAACACATTGCTTAGGCTGAAGATGGCAAGCATGACGCCTTCAAAGCGACAAAGTATTGAGCAAGAACGTATTGACTTCTATTTCACAATTCCACTCAACAGAAAGTCATACTCTATTACACTCTCACGAAAGAAAAAAGTTCCACAGCAATATTATTTACCCACGAAAACATGTTTAACCCCACATGCCCCAGCCCATTAATAACATTGCTGAATAGTGATCCCCAGTCAGTAAGCTCTAGATATAAATTTAAAGTCTAAGGTACGGACTATTTGATTTGAGGGGGCAGTCTGATATTTTAGAGAAAAAATTCTGACCCTGATTTTTGCCTTAAACAAAAATTCTGGCCGTATCTGGATTGAAAACAATAATCTTGTCCACTTTTTTGCTATTAGAAACAAATATTTTCAACAAAATTATTAATCATTAAATGAACATGATGAATAAAAAACGGGCGTAATTTTTTTTTGGGGGGTTGCATGTGAATCCCACATCTGACCGGAATGTCTGTTTTGCCGAACTGATATACATGTACTGAATACTTTTTTCAAGGCCCGACTGCAACCTGTCTGCTTGGTGTGGCCTATATGTCTCCATGTGTCGACCGTCATTCACAACTTCATTGTCATTTCCGACTCATTCGTAGCCTTTGGTTGATTTGGAACCCCTCACTTCCCTTGTTGGTTGAAACATTTCAACCAAACATTTGGATAAAAATTGCTTGTTTGTCTTTCTTCGTGTCGGTCATATTGTAAATTTCATTGAATAGCCATATATCTAATTATCTTGTTTACAACAAGAAATCTGTGAGGTTATGCTAACTAACCATACAACAAACGAGAATTTTCCATGTCCATTTTTTACTGACAAATCCCACATCAAATATATTAATTAGTACATAGCTTTGGATCCATCCAATCATTTTATAATAGACAATTAATGGAGAGAATACGGCACCAAAAATGTCCAACCCCTACACTTTAACTATAAAATGCATTTTACAATTATTTTATGTCTTTTAGCCAAAAAAAGTCCCAAAATATTTTCGCCTTGCACCGCTCCCCAAACTTTAATACTACACCCCCCCCTTTCCAGAATCCTGGATCCGCCCATGAGGAATGCATATTATAACCCTTTTTGTTACTGTATATTATTCACCTTCTTAATTTTTGCTTTTTATAAAGGAAGCTACCATTGATTTTTATGGGGGGGAGGGGGGAGGGGCTAGGATGAAATTTGAAAAAAAAGGCAGGACAGAAGTTTTGAGTAAAAAAAAGGCAGGATGAGCAACTTGGCAAAAAAAAAAAAAAAGGCAGGATGACAATTTATGTAAAAAAGGTCAGGATAATTTATAATAAAAAAGGCAGGACCGATTAGAGTGAAAAATAAAAAGGCAGGACAGAGATTACAACTGGAAATTTTTTTTTCATCCTAGCCCCCCGCCCCACCCCAACCTCTCCCCCGCCATAAAAATCAAATGGTAGCTCCCTAAGTAGGTAGTAAATAAAATAATCTTACATATGACTGTGATATGTGTACATGTACTTACCCCTTATATCATTTTTCGTTGCACGTGGTTCAAATTGTTGTGAATACAAATCAGAGACTTCAACCGAATGTCCTAAACTCCGTAATGTATCTACAGCAGCATCCTTGAGAGCTCCATTGAAGGATTTTCCGTCTTGATGGGCGAACACAAGGAGCACATGTTTTTGACTAGGATCACACATAACGTGTACAAATGTGTAACAAAGGAGCTTGGTTGGTCCCTCCGTAAAATATTCAGTATGCCTTCGAAATATACAAATATTTAACTTGTCAAGTAACGGTCGGGTACCAGTCTACTAGGGTTCAAAAGACAGTATGCATGCATGTTTTGTATCTTCCTCCTTTAGTAGGAGCACCACCATGGGTTATGGTGTACAGGAGTACATTTAATACACTGTATCGGTACAGATTTAATGTGAGCATTTGCCTACACAGTTTCTTAGCCTGGCCGTGACCTAAATTCGTTAATTTCTGTGTCATTTGGTCTCATGTGGAGAGTTGTCTCATTGGCAATCATACCACATCTTTTTATTTTTATACAAAACATGTATTTCAGATCTGACAAAAAGGCAAAATGTACCCTCCTTTTAAATTTTATGCATTTTTTTATTATTCAAAATTATAAATTAATAATGTTCTACAATGTTCGCCATTCATTCAGCTTTCAATTGATACCAAAATTACCAAAATATTATACATATTTTTAAAGTTACACCCATGCGTAGCAATTATTTTTTGTTAAATATGTACTACTTTCTGACTGGGCCTGACCTTACTTTCATCAAGTCGATCCGGCCTAAGTCGTTCCGGCCCAAGCCGATTCGGCCCACATTTAAAGTCGACCCGGCTTCAATTTAAAAAAAATATTAAAAAGGAAATAAGAATTATATGTATTTGACTTGTAGTTCATGAATAATAATGAATTTTATTAACAATATACTTTTTTGGGGTTAGGAAAAACTTGATATTACAAAGTGCAAATTTGCCCTATGATATTATACAATATATACTTTGTCTTATTGGCAATCATACAACATGCTTCTCCTTATTTTTATTTGAAATAAATTATATAAAAAAATAGATTGAATACAAAATATTAATTTTCAGAAAAAAAAAAAAGAAATGTTGCAATCACAAATTAGTTCTGCTGCAAATCAGCAGCATCTTCCAACAAACAACAATTAAAGTGAAGCATTAGGCAAAGCCACCACAATGATGAAATTATCATATGCATTCCTAATTTTTACCGTGTTACGCATAATCTTAGGATTTTTACAAGCGCAAAAGATGCCATACTATTCTGTTTTGTAACAAATGAATATGCAGTGACTCGTAAATCAAAGCAATAGTCAGTGGCGGATCCAGAAATTTTCATAAGGGGGGCCCTCTGACTTTCTAAGAGGGGCCCGCTCCAGTCATGCTCCAGTCATGCTTCAGTGATTCCCTATATAATCAACCAAATTTTTCCCAAAAAGGGGGCCTGAAAAACCCTCTAAATCCGCCTCTGATAGTATATTTAACTGACATAATTTAATAAAGATTCAATACCAATACCACATTTGAGTACATGCACAACACTAGATAAATCATCAACATATTTGACTAGTGACACTCAATTTCCTGCGTTACAAGATCTTTTCTATTCAGCTGAGGAAGGACTTGATGGGTCATGTGATTTGTTCTCAGATTTTTGTGCTGCAGGAAATGGCGAATGTTAGAAAACTAGAAAAAGTCATATCAGTAATGATTCCGATTCTCACTCCGTTAGTCATTTAAGTGGAAAGAGACCAAGAAAGTTTAGAAATAAATAGTCATAATGGTTTATAGATTTTATTGAAAAGTTAAGTGTCAAAAACTGATTTTGCTTGGGTAAATGGAGATGTTGGGAATATCAAGGATTTGTATAGTAACTATACAAATCCTGGGAATATCTCAATGAGACATCAACCCAACAAATTAAGTAACATAAAAAAGACACATATACATGTACAGGTCATCATACATTCTTCAACAAACAGATAAATGTCTTTTGAATATGTCAAGCTCTAATTTGATCTGATTATATTAAAGTTATATCTAACAGAAACCATCAAAGATATGCAATCATGGAATTTAAATTCATAAATTAATAGCCTATAGGATGAGGTATCCCTACCCCCCTTTTTGATTTTAGGGGTCAATACATGTAGGTCAAAGCATGCAGTTATTGGTAGACTTGAATGAAGGCAAGATTTTGTTTTCCATTTTGGTATATTTTTAACAATATGACAACCTTTACCAAAGCTTGTTTGTTTTAGTACACAAGGGTAAAGAAGACCCGTTCAAATTGGGTGTCCAAAGGTTATGTTTAAGGTCAGAGCATCTATTTATATTAGACAAAAATTGTGAAAATATGTTAACATTTTCAATATTTCCCAATTTCATGCACATAGAGAGAGTGAGAGAACGTATGGGTTAAAGTCAAATTTTGCCGTATTAATGTTAATTGATTGATTTATTCATTGCTGTTAAACGCCACTATGAGCACTAGTGCGCTATTTCGTGGCTATCAGTTTTTGTTGGTGGAGGAAGCCGGAGTGCCCGGAGCCGGAAAACAACAGACCTGCCGTAGGAAAACTGACAATCCTAGTCAATAAAGATTGGAGTCAATGTAAGGGATAAATTAGTCCTGATAAAAAGTGTTCGGGGCGGACAAATATTACTAGTATTAAAAGTCCATGGTTACAGAATTTACTAGTATATTTAGTCCGATGTCGGTAATTTATGTCCCCAGACTTGTTTTCCTAGGAATTTATATCCATGTCATCAATATTCCTAGGTAAAAATTCCATGTCCTTTATTTGAACACGAAAATGTTTAATAAAAAAAATCATTTACACGAAAACAATGGAATTTTTAATTCTTATGTTTTAATTAATTTATGTTGTTTAACAGTTATAAATTAATCTTTTAATAAAATGTATGTGCCCAGTCTAATTTTCCTAGGAATTCATGTCCAGGTCATTAATATTCATAGGTAAAAACGTCCATGTCCTTTATTTTACTAGGAAAATGTTTAATAAAAGAAATCATTTACATCACAGTAAACAATGGAATTTTTAATTCTATTGTTTTAATGTTGTTTTATAGTTGTGCATTTATCTTTTAATAAAATGTATGTGCCCAGACTAATTTTCCAAGGAATTCATGTCCAGGGCATTAATGTTCCTAGGTAAAAACGTCCATCTCCTTTATTTTTATAGGAAATTTTGTAATGAAAGAAATAATTTACATGTTAACAATGGATTTTTTAATTCTTATATATATGTTTTTGAATTGTTTAACAGTTGCGCATTAATATTTCACTATTTTTTTTATACTTAACTACAAATGTTCCTTTCTTAATTCTAATATTGGTGAATTTTAAAGAATGTCTTGAGAAATAAAATTTTAAAGGGACCTTTTCATTGAAAAAAATGAGAATACGGATATATAAAACTATTCCGAGGAAAATAACTGCCAGACATATTTTACTAGCTATGGACTTATTCTCCTTGGAAAATTTATCCATGGACTTACATTCCTAGTAAAATTATGGTCACGGACTTGATTACCTAGGAATAAAAGTCTGGTGGACAAATTTTACTACCGGACTGAATTGACTGTTACATCAAATCCACCTGCCATGTACGGTAATTTGAACACAGAACGTCGGTGTTGACAGGCAAGCGATACAGTATTTGGACCACTTAGACCAATCGGTCACTAAGGCCCATCCCATGCTCTTATCACTATACTAACAGAAAAGCTAACCAATAATAGGGAACATGTTTATCAGATTGTATTTCTAAATCTGCATCTTTCAAATTAAAGTTTATGACTGATCATTACTGATCTCAAAGAGTTAAATGATATCTATTATTTATATTTTTTATTTTCTATTTTCTATTTTGGTGTTTCAGGTTATTGGATACTAATATCAGCCTTTGATTGAGACATTAAAGTTGCATTGGATAATCCTAAAAATTTTGGTAAGTGTAACATACATGTGTTTTAACAGTATAAATAAGAATTCAGTTGTGTCCAGAATCCCTCCACTAAACTTGAAATTCAATATTTTCTAATCGAAGTTTTTAGTGTGAATTTTCTAAGTTTACATGAAAATGTAATAACTACTACTAGTGAATTTGGAACATCGATCTGTTCTAACACCTTGACCTGAGTCCAAACACTTGAGAGTAATTGTCAACTGATAAAAACAATTGCTTGGACAAATTCTGCTCATTATGTAACATTTTCTTGATAATATCTCCTTGTGCTCTTTTTACAACTAATTATATCCTAACGCTAGCTAAAACTATTCAGAACAAAATGAACGCTAATGTGGTAATGGTCAATTACATCAAAGAGTTGATGGTCAATACTTGATCAGCTTAATGATCTTTCATCTTGATTTATGTGACAGTTTATACGGTACATGGGAAGCACAGTAGAGTTGCAATAACATTCATAAGTTTATCAAAATATTCTAAGACCATAAAGCAATGTTTAGTCTCTGAAATTAAGAACAGATGTGTATAGCTTGTGAGAAAATTTTTATTGGTCAGTTGTTTTATAGATGAGTTTGAAGTAACAAGTTGTATGCACGAATATTAATTTGAAAGTATAATTGTGAGCACTTTATAAATATTATACATGTACTGTTATAAGAAGATCTATAAACATTAAACATGTGAACATAAAATAGACTTAGTTATAGAAACATTACATTATAGCTGGTTTCCTATGCTAACGGATAAAATATGGATTAATCGATCACGGATACATAGATCCGAAGAAAGACAAGTTACAAAATACACAGAATAAAGCACCGTTACATTTGGTGGAGGACCCGGGCAGTTACAGAGTACACACAATAAAGCCCCGTTACGCTATTATTACTTGTGTCTGAAGGCAGATAAAGGAATGTATTTAAACCAGATATTTTCTTTTTGATTTAAAGGATTACTTGTTTTAAGTTTAATCCATTGCTAAGTTAATCAAAAAAAGGAAGATGTAGAAGATTTCAAAAATAATTATACATGTACTTAATTATATTTGTACGTTTATGTAAAACACCAAAGGAATTATACATCACTGAAAACAGTTATGATACAGAAAAAAAAAGATTTATCTGATCGTTGCAGGAAGCATTAGGTTTAATTTTTATCGAACCATATTGGAAAAAGCAGGTAGAGAAGTTGTAACAGCATAAGAAACGGGTAATATTCACAACCGACTTGTGGATTTTTTTAGAGATTTGTATTGAAAATCAGAGCTTATTATAACTGAAAAAGGGATTAAATTGTTTTATGGACCAGATTTTCCAGATGATGGCATTTTTTCTTGTTTATTAAAACCATGTAATTTAGATTATTTTACCAAGCATATTATAGTTAAATTTTGCACTGATCTTAATGTAAAATGTATGCAACTTTTTAAAGATTTTATGCCTTCAGGAAAATATTATAGACCGAACGAGGAAATTTAAGATATTTGCAAGTCCTGTCCATCTAATGACATGTCTGTTGAGCGTTTAATGGCTAAACTAGACAACTGTAATGTAAACGCTCCAACTTACTACTGTAATTCCACGGAAAGTATTATAATGTTTAAAAAATAGTAATAATAACATAGAAGAATGGCTGCATGATAAAACTGATGTTTAAACAACTGAAATAATTGCCAATGCACGAAAGCAAAATAACAAATTTGTTTCCAATTAAAATGTAGAAAAAAGATTTATTTAATCAAATTCTTGAAACAATAAGAGAGAGACAAATTAATGAACGTAACAGACAGGCAGAACTTAATGCTGTGATGCAAACAGCACTAGATGTCTTTAATACTAATCTAACTTGGAACACTGAATTTAAAATACATAAAGAACTTGCAAAATTCGATAAAAGAGGACAAAATTTTAGCGCTTAAAAGCCACATTTCTATGTTTGGAAAGCTATTTACTGTCAATCCAGGTCTTAAGGTAGTTCAGGGGTATAGAAAAAAAATGACAGAATTTTCTTATACTTTGCCAAAATGAAGATTTAACTATGCTTTTTTCAAAAAAATAATAAAAAGTATGGGTCACCGCGCTATTTTTCAAGGTACGAGTCGTTCAAAATTGCCAAAATTTGCTTAGATTGTTCATGAAAAAACACATTTTTGTGCATAAAAAGAAATCTATAAGACAGAATTTTGAAATAGAATATGAGAAGATAGGTTTTATAATATATTTTAAGAAAATAGAAAGAAAAAATGGTGTCACCGAACTTGTTTTCTTGCTACAAGTAAAAAATGAAAATTTCTCCCTATATGTCCAGTATAAATTTTGTACTAAAAGAGTTATCTCCCCTTAAATGGCTTATTTGAAAAATTGATTCTAAAAACACAAATATTTGGTATTTGTTAAAACATTTTCGATAATGCAATGAATCACTAAGTATTCTTTATATAAAAAATTCGTAAGGGTTCTGCGGAACCCAGTGTCTCGCCTACTTTTGCTGTTAATCGCAGTCTCAACAAAAATGAGGAAAAAAATTAATAAAAATATTCCTCTCTATACTATCTTTTGATTGTAAGTAGCTTCTGTCCAAGTTTGGTAAAAATCCAGGATAGTTTATGAATCTAATAAATGTTTTAAAAACTTAAACTGCAGACTGTATGTAATGTTAACTGGAAGAAAAACTAAGTCCATTTATAAGTAAAATACGGAAAAAATGGAACAAAATTTTAACAAAATTTCCTTCTAGATACCAGCTTTTAATCATAAACAAGTTTCTGTCCAAGTTTGGTACAAATCCAGGATAGTTTTAGAAAGTTGTTAAAATCTTAAAAACTTTAACCACAGAGTGAATGTAATGTTAACTGGAAGAAAAACTAAGTCCATTTATAAGTAAAATACGGAAAAAATGGAATTTTTTTTTACAAAATTTACTTCTGGATACTATCTTATGATCATAAACAAGCTTCTTTCCAAGTTTGGTAGAAATTCAGGATAGTTTAAGAAAGTTATTAAAATTTCAAAAACTTTAACCACAGAGTGAATGTAATGTTTCCTTGCAGAAAAACTAAGTCCATTTATAAGTAAAATACGGAAAAAATAGATTTTTTTTTTTTACAAAATTTACTTTTGAATATTATCTTATGATCATAAACAAGCTTCTGTCCAAGTTTGGTAGTAATCCAGGATAGTTTAAGAAAGTTATTAAAATTTCAAAAACTTTAACCACAGAGTGAATATTTGTGGACGCCGCCGACGACGGAATGTAGGATCGCTATGTCTCGCTTTTTCGACAAAAGTCGAAGGCTCGACAATAATCAGTGTAACCAATAAATTGCAAATCTGTTTCCAAATTTGCAGATTTGGGCAAAGAACTAGACCGATTATGTACTGTGATTGTACAATTCAAGATGGCGGTATACCCCTGAACTACCTTAAACACATTTATAGCAGTCATGGGAAACAATTTGACGTATCAAAATTAAGTTCAAATTTAATTGAATTCATAAAAAATCAGCAAATTCATACACAATCCACAAACATCATTAAAGAAGATATATTTATGAAACCAGAACTTCTGTGGTAAAATGTTCCACACATACATGGACAGACAAAGGACAAGACGAACAATGAAAGGCCGGAAGAATTCATTTCATTCTTATGATGGAGGCGTATTGGAGGTCATAATGACAGTTCAATGATTGGTTGACTACTAACTGCCATACTGTATTTTTCCAAAATTTAAATTCGTATTTATATATAATCTAAATCATTAATGTGAAACCAAGTTTAACTAATTATATCAGACCGGCATGTGTTTGTTTATTCTACGTTGGCTAGAGATATAGGGGGAGGGTTGAGATCTCACAAAACATGTTTAACCCAGGCGGATTTTTGCGCCTGTCCCAAGCCAGGAACCTCTTGCCTTTGTTAGTCTTGTATGTTTTTTTTTAATTTTGGTTCATCTATGTTTCGGAATTTAGTGTGACGTTCATTTTCTCTGAACAAGTACACATTTTTATTTAGGGGCCAGCTGAAGCCTGCCTCCGGGTGCGGGATTTTCTCGCTGTGTTGAAGACCCATTGGTGGCCTTGGGCTGTTTTCTGCTCGTTTGTCGGGTTGTTGTCTCTTTGACACATTCCCCGTCTCCATTCTCAATATGATGCTGATAATATTAATAATTACTGGGTGTTATAAATGGTGTATTGATGGTCACAATTTATGGGTTGCATGTAGTTTTTTCATGTATGTTTAAGTGCACTCAGGTTATATGGATGTGTATAAATATTAATTAATTCAATTGTACACGTTCGGTGTATGACAGGTGATAAAAGTCATACAAAAGATCAATTGATTGAATAAGGTTTTCGTAAATTTGGAAGTTATATTGTGGGGATCAGTTTTAGTGAATTATGAAATTATATCGTGGTGATCAGTTTTAGAGATTGAGTTGTTCCTCTTTGATAATGAAAAAAATTGAGTTGTTCCACATTCATGCATTTGTGGTATAAATAAAACAAAAAACATAGAATTGTTTTCTCAGTAAGGCATGAATATCCAATTAAATTCTTTCTTGTGTCTTTCTTTAACTGTAGATGGCTTAATAAGAACTCTAATTTCATTGGTTATGGTTGATATTTACACAATAAGGTAGAAGGCTATGCTTTGACTTAACAGTTTGAACACTTCAGTAGCCCCATTTTAAAAGGGTTAGGGTTAGGGTTATGGTTAAAAAATTTAAAGTGCAGTTTAATTTAATTCAATGGATCGAATTATTGATTCATGAGCCATTTCAATGCGGATAAGTGTAAAATATTCATTAACGGTTTAAGTTGAAAACTTGCACTGAAAAAATCTATAGCCTGATTTAAATAACCATTATATGTTTAATTGAATTTAAATGTATTCTATGTTACCAGTAGCTATTATTCGCTGCAAAATTTAATAAAATTAAAAAATATTTATCGTCGTTGGACCAAAGAATTGTTGAACTACTGTGCAATTACGTTTCTAATATTATGAGATTATGATGAAACTAATTAAGGTTACCAGGGGCGGATCCAGGATTTTGGAAAGGGTGGGCATAGTATGAAAGTTTTTTTGACACTTTTTTTGGCTAAAAAACATAAAATAAGTGTAAAATTCATTTTATAGTTAAAATGTAGGGGTTGGACATTTTTGGTGCCGTATTCTCTCCATTAATTGTCTATTATAAAATGATTGGATGGATTCAAAGCTATATATGTACTAATTAATATATTTGATGTGGGATTTGTCAGTAAAAAATGGACATGGGAAATTCTCGTTTGTTGTATGGTGAGTTAGCATAACCTCACATATTTCTTCTTGTAAACAAGATATACGGCTATTCAATGAAATTTACAATACGACCGACACGAAGAGAGACAAACAAGCATTTTTATCCAAATGTTTGGTTGAAATGTTTCAACCAACAAGGGAAGTGAGGGGTTCCAAAGCAACCAAAGGCTACGAATGAGTCGGAAATGACAATGAAGTTGTGAATGACGGTCGACACATGGAGACATATAGGCCACACCCAGCAGGCAGGTTGCAGTCGGGTTGCAGTCGGGCCTTGAAAAAAGTATTCAGTATATCAGTTCGGCGAAACACTGAGACATTCCGGTCAGATATGGGATTCACATGCACCCCAAAAAAAAAAAAAAAAATTACGCCCGTTTTTTATTCATCATGTTCATTTAAGAGGGGGGTGACACACTTTTGGGATGTGGGATATAGGGGTAAAAAAGTGGGATCTAGGAATAAGTAGGAAAAAAATAAGCATAGACCATGTGGTGAAGGAACTATATCTGAATTCACATGATATACATGTTAAATCAAATCAAATAATATATCTGAACTTCTTTACGAGGAACTTACTGGAAAATCCCAGGATAAAAACATCAGTGGTGACGAACAGGATGAAGACATCAACGCAGTTATGGGTATAACACAATCTTCCGGGACACGACAGAGACGGACACCAATTATTTAAAAGACTATTTTGCTTTAAAAAAATAATCAGTGATCATTAATCAATTTTTTTTTAAATTTATTATTAGCCATTTCAGATCACTTTATATATTATCTTGTCCCGGAAGATTGTTTTATCTCCATATCTGTGTTGCTGTCTTCATAGTGTTTGAATTTACTGCTTTTTGGTACAGTGGTTTTCCAATTAGAGTCAATAAGTTCCTCGAAAAGAATTTTAGAAAAACTAACAGTGTTTCATTTGAATTCACATTTAGCTTCACATTCAGAGATAGTTCCTTCACCACATGGTCTATGCTAATTGTCATACAGTAAATATAGTGTTACAACTAGAGAGGTTTCCTGAAGAATTCACAAACTTCGTCCGATCTAAAAGGTGTTTGTTCCATGGTTTTGTATATATTTAGGTGGCATTTTCTATGTTTTTTATTGTTGATTAAACTCCATACTTCAACAGTCAGTAGTATCAACATACCAATTGGAATCATTATTGGTCATGCTTGTACACCAGTAATTCTTGTTCATCAATTAGCAATTGTTCATCAATTGTATCACACTTTGTGTCTGATATGAAGATTCCCTGCTTTGGGTTTTGTGTTCCGTTGGTTTTGTGTTCAGTTAAGTTTTGTGTTCTGTTAACTAAACGGGAGTTGCTTTAAGCATTGAAGGCATTTATTTTCATAGTCATCCAGGAGTGCTTTACCACCTTTGGTGATTTTTTTTCCTATTATTTTTTTCACAAAAGCCTTAAATGACATTGTTTCTTGAGGTTGTAGTAAGAATCTGGACCAGTAAAGTAAAGGTTAGGCAAACATATGTTTATTCATAAATTCTGTACATACTGAAGAACAAACAAGACAAGAAGACAGCTCTGGATGGCTCCAAATAGGGCAATATGGAAAACCAAAATCTGGGATTTGGGAGAATTGGAAAAAAAGTGGGAAGTGGGAAAAACTTCCCAAAAAAAGAAGGATTTGGGAAATGAACACCCCTGTGTCACCCCCTCATTTAATGCTAAATAATTTTGTTGAAAATATTTTTTTCTAATAGCAAAAAAGTGGACAAGATTATTGTTTTCAATCCAGATACGGCCAGAATTTTTGCTTAAGGCAAACTTCAGGGTCAGAATGTTTTCTCTAAAATATCTCAGACTGCCCCCTCTAACCAAATGGTCCGTACCTTAGACTTTAAATCTATATCTAGAGCTTACTGACTGGGGATCACTATTCAGCAATGTTATTAATGGGCTGGGGCGTGTGGGGTTAAACATGTTTTCGTAAGCAAATGTGGAACTTTTTTTTTTCATGAGAGTGTAATAGAGTATTACTTTCTGTTGGGTGGAATTGTGAAATAGAAGTCCATACGTTCTTGCTCAATACTTTGTCGCTTTGAAGGCGACATGCTTGTCATCCTCAGCCTAAGCAATGTGTTACTGTAATTTGAATTTCAAAATGACTGAGTGACGTTTTTTTCAACGTACTGGTCAACTCCACCGTAGCGAATCACATGACTTTGACATAATCAATAATATATTACAGTAAATACGAGCGAAAAATATCTTTATAAGTAAAGAATTGTCGCATAAAAATTAAATACACGGGAAATGGCAAAGTTTGCGAAGTCTAGTCTGAATAATCATTTTACAAAAAATAAAAAAAATAAAAAGTGCAAGCAAGGGGGGGTACGCCCTCTACGCCCCCCTCTGGATCCGCCACTGGTTACAACTCCCTAGCTCTACAAAATAGCCCTACACGTGTTTCGGAACTTGTACAGCCTTGTCGTTCTTTATTTTTGGTTTTGAGTGTCCCTGGTCAAGGTAAATCTAGAAAAGCGCTTCTGACACAAAACAATTGCAGAAGTATGTTTGATAGAACATTTGCATCGTGGCAAAAAGAATAATTGTGATTTGGTTTCATTTTAGCTCACCTGGCCCGAAGGGCCAAGTGAGCTTTCTCATCACTTGGCGTCCGTCGTCCGTCGTCCGTCGTCGTCCGTCGTCGTTAACTTTACAAAATCTTCTCCTCTGAAACTGCTGGACCAAATTTAACCAAACTTGGCCACAATCATCATTAGGGTATTTAGTTTAAAAATTGTGTCCGGTGACCTGCCAAACCAACCAAGATGGCCGCCATGGCTAAAAATAGAACATAGGGATAAAATGTATATTTTGGCTTATAACTCTGAAACCAAAGCATTTAGAGCAAATCTAACAGGGATAAAATTGTTGATCAAGTCAAGATCTATCTGCCCAGAAATTTTCAGATGAATCGGACAATGGGTTGTTGGGTTGCTGCCCTGAATTAGTAATTTTAAAGATTTTTTTCCGTTTTTGGTTATTATCTTGAAAATTGTTATAGATAGAGATAAACTGTAAACAGCAATAATGTTCAGCAAAGTAAGATCTACAAATAAGTCAACATGATCAAAATGGTCAGTTGACCCCTTAAGGAGTTATTGCCCTTTAAAGTAATTGTTTACCCATTTTTTGTAAATTTTTGTAATCTTTTACAAAAATCTTCTCCTCTGAAACTACTGGACCAAATTCAACCAAACTTAGCCACAATCATTATTAGGGTATTTAGTTTAAAAATGTGTGCAGTGACCCAGCCAACCAACCAAGATGGCTGCCATGGCTAAAAATAGAGCATAGGGATAAAATGTAGATTTTGGCTTGTAACTCTGAAACCAAAGCATTTAAAGCAAATCTTACAGGGATTAACTTGTTAACCAAGTAAATATCTATCTGCTCTCAAATTTTCAGATGAATTGGACAACTGGTTGTTGGGTTGCTGCCCTGAATTGGTAATTTTAAGGAAATTTTGCCGTTTTGGTTATTATCTTGAAAATTATTACAGATAGAGATAAACTGTAAACAGCAATAATATTCAGCAAAGTAAGATCTTCAAATAAGTCAACATGATCAAAATGGTCAGTTGATCCCTTAAGGAGTTATTGCCCTTTAAAGTAATTTTTACCAATTTTTGTAAATTTTGTTATCTTTACAAAATCTTCTCCTCTGAAACTACTGGACCAAATACAACCAAACTTAGCCACAATCATTATTAGGGTATTTAGTTTAAAAATGTGTGTGTGACCCAGCCAACCAACCAAGATGGCTGCCATGGCTAAAAATAGAACATAGGGTAAAATGTAGATTTTGGATTGTAACTCTGAAACCAAAGCATTTAAAGCAAATCGTACAGGGATTAACTTGTTTATCAAGTAAATATCTATCTGCCCTCAAATTTTCAGATGAATTGGACAACTGGTTGTTGGGTTGCTGCCCTGAATTGGTAATTTTAAGGAAATTTTGCCGTTTTGGTTATTATCTTGAAAATTATTACAGATAGAGATAAACTGTAAACAGCAATAATGTTCAGCAAAGTAAGATCTTCAAATAAGTCAACATGACCAAAATGGTCAGTTGACCCTTAAGGAGTCATTGCCCTTTATAGTCAATTTTTAACAATTTTCATTAATTTGGTAAATTTTGGTAAGTTTTTACAAAATGTTTTCCTTTTGTAATCTTCTTTTCTGAAACTGCAGTAGAAAATCAATATAGAAAACAATCCACTAATGAACTGGCAATAAAAATAATTGATAATTCTATAACATGAAAAAAACCACATTAATACCTGATGATGGTGTTTCTTTCTTTACATTGAAAATGATGTCACAACTATAATCCCGAACAATAGGTCGAATGTCATATGTTTCAGTACTTTGGCTTCATTTTCTACAGATTCCGAAGTGCAAATGATGCTTGAATTCCTACACTAATTTATACAGACTTCATCCCTTTCACAGGTAATGCCTGCCTCATATTATATTTAAAACTTTAATAGAATATCAGAAATTTTGAGAGAAAATTAATCAACCATGCAAGATCTAAAACTTAATTAATATTGTTCAAATTATCAATTAACTTTTAAACAAAAATTCTCATTAAAAAATATAGTTCTTCATTTTATATTTTATCAGAAATTTAGGGAAAAAATTGAATTTAATTGTGTCCCTTGTTCTCATTTCCTGGGATAAATCCAATACAAATTAAAGTATTGGTATTGAATTAATATTTAAGAAATATTTCAAACCTTACCATTTTCTTCACAAGAATGAAGACCATATTTTCAGTGTCATGAGTATCAGTCATCATATTTGTTGTACTTTGTTGTTTAAAAGTTGAATACAAAAAGATCAACAAAGCAATTCAAAACCACTTGAATTTTGCAACAACAAATGAGAGTTTTAACGACCTCAGCTGGCTATACAACCCTTGCACAATCAACTGAATTTTGCAGAAATCATTAATAGGAAACAACAAAACTTCACAACAAACTTTCTCATCACTTCACATTTCTCGTTAGATAAATTTTACAAAATTCTCCTGAAACTACTGTCAAATTAAACCAAACTTGGTTTAAATCACCACTAGAATATCCAGGGACCACTGTGTATGATGACCCTGCCTGCCAACATGGCACACATGGCTGAAATAAAACATAGGTTTCAAACGCACTTTTAGTCTTATATCTCTGAAACTATACGACAGTACAACAGTTGCACTTATCATGCATCAATTGTAAATAAAAATATCAGGTGAGCGACACAGGGTCCTTGGAGCCTCTAGTTCATGTTCTGCATTGTAACGGTGACCTCTGCAACACCATAATTTCAGTGTATGATAGAACATTTGTTTCGTGGAAAAAAGTTCAATTGTATTTTTGTTTCATAGATATAATTTGCATGTTTGATAGAGCATTTGTTTTGTTACGCCAGAAAATCGCCTATTAATTGTAGCCAACAAAAGACACAAATCAATAATAAAATTTAACAAGATTTATTATACACTAGTTTACAAGAAGTATTACACAAAGAGTAGTGTCAACTTAACTGTCAAAATATGAGTCCAATCTTTTTATCTTTTCTTTATCCGGAAATCTTCTCGGAATCCACAGAATATTATATCCAATAGGTCACAATTTAGTATTATGTAGTTTGTAAATAAAAGTGTCAATCCAACTGCTGAGAATGTTGATGTCTATCGATGTCTAAGTCTATCTATGTCTATGTCTAACTTTAGGGTCTGCATACTTGTATATATACTCAAAAGGAAATTTCTAGATAACGGTAGATGTTTAAATTACGCATCTTTTGTTATGGTCATTCTGGAAACGTTATGTAAGTGATATAGAAAGTTCTAATTATTCCATGAGTATCAATGATTGTTCCAGTTATTTCTAAACTGCATAGCTGTAACACCATGTGCATAATTTTGTACACAATGTAAAAACATATATAGGCCACACAAAACAAATAAAGCCAATTAAATAAATATGATAGTTACAATATCATAACACCTCCCCCCTTAAAAAAAGTTTGAGTGTAACAAAAACTTTTCATGAATAATATGTACAAAATACATAGTATATACAAAGTGTTTCAATAAGTTCTAAATAAAGCATCTGCTATTATATTATCTTTACCTTTAATATGTTTTACAATAACATCATATTCCTGTAACAATAAACTCCACCTAGTCAATCTCTGGTTCTTGTTTCTCATTTATGTATGAAGGTGAGAGGATTATGATCAGTATAAACAAGAATAGGATGGACAGTGGGATTTAAATATACACCAAAATGTTGAAGTGCAGACAACAGTGCAAAACACTCTTTTTCAATAGTTGAATAATTTTTCTGGTGTTTATCTAATTTCTTAGAAAAATATGATATAGGTTTCTCAACATTATCATCTGTCTCTTGATATAAAACAGCTCCAACTCCTACATCGCTTGCATCAACGGCAAGTTTAAATTGTTTTTCAAAGTCTGGAGTGATCAGAACTGGACTATTAATTAAAAGTGATTTGCTATTTTCAAAAGCGTTTTGACAATTTTCACTCCAGATGAATTTAGAATCTTTCCGTAAAAGATGAGTCAATGGTTGAACAACAGTAGCAAAATTTGAACAGAATTTCCTGTAAAATCCAATCATGCCTAAATATCTCAGAAGTTGTTTTTTATTTGTAGGAGGAGGAAATTTAGTAATTGCGTCCACTTTAGCCGTAATAGGTTTCACTTGACCTTGGCCAACTGTATGCCCTAAATAATCAACAGTGGCCTGGCAAAATTCACTTTTACCAAGATTAACAGTCAAATTTGATTGTGACAATCTATCAAAAGTATCATATAAATGTGTTAAATGTTCTTCCCAGCTATCACTACATACAGTAAGATCATCAATATAAGCATAACAACAGTCTAAATCTTGTATAACATTATTGATCATTCTTTGAAATGTAGCTGGAGCACTTTTCATGCCAAACGGCATTACAGTATATTGAAATAAGCCATCTGGTGTGACAAAAGCTGATATTTCTCGAGCTCTCTGTGTCAGTGGGACTTGCCAGTAACCTTTCAATAAATCAAATTTGCTCACAAATTTTGCTTGTCCAATGTTATCAATGCAATCGTCTATCCTTGGAATCGGATAGGAATCAGACTTTGAAACTGAATTTACTTTTCTGGAATCAGTTACGAAACGAAAGGTTTTATCTGGTTTGGGCACAAGGAGACAAGGAGAGCTCCACTCACTGTTACTCGGCTCAATAATATCATTGTCAAGCATATATCTAATTTCTTGTCTCATAAATTCAAGTTTGAGTGGATTGAGCTGGTAAGGATGTTGCTTAATTGGAGAAGCATCACCTACATCGACATCATGACAAACAGCAGTGGTTTTGTTTGGCACATTTGGAAAAAGATTTTTAAAAGAAAATACCAAAGCTTTTAATTTTTCTCTACGATCAAAAGACAGATGTGCAAGTTTTGAATCTAAATTTCACAAAATTTCTGAATTTTTCAATCTAACTTTTGATTTTAACAAAAATGAATTCTTAGGGTTCTTTGATATGCTGAATCTAAACATGTATTTAGATTTTTGATCATGGGCCCAGTTTTCAAGTTGGTCCAAATCGGGGTCCAAAATTAAACTTTGTTTGATTTCAACAAAATTGAATATATGGGGTTCTTTGATATGCTGAATCTAACCATGTATTTAGATTCTTAATTTTTGGTCCCGTTTTCAAATTAGTCTACATTAAGGTCCAAAGGGTCCAAAATTAAACTTAGTTGATTTTAACAAAATTGAATTCTTAGGGTTCTTTGATATGCTGAATCCAAACATGTATTTAGATTTTTGATTATGGGCCCAGTTTTCAAGTTGGTCCAAATCAGGGTCCAAAATTAAACTTTGTTTGATTTCAACAAAAATTGAATATATGGGGTTCTTTGATATGCTGAATCTAACCATGTATTTAGATTTTTGATTTTGGGCCCTTTATCAACTTTGTCCACATCTGAGGTCAAAAGGGTCCAAAATTAAACTTTGTTTGATTTCATCAAAATTGAACTCTTGGGGTTCTTTGACATGTTTGAGATGCTGAATCTAACCATGTATTTAGATTTTGGATATTGGACCATAATAGGTGAATGTCCAATTTAAAATTTTAAGTTCTTAGACCACATTCATTCTGTGTCAGAAACCTATGCTGTGTCAAATATTTAATCACAATCCAAATTCAGAGCTGTATCAAGCTTGAATGTTGTGTCCATACTTGCCCCAACTGTTCAGGGTTCGACCTCTGCGGTCGTATCAAGCTGCGCTCTGCGGAGCATTTTATTAGAATATTCAGCCGTGTGAAGAGTTGCTGTTTTTCCTTGATACACGTGGACTTATCTTTTACAATAATTTACTGAATTCGTATCATTCGGGGTTTTTTTGCCGAGAAATGTGTATTTCAATTTAGAGCCTGCAAGCAAACGTGAAAATTAACAGATGTGAACTTTATAGTTTTTCTAATATTCAGCCATGTGACGAGTTTCTGTCTTTTGTTTTTTGTTTTTTTCAAGATACATTCGCACTTTATCGTTATGTTATTGTGCATCATATTTTGTATGTATATATATATATATATTTTTTTCTCACATGCGATTTGAAGGCTCCCATATACCCCCTTTTTAAAAAATTCTTACAACTTGGGGGATTACTCAGCTCATATCATTCTTTTTTTATAATCTGAGCAATGGCCATTCATTGCATTTTTTATCACTGGTCAGTCTTTTAAATGACAATTTTATCCTCAAGTTCTATCAACTTACAACTCACATTTCATTACATTTGTAGTTATACTACATTTGATAGGACAGGTCACGTCGAATTTCCTGTCAACCACTGTTTCGCAAGCATCCATAGTTCGCGCAAAACTAAACGCTTTACAACAGATCAGGATTCAGGGAATTCGACGGCGAAATATTTTCAAAATAGCTAAAATATTTTCAAAAGTAGCTGAGATGATTTCCCAAGGGCAATACTATATTGTTATGATCATTCTGGAAACGTTATGTAAGTGATATAGAAAGTTCTAATCATTCCATGAGTATCAATGATTGTTCCAGTTATTTCTAAACTGCATAGTTGTAACACAATGTAAAAACATATAATAGGCCACACAAAACAAAAAAGGCCAACAAAATTAAAATGATAGTTACAATATCATAACACCTCCCCCTTAAAAAAAGTTTGAGTGTAACAAAAACTTTTCATGAATAATATGTACAAAAATACATAGTGTATACAAAGTGTTTCAATAATTACCTTTAATATGTTTTACAACAATATTCCTGTAACAATAAACTCCACCTAGTCAATCTCTGGTTCTTGTTTCTCATTTTATGTATGAAGGTGAGAGGATCATGATCAGTATAAACAAGAATAGGATGGACAGTGGGATTTAAATATACACCAAAATGTTGAAGTGCAGACAACAGTGCAAAACACTCTTTTTCAATAGTTGAATAATTTTTCTGATGTTTATCTAATTTCTTAGAAAAATATGATATAGGTTTCTCAACATTATCATCTGTCTCTTGATATAAAACAGCTCCAACTCCTACATCGCTTGCATCAACGGCAAGTTTAAATTGTTTTTCAAAGTCTGGAGTGATCAGAACTGGACTATTAATTAAAAGTGATTTGCTATTTTCAAAAGCGTTTTTGACAATTTTCACTCCAGATGAATTTAGAATCTTTCCGTAAAAGATGAGTCAATGGTTGAACAACAGTAGCAAAATTTGAACAGAATTTCCTGTAAAATCCAATCATGCCTAAATATCTCAGAAGTTGTTTTTTATTTGTAGGAGGAGGAAATTTAGTAATTGCGTCCACTTTAGCCGTAATAGGTTTCACTTGACCTTGGCCAACTGTATGCCCTAAATAATCAACAGTGGCCTGGCAAAATTCACTTTACCAAGATTAACAGTCAAATTTGATTGTGACAATCTATCAAAAGTATCATATAAATGTGTTAAATGTTCTTCCCAGCTATCACTACATACAGTAAGATCATCAATATAAGCATAACAACAGTCTAAATCTTGTATAACATTATTGATCATTCTTTGAAATGTAGCTGGAGCACTTTTCATACCACACGGCATTACAGTATATTGAAATAAGCCATCTGGTGTGACAAAAGCTGATATTTCTCGAGCTCTCTGTGTCAGTGGGACTTGCCAGTAACCTTTCAATAAATCAAATTTGCTCACAAATTTTGCTTGTCCAATGTTATCAATGCAATCGTCTATCCTTGGAATCGGATAGGAATCAGACTTTGAAACTGAATTTACTTTTCTGAAATCAGTTACGAAACGAAAGGTTTTATCTGGTTTGGGCACAAGGAGACAAGGAGAGCTCCACTCACTGTTACTCGGCTCAATAATATCATTGTCAAGCCTATATCTAATTTCTTGTCTCATAAATTCAAGTTTGAGTGGATTGAGCTGGTAAGGATGTTGCTTAATTGGAGAAGCATCACCTACATCGACATCATGACAAACAGCAGTGGTTTTGTTTGGCACATTTGGAAAAAGATTTTTAAAAGAAAATACCAAAGCTTTTAATTTTTCTCTACGATCAAAAGACAGATGTGCAAGTTTTGAATCTAAATTTCACAAAATTTCTGAATTTTTCAATCTAACTGTCTCTTCCATAGTTTGAGAACTAATATGTGGTTCAATTATATCTGATTTGTCATGATTGTTCTCCAATTCAACCATGGCTAAAGTGGCAACTGGTTTACTCTCACCTTCATTAGTACGCTCAAAATATGGTTTTAACATATTAATGTGACACACTCTATTTGTTTACGCCGACCTGGTGTTTTTACAATATAATTCAAATCATTGATTTTACTCTCTATGGTATAAGGACCACAATATTGAGCATGTAATGGATGTCCAGGGACTGGCAAAAATACAAGTAACTTATCAAAAGGCTCAAAAAATCTGTCCCTGGCATCTTTATCATACCATATTTTCATCTTATTCTGAACAGTGTTCAAATTGTTCTAAGCAATTTGACAAGCAGTATACAATTTTTCTTTAAATCTAGATACATAGTCTAGAAGATTCAAGTCAGTGTGTTCAGTAAGCCATTTTTCCTTAATCAATTTTAAAGGTCCCTCACAGTGTGACCAAAAACCAACTCAAAGGGACTTTAACCAAGGGATTCTTGAACAGCCTCTCGGACCGCAAAAAGTAAAAAGTGAACACCATCATCCCAGTCCCTGTCAAATAGAAGACAAAAAGATCTAATCATGTTCTTCAATGTTTGATGAAAACGTTCTAAGGCACCTTGAGATTCTGGATGATAAGCACTTGACCTATACTGAGCAATCCCTAACTGATACACGACTTGCTGAAATAAACCTGACATAAAATTTGAACCCTGGTCGGACTGTATAGACTTTGGAAGTCCTACTAGCGTGAAAAATTTGATCAGAGCTTTGACAACAGTAGGTGTCTTGATATTCCTTAACGGAATAGCCTCAGGAAAACGAGTGGAGGTACACATGATTGTCAATAAATACGCATTTCCGGTCTTGGTCTTCGGTAAAGGTCCAGCACAATCAATGAGTACTCGGCTGAAAGGTTCTTCAAAGGCTGGAATAGGCAGAAGTGGTGCTGGTGGTATTTTCTGATTAGGCTTACCAACAACCTGGCATATATGACATGATTTGCAGTATTCTGCGACATCACTTCTTAGTCTTTGCCAGTAGAAATGCTGCAAGATCTTCAGGCAAGTCTTCCTTATACCTAAGTGTCCAGCCAAGGGGGTGTCATGGGCAAAACCAATAATTTCTTGCCTATAGACTTTAGGCACCACCACTTGGTATACCACTTTCCAGTCCTCTTCTGGGGTAGCATCAGGGGGACTCCACTTCCTCATTAAAATTCCGTCTTGATGGTAATAGCATTCAGCCACTTTGTCTGCTTCCTCCTGTGGTTGAGACGTCTTACAGAGCTGAAGAACCTCAGGGTCTTTATTTTGTCCTTCGGTCTAATGAATGGCTGTTTACGTCTGGCCATGGCATAATTACATTCTTGCTAATACTAGGTGGTCTTATTACGGCCTTCTCTGAGCTACCCGGACCTTCAATGTCGGCTAGAAAGGTGTCAGAAAGGTACATGTAATCAAACTGGTCTTCTTGCAAATCCTCATTTTGTTGTTTTCTAGCCATCGCCCTAGTAACGACACAAGCTGGATACAGTTCAGCATCATCTTCAGGTGATTTAACATCCACCACCGGTTCACTGGTAACAATTGGTTCAGCAACCACTTTGTTCCTAGCTAGATCATTTCGGTAGCAATAATGAAACACCCTCAACAGTGATTTCTTCTCAAAAGTATCAAATTTTGGACTAGACATATTATAACTAGTCTGACTCTTATTCTGTGCAACAGGCTTACTATCAGTACGCTCAGTTCTTCGATTCTTGTAATTTCTACTAGAAGTAAAATTTTGACCTTTGAAACTTCTCTTATGTGAAAGGGTATAATTATCGGATATAACAGCTGCATCTTGTAATGTCTCAACAGTTTTGTCATCTAAATGTGTTTTTAAGTCTAAATGAACACACTGCTTGAACTCTTCTAATAACATCAATTGTCTTAAATTATCAAATTTTTTATCTATTTTCTTTGACGTAAGCCATTTATCAAATAGATCTTCTTTTTCCCTAGCAAATTCAACATAGGTTTGTGAATCAAACTTTTTATAAGACCTAAATTTCTGTCTATATGCTTCTGGCACTAACTCATAAGCTTTCAAAACTTCTTTTTTAACATTGTCATAATCAGAACTATTTTCTGATGAAAGTGCTGAGTAAATTTCAGCGGCCTTGCCCTCAAAAACACTTTGCAGCATTGTAGTCCAAAAAGGCTTCGGCCATTTCAAATTTTGAGCAATTTTCTCAAACTGTGGAAAAAATTTATCAACTGTTTTTCACAAAATTTGGGAACCAAACGTATATTTTTTGCTGCATCAAAATTAAAATGTTCTGATTTTGACTGGAATTTAGTGTTGCTTTCTTCTTTTGTCATTTCAATTTTCATTTTCTCAATGTTCTAATAAAAATACTGAATTTTTTTAATAAGATGTTAACGTTATCCCGTACACGAGCCCTCAATTTCTGTTACGCCAGAAAATCGCCTTCTAATTGTAGCCAACAAAAGACACAAATCAATAATAAAATTTAACAATATTTATTATACACTAGTTTACAAGAAGTATTACACAAAGAGTAATGTCAACTTAACTGTCAAAATATGAGTCCAATCTTTTTATCTTTTCTTTATCCGGAAATCTTCTCGGAATCCACAGAATATTATATCCAATAGGTCACAATCTAGTATGATGTAGTTTGTAAATAAAAGTGTCAATCCAACTGCTGAGAATGTTGATGTCTATCGATGTCTAAGTCTATCTATGTCTATGTCTAACTTTAGGGTCTGCATACTTATATATATACTCAAAAGGAAATTTCTAGATAACGGTAGATGTTTAAATTACGCATCTTTTGTTATGATCATTCTGGAAACGTTATGTAAGTGATATAGAAAGTTCTAATCATTCCATGAGTATCAATGATTGTTCCAGTTATTTCTAAACTGCATAGCTGTAACACCATGTGTATAATTTTGTACACTATGTAAAAACATATATAGGCCACACAAAACAAATAAGGCCAACTAAATAAATATGATAGTTACAATATCAAAACAGTTTCGTGGCAAAAAGTTCAGTTATGTTTTTGTTTCGTATATATATTTCCATGTTTGATAGAACATTTGTTTCGTGGCAAAGAGTTTAATTGTGTTTTTGTTTCAATTGTGTTTTTATATCATACTCAGCTTTCCATAATCAGATAATGAATCATTTGTAATGGTTTATTTTTAATGTATATGATTTATATACCTGTAATATTGGACACTTAACATCAGCGTTTCATCATTATTCCACTGGTATTTTATATACAACCAAAGAGGAATAACTCTGATTATATATGATCACTTCTTAAAGTTGGGATAATTTATTCCTCCGCACGTAAAATTATATGAAGAATTACGAATTAAGCATCCACTCTTGAGTATGGTTATCTATATTTAAAAGAATAGCACAAAATTAAAATAAAACTATCAGCCGCTCCTAACTAACTTGCGACTTTGTTGATTAAAGAAAGATTTCACTATGATTTACAAAAACTAAGAACAATATATATATATAATATATAGATTCTACCACTGCATCGAGTGTGATACGATATTTATCCACTCGAGACAGTTAAATTTTCAAATTTAAAACGCGAGGCTTGCCCGAGCGTTTTAAATATTTAAAATTTAACTGTCGAGTGGATAAATATCGTATTACACGAGATTTGGTGGAATCTATTTCTCAATGATTTTCAAACAATATGCAGGCAAAATTATTCCTTCTTTTCGAATGATCTGCAAAAGATGTGTTCTTTCTATGTGACGTCATCAGGCATGGTCGCCTTTTTCATGCCGTCACAATAAGAAATTCAGAGGAAAGTAAGAAAATTCGACGTCATAATCGGATTTTAACCAATGATGAACTGAGATCAAACGAACCACACGTTGATTAAATTTTTTTATACAATGGGTGCAGAAAGAGATAAATTCACGAAGAATTGAGAAATATATATATAAAACGTCTGAATAATAGTCAACGAATTTTCCCACGAGGGTGCTGGATCGTTACGAGTAACGATACATGTACACATAATTATATAAACGCCTAAAAAGTGTACACAACACCAATAACAAAAAGGAACTATAAAAATAATTACATTTATAGTTCCTTTTTGGTGTGTACACTTTAGGCGTTATATATATATATATATATATATATATATATATATATATATATATATACTAGCATTCAGTTTCATCAAGGACACTGCACTGAAAAGTTGTTTGTGTATTTTTAATGTTGAACTTATCTAACATACCACCAGTAGAAATACTGATTTGACTTCATATGAGCATTATTTATAGCCATTTGTATATTACCAAATTTTTTATAATTTGTTTTCTCATAGATACTCTAAAGTCTAATTTCAGATGTCTACCAAGCAACACTAATTCCTCTTTCTTTAAATTATCAAACCCTTGGCGTTTTCAAAAATTTACCGGCATCAAATGCCATTGGCTAGTTCTACTAAAAATACTGAAATTTTTTTTTAATAAGATATTAACGTTATCCCGTACACGAGCCCTCAATTTCTGTTACGCCAGAAAATCGCCTTCTAATTGTAGCCAACAAAAGACACAAATCAATAATAAAATTTAACAATATTTATTATACACTAGTTTACAAGAAGTATTACACAAAGAGTAATGTCAACTTAACTGTCAAAATATGAGTCCAATCTTTTTATCTTTTCTTTATCCGGAAATCTTCTCGGAATCCACAGAATATTATATCCAATAGGTCACAATCTAGTATGATGTAGTTTGTAAATAAAAGTGTCAATCCAACTGCTTAGAATGTTGATGTCTATCGATGTCTAAGTCTATCTATGTCTATGTCTAATTTTAGGGTCTGCATACTTGTATATATACTCAAAAGGAAATTTCTAGATAACGGTAGATGTTTAAATTACGCATCTTTTGTTATGATCATTCTGGAAACGTTATGTAAGTGATATAGAAAGTTCTAATCATTCCATGAGTATCAATGATTGTTCCAGTTATTTCTAAACTGCATAGCTGTAACACAATGTGTATAATTTTGTACACTATGTAAAAACATATATAGGCCACACAAAACAAATAAGGCCAACTAAATAAATATGATAGTTACAATATCAAAACAGTTTCGTGGCAAAAAGTTCAGTTATGTTTTTGTTTCGTATATATATTTCCATGTTTGATAGAACATTTGTTTCGTGGCAAAGAGTTTAATTGTGTTTTTGTTTCATATCTAATTTCTATGATTGATAGAACATTTGTTTCGTGGCAAAAAGTTCAATTGTGTTTTTATATCATACTCAGCTATCCATAATCAGATAATGAATCATTTGTAATGGTTTATTTTTAATGTATATGATTTATATACCTGTAATATTGGACACTTAACATCAGCGTTTCATCATTATTCCACTGGTATTTTATATACAACCAAAGAGGAATAACTCTGATTATATATGATCACTTCTTAAAGTTGGGATAATTTATTCCTCCGCACGTAAAATTATATGAAGAATTACGAATTAAGCATCCACTCTTGAGTATGGTTATCTATATTTAAAAGAATAACACAAAATTAAAATAAAACTATCAGCCGCTCCTAAATAACTTGCGACTTTGTTGATTAAAGAAAGATTTCACTATGATTTACAAAACTAAGAACAATATATATATATAATATATAGATTCTACCACTGCATCGAGTGTGATACGATATTTATCCACTCGAGACAGTTAAATTTTCAAATTTAAAACGCGAGGCTTGCCCGAGCGTTTTAAATATTTAAAATTTAACTGTCGAGAGTGGATAAATATCGTATTACACGAGATTTGGTGGAATCTATTTCTCTAATGATTTTCAAACAATATGCAGGCAAAATTATTCCTTCTTTTCGAATGATCTGCAAAAGATGTGTTCTTTCTATGTGACGTCATCAGGCATGGTCGCCTTTTTTCATGCCGTCACAATAAGAAATTCAGAGGAAAGTAAGAAAATTCGACGTCATAATCGGATTTTAACCAATGATGAACTGAGATCAAACGAACCACACGTTGATTAAATTTTTTTATACAATGGGTGCAGAAAGAGATAAATTCACGAAGAATTAGAGAAATATATATATAAAACGTCTGAATAATAGTCAACGAATTTTCCCACGAGGGTGCTGGATCGTTACGAGTAACGATACATGTACACAATAAATAAATTATATAAACGCCTAAAAAGTGTACACAACACCAATAACTAAAAAGGAACTATAAAAAATAATTACATTTATAGTTCCTTTTTTTGGTGTGTACACTTTTTAGGCGTTTATATATATATATATATACTAGCATTCAGTTACATCAAGGACACTGCACTGAAAAGTTGTTTGTGTATTTTTTTTAATGTTGAACTTATCTAACATACCACCAGTAGAAATACTGATTTGACTTCATATGAGCATTATTTATAGCCAAATTTATCAGTTAAAGTTATGTTTATACCAGTATATATGTGCATACGACAGTACGTGTTCCCGGAATAAGCACCATTCGGTACGCTCGAGACCAAATCTGTGGGAAGCCAAATACATAAAGCAAACCACAAATGAACTAAATGTAATTGAGTGGTTGTTAATTGTTGCTGTTTATCATATTTGTTTTTCGTTTATTGTTTTGTATAGTGTGTTCTTGTGTTGTGCAGTTGCACCACTGTCCGAGGTTAGGGAGAGTGTTTGGCGCCATCTAACATGTTTTAACCCCGCCACATTCTTTATGTCCTAAGTCGTACTGTTGCCTATAATAGCTTACATCCACTTGATTTGAACTTTAGTGCATAGCTGTCTCAGTGGCAATCGTACCACATCTCCTTATTCTTATATTTTTATACTATACAGGTCCGTAAAAGTTGCAACCGAAGTTTAAGTAGAAATATGTATTTTTTAAAAATACGTACACACATTCTATTAATTTGTAAAAATCTTTTGTTGCTATTTGATGGCTAATTTTAAGAACCGGCTTTATTTGTTTTTCTAAAAAGTTTTTTCTTTCTTTTCAATATAAACACTATGTAGCAGCAGCATTTCAAAGTTAGCTCACTTATTTCTGAATAAAAAACGGTGCCTATGAAAATATGAAATCAACACCGTATTTTCTACAGGATAAACACTGTAGGATTCGCTAAAGACTTTCATTTCAGAGTTTCTAGAATTGGGACAAGTACATGTGGCGGAGTTGACTAGCTTTCTGCGCCAAAACTTACCCCTTGTAAGCTTGTACCAAAGTAATGTATACAATTGTGGTGATTGAAATGCTTTTTAAAACATTAATGATAAATAACTACTTTTAATTCTAAAAGATCAAATTTCACATAGATTATTTACTGATAATTTAAACACCATGTACTTGATGAGGTGAAGTTCAAGTCGACACTTTCAAAACAACGAGACAGTTATTATTTACTGGCCATAGTTCTGGAAGTACTCAATAATATAAATGTAAATATTGTTTATCCTTTAAGATATGATTCTTAATATAAAGCACCAGAAGTAAGGCGCATGTCATAATTCCTGTGTACTTAAAATGTGATAACCAGCAACTGTATGTGCCGAAATCGTCTGAATTGGATTTAAAGATGACGTCAAATACGAATACGATAAATCGTTTAAGACATTCTGAAAATTTAAAGAATTTACCATACTATAAATGTACTTACAGATAATACTATTAGATAAATTCCAACGTCCGGGTGACCAACTAGCAGTTTTGTATACTGTTGTTTTTTCTTTTGGTCGTTTTTCGTTGTTTTTTGTTGTTGGCACGGCGTTGTAAGTTTGATTATCCATTTGGTATCTTCCGCCTCTACTCTTTAAACATAATTATCATTGTACTAGTCAAGTACATCACAAAGTGTAATATGTTATAAACATGCATGTATTGTCAAATTTATATTTAAAAAAAAGCGCAAGCAAACAGATTTTGTTTAGAAGAATCCTTCCCAGTTCCTTGTTTAAAGAAACAAAAAACCTTTCTCGAATCATAGAACTGTAGATAATAAGTTATCTTTATAAGTAGTAGTAATAAGAATAATGAAAATTTTATTAGTTTAAAATCCAAATAATAGGAGTGTTACTAAAGAAAAAACCATATAAATAACAAAACGATAGACATAAAACAATACAAACATGTCGCATTGAAAAAAAAAATAAAAAGTGTTAATATTTATTACAATACTATTTTTGACAACAATTTAGAACAAGGGAGAAGGTATGATAATGCCAGTTTTTAGTTAGGTCCTTTAAATTAGTTTATGGTAATTTGTACAGTCACTGAAAGATGTTTTAAGTACATGATATATACGTGCAAGGTAAACATATCCTGCTTCAAAGAGTATTATTTATTGATTTCGATTTTTTGCCAGCTATTTTCTATACTACTTCAGGCGTTGGAGGCATTGATAATTCCTGTACCTCCTCTTTTTATCAAAATGCAACGAATGCTTTGGGATAATTTCCAAGAAAACTATAGATAGAGTAGTGTTCCCGAAATAAACAATGTTGATATTGAAGAACAACATAAACAAAAGTACCCCCTCCCTCCCCAAAAAAGTCCTGGAGGCAATAACCCACGCAAAGAAGATAATACGTTAAAGAGTTTGATGTTACAATTATATATGTCAATGCAAACATAAAGTGGTTTACTCTCTCGTGTTGAAACTGATACACTGTAGATGCATTAATTATTGTAAATCTATATTGTGCTTCGTTGATTGTATTCTAATTGATTATCAATACGGAAACTGCATTATCACATTTTTTATGATATCTATACAGCATGTTCGTATTTAGAAACAATAAACTATATTTGGACATAAAAAAATTGTCTGTGACATTTATCTATGTAGTATGTATAAATCTTTCGTGTCAATGACGTAAAATTATCCCGATGAAGACCGAAATAGAACATTAAAACCATTTCAGGTCAAATTTAGCGATTTAGAAGTAGATGCAAATTGAGGTTTCGTACAATTACATAATTGTTATTCTATAATTAGAATTTATTCATTATAATATGCTAGTGACGAAAGACAACAGAGCAGAAGGCACATTTCAGACAAGTAGCCCACCAGCAGGGCCTTCAACAGTAGTTTTTAAACTACAAATTCAATAATGAACAAAATGCTCACATTTAAATCACACCAATATCGAAGCCAAATAAGTGGTAAGCTCTATTTACCAAGAAGATTATCTGGCGACTAAAGGGAAAATGAGTGTATGTTGAATAAGGCAGAAATTTTGCCTTTAAATAGGCCACCTACGGACCCTTTAGAGAGTTACACGTATTCTTTACCTTCCAGAGAGAGCGGCACTCACCCTTCGCTTAAATAACGTCCCCATTCCGATCGAATGTGGCTGCGTATTTATACATCCCACTCAATCAAACAGACGCCTTACATTAGCAAGGGTTTTACTGCCGGACGGGAAGCCATAAGCATAAGCAATATTGTATTAAAATGGTATTCAACAGCAATGTATATAACACTGAAAACAAGTCGCTAGTGAATTGAGACACAGACACGTCTTATCGGTCAACCAGTTTGTGATTGTGTCTGAAAACTTATGTAGTGTCGATTTCAGTCTATTGGATCAGTTTTTGTGAAAGGAGTACTTCTCTCCTATCGAAATCCGTATATTGTGAAGTGCATGAGCGTAACGTATTAATTGAGATTTGTAAACGCGATACGATTGGGCAGAGGTATAGGTTAATGCTGACAAAATGGGAAGTAGAAAATAGGAAAGTTGAAATCATCACGTTTGTCATATATACTAATCTGAAGTCGTTAATCTGTGTCAATATCTAGGAAATTTTATTTAAGATCAAGATGTAAAGCAGACCTTTATATACAATCACTCATTATAATGTGGGTTATTGAGTGACAGGATCATATTAAAATATCTGACAGTAAAGTTATAGAACCTGAAAGATGCTTTTTTTTTTTGGTTTAGAAAAACTGTCTGTATGAGTTCAGCTTCATATGAGTATAAAATCAAGTCGGCCAGTATTGATGCATTATGAGTACCCATCGGAAAAACAACTGTCTGTTGATATATCAATCCATCAAACTCGACAAATATGTTGTCGATCAGAAAGTCCAGCATTTTGATGATAATTATCATCTTCGGTGTTTTTATTTTTGGATTCAGTGTGGGTTTTTTTAGAGTAAGATTTTTCTGGACCTAAAGCAAGACATTTGTATTCCCTTCAAAAGAGTTTGTTCATTGGTTTTATGAACAATATACAACATATCTGTACACTAAGATAAACTTAAAACCTCTGAAAAGAATTTTGTATCTACGATTCCCATTTTTGTAGAGAAAAGCTCTTTTTTCAAATAAGAGTATGTAATCGTTCTTTCAATTGAGCATGGAGAATAATGTAAAGCGTAAAAAAATTAAAAGTTTTGATATATCTGCAGAATTGTAAAAATTCTGATTATAGATTTAGAGATTAGATCTTTCGAATTTTTTTAGAACCCACATCTGATTGACACCGCTGGCTGAATATACCTTAACAATTGCTAAACTTTTAACGAATCATATTTAATATTTTTATATTAAAATTTCACTGGCTAAGGTTAATCAACCTTCGGTTTTTGATCCCGTGAGTAAACAAGGGAAATATGTGTTAGGGGTAAACGTTGATCAGAAAAACAATGTGGCAAAATTAAGAAAAAAATGCATAGAATTAGTTAGAATCCCAAGCAACCAAAATATCAATGTTAAAATTCATTTAAAGAAATTGACTTTTTGTGAGAACTTTTATGAATAGCAATTCAAAGTTTTAGTCCCTACCGACAGAGATGAAGGGGACAACATTTTGTACTCCGTTTGTCCAGTCAGTATGTCCGACTTGTACATTTTCCTTTTTTTTAAATGTAACGGTAAATATAGTCATATCAAAAGAAGTTAAACTTTGAGTATGAGTCTTGTTAAAGGTTGGACGATTTTTGCCGAAGTGGTGGCATTTGGAAATAGAAAATTGCTTGAAAATCTTAGATTTTGTCCTAAAGCATTTCTAGTAGCAGTAATACATGTTGCTTTCCTTAAAGAACGACATCAATAATGAAGTAAAATTCCATTAAAGTATCGAAGCAACTATTTCGCAATGAAAATCAACAATAGAAAATAAAAACAAGAATGTGTCCATAGTACACGGATGCCCCACTCGCACTATCATTTTCTATGTTCAGTGGACCGTGAAATTGGGGTCAAAACTCGAGTTTGACATTAAAATTAGAAAGATCATATCATAGGGAACATGTGTACTAAGTTTCAAGTTGATTGGACTTCAACAAAAACTACCTTGACCAAAAACGTTAACCTGAAGCGGGACAGACGGACGGACGGACGGACGAACGAACGGACGCACAGACCGAAAAACATAATGCCCCTCTACTATCGTAGGTGGGGCATAATAATGAAAATCAGCATCATTAGTATGTGTATCCCCTATTCTAGTTAAGGCTTTTGGTGTGTTCGTATTATTTTGATCTTTTTCAGTTATTTTAAGATATGCTACATGGAATCAAATAAATGCATACCTTAACAGTCGCCTAAATAATACAGAGGGCATTGACTCAAAGGTAAGGAAGGTGTTTTCCAATTTGCCAATCCTTTATCAATAAGTAACACTGATTTTTTTTGATTAATTCCTGTAGACGTCTTACAACGATAAGACTGAAAACAATACAGGCCATAAAGTTGGAAGTATTCAACATTTGAATGGTGTATCTTTAAAAGAATAGATTTATTTCATAAATAAAACAAGACGAAACGCTTTTCAAATATTTTATATATTTATTGAACTGTCCGAAACGGACTCAAATATGACGTCAAAAGTCAGGTTGTAAAAACAGGTTCGAATCTAAATATATACGATCCGAGGCATTTAAATTATTTACAGTCATATGAATTATTCAAAGATTCGTAATAGTAAATAAGTAATAGTTATACATCGAGGATAGGTGTGTCTGGATAAGAAACCCCGTCCGCCGGAGGCCGGAGGGTTTCTTATCCAGACACGCTGTATCCCGAGGTGTATAACTAACTTACACCCCATTCTAAACCCTATATTTGTTAACATTGATTATTAAATGAAAAAAAAAAAAAAAACGATAGCATGTTTATTGACAATTTCAAACCATGAGTTATAAGAATATTTTTTTCTTACATGAAACCCCACCAGTAACCTCTAGCTCTTTGGTTATCTTCGTTCAAACTTTGACAAGTGAGTATATTTTACAAATGTCAAAGTTGTTTTGCATATTCCGTTAAATCCATGTGCTAATATGGATCAGCAGGTCAAGGTTGACTGTTTCGTGTATTCTTATTACAAACAAAAATACATCATGCTCCTGGTATACAGTTGTCAATATGGACGGGTATAAGACGGACGACATTTTGTGGCAAGCGTTGGATTTGGTAGAAGACACTAAAGATAAAGGCAATATTATAACCCAAAGTACTTACCTGTATCAGTTTAATAAAGGTAATCACAACTGTATTTTATATCTTACGATTTTATCAAAACAAAAGCCCCCTATCTTCTCGAGAATAAACAAAATTCATATTCGAACATACTAAGGGATAGGTGTGTCTGCATTAGAAACCCGACTACCAGACACACTCAACATACAAAATTTAGTGTAGAGGAACTCCCTTTTGGGAAATCAGGGCTGATCCAGCCGGGGTTCCCAACTCAAGAGAAAAAGGGGGTCCCAACCATTCAAATGCATTGATCTTTTAAATAAAAGTCGGGTCCTATCCGCGGAACTCCGACCCCGGATCGGCCACTGGCGGGTAACGGGGAGGGGGTCCGGGAGTAGAGACATATGACTGGGCTAAAAAAAATACCTTCAAGCAAAGGAGTATTTAAAGGATTATTTTGTATTCCATATAGATGTTTATTGGAATTTCCTAAAATGTGTTTTTAATATCATGAAACAATTTGTAGTGAACACTTTTAGTTATTTCTTATGTTCATGCTATTTAAAAATAATCAATTTCTATTGTTACGAATAAAAATGGACTTTGTTTGCGGGATGTAGAAGCAGGGTTTCAGAAACCCTCTCGTCACACCCTGTGGTCAAAATCCATTGTTATTCGTAACAATAGATCTATTCAATTTACACTTGTTTCAGAAATAGAAACTATGAAGTATAACAATAGAACTGGGGTGTAACGACTTTGAAAGTTAGGATGACAATGCAATATTTGAATGTAATTATTTATTTCAGAGACAGAGCAGTCAGTTGGTACATCAGTTGTGCATGAAGTGTTAAAGTCAACCACTTTATTTACAATTGCTAAAAGTACAGGGAAGTCTTTGGTTACAAATGTGTCTTTATGAGTCCTTTGGATCTGGATAAGACCTGTGTTTATGAAAACAGTGATTTTGTATAGCAAAGGGTTCATTGTGTCTGCTTAAGTTGATAACTCAACGCAAATTTTTCTGTTTCCAGACATTTTACTCGACCAATTGTCTGGTTCATCAAACCAATATACTGTATAGTTAGACAATTTCCCATAATGTTCATAATATAACAGTTGTAAGCATTTTATCCATGGGACCAGTTTGTTGACAGATGTTCGAAATGCAACCATGTGCACACCCTCCTCATACACGTTTTCATCAACATTTTCAAATAATGCACGCTTACCCTTGTCAGATGATGGTAACGCGAGTTTTGTAGGTAAACAGGATATTAGATAGTCTGAATAAACACTTGTCAAATTCAAATCACTTTCTGAGAGTTTGTTTATAATTTCGATGTGACGGATGTCAGCCATTTTTTCAGAGTTGTAATGTGGTGTTCGTCTCGGGAAAGACTATTTCCCCTGAAAGGACCCGACCTGGACTTATGATATATAACGAGAGAAGGCTCTATTACTGTAATTACCTCTAATATCGGGCGTTGATACTGTCTCTTCGTAGGTAACGTCTCTTCACTTCGAAGGTCAGTCGCAAGAGAGCGCTGCAGGCGTGCGCAGACTCCGTCCTCAGCTGCATCCATCAAGAGGCCCACTGGTGTCAGTTGTCTGCTCCTAGCTTGGAGAACCCGGGGCTTAGGGTAAAGATACAACACCCCCTCCTTCCTAAAAAGGAGGAACTGTAAGTTCCGACAAAGGCCTGACAACTGAAGACGCCCCTATTTCATAAAAAGTCAAAATCCTTAATTATTAACATAACCTACGAATGGGTTATCTAACCCAGCAAATATCATAAAACTTGCTGTTTAAAATCCACCCCCCTGTTCCCTGGCTATGGGGTTTCTAATTAAACTTTAACCTTTCCCAAAAAACATGGCATATAAAAATCACTGTAGACAACTCGGCCTTGGACAACTAAAAAAAAAAAATTTTTCACTCATCTTTCCTTTCCCTTAACCACTATAACTCTGAGCTACAACTCCGCACCGGCCATAGGTGCAAGCAAACCCTCAAGACCTAGTCCTGGAAACATCTCACCATGAGACGATAGCTCACTGTTCTTGCTAAGAACTGAGTCCAATACATAATGGATATAAATGGTGTTGTCCAACCCAGAATCGTCCTAATTATTGATTGCATATACAATATTTCAAAAACACATAAAACAAAAGATACTTCCAATAATCAAAATATACATAGATATCTATAATCGCCAGTTCATTAATCTCCCCTCGAATTTCCAATTAATCTAAGCTACGTACTACTATTCTAATAAATCCCCATAATTATATCAAAGCACCTGTTCCAGCATGGAACAAAAAGGGAAAACCATGACCACAAAAAACGAAGTATACACCAATACCGTTCTTCAATATGGCGATAATATAAAAAATGTCCAACACTATTCTACTATACTACAATTTGTACACTGGCCTGGCTTTCAAATCCTGTGGAGTACAGCTTCCAGACAGGAAGCGGAGGCTAAAGCCAACAAAAAAAAAACCAAAATCCTTTTACAGAGTCCCAAGTACACGGATGCTGTTCACTCCTTCACGTTCACTCCTTCACAGAGACCACGAGTTCTGTCATTGCAGGCAGCAACTCCATCTTTACCGACCGTGTTATTTCCGCTCCTAGGTAGGTAAGAACTACCTCCTGCTCCTCCAGGTCAAAGAGATCCCTGGCCTGTGCCACCGCGTTTTCCATCGTGGTCACTGTGACCATCTTCTTGGTGTTCTGGTAAACCAGAACCACCAAGGATTCCTGGGAGGTAGGTGCTGCCACTGTCACTGGCTCCTCCACTGTTGGGGTTACCCTTCCTGCCGACTTCCTCTCATCCTCTTTGGGGGCAGGTTGTACCTCTGGCACAGTAAGTGGTACCACTGGAGCACTGGCCTGAACAGTTGGCTGGACCACTGGAACACTGGCCTGAACAGTTGGCTGGGCCACTGGAACACTGGGTATGGACTGAGCCACGACGGGCTCTGCCACACTAGGTGAACTGCGGAACCTCCAGTTCATCTGGCATATCACGTCATATGATGGGCTGTTGTTCCCTCTATACTCTTCCACTGCCACGCAAGCTTTGCGGGCAGGGCTCAGGTGACGTAGCACCGACAGGATCACTCTCCAATACAAAATAACGACAGGGCTATTCACTGGATGCAATGAATAGATGCTAACCTGTGGCCATTTCATAGCTGAACACACTGCTCGTAGTGGTGGCATGTCTGGTCCTTGGATTCTGCATCCCCTGGGAATGCCTGCTCGCTGCTGGAGCCACAGCACAAACTCCGCTGACGTAATGTCCTCCTGCCCAGTGAGCCACCTGGCCAGCAAGATAACCATGTGGCCTCTAAATCTTTGGAACCGCTGGTCCTGCATGACCTCTCGAGAGAATCTAGTCTCGAACATGGGTGACAAGTGGTCAGCTAGAGCATGTTCTCTTAGGTGCCTGGTGATGACAGGGCACTCTGGTACTGGACAGGCCACATCCCTGTCACTCACCCGCCAGGTCCGTTCTTTATACCCACTGTAGGGGCCAGTCCACACTTGGTCCTCTTTACCTTTCCAAGCCTCCGGTATTACCTTCTTAAATGCCATGGGTGTAGTGCTGGCGGGCACTGGAGCTGACTGCTCCCCCTTCTTAGCTACAGGTGCCTCTTCCTGTGCTGCTGGTATCTCTTCTCGAGCTTCCAGTGTCTCTTCTGGATTACCCTGTTCCGGCTCTCTAGAGACATTTACCTCTGGTGTCACTGGTACCTCCAGCGATACTGTGTTGTCCACAGGTCCTTCCTGGACAGGTTCTTCCCTCCTGTCCCTTCTCCTGTGGGTGGCTTGGTCCAACACCGAAGTGTCAAATGGCTGAATGCCCACTCCCGGCTGGGAGTTACAACTGCTTGGCCTCCAAGACCTTGCTTCATCCTCACTGCCCTCGTCGGAGCACGATCTAAAGGATTCAGAGTCTGACATTCTGAAAAATATATAAAAAAAAGAAACAAACATTAGAAAAACTGACAATTTTGTGAATTTGTTAAACTACTTGTTTTCTCCCCTCCTTTGTCTTTTGAGGGTGGAGTAGTACAAACAAGTTGACAGTTGGGACAGATGTAGGGATCTATCTCATTGGCCTCCTGTATTGACATACCTATACAGGTCAGGTGGAACCATTCCCTACAGTTATCACATTGAACCATTGTCTCACCCGTGTCTGGGCCCCGACACACAGGGTACTGGGAGTAGTAGGATTGGTCTTAATGCCTGCCAAGACATCCTTACCCTTTTAAATTGGTCCCTACACGTCTCTAACCAAGAAGGAATTTTCCTATCCCCACATGGCTTCAGCCTGTCATGGTTAGTATTGAAAACCACCCGTTGGAGTTTCACCTTGTACACATACCCGGTAACCTTACTAATGATGATACCTGGCCCCTTCCATGGTGACCCCAATTTCTTACATTTTCCCTTTATCTGGGCAGTATCAAGGACATATACAAGATCCCCCGGCTGGTATGATTTTTCCAATACTCTTAGATCATAGTCCCTTTTCATTTTTTCTTGGGAGGTCTTAAGCTTATCTCGGGCAATGGTATGTGCACTTTTGATAGCTTTTTCTAGATCTACAATATAGCTGTCAGCACCCTCATATTTCTTTTCACTCTGACTGCCGAACATAAGGTCTGCTGGCTGATTGGTCTCTCTGCCTAACATGAGCTTGTTCGGTGTGTACCCTGTACTCCTGTTGACACTAGATCTCATGGCTCCCCCTAGTTGAGCAAGGTGTTGATCCCAATTATCTTGTTGTGAGTCAACAAAGCATCTCACTGCATCCATGAGACTGCGGTTCTGTCTCTCTACTTGTCCATTTGACTGAGGACGATATGGAGTTGTTCTAGCCTTATGAATTTGCAGCAATTCACATACTGCTTTAAAGAGTGCACTCTCAAAGTTACGTCCCTGATCTGAGAATAACTGGAACGGGTAACCAAATCTTGTGAAAAACTCATTAATGGCAGCCTGGGCGGTCACTTCAGCTGTTTGTGACGGTAGTGGTATGCATTCTGTCCACTTAGTGAATTGATCTGTCATCATCAATATATGTTCGTTATTCTGTTTTGTCTTCGGCAAAGGGCCCATAAAGTCTATGTGAACTCTCTCCATAGGGTACCCAGCATGGTACTTGGTCAGAGGACATTTACCATGTCTGCTTGCTTTCTCGTTCTTGTTGCAGGTATCACAGCTAAGTACAAACACGTTAATGTCTTTGGTCATGTTATACCAGTGATATTTATCCTTGATCTTGGACATCGTCCTCGACACACCTTGATGTCCTGCGCTTGGCAGTTCATGACTGAGCTCCATTACCGTCTGTCGTAACGAAGCAGGTACAATCAGCCTTGTATTGGCTCCCTCCGTCTTGGGTTGACTCTTTAAAACACCATTGTCGTCCATAAAAAATCTTTGCTTATTAATCCAGTGACTCTTGGCTGCTGGTGATGCCAAGAACAAATCATTGGACAGAGGTTCACTGCCATCTTTTAAATAAGGTAGGATGAACATCAGGTCTGGATCACTCTCCTGTCCCGTTTTGATTTCCTCCTCACTGAAACCTGAGATGGTTATGCCCTCTTCTTGTGCGGTTGCTGCCACGACGCAATCAGAATGACTGTCCATTACAATTCTTGCTGTCGAAGGAGTAAAAACCAATTCCATACCTGTACTGAACGGTAGTAAATCACATTCCGGAGTCGGCTGGCTGACTACTGGCTCAATTGAGTCCAGGCTACTGGTGTGGCAGCAATCTTCAATAACTGCAGGTTCAACTGGTACTGCAGGTTGTTCCAAGGTTGAAACCTTTTCCGGTGTTTCAAATAACAGCATCATTGCTGTTGCTACCCTTTTAAGTAATCTTGGCTTCTGCTTTCTTTTTCTAGCCAGTGGGACTGTTTCATCTACATCACACAAAAACTGTGCCCAACTTTGATGTGCTCGCTGGCAGTAATTACAGCCCTTGCAAGGTAAACTTGCTAGTATGGTGTCTGCAGTATAATGTGGACATTCTTTTAACCTATCCGGGAGACGGGACAAGACATCAGCATCAATGTGTTGTTTACCTGGCCTATGCTTTATAACAAGGTCATATTGGCTGAGCTCTTCCAACCATCTAGCCAGCTGTCCCTGGGGCTCCTTGAAATTGACAAGCCATGTCAAACTACTGTGGTCTGTCCTCACCGTGAATTGTCTTCCCAGAAGGTAGTGTCTAAACTGTCTAGTAAATCTAATTACTGCCAACAACTCCTTTCTAGTTGTACAATAACGTTTTTGTTCTGCTGTAAGTACAAAACTACCATATGCTATGGTGCGTTCTTCTCCATTTTGCACCTGAATGAGTTCAGCGCCTATTGCATTTTGGGAGGCATCCGTATCTAGGATGAAATAATCTTTGTTGTTTGGTAATGTCAATACCGGTGCAGTTAACAAGCTGTCTTCTAACGTCTGGAATGAAAGTTGACGTTCATGGTTCCATGAAAACAAATTTTTCCCTGTTACTTCATAAAGAGGAGCAGAGATCCTGGCTTAGTCCTTGATAAATGAACGGTGGTAGTTCACAAATCCCAGAAATTGTTCAATTTCCTTTGTGCATGTCGGCACCACCTAACCACTAACTGGTTGCAAATGTTGCTGACCTATTTTGAGGCCCTGGTTACTTACACCTCCCTAAAAATTCTATAGTCGTTCTATACAAAGCACACTTTTAGGTTTTAATCTAAGTCCGTGCTCTCTAAATCTTGTAAATACCTGCTCTAAGTTTGTGAGGTGTTCATCGAAAGATGGTCCTAAAACCAATATGTCGTCTAGGAAAGCCAAGACAGTCTTCCACGTTAATCTTCTGAGGACAAGGTTCATCACTCTGGCATAAGTCCCTGGTGCATTGCACAGTCCAAAACCATCTTGACACACTCAAACAACCCATACTTGGTAACAAATGCCGTCTTCTTACGGTCCTCTGGCTTGATCTTGATTTGCCAGTACGCACTATTAGCATCCAGTTTGGAGTACCATATGTTGCCAGCCAAGGTATCAAGACATTCATCTATAAGTGGCAAAGGAAAGAGATCACGTGATGTCACTGAATTAAGCCTTCTAAAATCTATGCACCAGCGCACTCCCCATCTTTCTTCCTGATAAGGACTGGTGCTGAAGCCCATTCCGATGTTGAAGGTTGTATAACTCCAGCATCTAACATTTTCTTGAGGTGCGCCTCCTCCTCCTGAACAAAACAAGCTGGAGTCCTCCGCATACGCAGCTGAATAGGCCTGGCATCGCCAGTGTCAATCTCATGTTCTACATGACTGAAATTACCAAGGTCAAACTCTGTCTTTGCAAAGACATCACTGTAGGTGTAAAGCAAGGTTCTCAGTTTTGATTGCTGGTCTACTGTCAAATCCTGACTGGATGTAGTAAAGAGTTCTTGGAGGTGGTCTGGTAGGTCCTCTTGTTGGGATGGTGTCCCATTTGAACTGGTACCCTGCTGATTGGTTGAACAAGTACCAACACTTGGCTCTTGAGGATCATCCATAGATTCAATTACTGTCACAGCATGTGCCTCAGCTATTTCTAGTCCACTCTGGAGTCGGACAGGGTTGTCCGTCACATTCATAAAACAAACAACTGGACTTTGTCCTTTAGCACAAACTGATCTGGGAATCAAAAGTGTAGTCTTTGAGTTTGGTTCTATCACAAAATCATTATCTTGTACTGGTACTGTACAATTCATTCGCATTACTGAATTAGGTGGGACTACTACCGAGGTTGGTATCGTAATTCTGTTTACTGAGGGTTGAGCAGATGGTGTCTCTCCTCCTAAAACTAGCTTAACCGTCTTGTCGTTGATGGACATGTATCCTTGACCAATGTTGAGTATGACATTATTACTAGCTAGAAAGTCATGGCCAAGAAGCATCTCACAGTCGATTGGAGCAATATATAGCTGATGGCTGAAAAGTAAGTCATCTATCCTGAAAAGAGTAGGGTTAGTAATCCGGCAGGTCATCTGCATGTCTCGTCCTGCACCGTGCATAAGTGTCTCTTTAATAACATAAGGTTGTTCTTTTAAGGAATCAAAAACCTTGTCTTGCATAATGGTAACTTCCGAGCCTGTATCAATCAAAGCAGTCACTAGCTTGTCCTGGACCTGTACCTTCACTCTCAATAGTCGAGCAGTCCCAATTGTTCCTACAACTGTAAACCCATTAGATGGCCCCTCAGTAACTGAGTCCTCTGGCACATTAATTGTAACCGATTTGCGTGCTGTTTGATTGTTCTGTTTGGAAGGCTGCCTGCCAGGTGAATTATTTAACTCTGGGCAATCTCTTTTGTAATGTCCCTGCTTGTGACAATAAAAACACGCCCCATCTGGAATCTGTGTCCTGCGGTTACCGGAACGATTATTATAACCACCTCTCCTGCCTTGTCCACGTCCACGAGAGGTATGATCTGCTCTATAGTCACGACTGGGCGAAGTACCATTAGATCTGTTTGATTGTCGCATCTCCTCAGTTAGTGTAGCCATTGAGGATAGTAGGCTTTGCATCTGTTGCATGCTCTGTTGTTGCTCTTCTCGTTGTTGTCGAAGCTGCTGCTCCATCTGCGACACTCGTGTGTCTATGGCTGATTTGGAAGAGCCTACCCCATGCACTGAGGGTGTATCACTAACTTGTGCTGTTGGTGTTGGAGCTAACGCTTGTTTCACATCTGGTGTTTTTCCTTGAGCAATGTGGGCTTGTACAGCTTTTCTTGAATGTTGGAACCACTTAATTATATCAATTGCATTTTCAACCGATACTGGTTTAAATCCACATGCATGTTGGCCAGCCTCTGGATCATTGCAACCTTGACAAAATTTCATTACTGCTTGTTTTGTCATGTACTCTTCAGAGAGATCTCTGAAGGATTGTGTTGCCAGAGATAACACACGATCTGCCCAATCCTCCAGGGATTCCTCTTTCTTTTGGGTTATAGTCTGAAACTGTATCTGTGAAGTTTCCTGTGGTTCCTGAAATCCAAAGCGTTTCACCATTTTAGTCACTACTGCACTAAAAGCAATGTCTTTGTTAGAGTCCAGCAGCACTGTATAAAAATCACTAGCCTTGTCCTCCAAGCACCAACAAAGCTGGTCTCGTTTTTGTTTGTCCGTCCAACCTGCAGCCTCAGCGTACCCGGTGAACTTTGTGTAAAATGCCTTCCAGTTGCCTTTTCCTGTATACTTTAGGTTTTTGGGCATAGAAAAGAAAAATTTATTATCTTGTTTCATCGGAGCTGGCTTAGCTCTATGACGGTTGCTCGTTGAATTGTGACCATCTGTGTCTGACTGACCATGTCTGTCTGACTTCCTTTTAGCGTGCTTCTTGCCTGAGCCCTTGTGGTGTGGCGATGAGTGATCACTCACCTCCTCCTCAACGGGAGAAACATGTCTACTTGATACACTATGTCTAGAATGTGTTCTGTGGTTTCTACTTTTGTGACGACTCCGACGGTACACTACCCCGGATGTAGTACTAGATGAATCTGAATCACTATTTGAGCAGCTCGTAACCCTAGATATACTTCTTTGGTCCTGAAACTGAGCCTCTGGTCGGTTGTTGTACATCTGTTGTGGTTGTTGTTGAGGGTACACTGGCAAGTGTGGAGCTGCACCATAATAACATGATTGAGCTGTTACCTGAGCAAGATTTTGTGTTGTTGAAGGCTGATCAGGCCTCCCTTGTTGATATGGTATATTTCCAAATGGCTGTTGAGGCTGATGTAGAGGTGCAGTAACATTGTGGAGATGTTGCACCGGCTGTTGTCTGTAAAATTCTTGTTGGTGCAGGATGGCCTGAGGCGGCTGCCCCTGTTGACCAATTGTGTTGATGAGGGGTTGTTGAAACCCTGACTGGTTGGTGTTAGGTTGATGTTGACCTGGTCTGTTAAAAAATAGTTGTGTCGGTGGAACTTGGCTGCTGATATGTGGTATAGGTACAGGCTGGCTGATCGGTGGTTGATGTTGTTGATTATCAATCACCATGATGAAGTTTTGTCGTCCGGCTGTATTACTTGGAATGTTATAGTTCTTTTGACTAGTTGACTGTCTTGTTGACCTGGGACAGGGTGGTTGATTGGCCCTGTTGGCGGTCGGATGAGGTTGTTGTTGACAAGTATTCCTTTCTCTGACTGGTGGAATAGACCTATGTACAGTTAAAGGGTTTGACCTGTTGATGGTGGGATGAGGTGGTTGTTGACCTGTAGCTCTCTGGTCGACTGGTTTAGTTGACCTAATGACAGTTGTAGGAGTTGACCTGTTGACGGTTGGTTGAGTAGGCATTTGTCTGTTAGACATGGATGTGCCCTGTGGTTGATGTTGTATGTTGCTTATGGTATGCCGGATTGAGTGTCGAATTGTTTGTTGAGTTGGTTGTGTGTTGTGGACGGTATTTTCAACAGGTAGTTGATTAGCTTGATTATGTGATCGAGAGTGGTTGACGGTCTGCTCAACAGGGAGTTGAACAGCTTGTTGATGTTGTTGGTGGTAGTTGACGGTGTGTTCAACAGGCAGTTGAACAGTTTGTTGACGTTGTTGGTTGAATTTGATGGTATGTTCAACAGGGAGTTGAACAGCTTGTTGAGGCGGTTGAATATAGTTGACTGAATTATCTAACGACCGACTGTGTTGATTGCCTGTTTGCCTATTCTGGCTGTAGAAGTCCTGCTCAGTTGGCGGTTGACTTTGTTGAAACCTGTCATTGAGTTGGGGGTTCTGAAAATGTTGCTCCGTCATAACGGTTGATGGCTCGTATGATTTAAAATTTTCACCCACAAACCTGGGTTGCTGGTTCAGCTGAACTTCTATCATACTTTCGCTATTGTCATGCTGAATACCCACAGACTGGTTGTTTTCTTGACACCTAAAGGCCTGATCTTGACCTGGCGGATCTGGCTTATCTGATGGTTCATATTCGACATTTTCCTGTCTATCATATTGTGATCCATATGCAGAGCCAATTACCTCTGGTTGTAATGTTTGACTGTGAAGTAGTGATTCCTCACAACAGGACAGAATATCGTCTGATATTCTGCAACGGTCCATCTCCTGAGTAGGATATTCATCTTCGTCGATGCATGATGGCATGGATCTGGTCGACTTGTGATCAACCTGCGAGTTCCACACTGTACGTTGCACTGCAAGTGTCGAATCCATGACGATCTCAGAGTCAGAAAAAACTGGTTGATCTCAATTAGGTTTTGTATAGATTTCACCCCCCTGGGCAGGTGCGTACGTAGAACCGTGTTGGTCTATCCACCTCTGTCTGTCCGTCTTAAATTGTTGGAAATGAGCAATTTCCTGCCTAATAGTACGAGGAGTACAGGGTGTTGACTCAAAATTGGCTCCCCTCCCTCATGTGATTTTACCTGGGTATCTGTCTCATAGTCTTGTGACACATGTGGCTGACCTTGATACCTTGCATCAACATTGTCCATGTCATTCAATTCACATGGGGAAAAATCAATCATATCTGACACCTGGGACATTTTATTTCTCATATATGGTATTTGGGCCAATATTTCAGGTGTAATTGTTATGCCATTATTTCTCATAACCATGATTCTATGAGCGGTAGCCGTACCAATGCCAGGTACATGTAGGAGAACAGACTCCGGACTGGAGTTGATTTTAATTTTATACCCACTCATTGCGTTTAATAATGACCTATATGCAATGATACTCTCAATATAAGTAAATGACAAGACAATAACCAAAGAAAAAACAAGTCTTTATTGATTCTAAATCCCGTTTACAAATAGCAAAGATGTGTATTGCATATGTAAACAAATCACGGAAATCACTTCCGGTATTGATCTCAAGTATCGTCGTTACCTGGTAACACGAAATCACGCGAGACTCAATCTGAAAAAATCAATACTTTGAACAAAGTTTGAAAACTTTCACAGACAGTGAAAAACCTATCCCAAAACGCTTTTTTCAATGAGGTACTGCTTCTAAAGCTTTTATTTGAGCCTAAACCGACTTCCGAGGTCACATCATAGCCAAATAAATTCTGCAAGTCACGCTTGGTTGCACCTGGTCAAAATTCCCTGACCAAAATGGCTACCCAGGTCACACGATGTGCGTTCGAACCACCCGCACTACCAATAATGTGGTGTTCGTCTCGGGAAAGACTATTTCCCTGAAAGGACCCGACCTGGACTTATGATATATAACGAGGGAAGGCTCTATTACTGTAATTACCTCTAATATCGGGCGTTGATACTGTCTCTTCGTAGGTAACGTCTCTTCACTTCGAAGGTCAGTCGCAAGAGAGCGCTGCAGGCGTGCGCAGACTCCGTCCTCAGCTGCATCCATCAAGAGGCCCACTGGTGTCAGTTGTCTGCTCCTAGCTTGGAGAACCCAGGGCTAAGGGAAAGATAAAACAGTTGTATGGGGCTTTCCGTACTCGATTATGTATTGAAGATCATTGAACATTGGATATTTAGTGATAACTTATTTCATAAATTATGACGAAGAATAAAAAAAGATGAGTCTCCTTACATCAGAGTAACCAAAGATATAACTTTTATAAACAGCCTTTTCTTATGGTTCATTGGTTTGGGAAAATTCACCACTTTTCCAAGAATTAAAAAAAAAATAAGTTCAATCTTCGACAGTTCGAGACCCCAAGAGTAATAATGATATGGTAATTCCTGGGCTTTTCCCGTGCAGCTGTAAAACCCTTGATCAATTTAGACTTCCGTTTGGCTGTGATGGATGTGCAAATACACAGCCACGTCCTGTCTGAATGGGAATGTTAAATCCGAGACCCGTGTAAGGTGAGTGCTTTACATTCTGTGCATGAATGAACCCTTAAAAAAGTTCTCGGGGGAGTTCGTGGATAGCCTGTTACAAGGTAAACTATCTACTTCTATCCAACATACCCTATTGTATTTATTGTGACTAGCTCTGTTCTCGCATGGGTCGAATCCCATTGTGTATTCTACCTGCTGTATCTTTTGCCATTTATGTTCAACGCTTGACTGAGTTGATCCAATGCTTGAGGTGGGGATTGACGTTGGTGGACTCGTCTGTTAAGTTCGTCCTAAATATGCTCTATGGGGTTCAATTCCGTCGACCTCTAGTAAATCCATGTTTACCCTTGCTGTTTTAGGTGGGCATTGCTCTGCTGAAACATCTCCTTTATCGGTCATTAATCTGAGTATATATATATATATATATGGCTGCAAAATATCGCATTAGCGTTGAGCCGTTAAATTTCTAGGACACGTTCTCGGTTTGATCTGATATTCACATCATGATGCTCTCAGTGCTGAGTGTGTCTATACTACCTGTACGCACGCATGGGCGAAACGCTCGTTTGAAGGTATGTAGACGCGGGTTTGTCCACCACATCTTTGGAGAGAAGAACGTGACTCATTTCTGAACCAAATTTGGCACCAGTTCCTCAAATTCAAAACCCTCAATTTATAACCGCAACAAACACGTCTGTATACTTCGTCAAAGCCGGTCAAACATAAGATCTTCTTCGCCAAATTTCGCGTTGTTGAGACCTTTTACCGACCGCCAATTTCCCAGTATCTTCTTCGCCAAATTTCGCGTTGTTGAGACCTTTTACCGACCGCCAATTTCCCAGTATCTTCTTCGCCAAATTTCGCGTTGTTGAGACCTTTTACCGACCGCCAATTTCCCAGTATCTTCTTCGCCAAATTTCGCGTTGTTGAGACCTTTTACCGACCGCCAATTTCCCAGTATCGGTATTTTGTTGTTACTTTTATTTTAAAAATGAACCTGACCTATACAATTCTTTTATTTGCAGAGTGAATACTATTACAATTGCAGAAAGAAATTGAATGTTTCGTTTCTTACCGAGAGGCCTATAAATATGTATCAACACTCCGGACCCACCCCGAAGTTCATTAACTAAATTATTCTCTCTGAATTCAGAGAAAGAGTGAAGGAGGCTAAGATTGTGATCAAAAGGAATGGTGTTCTTTTTTTATCATCGAAATGTTATTTTTTATATATTTGTTTATGAACTATTTTATCTAGTTCGTAGTGTGAGTTTTATGTACAAAATATTCATTTGCAAATATCGTTTATCCTTCAGACAAAATAGTCGTCTAGGTTTTTCATGCCAACAACTGTAAAATCTTAGAATAAAACATGCAAAATTTGTATATCTCTTATCAAAAGCAATAAGTAGGACTAAATAGCATTTCCGTTTCATGAATATTTGCAAAAATGTTGAAAAATCCTTAAATATATTATTCATATTGCTTGGTATTCCAGTTATAGTATATGCTTAATCAGGAAAGGCAGAAGATACCAAAGAGATATCCACACTCACAAGTCAAAGACAAACTGACAAAGCCATGGAAGACAACCAACAGTCTACAAATACAACATAGATCTTAATCTATCACCAACATTCAGATATGGTCAAACCTTTTTAAGACGGCTTCCAGTTAAACCATACTATAGTAGAAGTTGACTGATATTTGTATTTAATTTATTAGTTGAAATTCTTGTGAACATTCCGAAACAATCAGACTGAAATATTTATTGACCATAGTTTGGAAAGTATTCAACATTATAGTTGTAAATCTTTTGTATATATTATTTGATACATGTACATATGCGATATGTACTTATTTACAAACAAATACACGTATAAGGAGGGAAATTTTATATTAGACTTTAAAATGACGTATATATGTAGAATTTTAAACAATTAAAGAATTTATCTTCAATGATCAATGATATTTCAATCTGTTTTAAATAAACAACTTTCGCTGTAAATGTTAAATTGACTTCGGAGCCCTGTTGGTCTCATACATATAAAGAGTTGTGTTTTTTTCAAGTCAAACGCTGTAAGTGTTAAGTCCAGCGCTGTAGATATAAAATTAAGCGCTGGAGATGTAAAGTCCAGCACTGTAGATATAAAGTCCAGCGCTGGAGACAGCTGTTCGATAATCAGCACCAACCACTTTTTTTATAGGAGTTAAGCCCTTGAAAAAAGAAACTATATGTAATATTGCATTGTAAGCGATCTCACACTACATTTCTTGTATGATATTTATAATAAAATTAAAAGATAAAAAAATATTAGAGTTATTGCCCTTCGACAGATAAGATATGTGCATCGTCGGTTGACATTGGAACGCTTTTCTCATTTATGCAAAGGAATGTGTCATATAGCATAGGTACAACTAGGTTTTTTTTAACCAAATGTCAAGCTAACATTTGTATCAAGACTGGCATGATTGTTCTTGTCCTCTGAGTTTACAAATTATTTGATGTTTGAGGTTCAAGGTTGATTAGAACTATGATCGACAACCGTAGAATTCTTTAAATATGTTTTATTGGCGCCCTTAAAATGAAACTTTAATTCCGAACATTGATTTGAATGGATTCAACATTTATTATTGTGTCAGACACATGAGATTAATCTTTAGAAAGAAAAAAAACCGCTATCTCGCACAGACAATATATATATATATGTGGGTAGCAAATAACTAAGCATGATTCAAATATTTGTATTAAATGCATGACCACAAATGCGTTTGTCAATATCAATATATGTCACAAATAACAATGGTATAATATCAATTGCTATGTGGATATTGCATTCTTCCTAAACTATAAATAGATATGTCGGTTCTATTTTTGTATATGGTAAATTTCTTTTTTTTTTAAATTGATACCATCATCATTACTAAATATTAGTGATTTTGATTCATTTTAATTCAAAAAGACTGTAAATAGCATGGTTGCATTATAACAAATGAATTATCAAAGCAAACTCAATTGTCATTATTGATCTGTGATAAATACCTACATTTAATGGAAGTAAAGCTTCGTGAACTTTAATATTTATTATATAACAGTGACGTCGAATTATTTAGATATGACGAAAGTCGAAGTGAAACACATGATGAAGGTTTCTTATTTTCGAGCGATGTTTATTTGTTATTAAATATGCAAATATAGTATGTAATTTGCCCTGAAGTAGACAAGTATGGAAAGTAAAGTTACTGTAATTAAATTTAAATTATGTAATTTGATATGAATGTTCAAGACCAGTTTCATTTATTTCAAGACAGAATATTGCTGAGCTAAAAAAAGTAATTAATAGCAATTTGAAAAGTTGTATCACGTATCAAAGATCTTTAATATGATTGTCTGTTGTGTGTAATCTATAAATGAAACAGAAAAATCATACGGTCTAAATGCTGCAAATGGCGATTTTTAGATAATTGTGTTCTTTGTTCATAGCGATTTCATTTAACCATTTGCAATGTATACATTTGAATTCCGAATGTTTGAACTATTAAAATACCATAAGTGATTTGTTGCAGCTTAATTTTTGGGCTGATATGGGAGTCTCGGGATGATACCAGGGCCGATATGAAAAAGGACATGTATAACTTTAACATGCTTTTTTAAAAAGAATAATTTCTTGAATGCGCGTTTCAAGATTACAAGCACATTTCAGTACTTCACGATTCAAATATTCTAATATGAAGCTCTTTTTTTTTCGCCTTGTAAGCAACTACAAAATCGTGTTCTAATATTCTAATAAAACATATGGGGGTACACGTGTTTGGCGTCACAATTAAATTTCCAACCGTCAGTTATATTTTGAACGACGCTGGAGATTAAATAGAAAATAGTCATGAAATTTATTAAATAATTTTAAAAGTAAGAATATTTGTAGTGTACACTTGTAAAACGTTAAATGGTTGCTTTTCCATAACTTGTTAGCTGCATTAAAATTTAATCAAAATGGCTACATTTCGAAAGTGTCTTGAAGATCCGCTTCGAATGTAAATCCTATTAGAAACAAAATAATTCTTTCATGTCACGCTCTATGTCCTTTTTACATGGGTAGACATTGTATTTGTCAACATTTTACACTTCGTTAACGCTCGATATAAAAATATTTACAAATATATTGCTTATCCATGATAAAATAAGCATAGAGCATGGCATAAAAGAATTATTCCTGAAACCATATATGCTTCTGTTCTGACACTTTATTGTTTTAGAGGTTCTAAAAGTGTTCTACAGTTTTTGATTCGTTTCTTTCGAGTTTAATTCTGAGACAGTTATTTTCAAATTTTATTATTGTTTGCTATTTATGACAGATATATAGAGTTGATTATTATTTTATATTCAATAATGGTTTTCTAGTTGTTAATCTTTTAACTTCAACTTAGTACTTATTTGGCAATTTAAACTTTTTTTGATTCGAGCGTCACTGATGAGTATCTTGTAGATGAAACACGCGCCTGGCGTACAAAATTTTACGCCTGGTATCTATGATGAGTTTATTCTTGCCAAGGCAACAGTGTCATTATCTGGTACAAGCACGTCATAATGAAATACTATTCTATATAATCCGTCATGCATGTTTCTATGTTAATATGGAGGTGTGATATATATATAATTACCAAGGGCATTACATTTCACCAGAGATCAGAAGACGATGATACAGTTATATATGTAGGCATACTTTTTAAATGAAGTAGGTCTTGCCTCAAATATAAATTGTACATGTTATCAATTATTATATTGTAAAAAAAAAAAACAAAAACAACGATTTAAAGATAAACAACAGTATACAAAACATAACATGAAATACCAAAGACTGAGGAACAAAAAAACGACAAATTAAAAAGAAAACAAATCTGGCATTTAGATGTATATGAACAAATATAACATAGACATTGAAAGGTACTATAATATAGTCTTGTGCGTATAACACATTATTAACTATCCAAAATAGATGACCATTCAAATAAGGCTGGCTTGATATAGAGTTTATACATGAGTAAGAACATGAACCTTTCATCAAACCTGCCAACTATTTAAACACACAATTATTATTATTGTTTATCTAATATTTATCTAATATTTTTTCTTCTTCAGGAAAGTCTTTCTGTTGCTCTTGTGAATAAGAGACTAGCAAAAATATACCAAAGGGATATTCAAACTCATAAGTCGAAAACAAGCTGACAATGCCATGATAAAAAATTTAAAAAAAAAACGATTTAAAGATAAACAACAGTATACAAAACACAACACGAAAAACTAAAAGCTGAGCAATACGAAGCCCGTCAAAAACCCGGGATAATCTCAGGTGCTCCGGCAGGGCACGCAGTTGCTGCACCCTATGTGTTGCTCGTGTAGTCACTTTAGTAGCTTCATATATTGAGTTTCCAAGGAAGAAATGTATCATCCGAAGAACGAAGACTTCATTGTATTGACCCTAGTTGGCAGTGATTCAGGGTGTTGGAAACAGTGAATGCATACAATGTTGCCGTTAAAGTCCCAACAAACAACTTGAGTTGAAATTCCGCCTAGGACATTCTTTGCCGAAAGCAAATATGATTGGAAGTGGAGCTATTTTTTTTTGAAACACAAATTAAATCCATGCTGGTTAAGAGTGTCCTTCGATGTAAAATTCCACAAAAAACATGTAAATTTAAGATTTCAAAAGTATGTTCAACAGCAATGTATAGCACCGAATAACATTTTTGTTTTCAAATACATGAAAAATTAACAATAACTCGTATTCACTCTACTAACGACTGGTAGATCTACACCCTTTGTACATGAACACCATGTACGCTTTCCAAAATCAATATACTAATTAAATACAAAATTAATTTGTCGACTAGCCCGTCAAGTACTCTAGAAAGTTATTTGCTGTTGAAGCTCAGGGCATTCCGGTTTCCAGAGCCCTTTCACACCACAATTGAAAAATCTGCCTGGGTTTCTTGCTATAGATAGATATAAGAAGATGTGGTATGAGTGCCAATGAGACAACTCTCCATCCAAGTCAAAATTTATAAATGTAAACCATTATAGGTCAAAGTACGGTCTTCAACACGGAGCCTAGGCTCACACCGAACAGTAAGCTATAAAGGGCCCCAAAAATTACTAGTGTAAAACCATTCAAACGGGAAAACCAACGGTCTAATCTATATAAAAACGAGAAACGAGAAACACTTATGAACCACATCAACAAACGACAACTACTGAACATCAGATTCCTGACTTAGGACAGGTGCAAACAAATGCAGCGGGTTTAAACGTTTTAATGGTACCAAACCTTCACCCTTTTTCTATTGGTTGGACGTACGGGTGCACTTGTCTAGCCTTCTTCGTCTTCTCAGTCTTTAACTTTCTTTCTGCTCTGTTCTCAGCCTTGTACAATTTCCTTTTATCATCCAAATCTTCAGCAAGTGGGTTGGTTTCATATTCATGCACGACTCGCCAGCCGAGCTCGGATGAATCAGCAATCCGTAACAACTTTTGTCTATGGTTCATTAAAGCAATATCTTCTGCTAACTGTTCCGCTTTGCATACGGTGTCTGGTATTGAATTGTTCCCGTTTTAAAGAATATCTGCTTCTTTAATTCAACTCTTCACCTTCATGTTTTGCTCGAACTGCTCTTCATTCTCTCGTTTTTTTTTCTAATTTGGGCCCATCAGTCAAGGTAGCTTCTATTTTCGAAACCTGTGTTTCTGCAATATGTTGCTGTTGCACATGCATCTTTCCCATTTTGCTGGAAATATTTGACCTCATTTGGTTCATCATGTCATTTTGATTTACCGTCAAAATATTGGAAACATGGATTCTGATTTGTTCTTGAAGTTCGGCGTCAATTTTGATGTGTACGCTTCAAAGGACGACTAGAAAGTGAAATACATGTACATGTATGCCTTTTACCTGTAATCAATTTTGAACACAAAATAACCCTGATTGGACAATACCTTCTTTACAAACCGTTAATACAGATATTTTCCCGCCATTACTAGCCGAAACGCGGGAAAATTCATTCATTTTGCACAAGACGGAACATCCATTCAGACCCTCATCCAGACCCTCTATTTAAACACACAATTATTATTCTAGTTTATCTAATACATGTATTGTTTTTGCACGGAAGTCTTTCCGTTGATCTTGTGAGTAAATAAGTTTTAAATCAGCAACATCTTACTTGAAAAAAACCAAAGAAGAAGGTATCATGTAATAAAAGCCATTAATTAGTTCCTGAAATTAAAAAAATAGTAAAATTATTCAAGCCTTTAAAATGTATGTAATCGATAAATGAACGGTTAATATAATCTGGACACTTTAGTGCAAAAATGTTTGATACTTCAGTCGGTTAGTGGCTTTAGATAATGACGACAGCTTATACGGATATTTTTAGACAAAATTAGTTTCTTTACTCGTTCTACTATAGAATTTGACAGTTATGAAATGAAAAAAGAAGCGGTGAATGAATTTTTATCTTACTTCCTATACATTTCTAGGAATATGATTGGTTAAAAGCAACCGCGTGGAGACCGTGTATATTCCATATTGGGTTAGTAGGTTTCCATATTGGGTTAGTAGGCGGGGCTTATTTCAATACACGGTTAGTTGTGGTGTTACGTCCCTTTATAAATATGGTGTTGAGGAAAAATCTTAAAGGTTTTAACAGACGAAGAAATTGATGATGAACGATTGAAATAAATTCATAAAACACATTTAAAGCTAACAAGTTGTTATTGTTGGCATTTGTTTTTGTATAGACCAATAGAAGTAGGTTTCTAATACTAATGGTATTGAAGACTTGGTCACTTTGATAGGCCACTAATCTCAATACAACATGTTAAGATAGTCGGTAAGATAAATTCGTTACATAGTGTGCTAGTGACCTAATACGAAATATATGGGGTCAGTAAATTCCATATGGGGATTCGAGCTTCGCTTTCACCCCATATGGAATTTACTGACCCCATATATATCGTATTAGGTCAGCACACTATGTAACTAATAATATTCCGAAGTTTGCCAATGAATAGGGCGTTAAAAGAGAGGCGGAAGATACCAAAGGGATATTCAACTTATTAATGGTACATTTTGTAGTCACTTTAGGAGCTTTATAAATTAAGTTGGTATCATACGAAGAAGGAAGACTACACTGTATAAAGGTGTTATACCACTACAACATACATGCAGTACGTCAAATCCGGTTTAATCCAAAAAAGGGTCGAAAAAATATTCCTTTGAATTTGACAGTTGTAGGAATTTAACCCTGCATTTCATTGCAAAAAAAAAAAAAAAAAACTTTTCTGAGTCATAAACATATATCTTGGATGTTTTAAATCACTATTCTATTTCTATTCGGTGTTCCAATAAAATATTTCAGAAACTTGAGGTGCCATGGTAATTATAGCTTGTAAACAGGGAAAAAAGGGTGAAATGTTGCTTGGTGTACTTCCGGTGATGGTTATTTTCTTGTATGCAATGAAATGTTGTGTGAAATTTTTTACTGGACAGGATGAAACTTTATTCATGTCAGGTATTTCAATATTTCAAACAAAGTTAAGTTCTGCACAATTTTTTTGAAAAATGCCAATTTAACAAAGACTAATAGGAGAAAACAATGGTGCGGCGTTTTGCATTTGGGCCGATCTGCATTTCAATTGCGCCGATTTTTTCTTTCACTTGCACCGATTATTTCTTTCATTTGCGCCGATTGTTTTACAGGTAAATTACAGGTGAAAATATTTTTATTTATCATTATAAACCTCTTCCGCTAGCCAGTTATGCATATGTTATGAATTATCAATTAAAACATGCTTGTAACTGTTGCCCTCTGCCCACAATGGGGAGGTGGCAGTAGGATTTCGAGCAAAACAAGTCAATATCAAATGATATAAAATCTATTTATAGCCTTTAAAATATCAAAGGACAATAATACCTCTTTACGCCATGAAAAAAGCACAGCACTAAAATGCAAAAAGGAGCAAATGGAACTTGAAATTATTGAATCGGCGCAAATGAAGCAACCAAATCGGCGCAAATGAAAGATTGAACATTTATCAAATCGGCGCAAAAGTCATACGCCCCAATTGTGGTATTATCCCTAAATCCTAACTGACAATTATTCAGGATGTTGCAAGCAGTGTATGTATGCGAGGTTGCAGTTGAAGTTAGAATCAGGCTAGGCCATTCTTTGCCAAAAGAAATTATGATTGGAAGTAAAGCTAATGTATATTTTTGTTCTTGAAATACAAATTAAATCTATGTTGGATAAGGATGTCCTTCGATGTAAAATTCCACAAAAACATGTATATTTAAAATTCTATCAAAATCTTAAACACTTTTTGATTTGATTTTTATACAAATACCTGAAAAATTGACCACGGCTTCTTTTACTTTGCGCAAGACAGAACAACAAATGTGAAACATAAATGTCTACATTTGACGAATAACTATGGAATACATATCATCAAAACTGAGATTTTATTTTCGTGTACTATGCTTATATTTTTAAAAATAATTCATTTAAATCTATTAAAGAAAGCTTAGTATATTATCATTATACATGACCAAGTTGTCAAAGTTTAATTATTAAGTCCTATATACTGGAATTTAAATTCCATAGATCGTCAAAAAGGGTGCTTATATTTATGTATCGAACAATTCAGTAAAATGTCGTATTACCAATCCACTACAGCAAACTTGAAATATCATCACACATAATCCAAATTCTGCACTTTTTTACGTAATTAAATTATCTTTAACCTGGAACGAAAGATCTGGAAATCGTCAAAATCTAAAGAGAGCTTGTCTGTATGAAACCCAACACAGTAAATTTTTTCCGATTAAATGAATTTCCTTTACCACAAGACATGCAATGAATTGTTGAACGTTTAATTATTGAGTCATATTACTTTGAAAGGACAAGAAAAGTGAGCTCGTCCTTTTTGGATCAAGGAGTGCATAAAAAATGAGTAAAGATAAAAAACCAACATACTTATGTGTTCAGACGGACGGAGGGAGAACGGTATTCTATAATTATTTGTCATTGGCGTGGGTTTGAAATTTTTATGCTAACAATAGAATGATTTCTTCACATTTAAAATTCTTCTAATCTTGGCGATAAATGTAAATATGAATATATCCGTACTTACCTGCATAATGACGTCACAGTTTGAAAGCACTTGGACAACTCTCAATTTTCTGTTTGCCTATCTATTGAACTTCATGTAATACAAATATTCATAATTCACACCTTTAGAAGTACCTTATCCTGATGATGTATTGCTACTTGAAACTGTTATGAAACTTTGACCATTCACTAATGCTGATAATTCTGTGAATAACAAAAAAAGTTACTACAATTTTCATGCAAAAGCATATTAACTCACACTAAAAATCTAAAGGGTGTTATGGTGAAATACTTTAACATCGTTAAAGATCAAATTTGCAAAATCTCTTCTTGTCGTATCTTTTTAAGCCCTATAGAAAATACTCTCTCCAGTGCAGGGTCAGTGTTCTAGTGAAATGATAAATTTGTTTTTGGGGTTGTTCGTGTAGCGAATTTAACCTTGATACAAAATTATGAAATGATACTTTTCAAATCAGACTGCAAAAGAAAAGTAACCAAAATTACCGGTCAGTACTTCAGCAGCGACTTTATTTAAAAGATACACGATGAAAAAAAAATCAGGGCAAGTTTACTATAACATTGATTCAGAAAGTGTCTCTCACGAATATACATATAGATAAGCAGTGGATCAGTATATTTCTAAGTTTCTCTCTGTTTTAAAAACTTTTTTCCCTTCTTTTTTTCTAATTGTATCAGCTTTAGTATTGGCCTTGAGCATACCTTTTAAGAAGTCTGTTAGAGAAAATGGTTTCGTTTGAAGAAAAATATTTTCAGTTTTATTACTATCAAACTGCCCGTTGAATTTGATTTAAGACCAAGAAAGCCTCATTACTTTTGTAATATTTTTTAGTTTTCGATTTACATTGTTTTCTTGGGTATTTTTTGCATGTAAAGAATTCCAGTGCAGGAGGATTTTGAAAATGAATAACTTGGCCTGGTAAGAACTGAAAATAAATGACTTTGCACAAGACAGGATAAAAATGAATATCCTGCAACAGTAAATGCAGGATAAAATATAAGCATGCCTAAAATGATCAATCCGAGGAAGCAATCGTCATGCCACCTCCAACCCCGGGAATATCAAATGTTCGTCCCCTATATACTATTGTTTCAATGATTTTTATTATGAAAATAATGTAGTGCAAGTCTTTAGTCATTTTATTTGGAAATTTCTAAATAACATACCATATTACTGGCTTTCATCAGACAAAAATCTGCTGTACACAATAGTAAAACAATTGTTTTGTATTGCAATCGAAAACACATAACCTTTTATATCTGTCGTAATGAAAGCCAACCATCAGCTGTTAATAAGTAATTATAGTTTGCCGATCTTATTCTGTTATACAATTTTATTCAAAGCAAAACAAGGGTATCAAAATATTATGGGTAATAAGACACTAATACATTACAAGTTATGAAACCTAACATTGAAAAATATGTTTTTGCAAGACAAACGTACAATAGTACTACCAAAGTGATTATTGCCTAATAATCGCGAAAGCGTACGTGTTTAACAATGGAGAAAGCGGCTTATATAATCGGACTTCTTTATTGTATCAGGTTGTAACCACGAATACATGAGAAAACCATGAAAAGCTGTAACACACGTATTTTGATTTAATCAAACATTTTCATTTGAAAGTATCTGTACATAATCAGGAATTTGACAGTTATTCTCAAATTTAATCCATCTTTTTGTATTTATTACCAGGTTCAGAAAAAGTCTTAAGCATACCTAGACATGATTCATTTTGACTTGTAAGAGCAATCCCACTCTTATTAGGTGACAAAATTTAAATTCTTATTATATAAGAATAAGGAGATATGGTATGATAATAGACAACTTTCCGTAAACACCAAAAGGACAAAGATGTTAACAATGGCAGTTTACTTTACGGCCTTCAGCAATGAGAAAACCCTATGCCGAATAGTAACCGGATTTGTAATAACATAAGCAACACGACGGGTGCCACATGTGGAGCAGGATCTGCTTACCCTTCCGGAGCACCTGAGATCACCCGCAGTTTTTGGTGGGGTTCGTGTTGCTTAGTCTTTAGTTTTCTATGTTGTGTCTTCTGTTCTATTATTTGTCTGTTTGTCTTTTAATTTTTAGCCATGGCGTTGTCAGTTTATTTTCAATCTATGAGTTTGACTGTCCCTCTGGTATCTTTCGTTCCTCTTCTATGCCGAATAGTAAGCTATAAGAAGTATGATTTTTTCTTTAATAACATAGTTTTGTTTAAGTACAGTTTTAATATGTTATAAAAATGAGAGTCACGGGGATGATTAAAATGATATGTTTTCCTAATATATAGTAAAAACTAACAACCATCTGATGATAAGTATAAAAAAGAAGATGTGGTATGATTGCCAATGAGACAACTCTCCACAAGGGACCAAATGACACAGAAATTAACAACTATAGGTCACAGTACGGTGTTCAACAATGAGCAAAGCCCATACCGCACAGTCAGCTATAAAAGGCCCCGAAATGACAATGTAAAACAATTCAAACGAGAAAACTAACGGCCTAATGTATGTACAAAAAATGAACGAAAAACAAATATGTAACACATAAACAAACGACAACCACTGAATTACATGCTCCTGACTTGGGACAGGCACATACATACAGAATGTGGCGGGGTTAAACATGTTAGTGGGATCCCAACCCTCCCCCTAACATTGGACAGTGGTGTAACAGTACAACATAAGAACGAACTATAAAAATCAGTTGAAAGAGGCTTAACTCATCAGATGGATAAAAATACAAATACTACAAATACAAGTGGACGTGGCCGGGTACTTGTACATCCAAACAACAAAAAGACACTAAGTACAGATTTGAGAGTACTCGCAGTTACTGACAGCTAGTTCAAAGCCACTAACAACTAATAAAAAAATCATGCATCTAAGACTAAATTATCAATCCGTACACATCCAATATCCATTGGATTTAGTGTAAAGACGTCATAAACAGTCAGAGAAAAACATGACCTTGTGCAATGCCAAGATACAGGTATCGACAGATTGTAGAATCATGAATGTGTACATGTATATAACAATAATATTTAGTTTGCTTTTAATTTACTGATAACAAAATCAATATTAGTACCAATAAAAACAATATTTAATGATCTAATTACAGTATTGAATTGGTAACCTTTTAGAATAAGTTTATTTAAAGGATCGATAAGTTTACCAGGATCGTTTCTAAATTTCCGGGCACGGTAAACAATATTGCGGTAAAAAGGAGGATGTGCAATCCCGTTTGAAATAAGTTTTCTACAACCAAACTTCAAAACCAAATCTTTATATCTGTGGAAGAATTTAGTAAAGGTTTTAAGTAATTTGTGGTAACGATTTCCCTGGCTTAATAATTTACCAGTAATACATAGAATACGTTCGTTAAAATCAAAAACGTCACAACAGACACGGGCATAGCGAACGAGTTGTATAAGACTTGTATTTCCCCAATATTGTAGTTAAAGACTTGTATTACTAGTTACCTTTGAGTTAAAGTGCATTTGTTTTTGTCTTCTTATTTAGATCTATATATTTATATTAAAGGTTCTTTATGTATTAGATGTAAGCTTCTCATATCTGAGGGACGTTAGCCTCGAAGATATGAGACGATTACATCTGATTTACATAGAAGTAATTAATATTTTTTTTTCTTTTCTCTTGTTCTGAAAAGAGTTTTGATAAAACAGGAAAAGTAAAACTTTCTCAAGATGTTTTATAGTTATGAATTTGGAATGAAATCTTAATTACGTCTATTTTTCTGTTATCAAATTGATTGATACCTTATCACAGTGACTGCTTTTGTATGGCAATATGAATCCCTGTACTATCTTTTCTTTTCTGGTTTAATTGCCAAAATCTGAACTTTTTGCTGATAAATGGTAACACTTATATGTAAATGAGTAAACAGTGTATCATAATGCAACTTCGTTTTCTTTTTTTTTTCTTTGTATGTACCTTTATCTAGGTAAAATTGGTTTCATAGTCGACTATACGGTATGGGTTTTTCTTATTGTTGAAGACCGTACTCTTGCCTATAATTGCCTATATACATCCACTTCATTTGATCTCTGGTGGATAATTGTCTCATTGGCAATCATACCACATCTCCTTATTTTTATATTTAATGCTGGTTAAATTTTTTTTAATGAAATATATTTCAATTTCATATTCATATTACATATTACATATTTTACGCATTTCAAATTATCATAATGCATTAAATAAAATGGTAATTTTGGTCCTACAAGAAGTATGATTATAATACTGAATTTATCGTCTCTCAAAGACTTTGATTTCCTGCATTGAATCTAATCTTTATTATGCATCAATGGCGATAGTGTATACACATTGCTGTTAATTCACTGGTTGTTCAAATCTTCAAATTTTATTCATCGGCGGAGAAAACTATATTCAGCTTAAGTTCTTGTTATTTTGTTATTCAGTGCTTCGGTCCTCACATGATTTATAACATACCTTTCTTAAAATTTCCGTTAAAATTTAGAAATTATTAAGAAACTAAGGTTCAACTTCCCTCAAACAAAGTTGACCTCAAGTAGATTTGGCTATTCTTGTTAGGTCCCTTTTTCTGAAAAAGCCCCTCATGTATTTTAGTAGTTATATATCCTGCACTTTTTTGAGTTTGAGCGTTCCTGGTGAAGGTAAATCCAGAAAAGCCATTCACATGCACCAAATTTATCAAGTGTTATTTTCATCATCTCTCCAAGAATTTCATCAAAGAAATATTTCGAAAGTAATGGAGTACGCAGTACCTGTATGGCCTATGATATTTCAATTTTTATACCGGAGGTGTTCACTTGTAACGTAAAATCACGGGTACTACATTAATACCTTAAGACCGAAGCACCTGATATCAGTAACTTTACATCCAGGTGTTTGATTACATGGTATACTAAGTTCTCAGTCGTCATGAACATGGTTGTAACATTTCCCGATTGACATAAAAGTCTGTCCTTGTGCACTTTAGACTATGCTTTACAGTTAAGATAAAAAGTTACTTAAACAAAAATGTGAAAATAAAGCCATTATACAGTTTACATTCCCAATCAAAATGCTTGAAACTTTCATTTTGCTTCGAAAAGTACAAATTCTCTCATATCAGCAGCAGATACAATATAACAGTTCATGGTAATACTTCATTTTAAATTGTGTCGTGATATATATGTTGCAATAAAAGTAATTTTACTGCAACCAATTTTAACGGAATAATTTCAAATGATTTATTTTTATAATATCAATATAACATTGATATAATTTTTTATACAATCCTAACAACAAATGGTATTAAAGTAGAGAATAGAAAATTCTGTCCTTACAAATGAATACGCGCCATAGATTAAACATGAAACAGTTTTCTTTTCATTCTTTTTCTTTAATCTTAATTTAAAAAGAAAATTTGAGCACGCCAGCTAGGTACAATGATGTACAAAAAGTAACGTGATAACATATTTTATCCCCGGCTTAGTATATTTCTAGGATTTTGATTGGTTAACGCACGTCGTTACAAAACCCATAGCCCCTGGGTGTTGCTAACCCATATACCCGGACGTTGCTATCCATTACCCCGGTGGACGTCACGCGCGTTTTCCTTAGTTCCATGGTTGTTCCTTGTGAAATATAGAATTCTGTAGAATATCCATGATGTCTGTAATTAAATATTTAATCAACTAACGATTTTATCTTATTATGTCGATCATTTGCACTCATTTTAGTAAATGCATCACTTGGCTGCCACATTGTCAATGAATGGAACTACTGACCTAGCTATGCAAATGACCCACGTTGACGTCACACCGTCTATGATGTAACTCTCACAACATTGAGCGCCAAATTCGACCCATTCCAGTTTCTCTGTCTCCGGATTAAAAACGTCTTATATTTGACTACCTGTAGGGTTCTACCAAAGGTAGTACCCTACACCCCGTAAAAAATATGTCGAATTCCCAAATTTCAATATAAGATTTTTAGAAAATGAAAAAAACGTTGCTTTCACGTTACACTTTGTGGTCGAATTTCTCTAAAAATGGCCAGATTTGGACTAAGACCGGGGATAAATTCGTTATCTACGTTCATATCCGTAGATATGGATATTTTAACACCCTTCAGTACCCTGTACACCCTTCGGCTTCGCCTCAGGGTGTACTTGGATACTTCAGGGTGTTAAAATATCCATATCTACGGATATGAACGTAGATAACTTAAAGTATGCAAGAAAATTGGCAACGTACATGTAATTACAAATAACAGTTAACATATATTCTTCTCCAGCAGATTATAGAATGCCATACATATAAAAGCAGCATTTCACTATGCAAAAGGTGAAAAATATGCGTATCTTATATCCTTCACATAAGAGAACGCAAGCCAAGTCATTTTCAAGTTTGTTCTTATGTTGTGCTTACCCATCTGTCCCATGTTAGGGGATGATTGCGCGTCCGCAAACACGTTTAACCCTGCCACATTCTGTATGTGCCTGTCCCAAGTCAGGAGCTTGTAAGTCAGTGGTTATTGTTTGTTGCTGTATGTATATCCCATTTGTTTTTCGTTTGTTTTGTACGTACATCAGGCAGTTGTTTTTCTCGTTGTTTGTGTCGGGGCCTTTATAGCTTGCTATGCGGTATGGGTTTTGTTCAGTGTTGCAGATGTGGTATGATTGACAATGAGACAATTCTCCACCAGAGACCAAACGACATATGTACGGCCTTCAAAATGAGCAAAACCCATACCGAATAGTCAGCTATAAAAGGCCCCGAATGACAAAAGTAAAACAATTCAAACGAGAAAACTAACGGCCTGATTCATGTACAAAACAAAGAACGAAAAACAAAAATAATATACAGCAACAAACGACAACCACGGAGATACAGGCTCCTTGGGACAGGCACATACAGAATGTGGTGGTTTAACTAATTTGATTGCGCTACCCCCCTCCCCACCTGAACCTATGTGTTTATTCTATTTTCTTGACGAGTTTTATTTAGACCATTGGACAGGAATTCTTTTTAGACTGAACAATATATATATATATCTTTTGGAAAATGTTGTTTGTGCTGTATTTAGACCCCTCTACCAAGAAATTTGTTTTGCATGTACACGTATACAAATTGCGGTTTTATCCAACGCAATCATAGGTTTGAACGTTGTTTTCAATTTAGACTTGTTTATATTTTTCGTTTGGGCTTGTATTATATTTGCCTTCGGCTTTATATGATCCGTTCATCCTATTTTGACTCTTTTAAAATTCAAGAGTCTATCCTAAATTGAGGTAAATTATATGGCCTTCCAAATACCGTTTCGATTCCTAACATCCCTGAAGAGACATTAATTGTCGAAATCCGGATATGGTGTACAAATTTTGCACCTCATGTTTGCGGTATACCATCTTTTCCGCAAGTTTATTGTTTTCTGTTTGGTTATAAATTAATAATAAGATCTATTTTGTTACATCTTGTGATCCGTATATTTGGCAATCGCCAATGGCAGTCAGCAGGGTTTAAGAACATCAGTTGTTCGACCTGCTAGTCAAATGCGTTTTGTTAAAATATACTTTTCACTCATTTAGTCTTTTGGAAAATGTTGTTTGTGCTGTATTTAGACCCCTCTACGAAGAAATTTGTTTTGCATGCACACGTATAAAATTGCGGTTTTATCCAACTATATATCCAAACAAGGTCAGTAATTTCCACCCTCAAAATCGTCTGCACACACAGATTTGATTTTTAAGTCATCTCTCGAGTGACGAACTTCAACCGTTTTTACATCCTTCGACGACCATGCGCCTAGCATGTAAAGACAGAGGTTCTAACCACTACACCAGATACAATAATGAATCCTCAAAAGAAAGTTTTGTAATTAACACTTGCCTGTTACATACACAGTGTTTGATAAGGTCAGGGCCTTAATTACTATGATTTCAATCCGCTGCAGGCATATGGATCTATATATAATTTATATATAGATACCAATACAATTTTTAATTCTATTTATAGATTATCTGCCTTTTATAGTGTATACATATACATATATATATAGAAGTCTATAAAAGGACCAACCAGCAAATTTACTATGTACCGGATCGTCTAGAATAGACGATACTGTGCAGATAAGGAAAAATTATATCAGTCTAAAATTTGCACAACGATACTAATATAAGATGGTATTGTACGAAGATGTTGTTTTGACACTGAAGAAGGCTATTTGTTAAGCCGAAATATTTGTCAACACGATTTCATAACAACATCTTCGTACAATACCATCTTATATTAGTATCGTTGTGCAAATTTTAGACTCATATATATATATATATATATATATATATATAATATATATAGAGTATATATATATATAGAGTCTATAAGAATCTACCAACCAGTAAACTTAATAGGTATTGGATCATCAAAATTGCCAATACTACACAAACAGGACAGGAAAATTATATGAGTCTAAAGATTGTGTAACAATACCGATAAATAGATGGAATACAAAACACTAAAAGTGTTGAATATCATCGCACAAAGATGGAAAAACTGAACAGATGATATAAATTATACAATAATTGCAAATATTTCGGCTCAACAAATGGTCTTCCTCAGTGTTAAAGTTTTAACAATACTGATATATAATGTATAAGGTGTAAACATAGATCAGTAATAATACAGGTGAGTTTTGGTCGATTGATTTTAATCCAAAATCCCGAACATCATAATATAAACATTAGACTGTCAATTTAATTATTTCTTTCTATTGATTACATCTCGATGGAGGACACCCAGTGTTTTATCCAAAACTTCTCCCGATTCTCTCTTTGCCTATTTTGCCATGTACAGTCCTGTTCGATCACAAGGATCTTCATGTGATCAAAATCTTTCAAGAAAATTGGCAACGTACATGTAATTACAAATAACAGTTAACATATATTCTTCTCCAGCAGATTATAGAATGCCATACATATAAAAGCAGCATTTCACTATGCAAAAGGTGAAAAATATGCGTATCTTGTATCCTTCACATAAGAGAACGCAAGCCAAGTCATTTTCAAGTTTGTTCTTATGTTGTGCTTACCCAACTGTCCCATGTTAGGGGATGATTGCGCGTCCGCAAACACGTTTAACCCTGCCACATTCTGTATGTGCCTGTCCCAAGTCAGGAGCTTGTAAGTCAGTGGTTATTGTTTGTTGCTGTATGTATATCCCATTTGTTTTTCGTTTGTTTTGTACGTACATCAGGCAGTTGTTTTCTCGTTGTTTGTGTCGGGGCCTTTATAGCTTGCTATGCGGTATGGGTTTTGTTCAGTGTTGCAGATGTGGTATGATTGACAATGAGACAATTCTCCACCAGAGACCAAATGACATAGAAGTTAACAACTATAGGTCACCGTACGGCCTTCAAAAATGAGCAAAACCCATACCGAATAGTCAGCTATAAAAGGCCCCGAATGACAAATGTAAAACAATTCAAACGAGAAAACTAACGGCCTGATTCATGTACAAAACAAAGAACGAAAAACAAAAATAATATACAGCAACAAACGACAACCACGGAGATACAGGCTCCTTGGGACAGGCACATACAGAATGTGGTGGTTTAACTAATTTGATTGCGCTAACCCCCTTCCCCACCTGAACCTATGTGTTTATTCTATTTTCTTGACGAGTTTTATTTAGACCATTGGACAGGAATTCTTTTAGACTGAACACCATATATATATATATATATATATATATATATATATATATATATATATATCTTTGGAAAATGTTGTTTGTGCTGTATTTAGACCCTCTACCAAGAAATTTGTTTTGCATGTACACGTATAAAAATTGCGGTTTTTATCCAACGCAATCATAGGTTTGAACGTTGTTTTCAATTTAGACTTGTTTATATTTTTTCGTTTGGGCTTGTATTACATTTGCCTTCGGCTTTATATGATACGTTCATCCTATTTTGACTCTTTTAAAATTCAAGAGTCTATCCTAAATTGAGGTAAATTATATGGCCTTCCAAATACCGTTTCGATTCCTAACATCACTGAAGAGACATTAATTGTCGAAATCCGGATATGGTGTACAAATTTTTGCACCTCATGTTTGCGGTATACCATCTTTTCCGCAAGTTTATTGTTTTCTGTTTGGTTATAAATTAATAATAAGATCTATTTTGTTACATCTTGTGATCCGTTTATTTGGCAATCGCCAATGACAGTCAGCAGGGTTTAAGAACATCAGTTGTTGACCTGCTAGTCAAATGTGTTTTGTTAAAATATACTTTTTCACTCATTTAGTCTTTTGGAAAATGTTGTTTGTGCTGTATTTAGACCCCTCTACGAAGAAATTTGTTTTGCATGCACACGTATAAAAATTGCGGGTTTTATCCAACGCAATCATAGGTTTGAACGTTGTTTTCAATTTAGACTTGTATATATATATATATATATATATATATATATATCCAAACAAGGTCAGTAATTTCCACCCTCAAAATCGTCTGTACACACAGATTTGATTTTTAAGTCATCTCTCGAGTGACGAACTTCAACCGTTTTTTACATCTTTCGACGACCATGCGCCTAGCATGTAAAGACAGAGGTTCTAACCACTACACCAGATACAATAATGAATCCTCAAAAGAAAGTTTTGTAATGCGTTTTGTTAAAATATACTTTTTAACTTTTTGGGTCTTTTGGAGAATGTTGTTTGTGCTGTATTTAGACCCCTCTATCAAGAAATTTGTTTTGCATGCACATGTATAAAAATTGCGGTTTTTATCCAACGCAATCATAGGTTTGAACGTTGTTTTCAATTTAGACTTGTTTATATTTTTTCGTTTGGGATTGTATTATATTTTCCTTCGGGTTTATATGATCCGTTCATCCTATTTCTAATATTTCGACTCTTCAAAATTCAAGAGTCTATCCTAAATTGAGGTAAATTATATGGCCTTCCAAATACCGTTTCGATCCCTAACATCACTGAAGAGACATTAATTGTCGAAATCCGGATATGGTGTACTAATTTTTGCACCTTTTGTTAGCGGTATACCATCTTTTCCGCAAGTTTATTGTTTTCAGTTTGGTATTAAATTAATAATCTTAAAAGATCCATTTTGTAACATTATGTGATACGTTTATTTGGCAATCGCCAATGGCAGTCAGCAGGGTTTAAGAACATCTGTTGTTCGACCTGTTAGTCAAATGCGTTTTGTTAAAATATACTTTTTCACTTTTTTTGGTCTTTTGGAGAATGTTGTTTGTGCTGTATACAGACCCCTCTATCAAGAAATTTGTTTTGCATGCACACGTATAAAAATTGCGGTTTTTATCCAACGCATTCATAGGTTTGAACGTTGTTTTCAATTTAGACTTGTTTATATGATGTATATGTATATGATTGCCGATGAGGCAACTATCCACACGACTCGAAAAGACGTGGATGTAAGCAACTACTTCCGTACGGCATTCAACAATGAGTAAAAACAATACCGTATAGTATAAAAGGCCCCGATATGACCAAATGTGAATCAATTCAAACGATTACTTATTTCAATTCATTTGAAAAAAAGATAAAAATTATAGATATTCAAATAAACCTATCCGATGTTGAACAGTCTTTTTTTAACGTTAAAGTTTTTATTTAGAAAAAAACCAAGTGGGTTTCATTTAATTGTTAGCAATATCATTATAGCTGCCAGGACACATTGTTACATTACTAGTTCATTAACATTGTCAGGTAATTTTCCTCTTCAGGAATCGACCTCTCCATCTGTTATATTATTTTACCTAACTGTAAAACTCATGTTTTCCCGTTGCAATTAAATTTTAATTACAGCTCCTTCCTATTAATGCATGCACTATTTGATCCTGGCTGTAAAGCATCAAACAATACATTGTCTTTCATATAAAGTGCATTTCTAGAGGTTTTCCATCGAACATACAACATACAATTTAAAGAAGAATATATGGTGTTATTTTTATCTTATTTCTTGGTACGACTTTTAAAAACCTCATCAGATACTAGGCTTTTAATTTTGTACACCACACGCGCGATACGTCTACAAAAGACTCACCAGTGACGCTCGAATAAAGAAAGTTAAACTGAGCCTATATAATCATTACGTTACAAATTTTTGTTACAAGAAAAGGGCTTCTGAAACGTAATCACGTTCATAAACTTATATCTTACTGGGAAACCATTTCACCGAATTATTTGCAGGGTTGATGTTCGGAAAATTTATCATCACTTATGCCATTTCAACTAGTTTGAACCTTAAACTTAATCAATTTGAAGACAAAATGAGTGAAAAAAAAACACTTTTATAATAACTAAATCGCTGATTACAACTTTACTGTTTTAAGTTTTGAAAAATGCATATCTCTTTAATAAAAAAAACTTGCAAGTATACGACATGTATTTAGCATTGAACCTCAGAGAAAAGGGGTAATACGTTATAGATCTATTACATCTATATATACTATTGATAATAGCACTACTGAGTTTATAATTAATTAAATTAATCGTAATGTGTCGTGTGATTTATTGATAAAATATTGTCTGTTTGTATATACTATAGTTATATGTATGCACAATAAAGCATAATTATTCAGGCGTTTTTGGAGTTATTTCATCGCAAAATGGAGCACTAGATCTATAAATTACCCGTTTTTAACCACGAAAATGATAAGGACAATGAAATATGATGATGTTTTCTCGAATTCAAATATATTTTATTTAAAAATGGTGAAAGGTTGAATGCTTTGTTCCGTCTTTTGTTAATCTGTTCCTTGTTGCTCAGACTCTTAGTATCAACTATTGTCTATTGATATTTAATCATTATGCAGTATGTAACATATTAAGGTACTATACTGAGACTAGTTTTGTGTATGAATGGATTTCATAATTTTTTCAGTTGTCTGGTGGTGCCCCCCCACCCCCCCTTTCCTAATTTCAAGAAAACGAAAACCAGGTTTAATCCACCATTTTCTACATAAGAAAATGCCTGTACCAAGTCAGGAATATGACAGTTGTTATCCATTCGTTTGATGTCTTTGAGCTTTTGATTTTGCCATTTGATTTTTAGTGTCTGTTCTTGTTTAAATAAATCTGTACCAGACTATTGAAACAAAAATTGTTTTAATCAATCAGCAGGAATACTCAAAGCCAAGAACACACAAGTCTCAATTCATGTTAAAGCTATATATGACTAATAGGGGAATAAAACAAAGGCCAAATTGCTTATAAGATCAAACTTGAAGATGCCTTGTATATGTCTCGCTGATTTTGGTGATTCTGTTTTATATTATTGAAATTGGTGTTAAACCCACATCTCTTATTTCACACTATTCTTTCTACATGTCTCTCATGGTGGACATTTTAGGTACTGTAAATTCAGAAATGATTGTGAAGTTTTTATTAATGCACTAATGTGACTGGGTGAATATCCCATAAAAAAACTTGTATTCTGATAGCTTATCAATCCGATTAAAATAAAGATCCTATGTCCACGCTTTCGTTACAAGGAAGCAAGGCTTGGACACAGGATCTATATCTTAATCAGATTCATATATCTGTGTGCAGATTTTCATGAAACTACAATATTTAAACTTGCATTTTAGTTCATTCTTCAAATATAGCAATAATAAATACACACAATAATTTGTAAATTTACAGTATTAAAAATCCAAGGTTTTACAAAATCATGTGATCACATGCAGGAAAAGACCACTTGGGCATATCATTCTTGATAGTACATGTTGAGCAGGATCAGCTTTCTCATTCAGAGCACCTGAGATCACCTGTATTTTTGTGGGGTTCATGTTGCTTAGAGTATTTAGTGATCCATGTTGTAAAGTAGACACATGTTTGTCTTGTCATCTTTTTTCTGTGATGGCTTTATCCGTTGTTTTCAACTTGCAAGTTTGATTGTCCCTTGTATCTTCCGCCTCTATATCAGTAATACATTGAAACTTGACCATGCAATATATTGCATGCATATCCTTGACTTGTGATTAAACATGCCATATTAAAAGTGAAATGACCATTAATGTTGATAGATTATCAATGTAAAACAAATTGGAAAATCAATCAGGCTGAACTTTGGATACAACTGTTTTGCAATGATTATTTTACCATTTATACAATGGTCTTGGTGGATGGTTTGGATATGGGTAACTGAAATTACTTGTTAATACTTTGTTTATCCAAATAGAACACTAAAGCATACATAAGATTCAATTTTTATTAAACTAATAAACAAAAGAGGAAAACAAATTGAAAAAAAAAATGAAAGAAAAAAAAATACACCAGCTACATTATCAACCTTTAACATATTTATTATTTAATATAAGAAAGTAATAAAAGTCCTTTTCAATATTCCATATAAAAATAAAGAATGTGGTATGATTGCCGATGAGACAATGTCCTTTTGTATCATACAGATATGAAATGACCAGCATTCACAGTACTTAGGGTGCAATACCGTCTTTCCCCAAACAACACAGAATGATTAGCATTCACAATTATAGGTTCTTGGGGTGCAATACCGTCTTTCCCCAAACAACACAGAATGACTAGCATTCACAATTATAGGTTCTTAGGGTGCAATACCGTCTTTCCCCAAACAACACATAATGACTAGCATTCACAATTATAGGTACTTAGGGTGCAATACCGTCTTTCCCCAAACAACACATAATGACTAGCATTCACAATTATAGGTACTTAGGGTGCAATACCGTCTTTCCCCAAACAACACAGAATGACTAGCATTCACAATTATAGGTACTTAGGGTGCAATACCGTCTTTCCCCAAACAACACATAATGACTAGCATTCACAATTATAGGTACTTAGGGTGCAATACCGTCTTTCCCAAACAACACAGAATGATTAGCATTCACAATTATAGGTACTTAGGGTGCAATACCGTCTTTCCCAAACAACACAGAATGATTAGCATTCACAATTATAGGTTCTTAGGGTGCAATACCGTCTTTCCCCAAACAACACATAATGACTAGCATTCACAATTATAGGTTCTTGGGGTGCAATACCGTCTTTCCCCAAACAACACAGAATGATTAGCATTCACAATTATAGGTTCTTAGGGTGCAATACCGTCTTTCCCAAACAACACATAATGACTAGCATTCACAATTATAGGTTCTTAGGGTGCAATACCGTCTTTCCCCAAACAACACAGAATGATTAGCATTCACAATTATAGGTTCTTAGGGTGCAATACCGTCTTTCCCCAAACAACACAGAATGATTAGCATTCACAATTATAGGTACTTAGGGTGCAATACCGTCTTTCCCCAAACAACACATAATGACTAGCATTCACAATTACAGGTACTTAGGGTGCAATACCGTCTTTCCCCAAACAACACATAATGACTAGCATTCACAATTACAGGTACTTAGGGTGCAATACCGTCTTTCCCCAAACAACACATAATGACTAGCATTCACAATTATAGGTACTTAGGGTGCAATACCATCTTTCCCCAAACAACACAGAATGACTAGCATTCACAATTATAGGTACTTAGGGTGCAATACCGTCTTTCCCCAAACAACACATAATGACTAGCATTCACAATTATAGGTACTTAGGGTGCAATACCGTCTTTCCCCAAACAACACTTAATGACTAGCATTCACAATTATAGGTACTTAGGGTGCAATACCGTCTTTCCCCAAACAACACAGAATGACTAGCATTCACAATTATAGGTACTTAGGGTGCAATACCGTCTTTCCCCAAACAACACATAATGACTAGCATTCACAATTACAGAAACAGTAGTCTTTCCTTGCAGGAAGAAAACGCCAACAGTGACATTTAGAATATTTTACATTTAATGTTGACTTGCTCATTCTCTTTTGTCAAAATTTGTTTCAACTGATTGTCAACAAGAAAAAATTAGTCAAGAATTTATATCCTTGAAGTAAGTACCTTTTGATCTTATTTCATCAAATAGGCTCTGCTGAAAATGATAAATATAGCTGTGTGTATATTTAAAAAACAAATATATGTTAAGGAAAAAAAGGTTAATTAAAGAATGAAAAATAAAAAATAATGTAAAATGAAACATATGTAAATAAAAATTTAAATAAGTAAAATAAATAAGCTTCTAGAAAATAAACAAAAATACTTAAGACTTTGGATGTAAAATAAAAAATAAAAACTGCAATAATGATATATCTTAAAATATAAGAGGCATTAATGTTAAAAAGTCCATGTAAAACATCATCTAATTTCAAATAGCCCTCTGTTTCATTAATCCCCAAACTGAAATGTTCCAAGCTCTTCTTCGTTCCTATTGTTATCTGTAAATATAAAAGATACATAATTAAGAATTATTTTCAACTTCTAATTAAGCAAGTATCATATGATGAAGACATAATCTTTCAATCAGTTTAATTGAGGTCTGGAGCTGGCATGTCAGTAACTGCTAGTAGTCTGTTATTTATGTATTATTGTCATTTTGTTTATTTTCTTTTGTTTCCTATTCTGATATCGGACTCGGACTTCTCTTGAACTGAGTTTTACTGTGCGTACTGTTGTGTGTTTGTTTTTTCTACATTCGCTAGAGGTATAGGGGAGGTTGAGATCTCAAAAAACATGTTTAACCCCGCCGCATTTTTGCGCCTGTCCCAAGTTAGGAGCCTCTGGCCTTTGTTAGTCTTGTATCATTTTTGATTTAAGTTTCTTGTGTATAATTTGGAGTTTAGTATGACGTCCATTATCACTGAACTAGTATACATATTTGTTTAGGGGCCAGCTGAAGGACGCCTCCGGGTGCGGGAGTTTCTCGCTGCACTGAAGACCCATTGGTGGCCTTCGGCTGTTGTCTGCTCTTTGGTCGGGTTGTTGTCTCTTTGACACATTCTCCATTTCCATTCTCAATTTTATTAGTTACCCAGTATGAAATTATAGTCATATTTTAATTGTCTACTGATTCTTTATAATGCATTCCAACAATAATGACAAGTTTCACATTTCAATTTGAATATTTCTAATTTCACGAAGACTTTTTAAAATATATTTGTAATCATCATTTTTATTGAACTGAAATAAATTTTATTGTAATTGTAAATAAACAAAAGTGAATAAGCTTTAATAGAATAAACAAAAAGACTTAAGACTAAGGATGTAAATAAATCACCTATGTTAATGACTTTATATGATATGTCTAAGGAGAAAATGGGCATAATCATGATACAACTACATATATATGCTCAAAGACATTATTCTATGTATTTATTAATATACTTAACTGAATTGCATTCGAATAGGACTTTTGAATTCTAAATAGGCTCCTATTAATGGTTTTATGTAAACAATACTATTTCTATTTGTCAATAGATGTCATGTTAGGGACTAAATAGGATACACAGAATGTATTCTCTGTTCAAGCGTTAAACACATCAATTAGCATGATTAGAGAAGAACTTTTCAAGTATCAGTTCTCATTTAGTAATGCGTATTGAAAATTTTAATTTATTTCCATCCTAGATCAGTCATAAATATAGCTGAATTGCATTCGAATAGGACTTGAATTCTAAATGGGCTCATATTAATGGTTTTATATTAACAATACTATTTCTATTTGTCAGCAGATGTCATGTTAGGGACTAAATAGGATACACAGAATGTATTCTCTGTTTAAGCTTTAAACACATAATTTAGAAAACAACTTTTCAAGTATTAGTTCTCATTTAGTAATGTGTGTGTAAATTTAATTACCTGTTTCATTAGCATTATATACAAAATCATTTCATAATTAAAAAAAGTTCATTAGGCCACGCCAAATTAATACCTCGTTCGTCGGATTCCTCGCGTGTTGTGAAAGGTCGAACAGAAAAAAGTACTTTAAAAAAAAAAAAAAAAACGCGTCCAGTACGGAGCCGCGCGCGTCCGTCTCTAAATTAATGAAACAAAAATTTTAATTAGTTGTGCGTTTAAAAGTAACTTCATACAGACAAGGAAATTGACATAATAAATGATCTAGATCTAACATTTACAACGTTGTTTGTTACAATATTATTGCCAAATTTAGTATGATATACATTCTTAACGTAAGACATGTGTGAAATATTTGTAGTTACAGTGGTAGCGCATGCAAACACAGCAGAAGAATATGATTTGGACAATTCTTTTACCGATTTGCTGGTAGTGCAGCTGTGCTCCGTGCAAGACCAGATCCAAATAACGACAAAAAAAAAACCAAACTGCATGAAGCGTTTTTGGACATTCATCAAACACAAAAGATCAGATAGAAATCAAATACCACCTTTACGAGGCAATGGGCTACTCCTTCCAGACCCGGTTGAAAAGGCAAACATCTTAAATAAGCAGTTTCAATCAGCTTTTTCAGATAAAATAAATTTCACAAACACTGAATTTAAAGACCGTTGCAACATGACAAATGAACGTTACCCTTCACTACAGGACTTAAACGTCACTGAAAATGGCATAATAAAATTATTATCAAATCTGAACCAATATAAGGCTGCTGGACCAGACTCTATAACATCAAGGGTACTAAAAGAACTTTCATCAGATATTGCGCCAATATTAACAACTATCTTCAGGCGGTCCTATGAAACAGGTGACTTACCAGATATTTGGAAAAGAGCAAACGTAAGTCCAATATTCAAGAAGGGAAAACGGTTTGACGCAATAAACTACCGTCCAGTCTCACTTACCTGCATTTGCTGTAAAATCATGGAGCACATTGTAACAAGCCACATAATGACCCATGCTGACAAACATGATATACTTTACCCATTACAACTTGGATTCAGGAGAGGCCTATCCTGCGAAACACAACTGATAGACTTCATAAATGACATCACCATAAACATGGATGCAGGGAAACAAACAGACTGCCTAATTATGTATTTTTCAAAGGCCTTCGATAAAGTAAGTCACAGTTTACTAATACACAAACTGGATCACTATGGCATCAGAGGTAAAACCAACAAATGGATACAAAATTTCCTTTCTGACAGGAAAGAAGTGGTAGTTGTAGAAGGGGAAAAATCTGACACAATGTAGAATCAGGCGTCCCACAAGGCTCTGTACTTGGATCCAGTTTGTTCCTCTTCTACATAAAGGACATGCCAGAAGGTATTCGCTCAAGGGTTAGACTCTTTGCAGATGACACCATAGTTTATCTGACCATTGCATCAGACGCAGAAAGTGTGAACCTACAAGAGGACCTCAACAAACTTGCAATCTGGGAAACAAAATGGAAAATAGCCTTTCATCCTGATAAATGCAATGTACTAACAATCACAAGAAAACGCAAACCTATTGTTAGGGAGTACAAATTGCATGGCCACACACTGGAACCTGTAAAATCTGCCAAATATCTAGGTTCTACCATTAGCTCAGACTTGAAATGGAACGAACACATCAGAAACATCTGTACCAAAGCAAACAAGACCATTGGATTTCTGAAACGAAATCTCAATATCAATAACACCACTATAAAGGAAACTGCATACAAATCCCTAGTCAGACCAACCTTGGAGTATGCATGCACAGTATGGGACCCTTTCCAGCAGAACAACAAACACCGGCTGGAAATGGTACAAAGGAGAGCAGCAAGATATTTCACTAACAGATACAACACCTCATCTGTAAGTGACATGATTACCGTACTAGAATGGAAAACCCTTGAAGACCGGAGAAAAGCAGCAAGACTCACAATGATGTATAATCTTGTAAACGGGGTGGTAAATGTAAATACAGAAGACACGCTCATTCCACCAGACAGAATATCCCGTAACTTAAACAGCAATGGTTTCACATTACCAACATGTAGAACAGAAGTGAGGAAAGAACCGTTCTATCCAAGAACCAGAAGGGACTGGAACGCACTACCACTCACCACCACCAGTGCAGGTAGTCTTGAAAGTTTCAAGACTCACCTACATGAGACGATTTAGACCACCGTCCAGGATGTTTTAACCGCACTGTATATAGAATGTATAGCACAAAAATTTTCACATATTTTTATCTAAAACATTTACATGCGCATCCAAAAGTGGCAAAATAATCAGTTTATTGATGGTGGCCGCAAAATGGTAGAAGTAGAAGACCACAAACGTTATGATCAAACTACAATTACGACCCAGGAAGTATGACAGCAATTTTAGACCAGCTGCAGGTTCAACTACCATCCCTAAAAGATCGTCGAACCCAAAGCAGACTTATTCTGTTCTGCAAAGGTATACACGGTCAAGCCAACTTACAACTGAAAAATCCCATCTAGGACAACGAAGATTGGCAAGAACATGCATGACAATTGACATGCATTACGGGCAACATTTCCAGAGACTGCAAACAAAAGCGGACACATTAAAATTCAGCTTCATACTAAACACAATTAAAGATTGGAACTTACTACCACCGAATATTTTCATCAAGATTCAAACAGCAGAAGAACCAGCTAAAACTTTCAGTGATATTGAATGTTTCACCGTGTAATTTTCAAAATCAAGATCAAGATCAAACAACCAGTGGCGTAGCTAGGCCATTTTAACGTGTACGCCCGAACCTCGGCGAGGGGTCGGGGGGGTCCCAGCGGGTCCAGGACAGAGGACATCCTAGTAAGGTACGAAACCCCCTGAAGCTCACGCGTTATCAAGAAAGAGATACAATTTCTATCATTAAAAACTCATCAATAGCAACATTTTTGGTCGGTTGAGAACAAAACTTTACGACAAAAGAGATGATTTCAGCTTCCCAATTGTGAAATTTCCATTTCTATGTAGCAACATACCAGCAGCAACTGCATATTGAGAATATATCTCCCAGCTGATACGATATTCCAGATCTTGCATTTCCTATCGTGATTTCCTTGATAGAGGGTTGCTGCTTACAGTGAAGCTATTGCACCAAGAGTTCCTAATGGTGAAGTTGAAATCTTTCCTTCAAAATATTTACGGCCGTCATCCCGAGTTGGTTGACCGTTATGGAATAAAATTGAGAATGGAAACGGGGAATGCGTCAAAGAGACAACAACCCGACCAAAGATCAGAAAACAGTCCAAGGCCACCAATGGGTTTCAACACAGCGAGAAAATCCCGCAACCGAAGGTGGGCTTCTGTTTCATAGGTGACGACGGATATGTTCCAATTTGCTATAACCACAATCCCGTCCTCTTTTCCTCGAATGTGACCTACCGAATTAGAATTACTAGCGGGTTCGTACTTACATGAGCGACACGACGGGTGACTCATGTGGAGTAGGGTCTGTTTACCCTTCCGGAGCACCTGAGATAACCTCCGACTTTTTAAGGGGTTCGTGTTACTCAGTCTTTAGTTTTCGATGTTGTGTTTTGTACTGTTGTTTGTCTTTTCATCGTTTTTCATTTTTGTCTTGACATTGTCAGTTTGTTTTCGACTGATGAGTTTAAATATACATTTGTTATCTTTCGCCTCACTTTTATAGTCTAGTTTGTTGTTTTTTGGAAATCGGTTTCCTTGTGTGGATTTAGAATTTAATGGTCCTTTGTTTTAGAGAATTAAAATTCAAGATACTTTAAAATATGTTTAAAAGGAGATGTGGGAAAACAATCAATCGACAAAATATTCAAAACTTTATAGAGATAATAAAAAAGCAAGTCTCCATCTCAATGTTGTCGTTCTATTAATAATTTTGACTTCATCTAATTTTCTCACCCTTTTACGCGTAAATTTTGTTAATGGACACATGAAATCATTAACTTTCATTGATGGTCAGGTGTAACATAAAAATGCAAGCCACTTACCGTATTTCAGCAGATAATTAATTGCTTTAAACAATAGTAAACTGGGTAGAATTCACAGTAGATACAGACATTGACATAAAAGAAAAAATATGTAATATGATACCATTTGAGTAAAAGTAAATTTCGTCACTTTTGTCTTCAATTACAAGTCATTGAAGAAAGCATTATAAAGCTCATGTGCTTTTACCAGTTCTTCTAATTTATTTGGATTAAAATATATTTTCTCCAAAATTCATGTGTACGCCCGGGCGTTTTGACGTAAACGTAGCTACGCGCCTGTCAGACAACAAAGCGACGACGCCACGGAATTGAAAGATTTAAATTATGACAATATAACATGCATAAGAATAAAACTATTAAAGGAGAATCCCAAAGCTGATGGTACATGAATTGAAATGGCACCGAAAATAAAACTGTGATATCGATGGTTTACTATTTTTATCTGTGTTAGAATAAAAAAAATTCCTTGAACTTTTTTAATCTTTTATTTATATTTGCAAGCTATATATACATGTAGTATAATTACAAAGCTATATTAAAATAAAATTGAGAATGGAAATGGGAATGTGTCAAAGAGACGACAACCCCACCAAAGAGCAGAAAACAGCCTGAGGCCACCAATGGGTCTTCATCACAACGAGGCAATCCCGCACCTTCAGATGGCTCCTAAACAATAATGTATACTAGTTAAAAGCATGGAATTTGGCAAGAAAGTTTATGTGATAAACTAGTTCACAGTATGATCTTCAACACAGAGCAATATCCACATGCATATATATAAATTTGGTTGTCATTAAATTCTACAGCAATATAATGACTAATATGATCCTACTGAACATGAAAAGTGCAACAGCTTTGAACAGGCACGCATCCATGTTTAATGTAAGTTGTAATCGCTGCATTGTGGAATGTATTGAAATGTTCCTTTTGTTTAGTTAGCATATTGCATCTGACGGGATCATTTGAATGGTATAAATTCGAGCGGTTTTTGAATGACAGTCCTTTTATATAGATTAGGCCGTTGGTTTTCCCGTTTGAATGGCTTTACACTAGTAATTTTGGGGCCCTTTATAGCTTACTGTTCGATGTGAGCCTAGGCTCCGTGTTGAAGACCGTACTTTGACCTATAATGGTTTACATTTAAAATTTTGACTTGGATGGAGAGTTGTCTCATTGGCACTCATACCACATCTTCTTATATCTCTTTACTTATTTTCAGCTTGTTGTATAAGAAATATTTATGGTTGAATATACAAGGATTTGTAAAGTCTTACTATACAAATCCTTGGTATATACAAGCTTTATACATGCATTTATGCTTTGATTATTGTTATTTGAAACAGCATACAATACATCGATTACAACTTACATTAAACATGGATGATTGCCTGTTCAAAGCTGGTGCACTTTTTCATGTACGGAATTACAATGTACATGTACATGTAGGAGATATTTGAAATCTTTTTTAATTAAAGATTTTTTTTTGCAAAACAGCAGATTATAGTAGGGGCAAATACTTTTGGATCTTGAAGACTTTATCCTGAAAATGTATAAAATAAGATTGCAACACCATAGCAAGATGTATAATTGTATGTCATTGTGGTTGCGACAGTCAAAATATGGTAAAAATCCCATAACTCCCATATAAATTGTCAAATCAAAATGACAGTATAATGTGGTCATATACACATGATAGCAAACATGTTGCATTCACAAGGTGTTATTGTAACAAAATTTCTATCATTAAAACTCATCAATAGCAACATTTTGGTCGGTTGAGAACAAAACTTTACGACAAAAGAGATGATTTCAGCTTCCCAATTGTGAAATTTCCATTTCTATGTAGCAACATACTAGCAGCACCTGTATATGGAGAATATATCTCCAAGTTGATACGATATTCCAGATCTTGCATTTCCTATTTCCCGTCGTGATTTCCTTGATAGAGGGTTGCTGCTTACAATGAAGCTATTGAAGTTCACCAAGAGTTCCTAATGGTGAAGTTGAAATCTTTCCTTCAAAATATTTACGGCCGTCATCCCGAGTTGGTTGACCATTATGGAATAAAATTTAGAATGAAAATGGGGAATGCGTAAAAGAGAGAACAACCCGACCAAAGAGCAGAAAACAGTCCAAGGCCACCAATGGGTTTCAACACAGCGAGAAAATCCCGCAACCGAAGGTGGGCTTCTGTTTCATAGGTGACGACGGATATGTTCCAATTTGCTATAACCACAATCCCGTCCTCTTTTCCTCGAATGTGACCTACCGAATTAGAATTACTAGCGGGTTCGTACTTACATGAGCGACACGACGGGTGACTCATGTGGAGTAGGGTCTGTTTACCCTTCCGGAGCACCTGAGATAACCTCCGACTTTTTAAGGGGTTCGTGTTACTCAGTCTTTAGTTTTCGATGTTGTGTTTTGTACTGTTGTTTGTCTTTTCATCGTTTTTCATTTTTGTCTTGACATTGTCAGTTTGTTTTCGACTGATGAGTTTGTTATCTTTCGCCTCACTTTTATAGTCTAGTTTGTTGTTTTTTTTTGGAAATCGTTTTCCTTGTGTGGATTTAGAATTTAATGGTCCTTTGTTTTAGAGAATTAAAATTCAAGATACTTTAAAATATGTTTAAAAGGAGATGTGGGGAAAAACAATCAATCGACAAAATATTCAAAACTTTATAGAGATAATAAAAAAGCAAGTCTCCATCTCAATGTTGTCGTTCTATTAATAATTTTGACTTCATCTAATTTTCTCACCCTTTTACGCGTAAATTTTGTTAATGGACACATGAAATCATTAACTTTCATTGATGGTCAGGTGTAACATAAAAATGCAAGCCACTTACCGTATTTCAGCAGATAATTAATTGCTTTAAACAATAGTAAACTGGGTAGAATTCACAGTAGATACAGACTTTGACATAAAAAGAAAAATATGTAATATGATACCATTTGAGTAAAAAGTAAATTTCGTCACTTTTGTCTTCAATTACAAGTCATTGAAGAAAGCATTATAAAGCTCATGTGCTTTTTACCAGTTCTTCTAATTTATTTGGATTAAAATATATTTTCTCCAAAATTCATGTGTACGCCCGGGCGTTTTGACGTAAACGTAGCTACGCGCCTGTCAGACAACAAAGCGACGACGCCACGGAATTGAAAGATTTAAATTATGACAATATAACATGCATAAGAATAAAACTATTAAAGGAGAATCCCAAAGCTGATGGTACATGAATTGAAATGGCACCGAAAATAAAAAAAAAAAATATCGATGGTTTACTATTTTTATCTGTGTTAGAATAAAAAAAAATTCCTTGAACTTTTTTAATCTTTTATTTATATTTGCAAGCTATATATACATGTAGTATAATTACAAAGCTATATTAAAATAAAATTGAGAATGGAAATGGGGAATGTGTCAAAGAGACGACAACCCCACCAAAGAGCAGAAAACAGCCCGAGGCCACCAATGGGTCTTCATCACAACGAGAAAATCCCGCACCTTCAGATGGCTCCTAAACAATAATGTATACTAGTTAAAAGCATGGAATTTGGCAAGAAAGTTTATGTGATAAACTAGTTCACAGTATGATCTTCAACACAGAGCAATATCCACATGCATATATATAAATTTGGTTGTCATTAAATTCTACAGCAATATAATGACTAATATGATCCTACTGAACATGAAAAAGTGCAACAGCTTTGAACAGGCACGCATCCATGTTTAATGTAAGTTGTAATCGCTGCATTGTGGAATGTATTGAAATGTTCCTTTTGTTTAGTTAGCATATTGCATCTGACGGGATCATTTGAATGGTATAAATTCGAGCGGTTTTGAATGACAGTCCTTTTATATAGATTAGGCCGTTGGTTTTCCCGTTTGAATGGCTTTACACTAGTAATTTTGGGGCCCTTTATAGCTTACTGTTCGATGTGAGCCTAGGCTCCGTGTTGAAGACCGTACTTTGACCTATAATGGTTTACATTTAAAATTTTGACTTGGATGGAGAGTTGTCTCATTGGCACTCATACCACATCTTCTTATATCTCTTTACTTATTTTCAGCTTGTTGTATAAGAAATATTTATGGTTGAATATACAAGGATTTGTAAAGTCTTACTATACAAATCCTTGGTATATCAAGCTTTATACATGCATTTATGCTTTGATTATTGTTATTTGAAACAGCATACAATACATCGATTACAACTTACATTAAACATGGATGATTGCCTGTTCAAAGCTGGTGCACTTTTTCATGTACGGAATTACAATGTACATGTACATGTAGGAGATATTTGAAATCTTTTTTAATTAAAGATTTTTTTTTGCAAAACAGCAGATTATAGTAGGGGCAAATACTTTTGGATCTTGAAGACTTTATCCTGAAAATGTATAAAATAAGATTGCAACACCATAGCAAGATGTATAATTGTATGTCATTGTGGTTGCGACAGTCAAAATATGGTAAAAATCCCATAACTCCCATATAAATTGTCAAATCAAAATGACAGTATAATGTGGTCATATACACATGATAGCAAACATGTTGCATTCACAAGGTGTTATTGTAACAAAATTTAAATAAATGGGGAATGTGTCCATGGGACACAGATGATGCCATCGCTTGCATACAACGTTATTTATAAAGGGATATAACTCAAGAACAGTAGAAGTGAGGCTACCCAAATTCGTACCTGATCTGAGTTTGGTGGTAATAAGCATGTGAATAAGTTTCATAACATCTGAAAGAGGCAAACCATTTGTAAAGGGGCATAACTCTAGAACAGTAAAAGTGACGCCACCAAAATTCAAACTTGAACAGTTTTTTTTTGTGGTAATAAGCATTGTGTATAAGATTCATAATATTTGGTTGAGGCAACCTTAAGTTAAAGAACGGAAACAAAAAATTCAGCTATTTTTCCATTTGTAAAGGGCATAACTCTATAACGGTAAAAGTGACGCCACCAAAATTCAAACTTGATCTGTGTTTTGTGGTAATAAGCATTGTATATAAGATTCATAACATTTGGTTGAGGCAAACGTAAGCTACAGAGAGGAAACGAAAAATTCAGCAATTTTTCCATTTGTAAAGGGGCATAACTCTTGAAAGGTAAAAGTGATGCCAACCAAATTCAAACTTGATCTGCGTTTTTTTGGTAATAAGCATTGTGTAGAAGTTTCATAACATTTGGTTGAGGCAAACTAAAGTTAGAGAACGAAAACCAATTTCGGGACGTACAGACGGACAAGGGTAAAACTTAATGCCCCCACCGCTACGGCGGGGGCATAAAAAAGATGGTCAAAGTCCTATAACTCCTGTAAAAAGAGTTGAATTTAAAAGGCAGTACAATATGATCAACTACACATGATGGCAAACAACCCAACCACATACGAGAGCTTTCTCTAGAATTGACTCAGAGGATATGTGTTCACGAGGTGTCCTTACAATACTAAAAAAAATTGTCAAAGTCCCAAAACTCCCGTTATAAATTGCTTCGCCAAGCGCAGCTGGATACGACCGCAGAGGTCCAACCCTGAACAGTTGGGGCAAAAATGGACACAATATTCGCGCTTAATACAGGTCTGAATTTGGATTGTTATTAAATATTTGACACATAATAGGTTTCTGACACAGATTAATTGTAGTCAAAGAACTTAGAATTGGTTATATGATTTGAATTTATATTCAAGTTCTTGCTTTTGTGCAATACACTGTGCTATTGCGCAATACTTAGTAAATCTGTTTTCAGAGCATATACAAAGAATTAACAATTGTGACACACATTTTTTCCAAAGACAATTTCTTAAATCTTGAAATTGCCCCCCCCCCCAAAAAAAAATTATTTTGTTTACCTCCCCACCTTTTTTTGCCAAAAAAAAAAATACTTGAAGACTTAAGTAATTGTCCATTAATAAGGAAACCCTTGTTTCCCCCCCTTTTTTTGCCCCTAATTCCTAAACGGTTTGACCCATAACCCCCCAAAGCCAATCCTAACCACTCCTCTGTGGTATGGAAACTTGTGGTATAATTTCAGAGAGATCCATACACTGTTCCACAAGTTATTGTCTGAAACTAGAAAAATGCTTATTTTGGCCCCTTTTTGGCCCCTAATTCCTAAACTGTTGGGACCATAACCCCCAAAATCAATCCCAACCTTCCTTTTGTGATTTAAAACCTTGTGTTAAAATTTCATAGATTTCTATTTACTTATACTAAAGGTATTGTCCGGAAACCAAATGTCTTCGGACGACGACGACGTGATACCGATATACGACCGCAAAATTTTTTGCGGTCGTATAAAAATGATTAAAGCAACTGATGCATGTTCAAGATAATATGATGACAAATATTCCTACCAAGTATGAAAGCTTTATGGCGAATGGTCTCCAAGTATTGATGTGTTATGGACAGACAGAGAACATTATCATATCCCCCGAAGCATGACGCACCGAGACTAAAACATACCTGCAAACTTTTCTTTCTCGGCTTTCTTCTCTTTTCTAACCTTATCTTGCTCAGCTTCTAGTCTCTTCTTCTGTTCAGCTACAGCCTCCTCATATGACTTCTCTTTGAATCCAAATGCAGATATTAGATATATCAGCATAGCTGAGACAACAAAGGCAACAAAACCTATCATGATAACCTGAGGATCCATCCTGAAAATTTCTAGACAACCCGATGGGATACTTTTTACCAAGTTTACCACGCCCCTCTCTGTAACAAAAATATGCAGCAATATTTTAATTAATTCTGTAATCACTGCTTGATCTTACCACTAATTTAATACTATCCACAAACAAATGCTTTCGTAATGCATTATACAGAAAAAAAAAAAATACCCCGGTGAAAATAACGAAAACCGCAGCCAAGTAGTCCACGTCGGCAAACTTTTAAACAAAAAGCTGAATTATAAGCTGATATTTTCTACATTCCTAATGAAGATCATTCTGTGCAAAAGTGTAATCAAATAGACTCACTATAATCAACTTTATCTGTAAATAATGTTTCTGTGATAATAAAACAGAAATTTGGTTACGTGTCAGTTACGACCGAGATGGCGAGATACTGTCGCCGTCTATGTAAAAATCGCGATTGTCGCCCTTGAATTCATGTCCGTTACGTCATATGGAAGGAGGCTCAGAACTGATCCGTGGCTTTCCCACTGTAAAGTACGAAGTTGAAGAACATGAAGGACCCAAAATTCCGAAAGATTTGAGATGTCTGTGTTTTATTGTTGATTTCTAATCCGATATCTATATGTTCCATTATTTAGAGTATAATCGGATTTTGTTCATTTAACTCCGGCTTAGTTTGCAAAGGAGAAGGTATATTATGGCAACTTTTTTGGCTCCTTGAATCAAAAAATTTAAAAGAAGACATCAGTAAGACATCTGTCAGACATCATTGTTTATATATTGAATTTTATCATTGTATATTTGCAGTAGCCATTCAAACTTATTGAATTTAGGTCAAAACTGAGAAAAAAAAACCTGTCAAAACTGATTGCCTCATTTTGAGATCTTGTCCTAAATTTCCCGACATGGGCAAGGCTTTACCCAAAAATGATATTTTGCTACAAGATAGTTTTTTTACTTAGAAAATACCTTTTTGGGTAAATTCTTGGCTCACATCTATTGTATTCAAAACAATATGTGTAAAATAGCCATTTTAAGTCAAATTTGTCAATTTTGACATGTATATGCCATCATAGTGACATCACAAGTGACCTTTCTGCATTAAATTGTCCAGATTATATGAACTTATTCATGCATCACTCAACTTTACATAAATTTGAAAGGGTTCAATATTTTACTATTATTGCAATTTCAGGGACCTAATCCATGACTTCTCTCACCCGAAGCAAGCACGTTAACACGAGACCATTGAGCTAATTGTTTGTGGATAAGGACAAAGCCAAAGCAGGAATGGCAATAACAACGAATATCAAAATAGTTTATAAGAAACTAAGGTGAAAGAAGATAAGAATAACTAAATGAATTGAAAAATTACCTATGAACAGATAATACTTCAGAGTAGAATGAACTCATAAATTTTAAAGAGACATTGTCAACAATAGAACAACTCAATAAATCTTTAACATATTTATTTGATAAACCTTCGAGCAATTTAAGTAAGCAAATTATCTCTGGGTTGCCCATTCAAGTCTTTCTAAGTTGTTTCATGAATCAAAAATATAAGATTTATAATTTGTTGCGGGTTACTGTCCGATAAAACATTGGTACTTTACTAATAAATAAACATTCACCATGTATGAAAGGAACGTGGTTTAACATCAATAAAACCGTAACAAAATTCGCAAAATAGTTAGGACTTTTAGAGCTTTTGTTGATATGATATTACAATGTTTTTATTTTTATTTTACTGAGAAATACTAGTCGAGCCTAGGACCCCCTCCACACCCTCCCCACCACCACCACCACCACCACCACCACATCCATTAATGTTCATGCTTAAGTTCAGAAACCTCGTCAGCGAATGGATAAAGTTATTGTTAAATGATTTAACCTGTTACATAAAGGGGCATTAGCTGCCAAATTAATACCACCGAATAGACTCAAACTCTCGAATGTTATTTATAACTATGGACTTAAACGAATACAAGAATTACAAAAGTCCCATGGAATCAATAAACAATGCATGAAATCGTAAAAAGTATCAACATTTTTTACTGGAAGCATCGACGTGATATCCGAATTATGTCGACATGCATTTGACCCCGATTTTCTGTTTTATTATTTCATAGATAAAAAATTTACCTCATCGTTTTATCTGTAAACTATATAACTAAAGAAGAATTTCGCTGCTGTTTGAATCAGTCAACGAAATCGTACTACCGGTGAGGTTTCTAGTTTCAATTTTTGGCTGACATTCTTTCGAATGACTCAAATTGCCGAGCACATCTGCAACAATCTCTAACTGAGGTCACATCGTAGGTTGCATGCATATGGATTTAAATGAGGTCAAATTATTTTCTTGCAATTCAATAATCATCATGTTTCAGCGAAGTTTTTAGGCTTATTTTGACAAAACTCATATAAACTGTCTGCTTATAACGAATAACTAGTCAATATTTCGTTCTTGTAAACGTTTGAAACAAAAAAAGCAGACATACTTTGTTTGTTTCAACTTATTCTGTTGAAATCGTAGCTAATTTGGCTTTTAAAAGGTTGTTGTGGATGTTTAAGTTTTGAAAGTCTCTTTTAAGTATTGTCATAACTTGAAAAAAATCTCTATATTCTGTACATGTATATATCTCCATATTGTTGCAATCCGCGTTGTTGACATCTTATTTTCTGTTTGTGTGTGTATGTATGCATGTATCTGTGTTCTTTTATTAAAATGCTGTTTCTTTGTCCTATATTTCACATCTCTTTTTTATTGATAGTGTAAAGAGCTATTTCCCAAACTAGATGTAATGTGCAACATGCATCATATTCTTGGGTTTTGTTGGTAAAACAAACGAAGAAAACAGCCTAACACATTGTGAATAGGTATACAAAAGTTAAAGCAAATATATTCTTAAAAAGAAAAATTCATTTTTAGGAAAAGCTGATTACATATATTTACAAAAATTTATTTGCACTTTATATGCAAGTTTAAAGGACAATTATTTAGATGTAGAAATGATAAAAATAAAAACGCAGATAAAGAGTTTTCAGAAAACAAGTAAAACGTAAATGAGTAAAGATTGTTGGCAAGTGCATAAACTATATACAATTTAGTTACCTGAATGTCTGGATGCAAGTACACAAAACAGTACTATCTTCAATTTAAACAAGTGACACACATAAATCGGATGCGAAAAAGTACACTAAAAAGTATACTCCTATTTTAATAACTGTCCTTTAAGGACCTTTTTTGCATTTCTTTAATTGATAGATGGCTCCTTTTCGTACAAAAATGGCCTTCGTGTTAATGTCCCAGCGTTTGTGTCCATTAACGATTCTTATGTTCATGTCAGGCTTTTAGGGAGCTACCATTTGATTTTTATGGGGGGGGCTAGGATGAAAAATTTTGTCCTGCCTTTTTTTTTAGTTGTAATCTCTGTCCTGCCTTTTTATTTTTCACTCTGGTCGGTCCTGCCTTTTTTTACATAAATTGTCATCCTGCCTTTTTTTTGCCAAGTTGCTCATCCTGCATATTTTTTTTAACTCAAAACTCTCCTGTCCTGCCTTTTTTTTCAAATTTCATCTTAGCCCCACCCCACCCCCATAAAAATCAAATTGTAGCTCCCTTAGTAGTCTCCGTAAAATGTATTCATATCTTGCATATAGTCCCTGCTGATTTTAGACTTAAAGCTAGGTATATAAACATGTCGATTGTTGAAGAATGCAATACTAGTAAGCTGACCCCAATAGGTGTTACTATTGTGTTGCAGTCGTTTAAATTACCCCACATCTCCTTTTTTATTCATACCCTGCTTTAACCAGTAAATCAAGTTGGAATTTTAACGTGCTGCATGTAGTTTGCATGATAAAACGTACAGGACACATGTTAGCGATGTCAACCTACCAGGACAAATGGCAGTGATGTCATCCTAGTAGGACACATGACAGTGATGTCAACCTAGCAGGACACATGTCAGTGATATTAACCTAGCAGGACACATGTCAGTGATATCTAGTAACAGGAGACATGGCAGTGATAGTCTGTCTCTTTTCGTATACCTGGAAGTTTCTATTGATATTATTATTCATCTTCGTTTCATGATGACATCCAATCCACCAGTTCAGGCAATATGCACAATCAGCGCTTTAAAGTATTAATCAAAACAATAATATTTTTATGGAAACCAATCGCTTTTCTATTCGTTGATGCAACAAATTCTCTTTCTCAGAACAACAACATCATATTTCAATTCAATTGGAATAAGGATATGTGTAAGAATTTAGAAATACTCGCATTCTTTATTTTGGTTAGATTAACAGAAACAGCTGTTGGAATTTCTCTGTTCCCTTTGGGAATTCCAAACTTTAACATTGTATGCAACAAATTTCCGATGAAATTGTAACATAATACTAAATGCATATTTTATGTCTTCCTATAACTAATCCAAAACAGCTTTCCGAGAAGTCTTCAGTCTGTTTCTTTGGCAACCTAAACGAGCAAAAAAAAAGACTAGTCTTTCAAATGAGTAATCGTGTTCTTAGAACACTTATACCTAATATTCAGCAAAGGTACAAAACTAGAAACTGCAAAGGAACTGCATCGATAACATGTCTTCTATGGCTTACTCAGGGGCTCAAAATGGTCATATTTGTAAGGTACACAGATTTATCAATGCTTATTATCAATGTTCAACGTTGATAGAAAGTAGAGATCAAGAGATAACCAGATGTATTGTTTTCTTCAAATTTTATATCTGTAGTAACGATGAAACAAATTTGTGGGCGTCATCAATAATGATTAGGAAAAATTATCATTTATGTGTCATCTTCCTGTTTAAGCTTGGTAACATGGCCTTCACCGGATTTTTCAAATTATTTTTTTCATTTTCATTTTTTATCTTATTTCTTTATTTGCTTACAAACGATAATCTCCATGTTTCACCATCGATTAATCGTGCAGTCTTCGCCAGCATATCATTTATTTGCACTTTATATGCAAGTTTAAAGGACAATTATTTAGATGTAGAAATGATAAAAATAAAAACGCAGATAAACTGTTTTCAGAAAACAAGTAAAACGTAAATGAGTAAAGATTGTTGGCAAGAGCATAAACTATATACAGTTTAGTTACCTGAATGTCTGGATGCAAGTACACAAAACAGTACTATCTTCAATTTAAACAAGTGACACACATAAATCGGTTGCAAAAAAGTACACTAAAAAAATATACTCCTATTTTTATAACTGTCCTTTAAGAACCTTTTTTGCCTTTCTTTAATTGATAGATGGCTCCTGTTCGTACAAAAAGCAGTTGTGGCCTTCGTGTTAATGTCCCAGCGTTTGTGTCCATTAACGATTCTTATGTTCATGTCAGGCTTTTAGTAGTCTCCGTAAAATGTTTTCATATCTTGCATATAGTCCCTGCTGATTTTAGACTTAAAGCTAGGTATATAAACATGTCGATTGTTGAAGAATGCAATACTAGTAAGCTGACCTCAATAGGTGTTACTATTGTGTTGCAGTCGTTTAAGTTACCCCACATCTCCTTTTTCATTCATACCCTGCTTTAACCAGTAAACCAAGTTGGAATTTTAACGTGCTGCATGTTGTTTGCATGGTAAAACGTACAGGACACATGTTAGCGATGTCAACCTACCAGGACAAATGGCAGTGATGTCATCCTAGTAGGACACATGACAGTGATGTCAACCTAGCAGGACACATGTCAGTGATATTAACCTAGCAGGACACATGTCAGTGATATCTAGTAACAGGAGACAAGGCAGTGATATCAACCTAGCAGGAGACATGGCAGTGATATCAACCTAGCAGGACAAATGCCAGTGATAACAACCTAGCAGGACACATGTCAGTGATATCAACGAATCAGGCCACAAGTTAGTGATATCAACTTAACAGGACACAGGTCAATGACATCAACCTAGCAGGAGACATGGCAGTGATGTCAACATAGCAGGACACATGGCAGTGATATCAACCAAGCAGGACACATGTCAGTGATATCAATGTAGCAGTCCACAAGTAAGGGATACAACCTAGCAGGACACATGTCAGTAATATTAACCCAGCAGGACACATGTCAATGATATCAACCAAACAGGACAATTGTCAGTGATATCTACCTAGCAGGACACATGTCAATGATATCAACCTAGTAGGACACATAACCCCCCAAATGCAACTAGAGACGAGCACGCTTTCAACACCACAGATGAGTTTTACAACTATTGAATAACTTTAACTTTTCGTCCATATAAAGGCAGCCTTACAAATATTTCAAACGTTTCTAATCTGTAACGGTTTTATTACGAACATATTGTAACTCGAAAATAAACTGGTCCTCTTTTACTATCTTTCCTATACGTTACTAATCTGTAATGTATTTATTACGAACAGACTGTAATATCTAAAATCTACTGGTCCCCTTTTACTATCATACCTATACGGATATGTTTGTGACGTACCATGGGTTGTAAATACTTTATGAATTATGAATTAGACCGAATATCGTCAAAGTATTTGTCAACTAGCCAGAATAGTTCGCATACTTATTTTATTTATATCAATCAAACATTTGCTACTCGTATTTGATATTTACAATCTGTTACTTTAAATTGTCTTAAGAATGGTATACATAACATAATATGTATAATTTTATTTATCATACAAAGACATGATAAGCAGTTAACTTAAGGCTGGGGTAATAACATATCAGTTCGACCTACTACTGGGGAGGGTGACTTACATCACAATCACAACAAACATAATTTCAATTCGATCATTATTGCAATCAATACAAATTAACTATATTTTTTACCATTACGGCATAAGTTGGAAGGCTCATATTCCGAATTCTCTATATTCTAGTTCGCGTAAAACACATTTTAAAGCAACTAGCATCCGATAAATTCCCTCTACAGCTATGTATTAGATAGTAATTTCCGATGCAACATCAAACTTCCATGTAACTTATCTCAAATTGTTTTCCATGAAAAGCGATCTGATTATGTCGAAATAGTACTTAAACTGTAATGAAAAGAAATCATCGGCAATGCACATTATTCTTAAAATGAATTCTTAACTCGTCGTTTTAGGAAAGGAAGAGTAAAATATATAATGTTCACTGGGGCACCCCATTTCTAAAAAAATCCTTAATCTTCTACAAAAAAGACTACCAGTGACCATTTCGTTGGAAAAAAATGTGGAATATCGTATACAGACGTTAGATGTATCCCCACCATTGTCTGTGTTCTGGATACATCTATTAATTTTTTGAAATTACTTGTTTTTTTTTAAATTAGTTTATTGAATAACGTTCGATATTTTTTTTTAATTAAAAATCAGATTTACTAAGTTGTAAAGGTCATTATTTGAAGGATCAACATCACCATGGACAAAAGAAACAAAACAAATATACAATGATTAGTCCACAAAAAAAAATAAAGAAAACTATGGATATAGAGAACATAAAACTCTGTCTAAATCGGAGATGAAACGATTCATATCACTTCTATATCAAGAAAACTTAAATCACATCTCTTTTCTGCAATAAACTGCCTTTTATTATAGGGTTCTAAGAATTTCATGAACTCTTGTAACAGCTAACACTGCTAGTCATTTCAAGGAAAATTGATTTAAATAGATTACCTATTTAACATTAACAATTTCTGCTAATAATTTTCGCTGTTAGTTTTAAATTCCGAATAGGTTTTCATAATGCTTGTGTTTCTATTCCGTCAAACGCATTACTATTTTATTGTAAGGATTTCGAAACTTCCAGAATCACTTTAAAGAATATTTACAATTGTTTTATTTATCACTTACAAATAACATGAATAAGAAAGTATAGTAATGCTGTATCGTTAATCTAACAATATAAATGCATAACTAATATGGTTTTGTGCAAAAACCTAAATCTTGATATTCAAACTTTTTATTTCAATGGGAGAAATTTTCGGTGTGAAAAATGAAAAATAATTTAACCTTGGAACAGAAGCCCAAACAATCAAGTGGTGTCAACACTAGCTTCCTTCTCCTTTATCTGATCGCACTTAGTCAGGAATAAGCGAGTTGAATTCTAGTTTTTTATTTTTCCTTTGACAACCAATTCTGCTCCTGTTTTCGTCGATTTTCACATTTTGCTTTGTTGAGTTCGTATTTCTCAAACTGGTGTTTTCTGTGCGTGGGCTGTTGTCCCTCTTTTTTCGTTTAGTCATTGAGTACTAGTCTGTCCCTTTTCGTATACCTGGAAGTTTCTACTGTTATTACTATTCATCTTCGTTTCATGATGACATCCAATCCACCAGTTCAGGTAATATGCACAATCAGCGTTTTAAAGTATTAATTCAAAACAATAATATTTTTATGGAAACCAATCGCTTTTCTATTCGTTGATGCAACAAATTCTCTTTCTCAGAACAACAACATCGTATTTCAATTCAATTGGAATAAGGATATGTGTAAGAATTTAGAAATACTCTCATTCTTTATTTTGGTTAGATTAACAGAAACAGCTGTTGGAATTACTCTGTTCCCTTTGGGAATTCCAAACTTTAACATTGTATGCAACAAATTTCCGATGAAATTGTAACATAATACTAAATGCATATTTTATGTCTTCCTATAACTAATCCAAAACAGCTTTCCGAGAAGTCTTCAGTCTGTTTCTTTGGCAACCTAAACGAGCAAAAAAACACTAGTCTTTCAAATGAGTAATCGTGTTCTTAGAACACTTATACCTAATATTCAGCAAAGATACAAAACTAGAAACTGCAAAGGAACTGCATCGATCACATGTCTTCTATGGCTTACTCAGGGGATTAAAAATGGTCATATTTGTAAGGTACACAGATTTATCAATGCTTACTATCAATGTTCAACGTTGATAGAAAGTGGAGATCAAGAGATAACCAGATGTATTGTTTACCCAAAAATGTCTACTTAATTTTTATTTTTTTCTTCAAATTTTATATCTGTAGTGACGATGAAACAAATTTGTGGGCGTCATCCATTATGATAAGGAAAAATTATCATTTATGTGTCATCTTCCTGTTTAAGCTTGGTAACATGGCCTTCACCGGATTTTTCAAATTATTTTTTTCATTTTCATTTTTTATCTTATTTCTTTATTTGCTTACAAACGATAATCTCCATGTTTCACCATCGATAAATCGTGCAGTCTTCGCCAGGATATCATTTTCTCAATGTCCGACCACGGGGGATAGACACTTGCGTATAAGTATATCAGTAAAATATGGAAAATTGAAAAAAAATATATATCAATTTTGCTCCAGATGTTATCTCTGGATCATGACGCAGGTTCTGTTTCAGTTTCATACATTTCTATGATGTGTAACAAAGTTATTGATGTATGAAAAACTTTAACCATAAACTGTAAACCGAAATGTTACCCTTGTTAACCTCCCTTCCCCCAAAAAAAAAAAAAAAAAAAACAACAACAAAAACTGCCAAAAAAAACAAGTCAATTTATAAGTAAACTGAAAAAAAGATTATTTCAAAATTTTTCTTCGATTATTATTTCTTTATCGTAAAAAAGCTCCTGTTCAAGTTTACTAATACTCTATGAAGGTTTGACAAAGTTATAAGTGTCTAAAAACTTTAACTTTAGACTATATGCTTACTGCTTAAATGTTAGTCCGTCTTTCCGGTATCACAGGCGAGACAAAAAGCAAACTAGTCTGAATGGAAAGATTTTATTAAGTGGAATTTTCATAGATTTTACTACTATTTTCTTTTTTAAGAACTTAAAGGGGAAGGGAATGGTACATCACATAAAATTTTTAAACAAGACAACCTTTGTCAATAACATTAACGGTAACAATTTTACTGCAACGGATGCACATTTAGATTATTAATGTCTTTTCGGTGATGCCCAAGGCTAAGTATTTAAAAAAATAAAATCTTATTCAATTATGTAGTTCCATTTGGCCAAATTGTTTCTGAGGAGAAACTCTTGAAAAGTTTAAGACCAACACATTATGATAAGAATTATAGCTCACACTAGCCGTTTAATACCAGTGTTGAAAAAATGATTCAGTTAATGACTTTAACAAATATAAACAGACATTTAAAAAGTCATAGTTACATCACAACAATGAATTTAAAAACGTGCGATATCAATGCATCTAATGCCGGAATGTATAACTTTTATTGTTTGTTTACCTGCTGTTTACATTTAAAGTAATTAATTCATTGAACTTCCGTTATAAATTGAATTCCATAAATAACAGTTGATACGACCTACTACAATAAATTCACGGAAAGACTTTCTATCAGTAAATGACATTAACTATTCTGTGATTTGATTGGATAAACGTACCCACCCATTGATCTAATTATAGATTTGATATAAAATGCAATCGAAAATATGATTTCCTTTAGTTTTACCTGATACATATGTTAAGTGAAGAAGTATATTTTACCTGTGAAAATGAAAATGGAACAAAATTGTATACAATGTGTAATAGTTGGAGATGGAATGGTTGGCAAATCACACTTAGCCAAATGTTTTGTGGGACAATCTTTGCAGGAAGATTATATTGCTACAGTTTTTGAAAATTATGCAGGTAAGAATTGTTTTATTATTGCTAAGCATGAATCGCATTTGGAAACATGACTTGAATTTACCACTGTGCATTCTGTAAGTTCAATACATTGTAACATGAATATGAACTATAAAATTAAAACTACACTATAACTAATAACTAATTGAATTCGTGGGGAGCTTATGACCAAAAAGGACCTAAAAAAATAACAAAATTCATCTGTCAACTTTGATTGAGGGAGTTGGAACTTTACTTACTTTGAAATTTCTAAATTTCTGAATTTCTAAACGGCAAATTCAACTTATAAATCATGACAGTACCGAAGCACGAACTAACTTATCTGATGGTACTTTCGGGGACTAGCAGTCTGTATCAACTGTATCCACTCGGGCCTATAAATTGATATTTATGATGAAGTGAAAACAAAATTTATATTTTTCTTGTTTTAAATGCACTACAAGCAACATATAATTCTACAACAAAACCAAGATGTGTTTTCGACGAAGACACAAAAACATTCAGTCACACATAAAATAAGCAATTACATTGTGTATCTTTAAACCAATGAAAACTACATTGAAGACATAAATATAATACTAGTTTTCCTTGTCACAACTTACGTACTATTGAAATGATTTATTATTTGTTTATACTTAATGTTTTGTTTAATGTTTCAGGAACAATAGCAGTTGCCGGTAGTAAATATACGATTGGTATTTTTGATTCAGCAGGACAAGTAAGTATATATATTTACTCTGAAGAAGCAAAATATCAAAATGTATATCTTATATATGCTACATCTTGTATATGCTATATAACTTAACGTATAGAGATAGAAAAAAATATGGGACAACTCGTAAATTAACTCGAGATTACTGCATCATGAAATTATGGGAATGAAATTTCCGAGATGAAAACATCTTGTTTATAATTCAATTGTTTGTGTGCCTTAAAGTATGGTTAAATTCAAAGAAAACACACAGAGAAAAGACAAAATTTTGCAATAAATTAAAAAAAAGATGTAAGAAAAATACTGTTGGACAAACATCACAGCTATGTTTACAAAACAATATCACAAAGACAAACCAATATACAAACATTAATTGTAACGGCTGTCAGATGTTTCAGATAGTTGAACCCAAAGTGAGATTTTAGATATACTATAAATACTTATTTCTCCGAAAAAAAAAAATCATTATGTATTTCCCATATTCGTATTTTTAATGTGGATGAACAAACAGTCTCATTAATGCGAATTTTACAAGTGTTTCCTTATTCAGATTTCCTGAGCCACGTAACACAATAGTATAACCTAGTTAAGTATGTGATGTAATTTTCAGAAAAATTAATAAAAGGTTAAAGTTCAATTTAACCCTATGACTGTCACTGATTATTATCTACAGTCCGGTTTAGATAATTTGGGCTTTCCCGGTATGGGAGTCCACTTGATAGTAAGGACAAATAGAAAGCCGAACTGATATCACTTTATAATATATACACACATACAAGGTCAAATTCTTTTATTTATCGTCTGGGTAAACCAATACGGGACAAACTGCTTAAATTACGTAATCAGTATTTCTCACTTTATTGATTGACATAAAATTAAATATATTTAATTGTATGTATTGATTGTTTTTTTTTTTTTTTTGTCACAATGTCTTTATTATTATATGCATTTCCTTGTTTTCTTTTTCAGCAAGATTATACAAATCTTCGCGCCTTTAGCTACAGAGACAGCGATGTGTTCATACTGTGCTACAACATAGCTGATAGAGAATCTTTTAAAAACATTAAATCTTTTTGGATACCAGAAATTAAACAGTACAACGTGAAGAAAAGGCCTATTATATTAGTGGCTACTCAAAGTGACACTCGGGATATTTACGAAGACTCTGTGACATCCGATGAAGGTGTTGAATTAGCCAAAGACATAGGAGCAGAATGTTTGATAGAAACATCAGCCATTACAAAAGAGGGTACAACGGAAACCTTCGAAAGGGTAGTGATGTCAGCATTAAAACACAAAAAGAAAAAGTACAAAATATTCCAGAGACTTTTTAAGAAGTAAAATGGTTGACATCATTGACACTCTATTAATTTTTATATACATTAATAGAAAACAGACCTACGAAAGTACCTCATGCAATACATATCAGCTAGTTGTTTTACACAAACACGAAAAGGCCTTTTTCGGGAGTGTGCAATAATTTGTGCCAAATACTGTGATACGAGTCTATTCCAATTTGTTTTGTTTTTATTGTTTTACAAAGCTGCTGGTCAGCATATATGTTATATATTTATTGTCAATAAAAATAACTTAATGCATCTGTTTAATCGTTTCTCTTTATATCAACATTGTTCATAACCTTTTCTAACCTCTCTTGGTACCTACTTTAATGAAAATTCCACGATACTTCCTTCTGTATTTTAGATAATTCGAAGCGAAATTAAAAGAATGACGAACATTTGTGTTGTATCAGGCTATATGTCATTTTATTCCATAGAGGTTTATTCCTTTTTTGCCATGGAATGAGGATAAGATTTAATTACATCTGAATTGTCCTGTTTAAAAAAGTCATTGTTTACCAATTTTTTATGATGAAGTTTTGAAAAATGCAGCAGTTAATCATCAGCAACATATTCAATGCAGTATTTTCCTTGTATCTATGATATCTAGGTCATTGATTTTCCATAAATGGAATATCAAATGTTTCTAAATTTAGTTTAAATATAGATTTAACAAAGGCAGATGCAAGCAATGATTGTTAATTACGTTCAGACAGAATCTGACCTACATCACGTTTCCTTTACCGTGTCCGGAGTTTATTGAATTTCTAAATATGGAACACGCTTTGTTGAAAGCAACGTATTTTTTGTAAATGAAAACAAACGAGAATTGAGTTTTGTCATTCGAGTAGATTTCGCGAAGCCACGTATTCATCTTACAAGTTTGTTCAATTATTGGAGATACTATTTTACTTGCAATACATTAAAGATATCATTAAACTTGAAGTCAGCCATAGTGTATTTCTATGTTTGACGTAGGACAGGATTCATAGCAAGTGCTTATTGATCTGATATAGATGATAACATCGCGTGTAATTTTCATATTAATTTCCTCCAATTAAAGGTTGTGAAATGAAATTGCCACTATTACATCAATTGTAGCGGTTGCTATGAGCAGGTACTCAAATTTCATTGATACTTGCATCAGCAAATAATTAATAAAAGGTGTGTTTTGGGAAGAATTTGGGTTCCCTAGCAACTATCAATACTCTCTTGCAAGATTTCCATGGCCCTTATCAATTCTACGATTTTTAGACTTATCACGACTAACGATTTGGCCTATCACGTTATACAGGGAACCTAATTCTAAATTCCTCTTTTCTGATTGGAGTAAAAACGTGAACAGACAAATATTTACCTAAACTTCTAGTGCACAATTTTTGTTTATCTTTAATTAAAACCAATATCTCCTCGAAATAGACATCCAATATAACTTCTCCCAACAGTGTCATCCGAATAATTTTAGCCACATAATTTTGGTGTTGTACTCTTTTAATAGAACCAAAGGCCGCTCTTTCGCTTTAGATATTAACGTATAAGGCTGCAACAAAGACACATGTCACGTCAATAAGAGAGATACGAACAACAAACGCATACAAAAATAATCACAATGAACCGGTGATCTTATCATAATTTGTGGGAATGATACCAAAAAGAGGGGGGACATACAACCATTAGTCGTAGGATTGGCGACATAAAAGAAAATCGAGGAAGAAATTCTATTTAATCTCAAAGCTGAATAAGAATAGAACAGCAGCATACATGTAACATTCGTGTCATCAAGAAATGTTCGCAGTTTATGAAAATTTTAAATGCGCGCCACACGATCTTTTGAGAGTAGTTTTCAAAATTGTTTTAACAAATACTACAAGAACGGATAAAAATGGTAGTGAAGACACTCCAAATTGATTTGCCATGCTCGCCTAAGAATTCAAATATAAAATTCCAATGTATTGGGTTTTGCTTTCTATAAATTGCTCCTTTTGATCAAATCTGTTATATTTAATTATATGCAATTTACTGATTTTCTACAATAAATTAATAAATAATATAAACGAATAAAATTGGCAATGCGGAAAAGAATGACAGTAAAGAAACTAGCTCATTAATTCTTATTTATCTGACACAAAATCCGAAGAACAACCAATTCATAGGCTTACATGGTGAATATTTGTTTAATCGTAATAATATCTTACACTTTAAAATCCATTGCAAACGCTTTTCTTTTAAATATGTTTTCGAGGTAACGATGGCGCGATGGGGTTAGAACAATCATATATACCTTATACACACAAGCGTTAACTGTTAGTTTGGAAGGAATAAGGCATACACTTTTGTTCGGATCTTTGGAATGTTAAAGACGACTTCCATTTTGAATATAGCGACATAAGTTTTATTGTTCCTTGAAAATTTATTGTAGAAAAGTGTTCTAAAGACCATGCAAAATTGGTATATACAAATTATGAGATGTGGTATGGTTGCCAATCAGACAATTGACTGTCTACTAAAAGACCAAATGACAAGGATGTAAACAATTACAGGTAACCCTATGGCCTTCTGCAATGAGCAAAACCCGCGTCGTATAGTAAGCCATAAAAGACCCATCAAAATATGCAACAATACAACAGAGAAATCCAACAACCATCACAAAAGGCAACCAAAGAAAATCACTGGAAAGGCACATAAATAAAAAGCAACAGTAATTTACCGACGTTCAAATCCCATAAGCTCATTCAGAACAAACAAATCAAGGTAAAAAACCCGAAGGAATAACGTGATCTCTAAAAGGAGCGAGACCGTTGCCTCCACTGGGTAAACGTCTCCTGCTGTACACAAATCACCCACCAAGGTGATTCCTAAAGAATAAGTCAGTGTTAAACAATGTTTGAGAGCGTTCAACCTTCCCCAAACCTGAAACAATCGGGTACGATAGGTCAACATATATATATATATATATATGTTGACCTGTCGTACCGATTGTCTATATATATATATATTTGGAACCTATCGTACCAATTGTCTGAAACTGTTAGTTTGGAACCTGAAACAATCGGGTATATATATATATATATATATATATATATATAAAACAACTAACAAAAACACTGAAAGAATTTAATGAAAAAAAAATGTAATCTAAGGTAACAAGATCCCTGGCATTAAGTCACCAGTTATACCTAGCTTATACTTAAATGCAGCCAAGCTTAGCGAAAGGTAGTGCGACGTAATCAGTCAAACAAACTTTATTAGATTAACTCGTAAAGGAACGATCGTTTTCATTGGTCAATTCAAACCTTCGACCTCACACCTGCGAAAATAGAACACGCGTACTATAAGTTGAATGGACTGATCAGTATTCACGTAACCGGTCAAGGTTGTTATAACCTTCCATCGTCGTATTGACGTACATGATTGTGTTCTTGATTATCCCATAGCAATTCTAGCTTTTATATACATGTGCATGTAAAATTCATTGAATTCGTAATTTTGTGCAATACTAAAATTTTAAACTTTAAAATCTTAACAGGTTTCACATCGAAATATTTAATTCAACTGTCTCCTCTCAGTTGGTTCTGGATTAAGAAATATACCATTTTATTTTGATGGGAGTGGGGCCTTGGATGAAACATTTTGTTCTTTTTTTAATTGTAATCTCTGTCCTGTCTTTTTATTTTTCAGTCTATTTGGTCCTGCCTTTTTATTAGTTTGTCCGGATTTTTTTTACATAAATCGTCATCCGGCCTTTTTTGCCAAGTTGCTCATCCTGCCTTTTCATATCTTTCGCAAGTTTTAGGTATTCGACTAAGAATAGTGTGATTTTTTTCTGATTCATTTTACTTAATTTTGAGAAAAAATCCCGAAATTCTAAGTAAATTCAGAACATGTAACCAACCATACTTTGTTTAGAGAAAAATGGAGATGGCAAACCATGGCACAGTGGAAGGAAATGTACTTTATAAACTCCAGCGATATACTTAATGAATTTTATAATTAACTGTTTTGCTATTATCGGTCCCTTCTTGTACATGCATTCAGTCATCCTTATTAAAAATTTCTTAATATTTCGTTTATCAGTTTATCTTACATGTATGACTTTGTATTTCATTTTAAATACGCATGCATACTACACGTCACTATGGCGGATAGTTCAACAATGTTATGCAAATCACTATTCTTACGGTATGAAATTAAAAGATAAGTTTTCAGCCAATTAAAATCGAAAACAGTACATTTATATTGTTCCTTATAAACTACGATATTTCTCACAAGTATTTATTTATATTTTTTTAGTTCCACACATACAAAAGAAAAAAATCTTCGCCGATGTAACATTTCAATCCTTTTTACACCAACATGCCTTCACTGAATTCATTTGAATTTCGTGGTGACCATGATAGTACATTGCATATTACGTCCTCATTCACGTTTACAAATGATACGATTATTGTTGTTTTGATACTATATTTCGGGGACAATTTGCTCCGTTTATGATACGTAATTTCTGAATGACCAAACGCTTAGCTACTGTGTAACGTTCTGTATGTTCGTTTTATAGCATGAAAACACTAAAAGAGGAATGTGCAACCCATCATAAATTATTGTAATTATTGTAATGGATCAGTATTATGAGATCCTTATTATAAGTAACTACGACATTGAAAGAAATTAAAAGTGATTCCTTAATCATCCGTATAAAAGCGGCACATGCATTTTATTTTATCCTTATATTTTTCATAATGCGGTACAAGATAATTATGTTGCTGCAGTATAAAATTTCGACACAACTATTTGAAATTCACAAAACATTTATTTAATTCTTTTGGCCAAAGATTTGTAAACTATACATGGTCAAATCCTTGTTTTTACGTTCGTAGTAACATAGTACATTCCATAGTCAGTCACCTGTGTCAATTCACGTGCACACTACAATTGTTGTTGTATTTGAATCTTTCGGCCAATGAAATGAGACGTTACAAGTTGTTTGTTTGTGATACGCCAGAATGTTATCAATGAACTATCAAACGCTAAAGTTGACTGCATTTCAGTGTACATATAAAAATACATTCGTAGAAGAAGAAGTAACGGGTATTGAGATTCATAATTTTGCAATATTCTGGAAATTTTGTTCCACTGTACGTGTTTATTGTAATTTATTTTGTTATTACTATGACATTGGCAGTTGGTATTAAACCTGTTATGCTACTACGTTAAAAAAACTTTTTACCTTGGCTAGTATGATTGAGAAGGGAAAAACAAGACAAAGTGTGAATTTTACAAAATATTTAATCATTTCAAGGAAACCCTCTCCATGAAACGACAGTTTTGCAACATTGCAAACAATTTCTTCTGTTACTGTTTTTCAGTTTGTAACCTTGACTTGTTATTCTAGGCGATATCTTATAATTGAAGGACAAATCTCTGATTACATCCATTATAGAAACACCCATAAAGGAAGTGAATGAAGAAATTCTACACCTATACAAACATTATATTATAATTAGCATGTTTTTATTACATGTACAGTGTTCCCAAATGCAGACATTGCACATCGATACAATTCATATATGTACATTTGTATATAATAGATATTTCATATTTAATGAATCACCAATACAGTGATAATTAAGAAATAATAATGAATCATGATTATATCAGAGGGTCAATCGTTATATCTAAATGAGCAGTTACTGAAAATTACATTCATCTGCAGTCCAATCTACACACGGGTATAGCCGAAAGACACACAGAGAAAGAAATGAAACATGCATATAATTACCAATGGTACATAACAAGAAACTTGTAGATTAAGAATTGATTGTAAATGCGTATTTATTTAATATAACATTTTTCTACAGTACTGATTGGCTTTAAGTCTAGCGTCAAATATTTCATGAACACTCAGAACAAACAACAACAGTGGAATTTGAAAATGGGTAAACAGGATGAAGGGGAGTGTAAAAAAACTTTGGCTGCTACTAAAATAATGGTTCAAGATTTCCCCTTCATTTCCTTAAATATTGTTGCTTAGTATAAACTATTTAAAATAGAAACTCAAAAAAACGTTTATGATACAGGTTATCCTGTGTTATCAACTTATCAGAAGGAGTAGAGGAATATCCCAATCATACTATATATGTAATGCCGATAGCAACTTTTCATTTATCGTATTATTGTAATGCGTTATTTGTACGCACTTTCTATAGTTCAGTCAATAATATGATTAATTTTATCAGCAAATATGACCGATTTCCTGAAACTGAACTGCACTATCGTAAAAATGCTTTATTTGTTTTCAATTGTTTTCTGATTGGCTGTATTCAAATATGGTATGAGATTCCGTCATGAAAACTGATGTTGCATTACTAAATAATGGGTTTACACCATCATTTCATCAAAAAAGTCCGGGAAATATTGTCACATTATATTTCATCTTGATTCTCTGTAATTCTATTGGATAATTCTGGCACATCGATACGAGTTCATCTACAGTTATTTATCATTGTATGCAATGTTAAATTTGGTGACAAAGATGAAGTACAGAAACCATATTTTAGGATTTTTATTACAGAGAAAGCGGAAGCAATATCCTTAGAAGCAATATTTATATAAAAGATATCTGTATATATAGGTCTCAGTTACTCACTTACTTATCGTCACCATCCCGAGTAGGACATAAGGCTACCACAATATATAGGTCCTTATTTCAACCATATTGACCGGTGACGATCAGACGTGTATGCGTCTTTAAAGGAAACTCTATTCTTCGAAAGGAGCTGTTTGAATCATTTTTGTTCTGGACTATTCTAACCGTTATAGTGTAAAATATAACAGATAGAACGAACTCGTTGAGTCAGCATTCTAGTAAGTGAAAATCTATACTGACATGAAAATAAAACAATATATTAAACCTAACAACTTTTACAGAGAACAGTAAAACGTATTTTCGATGTTTCCATTACCTTGCTCACATAATTGAGGTTTACTCAAATCATGTAATTTTATGTGTAAAAAGACTATAATCAAACCAAAGGTATCCGATAGAATAATTATAAAAAGAACAAGTCTGAAAGTATACGATTCACCCCCTCCCTTTGTTTACATGAGTTTTTTAAAACATTTTGAATTTTGTGGACAATTAATCGGGCGAGGAAAAGAATACAAATCAAATGCTGTCAAGAAAACAAGACCTGTATAGAAGTTTGATTATAAGGCACTGTCTTCAGTGTTAGATTTGTGAAATTGTCTAAATAGTTTCTTGTGAGTGATCGGTAGCCTTTCTGATCTTCACATACTAAGAGTAGTTAGCTTGCATGCTGAGGTGTCAACTATACTTATACACAAACAACTATACAATAATTATACTTTTTCCATCCGTCAACTGTAGTTTTAAAGTTTTTCATTTTTATTAGTAAATTTCTACAATAATTCTTACAATAAAGAAAGGAACAATTTGACACTCCTTCGGTCATCGTACTGATTCTATGCTACCGCACGTCAATGTCTTCATTAAAAAGCTGCAAATCATCACGTAGCCAGACAGGAAATACATTTTCAAAACGAATGTAGAATTTGATATTTACAATTTGTGCAATCGATTTATGGGAACTGCAGTTCAATGCATGTCATGCAATAAATACCGACTTTGAGTGTAGTAGACAAATTGATAGTAATGAGTGCTTGAATTTACACCATTGAATAGCGAAAGCAATATACTAGTATATATATTTATACTTTTATATATAACCCATATAATATATGGTTAAATGTTATCTTCTTTTTCTATGCGAGTTGTGACTTTCTATGTTGTTGGTATATCATTTTTACAGTTGTATAAATTCATTGTATCGATTGTTCGAAGTCGTTTTAGTACCAATTTTTACTTAGAACTAATAAATGACACCCTTGTACCAGTACAACAGATTACATCATTCAACCACCAAACCCGACTCCTAGGAAAAATAACGTATAGCCTATCTTGGTACATAAATCATAATACCAATTGCTGATAGCAATATATTCCTGTACTTGATATACATCTGTTGATAGATTTCAAATATTTATTAAGTTTTTCGACATCCACTGGCGCGCTAATTTTCTAAATTATTATTAAACAGCCAATTGGTCAGATAACTGTAAAAACATTTTTCCCATGTTTCCTTTACCTGGCTCACTAAGCCGCGTTTTATACCGAAATCATGTCATCTTATGTGTAAAAAAGATAAAGACGAAACCCAAGGTATGTGATAAGATAATTATAAAAAATTTACATTTTATAATTGTTTGGACAATTAATCGGGCGAGCAAAAGAAAATAAATTAAATACTGCCAAGAAAGCAAGACCTGAAGTTTATTACAAGACATTGTCATCGGTGTAAAATTTGTGAAATTGTCTGAATAGTTTCTTGAGTGATCGGTAGCCTTTTTGATCTTCATAAGAGCTGTTAGCTGCATGATGGTGTATCAATTATACTTGCACTCAAACAATTATACAATAATTATTCTGTTTCCATTGGTCAATTGTTTTCAAGTTCATTTTCATTTTGTCAATATTTGCGATATGTCTTACACGTACAATATGGATAGGAACAAGTTGCCACAGTTGCATCTGGTTCTTTTTTTACCGTTAACCTCCGTCTTTATTACAAAGTTGCAAATCATCACGTAGCCAGCCAGGAAACATATTCTCAAAGTGAATGTAGAATTTGATATGTACAATTTATGCAATCAATTTATAAGAACTGCAATATATACCGATTTTAAGTGTAGTAAACAAACTTAATTTGTAATGAGTGCTTGAATTTGTTGTTGTATATAATGTTTACAGTTGTGTCAATTTATGGTATTAATTGTTAGAAGTCGTTTTAGTAGCAATTTTTACTTAGAACTAATAAATGACACCTCTGGACTTATGAAATGTATTTACACAATAATACATAAAAGTGATACAAGGTTAGAATTGCCAGTACAACTGATCACAACTGGCTACATCATTCAACCACCGAAACCAGACTCCTACGAAAACATAACGTAAAAAAAGACCCACACCCTCCCCTCAGCATTTTACAAAAGGAAAAATATACTGACATGAGGATTAAACAGTATATTAAGCCTATTATCATTAAACAGTGGGCATATTTATGATAGAAACAGTTAGAACATCTTTCCCACGTTCCCATTACCTTCTTGACTAAACTTTGGTTTATACCCGAATCATGTCATATCATGTGTTAACAAGACAATGATGAAACCCAAGGTCTCCGGTAAAATAATTATAGCAAGAAAAACTCTGAAAGAACATAATTTATATTCATTTTGACTTCAGTCTTTTGCCAATTCCTGAGTGAACGCATGATACTCGCCCCCCGCATGATACTCGCCCCCGTCCACATGATTTTTCCCCATTTTAATATTTAAGACAATTCATCAGGTGAGGAAAAGAAAAAGAATACCATACTGTTTAGAAAAAGGGTCAGGTATTATAGGTGTTTTTGATTAGATATAAAAGAATTGCACTGTCATCGGTGTTAGATTCGTGAAATCATCTGAATCATTTCTTGTGAGTGATCGGTCACTTTTCTGCAAGACCTTCATAATAAGAGCAATTGAATGCATGACAAGGTACAAATGGTACTTGACCACAAACAATTATACAATAATGTCTGTTTTCATTGGTCAACTGCATTTTTCAAGTTTTTATTTTTATTAGTCAATATCTGTAATAATTCTTAAAAGTATAATATGGACAGGAACAAGTTGTCACTCCTTTGGTCAGCATACTGGTTCTATTTCACCGTCAATCACTGTCTTTTTTGCAAAGCTGCAAATAATCACGTAGCCAGACAGGAAATACAATAACTAATGTAGAATTTGATATGTACAATTTGTGCAATCAATTCATAGGAATTGCAGTTCAATATCATGCAATAGATACTGACTTTAAGTGTAGTAGACAAATGAATATGTAATTCATACTTGAATTTACACCACTGAATATTTAAAGCCAAATGTATATATATACTTTTATACATTTAATCCATGCTATAATCAAGAGTTTGAACCACTATAATACAAGTAAATATGATCGAAGGCATTATCATAGATTTTTGATATTTTCATACATCAATTTTTACTAACGAGTTATAATATGTTGTAAAAGGATATCTTCTTTCTACTGTGTATAAGTTTTGATTTTCAATGTTGCTTTATATTATTTTTACAATTGTATCAATTCATGGTATTAATTGTTAGAAGTCGTTTTATTACCAATCTTTACTTATTTACTTAGAGCTAGTTAATGACACTTCTGGACTTACAAAATGTATCTACACATTAATGCATAAAACGTTATAATTGCCAGTACAACAGACTACATCATTCAGCAACAATAACCCTTTTTGTATTTTGGAACGCTTATCTGTCGCTTTTCATTTTATTTCGACGATGACAAATATAGGTTTCAAAACCTCACTCCTTTTTTGAAGCATATTATTTCTTATCTACACCACCGTATAAATACAAACATGGACTGATTGATATTTATAGTCTTAGATACATGATTTTTTTCTTAGTTGTTATTGACTGACGAAGCACGCGTCTGGCGTACAAAATTTCAATCCTGGTATCTATGATGAGTTCATTTGAACTAGCTTTCAGTGGTTGCGAGTGCTCTCAGATTTGTACTATGTGTCTTTACTGTTTTTGTTAATTGTTTTAATGCTTTGTTTCGATCTTTTGTGTTGAGCCCTTTTCAACTGATTTTTATAGTTTCTTCTTATCTTGTGCTGTTACACCGCTGTCCCATGTGGGGCAGGTTTGGTGCGCCTGCAAACAAGTTTAACAGCGACACATTGTGTATGTGGCTGTCCCAAGTCAGGAGCCTATAACTCAGTGTTTGTCGTTTGTTTTTCGTTTGTTGTTTTGTACATAAATCAGGCCGTTAGTTTTCTCGTTGCTATGTGTTATGGGTTTTGCTCACTGTTGATGTCCGTATGGTGACCCGTAGTTGCTAACCTTCTACGCAGTTGGCAATCATACCACATCTTCTTGTTTTTATATGGGATTCAAATAACAGCTCATGCCGGTGCAGAGCATGCATATAGTTCTTTAACTTGTGTGTTTTATTTTTTCATTTTGTTTGACTGCTTGATTTGTTGCTATTATCTGTTGTGCTAAATATTCTAACTTACAATTGGAGGACGTGTTTTTCTACAAGCTAACGAAATTCCCATGGGAACCGACTTGTTCCTTTATTCATGTGAGGCTGATTTCATACAAGAACTTCTTAGTAAGAACTTAAAGAAGTTAGCATTATCCTTTAACTTCACTTTCCGCTATATAGATTATGTTCTTTCACTTAATAATTCAAAAGTTGGTAACTATGTTGAATACATCTATCCCATTGAACTTGAGATAAAGGATACAACAGACACAGTTAAGTGTGCCTCATATCTTGACCTACATCTAGAACTTGACATTGAGGGTCGGTTGAAAACAAAACTTTACGACAAAAGAGATTTTGTGAAGTTGAAACCATCCCTTCGTAAATGTTACGGACGCCAATACGAGTTGGTTGACCGTTATGGAATATCTGTTTCACAGATGACCACGGATATGTTCCACTTGCAATCCCGTCCCCTTTTTCCCGAATGTGACCTACCGAATTAGACTTATCACCGGATTTGTACTTGCATAGGCAACAAGACGGGTGCCACATATGGAGCAGGATCTGCTTACCTTTCAGGAGCACCTGAGATCACCCCCAGTTTTTGGTGGGGTTCGTGTTGCTCAGTCTTAATTTTCTATGTTGTGTTTTGTCTACTATTGTTTTTCTGTTTGTCTTTTTCTTTTTTGAGCCATGACGTTGTCAGTTTATTTTCGACTTTGAGTTTGACTGTCCCTTGGTATCCTTGTCTCTTCTCTTTTATGTTATGATTTAAGATATACATTATTTTGTGTGCATATTTTTTTAAAATTGGGTTTTTGTCATGCCTTTTGTGTGTGAATATATATCGTTATTCAGTCGAATTAAAAAGCACACTAGAGCTTGTGTTTATGTAGTTTACTAAATATCAACTTGGAATAAAACTTTGAATTAAATTGAATTGAAAAATACACAAAAGTACAAAAGTAAGATACACTACCATTGGCTGTGTGTTATTTCATGGTAATGCTTTGTATAATAAGGTTTGCGTTACATTGCTTCATTTCGCAAAGGTTTGCAATATACGCAAATACGCTTCCGTATAAATATCCGTGTAGACTCTTTCGTTTTTACTCATTACTGGCTATTGGACAAACTGCTCTTCTGAATAGTTGTTTTATCTGGTTCTGGCTAGTTTGACCTTTTATTTTGATTATATATACTGTGATTTTTGTCTGTATTCTCAATGAGGAATAAGTCATATTATTCCTAATTATATTTCATACTCTATAATGTTCATATTTTCGTATTTTCCTGTAATTAACTTTCAACGGTGCATATTATTTTATTGAGTAGTATAATCAACTTACTTTTATGAACAGTTTTCATTTTCATTGATTAAAAATTGTTTACATTTGTCATTATCTGTGTATTTCTGATCTGTCATTGGCTTCTTTATTATATTTGATAAACTATTTGAAAGTTCCGCATTCAAATCATCACCTGGTCACAACTGTTTACTCCGTAGTTTACAGACTTGCTGCTGCTTGCTTTGCATCTATAGTTGACATCTTCAGTCGAGATATCAAGTACTGAATAAAACTAGAGGTACTGCTAGCAAAGCTCACTAAAATAATAACCTTACCTCTTGCTAAGTCCATTATGTGCTAAGAGAACACAAAAAATAACGGAATTGGAGATGCACAATGACATTATATGATGAAGATTTTGAGAAAGTTTGATTAAATTCAGATTAGGTGTTTAAGAAAAGAAGTGGATACGAATGTGTACTGCAGGTGCGGAGATGCATGTCATGCAAAAGTAAACACACAAAATCACACAATAAGTGTATAAGAATCTGTTAAATATTCACCAAAATCTGTCAAGCGGTTCAGGATCAGTAGGGGATAAAAAAGGTCGGACGGAAGGACGAACAGATGGACACAATCACTTTATGCTACCCACGTCAAAAAGCGGGAAGTATGATAAAGTTACATAATAGTAAATATAGTAAAGCGACTTGGAAAAATCATCAAAGGAGTAGGCCCGGTAAGACCCCTTTTTTTGGCCCCAAAATATAGCATTTCAAAAATTTGTTAAAAATGTAAACTTTTAGCTATATATTGGAAAGTAGAATACTTTTGTTACATTAATATGGGCTGTTTTTGACATTACACCGCACATTCATCAGCTAGGTACTAGCATCATTAATGCATGCAAAATTACTGAAATCTTCACAATTTTAGCATTTGTGCTAATTTTAAGACGGTTTTTGTCTAAAATGGAAGTGACCGCACTTGTGTTTAGTCTTAATATTTAAACATATGTTGTATTGATGATGATACATAACATATATAAAGGTTGCGACTGAACACGAATGCGGCCACTTGCATTTTAGACAAAAACCATCTGAAAAATGACGTTTTGTGGCATATTTGATAGTATTTCATGTTTAAGCTTGAATTTAGGCGTCTTTAATGACCAAATCAGTTCAAATCTTTTACATAAACTAATTGAATCGACTGAAGAAGACACTTTAGGGTTTAAAAAATGTCAAAAATCTTTCATCAGATGTACTTCAAATTTTAGGCCAAAATAAGCCCTTATCGGACCTTCTCCCTTCATTATCTCATGTTATCCTCCTAGTTAAATAGTTTCTACAAATTAATAAAGAGAGATGCACGTGTAGTCCATCCAATATATTAAAGCTGTTATTTCTTTTATTTATATATTCAAAACGAAAAATATGCAAACAATATTTTAAATCAGAAATCAGAATCGTATATCTATCTCGAAAGAACAACACCATGCTTAGTAGAAGGACACAAAGACACCCACGCAATACTGTTAAAGTTTTTTTTAATATATTATTTGTATGTTTTTTTTATTGTGAAGCTGTGGTAAGGCAGTGGTTTTACAATGTAGAATTATTTATAGATATATCTTGTGGTTTTTAAAATGACACTAGATTTCTGTTGAAAAAAGGCCAAATATGAATAGTAGGTGGAGTGGGTCATATTTAAGGGCGTTCAACATGTCATATTTTGATTGACGAGTAACTTTTTTTTTATTTACAATTAATTTACATTTAGTTAGCATATCATAAAATTATATTCTTACGTTTATATTTGTTGTAGGTTGTTTTAACATTTAACTTTTAAGGTGATGACGCACCAAAAGCAAACACGGGTTAAACTTTCTTCTCACCATGTGCATAGTTTTGTAAATTAGTATGTCGTCTTGTTAAAGTCGTCCAGATAAGTGGCCTTTAAGGCGGATCTTTTGACGCCAACTCGTATGCATTCATTCTATTAAAAGTCAAAACTGAAACTCTTCAAAATTGAAAATGCAACATATTGATCAATTTAACTTCAATTTAAGTTGAAATTGTTGTAACATTCCGGTACTGTTATCCAGGTTTTGATTAGAATTGATGTCAGCGTATATTCTTGTTCAAAGTTGAGGACAAAATCAAAAGGTACAAAATTCATTGAAACAAGAATATGCGTCCAAACCATGTTTGCACCAAGCTGTCATTTTCTTGTTCAGTGAGAAGCGAAATCGGGATCAATCTGTAAGTCGGCATTAACTAGTAATCTTAAAGCTCATAGCTATAATGATCATGTGTACTTATTTTCAAGTTGATATGACTACAAATTCATGGTAAACTACATTGACCAAAATCTTTAATCTTCTACTGACAGATCAAGAACTTAATGCCACACTTCTATTGCACACGGGGCATAAACAATCCGACGCATTTATATGTAGTTCTCTTAGAAAGAAATCTAAACTATATCAAGGATACCACAAACTTAAAAGTGCAATGTACACTTGATAGACTTTGCTTGACGAGAAATCATTCAGCAATTAAAGAACAGTTGTAAGAAACCTTATTCGACGTAGACATTTTCAAAAGAATTGAGGGATTCATGTTTTAAATGGACCAATACTTACAATGATAAAAAGGAACCGTTGGGTATATGTAAACAACTAAAAGACCTCTAAAAGGCAGCATACAGCTTTTCAACATTAGACAGGTGTCTATACAATATGTCAAGCTCTTAGACTAAATTTTCCCGAGTCTTTATAAACGTTATGAATAAATTTAACAGAAACAAGATAAAGTTCAGTCTCAGATTGTTCTGAATTTTAACTCTGCATCTCTCCGATTGTATAATAGTCAATGTCATGAATTTCTTTTAAAGTTAATCTGTAAGCAGTTGCTTTCAGTCCACGATTGGACAACGTGATAAATGTAACACTATACGTTGAATCGAACAACGAACACAATCCGAAACTTCAGCTTAGTCAATATGAACTGTCAATAAAAATCACCGTCAATTAATATGATCTAAAGAGAAAAACAACGTGTCAAACCGATGATTGCAACTTTCACAGGTAATATAACTTTGTCACACAATGTAAATCATCATCATTTGGAAAGAGTAAAAGTTTGTGAAAAAATGTATTTTCTAACAGTTCTCTCATTACTGTAAAAGTTGGTTTCCTCATACCATTCCATTTTATGACCTACATCTGTGTCAAGTTCCTAAGATTTCGGATTTTTTTTTTGCCAATAAAAAATGGCTACTAGTAACACTATTCAAAAAAGAAAACCAAAGACCTGAATTATGCAAAAATATAAATGATAATAAACGAAATGCAGAAATAAAATAAATGGGTGGATTTTACATAGATAAATAAAATCGTATAATATAAGCAAAATGAGGATGTTAAATTTGATGTATGCCTTTTTGTGCTTCTTCGTTACATTTGTTTGTTTTTATAGTGATTAAGATGATAACACAATGTTGACTGCTGTACCCCTATTTTTGACATTTTTACCTATTGTGTCTGTTTGTTTTGTTCACGCACGGTTGTCAATATTATGGAATTTGATGCGACTGTCATACAAGTGAGAGGTTTAACTAGCTATAAAACCAGGTTCAATCCACCATTTTCTACATAAGAAAATGCCTGTACCAAGTCAGGAATATGACCGTTGTTATCCATTAGTTTGATGTGTTTGAACTTTTGATTTTGCCATTTGATTGGGGACTTTCCTTTTTGAATTTTCCTCGGAGTTCAGTATATTTGTGATTTTACTTTTTATAAAATGTGAAACAATTCAAACGGAAAAACCAATGACCTGATTTATGACAAAAAAAAGATCAAAAGAACTCCTCAAAGATAACAGGTTTATGATTTTGTACGCCAGACGAGCGTTTCGTCTACAAAAGACTCACCAGTGACGCTCGAATAAAAAAAATTAAAAAGGCTAAATCACGTACGAAGTTGAATAGCATTTAAGACCTAAAACTTACGAAAGATTTTGCCAAATACAGCTAAGGTTATCTATTCCTAGGGTACAAATTCGTAAGTTTTTCGAACAATTCAAAGTTTTGTAAACTTAATTTATAAATATGACCATATCAATGAAATTTCATGTCAAGACATAAGTGCTGATTACATGGCTGGTGATGACCGGGGGTGAGGAGGAGGGGGCTAGTTTTGTATACAAGAGACTCATCAGTGACGCTTGTATCAAATGAATCAATAAATGTCGTGCTTACTACTGGTTTGGTAATAACCTAGGTGAGTAAATCTCCACCAGCAGTGGTATCGACCCAGTAGTGTTTTATGATGCAAAATGAACCGACAATTACAAAAGACTATGTGCTTTGAGTTCAAACCACAGCAGCAGAACCTTTGTTTTCTAATTTGCTTGTTTGATAGTGTGACCAGGTGGAATAAGAGAAAACCCTACTGTTGATGAATTGAGCTTTGCCTGTAGTACATCTAGTTTCATTAACTACCCAATATCTCGACTAAATATGTAAACGAGAACTCAACAATAGACGCAAAAGATACTTTTAGAAGCAAACCTATAAACAACAAAGTAAACAGTTGTGACCAGGTGGAACAAGGCTTTTGATGAATTGAATGCGGAACGTTCACATTTTTCATTAAATATAATTAATAAACCAATGACAGATCTCAAATATACAGATAATGACACATAAATATAACTTTACAAATAAATGCATAGGAAAATATCATTTTGTAGCAAAAATGTATATTATGTTTTATTACGAAATTGCAAAATATATATGTGAAATACAGTTAAATAACAACTCTAAATGTAAACACTTTGTTAAGCAATGCAAAAAAAAAAAAAAATTAAAATGAAAATTGTTTGCTAAAGTAAATCGATTATGTTTTATAGTGATTAAGATTTTAACACAATGTTGACTGCTGTACCCCAATTTTTGACAATTTTAACTATTATGTCTGTTTGTTTTGCTCACAAATTGTTGTCAATATAATAGAATTCTTTGCAACTGTCATAGAAGTGAGAGGTATAGCTAGCTATAAAACCAGGTTTAATCCACCATTTTGTACATGAGGAAATGCCTGTACCAAGTCAGGAATATGACAGTTGTGTTCCATTCGTTTGATGTGTTTGAGCTTTTGATTTTGCCATTTATAAAGGACTTTCCGTTTTGAATTTTCCTAGGAGTTCGGTATTTTTGCTATTTTACTTTTTCAGCGAAACTAAGTGAAATGTTTAAGATGAAAACTTGTAACTATAGATTAATTTGAAAAACTTTGAAATGATGAATACCTTTTACTGCTGGCTTCGGCTCATAATGTTGCTTCTCGTCAAACCTATTCCGCATTGACAATATAGAAAAAAATCACAATATATATAATAAAACAAACAAGATCAAACTAGCCAGAATCAGCTAAAACAACTATTCAGAAAAGTAGTTTGTCCAATAATCAGAAGTGAGTAAAAATCAAAGAACCAACATGGAGATTCTGGGTTCACTGAACCATATAAAAAATGTGTTCAATATAGCAAGATAAGTATAATATAAGGGTAAAACTAAATATAAATGAATAAACAAAGTTGGGAATATTGACAAATAGATAAATTATGCATAAGTCAACTTGTCCATAATAGTTTCCCCCTCCACGTGGACATAGCCAATTTCCAGAAAAAAACATTTTCTATTTTTTACTGGCCTTTATTTTTTCAAATATTTTTTACTTTACTTTTTTTCGCCATCGTACCAGTGCACCCTTGTCAGTAATTGGACTACTGGGTTGAACAAAGTAATACTAACTGCGGTGATTTTTTTCACAGCTCATATTGACTAAGCCAAAGTTTCGGGTTGTGTTTGTTCGATTACACATGTACAGATAGCTGTTTCATTTATCACGTACTCGTAACGTGGACTGCAAATAAGTACATCTATGTTACTTTTAAAAGAAATCAATCAAATTTTCTACTATTGTTCGCTGCGATCCATTTCACAAAAAATCTAAGAGAAAAATAACTTGTTTGTCATGAACCTTTCAGTATAACTTACGACAAATTAAGTATCATCAAATAGATAATTAATATGCATATGTCAACTTGTTCACAATATTTCCCCCCGCCACATGTTCATAGCCAATTTCCTGAAAACCATTTTCTATTTTATACTGGCCTTTACTTTTCAAATATTTTTTGATTTTTCTTTCCTCATCATCGTACGCATGCACCCTTGTCAGTAATTGGACTACTGTGTTGAACAAAGTAATACTAACTGTGAACGTTTCAACATCTGTCTGACACAGTTTTTGGCCACGAGCAAACCTTTATTAATTTGCGGTGATTTTTTTCACGGCTCATATTAACTTAGCCGAAGTTTCGTGTTGTGTTCGCTGTTCGATTCCACAGATAGCTGTTTCATTTATCACGTACTCGTAATGTGGACTGCAAATAAGTACTTCTATGTTACTTTTTTAAGATATTAATCAAATTTTCCACTATTGTTCGCTGCGATCCATTTCACAAAAAATCTTAAGAGAAAAAAAACTGGTTTGTCTTGAACCTTTCAGTATAACTTACGACAAATGAAATATCATCAAATAGATAATTATGCATATGTCAACTTCTTCACAATATTTTCCCCCGCCACATGTTCATAGCCAATTTCCTGAAAACCATTTTCTATTTTATACTGGCCTTTACTTTTTCAAATATTTTAGGTTTTTCTTTCCTCATCTTCGTACGCATTCACCCTTTTCTGTAATTGGACTACTGGGTTGAACAAAGTAATAATAGCTGTGAACGTTCAACACCTGTCTGACACAGTTTTTGGCACGAGCAAACCTTAACTAATTTGCGGTGATTTTATTCACAGCTCATATTGACTAATGCGAAGTTTCGTGTTGTATTCGCTGTTCGATTCCACAGATAGCTGTTTCATTTTATCACGTACTCGTAATGTGGACTGCAAATAAGTACTTCTATGTTACTTTTAAAAGATATTAATCAAATTTTCCACTATTGTTCGCTGCGATCTATTTCACAAAAAATATTAAGAGAAAAATTTTTGTTAGTCATGAACCTTTCTGTATAACTTACGACAAATTAAAGTCGTAAGATTTTTTGTGAAAAGGGCTAAAGGGGTTAAAAACGAGTGCTTGAGATACAAATTAATCATAATGAATTGCATTGTTTCTCTTTTATATTACATTGACATTTTAATGGCTTTGTATGAAAGGATGCAAACACCAAGAGATGACAAATGTTCAAATACTAGTACATGATCTTCTTACAGAATGATCAAACATCTTTCATTTCTGACATGTATGGCAGTCAGTTGCCCATGGAAGGAAGTAGAACATCCTGAGTGAAAAACATGTAAGCACTTGTAACATAAATAAACTCATCATAGATACCAGGATTTAAATTTTGTATTTGCGCCAGACGCGCGTTTCGTCTACAAAAGACTCATCAGTGACGCTCGAATCAAAAAAAGTTAAAACGGCCAAATAAAATAACATGCCATATTGTGTTAGGACTGGTTATGTTGAAAATGCAGAACCAAGTTAAATTTAAAGTAGTATGCGAGCTTATAAAATTGAGAATGGAAACGGGCTATGTGTCAAAGAGACAACAGTCCGACCAAAGAGCAGAAAACAGCCCAAAGGCCACCAATGGGTCTTCAACACTGCGAGAAAATCCCGCACCCGGAGGCAGGCTTCAGCTCCACTTGTACTACTAGTCACTTTATTTGAACTTTGGTGGATAGTTGTCTCATTGGCAATCATACCACATATCCTTATTTTTATATTGTACCATGAGGATTTATACGTTTCTGTATTTGTAAATCTTACTGTCTTCAACAGTTAAATTTATTTAAACGATAGATCTTTGATTTCGTTATTCTCACTTCGATGAGTAATTATAAGCGAGTTACGATAGATCTGAATTTTAATCAGATTGCAACAACAGGCAAATATATGCTATTACTTAACCGTCCCCAGTCTAGACAAAACATGAATAAATCTGACAAACACTACGCAAAATCTGTCAAATTAATGGAAAGAATAAAAACACCATGATATAATTAAAGGTGAACAGTGAAGAGGTTCCTGACTTTGGACAGTAAAGGAAATGGACATGATTTGTGGCGGGGTGAAACTAGTTTTATTATAGTCAACCTCCCTCGTTAAGTATCACAAGCCCAGTAGTCAGCACTTCTGTGTTGACATGAATTATCATTGATATGGTCAAAATTATAAATAACCGTTTACAAAACTTTGATTTTTTCGAAATACTAAGGATTTTCTACCCCAGGAATAGATTAACTTAGCGGAATTTTGACTCGTCAATGCTCTTCAACTTCGTACTTACATGGCTTTTTAAACTTTTTGATTCTAGCGTCACTGGTATAATATCTATGATGAGTTTATTTATCGATCAGTGGAACAACCATAGCCACGTTGTGAAACATACAGTTAAAATCATTACAAGTAAAACGTTTTGAAGACTAAGTGTATAATAACTGAAGCCAAGCTTAAATTACCTAATCTGCTGATACAGAAACCAGGCCTTCGTACACTCATATGATCAGCGGTTGAATTTTATTAGAATTCATATCACAGCTTCATAAACAGTAGGAAAGTAGACAGACACGTTTTGTGCAATGCACCAATTAAATTAAGTTTCAATTAATAGAAAAGGGGAGAAAACATTTAAGTCTTGTTTCAAATTATGAATTGCTAATTTATGATAATCCCTTATATATGAAGAAAGATGTGAAGTATATCCAAAAAAACAGTGCCAAAAATACTGACCGTAAAATACCAATTTTAATTTATATCTTTAATAACAACGTAAAGTTGCATTTTACTTTAATTCAAAATTTATATTTTATACAGTGGCATGTGAATTAAAATGATTAACATAGTTTTGTTTCATCGGTTTAAGTTCATTACAATGTTAAAATCCATAAAATAAGATTATTTCAACTGTTTGTTCAAGAATGTACGCCGCTGTAAAGCCCATGTATGCTCGAAGCGGCTCGATCTTAAAATAATCTTATTAAACCCCACAGCAGCAGTTAAAATCTCCAATATCATTTTACAGCAACATATATATATACTTCCAATTTTCATCCATGGTACTTAAAGAGAGGCGAAAGACACCAAAGGGACATTCAAACTCATAAGTCGAAAAAAAACTGACAATGTCATGGCAAAACACGAAAAACGACCAAAAGACAAACAACAGTATAGTATACAAGACACAACATAGAAAACCAAAGACTGAGCAACACGAACACCACCCAAAACCGGGGGTGATCTCAGGTGCTTCGGAAGGGTAATCAGATCCCGCTCCACACGTGGCACCCGTCGTGTTGCTCATGTAGTTACAAACCCGGTGATAAGTCTGATTCGATAGGTCACATTTGAGGAAAAGAGGGTGTGATTCTGGTTACGACAATTGGAACATATCCGTCGTCATCTGTAAAACAGATATATTCAATAACGATTATCCAACTCGTGATGGCGCCGGAAAATTTTTGAAGACATGATTTCAACTTCATCCACTTGGAACTCTTAGTTTGATAGCTTCCTTGTAAGTAGCAATCCTCTATCAAGGAAATCATGATAGGAAATGAAAGCTGTTGAATATTGTATCAAGTGAGATTTCTTTACAACAAATGCAGGTGCTGCTGGAATGCTGCAATCGTCTCTTTCGACGTAAATTTTGTTCTGAACCGACCCTCATTGTCCATTTATAGATGTAAGTCAAGATATGTACTAGTATTTCTCTTATATCAAAGATGTCTATCTTTTCTCGCACATAAATTGTCATGTAAACTCTTATATCTAACAGAAAAGGAATTGCCAGTTTTTAATGAAAACGACAGAATCCCTGGTATCATTATGTTAAAGGGTATTACAGGTCAATATAACAAATGGAAAATGCTTGTATTTTAAGTAACGTTTGCAATGACCTCAAACTACAAAATGACTTTGTTAGTGAGGGATATTTATATGTGTCGTTTATTAAGACTGAAACTTAAAATCTTTCGGTCGTTAGATGTTTAATGCCTCATTAATTGAGATTATTTAAGGTATAAAATTGTACATACATGTAGCAGCGTCAAACGCCAATTTAAAAAAATATGATATATTAATACTCTTGATACAAATGTGTTCCCCTGAAACCTTCAAGAAATTTGCTGAAATAATCAACATGTAGTATTTGATCTTGAAAATTCAATTTCTCATAGGTCAATATTTCACCTATCAAATGCAAGAAATTTTTCTAATTTTATCATCATAAAAATTCCGATTCCGATGCCACTTCAATCAATCACATGCAATGTTCAGGAAACCATCTATATATGTAATGGTTCACTTCATTATCACTTTTCCAATATCTGCAGCCATTAAAAGATGTAGAATCGGTCGTTTTCAAATTGATGTATAATTATCACACCATACACGTAATACAATACCGCGAGCTTCAGCACGTAGACAGAACTCTGATCCAGTTTCAATGATGAACTTGAAATATTTTCACGTTCATGTACATATGGATAAATTCTAAGTAGATGGGTTTAAAAAACTAACAAATAAATACATTTCCACGTGGATGTACATGAGTATACTTAAGCTTTCTATCTAAATATACTAATTGCATGTATCTAATTTATTTTCTCACATTTCCAGGCACGTTTAAGCCTTTTGACTGAACCCGACTTACCGCCGTGATTTTATTTGTCTTGAGCAAAAAAATGGTGTTATTAACGAAGATGTAACTGCTAACCTTTCCAGAGCAACTGCATGATTGCACATCCAGTATTGGCGATTTTTTTTGTTGCTCAATATTTAGACTTACTTGTTCTGTTGACTGTTCTTTATAAAAAATAAGGAGATGTGGTATGATTGCCAACTTTCCATCACAGTTCAAATGTCGAAGATAAAAGCAATTATATGTCACCATACGACCTTCAACAATACAAAAAAATCCCATACCGTATAGTCAGCTATGAAAGGCTCCGACATAAACAATGTGAAACAATTCAATTGAGAACACTAACGGCCTAATGTATAACAAAACAATTGTGACAGTCATAAACCAATGACAACCACTGAATTACAGGCTCCGGACTTGGGACAGACACATTAAAAATGTGCCGGGGTTAAACATGCTTGTGAGCGCTAAATCCTCCCCTTATCTGGGACAGTGGTGTTAATAGCATAACATAAGAATAAACTGTAAAAATCAGTTGCAAATAGCTTAACTCAGTAGATCGGTACGAAGAATAAAAAACTAACATACAAACAATAGATACACAGCACCGATATACGAGTACTCACAGTTACTGAAAGCTAGTTCACAACTAATTAATAAATCAAGTTATCCCAGACTAAAGTATCAATCAGTACACATCCAACGGATTAAATGCAAAGACGTCATAAACACGTTGAGTAACGCATGACGTTGTGCAATGCCAAAATATAAGTAAACAGTATCGACTGGATGTATGATCATGAGTACTCATAATTGTACATATATAGTAATATATTATAATTAGTCATGTTTTAATTTATCAAAAACAAAATCAATGTTAGAACCGATTAAACTATATTAAAGATTGTTACTACTGTGTTAAATTGATGACGGTTTAGAATAAGTTCATTCAAAGGATCAATGTGTTTACATGGATAGCATCTAAATTTCAGGCTGTTAAAAATTAGGATGTGATATGTAATAAGAATTCTACAGGTATACCAAACTTCCTAACCAAATACAAATATCTATTTCTATGATAGAATTTAATAAAAGTTTTAATTATTTTGTGGAAACGAAATCCCTGACTTGATAATTTACCAGCTATACATAAATTATACGTTCACTGAAATCTAAAACGCGACTACAGACACGGGCATAGCGAACAAGTTGTTAAATATACACACCGTAAGAAGGGGCCAAAGGAACGTCGCCGTCCAAAGAGGGAAAATAAATTAAAATAGGGAAAGAAAAATCGTCTCTTTTGTCGTAAATTGTTGTATATAGTTTCCCGTGTGAAACTGAAATATCCAAATAAAGAAAAGGACACTCATTGCTGTGTGTATTAGATTTATTTAAAGTAAGATGCCTTGGGTAAATTTGTGCAGTAAAATTTGAAAAATCTTGACTCTTGAAAGCAAATTTACCGTTACCTTGAGGAAATTTTTAAATTAACCAATTAAATGTAATTTAGACGGATCTTTACTGACTTTGGCCATAAGCGGTGATTCAAAACAATACAGAAACAAATCTGCTTTGTCTTTTTGTCTTTTATCGTTTGACTATGGTATTGTTTGCCTAATTTCGACTTAAAACTTTGATTGCTATCTTCTAACTTTTATTCTTCTGTATGCTAATATGTTTCACATGTTTATTCCAATAAAGTGCAAATTAAGAAATGATGGTCTACAAAAGATGCAGGGGAAAATCATTATATGAATGGTGACAACCATACATCTTAACTTTGATTAAAAATTCCATTTCCGTTAGAATGAAATATTGTTTTCATAAAACTACATAATTCATATAGAATTAGATTATATTTGAGTTCTTATGGGGATCGGGAAGAACTTGAATGGTTTTTTCGGATGGTATTTTTACAACGGATTTCCAATATTCTGAAAAAATATTAAAGTCATCTTTTTCAGATGGATGATAGAAGACACTCAGTCCCTTCACATTTCTTTAAATCATTTTACCATAAAAAAAATGGCTATATTGTAATGAAAAATCCCAAATCTGTACAATTGTTGCTGTACAATCTCGAGGACTTCAATCTCATAAGAGATATTGTAATTAAACAATCACATAAGAGATATTCTAATTGAGGAAAACAATCACAAGAATTATACTCAGCAGAAAGATTGTAATTGAACAGAGCAATCACAGGAATTATACTCAGCAGGAAGTATACTCAGCAGTAGGATCGGAAAGATTCGGGATAAAGAAACTTTTATTCTTCTTATTCTTCAATGAGAGGCCATTAACAAAAAAAAAATAATACCTGTTATTTTTTCCAGATGTAATTTGTTTGTACAACGGTAAACATCATCAATATATTTTGGATACTCAGCTCATTTGGGATGTATAAATACAAGTTGGAAGTAAAAACACGAAATCCAATGAATAGTATAAAGGCCGACACTGACGAAAGCCGTTTATTGCACCGAAATATTTGTTTTTCTTGGAATATAGTTTCATCTATTTTCAATCTATAGACTTGTTTATTTTTTTGTCAGAGCCGAAAAGAAAAATATTTGCGAAAATTTTTACTGGGAAATCCTAGCCTATCTATCAATCTTTGATTTATTACTATATACTGGTGAGTTGTGTTGATTTCCCACAAACTTCCTTTTTCCTTTTCCTCTTACATTTACCTCCTACCTTCTGTCCCAGCTTTCCAACCTCCGTTTATGTTCTCCTTTTGAGACAACTTTAAGACAATCTTTCTCCGTCGGATAACGTAGGGTTAGTTACACAGAGATAATACAATAATTACTTAATATATATTACATACTGAGGGAGCGAATTGCCAATGCAAATCACATTGTCTTTCATCCAAAAATATACATTATGGATAAATAAAGAATTCTGAAATTCATTTTGTTTCAAGAAGAATTTATTACAAAAAACACACGTAGCTATTCCTTTATTACGTGAACAACATCCGAGTTGGTTTAAAGATTTGTAGCAGTGTTGCTCAACCATAGTAGATTATAAACAAAGAAAGACAATCAATGCAAAAAATAGAGGAAGCATAGCGACGGAAATCCTGTCCGATGGATTGCCAACAAATGTTATTATATTTTTTTTATTATTTATTGTTTTCATTATCTTATACCACCTACATTTAATATTTATGGATTAAACAATATAAAATAATAATTGTTGCGGCTTATTGAAGCTAGAATAATCATATTTGTTATAAGAAGATTGAAAGAGATAGAGAGGATGTGGTTTTAGTCAAAGACGGCTTTTTTAAATGGTCGTGCTGAATATTTTACACAATTACTTTAGGAAGTGCATAAGTAATACGACATCCATCATTTCTTGAAAAATATTATTGAAAATATGTTTCTTTTCGTACATGAAGTAAATTGGGCCCTTCGATGCTCCGAAAGATTGATTGTGGTTTAAATTAACTTAAGCGTTTTGAAAATCAAACAATGAAGCTTGTTTTAAATTATATTTAAAACTAATCACGCTATCATCCGATCTTGGAAAAACCTAAACTAAGTGTTCCATCAAAATTGATAAATCGAAAAGGAAAAACATCACAACGTCAGAAGAAAAAATCACAGGCAAAAAAGTCAACAAAGAATTATTTTTACTTGTCATATTTGTAATTATCTCTTCACGAAAATTTAACTGAAAATCGGGGACTGACCTATGGTGCTTCGGAAGGATAAGTGTAACTGCTGTAGTTGTAAGAATCGTCGTGTTATTTCAGTTAAATTCAATCCATCAATTATATTGGTAAAACATCGGTACAAAGTCTCGTTTATCTTTCGTCCTGAAATACCTTTTTATTCAAACTTACACATTTGACAATATCTTAGGGTTGAGATTTAACACGAACCGCTAGGTTTAGTAATTGTTGAGGTCTTAGAGTTGGACAACAACATTTACCAATACGCCTAATCCATCGATATGACCAGAGATATTTTCTTTGATAAGACATCAATGATTTTTACCCAGGTTTTAATGGTGGGGTTTGTATTGCTCAATGTTTTTGTGTAATGTTTTGTTATTGTTTTTTGTCTTTCGTCTGTTTATATTGGACGTAAGGTTTTTGATTGCTACCTTGGTGAATTCTCTTCTTTTTTTAAGAGCCGACACAAAACAATCATCAAAATTTCATCCTTTAAATTGAAAAATCATTTCGTTACTTATAACTACCAAATTAAAAAAAATATATATATATTTGTCCTTCAAATTTAAAAATCCCATCGTTACTAGTAGCCGCCATAAAACATTAAAAAAACTAACCTTCAAATTGAAAGGATAAGTAGTTCCAAGCTTAGTTTTAGCTAGTTAACATACTTAAAAATAAGAAAGTGTGGTATGATTGCCAACGAGACAACTGTCCACCAGAGACCAAATGACGTAGATGTTAGCAACTATAGAACACAGTACGACCTTCAACAATGAACAAAACCCATACTATAGAAGGCCCTGACATGACAAAATGTAAACTAAAAGCCTGATTGATATACAAAACAATAAACGAAATACAAATATTATATACAGAAACAAACGAAAACTACTGAATTACAGGGTTCTGACTTGGGAATAGCACATACATAATTTGCCGGGGTTAAAAATGTTTGCAGGTGCCTACCCCCTCCCCTTTTTTTCTCTTCCTAGAACAGTGGGGAAACAGCACAAAGACCAAACTTGACTCATCAGATCGGTACAGAGCACAAAAACAATAACTAAAAAAAAAAAAAAAAGTACCGACCTGAGAGTACTCGCAATTACTGAACACTAGTTCACAGACATAAAAATAATTTAAAAAAATCGTGTATCTAAGACATAATATTAATTAGAAGACATCCAATGGATTTTATACCTGGTAACTTCTGGAGAAAGTGTATCATTTAATTCATTCCAGAACCGATGCACTGCTAAACATTGTTTTACAGGTTTTTAAAAGTGGAAATAAACATGTAAGTATTTTTTTATTTAATAGATTATACGGAAGAACAACAATAAAAATATGGGTCGTATCTTGCAATTGGATATTTGCACATTGGATAAACCAATTGCTCCGGACCTCCACTAGTGGTAGTATTTCAACAGTATATATACTTCCTATATTTATAGGTTTTAAACTTCAAAGGTAGATTTTGAATATTTTTTTTTCATATATTAGTATAAAAAGGTGTGTAATATTATCATGATGCATGAATATAGTTGAGTTTTTCAACAATCTAAGTATACATTGCACCAGAATCGCATTCACTTAAATCGTTGAAATTTGAAATTAAAAAAAATGATCCACATGTTTCAAAGGGAAATAATTCGAAGCCATCTCGGGAATTTGGTCCATAACACCACTGTCATAAAACAGAAGTTCATTTATAATATTTGTTTTAAAGAGAGAACTATTCTGAAATATTATTTCCTCTAAAAGATATATTAAGGTATGTGTTCCTGGCAGAATACATATTAAAATATAAGGGCAGATATCATAGCCTTGTTTATAACAAAGTTTTCAAATGAACTTGTGTGTATAGGAGGAACAAATATACATTGAAACCAGAATACAATATTTTTGTTGAACCAAACAAAAAGTGGCATATTGAGGGTATGATTACAAAAATGACAGCACTCCATTTAAGGAATATGTCTATGCAGTAGATAACACGGAGAAGGAGTGGAGAACAACATTTTAATTTAATTTCAAAACGAAAGTTACTTACCTAAGCAAATGTCAGGTTATTTCCCTTTGAGCATTACGTAGCTTTTATGTATATTATTTAGCAGCCAGAGATGATATAGACTATATAAACTATAGAGAGAGCATACATTCAGTATGTGGTAGGTAAGAGTACTGTAGGCAATACAAAGGATGGGTGCTTAACTATAAAGACAAGCTGCTTTGAATGAAGATTGGAATAGATCTTGATTTGTAATAAATTTGTCAGGTATAATATTATCAGCAGCATGTCTACCTCGTGCTTGGTCCAGATGAACCAGTTCCAGGCTATATTCAATTAAAAAGATTACTTCATGTTTAAATAGATTCAGATTCAATAGTTCTCCTTATAAAAATACGAAAAACAGGATTAGAATATACAGAATACATGTATTAAACAAGTAAAATTATGCGCCATTCTTAAAGAATTATTAGAGATTATATGAAATATCTTAAGAAAATAATGACAGTGCAACATACTACACCAACCGCCAAAACCAGTTTCCTCCGGAAAAAACCCCAAGATATATAAACAAAGACACACAACAACAAATAGTACATGGTCCTGGTGGCACAGGCACAAATATGTGTTTGGGTTAACCAGTCTTAGGTAAGTACAAACCTTTATATGATGTTATTGATTAGTTGTTGATTTCTAAAATGTCCAGTTGCAAAGATTGCATGCATATTCAGGACGAGAACAAACTTAGAATTAATACAATAGGTAGTTTCTGCAAGCATTTCAAAAGGTGTCAAGGGCGAGAAATTTGGACTGCCACGTGAAAGTGAAGATATGTTGGATAGGCCACCTATGTACCTTTCAGAGATATCAATATTTCTTTAATGTGACGAGAGAATGTCGCTCACCCTAGGCGGATTTAACGTCCTCATTCCGACAGGAAGTGGCTGACTATTTATACATCACGAACAGCCAAACGGACGGATCATATGAGTTCGACCCAGCTTTTGGTGAGGTTCGAGATGTTCAATCTTTGGGTTTCTGTGTAATGTTTTGTTTTTTCATTTTTGTTGTTTCGTCGTCAATCTTTTTGACCTAGTTGCACTTAATATTGTTGTCTGTTTTTGTTTTCCTCTTGGTTTCTTATATCTTTTTAAAAACACGTAAACAAATCATCACGACTCCTCCTCGTCCCCTAAACTAAGGATAAAAGTAAACACCCAAGATTAAAAAAGATGTACATAACAATTTGAACCTAATATTCAAACTTTTTTTGTTTTATTTTACTGATGAATATCAAAGTGAACTCTACTTCGTATAAGTTTCGTTCTTTTTTCAAAGTCGAAATAAGTTTAGCTTTTTAAGTTTTTATTGGTTTCATAAATTTTCAGAACCTGTAACTTTAGTAAAATATATAATATATAAAAAGTTATCCACCTAGGACCAAAACTATTCGCAAATAATCTTTCAGGTTGCATTGTTATAATACAAGTTTGTTGATTTGACAATCAAAACCATTTTACACTTGCACATATAATTAAATGATAAGCCCTTTGGTTTTTCAGATACCCGGAATAATTTCAATGTAAAGTCACATAGTTCGATTCTGTTTAAATTTGGAATGTTCTTCCAAATTCAATGCGAGGAATTAACTTCAAGTCCTTTGTCGAGATCCTTTATATTGTATTTACCTCAGGCTGCTGACGCCATGATCAAAATACAGAATTTAATGAACAAATTGTTTTCATTTCTGACTATGTATCAAAAAGGATTTGCAGTGCGGAAATGTCACACTTAGCTTTAATTTGAACAAATTTTTGGTATGATTTCAATCGTTTATTGATAGCATACAATTAAGCATTTATCTCCAAAAAGGAAATGCTTTTCACCTCATTGGCCCCTGTCGACAGCGCTAAGGAATAGTCTTAGTCTATCCGTCCATAACATTATTATACTAAGAGACCGTTTTGTCATACCAGATATACACCACATCTCTTTGTATGTATATCTTTTTTTGTCAAATAGAACTCTGATCTTTAAAACTTTATTGCAACTGTAGTATGCATACATATAAAGAACAATCGTATTCATTCCATGTCTTTTTTTGTATAGTGATTTATCTAAAAATATTCGTGAACTATAAAAACTGTAGAAGATATCTTCAACTGTTTTGGTTCTTATTGATCTTTCAAATATTCGTCATTGGGCGTTCCTGATGAAGGTAAATCCAGAATAGCCCTTAGAAGTCAAGTGTAGGCCTAATTGTAAGGAGATTACAACGATGCAGTTTTTAAGTATTTTAATGTATTAATCGTCAAATAGGCAAAAATGATTTCAAAACTCATAACCGGCTGCAACAAAATACATATGGGAAGATTCTAGCATTTTAATCAGACATGCTCTACACCAAATTTTCCATATGCTTTCAAATTGGCTTTGAAAACACAGCCACTTGTCTCTGAAAAAAAAATTACCTATATACTTTAATATGTTTTTACAAGTACCAATGTTGGGGTTTTTTTCAGAGACAAGTGCCTGTATTTCCAAAGCCAATTTGAAATCATATTACTAGAAAAACGGTCTAAGGTCAGTTGTGACTGATTGTATTGCAGACTTTGTTTTAGTGCACTTACTCAAGTATATATACTGGGAATTAACAGACATTTCATTTAAATCATGCCATCACAGGAGCCCTTACCTAAATAGGTTTCGAGGAAATACTAAAGCACTATTTTCTTAATTATATGGATGAAAAAAAGTATGGGTCATAATTTACAAATGGGTATGAAGCAGAGGATAACCCAATTGCATCGGACCTCCACTTGTTTAGTAAATTAACCCTTATTATACTAAGTATATCTATAGATAACAAAATCACAAGCCGGATGATATTTACATATTCCTTAAGAATCCATTCAATTAATTGATATAAATAATTATGTACACCTAGCATGATACATGGACATAGTCTTGTTTTTCTTATCTAAGTATTAAATACAGTAGAATATCAAACAATAAAATGGTTCAAATGTGAAAGAGGAAAAATTGATTAAAATGTTTGAAAGGGAAATAACCTGGGTCAAAATCCCAAAATAACCGATCTCGGTTTACCTATATCTATATATATAGTAGATTTTAAATTATATATAAAACATATGAAATTTATAGCTAAAAACAGATTGATTTTTCAAAGGATTTTAATTTTTATAATGCTATAAATAAAATGATTTGTTGGAATTGTAATATAGGATCATAAAGCACCAGCAACCCAACAACACAAAACAATGAAATATATATTTGATCAGTAGCATATATTTGTTATAAGTTGATATACATATTTTGTTGTTCAATTGAATAAAACTGGAGTTATTACTCTTCATACAATAGGCTCACTCTATCTCCTAGGCCTACTTCGATTCGTCCAACTTGGGTTGACTCGAGTTAAAAGATCAGTGCTAATGTGCATGTGCGCAACCTTTCCGAATCGAAGTCAAAACTCTTCCATCGAGTTGACTATCAAAATGGATATTGATGTAAAAAAAAAATTGTTTCTACTGAACATAAGAATTAAAAAAAAAATACATCATGTTTCAGAAAGAAAAGTCCTGATCCTGTATGCTATTGGAAAATATAGTTTGTTTCTGAAAAATTTGTGAAAAAAAAAATTCGTTCTGAGAAAAAAAGATGATTCCCCCTAACAAAAATGAATGGTTCGTTCCCTTAAAGCGTTTTGATAAACGGTCCAGGTGTATTAATGGGTTACCGAGCGACGGACGGACAGACAGTCAGATGGAGAAAATTACCATATCCCCTTCAGTGTGATGCGCTGATGTATCAAACACTCCCGTGTTCATGTACGCCCAGAAATCCTACATAACATGCATAAGTGACATTGATATGGTAAAGTGAATGTATTTTTGTAATAAAAACGTGCAACTCTAAGCATGCCGAAATTAATTTCTGTTCTATTTGTAAACATCACCGACAGTAAATATACACATGAACAATATTTGTTGATGCCAAAATACAGGCAAAAATAAATTCCCCTTGTCAGCACCTTTCTTCGGCTGTATTTTGTCAAATGTCAGTTATTTTGTATCATAATTTTCTTTGCTGGAGCTGCTTGACGCCATTTTGAAACTCTACTAAACCTGCCCCAACCCAGGGTTGATGTCGAGTTAACTCGGGTAGGTTCAAAAGGTCAAACTCGGGGGGTTCGATTGTCAGTCGAGTAAACTCGACAGACTCTACTAACCCGAGTTGGACGAATCGAAGTAGGCCCTACATGTATTGGTTGTGTATTTCATGTGGTTTTTTTTTATTTTATTTTAAGTTATTTAAAATCTTAACTAAATAATTAAAAAGTTTAAGGCTAGTTTTTTTTTTTTTTTTAATTGAATTTTTATCATAATTATTATTTTTGTCTTCTTTGTGATTCATATTAATTGAAATTCTCTCTATGGGCCCTATAATTTGGAATAAAAGATATTTGTATTTGTGCTTAGTTAAAAACCTAGTCCAGATAATTATATCAATGTTTTGTTCCGATTTGGATTTTTCAAATACATTCATCTTGAAGGCATCAGAGCAAAAGTTAAAATAAACGTCCGAGTTGTCATAAACATTTGGATTAACTATAAAACTCAATGAAAAAATCATAATGACTTCTATTCTTCTAATTTGAAACCGCTGCTGTTGAACTATTAGTTCTCGATGGTATCATCAGCTCAGTAGTCAGTGCTTCGGTACTGAAAAGATTTATGACATACATTTCTTTAAATGTCCGTTTATAAAATAAGGAACGAAGGTGGCAACTCCCTCAGGCAACGTTCTATCAGGCAGTGAAACCCATACTTAAAGAGGGGCATCCGTTTGATTGTGTGGGATGTATAAATACGCAGCCATGCACCTCCGGTTTACATTTGTGGAACGTTAATTCCGATCCCATTATAGGTATAGTGCCACGTTATTTCCAAATTAAAATCCTTGTAACGAGTTAACTCTATGTGAGATTCGCAGATAACTGTTGCTAAGTAAAACGTATGCCCCTTTCAAAATATATCCTCATTTTCCAGTGGCAGTCAAAATTGCAGCCCTCCACCCAAGTCTATCCAATTTGCTGAACAAACCTATAATTTCCATTATCTCTTTGTTCTCGTTCTGCATGAAATTTCAATCATTCCATTTTAAGCTAATCATGTCGTAGAAGTACACTTTTAAATTTTTTGTTTATGACATTGAACAAATTGTTACACATGAAGACTCTTTAGTGGTACCTTTTTTGTAAACATTGATATTCATCTGTTCACCTCATTATGATCTTTTTCCGTCAGAAGAAAGTACAATTTCTGTTTTCTGAAATTTTCGAGACTAGATCGGGACAACGAGTTTCCATATTCAGATTCCTATCCATAAGAAAACAAAACACAGATAGAAGGAACGGGTTGACACATTTTAATTGAAAGGGTAATTTATAACTAATCACAGTCAAAGAAAAGGCTTTTATCATCAACATCATCGAGCTGCATGTGTGATGATGAATTTTAGACTACGGATATCGTACAGCGATATTTGTCCTAGCAAACCGCTTTTTTTACCGTAGTTTGTCATATTGACTTACAGGTACTGATCTACAACCTTATTAGACCTATGTAAAGTACATTAAAAGTGTGTGATTTAAATGCCCTAGGTCATTTTTATAAATAGAGAGAGAGCTTATAGTCGATGAAATAAACTTAATACATTGATTAGTTACAAATGTATCCTCCAAGTACTTCTATAAAAATAACTGGAAGCATTGTCTATCTCATTTACGTTCTCAAGGTTGAAATTGTATGCACTTAAGCCAAACTTTACCAAAAGGTTGATATCAGTTACTGTCTCTATTTTAAACAATATTTCTCTATGTCTAATCTCGTAAGAAAAACTGTAAGTTAACCTTGACAAAAACTGTTGTAAATTAAAAAAAAAGAAGATCTGGAATATTTCCAATGATTGATTGATTTATTTATTGATATATGCGTCCAGTGGCTCATATTTCACGCATTTTCAGGACGAGAACAAATAAACCATTGATACAATAAGTAGGTTCTGATAGGTAAATCGACCGCGATGGAGGGCAATACATTGGGACTGCCACAAGAAAATGAAGGTTTGTTGGATAGGGCAAATATTTTGCCTTGCAACAGACAACCTACGAACCCATCAGAGAATCGTTGCAATAACATTAACGGTGCCAATGTTGCTGCACCAGATGCGCATTTCGACAAGTAATATTAGTTATCTTGGTGTAATCAGGCGGTACAGAATTTTACATCGGTGTTGAAAATTCATACACCCTGAGGCGTATTTTCAACACCGGTGTAAAATTCCGTACACCCTGGTTACACCAAGATAACGAATTTATCTCTTACGAAGCGTTCTTTTACTCATTTTTAAACCGGGATGTAAAATTGAAAAATGCTAATGAAGAATTTCAAGTGTTACATTTTTTCAACACCGATGTTGCTGCGCATTGTCAAATCCTTTTTTTTTCTTTCTTTTCGGGAAATTTGGAATTTTTTTTTTGTATTTTGTTTTTTTTTTTAATTTTGGGTAAAAAATATATTTTTAATTTAAAAAAAAATTTTTTAATTTTTGTCCCCAAATTTATTTATTTTTTATTTGGCAATTTTTTGTTTTTTTTTTGCATTTTATTTTTTCTTAATTTTGGCAAAATTTTTATTTATCCCCGGGAGAACAAGGGTGGGGTGTTATTTACACCAATCAGATTGCAGGATTTTTGCTGCATAAGCAATAATGTCTCTTCCGTGGTGTTCGAGGCCAACATATCTAAAAACAAAACCGAATAGAAACGTTGAAGAGCTGATAAAACCAAAAAGGACCAAAAGTAAAGCCAAACTTGGACAAGGAATCAGAGTTATGCATGAGGGAGATATACATACCTTCATTCAAACTAATTTCGAAGTTTTATAACAGTATTCTTTAGCATACAAAGAGCTTGACACTTACCATATACTGGGCCGCGTATTTTTACATCTCTTACAACTAAACGAGGACCAAATTGAAGGGTTTCACTGCCGGACTAGTAAAGTACAGGAATAACCATATTATTATACCCCAGTTAACCCTTGGGGTGCTTATTTAACGACCATGCTAGCTTACCAAGAAACAATTAAACATGGGGTAAATATTTTATGTCATAAGTTTTACGAAAACAAATTATTTTGACAAAATATTTGTAGCGTTAAGCCCATAAAATTTTGTGTCATATAAGACTTTACACAGGAGTCGAAAAGCAAAATTGTCATCGCCACTGCAACAACATGTCACATTTTCTTTAGCGGCCTGTCAATTTTATCATTTTTAACAAATGCCGAAAATGTCCGGGATTAATAAATATGCTGTTATGAATTATATATAGATTTTAAGAAAAAAAAATGGGCAATGATGTGGAGTGTAGATTATTTGGAAGATTTAATGCCACGGTCCTTACCATTTTCAGTGAGTACCACAGTATAAACAGAGGAAAGCATTGAACAAACAACAACCATAAACATACAATACAAGTAAAAAGACAACTATTCATTTTTGAAATTTTTATTTTATTGGTCTAAATCTTTCTGCAATTAACATAATTATAATTAACAGTTATAGTATAATAGCTTTTATATATGTGTATAACTCTCAAATCGTACTTTCTTGTTAATTCGACCTGTTGATACTATTTTAATACTTTTTGTTATTTTATATTAATATGGATCTTGTCTGTATACCAGCTTTGATTATTTGGAATATCTACTAATTTTCACTTCTTCGTACTACATTTGTATTAACATCAAGATTATTCTCCTTTAATCTGTACAGGAAGTTTTATTGTTGATATTTACCCTTATGTATCTAGTGTTAAATTAGGTATTTATATGACAGACCTTTCTTGGTATTCCTAATTATTGGAAGATTTTATATAGACAGAAAAGTATACCTAAAACGACAAAGTTATTTTTCATTTACCTGTATATATTATGAAACCGGTTTTTCAAAAGTGATTATTTTCTAAGGGTTTAATATTTCGCGGTAGTGTTTTGCCATGGCTTTATTTGGACTTGTTTGTTTGCTTTTGGCCTTGAATGTTTGTCCCTAATATTTTATTAACTATGTATTTACTTTCAGGTATCACAGATCGAATTTATTCGTTCATAGTGTGTTAATTTACGTTTTGATTGAGTTAAGCCTTCCAATTGATGTTTTATCGTGTGTTTTTCTATGTTGTGATGTTATACTATTGTTTCAGAAAAAGGGAGAAGGTTTGGTACCATTAAAACGTTTAATCCCGCTGCAAATGTTTGCACCTGTCCTAAGTCAGGAATCTGATGTACAGTAGTTGTCGTTTGTTTATGTAATTTATACGTGTTTCTCGTTTTCGTTTTTATATATACTAGACCGTTGGTTTTACCGTTTGAATGGTTTTACACTAGTACTTTTGGGGCCCTTTATAGCTTGTTGTTCGGTGTGAGCCAAGGCTCCGTGTTGAAGGCCGTACATTGACCTATAATGGTTTACTTTTATAAATTGTTATTTGGATGGAGAGTTGTCTCATTGGCACTCACACCACATCTTCCTATATCTATATAACACATACATGTGTATTTCAGACTAACAAAGTCTGATATCTTACTGGTGCGATTTGAAAAAAAATATTTATCCTATTTAGAATTTTCAAATTGTATTTGTATACCAATGTAACCACGATTGTATCGTTATTTTACCGTAAACGCTATATGGCTCCTCTTCTGAAATCCCGACACAAGTTCAATAAAACTTTCAATCAGTTTAGTAACACAATTTCAAATAAATTTTGAAATGTTTAACATGGCCGCCATTTTCACTCTAAAGGTCATCAAATACACCTGGAAGTGAAGTAAAGCAGTTTGTTTTCACTCTAGTCTTTAAAAAATGCTTTATATTAGTTCTGCCTCTTATAAACTTTGTAATTTGCTGTATCATCATTTAAAAGTAAATAAAATTAAACTTAATGATCCATTAAATGAATTTCAACTTTGCGGTCACAAAGATGTGGTCATTCGTTTCGGATTTTTTCAAGTCATGTTGCTAAGGGGCTAATGGGGTATTAGGTGGCTTATGAATACAAGAAAGTACAGAAAAACATCAACAATCTACAAACTCCAACATAAAAAAGGTCAAACCGTGTATAAAAAAAAACCGAAAGACAGAGAACCCTTATGATTATTTTGGGCAAGTTGGTGTCTGTAATACGAAAAAATAGTTTTTAAAAACAGTAATATTGCAAAGACATATCATTTGAACTGTTTCAGTCTATTTGCCTCATTCTGATATCAAATGAAAAATAATAAATTACGCATTTTCATATTGTAGTTTTGGAAGTCAATCAAATACAAAAAAAAAACGCTTGTAGAGAATATTGATTTATATTGCTATGCACAATTCACGGTCATGAGATTTTATCGAAAGTCATCAATGGCATAATAACTTTTAGATCAATTTGAACTCGGATAACCATGTTTTAACTTTTTAATATACAGTAATTATATTCGCCACATAATAAACGAAAATCTCAAATAAAGATACTAACTTGTATATGAAAGCGGGAAAATGTGTTATTCTATCTAAAACAAGGATTGTATTAGAGAAACTATTTGCAATATCATTGCTTTCACATAAACACACGCCAAGGTAAAGTAAACTAATGTAGTGGAATAAACCAAATTCCAAAGCTCACTTGGTAAACATATATATTATTATATCGACAGTTATTTACAGGAAAACAATTGGTTTTCATTATAAGAATTACTTGCACTAAATTCTTAGTACACGATAAACAATGTATAAAGACAAAGCAACATTCTCGAAGGCGAGAGAATCTTTCTCGTGTCTAACCAAACATACGAATTGAAATTCACAAAGCAAATAAACAAGAAATTATCGGCAGTTCTCAATCCTGTAAAATTCAACAACAATGACAACGCACAAGAACACAGAAAATCTATTGTCTTAATCCACTATGCAATATTGGTGAAAGACTGATGATAAAGATATCATCAAAAATACCTGAAGCAAAGTATAAACCCCAATCCAAACTCAGCTTAGTTTGAAAATCCATAAAGATGAAATTTATCTGAATCTCGAAGAAGCTACAAAGTACGAAAAAAGCAACAAAATTATTCGACGGAATTGACGACTTACTTGTATGACTGTAGCAAAATGTCATTTTCTTCACAATTTTGAAACAGGTCATTAAGCAACGAACATTCATTGTTTGCGTTCAAAGAGGGGGAGGGATTGTTGTTTTTTCTCGGGACATACATTTTTTCGACTTTCATGAAACAAAGCCAATATTTCCCATATTATACAGGAACAAGAAATAATTTTTGAAACGTTAAATTTATTAATTTGTCCCCTCATTTTCGATGGAACAATCAATTTTATTCCCTTCTGAGACTGAGAGTTTTTTCTTCAAGAAATTTACAATCGAAAAATTTTAATTGCAGATCCTGTTATACTTAAAATTCATTTTTCTTTATGACCATGTGATCTTTTCTCATTTCTTTGCGTTCTTTTTTTACAAGCATTTTGGTTCGAGTGATATTTCGAAACCGCCGAGTCAAATAGAATTAAAGTTAGCAGGAATGTTTCTTTGGAGGCACGCATTGACGATCTAAATTCAATAAGACTGCTAGGTTCTATTTGGTTGAAATTCATAAGATTTGATATTTTTTAATGTGTAATATTTTTGTGATGAAAATTTGGCTTAATATCAATGCGTAACATGTTATTTTTTATTAACATGCCTCTTATGATTAACATGCAATTTTAATGAACATGTCTGTAATGTTGGCTGCTGAACATTTAAAAGTCTTCAACAACAATCCTGTTTCCAATGCATTTTAAGTCCGGTAGTATAATGTGAATAAAAGGAGATGTGGGATTATGCCAATGACTCAGAAACAAAAAAAAAAAAAAAAAAAAAAAATCAAAACAAAGGTATATAGATATATAGATATCAAATGTATATATTCAAAAGTTCTAGCATAAATTAGTGTTACCCAATCATTTGCAAATGCACTTTTTGTCATTTTGGTATGGAATGTTCTTCAATACACCTTTCCACTCTCCTGTCAGTCATCAGTAAATTGACCAATCATATGTGTTAAATTTACCACATGTGTAAACATTTGATAGCAGCACGTGTTGTCGGCCATAACCTCGGTCAAACATTCTTATCTAAACAGTTAATTTGATCTAACATTTCTTGAAATTTTCTCAATTAAATCGTCCATAATATTGTTTTTGGGAAAGGAATCAATGTAAGAGGTTAGAGGAATGTCAAGTTGTGAACTTGAAACAAAAAAAAAAGAAGATTTTTTTTAATGAATGACAGTTATTAATAAATCAATTAAAAAGGAATATGACGGCAGTGCTTATTGTTTTTAAAATATTGTTTACATGCAATTTTGAAAAATGAAAAAAATAAATAAATTCTTAAACACGAGATTCGATTTGGTGTACAAATTGAGTTGAAATTGATATTTTTTTTCATTAATTTAACAGATTTATACTATTAAACATACAAGTTAGTATGTATTATTTCTGGAAATTACAATTATATGTCATATAGTAAAGATTCAGCAACAAAAGAATTGACACCTTTCCCATTTCAATTACAAAGAATTATCCATAACTTATTCAAATGTTAAAATATTTGTACTTTAAAGCAGTTTAAATTAAAAAACTTCAAGCAGAGAATTCAGGGTATCTATTATCTTTGGATGGACAGATTTACAAAATTTCAATTTTCCAGTATAATATTTGTACAAGAACTATTCCATGTTCTTTGACAATCAAATTATTTTAGAGGTAGTGTAAGTTTTCAACCTTAAAATCAATCTGGAGGAAAAATTATATACAACCTTATTGGAATGAGAGGGAAATTATAATTACTGATCTGAAAGTCTGCATGAAATGAAATAATATAGTGAACATGGTGAATTAGATATTTGTAGTCTTTTGTGTACAAAATATATAAAAATGAAAGTATTTATGTTTGTACTGCCCTCATCGCTAGCATTTCGTTTAAAAGACAGAGGGGAAACTTAAATAATAATAAAAAAAGTATGTTTCAATAGATGCTTCATTAAAAAGTAAGATAATGTTTAATTTTGATATGACTTTGGTCTACTGTGGGAGTATTTGTTGATTGTACATTTTTTTTTTTTTGTATAAACTACAAAAACGGAAAAGAAGTGAGAAGTATTGGATATATTTTATTTTCTTAATTTGAAAAAAGGATGAGTACAATGTGCAAAGATTCCTGTCAAGGACAAGAGTTGTATATAAATTTAAAACAAAGACAAACTACTCATGTAAGCAAATAATCAATTAATTTTCTTTTGTTCTTTATATTTGACTTAGTGATAGAAATTTTAATTATCATTAAATTATCTATGGATATAAAAAAAAGAAAACGGTTAAATGTTATTTAATAAACAATCAATAGGTACTGGAGCAATGATGCTTGTTTTACAAGTTGACCCATGCTGTGTTTATCTACACAGTAAACACACTTATCGGCATTCATTAGCCATGCCTAATTAAACCTGTAATTTATCATCATAATTTACCGTATCAATCATGCAATGTAATGTTCTATATCTTGTTGTTAAACTACATTTTTGGGGAATGAGGATAATCCAATAGCTTCAAATTTGCATATTTTAATTGTTTCTTTTTATTCAGTATACATGGACATAATTTCTTCAAAATGTCATAAATTTATCTCTCAACCCTGCAGGAATAACTATTTCATCAAACTTTAACACAAAAACAAATATATGAACAAAATATTGCTCTTTTTTATATTTGTTATAACAAATTCTTTACTTTGTTAATATTCAATGTTCATAATAACCGCCATTTTGTTGATTAGCTTGACCTAGGATGCTGGGTTGCCATGTGTTGCTAAGGGAGGCGGGGCATACCAGTAGAAAGTGGAAAGGTGTATAGGAAGAATGATAAATACCTTTTGGAAATTGTGAAATAGTGTCAAACTGCTCTGATAGTTATGTGTCTAAAAGTACGATTGAAAAAAAAAAAACCAGCATATTAAATATAGACTATAGAGACGGTGTAAAATCTAAAAAAATGTTGAAAATTATTTCCTTACCAATGCATTTTGTAAAAGTATTAATAGAATGTCAAATTTCAATGAGAAACTATTTAAAAGTATGACTTCAGATTTCGTGACAGTTTAAAGTAGATTTAATAAACTAAATGACCCATTGCTAAGTATTTACGTTGTCTACTCAGTGGTCATTTTATTACATTTCTATAATAAAATTAAATACCTGTGATTTTTTTTAAAAGATTGTCGTAAGAGGATATTTTAAACCCAATTACTGACATGAAATGACGTATTTGGATAATAAGAGTACTATTTAATGGTTTTGTTTTCCTTATTAAGACTACACAACAGTTACTATCATCATTTGTCATTGTTTCTAGATGTGGGCAGCTAACCCATCTTTTCCTTTCAGTCGTAATGTAACAAATTTATCACCATACTGCAATGTTTTGTTAAATCTGTTTATTTTGCATCTTTCCAATTACTGATTTTTTTTTTCGTTCACTGTAAATCCAGGAAAAAGGTTACAGAAAAACAATTTCAATCATTAATTGTCGTCAGGTAATTTCATGCATGATCTTTAGAAAGCAAACAAAACAGATAAAACACCTTGAACGCAAATTCATAAGATTCAATCCTGTTTTGTTGGGTTGCTGTCTTATTGACATCACAGGTGATTATTGCTAGAAGGAACATTAATGAAATATAACTTCGGAATCATCATTAAGATAAGACGAAAACAATATAAATACATTAAACAACAAAATTGTAAGCTAAAAACCAAGCCCCTTTTTTTAAGAAAAAAGAAAAGAGAATCAAATGTAATGAAGCGACTGAAATAACATATGGACAATGATACAGTCAGCAGTTGAAATCCCTCCATTGACTGCAGACCGTTTTCTTGCATCAATTAAATCAAATAATATCTCAGTACTCTAGAATATGAATAAAGCCAAAGGAATTATAGGCATCAATGATTCATTTCTTGTGGGTGGCATGGTTTTTTAAAAATAAGTTTTAATGAAACCAATGCAATATTTGAGTTTCGAACAAAAGTTGTTTCTGCTTGTTATTGAAAACATATTTTATAGGGTTCTTTTTTTAATCGAGGTTAAAAAAACGTTCTTTGACCAAAGAAAAAAACATGCCCCTTCCCACCCCCATCAAAAGATGAATGCCTTTACTGATTAGGGAAGTGGCAGATAAAAAAAAGATTTGTCTTTCCTTTCAACAAATATGTTGCGATCTATCATCTACCTGAATATGTATGTTTTGCGCCAATTTAATGTGTATTTTGGGGAAGTTCATGAAATAGTAGTCAGATGCCAAGTGCTTAGTTTTAATCATATATCACAAGAAATTCCAGATGATGAATAGATAGCAGATTCCAAAATGTATGAGTATTCAAATCAATTAAAGGATACACTTAGTAGCAAAGTTTTGTCTTCACGAACCTAAAAATAAAGCTGCAAACTTCTGGCATGTCTCCGTCTCAGATCTTAGTTTTGACATGTACACTGTACCCATAATTATTAGGTCACTTTTCGTTCCTTTTTTAGTGATCTGAATTAAATTGCAGTAACATCTTGTGTTTCTTTTTAATTGTTGTATGTTGTCTTAGTTGAAATTTTGTAGCTTGTATATTTTTCCAATTTATGTTGTTAGGCCTTGTAAAAGGCAAAAAACTATTGAATTGTTATTTATTAACATAAAAATACTAAAGTATTTACATTTTTTTTCATTTTATTGTATATAAATAAATTCGTAAATGCAACAGTTAACAATAAAAGATAACATTTGTAAATAATATACGAAAGTTGAACACAAAGAAATGTATACATAACGTCTCGAAAGTTGTAAAAAGTAATTGCACAAGTCCAATGTGTTAAGTTAATAGGATTTGTAAAATAATGTCTCCACCAAGTTGATAGCACCAAAATACGAAATTGAAGAGAGGTTCTTGTTGCAGTTTAAGCACAGTGTTAATGTTTCTCTTCGTGGCTGTTTATTTTCTCAGAATTCTTTGGATAATGTTCTTTCTTTTCTTGTGTTTCAGAGCTGCCAACAAGACATTTTGAAACACTTCATGCCCACAATTCTTATTCAAAGCGGAAGAGTCAACAAAAGCGTCGGCTTGTATTTGTTTAGCGAATTCAAGTCCTTCTTCTTTTGTTACTGGAATATCTTCATCAAAGTTCAATGAATTTCTTTGATCAGCATGAGTAGCTACAAGAATGATTGGGAATTTATGTCCAAGAAAACTCTGAATTTCTGGAAGCCAGGTGTCTTTAATATTTTGAAATGATTTTCTGTCTGTTGCACTGTAGCACAAAACAAAAACATCACTGTCTTTGTATGCAAAATGTCTTAACTCTTTGTGTTCATTCTGAAAATACAAAATAAAAGGAATATTAAGTACTTGGTACATTTTAGTATCATGCATAACAACAATTATTTTGTGTGTGATTGTTATTTTACAAAACATTTTTTCTTTTTACTTTATCTTATTATCTAGATAACGAAATTAATGATTATTAACGAAATATCGATGAATTCTAAAACAATGGCATTAAAAAGTGTATGACCTATTTGACCTTGCATGACAAATAAACTAATTAAATGCAGAAAACAAATAGAAAAAACACAACTGACTAAAATTAAGAAATTAAAAAGTCAAGAAGTTTCTCTTACCTGACAAGAGCAATCGAAAATTCCAATAGTGTGTGTCTCGTTTCTCTTCATTGACACTGTGGCTGCGTAACTATCAAATACAGTAGTGTCATCTGTTCTCTGAAGCTTCTTACAGCAGAATCTCGCCAAGGATGTCTTGCCAGTAGTCTTATCTCCGACCAGTGTACACTGTACAATACGTTTCTCTTCGGCTACAACCATTGTTAATCTGTGAAGTGATTAGTAGTAAGTATAAATTTGTTATGATCAAATGAAGTGATCACTGTCATATTTATACCCTTGACCAACTCACTGTTGGTTTATACCTCCAGCAATGCTGATATTGTTTTTATTTTCACCACAGAGTCAACACCCCTAGCTGAGTGGTTTTCAATAGCTTTGTGTTGGTTTTTCTCCTGTAGAACATTATCCAATGTGTCATTTAATAGATATATATGTAAAAGAGAAGTGTTTCACGTCATTAATCCCTTTGAACCCAGTTAACACCTTACTAACAGAGCTTTAGAGATTAACCATTGAGAAACGGAATATAATATGTCATCTTTGGGGTATTGGGTATATACTTCACCAGATCAATGCAGGGGGACACCTAGTGCAATATCGCTCCCACAAGTTTAATGCAATACAATCATGCTGGAGGGATAGAAATTTGATATAGAAATGAAAATAAATATCACTAAATTGGGTTTTAATGATATATTGTGTAGTCTGGACACAATATATCACAAAATTCTAATCTCTGCCCACTGGTCAAGTAAAATGAATGATAAAGATACGAATATAATAAAAAAAACAACTATGTTACTAATTTATAAAGTTGGAAAATAACATGTTTTTCCAGGTTCATTTTACCAACTATTTATTAAAAAGATATTTGCATAATTATTTTCAAATGGATTTTGTATATTTGTAAATGCACATTTCTTTTCCCATCAAAATCTAGTGTCTTCATGTTTGCTTCCATATTTGATCTTACTTTGATTGATTGTCATCACAGTATTATTTGTAACATAAACAAAAATTACCAACAAAAACCATTATATTAACTTGAATATTCAAAAAAACCAAAATGGATTTTTTGTATTTTTATTCAATAGTTAGAGCTTTTGCATCATATTTTTCTTACATTATTTAGGAGAATATTTTCTTTACGTGTTCGGTAGGTAAATCCTCAAAGCAGATGGATCTCTTTTGGAATGAATTCTTTTTCACCACTTCTTCATTTCTATACAGATATTCTGTTCCTTGTTTAACAATGTGATATCAACATACTCTAAAAAATATAAATAAATGTTAAATGATTTAATGAGGAATTATTTTAAGTTACATGTTTATAAATATACTAATCAAAATGGTAAAAGATCATATTGATATGTTTATGATATTATATATATTCTTTTCTATGCGAATTAATGTATTCTTTCTAGTAAACTTTGACCAAGAGGTTTTTATCTTTATGTAATTTTGAAGCCGAAAATTGTCTGTACAAAAACTCCATCTTTACGTGTTGCACTACACAGACGTTTACAGCAGCTCCTTTCAGTCCATGAAAGGACACCTAAACGATATCAAATTATGGTCCACATAGCTTAGAATTGTTTTTGATACATTACAATAAAATATAATGACGTATGTTATGCATTTGAAAATTATCAGTGTTGCTGAAGTATATATTTTGCTCGTTCAAATCATAACAAACATAATGCCCTTTTTGAATAGGTGTATTTTAAGGATAAATTTTCTTTGTTGTAAAGATAAAACATGATGGAGTATAGATTGATGGAGATCCGGAGACTGGTATTTATGTCCTTGTTTGTGGTAAATAAACATATCAGTTTTATTGACAGTTTGTGCCAGATCTCAGCTGGGGTGGTATACATTCCGCGCTTTTGTTTTAATATATTTAAAGTATTCTATTGTATCTATGAGTTGACCTATGTTTATATGGTTGTACCCAAAATCAAATGTCAGCTTGAAGACAGTATGTCTATAGAAGGAATTCGATATGACCCTATTTATATGTACCATAAACTACGTGAACCTGAAAACAAAGAAGTATGATCTTTGTTTCAACAAACAGTTTATAATTAGGAACAACATTGTTATTTTTAGGGTAAAGTTTATTTAAAATTAATGAAGTACGACTAATCATTACAGGGAAATGATCTGCTGACAACAACATTTTTATCAGAAGTATATAGGAAATTTTCCTTTTCTTTTTAAAGGAAATGATGAGAACTTTGAGGTCTCTATGACAGATGGAAGCTAATAGGATTTTTTATATTTCCGATCACTTTCATATCTTTTCAAATTAAAAAACAAAACACGTGCATATGATGATGTTTAGACCTGTGCAAGCTCCAATTAAGTGTTCATGAAGTAAAACATGTGTGATTACCATCTAAGGTTTCCTACGTGCGACAATTCCGTCTCAATACAAAGAAATTGCGTTTGAAAATGCAGATTGAATAAATTTATAATTTATATGCAAATATTTAAGATTATTTAGCAGGATCTTTCATATACATGTACCACGAACAATCGCTTCCATGACACTGGTATCATCAGATTTTTCATGACGAAAACTTTAGAATAATTTTATTTCAAATAATACAGGTCATCTTAACAAGGACCTGTCTTTGTAAAATTGTTTTATTGCGGTAAAATATGGTCTATAATGGTCCATAATCATTGTTGAAACCCTTTTTTCTGTATATGGGAACGGTGATTGATTATCGCTTTTTGATTAGATTGCATTCTTGGGAATTACAAATAATATAAGTTCTTCAAATATGAATCATAACTTCTATAACTTTTAGTTTTATTAAAAAAATGGGTAGACGATAACAAACCCATCGAAGAAAGACAAAAAACCCCGACTAAAGGGGGGAAAACACGAAAACACACTACGCAGAAAATCTAAGATAGATCAATATCGAAAAACGGGGTTTTAACGTAGTTGCTCAGGAAGGGTAAAGGTGTCAAACCACCAATTCAAAGTCCCTATCTATTCAACCAAATTTTGCAATTTTCACAGCTTTCTAAATATTTTACCTTAAGTTTAACTTCATAGAAACCAGGTATATGCTAAATTGTACATGTATCACTTTTCTACATGCCAATGTTCAACTAATGTTTAAAGTCTTGTAATGAAATACTACCGTTCGGAAGTCAATTTCTACTAAAAATAACCCCTGTTTTCTGGAAATCTTAAATAAGTATACTATGGAGCGCATTAATCCTCATTTTTTAATGCAAACTCATGGACAAGTAAATTTTGGCCCAAATTGCTGTACATATATTCTCTTTCACCAAAAGTTTCATTTCTGCAAATTTGTTTGTTAGTTTAAGTAAACAATGACATCAAAAGCACTATTTTTTTTTCAGGGAAGGGCTACTTCTATATATGTTTTAAATTGAAGTGGGTGAATTGGTGGTCTGACACCTAAACAGTTCCTGCTTAAATTAATTATTGGTTCGATATATCATCTGTTAATTTTACGGGCAGCTGACTCGTTCAATCTGAATGTTTGTTAAAAAAAGTAAAATAACAAAAATACCGAACTCCAAGGAAAATTCAAATCGGAAAGTCCCTTATCAAATGGCAAAATCAAAAGCTCAAACACACCAAACGAATGGAAAAGAACTGTCATATTCCTGACTTGGTACAGGCATTTCCTTATGTAGAAAATGGTGGATTAAACATGGTTTTATACCTATAATGGTTTACTTTTACAAATTGTGACTTGGATGGAGAGTTGTCTCATTGGCACTCATACCACATCTTCTTATATCTATTTATAGCTAGCCAAAATGGTATTTATTCAGATCATGAACTTTCAAAGACAACTGTATTGAGACAAAGTTTCGATTGACAAGCAGTTTTCAAAATATTTCAATGCAAATAAACACAAGAAGAAAATGTGGAGCGTATAATAGCCGGATATCTAACTGCTATTGTGAGGAGAACTTTTAGAAACTGCAGTGTAGACCAAAACATATGGTGCTCAGTGATCATGCAAGTAATTTTGATATGAAACATTTCCAATCATGTTTATTTTAAAAATGCTTCCAGTCTTCCTAATGCAGTATTTAACTCATTTTCTATACGGTTAAAGGCTATTTATTTCCATGAGAATTATAGATTTACATTTCACCAGCATCATACTTTCATACTGTTCTAAACTTTTAGAGTTTATGTTACGTTTAATTTGTGGTCGGTTGCGAGTTTTGCGAAAAGGTGCATCATTACCGTGTGGTCTGTAGGTTAGTAGTTTCATCTATCTTTTCTGACTTACAGCTCAAGTCAACGACCTCATACACTATAAGGAGTTATAAATATCATTTAATGTATCCTGCCCTGGAAAAGATTGAACATTGACCCATGCATCGACACCTTTAGTGTCCAATTTAGCACCATTATCTTTAACTTTGATACAATGTAAGAAATAGATGAATGATATATAAATATTTACACGATAATTTGCTTTTTAAATATCCAATATCCTCAAGACTTATGTGACTCATTTTTATACGGTTAATGGCTATTTATTTTCTTGAGAATTAGAAATTTACATTTCACCATACTTTCATACTGTTCTAAACTTTTTGCAGTTTATGTTACGATTTATTTGTGGTCGGTTGCGAGTTTTGCGAAAAGGTGCACCATTACCGTGTGGTCTTTAGGTTAGTAGTTTCATCTATCTTTTCTGACTTAAAGCTCAAGTCGACGACCTCATATCCTGTAATTAATATCATTTAATGTAACCTGCCCTAGAAAGCTTGAACATTGACCCAGGCATCGACACCTTTAAGTGTCCAATTTAGCACCTTTATCTTTAACTTTGATACAATGTAAGAAATACGATGAATGATATATAAATATTTACACAATAATTTGCTTTTTGAATATCCAATATCCTCAAGACTTCTGTATTTACCTTATTAATAGGCCGATATTCAAATACAATAAATCTCAGAGTTTAACACCTTAAAAACCAAGCATGAAAAAGCTTTTAATAGGTAATTGAACTAAATCAAAATATAAAAAGAAATACAGTGTCCGATCTGAAGCTTAATGTGTTAAAAGTATGTTTGATTTAACACAGAAAAAAATAATTGTGGTTTCAATTTCATTAATTATAATCATATAGAACCCATGTAGAAACGTCCATGTGAACATTCACCATCAAATATGAGCTAAGACATATCATAAGATGACTATAAAAAAGGACACTGCTCCCATTATAGAAGAGCAGTGTAACCAGTCAATTTTTCTTAATATATCGCCTAGGTGATCAGACAAGTGTTTGAGATGCATTTATTCTATATTAGAAATTTCGTTTATAAGGCGTATTCTTCTCATTTCCCATCCCTATCAATGACAATAATGATAAAAAAAAAGATATATTGGATGCAAAATATACTAGTACTATATATGACCGTTGTATTTCATACGATGTGAGAAAACTTTACAAAAATAAATCTTAGGAAAATACAAAGAACACATACAAAAAAAGATAAATAAACAAACAGAACATCATTCAAACGCAACGCACAAGAATTTTTATTACAGAAAATCTTGAAAGAAGTAATTTAAATAAAGCGCTTCGAACGCACGAAATTTATAAAGTGTAATATAATTTACTAGCACGTTACCGCTGCTGGTGGACTATTAGTCCCCGAGGGTATCATCCGCTCAGTATACTCAGTGCTTTGGTACTGACATGATTTATAACATATCATTTCAAAGTTTTCCGTTGATCAATTAAAGCATTACTCAGAAACTCAGGTTCCAACTCCCTCAGGCAAAGTTGACCATAGCTGAATTTGGCTATAAATCTTTTTAGGTCTTCTTGTTCATACAGATTCTAACGTTTCTACGTAAATATACATCCCTTGTTTTTCAAATGTTTGAGTTTTAGCATAACTGATGACGATAAATCCAGAAAAGGACGCACGGAACTTATAAAGTGTTATTTTTATTAAATATTGTTAAAAAGAGGACAATAATCTTGTGAACATAGAAACAGAGTGGACGCTGTTACGTGACATAACATTTATTATATACAAAATGTAAAATAGTGTTTGTAAATTGTTGTGAAAAATATAATGTCCTAAAATAGGCTTAGCATTTTATGAATGAGTCTTAGAGCAATTGGTGTTTACGGTTGGAATTTAGTCCTATTATTTCATTCTCCTTTCCACCTTAATCTTACACCTGGATATGAGTGGTCCTACATTTAGAAGGAATTTCATGTAAATCACATTCTAAAATTTCTTGAGAATCTGGAGTTTACTTTTCGTTTTTAATGGGATTCCTTTTACGAAATGTACTTTGATGCGCTTATTGATGTTTCCTACCGGAGTGTATCACCAGCCCAGTACTCAACGCCAGTAGTCAGCACTTCTGTGAATTATCATTGGAATGGTCCTAATTATAAATTAACTGTTTACAAAACTTTGGATTGTTCGAAATACTAAGAATTATCTAACGCCGTACTGTATTTTGGCAAACCTTTCGGAATTTTGGGTCCTCAATGCTCTTCAACTTCGTACTTTATTTGGCTTTTCAACTGACGATTTTCTATAGACGAAACGCGCGTCTAGTGTGCAAAATTATAAGCCTGGTATATTTGATGAGTTTATTCACTGCATTGTTTTTCTGTGTTGTTTCTAGAAATATGCATTGTATGCCATTGCAAACTATAGTAGCTGCTAAAAGATTGTCAGGAAGAAATAAGTTGAAAATTGTTCAGCAAATATAAGGTGGATTCCGTTTTAAAGCGTTATCAATCCGCGCTTGATTTTCAAAACTGTTTTCATTTTTATGCATTAAAATTGTATACATTATACTTTTATCGTGTCAATCATATTTATAAATGTGAATATTTGGTACATTTGGCACACCTGAAACCAAGATTATATAAAATGATACGTAAAAAGATATTCACTTTTGGTTATACAACGTTTCAAATTTCTGTATTTAAAAAAAATTACCCCAAACATTAACAATGTTAAATTGATCAGAAATTTCATCATAAATCATAAATGGTTAGTACTAGAAGAAGGAATTGAAAAGGACATAGAAATTAAATACACAAAATTAAGAACTAAATGAGATGTTGGATATATTATTGAAAACTTCAAAGACATAATTCTAGAGATAAATAAAAGTGTCATCACAATATATCCAGCTCTAAATCGACGTAGTATAGAAAGGCTGTGAATAAATGCAATAGACTTTCAAATAACTGCCATCAACAAATATACATAAATACACACCATAAGCGTATAATCAACTACGCAAACAGGATATTATACAGCTACTGAAGAAAAAGCATACACTTCTATAGCTGTAATAACTTTCTTAATTTCTAATGGTCAAATGCAACAAAGAATAAATCCCGTATTTAGAGGAAGAACTGCGTAGTCAAAATGCTGATTGTCATACTATTTTACTCATTGACGACAAAACAGATCTTATCAACGTATGATATAGGAGTAACACTTAGCATTTTATGAATAAGTCTTAGAGCAATTGGTGTATACGGTTGGAATTTAGTCCTATTATTTCATTCTCCTTTCCACCTTAATCTTACACCTGGATATGAGTGGTCCTACATTTAGAAGGAATTTCATGTGTAAATCACATTCTAAAACATTCTTGAGAATCTGGAGTTTACTTTTCATTTTTAATGGGATTCCTTTTACGAAATGTACTTTGATGAGCTTATTAATGTTTCCTACCAAAGTGTATCACCAGCCCAGTACTCAATGCTAGAAGTCAGCACTTCTGTGACTTATCATTGGTATGGTCCTAATTATAAATTAACTGTTTACAAAACTTTGGATTGTTCGAAATACTAAGGATTATCTAACGCCGTAGCTGTATTTTGGCAAAACCTTTCGGAATTTTGGGTCCTCAATGCTCTTCAACTTCGTACTTTATTTGGCTTTTCAACTTTTTTTATTCGAGCGTCACTGACGATTTTCTGTAGACGAAACGCGCGTCTAGCGTGCAAAATTACAAGCCTGGTATATTTGATGAGTTTATTCACTGCATTGTTTTCCTGTGATGTTTCTAGAAATATGCATTGTATGCCATTGCAAACTATAGTAGTTGCTAAAAGATTGTCAGGAAGAAAAAAGTTGAAAATTGTACAGAAAATATAAGGTGGATTCCCGTTTTTAGAGCGTTATCAATCCGCGCTTGATTTTCAAAACCGTTTTCATTTTTTATGCATTAAAATTGTATACATTATACTTTTATCGTGTCAATCAAATTTATAAATGTGAATATTTGGTACATTTGGCACACCTGAAACCAAGATTATATAATATATGATACGTAAAAAGAAATGCACTTTTAGTTATACAACGTTTCAAATTTCTGTATTAAAAAAAAAAAATTACCCCAAACACTTACAATGTTAAAGTGATCAGAAGTTTCATCATAAATCATAAATGGTTAGTACTAGAAGAAGGAATTGAAAATGACATAGAAATTAAATACAGAAAAATAAGAACTAAATGAGATGTGGGATATATCATTGAAAACCTAAAAGACATAGATCTAGAAATAAATAAAAGTGTCATCACAATATATCAAGCTCTAAATCGACGTAGTATAGAAAGGCTGTGAATAAATGCAATAGACTATCAAATAACTGCCATCAACAAATATACATATATACACACCATAAGCGTATAATCAACTACGCAAACAGGATATTATACAGCTACTGAAAGCATACACTGCTATAGCTGTAATAACCTTCTTAATTTCTGATGGTCAAATGCAACAAAGAATAAATCCTGTATTTAGAGGAAGAACTGCGTAGTCAAAATGCTGATTGTCATACTATTTTACTCACTGACGACAAAACAGATCTTATCAACGTATGTTATAGGAGTAACACGATGGGTGTCACATGGGAAGCAGGATCTGCAACCCTTCCGGAGATCACCCTGGCTTTTGATGGGGTTTGTGTTGCTCAGTCTTTAGTTTTTTTGTTGTTTTTTGTATACTGGTGTTTGCCTTTTTGTCGTTTTTTGTTTTGTTTTATGCCATGGCGTTTTCAGTTTTTGGGAACATGGCAATGAGACAACAAACCTTTCAAGATATATGAATTTCGATTTTAAATTAAAGATTTAACATTGTTGTCCGATATTGTTATTTTAAGAAGTACTTAATTATGTATATAGGTAGAAGAGCCATCTTTTCAATGTTCCATACCGCAAGCAAACTGGGAATAAAGAGATAAAATCCTTTAATGAAATTAGTTTTGAATATTTATGCATTAATTTGACAAGAGTGGCATGACAATAATAGCCTTGAAAGTCTAACGTTAGCATATTCAAATTGAATGCAAAGAGGATGTGGTTTCGCCCCCTGCTCCGGGAAACTGGAAGACGTCTAACGAATGAGACTTATTTTCTTACTTCAACACGACGGATGCAACTAGAAGAGCAGAAACTGTCTGATCACGTAGAGCTTCTGAGTTCATATCTGTTTTTGGAAGTTTTTATTGCTCAATCTTTAGTTTGTGGGTAGTTTTTTTAGGAGACTTATTGTTTTTAATTGCCTCCATGATATTTTCTCCCAATTTTTGAATGAGCATTCCTGCTTCCTTGTGGCATTAATTTCTAAGAGTTAGACTTAGACCGGTATCGTGGAGTCTGGATGGAGTGAGATGTATTTATGAGGACTTACTCAATAAAAGCCTGGATTTGGGCATTGGAGCAGTGCAAAACACTATTCTTATCCATACATGGATCATATCCTGAAAATATTTATCAATTAACTTGCTTCCGATAACTTACACTTGTCGTTTGATCATCACCTTTAAAGTGTCCGTGTAAGAGATTTATATACATCAAAACTAAATAAACTTTGATTTTTGTATTTTTTCTTCTTTTATTAACCCAATATTAATTCTGTTGGAGTGCGACAAGTCTCTTTATATTACTCTTTAGGTTCTACCAGATCAAAATGTTCAATACTCTTAGTCTTCTCTATAAGTATTCGTATCATACATGTAGAAATTAAAACCATTCGTAAATAAACAGCCAAAATCATATGTCTGTTGGCAGTGAGGCGTACTATGGCTAAATTACATAATATTAAAAACGAATCTTCAAATCATGTTTTTGCTAAAGCAACTTGCATGTTTTAGATTTAATCTAATTGTCCACGGAATTCTTTATCAGTCGACTGGTTCACACATAGAATGAAACAAATATATTCAATTTGATACATATATTTATACTTTATTAAATAACATAATATGACTAGATTTGTTGATTTCCACGTAATTTCATGCGTACATAGATAAAATATAATAGCACACTGAAATATATATATATATCAGTATACAATTTTAACATGTTTAATGAGTATTTATATCTCGTCTCCTCATAAGTATTACGATTTGAACTTGCAATTATAGTTGAAAGATATATGGCAATTTCAGCTGTCTGTGACCTGGTCTTATTTTCTTATCAGCCGTTTAACAATGTTTGATTTAGACTTTTTGTGTTTCAGTACTGATTGAATAGAATATTCGAATACTTTTGGAATTCCTCCTTGACACAGACGAACATTCTGTGAAATGTTCTGCACCAATCTCGTCTGATAATTCTAGTCCTTCGAACTTTGAGATTGTTTCTTCTCCTGTTTGTCCACGACTGTCTGTTTGTGTCGCCACAAGAATAATTGGCTTCTTTCCAGCCACTTTCCTTATCTCTGGCAGCCAAAATGTTCTTACACTGTCAAATGATTCTCGATCTGTAACACTGTAACACACCACAAAAACGTCTGTGTCTTTGTAATTTGAGCATCTTAATTCATTATTCTCATGCTGCAATGAATAATAAAACAATAAACGATCACTTATTCAATATGTACACTCGTCTACTATTGAATTGTTAGAATATAAATTGACATTTTAAGTCTGTTTATACTGTTTATACATGTGTTTTTTTAATTTTCAAAACTTGATATTAATGAAAATTAATAATCAAGGAATGAAGCGATGATAACATTGAGTTTTCATATAAAACTGGCTTCAACTGTGCAAAATAAAAAAAGGCATATGCATGATGTTGGATGTGTACTAATTGAAAGTTGAGTCTTAGATACATGATTTTTCTATTAGTTGTTATTGGCTTTGAACTGTCAGTGAGTAACTTCGAGTAATCTCAGATCTGTACTTAGTGTCTTTTTGTTGTGGGGATGTACGAATAACCTGCCACGTCCGGTCTGTGTTTTTGTTAGTTATTTTTCTGTTTTGTATCGATCTGATGAGTTAAGCCTTTTTCAACTGATTTTTATAGTTCTGTTCTTATGTTGAACTGTTACACCACTGTCCCAGGGTAGGGGGAGGGTTTGGCGCGCCAACAAACATGTTTAACCCCTCACATTCTGTATGTGCCAGTCCCAAGTCAGGAGCCTGCAATTCAGTGGTTGTCCTTTGTTGCTGTATATCATATTTGTTTTTCGTTCATTGTTTTGTACATAAATCAGGCCGTTAGTTTTCTCGTTTGACATGTTTTACATTTGTTATTTTCGGACCTTTTATAGCTGACTATGCGGTCTGGGTTTTGCTCATTGTTGAAGGCCGTACGGTGACCAATAGTTGTTAACTTCTATGTCACTTGGTCTCTGGTGGAGATTTGTCTCATTTGCAATCAAACCACATCTTCTTATTTTTTTTTTTTTATTTAACTGTAAGTGAGAAATTTTCTGTTTTAGCAGAATGAAGCAAAATCTTTTTATTATTTAAAAATGTCGTACTCTTCCTTTTATTTCCAGATTGCAGCATTTGTTTTCGCAACCAAGATTTATTGAATTCCTAAGTAGGAGATACTATAACTTATACAAAAACATATAGTAGATTTACCGAATGAGTAAGCACATGTACGAAATGCAGATGATATCAGATAGGCAAAATGCTCAGAGCAAAATATCTTTAAATCAAAACAGGACGTACTTTTAAATGGTGACGTCAAATAATAGAATAGTGAATGTGAAACATGTTTAAAGACAATAAATGTAATCCAACGATATTTTGTATAAACTGTTTAAGTTGCCATACTAAAGCGTAATAAGCATACACAAATTATTTCGGGTATACATATAACAATACAACATAAGCTCAATTTAATAAATCTAAAACTGACAGAACTTTTAAAGTTTATCAAGTTTAATTTCATTACCTGTGTTTGGAAGCAAAGAGCTCAAAAGAACAAGAAAAGGCAAATGTACTAATCTTTAATGTATTATACATTGAATAGAACAATTCATAAATTTTGGTTGATTTCGGAGAAAGGATTTTGTCATATTCCATGCGTGGTACACACTGTTTGCAAAATGGTGGATTGAACCTAATTTGTCAATTTTGTCATAAGTTTGCTCGAAGTCACACTATTATCTTAAAAGTTAAAGGAAATTTAATGATCGAGTTCCCGGTAGAAGCACACAAGAGAAATGCTCTAACTCACTATTTAATTGTCCAGAGTAAACTATATAAATCTAAAGTCCTATTTTCCTTTTCATTCACAATATCCAAAAAATCCAGTCAACGTCGATTAAAGATATCATTACCCGAATGCATTTACAAAGAATTTTTAAGGTTAAGCATGTGTTTCCCACAATCACGATTTGAACCAACAAGTTAAAAGAATGTCGAAAAATTAAAGATTATTAAAATTGAAATTTCAAACTTAAAATGTAAAATTCTCTAGTTCTTTTTTTTTTGAAGGTGAATAATATAGACCGTGTAGCACTTTCCTATATTAAAGCTCACCAGAAACACTAAGATCCAAATGCTAAGGTGTATGAATACCTTCTGAAAAAGAGGCGGAAGATACCAAAGGGAGATTCAAAACTCATATGTTGGAGAAGTTTTCGAGCTATACGACAAAAAGGGATCCAGAAAGAATAGCGAAATCAATGTCACACTCACTTGCAAGAGAAAAATACAAACAGAAAAAACGCTATTTACAGAATACCCACAATTACTTCTTTTAAAAATGCTTACCTCTCCAGTACAATCTGATATACTAACGGTGTAGTTAACTCCTATGAAAGATGCATCTCCTGAATAACTGTCAGATATAGTAGCTACATAGTCTCCTGGAGTAGACTGTCCAATAAAACTCTTTATTATAGAAGACTTCCCCACCATACCATCACCAACGATACAACATTGTATTGTTTGTTCCATCACAGTCAAAACCATAGTAACAATATATAATTATCAATTGTCTCTTTACTCTTTCATTAAACTGTTATACAATTTTATAAGAAAAACTGTAGGAGATGTTTTGTAGTCCGGTTAAATACTGCTTGACTTGCCGCTTCGTCGTATGTAAATGAATAAGTAGGTGTCTACTTTATTTTTGATACAGGTAAAATGGTTCACAACTTACTTACTGAAAGTATTATCTTCCTTAGTGAACCTTGGAAAGGAGTATTATTGTTGACATTATCTAGCTCTTTGTCCAAACCACTAAGGTAGAAATTTGGTTTTAAAAATCTTTTACATCTTTAAGGCATTTACATGAAATTAAAACCACAAAAGTATGTGTTTAAAATTGCAAAGTCACTGAAAATAAAACATTTTCCGAAATAACACTAAAAGGATAATTGGTACAAGTAAAATGTGTTTTAAAACTTTAAAGTGACACCGGTGACAGGTGACGGTACATTTTAATCTGAAACGGCAAAGAAATCGAACGCTGTCAGCATTTAAATTTCACCGAATTATCAATAAGAAAAAATATTTCAATTACTGTCGGTGAAGAATTTAAAATCATGACGATTTTGATCTACTGCAGCTCAATTATATCAATCATTGGTGTTTGGTAATATTTCAGACTGAACATTGAGCTACTATGCAAATTTCACGAAAGTGTACTTTTGTTCGAACAATGTGCATGAATTGGGCTTTTAACACAAACTTTGTTGTCAACATATGTACAGTTATATAAAAAAGGAGATGAAGTATGATTGCCAATGAGCCAACTTTCCACCACCAGTGACCAAGGACATATATGTCACCTTACGGCCTTCAACAATGAGAAAAACCCATACCGTTTAGTAAGCTTGATAGGTCACATCATGACAAAATGTGAAAAAATTCAAACGAGAAATCCGACGACCTACTTCATGCTAAAACAATAAAAAAAAAAAACGAAAACAAATCGGATAGACAGCAATAAACCAGTGAAATACAGGCCCCTACTTGGGACAGGCAAATACAAAATGTGGGGGTTAATAAAAAAATAAGAAGATGTGGTATGATTGCCAATGAGACCACTCTCCAACAGAGACCAAATGACGTAGACGTAAACAACTATAGGTCACCATACGGCCTTCAACAATGAGCAAAACCCATACCGCATAGTAAGCTATAAAAGGCTCAGAAATAAAAAAAAAAATGTCAACAATTCAAACGAGAAAACTAACGGCATGATTTATGTACAAAACAATAAACGATAACAAATATGATATACAGCAACAAACGATAACCACTGAGTTACAGGCTCCTGACTTATAACAGGCAAATAAAGAATATCGGGTGTTAAACATGTTTGAGAGCCCTCAACTATCCCATAACCTTGGACAATGGTTGAAGAGCACAATATAAGAAATACTGTAAAAAAATCAGTTGAAAAAGGCTTGAGTAATCAGATCGTCACGAAACACAAAAAACAACTAACAAAAAGACAAAATACACAAGGAACCGATCTAAAAGACACATTTTCCTTAATATGCATGAAATAATTTCGTCTTGAATCAATCAAACAACCAACTAATTAATCGATCAGTTGATTTCTGAATTGAAATTACACATAATTCTGTCCTTCGAGCTGAATGTCATCATTTACAAGGATCAAGGTTCCAGTCCGGCTAGCCTTGTTAAAAAGTGTTGTTTTGATTTGTCTATACATTTTTCACTTCCTTCCAACATAATGATAATACAAAGACTAGAACTGAATTCGTGATAATATAAAAGCAAGAAGTTGATATCGTGTTCACATCACGTGTTTCTGTATTAACAGATGGCTTTATCAGCTATGCTCGAGACCAAAAGTATGGAAAGACAAAGTATTAAGACATTGGAAAGCAATCAAATTATCGAAATAGAACAATTAAAACTAGTCAAAATTTTGCTTGGGATTTGCAACCATTATAATTTATAAGAGTTACTGTAGACTTACAGTCAATATTTGTCATCTGAGTCCTGCAAGTGACGGAACACTAGCTACTGGAGAGATGATACATTTGTCGGCCAACCAATAGTGCAAGTAATACACACATAACTATGAAACCGACATATGCACATACAAAATACATTCAAGTATGCTTTATACCTAACGTTTGTAAAATCATAAAAAGAACATCCAAACCATAAAGGTCGGGGACAGAACAGCAAAAATTATCAAGTTACTTTTGCCAAGAAAGAGAGTTGCAACCTCTTTCGTTGCACAATTGCGTAAATTATCTAAATAAACCGGAAATGTGCAATTTTATCAGTTCAGAGTCATAGCATTTTGGCTACTTGGTTGATGGTACTTTCGTGTAAACAGGAATACGGTGACACATTCAAGATGAATCTGTTATTATTTTCGTTTACACCTTAGTACAATGTATTACGTTACTATGTAACTACATGTTTTTATTTGATATATATATTTCAAAAATGACACATCTATTTCACCATCCTTTTGTTGTTAAATTATTATTTTATTTTTTACATTTAAGGAGCTCGTGGCTCTTTGCTATGAACAGACACTGTAGGAAAGAATTTCCAAGGAGAAATATTCAGATACATCTATATCAAAATATCCCAATCTAAATAAACAGGTTGATTTTCTTTTTATTACAATAATTACAAAAGTGTAGTCATCCGAGACCACTGGTCATCCCGTTTACACAAACAAACTGGATCACCTCAACCGCTGTCAAATATGACAAAAATAGACAAGTTTGTTTCCCGTTTAAGTGTGAATGTGACGCAAGATGAAATAATGATATACGTCCAAGGATAATCCAGAACTTTGTTTACTGTCTAGATGCGTCAGCTGACGCAGACCTGCAACCGTTACGAATTCTTTTAAAGAAAATGTTGATAGGGTTATTCAATTGTACAATTTATTGCATAATGAGCACAAGATAAATGTTATTTTATGTGATACTGCCAAATGCTTTTTTTTCGGATAACTTGAATAAACTATGGGTTGTTACTAGTATGTCACAAAGTCATGATGATGATATAAGAAAGTTTAAATTGCAAAGTTAGTTTAAGCTGTAGTGTCGATGTTTCCTTATGAGTTTGACATCAGTAGTAAAAATAGATGGTCCTTAGTAGTAAATATCTTGGAACTTTATTCGACTGTCATACAAGTGAGAGGTTTAGCCTAGCTATAAAACCATTTTCTACATAAGGAAATGCCTGTATCAAGTCAGGAATATGACAATTGTTTTCCATTCGTTTGATGTGTTTGAGCTTTTGATTTTGCCATTTGGTAAGGGAGGGACTTTCCGATTTGAATTTTCCTTGGAGTTCAGTATTTTTGTTATTTTACTTTTTTTTATATACTCAACAAAAAAGTTAAGGATCCCCAATAAATATTTTCTATTCAAATAGTATCAAATTTCCTGAACATCCTGAAATCGATATTGCAAATAATATCACTTCCTTAAAAATACAGATTTCTGTAATTCGATTTCTATCCCTTAAATGAGACATTACATGCACCTGTGCAGAGTAAATCATTATTCCGTCACAAAAGAGTCATATTTAACTGTTTGCTACTGAAAATACAAAACGCAAAATGGCAATCACAATATACAAATTTCAAGCATGACCGACTCATTAAAAAAAAAAACGACTTGAACAATAGTTTTGATTTTCCATTAAAGAAATTGGTTACTTGAAATGGAGACGTTCCATCTGATTTTGGTGAGTACCACGCTCTCTGAACGTTGCAGAACACCTGAATATCTGTACTACCGAGCAAATCTATATCCAAAAAATTATTTCATTTTCATGAAGGTTACCACAAAACACTTTCAGTTTTTGTCATTATATAAAACAAATATTTTGAAAAATAATTAATACAGTGATGGTTTCCCCAGGTTTAATAAAGTGCATGTTTAATTTATCAGGAAAGGTTGTGAAGTGTATACTTAATAACCACAGTACTACAATTCAACTAGTACTGTAAGTATGTACTAGTCTTCTGTAGGCATTACAAATTAGGTTAATCTTTCACAATATATTTGCATTTATTTATAAGTAGGTATAATTCAATACAAACTTAAATTTGACATGACGCTAAAAAACCCACACATGGATTATTCTTTTCACTCAAAGATGTACTGTAGTAATAACAACAATCAGATTGAAACTCAGGATGAATTCTACTGAAGCAAATCAGTAAGATCTAGTAGTGCCCCGTCATCGTGGCAGTTATATGTCATTGTTTTCCATAAGATTATTTCCTTTACAAACAAAAGTATTTATTTACGGATAGGTAAACTTGGTACATTATTTATGTACGGTGATGTTGGAAAAAAAGTTTGTCGCCAAGATTTTACAATGTATTACACCAATATACCTAAAATAGATTATACCAGAGAAAGGTTTTATCTTGCAATCAGTACTTGCATTCATTCTGTATCACAAAATGTTCGGGTAGATAAGTATTATCCTGAAACTAGATCAACTCTTATCACTCATGTATACATGTATCAAAAAAATCTTTAATGTATAATTGCCGTAATGAGAAGAGATATTAGATTGATAGATGTTTGCTTTACGTCCAGTGGCAAATATTTCATGCATGGTCGTGACGATGAAGACTTTTTAGTGAAAAGCGAATAGACTCAAACATTATGGGTTTTGATCATTGTTGAAAAACGAAAGGTGACCTGTAACTACTTACACCCTACAGCATTTTAAAATACCAAATTGATACTATTCTTATTTCCATGAAAGACAATTACTAACAAATCAAAGTATCTATACTTAAGGGCATATGATACAGTAGCAGGGGCACATAATAACGCAACATTTCGCAACTTTGCTAATGATCACGGAAAATTTATTAAAGTTATTAAATCGGTTGACTTGTACCCGTTCTGTATTTGAAGGCATACTGAATATTTTACAGAGGGAACCAACCTATCAAATCGGTTATGTAAACTTGAAAGCATTTGCAAATAAAAACGAACATGCTGTATATTCAATCACGCGAAATTTGCTGTGGACCCGGGGATTCGAGACAAATGAAAATCGCTAACTTATCAACAAGTTCTAATTTATGACAGTAATTCGTATAAGGTTTTGAGGTACGGCGGAAATAGCTGCATACTCAAATATGGTGTGAAAAAGTTCATTTTACAAATTCTTTCAAATGATATATGTTAAGGTACAGCAAGTTATAAATGACAAAAGTTCATTTAAGAATAAAGACCGATACGGTTTTGACATTATCAATAAATATGTATTAGATCAATTAAAGATTGTTTTGAACTGGAGGCAAAGTGCATGTACACACTTAGCAGTTTATATGGGCCGCCGGATATTTGTTCAACTTATTTTGGAAACAATATTTTCAGTTTGACACCTTTCACAAATTTGATTTACTGACTATTAATAAAGCAATAAATTTCAAATCATCACTATTACATTGAACTATTTGATAAATGAGATTTGTGTTTGTTTTGAACACTAGAAATAGCTATACTTTTAGTACACTTCCTTGGACGGTGTCATATTTAGTGCAATTTGCATAATACAGTCCAGTATCAAGTAATTTTATTCATTTTTCAAACTAATTTTTTTTTTAAATAATAATGAATGAATACAACGTATCTAATGATAAATTAATCATAAGACACATTTATTTGTGAAAATAATTACAAGGCAACCACACGTGTTTATGACAGTTATTTCCTTTCACCGGCTGACTTGCACTGACTTGCAGACGTGCTATAAAGAGCTAAATTGGCCCTTTTGACGAATGATTTACTTTTTCCTGTTTATTTTTCTCTCCAGTCAATAATGTTTGAACATATTCTTATCTTGTTCACAAATTATCTGTAATATTTGCTGTTGGATGTTAATTAGCCATCAATTAATTTTTTGTTTAATCGGATCAGAAGGCTGAAAAACGTGTTTAACAATCAAATGACCATGATGACATGCATGTGATATGGTCACAAGAATGTTATCATGTGAGCTCTAATATCTGATAATCAAGGACAGGTATCATCTCGATAAAGTGTTAAAAATTTATAAAATCCAATGTAGGGGTCATTCATTAATTTTCTGAAAAGTCATTTCACAAATTTCGAAGTGACCTTTAATTTCTTATCGGCATTCATCAGTGAAAAGGTTGATTTAAGATAACATCAGCAAATCAATTGGAAATTGTCATGTGTAATAATAATGAAAAAAGGACAATTATGAAAAAATACGAATAAAATAAAAACAAATGAAAGAATAAGTTAATTAAGAAACCTTTTTAGTGTGCTATTCAATACTATTTTTATGTTATTTTTTTAGGGTCATCACGATAAATCTAAAGCTTTATTTTACGTTACGTTCTGAACTCTCCGACTATAAAAACAAACCACAAAGGCATCAAAGCCTAGAGTGTTGAATACAAACCCGTACTGAAAACTTTAGCTTTGTACTTTAATATAATTATTGTTCATCTTAACAAAAATAGCGTACCTATTAGCATATATAATCTTTCTTTAGATAAATGAAAATGATAATAAGATAAACAAACAGTGATACAAGTCTAACCACCAATATACAATAAGAATCAACTATTAGAAAAGCTAAGCTAGTCATTGTTCGTGCTTCAGGGCAAATGATGAAACGGTGGTTCACCTGAGTACACAGTATATAAATCCTATGACTTTGCAATTTATCTCATTATATCAAAGTAGTCTCACCTGTTCACTTCGCTTGATCAAAGTATTTAACTTTTTACTATGGGTTTAAGTAGGAATATTGTCAGTTGTATAATTGTTGGTGATGGCATGGTAGGAAAAACATGCTTAGCTAAGAAATTTTGTGGACAAGAAATTGCAGATAATTATGTTGCAACCATTATGGATACTTTTACTGGAACAGTATCAGCTTATGGACAAAAATATACAATTAACATTAAAGACACTGCAGGACAGGTAGGTTGATTCTTATATCTTTTTATAGGATAGAGAGATAACTATCGCTTTGTCTTTCTTGTTCTCAATATGCTGACACTCAAAGACGGAAAAAAATTTAGTATAAAGCGATGATTTTATACAAAGATTTAAAAAGTATACGCACTACATCAAGTTACAGTCTACCTTTCATCTTCAGATTAAAGCCGTAAAACTCTTATGTGGTATGTGATGTATTTGTAGGAGTTACTATAAATAACAAATCGGCTAATTTGCGTTATTTTAAAATCGGTCATTTCAAAATTTTCGAAATTTTTTTTTTACAAAAACATATTTAAAATGGTCCTCTTTATCTGTGAGGAATTTTCAGGTGAAGTTCATTTGCTCCTTAATTGAAAGTTCTTTTTAGCAATACTAGTATGTCTATGATATTAATATTAATCTTATTTAATTGGTATTTCTTGTATTTACAGTTTGAAGACTCTGAAATGAGAGAAATGGTTTACAAGGAGTCCAATGTATGTGTCATCTGCTACAGCGTTTTAGACAGGGATTCTATGGAGAGTGTAAAATCACTATGGGTTCCAGAGATAAAGAACTTTTCCAAGAAAGTGCCCATTGTGCTTGTAGCTACCCAGTCTGATCTCCGAGAGAAGGATAATACTGATCATATAGATAGAGCTGAAGGATTAAAACTTGCCAAGGAATTGGGTATTGAACAATTTGTTGAAACTTCATCTTTTAAGAATGATGGTGTCAAAGAGGCATTTGAAACTGTAGTGAAGGCCTTAGTCATGAACAAGAAGCGTAAAGCAAAATGGCTGAAACCAGTATTTGGATCTTGAACTCAAAATATAAGTCTCTGCCCGGAGACTTGTACGTACAAAATGAACTTCTGCATACATCAGACTAGACGCATTCGATGAAATTCGAAATGTTCGAGCGCATGCTAACCGCACGTATGATGATGGAGATACAAATATAGAAACTTACTATGTCTTCCGTGTGACATTGTATGTACAACATCAATGGAAACAGAAGATATGTTTAAATACAAAAATAAGATCTTAAGATAAAGAACAACTAATAAGCTATTTATATAACTGACAAAGAAAATCAAAACATTTGTAATTAGTAACATGAACAAGCATATTGTTTTCCAATAAAATCATTTGACCTTTTTTATGTATTGGTTTTGTCATTTGTGATGAATCAGTTAGTAGTTCACCGCAAGTTGAAAGGTGTATTTGTATGTAGTCACCCCCTCATTAAGACGAAGTCAATCCATCAAAATATTAATTAAACACATAATTAAAAATAAAATGTATGTCATGATGACCTTCATAAACAAACATTTTAATGGTCACTAAGCAAATGAAAATAACTTTTTATAAATATAAATAAACATGATTTATTTATTAGTTGTAATAAGCTTTGAAATCGCTTTTAGTATCTGCGAGTACTCTTATTTCGGTGCTGTGTGTCTATTGTTTTTTATGTTTGTTGTTTTTGTGCCTCGTACCGAACTTTTGAGATAAGCCAATTCCAACTGATTTTTAAAGTGTGTTCTTATGTTGTGCTTTTCACCACTGTCCCATGTTAGGGGAAGGATTGAGCGCTCACAAACATGTTTAATCCCGCCACATTCTTCATGTGCCTGTCCCAAGTCAGGAGCCTGTAGTTCAGTGGTTGTCGTTGGTTCATGTCAGTCATATGTGTTTTTCGTAAATTGTTTTGTTTTAAATTAGGCCGTTAGTTTTTCTCGTCTGAATTGTTTCACGTTTTTCATGTCGGGGTCTTTTATAGCCGACCATACGATATTGGTTTTTTTCATTATTGATGGTCGTACGGTTGCCTATAATTGCTTACGTTTACTTCATTTGAACTCTGGTAGGTAGTTTTTGCATTGGCAATCATACCACATCTCCTGATTTTTATATAGCGCTTCCCTTGTGCTTTTTTTGGATTTACCTTTCACCATGAACGCTCACATCCAAAGTTTGAAAGCCAGACTGTTCAAGTACTCGAGGAGCCAAGTGATTAAAAGGAACCAAAACACAACAAAAACCATATATTCTGTCTGAAGGAATGGACATTAGGCATAAAAGACATAGGTTAATTTTGGGCCGTTTTGAAGCTTTAAAACAAGTGTACTATAGGGTAATGTTTATAAGTACCGGAAGTATTTGTTCCAGAAACACGTGTGATGCGCACTGATAGAAGCATCATACTTAGTACCAGTGATTTGACAATTGCCAGGATTTTGATCAATTCTCATCTAATCAATTTTGTTTATTTTAAAAAAATTGGGTTGCAGTTCTCCGCGGCAACGTGGACATTATATTGCTTTGGTTAATTTCTAGTTCAGACTCTCATCTTTTTATATTTGTTTGGTTTTCCAAGCTTTAAGCTATGCACAATTCTGGTGATGATAAACCAAGAAATGTGACCGGAAGAGACAAAGTAGCCTAAGTTAGGTTTTATAATGAATATTTGTAACTGTATTGCTACATTTAACTTCAAATTATGATGAAATTGTACAATCTTCGGTTGAAATTAATTATGTATTTTAACTGTTGATCGCATTAACTACCGGTTTTCAACACTACTCATATCTCTAAACCTTCCAAAACCATCAATGTTTGTTCGTGGATTGTATTACAGCAATACACATTTCACTTACATGATGCCAGAAAATTGAAATTCAAACGTCAAAAGTCAAAGGAGAAAATGTTAGACGCCATAGGGTAAAGAGGATTATAAAGGATAAGGTCGAGTGGCGAAAATTTCCTCGTCAAGTGTCGTAAACTCCTTTATAGTGATCAGCGGCGGTGAAATATATTCTCCATAGCTATACTACTAAAATAACGAGGTCCAATTTGTAAGCCGGCATGGCGTAAAAACGACGAATTAAAGATTTCAACTTTATATATAACTAATATAGGATAATGATGTTGATTAAAAATTACACCATTTCAGGCCCCTTTGTTTTCCACACAATTAATATAACCAATAATTAACAAGTTCCGGTCGAATCCGATATAGATACTAATAGTATATGTCACATGTAGTTTCCGGTTGTAGTTTCTTTCTTTGCAGTAAATTCCTCCACTTTCTGAGCACCACTGGATATCTGTGTAACAGAGCAGCGGATTTAAAATATGCATATTTCAAAATTTCTTCTGCATGTGCGGGCCTACGTTTATGTATTCGCAACTACACAGTAGTAAGAAAACCAGGACGGGTTCAAACAGAAAGATTTTGAAAACAGAGAAAACTGTGCACCTTATACTCAGCATAACTTTAACAGATGACAATACAAATATTAAAAATCAAGGCTAAAAATAAGACGTAGGTACTTTAATTCAGTCACGGACACGCGATATCGCGGGTGTATTCTAGTATCTATTAAAGGGACAAATCAATTTTGTCGAGCAAACACAATTTTGACAAAAACTTCGAAGGTTAAAGGACATATTATTTAAAGATTAAAACATATTTACATTTAGGTTGTAACATGGCCTTTTCCATTTGAATCCTGAAACCATCTCATGACTACAGACCTCATTTCAGTTTTATATATAAGGTCTTGCGAAGATATGTGGACTATTGTGCAAACAAATGTGTCCTCATCTTTTTATAATCTATTTCCTCGCAAATTTTTATTCACCATACAGTTGAGCATATTTTGAAACGACATGGAAAAATTTATTGTGTCATCATCAACTGGATCTATTATGGATTGATTGATTGGTGTTCAACGCCACTTTCAGCACTATTGTGCTATTTCGTTGCGTCAGTTGTTATTAAGAAGATGTGGTATGATTTGCCAATTAGACAACTCTCCACCCAGACACTAAATGACGTAGAAGTAACAACTATTAGTCAGTCAAACTTTTAGACAATGCAAGGATCAAATATAACCCAATGACCGACAATATAAAAGTAAATCGTTGGTTCATGTCAGTCATATGTGTTTTCGTAAATTGTTTTGTTTTAAATTAGGCCGTTAGTTTTCTCGTCTGAATTGTTTCACGTTTTTCATGTCGGGGTCTTTTATAGCCGACCATACGATATTGGTTTTTTTCATTATTGATGGTCGTACGGTTGCCTATAATTGCTTACGTTTACTTCATTTGAACTCTGGTAGGTAGTTTTTGCATTGGCAATCATACCACATCTCCTGATTTTTATATAGCGCTTCCCTTGTGCTTTTTTTGGATTTACCTTTCACCATAAACGCTCACATCCAAAGTTTGAAAGCCAGACTGTTCAAGTACTCGAGGAGCCAAGTGATTAAAAGGAACCAAAACACAACAAAAACCATATATTCTGTCTGAAGGAATGGACATTAGGCATAAAAGACATAGGTTAATTTTGGGCCGTTTTGAAGCTTTAAAACAAGTGTACTATAGGGTAATGTTTATAAGTACCGGAAGTATTTGTTCCAGAAACACGTGTGATGCGCACTGATAGAAGCATCATACTTAGTACCAGTGATTTGACAATTGCCAGGATTTTGATCAATTCTCATCTAATCAATTTTGTTTATTTTACAAAAACTTGGGTTGCAGTTCTCCGCGGCAACGTGGACATTATATTGCTTTGGTTAATTTCTAGTTCAGACTCTCATCTTTTTATATTTGTTTGGTTTTCCAAGCTTTAAGCTATGCACAATTCTGGTGATGATAAACCAAGAAATGTGACCGGAAGAGACAAAGTAGCCTAAGTTAGGTTTTATAATGAATATTTGTAACTGTATTGCTACATTTAACTTCAAATTATGATGAAATTGTACAATCTTCGGTTGAAATTAATTATGTATTTTAACTGCTGATCGCATTAACTACGGTTTTCAACACTACTCATATCTCTAAACCTTCCAAAACCATCAATGTTTGTTCGCGGATTGTATTACAGCAATACACATTTCACTTACATGATGCCAGAAAATTGAAATTCTAACGTCAAAAGTCAAAGGAGAAAATGTTAGACGCCATAGGGTAAAGAGGATTATAAAGGATAAGGTCGAGTGGCGAAAATTTCCTCGTCAAGTGTCGTAAACTCCTTTATAGTGATCAGCGGCGGTGAAATATATTCTCCATAGCTATACTACTAAAATAACGAGGTCCAATTTGTAAGCCGGCATGGCGTAAAAACGACGAATTAAAGATTTCAACTTTATATATAACTAATATAGGATAATGATGTTGATTAAAAATTACACCATTTCAGGCCCCTTTGTTTTCCACACAATTAATATAACCAATAATTAACAAGTTCCGGGTCGAATCCGATATAGATACTAATAGTATATGTCACATGTAGTTTCCGGTTGTAGTTTCTTTCTTTGCAGTAAATTCCTCCACTTTCTGGAGCACCACTGGATATCTGTGTAACAGAGCAGCGGATTTAAAAATATGCATATTTCAAAATTTCTTCTGCATGTGCGGGCCTACGTTTATGTATTCGCAACTACACAGTAGTAAGAAAACCAGGACGGGTTCAAACAGAAAGATTTTGAAAACAGAGAAAACTGTGCACCTTATACTCAGCATAACTTTATCAGATGACAATACAAATATTAAAAATCAAGGCTAAGAATAAGACGTAGGTACTTTAATTCAGTCACGGACACGCGATATCGCGGGTGTATTCTAGTATCTATTAAAGGGACAAATCAATTTTTGTCGAGCAAACACAATTTTGACAAAAAACTTCGAAGGTTAAAGGACATATTATTTAAAGATTAAAAACATATTTACATTTAGGTTGTAACATGGCCTTTTCCATTTGAATCCCGAAACCATCTCATGACTACAGACCTCATTTCAGTTTTATATATAAGGTCTTGCGAAGATATGTGGACTATTGTGCAAACAAATGTGTCCTCATCTTTTTATAATCTATTTCCTCGCAAATTTTTATTCACCATACAGTTGAGCATATTTTGAAACGACATGGAAAAATTTATTGTGTCATCATCAACTGGATCTATTATGGATTGATTGATTGGTGTTCAACGCCACTTTCAGCACTATTGTGCTATTTCGTTGCGTCAGTTTTTATTAAGAAGATGTGGTATGATTTGCCAATTAGACAACTCTCCACCCAGACACTAAATGACGTAGAAGTAACAACTATTAGTCAGTCAAACTTTTAGACAATGCAAGGATCAAATATAACCCAATGACCGACAATATAAAAGTAAATATCCTACATATGAGTGTACACAAATAATATAATAGAGTGACGTCTCCAAAAACCACAACGATTAATATTCTGAAGTAATTAATTATTTTTGTATCATGATGATAGAACTCAACCTATTTTGGCGCCGATATATTATATATATCCTCAATTAAGCCAAATGCAGCAAAATTCTGTCTGTGTCGTGTTTTATAATGTGCAAACTTGCATTAAATTATTGTTTATGGTTTTTATAGTATGTGTGTGTGCGTGTGTATGTTTCAGATATTAAAAATAAATTGTGTAATTCAAAAAAGAGGCTACGTCCCCGATTTGTTATAGATGTGGAAATAATATGACATGGACCTATTCTACAACATCGTAGACATTATTAGTTCAAAACATTTGATAAATTTGAATGATTGATACATCTTTATATACGTATTCAGGTGTTACTAACACGCGTTCCTTATAAAAGTTGTTAAATAAAAGGGAGACAAATGTGATATTCTTGCCATGTTAGCTGGCTTAAATTCGTCAGCGGAAGATGAAGTTTGTAGATTTGATTGTTTTTTTTTTTCTAGTTTAACTTCACTCTCTTTGCTAAAAGACTGTATTTCTTTATTGTTCTTGATCCTGAATTCAAGGACATCTTTACTTTCCTTTGTACAATGTGTGACACTCTACACACATTTCTTGTTCGAGAGTGATGTGACTGCCAAAATTTACATGTAAGATATGCTAGAAAAAATATTGCTAACCAACAAAATGACATTTCCGTATTGGCTACAAACAATTCCATTTATGATTGTTTCTGTCGGGGGAAACCCTACATCTCTATACCCTTTTGTGACAAAGGAAAAAAAACCACAGGAATAACATGACAAGAAAATTAATATTCTTATTGTTCACTACCTTAATCATACAGCCATAAATAAATATTCACACGTACGCTTTCATTCATGAGTAGGCATTTTTTTTGTTTCATGAAAATAACGCATGCGTGTCCGTTTTTATTTTTAACTATTTTTTCTGAGGTTTTATTTAAATATATATCAAAGTACTATATTTATACATATGTAGAACGATGAACATGGCAACAATCATTGTAAACCATAATGATATTTTGAAAATATCAATGTTAATATATTCTGTTGTTTTATTAATTTTGACTTTGTTTCTTTCAACCATTATCCAAATATAGATGTAAGTTTTCGAATTAATTTTGTATCAGGTTTACTTGCATTTTGTTATTTCAGTTTCTTTCTATTAAAGCATCATTAAAAATTTAGCTCTTGATTAAAATAATTATAAAATGACTAAGAGAAAACATGAAAATTGTTACAATACAAATTATACTACAAAGCCTGACGAATACAGAAAAAAAAATTGTGTGGCGCTTAAATTTCTTTAATTCTAGTAAATATAAAACCCTTATTTATTATGAGTTGTTATAACGGACAAAGCTTTAATGTTTTCGTGTCAATTTAAACAATAATCATTATTATAGACATACAAAAGTTCTGGCTAACATTTGTTTTTCAACATGCAAACACAAACCATATTTACTCAAATATTTCCAGATCATCGACGTAAAAAAGGTAGCAGAGAATTCCTGAAAAAATATTTATTTCCACTTCAAAGCAAGAAAGTTTTGATACAATGACTTAACAAAATTGAAATTCTTGTTTACTGCTTTGGTTTGAAAACGACGGACGATTAAAATACTTTGGGAGATTTATTATTAAGTCTGCGTAAATCTAGCATTAGAAATCAACATATTTCATAGAGATATGCCGTCAGCTAAACTAAGCGTAATCGGTTTATTTCTATTTTCGTTTTCCAGTTTCTATATTTGAAATAAGGAACAGGAATTTTAAGAAGATATCAAATCGGTTTATATGATTTGACCTTTCGCAGCCGACATTGCTGGGGTTTTGTATACCCAAGAACAACTATGAAAATTATGATCGATGCTGGCAAATACGTAAACACAGAAAATATATCCATTTTCGTCATCCATAACTAAAATGCAGTTACTGCTACATGCAAGTTACAAAAACTGCCATTACGTGTTCATACATCAAAGGAAGATGAAAGAAGAAATGCGCATTTTTTTCAGAGAGACAAAATAATTGCTTTACGGAAACCACAACATTTAAAAAAAAGTGTTCAGAATTTAATATTGTTAAAATACTACAGTTTTGAAATGAAACGGCCTTCGTTGAATTCAACAGCGTCTCGATTGATCATAATAATTATTTTGCCTTAGTTTGCTTTTTCATTTTGTTGCCGTTAGGCATTTCTTTAATGATTTTTTAGATAATCCTTTGTCTTTGAAATTTACCAATATGATTTCTTCCTCTTCATGTATATAATGTTTTTTTTTTTGTCATATTACTTTGTTTTAGCAGCATTTTTGTCTTAGATATTGCTGATATATTTATGAAAAAGTTACTGTGAAACGAAGGCGATGTGGTATGGTTACCAGCTAGACATTTATCAACAAGAGACAAAAGGGTTGGAAAGAAAACAACAACAGGTCATCGTTCGGTCTTAAAAACAATTAGAAAACCCGTTACCGTACAGCTAGATATATTAAAGGTACCGGCATGATAACATTTGAAACAATTCAAAAGATAAAAAAAAAAAAAAAAAAACAATAAACCAAAACCATTTATGACAGAATGCAAACTTCAAAATCCACTTGTTTACTTGGGACATGCCCAAAAAGAATGTGTCGATGTTTATAGATATAGGAAGATGTGGTATGAGTGCCAATGAGACAACTCTCCATCCAAGTAACAATTTATAAAAGTAAACCATTATAGGTCAAGGTACGGCCTTCCACACGCAGCATTGGCTCACACCGAACAGCAAGCTATAAAGGGCCCCAAAAAATTACTAGTGTAAAACCATTCAAACGGGAAAACCAATGGTCTAATCTATATAAAACGAGAAAAGAGAAACACGTATGAACTACATAAACAGACGACAACTACTGTACATCACATTACTGACTTAGGACAGGTGCAAACATATGCAGCGGGATTAAACGTTTTAATGGTACCAAACCTTCTCCCTTTTCTGAAACAATAGTATAACATCACAACATAGAAAGACACACTATAAAATATCAATTGGAAGGCTTAGCTCAATCAAAAAACGTAAATTAACACACAATGAACGAATAAATTTGATGTGTGATACATGAATGTAAATACATAGTTAATAAAAATTATAAGGGATAAATAATTAACCTGGTTTTCCTCTTAAACAGGGACAGTGGGACAGCACAATATAAGAAAAAAACCCTGTTACAATCAGTGTGAAAGGACTTTATCCATATATTTTCACTATTTCATGATGATTTATTCGATGTTTGAGAAGGGTGCATTCGTTTAAATCAATAAGAGATAATACGAACATGTTTCATTTGTCAAAGTTATTTTAGAATATCAAAAGAAACAGATCTAATATTATAAAAGAGGTATTTTTTTAATCTTGTATGAAAAAGAAGAATCAAAATAGTATTTACTATTATAGCTGGACTGAAACTGTTCCACAATTTTTACTGATCAGTTACCTTGTATATATAGTATTCATCTAGTACAGATGACGGTAAACAAGGGATAAATCTGTCATTTATGATGATCATCATTTTTTTCCTTTTGTAGTTGAGATATTTATAAACGCTACATGCTGTTAAAGATACTTGTTTTGGTCATTATAACCAATGTCCTTGGTGTTATCTCCTCTTGATCATACTAACAACGTTCAAGGCTGTGCTATATAAAATGTTCACAGTTCAAATACGAAATGCGTGATTTCGAATGCAGCATCAGTATGGCGTACTTGTGTATGATGCTGAATAAAATTTCCAAATATAGAAAAACAAGAATGCCCTTTGAAACAAACTGCGCAAGCAAAAAAAATAAAGGTTTTGACTTTTAACCGTATAAGAATATATATGTTCTGGTACTGTAAAACCATGCGAAACATCATTTTATTTTGGTAAGAAAAAATAAATACAAAAATGTATATTGTTCAACAGACCATTGTACTTGTGCAATATCGATCGAAATATCTGGCAATTGTTCCTTATTCAATTCATGGACTAACATTTATATTACCGATATATTTTTTTTTATCTTTTACGGTTTGGTGTACTTTGTGTCTTGTTTAATGAGCAGGTCTTCAAATGCTTTCTATCGAATTTTGCATAGTCTATTTAGACTTATGGGTAGCTCGTTAATGATTTTGTCTAAAGCAGTTTGAGCAGTTTGATAAACAGGAATTGTATACTAGTCGACAAAAGAAACGATACAAGGCAATGTATTTTCCATATATAATGAAACTAGATACACTGTACCAAGGTAAATAATTGCCTAATTGGTCTAATATTTACAGAGTGTTATTTTCTTATCAAAACCATTGATTTGAGGCAAATACGCGATTTTTTTTTTTTTGCAATTTTTGTTATTTCAAAAATTTAAAAATCGATATTAGAACTTAAAACTTTAAACTTAAACATGGTCTGCTTATAACTTTGAATGCCTTTGCAGATATTTGAATACTTAATTCTCATCTTCGAAATAAAGTGCCGACTTTTGTCATCATTTTCCACAAAATAAATTTGATCCCTGTATTCAATAACACGGTATTTTCTCACTTTCCAATTTGGTCAGATCATTTTAATCATATGCCTTTGCTTTGCAAATGAATGTTTTTCACTGATTAATTTAACAGTTTTTCCTATTTATTATATTTTATGATAAATACTTTTGTTGACTAGTATATATGTCAAAACCATGCGGTAATGGTTAATTTTTGTTCATGTGTTGAAGACATAAAATAGCTATTTCAGTAAAATAACAATATCTCTTGTAGCAGAATTAAATATCGACCTTCTTGGGTTATTAGAACAACATCTGCTATTTAAAACCCTATCCTGACCTTAAATTATATATCTTTTGATCCCGTTGTTTATTTATTATGTTTCTCTTGTCAAGGCTGGTCATATCTAATATTGGAATGACCTTTTACATAACAAAATACGTACGCGTTCCTAAATAATATTGCTGAATATGTATATGTTATAATGCATTTCAGGCAGAACATGCATAATAGATATAGGAAGATGTGGTGTGAGTGCCAATGAGACAACTCTCCATCCAAATAACAATTTATAAAAGTAAACCATTATAGGTCAATGTACGGCCTTCAACACGGAGCCTTGGCTCACACCGAACAACAAGCTATAAAGGGCCCCAAAAGTACTAGTGTAAAACCATTCAAACGGTAAAACCAACGGTCTAGTATATATAAAAACGAGAAACGAGAAACACGTATAAATTACATAAACAAACGACAACTACTGTACATCAGATTCCTGACTTAGGACAGGTGCAAACATTTGCAGCGGGATTAAACGTTTTAATGGTACCAAACCTTCTCCCTTTTTCCGAAACAATAGTATAACATCACAACATAGAAAAACACACGATAAAACATCAATTGGAAGGCTTAACTCAATCAAAAACGTAAATTAACACACTATGAACGAATAAATTCGATCTGTGATACCTGAAAGTAAATACATAGTTAATAAAATATTAGGGACAAACATTCAAGGCCAAAAGCAAACAAACAAGTCCAAATAAAGCCATGGCAAAACACTACCGCGAAATATTAAACCCTTAGAAAATATCACTTTTGAAAAACCGGTTTTCATAATATAAACAGGTAAATGAAAATAACTTTGTCGTTTTAGGTATACTTTTTCTGTCTATATAAAATCTTCCAATAATTAGGAATACCAAGAAAGGTCTGTCATATAAATACCTAATTTAACACTAGATACATAAGGGGTAAATATCAACAATAAAACTTCCTGTACAGATTAAAGGAGAATAATCTTGATGTTAATACAAATGTAGTACGAAGAAGTGAAAATTAGTAGATATTAAGACTAGTAAACATATAGACCAACTTCACATTTGAAAACTAAAAAGTATGATTTTTTTAGTATTTGATGTTGATTACATTGAAATTTTCGTTTAATTTGTTTACTCTTTCTTTCTTCGTGGTTTATAGCTTTTCATAGTTTATAAGAGATTGTGTCTATTTTTGAAGACTCTATGTTGACCTAGATTTCTTTTAAATTGGTTATTTGTGTCGTTGGGTTGGTGACTCATTGAGGTATACCCCACATCTCCTTTTTGTAATGACAGTAGGTTGAAATTTTAGATAAGCTGACAGATCATGAACTGCACATTATCTCAAACTTTTTTATGAATGAATTTAAGTTAAAAAATCAGCATTGTCATTAATTTATTCTTTTAAATATTGTAGTGTAAACATCAACAGGGTCACTGAGCTTTCTTCATGTAAATTTTGTAATAATTTGTGCTTTCAAAATACATGAATAGTCCTGAAATATCTTGAATGAAAGGAAGTATGGATCTTTTTTTCTCACAAACATCAAAATAGCGAACACTTTACGTTGATTTATTACAATAAGATTGTTTCAGTAAAATAAATGTCAGTTACATTTGCACGTAGATTAATTTAATGCATTACATTACTTCTGCGCATAACATTCATTTGGAACATTAAACTCCTTGCGACTTCGAAGACATGATCTTTCTATTTTTTTTTTTTTCATCATGTCTCATTTTTCCGATTTTTGAAAGAATACGTATTTTTGCATTATCGATAGGTAGTATTTTTTTTGTCGTGCATTTCATATTTAAAGTCTGCGTTTTGTTTCTCATGTATCAAATCATTCTCAAAAACTGCTATGCCCAATCACCTTCCGTATAAACAGCTTTCATTTAAATCACTGTCTAATCAACATGTATTGGATGATTGTGCATTGGTTATGCAAACAGAAAAATAAAATAAAAGATCATGTTTCAATTTAGACCCTTAGATTTAAGCATAGTATTGCGCTTGAACTGATTTTATATAAAGTGATGATGAGGCGATGTAAGACAGAAAACAAACATATAAACAGGACTATAAGTTATGTTCTTGCAGGACAACGCTTGTCACATTCCACCCTGAAAACTCAAAGTGTTGCGTTAAACCAGGTTTAAGAATACAAAAGTAGAAAGTAATATAAAATTAAAAGATAAAAATATATAACAAATAAGTGAAAGCTGGACAAACAAACAGTTGTTAATAAATAAGAAACCATGGTTTTGTCTGTTTTCTGCGACTTATGTTTTTTTTAAATTTTTCTTTGGTATTCTCCATTTTTTTTAAGGAACGTGCTATTCCAATTTTTTTCAAATAATAAAATAACCATATTTTTTAATATGATATTAAATCCTGTCGACACTTATATTGATATTTTATCATGTTAATACTGTAAACGTATAAATAATCTTTGTTGCAAAATCTACATGTACATTGAACATGACAATACAAGCCCACACGGACCGGAAACAAATTATTCGGATGTTGGTATTAGGCAGTCAGTTGCTGGAGTTCTAGAAAAACAGAAATTTAATACTGTATTTCCAAACTTTTTAATTAAACACATGTTTCTAACACCTTTATCTTATATATACCAATGATATTGTATCTTTTTTAAACAGTGCATACACTTCCCGCATCATTTTCCTATATCATTATAAATATAATCATCCCATTATTTCATTAATACGTTCTGTTATTTACCTTGCTCTGAAACACTGTCTCAACACATATATAGTTCGTATCCTTCTAGCAACTGAATAATCACTTTTTACTAGTGCTACGAATGCATAACGGCTGAACATTGAACGTTCAATTGATACACTTTTCTCAAATCGAGGTTGAAGGAGCTGCGCGTAAGGATATGGTTTTATGGTATTTTATCCCTTGGCTGTGATAAATTCGTGTTCAGCGTCCGAAAACACGTTTTAAAATGCTTGCTGTCTTCTTTCTGTATTTAATTGAAGCTAAAACAACACTTTCTAAAACATTTTTCATTCCGGTTTGTGCAGCAGCTGAACATTTATTATAATATTCAGCACCGATAAGTTTGGTCATGTGTTGACCTTCTAAGTCAGAAACATGTTGAATGTTATCTTCATCACGAATGTCACTTTGGGTTGCCACTAAGATAACTGGCCTCCTTTTGTTGAATTTACGAATTTCTTGTATCCAGAATGACTGCACATTGTTAAAAGTTTCTCTCTCTACTACACTATAGCAGATGATAATGACATCAGCATCAGAAATCATTTGTGATCGCGTGTTTTCATCTTCATGCTGCATAGAAAAAAAAAATAGAAAAAAGTATAACATTGCATTTTAAAAGGAGCAAAAATGTTTTTAAATTCAATTGACTTCGGTTTTAATTTTATAAAAATTTCAACAACAAAAAATCCGTGTAGCATTAAGAAAATTCATACCTGACCATTTGTATCTTTTATATTCACACTGTACAGGTCACCGTAAGCAGACACATAACCTGTATAGCTCTCGGCTACAGTAGCTACATAATAATCAGGGAACGAGTCACCAGCAAATGCTTTGGCCATGCATGTTTTACCTATAAGTCCATCACCAACAATTGTGCAAGATACATCATGACTGAAGCAAACCATTTTGACTTCTCGCTAAGCGTTTATAAACAAGGCTATGACAATAATGATTATCAGCTATTAATTCAAACTTTTTATATACAATTACTAATTGCCTGATTGAACTCTATTGTTTACAAAAATCTCCCGCTAAGTGAAATCACATTATTTTCTATTGTTTTATCTTGTCAATATACATTGTATATAGTAACCCCCTGGAGTTTCTAGCCAGTATGTCGTAGTGCCTGCTTGTGGACATGAGAATTTAGACTCTCTGCTTGTCCTTATTTTGGAGCAAGGTGTTAATGAGAAAAAAATTAGTTTTTAAGAAGTTTGAAAGGATTAATCAAATTTGAAATTATCTATATTGCATGTAAAAAAAGTTTTGTATACAGATTAAACATTTTCCATATAGGAAAGCGCTTGGGCTAATATAGGAGTCTCGGGATGGAAACCGGACCGATATGCAAAATACCAGATATTAAATTGTTTATCACATGCTTCTACTAAACGTCAACGCCTAGGTTGATAACCCCATATCAGCACCGCCACTTAAAAACAGGACGGATGGGTTGATATGGGACTTTGTTGGTATTTTTCTTTTATAGCCATGGCGTTGTCAGTTTATTTTCGACGTATGAGTTTGAATGTCCCTTTGGTATCTTTCGCCTCTCTTTTGGAAACGTTTATTTAACAGTGATATTTTGATAAATGCAATTCGTCGTCGGTTTTATTACATTTTCACAACTGGAAAATATTCGCATTTGATAAATGAATATAGGACTCAATAGGTCCAAATATGTATTATAAGGAATGAAGTCAATCTCTAATTATACTTGGGCTTTCAAGTCTTATGTGAGATAAGAAGTAAGAGACTACACCATGAGATTCCTTGCCAAACAAATGTGATGAGTCCTAAGCTTATTTTTTTTTATATAAAACGGGCCACAAAGTTGTATTGTTCCTTATTGATGCTTAATTATAAATGTCCTTAAAGGTAATGTATAAAACAAATTTGAAAAATCAAGATTTACATGATTTATAAACTAGGTGGAAATTTTGTAAAATTTAAAATTAAGAATGCAAACAGAAAATTTCAACCATACAATAAAGAAGGAACATAAACCGAAAAGCTAAAAACCGTCGAAAGTCACCTGTTGGTAATTGTGATGAACATTTGTTTGAGTAAGCTAGAAGTATTGACTTGTTGTGCAGGTTTAACAGTTGATTTGATCTCAGTTACATCACATGCGTTGTAAAACAACCTGTTTTGTAAGTTATTTGCGAGAAAGAATTTGGTGACAGTGTATTTTAAGTTATTTTAGTACACCAAAAAAAAAAAAAAAAACACCACAAAAACGAAAGACAACTAACTGGTTGTTTAAGTCATATTCAAATCTGTCTTTTTGAGAATGTTATATCTGTATTTAGATTTGCATTACTAAAGTTTTAATCTTTAAGAGTTTGTACGTGTATGTTACTTTGATATTTTTTGCGAATCTTTTTTACAAATTGACATGATTATCATATATTTTTATAAACAAAAAACACTATATGTACTTCTAATTTTTTTAATATTCATAATACGTAAAAAATTGATACATTATATGTTTTTATATATTTAATTCATTGTCACTTCGATTATCATAATTTGAAAGAGTTCTGTTTGTCATGCAATGTTCAATATTCATAAAACATCATCAGTGTCAGTTTCAGACAGCTGACAATCGTTGTAAGTGTCAATTGGTATGCTTATGTTCATAATATCCTATTTATTTCACAATGTTTGTTCGAATTTGCCCCATTACGGCTAATGATCTATATTATTGTCACTGTGCGCATATTTCAATGGTATGGTAGTATCGTCTTCATCTATACACTCTGTGTGGTACAATGCATGCAGAAGTGGATTTGATTATCAAGCTTCAATCTATCTTCATACTGATATCTGTCCATATTTATGTTATTCAACTCTGGGGGAGAGAATTCTGCAGTTTTTCATCGTGCGAAAACACGTTTCAGTACATTTGTCTTCTTCTTGCGGTATCTAATGGCGGCACAAACAACACTTTCAAAGACATTTTTGACTCCGTCATTAGTAGCGGAAGAACATTTGTTGTAGTAGTCAGCATTTATTGATTTCATTGAATTCTGTCCTTCAATGTCGGAAACGTGATCAATGTTATTTGCATTACGAATGTCACTTTGAGTTGCCACTAAAACAATCGGCTTTTTCTTGTGAAGTTTTCTGACCTCTGGAACCCAGACGGATTTGGCATTCTCAAATGATTCCCTGTCAACTGAACTATAGCATACAATGATAACGTCAGCGTCTGTAATTGCTTGTAATCTTGTTGATTTTTCCTCATGCTGAAAAGATAAACGAAAGAATGATAAGTAAACGAAAAAATAAAAAATCTATAATTTATTTCATTTATACACTCTATGCATGTTTGGAATTTATGTTTGTGTAAATAAAATTCAATATTCTTCTGAATTTAATTAAATATAAATAAATATCAAGTTCTATTTATAGAGAATTGAAAAAAATCTTATACAATACAATGTAACAAATTAATTTTTACCTCATGAATATTCAAACAGTATTTGTCACCATAAGCAGACACAGATCCACTGGTTGTTTCTGCAATTGTAGCCACATATTTGTCAGAAAACTGGCTTCCGGCAAATCTTTTAGTAAGGCATGTCTTGCCAACCATTCCGTCACCAACAATTTCACAGGAAACAGTATTCTGGTAGCAAACCATTCTTTCCGATCTCTTCAAATTTTTAAACGTTAAAGTAAGTAGAGGAAAAGTGTTATGCCAGAATGTAAAATCTTCAGCCCTTTTATAGATACCGAGTCGTTTGCCTGGGTAAATCCATTGTTAATTAAGATCTCTACTAAGTGAAGATTCCATTGTTTAAAACTGTCAATACTGTGTGAACAAATTAACCCCCAAGTGTTACAACCAAGGTGACTCTATTGCTGCTTGTGGTTGAAATGCGAAACTTTCTTCTTGTTTTATTTTTAGCTCTTTTTATCTCATTGTAGCTAAAAGGAATCAATTCTTTGTTAACTTCATGTTATTGAATATTCTGATGTTGTTTTTTTGTGTTTTGTTTTGATATTTGATAGTTTAGACTCGACACAGAAAAATATTATACGTTATCAGTACACAGAAAATAAAGAGAAAACAGGAACAACAAATATGAATATCATTTATTAACTGACTTTGCTTACTATACGGTATGAATATTTAAATTATTTATATCCCCGGGTGGATAGTTGTGTCATTGGCAATCATATCACGTCTAAAGTATTTTTATATTGTTAATAAACCTTTGTAACTCATGTTTTGACTGCCATCACTGGGTCATCGCATTTTACATTTTGTTGACCAAAGCGACAACTCTTGCAAAACAGGCAAAAATGTAATTACATTTTAGTTAGAGATTTGAACAATCTAATTAAAATTAGTTCTCCGCACTTGTTCCTAATTTTCGTTTGGTTGTTTTATATGTCCCACGCGCGACATATAAAACAACCGAACGAAAATGAGTAGCAAGTGGGGAGAACTAATTTTAATTAGATTGAGATTTGAAAAGATAGATTTATGTATTTCCTTTGCATGCTCCTCATCCGAAAAAAAGATATAATCATTCAGAATTGGGAAAAATGAATAACAGATACAGTTGAGAAAATTCTACCTCTCTCCAAAACTGTCAAAATTTTTTTTCATAGAACTGTTCTTATTAGTTCTAGTTGACACCATCAAGGGAAACTAGATAAAAGGTTAGGATCGAGTAAAGACTAACTTTTTAACATACTGCCATAAGGTTAAAAGTGATCACAAATATAAAATGACTATAACCGAGACACTCGAATACTACTGGAAATAGTTAAAAATTGGATAGGATCGGATATTTACATAGTCAATGGCCATATACAGACCCACGAGGAATCTTTGGACGAAATAATATATATGAACAGCTATTTTATAGAACTCAGGACATAAGTGTCCCTAAATTTCTGTAAACAATACATTGATACAAAAAATGTGTACTCTAAATATTCCAGCTCATTCATTTCGGCACACTTTTCAATCTTTATGGGGGTATATATTCATTGTAAACTCGCTTTTGTTTTAAACAATATATACACATTAGGCCAACAGAAAGGTATCATATTTATTGTTTTGATTTTGAACAAAAGAATCTTTTCCCTGCAGAGATATTATAAAGACAGTAATATGAGGCGTTCAGGTGGTAATGAATTGTCAAGATTCGGAGCATATGTGATATTCAGTTGCTATAATAAGCAACTGCATTTCCTCTATATAAAAAGCATGAAACATTTTGTTTTTTTTCATTTCAAAACCAGTGCCTGGAATAACGTACTTCGGAGGAAAATTTGATGTATTTTTTATAAACAAGTGTTCTTTCTACATAATTGTAAGAGCAATCACTGTGTTAATTCAAATGTGGTGATATACATTAAAATGCGTCAAGTTTTTGGATATAATGAAAGTGGAAGTATTCCAATATTCCTTTTATTCAAATGCAAAAGTGTAACAGTTGACAGATATTTTCATAAATTGGATTTTATTAAATGGTTTTTGACATGTTTAAGGCTGAATATACATATTGATTGACCAATGTCTCTTTTATATTGTTCTTTGTTGTATTTGCATTCAGTAAAATTTAAAAATTTCTCAATTTAGAATTCTTTTCGGCGCTATTGCAGATTGATGTGTTAATAAGTTCTAAGTGTGGTTTAAAACGTGAGCGTTCTTTATTTATGTTCATTTCCATTTTAAAGGAAAATAGATAAAATGTGTAACCATTTTAAGCTGCATTTGGATATTTCAAAAACGTTTGATAGCACAAAATGTTCTTTGCACATTAGGAACAAGTTAATTTTTAAGTTTTAAGGTGAACTCCTGGGTACATTCAAAAGGAGGAAACATGACCAAATCAAAATTTAGGCTAGATCAACCAAAGGAACACATGGAAAACAACTGTCATAATCCTGACTTGGTACAGGCACTTACGTCAAAGTTCACATATCAAAAAGGTTAATGGTTCAATTTACAGAACAAATATTATATTTCAAATAATTCTCATTGCAAGACAGGAACTGCTTAATTTTTCGAGGTCAGCCTCCTTTTAAATGTTGTTCATGATTCATTTTATGTGTAGAGTTTTAAACTGTTGTGGTTTTTGTCATGGTTTTGTCCGTCTTTTGCGACTACTGGTTTGAAATTGTTCCCTTGGTATTTTCTTTCCTTTTTTCCATGTCAGACAATATATGTTGAAGATAAAATGTTAAATGCCCGAGTAACTTTGTATGAACTTATCATTCCTCCTGAATTTTTCCATTTGTAATGCTCAATGGTACTTTATATTTATTAGATACTGATCATATAATAATATTTTAATAGATATTTTGATTATCTTTATTCTTTTTATCAACCGAATTAATGTTTTTGGCATCGATTGAAAAAATGTATTTATAGGCTAATTTTTTTCGATGAAAAGACATCAAGCAGATGAATACCATAACAATGTTTAATGTATGCTGTGTTATGTTACCAATTCATCGTTTTCATAATTTTAATATTGTAATCATCAACTGCATCCGAGATTGAATTCGTTTGAAAATTTACTTGGATCAATGAGTTCTCAACTAAAATTTCAAATTCTCATGTACAGTTTTTTTCATACATTCCGTGAAATAACTAGGAAATAGCATATTTCAATGAAAAGATGCTAATTTTGAATAATTTGTCAAAGTATTTCTCAATTTTTAATTGCTTTCATATTTTGTTAAAGTAATAATGTACTGGAGCATCTTACTTCTACTGGGATGCTAGTTTTGCATATTTTTTTTTTTTTTTTAATATTTTTTATTTTTTTGGGATGCTGGATTTCCTATATATTGGAATGCTGGCATCCCATTATTTTGGGATGCTGGCATCCCGTTATATTGGGATGCTGGCATCCCGTCTTATTGGGATGCTGGCATCCCGTCATATTGGGATGCTGGCATCCCGTTTTATTGGGATGCTGGCATCCCAATAAAAGCTGGAAGCTGGCATCCAAAACTGAAAGAATGCAAACATCGCAAAATATCCGAATGCAGTAATCCTACAAGTTCTGTTTGATACTGTTGGCCGAATTTCTATACATGTACTCCAATGCATAATTTTGTGCAAAAAACAAAACAACAACAAAAATCCGTTTGTTGTTTTCCTCCCAACACTTTATTTCATGACGTCAGGGATATTATGACGTTACATGTGATTTACCATCAGGCGTAGAGATTCATGCAGAGGCTGTAAACATGATAAGAAATCAATTCTTAAGAATCACTTATACCGATATAAATAATTTTTGAAAAGTAATGAAAACAGATAACCCTTTTTATATTCTGTTATTTATTAGTTTTTCTAATGTTTAATACTGAAAGAGCTTGCACTATTTTTCTGCGCTAATTGCGGCAAATCCCACCCGCATGACGTCATGTAAAAATTGTTTAAAATCGGCGAAGTGGACATGGTTGCAAGGGGAAGGACGAAAGACACTTCTTTGACCAGTATGCCGCAATTTATTATCATTTTAATATAACAGAAAGATGTACGCAATATAATGCTATACAGGTAAGTAGATTTGCCTATTTTTTTACATGCACTTCTGTCAGACAGTTGTCCGAGATGTCTCAGATTTAGCCATTCATACATGCATAAGGAATTCTACTCAACTGTAATGGTTTCATATATATTAAATATTATCGGATGTCGAATTTTTCTATAGGAGACGATTTTACTTGTGCCCATCCGAGATTACTCTGACGTTCTACGCCCATGGGCCTCTGCCAGCTTGTCTTGCAAAACAGCCGTTTGAAGTCCGAGTAATCTCGCCATTCTCGGACTAGCACTTCAGTGACTTGACTTGATACGCCAGCCGGATAATAATTCTGATTACTTCAATTTCCAGACGGAAAATTACAGGCTTGAATGGTTAGGCAACAATGATTAATGTCAGTCGCGAGATTCTCCCATGTCCTCGTGGAGGATGCACTTCGATCCGTTTGTAGTAGCCAATGGCAATGGTGATCAATACGACAATGAATCCAGAACTTTCTATAAATGACACTGACTGCCATAACAGAGGGCCCGCTAAAGTCATCTTGTAGTGATGACCTATATAATCAACCAATTTTTTCACACGAAAAAAGGGGGTGCTGGATCCGCCTATGGTAGCGATGAGCATCCGAGACAGACATACTTTGATATGAGAGTTTTAACATTTTTTTACATTGAATATATTGGAGAGAAATTCTGACTTTAACAGTGCTTAGTGCAAAATTACAAAAAACTTGAAGGAAGCCTATTTCTATAATAGGGTAGGTATGGAAATAGGTACACTATCATGACGTTATGCGTGATTTGAATAGTTTTGACAAAATTTGATCGATGTGAACCCCACCGAGATGAGTAAACACCATCCATATGGCCATGGCCAGTAAAATATCTGGTCCACAAAATTACTTTGTTTACCCCTAGCCTACGACCTATACACCTTATCGCTAATCCCGGCTGACCCGGCCGCTTGAACTTTTGACGCGTACAACAATCACTTTTCCATTGTGGCGTCAGATATTTTGTATTATGACGTCAAAATTTTACGGGAACCTGTGTAATATCCAGTATTATTATACTTCACGTTAAAATGCCATATTTTGATTGGCTAAAACGAGGGTGTTAATTTACTCTATCACATGGCTGAGCGGGTGACAATTTTTTTGAATGTTACCCTCTCGTCCAGACTAATCAAAAATCGATAATTTAAAGGACAATGAATTGAATTTACATCAAGTAATTAGTTCTGCGTTTTGGCTCCGATTTTATTATTTGATTGTCAAAATAAAAAAAAAAAAACATCTTGCTAAACTTTTGTTGTTTTTTCTAATACTCGTAACGTTATGTACGTGACGTCATAAAAAATACTTTTAAAATAAAATATAATCTGTAAAAGACAATAATGATAGGACATTCAGTATAATAAATTAAATAACACATAGCTGAGAGGGTGATAGAGCAGATTGTTACCCCTCAAAAAAGCATTGTCAACCTTGGCGAAGGTTGACAATGCTTTTTCGAGGGGTAACAATCTGCTCTATCACCCTCTCAGCTATGTGTTATTTATATAATGGCGGACAAATAGCGATAAGGTGTATTGAATGTGTAGTTTGCCTCTTTTTGCAAGGGTCTAAAACCAGTTGACTTGTGCCCGCCCGAGATTACTCTGGCGTCCTACGCTCATGGGCCTAGCTTATCTTGCAAAACAGCCGTTTGAAGTCCGGGTTATCTCTGAGTAATGGTATGATTGCTAATGAGACAACTCTCCCCCGGACTGAGACCAAATAATATAGCACTAAGCAGTTAACAATTAAAGGTCAGCATACGGCCTTCAACAATGAACAAAACTCATACCGCACAGTCATATATGAATCAGAGTGAATGTAAAATTTGAAATACTATGTTTTAAAGAAAGAAACGCATATCATACATAACAGATTTACCGACTTCAAAATAAATTTACTCTAATATATATATACATTTTGTACTTAGCTTACTGGAAGAAATTATTTTCGTAATTTTTTCTTTTTTTTTAAATACGAAGCTCGGTGGAAGCTTGATAATAAAAGTAATACATAGCAAATTTGCAAAATGAATGAAAAGAAAATACGAAAATTAAGGAAAATGTAAATATCGCTACACGAGTTTTGTGTTCCAGGACTAGGCTCAAGAAAAAAAACCAACACAAATTAAGGTGTTAATCGAATACACCCTTAGATGGGAACAAAATTTCACGAAAATAGCTAAATACATGTAGGATGTATTTCTAAAAAAAAAAAAAAAACAACATTGATGAAATTGCACACTTTTCTCCCTTTCATATTGTATATCTATCTGGATTTTGTTCCATAAAAAATCAATTGAATTAGTGGTTCATATGTGTTTTCAATAGTTTTAACGACTACACAGAAACATCAGGCATATATTGGTGTGGAAAACTTAAGTTAAAAGGAGTTTAAATGAAGGTTTTCTTCGAATAATAATGCGTTTTCTCGTGGGAAGGGGTGTGCAAGTATTTTTTTATCAACCAAGTGTGAGGAAGCAATCTTTAAATTTAATACTACATCATTATGACATCATACATGAATATATTTACTTTCTGATCCCTAGTGTTGTGATGTTACAACGAAAATTATTGTTGATAATATTTCATATATTATTTCTCGTTTCAGCATTTGTAAAGAAGTGGCTACACCTTTCTGGTTACTATTCATGTGTTGTGTATTAATGTATCGTAACACTTTATAGTTATTGGACAGGTTAAACTCAGACGACGAAACATCAAAACAGCACCAGATCATTTGTGATTCCAGCTGATTTCAGATTACTAGCAATAAATGATAAAAAAAGTTAGAAAGTTCCAGTTCGTGTAACTGATTTGATTAAATGATTAACAAATATTGAATAATTAAAATACAGAAAAAAGATACAAGTTTAATAATGATTGTAATAAAGAAAATGTAAGTTTTGTTAATGAAATGAAAGACTCAAGTACTAGAAGATCCTGACATGATGTACTGACGCATTGGAAGATATATACAGCAAGTCTAGAGATACTGATAATATCCAGTACGTACAGATCAAAGACACTGTGCACCAGTATCGATAATAGATTTTTTTTTTAAATATTGCATTGTGGTACATGTTTTATTGTATACAGGCAATTGCGGAAAACAAATCTCCTTAATTTGTACATTGAAAGCCAATGGGTTTGTCATAGACGCAAAATAAAATTATTATGCAGGCTTATATATAACACACCTCATATTTAGCATCTTAATAAAGGTACAGTCACCAATCCGTTTTGTAGAGTGTATGTCCTGGATGACTTAGTTAATCAGACATTCCCAAGGTTGATGGTCATAGGGCAAAGACCAGTAAAATTGGTTTAATAAAATTCGTTTGATTGATAATATGCCCTACAAAATGAGCAGTAAAACTTTTATTTTGTCCAAATCATATGTGTGATTGTCCTGTAAAAAGAATCTAGTCAAGTAAAAAATACGTCCAGTTGATTTCTGAAAGCCTTGGGAACTGCTAAACTTGATATCATTTAAGCAGGCTATTGCATTGCTTATTTTCAAAAGGTTTATTCTATGAACATTCGAAACGGAGCATATCAGACTTGAAAATTGTAGTCCTGATGTCATTATATATAAATGTATTGTTTCGAGACCACAATAGTCAATAACATGTATACATAATGGTAATCAAAGTCAGAAAATAACATTAAAATTGGCCAATAATGGAAACTTGGTACATTGACATAGTTTTATAAATATCAAATTGTTGACATCAGCATTCACATGGTGAACTAGCACTTAACGAATCAGATTCACTATGTTGGTCAAGTATACATTTCACACACTCTGACCCATGATTTCACATTCTCAATACGCATTGAACTGGTCACTGGACAAGAACAAAGACAAAAATATCATCTTCCGGCATTCATCAGTAGTGTTTTTTTTTATGTTAACTGGATTGATTTCATGTGCATTCAAAACACATCAAAACCTGAGGAAATGTACTGGGTTTTATATTGGTGGATTAATACTAAAATCCAGTTGATTAGGAAGCAGCATTTAAATTCGTATGACATAATGAAAAAAGGTATGTCTGAATGGTTGTGATGCCAGAATTCCCATATTTTGGGATGCCAGCATCCGGATATTTTGGGATGCCAGCATCCAGATATTTTGGGATGCCAGCATCCAGATATATTGGAATGCCAGCATCCATATATTTTGGATGCCAGCATCCGGATATTTTGGATGCCAGCATCCGGATATTTTGGGATGCCAGCATCCAGATATATTTGGATGCCAGCATCAGTATATTTTGGGATGCCAGCATCCAGATATATTGGGATGCCAGCATCCGGATATTTTGGGATGCCAGCATCCAGATATATTGGGATGCCAGCATCCGGATATTTTGGGATGCCAGCATCCAGATATATGGGATGCCAGCATCCAGATATATTGGGATGCCAGCATCCAGATATATTGGGATGCCAGCATCCGGATATTTTGGGATGCCAGCATCCAGATATATTGGGATGCCAGCATCCAGATATTTTGGGATGACAGCATCCCGATATGTTGGGATGCCAGAATCCCAATATTTTGCATACTAGCATCCAAACTGATATGATGTCATCATTCCAATGTGATGTGATGCAAGCATCTAAAATAATTGGAAGCCAGCATGTAAACGATGAGGTATTCAATATGAAATTAAAAGATTACATCAGCATCTATCAAAGGTGAAGATGCAATTTTATTTTTTTTCTTCATTATCCGCAGACACTTTTTTTAAATATGCTATATACAGAAATAAGAAGTGCTTTTTATACAAAACAATTTCACAACAACAAAAGTTATTAATATAATCGAGAGAGCATCCATAATCTTTGAGAACCAATAAAATCCATTATGCAGCATCTGCTATTCATAGAAATAAATGAATCAGTATGATTTTATGTTAAATGAGCATATGTTGATACTAAAACAAATGCAATATAGTATAAATATTCCGAATATGGAACATGGCCGTAACATTTTCACTGGACATTGAAAATTTAGTAGAATACAACATAATTTTACCTTAAAATTCAAAAATTGTCGAAAAGTTCTCTTTAGCATATGAGAATTACAAATTTTAGTTGAGAACCCATTGATCATAATGTATACTCGCTTTACATATTTGTTTATTTGCAATGAAATTGACCAACTGAAATTAAAGCTAAATGTGTTGTTTTTAATTTATAAAAAATGATAAAGGGATAAAAACACAAAACATAAGAGACATAAGACATAAAAAAAAACCTTCTTTGCTAACATATTGATTGATTTATTGATGTTTAACGCCACTTTCAGTACTCGAACGCACATTGCCATGAGCGGGGTTTGAACTGCAAACCTCAGCGTTGATACGTTAGTGAGCAATGTAGATGAATCTTTGCAATCTCAGAATGGTCAATTAAAAATATAGAAATAGGAATAGGAATGGAAATATCAATTTATAAAAGGTTCAGAATGATCTAGTTTTTCTCCCTAAAAAATGATAATCAACAGTTATTTTGTGTATTCTTGACTATTATTAGTATTATTGTTCGTTTTTACAGTGAAATGTTGACATCCAGAAATTCCTAGATTACGAAATGCCAAATGACAATTCAGGTTTTCCTAAGACTTAGGTGCAAATTCATTGACTAAAAATGTCTGAATATTTCACAAAAACACAATTTGACGTCGAACACATCTAAACAAGTAATCTTTTTGAATTATCATAATGAAAATAAATGATGTGTAGGTTGACTTTTTATTTTGGCTTAAATAAAATCCATTTATTTAGTTCTTATGTCCATCGAACACTCCTTGTGCTGTTCTTTTCATGTTTTTTTTTTTTAACTTATTGTCCAATGATAGCGATATTTCTGTTTTTGATTTTACATGAACTTAATTACTATTTAGGCATGGTTAAATGTAAAAGGAAACACTGCAATTTTCTAGAATCATTCGATCAAATTGAAAAATAATAACCAAAACCCTTTATTTGCAATTTCAACATAAAATAAGCATTCACAAGTATCTCTGGATAAATAATAACTTAAATGCATTTACCTCTTGCTTTTGTTTGAGTGTGTGTCATATCAGTTTCAATAGTTCATCTTTAAGAATAAGCTTTACTTACTTTTATTTGGTCGTATTTTAAGTAGGAGGCAACAATAGTTTACAGATGTCAAAACTCATAAATCTATTTTGAAAAGACAAAGAAAGAGAAATAGCTAAGTGATATAGAAAAAGAGAGGCGAAAGATACCAAAGGGACATTCAAACTTATAAGTCGAAAATAAACTGACAACGCCATGGCTTAAAAACAGACAAACAACAGTACACAAAACACAACATAGAAAACTAAAGACTGAGCAACACGAACCCCACCAAAAACTGGGGTGATATCAGGTGCTCCGGAAGGGTAAACAGATTTCGCTTCACATGTGGCAACCGTTGTGTAGCTCATGTTAGTACAAACCCGGTGATAAGTCTAATTCGGTAGGTCACATTAGGGAAAAAAATGGAAAAGGGTGAAACCAATGAGTATGGACTTACTTCTAATATATTTGGTATCTGCTGGAGAGTTGTCTCCTTAGCTCTCATACCACATCTGCTTTTTATTTCATTTTTGTTGAAATATCAATTAACTGAATTCGACTGAAAAATTGGCTATCAAAAAGTTTAGTTTTTTGTTGATATCTTCTTTGGTAATTTTTGGGGTTAAAATCAGTATACTTCTAAAAGATTTTTCGTATAACAAGAAATTTGTATCTACAATTCTAATTGATACAATATTCAAGGGCCTGTGTTTTCCAGTAAAAAGAATCTAAAATAGAGGATGGCTGCTAAAAAAAAAACTCCTCAAGGATACCATGCTTGTAATTTGTTACGCCAGACATGCGTTTTGTTAACATAAGGCTCGTCAGTGGCGCTCGAATTAAATCAGTGGGAAGGCCTTATCAAAAAGAATGTTGACGGCATTGAAAACCAAATAACGAAAATGTACCAAAAATACGGATAAGGACATATGACTGGAGTAGAAAATCCTAAGTGTTTCAAGTTAAAAAAAATGTAAGCAGAACATTTAATGAAATTGACCGCATCATTGATATTACACGCCAAGCAGTGGCATCGACCCAGTGACCTCATTGAACTCATCAATGATAATAGGCTAATAATTTATTTAAACGAGATTATTAATGACGATAGCTATTTTTCATTTGTCGTAGCCATGATCCTAAATCTCTTCCCGTTATTAGAACATCACAGAATGTGACTTATCAGCGGGTTTTCGTTAATCTTTGATTTCTGTTTATACTAATGTATAATGAGCTAACTTTCCATGTATCTTTGATATCAATTAACCTTATGTGTTTGTGTATATTAACGTATCTTTCATACAATAATATCACAAGAAAGAATGTTTAAAAATTTAGGAGTTCAATCAATATAAAAGATATAATTTTTATATGTTTGCGAATGATACTTGTACTAGCACTAATATTATCAACAGTGCAAGTATGTAATTGTAAACAGAATTAGAAACTAAACTAACAAACAATGAAATAAATAAAACAATATCAATTTACACACCACAAGCAGTGAAATAGTCATATAGGTAGAACTCCAGGGGCTAATGTGATCACATATATGGAAATTTAAAAACAAAAGAATTGTCACTTTGCAGGGGATATTTTATCAAACAATAGAGGACACGGAGCGACCAACTTAGGTTCTATAAAAGGCAGTCGATTGTAAGCTTTTTTCATAACACATTTGTTGATTTATAACACTGTCGAGGACCAATATTAGTATATCTCAAAATGGTTTGCTACCAGAACACTGTTTCCTGTGCCATTGTTGGTGATGGAATGGTTGGAAAGACATGCCTTACTAAAAGATTTGGTGGAAGCCAATTCTCAGACAAATATGTTGCAACAGTTGCAGAAACATTCAATGGATCTGTGTCTGCTTACGGTGACAAATACAGCGTCAATATCTATGAGGTAAATATCTATCTTTTTATATAAAAAATAATATTTGTGATTGATTAATTAAAAATATATCGAAATATTTTAAATGAGAAATTTATAACTAAGCTTAGCTTTTTCACGAAACTTAATAACCACATTATTAGCAAATTACTTATGATTTTTCTCTCTTATCTTTTCAGCATGAAAATCAGTCAGCAAGATCCAAAACAATAACAGAATCTGATGTCATGGTGGTATGCTACAGTGCAGTTGACAAAGAATCATTTGAAAACGTCAAATCTTTTTGGATTCCAATGGTCAGAAAACTCAATAAGAAGATACCAATTGTTTTAGTCGCAACCCATAGTGACATGCGTGATGAAAATAATACCGACCATGTATCAGACTCTGAAGGACAAAACTTTATGAAATCAATACATGCTGACTATTACAACAAATGTTCTGCTGCTACAAATGAGGGAGTAAAGAATGTCTTCGAAAGTGTTGTCTGCGCCGCTATTAGATATAGAAAAAAGAAAACCAATGTGCTTAAACGTGTTTTCGCACGATGAACTTGAACTTATCTCTGCCCGGAGTTAAACCTATATTTTACACATCTTGAACTGTGTTTAAAAAAGCAAAATACTTGATGTAAAAAGACTTTTAGAAACAAGGAGTTGGAGATGGAATGTACCACTGGTGTACATTCCAAAGACGGATTGAAATACTGCTGTCGTATTACAGTGATTGAGATGGAGAATAAGTAGTTCCCGTGATGTTCAAGGACACAAACTTACAAAACAATATGAAATCAGTTATGAACTTAAAGAGAAAAAAGACTCATTTAGTGAAAAGACACAATCAATACTTGTATAATATTTTAAAAATAATAACAATTATTACTTTACTTTATGTTATGAAAAATAAATTATCTTACATAAAAGTATTTGTTCTGTTAACTTTGTACTTAATGAAGGAATGTCATGTAAAAATTGTTATAATCAGTTAACTTTTGATACAAATCGATGAAAAGTATACATTGTAAAACAAAATATATATGCTACTGGGTAACACGTTTAAATCTAAAAGCAAATAAGAACACAATGATAAAATAGAGACAACATCATGAATCTACTACTCAGGAGAAAAAAGATGAAAAGACAAACAAAAGTCCACAAAAAAATTACAGCGTAAAATAAAGGTTAAGGAGGTTATAGTAATCGTGTGTGGTCCCATATAAAAGCAATTTCTAGTCATGATCAACTAGTTTTTATAATGTTCAAATTAGTTTCTTCAACTTTCAACGTAAGTTTAAAAATCATACATGTTTTTTCAAGACTTCACGAATTAGGAATTTAAAAAGAGGCAAAAGATACGAAGTTGATATTAAAAACTTATAATAAGAGGAGAAACTGACAACAACATGGCAAAAACAAACATAAGACAGAAAGACAAACAAGTCAACAAAACATTGCATAGAAACCTAGAGATTAACCCACACAAACCTCCACCAAAACATGGCGGTGATCTCAGATTATGTTTATCCGACTTATATCAGTCCTTTATCTGTCTGTACAAGGGTTCCTTAATTGACATGCGTATACTTCCATCTTATATCACATTTGTGAAGTCATATATCAGTGATTACTCTCATTAAAAATCATGAAATCTTTGTTGTGAACAAAATCTCATTAGAAGCGACCAAACTTTAATATGAAGAAATAGTACCACTCCGAAATAGAAAATTTGATGTTTTGGAAGCTGAAATTATCACGTTTTGTTTTCAAATGTCAAACAATATCAACCAAGAGGTGTTTGTGTAGGTAAGACGCTTGCCTCGTCTTGTCGCAGTGGTTATCCGTTGGTTCAATCTCTATATATATTAAACAGAAAATGGAAAGAAGGAGTTTTCTCCAGATTTTTCTTAAAAGTCCATGTATAAAGTTTTACCGTTCCTCAGTGTTTATGTGCACTTCTATAACGCACGATAACTAAGCAACGTCATCATTCCAAAGTGATATGTATTATTTATAGAAAACTGCTAAATGCCTAAAATATAATATTATTTTAATCAATCTGATATACAAGCTCCATAAGACAACGAAAAAGATACATTTTACGACATGTTTTTCTTTTTTTGCCATGACGTTATCAGTTTCTTTTCGAATTTTGAGTTTGGATGTCCTTTTGATATCTTTCGCCTCTCTTTGTTGCTGCCGCTGTATAATTTTTATTAACGTGATACTTGTAATCATTGTTCTTTTTTTTTACTTTGATTTTCTTTTCTTTTGTTGTATTTGTTATACAATATTGGTTTGAATATCCGCTTCGTATCTTTTTCCTCTTTTTTATCCCTAAAATGAACATTTGACAATAATTTAATTTTAGATGTAATGCGTCTTCTGATTGGCCGACGTTGTTTTGTTTATCAGCTCATAGACATAATTTTGTCATGTGACCGTGAATTTAGAATTAAATTATATAGAATGACTGTAATATTTTTCTGTCTATTCGAAATAACATAAAAATGTGGTGCACACTTTAAAATAACCCGCTACGCGGGTTATTCAGTGTGCACCACATTTTTGATGTTATTTCTTCATAGACAGAAAAAATATTACAGTCATTCCTTAATTGTATGAAATTGTATGATTTAAAAACTTGTTTTGAAAGTGTGCTATACAACTAATTTGAACATGATACAAACTAGTAGATCATGACTAGAAATTGCTTAACCATTGGGACCACACACGATTACTATAACCTCCTCAACCTTTATTTTATGCTGTAATTTTTTTGTTGACTTTTGTTTGTCTTTTCATCTTTTTTCCCATGAATGGTATTCATGATGTTGTCTCTATTTTTCAATGTGTTGTATCCCATGATGTGTTCTTATTTGCTTTTAGATTTAAATGTGTTACCCAGTAACATTTTTATTTTGTTTTACAATGTATACTTTCAATCCATTTGTATCAAAAGATTACTGATTGTAACAATTTTTACATGTCATTTCTTCATTAAGTACATAGTTAAAAGAACAAATATTTTTTATGTAAGATAATTTATTTTTATAACATAAATTAAAGTAATATCTGTTATTATTTTTACAATAATATACAAGTATTTTTGTGTCTTTTCACTAAATTAGTCATGTTCTCTTTAAGTTCATCATCATGACTGATTTCATATTGTTTTGTAAGTTTGTGTCCTTGAACATCACGGGAACAACTTATTCTCCATCTCAATCACTCTATTGCGCAAGCAGTATTTCAATCCGTCTTCGGAATGTACACCAGTGGTACATTCCATCTCCAACTCCTTCTATCTCAAAGTCTTTTACAGCAAGTATTTTGCTATTCTAAACACAGTTCAAGATGTGTAAAATATAGGTTTATCTCCGGGCAGAGATAAGTTCAAGTTCATCGTGCGAAAACACGTTTCAGCACATTGGTTTTCTTTTTTCTATATCTAATAGCGGCGCAGACGACACTTTCGAAGACATTCTTTACTCCCTCATTTGTAGCAGCAGAACATTTGTTGTAATAGTCAGCATTTACTGATTTCATAAAGTTTTGTCCTTCAAAGTCTGATACATGGTCGGTATTATTTTCATCACGCATGTCACTATGTGTAGCGACTAAAACAATTGGTTTCTTCTTATTGAGTTTTCTGACCATTGGAATCCAAAAAGATTTGACGTTTTCAAATGATTCTTTGTCAACTGCACTGTAGCATACAACAATGACATCAGATTCTGTTATTGTTTTGGATCTTACTGATTGATCTTCAAGCTGAAAAGATGAAGAGAATAATCATAAGTAATTTAATAATAATGTGGATATTCAGATTCGGGAAAAAGCTAACATTGGTTTCATATTTGTCTTTCAAAATATGATTTGATGAGTAGTTAATTAATAAACGTTTGATATCTAGTTTGTTGAAAAATTTAAAATTGATTTTAAACTTCACATTTAAAAAAATTCGATCTACTTATTATAACTGAATTAAAAATACATTTCTTTTATTAAAAAGATAGATATTTACCTCATAGATATTGACGCTGTATTTGTCACCGTAAGCATATACATTTCCAGTGGATGTTTCTGCAACTGTAGCAACATATTTGTCTGAGAATTGGCCTCCAGCAAATCTTTTAGCAAGGCATGTCTTGCCAACCATCCCATCACCAACAACGGCACAGGAAACATTGTTCTCGTAGCAAACCATTTTTTCAAATTCCTTTTCAAAATCTTTGAACGTTTGTTAGAAGTAAGTAGAAAAGTGATATGCCAAATGTAAAATCTTCAGCCCTTTTATAGATCTGGAGTCTTTTGCCTGGGTAAATCCATTGTTAATAACGATCTCCTACTAAGTGAAGATTCCATTGTTTATAATTGGCAACCCTGTGTGATCAAATATACCCCCAAGTGTTTCAACCTAGATAGCTCTCTCACTGCTTGTGGCTGAAATATGAACCTTTTTTATTGTTTTATTTCTAGCATTTTTTTCTTGCATTTTTAGCTTAAAAGAAACAATTCTTTGTTGAATTCATGTTATTGAATATCATGATGTTGTCTATTTTTCTTTGTTTTGATATTTGGTAGTTTGTGAACTAGATGCAGTAAAACATTGTGTATTACCATTATGTAATACATTAAGGCAAAATGGAAACACAAAACTAGAAACCCTTTAATCCTGCAGTTTGGAAAAAATATAACAGACTTATTACTCATATGTGAAGTTTGTAGTTGATGTTTTATATATATCAAATGGTGGATCTTCACATACCGCATGCTTTTATTTAGAATTACAATAGGCTGTCGAATGTGAAAACCCTTGCAAACCAGGAAAAACTTATTACTTTAAGATTTTTTATTCAATATTTTTATATTTCATTTTCATAAGATGCTTAAACGTTCTCCTTATAATCTATTGCTCATTCCCGATTTGAAAATGGTAAAAAAACTGTAGATGATTTTACAGTGAATGAGTATGGCAAAGTATCTTTAATACCACCTGAAATAGTTACGAATTGGAAGATTATCAGGAAGCTTTCAACTCAAGAATATAGCCATGAAAGAAGAAATAATATATTCGAACTCTGGACACAAATGCCGAAGCAACAGATGAAATATTTTCTTTAAACAATTTATTAATATGAAAATGATGACTTTCTTACTATAGTTAATACATATTTTTGCTTACACTTCAAACTTCGAGTAGGTATCTATTCATTGTAAAGTTTCCTTTGTTTTATATGATTGTATCAGGCACACAGAAAGCTATCGAATGATTGTTTTGATTTTGAACAAAGAAACATATTCCCTACGGAGATATTACAATGGTAGTAACATGAGGCGTCCAGGTGGTAATATTGTCAAGATTAGGGGCATTTTGTGATATTTATATGTAATGGAAATTGATTTCCTCTATATATAAAGCTTTAACATTTTGCATTTTTATTCCAAAAACCAGTTTCTCTAAGAAAGCAGTTAGGAAGTAAATTGTTTGTCATTATTTGGATTAACAAGTGTATTTCGTTAAGTCTTGTGTGTGCGTAATTAAAATGCTACAATGAATGTGGAGATGTAATATAATTTCATCAAATTAATTCTCGATGATTTGGATATAAAACTAACAAAAATGTTAATATTCTTAACATTAAAATAAGGAAATTCACAGTGCCGAAGTGATACAGTAGACATATATTTTTTCTTCAATTGGGTTTTATCAATTGATTTCCACATGACTTTATGACTTTTTTTGGCAAATTCTAGACAATTTTGTGAATGTTCCTAATGGATGAAAAATAATTGTTAATTTCTCATATTTGTTATCTAAATTGTCTTGTGGTACATTTGCTTACAGTGAAATTCAGGTATTTCAAAAAAAAAATATAATTCGTTTTGAATTTACAGTGGCTTATATTTTACATTTAATACTGAATTGTTGGCGTAAATGGGCTCTAGAAATAGGTCTAAGTGTATTGTGTGCCTTTATTGAAACGGTCATTGCATATTTAATGAAAACAGAAAATTTATGTCACCCTTTAAAGCTGAATTTGGTTTGAATTTCAATCGAATATGAACTTGGATCATAATGTATATCCTTATTTAATGTATTTGTTTTTTGCAATGGCACTGACACACTGAAATTTAAGCAAAAATGGATCTTCTGGACTTCATTACAAAAAATTATAAAGGACTAAACACAACAGGTGATGGTCAAAAATATTCTTCCGCGGCGCCAAAATAGTCGATTCAGAATCAGAGAAAGGAAGGATTTATCACTACATATCATTATCTGTGATATGCCATTCCGCAGAAAAAAACAATAGTATCAGTTGTTAAACAAAATTTGTGGCAACTGAAATTAAATTCCCCATATATATTTTTTAGAGTAAATGCATTAATAAATATAATCAACAGATACTTATTGTGGTTTTACTGTTTAATATGATCGTATCAGTTGGTTGATGTTAACCTTGAGAAACTCTTAGTTGATTAAATGACAAATGTTTATTTAAATTTTCCTACGACTTAAGCTCAAGTCAATTGTGCAAAGATGACAGCATATTTGCTACATTTATTTAGTTCCTATGCCTATCGAACACTCTTTTGGGGCTCTTTTTGCCCTTTTTTTGTTTTATGGTCCCATGATTATTGGCTGATAATTTTATTTTACTGGAAATAAATTTGCCACAGAGGCTTAGAAGAAAAAGCTTATTGTGTTGACTTTGACATTTCGAAAGCCTTGGGATTACTTCTAAATGTCTATTCTGACTGAATTTCCTACTTAGATTGTTTTTTATTGACTTTTGCCATACTTAATTCTCCCTTTCCATTTTAATGAACTTCATACAGTTTAATCTACGAAAACATTAAGATCGGGCCGTTATTTTTTTCCTTCGAAATGTTTCACATTTTGTCATACGGGTTCTTTTTTTAACTTACTAAATATTATGCGTTTTGATCATAGTTAAAGTTATAGGGAAAGGTAGCAGCAGTAGTTAACTGATGTCCCGAATCCGTAAATCTATTTTGAATACTCAAACCAAGATTAAAAAAACCCACCTTAGAGTATAAATTGAATTACACGAGACCGATGCGTTGACATGATAAGGGATCCCGGTTATGGAGGACTAACCTGCCATGCGAATCCATACTCATATAGGTTGCCTATAATTGCTTACATCCACTTCATTTGAACTTTGGTGGATAGTTGTCTCATTGGCAATCATACCACATCTCCTTATTTTTATATCAGTAATACATTTCACAAAACGGAAAGGTATATTATCGGTAAATTTATAGATCAGACCACTATACTCATTTTTAAGATTGAAGACCGACTAACATATTTCTCGTTAGTTGACACTGTGTAGCATCACTACCGGATATAGGTACCCCCGAAGCGATGGAAAAAAAAAACCAAATGTGAAGTCAAGTAGGGTCAAATTCTTCTTTTTTTTTTATTATATTCTACGTTTTGCTGACAAGTAAAGTTTTGTAATATTGATTCCTAATGTAGCTACTATTTAGGGCTGAAAATAATCCTGTATTGGATTTCTCTCTCTTCAAATGGTCAGAATCTGATAGGGAACTGTTCAACGAAGCGTGTGACGAGTTCAAACTTGTTAAAACACTTTTATCCTTCAACTATTCATTTGACGTTTTCGTAGAACAAAGGTATATTATATTTAAGCTTGAACAACACAAAATAAATTGTACGGCGAATAGCGACGAATAGTTGTTTACTGTACGGGGACTAGAATAGATACTTTTTGCTATCATTGTTTCTTTGCTTCGGGGGTACCTATATCCGGAGGTGATGCTACGCAGTGGCTGAGAAACATAGCAAATAATGACAGTATGTATAGTTTCCTCTTTAGAAAGTATTTTCAAATAACCGAAAAGAAGATAACCTGAAGTTCCTCTATATCCAATTGAACTTACAATTAAGAGTTCTACAGATGAAGAAGGTCGGCATCATGTCCTGACTTTTAAGTGGATATTAAACAAACCTTCTCGACAAAAGGAAGATAGTTTTTACATTGTAATCTGTCCATCTTTATGTAGCAACATAGGCAGTACCTACACGGAAAGTTTAAGTTTTTCAGTTAAAACAGAATTAAAGGGCTTGCGTCTCGCCCAAAAAACTTAAGATTTCAGTGATAGAGGCTTGCTGCTACTTTAAAAAACAGAATATTGTCGACAACAAATATATTCTTTTTTTCGTAGCCGTGATCCCATATATTTTCCTGCATATATGACTTAAAATCAGCTATCGTGTGCTTTCTGAACTGCAATTTTTTTTTCTTTTTAAAGCCATGTTTTTTCTAAAGACATATGATGTTTTATTGCTCACTTGCTATTTTCTTTTTTTATTTCGCACTTTTTTCCTTTTGATTACTGTTAAAACTAATGCAAAATTATGAGAACTTACTATGAATATCTTCATGAGGATATTTCCTATCTCTTGGATCTGTCTTTACATTGTGTATTTGATTCTGTTAACTTATATTTAACACATTTTACAACCTATCTCCAATAAACATGGTTAAACAGAAATAATTAATATTTAGTAGTTAGTTGAAAAAGAGAGAATTTTTTATTTGTTTGTCAATACTAGAACTAGCACTTATATTGTCTACATTTTGAATATATAATAACAAAAGTAAACAACATTATCAACTATACACAACTAACAATGAAATAAATATAACAATATCAATTAACACACCACAAGCAGTGAAATGGTCATATAGGTAGAACTCCAGGGGGCTATTATGATTTCATACATGTGAATTTATAAACAATCGAATTGTCACTTTGCAGGAGATATTTGTCAAACAATAGAAGAAACAGAGCGATCAACCTATGTTCTGTAAAAGGCAAGCAGTTTAAAGCATTTCTCACAACATATTTATTGTTTTAATGCAATTTTTATGTAACCATTTTTTTCCCTTGAAATTTCAGTTTCTAAAACATCGAATTTTTTATTTCAAAGTGGCATATAGCTATCAGTCAAAATTAAAGTTTGGTCAATACCAAAGCGATTTTGTCCACAACAAAGATTTCATGAATTTTGAAGGAGCACATTCACTAATATTTGACTTCAAGATAAGATGAAAGTATACCAATGTCAATAGAAGTATCATAAGAACCAGGTGGGCACAGACAGATGAAGGACTGATATGTGTCGAATAAACACAACTCGAGATCTCCCTCGCTTTTTGGTGGGGATCGTTTTGCTCAGTCTTTACTTTTCCATGTAGTGATTTTGTAGACTTATTTGTCTTTTTCTCGTTTTTTTTTTTTTTTTTTGTCATGACGTTGTCAGTTTCTCCTCGACTTATGAGAGTTTAATATACCTTTTGTATCTTTGTATCTTCTGCATCTGTTTTTTCTAATACATGAATATTTGACATAGGTGTTGAAAAAAAGTTGCATGATTTAAAATCTTGTGTTGAAAGTGTACGGCATAATTAATTTAAACATTAAAAAAAACTAGTGGATCATGCCTAGGAATAGCTTTATCATTGGGAACACTTAAGTTAACAATAAACCTGCATATTTTTTTGTGGACTATTGCATGTCTTTTCGTCTTTTTTTCTTCCTCGGAGAAATTGTGATGTTGTCCCTCCTTTATCAAATAATTGTATCCTATGATATGTTCTTATTTGCTTTAAAATGAATAAGTTTTACCCACTAACATTGATAATTTGTTTCAATATGCATACTTTATAATATTGGTTTACTTTTACAAATTCTGACTTGGATGGAGAGTTGTCTCATTGGCACTCATACCACATCGTCTTATATCTATTTTCATTGTTTTTTTCTCCAAAAATTTACTGACTGTAACAACTTTTACATGTCATCCATTCAATGTATTGTAAGAACATAGTTAACAAAAAAAAATTATTCATAAAAGATAATTTATTTTTATTATATAAATTAAAGTAATAACAGTTATTATTTTACAATAATATACAACTGTAATTTTTGTCTTTTCACCATATAAGTTTTTTTCTTTAAGTTCATCATCATGACTAATTTCATATTGTTTTGTAATTTTTTGTCCTTGAACATCGCGGGAACAACTTATTCTCCATCTCAATCACTGTAATACGACAGCAGTATTCCAATCCGTCTTAGAAATGTACACCAGTGGTACATTCCATCTCCAACTCCTTCTATTTCAAAGTCTTTTAAGAGCAAGTATTTTGCTTTTCTGAACACAGTTCAAGATGTGTTTAGTATATGTTTATCTCCGGGCAGAGATAAGTTCAAGTTCATCGTGCGAAAACACGTTTAAGCACATTGGTTTTCTTTTTTCTATATCTAATAGCGGCGCAGACGACACTTTCGAAGACATTCTTTATTCCCTCATTTGTAGCAGCAGAACATTTGTTGTAATAGTCAGCATGTATTGATTTCATAAAGTTTTGTCCTTCAGAGTCTGATACATGGTCGGTATTACTTTCATCACGCATGTCACTATGTGTAGCGACTAAAACAATTGGTTTCTTCTTATTGAGTTTTCTGACCATTGGAATCCAAAAAGATTTCACGTTTTCAAATGATTCTTTGTCGACTGCACTGTAGCATACAACAATGACATCAGATTCTGTTATTGTTTTGGATCTTGCTGATTGATCTTCAAGCTGAAAAGATAAAGAAAAAATCATAAGTAATTTGATAATACTGTGGATATCTAGTTTGATCAAAAAGAAAAAAAATGGTTTTCAAATCTATCATTTAATATAAATCAATCTATTTATAATTAATCAGTTACAAATACTTTTTTTTATGAAAAGATATTTACCTCATAGATATTGACGCTGTATTTGTCACCGTAAGCAGATACAGATCCAGTGGATGCTTCTGCAACTGTAGCAATATATTTGTCTGAGAATTGGCTTCCAGCAAATCTTTTAGCAAGGCATGTCTTGCCTACCATTCCATCACCAACAACGGCACAGGAAACAGTGTTCTCGTAGCAAACCATTCTTTCCAATTTCTTTTTAAAATCTTTGAACGTTTGATAAGTAAGTAGAAAAGTGTTATGTCAAATGTAAAGACTTCAGCCCTTTTATAGATCCCGATTCGTTTGCCTGGGTAAATCCATTGTTAAAAAAGATCTCCTGCTAAGTGAAGATTCCATTGTTTATAATTGGCAACCCTGTTTGATTAAATATACCCCCAAGTGTTTCAACCTAGATAACTTTCTTGCTGTTTGTGGCTGAAATATGAAACTTCCTATTGTTTTATTATTAGATTTTTTCTCGCATTTTAGCTAAAAGCAAACAATTCTTTGTTAAATTCATGTTGTTGAATATTATGATGTTGTCTATTTTTCTTTGTTTTGATATTTGATAGTTTGTTAACTCGATGCAGTAAAACATTGTACATTACCAGTATGCAATACATTAAGGAAAAAGGGAAACACAAAACTGGATACTCTTTTATTATGTAGTTTGAAAAATATAACAGACTTATTACTCACAAGTACAATTTGACATTCATGATTTTATATGTATCAAAAGATGGGTCTTTATATGCCGCATGCTTTTATTTAGAATCACAATATGTTGTCGAAAGTGAAAACGCTTGCAAACCAGGAAAACATTATTACTTGAAGATGTTTTTATTAAATATTTTTATATTTCATTTTCATTAAACCCTTAACTGTCTTCCTTATAATCTATTGCACATTCACGATTTGAAAAAGTAATAAACAGAAGATAATTTTACATTTAATGAGTACGGTAAAGTCTCTTTATTGCCACCTGAAATAGTTACGTGTTAGAAGATTATATTGTCAAATGCCACATATATCTGGAAGCCTTTGACTACAGAATATCACCTAGAATATTCGAACTCTGGACAAAAATGCCCAAGCAACAGATGAACTTTTTTTATATAAACAATTCATATGATATAAAAATAATGACTCCCTAACTATATTTAACACACATTTTTGCTTACACTTCAATCTTCGAGTGGGTATCTTTTCATTGTAAACTTGCTTTTGATCGTATCAGGCACCCAGAAAGCTATCAAATGTATTGTTTTGATTTTGAACAAAGAAACATATTCCCTACAGAGATATTACAATGGGAGTAACATGAGGCGTCCAGGTGGTAATATTGACAAGATTAGGGGCATATTGTGATATTTACATGTAATGGAAATTGATTTCTTCTATATATAAAGCTTTAAACATTTTGCATTTTTATTCCAAAAACAGTTTCTCTAAGAACGTAGTTCGGAAGTCATTTGTATGTACATATTTGGATTAACAAGTGTATTTCCAAAAGTCTTTTGTGCCTAATAAAAATGCTACAATGAATGCGGAGATGTAAATATAAATTCATCAAATTCATTGCTCGATAATTTGGATATAAAACTAACGAAAATGTTAATATTCGGATATTCAAATAAGGAAACTCGCAGTGCAGAATTGATACAATAGACACATATTTTTTTTTCTTCGATTGTGGTTTATCCATTGATTTAAACATGATTCTATGACTTTATTTGCATATTGTAGACAATGTTTTAAATATACCAATTGCTTAAAAAATAATTGTCAATTTCTCATATCTGTTATCTGTTATCTAAATTGTTATGTGGTTCATTTGCTTGTAGTAAATTCAAGAATTTTTTCCGATTTATAGTTCTTTATGAATTTATAGTAGCTTTTATTTTGCATTAACTGCTGACGGGTTGATGTTAATAGGCTCTAAATATAGGTTCAAGTGGATTGTGTAACTTTTTTAGAACGGTCATTGCCAATTTAATGAAAACAGGAAATCTATGTCATCCTTTAAAGCTGCATTTGGTTAGTATTTCAATCGAAAATGAACTTGGATCATAATGTATATTCTGGCTTTATATATTTGTTTATTTGCAATGACATTGACATACTGAATATAAGCAAAAATGGTTCTTCTGGACAACACTACAAAAATTGATAAAGGACTAAACACAACAGGTAAGGCTTAAAAATATTCTTCCTCTGCCGCCAAATTAGTCGTATACGGAATTGAATGTACTTTGTGTGGGCTACTTTATGTTGGTGAAACTCGACAAACTTTGCGTAAAAGGATGAATCAACACCTGTCTGATGATAAAGATCTCAAATTCAGGGTTCTTTATAACCATTTTTATCAACCGGACCATGAAAGTCTATATCTTTATCTATGAAAGTACGAGAAAATTTATCACCACACCAATAGATACTAAGTACTCCTTTCCGAAAAGATAGAGAAAATTTCTGGATAAGGGAACTAGGTACTGCAATGCCATATGGTTGGAATGATAACATCAAAGGAGTAGGAAATTTGTTAAGTCCAGCCTGCAATGATGTAAATGTAATGAGTTTATTTAATACTACCGTAAGACCCCAGCGTAGTCATGGGCAAAAACATTACCATCGGCTCAATGTTAAAAAGTCTTCCAAATCTAGATCGCCCTCTGGGAGCTTTGATGACATCTTCATCATCCGCTAGGGTTACATTAGATTAGAACTATTTTTTTTTTCACTGCCTGTTAATTTTCTTAAATGTTTGAGAGATTAGGCACTTGACAAAGGAGGCATAGATACAGTTTGGCCAATATACAGACTGGTCAATATAATTTATGATGTAGCTCTTTTCCGTCTTTTTAAACCAGTAAATCGGAACCTTTACATGACGAAAAGAGGAAATTCCTTCCTATTCAGTTTACTAATAAAGAAATTGATGCTATCAACATCAGCAACGTTCTTCATCACAAATAGGTAACATCTAAAATTCCAATTTAATTTCGAAATCAGTCTGTTCCTATTGTATCCTACAGTTACACCAAAATCATTTACCTAAAGTATTTAGTTATAAGCAAGCATTGCAGGACCTTGATTTAGAAAAATACCTTAAAAAACCTCCGACATGTGACTGTTCCCACTCACCTTATATTTGCAGCCCCTCTGGCCATGTTATTACTGGGGATCTAAACATAATTCAACGTGAACATCTCCTAAAGGTGATTTCTCATGGTCCTAAGTTCAGAGAACCCCAACACATCAATTGGAACCATAACTTCAAAACAATTATGGATTCCATTGAGGATTACACCAGAGCATGGGCTAAACGAGAAGAAGTTGAACTGGACACATTGTCAGAATGGGTCAAAACAATCAAGTCTCTGATAAAACGTCGAATTCATAAGTTGAAAAACTGTGTGAATGATCGACCAAAGTCTGTTTTCAGAGAGTTTTTAAATAGAATTGTTTTTGTATGTAAATGGTACTACTATGAGTGTCTTGTAAATGAATTAGGAACAAATGAGCACTCAGGTAATCCCACATACAAAAACGTTTCATTTGACAAGGATGAGATTTTATCGAATCATAAGTCCTTCATGGCGTCAATGGACATTACATTGAACAGCAAATCTGAGGACTTACCTTGTTTGTATTGGATACCTAAGCTTCACAAAATTCCGTTCAAACAACGGTACATTGCCAGCTCATCTGTATGTTCTACAAAGGAATTGTCCATTAGATTGACAAAAATTCTGGCCGCAGTGAAAGAGGGTCTTCAGAAATACTGTGAAACTGTTTACTCGCGTAGTGGTATTTACCATATATGTAGATTCTAAAAAACTTTATAGAACTTCTAGATAATTTTAATTCTCGATCTTTCTCTGAAATTAATTCTATCAAAACTTTTGATTTTTCAACCCTGTATACCACCATTCCCCATGTGAAATTGAAAAATCGTCTAAAAGAAATAATCCACAATGCTTTTCAATATAAAAATGGCAGCATACGCTTTAATTTTTTTGCTATGGGATACCATACGGCATATTTTGTTAATAGTGAACAAAAAGGTAAAACATGCTACACAGAGGAAAAAGTGATCAGTATGCTGAAGTTTCTCATTGACAACATATTTGTTGAATTTGGAGGTAGACTTTTTCAGCAAGTTGTCTGCATTCATATGGGAACAAACTGTGCGCCTCTCGTTGCCGACTTCTTCTTATTTCTATATGAGTCGGAGTTCCTTCAGACACTTGTCAAAAACAAGAAAATCAAAGAAGCCCGATCATTTAATTTCACCTTCAGATATATTGATGATGTTCTTTCCATAAACAATCCAAACTTTTCTGATTGGGTCCCATTGATATATCCTCCAGAACTAGAAATTAAAGAAATAACAGATACGGCTTCCTCCGCCTTATTTATATACTTATACTTCGAATTTGACATAAGTGGTCATCTCAATACCAGAATCTATGACAAGCGAGACGCTTTTAATTTTGAAATTATAAATTTTTGCCCACCTTACCATCAATATACCAACTTCACCTGCTTATAGGATATACATTTCCCAATTCATTCGGTATTCAAGAGCTTGCAGCTGCTACTCAGACTTTATAAAACGTCACCAGTGTCTGAGCAGAAAGTTGATGAGCCAAGGTTATGTCAAAGAACGTCTCGTTCTGTTTCTAAAAAAGTTCATTGGAAGATACCAAGATCTTGTTGATAAATATTCCGTATCAACTTCACAAATAATACATGATGGTCTTGAAGTATACGTTCTAGGTACTGACGTTGTTTATCATCTAATCTACATGTTAAAGTCCCCCTTTTTTGTCCTTTTTTTAACCTTTACTATTTATCCATTTTTGATTATATACTTATGACGTGGATCGGTACTTATACATCCCGCCATTGTGCTATGGTCAATTTTGAGTTCTTTTCTTTCATTTTTGCCTATGTACTTTGTCCATATGCCATTTTGTGTTTCTTTGTTGAAACAGTTATTTGTCTTTATAGTGATTAAGATTATATTACAATGTTTACTGCTGTACCCCAATTTTTTTCATTTTTACCTATTATGTCTGTTAGTTTTGCTCCCACATTATTCAATAATTTAATAATTCAATATAATGGAATTCTATGCGACTGTCATACAAGTGAGAGATTTAGCTAGCTATAAAACCAGGTTTAATCCACCATTTTCTACATAAGGAAATGCCTGTACCAAGTCAGGAATATGACAGTTGTTAGATATGTTTGAGCTTTTGATTTTGCCATTTTATAAAGGACTTTCCGTTTTGAATTTCCCTTGGAGTTCGGTATTTTTGTTATTTTACTTTTTAGATACATTAGGATTTGGAATATCAATTGGGGAAACGATTCATAATCAGAGAAAGGAAGAATTTATCAATACATATCATTATATGTGATATGTCGTTCCTCATAAAACAATCAATCCAATCACAGGACAAAATATGTGGCAAATGAAATGAAATACTAAATACATATTTTCACAGTAAATGCATAAATAAATATAACCAACATATACTTTTTGTTGTTTTACTGTTTATTTTGTTCGTATTAGAAGGTTAGTGTTAGCCTTGAGAAACTCCTAGTTGATTGAAAGACGAATGTTTATCTTAATTTTCCAACTCCACCGTGCAAAGATGACAGTATATGACAGTATATTTGCTGCATTAAAAGAGAGGCGAAAGATACCAAAGGGACATTCAAACTCAAAAGTCGAAGATAAACAGACAACTCCATGGCTAAAAAAGAAAAACACCAACAGACAAACAACAGTTCACAAAACAAACATAGAAAACTAAAGACTGAGCAACACGAACCCCACCAAAAACTTGGGTTGATCTCAGGTGCTCCTGGAAGGATAAGTAATGTTTAAACTATACGTAGTTCATTACAAATGGAAAGGGTTGATTATGTAGGGTCAACGTCAATAAGACAGCAACCTAAGAAACAAATTCAGACAGAATAGACATCTGGAGGTCATCCCAAGGCCTTCGATGTCAAAGTCACACCACTAAGCTCTTTCTATTTAGCCTCTTTAGCAACTAATTTCCAGCAAATAAAATTGAACAACCCGTAACCATGGGACGATAAACTCAAAAAAGCTAAAAGAGCCCAAAAGAGTGTTCGATAGGCATAAGAACTTGAGATAAAGGATACAACAGATACAGTTAAATCTGCCTCATATCTCGACTTAGATCTAGGAATTGACAATGAGGATCGGTTAAAAATAAACATTTACGACAAAAGAGATAATTCTAGCTTCCCAATTGTGAAGTTAATACAATATTCCAGAGCTTGTATTTCCTATAATGATTTCCTTGATAGAGGGTTGCTGCTCACAAGGAAAATATTAAACCAAGAGTTCCAAGTGGTGAAGTTGAAATCATCCCTTTGTAAATTTGACGGACGCCATCAAGAGTTGGTTGACTGTTATAGAATATCCGTTTCACAAATGATAACGGAAATGTTCCAAATGTCGTAACTACAATCCCGTCCCCTTTTCCCCAAATGTGACCTACCAAATTAGACTTATTACCGGGTTTGTACCAACATGAGTAACACGATGGGTGCCACATGTGGAGCAGGATCTGCTTACCCTTCCAGGAGCACCTGAGATCAACCCAAGTTTTTGGTGGGGTTCGTGTTGCTCAGTCTTTAGTTTTCTATGTTGTGTTTTGTGTACTGTTGTTTGTCTGTTTGTCTTTGTCTTTTTAAGCCATGGCGTTGTCAGTTTATTTTCGACTTATGAGTTTGAATGTCCCTTTGGTATCTTTTGCCTCACTTTTCTAGCCTACTAGATGTTATGTGTTTTGGTCATAGTTGAAATTATAGGAAAAGGTAGCAGCAGTAGTTTACTGATGATCAAAACCCGTAAATCCATTTTGAATGCACAACTAAGATTAAAAAACCACCTTAGAGTATCAAATGAATTACAGCATCATACGAGACCTGTTCGTTGACACGGTAAGGATCATCTGTTCTACAGGACTCACCTGCCATGCGAATCCAGACTCAGTAAGAAATTTAAAAAAAACGGAAAGGATATTGTCGGTCAAATTACAGAACAGACCACTTTGCTGCTTTTCAAGCTGAAATACCGACAAAACATGTTTCTCGTTAGTTAAGAAACATGGGAAATGATGACAGCATATATGATTTTTTAATATATAAGTTTATTCTTTTGACCGACGTGTTTTTAAATGGGAATCGAAATTCCTATTAGGATTATCTACACTCATTTCCTTTATGTTTTGTTTTGGCTTAATCCATACAGGGTCTTTTCATGACAACTGAAAAGAAGATAACATTATCCTTGAAGTTCCTCTACATCCAAATGAGCTAAGACTTAATAATACCGCAGATGACGACGGTCGGCATTATATCCTGACTTTCACGTTGACACCTTGACATTAAAAAAACCTTATCGACAAAAGGAAGACAGTTTTCCCAGTAGAATCTTTTCATCATTAAGTAGCAACATAGGCAGTAACTGCATGGAAAATTTAAGTTAAATTGCTTGCGTTTCCCCCAAAAAGCTTAAGATTTCAGTGATAGAAGGTTTTTGCTGCTTAACAATAAGAGTCCATTGTTGACGCCAGACATGTTTTATTTTTCGTAGCCGTGATCCCATATTCTTTCCTGCATCTATAACTTATAATCACCTATCTTGAGCAACACAAAATGTGCCATTAGTGAAGTAAAAACTGAGTTTAACCTTGGGCTTTGATATTGTAAATGTTGATAAATCTTTGGTTGATCTGTGTTTTCTGAACTGACGTTTGATCTGGTATTTTCTAAAGACATATGGTTTGTTATTGCTATAAACCTGCTATTTTCTTATATTTTCATTCTCATTTTTTTAATTATTACTGTTAACACTGGTACATGAAAGTTTTGTCAGTTAACTGCTAGTAGTCTGTTGTTATTTATGTATTATTGTCATTTTGTTTATTTTCTTTTGTTACATCTTCTGACATCGGACTCGGACCTCTTTAACTGACTTTTAATGTGCGTATTGTTATGCGTTTACTTTTCTACATTGGCTAGAGGTATAGGGGGAGGGTTGAGATCTCATAAACATGTTTAACCCCGCCGCATTTTTGCGCCTGTCCCAAGTCAGGAGCCTCTGGCCTTTGTTAGTCTTGCATTATTTTTACTTTTAGTTTCTTGTGTATAATTTGGAGTTTAGTATGACGTCCATTATCACTGAACTAGTATATATATTTGTTTAGGGGCCAGCTTAAGGACGCCTCCGGGTGCGGGAATTTCTCGTTGCATTGAAGACCTATTGGTGACCTTCTGTTGTTGTTTGTTCTGTGGTCGGGTTGTTGTCTCTTTGACACATTCCCCATTTCCATTCTCAATTTTATTTATTTGAGAGTTTACTTTGAATATCTTCATAAATATTATTCTTGTTTCTTGGATCTGTCTTTACTTTGTGTATTTGATTGTATTAACATATATTTTACACATTTTATACAACCTATCTCAAATAAACATGGTTGAACAGAAATAACTAGTATGTAGTAGTTAGTTGAAAAAGAGAGAATTTTTATTTGTTTGTCAATACTAATACTTAAAGTAAACAAAAGTGTCAACTATACCAACTAAAAATGGAATAAATAAAACAATATCAATTTAACAACCACAAGTAGAGAAATGGTCAAATATGTAAAACTCCAGGGGGCTAATACGATCACATACATGCGAATTTACAAACAATAGAATAGTCACTTTGCAGGAGATATTTGTCAAACAATAGAAGAAACAGAGCGATCAACTTATATTCTGTAAAAGGCAAGCGGTAGTTTGCATTTCTTTCGTTGAAATTTAGAGACAAAAAGTGTTGATTTCAGCATCCAAAACATCGAATTTTCCATTTCAAAGGGCACATACTAATTAATTCATATTAAAATTTGTTCGCCTTTAAGGAGATTTTGTCCACAACAAAGATTTCATGATTTTGAATGAGCACATTCACTTATATTTGACTTCACAAACGTAAGATATATTAAAAGTAAATCAATGTCATTAGAAGTATCCCCAGAACCAGGTTGGCACAGACAGATGAAGGACTGATATAAGTCGGATAAACATAACTCAAGATGACCCCCGGTTTTTGGCGGGGTTTGTGTTGCTCAATCTTTAGTTTTCTATGTAATGGTTTGATTACCTGTTCGTCTATTTGTCGTTTGTTCGTTTTTGCCACGACGTTGTCAGTTTCTCCTCCACTTTTGAGTTTTTAATTTGCGCTTCGCATCTTTTATCTCTTTTTATATGCCTAATACATGAACATTTGACATAGGTGTTGAAAAAATTGCATGAATTTAAAACTTGTGTTGAAAGTGTGCAGCACAATTAATTCGAACATTATAAAAACTAGTGGATATTGACAGGAATTGCTTTACCAGTTGGAGCACAAACGTTTACCATCACCTCCACAACCTTTACTTTATTCTGTAGTTTTTTGTGTACTTTTGTTTGTCTTTTCGTCTTTTTTATGAGTATTCATGATGTTGTCTCTCCTTTATCGATTTGATGTATATAATGATTGTTCTTATTTTCTTTTGAATTCAAACGTGTTTCCCAGTAACATTGTTATTTTGTTTCAAAATGTATACGGGGCCTTTTATAGCTGACTATGTGGTATGGGTTTTACTCATTGTTGATGGCCGTACTGTGACCTATAGTTGTTAATTTTTGTGTCATTTGGTCTCTAATGGAGAACTGTCTCATTGGCAATCATACCACATCTTCTTATTTTTATATTTCCTTCGATTTGTATCAAAAGTTTACTGAATGTAACAACTTTTACATGTCATCCCTTCAATATATTATAAGTAAATGGTTAACAGAACAAATATTTTTCATGTAAGATAATTTATTTTTACAACATAAATTACAGTAATAACTGTTATTATTTTTACAATCTTATACAAGTATTGTTTGTGTCTTTTCACTAAATTAGTTATTTTCTCTTTAAGTTCATCATCATGACTGATTTCATATTGTTTTTGTAAGTTTGTGTCCTTGAACATCACCGGAACTACTTATTCTCCATCTCAATCACTGTAATACGACAGCAGTACTTCAATCCGTCTTAGGAAGGTACACCAGTGGTAAATTCCATCTCCTACTCCTTCTATCGCAAAGTCTTTTTACAGCAAGTTTTTAGCTAATCTAAACACTTTTAAAGATGTGTAAAATATAGGTTTATCTCCGGGCAGAGATAAGTTCAAGTTCATCGTGCGAAAACACGTTTAAGCACATTGGTTTTCTTTTTTCTATATCTAATAGCGGCGCAGGCGACACTTTCGAAGACATTCTTTACTCCCTCATTTGTAGCAGCAGAACATTTGTTGTAATAATCAGCATTTATTGATTTCATAAAGTTTTGTCCTTCAGAGTCTGACACATGGTCAGTATTACTTTCATCACGCATGTCACTATGTGTAGCGACTAAAACAATTGGTTTCTTCTTATTGAGTTTTCTGACCATTGGAATCCAAAAAGATTTCACGTTTTCAAATGATTCTTTGTCGACTGCACTGTAGCATACAACAATGACGTCAGATTCTGTTATTGTTTTGGATCTTGCTGATTGATCTTCATGCTGAAAAGATAAAGTAAAAATCATAAGTAATTTGCTTATATTGTGAATATTTAGTTTGGTGAAAAAGCTAACATTGGTTTCATATTTGTCGTTTAAATTCTATTTCATTTTATTGATGAGTAGTCAATTAGTTAACTTTTGATATCTAGTTTGGTGAAAAATTTAAAATTGGTTAAAACATTTTCATTTTGTTTGGTTTTATTAAAAAGATAGATATTTACCTCATAGATATTGACGCTGTATTTGTCTCCGTACGCAGAAACAGATCCACTGGATGTTTCTGCAACTGTAGCCACATATTTTTCAGAGAACTGGCTTCCAGCAAATCTTTTAGTAAGACATGTCTTACCAACCATTCCATCACCAACAACGGCACAGGAAACAGTGTTCTGGTTGCAAACCATTTTCGAAGTTGTTTTTTAAGTCCTTAAATGTATTACGAGTAAGTAGATAGTCGTTATGAGAGATAGTTAAAATCTCTGTCATTTTTATAGATCGTTTGTTGTTCGGTCGGTTTCTTCCATTGTTCCTCAAATCCCCTGCAAAGAAATAATGCTTTTGTTTTTTCTTGAACACTGGTAATATCAAGTTTACCCCCCTGGAGTTACTACGTTTATGTCCAAATCACTCTATGTGGTAGGAATAGGAAAGCATTTTGAAATTTCTAACTGTTTACAATTCGATAGGCGAGTTTTCCCCCAGACATAATAGTAATACGATACGGTGTTGGAGGAGAACAACAGTTTGTTTATACCGTTTTATGTTTTCGTATGAATTATTGTTTTGAAACAGAATAACTAACATAAATGTTATGCTATATTGAATTATCAGCTTCAAAAAGCTTATATTATAAGCCAATACCCCTGAAGTGAATTTCTTGTGTAATTCCTCTTTTCCTTTCGTTAGTTTCTAACCTGCACGGAGGGTAGCATGATAAATGGGAGGAGAAAATCTTTTCAATATACTATATTTTTGAAAATAATTTTCGATGATTTCATAGTCCGATCTGATTTTGCCAAAATATTTTAGTTAAATGTTTTTTTCTTCAGACAAATATCGCAAAGATAATCCGGACAGGAAAACTAGAAACAAGATGTCCAACACAATTCCATTGGCATATATCATTGCTTAACTTTAACAAACATGTCTTTCAGTGCAGACAGTGTATGTTGGCTGTTGATCATATGAAGGAACTCATAATTGATAAAAGTAGAAGTCTGACAGAAGTATGAATATTCTTGCATATTAAGCTCAGGCAGTGATTTTTAAACGATGGAACATGTACATTCGTTGGTGTCTGATTAAAAACATATGGGTACAATATTTAAATGCTAATTTTTGACATGTAGATTTGCAAATTTCACTTCATTTTCTGCAGAAATGGGTTTTCGAATTACATACCGTTCACAATAGAAAACCTCTATATAATGTGGTAGATTCTACAAACTCCGATAGAATTTACATGCAATATGGTTTATATGTATTAAATAGAATGAAGATTTTTTTGTGGATTCTCATTATATGACAGCCCACTGTCTGGCCTTTAAGTGGAATTCTACTGAAACTATATGTCGATGATAGTCCAAGTGGGGTTATTGAATAATTTTACCATCAAAATATATCGAATTACTCGTTTCCATTTTATTCGACTATCAGATATTATTAGCCCAACAGAAACTCTCGAATATCACCGTCGTGGCTGCAAACAAAAGGTGTATTCGCCTGATTAATAACAATGTGTATACCTACTGATTGACTAAAGGTGGTAAATATCTAGCTGGTTATCCTGGTAGGGGTTGTAATAGTATCCATTTGTTCAATTTAGAAAACTACAGGGGGTTAATGCACATATATATTATATTTTGTTTGTGTTCTATCATTTTTATTCTGTAAATGGACTAGCGATGGTTCTTTTGGGATATTCAGTGCAATTTCCAGTGTTTGACTATATTATAGTTTTATTTGAGTATATTATGGAATAATAGAATTGGAATTATTTGTTTTTTCTTAAATCCGACAATATTTATGGATTATAGATTTATCAATATCGATATATATATATATTAAAACATAGTGATGATTTTTTCTTACAATCAAAAGAAGATTCAGATGGATTTAAATATGTTTGATAAGCAAATTTGATGAATAACTGTGTATTCTACAAAAAAAAATTCAACGGATTTAATTTTATACATTGCAGACCGCATTGCATTTGAAAACTGTTTGGTAATTCTATTTTACTCTCTGGTCTCCCTCGTTTTACCTAGAACATTTCTAAAGTTTGTATATATTTAGATTTTTTTTATAAGAAGTATATAACTATAGTTATAAATAAATTGAAAAAAATTTCCTCTTTTTGTCATTTCATATTTGAATTTTGAATTGTGCTTCCCTTTGAAGCGGTGTATTTATAATTGATCTATTAATAAGATAAAAAGATTTGACTAAACATTGGTTTCCATTCTAATAATTATATTGCACACTGTTTCGATTGTTATACACCCTTGGCTTTCAAATATTTGGCATTGAGCATTCCTGGTGAAGGTAAATCCAGAAAAGCGCTTAGGACGCATGAAATTTATAACGTGTTGTTTTCATTTTTTTTTTTTTTCATTTTAAGGAATACGGCAATTGATTTATTAGATGAGAGGCATCGGTGTTGTTTTTTTTTTCGGTGGTCATGCAGTCTATGTATAGACTCAGTTTGTCTTTTTAAGTTAAAAGAATGTAAGTATTTGCATAGGCGACAGTAGAAGCATTTTTGTCTCTGCGTTTTCATTATTATAAAATCTGTCGACAAAAAGATATATTCAGAATTTTCAACACTTCTGGGTGTGAAAAATCCGAATAACATATAGTGCCGCAGCTTTTTTTGTAAACAATTGCCTTTTTAAGGAACTGTGTGACTCCGGACTTTGCAAAGTACTATTAGTATGAATGAAAAACACCCCTTGCAAAAATGTACGTGTAGAATTCAGTTCCGCAAATTTTTTCGCTATAGTTACAAAAATAGCCGACATTCATTTCTTACTGTTTCGGTTTTCTTTTCTAATTTACAAGGCAGCGAAAAATGAATTTACTTTTAGCTATTATCTTGAGTTTCCGGTCCGTAAATATTATTTTGCATGTGATTGCATGGGAAATTGGTCCACTTGGCCAAGAAAAATGTCCCTTGTAAGGGATGTTTTTTCTTCAAAAAACAGTCTTTTACCGTGGATATCATTTACATAAATAACTATGAATGTGAGAATCATAAAAATTAATTTTATATGGGGGGTTTTCTGTAAAAACGAAAATAAAAAAACACATTTTGCAAATGCAAAAAAAAAAAAAAAGAAGGTCGAAAGCAAAACAGTTTGCAAGGTAAGGTCACATTAACAGTTTAACATTGAAGAACAGTAGTATATTGATTTTTAAATGTCATATTCCTTTGCTGGGGACTTTTAACTTAAGTATTTAAATTATTTTGAAAAAAGATTTTTAACTATTTAATTAGACAGATTTCGCTAAAAGACTCTTTGTTAAATTCGTAAAATGAAGTAAATTTTCACTATATAAAATTCAATACCGTCAAATTGACATACCCCATGCCAAGTATAAACAGTAATATTGTAAATGACCTTGTCCAGAAAAATGCCACAGAACTCTGATATTGTTGTCAGAATTTTATATTTGAAACAGTTGCAAAATATTATTTTAATGTAATTCTTATACTAACAAAGTGAAAGTTTTGTAAACCGGTCAGACAAGTTATTACAAGGAATTAAGCAAATGCGTATTTTGTCTAGGACTGCACTTATGTCTTAGGAAAACCTGAAAAATGTTACATTGACATTTTTTCGTTCTTGCTATGATATCACTTCGTATGTTTATACGGATTGTATAGATTCAAGGAAAGGATAACATAGCATGTATTCTTGGTCTTGATCTTAACACGAAATCAATACAATTTTTTTTCTAAGACAAATACAGCTTAAGTGCCGCCTTAGTCGACTCTATGAACAGTTGTAAAGGGTTGAATTTTTATTAATAAAAAAGAGTCGGCGAATATGTAAATAAAACAGCAACCAACAACAGAAAAATCAAAATCAAATACGATCATCACTAGTATACAGGTTTCTATACTATAAGTCAAAATATAAATCGTCTCGATTCTTGACAAATTGTGAATACTTTTAATAAAGACTACCAAGATCTAGCATTAACACCAATTTTTTTAAGGACAAATAACGCCCAAAATACTTGTAACTAAAGAAATACAAGGTATCCCACTTTGAAACGGAACATTAACATGTTTCAGGGTTAATCTACTGTTTCCAATTTTTATTTAATTTTTTTTTTCTGTTTTTTTTTTTGTTGGAAAAGGGGATGGGGTTTTTTAACGCTATTCTTGGACAACCGAAAGGTACATCGAAGATAGTACAAGAAGTCATAAGTTCAGAAAAAAACCTCTTACCTGTACATAAAGGTATAATGAATGACAAAAACACAAATACAAATATTTTGACCGTGTTCCCAGTAATTGCAAGCATTTCTTTGATATGTTATAACGTGTGATTCCTCTCATTTTATCATATGTAGAGTTACTGACATGATGTATAACATAAATTTCCATAATTGTATAAATTGTACAAATTATAAATTGATAAATCATTAAGAAACTAAGGTTCCAACTTCCTCAGACAAAGTTGACCTTGGATGGAGTTGGCTAGTATTGTATGTCTTTTTTTTGTCATAAAGCTCTTCAACTGTTTCAGTTCTTATACATCCTTGGGTTTCAAAATATTCGGCTTTAACAATTCCTGGTAAGAGTAAATTAAGAAAAGCGCTTCAGACATAAAATTTATATAGTTTTATTTTCATTTCTTAAGTGTTTTTTTTTTAACTTATCTGTATTATACGTTCTTCTGCGTTTTTTTTTTTTTTTTTGTTCTTTTGTTTTTTTGTTTTTGTTTTTTTGTTTTTTTTTTAAATATTTAGGGATTGCTATGTTATTTTGATACTTGTCAATCGCTGAAGAGCTCAAGATGTCTTTTTTCATTTGTTTCATTTGGATGCTATCTCATTTACTCCACAACACTTTCCATTCCGTTCATTTCTTCATAATTTATTTTGCAAATCCAGATTGTCGGAATACAGATATGCCAATCTGTTTTGGTTATAAAGATTTACTGGTGTTGTGCCAATAACGCGTTGTTTAAATTTGTAAGCAACAAATTTAAAAGGGAAATCTCTTATTCTGTTTGAACCGTTCGATTATATAATAGATTTGATAATAGCTAGAACAATCTTTTTCAACTACTATATCCTTCGAGTGTGAGTGTCTGTGACATATCCTCGACATGATTCAAAATATTGCATGCAGTCGGTGCATTGTACCCTGTTGATAATTCCACAAAAGAAGGGTATTAAGTAAATTTGTTCAAATAACTCCAACGGATTGGCATTTTTTCAACGCAATTTCCACAAAAATGAATGTACATAGTGACCTCATAAAACAGATGGTCTAGGAATTAAATATAATTATATGTATATGATTAACCTAAACAAAACACGGGAATAGTACTTTACAATACTCAAAGGAACAAAACACGGAAATAATACTTTACAATACTCAAAGGAACAAAACACGGGAATAATACTGTACAATACTCAAAGTTTATTTTGATTTATTTGACAATTTAAAGAGAAAAACTAACCATAGAATTTATTAACAAAGTATAAGAGTTACTTGTATAAAGTAAGAACATGTGTTCTTAGATTCAAGAATCAAATGATTTATTTTGATGATTCAATGTAATCACTAACTTTACCAAAAGAAAGAACGTTTAATCCAAAAATTGTGTGAGTCTTGAAAGGAAGACACATGTCGCCTGCTGTCCCCAAATGAAATAAGCAGAAATGGCTAAGTCTAGATTTCCGTATGAGAACCACAAAAGTCACTCCAAAAACTAAAATAGAAAATGCTAAACTTCATGTTCTGTTGAATTTGCGAATTTGGTTGGATTCTGTCAGGTTAATTTCAAGGACTGAAGTGAATTATCAAACTGATAAATTTTCCCTTTTTTTTGGACAGTGATGTTCATGTTGGCCCCTTCTTACAGTGTGTATATTTCCCAACTCAATCACTTTGAACGTGTCTAAAGTGACGTAAGTAGAAGATTTTAAAGAATTTTAGATCAAATATGTCAGATAAACTGTTTAATAGATTGTATAGCTTTCAAAGGGACCATCAACATTTTTTACTTAATGTATATTTATTGATATTTGTTGAATTTAACCAAATGTTATACTTTTAGTCAAGGCGCAATTTTGAATAGTCGCCATGGAGTAAAACAATAGTTATGAAATTCACCCACTGAAGATGATTCAAATGTGCCATTTGGTCAAAAGAAATTGTCAATATCAAGTGACGGCACACATTGCATTGACAAAATAAATAGACTTACATAAAAATAATGTGATATTAATTATATGAAATGCAGAACACAGTTTAAACATTTTGCTCTCTCTCTCTCTCTCTCTCTCTCTCTCTCTAGACAAAAAAGGCAGATATGATATCAAGTCACCCTGTTGATTTATTTAAGCGATTTGCCAATTTTTGTATTTTGGTACGGTCACTTAGAAATGAAACCTGAATATACGTGACATTTTGTAACGATGTTACGTGTAAAACACTATTGATAGATAAAGCTAGTATGACATTGTCCTTGAAAAGGGACACAACGAACTGACAAAATATCTTTCGTAAAATTCTTGTCCCTCAATTATTTGTTAATAATTTCCTTATTTCATAATGTTGCCAGTGGTTATGTTTGATAAGTGGTTCGTCAATGCTGGAATTCTTTCATTGTTTTGACAGTTTTAAACCTTCGTGGTTTTAATGCTCCGTGTGTTTTCATTGTCATCAGCTTTTTTATTCTGAATACTCGTTCGCCGTACACAATGAACGTGAATCTTGAAAAGCATTTCAAACGTAACAATTCCTATATTTGAAAATTTTAATTACAATAATCATACTCAACATACCCATCGGTAAAGGAAAGGCAAAAATTAGCTTGAAATCGGAAAAAAAATTTAGTTCATGAATGTGTGTTTCTGAGAATATCGGAATAAAGACGTTGCATTCAATTTGTTAAAGTTTTTTTTTCTTAATTCCGTTTGAACTTAAATTTAATACATATATTATAAAGATAATAAGTCTAACCAGTAAAACAAAAAGAGTATCTAGTACAATTTCAATAAATTAAGCAAAGGATTATCTACAAGGTACTTTGTAGGAGATGTTTATTACTATACATTTGACGTTGGAAATTATATTAATATTTATACAGCTTATAAATCTAATACCATTTCTTTGTGTTCAACATACTGTATTAAATATATCATTTTGCCCACACTCTTAAATCGCCTGTATCAGCAAATACTAAAGGTTTAAAAGTTGAAATCAGCATGAAACCTTTGTATAGTAGTAAAACTGACCTTGGAGTTTAAATGCAAACTTTCATGTAAACAACTTATATAACTTCATATACTGACCGAGCTTCTGGCCAGTCTTATTAAGATAAATGACCATTTTGTACTCACAAGCATTGAAGAAACTCATTTATATCCGTACATGAACTAAAAGAAAACGTATTAAATGCAGCTTTTCGATTATTTACGCGATTTGTTAATTGGTGATGCTTTTAATATAAAAAATGAGAACTATTCATCGGATTCCAAATAAAGTGGATGTAAGCAACAATAGATCACCCTTAAATCTTCAACAATGATAAAATCCTGGGACAGTGGTGAACGTCACAACATAAGGACAAACTGAAAATTTCTTGTGTACAGACCTCTATGGTCACGGAAAAGTGCAGCAAAGTGCAGCAAAGGTCAATTATTATATAGTCTTACTATATTGTGCTTTTCCGTACCATTGAAAGCATTCAAGCTGAGAAAAGCTGCATTACATTTTATATTCTTAAACTTTGCATTTCTTCAATATATGTGATCCTTTTTGTCAAATCAATATATTTTTATATCAGATTACGTTTTCAACCATTCACTTCCCTTTTGTTTTATGTTGTATATATTGCCATTAGGGGGTCCGATGCATTGTTTTGGAGTTTAGTGTTACATCCATTTTCACTGAACTAGTACACAATTTTATTTAGGGGCCAGCTGAGGACCACCTTCGGTTGCGGGATTTTCTTGCTGCGTTGAAGACCCATTGGTGGCCTTCGGCTGTTGTCTGCTCTTTGGTCGGGTTGCTGTCTCTTTGACATATTCCACATTTCCATTCTCAATTTTATTGATCAAATAGAATTGCTAATGGAAAATGGGGAATGTGCCAAAGACCAGAAAACATCTCAAGGCCACCAATGGTTTTTGATTTATTCAAATTCAGCAAAATATTAAATACTGTATTGAACGTTTTAACTCATATATACTAATGATCGTAATTCAGAAGGAAGAAAATTTATGAAGGTCGCTTTTGTGTTCCTATTGAAATTTAACCCAAAAATAAACTGGCTCTCTCTTCACTCTACTGGATACCAACATTACATTAATGTCATTACAAGCCAAAACTTCCCTTATTGATAATATCTTATTCATTTATCAGCAATCAAAACCGGGTTTAATGGTTTCTGTGAAACTACCTACTCTAAGGGTGACGTGAATCAGATGTAAATACTTAAAAAAAAACTGTTCGAGTGCTTACAATCTGAGTCCTTGTCCTTATGCAAAAATATTTAATTTTGGATGTAACACGTCTTCTGATTGGCTGTAAGTTTTTTGTCTATCAGCTCATAGACATAATTTTGTTATGTGACCGTGACGTCATCAACGTTTTTTCATAATTTATTCCTTAGAAATGGAATTTAGAATTTTAAAAATTATAAGGAATGACTGTAATATTTTTTCTGTCTATTCGAAATAACCTCGCGTAGCGGATTATTCAGTGTGCACCACATTTTTGATTGTTATTTCTTCATAGACAGAAAAAATATTACAGTCATTCCTTAAGTATAAAAACGTTTGACCCTCCTCTTTTCTTTACACTATCATTTATCTGTCTAAACTTCATACTTTGTTTGAAAACCACTCTCATTCGAACAAAATGTTCACTGAAATTAAAACCATCAAGATCTTGTATATATGTTTTTTTAATTGACAACATCTTTGTTACGTTTGCAGGGCGTGTTTTTTTAATAGTAAACGACATCCTCATGACAACCAACTGTGTCCATCTACTTGCCGACTTGTTCCTTTTTTTAAGGCAGACTCCATACACACGCTTTCTAAGAGAAATGGGAAAAATGGCATTATTCTTTGATTTCACTGTCCGCTTTATTAATGACATCCTTTCTCTGCATAGTACACAGTATTAGTGCACCCTCAGAGAAATTACTGTCTTAAAAAGCAAATAAACTTTAGTATGCAAGCTTCATACAAACGGGAAAATCGAAATTCATCATGATTTTTTTCATAACGTATTGTGCTCAATTATTCTATAATGCCAATTAATATGCTGCAATGATGTCCAGAGAAAAAAATGATATACGCATAATTCTTAAATTCATCATAAAAAAATACATCATTTTTTAATCTGAATGTAAGGATTACATCTTTTTTATTTATAAAATTACCTAGACGAATTTTGCTTCAGACTTCATATGACTAAAGACACAAATCAAATTAAGATTTTATCTGTAAATGACGATAACATTGAAAAATTAACATTTTGAGAACCCAAGATATCTTCCAAAATAAACACATATCTGCATCAACAATATTTTGTGGTCAATCCCATATTTTAGTGGGATATTTTAGTTTAAACAGAAAAATCCATGGTGATCTTCTTGCAAGTGTACTAAACAACATCTCTAAATTCCAATTTTATTCATTCTTCATAGTTGAAATGTACAAACAAAATATTCCACAATTGAAAAATAACAAATTTTAATTTGTGATATATTTTGGATAATATTATCATATTGTGTTTCGCATTAATATTTGAACTACCTTTAATGTCAAATGCATCACAAATAATAGAACGCAAATGCATGATGGTTAATTATTTCATATAAGTTGAATTAGTGTTTGTTTGTTCTTCCACCATTCTTCTCCAACCATTGTGTTGCATAGGCAAGCATCACCAAACATTAGCGTTACCGATAATCGATTTGCAAATGAAATTTTCTATCTTCTTAAATCTATCTTGTTAATGTTTCCTTTCAAAATAAACAAATTCGTTCATGGTATAGATTTTTTTGAAAATTAATAATTGAAAACGAACCTCAATGATTGAAAGTCAACGTTATTCGCTTTGTCTATTCATTTACCCATGAGGGTGCGAAGAAGACTCGATCGACGCCTTCTTTTGGACTTTATAACTGATAGTAAGATATCTTCGAATAACTCGTCTACTTCTTCTTTGTTATCAGATCTACATTCGATGAACGCATCAAATTTGTGGGATTCCATAATATCAAGTCCTTCTTGTTTAGATACATTATTATTTTCGTCCCTTGTGTCTTTGTATGTGCCAACTAATACCACTGGCGTTTTCTTGCATAGGTTTCTTATTTCCGGAATCCAGAATGACTTGACATTTTCAAATGAGTCTCTGTCGGATACACTATAACACAGAATAAACACATTGGCTTCTTTGTAGGATTTTGTTCTTACCTCCTTATAGTCATGCTGAAATATCAAACAAAATATACCATAAGTTATTAAACCTTTTAAATTGCAACTAACGATTATGCGGCGCTCTATGATTTGTCCTTAATTTGTTTCGCATTTTTTAAAATTGAAAAACAAAAGACAGACCCTGTTGATTCATTTACATATCAATAACTGTAATAATAGAAGAAAAGAATTTGTGCCTAATACATTTCTTTAATTAAGCATACCATAAAATTCAAAAACATTTTAGGGTTAAATGCCCATCTTCCTATAATAACATTAACGGTACCAATTTTTCTGTACCAAATGCGCATTTCGACAATAAAAGTCTCGTCAGAGATGCTCGAGGCCAACATATTTTAAATTCCTATATTTATTATAGAAGATGGAAATTTGTTTATAATGTTTTTTTTTTCTTATAATTTAATTGTATATAATACTAACCTGGCCAGACGAGTCTACTATTTTGATCACGTAATTTGATCCCAGCATATAAGTTGGTACAGTGTATAAATCAGATACTGTTGCTGTATAGTCGTCTGATGTTTGACTTCCTGCAAATGTTTTACAAATCTGAGTCTTTCCTACCATCCCATCTCCCACAATAGGGCACATAACAGTTTTATCGTTCTCGTGTGTTAGCATGTTGTTTATAAGTCAGATCGTCAACTGATCATATTTAATCGCAATCACAGTTTTATACCCTGAATTTGAAATTATCCATCTTAAGCACACAACTTTTCAAACGACTAATCCTTCCATAATAACCTTCGACGGGAGTTTGATCGCTACCGTGAAAATATTAATCTTCTTCTTCAAAAAGTGAAATGTCTCCTTTCCTTTTGAATTATTTTTTTTAAGCCTTTCAAGACGTAGACAGTTTAAAAAAAATGTCACCATCCTGATTCGAAGATAAATCGCGATTTATCCTAAAAATTGCGTCCCCTCCTTGGTAACCTCAACGTTAGCGCAAAAATGCACGACGTCGCTGGCTGACAATTTCGACGTCTTCAGCCAATTATCCCTGCAAGGTTATCTGCGAAATTTTCCAAGTGTTTATATATTGCTTATTAAGAGCTACTTCAAAATAATAATATTGTTTTGAAAATAAAAAAAAAGTAAAACATAAATACCTCTCTCTTTTATTCTGTTCATGTTCCAAGTGAGAAACATCTCAGGTATAGTTATTGCGGACTGTTGAATTTTTTACGGCTTAATTTAAAGACTCGCGGCAATTTAGAGCTAGACATGTCGGAACTGTACCTCTCGTGTATTGTTGAAGACCATATGTTGACCTCTAGATGTTTTTTTGTTTTGGTTGGTGGGCTGCTGTTTCATTGACATACCCACAAAACACCCTTTTATTCACATTTTAATCGCTTTTAATAATTTTACATGTATTCACAAAATCAAACTGTCATTCGGGTAAATGATAACAGTTAAAGAAAACTTTACAATAATTTTGAAATATTTCATAATTTTTGATCTGGCAAAAATGATTCAATTTATATCTGAAAAACGGGACATGTTACCTATACATGCATTCCTCATAACTTTGGTTTTGGTTTTTGTGTCCTTTTTATTCATCTCCCAAATATCCAACATATACCGTCCGAAATTACAATTTTAAAGCAAGTCACTTAAAGCATTTATAATCTGGTTAATAAATGTTCAGTAATACCATATAATGTTGTAGCAACCTCAAAGTATAGCTGTGATGATTTTTTAACAGATTTAAAGACCTTTAAAGAAAGACTATCATTGTGTAATAAATTCATGGAAAACTGGCCCTACCTCTTTTGGTTTTGTACTATTATATTGGCAAACATTCTCCTCGTAATAACCAGTATTTCATTGGTTGTTTTTTTGTAAAAGTTTCGATTAAAATCGGAATACTTTCATTATAGCGTAATTCGTTAGTAAATTACTATATATTTTTTTAAGAGTTGTATCATCGCTAATAATTGCGGCATACCATTATTATTGCGTCCTCTCATATTTGACATAAATAAATGAAATAAAATGTTCCGTGAGGAAATTTACTTCTTTTGAAGTGTTGATGTGGAATAACAATGATTAAAACTGGATTTTTGCGCTATCTGAACTTTCGATATGAAATTTGACACAAATTGATATTGACTTTGCTTGTACTTAAATGCGCCGTAAAACTATTTTTTGCGTGCTGTCAGAAAATCGGATCCTAATCAAAATTCGCTCAGGAATGAATGATTATAAAAATGAAAATTGGCATGCATTATGTTAACAACAAAAGGGTCAGTCGTCTTGAGATTGCTCACTAAACGATATTTTGTTGACTTCATTGTTCAAGACCTCACAGAAGCTTCAAGACGAGGAACAGCAGAAACAGTAATAAGTCTTTAATTTCTTATGATTTATATATCAAAATGTTAGAATCAAAACCACTAATCTTAAAGGCATAAAAGTTGACGTGTGTAAGAAACATCAGTTGGAGCATCGTCTATACTAAATACCGTTCAAGCGGGTTTTTTATTACGGAAAATTAGACGCATGACGTCCCGTCGAAAGTGACGTTTTACGGGAATTCGAACGCTTAAACGTCGCGCCAATAGTTAACTCTTTTAAATTTCACAACATAGTTCGGAATGCACAAGTCTATTCTTTTCGACTCTGGAATGAAACGCTGTTTATTTTTACTTTTTATATGAACATAATAACGAGCTTCTTAATCTATCAAATTCGAGATTTTTATTTCTTTTTTGGACAATTTTAAAATATTTGAAAAGCATCAAATCAATTTAAGCGTTGTACTTGGATAGCGAGATCAGTAGAAAAGGTATCTTTTATAACTATATAAATTCATCAACAAGAAAAATGTAGAAATTAACAATTATCAAATTTAAGGTACCACAGGTTTAAACAAAATTAAAGTTATATCAGATATCCTACTGTATTTTGATGTTAATAATCTTTAAGTCGATGGTAATAACCTTTAATTGGGATTGAAGTGTTAAAAATTTTAAATACTAGAATATTACATCTGTTCAGGACAGTCTGACTAGAAAATTATAGTGAATAATTAGATCTGTATCATTCTTTTCTGAATTAATTAATTTAAATTAAAAGTCTTGCGTACAATACTTGTTTATGCAATCATTAGATCTGAACTTGATTTGACCTTCCCAAATTTTATCCCTAATTCACTGTTAAAATTTGATGGCATAATATCTCCATGGACATCATATAACAACAGCGTCTTTAGACCTGCAATTTGAACCATAACACTCAAAGTATAATAAAGTTATACTTAAAGAGGCAAAATTTGCATAAATTGTGACACCATTTGAATGTTTAAGTAGTTATTTTCTATGGATTACATATATTTTACATTCTGAGTGAAGATGAATTATAAAGTAATTGGTATTGTGATTGATTTTTGGCACAATTGTAAGGCCTCTTTTTAACCCGATCTTGAACTCCCAATACTTCATAAACAAATCTATAAAAAAAGTATATTATCATTTAATGATTGCATGTATATCTAAAGAGCTGAATATGAAACTCAAAATGATTTTCTTTTTCTTAGAATAAAAACCATTTCATAAATACTGTCAACAATAGTTAATTCAAATTTATTTACTATAATATACTGCGTTCAGTGTACTAAAGTATAGGCTTCCTTGTGTACATGTGTTTGTGAATCATTGTTCGACAAAGTGTATTGTTATACAAGCAATTTCCTTGAATTTTAAAATGCAAAAAAATGTATAACCCTCGTCAGTTTTCATAATATGTTCAGTTATAGGAGTGTCTTAGTTATCCAGGTTTTGACGATTTTATATTTTAGAATTCAACTGCAGTGACTCAAAATATGTCGCAAAAATCTGAAGTGTTTTTGAGCGATTTGTGATCTAGAAATCAATGCTCTACTTTATTTGGCGTCTTTAGCTATTCGCATTACATTTACAAGAGGTGCATGCCTGTTGCCTTGCACGCAAGCGCATATTGATGGTTATTAAACAGGGTAATCTCTTCGTAATATGTTTATATCTCTCAAATAATGTACACCGTGTATGAGTGATTTTTTTTTTTTTGTTCTTTCGGAGGTCTGAATTTTAAATGCATCGTGTGTATATCAAGCATGTTGTTTGCAATAGCAATTAAATAATAAAAAAATCTATATATTTTTCTCAAGTTAACATATCTAATTCAATTACTGAGCATTAATTTGTGTTTCAACAGCATAGAATGTGTTAGAATTGCAATTTTTAGAAGAAGAAAAAAACGAACAAAATTTTATAATGTAGATAATAGTACTCTCTTATCACATAAATATATTTATTTCAAAAAGCGCAAATAATATGTAGACGACTAAATCAACTAGATTTTAAATACATATACTAGTATTTGCCAACTTTATAGTGTGATCAGAGTCAGTCTATATCTTGTGTGTAAATCAAAACATGCTGATTTAAGTTAAACCACAGCAATGTATGTATATATAGATATATCAAACTATTTTATAAGTATTTGCCTACACATCAACTTCATAGTGTGAACAATGTCAGTTAAAATGTAGATGATAAAATATATCTTGATTGTAGATGAAAACATGCTGATTTCAGTTAAAATCCAAACCACAATTATTTACAGATATTTATCAATATAAAAATATTGAAAAATTGTATTGTAAAACATTTATCTGACCTTAATCTAACCACTAGATTAACAACGTGTATTAACACTCAAATAATTAAAATAGTTTAATGTTATCAATTTATCAACCTTGTATTGATCGCTTGACCCAAGACTGACCGAAAACTAATTGAGTAACTATTATAAAAATGTAATACAAGCTATTTGGTTACGAAAGTTTATATCATATGTTATTGAAATAAGAAAGGCTATGTGTACCTTTCCATCTCAATATCCGAACAGAAAGCAATTCATATTAGTTTAAGCTGTCTTTCAAGAGTTAGACAATTGAATACAAAAGAAAATATTGGGAATAGTAAAAAATCTAAGGAACCATGACAAATTGCTTGATAAAAGAATAAAAAGAATACACCACTGTCCAAGGTTATGGGAGGGTTGAGCTCCCGCAAACATGTGTTACCCCAACACTGTTGCATGTTCCTGTCCCAAGTCCGTATAGTTTGCACATAAGAGTAGAAAAATTCAATAAACTCATCCTGGTCGAATTCTTCTTCCTCGACCATTATTCTGAAAAACAGTATTTTTTTGTTTTGTACAAAATGTGGAAGTAGTGTTCATAGCCTTTTTGATCTTATCAATCTAGATTTTTCATTTTTTTTTTTCGTGGATTAATTCATCCATCAATACCATCACTGTCGCAGTTTATTGTTAAATGTTCGTCTTTCAACAATTTTTTTCTTTCAACAATTTTCCTGCTCAAATCTTTATCGCTCGACTTTTCCTTGAACGTATTCGAAATTATTTAAGGTTAGCCACCCTTAAATACACAGTTACACTTTTTGAGTCAAATCAATTGGTTCCGATAACAACCTAACACGAATATCAATAAATATAAATACGGTTCTGGGTTTTCTCGTTTGAATTGTTTTAAATTTTGTCATGTCAGGGCCTTTTATAGTTTACTATACGCTATGGGTTTTGCTCATTGTTGAAGGTCTTATAAGGCAACCCATAGTCGCATATATCTACTTCAATTGGCCTCTTGATGATTGAGAAAATTGCAATCATACCACTTCTTCTTATTCTTATTACACACGAGGGGGGGAAGGGGGTGCAGTTTTATTGAAGTTAATCGTAGTTTAACCCTATCACGGGTTTATGTGGCTGTCCCAAGTCTGAAACTTTGCCAGGGGCCATCTTTTTGTATCCTCGCGGCAAATCTTTTGGGTTGTCTCTGTGGTTTATTTTGGCTATTCCTACATTTTGAATTTTATAGGTAAAATAGTAAAATTTTATGTTGGAGTTCCCAGAATTTTTATGTAAACAATGGGATTATGCAGGATTGTGTTGTAACAACATTAAACTAATGAATCAAGGTAAATCCAGGTAAATCTTGTGGAAAATATAGGAATAAAGAAAAAGAATAGTTTATATTACAATATTCTATTTAATTATTTCATTGCACATTTTGTGTAAATAATATTCAAAAGTACAATATGAATTTATAGGCACAATGTTATTCACAAGCAATTGAAATTATTTAGGTGAAAACATTAATATATACAAGTAAATCATACCAATTGAAATATAAATATATTAAATTTGTAATAATTATTCTTTGAAACAAAGCACCAAATTTTGAGTTACACTACATATTCATTGTAACAAAGCACAGAAAAGTACACTTAATTGACATTAGAACAGAGCACTAACACAGTAATACATTGCACTAAATTGAACACACAAGAGTCAATTTTGGAATTTTCTCCAAAGAACATTTGAAATGAATTCAGCATAAAAAAAACTTACAATTGCAATTTCGTTACTAAAAGTAGGAAACAAATATGTGACCCTAGGTTGACCGGAGACTTCAAATATAAAGTTGAATAATATTAACATTTGCATAGTATTATTACGTGTACTTAAATTCAATTAAATGTTTAACGATTTTTAAAAACGTTTTCAATTTATCAAACGATTAAAAGATAATTATTTGAATCTGTTCCACTTAAAACTAGCCTATTATAATTATTCCAATGCTGTAATTGATCTATTGATTTGCCAAACTATTACATTTTCGATTATCCACTGAAGTCCTCTGTGTGGTCAGACTAAGGTCAAATACGTAATATCAATTATCAAATCATTCAATCTCGACCAGCTGACAACTTTACAACATCTGCCGTGTTCAGGTAAACCTAGGTGTTATTGTTTTTATGTAACTGTTCAATCAATTAGATAAGATTTAAATACTCCACATTCCGAACGTGTCTGTAATACACGAGCATTCCTTCAAGGACATTTGTTTCAAGCAAATGCTTTTGCAACAAAGAAGACAAGAAATTTTCTTTTGAAATGTGAAATATGCTTAACTGTTTTCATTTGAATAAGCGAATAATCATTTCATTTATAATGTTATACGAAATCATCTTTTTTTCAAATTTTCAGTCTTTTCTTGGACCAATCGATAAATTCAGGTAGTTAATTTAGTCAAAGATTCTAATAACAAATTTATAAAAATGATTACTTGGTTATTCATTTGCTTAATTATAAAATTAATTAAACTATTTTTATTTTTGTTGACTATTCCTTTAACTATCATAATACAGTAACTTCTTAGATCCTCTGTCTAAAGGACCAATATCACTTGTATTCGGAGCAGCGTTTCAAAATAGTATAAAAGTGGTTAAAAATATACATATTTCTCTTGTCGTCAGAGATATATGTTTACCAATGTTATCTAATAATGAATTTATACTTGCACCTTTTTCCCCTGTGCGTTTTCAATTGCATTGTAATATTGTATATATTATGTAGTCTCTTTAATGCAATGTATTTATATGAACTGTGCATCATTGGATAAAGAGATCTAAACATGATGATGACGTCAATTCAAAATTTAAAATTTAAATTTTTTACTTATCTAAGTGGGGTTTAGTTCTTACAACAGGATTTTTTAACCATTATTTACTAATTTATTCATTTTTTTGTAGGTGGTAATATTTTATAGCTTGTTTGATGAAGCAGCAAAACTACTCATTCGTATATTATATTGAAAACGCCCTTGTAACAGTTGTAAAATCTAAAGTACAAGTTTATATTAATTTTGAAATAGTAACGCAAAGTTATCTTGTTTCGTTGGATATTATTAACGCGTGGGCCGCTTGTATTTTATAGTACAAGCATGTGTACACAATGTATTGTTTGCCGAGTTTTAGACAACAAATGCAATTAATTGATGTAAGAATTGAACAGATTTGACTGTTGGAAAATGACAAAATATTATTATGGAGCTATCAAAATATTATTATTATTATGGAGTACTCTCAGATCTGTTCCTAATGTCTTTTTGTTGTTGGGATGTACAAGTACCCTGCCACGTCCACTTGAATTTTTGTCCATCTGATGAGTTAAGCCTTTTTCAACTGATTTTTATAGTTCGTTCTTATGTTGTACTGTTATATCACTGTCCCAGGTTAGGGGGAGGGTTGGGATCCCGCTAACATGTTTAACCCCGCCACATTATGTATGTATGTGCCTGTCCCAAGTCAGGAGCCTGTAATTCAGTGGTTGTCGTTTGTTTATATGTTACATATTTGTTTTTCGTTCATTTTTTGTACATAAATAAGGCCGTTAGTTTTCTCGTTTGAATTGTTTTACATTGTCATTTCGGGGCCTTTTATAGCTGACTACGCGGTATGGGCTTTGTTCATTGTTGAAGGCCGTACGGTGACCCATAGTTGTTAATTTCTGTGTCATTTTGGTCTCTTGTGGACAGTTGTCTCATTGGCAATCATACCACATCTTCTTTTTTATACAAACCACAGTTCAATGATTGTTTTTTTAATACAAATAATACAAAGCAGAAACAAACCATATAGTATGGTACATACCAAAGATAATAGGAATAAAAAAAATACTGGACAGACAACAGACCACATCAACCACTATCTCCCGATTCCTCCGGACAAAAACACGTTCAAACGAAGAGACGAACAGCAATGAATAGTATATATGGTCCAGATAGCCTAGCTTGAAACAGCCACAGAATGTGGTGAGGTTGAACCAATTTTTAAGTATGCACAAACCCCCTTTGCCTTTATAGACTATATGTCGTAAAACTAAAACACACAATAAAAACATGCACAGTTCAGTTACCAACAGGATGAACTCATTAAGGACTACAAAAAAAAAACCGCACATAATTTGGAAAGCCGGTGTCAAATTGTCCTCGAAACTACAGAAAGCGCCAAAGCTATCTAAGGTAGCCACAACTGTTTGTTCGATACTGCTAGGTACGCGTATCCTGAGCACACTGTATGTTCATTAACATTATAGGGATATACTCACTGAACACAAGGCATGCATTAAAAAATTGTGGAAATTGTCAAAATCTAGCTTTAACGAAAGGCATACACACATACATCTTGTTACTGACTTTGATATTCGGGCGGAGGGGTGTGGGCTGGAGGCTTTTTTGCGGATTGACTATTTATTATCATCTGTTGCTACGCATGCTTATTTTTTAGCTTTGCCGCTCGAAAATTTATTTTTACTTATGTACACAACTGTTTCCTGCAAGATCTCTTTAATTCAAAATCCCCTTCAGAAAATCAAATGACCGTCCCCTAAATAACGCGGATTACTGTTTTATTTGATATTGAAAATATAGCGCATTATAATTTCGATTAGAAACGCCTGATTTAGCATTGATAATATAAATTCTACAACCTTTCTACATTTGTTATCGTTTGTTTATGGAAGTCTCTGCATGAAATGAATAATCCACTACCAAAAGCATAAGAACGTTCATTATACTATCAACATTGTTCTTTCTAATTAGAGCAACACAAATTAAATGCCACAATATGAAAGCTAACGACGGATGCAACATTTGAAGCAGGATCCTCTCGGTTTCGGGTGGGGTTCTTGTTGCTAAGTTTTGAGTTTTATGTAGTGTTTTGTAGATTGTTGTTTGGTTTTTGTTGATTTTCATTTTGCCTTGATTTTGCCTGTTTCTGTACGACTATGGGTTTCGTTTCTCTCATTGGTATCTCACGCTTCCATTTTTTACAGGATAGATGTATATATTAATCAAATTGCCAGTAAAATCTAAGACAGCTAACAACGGATGCCACATGTGGAGCAGAATCAGCTTATCCTTCAAAAACACCTGAGGACCCCCTGCCCCTCCCCGGTTTGGGTGTTGTGTTGCTAAATCTTTAATTTTTCATAGTTTTTTGTAAATTGGTTTTTTTTTTTTTACAGCATAGATAAATAAGAAGATGTGGTATGAATGCCAATGAGACAACTCTCATATGCAATATATATGCAATAGATGCATATATTTATTAAATTGCCGGTAAAAGCTACAAAATACGAACTAACAATGAAGTAATATATGTCTTTTCTTGTGTTGTTTGGTAACTGTATCATTTATGTATACAACACAGACTTTTATGATGGAACAAGAGTCAAATGGGAAAGTATCAAGTTTTTAGCTCTACAGTTAAAGATAAGACGCATACATTTCCCGACTATACGAAATAGCCTGATGGTCCCATTGCGTTATGAAAGAATCATGTTTTATATCGGAAAATGTACACGAGACTGTACAGTTAAAAAAGTACCATCTGAAGCTTACCTTACCGTAAGCTGGTCTTATGAAAAGTCAAATACAATAGTGTTGCTGTTGATGTCTCAACAGCCTGAGGCCTGAGTTCGAATACCGAAGAGGGAAAAACATAAATTTGAAATTGCAAACTTGATAGAGGTTATAGTTTTACCTCTTTTGCACATCGTTGCGTCTTTTTTTTTTTTTTTTTGGGGGATAATTCATAGATGAAACCAGACTAAAATATAAACCATCCCATTTCTTAACTTTATTCTGAGCGTTGCACAGCAGTACTGTATACAATTTACTTCGAAATACAACCAAGACATTATAGTAAAATTGTCGTAAATTCATATCAGAAGATTAAGTACTTCGAACTTGCCTTTCAGTACCTGAGAGCATTCTTTGATACGGTATTTATTATGATTGCATGTTTTTCTTGTTCTTTATGTTCTGAAATGTAGCTTCTGCAATTCCACCGATCGAAATTAAAAGGGGCATGAAATTAAAAAAAAAAAAACAAGTTGTACTTCATCACATGTCCACGTGCATATCCCAACCTCGTAATTGTCTACTGTTACATCTTAAGTTTATTTTGTATTGACATATTTTCATTGAAAACCGTCTTTGGCCTCTTATGTGTATTTTTATGTAGATCGGTAGTATTGAGAACAATAAATTTAAGATACAAAGGAAATAATAAAAGTAGTAAAAATTTGTTTTATATAAACGTTTTATTTTTCATTGCTGACATTAATGATATTGCTGCCGTACAATATTCTGATAATGAGTCAAATGTCCTCGCTGGTAAACTCAGCATTATGTCAATGAAAATGTGTTTATAACTGGAAACTATCGTTTGACCGTGCTTTGCTATATAAATTCAACTGGTGGTGTTTTTAACCGCGGTTTGCTATAGTTGAAACTGACCATGGCTATAATATCATCGACAGATAAAAACAAGTTCTTATCCAGTGGAGGAAATCCTCTACTTCTCTTCGATCAACATTTACAAAGCTATAACTGAATGTATCTGTTCCAAGTTTGCATGACATGAATGATCCATTAACAGCGCGTCCTATGAGGCGTAGTTAAGAGTCTAACTCACCAGATGCGTTAATGCGCGAATAGTGAATGGTGTTGTTTGTCACTGACTGTTAACTCAGTTTTTCATCAGATGGATAGAGATCCGTCTACAAGTTTATCCAGATATTATGTTCATGTCTCTTCACCTCGCCAACAGATGACGGAGCAGGCTAGAACGCCTTCTTTTCTTGTTCTTAATAACGGACAATAAAACATCTTCAAAAACTTCATTTACTTCTTCCTTGTTATATGATGAACACTCAACGTAAGTATCAATTCCGTATTTATCCATTAGACATAGTCCTTCTTGTTTAGACACATTGTTATTCTCGTCAGCAATGTCTTTTCCAGTAGCCACTAGAATCACTGGTGTCTTTTTGCAAATTTTTCTGATTTCTGGAATCCAGAATGATTCTATACTTTCGAATGAATCTCTGTCTGAAAGACTGTAACACAATATGAATACTTCTGATCCCTTGTAGGATTTTGTTCTAAGGTCTTTGTAATCATGCTGAAAAGTCAAAGAATATTAAATCAGTATTGAATTTAATTCATAGTGCACTTTCATGAATATAGATTTGTGTAACGATTTCCCGACCAACCCCTTTTCCTAAAATAATGATAGTGGAGAAACCAGAGCTTATTTCAAAGAAGTACTTTCACTTCTATTTAAATACAAAGATAACCTATTTTACAGTTTAAAGTTCCCGGTACAGTACCGCGGTACTATATTTTAATCAATTAGAACATTTGTTCGTTGCTGCACGTATGATCAAGAAATTTAAATATCTAAACTAGTATAAATCGGTTCTTTCAAGATTGAAATAATCAATCTGGCTACATCGTTTCCATCTTATTTCTTTTATTAAATTACCTTTTTCTGGTAGCCGGCACTTTTTTATTTGCCGTTTGGTTATCGTCTCATTAACGTATACCATCATAAATGAAACTTATGTTAATTGATAACTCTCCGAAACTACATTTGACCATGTTTAACTTTTGATTTTAGTTGTTTTATATATTTATTAAAGTAAATGGCAATTATATTATATATCTATAATTTTCTATCATTTTAATTGAATTCTAGCAAAAATGTCATCTTACCTGTCCAGAAGAGTCTACAATCCTGAGAGTATATTTGTCCCCCATAAACTGTGTAAGAACAGAATGCTCATTAGTCACTGTAGCTTCATAATCCTGTATAGTCAGATCCCCAATAAATGTCTTACAGATCTGAGATTTCCCAACCATTCCATCTCCAACTATGGTACAAGTAACGGTTTTATCACTGCCGTGAGAAATCATTGTCCTTAAAGTAGTCTAGCTCGTCTGAAGGTAGAACATGAAATGATTATTTTTAAAACACCTGCGGTCTTTATATATGCCCACATCTCAGGTATTGATCCGGAACGTTAGATCAACAACCTTGAAAATCCAGCAAACAACCTAAATCATGTAGTTTACAGGTGTAGGGAGTTCAAAGATCTTTTATACATTTAAATCATTACATTTAATCATTAAAAAGTTTGCTAAAGATCTTTGATTTAACGAACAACATTAAAAGGAAATGTCCAGTTCAGTATTGGGGGTTTTCTTTGGTGTACTACATTAAATTTTGATGTTTAATGAAATTAAAATGATGTACTGCGTGAATATCAAATATAATTATATGTTATGGTGTGCTTTTTCACGAATTTCGTGTTCAAATGAACTTTTTATCTGCTTTATCAAAAGCCAATCGTGAAATGTTCTTTCTTCGCGATATAAATGACATGTAATGTTTTTGCCTGTAACAAGTCACGCTATCTGGACCATATGTCGTTCGTTATTGTTTTGTCTTTATTTGTACATGTAAGTCTTCGTTTTCAAAGGAGGATTTTTTTTGTCAATATAGTCTGTTGTACGGTCCGATATTTTATGTTTTGAATTCCTGTTATCGTTGATATGTATAAATAAAGTGTTTTATACTTTTTATTTTAGTTTCAGTTTGTTTGTTTGTTTGTTTATTTAAATTTGTTTTGTTTTCTTTTGATTGTTTTGTTTCGGTACATTTTGTAAGTTTAGGTACCAACTATATATAGAGGACTAATTAGAAATTCTACTGCACGTAAAATTCACAATGCATACTTATTTGAAACCAGAAACAAGGTAAGTTCAAGACTACAAGATTTGTAAGTTTGATTGGTCTGAAAACTTCGCAGTAATTGAATATGCAGTAGCAACAAACTGGATAAACAAGACACTCTTCTTATTCAAATAACATAAGAGAACTTAAAATTCAGTACGAATACCGTACCAGGAAGTACACCACTCTTTATCTAAAGTAAATAGAAACTTTTCCTTATGTCAGAAAAAATCTGCGGAAAAACCAGTCTGTTGTTATGAATGTTGATCTCTAGTATTAAATGTAAGGAGTTTAATATTTAACTAATAAAGACCGTGTCAATATAACATATATGAAAAAGAAAATAAAAAGGCTGGTTCAAGGCAATGACTATATTTTTTTGCTATAATTCTATATAAATCATACACAATTGTTTTTGTAAAACTAAAATAGACGGTGAGCTTTTTATGTGACTACAACTGCAAAAATTCAACTTTTTCATGAATATATCCATGATATATAAGTATTTACTGATAGAGGTCGTTCGGTATCGATTTTTTTCTTCAGATGATGTAAACCAGTAAACTACTTGTTTGATTGTCATATTTCAGATGTCAGAAGATTGATTATAATACTCATAAAGGCATCAGTGTCATAGGATTTAAATATGTGCACCTTTAATATATTGATTAGATTGTAAATAAGTCATTGTTTTCCTTCATGATCAAAATCTTTTGAAACTTGAATAAAATAAGATATGTTGTAACTAATGCGAAATTAACAAAGCAAAGTTGAAATGTACTTATTTCATCGTAATCTTAGCATCTAATGGAGGTTTTTGTAACGACGATTGTATCAAACATTGATGAAAAGAACCAGTCTTTATTTTAACAGGTAAAAGGTACTTTTAAAACAGGTACTTTACTAAGTTCGGATGTCAATTGTAAATTGTGACATTGATAAATTAGAGATTTCTCTAAACTTAAAATTCTTTATTTCCTGGAAATGATTTCATTTATATATCCGTATCAAATGAAGATAAAACAATCAGATACGTAACCCTATCGAAGTTAGGTAGGTTAGATTATAAAGTTATCTTTTTAGACCAAAGAGAATAGGTTCGAAATTTAAAAGAGAGATACAAGACTTATTATTTCAATTTTGCGAGGAGGGGTATGTCATCTATAGGTGTATTTATAAAGTATTTCATTGAAGTCGAAAATAAACTGACAACACCATGGCTAAAAAGAAAAGACCAGCAGTAAAACCTGGCAAATCATAAACCTGGAAAAGGTGCGAATAGGTCTGAAAATCCACAACTTAAGGAAAGCAGGTCTAATGATACATTAAGGTTGCTGATTTGACCATAAACAAGATCTCCCATTACGAATAAATTCGAGGAGGTCTTACACGAGTTCTTTTAGATGCAAACGTGGTATATCATTTTCAAAGCACTTTTTAGATATGTACATGTGTATCGTCCCCAGCAAACCGGACGTGACTATATCACATCCAAACTGCAGGTTTCCTCGTCAAGGATCTTACTAGTCTTCTGACTGAAGTCGAACTAGCCATATTTTCATATGCCATATACACTTGCATGAAATATAATATTAACCGGGGTTCTAACGTAACGCCATACAAAGAAATACAATAAGATTCCGAAAGCATAAGGAAATCGTTTCTGCATGGACCAGAAGTCATTGAAGGGCCTTCAAATGTAGTATAGCTATTAGAAAAGGAGAAAAGTACATATAGGGTTAAAAGACTGTCGTGTTAAATTTGACACTATATATGTTACATATGAAGGTATTAATTAATTTGACATCTGATGCATGGATACGTATATGATTCATAAAAAAAATATAGGGAAATTTATTCTTCATTGACATTTATGAATGAATTTGCATTATAAAATTTAATTACTATTAAACATGCAGTTGTTACCTCTGACGTTCTGTTATTGTTTTGAAATTTGATTGTCTATGTGTACTATAGTTTTTTACACAGACAAATATATTCATTAACACAACAAAAGGACCGTGAAAGTTAAAAAAATAAGCACGAATAACTGCTTATCCAACTTCTTTATTATTTAATGCAGCCATCTACTTTCTATTCCTTATTTGTGTAATGCTTGATATGTAATTTGTATGGTTAATTGTATACCTTGTATATGAAATTTCAATTGTCAAATCTGAAAATAATGATGATAACGTATATAGACATCCTGGACGATCCATATAATATGATAGATAAGTTACTCGACTTTCCGCAATATCGGTGTAGAAGAAACCTTAACATCTATTTTTTTAAAAAGGGAAACAGAAAAATGAAGTCGAGGTGGAAAATACCCAAAACGCGACAATTTAAAGCAATAAAACAGGGTTAAAGATGGACAACAATTGGCCTCGAACAAAGAGTAAACACGCTTACAAATAACTAAAACCCTACAAAAAGAGCAACAACAACAATAAACGAAACTCTCTTCCCTTACAAAAACAGAACAAACAACAAAAAACATAAAGCTTTGGGTAATACAAACTTTTACTAAAAATAGAAACGATACCAGCTAAGTGCGTTTTCACACGCAAAATCATTAAAAGAAGAAAAACTTGAGTGTTTGACCTGAAATGAATGAAAAACCTATAATCATGTTGAAGTACATGTTAATAATTGCCTTTGTCTATTTATTTGATGATATGAAAGTCAGTGTAAATGTGCATGTCTTCTAAGTTGCAAGTTTAGGTTCATCCGGGTAAAGAGCTTATATTATTAATCGTAGTGGACAAAGTCACACTTTGATCAAGGTGTCTTGTAGGACATTCATTAATCACCCTTGAACAAAATGACTGCTGCGATTGAGGTGTCTGTTACTGCACAAAGAGGATACTATTACATTTGTTATACTCCAGTAGAAGGGTGTTAGTCGCTCTAGTTAGTTGTAATGAGAAACCGTTTTTAAAAGACACCATAACCTAAAAGGCGTTTTTTAATATATAGAATTGCACCGTCACGAATTTTAAAATTGAATGATTTACAATAATTACTCACTTTTCAATACATTTATTCTGACAATAGTGGTAAAATATAAGAATATCTGTAATTTAATCTGTTATATTGTATTTTTTGAAAAAATAACGAAAACATAGAAATACAAAAATAAATTTTACATGAACCTAAAAAATACTTGTGTACAAATCTACACAGTATATATGCAAGTGTTTTATTTAGTATTGCTCAGGTTATGATGGTTAGCTCAGATTTATTTTTTATAAAAACAAAGAATGAATATGGGTTAACCTTCAAATTAGAATATCCGTGCCAATGTTTCTAGTTTTAGCTAAATAGCTTTTTGTAAGACCTCACTTTGACCTATAATGGTTTACTTTTATAAATTTTGACTTGGATGGAGAGTTGTCTCAATGGCACTCATACCACATCTTCTTATATCTATTTTGTGTTTTAAAATGTCTTGTGCTTTCTATCCTTTTGAAACTACGTTCTCGGTGAAGGGAAACATAGAAGGTCGAGCAAACGCACCAAAGTTGGTACCTTTAACATTGAATGGAAGATAAACTTGATATTTGATGATAAATCATATTTTAGTTTAAGCCATGGTTTCATTGTAGATAAATCTTAGGTTTACCATTATATGCAACACCATCTATTTTCTGAGCAGTAGATTATCTGGCTATTAGCTTATTGAGGTCAAGTCTCCGAACATATCAAATGCATATTTTCAATATTTTGCAATCTCAACCTTTTCTCAGCTTTAACATAACCTTTGCAATAGACTACCAATTTTTATCGTCCTGATTATACATACAAAATTAGACTATTGACGTTATGCTACAAATTTTCAATCAAAGATCCTTCATTTTTTAATGCATTAATGTAATATTTCTAGATTCATTTGATCTATGGTAAACCATTCTTATGTTTTAATCATTAGTTTAGAATCTTGTCAACAAATTAATTAATTTATAATTTATCAGCGCACATTATGTATATGAAGAGATATGAGTCATGCGTCAATTAGACAGTAATGCAATACATGCAGTTTATTTTTAAAGAAAAAAATACAAAGTATCAAACTATGTAACAGACTTTATTAGTTGTTGACATCCTCTGATTTTGTTTTTTATTGAACTGCCCCTGGCCTAGTATATACTAAAGAAACACATGTCAAGCATATGTAGTTAACAGACAAGTGCAGATTATTGAAATATTTAGTAGGAATAATCCTCCAATAAGGCAGATTAGTTGTTATTTATTTGGAGACTCAGTGCTGTAAAATGCTGTCAATGTCAACCATTTAAAACCCCCTTTATGATATTCTCCGAAGAATAAAGAATATCTATTTGTTGTTAAAAAAAAAACTAGAAAAGAACATACCGAAAGAGTTATTAATCACTTCGAGTCTAGATAAGTTATCATAAAAAGTCTGCAATCATTTCGAACTTCCTAACGATAATAAGGGGAAAACAGTGAAGTACAAGCACTGAAAATTACTACCGATGTTTTGACTATGGACAAACAGAATAACACTCAGTCTGGCTCGAAGGGGTTGAAACTTAGGAACGATCTTTCTATGTGTATCTTTTTTGTTACACCAATAAATATGTTTTTGTGATTTTTTGTATCGTTGGGTTGCTATCTCATTGACCTATACCCATAACTTTTATTCGTACATATATTTCATGAAATTTTGAAGCGTAAAGTAAATATCAAATCACAAAACCTTACGGTTATCGACTTATGAATTAAAAAACACATGGTGCTTTACAGAAAATTATATGACATTACATTATACATGCAGGTAAAAAACATGGAGGAAGCCTCAAAACTTCAAATTTCATCCAATGAAATCGGCAAAGTGCAATTGCATTTGAAAATTAGACTTACAAGATGAATGCACTTTTTCAAAAGATAACTTAAGCTATGCGACTGTCATACAGGTGAGAGGTTTAGCTATCTTTAAAACCAGGTTTAATCCACCATTTTATACATAAGGAAATGCCTGTACCAAGCCAGGAATATGACAGTTGTTTTCCATTCGTTTGATGTGTTTGAGCTCTTGATTTTGCCATTTGATAAAGGACATTCCGTTTTGAATTTTCATTGGAGTTCGGTATTTTTGTGATTTTACTTTGTATGAGTTTTTTTTTTTTTTTTTTTATTATAACCTAGTTATATTCAAGTATTTTGAAGATTCATGGTTTGAATTTGTTCTGATAAAGAAGTTTGCTAATGTTCACATTTTCAAGTTTTCTTATTTTTCAATTTCTCAGACTTTTTCCTATGCAATTCAAAAAAAAATGTTTCACAGCACCATCTTTCTTAGCATTTCAAAGATCATCTAGAATACAAATGTATCAAATTCTTCTAAATTGTTTTACTATAGTACATGTATTTCATTCAGTAAAACATTATTTCTTTCCATATATTTTGGAGTTTCCAATCAACCCCACCCCATAAATATTGTTATTTTGAATTCAATCAGCCAACATCCTTAAGAGCAATAACATGTGTATGCCAAGATACAGTTGACATGAAGTGATTCGTATTTGATCAAAGATAGCCTTAGTACGGTAACATATGGGTAATATACCTATAAAGTGTTTTGATATTGACCAAATATTGACTTAGAAATTGTGAAAGATACAATCTAATCCTAAATTGATGCAAACGACCTTTTAAGAAGTGATATTGTGGAAACGTAATTATGATTCTTGTCAAAATAAATCATTCATTGTATTCATAACAAAACATATTTCAGTGAGTTTGAAATTGTTTTAGTTTAAGAGTTCTTACTAAATCAGTCAACAGACATTCTAAAAGAAGTAAGAAATGGCTAAGGAAGGGCATTGAAGGTTATTTCGACCAGGTTTTCAGATTAATTGTAATTTTAAAAAAGATCAACATGACAATAAAAATACGGAGATGAAACTTTTATCCCTATTTATGCATATTTTTTAACTGACAATTATTATCATTTCGATTACCTTTCCAAATGAAATATGTTTTAATGACAATTTTAAAATATTTTTCAGTTTTCTTGTCCTTTGGTTTAAGTCTTTCTATGAGAAGAACGTAAGTCGCAACATTTTACAATGTTATATATGAAAAAATAATCAAGCGTTGTTGAATGTTTATTACCATAACGCTACCATATTATACAGATATAGAGTGGTGGGTGAATCGCATAAAATATAACGGGTATTTAGACATTTAAATGTATATACTAATGCAATGTTACTAGAAAAAGTTCTACCAGTGAATCTAGTCAAAAGAAAAAACACATTAAAATCACTTTGATCATGTCAAAAAAAAAATCATAGTTTTCGTAGATACATTAGTATTAAATAGATAAAAAGTTGAACAGATCATGCTGAGTCACTTAGGAGTCCTTTAATTTTCCAATAAATGATCATAAACTTATATTATGAACTATAAGGTATAATGTATGCTTAGTTGAATCCAAGTTTTGACTTTGCGGTTTAGATTTGTAGGTATATCAAAGCATTTTTTTACCAGGAGACGATTTTCCTTCAAATCACCCACTCTTGAGGTTTTTACATGAATACATTATTTTTTTAGATTCAAGTCTATTATTGTTTTTTTATTGCTTTACTTAACAAAAACTTTTCATATGAATACAAATGAGATGTGGGTATATCCTTAACAATTTAAGGCAACTAAACGAAAGATACAGTTTACTATATACTATAATATAACTTTGGGATTATTAAATTATTAATTATTTTTATTATATAATTTAGATGTATGGTACCTTGAACAGGTAGGTTGAAGACCAAATGTTTAACAGCAAAATGAATAAACTTACAAAAAAAAAATTGTCTTACAGAAGCAGAAGATTCTTTGCAAAGATACAACTGACGCTATATAAATTCTCAGGAACTGATCGACATGTCATAGAACATATGTTATGTAAACATCTGATTCAAACCACTATATATGCCATTGTCTTATAGTCTTGTTCACCATGTGGGACGGTGTTTTGGTGTGTGAATTTTTGAGTCTATAAATCATATCTATTGATGTCATGTATTCTATATAAAACTTTTATGATTTTGTTTTGAACTATTAAATCAATTGATAGTGAATGCACCTATAAATAGGGGCAAATGCTATCATTATTGTCAACATTACGATATAAAGAACAGCAACGGTGGGTTAAGCTCATTTTCTATCTCTGTGATTGTTGGTTCGTCAAAATATTATATAACAATGATACAATGTTTTTTTGGTCTGTAATATTTGTGTATCGATGATGCTTTGATATAATAATTATTATTATAATACAAAAATAAACGAAAGTGGAATACATGTGTAAATAAAAATGATTTATTACCTTTTTCCTTTCAAATCATATTTTGGTTTAAAGCATCATAAAAAGTGAACTCAAAGCTTCAATTGCACAAAAGGTTTAGTTCATTCCATATAACAGATATGTGAACTTACCAAATTTGAGAGGACATGTAAAGTTCTAATTTTCAAATGGAATCATCCAGAGAAATAAAGCAGTTCTGTTTTTTTTTTTTTTTTTTTGCATTTTTACATTTTACATTTTCTCTAAATTGGTAAGGAAGAACATACTGGAAATGTTTACAGATTCTTATTTGTTGAAATCCATATCAATAACATTACGACGTTTCAGAGCATTCAAAACCAAACATTACAGACAGAAAGTTGTGTCAAAATCTGTTATTGTTCCTTTGCCTAATGTAGAAAAATCTTAGTTTTTTTAATGATTTTTAACATGTTATGAACAATACATTTAATGAAAATGACCACAAAATAATAATAAATGATGTCTGATAAAATTTTCTGAATAATGGAGCGCTTGTGATGAGAAATTTGGATTTTTATGAAACAATGTAAATGAATGGCGTCTCTTTCAGTGTGTACAATGATACTCTCTATCTTCACGCTAAAGATCAAATTGAAGATATTGAAGCCAAATACGAAAGAAAAAAAAAAAACCATCAACAACTTTTTTATTTTCTATTTCCCGATTGTAAGATGCCATACGAACATACAAATGATTCAGAATACATGTAGTATCTGGATATTTCAGGGAAAGACATAAAACAAACGTCTTGATTATACCAATTTCATACTACTATGAATATTCCTTATTTTTATGGTTTTGTTTACCATCAAGACGATGTTTTGGTGCGAGAATTTTTAAAGTATATCGATATAAAAATGAAAGTTTTATTATTTTGTTTTGAAGTAGGAATCAATATATAATTTATCAAGCTATAAAAGCATAAATTCATGTTATACCATTATTTTCGACCTAACAACATGAAAACAGCAACGGTGTGTTTAGTTAATTTTCTCTTCATGTGTGCGTTGTTTGTTTTAATTCACATTTTTCAACGTATTTAGTCTCTAGGTTTTGTAATCTGCATGATGAAATGACTTTTTTTCAATTTTGTTTTAAAATCAAATGAAGCATATTGAACAGATCAAAATGCAAATGATGTATTGCTTTTTTTTTTCTTTAAAGTTTATTTTTAGTTTAAAACAAACATGAATAGTAAAATCAAAGCCTGAAATGCACCACAGGTTTAGGTTAGTGCTTTAGAGATGTATGTATTTACACAATTTAATAGCCAAGATTTTGTTTGCAAATGACTCACCCAACAAAATAAACCCTGTTGTATTCCATTGTTATCATGTTTTGAACGTAAACGAGGTAAATGTCTTTTAATTATCCATATATATATTTGTCCGTGTCATATTTATTGTTAATGTTGCTGGGCGCTGTACGTAAAGAGTGCAATGTATTTCATGTCATTTGTTGGCCCTTCGTAGTCGTTAGTAGTAAATATCAAAGTGTCACAAGATAACAAGATGTCATTATGATGCTGTAAGGGGTTGAATCACTAGTTCATATCTAAGAATTTGGAATAACAAATATTCCAAAATTATTGGAAAATTGTCCACATTAAATGGCTAGTCTTTAGGATAAGCTTTTGGAACGATCCTCATGGAAAACGAATAGCGATTGACTGTTAAAATCCTGACTTGGTATATGTACTTTCAAATGAAAATAGGAAGGTTAAACAAACTTTTTCAACACAACAAACCTATTTGTAAGATATTTTAGAATAAACTACAACCCTTTGGGTTTAACGTTTTGTAAGCAAGTCATTTTAGAATAAACTGCAACTATTGGGGTCAACGTCCTAGTAGGACGTAGAAGTGTATCAGTAGATCCCCAACAAAACGGTTGCCGATTAACAATTGTTGTTTAAAAGCTGTTGTAAATAAAGAGGGACTTGCATACCCCATCATATATCTTACTTAAGACGTCCCAAATCAGAAGTTACTCTGTATCTATACAACTTGCATTGACTAAAGGTTTCAATTAGAAAGAGCTGTTGTAATGGTAGAGCGAACTCTTTTCTCTATCAAAATGAAAAACATGACTAAAAGTGAGTGCAGTTTAACTAATAATCAATAGTGATCATTTCATAGCAAATCACATTTATTGATTGTCATTTGTTAAAGCATAGAATATGACGAAGCCTTGTATGTATAAAATATGACTACAACAAGATGAATGGCATATCTCATTGAGACAGCAACATCACCTACACAATAACATAGAATTGACATTCAGAGGCCAAAATACGGTCACCACTGTTCCAGGTTAGTAGAGGGTTGGCGCCTTCAAACTAGTTTAACCCCACCACATTCTATATGTGCCTGTCCCAAGTCAGGAGTCTTTAGTTCAGTGGTTGTCGTTGGTTCATGTCTGTCATGTTTGTTTTTCGTAAATTGTTTTGTTATAAATTAAAATTAGGCCGTTAGTTTTCTCAGTTGAATCGTTTCATATTTATCATGTCGGGCCCTTTTATAGCCGACTATACGGTATGGGTATTTCTCATTGTTGAAGGCCTATAATTGCCTATAATTGCTCACATCCACTTCATTTGAACTTTGGTGCATTGTTGTCTCATTGGCAATCATACCACATCCCCTTATTTTATTATTCAACAATAAAAAAAAAGGTCTATAAAATTTGCAAGCTTTACGTTTAGAATCTATTCTAGTAGTCAATAAGATTATCAGAGACTAATTAAAATCTTCTTCATCCTCGAATTTTTCAAATACAAAAAATGCTAAGATATGAACCCCCTCCCACCAAACTAAATAATTACAGAGGTTCATGACTAACGATAGGTACAATATCATGATGCGTCGGCATGATAAGCGTCTCATGCCATGACATAACACAGCAACAATTAAAAAACTGCTACATAGAACGCCATCAAATAATGCTGATACGCAGTTACTGAAACCACGGTCAAAGTTCTAAATCTGCTAATTTATATACAATAAAAATCTTATTAAATACTAAATGAAAATATGTGAACACAAATTCAATCATAAAAATTATAAATGAACCAATTTAGTTTGGTTTTACTGAGCCATCAAGGATAGAAATATAAGCAATATAAGGGGAAAACTTCATGAAATTGCTATGATGGTTCTAATGAGAAATTTGATAAAGATAAGGAAAAGGGAGAGACTATTAAGTGTAATGCAATATATTTTCAATCATCCTCATCATCACACTTATAAAAAAAATACCTCAGGTTACTTTCTTGATTATCTTGGCTAAAGCACACGTGTCTCCTACAATAATTTGTTGACTGCGAATAAAAAGTTACATACAGTTACTAAATTATACAAAGTTTGGTGTATATATTGAATACATCTATCCTATCGAACTGGAAATAAAAGAGATATTAGATACAGCTAAGTCTGTTTCATAAATGACTAACATCTAGAAATTGACAATGAGGGTCGGCTAAGAATTAAAGTTTACGACAAAAAAGAGGATTTCTGCTTTCCTATTGTAAACTTTCCATTTCTTTGTGGCAACATTCGACCGCGCCAGCATATAGAGAATATATACTACCCAATTGTAATGATATTCCAGAGGTTGTGTTGAATTCCACGATTTTCTTAAAAGAGGCTTAATGCGTACAAGAAAGATAGTAAACCATTATTTGGTTTACCTTAATTGAATATATATGTCACAGATGACTGCGAATATGTTACAATTGTAGACAAAATCCCATTTATCTTTTTCTAGATGGCAAAATCGCCGAAAGAAAAAAAAAACGAATTTGTACTTGCATTGAGCAACACGACGGGTCCCTAATGCAAGATCTGCTGACCCTTCTAAATTACACGAGATCAATCCCGATTTTAGTTTCGGTTTGTTTTGCTCACACTTAAGTTGTCTATGAAGCGTTTTGAAGACTGTTGTTTGTCTTTTCGTCGTTCTTCCTTTGTAGCCATGTCATTGTCGGCTTTTCAACAACTTATGATTTTTTATTGTCTATGCTTTTTTCACATTCTTTAGGTGAATATCTTTACGCAGAGGTTTGTTTCGGGCTAATATTATGAATATCCATGAGTCATACTTTCAGGATTGTGTCTATTTATTTGCCATTTAGCTATAAATTCACCGTCACTTCATGGTAACATAACCTATAAAAAATATTTAAAACAGAAAAAGCATTTTTTATAGCACATACTGTTAATAAAAATTTCTACTATATTTCACTCTGCATTCGTATTATCATTGACACTTTCTTTCGAAATATGAGAAAACTTTAAAGCGTTCTTAGAATGGTTCAAAGTGCTTTATTGTATTAAAATTACACGTAAACGAAAAGAAAGGGCCAACTTTCCTGAATTGATGTAGCTCTTTCATTTCCCTGTAGGCATTGAAAACGGAATTAATGGATGAACATGATAGAACCATTTCATTAAAAGTAGGTTCTGGTGTTTGATCCTGAAAAATGTTTTAAATAGTCTAAGACGGACCTACTATTTCATCTTCGACAAAATAAATATAATAGTTCTAAAAATGATGTGTGAAATCCTTGTCCGTAATCTAGTCCACCCTAGCTTTGTAAAGGTAAAACATGAAGTGGATTTATTTTTAAAAACACCTGAGATCTTTTATATATACTGACATCCACATATAATGATCTCCCCGGATACCCTTAATACAACCTTGAGATCCGACAAACATCCAGTGTGTGGTTAATTCTATGATCTTTAGAAGTTGAAATTATAAATAGAATTATTAAAACCTTCATTAACATCAATCAAAAGAAATGTTCAATTCATAATTCCTGTTATATTTGGTACATTTTGCTCGTAAAATTTAACTGATGTACTATATATGATCATTTTCTTTAAATTCTGTGTTTATTAAAATCATGAATGAATCTTTCTACCACAAGCATAGAAGGCCTTAGCTGCATTTGACACCCGTTTTCCGGCTAGCAAAGCCTCTCAACTTTGTGTTTAATTTGTCTTTCCTGTTTGTTTATTCGAGCGACACGTTTTGTAGACGAACGCGCGTCTGTCGTTACAAATTATAAGTCGGGTTTCTTTAATGATTTTGTACTTTTGGAAAACATGCTATTACGTTAAATTATGTTAAATGATGCTAAATTTATTTTAACCCATCTTTCTTGTTCTACAAATATAGATACACTTTTGATATACCAGTTTCCAAATGTAATCTTAATTTTAAGTTGGCTATTGGATTTACTAAAATTTCCAATTTTGTCAAAGTTTACTTTATACGATTTTTTGGGTGATCTGCTTTATAATCTTCTTTTTCTTTTAATAGTCTTCATTTGTTTCTCTTCCTAGACGTTTGGAGCTGGGAATACCTGAAGAAGGTAATTATGATGCGCAATGAAGTCCTTATCGTACATCTACATAATACTACTGGTTCAGTGCTGCTGCTGCTGGTCGTACAGTCTTCGAATGTAACATCTGCTTTTATTAACTAGACTAACTCGATTCTGTTCTGGTTTGATTTAATTATAATTATAACCCCATCATATTTTGTGCCTGTACAAAGTCCGGCTATCTTGTCTAAGTGTTGTTCGTTGCTATTTCTCTTTGTTTGAAGATGATCCTCTACTTTCTGGTGATCCGTGATTTTTTTGTTGATTGATTTTTATGCTTTGTGTCTCATCTTGACATTAAGTATACTACTGAAACTAGAGGTCTGGTTCATATCTAGATCTCTTTTCTTGAAATTGATGAAAATTCGTTACTTCAAACTTGGATCTATGACAAACCTGGTGATTTCATATACTCTACTGTCAACTCTCTGCTTTTCAGTAGAAAAAAACCCTCTGTCCAATCGAATGGTGTTCACATATTTCAATTTATATTGTACACATGTGCACTATCATATTTTACGAATTTCATTAACAGGTGTGTGATCATAATGCAAAAACAGCTACATGATAATTAGTAAGAATGAAAAGGAAATCGACAAAAGTTTTAAGGTCACCACTACGAATTGGTTGACCATAAATACGTGTCTGTGTCTCAATTAAGGACAGTCTGACATGTTTCCACCAATAGCGGACTGATATGTGAATTTACCGAGTGTGTCGTATTCCCTGTTGGGACATGTTGATCTTGTTTGGATACGCATGTCGGTTGATGCATGAACAGCATGAGACGACGCGCATCCTGTCGGCGTAACCGGTGTTCCTTATTTTTTCACTTGATTTGTATATTAAAAAAAAGATAGAAATTCGAAATGCGAACATTGGTAAACTACTGTTGACTCTTATTCTTATACAAAGTGTGAATTGAGTGCTAATGACAAGTGTAGAAAAATAATGTACATCCTAATCTTTTCACAAAAATGATCTCTGTTCATAATTAATGCCATTCTGACAGTCTCAACCCTTTTTTTTCGACTGGTGCATCTGGACATAATTTCGAATAGAATTCGGCTTTTTTAATCTTTCCATAGCCTGTGACACGAAAATTGCAGATATATATATATAAATAGAGAGATTTTATAGTGTGTCTTTCTATGTTGTGATGTTACACTATTGTTTCAGAAAAAGGGTGAAGGTTTGGTACCATTAAAACGTTTAAACCCGCTGCATTTGTTTGCACCTGTCCTAAGTCAGGAATCTGATGTTCAGTAGTTGTCGTTTGTTGATGTGGTTCATAAGTGTTTCTCGTTTCTCGTTTTTATATAGATTAGACCGTTGGTTTTCCCGTTTGAATGGTTTTACACATGTAATTTTTGGGGCCCTTTATAGCTTACTGTTCGGTGTGAGCCTAGGCTCCGTGTTGAAGACCGTACTTTGACCTATAATGGTTTACATTTATAAATTTTGACTTGGATGGAGAGTTGTCTCATTGGCACTCATACCATATCTTCTTATATCTAGATACATATTATGCAAGGTACAGGCAGTGTTGCTGTATAAAGGTAACAAAAGTGTCTTGAAATAGGAGCAGATTCCATCATGTCTATATCATACAATGAGCTTAAGCGGTTTATCTAAACCTCCTTGATTGCATCTGTTTCTTATATATTGCTCACCTTGGTTCTAATTATGTATTTAATTTTGTATTCTTAAGATGTTTTCGTACAAATTTAAATGTACTGTTAAAAGTGTCAAGGTGATTGCTCACAATTTTTTTTATCTTAAATTATAAACCTCAAACGTAATGGCGCAATAACTGAATAACGTATTGTTTAACCTTCTTATGGGTATTCATTGATAACAATCTTTTGAAATTTGAATAAAGCAATTTTTTTGTAAATGTATATGATATAAACAAAGCTAAGTTAAGTTGAACTCTTCAGTTGTTATATCTACATTTGTAATAGAAGCAGGATATGTGTCTTTCACGGCCTTTCTTGTTGTTGTTTTTTTTCTCTAAAAATGATGAATTTGGACCAACGTTTTTGCAACAATGGCATGCATTGATCTTCTCACCATTTTATGTCCCTTTGAATATATGTTAGATAAACACATACTTTGTATTACTGCTAATAGTTAGTTAATATACAAATCGTTTTCCCGAATTACTATTGCAATGCCAGTATTAGTAACAATCTTTATATTTTACTATTAATCATGAGTATTACTAACTCTCAATGCATCAAACGAAGTTAGGGAATTTTGATAAAAAAAGAAAATACATAAAGCAAATATTTAACATATGAATAGTATATTGAAAACAGCATAAAAAGAACAATCAAAATGTGTCTGAGAAAGTTGAAAGTGTTGTCAGTGCAAATACATAATCAATCAAGGAATTGACAATCTTAATCATGTATCTTTTAATGAATGTAAAGATTCAAATACTATATATCCTTTTAAATAAAAGATGAATAATTATATTAAGGTTTTAATTTCATTAATACATGCAATGTATGATAGAACCTTCATTTCATTAATAATAAATGTAGAAAAAAATAACGATATGTTAATGAGCATTCACATTTATGAAGTGATTTTGTTTTATACAATTGATTTTGTTTTATACAATTGATTTATATTGATACATAGAGTAATAAAAGTCAAAGCCAGACATTCATTATTTCGTTTGTATGTCATTAATTAAAAATGAAGACCATTAGTTTAACATTTGAAACTATCATATTACTATAACGTATATCTAAATGATAATATCAACACCCTAGTATAGTCTTAAAAACTCATCAAATATATTAGACTTTGAATTTGTTACGCAAGACGCGAAAAGTTGTTCCCGATACGTCTATAGCTATCTTTGCAGGTGGTGGGGCGGATGGGAGGGATAACAAAAATCATCCTTCACAGTCCATTCATTTTTCTTGTGAAGCATCATAGGAAATAAATATTATAACGCAATAAGCGATTAATATGTAAATAAAACTTATAACACAAAGTTTTGATTTCCAGTGGCATCAAAATATTAATTCTTAAATATTATTCAATACATAATTATTTATTTGTTTGTGAAGTAATACTGGATTGCATAATGGTATCAGACGTGTATTTTAACATGAAAATTTAGGAATACACCTTACGTTTTCTTAAAAGTTGTTAACATTACTATTTGATTAAGATTCCTCACTACGCACGATAGATGTTTCTGAAAAACCGTACATCGAATATGAAAAAAAAGTTTTAGAGTAGTAAACCAAATAACCGAAACAGAACAACGACTCAGGGTTATTTTCGTATAAAGTAATTCAGACTTAGTGGTTCTATAAATGAATAATTCGTGACTTGAAAAGTTGATCTTTACGTAAAGATTGGATCATTTAAGTCGTATGACTGATAATATAAAATGTGAACGCATCTTTTGTAGCAGAAAAGCGCTTCGGACGCATAAAATTTATCAAAGGTTTTGTTTTATTGGTGCTCAGTCATTAGTTTCCTATGTTGTGTTTTGTGGATTGATGTTTGTCTTTTGGTCGTGTTTTTGCCATGGCGTTGTCAGTTTGTTTTCGACTTATGAATATTCCCTTGGTATCTTTCACCTCTCTTATGATCAAATTTGCTTTGATATTGGTTACGGCTGTGAACCATGAGTCCATAGTTGAATTATATATAAAAGCATTCTTTATTTGTAATAGCTGCAGTAAAAGCATTCTTTATTTGTAATAGCTGAAAACTAATAGGACAATTTTTGTTAAAAAAAAAAAAACCGCTACTTTATACCTGCAGCCTTAACTTCAAGGGCCACATTTACTGAACCTAAAATCAAACTTCGTTTAAATGACGAACATACAAAGTCACAAATGTAAGTAATTGTTTAAATTTTTCAAACTTCTATAATTATGGTAGTGGACAAAGAGGAAGCTTTGATCATTGTGTCTCTTCGTACACCTACTTATTCATTATGCTTTGAATTAGGTATTGTTCCTGCACAGTGGTAATACTCAAGGGGATAACGTTTTGTGATATTTCATTTGATGGGTGGTACGTGTACTTAGTTATCCGCTCCACTGCATTGTAATTCTATACTTTTTATAGACACATTATTACTTAAAAAGGCGTATAAATATAAAATTGAAATGTCACGAATTTAAATTTAATGATTAACCATATAAATTTGAAGTACTCAGTCTAAAAATAGCGATAGGAATGAAATATAAAAAAATGTGAAAATAAAAGTTTCAATAAATTATTAGCCTGTGATATATACACTTATAATTATTGCGCGTCTGAAGCGCTTTTCGGTGTTTACCCTCAATTGGAACGCTCAAACCTTAACATTTGTAGGTCAAGGACATCTATATACGCTGCAACGTAATTTATAATGAAGTCGGAATTTGCTAGATACATAAGTGAAATGTGGTAGTATAGGTGGTGAAACATCGGTGGAAAGGGAAATGAGGGAAGAAAATTAATTATATTACAATTTCATAGTTTTTTTCTTTAATTTTTATATTCATAATTTTACATGTAATATTAGCATTGATTTGTAAATATGCAATTGATCTAATCGTCGAAAATTTGAGACAAAAATAGCTACTAACAAATAGTTAACAAAACCAAAATATTAATTATCTGATCTCCTCCAAAAAAACATAGGATAAAAAAAAAAAACAATAAGCAAAACATAACAGCATATTTCACGAATTCAACGACATCGGTTCTGCTATAAAAATGCTCTAATATTATAAACATCTTTATCACAATAATCTGAATAAAAGTATATGTGCCTTTTATTTAATGATCATGTTTACCTCCAGGGAGTTATGTAGGTGTATATTATTTATTAATAATTGCAATGATAAAGGCAACTGTATAATGATAATTATGTAGGTTTTTACAACTTTAATTTTATTTTAAAATCGAAATGGATTTTATTTAACGACAATTTATATCGTAGATTTATTGGCACCCACTTCTTTGTGAGGATCTTTTTTTTTGTAGTGCACTTCTTGTTTGGGAACGTTCGTATAGACGTCACTTTCTTAAGATACACTTTTAACAGTGGTGCGTTGAAGTTGTAATACACACACAACTGATCAATTGTAATATGTAAAGTTCTTCACTTTTTAGCATTTGAATGTGGCTACAATGTTGATCGGTACGTGTGACGGAGTTCATGGTTTCCGAATGAAAAAAACAAATTGTGCACACATCCTTTAATTTGTTTGGCTTTGATCGATCCCGATGAAGATGACTCAGGAGTACGCTTCGGGCGCAAACAATGGTATCATAAACTCGGTAGTCAGGGCTACGGTACTGAAATGATTTATAACTTGCCTTTCTTAACTTTCTATTGATAAATTGATAAATTATTATAAAACAAAGGTTCCACCTCCTTCAGGCAACGTTCACTTTAGATAAATTTGGCAATTAGTTTTATGTTCCTTTTGGTCAAATAGCTTTTCATGTGTTTCGATACTTATATATATTCTTAGCTTTCAAACTTTCGGTTGGAGCGCTCCTGATAAAGGTAAATCCAGAAAAAAAAATTGAACGAATACTATTTATCAAGTGTTATTTTGGTTTACAAGGAACCTCTATTTATATTTGGTCTTCAGCTTCGTAGTTTTTTCTTCAGTTGACTGTTTCGGTTCGAATGTAACTGATGAGTCTTATGTAGACGAAGTAGGCGTTTTGCATAACATAATAAGCCAGGTATTTACAACAACAGCAATTTCACTGCTGATGGGCATTTCTTCCCAGAGGTAATCACAAGCCCAGTAATCAGCACTAAAATTGTTCTACCCCCAGGTATACATACCTTCGCTGTTTTTAGCTCAGGATTTTCAAAATTGTTTGGTTGCATTGCTCTTTAACATCGTACAAGTTGTGGCCTTCTTATTGTTTTGATTTGAGTGCCACTGATGAGTCTTATATGACGTAATAATGACGAAACGCACGTATGGAGTATATGATAATAATAATAATAATAATAATAATAATAATAAGCCTGATATCTTTGATGACTATTATCAAGACGAATATTCTAGTAGGCCCAATTTTAGTTACAAGGATCAAGGACCGTCGCCAAGTAATGGAAAAATATATAACCTTTGTCCAGACAAAATGAAAAGAAAACATATTCCGAAAATTGTCCTTGTGTGCTAAGTATACTTTAAACTGTAAGGACATATAAATGTTGACATACAAGTCTATTGCATGATGCATCAAATGTGTTTATTGCTTACTATATTTACATAACCATAATATTAATCATTACGAAACTTAAAAGGCCCACAAAGAGTGTTAATAATAGAATGATCAAACTTAGTACACCTTTTAGAAAAACGCAGAAAATATACATGAAATACACATTATATATCGTAACCAAACAATTGATAATTCAAATGCGTAAAGAGGTACGAGCAATTTTCCTTAAATTTGTTTCACTCTACTAAAATTGAAAATGAGACAGCTGCATGTGTGTACGTTGAGGTTGTATTTCTGAGCAGATACACAAATTAAATATGGCCCTAAACAGCAATTTTGGTAGATTTAGCGAGAAATATCGCTAGAATGAATAAGGACATTGTCAACGAAAACCAAAAATATGTTTGAAGTGATGCTGTGTTTTGTCTTTCATATAAACGTCAGTTTATGTTTATAAAGAATATTCTTGGATGCAAAATCTTAACAACACATGTAAAATTTGTGATATTGCAACAAGACTGTCTTCAACAACAATATATATCACTGAACAACATTTTGTCTCAATGGATAAGTGTTAATCTGTTATAAAATGTTTTATGAATTTTATCTAGGCTCTGTTATAATCAAATTTCAGTAGGTTTTGACAACTTTCAACTTTTCACCAGGTGAGTGCAATAGATTTACGGGAAATCGTCCCTACCTCTGTTCAAAACAATACAGCCTTCTATTATAATTATTTTGGTGATTATTTCCTACCTTTATGCTACAAAACAAAATTCCTTATATTTGGTGTCCGTCAAACAGATTTATATTGGCTGTTGAATTGTGATGTAATAAAGCACGATGCAGCAAAGAACAAACGTTGGGTTCAAAACTTTGAAAACTGGAAATTTTGTAGATCTATAGAGAAGAAAACTAAAATAATTTGCAATGTAACAGGTCCAGGTAAAATACATTGTAAACAGTAGGAGTCACATGAAATCAAAACGTATAAAGAATATCATATTAAAGAACAATACTTTTGACCAACACAGAAATATAATTTAACAATAATGATATGTAGCCATAACTCATTCATAAAGTACACCAATATGTGTGCTTCTTAAAATGAGACTTCTTTGATATCCCTCGTTATTCCTATCGTCATGTATTCAATTGGGCCATAGTGGATTGATCTTGTCAACAAAAACATAACATTTTGATAACATGTTTACATCATTTTACGTTATATTTGAATATTCCATAACTTTTTAATTGTTAAAATTAATACTAAAATAACTTGTTATTTCTAAATACAGGTATTATTATTTTCACCATGACATTTAAAAATCAATTTTGTGATTTAAAAGGTACAACATTATCTTCCTTGTATTTGACTAAAACTCAAGTGAAATATTGTGACTTGAATATCAAATCTAAATAAAAATACTGTATTCCTTTTCATTGATTTTTGTTTTACTTCATTTTTGTCATTTTAAATTTTCGATCAAGATTTACTAAAAATAAGGAGATGTGGTATGATAACTAATTAGACAATAATCATCGTAAGGATGTAGCAACTCTAAATTCACCGACAAAATATGAAACAATTTAAATGAGAAATCCAACGACCTGGTCTATGCTTAAACAATAAATGGAAAAACCAGAAATGACGGACGACAACCGTTGAACCTTAGGCTCCTAAACTGGGGCAGGAGTGAAAATATGGTAGAACTAGACACGCATGTTTCTTTATTCTACATTGGCTAGAGGTATAGGGGGAGGGTTGAGATCTCACAAAACATGTTTAACCCAGCCGCATTTTAGCGCCTGTCCGAAGTCAGGAGCCTCTGGCCTTTGTTAGTCTAGTATATTTTTTAATTTTAGTTCATTTATATGTTTTGGAGTTTAGTGTGACATCCATTTTTACTGAACTAGCACACAATTTTAGTTAGGGGCCAGCTGAGGACCACCTCCGGGTGCGGGATTTTCTCGCTGCATTGAAGACCCATTGGTGGCCTTCGGCTGTTGTCTGCTCTTTGGTCGGGTTGTTGTCTCTTTGACATATTCCCCATTTCCATTCTCAATTTTATGTGAACGTCCCACCCAAACCTAAAAAGGGAAAGTAGTGTAACCGCACTACAACAAAAACAAACAATTGTAAAACACAACTGAAAAAAAACGACAAAATACATAAATGTAACAATATAATAGTACTCGCAATTACTGGAAGCTAGTTCAAAGCCAATTGCAGCGAGCACATCACATATAACACCATAAAGACTACATCAAGAATCGATAAAAAATCAGAGATGGAATGGTTAGCCGTCGAAGACCATCAACATCACCCAGGAAATGAGACCACGTAGCTTGGTTTACAACAAACAAGACATACCAGTGGTCAGTGGTCATGGTCACAGGAATGTTCGAAAATAAAAATATAATAGGATTAAGAGGAAGACCGACTAAAATCGATATTAAACCAATTTTATGATCACCATCTTGAATAGAGGTTCAGGTATGCGTCTTACTCATGAGCGACATGTTTTCGCACGTCTCAGATCTTGAGACATTGGAAAAGTTGTGTTTGCTATGTAAATGTACCAATTGTTTCCGTTTGCTTATAGCGATATTTTTAATTGAATTTGGACTCGCACGCTGGGTGATGCATGCAAAACGGCGAAGTTTATCAAGTCGATGAAATCAGTCTCGCTCCGTTCAGAGTTATTTCGATTGAATTAATATTTTTTTTTATTCAAAGTGTGAACATCGGTCAAATACTGTTGCCTTTTATATATGTTACAGTAAATAGGTAAAATTAGAAATTACATGTAATTCCTGATGCACTTAGTTAATACAAGTAATTCCTGAAACCATTTTCCAGTTTCAATACACAAACTGTAAATAAAGAGCATGCAGTCTTGAAGGACATTTGATTCCTTAACCCTAAAGTAAGCCTTACAATCCATACCCCTTTACTTTCTTATTTGGTTTCTTGAATTGTGTCTAAAATTTTAAAACAAAATATCAAGTTAGTAAATAGCTGTAAAAATGAAAAAAAAAAAAAAAAAAAAAAAAATCAGTGAATACCTGTAATCACTGAAACAATCAGTAAATACATGTAATTACTAAATTGATTAGTAATTATAGGTATTTACTGATTTGTTTAGTAATTACGTGTAATTCTAATTTCACCTATTTACTGTAGCATATATACACCGTTCTGTTGATGTACGTGCATAAAGCTATAATATAAGGAATATTACATAAAGCAGGGTTCAAAAATGGAAAATTAACAAAATTATAGACATTCCCAAAACTAATAGTATCGGAGAAATTGATGAGGCATGGAAACATTTTTTATCTTATGAAGAAAATACGAAAACGAAAGGTTTAGATACTTAAACAAACAATTAGTATTAATACACATAGAACTAGTGTATATAACTACCATTAACAAACAAAAAATATAAAAGAAAATAACATAAATTTATCGCGTCCGAAGCGCTTTTTCTGGATTTACCCTTATCATGAACTATCAAACATGTGAACAAACATTTGAAAGCCAAACATCATGTCAGTACCGAAGCACTGGCTACGAAGTACGTATATCACCCAAGCAAATAGTATCAATACAATTGAGAATGCATTTACACACCTTCCAAATTGATAATGAAAAGCAAACAAGACAATTGAAATCAAAGGCATAAATAAAAATTTACATTGAAAAACCCGTCTTAGTAGGAGTATTTAGCATATCATACCTGGTTGATTTCCGTTCCAAAATTACTATTAGATATATATATATATATAATATACGTTTACTATAATGGGACGCTTTCAATCATTAAAATCTATTGACTAATATTATTTGAACAGATGCATATATTTCATGGAAAGTGACTTTTCCTATTCATTGGTACAATAAATAAGTTTTACTTTTCTTGAAGTACACAATTATAACAAGATTTATTACAATGAACTAACATTACTAGACACACTGTCCGTATAAACAGAAATTTGTTTGTAAACACTGTTTTTGCAACGAAAAAACGTAAACCAAGGTTTATAAATTAAGCTTCAAATATAATAAAGCATTTGATCATTCATTTCACAGAATAGGACAAACAGACCTTTTCAAATTATGTTTACTGTAAACTAATATATAATAATAATTCAGTAAGACGCTAGACTCTAAAGACTTCGCTTTTCGAGTTTGTAAAGGACACTTGTAAAACTTAGCATATTTACAAAAGCAGTTTAAAGATGGACCATAGAACAAATCGCGTAAAGTCATAAGTTTAAGTCCAAATTTTTACACATTTAAATTAAATGTTGATTTAATTTAACTTTTTTGCAGATAAGCAGATATATGAAGTATGAAAATAACTTTTTAAGATGACGGGTGTCTCGTTAGGAAACAGAAACTGCTAGCCCTTCCGGAGTCCTTGAGTGAATCCCGGTTTTAATCTGAATATTTAGTTGTCTATGTGGTGTCTAGTGGACTGTTGTTGTTTTTTCTCTCTTTTTCTTTTAACTATGATACTTTCTGTTTTTCGTCAACTTTATGTTTTTGTTGTTGTTGATCCTTCATATCTTTGCAACTTATTTTGACTTTTCATGATTATATACGATGTAATACAGAATGTATCGCCATTGTTATGATGATTATAAAAACGTAAGAAGAAATCAACTCATATCGAATTCCAGTTGAGTTGAAATGACATTATGAATAAAGAGGAATAACTCTACAAAATATAGCTTTACATTGAAAGCTGTAATGAAAATAAACTATAAAAACTTTTCGTACAATAAATAGGAGGTTACCCTACAGAGACCACAGAACATAGATGAAAATATTTATAGGCCACAATATGCATTAAACCATTTTATAAAGGAAGCAATAAAAGGCCGGCATGACAAAATGTGAAACAAATAAAAAAAGAACACCAACAAGCTGATTTATGCTAAACGAATAAACATAAAACAAATATGACAAACAGCTACAAACGACACCACTGAAATACAGACTTCTGGCATAGGGCCGGCATATGTAGAATGTGACGGGGTTAAACATGTTTTGAGCTACAAAACCGTCCCGTAATCTGGGAAGTTATGAATAGCACAACATATATACAAACTATAAAGACTCATCAAAGGTTCAAGGCCTATAATTAAGTACGCAAGACGCGCGTTCGTCTACATGAGACTGAGCAGTGGGGATCGAATCAAAACATTTAGAACGCCAAATTAGTAACAAAATTAAAAGCAGTGAAATCAAAAATTTTGAAAAGAGGAAAACTTGTGGAGAAGAAACTGCTTACCAATCCAAAAGGAGAAAGGAAGAGAAATTGTGTATTAATTCATATCACAAAGGCACTTTAAAAAGCCCAAAGCAAAAGAAAAAAGCGTGTTTTGCTGTTCTTCAACTCAAAGCTGGTTAGGCCTTCAACATAGAGAAAAGCGCACACCATACTATTTCTTAGACTATTTTAGGGATTATAGTAGAAGCAACCGATTAGATGAACAGATTGAAATGAAAACGCATATTATAAAAATTCATTAAAACAGATATGTTTTATATCTATATATTTGTTTTTGCATTTATTTTTACAACTGTCATATATGATTTTACCGTCGGAACAGCGTATGTTTTTAAGATAGTCATTATAGTTCAACATTTCATCCTTAGTTCGTTGATTAAAGTTTGAACACCACTACAAAAACTGTGAACGGCAGAGCTCTTCTCCGACTTGATAACTATTGATATCAATACTGCCGTGTGCGTTCCTAATTTCTGACTGAAGAAGTCGATCAAATTTGTCATGATCAGCAAATCAAGCTCCGTATGTATTGTCGTTATACCTGAATGAACAATATCTTTCTCAGACAATCCAGTACCTCATTATGTATTAGATGGAAGGCATCCATCTTCATTATTTACCAAGAAGTAATGTTTCAATGTCTTCACCTAGCCAATAAATGGTGGAGAATATTTGAACGCCTCTTTTTCTTGGATTTGATGACAGACAACAAAACATCTTCAAAGACTTCATTTACTTCGTCCTTGTTATAAGATGAACACTCAACGTAAGCATCAATTCCATATTTATCCATTACACTTAGATGCTCTTCCTTCGACACATTATTATTCTCATTATCATCATGGAGGTCTTTGCCAGTAGCTACTAAAATAACTGGTGTCTTTTTGCAAAGTTTTCTTATTTCTGGAATCCAGAATGTCTCGATACTTTCAAATGAGTCTCTGTCACTTAGATTATAACATAGTATAAATGCTTCTGATTCTTTATAGGATACTGTTCTTATATCTTTGTAATCATGCTGCAAAATAAAAATATGAAGGTCTTAAAAACAAAAGAATGGCGTGTGTTGGCTCTTTTTGTAGTGTGTGCGTATTTTTCTAAAAGGTTCACATCAATAGAAAATCTATTATTAATATCTTGGAAGTATTTAAAGTACTACTATGTATTTGAGTGTCATTAAATTATTTACAAAATGTCATTGAAACCTTGAGCACGTAGATTTTTGCACGTAAAGTTTTTCCTTTAAATCCACAAAATTATCTAATGAAGATAGATCTTTTAATAAAGTCTTGCAAATGGCATTTGCTCCTAAACTTTATTTGAAATGTATGGTGAATACAAGTAAATGTTGACATAATTTTTATGTTATTTTCCAAAATTTCGAAACTGTGAGGACAATATTGGAGATATATCCGGTGAACTCATACATACATCTAGAGCAGGTAACTCTCTTAGGATAGCAAACAATGTCAATAATAGTCTTTTTGTTTTAATTTCATTTACTGCCTTTGACAGTTAAAAGTTCCTAAGAGTTCATTTCATCTCTTTATTTGATTTCAGTCTTTCTCTGTATTAGGCAATTCTTTTCGGAATTTAGGTCCTCAATGTTCTTCAACTTCGTAATTTAATTTGCAATTTTAACTTTTTTGATTCGATAGTCACTGAAGTCTTTTTTAGACGGAACTCGCATCGGTGTACAAAATTTTGAACCTGTTTTCTATGATGAGTTTATTCTTATTTCTCACTACATTACTCAAATAAAAGAACTATTTATATAATCTTACCTGTCCAGAAGAGTCTATAATCCTGAGAGTATACTTGTCCCCCATAAACTGTGTAAGTACGGAATACTCATTAGTTACTGTAGCTTCATAATCTTCTATAGTCAGGTCCCCAATAAATGTCTTACAGATCTGAGATTTCCCGACCATTCCATCTCCAACTATGGTACATGTTACGGTCTTATCAATTTTGTGTGAGATCATTGTTCTTAAATTGGTTTAGTTTGTATACAGGTAAAACATGAAATGATTTTCTTTAAAACAACCGAGGTCTTTATATACCGACATCGTCAGGTATTGACCCGGAAATATTAAACGAACAACCTTGAAATCTGGCAAAAACAGTATGTTGTTTCATTATTTACGATGTTTACAAGTTTGTTTTTTTTTGCGTCCCACTAAATGTTTCAACTATATTATATTTCGTCTCATACTTGCTTTTAACCATCAAACGTAATGCATTTAAATAAGTTCGTGTTGCTTAGTCTTTAGTTTTCCATGTTATGTCTTCTGTACTATTATTTGTCTGTTTGTATTTTTATTTTTAGTCATGGAGTTGTCAGTTTATTTTCAATCTATGAGTTTGACTGTCCCTCTGGTATCTTTCGTCCCTCTTTTAAGTAAAATGCAAATCTGCAATATTCCCTAACATTTGTATTTAGATATGAGCAATAGCATTTCAAAATATGTCGTGTAAAAGGCTGTTGATACAAGCCTTTTAAAACAAAAAAAACCAAACAAGATATACAGCAACTTAAAGACAACCACTGAATTACAGGTTCCAGACTTGTGACAGGCACATATAAAGTGTGGCAGCATTAAACATGTTTGCAGGTTCCAAACCCTCCCAAAACCTGGGACAGTGGTGTAACAGCACATTATAAGAACAAACTATCAAAATCTGTTGAAAAGGTCTTTACTCATCATATTGCTGCACAGTCCCAAACAAAACAACTAACAAATACACTAAAGATACAAAGTACAAATATGAGTTTACTCGTAGCTGCTAAAAGCTAGATTAAAGCCAATAGATATTGATATAAAAGTCATGTATTTAAGACTAAAATATCCATCAGCACGCATCCAACAGCCAATGAATTTAGTGTAAAGACGTCATAAACAGTCAAAGTAAACAATAACCTTGTGCAATGCCAATGCAATATATGTCAACATATTTATGATTTAGGGAAGTGTACAAAGGGCAGGATTGTACTTAGGCGAAAGATAAGAATATCGATAATATGGTCATTTTAAAGTCAACAGTTTCTTAAGTTTACTTTGCATCATTTTTAGCTAAGAAATATGGAACATATTCTTTCCGTTAACTTGGCGATATTGGTTTTTCCGTATCCCCATTATTCTTCCTAAATGCTCCAAACTAATGGAAAATCCACTTGATTTCTTGGAAGTCTTAAAAATTACTTCTATGTATTCAACGTATCCTTTAATCATTTACAAACGATCTTTAGAAACCTTGAACACAAGTAACTTGATTCTAGTCTTGGTTTTTTCACTTAAAGTTCCTCTTTTAAATCGACAAAGTCTTATCAAGGTTATAAAAATTATTATTTATAAAGATAGATCTTTTAATCAAGTGTTGCAATGACATTTGTTCCTGCACCTTATTTCAGATTTATTTACCTTTTCAATATATTCTTCGATTTACGGTTTCTAATCGGTGCCTGGTATTCTTTATATATTCAATGTTATATTGGGCTGGATTTCTTGTCTTGTTTCTTATACAAAAATAGGTAATATAAACCAAACCAAATAGTAAATCAGGATGTTCTGGAGTGCCCTTGTTGTTTTGGGTAATCCTTACCATTAATCAAACGTATACACAATTCAAAGAAATACTCAGAAAATCTACTAAGTAAACAAACAGAACATTTTTTATAAATAATCTGAATCAAGAAGTGTAACGAAAGTATAAACTAATAAATCAATTGTTCATTAGGGTAATTAAACAATGCAATATTCAGCTCAGGACAATTTTCAACTATGCGTGTATACCCTCAAAGTCATAAGCATTCGACTTTTAGTAAGAATAAGAGCACTGTTTACCACAAGCTCTCAATAGTTGATAATAGTATTGACATTTGTATACGAGAGTTTGACTTCTATTTCTCAAACGCAAAATCTTTTATGACGAATCTTTACAATAAAAACCTACAATGTAGTACATCGTCAAAAAGTTCTGTAATAGTACAAAGTCATCAATGATAGTATAGTACAAAACGCATTTCATTGATAAAAGTAGTGATTTGTAAAACTGTCATATTTCAAGCCATAATATTGAAGTTATATGTACCTTTGAAGGCATCAATGTCATTGTATAAGGAAAACGGAAATGCATTAGAATATATGTACCTAAAACATATTAACTGGATTGACACATGCTTATTGTTCTTTTTGTTAATTCTTGATCTTTTGAAAGGAATAGGAATTTTAATGACCAAATTCGACCCATATTATGAAAATTAAATTATTATTTAAAGCATCATTCTCATTTTACATGATATATCAAAGTTTCAAATGGTTTTAACAATTATTCTTCCTGTCTGAATTCTTAGTAAACTATGTTTTTATATATTTTTCATAAAAATTTTAGGACAAATATGGTCCCAAATGACTTCCATTCTTTTCTGATATGAGGGAAAATGGAAGTTCTTAAATCAAAAATTATAAAACTTGGGATAAAAGTGGCACCCTTATGTTGATAAACCCCCTCCTTTGAAAACATAAGTATAAAGTTTTAGTAAATTTATGCTCTTCATAAAAGTATGACAAAATCGCTTGTATGTAATTGCAAACGTATCGATAGAAGCAATGTGTATCAGAAAGCTGCTGTACTTGAAACGCGTATTTGTACAAAATTTACCGTAACAGATGAAAGAACCGTACAATAAACAGTGCTATGCAAGTCAAATTAACATTTAGTTAATATTTTAGAATTTAAAAAAAAATGCTTTTAAAATTGGTTAATTACTTTTTGGAAAGTCTATATAATGAATAAAAATTCTACTGTCATGCATATTACTGAATATTAGCAGGCGTGGCACAAGGAGTGCATCCTCTTTACTCAGTTTCTATTTTTCTGTTTTGAGCATACCAGACTTTCTTTAAATGAATGAATTTTGACATTCAATTTCTATTTTTTTAAAGCTTAAGAGTAAGGAGATGTCACTGCTTTATGTTTTTCTTTTCTAAACAATTCATGCTAACGTTTGTGCATACTCTGTTCTCCAAGCTAAAGTGTAGTTTGACTAATATAGAAATAAGGAGATGTGGTGTGATTGCTAATGAGACAACTATCCACAAGAGTTCAATTGAAGTGGATGTAAGCAAGAATAGACCACCGTTCGGCCTTAAACAATGAGAAACCCATACCGTATAGTCGACTCCGACATAAAAATTAAGAAACAATTCAAACGAGAAAACTATCAGCCTAGTTAATTACAATGCAATTTACGAAAAATAAATATGACAGACATGAACCAACGACAACCTCTGAACTACAGGCACATAAACAATGTGGCGGGGTTTAACGTTCTTGTGGGCGCCCAACCTTTCCCCTAAAATAGGACAGTGGTGTAACAGCACTACAGAACTGTAAAATCAGTTGCCATTGGCTGAACTCAAAACGATCAATACGAAACACAAAAACAACATACATAAAAACAGAAGACACAAAGCATCAAAAAAGAGTACTCGCAGTTATACTAAAAGATAGTTTAAAGCCAATTACAACTAATAAGTAAATTATGTTCTCTCACTCTAAAGTATCAATATGTACACATCCAACATATTTAGTGTAAAGATGTCGTAAACAATATGAGAAACAGATGACTTTGTGCAATTCCAAAATATAAGTAAACAGTATCGACAGGATGTAGGATCATGAGTTATCATAACTGTACATAAAATAATACATATATAGCAATATGCATTTAGTTATCTTTTAATATTTTAAAACAAAATCACTGTTAGTTCTGTTCAAATATTGTTTTATTCAGGAACTAATTAGTTTGACATGTAATGTATTATTAACTTTTCGTTTCATGAATCATTTTATACATGACGGAAATAAGTAATTCCAGATATTTGCTGTATGAATTGGTTTCGCATTATGTAATTTGATTGACGTTATACATGTACAATATTAAAACCCCAGACACCAGGTATGATACTGTTTGACTCTTAAACTGCTATATATGTGATTATGTCGTCATTAGCGTGCATAATTATCTCTTCAAGTAAGTTTTGTATGATAGTATTTGAATTTAAGTCTCAAAAACATTACCAAGACTAAAAATAAAAAACAGAGAAACAGAAAAAAATGTTGTTAAAACATGTGTCCTATTCCTTTTGCTTCTTTTGCAAATAAAATTTGTTAAAACTAAAACAGAAAAAATGTTGTAAACCTCCGAAATAGACCTCCAACATCTGGCGTAGGAGACTACGTAACAGCTACCAGGTTACACGGGTGTTTCAATGGGAGGTAACAATTTCTGATAGTTTGATAAAACAAAATAAAACATAGCAATCAAAATTTGATTTTAGTTTGTCAAGTATTTCAGGAAATTAAAACATATCCCTTAAAACTTATAAAATGAATATTGAACTCTTGTATCTTAGTCGCGAAATATTACGCGATGAAGTGAGATAAGCTAAATAAAATATATTTCAAGTGAAGTGAAAACAAATATTCAGAAACATGACTGACGGACGAACATACAAGAAGGAATATAGAGTAACAAATCAAAGCAAATATACTGGAAATGATCTAAAACCGAGGAAATAGAGAATACTGGACCACACTTGGTGCTAGCTATTTTCCCCAATTTGCTTCAAAGATATCGCATGTACAGGTAATAAATGATTGAGTCTTCATGTGACCGTGATCATACGTGACAGTCTTAACTGGAGAAAGTTAATTGTTCATCGGTGTTCGTGCAGTCATTAATTAATCTTAGCAGACAAATGAAAGACGAGGTTATCATAATGTATACTAATTCAGTTATATTGGACAGAAGAAAATCTTTGACTGTGTTGCTCTTATGTTACAAAGGAATATATTAATTTCAAATGTCTAATGGCATTTTAGTATGGTTACAATAATTATCCGCTCCATTCCGTTGTAATTTAATACAAAACCTTAAGGAGAAATTCTTTTCAATTGTTTATACGACAGTACCCCAACCATACATTTGAGGCCTTTATTTCATACATGTAAAATGAAAGTTTTTGATACTGAACTTCAATCATGTCCGATGCCATACTTTAATCTAAGCGTAGTTTGATTGTGTTAAGAAAAATTCAATTTTTTCCGCATTCAACTTTTCAATTCTTGTGTAAAAAAAATTTGGTCCCGGGAGAATCAACAAATTAGACATGTGTTTATATAACATATTCAATTTTAAATCATGAAGTTTTTTTTTTTAAGTTATGAATACATTTAACGGATCTGCCATCAACTTCAAGTTTTTCAAAATAATAATAGAATACATCAAGATAAGACAAAAGACAACGACTGACAAGGACTAGGAACAGCCACATTGATATATGGCGGTGGTTATGTTAGTCTTTTTTATCTTAACTTCGTTCGTTCAATTTCGCTCAGTGGATTTACACAGTGCAATAGTTTTCGAAGGTGTATTAGTAATTTAACTGAATGCGTGTCATGCAAGGTTTAATTTTGATGGTCTGTGTATATATGTTAACTGTATAATAATCACATTACATGTATGTTTCATAGAGTCCGTTATTTTGATTAGCTGACAACAATCGCCAGGCACTCCAATATCATATGTTATTTCCGTATATTAAATACAACAGCTATGACTGCACGTGCTATCCGTGACAATGTTAAAATAATGCATTGAAAGAAAAAACCCGAAAAGCTTGATATAACTCTTAATTTCATGGTTGTACTATAAAAATGTAATTATAAGAATTGAAAGCTTCTTTTAATTTTTTAAATTCGATATCATTCACGACATAAAAGAAAGATCCGTTGTATATGATAAAACGAACTTCATTTAAGAATTGAATGCTTCTTTTTATACTTTTATTGGGGTGTAAAGGCGTTGACCGAAGTACATTTTGTATTCCACTCTTCATATTAATATTTGGAAAATTTCGAATCCCAATTCATTCTAATTGCAATTGACATTTATGCACCATACTGGTGTTTGCCATTTTTTATTCAGTTATATCATTGTTTATCCGTTGTTGTCTGTTTTTATCTAATAAGACATTCATAATGTATACTGCATGACTTATTCTAGAAGCTGATGTTGCACCATTGCTATCATGCTATCATAGCTACATTACAAGTAAATGTTTAAATCGCAAATTACAGAAGTTTCTTGTAAACTTGATACGTTTAAATGTTTTAATATACCTGTTTAAAGGTAAGTAGTGTATACTTCGAAAACAAGGATCATTCCATTGACAAGACACTGAATATAACTAAAAAAAAAAAAAAACACTCACGTGGTTCCCGTCTTGGGACAAGCAAAGGAACATATTAAGGTTTTAAATCAAGACCCCCCCTCCCCCCAAAAAAAGATGAATAAATTAATAAACCCTGTTTTCATGTTGACCAATGAAAAGTCTTGATGTTGCCTCTTATAATAAAGTTGCGATTGTGGTTTCTTACAAATGAATTAGGGGCCTCGGTGGTCCAGTGGTCTAAGTAGTCGAACTACTGTATCACTAGCCAGTCAATACTGAGGTTGTGAGTTCGAATCCCGCAGGGGGCAGGTGCACTCGACTCCAATCTTAATTGACTAGGATTGTCAGTTTTCCTACCGAAGGTCGGTGGTTCTCTCCGGGCACTCCGGCTTCCTCCACCAATAAAACTGATCGCCACGAAATAGCACAATAGTGTTGAAAGTGGCGTTAAACACCAATCATTCAATCAATCAATACAAATGAATTAATAGAAGCCTAGTTAGACATATATATTTCTGCATATCTACATAGTATAGTGGATATTCGACATTCTTTAACTGAGGTTTGATCTGTTAGACTGTTCTTAATATTGACAAACATTTGATCAAATTATGATTACCTCATCAATTGAAAATCTTTGATGCTCCCTGTTTAATGTATTATTTTACTTTTGAAGACGGAGGCGATTTAAAGCTCGATACATTGTACCAACAGTTGTCCAATGTTGACGAGAGTAAGTAGACCTCTAGATGTCTTTGGATTTTTGAGTTTTTAAGATGCTTACTCAATATAAACACGAGGCAGAAGGTGTCAAGGAGACAATTCGAAAAAAACTGACAACGCCATGGCAAAAACGAAAAACAACGAAAAGGTGAACAAGTCCACAAAACACTACAAAAAAAAACAAAGACTGAGCATCGATTGATGTGTTCATTTTCTTTCAGACTATTATAATTTTTGAAATTTGTTTCTTGGAACACCTTGGAGTTCAAACAACGGTATGTTCTTTAATAGATTCGGGTATAAAAAGCGAAGGATATTAAAGAGACATTTAAACTCATAAGTCGAAAATAAACTGACAACGCCATAGCTAAAAAACAGACAAACAACAGTTTAGAAAACACAACATAGATAACCAAAGACTGAGCAACACGTACCTCACCAAAAACTGGGGGTGATCTCAGGTGCTCTGGAATGGTAAGCAGATCCTGCTCCATATGTTGCACCCGTCTTGTTGCTCATGTTAGTAAATACCCGGTGATAAGTCTAATTCGGTAGGTCACATTCGGGGAAAAGGGAACGGGATTGTAGTTACGACCATTGGAACATATCGGTTGTCATCGGGGAAACGGATATTCCATACGGTCAACCAACTCGTGATGGCTTCCGTAAAATTTACGAAGGGACGATTTCAAAACTTCACCGCTTGGAACTATTGGCTTAATAGCTTCCTTGTGAGCAGCGACCCTCTATCAAGGAAATCGTGATAGGAAATACAAGCCCTGGAATATCGTATCAACTGGGAGATATATACTCCGTATGCACCGTTCAATATAATGAACAAAATCGACATTATCTACCAATTCCAAAGGGACAAAAGAGCAATTATACGATTTTCTAAAATGTCCTTATTATTAAAGATATAAATATATAGATGGATTGCTAGATAAAGTACTCATTTTGCTACATGCAAAGCCATTTCCTGTATTAAAGTGGTGATTTACATAAATTTCTAATTTCAGATTAAAAACGTGCATATAGAAAGGAGGGACGAAAGATACCAGAGGGACAGTCAAACTCATAGATCGATAACAAACTGACAACGCCATGGCCAAAAATAAAAAGACAAACAGACAAATAATAGTACAGATAATAATAGAAAACTAGCACAGAATGAGCACAGAATGAGAATAAGTTGAGCACATTCAGGGTCACTCTGAATATCGAGGAAATAATCCATGATGAAAAGGACAAAAAGACTCCCTAAAATTGCATTAATGCAATATCACTTCAAAATGGTAACGTTAAAGATATTATTCACTTGCAATCTAGTTAAAATGATAAGATGATTTAATGTTTGAAATTTTTTTTTTTTTTTTTTTTTTGTACTTAATGTCAAAGAAAGGATGTTTCATAACATACCTGTATTTACAAAAATAGAGAAAACTTCAATATAATTATTGACGTATTATATTCATTATGCTAATTTATAGCGTTAAATTATTCAAAGAAACTAAATAATTGAGAAGCATTATCACTAACTATTGACAGTCCACAATACTTTGTATTTGCATCAGAATGCAACAGGCTACAAATATAAACTTTTGAAAGAAAAACACTTTTTTTCTACTTTTTAGTTGTTGACTCACTTGTTTGAATATTCTTTTTAAAGTGTACCATGTTACTTTCAAGAATGAAATATGCTTTTTCATGAATAATTTAGGATGCATAATATAAATATGAACCTAAACCTCCTTCACGTGATAAAAGAAAATCGGATCTGAAGTCCATTGTGACAATTTTTTTTTGCAATCACATGTTTAAAACTTAGAAATGAAGCGATGACAAGCAGTTACTGAATTATTGTCTAAACAATAATATTTGTGATTTTTTAACCGTCGAGTAAGAGAAGTTATGGGAATAATTAAATAAAAAAAGAGACAACGTTATTATCATGATTTAAAAAGAACATGTAAACCTGTGTTTGCATCATTATTATTCTTGATTTACAGTTGTCGTCACATAACCCCTGAAAGTGATTTGAAGAAGCTAATACATAAAAATTCGTAAGGGGTTCCGCGGAACCCTGTGTCTCGCCTACGATTGCTGCTGTCAGTGTAAAAGTGTAATGTTGACTTAAAAAGGAAGTCCATTTATCAGTAAAATACAGAATTTAAAAACAAATTCACTTTTTCTTTAGCTGCTATTTCTTGGTCTTGAATATTAGCTTCTGTCCAAGATTCATAACAATCCATGAACAACAAACTTATCATGTCAAAACTATTTAATCCAAGAGTGTCAATCTATCAGAAAAATACTGAAAATGAAAATATATATTTTCAAAAGTTTGCTTCAGACATTATCTCTTAATCATAAAAAAGTTTTATAAAATTCTATGAAGGTTTCTCAAAGTATTTGATGTGTAACAAACTTTAACCCCAGACTGTATCTACTTGTTTATTGAAAAAAAAATTAAGTCCATTTATCAGTAAAATATGAAAAAATGAAAATAAATATTTTCAAAATTTTGCTCTGGATACTGTATTTTGGTCATAAAAAAGCTTCTGTCCAAATTTCATAAAATTCCATGTAAGTTTGACAAATTTATTGATGCCTTAAAAAACTTTAACACAGACTGAATCTAAATGTTGACGACGCCGACGACGACGCCGATGACGGAATCAAGGATCGCTATATCTTGCTTTCGCGAAATAAATTTTGCAGGCTCGACAAAAATAAAACGCAAAAACTATAAGTTTCTTTTAACATCAACAAATGAAATAAACCGATGTATAATCGTATGAAAAGACACCCGACATACAAAACACACTCATCACGTTGTGCATGGAGCGTTTTGTTGGTTTTTGATTTGATGTTCCCGTTCCATTTAGTTGACATAAACCTAGTAGAAGAAATAGAGATATATAATATTCTGTTCTCGAAAATAAGAGAGAAAATTCAAAGAAAGCCATGATTTGTATTCGTTATTTTCATCTCAATCAGGTCAATATAATCGAGCTGGGTGAAACACACCGTGTAAATGCTAAGAAGTTAGAATTCAATAAAAAGATCCAAAATAACTCAAAATACAACACGAAAGTCGTCTTATTGGGGCTATGTAATTTTTTTTTTTTTTTTCATTTTCTGAGTAGAAAAAAACCTTGGATGCAGCGTTCAACGTGCTAGCAATAAAAATATGCATATTTACCAAAAAATATTATTTCTGCTTTAAGTTCATTCCAATATTCACTTTTCTTAGGATAAAGATGTTTATGTATATTCTCTACGTTTATGTCAACATTTGTACAAGTTCTAAAGCACTTCTGGCACCTATTACTTGTAGTACCAAGGTTATCCGTCTCAAATAACTTCAATACTGACAATTTAAACCATTGTTGTTCAATATTTACTTTTCATTATCAGAGCACCGTAAAAGTCTTCAGCTGTCGAAAATTGATAAACGTCTATCTTTTCTCTATTTATATACTGTTATTTTTCTGATTAATATTGCGTTCAGACTTGTCCTTTAAAAAAACGTTCAAATAAACATGTTTTCGAATGACATTGAATAACGCTGATACGAAAACTATGAGAGGGAAAAAAATTTTTGTTTTTTATGGTGTTTAAGTGCATTTGCTGTAAGAAACTGGACATGAAAAAAACGTGAAAATATGACGTTCTATTGACTTATATATATGTTATTGTCCGATTGATCTTAACATTTTCTTTTTCTTTTAAATTTATATGGGTTTGGCTATTATTTTAGGTTCTTTTATGTCATATAGCTCTTCAACGGTTTTGGTTCATATACATCCTTGGCTTTCAAGTATTCAACTTTGAGCGTTCCTGATGAAGGTAAATCCAGGAAAGCGCTTCGGACGCATGAAATTTATAACGTGTTGTTTTCATTTTCTATAGAATTATTTTCAAGGTCCACAAATTTATCCTAATTAGTTGTGATGATAAATCATTTGGAATTTTAAATGTTTTAACTGGAATTGGACAACTCCCTAGTACAAGAAACGAATATCGTATATTTTAGATTTTAAAATTTAAATTTTTTGTTTTGTTTTTATTTGTGTTTTTGATGATGTCGTATGCTTTTATAACGCTTTAAAACCACTGCTTGGTAAAAGATAATTAAATGGTTTTCAAGAACTTTCGCTTTGTAATAATTGTTTTTAAAGATACATTGATCAAAGTTTCATGTTAATTATAGACTCTCATAAGAGATTTTTAAGAATGTCATCATTTAACTAACATGAAATAGCAGATTCTTGAAATTAATCATCGTTAAATGTTTCTATGTACAATTCTTTGTTCATAGTAAATGTGATACTCTTTTAACTTATTAAACATTACTCATAGCGGTGGTCCTTTCTATTTCTCAACTATTTACTACCAATAAATTCATCAATGTATATTGCTGATATAGTTTTACAATAGCAGAAATAACCGAAAATATTGTGCATCAGGACAAAGACATATAACTTAAAGGACAATATAAGGGCTTTGGAGCCTTATATTGTTTCATTGTATGTTCTTCTATGCTTTTCCACTGATAAATATTCTAGTTCAGTTGATCCTGTTGCATGTTCCTGTGTGTTCCCTAATTTGTAAACCTCGACAATGGTCGTGTTTGACTTTATCTTATGATATCTGAGAGGTAAGTCAATATAAGAATATCAGTAATAAGGACTAAAACAGACAGTCACAAGTTTTCCTAAAGACATTTATTGGAATACGTAAAAGGGAAAAGCGGGAAATGGAAACAACTAGGCTGTATAGGTTTTTTTCTACCATAAGTATTCTTAAAATGGGACAATTATGAGGGTTAAGTCAATATGACGTCCACCAAACAATACAAAAAAAAGACATTTTTTTTTTTTTTTTTATCGTGGGTGAATTTGATGTTGATGGCAGAATTTTAATTGTCTCAGATTTCTATTTTGTCAAATCTCCTCCTTTTCAGTATCAAAAATATCCTCTTTCTAACTGAATGGTGTTTACATATCGCAAGGAATACTGTACATGTGTGCATGATAATATTTTAACGAATTTCATTAACAGATGTTTGATAATAACGGAAAAACAGCTATATGGTTATTGGTAAAAATGAAAAGGAAATCGACAAAAGTTTCAAGGTCACCACCACGAGTTGCTTCTTCAAAACAACGTGTCTATGTCTCTCAATTAAGGACAGTCATATTCCACCTATAGCGGATTGATTTGTAAATCGGCATTTTTCTTACTCTTTAGAAAGTCAGTGACACAAACATTTCAAAGAGATATATTTAATAGTTAGCTGTAAAGCTACTCATATAAACTGAAAATTACACATTATAAATGTGGTGGTCCCAAGAGGTTGTCTGGATTTACTTTCGTCGGGAATGATCACCCCCCAAAAACCCCCCCAAAAAAACCCCAATATATAAGTACTTGAATATACTATGGGTATATTATATCCATTTATTACACCATAACAAAGTTTTAACTCCCTTAAAGGGGAATTAGCTATCAAATTAATGTTCACCGATTTTACTCAAACTCTCATATTTGATTTATAACATACGAACACATATATCCAAATTACCAAAAGTCTAAAATAAACAATAACAATGCATGGACTCGATTATATATATCAGCATTTCGTGTTTATCTTAGTCTAGATGCCATCTATTTAACCATCCAGATGACCTCCGAAGACTGTCGAAGGTCATATAACCCGATATAAACATAAGTAAAAATACAAATATATAGCGACTACTGCAATTTGCTTTTTTTTTAGGTTTGTTTGATTTCATGTTATAGGTTAAACAAATATGTTAATCATCGTTTTTACAGGCATAAGTATTTGTTTTTTTGTGGTTCGAATCAGTCAACCAAATGGTTCACCCTTGTGTCACTTTCAATGTTGACATTCTTTTCCTTTTAATAGCATAACACGCATAGAACATGCGTGACCCATCTCTAGCTAAGCGTATAAATTGAAGTTCAAATGAATATGGATTCACATGAGATCGGATTATTCACTTGCAAGTCAATAATACATCAACGATGTTTTGAGCTTATTTTGACAAATTTGGGTCAAACTAACTGCTTATAACGAAATGTTATTTCCAAATTCCGCTTCAATAATACATGAAACAAAAAAAAATTGCATTTTAAATTTTTGTCTAAATCGTAGCTAATGCCCTTTAGTTTGCCTTAGGTGCTTTTAGCTGATCTGTTCAGATCCTTTGGGTTTGATGCCATCAAACGTTTTGCTTTTGGCTTTTTTAAGTTTTAGATCCCTTTAGTACCGGATGAAGATTTACTCTCAGCTCAATGTTTTACACATTTATTATACTTTTAAACTAATCTTCAAAATATTAGTAAAACCTTAACAATTAATTTCATAATAGAAAAAAACATTTGTTCCTTACACTTTACTAATTTCATAAAAGATAGAAAAATAAACATTAAGCAAGATACAAGCATTATTTTGCTGTCTAAAGGTCACCAAATTATCTTGAAATAGGAGCAGATTCCATCATCTCTATATCATACAATGAGCTTGAACGGTTTATCTTAACCACCTTGATTGCATCTGTTACTTATATATTACTAATATAGGTCCTTATTATGTATTTAATTGTTGTATACTTAAGATGTTTTCGTACAAATTTAAAGGTATTGTTAAAACCATCAAGGTGATTGCTCACAAAAAAAAAAATATTTCGAATTGTAAACCTAAAACGTATTGACGCAATCACTATATAACCTATTGTTTACCCTTCTTAAGGGTATTCATTGATAAAAATCTTTTGAAATTTGAATAAAGCAATGTTTTTATAAATGTATATGTTATGAACAAAGCTAAGTTAAGATGTACTTTTTGTTTGTTACATCTACGTTTGTAACACAGGCAGGATGTGTTCATGGCCTTTGTTGTTGTTTTTTTTTTTTCTCTTCAAAATGGCAAATTTGGACTAATGTCTTTGTAATAATGGCAGGCGCTGCTTTCACCATTTTATGTCCCTTTAAATATATATAAGAACAAACATATCCTTAACATTATTGCAAATAGTTCCTTCCACTATGTTTCTCCGGGCATAACAAGGACTAAGTAGGTAGGTACTGCACATAGTAAATATACAAAAATACCTATGCATTAAACGAACACTCGTAAAAATTTGATAAATCAGAAAAATACATTAACTCATATTTAACATATGGAATACCATATTGAAAACAATTTAAAAAGAGCAATCAAATTGTTTTTCAGAGAAAGTTGAAAGTGTTTTCAGTGCAAATACATAATCAATCAAATAACTGACAATCTCAATCATGTATGTTTTAATGAATGTAAAGATTCAAATACTATATATCGTTTTAAATATTAATATTAAGGTTTTAATTTCATTAATAAATGCAATGTATGATAGAACCTTCATTTAATCAATAATAGATATAAACAAATTACGATATGTTGTAGTGCATTCACATTTATGAATTGATTTTTTCATACAATTAATTTGTATTGGTACATAGCGTAATAAAAGTTAAAGCCGGTAGACATTTCATTGTTTCGACTTTGTATCTCATTAATTAAAAATGAAGACCATGAGTTTAGCATTTGAAACTATAGTATTGTTCTAACGTAGATCTAAATAATAATGTCAAGCCTTAGTAGATGCTATAAATACTCATCAAATATAATTATCAGGCTTTCAATTTGTAACGCAGGACGCGCATTTCGCCTAAATAGTACTCATTAGTTGACTTGATTCAAAACAGTCGGAAGGTCAAAGTTGTTTTAAGTATTTTTTAACAATTTTGACATAGTTTTTATATGTTGTAAATTGTATATGTTTGAGTAATTTATCCTCCACCAAAATGAGACACTGCTTGCTAATCAGTGAATATTCTATATAATATAAACGTAATTTCATGATAAGTATTTAACCAAATTCATATAAAATGATTATTTTTGAAATCTCAAGAAGAGATTTTATATGAATTTATAGGGTTAGATATACTTACCACAATCCGCCACCACCCCTAGAATAAATTCAGTTTTTTTTGTTCGGCACAATTGTTATTATTCAATTAACGACAAATTAAAACTAAAGTTACTGTATGTACACAGGTAAATTATGACGTAGGTGGGTACATCTTATGGATGTATTTTTAATCACCTAGTTAATTGCGATGAGAACATGTTGTGAAAACAAACTTTAAGTTGTTATAAAGAAAATTATATGAGATATCTTTTTAATTATATGTGATATCTTATAAACTATCAGATATTTTATAAACTATATAATATCTCTTATAAACTATATAATATATCTTATAAACTATAAAAGATATCCAATAAATTATATAAGATATCTTATAAACTATAAGTTTATTAGATATTTTGAAGTTAGAATAAATAGTAAAACGGCTTGCCAAACTTGATGCTTGCCTTTTGGTCGTGTTTTCAACCATGGCGTTGTCCGTTTGTTGTCGACATACGACTTTGAATATCCCTTTGGTATCTTCCGCCTCTCTTTTGATTAAATTTGCTTCTATACAGGTTTTGGCTGATAGCCTTTGTCCGTAATTGTACGTATACTAGTATAAAGGTATGGGTTTTGCTCATTGTTGAAGAACGTACGGTGACATATAGTTCTTAAAACCGCTTCATTTCATGTTCAATAGTTTTATCATTGGAAAAATTGAAAACAACACGTTATAAATTTAATGCGCCCGAAGCGCTTTTCTGGATTACCTTCATCAGGAACGCTCAAAACCGAATATTTGAAAGCCAAGGATGTATAAGAACCGAAACAGTTGAAGAGCTATATGACAAAAAAAGTGCCTAAAATAGCCAAATCCAACTATTGTCAACTTTGCCTGAGGGAGTTGAAACCTCAGTTTCTTTATAATTTTAAAATCATACCAAATCTACTTTTTATATTAACAAATACTTAACAAAAGATTTTTATATCCTAACCCATCCGACTTTTCTACTGTATTTTATTTTATTGATAAAACAACGAAACTTGGTTGTTGCCTCAGAATTTTATTACTTGATGATCGACAATTCAATGGTATTTCAATGTGTCTTTGTGTATTTCTGCGGTCAGATTTCAAAAATCAGGTCTGTAAACCCCAAGAGAGAGCGATAAGCAAGATATGTTGTAAACACATTTATTATTGTTGTGCGACAGACTTTTAAGAACATTGTAGATGTGTCTCTTTTGATCAAATGCGCATAGATTTTGGTTACGGATGTGAGCCCTGCGTCCATAATTGAACGTAGTAGTAAAAGCATTCTTTATTTGTAATAGTTGAATTAAATGAATTAAAACATTCTTTAATTCTAATAGCTGGTAACTAATATGACAATGACAATTGTCCAAAAAACGCTTCTTTATGCCTGCAACCTTTACTTCAAGGGTCACATGTACTGAACCTAAAACCCAAATTTGTTTAAATGACGAACAATAAAGTCAAAATGTAAGTAACTGTTTTATTTTCAAAATTTCTGTAATTTGGTAGTGGACAAAGAGGAAGCTTTGATCATGGTGTCTCTACGTACACCTACTTATTCATTGTGCTTTGGATAATATATTGTTCCTGCACAGTGGTAATTCTCAATAGGATAACGTTTTGTGATATTTCATTTGATGGGTGATAAGTGTACTTAGTTATCTGCTCTGTTGGATTGTAATTCTATACTTTTTATAGACATATTATAACTTGAAAGGCGTATTAATATAAAATTGAAATGTCACGAATTTAAATTTAATGATCCACAATCCAAATTCGAAGTTCTCAATCTAAATAAAGCGATAGAAATGAAACATAAAAAATTGGAAAATTGGTTTCAATAAATTATGAGCCTGTGAAATAAACACCTCATACATTTTATGCGTCCGAAGCGCTTTTCAGTGTTTACCTTCATTAGGAATGCTAAAACCTTAACATTAGAAAGTCAGGGATGCGTAAATAGGCTGCAACGTAATCTATGATGAAATGCGAATTTGCTAGATATATGGTAATATAGGTGGTGAAACATGAATGGGAAGAGTGAAGGGAGCTGAGGGCAGAAAATTAATGATATGACAATTTCATAGTTCACATATCTTTATCATTAATTTTTACATTTGTCATTTTACATGTTATACTAATTTGGAAATATGCAATTGTTCTAATCGTCCAAAATTTGAGACAAAAATAATAGCTACTAACAAATATTTAGCAAAACCAAATATTAATTTATTAATTATCTGATCTCCTCCGAAAAAATCGAGAGATAAAAACAATTAGCAAGATAGAACAACACATTTCACGAATTCAACGACTTCGGTTCTGCTATGAAAATGCTCTAGTATTATAAACATCTTTATCACTATAAAATGAATAAAAGTATATGTGCATTTTATTTAATGATAACATTAATTCTCTATTTACCTCCAGGAGTTATGTAGGTGTTTATTATTTTATTTATGATAATGATATATTATAACTTGATAGGTCTTTATATCTTTATAATTTTATTTCAAAATCGAAAATGGATTTTGCTTAACGACAATTTATATTGTAGATTTATTGGCACCTAATCTTTGTGATGTTCAATTGGAATATGCTTTATTATTGATTTGTAAGCATTTCCATGTGGCTACATTGTTGATCGGCAGGTTGGCAAAGTTCATTGTTTTCGATAGGAATAGCATATTGGTCTTACAAATCATAGACTTTCAAAAATTTCAGGTTTGAGCGCTCCCGATGAAGGTTATCCAGGAAAGCGCTTCGGACGACAATAACATCATAAGCTTAGAAGTCAGTGGTACGGTACTGACATGATTTATAACATACCTTTCTTAACTTCTCTATTGATAAATTGGTGAATTGTTATGAAACTAAGGTTCCAACTCCTTCAGTCAACGTTGACCTTACATGAATTTGGCGATTATCTTTATGTTCCCTTTGGTCATATAGCTCCTAATGTGTTTCGTTACTTATATTATTAACTTTCAAACTTTTGGTTGGAACGTTCCTGGTGAAGGTAAATCCAGAAAAGCGTTTTGGACGCATTTATTTATTAAGTGTAATTTAATTTACAGGGAACATTTTTCTATTTATATTTCTCTTCAGCTTCGTAGTTGTTATGACTTTCCAACGATTTTAGTTTGGCGTAATATATAATAAGCCTTGAATATTGACAAGTATTTAAAGCCTGAGTCTATGTCAATGCTGATGGACGTTTCGTCCCAGAGGGTATCACAAGCCAAGTACTCAGAACTACAGTTCTACCCCCAGACATAGATACTTATGCAGCGCCTGCATACGGAGTATATATCTCCCAATTGATACGATATTCCCGGGCTTGTGTTTCCTATCATGATTTCCTTGATAGAGGATTGCTGCTCACAAGGAAGCTATTAAACCAAGAGTTCCAAATGGTGAAGTTGAAATCATCCCTTCGTAAATTTTACGGACGCCATCACGAGTTGGTTGACCGTTATGGAATAACCGTTTCACAGATGATATCGGATATGTTCCTTATGTCGTAACTACAATACCCTTCCCTTTTCACGAATGTGACTTACCGAATTAGACTATTTACCGGATTTGTAATAACATAAGCAACACGACGGTGCCACATGTGGAGCAGGATCTGCTTACCCTTCCGAGCACCTGAGATCACCCCAGTTTTGGTGGGGTTCGTGTTGTTAGTCTTTAGTTTTCTATGTTGTGTCATCTGTACTATTATTTGTCTGTTTGTCTTTTATTTTTGGCCATGGCGTTGTCAGTTTGTTTTCGATCTATGAGTTTGACTGTCCCTCTGGTATCTTTCGTCCCTCTTTTAAGCCGTATTTAGCTCCTGATTTTCGGATTTTTTGGATTTCAAACTCTTTAACTTCGTACATATGTTTTGGCTTTATTGCTGTTTTGATTCGAGCGCCACTGATGGGTCTTATGTAGAAGAAACACACGTTTGGAGTACAAAATAATAAGCCTGGTATCTTTGATGAGTATTATCCATATAGACGAAACACACGTATGGAGTACAAAATTATAGGCCTGGTACCTTTAGTGAGTATTATCCAAGCATCAACGACTACCGACAAGTGATGGGAGAAGATATAGCCTTTGTCTGGATAAAATGAAAAGAAAAAATGTTCAGAAAAGTTTTCTCTTGTGCTAAGTACTAGTATTCTTTAGACTGTAGAGACATTTTAATGTTTACATAATAGTATATTGCATGATGCATCAAATTAGTTTATTGCTTAACATAGCCATAAAAGTAATCATTACGAAAGTTAAAAGGCTCATAAAGAGTGTTAATATGAGAAGGATCAAACTTAGTACACCTTTTAGAAAAACGCAGAAAATATACATAAAATACACATAAAAACATAAAAGGTTGTACGTTATTTATGATAACCAAACAAATAGTAATTCAAATTCATTAAGCGGTAGGAACAATTTCCTTTGAATTTGTTTCACGGTATGGCCATTTCCAAAACTCTCTTCTAAATTGAAAATGTGACAGATGCATATGTGTAAATTGAGGTTCTAACAATATTTTTTGTGTTTTTCTGAACAGATAACCAAATTACAGATTGCTTAAACAGCAATAGATTTGGAGAGAAATATCGCTAGAATGAATGAGTAGATCGTTAATGAAAACCAAAAGTATGTTTGAAGTAATGCTGTGTTTTGTCTTTCATATATACGTCAGTTCACGTTTATTAAGAATGTTCTTGGATGCAAAATTTCATTAACACATGAAAAATTTGCGATATTGCATGAAGACTTTCTTCAACAATGTATAGCACTAACCAACGTTTTGTCTTTATGGATAAGCGTTAATTTGTTATAAAAATCTTTAATCAATATTATTTCGGCTCTGTTAGTTTTAAATCTTAGTAAATTTTGAAAAAAAAAACTCAGTGTTTTACCAGGTGATCGCAATAAATGCACGAGAAATTGTCCCTACCTTACAACAATACAGCCTTCTTTTAACAGGTGATTATTTCCTACCTTATGCTACATACACATAATCCCTTATATTTGGTGTCAGTCAAACCGATTTATATTGGCTGTTGAATTGTGATGGAATAAAGCACGAAGCAACAAAGAACAAACCTTGGGTTCAAACCTTGAAAACTGGAAGTGTGCTAAATCTATTGAGGAGTAAACTTAAATCATTTGCAATGTAACAGGTCCAGGTAAATACATTGAAAACAGTAGGAGTCACATGTAATCAAAACGTATAGAGAATATCAGATTATAGAGCAATACTTTTTGACAAATATAGAAATATGATTTAACAATAATGATATGAAGATGTACACCAACGAATATAATACTTGAAATGAGACTTCTTTGAAATCACTCGTTATTCATATAGTCATGTATTCGATTGAGCCATAGTGTATTGACCGTTTTATCATAAAAATAACATTTTGATAACATGTTTATATCATTTTACGTTATATTTTATTATGGAATTACTTTTTAATTGTTAAAATTAATACTAAAATAACTTGTCATTTCTAAATACAGGTGTTATTATTTTACCATGACATTTAAAAACATTTTTGTTATTTAAAGGGTACAACATTATCTTCCTTGTATTTGACTAAAATTCAAGTAAAATACTGTGATTTGAATATCAAATCTAACTAATAAAGCTGTATTCTTTTTCATTAATTTTTGTTTTTAATTCATTTTTGTCATTTTAAATTTTTGTTCAAGATTTACTAAAAAATAAGGAGATGTGGTATGATAGGTAATTAGACAATAATCATCGAAAGGATGTAAGCAACTCTCAAGTCTTAGGACAGGCGTAAAGAGCGTAGAGCCAAACACGCATGTGAGCGTCCCTTCCCAAACTTGGGAAAGCAGTGTAACCGCCCAACAACAAAACAAACAACTGGAAAACACAACTGGAAAAGGCTTGACTGATCAGATTGCCACGAATCACAAAAACAATTTAACAAAACGACAAAATACACAAACGTACCAATTTTAGAGTACTTGCAATTACTAGAAGCTAGTTCAAAGCCAACTACAAGTAGCACATCACATATTACACTACAAAGACTACAACAAGAATCGACAAAAAATCAGAGATGGAATGGTTAGCCGTCGAAGACCATCAAAATATCCCAAGGAAAAGAGAACACGTAACTGGGTTTACAACAAACAAGACATATCAGTGGTAGGTGGTCATGGTCACAGGGATGTGCGAAAATAAAAATATAGTAGAGTTAAAAGGAAGAACGACTAAAATCGACATTAAACCAATCTCATGGTCATCATCATGAATTGAGGTTCAGGTATACGTCTAACTCATGAGCGACATGGGTCCGGGAGCCTAAGGTTTAATGGTTGTCGTCTGTCATATTTGGTTTTTGGTTCATTGTTTTAGCATAGATCAGATCGTTGGATTTCTCGTTTAAATTGTCTCACATTTTGTCGGTGACTTAAGGCTGGCTTTCAGCTTTTCGATAATTATTGTCTAGTTAGTTTTAATACCACACGTCTAACACATGAGCGACATGAAGGGTCTCGGTGGCCGAGTGGTCTAAGTAGTCGAACTTCTGTGTCACTAGCCTGTCAACACTGAGGTTGTGAGTTCAATTCCCGCACGTGGCAGGTGTACTCGACTCAAATCTTAACTAACTAGGATTAGTTTCCCTACCGAAGGTCGGTGGTTTTCTCCAGGTACTCCGGTTTCCTCCACCAATAAAAACTGAACGCCACGAAATAGCACAATAGTGTTGAAAGTGGCGTTAAACACCAATCAATCAATCAATCATGGGCGACATGTGTTCGCACGTCTCAGATCTTAATAAATGCATACAAAATAGACTAAATTCATCCTGTAGACGAAATCAGTCTCGCTCCGTTAAGAGTTAATTCAATTTAATCGATTTTTTTAATTCAAAATTTGAACAACGGTCAAATACTGTTGCCTTTTAAATATAATCCGTTATGTTGATATACGTATAATATAAGGAATAATACATTAAACAGCTTTCAAGAAATGGAACATTTACATAAAAGAGGGACGAAAGATACCAGAGGGACAGTCAAACTCATAGATCGAAAACAAACTGACAACGCCATGGCCAAAAATAAAAAGACAAACAGACAAATAATAGTACAGATGACACAACATAGAAAACTAAAGACTAAGTATACATAAAGTATAGACACTCCTAATAGTATCAGAGAAACTGATGAGGCATAGAAACTTTTTCAAAATTCATGAAAACGAAAAGTTTAGATACTTAACAAACAATTTTGGTATCAATACAAATATAACTAGCATATAACTAGAATGACACTAACATAAGAGAAAAATGTTAAAAACAGAATAAAAGAAAATAGCACTATAAATTGATCGCGTCCAAAACACTTCTCTGGATTTATCTTCATCAGGAACTAACATTTGCCCAAACATTTTAAAGCCAAACATCCTGTCAGTACTAAGGCACTGGCTACTGAGTCCTTAACACTCCCAAGCAAAAAGTATCAATACAGATTGATATAGCATGAACACACCTTTTAACTTGATGAAGAAAAGCAAACAAAATATGGAGTATAGACAATCCAAATACAAATATATCAATCAAAATTGATAGCATTGAAAAAACCGTCCAAGTAGGAGTATTTAGCATATCATACTTTGCTGATTTCCTTTCTACAATAACTATGACATAAACATTTATATATTTGTTTACTTATAATGGGACGATTTCAATCAAAAAAATCTATTGACTAATAGTATTTTGAACAGATACATATATTTCATGGAAAGTGACTTTACCTATTCACTGGTACAATAAATAAATTTTACTTTTCTTATAAATACACAATTATAACAAGATTTATTGCAATGAACTAAAATTACTAGACACACTGTCCGTATAACCAGAAATTTGTTTGTAAACACTGTTTTTGCAACGATAACGTAAACCAAGGTTCATAAATTAAACTTCAAATATATTAAGCATCTGATCAAACATTTCACAGAATAGGACAAATAGACATTTATAGACCTTTTCAAATAATGTTTACTAAACACCAATATAAAATAATAACTGATTAAGACGCTAGACTCTACAGACTTTGCTTCTCGATTTTCGTAAAGGACACTTGTAAAACTCGATGTATTTAAAAAAAAGTAGTTAAAGGTGAATCATAGAACAAATCACGTAAAATCAAAAGTTTAAGTCCAAATTTTTACACGTTCAAATTGTATTGCTGATTTAATTTCACTTTTTTGCAGATAGGCAGATATATGAAGTATAAAATTTAATTCTTAACATGACGGATGTCCGTTTGGGAGCAGAAACTGCTAATCCTTCTGGAGTACATGAGTGAATCCTGGTTTTTGATCTTAATATTAAGTTGTCTGTGTAGTTTCTTGTGGACTGTTGTTTGTTTTTGTCGATTTTCTTTTTAACCATGGTACTGTCTGTTTTTCGTCGACTTTGAATTTTTCATAATTATATGCGATGTAATACAGATTTTATCACAATTATTAGGAAGATTATAAGAACACTCGTACCACATCTTCTTATTTCTATTAAGAAGAAATCAATCCATTTAAGAAATGACATTACGAATAAAGAGGAATAACTCTACAAAATATAGCTCTTGTTGAAAGCTGTAATAAAAAAAAAAAAAAAGACTTTTCATATTACAAATAGGAGATGTGGTTTGATTGACAATGAGACAATTACCCTCCAGAGACCACATGACGAAGATGAAAACATTTATAGGTCACACTATGCCTTAATCCATACCGTCTAGTAAGCAATTATAGATACAAAATTTGAAACAAATCAAAAGGGAAAACCATCAGGTTGGTTTATGTTTATCAAACGACAACCACTGAAATATAGACTCCTGACATTGGACAGGCATATGGAGAATTTAGTGGATTAAACATGTTTGTGAGCGCCAAAACCGTCCCCAAAAACGAAATTGAAAGCAGTGAAAAAAACATTCCGAAAAGACAGAAAACTAATGGAGTGAATACTGCTTACCAATCCAAAATGAGAGGGTAAGGAATATGGTTTATTGATTCATATCACTATGTTCCAAACTGGCACTTAAAAAAGTCCAAAGCAAAAGAACAAAGCTTGTTTTGCTGTTCTTAATTTCAAATTCACACTGAACTTTTCAACACGCAGAAAAAGCTTACACCTTAGTATTTCTTTTAATCTTTTTTTTAGAGATTATAGTAGAGGTAACCGATTGGATGAACAGACTAAAATAAAAACGCAAATCTTAAAAATTCAAAACCATTAAGTATGAACTTCAGATGCACAGTCAGAAAATACGTTAGCAGTAAATTTGATAAACTATTAACAGAGAAACGCAAATGTTTTATATTTATTTTTTACGCATTTATTTTTACAACTGTCATACATGATTTTACCATCGAAACACCGTATGCTTTAGTAATAGTCATTGAAGTTCAAAATTCTATCCTTAAATCGTTGATTAAAGTTTTTACACCACTACACCAACAGACTGCGAACGACAGAGCTCTTCGACTTGAGAACTATTATCTTCAATACTGCCGTATGAATTCATTATTTCTTATTGGAGACGTCGATCAAATTGGTCATGATAAGAAAATCAAGCTCTGTAGGTATTGTCGTTACACCTGAATTAATAATATCTTTCTCGGACAATCCGTTACCTCGATATGAGTTAGATGGAAGGCATCCATCTTCAATATTTACCAAGAAGTGGTGTTTCAATGCCTTCACCTAGCAAGTAAATGGTGGAAAATATTTGAACGCTTCTTTTTCTTGGATTTGATGACAGACAATAAGACATCTTCAAAGATTTCATTTACTTCCTCCTTGTTATATGATGAACATTCAACGTAAGCATCAATACCGTATTTATCCATTATGCCTAGATATTCCTCCTTCGACACATTGTTATTCTCATCATCATCTTGAATGTCTTTGCCAGTGGCAACTAAAATAACTGGTGTCTTTTTGCAAAGTTTTCTTATTTCTGGAATCCAAAATGTCTCGATACTTTCAAACGAGTCTCTGTCACTTAGATTATAACATAGTATAAATACTTCTGATTCTTTATAAGATACTGTTCTTATATCTTTGTAATCATGCTGCAAAATAAAAATTATAAAAGTCTTAAAAACAAAAGAATGACGTGCGTTACCTCATTTTTATTTAATGTGTGCGTATTTTTCTAAATTACCAAATCAATGGAAAATCCACTGTAAATGTCTTGGAAGTATTCAAAAAAAGTTCGTCTTTGTATTTACGTGTCATTTAATTATTTACAAAATGTCTTTAAATTGAACACGATTAATTTGATACAAGACTAGGTTTTTCCACGTTAAACTTTTCTTTTAAATCCACAAAATCTTATTAAGGTTATAAAGTAATTATATAATACAGATATATCTTTTAATTAAGTGTTGCAATGACATTTGTTCCTAACACTTATTTGAGATGAATGGTGGCTATTTGCAAATTTTGAAAGTAAAAAGGATTTTTAAGGAATACATGGTTAACACACACAAACATCTAGAGCTCAAAACATGGCGTTAACTCGCTTAAGATAGCATACAGTGTTAAATAATAGTCTTTTTATTTTCTTTTTATGAAAATAGTGTTCATTTTATCTGTTTGTTTGATTTCAGTGTTTTCTTATTTCTATCTACATTTCTCAAATCCAAGAATTATGGTAATATGATCTTACCTGTCCAGCAGAGTCTACAATCCTGAGAGTGTACTTGTCCCCCATAAACTGTGTAAGTACAGAATGCTCATTAGTCACTGTAGATTCATAATCCTGTACAGTCAGGTCCCCAATAAATGTCTTACAGATCTGAGATTTCCCAACCATTCCATCTCCAACTATGGTACATGTTACGGTCCTATCACTTTTGTGCGAGATCATTGTTCTTAAATTAGTTTAGTTTGTATACAGGTAAAACACGAAATGATTTTCTTTGAAACAACTGAAGTCTTTATATACCGACTTCATCCGGTATTGACCCGGAACATTAAACGAACAACCTTGAAGTCTGGCTAAAAACAGTATGTACGATATTTAAAGATGTTTACAAGTTTATATTATTGTTAAATTTTTTGGAAATAATAAAAAAAGAAACTGTAGTTTTTTCATTTTGAATATATATATATTTTCTCTTTGGTAAATTGCATTAAAGAGCATTAAAGTAAGACTAATTTATTTTCATAAAATAGAAAAGCTTTTTCTTATTCTGATTTTGCTTTAATCTGTTTTATTTGGGGTTTTCTGTATGTGTCTAACTAAATTTTATAATTATATCAAATAATATCTTTAGATGTTACCAAGACATATATCTGTGTCGGATATTAAAAAAAGAGGATATATTTGTATTTCGTTTCATACTTGCTTTTAACCTTCATACGTAATGCATTTAAGAAAAATGCAAATCTGCATTATACCCTCACATTCTTTTTTAGATATAAGCAATAGCCATTACAAGTCTGTTGTGTAAAAAGCTGTTGATGCAAGCCTTTTATAACAAAACACAAATAAGATATACAGCAACTAACGACAACTACTCAATTACATGCTCCAGACTTGAGACAGGCACATATAGAGTGTGGCGGCGTTAAACATGTTTGCGGGCGCCAAACCTCCGACCCCTTCCCTAATCTGGTACAGTGGGATAACAGCACAGCATAAGAACAAACTGTCATTATCAGTAAAAAGGGCTTAACTCAACAGATTGATACAAAGGCACAAGCAAAACGACCAACAAAAAACACTGAAGACACAAAATACAAATCTGAGTTTACTCGTAGCTATTAAAAGCTAGTTTAACGCCAATAACCATTAATATAAAAGTCATATACTTAAGACTTAAATATCCATCAGCAGACATCCAATTTCAAATGAATTTAGTGTAAAGACATTCAATGAAAACATGACATTGTGTAATGCCAATGCAATCTATGCTAACATATTTTTGATTTCGGAAAGTGTACAAAGGGCAGGATTATATTTAAGATAAAAAAATAAGAATGTCGATAATATGGTGATTTTAAAATTTTATCTACAGCTTCTTAAGAGTTATTACTACTTTGCGTCATTTTCAGCTAAGAAATGTGGAACATAGTCTTTCCATTAACTTGGCGATATGGGTTTCTCCGTATCCCAATTATTCATCGAAAATGCTTCAAACCAATGGAAAATCCATTTTGATTTCTTGGAAGTCTTTAAATTACTTCAATGTATTAAACGTATCATTGGATTATTTACAAAAGGTCTTAAGAAACCTTGAACGCCAGTAACCTGAGACTAGGCTTGGTTTTTCACGTAAAGTTCCTCTTTTTAATAGACAAAGTCTTTTCAAGGTAATGAAAATGATTATCTATATAGATAGATCTTTTAATCAAGTGTTGCAATGACATTTGTTCCTAAACTTTATTTCAGATTAATTTACCTTTAAATATATTCTTCGATGTGCGGTTTCTAATCGGTTTCTGGTATTCTTTATATATTTGATGCTATGTCGGGTTGGATTTCTTGTCTTGGTTCTTATACAAAAATAGATTTTATAAACCAAAGCAAATATTATATCAGGATGTTCTAGAGTGTCCTTGCTGTTTTGGGTAATCCTTACTGTTAAGTAAACGTAAACTTAATTTAAAGCAATACTTGGAAAACCTAATAAGTAAACGAATAGAACATTTTTTATAAGGCGTCTGAATCAAGAAATGTAAAAAAAGTATAAACTAATAAATCAATTGAAAACAAGGTGTTAAAAAGGATAATTAAACAATGCAATATTCAGTTCAGGACAATTTTCAACTAGGTTTGAAGTTGTATACCCTCAAAGTTATAAACATTCTACTTTTAGTATCAATGATAGCATTGTTTACCACAAGCTCTCAATAGTTGATACACAATGTAATGATGTTTGAAATTTGTATGTGAGTGTTTGACTTCTATTTATAAAACGCTAAACTTCTATGACGAATCTTTTACAATAAAAAAAAACTACAATGTAGAAAATCGTCAAAAAGTTCTATAATAGTACAAAGTCATCAATGATAGTATATTACAATACGCATTTCATTGATAAAAGTAGTGATTTGTAAAACTGTCATTTGTCATGCCAAAATATTGAAGTTAAATGTACCTTTAAAGGCATCAATGTCACTGTTAAGGAAAACGGAAATGCATTAAAATATATGTACCTAAAACATATTAATTAAATTGACACATGCTTGTTGTTCTTTTTGTTATTTCTTGATTAAAATCTTTTGACAGGAATAGGGTTTTTTAAGGACCAAATTCGACCCATATTATGAAAAATGAGTTCTAATTTAAAGCATCATTCTCATTTTACATGGTATATCAAAGTTTGAAATAGTATTTAAAATTGCTCTTCCTGTGTGAATGCATGCGTAAAATATGTTATAATATATTTTTTATAAAAGTTTGAGGAAAAATATGGTCCCAAATAACTCCTTTCCTTTTCTTATATAATGGAAAATGGACGATCTTAAATTAAAATTTATAAAACTTGGCACCCTTATGTTAATGATATCCTCCTTTAGATAGTTAAGTATAAAGTTTTAGTAAATGTACGCTTTTCGTACAAGGATAATAAAATCGCTAGTCTGTAATTGCAAACTTATCGATAGTTGCAATGTGTGTCAGAAAGCTGCTATACTTGAAACGAATATGTGTACAATATTTATCGTAACAGATGAAAGTACCGTACAATAAACGGTGCTATGCAAGTTAAAATTAACATTTAATTGATATTTTAGAATTTCAAAAATTTAATTTTAAATTGGTTGATTAATTTTTTGGAAAAAGTCTATATAATGAATAAAAATTCTACTGTCATACATATTACTGAATATTAGCAGGAGTGGCACAAGGAGTGTAATCTCTATACTCAGTTTCTATTTTTCTGTCTTGAGCATAACAGTCCTCCTTTTTATGAATGAACTTTGATATTAACTTTGTATTCTTTTAAAGCTTTAGATAAGATGTCACTGTTTTATGTTTTTTTCTTTTCTAAACAATTCATGCCAACGTTTATGCATGTTCTGTTCTCCAAGCTAAAAGTGTAGTTCGGTTAATATAAAAATAAGGAGATGTGGTATGATTGCCAATGAGACAACTATCCACCAGAGTTAAATTGAAGTGGATGTAAAAAAGTAAAGACCACTGTACGGCCTTAAACAGCGAGAAATCCTTACCGTATAGTCGGCTATAAAAGGCCCCGACATGGAAATTGTGAAAAAATTCAAACAAGAAAACTAACGGCCTCGTTAATATCAAAACAATTATGACAGACATGAACCAACGACAACAACTGAACTACATGCACATACATAATGGGGCGGGGTTTAAAATGTTTGTGAGCGCTCAACCTTCCCATTAAATAGGACAGTGGTGTAACAGCACTACATAAGAACAAAATGTAAAATCAGTTGTCATAGGTTTAACTCAAAAGATTGGTACGAGACACAAAATCAACAAACATAAAACAATAGACACAAAGCATCAAAATAAGAGTACTCGCAGTCATACTGAAAGATAGTTCAAAACCAATTACAACTTATAAGTAAATCATGTTCTCACAAACAATCAAAAACACATAAAGTATCAACCTGTACACAGCCAACAGATTTATTGTAAAGATGTCGTAAACAGTGTGAGAAACGCATGACCTTGTGCAATTCCAAAATGTAAGTAAACAGTATCGACAGGATGTAGGATCATGAGTAATCATAACTGTACATACATAGCAATATGTATTAAGTTATCTTTTAATTTTTCAAAAACAAAATCAATGTTACTTCTGTTCAAATATAGTTTTATTCAGGAACTAATTAGTTTGACATGTAATGTATTATTGACTTTTCGTTTTATGAATCATTTTATACATGACGAAAATAAGTAATTCCAGACATTTGCTGTATGAATTGGTTTCGCATTATATAGTTTGATTGACGTTATGCATGTACCATATTAAACCCTCAGACACCAGGCATGCTACTATTTGACTCTTAAAATGCTATATGTGTGATTATGTCGTCATTAGATTTTATACACGTGCATAATTATCACTTTAAGTAAGCTTTGTAAGACAGTATTTTAATTTAAGTCTCGAAAACATTACCAAGACTAATACATAAAATGCAAAGAAACAGACAAAATGTTCCAATCACTTTTGCTACTTTTCCAAATGAAATATTTGTTTAAACTAAAGCTGAACAAAACAGTTGTAAACATCCTAAATAGACCTCCAACATCTGGCGAAGGAGACTACGTATCTGCTACCAGGTTACATGGATGTTGCAAAGGGAGGGGAACCATTTCTGATTGTGTAATATAATCAGAATAAGACATATCATTCAAACATTTGATTTTAGTTTGTCAAGTATTTCAGGAAATAAAACATATCCCTCAAAAAACGATATTAAATAAATATTTGACTCTTGAAGCTAAGTCGCGAAATGTGACATTAGCTTAATAAAATATATTTCAAGTAAAGTGAAACTAATTTTCAGCACTATGACCGACGGACGAATAAGCAAGAAGGAATACAAAGACACAAACCAAGGCAAATATATGACACGGGATTCGTACTGTAAATGACCTAAAATCGAATAAATAGAGACTAAGGACCACACCTGGTGCTAGCTATTTTCCTAAATTTTTGTCAAGGATATCGCATGTTCAGGCAATAAATAATTATAACAGTTTTTAAGTTGGCCATGATCATACGTGACAGTCTTATCTTTAAAAAGTTAATTGTTCATACATGCTCGTGTAGTCATTAATTAATCTTAGCAGACAAATGAAAGACGAGGTTATCATAATGTATACTAATTCAGTTATATTGGACAGAAGGAAGTCTTTGATTGTGTTGCTCTTATATTACAAAGGGAATATATTACTTTCAATATTTAAGTGGCATGTTAGTATGGTTATAGTAGTTATTGCCTCCATGCGGTTGTTTTTTAAAACAAAACCTCAAGGAGAAATTCTTTTCAATTGTTTATACGACAGTACCCCCAACAATGATTTTCCGGCCTTTATTTCATATATTTGAAATGAAAGTTTTTGGTATTAAACTTCAATCACGTCCGGTGCCATACTTAAGCTTTGTTCAATTGTTTTACATATATTCAATATTAAAATTTTGTGTGTTTCCAACTTTTAATTTCTTGTCTATCAAAACTTTAGTATGAAATACAACAGCTATGACTGCACGTGCTATCCGTGACAATGTTAACTCTTAATTTCATGATTGTACTATAAAAATGTGTTTATAACAATTGAATGCTTCTTTTTTATAATTTTATAATTCGATACCATTTATAAAAGATAGATCCGTTGTATATGGTAAAAGAGAGGCGAAAGATACCAGAGGGACATTCAAACTCAAAAGTCAAAAATAAACTGACAACGCCATGGCTAAAAAAGACCAACAAGACAAACAACAGTATACAAAACACAACATGCGAACCATATTAAGAATTGAATGCTCCTTTTTATAATGTTATTGGGGTGTAAAAGCGTTGACCGAAGCACATTTTATTTTCCGATATTCATATTATCATTCGGAAGTCATTCTAATTGCAATAGACATCTATGCACCAATACCGAAAAATGTTTCAAAATTTAAGAGGTAAACAGTATATACGTCGAAAAAAATCATTCCAAGAACTGAACATCAAATTACCTATAGGACGAATCGCTGAATATAACTAACAATAACCACTAATGATGTTTCCGTCTTGGGACAAACACATCAACAACAAAAAATAAATTATTTAATTGATAAACTCTGTTTTCATTTTGACCAATGAAAAGCCATAATGTGGCATCCTATAATAAAACTGTGATCGTGGTTGCTTACAAATGAATTAACGGAAGTCTAGTTAGACATATTTCTACAAATCTACAAAGTATAAAAGATATTCAACATTCTTCAGCTGAGTTATGATATGTTAGACTGTTCTTAATATTGACACAATTTTGATCAAATTATGATTACCTCATCAATTGTAAATATTTGATGCTCTCTGTTAAATGTAATTACTTTTAGATCTAAAGACTGAATGCGATTTAAAGCTTGATACATACAAACAACTGTCCAATGTTGACGAGAGTAAGTAGACCTCTAGATGTCTTTTGATTTTTCAGTTTTTAAGATGCTTACTCAATGGAAAAAAGAGGCAAAAAATACCAAGGGGACATTCAATTCTTATAAGTCGAAAAGAAACTGACAACGCCATGGCAAAAAAAACGAAAAACGACGAAATGACCAACATGTCGACAAAACCCTACGTAGACTGAGCAACAATTGACGTGTTAATTTTTTATACATTTAATATTTTGAAATTCGTTTCTTGGAACATCGATGAGTTCCTGCAACGATGAGTTCTTTATTAGACTCGGGTATTATTAAGATAAACGATGTAAAGGAAAAAATCGACATCATCTTTCAATTCCAAATGAAAGGGGGAAAAGAACAGTTGTACGATTTTCTAAAATATCATTTTTATTAAGTGTGTAGATATATAGATGCCATGGGTTGCTAGATAAAGTACTAATTTTGCTACCTACAAAGCCATTTCCTGTATTCAAGTGGAGTTGAAATAAATTTGTAATCAGATTTAAAATAATTGCAAACGTGCATATAGAAAACTAACACAGAATTGAGAATAAATGAAATAATCGATGAAGAAAGGACGAAAAGACTCTCAAAATTACATTAGCGCAATATCACTTCAAAATGGTAACGTTAAAGATATTATACATTTGCAATTAAAATGATAAAGCGATTTAATGTTTAATGTTCCATGTTCGGTTTTTTTGTACTTAATGTTAAGGAGAGTATGTTATGCCAATAAATTTACAAAAAAAGTTTCATTACTTACGTTTATTTACAAAAAAAAGAGAAAACTTCAGTGGCATTATTGATGTATTATATACATTATTCTAATTTATAGCATTAAAATATATAAAGATACTGTATAATTGAGAAGCATTATTAATAGATGTTGACAGTCAACAATACTTATAATTTGCATCAGAATACAAGAGCTACATATTGCAAAGAAAAAAAAAAGTTCTTTATTTGAATTTATTCTTTTTAAAGTGTACCGAGTTACTTTCAAGAATGAAATATACATTTTATTACTAATTTATGATGCACAATGTAAATAAGAACCTTAACCTCCGTAATATGATATAATCAAGTTTGAGGTTCAATGTAATTTTTTTTTATTGCAATCACATGTTTACAACTTAGAAATGAAGCGATGAAAAGCAATTATTGAATTATTGTATAAATAATAATATTTGTGATTTTTTTCAGTCGAGTAAGAGAAGTTATGGGAATAATGATTTAAAAAAACATGTTATCCTGTGTTTGCATTGAGGTAAATGAGCTGGGAATAACTAAACCAAGTCAAGGCTTTCCTAAAACTTTCTACCGTATTTTCGAGAATAGAACACTATATGCGAATTGTTTTCTAACTTCGTATCATCATAACGGAATAAGACCATCAAATCAAAAACCAACAAAACGCTCCATGCTGTACGTGTGTTTTGTATGTCGGATGTCTTTTTATACGATTATAAATCAATATATTTCATTTTTTGATGTTGAAAGAAAATAATGTAATGGCGTCATATCTAGAACCTAGATAGAAACTAGAAAATTGTCCAAATTAACTAGAAAAAACAACCGATCGCCTTATTGAGATTTTACATTTTCTGCTTAAAAAACACAGCTTGGACGCAGCGATCAACGTGCTAGTAAAAGTATATGCAGATTTAACATTATGTTGGTCATATTATAACAAACAAAAAAAAGTATTTCGGCTGTTAGTTCATTCCCATATTCACTTTTCTAAGTATAAAGATGTTTATGTATATGCTCTTCGTTTATGTCAACATTTCCTTAAGTTCCAAAGCACTTGAGTCACCTATTACTTATAGTACCAAGGTTATCCGTCTCAAATAATTTCAATACAGAAAAGTTTTGATCAATATTTACATTTCATTATCTGAGCACCAATAAGTCTTTGTCGAAAATTGATATACACGTCTTCTTTTTCTCTATTTGTATACTGTTATTTTCTGATTAATACTGCGTTGAGACGTGCCCCTTTCAAAATAAATGTTCAAATAAACATGTTTACGAATGACATTGAATAACGCTGATGAGAGCAATGAGAGAAAAAAAAACAGCTTTTCTTTTGATGGCGTTTGAGTGCATTAAGTGTACGAAACTGGACATGAAAAAAAAAAACGTGAAAGTGTGACGTTCTCTTGACTTATATGTATGTTATAGCGTGTCTTATCTATACATTTTCTTTTTTGGAAATTTATAAAGTGCTGTTTTTATTTTTTACAGCACTGGGTCGATACCACTGTTGGTGGACTATCAGTCCCCGAGGGTATCATCAGCTCAGTACCGACTTGATTTATATCAAACCCTTCCCAATTGTCTGTTTAAAAATGTAGAAATTATTAAGAAACTAAGTTTTCAACTCACTCGGGCAAAGTTGTCCTTAGATGGACTTGGCATTTATTGTTGAAGTCCTTTTTGATCATATAGCTCTTCAACTGTTTCGGTTCTTAAACATCACCCGGCTTTCAAATATTCAGCTTTCGGCGTTCCGGATGAAGGTAAATCCAGAAAAGCGCTTCGAACGCATGAAATATATATAGTGTTGTTTTCATAGAATTATCTTCCATGTCCACGAATTTAGCCTAATTCGTTGTGTTGATGCATTATTCGAAATTTCAAATGTTTAAACTGGTAATTGGGACAACTCCCCCAGTACAAGACACGAATAAGGTATATTTTAGATTTTAGAATTTGAATGTTTTTTTATTGGTTTTCACTAGTGTTTTTTTTTTTTCATTTTTTATTTTATCGTATGCTGTAATAACGCTCAAAACATTGCTTTGTAAAGGATAATTAATTGGTACTTTTAAAGATACCTTGATCAAAGTTCAACGTTAATTAGAGACTCTCATAAGACAGATGAACCCAAACCTATGACTTTTAAGAATGTCAACATTTAACTTACATAAAATATCAGATTCGTAAACTATATCTTCGTCAAATGTTTCTAGTACAACCCTTTGTTCAGAGAAAATGTGATACTCTTGAAACGTATCAAACATTACTCATAGTGGTGGTCCTTTATATATATCTATTAAAGACTACCAACACAAATTCATCACTGTATAATGCTGATGAAGTTGCTGTAGCAGTTCTCTAAATTAATCTATTTTTATATTTAAAAAAAATAAATTGTGGATTTAAAAAAAAAAAAAAACTCTGGATGCTCTGAATACATTACATGCTTTTTGATAGTCCGTTCAATTCGATTGACAGTTATTGCTATTCGACTCTCTACACTACACTTCCACGCAATATTATGAAACAGAAGTTTTCTTATTTAATCAAATTGTTCTTTAAAAAATCTGATTGCAGATTGATTTACTGCAACTCACATGAAATCTTATCTTATGAAAAATGTTATATGCTAGATACACTTACTGAGAATTGTGATGAGATGATTAAAGCTGTAAATTTTCTCTTTGAAAATATCTATACACCTTTCGGTAATTACGTTTATCTACAGGTTGGTAGGTATTCCTATGGGCACCAGTTGCTTTCCTTTAATGCAGACTTGTTCATGTATTGTTTTGAATCACATTTTATGGCCAAACTACATTTAATTGAAAATCTTAATAACACCTACCTTTACTTTGATGATATGTTTGACATAGATAATAAAGAATTTTATTATACCGCGGGAATTAGATACGATCCATATAAACACATTGATCCCTGATACAGTTACACTGCCATCACAAACTTTTGTTAACGTAGTGTTTATGCTTTATGTTTTATGACCTTCTGCGTCTATCCATTTGCTATGGAACTACTAGTGCTAACAAAACCATTTAAATGTTAGATTACAAAGCATGTATGGCTGATTTTTAAGATGCAAAATAAATAATTTTTTGTCGTATCCGATACTAACGACGTTTTATAACTATGACCACGATATGTAAGTATACAATGAAATAGCACCTGAAGCCACAAATAATCAACCAGTCTGGGGCCGGTATCATGAAGCAATCTTAGTGCTTAAGATCATCTTAAGATCATCTTATCTGCTAAGAGTGTATCTTGAAGTAATCTTAGAATGATTGACAGCCCTTAAAATTCATGTCCCACTCGCAACCCTAAGAGTACTCTTTGTCCTTCTCGGAACGCTCTCTTAGTTTTAATCTTATCGACTGGGTATCTCTAACGTCGATAATCAACTTAAGATCGTCTTTGATTACTCTTAGCAAATTTTAAGTGTATCAGCATTTTTTTTACTGAAAACTTAACCGAAAATTCTAAGAGTGGTCAGGGGCACCCCTATCTCTCTCTTAGTTGATAAAATAGCGCTTGCAATGTTCTTGCATGTGCGTTCAAGGGAACAAAGTAGGATATGCAAAAGGGTCTTCAGAGATCGAACAAATCCATTGGTTTTCCTAGACGGCCGTAAGATTGTCCGTGATTACAGAATCGTAAAATGTTCCTAGTAACAGCATTTTGTTCTGCTGTATAGCTGTTAGCATTTTTGCAAATCATCTTTGTTAAAGTTGGCTTTTCTCATAAAAAATAAAGAAATGTGGTATGATTGCCAATGAGATAACTATCTTCCAAAGTTCAAATGAAGTGGATGTAGGCAATTATAGACAACTTTCAGCACTGAGACAAATATTAAACAATTCAATTGAAAAAACCAACGGCCTAATTTATAACAAAACGATTACGAAAAAACAAATATGACAGATATGAACCAATGACAACCAGTCCACTAAACTACAGGCTCATGACTTGGGACAGGCACATAACGAATGTGCCGGGGTAAATATAAATAAGAAGATGTGATATGAGTGCTAATGAGACAACTATCCATCCAAGTCACAATGTGTAAAAAGTAAACAATTATAGGTCAAAGTACGGCCTTCAACACGGAGCCTTAGCTCACACCGAACAACAAGCTATATAGGGCCCCAAAAAGACTAGTGTAAAACAATTTAAACAGGAAAACCAACTGTCTAATCTATATAACAACCGAGAAAAACTTATGAACCACACCAACAAACGACAACCACTGAAAAACAGGCTCCTGACTTAGGACAGGTGCATCAAAACGCAGCGGGTTTAAATGTTTTAACAGGCGCCAACCTTCACCCTAACCTGAAACAGTGGTATAACACTACAACACAAAAAAACATATTTGTGAGCGTTCAGTCCTCCCCTAGTTGACAGTGGAGTTACAGAACAATATAAGAACAAACTATAAAAATCAGTTGAAAAAGGCTTAGCTCATCAGATCGATACAAAGCAGAAAAACTTCAAACAAAAACACAAACCGAACGTGGCAGGGTATTTATACATCCATAACAACAAAAAAGACACAAAGTACAGATCTGAGAGTACTTGCAGTTACTGACAGCTAGTCCAAAGCCAATAACAACTAATAAAAGGGCAGGCAATCGTACGGCCTTTAACAATGAAAAAAAAACATAACGTATTGTCGGCTATAAAAGGCCCTGAAATGAAAAATATGAAACTATTCAATTGAGTAAACTTATAACAAAACTATTTACGAAAAACACATATGACAGACATGAACCAAAATAACCATAAGAGAAAAAAAACGGCAACGCATGCACTCAATTACAGGCTTGAGACAGGCACATATAGAATGTGGCGGGGTTAAACATGTTTGAAGGCGCCAACCCTCCCCTCACCCAGGACAGTGGTGTAACAGTACAACATAAAATAAAATATTAAACTCAAGTATTTAATTTAAGTATGTTTTTAGAGCGTTCTATTAAACGCACACATGAATTTTACTACTTATTTTGCTGTGGATTCTAATATTCTCTTCAAAGATCGAAGACGGTCACTTCGGAAAAGTCGATAAGAGTGCTATCTTAACTCACAGTCGTAAGTGAATACTAAGATAGGCGTAAAATTGTTAAGAGTAACCCACGAGGGGATTGGAGATACGCTCTTAGCACCATCGTAACGTTCTCGTAAAGCGTTCGTAAGTCTTCTCTTAAATGAAACTTAAGATAGGTTTTCATGATACTGGCTCCCTCTGGATTCTTTTTTTTTTTTTTTTTTTTTTTTTTTTTTTTTGTAACTGATTACACCATAAAGTTTCACTAAAAATTGATTGCTGAATTGCGAAGTACATGTTGTTATACACAGTTTTCCATAGAACAGACAATTGTACTCCTGAATGAAACAAAGACATTTGTTTTTTTTAAAGTCATACAAACTCGTCGCCAGAAAGACGTTCTTACCCACCCTGTTTCTGTTTGACAAAAGATAAGATTATCATCAAAGAAGTACATTTCCGTCTTGTTTTGTATACTTTACATACATTCATAACAAAGTTTTGTTACACAAATCCCTCAAAAACTTATAATCACGCAATAACCTCAAGACACAAAACAATATGTAATGTATACTCTATTGTCAATATGTTTTACGTGCAAATAAGTATACATCCATTCCGGCGTAACAGTATTTATCTCTCAGTTAGTATAATACATTTAAAAGTACCTATAACTCGGTAATAAATATTTGTGACACTAGATCTGAAATATAACAACTTTACAAAAAAATGTAATTGTTACATCATATACATTAAAATGATTTGTTGACGAATCCTGCGGTTGCCATTGTATTTTTAAGGACACTCACCTCACTGTTACTATTAAAGATCACTGTTTGTGATGATTGATTGATTGAATATTATTTGCTTAACCTCCAGTGGCAATTATTTCACGCATGTTAAGAACGATTGGTATAGGGTAAGTAGAAAAATAGTCTTTTCCCTAGAAAACAGGTCTGATAAATTATTTGTTTGTCGATTATCGATTAATGTGTATACTGTCGATGTTTCCTATACATCTTATACTGATTCGTGCAAACATATGAGACTGTCGTTGCATATCAACTATGGACCAATGCACTCTATATCCTAATGTCTATATACGCAAGATAACATTACATTTTGGTTGATTGTATAAATGTGCCTATTTAACAAGTTATTCTTCGAGAAAGAAGTCTTACCATTGAGGATATATTAGCAAAATTGTCTGTTTTTATACACTTAGATTTTGATAATATAAGCATATGGTACTCAGTGGCGGATCCAGAAATTTTCATAAGTGGGGGCCCACTGACTGCCTAAGAGGGAGCCCGCTCCGGTTACGCTCCAGTGATTCCCTCTATAATCAACCAAATTTTTCCCAGAAAAGGGGGGCCCCTGCCCCCTGGCCCCCCTCTAATTCCGCCTCTGGTACTGAAATCAGTTTTGACCCCTTTTGTTCCATTCTAAAAGTTCTCATTATATTTCTATGTCTGCTTCAGTGTACGAAGTGTACTAAGTGTACTTACTGTAGTTAAGAAACTAGTACTCTATCAAATGTTATATAAACGCTTTTAAGACTTGAAGTTATAGGAACGTTAAGAAATATGACAGAAATCCATCGTCGTCCATCTGATTTTGTTACGGATTATCATTTTCCCCGACAGTAATATTTGCTGTTGAATGTAGTTTCAAACCACAAGTCGGGGGATTTTTGCATGACAGGATATGATTACCTTGTTTAAGAACACTTGGTCTTGCTCATTTAGAGTTCATGCATATCTGTTTGTTTTCACTCTTGGGTTTGTCTGTACCTCCTTCAATATACAACCTTAACAAGTGTCTTTTTCGTGGCTGTGACTTTTGCTTTGACTTTGAAACTACAATACGGAAGATGAATGCACACAGTAGATGCGTAGCTGCTTACCCTGTCTACATCGCTAAGATTTGATGTGTTTTACAGTCTTCATATTCATATCACATGCTTTATAGAGTTCAGAACGATCTTATAGATATCGACAGGGCCTTGTCAGTAGAAGAACTTGTGGAGGACACAAGTTTGATAGATGAAGGACACCATCGACATCTACAGAAATTCGTTATTTCCAACAATCATCGTGGAGTGGAAATCATTATCTACCAGAATAGCGGAAACGGAGTTATTTAAAGATTTTCGCTGGGGACTATATGTTGACCATTTCTAGTGACAATACATGACATCATAGCAGAATGTAACTGTTGTACACGAGTACAGAGTTTTAACGGTTTCTTTCCTTATAGGAATAACATGCTGATCGCGATGTTCCGTTTGTGGTATACAATCTTCTTATTCTATCACAGATAAATGAAAACCAACAAAAGAGTTTTTTTTTTTCATAATCTCTGATCTAAAATAAATATAAAATTTGATGGTTTCATAGTGATTTCATTGTTTATCTGGTTTGGTTAATTTGCCTAAGTTGTGGCAATAAGACTTCACGTGCACTATAGATAAGATAAAGTACCTATCATTTATTCAAGGCCGTAGCGTAATGTGAGCAAATGCCACACTTCTGAATCGACGATCAAACTTGAGAAACATATTTTCTGCAAAATTTGGAATTCTAAAATTTGCTAAATATGCGAAGTTCAAGAAGAAATCATTTAATGTTCGCAGTGACTACATACAGTGCTTTTCCATTCAGCAACAAAGATTGGAGCTTAACACACACGCCCCTATCACCGGTTAAGTGTTTCTGGCTTACGAAGAATTTGTTGAATGAAATGAAGACATTTATTGAAATATTTTTTTTCGTACGGCAGTTTAAAAATAATTGTTCAAAACCCTTACCTTTATTCTTATTTTTTATCAGAAACTGATAGCGATTTGAAGATCAATCAAACCACACATTTTTGTGATTTCTATCACTTTCAGGAAACATTTGATCTAATTTATTTATTACATAAGCAATTGCAATCTGGCTTAGAAATCTATAGAACAAGTTTGAAATCTCAATGTTTACTTAAACCAACTTGTGTTATAGGTTTGTTAATTTTTCTGACGAAGGGTTGAAAAGGATTTAATGAAATGCTGTTGGCAAATCAAACCCGCATACTGTATAACTTTATTGTTATCACATGATAAAAGGAATATCTACCTTATTAAATCAGATTGTTGTCTGGATTCTATTTAGGTTTTCTGTGAATAAAGAGAGATAATTCAAACAAAATTGTCTTGCAAACTACAAATAAATCATAGATTGATGGATTGATTGTTGGTGTTTAACGTTATTGTTAGCACACTTGGCCAGTTTTTATAGCTGGCGGAAATCTAGAGTACACGAAGAGATCCTCCGATCTTCAGCAGGAACACTGACAATCTTAGTCAATTAATATATATATATAAATGTTTATCCAATAAAGGAACAGTAAATAAGTTGATGTGATTCGGGAACATGGTTAACTTTTAACAAATAATGCCAACAGTATAGATACAATCTTTAATGTAGCATGCAGACATTTATTTCAATATGTAAAAATTTAGACATTGGAAAACTTAAAATCGTATTATACCGATTTTCGTACGACAGTGTCTCTGGAATAACTTGCACCAGGTATGCTCAGGGTCGAAACTTTGGAAAGCAAATGTTGTTCAGTCCTTAGTTTTCTATGTTGTGTTTTGTATACTGCTGTTTGCATTTTAGTCTTTTTCGTTTTTTGCCATAGCGTTGTCAGTTTATTTCGACTTATGCGTTTGAATGCCCCTTTGGTATATTTCACCGCTCTGTTGGGAGCATAAACACCAAAAGGACATTAATAAAACATTACATAATTTATAAGCTGAAAAATTTTGTCACAATACATCATTTTAATCTTGCCAGTACCAACCAAAGCACTGCATGGTGACGGCGTAGATAATAGTTCACAAGCAGCGACACGGAGTGTTTTAACCATATGACGTCGATTTGTGTTCGCCAAAAACAAAATAATAATAATAGGTAGTATAAATTTCATCGTAAAAAGAATCTCGATGATTGAGACACATCTTGAACATATTTATGCAAGTTACGTGTGGTATCCAGATTTGTATTAAGACTTGTAACAAAAAGAGAGATGCTATGTACATTTGCCTATTCAGAAACGGTTTTGTTCTAGATGAACTTCAGCTCGTTTTGGAAGCAAGAAAAGCTAAGATCAGAAGACATGCAGATACCTTTCAAGTTAAATGAATGAAAAAGATAAACAATAGGATATAAACATTTAGTCATTGGGAAATGTTCCACAGGAACGCAAACATTAAGTCAACGAGCTGATATCTCTGAGATAGAAGATACATTAAGTCAACGAGCTGATATCTCTGAGATAGAAGATACATTAAGTCAACGAGCTGATATCTCTGAGATAGAAGATACATTAAGTCAACGAGCTGATATCTCTGAGATAGAAGATACATAAAATGATAACTTATAATGAAAACAGACCACACCAACCAAATCTGTTCTGTGCTTTTGTTGCTTTCGACGTAATATTTTCTTCCAAAAATATCTACTCGTGTCTCCACCAAAACAGATTAAACTAAAAAATCTGTTAATATACTATTGATTCAAATTAAATCATCTATAATTCCATACATTGCATCTCAGCATGTTCAACTTGAGGGAGGCAAATATACCAGGAATTGATTATGATTCACTAGAAAGTTTTCTTTCGAAGGTGGTTATTCACTTTCGGTATTCCGGCTTCCTTCGTCAACAAAAACTGGTATAATTGTTCACTGTTACTTTGGGTTTTTTTTTTTTCACTATAAAACATATTTTAAGGGTGCTAAATATATCCAATGTAGATTTTGAAAGTTGGCAGGTATTACATGTAACGCTTAAGTCTCCTTTGAAACTAAAATTTGAGCAACACAAACCCAACAATCAATCATCAACTGTTATAGATGTAATCATATTTGAAAGCGGTTCATTACTTGGAAAAACTTTAAATTTTCTGATTTTTCGGTTTTTAAAGCTCTTTAACTTCGTATTTGGCATAGCTTCGTGAACTGATTTTTTTGTTTGATCTTATGTTGTCCCTTGTCAGTCATATTTTTTTATCTTTTATTTGTACACAAAAATTTAAAATACCATTCTATAAATGTGTTTTCTTGATTTACCTTCATCTGGAACGCTCATACACACAAAAAATGAAAGCCAATGGAGAGTTCTTGAAAAGAGTTTTGTCTTGTGGGATATTTGGGTTGGCACTCAAATTTGTCAGTCAAAAATACATTTCCATCCCTCCAATCCTATAACTTTTTTTTCTTAAATTCATTTTCTTGTGTCAGACAAAACAAACTTATAGCCCAGCTTTGATTATTTGGAATATCTACTAATTTTCACTTCTTCGTACTACATTTGTATTAACATCAAGATTATTCTCCTTTAATCTGTACAGGGAAGTTTTATTGTTGATATTTACCCCTTATGTATCTAGTGTTAAATTAGGTATTTATATGACAGACCTTTCTTGGTATTCCTAATTATTGGAAGATTTTATATAGACAGAAAAGTATACCTAAAACGACAAAGTTATTTTTCATTTACCTGTATATATTATGAAAACCGGTTTTTCAAAAGTGATTATTTTCTAAGGGTTTAATATTTCGCGGTAGTGTTTTGCCATGGCTTTATTTGGACTTGTTTGTTTGCTTTTGGCCTTGAATGTTTGTCCCTAATATTTTATTAACTATGTATTTACTTTCAGGTATCACAGATCGAATTTATTCGTTCATAGTGTGTTAACTTACGTTTTGATTGAGTTAAGCCTTCCAATTGATGTTTTATCGTGTGTTTTCTATGTTGTGATGTTATACTATTGTTTCAGAAAAAGGGAGAAGGTTTGGTACCATTAAAACGTTTAATCCCGCTGCAAATGTTTGCACCTGTCCTAAGTCAGGAATCTGATGTACAGTAGTTGTCGTTTGTTTATGTAATTTATACGTGTTTCTCGTTTCTCGTTTTTTATATATACTAGACCGTTGGTTTTACCGTTTGAATGGTTTTACACTAGTACTTTTGGGGCCCTTTATAGCTTGTTGTTCGGTGTGAGCCAAGGCTCCGTGTTGAAGGCCGTACATTGACCTATAATGGTTTACTTTTATAAATTGTTATTTGGATGGAGAGTTGTCTCATTGGCACTCACACCACATCTTCCTATATCTATTATAACTTTATTCACGACTAACTTCAAAATCCTATTGAAACTGTCAATTTAAATCAACCATTCTTTAAATCTTTTTCATATAACACATAATCCATTTCTTTACGTAAGATTGAACTTAGATAAGGGAGCTACCAAAGGCAGGACAGGAGTTTTGAGTTTAGGGTAAAAAAAAGGCAGGATGAGCAACTTGGCAAAAAAAAGGCAGGACCGAATAGAGTGAAAAATAGAAAGGCAGGACAGAGATTACAACTAAAAAAAATGCAGGACAAAATTTTTCATCCTAGCCCCCCCGCCATAAAAATCAAATGGTAGCTCCCTAAGTAAGATGGAATATAAAATTTAACGCAAATAAAAAGGGAGATATTAAACATTAAAACATGATAATCTAGAACAATAGTCATGTTAGTGATTATTTTTGTGGGTCTACCCGTAATCGGCCTATGAAAGTCCCCCCCCTCCCTAAATTTCGCCATAAGAATTCAGGGGGAAAAGACTTTTTATAACAGGTTGAAAACGTCTATTAGAGATTTGCAATAAAATGACATAACTCTACATAACCAACGTATCTGAACGTATCTCGGCCTTTTGCATTAAAGCATGACTGAGGGGAGCATAGAGTGCATGCTTTTTTTTTTTTGCTCGTTGAATACACATATTATGTTGGAATAGATGTTATTCAAAAATTAACCCATTCTGCTATTTTAAATCTTTACATATTTTGTTATTAAATTCTGGAAGATTTAATTGACAACGACCTTTAAGGAAATAAATAATCCAGTTACCTGAATCAAATGCACCGATCATTACTTGGTCATTTCATTTGACCCATATATTTAGTTCTCAAATGAGGAATTTTCAAGACCACTAAAATAAAAACTAAGTTCGAAATAATAACAATTATGATATCTGAAGCGAGATGATATTATCAGTTTTGATTTATAAGTTATGATGTTAAAACAAGAGTTTCAAACACGCCGGAATGTAAAAGGTGTACACGAAAAACTTTTTTAATTTTTATTTTAGCATAATTCTATAATTTATTTCAAGATACTTTTGTCCGTCTCAAAAATACAGATGACAGATGCGTCTATCTGACAGCACTTTGTCATCTTTCCGTAGAATTTAATGAAATGGAATATGGAATTTATTGGAATGCATCTCCAAGAAAAAACATAATTACACTTTACTAAATCAGTATTTTGTTCCCTTCTTTTTTTAAAGATGCATGGGTATAACTTAACGTCATTGCTCACAAATTGTTTTTGTGAAATGTTTGGAGTGCAACTTAAACAAATACGTCTGAAAAACGGACATAGACATGTATGGAATTTTTTATTGTAGTGAGTAGGATTCTTTTATTTTTATTACCAACTTATGTGGAGCAGGATCTGCTTACCCTTCCGGAGCATCTGAGACCACCCACAGTTTTTGGTGGGGTTCTTGTTGCTCAGTCTTTGGTTTTCTATGTAGTGTTTTGTGTACTGTTGTTTGTCTGTTTGTCTTTTACGTTTTTAGCCATAGCGTTGTCAGGTTATTTTCGACTTATGAGTTTGAATGTCCCTTTTGGTATCATTTGCCTCTCTTTTATGATAGCAAGGGGTTATTATATTTTCTTGTGTGTTTGTCCGTCCGTTCATCCGTCCCGTTCCAATTTTAAAACTTTTAAAATTATACACCAAATAAGGGTTTTACCTAAATTAAGTGGTTTTCTGAACATGGAAATGTGATAATGTCAGGGGCACACATGTACATGAACGTGTATCTTCAATATTCAAAACCGCTTCTGTGGTCCTGTAGTAGCTTGCTCGTCTCGGGTGCGGGAGGTCCTGGGTTCGATACTCGGCTGGTTCAATTCTATGATTGGCTGCACGCGATATATGGTATAACGCAGGAGCAGGGAAAAATTTTAAATATTATTAAAGGACAGTATGAGGAAACAAAATCTGCTTTTAAGCACCAAGAGTGGCATTCAGCATATTTTGAGGTCTCACAAGGGGTTAAGCAAGGGGATTCATTGAGTCCTACTGTATTTAATTTATTTATAAATGATTTAGATGCAGAGTTTTCAAATGAAAAAAAAACCTGTCCATTGGAACTGATTGATACTTAAGTAGGATCTTTACAATTTGTTGATGACCTTTTAATATTATCTGAAAGTAAAGAATGCATACAAAATAGTCTGAACAACTTAGAAACATATTGTGAAAAGTGTCAATTGACTTTAAATATTAATAAAACTAAAACAATTATTCTACAGCTCTATAATAAAAAAAGTGGAACCATCTTTTGCAAAATATAAAAATGAAAAATTGACAAATGTCTCTGAATATTTATTTCTTGGCATTCTTGTACAAGCAAATGGAAACTTATTGCATAGCACTGAAGAACTTGTAAATAAAGCAAGGAAAGTGATGTTTGCCATTAAAACTTTTACTGGTTCTTTAAATAATCTGCCAGTTAAAGTAGCTTGCAGTGTTTTTGACTCTATAGTTAAACCAAAAGCCACTTACAATTCAGAAATTACTTATATGGATACATATGTTTCAAAATTTAGAGCAGAAAAACGTGCAAATATCTCCAAAACAAATATAGACCTCCTTAATTTTACTGATAAATCATGTTTAGAAAAATTGCATTTGTCTTTCTGTAAGTATATCCTCGGAACAAGAAAATCTTCATCAAACATAGCCGTGAAAACAGAGCTAGGGAGATACCCACTAGAGATGCATATAAAAACTCAAGAGTATACTTTACCTAACAAGATTACTAAATTCTGAAATTAATCCATTATTATATGAATCCTTTTTACTTTCTAAAAGTTTGGATGAATCAGGTTGCTATACCTGATTTACATATGTTAAAAATATTTTGAAAAGGGAAATTACACATTCTTGAGGGAAACAAAGGAAATAAATACTCAAAGTTGTTAAAAACAAACTTAAAACACCAATTTTTAAATTTCTACAAAAATATATTTGAACAAAATTTGAAAAAATGGATCAAAAAAGTAAATTAGATTATATAAAAGTTTGAAGCAAAGTTAAGAAATGGAAAATTACTTAAACTGTAAGTCTTTTGAAAAGAGAAGTAACATAACAAAAATGAGAATTAGCGAACATAATTTATTGATAGAAAAGGGAAGACATTTAAAAATACCTAGAGAGAAAAAAAAAAATATGCCCATCCTGTAATACTTTGGAGGATGAAGCTCATTTTATTTTATACTGTAAAAAAATTCTTAACTAAGAGATAACTTTTTAGGAAATGTAGTTAAACATATGCCAGATTATATGTCCTGGCAAGAAAATGAGAAAATTAATTATCTTCTTTGCCCATCAACCTCAAAAGAAGTAGAAGGCTTAGGGTCCTTTTTTAAACAGGACAGGGGACTCTTGATTTATTTATATAAATATATAAATAGATTGTTTTGCTTTTTTACTTATACATGTTTTATGGGATGTTTTCCTATGGGTTTGTTTTTGTCTTTTTGTTTATGTTTGCATTCATATGATGTTTATATGTTATCTTTTTGTATGTGAATGTCACAAATCTTTTTAAAATAATTAATATGGCAATAAAATTAAAGTAAAGTAAAGGTACAGGAGTAAGAGCAAAATTTATGTGTCCGGGTAGAGTGTCATGTCACTCTGTGGACCTTGTGAACTAGCATGTTAAAACATTTGGACCAGCATGTAGGTCTAGTACAACGTCTGATTCATATTCATTTTCTCCTCCTGAATATGCATATTCAAACTACGTATGCAATGAACACTTATTGTCCAACATTCTGTTGATACTTATGTTTTAGCGTTGCGCAAAGTCGTGATTTTCTACACTGCATTGGGAATAAAAATACCGAAAAGGAAAATATGAGCGTGCGTTTGGACTGTATTGCGCATCGAAATCATCTATACTATTAAATGAGAAGACCTCATTTTGTGTGTCGCTCTCTTCCTTCCACAATAAATTAATCATCAAGCCTTTGTGTCCTATGCATAGTCGCATTTGTCATCCTCGCTTATGATTATTCCGTTTGGGTTGTTTAGGGAGGAAAACGAAAATAAAGGCGTCCGGATATTGTTTCCGTCATCGGACAGACTTTTAAGTTATAGACAAGACTTCCGTTTAGTACTGTTGAAAATTACGACCTCAAATTACACGTAATTTTCATAGGTACTTGGGGACAGGACAATTATTTTCGCTTTTTCTGTATACTATGAACACACATATACTATAAATAAAGTGTAGTTGCTATTTACTAATTACTATCAGTTCCAAGTTTACTGCGGTCATATATCATATCTTATAAAAAGTTCTGGATCCGCCACTGTATATTATATAGAGATTATAGTATATGCCTGTTCATAGTATACAGAAAAACGCGAAAATAATTGAAATTAATAGAAAACAAAAAAATAACGGATTTTGAAAAAAAAGGGGGAGGGCTAAAAAAATTGTCCTGTCCCCAAGTACCTATGACTTTTGATACCTTTCCTAAAATTCTCCAGTCATAAAATCTTTTACAAAAATTCACCCTACAACAGTTTACATACTTTCAACCACGCTCTTAATGTCCGCGATTTCGCGGGTGTGTTCTAGTATCATCTTAATTAAGGTCTAAAGGGAAAGACCTTACTGTATTTCTTCTGATTATTATTATTATTCTTTTTCCGCCAAACTTTGACGAAGTTAGCAGCCTTAACCGTAAGACGTGTCGCTTTCAGGTTCACAATTTGTATCGGTGTCACAAATATCTATACGGAACTCACCCTGTGAGTCGTAAAATTTTGTCGGTCGAGAGTTATTTGCCCGAAACCTAAAAACCTTGTTATCATTCAAACACTGTAACCGTAATAGGTACAAGAAAACCGAAGGGTGGAATTTGTTAGGACCACACACTGGTTCTTTGTTACATTTGGATCGAAAAGATTCAACGACTTATTGGTAGGGTTATGCCCCTTTGAAAATTAACCGATGTCGGTTGGCCACTTAAACTCAGAAACCGTAAGTCATAGCCAACTAGGATCTTCACCAATGATCATCAATTCATGTGACTTTGAAAATGCCTCAAGGTCAAATTTGTATATTGACCTTGACCTTTAACCTAACACCTTGTTATAGGATAATCTCAGAAACCATTATACTTACAAAAGTTTTGAATAGTGGGAAATGTTTGGGTCATTAAGGCGCAACTTTGTTACATTTGGACCGAAGAGATTTTTTGTAAGGGGCATAACCCCTGTTTTTAATTTCTGAAAAGACGAAATGAGCTTTTACTATTAAACCAAAGGTCCTAGATCCATGGGGTCTTTAGCCAAAGGTCACAAGGTCAAAGGTCAAGGTCATGTCCCAGATAATGAATTATGTGTTTTTGACCTTATTTATGGGGTTTAAGGTGTGTTTTAAAGCTTTTTAGGTTTGACCTTGAGCATTGACCTTACATCTTTTCATGTGATATCTCAAAAACCATTATACTTACAGAAATCTTGGATAGTGAATAATGTTTGTGACATTAAGGCGCAACTTTGTTATATTTTGACTGAAGAGTTTTGACCTTAACGCAAGCGTCATAACCCCCATTAACGGTTTCTGGAAAGACAAAATTAGAAATTAGCTTTAACTCTTGAACCAAAGGTCCTATACCCGATGGGTCTTTTTCAATGACATCATAGACCAATGACCTTTAAAAAGGTCATAAGGTCAAAAGTCAAGGTCATGTTCTAAATAGTGGATTATGTGTTTTTTGCCATATTTTAAGGGTTTTATGTGTGTTTTAGAGCTTTTCAATGCATTCTACGCCTACTGAAACATACATTTTACATTATGAAAAGGAAAGACCTCTCAGTTGTTCAAGAACAATTGACATTTTAATTTTTTATGACACATGCACTAAAATGATTTATGCAGTTAAAAAAATATCGGTGACCCTCTATACATGTAAATTATTCATCGATAAATGGATAAAATACTATAAGTGAAGGAACTTCGAGGGATATAAAATATTTTGCCTGGAATTGTTTTTTGTATTTGGACTCGTATAGCATTTTAAACTGTCGTTCCCGTTAAACAAGACAACACAGAACAATCCTTAATCGAGCACACCTTCTAAAATACAACCTCTATAGGGAATTTTTCATTTATTAATTTTATAATAAATGGAAAATACTTTAACTTAGAAATGAATTGCAAGCGATAGTTTTATCTCAATTTTCAACTTCAATCAATCATCGACAAATCAAGATAAACAATGATTTCGATATTTCTGAACTTGTCAGCAAAATATCGGCCTTCTAAAACATATTTTCCCCCACAAAATATAAATAACTGGATAAAGAAATAAGATAGAACATCGGATAACGAAGTTTGGATTTTAAATATAGAATAATGGAACGTTCATCTGCAATGTGTATTGAAAAATAAATCTCATTATCAAAACCATGAAAGATAACTCAAATCGATTGTATAATAGGTAAGGGATACGTGTCTATACGTGATCTTATGTCAGAGAAAATTCAGGCGGGAATCTGGAGAACCACATGATATATAACAAATACCTGATTTCTTTCATTTTATATCCCGTAAAAATTATTGGACGAAAATTCCAGTGTATGGTTTTAATAGTCTTGGAATACTTGGTTTAAACTTGAGCGACGTATTTAACCAAATTCAGTGGTTGGCAATAACCAGTCCCATTAGGTCCGTACGTCGAGTTACGTCTGTATGTCATTTTATTGGAAATCTTTAGTGACTTCCGTTAATTTTAAATCGTGTGATCCTGTGCGGTATTTTTATGGAATACTCCGTTTTTCATCATCAAGTAGAAGTTGAAAATGCCTTAAATGGTTTTTTAGAACACACCACTAGTGTTAAAATAAGTCAAAATCACAAAAAAAAACCAAATAATTGGAAAAGTGGTGTTTGATATCAAGGTGGCACGGTAGTATTTCCTGGCCCATAGGGATAATGATAGCCTTTTTAGAATTTTCACCACTTTCTAACACTGCCCAAAATTCTACATACACAGTTAACTGAAGTACTTTCATTATAATATTCAAAAATTAATTTGAATATGTATGATGACCGTTTACTTTTTTGCTATCTTTATAAACCTAAGGCCACTAGTGCTTTTAGGTCTTTTATCATGCAGTGAATACAGAATTTAAAAAAAATTCTCAAAAATTCATTTTCATCTCATTTATGTAAAATTATTTCATATTTTTCTTCACCTGATTCATTCCTCAGTTTGGGAAAGTATGTTCAGTAGATACTGTATTGTTTGTCCAGTCACACTGTTCAGATACGTTAACTTGAGTAGGGTACACAAAAGAGCAACCTAAATTCCGGAATGTAAATACTACCGTGCCACCTTAAGGTGGCACGGTAGTATTTCCCTGCCATAGGCGACAACAGTAACATTTTACAGATTTTCATCACTTTCTAACACTCCCCAAGACCCAAAACCTACTGTAACTTGAAGTACTTTCATTCAGATATTCAGAAATAAATGAGAAACACCATCATGACCGTTTACTTTTTATCAATTAGTTAGAAATATAGTCTATAGAGGAATATTCGGAAGCTAAATTATTCTTTATTCAGAACACTTATTCATCTTATCTGTATTAGCCTCCTGCAATTAAGAGCTCCACCATACGGGGTATCTAAGATATTTAAAACGTGACAATAGAGAACATTTCACAAATCGCTTATTCATTTGTCTGATATATGATAATAAACTAAATGTATCTACATATCACTTTCAAACAGGTATGTTAAAGCTAAATTTATGCATCGTAAGTTTTTACATGTACTTGAGCAAAGGTTACAGTTGCACGAGCAGTTGCACCGTTTGATAAACACGTGAAAGTTAAATGGTCAAGATTTAACGACTTTTGGTATCGAACATCTGCGTCTAGATATTAAAAGAGAGATATTAATGATGCAGCGGTTTCTATCTAATGAATTATAGAGGGCTTTGGGATTTGTTGATTTGTAACAATACATTTTATTCTCACTTGTCATTATAAGAAATCAGATATACAAAAATGTCCGTTTCAAAAACTGAAAATTATTAATAAAACAAATAAAAACTGTTCGTTAATAATTCAAGGAAATAATCTTACTCTTAATGATAAAAAAATATTATATAATTTTTTAATTAAGGGAATTGATTAAACAATTGCATGTTATTCTTCCATGAGGTCTTCAAAAATATGTTATGCAAAAGAAAAAAAAATCAAATACACAAAACAATTAACTCTAGATTTTTACACTGAATATGCATACATGTAAGTACTCAATGGATTCTGTAAACATGGTAAAGTTAGAAAAAGGGCGAATTTTAACCTACATTCAGGTATTTGTTTAAGCAATTATATACCAATATAAGAATTAAGATTGAAAATACATATATACTGAGACCAACATTCTTTTAATAAATATACCTGAATTGATGAAATTATGATTTAAATAATTTAAGTGTTTTAAAATTAAAAATAATTATGTATGCGGTTCCTTCAACCAACATACGTTATAAATCTCAAGACTTTAAACCGTTTTTTGCTAACTAATGGTTGTTGCCTATAATTCAGAATATTAACAGTGTTTCAGGATTTTTTGCTTAAACTTGTTTAAGCATGGGTTCCTTTTCAAAAGTCTCACAACTAATACCTCTCAATGTAATCTTTCATATTTTTGTTGCGTTTACATGCTTTTTTGACCTCGTGTGACTCCATTTTATTAATGAAATCTTTTGTATCTCGAATGTAAAAGTTGATAATGGTTTTATAATTAGACCAAGCAATCTCTCAATGCGTCTCGTTGGAGAGTTACACTTATTGATGATTGGTCGGTAAAGAACATTAATTTCTCCTACTATCTGACCAGTTCGCAATGCCTCATTAATTATGTCTTAGATTAATTTTATGAATTTTTGAATTGCTCTTACTCCAATTTGCTTCAATCAAATGTTATGAAACTTATAAATAATGCTTATTACCACAAAATACAGATAACATTTGAATTCTGGTGGCGTCACTTTAACTGTTCTAGAGTTATGTAGATATAAGAAGATGTGGTATGAGTGCCAATGAGACAACTCTCCATCCAAGTCAAAATTTATAAATGTAAACCATTATAGGTCAAAGTACGGTCTTCAACACGGAGCCTAGGCTCACACCGAACAGTAAGCTATAAAGGGCCCCAAAAATTACTAGTGTAAAACCATTCAACGGGAAAACCAACGGTCTAATCTATATAAAAACGAGAAACGAGAAACACTTATGAACCACATCAACAAACGACAACTACTGAACATCAGATTCCTGACTTAGGACAGGTGCAAACAAATGCAGCGGGTTTAAACGTTTTAATGGTACCAAACCTTCACCCTTTTTCTGAAACAATAGTGTAACATGTCCCTTTTCAAATGAAAAATTGCTGAATTTTTCGTTTCCATTCTCTAACTTAAGTTTTCTTCATTCAAATGTTATGAGACTTATACACAATGTTTAATACCCCAAATCACAAATCAAGTTGGAATTTTGGTGGTGTCACGTTTACTGTTCTAGAGTTATGCCCCTATACAAACGTAAAAGATTCCGTTCTATAACTTAAGTTTGCCTCAACCAAATGTTGGGAAACTTATACATAATACATAATACCACAAAAGTCAGATCAACTACAAATTTGGGTAGTGTCACTTTTACCGTTCTTTAGTTATGTCCCTTTATAACTTTATATGATATGCAAGCGGGTGCATCATCTGTGTCCCATGGACACATTCCCTATTTATTTTCTCCTCATTTTATATTTAACACCACTTTCAAATTGTCATGATTTACAATAAAAGGAAAATATCATCCTGCACATACATGGCCATGAAAACACTGAGATATTAATTTTTAATTTAGTTAATTAATAATTAGGATAAAAAAGTTCTATGGTTCACGTATTGTCTTTTTTCTAAAAAGCAACTAGTTTAGCTATTGTCACCAATCTAAGGGAACCAGTCATTTACATCATATTTGGCCGCAGTAAATGTAATATTTTTTAAAAATTGTCAAAAATTTATGTCTATAGTTAGATTTAAAAATAGGTATTTTTCATACTCATTATTGGTTAAAATACTTGAAAAAAATGTTTCTTGTTGATAATCCATTTCAATGTCCAATCACAGTGTCATAAGTATTCACCTAAGTAGGGTACACAAAGGAGCAACCTAAAACGTGGGAAGCAAATACTACCGTGCCACCTTAACCACCACTTAATTAAAAGAACATGCTGTAAATATCTTTTATTCACTATCTATTATCATTTCTTTAATGTCTGAGAAATCTTGAGTTGTTCTTACATCCATTCCATGAAAACTGAGGAAAATCAAACGACTAGCCATATGCTGCGGAAATCCAGTTTTCAACTCTGAAAAAGAAGAATTAAGACTAGTTACTATTTTATATTTTCGACATTAAATACAATGTACACTGCATCTTATTCTGTTTTATTTCAAGTAGAAATGAAATGCACTTCAATTAAAGGCAAAATGGAGACTGATGGTCACATTTCAGGCCAGCTTGAGGCCTTTTAGTATCCTTATTTGTGATTATTTCAGGTGTTTTTTTGTCAAATTTCAAAGTATTTATTCCTATTTCATATAAAAAGTGACAAGTAAAGTGCTTATTTCTAGTGTAATATTAAAATAGTTGATAACTAAATGCATTTATGTCAATTAGAGGTAAATTATTAATGAAATGGCATTTTATTGGATGTATGATGTCAGAGGTATATATATCTATTACTTTCTGTCACTATAAATCACTCAACACACTCTGACTAACTAGATACTGAGTCAACTTTTATGCTACTATTGACAGATCCAATTCCACCTGTCCTGACCTTTTCATGATACAAAAACCCAATTAAAATTCTCTTACTGTAAACAAAGATAATTTTTTATAAAATTTGTGAAATATTTAACAATGAAAGGCAGTACTAAAAGAAAAAAAGGACACTTTTCAACTTTAAAACAACCTGATTCAAACAGAAATGGAAGTTCCAAAGGCCTTAAAGTTAAGGATGTTAAGAGGACTTATTTGAAACTTAAAAAGACAGCACAAAAAAAAGTGGATTGTATTCCTAGAAGTGTGCAGCTGGTTGCAGCCAATAATGAACTGCCCAAAAACTTTGAAACTACTGTACTTCTAAGACCCAAGCAGGACTCTTCATCATTTCTGGACTTTAAAACAATGACAGCTGAAAATATTATTAGGTAAATACTAATTTATTTTTTTTTTACCCATTTAAAAGATTTATTTAAGAAATAGGGGAATGACAAAATAAAAATCAACTGAATTGTACTGTTATTTTACCCCAAAAATAAAATCAATTTAATTATTTTTATGGAAAAAAAGCAAACTGTAATAAAAATAATTGTCAAACTTACTACATTTAATACTTTAAGACTTCTTTTCTATTTCTTATTACACAAATTATACCTGTTTAGCTGTTAAAATATATTTTTACATTATTTTAAACATCTGGTGTAAGGGAGGTAATTCTCGTTGAAAACTTCAGTCTTGAAAAACTTCAATATTTCCATTTAAATAGATTTTAACACTATTCCTGAACACTTTTTTTGTTACGGAAGGGCAGAACAAGACACATACAGACTGGTACATTTACAAAAAAGCAGTGAAATGTGGAATGAAAGCTTTCGACAACATCTAAGTAAAAGTCCAACCTGTAAAGGCAATCTCCAGTGGAATACTAATAAAGAAGAACAAAGAGGCTTTGTATGGAGAGCTACACTCCATTGTGATAATTGCAACTTCATTTCTAAAAAGTACAAGTTATATAAAGAAGTCCAAACAACAAAAAAGGGTCCAAAGCCTGCTGCAATTAATTATGGCATGCAAGTTGGACTTTCGCAAGTTTCAATGGGTTCCTCAGGCCTTCGAAAGATTTTATTGAGCGGCAATATTCCTGCTCCTTCAACAAAGGGTATGCAAAATTCTGCGACAAAGTGAACGAAAAGATTGAAATTCAAAATTTAGCTGATATGGTTAATATAAGAACTGAACTCAAAACAATTAACAAAATGCGGGGTCATCCAGAATCTCATATTGATGTTGAAGGCGACGGATGTTATAATAATCCCCTATACAGTGGTATTGGTAAAACCCCATTTCAGCCGGCAACCCAAAGTTGTTATGTTGTTGTTGAAAACATGACAGATAAAAAGCTGGTAATTAATCTTGTCACAAAGAATAAACTGTGCAATCACGGGAAGGATCATAGCAATGAAAATATCAACAACAAAAATTGTAAATGCACACAAAATTTACAAATGGTTGAAAGCATTGGGAACGAGCAGCAGAGTGCAAGCGAGAGTTTAACAAAACTGTACAGTGAGGGTTTTGAAGTAAGACACATCACTACAGATCCTGACAGCATCTAATAGATACACGACACTTTTCTGACAATCACAGAAAACATATAAAGAAAAATGAGATTTTAACAAACTTGATGCCGGCTAGGACTAAAAGACAGCGAGATGACCTTATTGGCAGATTTGCATTAGATCTAAGCCAAAGATGCCATGCTGAATATAAATCTGCATTAAAACATTGTGATGGGAATTTCCAAACCTTTAAAAGAAAGCTGTCTCACACAGTTGATGCTATAATTCTTTGTTATCAAAGTAAACATTGCATCCGTAAGAGAAATTCCTTTGTTTGCAAGGGGATAGAAGATCCATGGATCAACAAAAGCATCTATTTGCCTAAAACCTTCAAACTGAATCTTACTATAAAACAGCAGACAGAATTAAGAAAATGTATAAATTATAGGCTGGGCCCAAAAGAGTTAGAGCGCACTAAACTTGGAAAAATACCCAAAAATCTGAATGCGTCAACAGAATTATAAGGCGTTCCTTACCTAGAAGTAATACGTTCAGTAAAAATTTCCAAGGCAGGGCGAATAGCGCTGTATCCCGGGTGAATCCGTGATGGCTTTATGCTTGTCTGTTGGTGCACCGGTCACAGCTGGATCAAAAGTACACATACACCTACAGCAAGAACAAAAGATATATGAGAACCACAAACAATATAAAAAATTGGCTAAATATATGAAGAATAGGAAACAAAAAGCTAAAGCAAAATTTGATTTATACTCCAAAAATCAGGAGGTAAATAAATATGAGAAGGGTATGCTACTTCAGAGCAAAAAATATTCGACAAAACTGGCCGACACAGCAAGAGGTGATCATGAAGCGTACACAAAGAAGGCTAAAAATCATAGGAATACCTTTTGTATCATAACATGCAGTGCGGATAGTGCAGTTTTGAACAATTTCCTTTTTTAAAACATTCATTTCTGTTCATATTTATACAATGAGGCGCATGCACAAGATGTTCAATTAGGATACATTTCTTATTGTTGCATAGATAACTGACATCTAATTGTTCTCCATAATCATTTTTATTTTGTAAATGAGGATGTAATATTTTATTGTGTGCCATATATACAAGTCTATGAGTCTTTTCAACAGTTTTTTTTCCATCTGGCCAGGTTACTCTCTTTCGGCCATAGCCAGCTTCAGAACATGCACCATTCCACTGCATGCATTTATTGCCGAGGGGTAAAATTGAGCTTTTTCTGCATAATTCAAGTAAAATGTTTTCAAAGAATGCTTCCATAATTAATGACTTAGGCTACATGTATAAAAAAACAGAAAAGAATTTGAATATAGCGGCAATTACCATGACAACATTGGAGACATGTATCTCGGTTAAGGTGGCACGGTAGTATTTCCCTGCCATAGGCGACAATAGTAACATTTTTCAGATTTTCATCACTTTCTAACACTCCCCAAGACCCAAAACCTACTGTAACCTAAAGTACTTTCATTCAGATATTCAGAAATAAATGAGAAACACCATCATGACCGTTTACTTTTTTAGCTATTGTCACCAGTCTAAGGGAACCAGTCATTTACATCATATTTGGCCGCAGTAAATGTAATATTTTTAAAAAATTGTCAAAAATTTATGTCTATAGTTAGATTTAAAAATAGGTATTTTTCATACTCATTATTGGTTAAAATACTTGAAAAAAATGTTTCTGGTTGATAATCCATTTCAATGTCCAATCACAGTGTCATAAGTATTCACCTAAGTAGGGTACACAAAGGAGCAACCTAAAATGTGGGAAGCAAATACTACCGTGCCACCTTAACCACCACTTAATTAAAAGAATATGCTGTAAATATCTTTTATTCACTATCTATAATCATTTCTTAAACTGTCTGAGAAATCTTGAGTTGTTCTTACATCCATTCCATGAAAACTGAGGAAAATCAAACGACTAGCCATATGCTGCGGAAATCCAGTTTTCTACTCTGAAAAAGAAGAATTAAGACTAGTTACTATTTTATATTTTTCGACATTAAATACAATGTACACTGCATCTTATTCTGTTTTATTTCAAGTAGAAATGAAATGCACTTCAATTAAAGGCAAAATGGAGATTGATGGTCACTTTTCAGGCCAGCTTGAGGCCTTTTAGTATCCTTATTTGTGATTATTTCAGGTGGTTTTTTTTTTGTCAAATTTCAAAGTATTTATTCCTATTTCATATAAAAAGTGACAAGTAAAGTGCTTATTTCTAGTGTAATATTAAAATAGTTGATAACTAAATGCATTTATGTCAATTAGAGGTAAATTATTAATGAAATGGCATTTTATTGGATGTATGATGTCAGAGGTATATATATCTATTACTTTCTGGCACTATAAATCACTCAACACACTCTGACTAACTAGATACTGAGTCAACTTTTATGCTACTATTGACAGATCCAATTCCACCTGTCCTGACCTTTTCATGATACAAAAACCCAATTAAATTTCTCTTACTGTAAACAAAGATAACTTTTTTATGAAAATTTGTGAAATATTTAACAATGAAAGGCAGTACTAAAAGAAAAAAAGGACACTTTTCAACTTTAAAACAACCTGCTTCAAACAGAAATGGAAGTTCCAAAGGCCTTAAAGTTAAGGATATTAAGAGGACTTATTTGAAACTTAAAAAGACAGCACAAAAAAGTGGATTGCAGCTGGTTGCGGCCAATAATGAACTGCCCAAAACTTTGAAACTACTGTACTTCTAAGACCCAAGCAGGACTCTTCATCATTTCTGGACTGTAAAACAATGACAGCTGAAATATTATTAGGTAAATACTAATTTATTTTTTTTACCCATTTAAAAGATTTATTTAAGAAATAGGGAATGACAAAATAAAAACAACTGAATTGTACTGTTATTTTACCCCAAAATAAAATCAATTTAATTATTTTTATGAAAAAAAAGCAAACTGTAATAAAATAATTGTCAAACTTACTACATTTAATACTTTAAGACTTCTTTTCTATTTCTTATTACACAAATTATACCTGTTTAGCTGTTAAAATATATTTGTACATTATTTTAAACATCTGGTGTAAGGGAGGTAATTCTCGATGAAAACTTCAGTCTTGAAAAACTTCAATATTTCCATTTAAATAGATTTTAACACTATTCCTGAACACTTTTTTTGTTACGGAAGGACAGAACAAGACACATACAGACTGGTACATTTACAAAAAAGCAGTGAAATGTGGAATGAAAGCTTTCGACAACATCTAAGTAAAAGTCCAACCTGTAAAGGCAATCTCCAGTGGAATACTAATAAAGAAGAACAAAGAGGCTTTGTATGGAGAGCTACACTCCATTGTGATAATTGCAACTTCATTTCTAAAAAGTACAAGTTATATAAAGAAGTCCAAACAACAAAAAAGGGTCCAAAGCCTGCTGCAATTAATTATGGCATGCAAGTTGGACTTTCGCAAGTTTCAATGGGTTCCTCAGGCCTTCGAAAGATTTTATTGAGCGGCAATATTCCTGCTCCTTCAACAAAGGGTATGCAAAATTCTGCGACAAAGTGAACGAAAAGGTTGAAATTCAAAATTTAGCTGATATAGTTAATATAAGAACTGAACTCAAAACAATTAACAAAATGCGGGGTCATCCAGAATCTCATATTGATGTTGAAGGCGACGGATGTTATAATAATCCCCTATACAGTGGTATTGGTAAAACTCCATTTCAGCCAGCAACCCAAAGTTGTTATGCTGTTGTTGAAAACATGACAGATAAAAAGCTGGTAATTAATCTTGTCACAAAAAATAAACTGTGCAATCACGGGAAGGATCATAGCAATGAAAATATCAACAACAAAAATTGTAAATGCACACAAAATTTACAAATGGTTGAAAGCATTGGGAACGAGCAGAGTGCAAGCGAGATTTCAACAAAACTGTACAGTGAGGGTTTTGAAGTAAGACACATCACTACAGATCCTGACAGCATCTAATAGATACACGACACTTTTCTGACAATCACAGAAAACATATAAAGAAAAATGAGATTTTAACAAACTTGATGCCGGCTAGGACTAAAAGACAGCGAGATGATCGTATTGGCAGATTTGCATTAGATCTAAGCCAAAGATGCCATGCTGAATATAAATCTGCATTAAAACATTGTGATGGGAATTTCCAAACCTTTAAAAGAAAGCTGTCTCACACAGTTGATGCTATAATTCTTTGTTATCAAAGTAAACATTGCATCCGTAAGAGAAATTCCTTTGTTTGCAAGGGGATAGAAGATCCATGGATCAACAAAAGCATCTATTTGCCTAAAACCTTCAAACTGAATCTTACTATAAAACAGCAGACAGAATTAAGAAAATGTATAAATTATAGACTGGGCCCAAAAGAGTTAGAGCGCACTAAACTTGGAAAAAATACCCAAAAATCTGAATGCGTCAACAGAATTATAAGGCGTTCCTTACCTAGAAGTAATACGTTCAGTAAAAATTTCCAAGGCAGGGCGAATAGCGCTGTATCCCGGTGAATCCGTGATGGCTTTATGCTTGTCTGTTGGTGCACCGGTCACAGCTGGATCAAAAGTACACATACACCTACAGCAAGAACAAAAGATATATGAGAACCACAAACAATATAAAAAATTGGCTAAATATATGAAGAATAGGAAACAAAAAGCTAAAGCAAAATTTGATTTATACTCCAAAAATCAGGAGGTAAATAAATATGAGAAGGGTATGCTACTTCAGAGCAAAAAAAATATTCGACAAAAACTGGCCGACACAGCAAGAGGTGATCATGAAGCGTACACAAAGAAGGCTAAAAATCATAGGAATACCTTTTGTATCATAACATGCAGTGCGGATAGTGCAGTTTTGAACAATTTCCTTTTTTAAAACATTCATTTCTGTTCATATTTATACAATGAGGCGCATGCACAAGATGTTCAATTAGGATACATTTCTTATTGTTGCATAGATGACTGACATCTAATTGTTCTCCATAATCATTTTTATTTTGTAAATGAGGATGTAATATTTTATTGTGTGCCATATATACAAGTCTATGAGTCTTTTCAACAGTTTTTTTTTCATCTGGCCAGGTTACTCTCTTTCGGCCATAGCCAGCTTCAGAACATGCACCATTCCACTGCATGCATTTATTGCCGAGGGGTAAAATTGAGCTTTTTCTGCATAATTCAAGTAAAATGTTTTCAAAGAATGCTTCCATAATTAATGACTTAGGCTACATGTATAAAAAAACAGAAAAGAATTTGAATATAGCGGCAATTACCATGACAACATTGGAGATATGTATCTCGGTTAAGGTGGCACGGTAGTATTTCCCTGCCATAGGCGACAATAGTAACATTTTCAGATTTTCATCACTTTCTAACACTCCCAAGACCCAAAACCTACTGTAACCTAAAGTACTTTCATTCAGATATTCAGAAATAAATGAGAAACACCATCATGACCGTTTACTTTTTTAGCTATTGTCACCAGTCTAAGGGAACCAGTCATTTACATCATATTTGGCCGCAGTAAATGTAATATTTTTTAAAAATTGTCAAAAATTTATGTCTATAGTTAGATTTAAAAATAGGTATTTTTCATACTCATTATTGGTTAAAATACTTGAAAAAAATGTTTCTGGTTGATAACCCATTTCAATGTCCAATCACAGTGTCATAAGTATTCACCTTAGTAGGGTACACAAAGGAGCAACCTAAAACGTGGGAAGCAAATACTGGTGGCACGGTAGTATTTCCTGGCCCATAAGGGATAATGATAGCCTTTTTAGGATTTTCACCACTTTCTAACACTGCGAAAAATTCTACATACACAGTTAACTGAAGTACTTTCATTATACTAATCAGAAATAAATTTGAATATGTATCATGACCGTTTACTTTTTTTGCTATTTTTAAAAACCTAAGGCCACTAGTGCTTTTAGGTCTTTTATCATGCAGTGAATACAAAATTAAAAAATTCTCAAAATTCATTTTCACCTGTATGTAAAATTATTTCATATTTTCTACACCTGATTCATCCCTCAGTTTGGGAAAGTATGTTCAGTTGATACTGTATTTTTTGTCCAATCACACTGTTCAGATACATTGACTTAAGTAGGGTACACAAAAGAGCAACCTAAATTCCGGAATGCAAATACTACCGTGCTACCTTAACCAAGACTTCACAAACTTGAAACCAGTCATGACACCTATGATGCATAGACTTCTTACTAGGAAACATATTACAATAAAGAATACTAGTCTGCACTTATTTCTTACCAAAAAAATATTAAAGATTATACCCCTACCCCAGCTGGCAGATTTTCACTTTTTTTTCATCTTACCATTTTCACTTAAGGAGTGAACAAAACCCAAATATATGATGTTTCAAATCAACACAGAAGTAAAACATGGTGATTAAGGAGGAGTTATTGGATTGCCAACTCTATTTATAGTTAATCTGACTGAAAGAAACAGTTTAAGCACCAAATCATGAAAAATGATAGTAGAGTCCATTCCACATTTTACAGCATGCCTTACATTCCTTTGAGCATTTCCAGATTATGAAGGCAATACAACAAGGTTCTTTAGATGACAGTTAACTATTATTCTAAAATCTTTTTGACTATACATGTACTAGAATATATCTCTAAGTTGACTGATTGTCTATTTCTCATGTATGCATTAAGTTAAATTATGTCCCTTACATAATCAATTTACATTTATTGTGCTTTTCAGTGTCAGAAAATTAAAACAATTAATGCCATTTGCATGGAAAATGAATAAACTATTTAATCTTGCTGATATACAATCCTAATCACATTCTTTGTCCAAAAATTGTCTTGTCAATGTAAAGAAACCCTAATGCTATCCCTTTTCAGCTAAATATGAGGGCTAAATGAATAAGTAAGGACCCTTAACCACTTACTAGTTCCAAAAAAGCTTTTACTGGTGTCATGTTACCACAGAACTACAAATTAAACCTGAAGAAAACTAGTATAGCTGTACTTGTGTGGAAAAAAATAAGAAATTATGCACTTTATTTATTACGGTGAAAATTATAGGACGTACAGGCAACTAAAATATGTCGCGTCTCAAATTCCAGTTGTTGCACATGTGTCAGACACTGCGAAAAGTTAAAGCGAAACTTTATAATTAAAAATGTATTGCAAGTTACTTAAAAATAAAGAAATTTTACTTTCTAGGTAAATTTTAACATTAGTATCCACAGATCAGGCAAAATTTGCTGAATCAGCAATTTTCACTCCCAGGGGTGAAATTTAAGGGCTGTTTTATTCTACTTGCACTTAATCAACTTTTATTGATAAACTTACAAATTGCATAGGTAAAAAAAATACCTTTATTGATTTAGTGTTAACATATATATCCCAGTTAAGGTGGCACGGTAGTATTTCCTGGCCCATAAGGGATAATGATAGCCTTTTTAGGATTTTCACCACTTTCTAACACTGCGAAAAATTCTACATACACAGTTAACTGAAGTACTTTCATTATACTAATCAGAAATAAATTTGAATATGTATCATGACCGTTTACTTTTTTGCTATTTTAAAAACCTAAGGCCACTAGTGCTTTTAGGTCTTTTATCATGCAGTGAATACAAAATTAAAAAATTCTCAAAATTCATTTTCACCTGTATGTAAAATTATTTCATATTTTTCTACACCTGATTCATCCCTCAGTTTGGGAAAGTATGTTCAGTTGATACTGTATTTTTGTCCAATCACACTGTTCAGATACATTTACTTAAGTAGGGTACACAAAAGAGCAACCTAAATTCCGGAATGCAAATACTACCGTGCTACCTTAACCAAGACTTCACAAACTTGAAACCAGTCATGACACCTATGATGCATAGACTTCTTACTAGGAAACATATTACAATAAAGAATACTAGTCTGCACTTATTTCTTACCAAAAAAATATTAAAGATTATACCCCTAACCCAGCTGGCAGATTTTCACTTTTTTTTCATCTTACCATTTTCACTTAAGGAGTGAACAAAACCCAAATATATGATGTTTCAAATCAACACAGAAGTAAAACATGGTGATTAAGGAGGAGTTATTGGATTGCCAACTCTATTTATAGTTAATCTGACTGAAAGAAACAGTTTAAGCACCAAATCATGAAAAATGATAGTAGAGTCCATTCCACATTTTACAGCATGCCTTACATTCCTTTGAGCATTTCCAGATTATGAAGGCAATACAACAAGGTTCTTTAGATGACAGTTAACTATTATTCTAAAATCTTTTTGACTATACATGTACTAGAATATATCTCTAAGTTGACTGATTGTCTATTTCTCATGTATGCATTAAGTTAAATTATGTCCCCTTACATAATCAATTTACATTTATTGTGCTTTTCAGTGTCAGAAAATTAAAACAATTAATGCCATTTGCATGGAAAATGAATAAACTATTTAATCTTGCTGATATACAATCCTAATCACATTCTTTGTCCAAAAAATTGTCTTGTCAATGTAAAGAAACCCCTAATGCTATCCCTTTTTCAGCTAAATATGAGGGCTAAATGAATAAGTAAGGACCCCTTAACCACTTACTAGTTCCAAAAAAGCTTTTTACTGGTGTCATGTTACCACAGAACTACAAATTAAACCTGAAGAAAACTAGTATAGCTGTACTTGTGTGGAAAAAAATAAGAAATTATGCACTTTATTTATTACGGTGAAAATTATAGGACGACAGGCAACTAAAATATGTCGCGTCTCAAATTCCAGTTGTTGCACATGTGTCAGACACTGCGAAAAGTTAAAGCGAAACTTTATAATTAAAAATGTATTGCAAGTTACTTAAAAATAAAGAAATTTTACTTTCTAGGTAAATTTTAACATTAGTATCCACAGATCAGGCAAAATTTGCTGAATCAGCAATTTTCACTCCCAGGGGTGAAATTTAAGGGCTGTTTTTATTCTACTTGCCCTTAATCAACTTTTTATTGATAAACTTACAAATTGCATAGGTAAAAAAATACCTTTATTGATTTAGTGTTAACATATATATCCCAGTTAAGGTGGCACGGTAGTATTTCCTGTCCCATAAGGGATAATGATAGCCTTTTTAGGATTTTCACCACTTTCTAACACTGCGAAAAATTCTACATACACAGTTAACTGAAGTACTTTCATTATACTAATCAGAAATAAATTTGAATATGTATCATGACCGTTTACTTTTTTTGCTATTTTTAAAAACCTAAGGCCACTAGTGCTTTTAGGTCTTTTATCATGCAGTGAATACAAAATTAAAAAATTCTCAAAATTCATTTTCACCTGTATGTAAAATTATTTCATATTTTTCTACACCTGATTCATCCCTCAGTTTGGGAAAGTATGTTCAGTTGATACTGTATTTTTGTCCAATCACACTGTTCAGATACATTTACTTAAGTAGGGTACACAAAAGAGCAACCTAAATTCGAATGCAAATACTACCGTGCTACCTTAACCAAGACTTCACAAACTTGAAACCAGTCATGACACCTATGATGCATAGACTTCTTACTAGGAAACATATTACAATAAAGAATACTAGTCTGCACTTATTTCTTACCAAAAAAATATTAAAGATTATACCCTAACCCAGCTGGCAGATTTTCACTTTTTTTTCATCTTACCATTTTCACTTAAGGAGTGAACAAAACCCAAATATATGATGTTTCAAATCAACACAGAAGTAAAACATGGTGATTAAGGAGGAGTTATTGGATTGCCAACTCTATTTATAGTTAATCTGACTGAAAGAAACAGTTTAAGCACCAAATCATGAAAAATGATAGTAGAGTCCATTCCACATTTTACAGCATGCCTTACATTCCTTTGAGCATTTCCAGATTATGAAGGCAATACAACAAGGTTCTTTAGATGACAGTTAACTATTATTCTAAAATCTTTTTGACTATACATGTACTAGAATATATCTCTAAGTTGACTGATTGTCTATTTCTCATGTATGCATTAAGTTAAATTATGTCCCCTTACATAATCAATTTACATTTATTGTGCCTTTCAGTGTCAGAAAATTAAAACAATTAATGCCATTTGCATGGAAAATGAATAAACTATTTAATCTTGCTGATATACAATCCTAATCACATTCTTTGTCCAAAAAATTGTCTTGTCAATGTAAAGAAACCCTAATGCTATCCCTTTTCAGCTAAATATGAGGGCTAAATGAATAAGTAAGGACCCTTAACCACTTACTAGTTCCAAAAAGCTTTTACTGGTGTCATGTTACCACAGAACTACAAATTAAACCTGAAGAAAACTAGTATAGCTGTACTTGTGTGGAAAAAATAAGAAATTATGCACTTTATTTATTACGGTGAAAATTATAGGACGACAGGCAACTAAAATATGTCGCGTCTCAAATTCCAGTTGTTGCACATGTGTCAGACACTGCGAAAAGTTAAAGCGAAACTTTATAATTAAAATGTATTGCAAGTTACTTAAAAATAAAGAAATTTTACTTTCTAGGTAAATTTTAACATTAGTATCCACAGATCAGGCAAAATTTGCTGAATCAGCAATTTTCACTCCCAGGGGTGAAATTTAAGGGCTGTTTTTATTCTACTTGCCCTTAATCAACTTTTTATTGATAAACTTACAAATTGCATAGGTAAAAAAATACCTTTATTGATTTAGTGTTAACATATATATCCCAGTTAAGGTGGCACGGTAGTATTTCCTGGCCCATAAGGGATAATGATAGCCTTTTTAGGATTTTCACCACTTTCTAACACTGCGAAAAATTCTACATACACAGTTAACTGAAGTACTTTCATTATACTAATCAGAAATAAATTTGAATATGTATCATGACCGTTTACTTTTTTCGCTATTTTTAAAAACCTAAGGCCACTAGTGCTTTTAGGTCTTTTATCATGCAGTGAATACAAAATTTAAAAAAATTCTCAAAATTCATTTTCACCTGTATGTAAAATTATTTCATATTTTCTACACCTGATTCATCCCTCAGTTTGGGAAAGTATGTTCAGTTGATACTGTATTTTTTGTCCAATCACACTGTTCAGATACATTGACTTAAGTAGGGTACACAAAAGAGCAACCTAAATTCCGGAATGCAAATACTACCGTGCTACCTTAACCAAGACTTCACAAACTTGAAACCAGTCATGACACCTATGATGCATAGACTTCTTACTAGGAAACATATTACAATAAAGAATACTAGTCTGCACTTATTTCTTACCAAAAAAATATTAAAGATTATACCCTAACCCAGCTGGCAGATTTTCACTTTTTTTTCATCTTACCATTTTCACTTAAGGAGTGAACAAAACCCAAATATATGATGTTTCAAATCAACACAGAAGTAAAACATGGTGATTAAGGAGGAGTTATTGGATTGCCAACTCTATTTATAGTTAATCTGACTGAAAGAAACAGTTTAAGCACCAAATCATGAAAAATGATAGTAGAGTCCATTCCACATTTTACAGCATGCCTTACATTCCTTTGAGCATTTCCAGATTATGAAGGCAATACAACAAGGTTCTTTAGATGACAGTTAACTATTATTCTAAAATCTTTTTGACTATACATGTACTAGAATATATCTCTAAGTTGACTGATTGTCTATTTCTCATGTATGCATTAAGTTAAATTATGTCCCCTTACATAATCAATTTACATTTATTGTGCTTTTCAGTGTCAGAAAATTAAAACAATTAATGCCATTTGCATGGAAAATGAATAAACTATTTAATCTTGCTGATATACAATCCTAATCACATTCTTTGTCCAAAAAATTGTCTTGTCAATGTAAAGAAACCCCTAATGCTATCCCTTTTTCAGCTAAATATGAGGGCTAAATGAATAAGTAAGGACCCTTAACCACTTACTAGTTCCAAAAAGCTTTTACTGGTGTCATGTTACCACAGAACTACAAATTAAACCTGAAGAAAACTAGTATAGCTGTACTTGTGTGGAAAAAATAAGAAATTATGCACTTTATTTATTACGGTGAAAATTATAGGACGACAGGCAACTAAAATATGTCGCGTCTCAAATTCCAGTTGTTGCACATGTGTCAGACATCGAAAAGTTAAAGCGAAACTTTATAATTAAAATGTATTGCAAGTTACTTAAAAATAAAGAAATTTTACTTTCTAGGTAAATTTTAACATTAGTATCCACAGATCAGGCAAAATTTGCTGAATCAGCAATTTTCACTCCCAGGGTGAAATTTAAGGGCTGTTTTATTCTACTTGCCCTTAATCAACTTTTTATTGATAAACTTACAAATTGCATAGGTAAAAAAATACCTTTATTGATTTAGTGTTAACATATATATCCCAGTTAAGGTGGCACGGTAGTATTTCCTGTCCCATAAGGGATAATGATAGCCTTTTAGGATTTTCACCACTTTCTAACACTGCGAAAAATTCTACATACACAGTTAACTGAAGTACTTTCATTATACTAATCAGAAATAAATTTGAATATGTATCATGACCGTTTACTTTTTTCGCTATTTTTAAAAACCTAAGGCCACTAGTGCTTTTAGGTCTTTTATCATGCAGTGAATACAAAATTTAAAAAAATTCTCAAAAATCATTTTCACCTGTATGTAAAATTATTTCATATTTTTCTACACCTGATTCATCCCTCAGTTTGGGAAAGTATGTTCAGTTGATACTGTATTTTTTGTCCAATCACACTGTTCAGATACATTGACTTAAGTAGGGTACACAAAAGAGCAACCTAAATTCCGGAATGCAAATACTACCGTGCTACCTACTGGGGTAAATTCAGTAAATAAATATACGTCATCAGGGACCGCCCATTTGGGGGAGAGGTTCTGTACAAAACTGAAGTCCTGTGCTCTTCTGATTGGTAGATAATGTTTGTAATAAATATTTTTTGATAGATGGATCAAAACTAGAGTTAAAAAAAATTAAAAAATTAATGCTGAATGTACTAAATTTTTTTACTACAGGGTTGAAAAGTAATGGGGGTCAGTAAAGGAATTAAGTGCGAATCTACAGTGTTTGTAAACAAGGCCATGTGAATGCCCAAAAATGCCGCATGACCCTATGTTTTTATTGTTGCAAAAGATAGGGCTACATTTGTACTTTCATGAATGATATATGAAAGCTTCCAATTTCTAAAGGTAAATCAGGTATAAATTTAATTCAAGACATAGATTAGCATTAAAGTCAATGGGAGATTTTTTACTGAATTTACCCCTACTACCGTGCCACCTGAACAGGAAGTACGAATAGCACGTATTAATCGAAAATAAATACGGTGCGAGTGTGTGAAAAATCCGTACTTAATAGATATCACTAAAATACGACTTTGAAAATAAAACAGTTCCGTCCTTTAGTAAAATACTGTTAAATATTTCTATCACATGAATCTTTAGCTAAGACAACGCATGCGTCAGTATTAAACACCAAAACGGAACGAATAACCGATTACGTTTTATAGTTTATACATCGTAATGTATAAGCTTGTTCCCGACTGACTATATTGGCTTTTCAATTAAAATGGCATATTAATATGGATTAGGTTAATTATTGGCTCCCTCTACAATTTAAAAAAACAAACATGGCGGAACATAAACAAACCTCGCGAAATCTAACCCGAATAGTTCAGTCCCTCCCCGTCATAGACCTCTCCTACTTGGAGTAATCGTAAATCAGCGGAATATAACGACTGAATTATTCGGGTTACGCGAAATCGATTTCTTCTTTTATTTCTTGCTTATCGTACTCTTATAATCCGCACCCCTGCCTGGAAATTTAAATTTTGGAGTAAAAAAAAAACACTGACTATACAAGCTTGAATTCGGGTAACTCAAGGATTTGTAAATCCTTGGGTATACAAATCTTTGGGTAACTGTACATTTGTTTCTATTTCTTTGTTTCATAAAATGATGCACACGATATTTCACAAACTTTCAACGGTTTTCCGATCATGTGTACAAATCGATGTCGAGATGAGGCATGGAAGTTATAAAATTGTAAAGCACAGAAAGGGATACGGAAACACTCCTGGAAACGGCTTAGACTTGAACAGCCAGTAGTATTGGATTTCAGAAGACTTGAAAGTCTTCTTCCACCAAAAAAGACAGTCAGACCAACGAATACATTGAACAAAACAAATAAATTTCGGGATACATTTTTCATAGAAGGTCCATAAAGAAAATACTAAGAAGAAATAATGTTCAAACTGTTTAGATGTGAACAGTAGATTTTGATAAGACTCTGTAGTCAAAACGAGGGACAAAATATGACACTTAACAACTTGCTTTGTTTTTTTAGCTTCTTGTATCCGTTCATTATTTTTTACGGTTTATAGAGAATTGTAATATTTGTAATCTGCTTCTTCCACAGGAACACATCGAATGGATTTTGGTTCAAACTGTTATCGTTTCTTCACAATGAGGTATCAAAAAGTGCATCACTAGTTGTAGTTGGGGTTCCCGAATTGAGTTTCAGAAGGAATCAAATCTTGGGGTTCCCGGGATGAGTTACAGAAGGAATCAAATTTTGGGATTCCCGAGATGACTTACAGAAGGAATCAAATTTTGAGGTTTCCGAGATGAGTTTCAGACGGAACAAATTGTTGGATTCCCTTTCCTTTTGATGGAAGAAAGTGTTCAATGAGCATAACGGTCCCTAGATCAATGATCAATAGTTATTCGCGATATTATACATGTATATATCATATATACTCAGTTTTGAATAGGTGTTGGCAAAAACAGTGCTAAGACATCACGACAAATCTTATTGATAAAGTAGTATATCAATTATAGCGTTAAGTTAAAGTATGATATTTGACACAGAACACTGACCTACCCATCGTCGGAAGTAACTCCTTTGTTGAGAGCATTAAGAAGTGATAAATAAATGTACAGCAGGAAATCTATTTTATAGTGTCATTTTCTTTCAAAATGTATTTTGAAATATCACAGTATCCTTAGCTTTCATTATTAAATTTATTCACAAATTAAATATCCCATAGAAAATAAAGGAGAATAACTTGATATTTTAAGAACACCGTAAATTTCGGGGACAAATGGTAAAGTTAAACTGATAACAAATATATAGTATTTAATTTTTTGCAGTAATATCATGTTTGTGTAATAGTATACAATATAACATCAGTTTGAATGGAACCAACATGGGTGAGGCTTCCTCTTTGTCTGAATTTTCAAGTTACCAGAATTTTTAGTTATCATCAAAGTGGAAGGGGATTATTGGACCTCGACGATCACGTTCTCAGAAACTAATAGACATGTAGCCAGAAAGTTCGGTGTGTAAATGAACTTTTGAGAGACTGAACATGTGCTAAAAAACGAAGTTCATGTAACCATTTGACAGGGTTCAGCGGCTTTGATTAAGATTGAAAACTGTTCAACTCCATTGCCCATATTAAGTTTATATGTCCAAATTATGACCTCAGATACTAAGTGACATTCAATCAAATAATTTGATCAGGTGAAACGGAACATACTGCAGTGTATAGCATACCATATCAACTATGCCACTAACGTACATTGTTGGCTTCAGTAACATATATTAACATCTAAGTTCATATTTCAGATACTTACATACTAACAGTCATACTATGGTCTAAGGATGAATATAGGGAGTAATGTCGCCTCCAATACAACGTATGCCACTTTGACCTATATTTTACATTTCACTGATTCGAATCGCAGCTTTCAAGCCTAAAATCATTCTCACATTCTTAGTGACCAAACATGTTCTTTTTACACCGGAGTTAAACATGTAGAATGTCAATTTGACAAATATCAAAATATCAAGCAAGCTTTATTACATCAATTGAGGCTATTAATGTAACTTGAACATTAATACCTATATTTCTGTATGTAAATTCACTAAGATGATCTAAGATCATATCTTAAGGCTACACTAAGATCGAATATATACATTTACAACAAATACAACTAATCTCCCACACTTTTGACAGGATAGATAAAAAAATAAAGAAATAGTTTTATTCTTTATAAAATATGCAAAAATTAACAATTAGTAGAACATTTCTAAAAACGCAAATGTTTAAAATTGGTTTACAAACAAAATGGTTCAACAGCAAGCAAAATACCCTAATGTTACATAAACTGTATTTTTTTCAGTTGCAATATTCGATAGCACATTCTGCATTACTGATAAATAATATACCTTCTTCATGTTTTCTTGTTAAGATATCCATTATGTTATTCCTTATACAACTTGTCAAAAAGATAATTATGAGATATCATAAGACTTTGTGTCTTCTAAATACCAAACACGTCATTAATGATTGATTTATTGTTGGTTGCTTAACGTCCAGTTGCAAATATTTCATGCATGTTCAGGACGATCATGAATGAGGATGTATCTTTCAAAAAATGGTTCACAAACAATGGTTTATTGCATGAATATTTGTTATCTTCAAAACTTAAGTAATATCAAAATTAAATAACATATTACTGATCAAATTCCATTATATTTTCCTACTATGATCAAGTTTTTTTCTCTCTAGGGAACTATGATCAAACCAGGAAACTTTTATCAAATATAACTTACAATTTCAAGCAGTTTGTGCATTTAAACTAGAGGCTATAATGAGCCTGTGTCGCTCACCTTGCTCTATATGCATATTCAACAAATGACACTCTCCAACATTGTAGGGGAGAATAGAATTCATGACAAAAATCTCTGTTTTGTTGATCTTGTATTGCTGATCATTTAGTCCATTTAGTTTCTCTCTATCTTCTTTAGTTTTTGCTCAAAACACAAAAGAGGGCAAAAAAATCCTAAATTAAGGGCAATCACTCCTATAAAGAGTGACACTCTACTAACTATATTGGCAAAATTTGACTTGTTAGTAGATCTTGTCTTGCTAATCAATTTTGCTAATTTAAGTTTCTATCTATCTCTTATAATTTTTATCAAATAGGCACAACGCAAAAAAAAATATGGTAAAAATCGTCATTAAAGGGCAATAACTTCAATAAGGAGTCATCGGACGATTTCCACCATTTGTATTAATTGTAGATCTTGTCTTGCTGATAATTTTTGCCTATTTAATTTTCTATCTATCTACTATAATTTTTAAGATATAAAGCAAAACGCAAAAATTTGGTAAAAATTCGTCATCAAAGGACCACAACTCTAATAAGGAGTCGACTGACGATTTCAACCATTAGATGTATTTGTAGAACATGTCTAGCTGATCATTTTTGCACTTTTAAGTTTCTTTCTATCTATTATAGTTTTCAAGATAAAAGGCAAAATGAAAAAAAATGGTAAAATTTGTCTTTTAAGGGCAAGAACTCCTATAAGAAATCGTCTGACAGTTTTGACGTAAATAGACAATAGGTAGAACTCAACATTCTGAACATTTCTGACCAGTCAGATTTTCTTTATTCATAACGGTTTTCAAAATAATAGACAAAACTTGCATCTTGGTTGGCGGGCGGGATCATCGGACACATTTTTTAAACAAGAAACCCCAATGATAAGTGTGGCCAAATTTGGTTAAATTTGGCCAGTAGTGTCAGAGGAGAAGATTTTTGTAAAAGTTAACAGACGACGACGACGACGACGGACGGACGACGACGGACGACGCACGCCAAGTGATGAGAAAAGCTCACTTGGCCCGATGGCGTGTATGGTGTGTAAATGAAACATTAGCTCGTGCAATTTAGCAGCAAAATTCATCAATATCAATGCAATAATCCATTATTACAAAATAAGTCCGTTTCCGCGTTTACATTGTTTTTAAACCTCGAAAGTTAAAAAAAAAATATAAACTGGAAGTTGTGAAACTTCCTGTGTTAAATATAAAATATTTAATTATATTTTGTTAGTGTTCTGCTGCATTTTTACTTTTAACCATAATTTGTCATGTAACTTAAATATTCTGAGCACGATGTCAGTTGAACTTAAACTAAAACTGGCTGCATTTACTCAAAAGTATTCATAACCTCTAAGAAGGATGCTGGTAATCTCTATACAAATCGTAATATAATCCGTTTTTACAATTTTTTGTTTAGTAAAAGATTTCATTTTGAATTTTTGTAACCATTTCAACTTTTTAAAAATCGTATTTGCTTTTGTAAAATATCTATAAGGAAGAATGATAAAGATAATCTGGCAAGTAAGGCCACATCAAACTATGACAAATACTAACTCTGATGGTTCTTTATCTGTCATCGGTAAACATACATCAGATTATACGTTTTACTATCTGTGTGTCAAATACATTGCACAATTTAACCCTACATATCAAAATGTTGTAAAAAGATTAACATAACATTCATCTTGATTGGGCAATAATAAATGCATTTGTTTTAAACCATTGCTGAAGCAGGATGAAATAGCATACATCAAAATGTTATGTTCTTTCGACTGTACTTTACCAATTCATTTTTGTTCACTGCAACTAAAGAGAATTATATTCTTCTTATTTCATAACTTCAAATTATGTTTATCAACATATACATCATGATTTCTTATTCAGCTCATGAATCTACTTAAAATCATAAGAACTTTGTGTCAAGTCAAAGGAATACATGAAATATCTTATATCTTATGATACAAAATTTACTAGTTAAAACATCAGCATTAAATGCTATTCAAATTTGTTTATCATAAATGCAACAATTAAAAGATCTATAGAACCAGATCAAAATCAATTGTGAAGTTAACACTGAATTGCTGGGAAATATAGTTAAGATAACAACATTTAACCAATTCAGTGTTCTATAGCTGGAGGTACTTTACTAAATAGATTTCTTCCAGTCTAGGTAAAGCATTGGAGTCAGTTTGCTACACGGATATTTTAAATTCTGTGTAAGAAATTGGCTGTGCGAAAGAACTGGGGTCAGTTTGCTACATGGTCATCTTAGATTCTGGGTAAGAATTGGGCTATGACCTGTTGTTAGGCTCTATATCAAATCTTCTCGACAAGCCCTCGTTTTCCGATGGCCGAGGAAAACTATCCAACCCTTTATCCAGATCATCCACTTTTCACATCCTACCATTTAATAGAGTTACAATGTTATTGTGTTGAATAATATCGAAATATCAACAAATCACCTGAAACTGAAATACTTTTACAATACACCCCCAAGATAATAATATTCACATGAATAACGTGTAGAATCGTAAATATTGTTATACAACACTGTCAAAAGCACCGGTTTAATAAAAGATTTGATGTTTTATGACAAATGTGTCAATATGATATCAGATCTAACTGTTACTTATCTGTCTTAGTTATATGCATAAAAGATCACATACCTAATTTCTCATGATAAACCATCCTTCGCACAATTTGTCTTTCCTGTCAATGTTTTATAGGAAAATCCATTAACAATGATTAGAAATTTTTCACAATCGAACCTTAAAATAGAGGCATGCTCTTTAAAAAATCATATTCCAAATCTAAGTCTCTTTTGGTATCGATCATTTAGTAGTTCAAGTAGCAACAAAAGTAATACATATATGCAACGATGGCTAAATAATAGTTCTGACTTAATAAGTTATAAATAAGTAAAAACTCATTTGATTTCATCAAGAATGGAGATATAAGAAGGCACACACATGAAAGCTATAAACATCAATAAAAATTCACATGATAGTATTTATAGGATGTATGTTCAGTAATAAATATTATAAATATTTTTCTTCCTTGTAATATTTCTACTATTTAATACAACCCATTATGTTATCAGTTAGTGTAATTTCATCCTTTTTCAAAAAAATCTGACTAAAGCTATTTCTTGTAAAAAAAAAGTAAACATATATCTGGTAGTGTCTAATGCAAAAATATGTGCAACCTCACAATTCCCCCAATCAACAAATGCTAGGTATTGTATTGCACAGACTAAAAACATATAATAAAATGCTATGGCCTATAAACAAATACATTAAAATCATTTTCCAAGAACATTCACAGAATATAAATGTAAGTTTTACAACTGTAATGTAAATGTGAATTAAGTATATATATACCAAATTTAATCCGGAAAACGCACTTCGGACTTTTTACTTTAACTATAGCAGGCACTAATCCTCACTTAAACCCTGTGACACTTGAGTAAGGTGAATGAATTAAATTTGAAGTGATGAGTTGTAAATAAACTCAAGTTATAATATAACACATCTCACTTTCCTTCTTGTAGATTTCCTTTTTACTTTAGGGTCCAATACTGCTATAAGAGCCTCATCAAAAACGTCTTTTAGTCCTTGTCTTGTTAAAGATGAACATTCAACGTAACAGTCAGCGTTCACTCGTTTTGCTAATTTTTGTCCTTCTTCTAGGGTAACAGGTTTTTGCCTACGTTTTTGTAATTTTTGTTTAACTTTTTCGTCGTCTCTAAGGTCACACTGAGTCCCTACGATTAAATATGCTGAAGACGGTGACTGATGACGTACTTCCGGTATCCATTTAAGTTCCAAATTTTTCATTGATTCTGGCATTGTAATAGAAAATGCCATTAAGAAAACATGTGTACCGGGGTATGATAGTAGCCTGAGACCTTGGTACTCTTCCTAAAATATAAGATATAATAGTTTAACGAAACGAAAAAGGTAGGGCCAAATTACCCTCCATTTCTTTCACATCAGGGCTATTTTCAAGAGGTCTCAAACTTTACTTAAATTATTAGTATCACAGATTATTGTGCGTACTTTCAGCTTCTATTATGGATCATATCTAAACACATGTAAATTTTATAAAAGCCTGAAAGTAGCTCAAAACCTTAATTTTGACAGATTGTTGGATTTGTTTTGGTATTTATCCACAAAAAGAATAGGATGGACATTTTTAACAAAAACTAAAACTCTGTTGGAAGGAATAAATATTGTCTTTGAATACAAATCAATTCATTTTAGTTATAAACGTGGTTCGATGCAAAATTTTACAAAAACATGTAAAATTTGAAATTTTGTATCGGCCTACAATAGCAACATGTAGCATTGAATCAGCGCACATTTGAATTTTATGGAAATTTGAAAATTTGTTCAAAACTGTTTCAAGTAAACCAAATAGACTCTTTTAATATTCAAATTCCTGAATGATTTAAAAACTTTCAAATTTCAACCCTTTAAATGAAACCAATACATAGAAATACGGCCCTACCCCTTTTGCTTCAATTAATTGGTATCGGTGATGTTTTCAGTAACTGTTTTTATGGCATGCGTTATTCTGGAAAGAACATGATAACTTCATCTTTAAGATGAAAATCTTCTATAAGTATGGAAACAAAGGAAAATCTATAAAAAAAGAATGACAAAGTCATATGTTATAAGTATATCGTGGCATGTCCATAACACAGACGAATCATCAGCAGTTCTGAAATGAATACCACTCCTAAACTATAATCATGTCGAAAAATTTAGGTCAAATTTGGTAATTGAATTGTAACTCTGGCATTTCAAAAAGGAACATTAACACACATATATATAATGCTATGTTGAATTGATGTCACTTTGACGAAAATGTATGTCATTAAAATGGGCATGTCAAAACAGATTTTGAAACTTTTATTGGAAACCCCTATTTCCCCATAAAAGCGCCGAAGAGGTTATGAAAACTTGTGGATTTAAATACAAAAATGAGTATGACTTAAGCCAGCCCCAACTATCCACTTGCGTTTGCCATTTAAAAGTTTATAGTGGGGGCTGGCTTTAGTCAGATTGATAAAAGTCTGAATACCTCATTTTTATCTAGCTTATTGGTATCAAATATGAAGTAGATGTGGCTCATATTTGATTTTTAGCAACAATTATACCAAATTCCAAGCATCATTAATAACCCCAAAGGCATCCAAAACGTTCAAACGTTCTGTAGTATAGAAACAAATGAGAGTGCATCTAAAACGCGAATTGTAGAACCGTCATATAACAGCCATTTACAACCTTGTATGTCATGTATCTAAACCAAAAATGTACGATTTTAGTCCTTGAATCTGGATAGATTTGTAAATCTTTATCCACAATCCCTGCCAGAAAATTTTCACGGTCTGCTTTGAAAAAACAACTTAAACTAGAAGGTCTTGAAGATTCGAGAAGTTTTAATTTGATTCTTCTATTATTTGCAAAGAAGGCATCAAAACAACTATAAAGACTATCTACTATCTAAACAGGATTAAACAAAGGTGACCCAGTTCTCCCGGAAGCGCATGATAAAAGGGCGACGTGACAACCAGTTATATATAATTATATATAAAATCTTTTAAGTTTAAGACAAGTGTTTAAAACAATTGTGTTTTTGTTTATTCAAATTCATGGAAGAATACTGGGGATATGGCCTTTTGTGTACTGCAAATTTTTTATAAGGTTAAATACTTTATTCGTGCATACTTTCAAAATACCTCTTTTGTGCGAGTATCCAACATCCTTGAACATTTTTTTCAGGTGTCAAAAATACATTACATGATTAAAAATGATATTAAACCAGTCACGTAATATGCATGTTTACCTGGCCGGCTGTGTCAAACAATCCTAGTTGATATTGTTGTCCTTTAACAGTAACTGTCACTAGAAATAAAAATAATGATTGTCAATTAAAACGGCTATTGGGTCTTTATTCTTAAATCGAAATTTAAGTATTTCAGAGTCATAAAAGTCGGGAACAACTACGATTTTATATCGGGTCGATTGAATGGTGTAATGGCACCATTATTCGTGTATTGTTCATGTTATATGCATTGGGAATCTTACTTCACTAATGCAGGTGCAAAGAAGACAAAATATGAAGGTTACATTTTGTCTTATATACAAATTGTATTTTTTCCTTGAGCCTCTTGAGAAATTGTCATGTCTTGCATATTTACTTTTTTTGTTTTTAAATGAAGACATGAAACTGTCTTGATATCCAGCAATTCTGCAAAGACAATTTTATTCATGTCTAGGATTATAAACACTAATTAAATTAAACTGACCAAAGTGTTTGAAATTTGTAGAGGAAACTATATAGTGTATAAAAAGCCTATGTAAAGTAACATTAACATTTAAATGGAATTCATTATTGATAAATGTTATACATTAAAGCCTATAGCTAGTTTATGTAGGTCAAGTAAATAAATGGTCGTATTGCTTGGACTTACTGGTCAATTACTTATCACTGGTTAAACACATTGAGACTTTCTATTTAATTCATGATCACATTATCAAAATATGTTGGTTTTAAAAAAAATATTGTACATTATTGTTTTGTGTCACGACTTCCTAGATTTAGTTTTTACGTTTAAAGTTCACACATGAATGTAATCTGGTGACACTGGGATTTCCGCAGTATTAGTCATAGTTAGTCTGGGAAGAAAACATCTTTTGTATACACACATAATGTATTGACTTTTAATAATGAAAAGTTTAAACAAGGTAGTCCATTATTAGACCGTTAATTATGACAGCAAACTCAGATGGGAACTGTGTTTATTGTTTGCGTGTGTGTGTGTGTGCTCTTTCTCATAATTTGAAAATATAATTGCTTTCAACAGGAAGCCTTAAATGTATTAAATTTAGGTCGAATCTAAATGATGTCAAACGTCCAGTCACTACATTTTTTAAAGCTACTATACAGTATAGAATTTAGGAAGATTTAAAGTGGATTTTCGATGTATAACAAATCAAAATTTAATATTGTCTGACAGTGTAACGCATATGAAATAAAACTTATGAATAATTCATTTAGTCAAATTAAATGACAAGTAAAACAATAGAAGTGAATGATTTGGATTAAAACACAATGTGATAAGTATGTGTATCGGTGAGTTGTTTACCTGCATAATTATCAAACACAGTTGGTACATAGTCCGTTGGGAACTTGTTCGTAGCATAACTCATTAACATACAAGTCTTTCCAACGGCTCCATCTCCAACCACTACACATTTGATAAACTTTGTATCGCTGTCTGCCATAATAAATTGTCAAAAACTATCAAGAAAATCCTACGAATAGCTGAATGTTGTTGACATTTTCTTCTTATTAACTTTTTAAAATGAGAGAAGAATTCCGAGAATTCCGAAGGAAGGAAAACGTCATTAAGGTGCGACTACAGCCAATCAGTACACAAGATATAAATAAAGTTTCAGAAATTATTTATATATAGTAGTATAGCATAATACGTTTGTTGTCAGGAAATATTTTGTAATAAACTTACACATATTTAACTCTTGCATAAAAAGCATAACAACTTTCAAAATTGTTTTGGGCAAAACAAAAAGTGGAAAATATATAGATTCAGAGTTTTATCAAAATTGATTGGTTAAAGCTGGGACCTAAATTAATATAACTTTTATGGAACTATCATATACAGAGCTAAATTGTATAATATGTAACATTATTTACAGGCTTTTATCAAGAAAAAGTAAACGTATTCGAAATTTTTACAAAGTTTCCTGGTTGACTAAATAAATTGGCATGATAAAGAGTTTATCAGATAAGAGTTTGGTATCAATGTTTGTTTTAAGTTATTCTGAAACAAGAAAAATAGTACAACACTAAAATATTGTTTATCTATAAGAAGATTTTTTACATAATATATAACTTGGGGAGTATGTTATTGATTGATTATTATTGTATGTTAAACGATGGAATTAAAGGGCATTCCCTTTTAAATAACCACAATTGTAACAAAAGCAATAGAATTGCAAAAAATAAAAATAGTACGGAGCCCTGTTGTTCACATACAGATAAAGAGTTGTGGTTTTTAATGTCATACGCTGGAGATGCAAAGTCTAACGCTGTAGATTTTAAGCCAAGCGCTGGAGATGCTGGAAATAGATCTAGACTGTACATCTACTGTGCTGGACTTTAGATTTACAGCGCTTGACTTTATATATTACCTCGCTCGACTTAACATCTCCAGCGCTTGACTTTGAATCTACGGCGCCCGACTTTATATCTACAGCGCTCGACTTTACATCTCCAGCACTCTTTTAATATATAATATTTCTACATCGTTAGACTTTACATCTTCAGCGCTGGACTTAATATCAATGTAGCGTTGGACTTTACATCTCCAGCACTGGACTAAGCATCTCCAGCGCTAAACTTGAGATGTCCAGCGCTTGACTTTAAATCTACAGCACTATACTTTACATGTTCAGTGCTGACTTAATAACAACAACTCTTTATATATATGAAACCAACAGGGCTCCGTAGTTCAGTTCTAGAGGTTCTGAATCAGTTTATTACAAAAAATAGACTGTTCAGGATTTAACATTATAATATAGAAGCTGATGTAATTATTTCTTATATAAAACACATAGTGACATGTAAAAGTACAATGATAGATATCCAAGTATTCGCTTCAGCTTAAGTGCTTTCTCGTTATGTTAGGCATTCATTAACAAATTTTGCAGTTTAATTTGATGCGTGCGTGCGAAAAAAAATAACCCAACTATAAAAAAAATCAACCTAAAACAAACAAAAAAACGAAAAAAACCCATATTGATGCCAACGTTAATTATGTAATACAAATAGACATAAAAATATCAAATCGCATTGATTAAAATATATTCCCTAACCGAGTCCCTGTGTGACGAGTCAGATGTATAAACATTTTGGAGTGATGCAGAAGATCTTTCATTATGTTTAATTAGTTTTTTTTTTCTGGAGAAACATGTTTTCGATTTTTGGATTCCCAAGATTTTGAGCCTCAAACAGTTAGTCCTTCCGATTCCCCACTTTCATTTTCTTATTCATGCGACCATGGGACTGGGACCCATCATGTAATAGTCCCACCCGTGTGACAGGAAATGCTACTATCATTAATCACCTGACACAGTAATTTTTAAAGTAGTTACTTCAATTTCTTTGAATTGATATACCTCAGCACAAATCTTCCAGTTATGAATTATTGCAGACATTTTGATGGGACAAAACAAATTTTCAACAATTGTGAAAATGAAAAATAGCACGAAATGCAGAAATGCACCTTAAATTTCAAATAAAATTGAAAATGGAAACGGGGAATGTGTCAAGAGACAACAACCCGACCAAATAGCCACCAATTGGTCTTCAACACAGCGAGAAAATCCGCACCCGGAGGCGGGCTTCAGCTGGCCCCTTAACAAAAATGTGTACTAGTTCAGTGAAAATGGACGTCACAATAAACTCCAAAACATATAAATGAAAGAGAGACACCTTTGGGATATTGCCCAAGAGTTGAAGAAGAAGAACAACCAACGATAGAATTTGAAACGAAGGAACCAACATGGAAGGAAGTTTGTGAGGTGGTAAAAAAGGCAAGAACAGGATCAGCACCTGGGTACAGTGGTGTACCATACAAAGTCTACAAGAAATGCCCAAAGATACTAAGAAAACTATGGCAGCTATTCCGAACACTATGGAAAAAAGGAACCATTCCTGAAAGCTGGCAGAAGGCAGAAGGATGCTTCGTACCAAAAGAAAAAGATTCAAAAGACATCTCACAGTTTAGGACAATTTCATTGTTGAGCGTTGAGGGAAAAATCTATTTCTCTGTAATGGCAAACAGGATGACGAAGTATATGGTAGAGAACAGCTATATTGATACATCTATGCAGAAAGGAGGCATTGCAGGTTTTTCAGGATGTGTAGAGCATACAAGTGTTCTGAGTCAACTCATACATGAGGCAAAGACTGGAAAGAAAAATTTGGCAGTAGTATGGTTAGACCTGGCAAATGCATATGGATCAGTACCACACAAATTGATAGAGATGGCAATGGATCACTACCACATTCCAGAACACATCAAGAAGATAGTCCAAAAGTATTTTGGTGGAATACAGCATGGCAGAATTTAGAGAAAGGAATAGTTACGGGTTGTACCATCTCACCGATACTATTCATTATGAGTATGAATATCATCATGAAGGCAGCAGAAAGAGAAACAAGAGGTCCAAAGACAGATTCAGGGATTTTTTTACCAGCAACAAGAGGGTTCATGGATGACCTTACAGTAACAACATCATCCCATATTCAAGCAAGATGGATACTATCAGCACTGGAAGAGGTAGTCACTTGGGCCAGGATGAAATTTAAGCCAAGGAAGTCAAGATCAATGATACTGAGAAAGGGTCAGATAACAACGAAGTTCCAGCTTAAGATCCAAGGGACGAAATACCAACAATAGTAGACAACCCTATAAAGTGCCTTGAAAATGGTTTGATGATACTCTTAAAGACAATACCAGTGTGAAGACAGTACAAACTCAGGTTGTAGATTGGCTTAAGAAGGTAGATAAGAGTGGATTGCCTGGGAAGTTTAAGGCTTGGATATACCAACATGGGCTGTTACCGAGACTGACATGGCTTCTCGTGATCTATGAAATGACAGCAACAACAGTCGAAGCCATAGAAAGAAAGATAAACAGTCACCTCAGAAGATGGCTAGGAGTACCACCAAGTTTTACAGCCATAGGTCTTTACAGTAGATCATCACAACTCCAGCTACCTTTAACATCAACTTTGGAGGAATACAAGGTATCAAAGAGCAGACTTGTTATGACTCTCAGAGACTCAAAGGATAGCAAGATCAGTAAGGCTGGAATCCAGACACGTACTGGGCGGAAATGGTCAGCAAGAACTGCAGTAGATCAAGCAGAAAGTATTCTTCATCACAAAGACATAGTTGGCAACACCTGTACTGGTAGACAAGGCTTAGGAATGACACATTTCCAACAGTGGTCAAAGGCAACACCAAAAGAGAAGAGCAGCATGGTGCAGTCAGAAATAAGAACAGTAGAAGAAGAACAAAGAAGGGCAAAAGCAGTAGAGCTTAGCCGTCAAGGAGCATGGATGAAGTGGAACTTGCCAGAAAGAAAGATCACATGGGCAGAGTTATGGAGGATGGAACCATTCAGAATTTCATTCATGCTTAGGTCAGTGTACGATACACTTCCTTCCCCTTCAAACTTACACCAGTGGGGACTGATAGAAGAACCAAGCTGCAAGTTATGTGGTGAAAGAGGCACTATGGCACATATACTTTCAGGCTGCAAGGTTGCTCTGACACAGGGAAGATATCGATGGCGGCACGACAAGGTCCTAAAACATCTGGCAGAGATCCTTGATATTGAGAGAAGAAAGAAGAGACTATCAAAAACAGAGTCAAAGCAGATCAGATTCGTCAGAGAGGAAGATACGGGACATGCAACAAAGTCACAACAACACTTCATCTTGGACAAGGGCAGTGAATGGAACATGAGGGCTGACATTGGCAAGAAGCTTGTGTTTCCAGAATGCGTACAGACAACCCTACGCCCAGACATTGTAGTTTGGTCACAGTCGTCAAAGATGATAGTTGCAATAGAACTGACAGTTCCTTGGGAAGAGAGATGTGAAGAGGCATACCAGCGGAAGAAGGAAAAGTACACAGAGCTGATGACAACATGTAGAGAGAGAGGTTGGAAAGCGTGGCTGTTCCCAGTAGAAGTAGGCTGCAGAGGTTTTCCTGCACAGTCAGTATGGAGGATGCTACAGGCAATGGGAATAGTCGGAAAGGCAAGAAAGACAGCAGTAAGACAACTAGGGGAAGCAGCAGAGCGTTCATCTTGCTGGTTATTGCATCGCCGAGATGATCTGAGCTGGAAGCCGAGTGCTGATTAGTAGAGGTTTGGCCACCTCTACTGACCCACCAACCGGAGGATGTAATGGTACAGGGTCGAAACATCTGGTGAAGGTTGGAACCATCTGAAGACATCAAAGCACCGGCAGAGAGCGACAGGGATTCAGAGATGAAGGAAGATGAGCAGTCAAGAGAATATGACAGCAGAAAAGCAGAATACCACCATCTGTAAGTGATAAAAAAAATTAATCAAAATCAAAATAAACATACAGGACTAACAAAGGCCAGAGGCTCCTGACTTGGGACAGGCGCAAAAATAATACTTCGAGTCATTTTTACAGTTGCGGTTATGTTATTAAGAGTGGATTGTATCACATGTTGACTAATTTGCAATATTAACATCCTTATTTCCAAAACCTTATATATGTATTGAAATTGGGGGGTTTCAAGTCTAATATAAATGATATAATTTTCGGTTCCTTTATTTGAGAAAAATTGCCTTGTTTCCAACTGGAAAGCTATTGATAATAGTTGTCAAACAAGATTGGTACGCCGTAGCGAAATATCCCCGCGCTGTATTAATAAGGAATTAAATTGTGTTTTACAATATGTCATTGTGGTACAATAGTCAAAATGAGGGCTTACATTCACCAGGTGTTATTGTCACAATACTAAAAAAAATGGTAAAAGTCCCATAACTCCTGTAAAAATAGTCAAATCGAAATAGCGCTATAATATGGTAAACTACACACGATGGGAAAAAATCATACCAAGTATGATAGCTTTCAATGCCACGGTATTAGATAACTTGCGTTCACAAGATGTTAATATCACAATACTTGAAAACAATGGTCAAAGTCTCATGACTTTTTTTTTCAAATTGTATCATAATTTTAATATTGATAATTTTGACATTTTGTTAGAAGGATACTAAAAATATAGGTACCTTATCTCGGCCTCAATAAACATTTATAGTGTTTAATGATTTGATTTGCGAATTGGTTAGTACTGATTTGTTATCTCAATTCTGAAATTTATTAAAGTGTATATTTCTAAATCTTGAAATACCATATGCTAGAATAACTTCCATAGTATGCTTCAAAGAAGAATGATTAATATTTTTGAGAAAGAAGAAGAAAAAAATTAATAAATGAAAATTGCAGAAAGTTGGATTTTTGGCAACAGCAAAAATATGTCTTAATTACAGAATTCGTTAAAGCGTACACGGATATTGTTTTATTATATTGGTACAAATAAATATGAAAACATAAATATAGTTATAAACATAATCAAAACAAGAAACATAAAAAAAAAACATATAACAGTATTAGAAATATAACATATATGGTGATGTGGATAAAGTTTAAAAATGCAAAGCGAGACAAAATTAGATAATACCTAGTTTTCCTTATAATTCCAAATTTTCTAGTATTGAAAGCCAGGGATCCCCGCAGATAACGGCCATGTGAAGAGGGTTGCTTTTTTAAAATATATTCTTTTCTGGCATTAGAAATTCTCTGAGGTAGTTTTTGAGTACTGTAAAATTGACTTGATTTTCGAAAAGTTTCATTCTATAAATATAGAATTTTGACAATAGTATTATTAATATATCCATATTTAATGGAAATATTATTCGTGTGTGCTTATAAATCCAATCACTAAGTTTATTCCATAAATCTGATATTTTATGGTATGTCAAAAATATGTGCTCAACATCTTCGATATTTTTATTGTAGAAAGTACTCTTATCTGTTTGTGTTATCTTAATTTTGAATAAAAAATCATTTGTGCCTAAGATTCTCTGTATGATTCTATATTGCAACCAATGAAGTTTTGAGCTTTTTGTGCTGTAAAAAGACATATTGTGCACTTTCTTCCAATCAAAATTATTATTCAATATAAGGACCATTTATCTTCACAGTTTAGTCTAGTACTATTTTTTTTTTTTTTTTTCTCATGAAACATTTTACATATCTTTCCAGCCTTTGTTTGATAAAAAAATATTCTTATATTATTCGAAAGAATTGGTCCTTGGATTTTACAAAGACTGTCTAAAGAAGTACTCTTCAGATATTTTTATATAACTCCTGTAAAATATTCAAATCAAAATGGCTCTACAATATGGTCAACTACATATGATGGAAAACAATCATACCAAGTTTGAGAGCTTTCCATAATTCGATCTAAGAGGACTTGCGTTCAAAAGGATAATCTACATCTATATACTTTACTGCACAATGAATTCTAACGAACTGTAGAAGTTTTAAAAACTTTGACGAGAAGAATTTGTTAATGCTCTGCAAGGTATAAACTGGGATATTGATAAGTGTATTGATGTTAAAACTGCATATGCCAATTTTAGCAATAGCGTTGTTCAGGTAGCAAACAAACACGCACCTATCAAAAAGAGGAAATTTTACCAAGACAAATATCCTACATGAATAAAGAACTAAAATCACCAGTATATATAAAAAGAGAGTGACAAAAATCAGCACTTAAAAAAGGTGAGAAGCTAATTATAGAGCTCAAAGGAATTTTAAACAAAACTAAAAAAAAATAATCTATAAACATATATTTTATTGAAAGATGTACAGGCCTACAGTTAAACCATTTCTAACAAATAAGAAATAAGAGGATGCACAAATAACAAAGACATCATCTTGCAAGAAAACATGGCTATAGAGACAAAACAGGAAAAAATATGCAAGGCCTTTAACATTTTCTTTGCAAATGTAGCCAAGAACACAGAGATAACAACATTGTTATCAATGAAAAGCATCCAAGTGTTGATGCACTTGCACAATTATCAAGAATTGTCATCATCAGAAAAACTAAATTTTCAACCAGCGAATGAAATTTTTTTCTTGAAACGAATCAATAAGATAAAGTTAAAAAAGCTACAGGATGGAATTTCCGACCCCAAAAAATGTTACACTATGCTTAAACCAATAACTGATCTAGTCATTTTGGGCGTATGACATTTGCGCCGATTTTTTAAATTTTCGATCTTTCATTTGCGCCGATTTGATTCTTTCATTAGCGCCTATTTTATTTTTTTATCACTAGCGCCGATTCTATATTTGCGCCTATTTGCATTTGCATTTAAACACAAGTGAGTAATATAGACTATTGTCAAAACACAGAACGAGCATAGCCATGTGGCAGATGACCGAAAGACAGAGGCAAAAGAACTCCGGGTACGAGCAAGGAAAAAGTCTGGATATGTATCTAGCAGGCCATTCAAAATAGTTAGAACTGAGTTACAGGTAAGCATTTCTGTATTTTGAGCCTATGCGACATTTGCTTCTAATGTATTATGTTTTTCTAATGTATTATGTTTTTCTAATGTATTATGTTTTTATATTTGGTAAAAGCTCTTGAAAGCTTATGTTTAACTGTTTTATTACATGCCGAATTGAAATAAAGTTTTGCTTACTTACTTACTTATTTGCTTTGCTACATTGACGTTCTTTCAATACAAGCCATTAACTATGCATGCAGCTAAATATCGTTAAATTGTCTCACAGTAAATAGTTTGGTCATAGAACTTTAAACATGTTAAAATTCTTATTGACTTTTGATTAATTTTTATTTTTTGGTTTTCGTCTTTGAAAGGGAATGAAGGAAAGCCATTTCGAGCCTAAGGATTTGAAGAATGCATCACTAACTGTTTACAGAGAGCGTCGTAAGGATACACCAGTTTTACCAAAGAGTAGAGATGACGTGCATACCGCTACTGGTTTGATGATAATTGAGACAAATAAGTCGGAAAAGTTCTTGCTTGCAAATGATCGCGAGAAAGGTATACTTATTTTTTCGACACACCTTAATCTTGAATGTCTTTGCAATGATATGTCTGCAATATTTATAGATTGGACTTTTAAGTGTTGCTCGAAATACTTTTATCAGTTATATACTATACACGGATGTAAAAATGGAAACTATGTACCTCATTTTACGCCCTCTTGCCAGCAAAAGATGAACAGTGTTATGAAGTGATGTGGAAAATAATTTGCGATCTCTGCCGTCAAAAAACAACTGTCCTTTGTACCCAAGATTATATATATTGACTTTGAACAAGCAACGCATAACGCAATTATGGATGCTTTTCCACAACCTGTACACAATCAGCGCAAATGAAAGACAAAATCGGCGCAAGTGAAAAACATTTTACATATCTTTCCAGCCTTTGTTTGATAAAAAATATTCTTATATTATTCGAAAGAATTGGTCCTTGGATTTTACAAAGACTGTCTAAAGAAGTACTCTTCAGATATTTTTATATTATTTGGAAGAATTGGTCCTTGAATTTTACAAAGACTGTCTAAAGAAGTATTCTTCAGATATTTTATATGCTTTATCCCAATAACTCCTGTAAAATATTCAAATCAAAATGGCTCTACAATATGGTCAACTACACATGATGGAAAACAATCATACCAAGTTTGAGAGCTTTCCATAATTCGATCTAAGAGGACTTGCGTTCAAAAGGATAATCTACATCTATATACTTTATTGCACAATGAATTCTAACGAACTGTAGAAGTTTTAAAACTTTGACGAGAAGAATTTTGTTAATGCTCTGCAAGGTATAAACTGGGATATTGATAAGTGTATTGATGTTAAAACTGCATATGCCAATTTTAGCAATAGCGTTGTTCAGGTAGCAAACAAACACGCACCTATCAAAAAGAGGAAATTTTACCAAGACAAATATCCTACATGAATAAAGAATTAAAATCACCAGTATATATAAAAAGTGAGTGACAAAAATCAGCACTTAAAAAAGGTGAGAAGCTAATTATAGAGCTCAAAGGAATTTTAAACAAAACTAAAAAAAAAATCTATAAACATATATTTTATTGAAAGATGTACAGGCCTACAGTTAAACCATTTCTAACAAATAAGAAATAAGAGGATGCACAAATAACAAAGACATCATCTTGCAAGAAAACATGGCTATAGAGACAAAACAGGAAAAAATATGCAAGGCCTTTAACATTTTCTTTGCAAATGTAGCCAAGAACACAGAGATAACAACATTGTTATCAATGAAAAGCATCCAAGTGTTGATGCACTTGCACAATTATCAAGAATTGTCATCATCAGAAAAACTAAATTTTCAACCAGCGAATGAAATTTTTTTCTTGAAACGAATCAATAAGATAAAGTTAAAAAAGCTACAGGATGGAATTTCCGACCCCAAAAATGTTACACTATGCTTAAACCAATAACTGATCTGTATTTTGGGCATTTGCGCCGATTTTTAAATTTTCTATCTTTCATTTGCGCCGATTTGATTCTTTCATTAGCGCCTATTTTATTTTTTTATCACTAGCGCCGATTCTATATTTGCGCCTATTTGCATTTGCATTTAAACACAAGTGAGTAATATAGACTATTGTCAAAACACAGAACGAGCATAGCCATGTGGCAGATGAACGAAAGACATTGGCAAAAGAACTCCGGGTACGAGCAAGGAAAAAGTCTGGAGATGTATCTAGCAGGCCATCAAAGATATAGTTAAAACTGAGTTTCAGGTACAATGTAAGCATTTCTATATTTTGAGCCAATGCGACATTTGATTCTAATGTATTATGTTTTTCTAATGTATTATGTTTTTCTAATGTATTATGTTTTTATATTCGGTAAAAAGCTCTTGAAAGCTTATGTTTGACTATCTTATTACATGCCGAATTGAAATAAAGTTTTACTTACTTACTTACTTATTTGCTTTGCTACATTGACGTTCTTTCAATACAAGCCATTAACTATGCATGCAGCTAAATATCGTTAAATTGTCTCACAGTAAATAGTTTGGTCATAGAACTTTAAACATGTTAAAATTCTTATTGACTTTTGATTAATTTTTATTTTTGGTTTTCGTCTTTGAAAGGGAATGAAGGAAAGCCATTTCGAGCATAAGGATTTGAAGAATGCATCACTAACTGTTTACAGAGAGCGTCGTAAGGATACACCAGTTTTACCAAAGAGTAGAGATGACGTGCATACCGCTACTGGTTTGATGATAATTGAGACAAATAAGTCGGAAAAGTTCTTGCTTGCAAATGATCGCGAGAAAGGTATACTTATTTTTCGACACACCTTAATCTTGAATGTCTTTGCAATGATATGTCTGCAATATTTATAGATGTGACTTTTAAGTGTTGCCCGAAATACTTTTATCAGTTATATACTATACACGGATATAAATATGGAAACTATGTACCTCATTTTACGCCCTCTTGCCAGCAAAAGATGAACAGTGTTATGAAGTGATGTGGAAAATAATTTGCGATCTCTGCCGTCAAAAAACAACTGTCCTTTGTACCCAAGATTATATATATTGACTTTGAACAAGCAACGCATAACGCAATTATGGATGCTTTTCCACAACCTGTACACAATCAGCGCAAATGAAAGACAAAATCGGCGCAAGTGAAATGCAGATCGGCGCAAATGCAAAACGCCGGTAATTCAATCATTGTCTACTTCAGTTTTTTCCACACTCACTTGAAATTGCCCAGGTGGCGCCGGTTTATAAAACAGTGTTTTTGAACAGGGTAATTACAGACCAGTGAGTGTGCTCTCTTCGATTTCATTTTTTTTTGAGACAGCCAATGAGACTTTTGGATCATTTCAAATTTTTTTTAATCCATTTCTCTCTGCATTTAGATCAGATTTTGGCTGTCTGTCAACTTTATAACACATAACCGAAGACGGGAAGAAACCCCTAGACAATAACAAATATCTGGCAGCAATCTTTATGGACTTGAGTAAAGCATTTCATTGCTTGCCTCATGACTTAATACTTATGAAGCTGTAACACAATGGTTTGAATGTTCTAAATGTATTCAATAGTTACCTGACTCATAGAAAACAATGTGTCAAAATTGGTGAAACTTTTAAGTATTAGTATAATGCTTGATATATATAAAGGTATTGTGAAAAACCATGGATGGTACCAGCGGGATACGAACTCTCAATCTCGAGATCTAAAGGCATCGCTCTAACCAACTGAGCCAAAGAAGATCTTCTCCAACTCAACCAGTTAGACTACTTTTATATGAGTCCGAGATTGCTCTGACGTCCGACGGCTGTTTTTCCAGACAAGCTGGGTCGTGGGACATTTTACACACCTTTCCAGCCTTTGTTTGATAAAAAAAAATATTCTTATATTATTTGGAAGAATTGGTCCTTGAATTTTACAAAGACTGTCTAAAGAAGTATTCTTCAGATATTTTATATGCCTTTATCGAGGATATCCCATAACTCCTGTAAAAATATTCAAATCAAAATGGCTCTACAATATGGTCAACTACACATGATGGAAAACAATCATACCAAGTTTGAGAGTTTTCTATAATTCGATCTAAGAGGACTTGCGTTCAAAAGGATAGTGTATATCTATATACTTAATTGCACAATTAATTCTAACGAACTGTAGAAGTTTTAAAAACTTTGACGAGAAGAATTTTTGTTAATACTCTGCAAGGTATAAACTGGGATATTGATAAGAGTATTGATGTTAAAACTGCATATGCCAATCTTAACAATAGCGTTGTCAAGGAAGCAAACAAACACGCACCTATCAAAAAGAGGAAATTTTACCAAGACAAATATCATGAATAAAGAACTAAAATCAGCAGTATATATAAAAAGAGAATGTTATATAATAGGTTAAAAAAGTCAGCACTAAAAAATGAGAAGCTTATAGAGCTCAAAGGAATTTTAAACCAAATTCGAAAAATAATCTGTAAACATATATTTTATTGACAGATGTACAGGCGACGCGAAGGCAAAGGTTTTCTGGCCTACAGTTAAACCATTTCTAACAAATAAAGTGTGCACCAATAACAAAGACATCATCTTGCAAGAAAACATGGATATAGAGATAAAACAGGAAAAAATATGGAAGACCTTTAAAATCTTCTTTGCAAATATAGCCAAGAACACAGAGATAACAACATTCTAATCGATGAAAATCACCAAGTGTTGATGCAATTATAAAAAATTATCAAGAATTGTCATCATCAGAAAAACTGAATTTCAACCAGCGAATGAAAAGTTTGTCTTGAGACGAATCAATAAGATAAATGTTAAAAAATCTACAGGATGTAATTTCCGACCCCAAAAAATGTTACACTATGCTTAAACCAATAACTGATCTTGTATTTTTTCCATTGTCTACTTCAGTTTTCCAAGACTCACTTAAAATTGCTCAGGTGGCGCCGGTTCATAAAACAGTGTTTTTGAACAGGGTAATTACAGACCCGTGAGTGTGCTCCCTTCGATTTCGTTTTTTTTTAGACAGCCAATGAGACTTTTGGATTATTTCAAATTTCTTTTAATCCATTTCTCTCTGCATTTAGATCAGATTTTGGCTGTCAGTCAACTTTAAAACACATAATCGAACACTGGAAGAAAGCCCTAGACAATAATAAATATCTGGCAGCAATCTTAATGGACTTAAGTAAAGCATTTCATTGCTTGCCTCATGACTTAATACTTATGAAGCTGAAACACAATGGTTTGAGTGCTCTAAATGTATTCAATAGTTACCTGACTCATAGAAAACAATGTGTCAAAATTGGTGAAACTTTTAAGTACTAGTATAATGCTTGATATATATAAAGGTATTGTGAAAAACCATGGATGGTACCAGCGGGATACGAACCCTCAATCTCGAGATCTAAAGGCAGCGCTCTAACCAACTTCCCCAACTCAACCAGTTAGACTACCTTTATATCTCTAGGTATACAACAAATGTGTACCACAGGGTTCTGTGCTATGCCCTGACTTATTAAATATGTTTATCTACAATAACTTGTCTTCGTAAAGCGAAGTGAGTTGTATAATTACACTCAACTTTTTCTCCGCGGTTACAAAGCTCGTTGTTGAAATCAACATTATTTTGAATCAGTAGTCCACAACTTCGACAATAAAGTACTTCACTCTTTGATGTTGATACAGATACATATACAGATAACAACAGTGTCCTAAAACTATGACAATGTCATTTTAGAAATTACATTGTTTCAAAAATCACCGTACGTCAATCTATGTGCGATAGAACAGTTGATTGGATACTAGCAGAAGTCCATTACGTCGACGTACTCTAAATATGCTTATTGTAATATATTGTAATATAGGTCTTTCTTCGAAACAAAATTTCAAATAATTTCGTAAAAATATTATGAAGAATCAGTGTACTGTATGTGTAAATGAAGCCGAGAGATATTGGACTACATATTTCACGTAAGAAAAAACTTCTTTGTGCATGTACTTCATATTCGACTTAGTATTTTCAAAAGAGAGTGGAATGCCCATCAATAAATAAAGGGGGACAGTAATAAAATGATAAAATTAGTCCATTACATAATGCGATACTCGGATGTAATTATCTTTCTCTATATACGATCAAAATATTTAAGATATATGTAAACGAGGCAGTAGACCATCAATACAAATAAAAAGACTAGTTAATGAATAACACAATTTTCATTTAAAATGTAATCAAATTTTCCTTAAAATTAAAATAAATTAAAAAAAAAATGAGTGTTTCAATCTTAAATTATCTATTACTTTCAATGTGAAAATAAAACAACAATTAGAAAAATGACCGCAAGTCAAAATAGCTTGCGATGAAGAAGAAAAAAACACAAAGTGTTTTTTATTTATTTTTTTTTTAGTTTCTTGGAAATCTTTTTTTTTTCTTTTCTTTTCTTTCGACTTGAAAGTTAAAAAAATTATGTTATGCCCGGAGTTATTGAAATTTGATTGATTTAAAAAAAACAAGAATGTGTCCATAGTACACGGATGCCCCACTCGCACTATCATTTTCTATGTTCAGTGGACCGTGAAAATGGGGGAAAATCTCTAATTTGGCATTAAAATTAGAAAGATCATATCATAGGGAACATGTATTCTAAGTTTCAAGTTGATTGGACTTCAACTTCATCAAAAACTACCTCGACCAAAAACTTTAACCTGAAGCGGGACAAACGGACGGACGGACGAACAGACGAACGAACGAACGGACGGACGGACGCACAGACCAGAAAACATAATGCCCCTCTACTATCGTAGGTGGGGCATAAAAATTGTTATATGAACGACAGAAAGAAGTACGAGCAAGCGAAACCTTAGTTTTTCTTTCTGAAGACAATTTCGATTGGAACGAATTACTTTATTTAGCAGTAAAACATCCTAATCAAAATACCGACCCTCATCTCCATTCTTCTTGGAATCGAAATAAAATATGTATGTTTAACTGGCTAAATTGATCAATAATATATGGCCCAAACTGCTCCCATAGCATATGAATTATTCGATGTAAAACAAAACGAACAAATTTCAATTTATATGTACCTTATTCCTCTAATTAATCTACAACACATGAAATCCACAACACGAAATTGCAATACCAAGGCAAAGCACGTTTTTAAACGAGTACAGGACATAATTTTCATATTTGTATTCAGGCTTACTACATTTTATCAACCGTTAGTGAACCATTTTAATCCGTGGCTTCATTACATGTTCAATGCAAAATGAATTAAACTAATATTTTTGTTTTGTTTAGAAATTCTTAATACAGTTACTTGTGTGTGAAATAATTTTAAGGAACGCTTACTGAAAGTCGTTGATAGGATGTCCATTCTTGAGGGCGTGACAAATTGTCACTAACGTTAATGTCCAATCAGCTTTTCTCTTGTACAAAGTTTGTCGTGCGGTGATGCTTGAACAGTGTAAATTACATTGTCATAGTTTTATGACATTGTCATAGTGTCTGTGTCATCCGGATTCAAAACTAAATCGATTTAGAAAAAGTGCTTTGCAACCGCTGAGAAAAAGTTGAGTGTACTGTGATGATGATACCCTTTCAAAATCTGGCACTTTTTGGCCTCAGTAATACACCTTATCGCTATTTAGTCCATTCCGGAAAAAAAACAGTCATTAGACAACTTCCTGTTTGGGTCAAATATCGCAAAACAAAGGTCACCAGCATTGAGCTGAGTGAGGAAAAAGTTTGGAAAGTGAACTTAAAATGTTGATAGTTTATAAAGCAATTTTTAAAAGACAAATCAAAGTCATTAAAATGCTTTGTTTGATGTGTTTACGATGGTTTAAACATGTTTTATGCACAATATATTGTTTGAACAAGGCCACAGATAGCTTCAACTGGTTTGAAAATCATGGTTTTCGTCAAGTAAAATGCAAACTCATCAAGAAAAAATTCAAGCCATAGCAATTGGTAATAAAACACATAAAAACAACACTATCTTCAACTTAAATAACCCCATGACTGAGGATTAGAAATATGGTCACTAGGTCTTCTTCCGACAGGCAGTAAACCCCTTGTCAAAGTGGGACGTCCGCATGACTGTTCTGGATGTACAAGTACACAGTCACGTCCAGTCAGAATGGGGACGTTTAATCCCGATGCCTCGTTTAAAGAAAGTCACGCTGTCGGTCCTACAATAACCCTTACAACAACTCTTTGACGGGTCCGTAGGTGGCCTGCTGCAAGGCTTAATTTCTGTCCCTATCCAATATACCCTCATTTTCCAGTGGTTGTCCAAATTCCCCCGACCTTCCTTCCGGATGACCTCTATTACAGGACCTACATATTGTATTTATTGTTTATTTGTTCTCGTCCTGAACATGCATGCAACATTTGCCACTAGACGATGAGCAAACACATCAACTTAAATAAATAAAATAGATAACATGTGATGATGAAGTTAAGCTACTTGGAGTGACCATTGATTTTAAGCTGGACTTTAAACAACACATATCGAACATCTGTTAAAAAAACAGTCAGACAATGGAATGCTTTAAAAGATTGAAACAAACTTGAATTATCTGGCAAAATGACCATTTACTAAGTATCACTCATTCATTATGTCAAATCTAAGTTACTGTGCACTAACATGGCAGTTTTGTAGCGAGAGCAACACCAACAAAATTGAAAAACCTCAAGAACGAGCGCTGGGATTCATTTACAATGGGTTTAACTACACGTAAGAACAATTACTTGATCAATCTAAACTTCCAACACTCAAAATCAAACGGATGAGAACCATAGCGTTAGAAACTTACAAAACTGTGACCAAATCCAGTCCAGAGTTCTTACACAATATTATTAATTTTTACAGATAATTTTTATAATTTATATCTAAACTCACAGTTGATATACTACGAACAAGAACTACAAGACATGGCAAAAGAGCTTTAGCTTTGAGGCAGCAAAGTTGTGGAACTCCCTGCCTAATCATGCACGGAGTCTAATTTTGAACAGTTCAAACATTTTATTTCCACATGGTGTTTTTCAGATAACTGTTTCTGTAACTCATGTAGACAATAACTTTGCAGCCTTCAGTGATTTGATAATGGTTTGCTCCTATTTAAATTTCAAGCCAGGGTTTTATCAAAGGGCGTCCAAAACAATTCTTTGGAAAGTACCGTACCAAGACCTAACAGATAAATATTTAGTGTCTACTCCACACAAATAACACACAATGGTCTCGAGTTATAGATTATATGTGCTGAAGTTATGTTTCTTTTTATTTACTCTAGAGTTATCCCTTTATTTGTCTTTGTGCTATTATGTTCCTTTTGATAGTATAGCTCTTGACGTGACTCGGTATTCGTGCATCTAGCTAACGGGTTTTTGGCTTTTTGGCGTTACTGCTGCAGGCGGGTCCAGAGAAGTGATTCGGACGCAAAAGGTTTTTATAGGTGTTGTTTACATTTTGTTTACCCTTGTTTTGATATTTTACTTAATTTGTACATTAAAGATGAAGTGTATACTATATACTGTCTGTACTATCAACTGCAAAAACTTTTTTGTAGGCGTCTTTTTCAAATTTACTATAAACTACAAAAACATTTTTGATGGCGTCTTTGTTCGATTTATATGTTTGCTTGTTTGAATATTTAAGTCAGTTGTGTTGTATGTATGTGATGTGTGTTTACACAGTTTTTGGCTACTGGATACCTATTATTGTAACATTAATCTATTATGTTTTTTTTTTTGGGGTTGCTCACACAATTTTGTTAAACGGAACTTTAAACAACTGTCATACAAGTGGTAGGTTTAGCTAGCGTTTGTTTGATCGGGTCAGGTTTTATGAATTTCACCCTTTTTGAATTTACCTTGGAATTTGGTATTTTTGTTATACTTTGTTTTCTCTTCGTCAGCTATTTCGTAAATTGTGCTTTAAGTTTTCTGGCTTTGATGTGTGTATGTGCTTGTCTACTATGTTATGCAGATGTTTTATCTATATGTGTGCTGTACTTTGTCTTGCCAGTGTGTTTAAGGTTGTTATTTGTATTTAAATATCAAGTAGATTTAAGAGCTCTACAGAGCTCATGTTACTATGTTGAATTGTACATATCTTGTCCTACTCTAAATGAAATTTACTTACTTACTAACGAACGCGTCTTTTTGGACGAAAAAAATGCCGTTTTCAGAATTTAAATCTGAATTTATGTCTCATTACTTTTCTTCCTCCTTTTCTATCACTTTTGGAATTACATCCGGTCATTTTGTGTAACATTGGGATTTTACCACATTATACGGACACAATCAAGGTAAATGGATATTTGTGACAGTAAAACTACCGATGGTCGTCCGCAAAGCTTTAAATACAATACATTTATCTCTATTTTAATGCAAAATAAACAAATAATTGAATTTTAGTCATTATTTCAGTGTAAAATTTTCATTAAACAAAAATTCCGCGAAATGATGTTATAAAGTCTGTACAATGATGAAACAGATATATCATGTGAAATTAATCGGGCGAAGCTTATTTATAACAGGGTGTACGATGGCTACCACTATGCCCGGCCCTGTTAGATGAATAGAATATTATTAATAAAAAACGAGGCTATTGATTGTAAAACAATAACTTATCAATTCAATAATTTTATTTACGTATATATGAAGAAATTAATTTACACTGGATTAACTTGCATTCTGATTTCAGGTAAATTTAATTAATCATTATTACATATAAATCACGTTTCTCCAACTAGAAATTATCAACCTGTATACAAAAATATCAAATGTTGGATAAAACGTGAACACACCAGAAATATCACACTCGATGCTGTGGTAGAATCTATATACTTCAAACGGCCTGTCGACGTAACAATACCCGCTTAAATGTTGTTTTTTTTCTAAATGTATAGTTATTTTTCCGGAAATAAAAAAATCGATTGATGTAAAAACTAAATATTTTACCAAATTTGTGCACTGTGTTTGTAATGAAGCCGTGAACTATTGGGCAATATATTGGTTATATTTCTTGTTTTGTATATTAAAAATTTCAAAATACATCTATAATATTTCAAATTTCAAAATATATTTGTAATATTTATAACATTTATAACTGGACATTCTAGGAAAAACAGATTTGAAATACTTTTGAAAATGATTTGATTATTATACAAACGTGAACTATACTTTGGATTAGAAAAAGAGTGAAGCAATTAGACCTATTATCTAAATTAAATCTATGTAAAGTATACACTAATCTATGACGCGTGTCAGAAGTGTTAGCTTGGTTAACAAGACAATATAGAAAGACTTCCTTTTGAACACCTCTTTTTGACGGAACTTGATAAGCATAGATACACATGAAAATGGGTTCAAAAGAAGTATTTCCAATCTAAAACATTATAATATCATACTGGGAATAGTATCCAACGATATTATTGCTATAAACGTTAGAACTTTAGATGTGTATTCGGTAGAATTTTGGTTTTTCTTTGGCAAAATGTTTGAAATGTGTTCCTTTACCTGGAACCCCCAATTAAAGGCCTCATTTGTAACCAAATAAATACGATACTCCATACTGATGTTATATGCCTGTAAGGCTCACTAGACCATATACATATATTGTCATTCGGTAATGGTAGATTTAATTACAAACTAATGATGCAATATGCTTAGAATAGAATAAGCTTAGCTAGAAACAGGTTTAAACCGTTTTGTACGGAAGCCGGTTAGGGCCACATTGGAAACATAATTTATGTCGTCATTACATAATAACGACAAGGCTACATCTAGGTAGTTCTTATAAAGAGTCATTTCCCTTAGATGACTATTAATGCGTATTTGTGCACTGTCCACTTTTATCTGAAGAACTACAAAAAGAGAGAAACTGTAAACAGCAGTATTCAGCAATATATGATTTACAAAAATGTGAAGATAGATGATTGTGGATAAATATCTGTAGGACTAAATGTTCTAAATAACATTTGTTGACCAATATCAGACTATTTTGCAATCATCTCAATATTTATGTGGTTTGTGGTTTATCGGCTCTTCATCTTTTTTAAAAAGTTTAGAATTTTCAAATATTTTGGCCTCGATCATCACTGAAGAGACATTTATTGTCGAAATGCGCATCTGGTGCAAAAAAAAAATGATACCGTTAATATCATTACTTCCACTTTTAGTAACCGAGAGTATCACCTGCCCAGTAGTCAGTACTTCGGTACTGGCATGGAAATACGGATATTGTGTTCTTAAAATTTGGTGTGACGTAATTTTGGAAATTCATTTTGAATTTAGGAATATATCTCCCTCATGCAAAGCTCTGATTCCTTGCTCGGCTTTGGCTATACTGTTTGTCTTTTTTGGTTTATAAGCTCTTCATCTTTTTAATAAATTTTGGATTTGCAAATGTTTTGGTCTCGAGCATCACTGAAGAGACATTTATTGTTGAAATGCGGTGCAAAAAAAAAATGGTACGTTTAATATTATTACTACTACTGAGTCGATTCTTCTGCTGGTGGACTGTTTGTCCTTGAAGGTATCAGGCATGAACTTAGGGATATAGTGTTATTAAAATTTGCTGTTACAAAATTTTATAAATTATTAATTAATCTTAATCAGACCGGGTCCTTTTCTTACGTATTCTGTAAAAGATGAATGCTACTGTTGCCTTTGATTTTAATGTTACATATATTATGAGGGCCTCTAGTTTTGCGCAAAATGAAGTTATTCAACTTTCATCCTTTGTATAAAACACTGTCTTTTAAGCTGAAAACATTCATCAATCCACCTATCTGTTTAAATTTCGGAATTATTTAACAATCGTTATTGATTTTTTTAGGAAGATGACAAATCTAGGATTCTGAATTATCCACATAACATTTTTATATCAGAATAATGATTCCCAGCTTTGAAGCTGAATTATTTAGCTTATGTGTCAGAATCAGTTTTAATTTTGGCCATCGCTTAGCTTGGTGTCTGACATTGTCTACTAATATTACTGATGTCATTTATTTTCTCTGTACAGAACTATATCAAAGCTTAGTAGATACGGTCGCTTATTATACTCCCACACAAACAAAGTTTTGGTGTGTATGTTACAGTGAATATGTGAAATCAGTGATTTTGTAAAATCCCTGGAATAATTAGTGATTTTGTAAAATCACTAACAGTTTCAGTGATTTTACAAAATCACTGAAAATATTGCCAAGGATTTTGTAAAATCCCTGATTACAAGTTTAAACTTGTGAATGATATCAGAAATGTGTTTTTCTTAATACAAATTAAACAAGTATTCTAGCTGTGAGTATTGCCAGGCATTACATATTCCCCTAAACTATATAACAAATATCAAGTCAACATTATCAAGTATGACGACAAAAAGTTAGGAAAACTGATTACTTGAGTGAATTTTCTAATTCCAATGACCATAACTCTGCACAAAATAATTAGACCGGACCCAAATTCGAAATGAATCTGTAACTAGTCATGATAAACAATACATATAGATCATCAAATCAATATCTTAAAGCATGACCAAATAAAATGCTGAAAACTGATTATTTGAGTAAATTTTCTAACTTCAAGGACAATAATTCTGCCTTAAATCGTCAGACCAGAACAAAATTCAAACATGATCTATAACTTCTCATGATAAAACAATACATCACATATCAAATCAAATCAATATCTTCAAGCTTGATAAAAATGTGGAAAACTAGTTTGCTGGACTGACTGACGGATGGAGAGCAAACCTAAAGTCCCCTTCGACTTTGTCGGTAATAAGAATACTATTATACCAATGATTTTGAAATAAAAAAATTAATGGAAAATATTAGTTTAAACTATTGTACAATGGTTATAAATAATAGGAATATGAGCTGATATTTAGACTACAATTTACTATTTTTTGCATGACAAGTTTGGGTGACATCAACTGTTACATAATTACCCTGCTTTTCGACAGAAGCCTATTTCGTTCACATCGATTCTTTCCATAGTTCCAGAACATCCACATTTAAAAAAAAATTTGTCCATCACAAATGGAAGACAATTAAACTGCCTGTCGAACAGATATGCAATTGTTAATTGATACAGCTTTTAGCTTTTGAAGGTTCTTACTTTTTCCCGGTAATATGTTACATTTTTATTTTCCCTCATATATTAGAATTAACTTTTGTGAGTAAGTTTGCTCTTGATTTAGAGACTGCCTGAGTCATTTTTCTACAGTATGTCAGTTGTTTGGTGAAAATTGCTCATTCAGTATTAATATTTATGGCTAATTTAATCTCAAACTTGTTGAGTGTAACTGCTTTAGACTTTTTTATAAGAATTTTTAATTAAAAAAGAATAACTTTTTTTTTACAAATTCACTGAATTTAGTCAGGGAAACTGTAAAAAAGATCTTAATTATTTCAGTGATTTTGTAAAATCCCTAGTCAAAATCAGGGATTTTATAAAATCACTACTTAGTTCAGTGATTATACAAAATCACTGAAATATCAGGGATTTTACAAATTCACTGTAACATATATAGGCATCAGCCTGTCTGTCCGTTCGTTTGTCTGTCCGTCCCTATAAGGTTGAAGCATTTGTTCAAGATTGTACAAAGTATTAATTAATAAACATATTACTCCCTTTTTATTATGCATATTATGCTGATTTTGTTTTTAAAAGATATTCAACATTAACAAACTGTAAAACACTAGAATATTCACGAAACAATTACATGTATTTACTACTGTAACATATCAGCATATATCATCAATACACAATAAAGGTAATTAAATTTTGAATGCAATAAGACCTTCAGTCTCTTAAACAAGTATATTATCTTTTAAAACTAGTTTTTTTCAAAAACATTTCTCATACATCTTATACCGCACAAATATTTATAAAAAGTAAAATAACAAAAATGCCGAACTCCAAGGGAAATTCAAAACGGAAAGTCCTTTATAAAATGGCAAAATCAAAAGCTCAAACACATCAAACAAATGGAAAACAACTATCATATTCCTGACTTGGTACATGCATTTCCTTATGAAGAAGATGGTGGATTAAACCTGGTTTTATAGCTAGCTAAAGATCTCACTGGTATGACAGTTGCATAGAATTCCATTATATTGACAACAATGTGTGAGCAAAACAAATACATAAATGTAAGTTACATAATGTTTTATTTCTTCATACACTAATGTGTTCATTTTATCAGATTCACCATTATCAAATAAGACCAAGACCTTTTCTTGCAATAAGGTATGAAATTCTACTAGTTCAGAACAAAATGAAAATAAATGTGTGATGTTTTCTACTTCGTTTTCACTTACATTGTAATAAATAAGTTTCATAGTCATAAGTTTACAAATTGTAAAAATACAATGCTATTTTGAAATCAAGATCCATTAATATAAATGGTTTCCTGAAAAAATGACATTGTTCCACACTTTACGATCTAAAAAACACTTCTACCCACTTTTTATATCAAACAAGATTCTGAAAAAGTTTACTAGTAACTTTAACTGTTAACAGTTTCTGTCTTTTAGATATAGATATTGATATGATTGCAAAGTAGGCTGATATTGGTAAACAATTGGCATTTGGAAGAATTTAATTCTACAAATATTTATTCACAAATTCATCTATCTTCGCCTTTTTGTAAATCATATATTAATTGAATTTCTGTTGTTTTTTTTTTTTTTTTTTTTAAGTTCTCCCTTTTTGTTGTTCCTTTAATATAAAAGCGGAAAACGCAAACATTCGTATTAATAGTCCTTGAAGGGCAATAGCTCTTATAATAATGGTGTCATCCTGGTTTGCCCACTTTTAAATGCAGGTTTATAAAAACATAGGGTGTTTTGTTGTTGTATCAATTATAGTTTATTTCTGAATTAAAGTCATATTTTTACCTTTATTTTACCTGTAAAATTTTATAAAAGATACTTAATTCTGCAATTAAATGAAGGAAAGAGTGCAAAAATATTTTATATTTTATATTTTTTAGCTGAAAATGTATTGAATTTGTGAAATATGAAAAATTCGGCTATTAAATCAGGGAAAAAGTGCAAAAATATTTTATATATTGTATATTTTTCAGCAGGAAAATGTATTGAATTTGTCAAACATAAAAAAAAAATAGACAAAAATTTATACAAAATTGTTTATTATTTTGACAATTTATCAACAAATTATTTTAATTGTTGGTACATTCTGAAAAACAAATATGTAAAAAGTAAAATAATGAAACTTAAGATTAAAATAAGTGACATTTAAATTTCTTTTTATTTATTCACCTTATTTTTTTTAAATTTTAATGAATACACTGTTCTAAAATTTAATATAAAAAAATATCCAATTAATTCTAACAAATAAAATATAAATGCAACTGTTCAGTAGCCAAGCTTTCCAAATGACACAATTTTAACATTAATCTGCATCCAAGCTAGAATTTTCTTCTTTAAAAATTTATGGTTCTATGATCCAACTAGTGTATGCTATACTACCAGGAAAAGACGAGGTCATCTATTTACGCTTCTTCAGCCACATACGTTATATCGCTCAATTACATCAGTTACAACTTCAACCAGAAACAATAATTATTGATTACAAGACAGCAATCAACAACGCAGCACGGACAGTGTTCCCAGCGGTAACCGTGAAAGGCTGTTTCTTCCACTTTACCCAGTGTATTGCGCGAAAGACACTGAAATGTGAACTACAGTCATACTATAAAGAAAATGGAGACATCACTCGACTTATACGACGAGCCGCAGTATTACCTCTTGTTCCACCCCACCTTGTTGAAGATGTATGGCTTACAACTTTAGAAGACATTGGTGAAGCTGACTTTGTGAAATATTGTAATTTGTGACTTTGTGAATATAACGTTTTGTGACTTTTGAAATATATATAAAAGATTTTCCATCATTATACATATAGTGCCCCAAATTACTTATAATATACTTTTTATTGTATATAAATTGTACACCAATACAAGTCTTCTTTTATTGCAAACATAATATATATAATATATGAATCAAATTTATACATGCATTTATACATGCATTGCATAAGGAAACAAATAAAGCACTAAAGTCAACAACTGTTTTATTATATGACTTTTTATCCTTCTCCTATTTTCTAGTATCTGCTCAAGATACTTTTAAACTGCTCCCTTTTTTTATACTATATATACATCATCTGCTTTTGCAGTTGCTAACTTTCATAAGGTGAAATATTCAATAAAGTTTACTAAACAAATACACCGAAAACAAGCAGAAGAGAAAAAAAAACACCGAAAACAAGGAGAAAAAGAAAAACGAGAATTTGCATGACACGATAAACCTATGTCATTGACGTTGCCTAAGAATATCTATATTTAGGTACACGGACGCTGTTCCAAATCTTATGTTAACTTCTCGTGATTTTTTCCGCGGAGCATATAATGTTTTATCAAAGAGGATTCCCTTTGCTTTTAGCCAATGAGAAAACAGAAAATGTAATGTCATATAATAAAAGATGTTGTTATTACGACATAGGGTGTCGTTATTACGATATAGGATGTTGTTATTACGGAAAAGTTATGTCGTTAGGTGTCAGACCACCAATTAAAAATCCCTATCTGTTCAACCAAATTTTCCAATTTTCACAGCTTTCTAAATATTTCACCTTAAGTTTAACTTCATAGAAACCAGGTATATCCTGAATTGTACATGTATCACCTTTCTACATGCCAATTATGAACCCATGTTTAAACTCTCCTAAGGAAGAATTGCCTTTGGGAAAATAACTACTCCAAAAATAACCCCTGGTTTTCTGGAAATCTTAAATTAGTGTACTATGTAGCGCATTAATCCTGAATTTTTAATGCAAACTCATAGACAAGTGAATATTTGGCTCAAAATGGTCTAAATATATTTCTCTTTCACCAAAAGTTTCATTTCTGCAAATTTGTTGGTTACTTTAAGTAAACAATGACATCAAAAGCACTATTTTGTGTCAGAGTAGGGCTACTTTTACATACGTTCTAAATTGGAGGGAGTAATTGGTGGTCTGACACCTAAAGAGCCAAAACAGTTGATCAGAAATCTTTTGTTTTGCTTTATTCTTAATCCTTAATCAATTTATAGTTAAAAACATCCTATCTGAGCATAATGTGAATTATATTACAAATTTCACAGCTCAATTTAAACTGATTGTAATGTATGACTTTGATAGAAAATACTTGAAAATTTCATTTTGGCATACAGGAACATAAACTTTCAATATCAAGATCAGTTTTTGTAGATTTTTCCTTGTTTGTTCTACTGCTTTAAAGACTTTCCACAATTTTTACAACGAGTTTAGTAAAAATAATCCAAGGTATTGAAGAGTCGAGTTATATTGACCCCCCTTTTTTCACCTGGTGTCAGTAATGGGACTATTAATTGATCAAAAGTGCAGTCATGATCATTTAACTGTTTTTATTTACTATCAGTTAATAAAATTTAAGGTATAAAACTTTTATTTGAGATAATAAATGGGATTTTTGTGAGTTTATGCAGTGTTTACATCAGGCTATGTTATCTGCCAAATACATGGTATGACGCAATGATATAAAATGTAAAAATCAAATAATTTCATTAAATCTTCATGACGACAATTTTTTGGGGTAGTAAACATCCTATGTTTTAATGTTTAACACCACAGAAACAACTTACTGTGCATTTATAACAATTTAGGAATTTTTTTTATATAAGCATATTGTCAAGGTGGGAAAAGCTAAAAATAGCACAAATTCAGGTTTAAGGCTATAAATTTGCAATATGTGACTATTTGCATAAAAAAGATTGAAATGTGGCTACTATCATTTCAAATGATCAGTTAAGACAAAAAAATCAATTGTTTTCTGATTTTGGGGTTTCACCGCATTTCGCTTTAAAGGTGTCAGACCACCAATTAAAAATCCCTATCTGTTCAACCAAATTTTGCAATTTTCACAGCTTTCTAAATATTTCACCTTAAGTTTAACTTCATAGAAACTAGGTATATCCTGAATTGTACATGTATCACCTTTCTATATGCCAATTTTCAACCCATGTTTAAAATCTTATAAGAAAGAATTGCCTTTGGGAAAATAACTACTCCAAAAATAACCCTTGGTTTTCTGGAAATCTTAAATAGGTACTATACTATGTAGCGCATTAATCCTGAATTTTTAATGCAAACTCATAGACAAGTGAATTTTGGCTCAAAATGGTCTAAATATATTTCTCTTTCACCAAAAGTTTCATATCTGCAAATTTGTTGGTTAGTTTAAGTAAACAATGACATCAAAAGCACTATTATGTGTCAGAGTAGGGCTACTTTTAAATACATTCTAAATTGGGGGGAGTAATTGGTGGTCTGACACCTTATTTCAACAAAGATATGTCGTTTTTCGACATACTCTTTTTCCTCAATGTGGCCCTAAACGGCTTCCGTATTACGGTTTTAGATTATACATAGTAATTAGACTTATAAGATCAGAGAATTATTAAATACCTTTTCATAATACAATGGCTGGTGTGAAATTACGTTGGCATGAAAATCGATCATCGTAGGCATATATACAAACAGTTTTCCGGAAACGAAAAGATGTACAAGAACTTTCTTGAAACACAGAAAACTGTTCTGATTGTGTATGCTCATCCCGAGCCTAAATCGTTTAACGGAGCACTTCGTGACACAGCTGTTAAAACTCTTACAGCCCAGGGATATAATGTGTTAGTGTCTGACCTTTACGCACAACATTTTCAACCAGTGCTTTCAAAAACAGATATTATTGGTAAGTACAGAGTAATTTCTCATTTCGCTTTTTAATAATATCACTCTCATTTTTGTATTCTTAGAAAACTGAGATTAAACAAGCCATTGTTTCCCTGATTAAATCTTTCTATTATTCAAAAATAAATTAACAAACGTACACAAACTCATCATAGATACCAGGCGCCAGACGCGCTTTTCGTCTACATCAGACTCATCAGTGACGCTGATATCAAAAAAAGTTTAAAAGGCAAAATAAAGTACGAAGTTGAAGAAAATTCCGAAAGGCTTTGCCAAATTCAACTATGGTATAATCTATTCCAGGAGTAGAAAATCCTAAGTATTTCGAAAATTTCAAAGTTTTGTTAACTGTTAATTTATAATAATGACCATATCAATGATAATTCATGTCAACACTAAAGGGCTGACTACTGGGCTGGTAATACATAGCTGATTCAGGGTATGATCGACACAAGGGTACTTTACCATGATTGAGAGCCCGCCATTTCATGACAGTTTTACTTGTTTTAAATGATAGTATCACCAGTTCAAAATTAAACTTGATGTATGCCTTTTTGTGCTTCTTCGTTACATTTGTTTGTTTTTATAGTGATCAAGATGATAACAAAATGTTGACTGCTTTACCCCTATTTTTGACATTTTTACCTATTGTGTCTGCTTGTTTTGTTCACACATCGTTGTCAATATAATGGAATTTGATGCGACTGTCATACAAGCGAGAGGTTTAGCTAGCTATAAAACTAGGTTCAATCCACCATTTTCTACATAAGAAAATGCCTGTACCAAGTCAGGAATATGACAGTTGTTATCCATTCGTTTGATGTGTTTGAGCTTTTGATTTTGCTATTTGATTAGGGACTTTCCTTTTTGAATTTTCCTCGGAGTTCAGTATTTTTGTTATTTTACTTTTTTCAGTTTTTGAGGGATTTTTGTGGTCTGTGTTTTGGGCGTTTTATTCAACTTTGACCATTGAACGGTACTGAAAAACGGTATTCGGCAGAACGTATGTAATAAAAATCAGTACTGAATCAAAGAATTTTCGTTTTTGAATTTGTTTTGATACAAAATATAAATTAGCGAATCGGTTTTCGTCCCAAAAAAATATCAGATATAATGATTGATCATCAAAAGTATCATTAAAACCCAGATTATGACCTTTATCAATAAGTTTCCGTTAGTTTTGGTAATTTTCACATAAAAAGTCATATTTCATAAAGGTTTATTATAAACTTGCTTGACTTAAAAAACACAATGTTGTTTTCATTTTTTCATTTCATATAATGTTAATGATTACAATAGTAAAACGTTGGAGCTATTTCATTTAAGATGTTTCCAGGGATCATCGTTTAATCTTGATTCCTTTCGCAATAAAAACATTTTAATGTGAAGTGTGTTTTTGAATCTATAAATGACTGTTACTAATGACAAAGACCATTTTTACAGTTTCCTTTATCACATATGTATCGATTGAAGCACTCCAGACACTCTTTAATATCAGCTCTTCTCAGCTGAAATATCGATGTTGCTTTACACATATATTTTTCACACTTGTTACATACTAGTACAATGTATATATTTATATCAGTATACATATATTTTATTATATTGTTTCGAGTTTAAACATTTAATACAGTTTAATAATTGATAGTATTTATTTTATAAAGAACACTTAGAATATAGAAAAGTGCACTCGACCAATGAAATTGTAGGATTTGATGTTTCTGAATTGTGAAAAATGAAAGTAAATCATTTTCTTAGTAAGGGATTATCCTATTATTTAGGTCTACTTACTGTTCAAAACAAAGAGTTTCTATAAATGAGTTATAACTGCCCCTAAGCATATTTATCAGCTTGAAATAATTTGTGATTGAAACTGACTAAAAGTTGAATTTTGAAACAAACAGACAAATCAAAATAAATTTACTGGTGCAGTTAATTGGCACCGTTAATGTTTTATGAAAATATTAATAACTTGAATTATTTAAATATTAACCAGTATCAAAGCAATGCAAAGAAAGAAAAAAAAGTTTAATAATAAAATGTAACCGAAATCTTTTGCTAATACACATACCAAAACTCAGATTACTAGATTCGCGGTTGGAAAATAGCAATTTCAATATTCCGATGAAATATCCAGGAATTTGATTTAACTTTGAATATATTTAAAACTTTTAAAGGCACTTTATTTGAACATTTCCTAACATAATGAAGTAGTAATTGATGTAAAGAGCCGGACGAAAATATTGGCTGTGAAATGAAATTTAGTTGTAACTTAAATTTTGTTTATTGATTTTAGCTGTAAATAAATAAATATATAATTCCTCTTATTCAAAATCAGAGTTACAACTAAATAGTATTCCACAGCCAGTTTTATTCTAGCTCTTTACATCAAATACTATTTAACTAACTAAAATTTAAATGTTAAAAGAAAATGCTCTTTATAAAAGTTCAAAAGTTAATTCAATTTCCTGTTTGTACAGTTATATTGGAAAGGACATATTTTTTTTAAAAGTTTTTTTAGTTCTAAATATTCACATAATAACATAAATGGTATCAATTGTACTACACCAATAAACTTCAAACTTATTTTTGATTTTTTTTTTTTTTTTTTTAAAATTCAACTTTCAATAAATAATCCTGTCAATCCGATAAATCGGAAAATTCCTTACTAAGAACATGATTTACATTCATTCTTCACAACTAAGGAACACCAAATTCTGCACTTTTATTGGTCGAGAGCACTTTGCTATATTCTAAGTTTGTAAGAGAATGATAATCCCTTTCTTCGTGATAAGTACTCGCTTAAAAACGCTCGTACTTAATCACAAATAAAGGAATGATCATTCTCTCACATATGCTTAGCTATTCATTTTGAATGAATGAATAATTGATTTTGTAAACCGTTTCTTATTCAGTCTTACCCAGTATTTCAAACTGTAAACATGTGTTAATAAATCTGTACTATGTATTGAAAACGGTCTTGCGTGTAAAGCAGCCATAGTGTGAATTATAGACCAAACAGACTTTAACGTAGCTCTCAATTTACGGGGTTACATAATATTAAGACCGTTATCAATATATAATATAGATTTATTTATTTGTCCCGTAAATATTACACTTCACATGGAAATTGGCCCTTCAATTTCTCTAAACCACCTCTACCATGAATACAGACAGCTTCAATAATGAATATAAGAATAAAAGGCATCCAGGAAGTAAATTATGAAGATATGAAAGATAAAATAGATGCATCCAGAATATAAAGCAAACTTGAATGCTGAAATTTATATTGCGGTTGGTCTGTGCAATTTGCCATAGAATTCCGGTTTGCAGAAACTTGGAATTCCAATAGGATTAGGACTTTGTATATTAAACACGAAGAAACAATTATGTACAATCTCAAATAATTGATAAATACTAGTAGTCACGCCTTTAAAGATTAATTCAAATGGTAGCTGTATACACTTTTCTATTTACGACTAAAATCCTACAGTCCTTTTAATTGACTTGTGCAGAATCAACACACAATGACATATTTGCAATTAAGGTGCTTTAACATCATCATTACCTTAATCTATTCATAATTAATTAATTCAAATCTGAAGTTAAAAAAACTTGACAGCAACAATTTTTAGTGACCAGTCAGCGGACACGGGTTCACATATTGCTTTTCTTTCTTTTTCTTAACGAAAGCAATTTGTGGTTTTTTTTTTTTTTTTTCGTTATAGCTTTCCTTAGAAATCATCTTTCAAATGTTCTGGTTTGGCTTTAAGTTTTAATATATTCCATTCTTTTGTCGAGGAGAATGTTAAAGATGGCTATTATGGCCAAATAAGGTCATTTAGACTTTGACATTTCATACATTGAAAATCATCGGCAAAAGCGTAAAATAGTCGTATCCGGCCACCATAATGGCATCGGTGACAAAGTGAACGTACGCGGTTGATATCATGATCACTATATATCACCTCGTACTTGCATACATGTTTTGTGTTTATTTTCTAATGGTGACACTTTCGTATTCCTTATGTACCAATCCGCTTAAATAGCTATACGGTATGCTTTATTCAAACAATTTGTAAAAAAAGGAGAAATTCCAATCAACACCACAGGGGAGTATTTTCCGACATTTTATTCTCTATTGAGAGGCAATTTCAAATTACTGGAGAAAGCCATGATAATATTACCCACGATTGGTTATTCCTCCATGTTCTACTGTTAGAGTCATTCGAAAAATACCGGAAAAATGGTAATACTGATAATGTATGTACTGTACTTTTGTTTGATGCACTAATGATAAAATATGTCCTCAATTATCATCTTGGATATTATCAAACTTCTCAATATTAGACAGATTGAATGTATGCTTACTTTCATTTATATTTTGTTTATTAAAAAGTACCGTTTAGTTTTATTTTGACTATTTGGTGATATTATTCAGAAGATACGAAAAATAAGATTACAGGTTAAAATTCAATCGTCATTTAAGTCTTCGATAAATGCCACATAAAATCAACTGCTGGTACCATTTTATCAGGTTATGCATCGCTTATCCATTTCAGGTGAACTCGAGAATCCAAAACATTTCATTTATCCAAATGAAATCGGAGCAGCCTTTAAAAAAGACAGTTTGTGTTTTGATATCAAACAAGAAATAGACAAGTTACAAAGGGCTGACTTAGTTATTTTCCAATTTCCAATACAATGGGCCTCAGTCCCAGCTATTCTCAAGGGTTGGTTTGAACGCGTTCTCATCAAAGATTTTGCATTCAGCTTTCCACAAATGTTAGATGAAGGACTTCTGAAGGTAATTGTTAAATATATCAGAGGGTATTTCTATTTCAGTATGATCATAATAGTTGGATAAAGAGAGACATTTGCCTATTTGAATAATTAAGTGAAGAAAACACTGCTTTCCCTTTCGTAACAACTGATTTAAAATAAAAAGATGTTAATATGATTGGCAATGAGACAACTATCCAACAAAGATGAAATAACGTAGATGTAAGCAACTATAGATCACCGTATGGCTATCAACAATGAGAAAACTTCATACCACATAGTATGAATATAAGTTCCCGAAATGAAAAAAGTGTAAAACATTTCAAACGAATTATGTACCAAACCTATAAACGAAAAAGAAATATGATAGATAGCGACCAATAACCACTGAATTATAGGCTCCTGACTTGGGACAGGATGTGGAGGGTTAAACATGCTAGCGAGACTCAGTGCTCAATCATCCCCTATCCTGGGACAGTGGCGTAACAACACAACATATGAACAAAGAAAAAATCCGTTGAAAAGGCTTCACTCATCAGATCGACACAAACCACAGAAAACAACTAACAAAACACTGAAAGACACAAGGTACCGATCTAAGAGTACCCGAAGTTACTAAAAGCTAGTTCAAAGCCTATTGCAACCAATAGATGAATCATGTTTCCCAGACTAAAACCAATCAGTACATTCAATATTTTAAGTGAAAAGACGGCATAAAAATTTAAAGAAAAAAACACGATCTTGTGCAGTGCCAAAATATATGTATCAGCAGGATGTAGGCCCTATGTTTTCATAACAGTATAGGAATAAATGTTTAGTTATGTTAAAAGGGGTTCAACCCATTAATAACAAAATCAATGTTAGATCGTCAAAAAAAGGGGTTCCAACCCCGATAAAACAATATTCAAAGCCCTTAAAATCAATGTTAGTACCGATAAACAATATTCAATATTCAAAGGCCTTATTATAAGGCCTTTGAATATTGTTTTATCGGTACTAACATTGATTTTGTTATTTATAAATTAAAACATAACTAAACATTTATTCCTATACAGTTATGAAAACATAGGGCCTACATCCTGCTGATACATATATTTTGGCACTGCACAAGATCGTGTTTTTTTTTTCAGTTATTACAGTATTAAATTGATAATCTTTTAGAATATTTTTTGTCAAAGGATCGGTAAGATTTAATGTATCATATCTTAATTTATAAACATCACCGTAGAAGATGCGATTTCTCTTTGAAATAAATGTTCTACGGGTGCAGACAAACTTCAAAACCATATCTTTGTATTTATGAAAAATAGTTAAGGTTTTATGTAATTTGTGGTATTGAAATCCCTGACTTCATAATTTACCATGCAGTGATTCATAGGTTATGTTCAATAAAATCTATAACGTCAATACAGTATTTCTGAAACTGAAATATCTTAAAATAGGAAAATACAGTTTTATTTAATTTTATAAAATTTCGGTAGTATGAATAGAGAATTCTTGATTATTTAATGCAAAATATCATCAAAGTGTTTTTGAATTTAACATTTAAATGGAATTTACACGGGTCTTAACTGAGTTTGGCCATAAACTGTTATTCATAGCAATACCAGAACACGTCTGCTATTAAAGAATCGACACAATTGGTGCCCATAGGAATACAAACAGCCTGTCGATAAACGTTCATAGATGTTGTCCTTAGCTTTTAGAGGGTTCGCTAAATCTTCAGCTTTCTATATAATATTTTGTGGAATTTTGTTTGTTTTTCGTCTTTTTTTTTGTCTAGATGTTGTTTATTCTTTTCGTCTAATGATATTTATTTCCTTCAATTTGTGTTTACCAGTTTTCACCAAATCAGTCTTTTACCATCAAAAGATGTTTTAATCTTAAAATTGAAACTTAATGAAAGTGTTTTCAAAAGCAAACACGAAAAGATTGTTTTCCATTTTTCAAAGTAGTTAAAGTGTCCGGTTGTTATAGTGCTTTTCGTGTGAATCAGTCCGTTTTTCGTATGCAGACCAGGTTGTTTTGAGAAAATGTTAAATTTAATCAAATCTATTTATTCTTCTTTTGAGAGCTTATCAGTTATTTTCGTGATCGTCCAAATAATTTTTCATGCATGTTTTTAGCACAATCGACGCACAATGTAACTGTTTTCACTGTAATAACATGACAGATAGATATATCCAGGGGCATAGCTGCCGTTAGGCACTTTAGGCACGTGCCTACACATAATTTTTACAAATATTTTTTAATTAAAAAATGATAAACAACGTTATCTACAGATGCATGCCAGTGAAGTCGTCACCACTCTTTAATTATCAAATGTCATGTGTACCCTTAGTGCCGGAATGGAGTATTGGATATAATTGAATGTCAGTATATTCCCCTTATATAGAAACTATAAACTAAAACTTTGGTCTAGATCATTTCACTTCTATCAACAAATACTTGAATAAACCTCGACTTAGACACATGATTTTTTATCGATTAGCTGTTGCTGGCTTTCAACTAGCTTTCCACTTTGTTTTCATTCTACCTACAATAAAAACCTTTGCCAAAGTTGGGCGTTCATTTGGCTGTGCAGGATGTTTAAATACCTAGTCAAGTCTAGTCAGAATGGGGACGTTAAATCCGATGCCTAGTGAAGAGAGAATGACACGCTCTCTGCACGTTAAGAAACTTGCAACAACTCTTTGAGGGGTTCGTAGGTGGTCTACTGAAAGGCAAAATTTCTGTTCTTATCCAACAAACCCTCATTTTTCTAATACATGGCATTTCCAAATTTCCAGACCTTCTTCCTGGACGACCCTATTACAGGACCTAGCTACCTGTTATATTTATTGTAAATTTGTTTTGTCCTGAACATGCATGAACTATTTGCCACAGGACGTTTAGAAATCAACCAATCAATCAACCAGCTTTCAGTAACTTCGTGTACTCTCAGATCTACGTATAATGACCATAATCATTCAAATTCCTAAGCAGGTAGGGATTTTACAGTACAGGATATAAGGAAATATGAATTTCTTGAATTTTGTTCGATAGTATGAACAGAACAGATCTTCTGCATAAGGCATCGACTGTGTGTGTATGTGTTTGTGTAGCCAGAGGACGGTGAAGGTTTTTTAATGTAGGATCGTCAATATGTACTATCAATTGACGTATATATCAACTATCCTCAATCAGAAAGGAATAGATATGAAAATACTTAACAAGTTGTGCTGCTTAATAAAGGGCTAAGTTGGTCCACGCTGGGCAATGCATATTGTAAATATTTTTATATATATATATATATATATATATATATATATATATATATATATATATATATATATATTTCTGATTGTACTGCCGGTTAATTCATCAGTCAGATGTAATGGTAAAGTTATGTATATTATGATTTCTTCGAAATTTTTTCATGTATATTATCATGATAAAATTATCAGTTTTCATGGTTTTTTTTTGTACACAAAATTTTGCAACTAAAATGCTGAAATTGTAGGATTTGATGTTTCTGAATTGTGAAAATGAAAGTAAATCATTTTCTTAGTAAGGGATTATCCTATTATTTAGGTCTACTTACTGTTCAAAACAAAGAGTTTCTATAAATGAGTTATAACTGCCCCTAAGCATATTTATCAGCTTGAAATAATTTGTGATTGAAACTGACTAAAAGTTGAATTTTGAAACAAACAGACAAATCAAAATAAATTTACTGGTGCAGTTAATTGGCACCGTTGATGTTTTTATGAAAATATTAATAACTTGAATTATTTAAATATTAACCAGTATCAAAGCAATGCAAAGAAAGAAAAAAAAAGTTTAATAATAAAATGTAACCGAAATCTTTTGCTAATACACATACCAAAACTCAGATTACTAGATTCGCGGTTGGAAAAATAGCAATTTCCAATATTCCGATGAAAAATCCAGGAATTTGATTTAACTTTTGAATATATTTAAAACTTTTAAAGGCACTTTATTTGAACATTTCCCTGACATAATGAAGTAGTAATTGATGTAAAGAGCCGGACGAAAATATTGGCTGTGAAATGAAATTTAGTTGTAACTTAAATTTTGTTTTATTGATTTTAGCTGTAAATAAATAAATATATAATTCCTCTTATTCAAAATCAGAGTTACAACTAAATAGTATTCCACAGCCAGTTTTATTCTAGCTCTTTACATCAAATACTATTTAACTAACTAAAATTTAAATGTTAAAAGAAAATGCTCTTTATAAAAAGTTCAAAAGTTAATTCAATTTCCTGTTTGTACAGGTATATTGAAAGGACATATTTCTTTTTTAAAAGTTTTTTTTTAGTTCTAAATATTCACATAATAACATAAATGGTATCAATTGTACTACACCAGTAAACTTCAAACTTATTTTTTGATTTTGTTTTTGTTTGTTTTAAAATTCAACTTTCAATAAATAATCCTGTCAATCCGATAAATCGGAAAATTCCTTACTAAGAACATGATTTACATTCATTCTTCACAACTAAGGAACACCAAATTCTGCACTTTTATTGGTCGAGAGCACTTTGCTATATTCTAAGTTTGTAAGAGAATGATAATCCTTTCTTCGTGATAAGTACTCGCTTAAAACGCTCGTACTTAATCACAAATAAAGGAATGATCATTCTCTCACATATGCTTAGCTATTCATTTTGAATGAATGAATAATTGATTTTGTAAACCGTTTCTTATTCAGTCTTACCCAGTATTTCAAACTGTAAACATGTGTTAATAAATCTGTACTATGTATTGAAAACGGTCTTGCGTGTAAAGCAGCCATAGTGTGAATTATAGACCAAACAGACTTTAACGTAGCTCTCGAATTTACGGGGTTACATAATATTTAGACCGTTATCAATATATAATATAGATTTATTTATTTGTCCCGTAAATATTACACTTCACATGGAAATTGGCCCTTCAATTTCTCTAAACCACCTCTACCATGAATACAGACAGCTTCAATAATGAATATAAGAATAAAAGGCATCCAGGAAGTAAATTATGAAGATATAAAAGATAAAATAGATGCATCCAGATTATAAAGCAAACTTGAGTGCTGAAATTTATATTGCGGTTGGTCTGTGCAATTTGCCATAGAATTCCGGTTTGCAGAAACTTGGAATTCCAATAGGATTAGGACTTTGTATATTAAACACGAAGAAACAATTATGTACAATCTCAAATAATTGATAAATACTAGTAGTCACGCCTTTAAAGATTAATTCAAATGGTAGCTGTATACACTTTTCTATTTACGACTAAAATCCTACAGTCCTTTTAATTGACTTGTGCAAGAATCAACACACAATGACATATTTGCAATTAAGGTGCTTTAACATCATCATTACCTTAATCTATTCATAATTAATTAATTCAAATCTGAAGTTAAAAAAAAACTTGACAGCAACAATTTTTAGTGACCAGTCAGCGGACACGGGTTCACATATTGCTTTTCTTTCTTTTTCTTAACGAAAGCAATTTGTGGTTTTTTTTTTTTTTTTTTTTTTTTTTTTTTTCTTTATAATAGCTTTCCTTAGAAATCATCTTTCAAATGTTCTGGTTTGGCTTTAAGTTTTAATATATTCCATTCTTTTGTCGAGGAGAATGTTAAAGATGGCTATTATGGCCAAATAAGGTCATTTAGACTTTGACATTTCATACATTGAAAATCATCGGCAAAAGCGTAAAATAGTCGTATCCGGCCACCATAATGGCATCGGTGACAAAGTGAACGTACGCGGTTGATATCATGATCACTATATATCACCTCGTACTTGCATACATGTTTTGTGTTTATTTTCTAATGGTGACACTTTCGTATTCCTTATGTACCAATCCGCTTAAATAGCTATACGGTATGCTTTATTCAAACAATTTGTAAAAAGGAGAAATTCCAATCAACACCACAGGGGAGTATTTTCCGACATTTTATTCTCTATTGAGAGGCAATTTCAAATTACTGGAGAAAGCCATGATAATATTACCCACGATTTGTTATTCCTCCATGTTCTACTGTTATGAGTCATTCGAAAAAATACCGGAAAAATGTTAATACTGATAATGTATGTACTGTACTTTTTGTTTGATGCACTTATGATAAAATATGTCCTCAATTATCATCTTGGATATTATCAAACTTCTCAATATTAGACAGATTGAATGTATGCTTACTTTCATTTATATTTTGTTTATTAAAAAAGTACCGTTTTGTTTTATTTTGACTATTTGGTGATATTATTCAGAAGATACGAAAAATAAGATTACAGGTTAAAATTCAATCGTCATGTAAGTCTTCGATAAATGCCACATAAAATCAACTGCTGGTACCATTTTATCAGGTTATGCATCGCTTATCCATTTCAGGTGAACTCGAGAATCCAAAACATTTCATTTATCCAAATGAAATCGGAGCAGCCTTTAAAAAAGACAGTTTGTGTTTTGATATCAAACAAGAAATAGACAAGTTACAAAGGGCTGACTTAGTTATTTTCCAATTTCCAATACAATGGGCCTCAGTCCCAGCTATTCTCAAGGGTTGGTTTGAACGCGTTCTCATCAAAGATTTTGCATTCAGCTTTCCACAAATGTTAGATGAAGGACTTCTGAAGGTAATTGTTAAATATATCAGAGGGTATTTCTATTTCAGTATGATCATAATAGTTGGATAAAGAGACATTTGCCTATTTGAATAATTAAGTGAAGAAAACACTGCTTTCCTTTCGTAACAACTGATTTAAAATAAAAGATGTTAATATGATTGGCAATGAGACAACTATCCAACAAAGATGAAATAACGTAGATGTAAGCAACTATAGATCACCGTATGGCTATCAACAATGAGAAAACTTCATACCACATAGTATGAATATAAGTTCCCGAAATGAAAAAAGTGTAAAACATTTCAAACGAATTATGTACCAAACCTATAAACGAAAAAGAAATATGATAGATAGCGACCAATAACCACTGAATTATAGGCTCCTGACTTGGGACAGGATGTGGAGGGTTAAACATGCTAGCGAGACTCAGTGCTCAATCATCCCCTATCCTGGGACAGTGGCGTAACAACACAACATATGAACAAAGAAAAAATCCGTTGAAAAGGCTTCACTCATCAGATCGACACAAACCACAGAAAACAACTAACAAAACACTGAAAGACACAAGGTACCGATCTAAGAGTACCCGAAGTTACTAAAAGCTAGTTCAAAGCCTATTGCAACCAATAGATGAATCATGTTTCCCAGACTAAAACCAATCAGTACATTCAATATTTTAAGTGAAAAGACGGCATAAAAATTTAAAGAAAAAAACACGATCTTGTGCAGTGCCAAAATATATGTATCAGCAGGATGTAGGCCCTATGTTTTCATAACAGTATAGGAATAAATGTTTAGTTATGTTTTCAGTTATTAATAACAAAATCAATGTTAGTACCGATAAAACAATATTCAAAGCCCTTAAAATCAATGTTAGTACCGATAAAACAATATTCAAAGGCCTTACAATCAATGTTAGTACCGATAAAACAATATTCAAAGGCCTTATTTTAACCATCACTAAATCCGATGCCTAGTGAAGAGAGAATGACACGCTCTCTGCACGTTAAGAAACTTGCAACAACTCTTTGAGGGGTTCGTAGGTGGTCTACTGAAAGGCAAAATTTCTGTTCTTATCCAACAAACCCTCATTTTTCCATACATGGCATTTCCAAATTTCAAGACCTTCGTCCTGGACGACCCCTATTACAGGACCTAGCTACCTGTTATATTTATTGTAAATTTGTTTTTGTCCTGAACATGCATGAACTACTTGCCACTGGACGTTTAGAAATCAACCAATCAATCTACTAGCTTTTAGTAACTTCATGTACTCTCAGATCTACGTGTAATGACCATAATCATTCAAATTCCTAAGCAGGTAGGGATTTTACAGTACAGGATATAAGGAAATATGAATTTCTTGAATTTTGTTCGATAGTATGAACAGAACAAAACTTCTGCATAAGACATCGACTGTGTGTGTATGTGTTTGTGTAGCCAGAGGACGGTGAAGGTTTTTTTAATGTAGGATCGTCAATATGTACTATCAATTGACGTATATATCAACTATCCTCAATCAGAAAGGAATAGATATGAAAATACTTAACAAGTTGTGCTGCTTAATAAAGGGCTAAGTTGGTCCACGCTGGGCAATGCATATTGTAAATATTTTTTTTATGTATATATATTTCTGATTGTACTGCCGGTTAATTCATCAGTCAGATGTAATGGTAATGTTATGTATATTATGATTTCTTCGAAATTTTTTTCATGTATATTATCATGATAAAATTACCAGTTTTCATGTTTTTTTTTTGTACACAAAATTTTGCAATTAAAATGCTGAAAACCGTTCTCTGTCGGGGGGCTTCGCCCCCCTGAACCACCTACCAGGGCCCTGCCATGGACCTGCTGGGGGCCTTGAGCGGCCTCCAGACCTCCTGCCGCAATTTCTGCCAACAGTTTATTGGATACCTAGCTACGTCCCTGATATCAATATATTTCAGGATTTTCGTTCTGCAAATCAGCCGTAACCTGTTACTTTTTGCCAAAAATGCCTGTAAATCATATTAATTACATACTGATTCCTATTTATGAATAGTGAACCAAACATTGTTGTATATGTATACTATAATCCTTTTCAGGGGAAGAAAGCTGTTTTATCATTTACAACAGGAAGTCCAGGTGGGATGTTTACACCTAATGGTTTGCTTGGAGACTTAAATGTTATTCTATGGCCCATTCAGGTAATTATCTTCTACAATTAATTATAATAGATATACATGTATATTAAAACGTGGACGCAAACCCATCGTGTTAAACGAGTAGCGCTCTGTAAGATTACTGAAAGGTATAAATTCTACAGAGAATTGGGAATAAAATGTAAAAGCCAGAGAAGCAAAACGTGCATGCGTTTGTTCTAGGAGAAAGAACGCTATGTAAACCTACTGAGGCTACTCTTACAGATATTAGGAACTTTTCAAAGTCCATTTCTGAATAACAAAATCCGTGGAATAGGAAAAAGTAAAACAACAAAAATACCAAACTCCAAGGAAAATTCAAAATAGAAATGGGAAGTTTCAGAGACACTCGAAAACGCAGATTTGGTTGATAGTTTCAATAAATGTACATAATTTAACTTTTGACAGATCCAATAATACAATTCTAAGCTATTAAAGGATATGCTTTTAACTTTAATTTATGTGATGGGTATCCAGTAGAGTGAAGCAGAAATTTTTTCCTCCTTCGTCGAATTTCTTAAAGAAAATAAGGGACCATCATTAATATTATAAGAGTTGTATCTGGCCGAAGTATTTAAAGATGTATTCTTCTGAGGTTTCAGTATCGTTGAAATCTCGTTCAGAAATTATTTCCAAGACATGTGATACAAATTGAAAATATCAATGAATTCAAAAAATTTATTATAACCAAACTAAACTATACGAAAAAATTGTGTACTTACAATAAATAGTCTTTGAGTAATAAAATTTTCAATTTTTATAAGCAATCCAATCAGTGTCATCAGCCAAAATGTTGAGAAAATGGGTGAAGTGTACAAAGAAATGATTTTACCAAAAATATGTACATCCCATATCATTTTTTCTTTTCAAAATTCTTAGATATGTATTTTTTCAATCATTCATAACAAAGAAGTTGATAAACTATGTTTTTTTCCGAACAAAAAAAAGAGAAAATCCCAAATTTACAAAATTTACAGCATGGTCAATTTGACACGAAAAGGCAACAAAAAACTTTCTTATATTAACACCTACCTATAGTTTTTTTAAGTTAAATTTATTCAGATTGGTCCACTTCATCTTTTAGTGAAAGTATGAAAAAAGTCTAATTGTGAAACTGTGATTTTTTTCATGATAATAGCCCAAAAATTGGTAAAAATTGATGTGAAAATCATAAAAATGGGGGTACTTTCAGATGGCCGTAGCAAAAAAAAAGTGCACTACCATATGATTTTTTCTTCATCATTTACTTTTTAACAGTCATATAAAAACCAAAAATCAGGTTAAGAAAAAAAGTTTAATTCTAGAAATTGTTGGCTCCTCAGAGGTGTAAATCCTTAAGATTTTGGTATTTACGCGAAGGAAAGAGTAAATAGTGAAATATATCCAGTATATAGCGCATTTTTTATATCATTTGAGAGAGAAGCGGAACCTTAAAGACAAAGTTTCAATTATATATATATATATATATATATATATATATATATAATTATATGTAATAACTCAACCGATAGTTTCAAAATGTCACATTGTATTGCAAATCAATTATTTGTGATTATCTCATAACTCCTTCAACAGAATTACAGATCGAAAACAGATATTTGGTGTACGACAAATTCTATAAAAATTATCAGTGCCTTAGGTTTTGGGATTTTAATATTAAACTGATTTAGGTGTGAAAATGAATTTGATGTTGTCTTGTTTACAGTGAAATGTGGAAGGTATTTGAATAGGAATATGAAATTTATCATAACTGGATACATTAACTTGACAAAAGGAATAACAAATTTAATCTGATCCTGGAGGACTAGATCCTAGAGTTCAGAAATTTTTATTTTAAACTCTCATTTAATTTATTCGGAGCACCTTTACAATTATTAAGGCTCGAAATTTAATTAAGAAAAGTTTTCTTTGCAGAAGGTTTTTAAATTTTGTAATTTGACCGTGGAAAGGGGGGGTATGTTTGTTTAGCAACTGAAATGTAAAAATTAAAGTTAGAACTTAAAAATTGCTGTCCCTAATTAAATTGTTTGTGCTATATATATCTGTGATCTTGCAAATCGGCTTTTGAATTAATAGGGCTCGAAATATGTCATGAAAATGTTTTTTCTCTGTCTTTTCGCCGTATATATTAAGATGAATTTATTTTGTAATTGTGTAATAAGCTCTTACAAATTGAATATATATATATATATATAACAATGATTTTCCATCTGTTCTTTTTTTTATCATACTATAGATGTTTTGCTGAGTACAGAAAACCCCTGCTGAATAAGATTTTAATTGCACTTTTTATTTGGTTGCAAACAAATTTTAAATTGTTGATATCTAGATGTGGTTGCCATTGTGTATTCGAAAAGTAAAAACAAAACACCATTTTTACATTCAGGCAAACATGCCAGGTGAAGAATACATGCAGGCTCTTACTTTACTGGTATACATTAAAATTGTCATTTTATCAAAACCAATCTAACGCAGAACAGTCGTGACTCGCTCACTCGTCAACTTACTGTTATAAATATAGCGAAATAACAGAAGTAATCGATCGTATTTTGATAAGTTTGTATCAGAACTAGCCATCTTTATTTTATATTTTTTAGTACTGTACACTACGATTTTGCGGATTTGATGTTCTGAAGCCACAGTGTTCATTTTCACCTACATATGCCGATGACAAACAGAGAGAACAAATGTTAAATGCCTGGGGAACTCGTCTTAAGAATATTATAAGAGAAGAACCACTTATATTCCCATCGCTTTCTAACTTTGATGCAAACAAATGGTTTGTGATGTCGGACAATTATCAGGAAGAGCAAAAGAACAAAGAAAACGGACCGTCTGTTGGACATCATATGGGTAAAAAAATGCCACTGTGAATACAGGTGTAGCGAAAGGTTCAAATATAGTATTATCGCTACATATCTATTGTGTCCATAAATGTTTTTAAATAAAAAAAGTTTTAAAATATATATGTATACTTGGTTTTAGTTTTGAATAGAACCATATCCTGCATGACTACAATATCATATATGCATGTTTTCAATTACCTCGAGGCCGAAAAGGTAAACCTACGAAATAAACAGTTCATTTATCATTAGCCGATAAAGCAAATTTCACAAACATTGAAATTCAAAACGTTGACATGACAAACAATTTCTTCCATTCACTACAGGACCTTAACATTACTGAAATTGATATTGAAAAATTACTATCAAATCTGAATACACACAAAGCTGCTGATACAGACACATTACACCAAGGGTGTTGAAAGAGCTTTCGATAGATATTGCTCCAATCTGACAATTTTCTTCAGGTGGTTCTATAAAAGAGATGACTTACCAGACATATGAAAAAGGACACATGTGAGTTCAATATTTAAGAAGAAAACACTCTAAACTACCGCCCAGTTTCTCTGACTTGCATTTTCTGCAAAATCATGTAACAAGCCCATAATAAAACGTCCTGAAAAACGCAATACACTTTATCCCCTACAACATGCATTCAGGAGAGGCCTATCCTGCGAAACACAACTGATTGAATTTATCAATGACATCACCATACACACGGATACAGAGAAACAAACTGACTGTCAAATTATGGCTTTCCATAAAGTAATTCACAGCCTACCGACTTTCAACCTGGATTTTTACATCTGCATCTGATGAAAAACCAACAAATGGATCCATTTCTTTTCTGAAAGGAAACTAGTGGGAGAAGGGAAACATCTGATACAATCAAGAACACTATAAGTAGGTCTCGATAAACTGACGATTTGGGAAACAAAATGGAAAATTGCCTTTCATCTCGATAAATACAATGTACTAAAAATATCAAGAAAACGCAAACCTAGATTGAGAGAGTACACATTGCATGGCTAGACCCTTCCATTGGTATAGTACCTAGGCTGTACCATCAGTTCAGATCTGAAATGAACATATCGAAAACATATGTAATAAGGGAAACACCGGAGCATTTTTTTTTTACCACAGAACACAACAGAATACCACAGAACACCCAAAATATACCACAGAACTACACACGACCATAGGATTCCTCAAACGAAACCTGAATATAAACAATATAACAATAAACAAAATTGCATACAAATCGCTGGTAAGACCAACATTGGAGTATGCATGGACAGTCTGGGACCCTTCTGACTGAACACAAATACATTTTCATGAAATTTTAGACCATCTTTAACCAGAAATTAAGTGTGAGCTTTTGAAGCCAAGTTAAAGACCTTATTGTGATTTTATGATGAATAACAGCAATAAAAACACTGTTCCTTTGCTTAAGGTGTTATATTAGTTGGGGATTTAGTGTCGGGAAGTAATACACCATATACCTTCTTGATAATGCACAAAGCTTAATTTTTTACGGAATCTCCACGTCTTAGGGCTGTAATCAGCTGAAAAGTGTGTCAACTGGAATGAAACTTATATAGTATGCATACATATTACACTCTATATACTAAAATTGAGTTGAATTTGTGTCTTTAATTGACATTTGGTTTTGACTGACCCTTGATATCGCCTTAATAAAAAAGCCCTGTTCATTGATAATTTTCTATGTTTTCTATGTATTGTATGCGATTTTGTCCCATGTACATTTACTCCATATCCTTTCATTTTCTATTACTTTCTTACAGAAACTGCCGTAAAAATTACTATCATGGCTATTTTAGGTATTTATTTTGCTCTTAATAATGATGATCGTATCAGTGCTTTTCTAAAGCAAGTGGGGCCATTAATTCTTATAGGAGATAAAAATCTTTAAAAAAAAACATTTTCTCATACCTTGATACAATTGGGTTTCCTTGCAGGATTTTTAAGTCTCTGTAAATGCTAAAAAATTATACTAGTACTCAAGCTTAGTATCAGCAGTGTTGTCTTTTTTTGGTTTGGATATTCCACTTTTAATCACTGAAGAGACATACATCGTCGAAATGCGCATCTGTTGCAATAAAATTGGAACTGTTAATGTTATTGATCTGTTCCTCGATATTGACACAGATCGAATACTTTTAATTAGAATCTATGACAAATGCAGTGATTTCAACTTTCCAATTGTTAACTTCCAAATTCCAAAACGTACTATCTTCTCCATCGCATGGCGTTTACATATCTAAGTTAATGCGTTACAATCGTGCATGATTATACTATATGCACTTTATTAACAGGGGTGTGCTCCTTATACTACAAAAGTTTTAAGGTTACCATCACAAATCGGTTGACTGATACGATGTGACGGTGTCTCAACTCACTTACAAAGATGTTTCGCTCTGGAATCTTTAAATACCAGTAAAGTCGTCTGATCTGGTTTTTTACCAAGTGCCTATTCTTGATTATGACATTTTAACTGAGTTTGAATGATGCATGCAAAGCATAGATGTCAACACACAAGATCTCGCTCCTCTTAAGGAGGTTCCCATCACTCAGTTTTTGTTCGTTACCTTGATTTGTCTCTTCTGAATAGACAACTTTCGAGTTCGATGCATTTCCGTCAAAACTTTGGTTTTAGTGTTGATAATAATGACGACCCTGATTTCAACGTAACAATGAAAAGGGGATATGGTGGAGTAGCCATAATCTGGAAAAAGAAATTAATGAAAATATAAAGGAACTGATAGACGGTGGAAATAGAATACAAGCCATACATATTCAACAAGGAGACAGACCGATATATCTTATAAATGTATATATGCCATCAGATAGCAAAAATGCAGATATCGAATACAAAGACACATTGGCCCAAATTGATGAAATGATAGAGAAATATAAAGACACAAACGAAATTATAGTATGTGGAGACATGAACGGGTCACTTCATAGAAGCTCCACACCTCATGATAAAATCCTACAGACGTTCTGCAAGGAAAAATGTATAGGAAATAGTGAGAAATGCCCAGTAAAAGAAACATTTTATCACCAAAATGGTAAATCGAAAGGACAAATTGATTACTTCCTCTTCAAAAGTAACTCGGAAATCATTAATAAAATCAGACAAATTGATGTCCTTTATTCTGACCCAGAGAATACCTCGGACCATGTACCTGTTATTTTGACACTGAATAGCCAACTGAAAAAGTAAGGAAAAAGCAACAACTATCATAGCAAAACCTAAATGGACTGACTGTGACTACCAAATTTATAAGGAAATCATCAATAAAGATCTACTAAACCTCATGCAAAAATCAAAAGGAATCATTGAGCAAGATATAAGAAATCTAGAAAAATTGCTACATAAAGCCGGAGAAGCGGCAATCTTAAAGTATAGAAGAAAATCAAAATCAAATCAAAGGAAAGGCGATATGGAATGAACAAATAGATAAGGCATCAAAGCAATCAAAAAATGCATATAAAGTATGGAGGCAACATGGAGCACCTCAAGAAAGAAGTAATGAGCTCAAAATCAAAATGACAGCTGCAAAGAGAATACTTCGAAAAGCACAAAGACAAGCATATGCCTCTCAGAGAGAATCAACAGCGGGAAAAATTATGAAAGCTTCAAATGCAGATACAAAACTCTTTTACAAGCTTATCAACATGCAAAGAAAAACACCACTTACTAACACCAAGATACTGAAACTGAATGAAAAGACTGCAGAAGATGGACCAAGCATAATGAACATTTGGCAAGAACATTTCCAACAACTAGCTACACCAACATTAGAGGAAAATTTTGACACTGAAAAGCTAGAGCTAGTAGAAATACAAAACAATATAATAGAATCCATAGAAAGGAAAAAGTCAAGGCATAGATCATGTCAATGTAAAGGAAGTAAATAAAGCTATAGAAAACTTAAAGCAGGAAAAGCACCCGATGAGGATGGAAATTCGGCAGAACACTACAAACATGGGATGGAAGAGTTAACTCCTTTATAGTACACCTGCTAAATTTAATCTTAACATATTTGGATGTACCAAACTTCCTAAAGACAGGGATTCTAACACCAATCCTAAAGAAAGAAAAGACAAAACATTACCATCTAGCTATAGAGGAATAACTGTAACTAAAACCTTTGCAAAAATATTACAAAGTATACTGAAGGATAGAGTTGACTCTGTATTTAACAACATACAAAACTCCTGCAAAGAGGCTTTACAGAAGGAGTATCATCACTATGCGCAGCATTCCTCACATCAGAAGCAATCGCAGAAAGTAAGAAATTAAAGATACTGTTGATCCTAATACTAGTAACTCTTGATGCAGAAAAAGCATTTGACAAGCTAAACTATGAAATCCTATTCAACAAGCTGTACCATTATGGAATAAAGGAAAACCCTGGATACTACTGAGAAACTTGTATAAAGGAATGAGCATTAAGGTTAAATGGGAAGGGCAATATACAGAAGTTGTAATGGTGTTACAAGGAATTCAACAAGGTGCAAAACTATCTACAACGCTATATAAATGCTACAACAACGTCATACTGGATAGCATTTTAAAAAGTGGACTTGGAGCATGTATTGGAGATATACAAGTCCCTGCTCCAACATGTGCCGATGACATTGCTGTCTTGGCAAATAGTACTGCAGACGTACAAGGAATATTAGACATAGTACAACACCATACAAGCAGAGATCTAGTCAAAATTAATCCAACTAAATCTGAAGCTGTTTTATACAATGCAAAAGGCTCAAACATATCAACATTGCAATTTGAAGACGATGACATCAATATAACCAATGAAACCAAACATCTAGGTATCAAAAGAAACGAGCAAAACCGTGCAAATATCTCAGAAAGAATAAGAACCGGGAGGGCAACAATATACAGCCTTCTTGGAGCTGGTTTACATGTCAGAAGGGGATTCTCACCCATGGTCGCATACAAGCTATGGAGAACATAAGCAGTACCAAGAAGCATCTACGGACTTGAGGTGATGAACTTACTTGCAAAAGAAAAGGATAAGCTAGAACTGGCCGAGAGAAAAATCCTCCGACAAATTCAAGGGCTTCCAAATAATACAGCAAATATGGCTGTCTATACCCTGGTAGGAGCAGAACCTATTGCCATCACATTAGACAAAAATCTACTTACCTTCTTCATGAATATTGTTCGAAATTCAGGAACCATAGAATGTGAAATTCTGCGCCGACAAATAGTATTTTCAGACCAAAGAGGAAAAGACTTTATCAACAGAGTAGAAAAACACCATCAAAATACAACTTGAAATCTAGTAGCTACTACATAGAAAAACCACTGAATAAAATCGAATGGAAAAGACTAGTAGGAATAAAGATCAAGGAATACTGGAAAAATGAATGTCATAATGAAAAAATGGAAAAAACATCACTTAAATACATAGAGATACAGAACAATCCATTAAATGAAGCTCACAATATATGGAAAAGTGTAAAAACAATAGTAAAATGTAAAGGCAGGAGAAATAAAAGCAAGAATAAGTACTTAAACGTACATATTCCAAGCCAAAAGAGCTAAGTTCGATCCGAAAGTTAACCCGATGTGTACAATCTGTGAACAGGAAAATGAAGATCTAGAACATTTTATTCTACACTGCAAGAATTAGAGCAAATAAGATCTAAATACTGCTCAAAATCGAACAGACAATGGATGAAACTGATACCTCATCATACAAGAAGATCATACAACAAGGAATTTACTGCAGCTCATAATGGACTGTACTAGCAAGGACATAAACTGTTACTCAACTGTGTATGAAAACATTGAAACTCTGGCTAGAAATATGTGTTATGAGATGCACTTGCTGCGCACAAAAAGGATAAAAAACTTGATCACAAGTACAGTATAAGTAAACTTTTAATAAAATAGTTCCTTAATACTAGTATATCATCTTACTATTTTATAACTTATAAGAACTTAAAATAAATCTTCTCTTTTTTAAAAGTTTTAAGATATCAAGTATAATTAAAAGAATTATGACATGATCTCCATATAGTAAATTTAAACTGTGAAGGAAAATTTATGTATATATGGCAAAATTTTTCCAAACCCCAACCCTTTTACACAAGTCTTATAAAATAACCTTTCCATTATAGATTCTGATGTATGTATAGCATTTTAAATAACAATTATAAGAAAGTTTAATTTGAGACCACTTTAACTCTAATTTGTAAATATATGCAGTTGTTACTTAACGTTTTCTTACACCTCAGCACATTATGAACTATTATTATTACTTTAAAAAAAAAACTTTATGATGACAATCCTATGAATTAATTATGATATTTATTATTTAGTGATTATTATAACCAAATTCAGTCATCTGTATATAATTAAATGTTTCCTTATGTTTTAAGGTGTATATAGTTGCTAAAATTATACCCTTTGGGTAGTGCTCCACAATTAATGGAGGAATATACAAGAAACTGAACTGAACAGTGAACATCATTCGTGCGTTTAGGGGCGTCGTCACTTCCGTTCCAATGTTGAGCAAGTGGTTGGAGAACTATGATGCTATATTGCACGAATTATTCGGCAAATTGAATTCTCATAATTGACTATCAGTACTGCTGTCATTAGGGAATTGTGATTAAGTAACTATGGAACAAACATTATTTCTAGTTTATCCTGCACAATGACGATCACTAAGACGCTTGATGAACGTAAATAGTGCAGGGATACAGGCGATCCCTCTATCTGGTAAATGACGTCATAAAGGCGTGCATAATTGACGAGTTTTTTCCGGTGAAGGACAAACTCGAAAGTGGACTATTGATTTACGAGATTTGAATATCGGTAAACTACTGTTGCCTTAAATTAAAAAAAAAAAAGATCATACCCTCAAGGATGGTGATATTCCGAAATTACTCTGACGTCCAACGGCTGTTTTGCCAGACAAGCTGGGGCCGTCTTGTCTGGCAAAACAGCCGTTGGGAGTCAGAGCAATCTCGGACTAGGATGATGAGGACTAAATTGTGTCTGATATCCTTCCTTTTCCTTACTATGAAGGACAATTTTTCAAAAGTTTGCAACAGAGAACAGACGCCAGACCATGGAAACCAATTGAGAGAATTTTTTGCTTGATGAGAATAACTTCTATGTCATTTGGTCGAGAGTTGTCTCATTGGCAATTATACCACATCTTCTTATTCTTACAATATTTATATGAAACAACTGAGTAAAAGATAAAAATATGTTTGATTTTTCCCATCTTTAATCTCTTCTGGTAAATAATCAACCGCTTTTCAAAAAATGACATGATTTTATAACATGAAAATGAGGGCATATAAACATCAATTCGAAAAAAAAGGCAGCATCAAATACTGAATCATCTGACTGATTGGTAATCTTCTTATCCATATTCAGGTATATATGTAAACTAATTCAACTTGAATTTACTAACATAATTAAAATATAAATTTCTTCTACAGATATGCACCACTGAACAGACATGTTAAAACAGACCTCAATATATAAGAAATAAATCATTGATAAAAATCAGACAAAACGGGAAAAATATCAGTAGAGTTGTGACCCAAGTATTTGAAACTTATTGCTTGTTTTGAAAATCGTTTTTCTCCTGGAATGTTTGCATATATACCATACATGTAATACAAATGTAATACAAATGTAATACAAAAGTAAAATAAAAGAATAACAAATTGACAATGTCTTTCTTTCCCCAAGAGACTTTATCCATGAATTTAAGTTTCAATAATACTTACTCAAATAGAAAATGTTCTAAATTTCAATCTATTTCTTTTTTCCTGGATATCTAACCTGATGACCACAAAACCAGTCACATTAGTAATTTCCCTACCAGATTTGGTAAAGATCAAAATAGTTATTCAAAATATATTTTCAGTAAAAATTAAGAAATAAGTTTATTTATATCTGGATCAACATCCCTTACTGGTCTTAAAAGATAGAGGAAATAAAAGAAAGGTCTTTCTCTCCCCCAATTGGTATATCCAATTTATATGAAAATAGGATGTTTATCCATCAAATTTTAGTATAAAAGTCAAAATTAATGATTCAAAAGATATTGTCCAGAAACAAACCTGTTTCCTAAATTTCAGTATGATATTAAGCTTGACCACTCACCTTATTATATCAAAATCAATAGACAACTCCCTCTTCAAACAGAATAGTATTTATCAGAGATTGGTAATGAAAAGATTTAATTTAAAATATATCATTACAGAACTATTTTTTTCAAATTTCAGTCTTGTCTAAATCCGCAGTGATATTTATTGCCTTTCAGCTCATTATCAATAACAATTTTCTACTCCAAAACGGTTATTGTCAATCATCACTCAAATAATAAATGGAGAATGTGTATGGACACAGATGATGCCCCGCTTGCATACAACATTATAAAGGGACATAACTCAAGAACGATAAAATGACGCTACCCAAATTTGTAACTGATCTGAGTTTTAAGGTAATAAGTATTGTGTATAGGTTTCATAATGTTTGGTTGGGGCAAACTTAAGTTACAGAACGGAAACTAAAAATTTTGCAATTTTTCAATTTATAAAGGGGCATAACTCGATAATGATTAAAGTGATGCTACCAAAATTCAACTTGATCTGTGTTTTGTGGTAAAAAGCATTGTGTATCAGTTTCATAACATTTGGTTGAGGCAACTTAAGGTAGAGAAAATGGAAACTAAAAATTTTGCATTTTTTTTCATTTATTAAGGGGCATAACTCGAGAATGGTTAAAGTGACACCACCAAAATTCAAACTTGATCTTTATTTTGTGGTAATAAGCATTGTGTATATGTTTCATAAAATTTGGTAGAGGCAAACTTAAGTTAGAGAACGGAAACTAAAAATTTTGCAACTTTTCCATTTATAAAGGGGCATAACTCTAGAACTGTTAGAGTGACCCTACCAAAATTCAATCTGTATTTTGTGGTAATAAGCGTTGTTTATAAATTTCATAACATTTGGTAGAGGCAAACTTAAGTTAGAAAAAGAAATCTAAAAATTTTGTAATTTTTCCATTTATAAAGGGGCATAACTCTAGAACAGTTAAAGTGAAGCCACCAAAATCCAAACTTGATCTGTGTTTTGTTGTAATTAGCATTGTGTATAAGTTTCATAACATTTGGTTGAGGCAAACTCAAGTTGGAGAAAGGAAACCAATTTTGGGACGTACAAACATAGGTACGTACGTATGTACAGACGGACAAGGATAAAACTTAATACCCCCTCCGCTACGGCGGGGGCATAAAAAAATGTTCCCAAACTAAAATGCTGATACAAGTTATTCCAATGCCTTCATCATAATATAAGCTAAGGTAGCAACAGTCATAGCTTACTTTAAAAACTAGATTCTAATACTTTTGATAGGGTTTAAACTATCAACAGTTGTTCATCATTTAAACGTGTTATTGGTTTCATAAATGCAGCTACAAAACAGTATTTTGTTACTAAAATATAACAGTAATTTGCTAGAAAAACCACGAAGTTATATATGATTAAGAAAAACAAAACATATTCATATATTGGTAGATACAAACAAATAAAAAGTGATTTTGGAATGCTTTAAACAAAAAATCAGCTTCTGCTATACTAACAATTGAATGTAGGCTTCAAGTATGTACAAAGTCTAGATATATGATATACATTTGTATATGAAGTGTTCACACATACATGTAGACTGCTTTTACATTGTGATGGGTTTATCTTTCTATAACTTTCAAAAGTATATTTCAATACTAAATAAGTATATAAAAGTTTCTGTAAAGCTAAATATGAGCCTGAATTGCTCCCCTGACTAAATGTATCCTTTAACTTCTCAAGAGAAGATAGCTTATGTCATGTCTAGATCCTGATGGCTTTGTTTTAACTCCTCTAAAGTTTTAAAACATTTGCCTTGTAGTTTTAGATGGTGAGATTTTAAAGAAACACATATTGCCTCTTGCTGCCATGTTTTACATCTGAACTGAAACAAATGAGGAATGATTTTTAAAGAAGATTTTCCATATAATATTCCTGCAGTTTGGGAATAAACTGCTTCTGCAAGCACAGCTGGATAAGACCGCAGAGGTCCAACCCTGAACAGTTAGGGCAAAAATGGACACAATATTCAAACTTGATACAGGTCTGAATTTGGATTGTATTTAAATATTTGACACATTATAGGTTTCTGACACAGAATAAATGTAGTCAAAGAACTTGAAATTGGTTATATGATTTGAATTTATATTCAATTGAAGATTTCTTGCTGTTGTGCAATACACTGTGCTGTTGCACAATACTTGGTAAATCTGTTTTCAGACTATATACCAAGAATTAGCAAAATTAATTGTGACCCCTAATTTTTTGGGGGGAAAATTGATAATTTCTTAAATCTCGAGGAAAAAAATTTGCCCCCTCCATAAAAATAATATTTGAAGAAATTATCTTTTTGTAAAATGTGGTACAATTTAAGAGACATTCATACACTTAAACACAAGTTATTATCTTAAAACTAGAAAATTGCTTGTTTTGACCCCTAATTCCTGAACAGTTTGGGCAATTACCCCCAAAATGGATCCCAACCTTCTACTTGTGGTATTGAACCTTGTGGTACAATTTCAGAGCAATCAAAATACTTATATACAAGTTATTGTCCTGAAACTAGAAAAATTCTTGTTTTGGGCCCCTTTTTGGCCCCTAATTCCTAAACGGTTGGGACCATCACCCCCAACCTTCCTTTTGTGTTAATGAACCTTTTGGATAAATTTCATAGAGATCCATACGCTTAAACTAAAGTTATTGTCCAGAAACCAAATGTCTTCAGATGACGAAGTGATAGCTTTATACGAACGCAAATATTTTGCGGTCGTATAAAAATTGGTCCAGTAGTTTCAGAGAAGAAAAAAAAAATGTGAAAATCTGTTTAAATGTCCAGTGGCACAATAAATGCATATTCAGGATGAGAACATGTTCATGTGATATAAATAAGAACTCTGCTTTCTACTAGACTGACACACAGAGCCAGTTTATTAATGTGCTAGTTCACAAGGTAACACTCCAAAGTAAGACATGTCACCCTACCTGGACAAATTATTCTGACTTCAGGCCAACCAGTCATTGTTCTTACTCATTATTGCCTAGTGTTAAGTGGAGAGGTAGCAAGTTTCAACCCTTTGGTTTAACCTTGCCAGAGACCAAACCAATGACCTCCTGCAATTAAGTGGAGCAGGCTACCACATAGGCAAAATTACTCAAAACAATGACAAAAAACCAGGTGCAACAATTTTGTGAAAATTCAAGGTTATAGATTAAAAACTGTAAGATAATTAGATTACACAACTGACTCCAACTGCACAACAACAACAAAACTATCAGCCAGTTTTGCACTTCTTCCAAACAAGACAAAGATTTACATATGTAAAACTTAAGTCTTCTTTATCATGCACTTCTGTATATTTTCATTTTTTATGTGTGTGAAGCAAATTAAATTGCTGCAAATTAGCAGAATATCACAGTGTAAAGATACAATAAGTACATACTTTTATAAATTGTTATTTGGATGGAGTGTTGTCTCATTGGCACTCACACCACATCTTCCTATATCTATATAAACCCGTGTACCACTAATATACTCTGGATTCATTTATTCATATGGATACCAATTTTGGGGATTCAGAAATAATTGTATTCATGAATTTGAAAAATTCTGCTAACAAGGACATTTTTTGGAACAATTAATCTGGTGATTTACCTAAACCCATGAAATCCATGACAATTAGTATCCCATGAATAACATTTAACATAGAGTAAAACACTTATTCTAACCAAGGGAAAAAAACACAAATTTTATCCACCAACATCATAAATATATATACCACTAGTTTTTTTTCACACATATACAATAATGATATTAAATGACAAAATCATATAAAATAGACTGAAGAGGTAGTTAACATAAAGTCAGATTTTACTCAATCTGATTAAAATACAGATCCTGTGTCCAAGCTTCACTAACAAAAATCTGACAATGCTCCGTTCTACTTTCTGTTTTAGAGATTTTTCAGAATCCTTTGGTTTTGTCGTAATGATACAAAAATTTGAAGGCTGAAATTTCATTGGCTGATATAATAATTACCACAACAGAAAGTAAAACGGAGTGCTTTCAGATCCTAGTAAGCGAAGCTTCGACAAAGGATCTGTAATTTAATCAGATAGGATTTTACTGAATGTTCATTATACATGTAACATATTAACTTACTCTATCTATGGATATGAATAAAAACAGATGTAAGGCAAATGTAACCAAAAAAGACTTTGACCGTACCATGAAACATAAATTATAAAACTGACAAATCTGACAAACTCCAACATACCTTTTCACTAACATATTTACAAATGAACACAAATCTTGCAAGTTTTATGTCAGATTACTGATAGCACATTTTGCCTTAAATCGCTTACATTTTTGTATCAATAGTGTCAATCATGTGCTTCAAAATAATAATAAATTATCATACAATCAAAAAATTGTAATAACACCACAATGCTTATGCCTTGGTCAATGGAAAAACACAAAGTATATCAAATACCAGTATAATTAATGTACCGGTAATATAATACAATAACAGATTGAATATTCAAATTTATCTCAATAATATATCAAAATAACATCCCAAAAAACAGAAAGGACAACTACAAATATCTGTTATATTTGTCCAGCTATAAATTATCATCAGAGACTAACAAAGATATTAGCATTCAATTTGAGTATTCTTAAATAAATGTTTAGCACTTTATTTGAGGTTATATATATGTGTGTATTTTCTATGTAACACACATCATTCTTTATACATGTTGTCAATACTGGTGACATGAGAACAATAAAAAAAGTAACTCATCAAGTGAATAAGGCAATAAAATCAATACTTTGTTTATAACAAACTGATTTAAAATTATTTCTAAACTAAAATCTTACATTTTTTTAAATTATGTTGTGGCCTCGAGCATCAGCCATAACTGAAGAGACATTGATTGTCGAAATGCGCATCCAATGCAGCAAAATCTGTACCGTTTATGTTATTAAACTGTGTTATATATAATTTACATGCAAATTGATATTGTTCTATTTTCACTGTTTAACAAGAAAATTGTATCAGAAAGTTATTACACTTAAAAATGTTAATCTTTGAAAAAAAAAAAAAAATTCAAAATCATGAACACTCAAAATGTAAATCTCTTTTCATTCATATATCAAAGTGTTCAAAATAGTCTTAACATGATACAAATTCCTAAACCTACTCATTAGAAACAGCAGAGAAGGTTCCAAACATTGAAGAGTTCTATTTGTTGGTGTAAGCAAGGGCAATATTTTTTTGTCAATAGGTATCCCACTGTATGGACATGTATTCCTCATTTCCAAAATAAAAGTTATCAAAACAAATGTAAAATAAAATAATGCTATCAAAATGAATAAACTGCTTCGCTGAGCGCAGCTGGATACGCCCGCAGAGGTCCAACCCTGAACAGTTGGGGCAAAAATGGACACAATATTCAAGCTTGATACAGGTCTGAATTTGGATTGTAATTAAATATTTGACATATTATAGGTTTCTGAATAAATGTAGTCAAAGAACTTGAAATTGGTTATATGAATTGAATTTTTATTCAATTAAAGATTTCTTGCTGTTGTGCAATACCCTGTGCTGTTGCGCAATACTGAGTAAATCTGTTGTCAGACTATAAACGAACAATAACTTCTCAATGTTATATCAGAAATTTATAAAAAACTAAAGGGAGGTTATTTTAATAGATATAAATCAGTCATCAAAGTTTAATGAAAACTGCTCTAAGCACTTTAAGGTTATTGTCCAAAAACTTGAAAATCAACCCTTTTTTTATGAATAAAATCTTATAACTCGGAAACGTAAAATCTTGAATTTATAAAAATCAAAAGGGAGCTTACAACAATAGACATAAACAATTTACCAAAGTTTCATAAAAAATGCTGAAAGCATTTTTGAGTTATTGTCCGAAAACTGGAAAATCCCCCTTTTTGTAATGAATAAAACCCCATAAATCGGAAACGTATAGTCTAAAATTTAAAAAAATAAAAAAGAAGCTCATGTCAATAGAAATAAACAATTCACCAAAGTTTCTTGCAAATTGGTGAAATTGTTTTTGAGTTATTGTCAACAAACTGGAAAATCCCCCTTTTTTTAATGAATAAAAACCCAAAACTTGGAAACGGTAAATCCAAAATTTATAAAAAACGAAAGGGAGCTCACGTCAATAGATATAAACAATTCACCAAAGATTCATGAATATTGGTTAAAGCGTTTTTGAGTTTATGTCCGACATGTTGACGACGGACGGACAGACAGACGGACAGACGGTCAATGGTATACCATAATACGTCCCGTAAACGGGCGTATAAAAAAGACAAGATTATAGAAACTCAACAACTGATAATTGTAAAATATCACAGTACTGTTTATAAGCATAATTCATGTATCAATCATAATATAACCATTTGTAGAGTCATGAGATTTCTTTGATCCTTCAATTCTTAATGAACAATTTGATACTAACGACTTGAACTTTGTAGAAAGAAAACTTGGCCAAATGTATGCAAAACTGTGCTTTGGTTCCGTTCTGGTACAAGCCAAAATCATAAAGAAAATCTGTAGATATGCCATTATAAATATGATGAAGAAGACAAAAGCAGGTATATCAATTATGTGATGCCACAATCCATGGTCAACTTCTGTTCCTGAGTTTGTATGGAATTTTTCAACATGGTCAATGGCAAATTTATTGAAATGTTCATTTATCTCAAAAATATAGTACACAAGAGCACATGTTGCTGCTAGAAAAAACACTATCACTAACCAAGCCAGTCTTTGTCTAAATCTCATCATCCACACCTCATTTGTTCCTAAATCTGTAAAATAAAAAGAAAGCAAACTTTAACAAAGCAGTTATTGTGGTTAAAAAATACCAGGTACAGCAGAAGTGTGTTTAGACTACCGAAAATTGGTGCCAAATACGGCTTAGACAATCTTAAGCCAGTACACCTGACAAAATGGTAAGTGTCATGTTTTATAGCTAAATTGTATAGTCTGTAAGAACACCTATAAGAGTTTTGCTATATTTTTGTTGTTTATTTTTCTTAATAGGTGCTAATTGATTACTCAGTGCAATTTGGGTACCGTGACATTAAACAACTCAAAAAGTCTGCTTTATTTATTCTATAGACACATAAAAATGTGTACTTCATATGTTCATTACTGGATAGAATTCGATTGATTTTTTTATTCATACTTCCTATTGTTTTCATGACTGGTGCTATAAAAAAAAAGTCAGATATTTATTATGTACAGTGTTCATTATTAAGGTTCATGTGGACTCTTTGGCTAAAATGACTGCATTTTCACTTCAAAATTTACTCTAAGTACAGACAAACCTGTGTGTCTGGAAAATTTTTAAGGCATAGCATGCCCTAGATAAATAAAATTCAAATGTATTCTATGTTATAGAAAATGAAAACAAGTTTCCCCACAGATAATAATTAAAGTGAACTGTATTGAATTGACATGGACAATAGATGGACAATAGATACCTGACAATAATTGGTGATTTAAACTTTATACCTGAGTGGTCCATACATGTATCAAGTGAAACTCGACAGTTTGTTAATTTTATCATCTTCTGCAGGGATGAAAAAAGTGCACCACAAAATCCAGTTAATTTGAAATTTTCTAAAACATACAATGCATATGAATTTTATTTATCTAGGGCATGCTATGCCTTAAAACTTTTCCAGATGCACAGGTTTGTCTGTACTCAGAGTAAATTTTGAGGTGAAAATGCAGCCATATTAGCCAAAGGGTCCACATGAACCTTAATAAATCATTAAATGTATATGCATGAACACTACAAAGAATCTTTGCTAAACTGGGGTAACATGAATGACTGAATAACACCATTATTATCCAAATAACACTTGTAATGACCGAATAACACTTGAAATTTTAATATTAGCACATACTTGTGACATTTAAACATTGTTTATTAAATAATATTATATTATATGTGTATTTTATAACTTAAAATGATTTACAGAAAGCATATATTTACAGAAAGTAAATCGTTCAGAAAACTAATAGGTGATTGGAGTAATTGCATGGCTTTGATTGTACTTACTAACTTTTCAAAACCTTACTGAAAAACAATTATTGGACAATACTCTGTACATGTATATACAGTACATTATTAAATACTTTTCATAGCATTTCCTTTGAATGCATATGCAATCATTCTTTTATTCTTCCCTTGTCATGATTGTGTTTTCCATGATCGCCATGTTGGATGTACACACTATATTTATAATGATCTTTATGAACTTACCTGCTTTCTGTAATTTGTTATTTGGTCATTACAAGTGTTATTTGGATAATAACAGTGTTATTCGGTCATTCAAATACCGCTAAACTGGTAACAAATTTTAAACTACAAATACTCATTTGTTTCCTGTATTTTGTATTGTATTTTCTGTATGAACCAGATTGTACATCTAAAAATAAGATTGTTAACTGTTACCTATTGTTATTGTCGCTTCGTGCATTTGTGGGTCCATGATAAATTGGTATAAAAAAAAATCACTAGCACTTGTTTCTGTTAATGGTGGGTTTACTACATGTACTATCCACACTTGAACGAAAAATTTTCGTACAACTTCAAGTGTGGATAGTAAACTCCCCATTGACAGAAACAAGTGCCGGTGAAAAAAATAGTTATTTGATTTGGAATCTATGACGGTGTCCAAAGTGGAATGGACTATCAATATGCTATATTTGAATATAAATATTGTCTTATTTAAGGCTAAATAATTATAGAAGCTGTGTCTTGCCTCATATCAGATAACTATATTGTCATCTCTTATGACTTATTTTCTTTTTTGTGATGGTCATGTGGCACGCAAAGTACCACCGGATGGGAAAAGCTAGAAACACTCCGCAGGACTAATACTGGTTTCCTTTATGTACCAGTTTAGTCTAATCTAAATACCACACGAACAAAATATATAAAAGCTACATAATTACTTTTTAATATTTCCCGACGATTTTTTTCAAATGGAAAACATAGACAAGTGGACACATTTACAACAGTCACTGTTTTGTAGCTCTGGTTTCTTTTAATTACAATTAGTTTCGTGTTTTCACTCTTTGATTATTTGTAAATACTCTTTAATATATGGCAAGCCAAAGTGGACAAAAAACTATTTCTTAATATTAACAAATATTTTTTAATATTAAGAATTCATTTTTAATATAAGAAATTCATTTTTAATATAAAAATTCATTCTCTAATATTAAAAATGAATTCTGATAAAATTAAAACACTATTTCTTAATATTAAAAAATGAATTTCTAATATTAAAAATCTTTTTTTTAATCAATTTCTAATATTAAAAATCATTTATTAATATTAAACATTCCTTTTTAATATTAGAAATTGGAAAATATTTTCTTATATTCGAAATTCATTTTCTAATATTAATAAATGATTTTTAATATAAGAAATTCATTTTTTACTATTAAGAAATCATTTTCTAATATTAAAAAATCATTTTTAATATAAAAAAAAATCAACTTTCAGAGTTACAAATTAAAATCTTCATCACTGAAGAGTTTTAACTTGTTTATTTTCTTTTCAATAACTCCTCCCTGTTTCAAAGGAAAAAATATGGCCGAAAGAAAGAATGAACTCAATCGGATTTTGCTAAGGATTGACGAGGCAGCTTTTTCAAATAATTTCGAAGAAGTTTAAATCCTGGTTAGAGAGGCCAACTAAAATGGAAAATGAGAGAGGAGAATTAGATGAGGAAACTGTTTAGCAGTTTAAATCGTCACTGGCATCCATGTCAAGACTTACCAGAGACATGAGGAATGTTTCTGTAAATTCTGGCTACAAAGTCCGATAGACCTAAGACAGGTATGGAATAGGCACGTCTTATGAAAGATATCTCGAATTTGCCTTCCTTATATAATTTTGCTTTCATACAGCGTCAAATTTCTTTCAAAATCAAATCTACTTCCACTGTCTGATTCGAGACCCAAGTTAACAAAATCATTGGCATACACATGCAAAATACTAAAGACTTAGAGGGAGGACAATAGGGAGAATAGGGGTCCATTACTGACAGGTTAACAACAAACTAAATTTACAGAAAATAGTAAACAGAAACCGGAAATTTAGGTTAACAGCTAAATTCACTTAGTAAAAAACAGTTAACAGTAAAAGTCGGATGCAATAGAACCGTTAACAACAGCCAAAATATGCCCAAAACAGGTTAACAGAAATTGAAATTGCCTCACAGTGGGGGCGTAAATCCTAAATTGTACCCCGAGCATAACGAGATGAAAAAATATTTGAAATTTTATTACCAATTTTTGCTCGATTTTAGCGAAAATATCATGTTTTGTCTTAAAAATGTACAATTTTAACTAAAATATGACGTATTTTTCATGGTTTTTTTTCAACTAAAAGGGGGGGTGTGTACGCCCCTTACCCCCTCTTGGATCTGCCCCTGTTGAAGGCACACCACAACTCATATATATTCGCACCCATATATAAGAGGGGGTGCCAAAGTTGAGAAAAAGATACCCTTACAAGCCAAGGGAAGTTTAAACAAACCCTAAAACATGGGAATATGTATATTAAATTAATATGAGTTGAAGTGTGCCTTCGTTTAATATTTTGCATGTGCATGCTAATCATTTTGTAAAAGTTTCGAATCAGATAAAGTGGAAGTAGTCTAATCCAGATACTGAATGGGTAGAATAGCGACCCTATTCCGGAAAATGAACTATTCAGTAAAACTTAAACATGTTAAAGAAGGGACTACATATAATGATGAAGGCATGTTTGGATAATCGAGACAAGTTCATGCATAAAAAAGAAAAATATGAAGGGTACCCTCAGGTCGCAAGGTGAATTTTTAAAACTACTTTTGGTCATAAGTCCTTTTTAATGGTTCTAAATTCGGTGGACGAACGAAATCAGGACTTTTTTTTGCCTAGGACATTTCGGCCAATGGAGGTTTCTTTCTCGGACATTTCGGCCGACTGAATAAAAAAATTAAAAATAAGAATGCAAACTAAAGAGTTAGTAGTACATGTGAGAGCGCTTACAAAGCAATTTTTCATATAATTAATATTTCCAAGGGGCATTAAAATAATTATTCGGCACTGATTTTCAAACTTGTCAGCCGCAATGTTGATATAAACCTAATATATAAGTATTGCTCTTTGGTCGGGTTGTTGTCTCTTTGACGCATTCCCCGTTTCCATTCTCAATTTTATTATAAACATCTGGCAAGAGAGAGAGCTAACAAGACCGGACGGACGCTTGGTATTTCTATGTCCGCACGGGGAACAAAAAAAACATAATTTGCACTTTGGTCTTCGGGGATGTGAATGTTTTTGGTGTTTTGCGTTGGTATGGTGGCCGGTTAAGGCCATTTCGCGTTTTCGCGTTTTCGCCTTTCATATTCTATAGGGCGAAAACGCGAAAACGCAAATCGAAGTCGAAAACGCGAAAACGCGAAGTCGAAAACGCGAAAACGCGAAGTCGAAAACGCGAAAACGATTTCGCGTTTTCGCGTTTTCGACTTCGCCTTTCGCGTTTTCGACTTCGCGTTTTCGCGTTTTCGGGTTTTCGCGATTTCGCGTTTTCGCGTTTTCACGTTTTCGCGTTTTTACGATATACATGTTATTATAACATAACATTTTGAATATAATTGGAACAAGATTACAAAGTATAAGTCATTCAAATGATTGTCATATAAATTTCATATCTGTGACGTATTTTAAATATTTTCATAAATTAGACAATTTCTTCACATTCTTTGTTGACAATTACTGAACAAATTTAAAACAGATGCATTTGTATAAAATGCCTTTGAGTATACAATTTGCTTGAAATCATATTTTGACATTTTAAAATATATTTGTTAGTTGACCAGATTCAGTTTCTCTATTTGTTTTGTTAATCTGGTTCTGACACGGGAGGATTGTTGTTATTGTCTACCGCTTCAAGAGTATATCCCTTGTCCCTTGGTGTCTCCTGTAGATGAACAAATTTCCATCTCTGAAAATTTGAAATATTAATCAATGCGTTTAGTAATATATGGGAAACACAGTCTACATTTACATGAATTTTCCATAAATCCAGGTTACTTTTGTTTAAATTAAAAGAACATGCGACAGGTTTAGGATATCTTTGCTAAGATCAACCTACGACAGTTTTGAGGCGAGGTCTTGGATAGTCCTAAGAGGATCATAAGACATGTCATAAGATATTCTAGTATCTTATAACAGGTCTTAAGATAGCTTCATGAAACCGTCCCAAGTTTTATTTGACAAAGTCTTATCTCCACAATGTATTAAATTTTAAACTTTTTCACAAAAGCTAATTTAAATATTAAAATTTTAGATTCACAACAAGAGCATTAAATGAATGATTATGTATTTTAAGTAACCATGGCGATAATAATCATTAATTTCATTTATTTTAAAATGTCCAAACTATAACTTCCAGCAAATTGTATGTTCAAAGGCATTTTATACAAATGCATCTGTTTTAAATTTGTTCAGTAATTGTCAACAAAGAATGTGAAGAAATTGTCTAATTTATGAAAATATTTAAAATACGTCACAGATATGAAATTTATATGACAATCATTTGAATGACTTATACTTTGTAGTCTTGTCTCCAATTATATTTAAAATGTTATGTTATAATAACATGTATATCGTAAAAACGCGAAAAGGCGAAAAGGCGAAATCGCGAAAACGCGAAAACGCGAAAACGCGTAATCGCGAAATCGCGAAAACGCGAAAACGCGAAATCGCGAAGTCGAAAACGCGAAAGGCGAAAGGCGAAGTCGAAAACGCGAAGTCGAAAACGCGAAATCGATTTCGCGTTTTCGACTTCGCGTTTTCGCGTTTTCGACTTCGCGTTTTCGCGTTTTCGACTTCGCCTTTCGCGTTTTCGCGTTTTCGACATCGCGTTTTCGACTTCGCGATTTCGCGTTTTCGCCCTATAGAATATGAAAGGCGAAAACGCGAAAACGCGAAAACGCGAAATGGCCTTAACCGGCCACCATAAGTTGGACATGATGTCCGGATGCAGCTGATAAAAACGCACCTTTTCACAATGTGGGAGGAGACAAAACGACTCACAGATGATTAGCAAAGTTGCCTTTTGAGGTATGGGCATTTTGCTCACATAGGCTTCGGGATAAGCCGAGAGTACTCGCAGTCTTAAAAGAACTTTTTACAAATTGACGAAAGGTACGGTACGTACGCTTGACGAATCATACGTAAGACTCGTTTTAGGGATCCTTTATTTTGACATATACTAGTCCACCAAAGTTACAATACACAAGTTTGAACTCCAATTTATCATGAAATATAATAAATAGGAAAAACTGTTAAATTATCCAATGAAAAACATTCATTTGCCAAGCAAATGCATATGATTAGAAGAATCTGACCATTTGAAAATGAGAAAATACCGTTTCATTGAAAACAGTTAGGGGTCAAATTTATTTTGCGGAAAATGATGACAAAAGTCGGCTATTAATTTCGAAGATGAGAATTATGTATTCAAATATCTGCAAAGGCATTCAAAATTTTAAACAAACCATGTTTAAGTTTAAAGTTTTTAGTTCTAATATCGATTTTGGAATTTTTTGGGTGAAAATACGATTTTTGAAATAACAAAAATTGCAACAACAAAAATTCGCGTATTTGCGAATATTAGACCAATTGGGCAATTATTTACCTTGGTACAGTGAATCCAATTTCATTATATATGGAAAATGCATTGCCTTGTAACGTTTCTTTTGTTGACTAGTATATTTATGTAATCTTAATCGAAGCGTCATGAAACTTCGATGGCGTTTCACCTAAATGTTAGCCTATTAAGGACCATTTCACTGCATGCAGCGACACGTGTTAAACTTGATTTTCGTGAGATATAGGAAATACCACCAGAGGAAAGGAGATAACTCTACAAAATTTACTAAATATATGGTCGTCATAAGAAAATACCAAGTAATAAATTGGCTTTACCCTACAAAAATTGAGATAAAATAAAAAACTCTAAAAATAAAAAAAAAAATTGTGATGTGTCCATACACTCGAGTTGAGCTCACCTATAAAACACGTTCTTTCAGCGTATAATTGCGTTTTCAGGGGCGTAGCTAGGTATCCAATAAACTGTAGGCAGAAATTGCGACAGGAGGTCTGGGGCCGCTCAAGGCCCCCAGCAGGTCCATGACAGGGCCCTGATATGTGGTTCAGGGGCGAAGACCCCGACGGAAAACGGTTTTCAGCATTTTAATTGCAAAATTTTGTGTACAAAAAAACATGAAAACTGGTAATTTTATCATGATAATGTACATGAAAAAATTTCGAAGAAATTATAATATACATAACTTTACCATTACATCTGACTGATGAATTAACCGGCAGTACAATCGGAAATATATATATATATATATATAAAATATTTACAATATGCATTGCCCAACGTTGACCAACTTAGCCCTTTATTAAGCAGCACAACTTGTTAAGTATTTTCATATCTATTCCTTTCTGATTGAGGATAGTTGATATATACGTCAATTGATAGTACATATTGACGATCCTACATTAAAAACCTTCACCGTCCTCTGGCTACACAAACACATACACACACAGTCGATGCCTTATGCAGAAGTTCTGTTCTGTTCATACTATCGAACAAAATTCAAGAAGTTCATATTTCCTTACATCCTGTACTGTAAAATCCCTACCTGCTAAGGAATTTGAATGATTATGGTCATTACACGTAGATCTGAGAGTACACGAAGTTACTGCAAACTAGTTGATTGATTGATTGATTTCTAAACGTCCAGTGGCAAATAGTTCATGCATGTTCAGGACAAAACAAATTTACAATAAATATAACAGGTAGCTAGGTCCTGTAATAGGGGTCGTCCAGGACGAAGGTCTGGAAATTTGGAAATGCCATGTATTGGAAAAATGTGGGTTTGTTGGATAAGAACAGAAATTTTTCCTTTCAGTAGACCACCTACGAACCCCTCAAAGAGTTGTTGCAAGTTTCTTAACGTGCAGAGAGCGTGTCATTCTCTCTTCACTAGGCATCGGATTAACGTCCCCATTCTGACCAGACTTGGCTAGGTATTTAAACATCCTGCACAGCCAAATGAACGCCACACTTTGGCAAAGGTTTTTATTGTAGGTAGAATGAAGACAAAGTGGAAAGCTAGTTGAAAGCCAGCAACAGCTAATTGATAAAAAAAATCATGTGTCTAAGTTGAGGTTTATTCAAGTATTTGTTGATAGAAGTGAAATGATCTAGACCAAAGTTTTAGTTTATAGTTTCTATATTAGGGGAATATAATGACATTCAATTATATCCAATACTCCATTCCGGCACTAAGGGTACACATGACATTTGATAATTAAAGAGTGTTGACGACTTCACTGGCATGCATCTGTAGATAACGTTGTTTATCATTTTTAATAAAAAGAATATTTGTAAAAAATTATGTGTAGGCAAGTGCCTAAAGTGCCTAACGGCAGCTACGCCCCTGGTTTTCGTCCTGAACATTCATGAAATATTTGCCACTGGACGTTAAGCGAATGTTTACTGTTTAATCGTCATTATTAAATCCAAAATATATACAGTGCAAGATGGTAGATTTATTTTCTTCTTGATATACATTTAGGTGTTAAAATGTGTATGTAAATGAACAAAACAATCTCTATAATTAGAGCTCAAGAGCGGATTTAGGAGTGAGGCGCACCCGAGTGCATCTGCTCAGCACATTCCTAGCTTCCTATACTAGATCTTCGCCTTGGTCTGTTATATACAACAAAGTCAGAGACAGAGACGGTTAATTTTCAAAAAACCCAAGTTTTCCGTCTTTTCTTTGAGTGTAAGTTGTTTGTTTTTCTATTTTTTTTTATTTTTTTTTTCATTTAACGCTTGTATCAAACTTTATTTGCATTGATGTTGTCTCGTGGACATTTATCTAGTAGTTAAAATCAAAGCTGTTCAACACTGAGGTTGTGAGTCCGAACCCCGCACGTGGCAGGTGCGCTCGACTCCGATCTTAATTGACTAAGACTGTTACTTTTCATATTGAAGGTCAGTGGTTCTCTCCGGGCATTGCGGTTTAATTCCTCCACCAATAAAAACTGACTGCCACGAAATAGCGCAATAGTGCTGAAAGTGGCGTTAAACACTAATCAATCAATCAAAACTATTATCTTATCTTTTTTGTTAACAACCAGTTTACAAACAAAAAAGTTATATACAAGTCTAAATTGAAAACAACGTTCAAACCTATGATTGCGTTGGATAAAAACCGCAATTTTATACGTGTGCATGCAAACAAATTTCTTGATAGAGGGTCCAAATACAGCACAAACAACATTTTCCAAAAGACCAAAAAGTGAAAAGTATATTTAAACAAAACGCATTAGACTAACAGGTCGAACAACAGATGTTCTTAAACCCTGCTGACTGCCATTGGCGATTGCCAAATAAACGGATCACAAGATGTTACAAAATGGATCTTTTAAAATTATTAATTTAATAACAAACAGAAAACAATAAACTTGCGGAAAAGATGGTATACCGCAAACAAAAGGTGCAAAATTAGTACACCATATCCGGATTTCGACAATTAATGTCTCTTCAGTGATCTTAGGGATCGAAACGGTATTTGGAAGGCCATATAATTTACCTCAATTTAGGATAGACTCTTGAATTGTGAAGAGTCGAAATATTAGAAATAGGATGAACGGATCATATAAACACGAAGGAAAATATAATACAAGCCCAAACGAAAAATATAAACAAGTCTAAATTGAAAACAACGTTCAAACCTATGATTGCGTTGGATAAAAACCTCAATTTTATACGTGTGCATGCAAAACAAATTTCTCGTTAGAGGGTCTAAATACAGCACAAACAACATTTTCCAAAAGACCAAAAAGTGAAAAGTATATTTTAACAAAACGCATTTGACTAACAGGTCGAACAACAAATGTTCTTAAACCCTGCTGACTGCCATTGGCGATTGCCAAATAAACGGATCACCGATGTAATAAATGCATCTTAATTATAAATTTAATACTAAACAGAAAACAATAAAGTTGCGGAAAAGATGATATACCGCAAACAAAAGGTGCAAAGGTTTTGTACACCATATCCGGATTTCGACAATTAATGTCTCTTCAGTGATGTTAGGAATCGAAACGGTATTTGGAAAGCCATACAATTTACCTCAATTTAGGATAGACTCTTGAATTTTGAGGAGTCAAAATAGGATGAACGGATCATATAAACCCGAAGGCAAATATAATACAAGCCCAAACGAAAAATATAAACAAGTCTAAATTGAAAACAACGTTCAAACCTATGATTGCGTTGGATAAAACCGCAATTTTATACGTGTGCATGCAAAACAAATTTCTTGTTAGGGAGCTACCATTTGATTTTTATGGGGGCTAGGATGAAATTTGAAAAAATAGGCAGGACAGGAGTTTTGAGTAAAAAAGGCAGGATGAGCAACTTGTGTAAAAAATTCAGGATAAACTAGTAAAAAAAGGCAGGACCGAATAGAGTAAAAATAAAAAGGCAGGACAGAGATTACAACTAAAAAAAAGCAGGACAATTTTTTCATCCTACCCCATAAAAATCAAATGGTAGCTTCCTTAGAGGTCTAAATACAGCACAAACAACATTTTCCAAAAGACCAAAAAGTGAAAAAGTATATTTTAACAAAACGCATTTGACTAACAGGTCGAACAACAAATGTTCTTAAACCCTGCTGACTGCCATTGGCGATATATATATATATATACTAGAATTACAAAACTGACAGATCAAAAGTAAAATAACAATAAAATTCTGAAATCCAAGGAAAATTCAAAATGGAAAGTCCCCTTATCAAATGGTAAATTGAAAAGCTCAAACACATCAAACGAATGGAAAACAACTGTCATATTCCTGACTTGGTACAGGCATTTCCTTATAATGAAAATGGTGGATTAAACCTCTAAACCTCTCACTTGTATGACAGTCAATAGAATTCAAATACTCCCCTCTTATGTTGATTCATGATACATTTAATGTTGATTTTGAACAGGTAATATTTCCAAGAGAAGTATTAATACATTATGCCCTTATCAGGAAGCGTATTTATAATGTGAGTTACAAGCAAAACCGACATTGAGTGGGGCTTTGTTTGCAGGAAAAACAAGGATGTAAATCTAGTATTTTTTCAACATTTTTAATTTTTGGTAGGTATTTGAATATATGAGTAGCTTGAGCGTTAATAGACCAATTCAGTTTTCAATCAAGATTTTATCATTAACCTTACACCGTTAACCCAGAAACAGTATCTATGTTTCTTATTTTCGGTTTTCCCTCTATCTTCTAGCATAATCATAGTCTAAATCAATTAGTATTTCATAGTTGCATCGCCAGTTTATGTAGGCCAGATGTAGGCTGAATAACGACATACAGGTTATATGTCAATGAGTCATCACTGTTTGGTAATGACATATTCACCTAATCTCAACTTTATATTGTTATGTTTAAAATTACCAAATAATTCCTACGATTGAAGAGTTGTGGATGTTTTGCATTTCTTCTTATTTTCATGAAACTTTAACAACCTGTCGTGTATATTATCAGCTCTGTACTCTTAAAATTCATATTATCAAATTACTATCTTAATACAAGATTTTTAAGCAACAATATGTCTCATTCCTAAATGTTTTTGATACTACTTTATTCTGTAACAGTTTGGACAACCATTTTAATATCAATTTTGAAGGCCTCGGGGAAGATAAATTTTTTTGTTAAGAGTCATGGTCTTTAAATAAAGAAGTATCATTATGTTAATTGAGGCACATTTTTAACTCATAGTCCGAGATTTATATACTGCATTTTGTTATTCACTTGTTTATTCCAGATATTGTAGTTTTGATGGTGAGACTTTAAATGACCTATGCAAGTGTGTGTTAAAATATATAATCATGCAAGAAGTTCCTAAGAGCTTGAATTGCTCACCCATCTGATTAAAATTCAGATCTATCACAACTGGCTTGCTCATATACATATAAGGATAATGAAATCAGAGATCTATATTTTAATTACCGGTAGATTGAATCGCTCACCTGTCAAAATTTTATCTTACATTGTTGAAATTTTTTACCAACATCGTAATTTAGGGGCAATAACTCCTGCAAGGAGTCATCCAATAGCTTCAGACATTTGACATTTTTGTTGATCGTGGTTTGCTCATCCTATATACTACTTACAATTTCTACCAATCTATTGTAGTTTTCAAGGTAAGAGACAAAAACTCTAAAATAAGTCAAAAAATTTAATTTTAGGTCATTAACTCTTACAAGTTCTCCAATGATTTTGTCACATTGAATTTTTGTAGGGCTGTTAAATTTTATTACTGAACAGTTTCTACCTTTCTAGTATAGTTTTCAAGATAAAAGTCAAAAACTTGAAAATAAGTAAAAAAAACGTTATTTAAGGGCAACATGTAAGTTATGCAAATATTCAAAGTCAATGAACCATGACTGAAGGTACATGGCTAAACAATCTGCATGGAAATGAGATGTGTCAATGCTAAAACAAATGCATACCAAATACCATTGACTTATCATAAGTCATTTTTAAACAAGTCTAAACACAAACATTAACTTGTAAACTATGTAAAAGTTACAGTCAATGAAGCATGATGAGGGCTGGGGCTAAATATCATTGACTTAACATAAGTGGTTCATCTTAAACTAATCTAATCACAAACTAATACATGTAAACTAAGCAAAAGTTTCAAAGTCAATAGACCATGACTGAGGGGGGGGCCAAATATTCTCCATGGAAATGAGATGTGCTAATACTCATACAACTGCATACCAATTAACACTGCCCTACCACTAATGGTTCCCTTGAACTTACCTAATCACAAACTAATACATGTAAACTAAGCAAAAGTTTCAAAGTCAATAGACCATGACTGAGGGGCGGAGTCAAATAATCTCCATGGAAATGAGATATGCCAATGCTTATACAACTGCATACCAAATATCATTGACCTACCACTAGTGGTTCCCCATAAACTGACCTAATCACAAACTTATACATGTAAACTAAGCAAAGTTTCAAAGTCAATAGACCATGACTGAGGAGCAGGGCCAAATAATAACCATGGAAATGAGATGTGCCAATGCCAATACAAATGCATACCAAATATCATTGACCTACCACTAGTGGTTCACCACAAACTAGACCTAATCACAAACTAATATATTGTTGACGCCGCCGCACAGCATACCTATGTCTCGCTTTTTGACTCCATCAAGGCGACACAAAAACAACCAAATATAATAAATATTTTTATTAATATAAAATCAACAGTCACCATAAAATCCTTACACACATCTACTCCCACAGCAATCATGCTTACATACACCTCTCAACCACCCACTTTTATCAAAATTCTTATGAACACACACATATAACAAAATACATCACAACTATCTTATTCTTCGTAATAAAATAATTAATCCTATTGCCAATGCAAAAAATGTTATCAAATACATATCCCAGTCAGGACCAAATAAATATCTTGGATCTAGTTTTTGGAAAAAATTATTCATTTCTTCTATCTGAAATAGAAAAAAATACAATAAATTAACATATATGAAAAATGAGTTCTTTGGAATATTCATATGTATGTATCTGAACACATCATTCATTTGTATCAAAATACATGTTTGCTCTGTTATTTCTACTGTATATCATTAGACAACCTAGTCATTTTCTACTGTGGAGAATATTTCATACCACATGCACTGAAATTTGTCATACACCAAAATCAAGCAGAGGTATCTGTTATTTAAGTTAGAAAAACAGTGCATTACAATAACCAGCTTTATCAGATTTATGCATTTGATATTTTAGTAAGATGTGAAACAATGTAAGGAGATCTTATATAAGAATACTGTTAAGGGCCAAGTGAGCTTTTCTCATCACTTGGCGTCCGTCATCCGTCGTCGTCGTTAACTTTTTACATTTTGAACTTCTTCTAGAGAACCACTGAATGGAATGAAACCAAACATGGCATGAATGTTCCTTATGAGGTGCTGACCAAGTGTTGTTACTTTGTAGCCGATCCATCATCCAAGATGGCCGCCAGCGGGCACTTAGTTTAACATAGGACCCTATGGGAAATGCATACAAATGACTTCTTTTAGAGAACCACTGAATGGAATGTAACAAAACATAGCATGAATGTTCCTTACAAGGTGCTGACCAAGTGTTGTTACTTTGTAGCCGTTCCATCATACAAAATGGCCGCCAGTGAGTGACTTAGTTTAACATAGGACCCTATGGGAAATGCATACAAATGACTTCTTTTAGATAACCACTGAATGGAATGAAACAAAACATAGCATGAATGTTCATTAGGAGGTGCTGACCAAGTGTTGTTACTTTGTAGCCGATCCATCATCCAAAATGGCCACCAGCGAGGACTTAGTTTAACATAGGACCCTATGGGAAATACAAACAAATGTCTTCTTTTAGAGAACCACTAAATGGAATGAAATAAAACATGGCATGAATGTTTCTTATGAGGTGTTGACCAAGCGTTGTAACTTTGTAGGCGATCAATCATCCAAGATGGCTGCCAATGGGGACTTCATTTAACATAGGACCCTATGGACAATACATACAAATGTCTTCTTTTAGAGAACCACTTAATGGAATGAAACCAAACACGGCATGAATGTTCCTTTTGAATTGCTGACCAAGTGTTGTTACTTTGAAGCCAAACCATCATCCAAGATGGCTGCCAGATAGGGACTTAGTTTAACATATGACCCTATGGGAAATAAATACAAATGTCTTTTTAGAGAACCACTAAATGGAATGAAATAAAACATGGCATGAATGTTCCTTATGAGGTGCTGACCAAGTGTTGTTACTTTGTAGGCCATCCATCATCCAAGATGGCTGCCAGCGGGGACTTCGTTTAACATAGGACCCTATGGACAATACATACAAATGTCTTCTTTTAGAGAACCACTAAATGGAATGAAATAAAACATGGCATGAATGTTAGAGAACCACTAAATGGAATGAAATAAAACATGGCATGAATGTTCCTTATGAGGTGCTGACCAAGTGTTGTTACTTTGAAGTCGATCCATCATCCAAGATGGCCGCCAGAGAGGACTTAGTTTAACATAGGACCCTATGGACAATACATACAAATGTCTTCATTTAGAGAACCACTAAATGGAATGAAACCAAACATGGCATGAATGTTCCTTATGAGGTGCTGACCAAGTGTTGTTACTTTGAAGCCGATCCATCATCCAAGATGGCCGCCAGAGAGGGACTTAGTTTAACATAGGACCCTATGGAAAATACATACAAATGTCTTCTTTCAGAGAACCACTAAATGGAATGAAATAAAACATGGCATGAATGTTCCTTATGAGGTGCTGACCAAGTGTTGTTACTTTGTAGCAAATCCATCAACCAAGATGGCTGCCAACGGGGGACTTAGTTTAACAAAGGACCCTATGGGAAATATATACAAATGTCTTCTTCTAGAAAACCGCTTAATGGATTGAAACCAAACATGGTATGAATGTTTCTTTTGAGGTGCTGACCAAGTGTTGTTACTTTGTAGCTGATTTGTCATTGTCCTTATAAAGTCATTTTCTACAATTTCAATGAATTTATTGGTAATTTCTGTAAACTTTACAAAAGTCTTCTGCTTTTGATTAAATTACGGGCCAATATTAAACCAAATTTGGCCTCAATTATTATTAGGATATCTGTTATGATTTTTGTCTATTTTACATGATTTCCAAAACCAAAGTAGAATTTTTGTCTATTTTACATGATTTCCAAAACCAAAGTAGAATCAGGTGAGCGACACAGGCTCTTGGGAGCCTCTAGTTTCAATTAGAACAAGAATGATAGACCTATCATATCGCTTCCTATAATATTTGTTTTTTGTGAATTGTTTTGTACATAAAATCAGGTCATTAGTTTTTTTTTGTTTGAATTGTTTTACATTTTGTAATGTCAGACACTTTTATTGCTTACTATACAGTATGGTTTTTGCACATTGTTAAAGGCCGAAAGGTGATCTATAGTTGCTTACATCTATGTCATTTGGTCACTGGTGGATGATTAATGGTCTCATTGGCTATCATACCACATCTACTTATGTCTATATAGAGTACAATATGTCACTTTAATATTTGTGAGAAAGTTGGTTACCAAATATAAACAATTTAGCATATGTTTCTCATAGGTTATTTAATACATCTCAGGAGTTTGCTAATTGTAAGGGCTAACTTAAACCCATTGACTTACTTCTTTATTAAATACATCAGCACCATAAAATACTCCTAATTTAAATAAAGCTAACATAACTGGAACTTTAGCATCTATACTAGTTTCTGCAGCCATGTCATAAAATCTTTTGGCTAGATGCAGATCCTAAAATGAAAACAGCTTTATACAATCATGGCTTCCAAAAGTAATAATATATGTTACAAACATATTTTTTTTATTTTCTATTTGTTACACATAGATAAAATATTATAGTCTTCAATGTAATATTACTGCAGGAAAACTATCTCATGACAAGACTATATGTCTAATGGACATCCAGGCCAAGCAAGTTGTTGGTTTCAGGAAAAAATAACTTGAATATTTATTTTGGCTATGCTTTTGCATAGCTAATATATTGTATTGTTAATGACATGTCATGTTGAAATCACAGGATCTCACATCAAAACTGTCTTAAGCATTTATCTCAGCCATCATCTTACAATGTTCAACAAACAAAGAAATTAGACTAAAATCACCCTTTTGACTTTTACTCATAGTAGTTGAGTTTTGATGAATTTTTATTTAGTTTAAAGTTCATATCACATCAACATCACATCTCAGCATCTCAAAACACATTAGAAGTAATAATTCGCAGTAGAAAGGATAAGTACATTGTGTACAAAGAATCCACAAAGAATCCATAAATTGAAAAAATAAGTCATGCCATTGCTAAAGCAAGCAATATATATATATAACCCATTAGTCAACAAACCTGTTCATAACACCACATTAGGAACCATATAAAACGTACAATTTCTATATTTTAGCTGCATCAACCATATTTATTTTCTATTTTTGACTTTTTCACAAAAATGTTTTTTCTCAAGGCGTACCAGTCGGCTATATATAATAAATATTTACATAAAAAAGTATTAGTCATTATGCGCGATATAGTTAATAAATCTGTATAAAATTTGGAATATGATTAATTTAAAAAATACAAATCCCTGGCCTTTATTCAGGGCTTGAAAACGTTGAAAATGATTTCCTATGGTTTTAAAATGATACTGGCTATATATCATAAAGATAAACTGAGCAAAACAATGTGAATAGTGAAGTACATTTGCCTACCTGTTTAAGACCAAGACCTTGTTCATGCATATATCCCAAATTAAACATGGCCTGAGCATTATGTTGCTGTTCAGATGCTAGTCTATACTGACTAGCTGCTGATTCATAGTCTACTTTAGTACCATATCCATAGTAATGATAATCTCCCATCTTGAGCCTCGCTATAGTAGATCCTTGGGAAGCAGCTCTACCCCAGTGAAGTAAGGCTCGCTGATAAATTTCATCTTCCACAAATAATCCAACTTCACCTGTAATGAAATTTTACCTCAAAATGTTACTATAAAGTTTTAAAAAAATGTAATTGGTAATTATACAACAAGAATGTTTATTACTTCTGTATGAAATAATTTTATCTATGGTGTGTTCAAAATAGTCATACAGTATTTTCTTGATCATACATAGGATCAGAAGACATCATGTACCTATACATTAGTTCTGTCTTACTAGAGATTTCCAATAAAATGACATATGTACGTAACTCAACGTACGGACCTAATGGGACTGGTTATTGCCAGCCACTGAATTTGGTTAAAAACGAAATGAAAGAAATCAGGTATTTTTTATATATCATGTCGTTCTCCAGATTCCCGCCTGAATTTTCTCTGAAATAAGATCATATATAGACATGTATCCCTTACCTATTATACAATCGATTTGAATTATCTTTCATAGTTTTGATAATGAGATTTATTTTTCAATACACATTGCAGATGAACGCTCCATTATTCTATATTTAAAATCCAAACTTTGTTATCCGATGTTCTATCTTCTTTCTTTATCCATTTATTTATATTTTGTGGGGAAAATATGTTTTAGAAGGCTGATATTTTGCAAGTTCAGAAATATCGAAATCATTGCTTATTTGTCGATGATTGATTGAAATTGAAAATTGAGATAAAACTATCGCTTCCAATTCATTCTAAATTAAAGTATTTTCCATTTATTATAAAAATTAATAAATTAAAAAATTCCCTATAGAGGTTGTATTTTAGAAGGTGTGCTCGATTAAGGATTGTTCTGTGTTGTCTTGTTTAACAGGAACGACAGTTTAAAAATGCTATATGAGTCCAAATACAAAAGACATTTCCAGGCAAAATATTTTATATCCCTTGAAGTTCCTTCACTTATAGTATTTTATTCATTTATTGATGAACAATTTATAAAGGGTCACTGAATTTTTTTTAACTGCATAAATCATTTTAGTGCATGTGTCATAAGTCAGAAGCATAGAAAACAAAATTAAGATAATATGATTTTGATGCGCAATACAGTCCAAGCACACGCTAACATACAAAAAGATAACATATAAACATTATATGAATGCAAACATATTGTCCTTTAATAATATTTAATATTTTTTCCCTGCTCCTGCGTTTTTTAGTTTATAAAGTAAACCATATATCGTGTGCAGCCAATCTTAGATTTGAACCAGCCGAGTATCGAACCCAGGACCTCCCGCACCCAAGACGAGTAAGCTACTACAGGACAACAGAGGTGGTTATGAATATTGAAGATACACGTATATGTACATGTGTGCCCCCTGACATTATCAGATTTCTATGTTCAAAAAACCACTTCATTTAGGTAAAACCCTTATTTGGTGTATAATTTTAAAAGTTTTAAAATTGGAATGGGACGGATGAACGGACGGACAAACAGACAAGAAAATATAATAACCCCTTGCTATCATAAAAGAGAGGCAAATGATACCAAAAGGGACATTCAAACTCATAAGTCGAAAATAACCTGACAACGCTATGGCTAAAAACATAAAAGACAAACAGACAAACAACAGTACACAAAACACTACATAGAAAACCAAAGACTAATCAACAAGAACCCCACCAAAAACTGTGATTGGTCTCAGATGCTCCGCATAAGTTGGTAATAAAAATAAAAGAATACTACTCAAAAATACAATAAAAAATTCCATACATGTCTATGTCCGTTTTTCAGACGTATTTGTTTAAGTTGCACTCCAAACATTTCACAAAAACAATTTGTGAGCAATCTTTCGAAAAAAAGAAGGGAACAAAATACTGATTTAGTAAAGTGTAATTATGTTTTTTTGGTGAAGATGCATTCCAATAAATTCCATATTCCATTTCATTAAATTCTACGGAAAGATGACAAAGTGCTGTCAGATAGGCGCATCTGTCATCTGTATTTTTGAGTCGGACAAAAGTATCTTGAAATAAATAATAGAATTATGCTAAAATAAAAATTAAAAAGTTATTCGTGTACACCTTTTACATTCCGGCGTGTTTGAAACTCTTGTTTAACATCATAACTTATAAATCAAAACTGAGAATATCATCTCGCTTCAGTTATCATAATTTTTATTATTTCAAACTAAATTTTTATTTTAGTGGTTTTGAAAATTCCTCATTTGAGAACAAAATATATGGGTCAAATGAAATGACCAAGTAATGATCGGTGCATTTGATTCCAGCAACTGGATTATTTATTCCCTTTAAGTTCGTTTTCAATAAAATCTTCCACAATTTGATAACAAAATATGTGAAGATTTAAAATAGCAGATTGGGTTAATTTATGAATAACATCTATTCCAACATAATATGTGTATTCAACGAGCAAAAAAAATCATGCAGTCTATGCTCCCCTCAGTCATGCTTCAATGCAATAGGCCAAGATACGTTCAGATATGTTGGCTATGTAGAGTTATGTCATTTTATTGGAAATCTCTATTAGACCAGACTTATAATTAATACTAAGACAATACCATAACCAAATTAACTGTCAGGTAAATTAACAAAGAATTCATAAGTTAACATAAAAATAAATTGCAAATTGTAACATAGCAATACATTACCATTATCCAAAATATATGCCACATTTGATTGAGCCACTTCATATCCTAAATCTGCAAGGAATGTGTATTTCATTAAAGCCTGATGAACATTTCCTTCTTTATACAGAGTGTGAGCTTCTTGTAACATAGCAGCCCAGCGTCCCCTTTCTGCCACATTTTTGAAAAACTGAAATAAAATTAAAATTTAAATTAATTTAAAATGCAAAATAGAGTTTCAGATGTATATATTGTGAGCCTTTAAGTTCAAGAAGTGTAGTATGTGTGTCACTTGATATCTTCTAAAGGGTGGTTACCATAGAACAGATTTTAGTGTCCTGGCCATGATATCCTAAGCAAGTTGGTCAAAACATTTACATAAAACTTTATTACACAGAGTTTAAAAAGGTAAGGAAAAAAGAGAGTCTCAATGGAATGTGATATTCAATTGAAAAGTGCTGTGCAAAAGTTATGCCACAATCTTTTAATCTATGGTTTTTTTGGTTAAGGCTGTGTAATTAAGGGTAAAGCAAAAGATAATAGTATTATTACACCATACCTCTACAGCTGTATGACAATTCCTTAGTACCCCTGTCCCTGTAGCATGCATCTGTGCTAGGTTAAAATAAGCTAATACATGTCCTCCTTGAGCAGCCAAGTTAAAGTATTTCACAGCCATTTTATAATCCCTTCTTACTCCTTTACCACCTACAACAAAATCAACATGCATGCAATATATTGTATATATACCTTGAACACTGCATTTAAATGTGCTTCTATTTTTTGTTTTTCCTTTACAAATGGGGTTTATAAGTATATCTTTTCTGTAATAATCACAAAGCCTTTGTTCAAATAAATGGAAAATGTGTCCCATGGACACAGATGATGCCCCGCTTGCATACAACATTATAAAGGGACATAACTCAAAAACAATAAAAGTGATGCTACCCAAATTTGTACTTGATCTGAGTTTTGTGGTAATAAGTATTGTGTATAGGTTTCATAATGTTTGGTTGGGTTTAGTTACAGAACGGAAACTAAAAATTTTGCAATTTTTCGATTTATAAAGGGGCATAACTCGATAATGGTTAAAGTGATGCCACCAAAATTCAACTTGATCTGTGTTTTGTGGTAATGAGCATTGTGTATAAGTTTCATAACATTTGGTTGGGGCAACTTAAGTTAGAGAACGAAAACTAAAAATTTTGCATTTTTTTTCCATTTATAAAGGGGCATAACTCGACAATGGTTAAAGTGACCCCACCAAAATTCAAACTTGATATGTATTTTGTGGTAATAAGCAATGTGTATAAGTTTCATAACATTCGGTTGAGGCAAACTTAAGTTAGAGAACGGAAACTAAAAATTTTGCAATTTTTCAATTTATAAAGGAGCATAACTCTAGAACAGTTAAAGTGACGCCACCAAAATTCAAACTTGATCTGTGTTATGTCGTAATAAGCATTGTGTATGAGTTTCATAACATTTGGTAGAGGCAAACTTAAGTTAGAGAAAGGAAACTAAAAATTTTGTAATTTTTTCTTTATAAAGGGGCATAACTCTAGAACGGTTAGAATGATGCTACCAAAATTCACACTTGATCTGTATTATGTGGTAATAAGCATTGTGTATAAGTTTCATAACATTTGGGTGAGGCAAACTTAAGTTAGAGAAAGGAAACTAAAAATTTTGTATTTTTTCTTTATAAAGGGGCATAACTCTAAAACGGTTAGAGTGATGCTACCAAAATTCACACTTGATCTGAATTATGTGGTAATAAGCATTGTGTATAAGTTTCATAACATTTGGTTGAGGCAAACTTAAGTTAGAGAACGGAAACTAAAAATTTTACAATTTTTCCATTAATAAAGGGACATAACTCTAGAACGGTTAAAGTGACGCCACCAAAATTCAAACTTGATCTGTGTTTTGTGGTAATAAGTATTGTGTATAAGTTTCCTAACATTTGGTTGAGGCAAACTCAAGTTAGAGAACTGAAACCAATTTTGGGACGTACAGATGTACGTATAGACGGACAAGGGTAAAACTTAATGCCCCCTCTATTACGGCGGGAGCATAATAAAAAAAAATGTGCACTGTTTTCTTTTCATCTTTCACACTGAAAAGACAGCCCAGTGACAATTGGCACATCCACAAACATCATGGTGGTTTTATTTCATTTGTTTTAGATGTATAGATGGTCAATCAAATAACATGACTCTTTACCAAATTTAATTGCCATAAAAGTTCCTCAAAAACATTTCAAATTTTTCATAAAGCTAACAATTAACAAGACATCAGTAACATAATTGACATAAGAAAAAAATCTGTTTTAATATTCAGATTTAATTTTACTGAATTTATTACTTGTATCCAGACACATAAGTCAATGTTTCTTTAAAGCTATTCCAAGAAAAAATATTTACAGGTGGAATAGAACAAAATATCTTTTTAAAAAATAAACCAGCTCGATTTCTTTACAACTAGTCATTATTTTAATATATATGAATAGAAAAATCATTATACATGCAACAACAATATTGACATTGAAAAATTTCAAACATGCAATATTATAAATATTCTTATCTATAGGTAGTATACTTTGTGTGATGACTTACTGAAGTACATAATACCAAGCTGTAACTGTCCATCCACCCATCCTTGGTCTGCTGCTAATTGGAAGTATTTATAAGCCTTATTAAAATCCTGAAATTTCAAAACTACAAGTAAAAAATATGGTAATACAAAATTTTTTTAGTCATATACCAAAAATTTTTCAACTTGTAAAGTTTTTCATACTGATTTTAAAAGGATATGAAAAAAGTACTGATGTTTTATAAAAACAAAAATTCATTATCAAGTACTTGTTTGCCTAGGACAGTTCCAAAATTGACCGTGGTGGATGATGAGAGGCACCCAAATCAATTAATTGTGGTTGCATTTTCCTTAGAATGTTGAATGGGTTCTCAACTAAAATTTCAAATTCTCATGTACAGTTTTTTTCATACTTTCCGTGAAATAACTAGGAAATAGCACATTTCAATGAAAAGATGCTAAATTTGAATAATTGGTCAAATATGTTCTCAATTTTTGATTGCTTTCATATTTTGTATAATGTGGCATCTTTTTATAGTACGTATGCTATCTGTTTGATTTTGTATGCTTCCAGCATTAAAATTTGATGTAGATGCTGTTGTTAAAATAATAGTGTACTGGGGCATCTAACTATTACTACGATGCTAGTTTTGCATATATTTTATTTTTATATTTTGAAGCTATATGCTGCTACTGCATGTTCTATATTTTCTTTTTTTGGATGCTGGAATTCCATTATATTGGAATGTTGGCATCCCATTATTTTGGGACGCTGGCATCCCGTCATATTGGGATGCTGGCATCCCGAAAAAGCTGGATGCTGGCATCCAAACTGGAGTGCAGACATCGCAAAATATCCAAATGCTGTTATCCTACAAGTTCTGTTTGATACTGTTTTCCGAATATTTCCATACATGAACGAAATTCAGAATTTTGAGTACACCAAGAATGTGTCTTGTAAATGATCCTAAAACCGTTTTTGGAATACTATAAAAAAGACTCTTGAATGTGAAGCTGAAAAACGTGACTACTTTGTTTATTTTCTTGTATTTCGTTCACGATGATAACTTCCATAGCATAATTTTGTGTAATGCAAAAAATAAAACAACAACAAAAAACCGTGTTGTTGTTTTCCTCCCAACACTTTATTTAATGACGTCAGGGATGTTATGACGTAAATGTGATTTGCCATCATGCGTAGAGATTCAGAGACTGTAAACATAACAAGGAATCAATTCATAAGAATACATCTACCCGATATTCTTGAAAAGTAATGAAAAAAGATAACCCTTTTAATATGCTCTTATTTATTAGTTGTTCTAATGTTTAAAACTGTAAGCACATACACTATTTTTCTGCGCTAATTGCGGTAAATCCCACCCGCATGACGTCATGTAAACATTTTATTTAAAATTTGTAAAGTGGACATGGTTGCAAGGGGAAGGAAGAAAGACACTTCTTGGGCCATTACGCCGCAATTTGTTATCATTTTAATATAACAGAACGAAATAGAATGCTAGTCGTACAGGTAAGTAAAAATTGACTGATTTGCTTATTTTTTTCATGCACTTCAGTAGTCCGAGATGTCTCAGATTTAAGCCAGTCAAAAGGAAATCGGCACTTGGTTGGGTAATGGCTTCATATATTATATCAAATATTATCGAATGCCGAATTTTTTCTATAGGTCCCGATTTGACCAGGTGCCGATTTGACTTGTGCCCGACGGAAACTACTCTGACGTCCAACGCCCGTGGGCCCAGCTTGTCTTGTGACTTGTGATTTGGAAGTGAGAGTAATCTCGGACCAGCACTTCGGTGACTTGATACCACAGCCGGATTATATATCTGATTACTTTAAATTCCAGACGGCAAATTGCAGGCTTTTAAATGGTTAGGCAATAATGATTAATGTCATTCAGGATATCATCTCCCATGTCCTCGGGGGGGGGGTGGCACTTCGATCCTTTCGTAGTAGCCAGTTGCGGATCCAGATCCAGATCCACTAATGAGACAACTCTCCATCGGACGTAGACAAAATACCATAGCAGTTAAAAAAAATTAAAGGTCAGCAAACGGCCTTCAACAATGAGCAAAACTCGTACCGCATAGTCATATATGAATAAGGGTGAATGTAAAATACTATATTTATTATGTTTTAAAAGAAAGGAACACATATCACACAGATTTACCGACTTCAAATTAAATTTACTCTAATATATACTTATATCTGACTTGGAGAAATTAATAATAATATGCTACATGGTTTAATGGGTCAAGCTAGTCCTACATATGTGCCTCCGTGTCATCTTTTCTTAATTGTTTTAAGCTGATATTTTCGTGTTTTTGCTCTTTTTTTTAATACGAAGCTCGGTGGAAGCTTGATAATAAAAACAATACATCATGAGCAAATTTGCAAAATGAATGAAAATAAAATACGAAAACTAAAGAAAATGTAAATATCGCCACACAAGTTTTGTGTTTTAGGACTAGGCTCAAGAAAAAAAAACAACACAAATTAAGGTGTAAAACAAATCCATCCTTGGATGGGAATGAAATTTCACGAAAATTGCTAAATAGGATGTATTTCTAAAAAAAAAAAAGAAACATTGCTGACATTGCACACTTTTTTCCCTTTGATATTGTACAGATCTGGGTGTTGTTCCATAAAAAATCAATTGAATTAGTGGTTCATATGTGCAGTCTTCACGCTTAACCACAAGTTCTACGGCATTGGCTTGTAAAATTGCTATCGGACTTGTACAATTCTTCTCTACAAGCCAACAGAATACAACTAAAATTAAAAAAAAATGAGCTTCTGGCTTGTGGACTCAAAAGTTAAGCGTGAAGGCTGTATGTGTTTTCAATAGTTTTTTACGACTACACAGAAACATCAGGCATAGATTAGTATGGAAAACTTTAGTAAAGTGAAGTTCAAATGAAGGTTTTCTTCTAATAATAAATTAATGCGTTTTCTTGTGGGGAAGGGGGCGCAAGTACGTATACCATATTTGTTATTAACCACGAGTGGTCATTTTCAACTTTGGGAGAAATCAATTTTTAACCGATTTAATACTACATCATACATGAATATTTACTTTCTGTTCAATAGTGTTGTGATGTTACAACGAAAATTTATTGTTGTTTACCTTTCATATATTTGCAACATTTAATATGAAGAATATAGACTCATTGGTTGCTTATGGCCAGATTATATTTTAAAGACCAGAGTGCCTAACTCGCAACTAACTGTGAATGTAAAACTAAAGGAGGTTCGGGATGTATGCCAATTAAGAGACAAATATAAGTCCAAATTGGCATGGCTGAAGACGTAAGCAACGAGATTTTCATTTTAAGCAATTTCTTCAAACATTTTTATCGGTCAGAATTTGTATGCGTATGTTAAAACTGTATTGGATTTCTAGTTTCAGCATTTTTCAAGAAGTGGCTGTACCTTTCCGGTTACTATCCATGTGTTGTGTATTATGTATCGTAACACTTTATAGTTATTGGACAGGTTGAACTTAGACGACGAAACATCCAAACAGCACCAGATCATTTGAGATTCCAGCAGATTAGATAAATGATAAAAGAAAGTTAGAAAGCTCCAGTTCATGATTAAATGTTTAATAAATACTGAATTACTAAAATACAGAAAAAAAAGATTCAAGTTTAATGATTGTAATAAAGAAAATGTAAATTGTGCTAATGAAATGAAAGTAGATCCTAACATGATGTACTGAATCATGGAAAGATGTATACAGCGAGTCCAGAGATACTGACAATATCCAGTACGTACAGATTAAAGAGAATGTGCACCAGTATCGATAATAGAAATAATTTTTTTTATAGATATTGCATGGTTATAAACGTGGTACATGTATTATTGTATACAGGCAATTGCGGAAAACAGATCTCCTTATTTTATATATTGAATGCCAATATATACTTTAATTAAAAAATGGGGTTTGTCATAGACACAAAATTGTAATGCAGGTTTACATATAACATACTTAGCATCTTAATGCAGTCACCAATCCATTTTTAGAGTGTATGTCCTGGATGACTTAATCAGTCATTCCCAAGGTTGATGGTTATTGGGCAAAACCAGTAAAAATTGGTTTAATTTATTTGATTGAAATGCCTTACACAACAAAATGAGCAATTAAATTTTTAATTTTGTCCAAATCATGTGGGATTGTCCTGTAAAAAAGAGTCTTGTCCAGTAAAGAAGAATTTTTTACTGCACCAAATGTCGTTGTTTTCTGAAAGCCTAAGAAAACACTGAACTTGATATCATTTTAGCATTTTCAAATATCTTTTATTCTATGAACATTCGAAACATAAGCATATCAGACTGTAAAAATTGTAAAATCAGACCACAATAACATCACATGTATAAATACTGACTATGCGGTATGGGCTTTGCTCATTGTTGAAGGCCGTACGGTGACCTATAGTTGTTAATTTCTGTGTCCTATGGTCTCTTGTGGAGAGTTGTCTCATTGGCAATCATACAACATCTTCTTTTTTATATGTCTTACATAATGGTAATCAAAGTTAGAAAAATAACATTAAAGTTGGCCAATTGTTGGAAAACTTAGTACATTGACATAGTTTTATCAAACTGTTGACATCAGCATTCACATGGTGAACTAGCACTTTACAACTCAGTATGTTGGTCAAGTATATATTTCACACTCTGACCCATGATTTCTCATTCTGAATATACATTAAACTGGCCACTGGACATGAACAAAGACAAAAAATATCATCTTCCCTGCATTCATCAGTAGTTTTTTATGTTTCTTGGTTTACTGGATTGTTTTCATATGCATTCAACACACATCAAAACATTAGGAAATGTACTGGGTGTTATATTGGTGGATTAATACTAAAGTCCAGTTGATTAACAAGCATCAAGAAAAAAGGTATGTCTGAATGGTTGTGATGCCAGAATCCCATATTTTGGGATGCCAGCATCCATATATTTTGGGATGCAGCATCCCGATATGTTGGGATGCCAGCATCCCCATATTTTGGGATGCCAGCATCCGGGATATCTTGGGATGCCAGCATCCGGATATTTTGGGATGCCAGCATCCCAATATGTTGGGATGCCAGCATCCGGATATTTTGGGATGCCAGCATCCCGATATGTTGGGATGCCAGCATCCCCTTATACTGGGATGCCAGAATCCCAATATTTTGGGATGCTAGCATCCAAACTGATGTGATGTCATCATTCCAATGTGATGGGAAGCCAGCATCTAAAAATAATTGAAAGCCAGCATCCAAACGTTGAGGTATTCAATATGAAATTAAAAGAATTACATCAGCATCTGTCAAAGGTGAAGATGCAATTTTAATTTTTTTCTTCATTATCTGCAGACACTTTTTTGAAATATGCTATATACAGAAATAAGAAGTGCTTTTTATACAAAACAATTTCACAACTACAAAAGTTATTAATATAATCAAGAGAGCATCCATAATCTTTGAGAACCAATAAAATCCATTATTCAGCATCTGCTATTCATAGAAATAAATGAATCGGTATGATTTTTTGTAAAATGAGCATATGTTGATACTAAAATAAATGCAATATAGTAGAAATATTCCGAATATGGAACATGGCCGTAACATTTTCTCTGGACATTGAAAAATTTAGTAGAATACAACATAATTTTACCTTAAAAATTCAGAAATTGTCAAAAAATTCTGTGATAGCATATGAGAATTACAAATTTTAGTTGAGAACCCATTGTTGTAAGAATGAAAATATCATTAATATTATTGATGGTTGCAGTCTTGAATTGTTTTTTAATATACTCAAAACTACTATAATATATTATTTCCAAATTAAAAATCAACCTTGATTGCAGAGTTATAGTAAAAGTAAAAAGATGTTAGTTGTCCTGAAAATCAAACCATATCAAATATTATACAAAAAGATTAGTGACCCCCAAGTTTTCATTGTAACAAAGCCAAACTATTTCCAAGAATGGGATATAAGTTGCTTAAAATCATAATTTTAGAGTTGAATGACTTTATATAATTCAAGAAATTACTTATTCTTGAATGAGTAATTTCTGTTTGCATGTATAGTTTCAAAATTATCATTTAAGTATTAGGTCTGCATTTTTTGTCACATTAATGTAGAAATTAATTTGGTCATGATAGAAATTCAAACAAGTGTTTTGTTTTCTTCTCTGAGACATTTCAGTCAATATGTAAGCCCTTTATACACAATTATTTACCTTTGCCACACCTTTACCATACATGTACATCATTCCAAGACCTGTCTGACCTACTGCATTTCCCTGTAAGATGAACACAAAATCTCATTAGATAATGCTTGCATTAATATTGCTCCAGACACAATATACAATTTTGCAATAAAATGTAACTACAAACAAGTCTGCTCAAATTCTGAACAAGTTTAATGGAAGGATGAAATGTCCTCCTACTGACTTTTATCTTTAGATGTAGCAAATTAAAATCTGAATAAAAATATCAATCAAGTAAAAAGAAAGGTAACGTGAGAAATGGCACAAATAAACAGGCATTAATTGTTGTTGAACATTTAGCTTCCACAAATCAATCAGTATATGATTATATAATTGGTATTCCTGGTGTATAGAATGTTTCATGGACATCTAGTGTATATCTTTAATTTTTATTATAAATAAAAATAATCATTTTTTGCAGGTGAAGACTAAATTTATGTCCTTGACAATTGATAAAATTTATCCCGAGAACCCTGGTTTACAAAAAAGTTGCTGTTTTAAGGTTGCATCGTTTCATGGTTTAACCATTTACTACAATCAAAATCACCACAATTAGGAAATCAATAAAAGTAGGTTGTTGCAGGATAATTATGAAATCAAAGTACACACCACCTTGTAACTAATTACCTTATCAGCTGCATTTTTGAAGTACATCATGGCTGTCTGATTATTCTGTTCCACTGCTGCACTACCTTCTGTGTACATCTAAAGGCAAAAAATATTAAAATCAATACAAATAGTCCTAACTACATTTTACTCATTTGACCATAACTTTTCCTATGTTTTCTTTTTCAATTCAATTAAACTAGTTTTCAAAATAAAACCGCCATTTTATTTTGAAATGTTCTTCAAACACCAAACCATAAAAAAATAGTCATGTTCAGACCTTCAGTCAACTTTCAGACCTTTCCACTATGGTAAAAAAAATTGTATTATGAGACATTTTCTATTAGGTCAGTTAAGTTTTGTTTAGTCTATTTTATTACTTAGTAGGTGATTTTTACCTGACCTTAACAATAGATATTGAATTTGCCTGAAAGGGACTTAACAGGTCTGAATCTTCAGATGGATTTACTGCAAGAAAATCACAAAGTGTAATAATATCTTACCAAAACTTGGCTTTTAAGTTTACTTAGCAAATCAAGATCATGTTAAGATAACCTTTTTAAAATCTTTTGTACCTAGCAATTGAAACAAAACATGCCTCCTAATTTTTATTAACTGTAAAATCCAGATCCGTCATCTTTATTTCCATGTTTGTTTTAACATTTTCCATCAGATATTATTTTTCCCCAATATTGAAATGTAAATTTAATTACAACATGACTCTAAGAAACCACCTATTCTATTTTACAAACCTTCCCCAGATAAGCCAGTGCATTGGCATTCCCTGACTCTGCTGCCATCATAAAATAATGTAGAGCTCTCTGAAAATATACAGGAATGAAACGTTTTAATACATACATACTTCTGTATATTGTTAACCTTAACTTTTTCATATAAATATATGTACTTCTGTACATTGCAAACCATAACTTTTTGATATACCTTCTGTATATTGCAAACTTCCCTTTTTTTATATATATTACTTCTGTATATTGTAAACCTGATCTTTTTTTGTATATGTACTTCTTTAAATTGTAATTCAGATCTTTTTTATGCCCTTGCAACAAAAAGTTGCATATTGTTTTACCCCTGTCCGTCCTTCCGTTCCATTATGGGTATATAGTTATTCCAGGTAACTCCTCCTACAGTTTGAATGCTAGGAAGTTTTCACTTTGCTGGGATTGTACATATATTGAAGGTGTGCATGTGGTCAGGGTTGATTTTTATTGACATTTGCTCTTTTGGGGGATAGTTGAACTTTGTCATTTTTGGAGTATATACTTGCATAAGAGGTACATAGCATTTCCAGATAACACCTCCTACAGTTTTAATGCTAGGAAGTTATCACTTTGCTGGCTGTTTGTACATATATAGAAGGTGCATGTGGTCACGGTTTTAATTTTTATTAATATTTGCTCTTTTGGGAGATAGTTGAACTTAGTCATTTTTTTTTTATGTAAACCTGATCTTTTTTCATATATGTATTTCTGTATATTGAAACTTGAACTTTTTTTATATTTTTACTTCTGTGAATTGTAAACCTGAAAATTCTGAAATATGTCTTTCTGTGATTTATAAACCTGAAATTTTTTAAATATGTACTTCTGAATACTGTAAACCTGATCTTTTTTTTTTAAATAGTACTTTTCTATATGGCAAATATGAAATTTTGAAATATGTACTTCTGTGCATTGTAAACCTGAATCTTTTATACATGAACTTCTTTTTTTTTCAATTGTTCTTCTGTATATTAAGGAATAATTTATCACTTATATTCCAAATGTAAAGTAATAAGACTTGTTTTACAGTATTTTATTTGTCGTAGATGTAATTGGTTTTATTTGTTGTAGATATAATTGTTAACTATCCAATAAGATATTGAATTGAATTGAATTGCATATTGTAAATATGAACTTTTTGATATTTATAATTTTTTGTATATTGTAATCCTGAACATGCTGCTTTGCATTATTTTAGAAATTTCCCTTATTCCACGAAAATAGCATATGGGTCTATCAAGCAAGTTTTCATTTTCCTTTTGAAATTTAATGTGAAAATAAAGTTTCAAGGCTTCTATGTTGATGTGTTTTGCTTTACTATCATTTCTAAAGTTACCTTATCTTTCAAAAATAATATTGTGTTTTTTTGTTTTTTTGTTTAAATTGGTATAAAAATCATTAAACATCATTAAACATCAATTGTAGTTTCCATTTGAAGAAACCATGCAGTGTTACAAGGAATTAGTGTTAAAGCACCAGATGAAGTAATTTTCATTTCTCAAAAAGTCATAGTCTTTACCAAATAGTACAAGCTATACAGCTAACAGAAGTCAATGTATGTATTCTCGGATAAAGCTAACCATCTCTATGTTTGCAGTCTGTTTTCAGGCACTGGCCTATATGAATGTGAGTTTTTTATATATGTAGATGTGATACTGGTTTGTTTATCTGTTAATCGTTTCACTTCACAACAAGGACTCGGAAAGTCAGTGATTTTCATTGCTATTTTCTTTCTTAATAAGACACTAAATTAATTACCTCATGATCTACTGGTACCCCTCTTCCACCTTGGTAATAAAGCTGTCCTAGAACAACCTATCAAAACAGTATAACTCTTTAAGGATGTTCGCTACTCTATTTCAAAATAACAAGCTTTTTTAAAGATTGTTATAAGTTGATAGTATATAAATAAAGAAACTAAAAAAGCAGAAAAAAAAGTAGGGTCAGTGTGCTTGTTTTCGAGATACAAGCCATTGAAGATTTGGCGGGAAATAATTCTCTCTAGATTTTTCTTACATTTAACATTGGCACCTTTTTTCCTCCAAAAACAATGAAAAATAACAATGATTTTATAAGATTTTCAAAGATGACATTTTCAACTATATATAATAAAATTATGGAGAGAAAAGTAGGGGTAAGGGGGCAAAATTTTTAATGGCACTACATGGATAAAACCAGAGGATTCCGAAAATCTGACACAAATTCCAAAACATGACAAGGGAACATCCTTAAGACAAAATTTTAAATCCAACTAATACTGACATTTTGAATAAACAAAATATATATCTTACTTATAGGTAGGGTAGGTATTTTAAAACTATAGCTAATAACTTATATTAACCTTATATGCAGTGAAACTAGAAATTATTTGCAACACAATGACCAGTCGCAGATTCAAAGTCAAACAGGTGTATAACATCCCCTTACAAAACTACTGTCAACCAACAAATTTCCAAGAGGTTTATTTATTGGAATTTTGCAAGTACAGGAATGCAAAAATAAAGTGATGCGGACATGTAAAACTTGGATCATCACTTATATAAATACATCAACCAAATCAGAAATTGCTATCAAGATTACAAAATCGACTGAAAGGCTTAAATGTGAAAATAGGTTGGTTTCAAGATAATAATAAAGTGATGTTTTCACCAATTATTTTTTTTTCTTAACAAAATTAAAGATATTGTAACACTTGTAATATAAAGCAAACTTTGTATTTCTTTCCGAACACATTGTTTCTTCAAACTGACTGAAGTTCAGGATTTGTATTTCTTTATTGATTCTTTAAATATTCATGAAACCTGAAGTACCTTGTCTACTTTTGGCTGAAAACTGATAAATTACTAGTGGATTTACATGTCTTTTATCTGCTAAGCTTAACATACCTGAGCCTGAACATCACCTTTGTCTGCTAGAAAGTGATAATACTGTAGTAAATCATCATCCATCAATGCACTTTGACCTGAGTTTTGATTTTCTGCTTCTTCATGTAATCGGATTCTCTGTATGGCAGGACCACTTGAAAATGTAACAGCATCTGCCACTGTAACAAAGAAATATATGATTTCTTATAAAATACCACTAATAATTAGATTCATTATTGAATACTGTTTTAAAATTTAAGCTACTGTGTTTCCAATGATCTCTGAAAAGTGTTTTTTTTAACCAAATTACTAAATGAGCATCTTGATTTTGTTTAATGCTGCTTGTGTTTTTAATATATGTTCTCAGCGTAGAGTTTTGAGGACTGTTGTTTGTCTGTTGTCTTTTTTGTATTAATATTAGTGTCAGTCTTAACTTCATTTTGTGGTTTTTGATAACCACTTGGCATCTTCTCCTCCTTTTAAAGAACAAGCAATGAATTGTTCTGTGCCTTTAACTTCTGACACACCATAAACATCAATCAACTTTGAAAGCACTGAACTGTAATAGTTTTCAAACACAATTGTTCATTCTCAAAATTTTTTTTAGACCAGGTTTAAATCCACAAGGCATAAAGATATAAATATATATGTATAATAAATTTATAACAAGTACATTATCATTCATATATATTATAAAATCATACTTTGATATTTCAAGGTGAATGTAAAACATTCTAACAAGAATTTAGTAATCTCTCTATTAATTTAATTAAATTCTTTCTTCTCTGTGATTGTCTTTTAACATTTATGTGTTCATTCCATGATTGTCAGGGGTCAAGAACTATGTAACAAAGTAACCTTTCAGACAAAATTTCTACATATATTGTCTTACCAGTTGATGCTGCTTTCTTGTAATAAGTTAATGCAGATTCACACTTGGTCTCTACTCCTATCCCAGACCAATATCTGTAACCCTGAATATCAAATGAGTTCAATTTATCCCACAACATTCATTTAAAAATAAACTGCTTCACCGAACGCAGCTGGATACGACTGCAGAGGTCCAACCCTGAACAGTTGGGGCAAAAATGGACACAATATTCAAGCTTGATACAGGTCTGAATTTGGATTGTAATTAAATATTTGACACGTTATAGGTTTCTGACACAGAATAAATGTAGTCAAAGAACTTGAAATTGGTTGTATGATATGAATTAATATTCAATTGAAGATTTTTTGCTGTTGTGCAATACACTGTGCTGTTGCGCAATACTTAGTAAATCTGTTTTCAGACTATAAACAAAGAATTAGGAAAATAAATTGTGACCCCCAATTTTTTTCTTTGGAAAATTGACAATTTCTTAAATCTTAAGGGAAAAAAATTGACCCCCCAAAAAAATATTTGAAAAAAATTTCTTTTGAGGAAAAAATTGCCCCCTTTTCCAAAAAATTAATTTTGAAGAAATTTTCTTTTTGTAAAATGTGGTACATACAAGTTGAGAGACATCCATACACTTAAACACAAGTTATTGTCTGAAAACTAGAAAAATGCTTGTGTTAGACCCTTTTTGGCCCTTAATTCCTGAACGGTTTGGGCAATTACCCCCAAAATGAATCCCAACCTTCTACTTGTGGTATTGCACCTTGTGGTACAATTTCAGAGCAATCAAAATACTTATACACAAGATATTGTCCTAAAACTAGAAAAATGCTTGTTTTGGCCTCTTTTTGGCCCCTAATTCCTAAACGGTTGGGACCATCACCCCCAAAAAACAATCCCAACCTTCCTTTTGTGGTATTGAACCTTTTGGTTAAATTTCATAGAGATCCATACACTTAAGCTGAAGTTATTTCCGGACATCAAATGTCTTCGGACGACGCCGTGATACCAATATACGATCGTATAACAAACATTTAAAAAATCGCAGACAAAAAAATTACAAACTGTATAATGGTGTCATGGAGAGACATTTCTTTTGTGTTGAAAAATATTGTATGAACTGTGGTAACATCACTGATGAAAATGTTTATATATAATATTAATTTTTAGGTGACACAAAATTTTCAAAACAAAAATTTGATCCATATTGTGATAAAATCATTCATTGCTTTTGTATCATCAGACTAAAAGTTAGTATTTCTGAAGTGATATTGTATATTTCATTCAATTTCTTAAAATCTGATGCTTTCTCCAATTATAGCAGTGATAATAGCTGACAAAGTTCATATTACAAGAATTTGAGGTTAATTTGAATAAATCTCTGTTTAGTTGTAATAATATCAGTACATACTAAGGTCATCTGTGCCAATGGATCACCTCCAAGTGAAGCAAATGTGTAGAATATCAAACCCTGAAAAATTTAAAGATACTATCATACTCTATAAATAGTTTGAAATATTTAACTTACTGTTATATCAGTGTAAGTTAATATAGAACACAGCTAAATGTACCTTTTTAAGAAGATGAGCATATGTAGGTAAGTTACTGGTATATATGTATAAATGATGTTTTGGATTTTCAAATATTTTGACCTCAAGCATCACTGAAGAGACATTTATTGTCGAAATGTGCATCTGGTGCAGAAAAGTTGGTACTGTTAATGTTATGTCATATCCATTAACTGTTGAGTTATATTATACTCAAAATTATGTTACATTTAAAGTCTGTTACCTGATTTCAGAACTAAAATAAAATACATGTAGACTTTATTCTAGTTATTGAAACCTTTGAAATATGCCTTAACTATTTAATTAGAGGTTTTCAATAATGTACCTTTGCCTGACTGGAGTTGACTGCAATTCCTGCACTACTGAGAAATCCCATACCCTGTAAATCAGATAGTCAATTAATTATCTGGTTTTGAAAGGTGTGTTTCTTTACTGTACCTGGTACATATATTTTTGCATATTTTGCACTGTCAGACTTCCATATTTCAACTCAGACCTATAGTTAAACTTTGGCAGGAAGAATAACTTATCTGTGAATGGATTTCCTAATAGTTTCAAACTCTTTAAATAGTTTTTGCTAGGATTAACTGAAAATTAGTATTAAGAACTACTTTTTCTGACCAATATGGTCCTTCCTATGTCAATTCCTTTATACTTAATAAAATATATTTTTTTCAATGTTGAGTGTTTTATGAAGATGGTACTTTACCATACTGTGGATTCATTATTATTTATCAGGTACTAATTCTCATTAATTTCATGGGTAAAGGTAATCCATGTACTTCAGTGTTCAAGAAAATAATAGTTTCCTGTTTACCTGTTTACAGAAATGGTCAAAACCATTAAATGAAGCATCCACGACAATAGAATTTTCCCTCTATCCATGACAATCAGTACCAAAGAAAATAAATAAATCCACAGTATAAACAAAATTGTATTAAAATAAAGGTTTCCATATTCAGATTAGATTTGGTTTCTATTGAAATTCTTTTTTTATTTCTAGATAAAGGAAAAGGTAAATGTTCTACTCTTACCAACTGTCCCCTTGGTGACCCTCTGTTTGACAAATCAACAAATAATTCTTTAGCTTTTTCAATATTCTGTGGCATATAATCTCCAAACAGATAGGCAAAAGCAATATGTTCTAAGGCTTTTGTATGATTTAGATCAGCAGCCATCTTGAAAAATTGGTGAGCTCTACAATCAGAAATCAGTTTAATAAATTTAATAAAAAACTCTCCAGCTTATCACGACAGAAATTTTTACAGCACAAGAAAATATGACAGAACTAAAAATAGGTACCAGTTATATATCAACTATCAGATAATAACATTTGATGAGAAAAAAATATGTAAAGCAAAACGAATTAAAACTGATGTCACACATAACATTAAACGGTATTATTGGATTTCAGGATAGATTGTGGATAATGGTACAACTATACATACCCAGGCCATTGAAAGTTGCATATATAAATGAGAATGTGTCCAAAATGGACACAGATGATGCCCTGATTGCTTATCAATTATAAAGGGACATAACCCAAGAACGGTAAAAGTGACGCCACCAAAATTTGAACTTGATCTTAGTTTTGTGGCAATAAGCATTGTGTACATGTTTAAGTTCATAATATTTGGTTGAGGCAAACTTAAGAGAACAGAAACAAAAAATTCTGCTGCAGTGGGGGCATAAAAAGGAATTGTAAAATTTGATTCCTTTATTCTTATATTTAAATGAAAATGAAACATAAAAAGATGCTATAATCCTTTTTCAACTTATTATAATATAACGAAAATGCAACACAAAAACAATAACAAAATGTACTTCTGAATAACTTACTGATGGTAATCCTTCTGGAATGTTTCATTTATAAGAGCCTCTCCTTGCTTGTAGTATTCTTCAGCTGAATATAATTCAAAATCTTTATTTGATATCAACATTATTATTATCATAACATTATGACAAGCACTTATAAAGATGTGTATGAATTCAGATGTCATTGTGTCCTCATGCTTCTAAATTATCTAATTATTGGTACCGGTAGTTGCTTGAAAGCTTTCTTTAAGTTGCATCTTTTTTAAAAAAAATTTTTTTTTGTTTTCCAGGCATTTATATGTCATTTTTCATTTTCATTCAATAACAATCATATTGTAATATAACATATAAATTAAATGACAGTACAAATGATACTTAGTTGTTACGATGACCCTATTACTTTGTATATTACAAGTTAAGCTGGAAGAAATTAAAAAAACAATTGATTTTCACTGGACTATACATCATGTACATGTAGATTAGTTTTGTTTGAAAAAGACACACCACCCACCTAATCACACACCTCAAAGCCTCCACCAACAACAACAACAAAAACATTTGAATGAGTTTAGTTTCAATATTAGGCAAAGACATTATCATACCTGCCAACCCTCCCGTTTTGAGCGGGAGTCTCCCGCTCAAATGACGAAATTCCGGAAATCTCCCACTTGCCTATCCGCTCCCGCGCGGGAGTATAGAATCTCCCGCTTTCGGATATTTTTATCGGGAATAACCTAGCCTGGCATCCTGACCCAATCTAATACTTCGTCGATAGGGCCAGGCGTAATACAATCCACGTGACCAACTATCAGCGCTGAACAGGACTGAAATACTGTGCTTGTGCATGTTCTATATCGATCGGATCGTTAATAAAAAGTTGATTCACGATGTTAATCAATAACTTTTGAATTATATACATTAAATTTTTGGAAATTTCCATTTCATATGAAATGAAATATAATTTTCAATGAATTCATGACAATAAATATTTCCCGCCATGTGTCAATAAATGACGCTATCCCACGATGCATCATTCTAACATCCAATTGACGAAACCATGTCGTTGTATTCCGCCTGGCTCTACTGTGGAGCAGTGAGCCAGGATCCCAGGCTAGGAATAACCCTCTTTCGTAATTCTCTGGCTTTTTCATTACTTTCAATAGAAGTAAATAAACAATCGGCGATCATTTGAAAACTTTGGTCAGTAGTTTTTATGTTCGATATATAAGTAATCGAAATTCAGTTCTGCTATGTCAACTCCAACAAGATAGAGGTCTTTGTCTGGACCAAGCGGCAGTGTAAAAAAGAAGAAATAGATAACTGCAAATCGAAATGTCAAGCAGATTTGAATGAAAGTTTTCAGTTTTTACGACCAAGTTCACTTGGCAATGAATCTTTTTGCACATCATGTTCAATCAACTTTTCGATTTCTTCTAGTGGTCTGTACGATGTTTGAAAGCATGCTTAGAGTGAGACTCACAACAAAATCAAAATATGGAATGTTATGAGTTATGAGACTCAGAGGTATTGAAAAAGGCTGAAAAAAACCCACCTTGTATAGATTATAACCATCAATTGAAGAAATAAAGTATATTTATTAACTCTTATTGGTGTTTTGCAGATGAATACGTAAACAGGTCATATATTTAACTTGAAAATGTTGTTTGCACAAAATCTCCACCTCAGCTGTCATAGCTGAGGGGAGATCTCCCTCTTTGAAGGTTTTAGAGGTTGGCAGGTATGCAGTATAGAGCCTCAATTTCAGTTAAGAAGATGACGTACACCAGTGCTTGCATATGTAAAAAGTTTCTACACTCAGTATCCACTTAACTAAACAAATACCTTTAAGTTCTTCCGGTGACAAGGGCTTTTCTTCTTCTTCTTTTGCTTGCTTTTCTATAAAATGTAATGTCAAATATTAATATAAATTCAGTAGGTTAAACAGCTTACAACATTGTATACATGTAACGAAATAATCATGTTACATCATAAAATTAAGAATATTTATAAATAGAGTACATTTGCAATCACTTTTTTAATATTTTTTATAACTGTACTTTAACATGTTTAAGCTGATGATGAAGTTTTATGTATTTTTTTTTTTAATAAACAAATTCACATTCTTAAGGATGAACTTAGGTGAAATTAAAAAAATCTAGAATTCAAGATTGATACTATAAGTTAGAAGAGCATTTGTTAAGGAAAAAAATAAGCTAAAAATATTGATACGTTATGGAGTTCCTTTTCAAGATATTTAATTTTTTTTAAAACGGCGGGAAAAGACTAACTTGGACTTTTACCTTATATTTGCATTGGTATTATTTGGGTCTCAAATTGAAAAAAAAAGAATCTAGAATCTGCTTAAATTTTGGTAAGCGACCTTTTATGAGCTATTGAAGTCTTATATGAAAAGAAAAATGGGTGTTATGGGGCAAAATATTTTACTCTGTATTGTAGGAAAAAAACAAAGGAGTCCGAACATCTGACAAAAATTCCTAAACCTGACCTAAGTACATCCTTAATATCAACTCCTTTAGCTGGTTTATTTTTGTTTTGAAAATAAGAAGATCAATTGAATTGTGTAGTGGAATCAATAACAACAAAAAGATATTAATCAACAAACACAAAAACAAGCATATAAAACATATAAAAACAAACACACAAGCATATAAAAAAACAACAATAAAGTATACAAAACACACAACAATAATAAATGAATATAGAAAAATAACAAAAGCATAGCAAATATACGTCTATTCACCAATATGTTTTGATTTTAGCAGGTATGATTTATATATATATCAATATTAACAACCAAAAATATAAGAAGGAACAAGGTATATGTTCAATTGTATAATAATGATAATGAAAAATAATTCAATATTTTGGAAATTATGGATTTTCCTACTATTTTTTCTCATTGTTTAAAGAACTAAGAAATGAATACAAGAACTACAGAGAGAAAGGAGGAGACAACTCTTTTAAACAAGTATTTTGACTCTCTTAACCTTTTTGCAAGTTTTTAGGTATTTATACCTACTAATTGTCAGTCTTAGTCTGATTGGTACAAAGTAAAAAAAAGTCCTTCCTCTCTAAATTCAAAGTTATCCTAATTTATTTCTGGAAAAAGCTTGGAAGTTAAAATAAAGTTTTCAAAAGCTGTACATGTTAGTTTTACATTCTTTTATTATTAACAACACACCTTCAAAACAAAAAAGGAAGAAAAACAGAAGCACAAAAGGTCACTCATTTGAAGAGTAATTTACATGTACATGTTAATGTTAAGAAACTTAATAAAATAAAAAAAAGTGGCATGTCATTTACCATGTTTATCGTATTATCGTAAAAACCATAAATGTGTTTTCCAAAACTCTTTTTTAAAATTTCTGATTTCTTTAAAATCATTTAAGTTACACGTTTTTCTTTTTAAAAAAAAACCTGACCTAAGTTTCTACATGTACTATTTGATCCCATTAACATGACTAAAGATTTGATCAAGAGGTATTTTGTATGTTAAACTTCTTCAAATAAATGGCTTCAAATTCATTTATCAGTGTTCCTGTAATCACATTAATGGTTTTTGTCTCATTATCTATAACAAAGCTTTTCAAATTAATGCTGATTTCTATATAAAATTCCTTTAATGATTTTGGGGAAGAAATCAAAATATTTCATTTTAAAAATGTCAGCATCTGCATGTATATATAATTACTTGATCATGATGGTTATCATCCATTTAACTAGAATGTACACGTAACCGTAAGGTCTATCAAATTTATCCTCTGAATGCATGCATATCCAAAAAATGCTCCAGGGCGCAGCTTGATACGACCGCAGAGGTCGAACCCTGAACAGTTGGGGCAAGTATGGACACAACATTCAAGCTTGATACAGCTCTGAATTTGGATTGTGATTAAATATTTGACACAGCATAGGTTTCTGACACAGAATGAATGTGGTCTAAGAACTAAAAATTTTAAATTGGACATTCACCTATTATGGTCCAATATCCAAAATCTAAATACATGGTTAGATTCAGCATATCAAAGAACCCCAAGAGTTCAATTTTGATGAAATCAAACAAAAGTTTAATTTTGGACCCTTTTGACCTCAATGTGGACAAAGTTGATAACGGGGCCCAAAAATCAAAAATCTAAATACATGGTTAGATTCAGCATATCAAAGAACCCCATATATTCAATTTTTGTTGAAATCAAACAAAGTTTAATTTTGGACCCAGATTTGGACCGACTTGAAAACTGGGCCCATAATCAAAATCTAAATACATGTTTAGATTCAGCATATGAAAGAACCCTAAGAATTCATTTTTGTTAAAATCAAACTAAGTTTAATTTTGGACCCTTTGGACCTTAATGTAGACCAATTTGAAAACGGGACCAAAAATTAAGAATCTAAATACATGGTTAGATTCGGCATATCAAAGAACCCCAATAATTCAATTTTTGATGAAATCAAACAAAGTTTAATTTTGGACCCTTTTGACCTCAATGTGGACAAAGTTGATAACGGGCCCAAAAATCAAAAATCTAAATACCTGGTTAGATTCAGCATATCAAAGAACCCTATATATTCATATTTTGTTGAAATCAAACAAAATTTAATTTTGGACCCGATTTGGACCAACTTGAAAACTGGGCCCATAATCAAAATCTAAATACATGTTTAGATTCAGCATATCAAAGAATCCTAAGAATTCAATTTTGTTAAAATCAAACTAAGTTTAATTTTGGACCCTTTGGACCTTAATGTAGACCAATTTGAAAACGGGACCAAAATTAAGAATCTAAATACACAGTTAGATTCGCATATCAAAGAACCCCAATAATTCAATTTTGATGAAATCAAACAAAGTTTAATTTTGGACCCTTTTGACCTCAATGTGGACAAAGTTGATAACGGGCCCAAAATTCAAAAATCTAAATACATGGTTAGATTCAGCATATCAAAGAACCCCATATATTCAATTTTGTTGAAATCAAACAAAGTTTAATTTTGGACCCCGATTTGGACCAACTTGAAAACTGGGCCCATAATCAAAATCTAAATACATGTTTAGATTCAGCATATCAAAGAACCCTAAGAATTCAATTTTGTTAAAATCAAACTAAGTTTAATTTTGGACCCTTTGGACCTTAATGTAGACCAATTTGAAAACGGGACCAAAATTAAGAATCTAAATACACGGTTAGATTCGGCATATCAAAGAACCCCAATAATTCAATTTTGATGAAATCAAACAAAGTTTAATTTTGGACCCTTTGGACCTCAATGTGGACCAATTTAAAACGGGCCCAAAATCCAAAAACTTAATACACGGTTAGATTCAGCATATTAAAGAACCCCAAGAGTTCAAGAATAAAACCCCATTGAAATTGGTAAAAAATAAGCAATTGAAACAAAGTATCTTCTTTTGCACAATACTGTGTAATTGAATATTTCTTGCAATTGCACAATACTGTGCAATTGAATATTTCTTGCTATTATGCAATACTGTACAATTGACAATTTCTTGCTATTGCGCAATATTGTGCTATTGGATATTTCTTGCTATTGCGCAATACTGTGCAATTGAAGATTTCTTGCTATTGCGCAATACTGTGCAATTGAAAATTTCTTGCTATTGCACAATACTTATTATATAATAATCTACACATCCTGTTTGGTGTGTATCTCCTGCCATATCATTATTATTTGCTTTTAAATATAAATCAGAAATAACCAACTTAAAATGGAAAATTTTAAAGAAAAAAAAGGAAAAAGGAAGAAAAAAAATCCCCCAAATTTTTGAACCCCTTATGATTCATCACCCCAAACTCAATCCCAGCCTTCCTTTGAGGTATGGTACCTTGCAGTACAATTTCAGAGAGATTCATACACTTGAACACAAGTTATTGTCTGAAACTAGAAAATGCTTATTTTGGCCCTTTTTGGCCCCTAATTCCTAAACGTTTTAGGCAATTACCCCAAACTCAATTCCAGCTTTCCTTTGTGATATGGAACCTTGTAGTACAATTTCAGAAAGATCCATACACTTACACACAAGTTATTGTCATGAAACTAGAAAATGCTTGTTTTTGCCCCTTTTGGCCCCTTATTCCTAAAATTTTGAGGCAATTACCCCAAAATCAATCCCAGCATTCCCTTAGTGATATGGAACCTTGTGGTACAAAGTCAGAGAGATCCATACACTAACACACAAGTTATGTCTGGAAGTTACAAAATGCTTATTTTTGGCCCTTTTGGCCCCTAATTCCTTAACTGTTGGTACCATAACCCCAAAATCAATCCCAACCTTCCTTTTGTGATATTGAACCTTATGGTAAAATTTCATAGAGATCCATTCACTTAAACTAAAGTTAGAGTGCGAAACCAATGCGTCTTCGACGACGACGTCGACGCCGGACGACACCGACGACGCCGACGACGACGACGCCGACGACGCCAACGTCATACCAATATCGACCACAAAATTTTTGCGGTCGATAAAAATAGGCATCATAGAAACAAAATACACTTGGTATATTACCCATCATGCATCAAAAGCAAAATGGTAAAATTAAAAACAAAAATCCTCCACTGTAAGTAATCTTTCCATTTTCCATGAGCAGAATATATCTGATGTACATTGTACATAGGATTTAAAGACAGCCTCACCTTGCACATATATATCTTCTAACTTCTGATTCTGGGACACTAACTGGGGAGGAGAACCAGGCTGAATGTATTGTTTTACCTCTGTAGTGATCTCCCCTGATGGTTCTATTGTCATCTGATAGACTTGTCCTCTGACTATTCCTTCTTTATTTGGTCTATAGATAATAGCTTCTCTTTTCTTGTTTCCATTTATACTCCTACTGATCTGATCTACCAAATCCATGTTAAGTCTTTTCTCATTAATAATCTTGGGAAAGTCATCCATTGTATATTTTCTTGGTTGTGTATAAGATTCTGGGTACTTATTTTGGTAAAAAGTCTTTATATACTCTTGCCTCCCTTCCATCAAGTCAAAAACAGGCATATCATAATAAGCAGTCCGCCAATCTACAGGATTCGCTTCAATTTGCTTATCTTTTATACTGTCTTTAGCTTTCCACGTCTTCAACGTCTCTTGTATTTGGGCATATGTTTCTGTAGCCTTCTGTTTGTACCCCTCCTTGACTTTTTTATCAAAATGTTTCAGCTTTTCCTGGTCTACAACAACATTCATATTATCTCTGTGATATTTTTCATCCTTAGTTTTTCCTGTCTCATCCACCTGATCAGTGTTTGATTGTTTTCTCTGATTCAAGGTCTTTAATGCTTCTTTAAACTGTTTTTCAAACATAGGCTTGAGTTGTTCAAAAGCTTGTGGATTTATTTTCTTCAACAGCTGTTCATTGAGGTTTTGCAATTTTTCTTCTTCAGGCTCCATAGAATGACTGCTTTCCTGACTTGTCATAACATTTTCCAAATCTATTTCTCTGCCACTCCACTGTTTTTCTCTTTCTATTGTGGACCCATCATCATTCTGCATCTCCACTTCAACAGATTCTTCTATCTTTAAACGGGAAGACCACTTACCATTCCTGTTTTGTTTTTCCCATCCAGAGGCATCATAACCTTTAGCACTGCCACCGTTGTTCTGACCATGGGGCAAGTTACTCTTTCCATCTTTTCCTTTAAATCTTGAAGTCTGATCTCGCCTCACTGAATTGTGTGGTAAGTCATCAGATTTAGTTTGGACATGCTTATTAGAAGTGCTACTAGGATTATAGTTAGAAGTGCTAGATAGATCACCCACAATATTAGTAGAACTAAAACTACCATGTGCAACAACTTTACCTTCAGTATCTGTACTGTCTTTTGGTTCCCTTACTGCTTCAGCAGACTCTGTCATGGATTCAATACTATGATCCTTTAACCACTGATCATAATCTTCCTCAGACTCTGTATCTTCCACATTTTTCTTCAGTTCAACACTTTCAACATGAACTTCGACCTCCTCTTCTAAACTTTTTATCTGATCATCTGTGACTTTGTTTGCATCGTTATCTTGCTGTGCTAGCTTCTCTTTATTAGCCTGATTTATGTTTTCTACTGGTTTTGAACCATCTTCTGATCCTGATCCTTTAATTTTGCTATCTGTATGATCCTTTGTTCCAACTGCACTAGCAGGAAAGCCTTCTCCCTTTTCAGAAGAAGGCCCAGGTTTAGAATTTGGACCTGTGTCTTCTTTATCATTTTTGTGAGATTCACCTATTTGATCCTTATTAACATTAGCATTAACAGTGTCCTTATTTAATTCATTTTGATTTGTTTCTTTAACAAGATCATTGTTAACAGAATTATCAATATTTTCAGACTTAGATTCTATGTTTTCTACATCTTTAATACCTTGGCTTTCTTTACTATTATCTTTAACATTAAGTTTCTTATCATTCTCAGTCTTTTGATTTACTTTTTCATCTGAGAACTGATTCTGAAATAATTGTTCATTAGATTTAACAGCTTGTGAATTATCATCAGGTTTTTTACCTTGTGTATTGACAGTATTATCAGTATTGGTGTTAATCACTTGTGAATTATCATCAGGTTTTTTACCTTGTGTATTGACAGTATCATCAGTATTGGTGTTAATCACTTGTGAATTATCATCAGGTTTTTTACCTTGTGTATTTACAGTATTATCAGTATTGGTGTTTATCACTTGTTCTGATTTTAAGTCTTCCTCTTGTACCTGTGGAATTTCTGTGGTTACTTTTTCTGATTTACCATCTTCTTTTGAAGTCTGTTGATTTTCACCATAAGTTAATGAAACACATAAACAAACCAAAAAAAATATTTCCAATGGGAAGATGATGCTGGTGTTGGTTTTACAACCAGCTTTCTTCATTTTTGTTTTATCAAGATATTGGTAAGAACCTTGAAACCTAAAAAAGAAAAAAAAAAAAGTTTTAGTTATACAATGTATTATACATGAAAAAGTAGCTTAAATGCATTTAAGATCTTTTTAGAATCTTACCTTCATCCAAATATCTAGTAGCATTTAACATGTTTAAGAAAGACAATGAATGAATAGAACCAACTATCCATACACTTTTTTGGATAATGATAAACATGATGGTCAACAATTTTTGACAGCAGTAGTATTTTGTCGTCAGTTGAAACAAGAAATGCTACCTGAAACAGCCTGATTCACGAGGATCGTGCCACCCTAATTCAGATGACAATCAGAAAGACAGAAACTATAAGTGTCCAAATTAAATAGCAAGTTTTGCATTCAAATACTCCAAATCAAGAACTTGTCATTGAAAGTCTTACGTCTTGTATTGTATATCCATGGTTATCATTATGTGTTGCCGGCTAATCTTTCTGACCTTAATCAGGGTTTTGTGGTAATAAGCATTGTGTATAAGTTTCATACCATTTGGTTGAGGCAATCTTTCCATTTGTAAAGGGGCATAACTCTAGAACGGTAAAAGTGACACCAACCAAATTCAAACTTGATCTGTGTTTTGTGGTAATAAGCATTATGTATAAGTTTCAGAGAATTTAATTGAGACAAACTTAAGTAAGAGAATGGAATCCAATTTCATGACTTATGTACAGACGGACATGGGTAACACTTAATGCCCCCTCCGCTGTGGTGGGGGCATAAAAAATGGGCTGGGCAATGCAGTCAATACTGGTCTCGCTAATTAGCGACAAGAAGCGTCAAGACACAAAAAGAAGAATAATTTAGCAACAAGAAAATAAATTTAACATCAAGATATCTTAATGATGATTATTTGAAATAAATAGATATAGAAACATGCATTCTAATATGACGTCCTTCTTTTGTTTTGGAAACAAAGCTATGTTCTAATTACAATAAAACATGGGCTGCAGGTGATTGATGTAACAATTGGAATTGCAACGTCAGTTGTATTTTGAACAATGCCGGATGTCGAAATGGACAGTTTTGTTGATGTTGCTCCCTAGGAAATTAAATAAAATCATTCTAAAAGTAAGTTTACGTATACATATTATTTTTTTTATCGTTAAACTGTTGATTTTCTGTAATGAATTGGTTCATCAAATCAAAATGGCTGCCTTTTGAATGTGTATTATAGGTCCGCTTTGAAGTACAAAAGTTCTTAATATTCCTATCAGAATTGAAATAATTCTATCATGCCATGCTTTATACTCATTTTAACATGGGTAGGCATTATAATTGTCAATATTTTACACCTCGCTAATGCTCGGTATAAAATATTGACAAATATAATGCCTACCCATGTTAAAATGAGTTTAAAGCATGGCATGAAAGAATTATTTTTTAATTAAAATATGTGTGGTTTTGTTTTAAATATACGAGAATCTTCATTATTTCATGATACTGAGCAAAGAAAATAAACATCTGTTCATTTGTTCTAGAAAGAGTTTTTTTTTGTTATAAATTTAACAAAATTTGAAACTTTATAAAACAGCAAATAATCAAATGTAATTAATTGACATTTTCTATAAATTTATTGTTTTAATAGTATATAAACTTTCTTGTCGCTAAATTTGTCTTCTAGTGGCTAATTTTTTCTTCTTGTCGCTAATTAGTGAGACCGGTCAATACTCATTAAATCCTGGGTCCTCACCCTTAGGGAGTACTTTTCACCCCAGCTTGTCTAGCAAAACAGCCGTTGGAAGTCAGAGAAATCTCGGACTAGGTTCAAGGATGCTCGATTTTTAGTTTTCTGAGCAGTAATTTGTTGTTTGTTTCCTTTTTCATTTTTTTTTCTTGCTATGGTGTTCTCAGGTTTTCTTTGATTTTCGGTTTTTATTGCACCTCGGTATCTTCTGTGGCCTGATCCTGATCCTAAGGTCAATATATATGTTGACACTAGTCTCTTTGTGTTTGCTTGTTTCATCTTAGTACTATAGTTTCTCCAGGTAATCTCACACTGTACTTAGGTTAATTTGTTTAGGCGCAAGATCAGGATTCTTCAGGGCTAAGTGTATCTTGAATCCAGTGTTCTCCCCAGAAATTTTGGATAGCATCACATTTGGCGTAAAAAAAACTATTTTTTTCAATGTCATTTGTCGCGTCGCGGCGATGCTCTATTTCCTTTATGTTATATGTTTATATTGTTCAAATCATAACTGAGAACACAATTTAACTATACCCATGATAACAGTTGTTTCAGTTTATGTTTTCTATATCCATTTATAGTTATTTTTTTCCTCTTGGGCCAAATATAAATAAATATGTGGTTCCAGTTACCCTACCTACCCAACTAAAGAATGGGTGAATGAATGAATTTTATATAAAAAGGGAAGAGAAAGTATCATCTAGCAATAAAATTTCAATTTTTTCTTTGTCATGTCTATGAAATTCATTGTTTCATGGTACTCAATGAATTAGTCCCAGTTGCTTCTTTATATCAAAATGATATATATTTTAACAAAGGTTAAGCTACTTTAATCAGTATAATGAAATAATGCATTTTCAAAAGAATACATTTAGTAAGAAGTTCTAACAATTAGTCAGTTAATGCGTTTGAAATGCGTAGTTTTCTCTTTGAGATAATTTTTCTGTCAACTGTACCATTTGTGCATCTAGATCTGTAGTCATTAACGTTAAAATGCGGATTTTATCGTATCTGGCCCGGTTCGATCCGTAGTTTACACAAATATTTCAATGTCGGCCAAGGAAAATTTACGAAAATAAACAATGTTTGACAAGAGATTGGGAATGCATTTGACGCTTTTAATGCATTAAAGGGATGAAACATTAACGAAAGCCAATTATGATCACTTTCTAAATAAGTATCAAACTTATTTAGCTCAAAATCGAAATGTTTTATATACGGTCTTGATTGACAAGTAGTACGGAAGGAAAGAAAGTAATTTTTGAAAGTAGTAAAACATACGACCAAACCTCTTATCTAAAGAGATAAATCGTTTGTATCTTTGAATTTTCATTATGCAAACATAGATTTGAATTGTTTTATGATTTTCTGATTACATTTTCTGCATGTCAAAATTTGCGATTGGACCACGTGGTATAAGTCATGTCACAAGTGTCAGCTTGGGGTATTCGTATCCAAACAGTTATCACCCAAAGGGCAATTAACACCTATTTAATCACTCTAAATTGTCTCTAGTGTCCGACTTGCAGGGATTACAATTAAAGGTGATATAATTTTTATGATCACAAGCGGTAATTAGATGAAAGTTCAAAATTTCGGATATGGTTTTACGATAGAGACAAGAAAAATAGCATCCTCAAAACAATTATAGCGTCGCGGAAATTATTACAGCATCACGGGAAAAAAATATAGCGTCGCGGCACCGCGACGCTAAAACGGCCTGGGGAGAACACTGGAATCGCCCCGAACTCTTTAAATATTCTCCTATTATATCCGCTGTTCTCTCGCATGTCTCTTGCCTTGCTGGTGCCAGTAGGGTCTGAAGATCTATTGGGATGTTTTGTATCTCCAGCTGTCTTTTCATTTCTTCTCTTTCCTGATGGTATCTCATACATTTAAGCAGGAAGTGTTCTATGCTTTCTTCTTCACCACATTTGCAATATGGTGTGAGGGATTGGCCAATCTGATGGCAGTATGTAATCAGAGTTCGCGAAAACTTATTTTGACCCGTCGGTCATGGGACCGACAAAGCATGATTATTTGTCAGTCCTACAAAATTTTAGCCAGTCCTACAAAATCTGTCAATTTTATCCTGAAATAAAATTAATAACATATTTTATAGAAAAATAACTTTATTAATATTAGTTTTATTCTTCGCACCCACAGGCAAATTAACAATGAAGGACCAGTTTTGATTGTTCTTATTTAAAGTCATCTTCACTATCCATTTCATCATCTGAATCACTTTCTCGGCTGTTACAGTATTTGTTTGCTCCATTGTAGGGTTCAATCGCCGATTGTTTGCCAGGGAATGGCTCTATGAACAAATTTAGTAGGCCACGTGTAGGTCGCCGCTTTGGTTTGTTTATAATAAATCCGTAAACCAGTACCGGAAATTGGCAGCGGGTACATCTGATAACCGATGTAAACACTTATTGGAAACAGTTGCGGTACATCTAATAACCGATGTAAAAAAGTGCCGAAATATGGACTACAACGGCCGTTTTTACATCGGTCATCGGGACCGGCACTAGCCTTCAAAGTACTGGTCCGAGCCTCATTTTGACCGACAGGACCGACCATTTTCGCAAACTCTGTGTAATTTATTTAGTCTATTGTAGCCTGTGCTAAATTCTGACATGATTCTCCCTAATAGGCTATAACTGGATTTGGATAATCAAGTAGATGGGCCTTACCAACAATAGGAACTAATTTATGTAGTTGTCTTCCAGTTTCACTTCTAGTCCATCTATTTTGCCATTTTAGTTTTGTTGACATCTTAACTGCACTTCTCACATCTGACATTGTTATGACGTTGTACTGGTCATTTAGACTTGAGGCCACCTGCCCTGCATCTTTTGCTAACTGATCCGCTATCTCGTTCCCGGCTATATTAGCATGGCCTGGGATCCAAGATAGGGTAGTTTGTATGCCGCCTCTCAGGAGGGTCCCAATACTTTCTGTAATGTCTGTGACAGTGTCAATGTAGTTATCTTCCAGGTGAGAGTCAAGATGCCAACAACTGTCTGACTATCTGATAGAATATTTACTTCAGTGAACTGTTCTCTAAGTGTGTAAATGCAGTGTTCCAAAACCATAAGGATAGCTACTAGTTCAGCTAAGAGTATTGAGCCTCTGCTAGCTACTGGCCCTTTTTAAAAAGGCTTTTAAAGCAGTCCTAGCAATTATGTAAATTTATATGAGTTATGAAATGTTGCAGATTTTAAGGAAGTCTTACCTAATTAACTATCTTACGAAAAATGCGCTATGTCAAATTGCATGACGCTATAAATCGTCGCGAATCAAGTTAATTTTGCCACGTCTGTTTCACTCGTTCCTTTTTCCATCCATGTTTATTGTTTTGGTTGTGTGGGGAAATTTGATTGGTTATACCACCGGAAACAGGAGTACCTCCTATTTTCGTCCCATTTGGATATTCGCCATGCCCGTGGAACATTTTACAAAATTATACAGGTGTTAAAAAATCTACCTCTAGATATATTTTGAATGGGGAATTAGGTAGAGCCAATTGAGATATCTAAAAAAAGTAGATTGATAGGTATGTTGGAAAGGCTCATTTGTAATAAACTAGATCAGTTATGTTGTACAAGTTGTTGTTTAATAAAAGGATGAGAGAAATATTTTTCATTGTTAATGTACAAGATGTATTGAAAATATTTAAATTGATCGTGGTTAATTTGAATACTGGGTTGCACATAGCAATTTTAGATAAAATTTAACTTAATGCATTAATTAATCTTTAAAAAAAATGTAAAAAAAACAGGCCTGGTGCAAAAATGACTTAACTATAGACCTTTTAAATGTTATTGTGGTTAAGAAAACTATTTATTTATCTTACCAGATGATTTAAAGGAAGCTCTATGTAATTTTAGATGTCTTAATCATATGTTTGAAACTACGAGTACTCCTTTGTGTCTCAGTTTAATGTTCATTGTTATTTTGTCGTGCTTTGTTATGATCGATCGGATAAGTTAAACCCAATTGATTTTTATAGTTTGTTCTTATATTGTGCTGTGTTACAGCACTGTCCCAGGTTAGGGGGAGGTTTTTGCGTTTAATACCGTCACATTCTGTATGTGATTCAGTCCCTAGTCAGGATCGAGCCTGTACATAATTCAGCTGTTGCTGTTTATTATTTTGTACACAAATCAGGCCGTTAGTTTTCTCGTTTGATTTGTTTACATTTGTCATTTCGGAGCTATTATAGCTTACTATGCTGTATGGGGTTTGCTCATTGTTGAAGGCCGTACGTTGAAATATCATGAGTTGTTTTAACTTCTAAACGTCATTTAGTCTCTGCGTCGGATGCCAGTTATATTTTTATATATATTTTCCAGCCCGCATATTATATCCCCCTAGCTACTCAAATCCATTATTCTAAACTTTACACAGCCTGTAATCAAACCCTTTAACTGTTGAACTCGTAGATAAGCATTTTCTGTGTGCAAAATATCAATGTCCAAACACCATCCAATAAAAAAATATATATATATATATATATATATGACGACATTAACGTTTTTCATGATTTATTCCTTAAAAATGGAATTTAGAATTAAATTATAAGGAAAGACTGTAATATTTTTTCAGTCATTTCGAAATAACCTCAAAAATGTGGTGCACACTTTTAAATAACCCGCTACTTCGGGTTATTTAGTGTGCACCATATTTTTGACGTTATTTCTTCATAGACAGGAAAAATATTACTGTCATCCCTTATATATATAAACACTAAACCCAATTAAAATTGCATCTATACGCTACTCTTAAGCTTTTACAGATTAGTCACAAACACCACACGATGTTATTACAAACCTAAGAGTACACTGTAAATGTTTATGAAGATTGGAAGACCCCTTTTATTTCCTTAATGTGAAACATAATGTCTGGCAAGTTTGGTGCAAATTATCGTGTAGTTTCAGAGTAAGAACAGAAAATCAGATTTGCCATTGGTAGTAACATTGTGCCATACGTAGCAACCCGGTCAATATATATGCAATTTCATATATAAAAGGCATCTGAATCACCATCTTACTCAATTTGGAAACGACCGTCTTTGCAGTAACTTCAAAATTGCAAAGTCAAGCCTCTGGTATTTTTGCTACTTCGGTTTTGATAAAAAGAAAACATATGTTTAAAGCTACTTCCTTACAATATTCATGTTTGATCCAGATCACTTATTTTGCTTCAGAGGAAAAAAAAACGTAATTTCCATACCTTTAAATGGGTACCTATATATATATAGCACTAAATACCACCTATTTTAAACCAACTTAGAAATTTTGTACAAGGTCAGGGGCGGATCTAGCCATTTTTAAAAGGGGGGTTCCCAACCCAGGATAAAGGAGGGGGGTTCCAAATATATGTCCCCATTCAAATGCATTGATCGTCCAAAAAAAAGGGGGGTTCCAACCCCCGGAACCCCCCCCCCCCCCCCTCTGGATCCGCCACTGAAGGTCCCCAAATCATCACTTTGATAAAGTTTCAAAACGTATTGGCCATTCAGTTTCCAAGAAAAAGATTTTGAAAAACAACACAAAAGCACAAATTATTGTTTTCTTTCATTTTAATAGGAACGAAAAGAGAGGCTATTTATATATAATCTTACGTACATTATTTCTGCCAGTATAATGAGAAGATGTGGTATGATTGCATTATTGCAAATGAAACATCTATCCACCGGAGACCAAATGACGGAGATGTTATCAACTATTGGAGACCGTACGGCCTTCAACGATGAGCAAAACAAATTAAGCAAGCTATAAAAGGCTCCGATATAAAAATATATATAAAACAATTCAAATCCGAAAACCAACGACCTGATTTATGCATTAAACAACGAACGAAAAACAAATATGATATACAGCAACAAATGACAACTAATGAATTACATGCTCCCTGATTTGGGACAGTCACACATACAGAATGTGGCGGGGTTAAACATGTTAGCGGATGTCCAACCATCCCCTAACCCGAGACAGTGGTGCAACAGCACAACACAAGATAAACTATACAAAACAATAAACGAAAAACAAATATGATAAACAGCAACAAACGACAACTTATAAATCTCAGCTACCGACTTGGTACAGGCATATATAGAATTTGGCGGTTTTAATATAAAAATAAGAAGATGTGGAATGATTGCCAATAGAAAACTTTCCACCAGAGACCAAATGACGTAGAAATTTACAAATACAGTTTTCACATGTTTTCCGGCGTCTAACTCACCCCCTTCAATTTGGGCAGTACTGTAACAGACAACAAATACACAAACTGTACAAATCAGTCGAAAAGGGCTTGACTCATCATATCGATACAAAGCATAAAACAACTAACAAAAGGCACTAAAGACACAGAGTACATGTACTCACGATCTGCATGCATTTGTACTGAAATTAGTCCCAAGACAATGACAACTAATAAAAAATAATCATGCATCCAATACAAAATATCAATCAGTAAACACCCAATTGATTTAGTGTAAATACGTTATAATTGTTTAGGAAAACATGGCCTTGTGCAATGCCAACATATAAGTATCGAAAGGATATAGAAACGAAAGCGTTACTAACTGTATATATAGCAATATATATAAATAAGTTATGTTTCAATTCATTGATAAAAAAATCTCAATATTAGTACCGATGAAAACAATATTCAAAGAAATTATTACATTGTTATTTTGATAGCCTTTGAGAATAAATTTATTCAAATGATTGATAAGTTTGAATGGATCGTATCATTTTAACGTTGATAGAAAAACCAAACTTTCTATACGCTGATTAAATAAATAAGCTAACATGACTTATCACAATTTTGGTATATTTTTCGATGAACCTTTCCGAATTTCCAAGATATTTCAATGCCACTTTTGAACATCAATGACATTGTAAGATCTATACTTCGTTTCCTACACGGTCCACCTTTTTAATACACAATTTAATGGCTGGTCCGTAGTAAATTATTTCTCAGAAAGAAGACTCATTTACTAAATGAAATGACTTTATATGGGTTTTAAAGGTACGATGGTAATTACAATTTGAGCATTGGACAACGTTACAACCATGAATAGAGAACGTGATCTACGATCTATATGAAATTTTAATAAAGACATGAAGCTACTGCTCTCAATTCAAAAGATTTGAATAGACATGGAATATAATACTTATAAATTCGCTTTACAATAAAAATTCATTCGTAACATAGAGGAGAATCTGTTATCGCACACTGGTTTTATCCATTATAATCTTAGGTTCACTACCGACATACCAGTAGACTGAAAGTTTGATTGGTAATCTTGATCGTCCGCTGTTTGGTGTTTCACTCATTTAAATCAAACGAAATGTATTTCATTGTTTAGACAAATTTTCATTGTTATGAGAGAAAAAAAAACAGATTTAATCGTACCCATTAGCTGATAATCAGAAGAAAACTTTTGTTTATCATTTCTACAAAGGACAAGGACATCGTTTTACTCAAAAATGCACTTCAAAATTTGACGCAATTGACAAGTATACTTATTTATCTAGTGTTTGTTTAAAAGTGACATGATATCTGTCATATCTGATTCTTGTTATAGTTTAGAAATATCTGGTATCTTGATTTAACTTTTGACTAACTAAGAAAATGTAATTAAAGTCATATGAAACGAGTTTCTTGAAATTATAATGTTAATGAAATTATTGAACCAATGCATGGATATATACTAAATTAATATAAAAATGGGCCCATTACGGTTGCGCGCATTTGGGGATTACATTTTTTTACGTTTGCGCGCAGCTTTTGATTACATTTGCGCGCATCTTTTTTACAGGTAAACACAGGTAAAAATAAAGGTAATATAAATACAAATAATATATAAAAATATAAATGACTGTAATTTGTTTATTTTCATAATGAATATAACTATAAATGACTGTAATTTGTAAATTTTCATGATAGATATAACTATAAATTATTAATTTTGAAAATATTTGTTTATTCAAATTATATTTTTTTTATATTGAATTCTAAGACAGAATATAAAGTTATCATGATAAATTCCGTTAAAGCTTAAGGCATACATGTAACTTCATTTCGAATATTTCAGAGTGAATTGTTATAGTTTCTCAATGAATAGTGATCGCTTTTAAATTGGTATATAATTTAAGTTAGTTTGTAAAGTTGCGTCAAGGCACACACATGGAGTTTCGTTTTTCTGAAACAAATCGGGGAAAAATCATAAGTATACGATCGATTTACTTTCCGTATTGTTAGAATATAATAAAACGGACTTATCCTGCTTGAAATCCAATTTCCACCTCCTCGTTGTTGAGTAGGGAACTTACTAATTAATAGACTAACGGAGAGGGTGCTTGTAATTGAATAAATTGATAAATAAATATTATTACCCGAGTTTACCTTAGTTTACCTGTCAAATAAATGCGCGCAAAAGTAATAAAAAGCTGCGCGCAAACGTAATGATTTTTGCGCGCAAATGTAATGGTAATGCGCGCAAACGTAATGCACCGATAAAAATAAGAAGATGTAGTATGATCACCAATGAGACAACTCTCCACCAGAGACCAAATGACGTAGAATTTAACAACTATAGGTCAGCGTACGGCCTTCAACAATGAGCAAAACCCACAGTGAGTTATAAAAGGCCGCGAAATAACAAATGTAAAACAATTCAAATGGGAAACTAACGGACAGACTTATTAACAAAACAATAAACGAAAAACAAATATGATACACAACAACAAACGAAAAACAGGCTCCTGACTTGGGACAGGCACATACAAATTGTCCTCTATGCACAATTTTTTACATTTATTATAAATCCATAATATATATTCGACAAAAATATTTCATTCAGTGAAAAATTTGCCTGCTTTTTTACTTTTGTGTTTTATTGCCGAAGTTTAACGAACGTGACTTTAATAAACAATCAACATAGAATCATGGAGTACCTGAATAGAGCGATGTTTATTTTTGTATTACTGTTTTCCATGCATTTCTATTTGTTAATTAAACTTTGTCATAACAGTTGTTAAATGATGTGTATTAGCGTCCACGTTTGTTTACCTTTTTTCATCGCTGTTTTTCCTTTGCACTTGCGATGTGTGGTTGCCGAAGTACTTACGATGTCTCGTGGTAAAGGTCACTGTATACGGAAAATCTATCGGCGAATTAAAGTACGAGAAGACAATAATTCAATAGCAGTACATTTCTGAAGATTTTGATAAGATAAAGGATTTTCTTTTAAAAGAAAGTCCATGTACACGTGTTTTTGAATTAATGTAAAACTTAGCTATATAAGAATGAAAAACATACTCAACTTTTAAATTCTAAATTTGAGGTATCATATGACTAAGTCAGCGAGCAGTTTTAGTGACAATTAAAATTTCTTGTAAACAAGTAATTGGAAGAAACCAAAGAAGCAACAAAAATCATAAGTAAAAAATAAGACAGACAACACTATGGCCAGTAAAAATAAGGCGAACAGGCGAATATCAGCCCATAAACACTACCAAGAAAACAAATGACTGAGCAACTGAAAGCATACCGATAAATCAGACGGAGGGGACTCTGGTGCTCCAGTAGCACTAACTGTGCTTCTAATGCCGAGACAAAATCCGATGATAAGTCGTATATGGTAACTGCATAATCAAAGAAATATTAAAAACAGTTGTGTTATTGTATTTTAAAGTGTTGTGTCTGTCTATGTATTTTTTTTATTCGCCCAAGTTTTGAATAATATTCTGGATTTCCGGGAACTGTCTTCTATATTTCCCATTCTACTATCTTTAGCTTTTTAAACACATTAGTATTTTGGATTAAAGCATAACTGTTTGTATGCCTACTTTTGAAATCTACAAAGAAAATCATTTAGACAAGCAAAAACCATCAGTCAGGAATTAACTCCGAATTGAACAATTAATATCTCTGTCAATGCTGGTCTATAGTTGTTTCCAGTCGATTATACCGTTCTATCCAAATAAATGACACTGTGTCCTTTCTGTACTAAATGATGCTTTTCTGCAAAATTAGAATAAATTATACATTGTATAATGATTTGTTTGTGTATGAATTCGTTGCTTATCAATATGGTAACAGATGTTAAAGTTATTATTCATTGCATGATTTGCATCAATTTTTACTGTTCTATATGTCCTGGATTTTTTAATAGGTTACTTAGTCTTGTTCATCTTTGCATTTCTTTAAGTTATGGTCTTTTCTGTTAGTTCTTTAGATACACACCCCAATGGTAAACAAGGGTAGAGAAATATTGTCCCCTTGACTTTTCCGATCCGGCAGTAAACTCAATTTCAAAGAGAGGTGTCCGTTTAACTATGCGGGATGTATAAATACGCAGCCACGTCCAATCGGAATGGGAATGATATACCCGGTGCCTCGTGGTGATAGAATGTCACACGTTTGTTCACGTTTAAGAACACATACAACAACTGTTTGAGAATTCCCTATAAAAATACCCTTTTTTCCAATAAATTCTCCGTCCTTCATCCCGCTCGACCCACGTTGTTTAACCTAACTATTGGTCAGTTTTATTGGACTTACTGTTAAATAGTTCTTGGTCTGAATATGCATGAAATATACACCACTCGAGGTTAAGCTAACAACGACTTATCAAAGTTCCAACTTATCTAAATTAATTTGATACACCTCCCAGCAGGCACAAAACGTTGTATCAACGTTGATCCAATGTCAGTCTTCAACGTTGTAACAACGTTGAAACTTGGGTTAGTTTTGAAAGTTGTAATGACGTTGAAATTCTGACGTTGAATCAACGTTGCAGTTTCAACGTTGTATTGACGTTGATAACATGTTGAAATCGGGTCCAGTGAGGTTGAAATCAGGTCTTAGTTAGGTTGAAATCAGGTCGGGTTTAGGTTGAAATCAGGTCGAGTTAGGTTGTAGTCAGGTCAATTGTAGGTTGGGTGAAGTGATGGTTTCGGGTGTAAATTAATCCTTATTGGCATGTGTCCAAATACAATAATAAGATACCTGAATTATGAAATAAAAAAGCCACTTTCAAGTTAGAATGTCCATCAACAGTTTCTTTCGTAACAAGAGACAACTCCAAAAGAGAATAGTAGACAATAACAATCAAAACCAAAGAGGAGAGACAGTTACAATATGAAGATTTAAGTTGAAACCAAATATCTCAATATTAACAAAGTTGTCTTTTCTAGCACATCAATTTCTCAAAGTAAAGGAACGTATGTAAAATTTCACTACAGCACACTGGTTTGATTCTGGTTGATCAAGTTTTCCAACTTATACAAAATCATGTAAATGCAGCAAATTTGACACAGTGACACAAAATGCCTCCTTTGTTTTATGTGAATACATAGCAGGACCATTTAAAAAACCCTGATCTCAATTTTAGTTTTTGTTACTAGTATCCAATATTTAGTTCTTTTTTTTTTTTGTTGTCTTTTTTTCATTTTTATTGATATCTTGTTGATCTGAAATTTGACTTTTTGTGGGTATACCGTATGTGTTTTTTTTTTACATTTATCTTGAAGGTATTTGGAACAAACCATACCATCGTCAAGCTGTTTACTCATTCAATCATTATCTATACACCCGATACAACTGAGTAAACCGAACAAAAAGATGCATACCGGTAACACCAAATAATGTATTGATAAATGTCACTGCCTTTTGTTTACTGGCACTAAATTAACTATAGAAATTAACAAAAAAGAGGTTTTTAAAATGAAAAATTATTTTTATTTTAAAGATATATCTTTTGGCCTAGCAACTCCTTCTGCTCTCTGCGGGGCACACTTCAAATGTCTTGCACACTGCTCAGGTATTTTGGATTCTGGTGTCTCTTTGTGGCATACTGAAACAGCATCTGAAAGCATGAAAGAGAAATAACATAAATTTGAATTACATAATAAAAGTTGTGTACTTTTAAAAGCCGGAAATGTTATCAAATTCTACCAATTATAAAACAATTATTTTAAATCATAGAACACAACATGTTCATTTGAAACAATTGTCCCAGCTTGCACCAATAACAAGACAATGCATGAATTCTAACCAGATCTGTGTTTTGCAATAACCATAATGTTCATATACAGATGAAACTATCAAAGATGAGTGATACGAAAAAATCTAAAAGATCAAAACAGTGTTTAAGAGCAGACCATTTCTATGTGTGTCAGACACCTTATCGAGTTGTATTTGGAACGAATTGGCTAGTATTCGATGACCCCCTTTTCTGATATTACTGATTCTGTACATGGCTAGATATGTTTTATGTTAGTTCGCTAATTAGAGGATATATACAACCAAATCATTAAACTGTTTTGACAAGAAACTGAATCAGATTCAGAAAAATAAGACCTTGTCATAATTTCTGTGAACGTAAACATGCAGGTAAATAATTTGATCATTTGAATGTGTTTGTATGTATTATGATTCTAAGTTAATTTAACTGTAAAATATACTTACGTTAATTTCAAGAGGTTTATACAGAAAAGTCTTCTCTCGTCTTTATATTCCTTTGGCGCGGTTGTTCACTATTTGTTCATCAGTCTGGTGCGATAATTTCTCGAGGATGATTTTCAAATTTTTCTAAACGGATGTTGAAAAGAGGTGCGCGTGCTTGCGTGCGCATCCGAAAGAAAATATTCGGAACTCAACTTGAAAAAACCGCGAAAATTTAAAACTTCTCAATTATTATGATTACATTGTACATCGATGATATTTTAAGTTTATATATTAAATATCAATCGGTAAAATAATTAGAATAAATATACTGAAAAATTTCTCTTATTTATTTAAATGAAAGAAAGCAACTAAAAAAAATCGATTTGATTTAAAAATGTAAACTAAGAATATATCATATATTTATACAGATCATACATATAATTAAAATAGCATGAACAGGTTTTGAGATCTCCCAACATATAGAGAATCATCAAACCCAAATTACTTAATAATCGGTTAGAATTGGTTTTTTTCAATAAACTTAAAAAATAAACACAAAAAAAATTAATTGGAAAAAGCCGATTAGTTATTTGTGATGTCTCCTGACCACTTGTTCTTGCCCAAAACTCCTTTCCATGCATAAACAATGCAATCCGGTCTACCCCCCTTTTTGTAGGAAAAAAGGATTGATTATATAGGGATCATGGAAGCATGACAGGAGGAAGCCCCCTCACGCTTATGGCATTCAGTGGACCCCCTTATAAGTATTATAAAAAGTTCTGGATTAGCCACTTATTATCCAATCGTTTATAATACTGCAGCACTGCTCCTTGTCCGATCCGCTCATCAAATATATCTGTACCCTTCAATTTTGACAATGAGATTTTTCTGTCGCAATTGACTGACGTTAACCCAACGTTGAATCAACATTGTTTAAACGTCGATTTTAACGACGTAAATTCGACGTTGAAACAACGTTGTAAAGTCAACGTTGAATACCATGACGTTAGATCAACGTTTAATTTGGGTCGATCAACGTCACGACCAAATTTCAACCAAATTTCAACGTTGTTACAACGTCGAGTGCCCACTGGGCTCATAGGCATAGTAAAATTTAAGGTTCTTAAATGCGCTAAAATCTGCGACAAAAACTGTTTCATGCTTTATTTTTATAAATACATTTTACTTCATTCTAACAGTATTGTTATTGATAGGTGTGTTACCTTGAATTAGATAATGTATTCAAATCAAATCAAATCAAATTTCTCTATTCTTATCAAATGGTCAATATAGAGAATCAATCTATATAGTAACTGAAATATAGATCTCTGATTTCGTTATTCTTATATATACGAGCACACGAGTTATGATAGATCTTATTTTAATCAGACTTTATGGAGCATACAAATCTAGACAAATCACAAAGTTCATACAATATACACAAAAACAACACATGCAATCTGCATGATAATTAATAATTTAAAAAAAAATGATTAAGAACAAAATAAAGAAACATGTATTGCTCTAATGCATTGCTGTACTTTCATTTTGTTCAATCATACCAATTAACTTTAGAATAGAAATCCATAAACGTTGCATGTTTTTTTTTCAAATAATATAAAAATCAAAGATCAAAAACAATATATACTAAACTTCAAATCGATCAGACAAACAATAGATTTAAAACCAATAATGTACAAATTTTGTTGTCATGAAGGGCACAAGAATTTTCACATTCCAAAATTGACGGACTTGTATATCAAAATATGAATTTAAGTGTTCATTTATTTCAATTCTTGAATCAGTATATGTAATAATTTGACAAATACATGTGCACATATCAGCTTTATCTACAGAATATTATCAAACACTTTGTAAGTACTCAAATGTAAAAAGTATATTGATTGTAATTTGCACGACTTATAATATAGATCAAACAACATTGCTGATAAATGATTCTTCTGAGCTCTTTCATATTTACTAGAAGATAAAGGGCGGGTATACATGCTTATTCTGGAATCTCATGTGCAGAAATGTTATCGAAAAAGGACACGTTCACATACATTAAATCACTTCGACTTCTTACGGTATTAAAAAAGACAATAAGACGCAAAAACATAAATTTTGTTATGAATAAAAAGCTGAAAAGTATACGCTAATGAGACAGTAACCGAACAGCACAAATACTAAAAGACATTTAGAATAGAATAGAGAATGGAAACGAGAAATGTGTCAAAGAGACATCAACCCGACTAAATAGCAGAAAAAAATCCATCGGCAAAGCCCACCAAACCAAAGGGTCTTCAATGCAGCAAGAAAATCCCGCATCCGGAAGCGGTCTTCATCTGGCCCCAAAGCAATAATGTATACTAGTTAGCCGAAATAGACACCAAAACATACAAATGAACCAAAATTAAAAAAAAAAACACCTAAGACTGAAAAAGACTAGAGGTTCTTGGGACAGGCGCAAAAGTGCGGCGGGTGTTAAACATGTTTTGTGAGATCTCAACCCACTCCTGCATTTCTAGAGAATGTGGAATAAATAAACACAGCAAAACGCACAGTAAAACTCAGTTTAAAAGAAGTCCGAGTCCGATGTTAGAATAAGTCCACATACGGTTTTTAACCATATAGATAGACAGGTGTCTATATAACATGGTAAGTTCTAAATTGCCCCGAGTATAAAATGTATGGAGTAAATCTAAGAGATAATGCTGAAGATCTGCCATCAACACCAATTCCTTAAATGACACAAAAGCACTTAGATAGACCCAACAGACTACAATTACGAGATTCCTGACTTGGGACAGGCACACGGAATAAATTTAGAAGCAAGGTCGTCGGCTCTCCGAACTTTCCTGCGTTTATTGCCGAGTTTATGAACTTCGGTCCTTGCTTAGAAGTTGGCACATGACCAAGTAATGTCAAAACTTGAGGTGTGTTTCTGACTTATATCAATTTTAAATTTATGTTCACTTATCTTTCAATTAAAATTTAGGCATGTTAAGTATTTCATCCATGAAATGTACACAAAAAAATAGTCGGACACACCATTCACTAACACCCCTTAAAATTTTACTAAAAGCTATTGATGGCAAACTTTACTTAAAATATATTTTTTTGTGAAGGTTATCTTGGGTATAATTAGTCTGTCCTTCCCACAGGGACTCGGTTAGCAGATTATTTTTTTTTGAATAATGTTTTTCAATTTTTTTTCGTTTTTCCTGTCTATTTGTATTACATTATTTATCTTTTTAACGTTGGCATCAATATTTCTTCATTTTCCAGCAATGTGAAGTTTACTATCCATATATTTTTCAGTATACGGATACGGATAGAAAACTGCACATTGCTAAAAACAAGGAAATATACAACTCATGTAAGAAAACTGCACATTGCTAAAAACAAGGAAATATACAACTCATGTAAGGATCGTAATGATGAAAATTGGAAAAAAAATTGATCGGTTTTCAAGAGCTAAATTGACAGCGTCATCCCTACGATGGCTTCCATTTTTAAGATTGAAAAAAAAATAGGTTGCTGGGGAAATGATTTTGAGGAAGTAGAATCCCGGACTGTAATTACATGTTTATGCTACAACCGTCAAAGTTCTATAAAGCTTTTCGTTTGTTTTTCTTTACATTGTTTTAACATAGTCACAGATAGCACGTGCAGTCTTAGCTGTTGTATGGAGTGCCTCGCGATTGATGTCAGCCAATCAGAAGTACGGATTCTAATGAAACATGCATGTAATGTAAATATAACTAAATACATTGCCCATTTCGTTTTTTTACATCGAGGATTCAGATCACTTTTACCAAATATTTTGTAATGGATGTTGGATTCGGCTTCATATTAGTGTTTGCCTTGCTTCTCCAGACTGTGAATGCCGAACTGAAAAAATCTTCATTAACAAAGCTAGAAGATGTATTAGAATCAGTATTTTTTGGTAGAAGAAAACTTTCAGAATTTCGTAAACTGAATCCATTAACAGTCAAAGGTATACATTTAATTATTTTATTATCATTGATATTGTTACCATAACTTTTGATGATGTTATTACTTTATCTCAATTTGTACCCTTGACAATCAGTTTTACAAAAAATGTAAAATGAACAAAGTGTGTTTCCAATTTATGACTCAGATCTTTCATATTTTAAGCGCACGTTCATTCCGGTGTGTATATATATTCCGGTACACAGTGTATTTAATGTGCGAATCCTAAAATGTCATTTTTACTATATCCGTGATGAATTTCTGATGTAGAATGATAATTAAACAGACGACAAATTCAAGATTTTTGAATAAAATAAGAAATAATATATAATGTGTACTGTTTTTATAAATTCATGATGTAGGTATGAGATGCGGACGGGTTTTCATCGCGCCTACAGCCATCCAGATGCAAAATTGATACACAAATAGATAAATATTAAGAATAGTTCACGAACAGAGCGTGCAAGAGATTTAAACGTAGCAGTTAAGTTTCATTTGCAGAAAAATGTACCTGTTAACATAATTATTAATGTTGTTTAGCTTAAAACAGGTTTTGTTATTCAGCTTGTTGATAAAGAATCAAATTCCACTATGCGGTTTTCGTTATGCGATTCATTTTTACTGTCGAATAATGATACTAGACTTTCATTTTCACTGTAGGGCGATTCATTTCTATTGTATATGCGATGCATTTTCACAGAAGGAAATTAATTAATTTTCATTATATAAAGTCTTAATTCAGCCGACTCTCTAACAAAAAGTCAGAAGGATTGATTATATATGCATACTCAGTGAGTGATAGTCTGAGGTAATATAATCAATAAATTCCTTAAACATGGTATTTATTGCTAACATAGTCAATTCTATTTTCTCAAATAATTTGTCTTGATCTATATGTAGGATAAAATGTATTCTTTCCTATGACACGTCATCATTAAATACATATATCTTGGACAGTTAAGCCAATCCACGTCACCGGAAAAGCAAAGTTTCTGTTTCGGTCTAAATCTACATCGCATACTAATAAATTAAACGTCATTAGAGCTAATTTCCTAATGCTTGTAGTTAAAAGGTGTGGTTGGCCTTGATTGTGTAAATGTTGCCTAAGCATTGTAATTAAGATTGAGCAAACGTTTATACAAACAAAGCAAGCAAGCTAACCAAACCTTTAAACTACAAGCGTTAGGAAAATAGCTCTAATGGATGCATTTGAGATAACAAAGAGCATTCACAAAAACGATCTTCATTTCACGATGGAATGAGTGGAAACGTTTTCTTCTTGCACAAACAATTGACGCTTGGATGACTGGATAATTGATATTTATCATGCCATTGTGTATAAATCTTATACAGTAAAGAAAGTTCGAGCAACAGTCGAGTCACCTTAAATATGCTTGAATTTCTTATAAGTCGGTGTTACAAATAAGCCAATACGCAATTGTAAGAATACAAAGAAATATTGAATTCAGTTTATTGTTACATGTTTAAATGGTTCTATACCACGGGGTAAAACAGCCGTACAGTTGATTCCGGACGTTAATCGCTACATCGCGAATCAATGTTGGTAGATATACCGTTTTTATATTTATACCAAAGACTAATTGACTAACTAATTGTTCAGTTAAGTATTCAGTGTTTATGAAAACAAAGTTTACTGCTCCTAGCAGTATTGTATATCATTTATATTACATGAACACCATGTGACTATTTTAAATAGACAGGTCTGTGAATTACTTGTAAACATCGCGAAACAAACACTATGTGTAACTCAAACTTGATTAAACTACAAATAGAGCATAGTTGGTTGGCTCTTTCACTAAATGCGACCGTGTGTTTTGTGCTTTGTTGTTGTTAAAATACATAATACGAATGAGAAACCCGTTGTTTTAATTTTATTTGAAGACATTTACTTGAAAACTGACCTCAGAATTTTGACACTGTACGATTCATTCTCTTTGTAGTTTGTTTTCTTTCTTTTGTACCGTTCGTTGTACATTCTTGTACTGTTCGTTGTGCAAAAGCCTATCAATACGATAGAAATATGTATGACACGGCGTGACAAATGTTCAAGGCTTTTTTAAGCGAGTTATAAAACTTTTAAATGAAAATTCGTCGTAGAAAAACGTTATATTCATGAATGTTCTGCTCCAGTAAATTTTCGGATCCATGACAAGCTAATAGCAAACTCACCAACAATATTTGAATATTCATGATATAAACGTGGTTATACCCGTGTATATTCAGGTAAGCATCTACAACTAGCTTGCATTTCAAATTGTAAATATCATCAATATTAAAGTCATTTAAAAACTATTTTCAGTTGTTGTATGTCGAATAATCATATAAAACGACAATGAAAATTCATCGCACTTCCAAAAATTCCACATCAGAAATGATTGCACTTACAGTGATAATTCATCGCATCTATAGTTAAAATGAATCGCATTCAGTAATCAATATTAGGATTCTGCTGCTTAGATAACACTTTTTTGGACTTTAATCCTGTTATTATACATTAAAAAGTTATATTCTAATGAAATTCTGTTAAAGCATACATTCAAATCTATTATTTTGTATTTTCAAAAAGTAAACAAACGCAGTTTTTCCCATCATCCTTTATTCTACAATAAACATACTCGCATACAACAGTGAAAATGAACTAACTGGATTCGCACTTTATATACACTGGTACATGAAATGCAATAGTGTATTCCATCTTCACACTAGTGTTTAGTCCGTCGGAAATGAAAATTTTACAGATATGTTTTTAATTAAGACGTCAACAGGCATTGTCAATTTTTTTGGGTGATGTCATTCATAATAGCAAAATCAGTAAAAAGCTAGAAATTCGACGTCCAATTTGATTTTGACATATTATACACAACCGAGAACAACCGAATCACACGTTGAAAAATCAATCGGCCGGGGAAAGTATTCGTATGTCGAAAAGAGCTAGATAAACTGTTTCATAATGCACGTCTAATTTCAGAATCCAATCTGCAGCACCAAATATCTCCAGTAAAATCTGGTCGGTCACACCAAATGGAGTCAGATGCCATAATCAAAACTGAAGCTACAAGGCATTTAATGGAAAAGTAAGAAACCTTGGTAAATCTTCTTTGACAAATATGGAAAAATAGATAAATAAATAAATGACTGATTGCAATTTAACTTTTAGTCCGTTTAGGTTGGCAATATTTTTACCATGCTTCTGGGTAAAAATAAATCAGAAACATATATTCAACATCTCGTGTATACTGATTTTATATTTACTAGAGTTATTATATTAAATCAAAAATTTTGTAATCGATGCCATATTAAAACCATGTTAATATATGTGTATTTTTGACCAGAACAGGAAAGACAGCTGATGAGCTGATGGCAGACGAAGTCATTAATAATGCATTCAGAGAACTTGTCTGTCCCTCATCAACGGTTAGATGCACACCGTCAGAATACAGAACAATGGATGGGTCCTGTAACAATATGAAGAACCCAGACTGGGGGCAGTCTTTTACTGCTCAAAGGCGATTCCTTCCACCGGTTTACGGCAAGTTGTAGTTGAAAAATTTATAATTATTCCCAATCTTATCAAAACAAAAAACAGTGACAACACTGATGACGTGAGAACTGTAGGAAAGTAATTCATCTTATGAAAAAGTTGACAAAATAAATAGTAAAACAATGTCGGTGAATATACTGGTTAAAAGTTATTTCTTAACAACAACCGTTTATTTAAAAAAAAAGTATTTGTTAAACTGTGTTATTAGAAATATACATGCAAATACATGTTTTAATTTCATTATTCAGCGAGATAATTGCTTGCATAAGAAGCATGTGAAACTGAAATTTAAAAAAAATCGCAAGGGGTTCCGCGGAACCCTGTGTCTCGCCTGCGATTGCTGCTGTAAGTGTAAAAGTGTAATGTTGACTTAAAAAGTGAGTCCATTTATCAGTAAAATACAGAATTAAAAGAAAAATTAAACTTTTTCTTTAGATTCTATTTCTTGGTCTCTAAGATTAGCGTCTGTCCAAGTTTCATAACAATCCATGAAGGTTTACAAATTGATCATGTCGAAATAAATTTAATCCCAGACTGTTTGTAAATGTTAACTGTAAAAAACTAAGTCCATCTATCAGAAAAGTACTGAAAATGAAAAAAAAATACATTTTCAAAAATTTGCTTCAGACATATCTTAATCATAAAAAAACTGCTGCCAAAGTTTTGACAAAGTAATTATTTCGTTACTTGTTAGCTGTAAAAAAAAAACTAAGTCCATTTATCAGTAAAATAAGGAAAAATGAAAGTAAATATTTTCAAAATTTGCTAGATGAATACTGTATATTGGTCATAACTAAGCTTCTCTCCAAATTTCATAAAATTCCATGAAGTTTTGACAAAGAAATTGATGACTGAACAACTTTAACTTCAGACTGAGCCTACATTTAAATGTTAATTGTAAAAAAAAACTAAGTCCATTTATCAGTAAAATACGGAAAAATTAAAATAAATATGTTCAAAATTTTGCTCTGGATACTGTCTTTTGGTCATGAACAAGCTTCTGTCCAAATTTCATAAAATTCCATGAAGGTTTGACAAAGTTATTGATGACTGAACAACTTTAACCTCAAACTTAATCTGAATGTTACCTGTAAGAAAACGAAGTCCATATATCAGTAAAATACGGAAAAATGAAAATAAATATTTTCAAAATTTTGCTTTTGATACTGTCTTTTGGTCATAAACAAACTTCTGTCCAAATCTGAAAAGATTCCATGAAGGTTTGACAAAGTTATTGATGTCTAAAAAAACTTTAACCACAGACTGAACCTAAATGTTGACGCCGCCGACGCCGACAACGGAATCTAGGATCATTATGTCTCGCTTTTGCGACATAAATGTCACAGGCTCGACAAAAATGGCTATCTTTCCTGCATATTGACGATTTTTTTTTAAAATCTGTATATACATAATCTTAAGCTCTTTCCAGTCACAAATTTTCTGACTGATCCACAAAGTCCTTAGCATGTTACAATTTTTTAAAATATATCTTTTAAATTTTATAAAATTTTATAAAATTTTACATATAAGTTTTCGAGTACGCCGATTCGCTCATGTCATGTGGACTTTCAATATAGAAATATTATCTTTTCTATTTAAAAGTTGTGCCTTGGTTGAACATTTAAGATAAACATTTTAAAAAAGCAGGTTATCCGATAAATGATTTTTACAATTTTTTGTACAATTTGAGAATAGGTCGTATCGATTTTTGTACATGTATTTGCGGTCTTCTCAATGTATTCGCGTTCAATGTTTACATCGGGATAAGGTCCGTTTGAATTTGCTTAGTAACTTAATTTCAAATGTGTTCATAATTGCTGCATATCAATCGATTCTTTTGGGTTTTTTTCCTGAACTTCTCTGATCTAGCTGCATACATATACGGAAATTAGGCATGTTCCAGAGAGGTTTATAGCCAGTAGAAAACAAATTGAAGATGGTTCTACAGAAATTTATTCGCATATCAACATTTAACCAATTTTACACAAAGCTCCCATAGCCTGCTGATCTCGTCGTTTGCTATTTTAAAAGGAAGATACAATTATATGGAAATTTTGATTTTAAAGCAATTTATTTTTAGTGTTACTATTTGCCAGAACGTTTTCTTGTGAATTCATAATTAATAACGTCCTGTCTCAAACGGGACAAACATTGAAAAGAATAAGTTTTCAGTGTTAACATTTTTTGGGGTATATAAACTTCTCCCATCCGGCATTAAATCCATGCAAAGAGGGTGTCCGTTTGGCTGCGCTGTAATGTATAAATATACAGCCTCTGCTGGTCAGAATGTATAAACAGGTTGGGATAAACCGACGACGACTCGTGTATGGAGAGTGTCAGGTTCTTTATAGTTTAAAGAACCTGTGCAACAACATTGAGGGTGAGGGGGGACGATTGCAAGTGAAATGTATGCCCCTATTTAAGGTTCTTCAAAAAGAATTGAAAAATATGGCCAAGTTTACACCACAAAATCTACTCTGAGTACAGGCTGAGACTGATGAACCTAGGAAAGTTTAAAGGCATGACTAGACCTAGATACATAAAAGTAATATATAGTTTATGTTATAGAAAATTAAAAACTTACCTGGATTTTGATGTGCATTTTTTTCCAGTCGTAGAAGATAGCAAATAAACAAACACTTGAGTTTAATTTGATACGGTCCACTCAGTTACATAGTTTAAATCGCATATCGTTTGCAGATATCTATTGTCCATCTATTGTCCATTTAAATCAATACAACTGACAACATTTATTATATGAGGGGAGCTTCTCAAACCTCTTTCGCAACTTAGTTTATTTTAGCACCTTCTGCAGGAATGGAAAAAAAACGAATAGCAAAATCCAGCAATCTGATTAAAATTCAGACCTATATTAACTCGCGTGCTCGTACTCATATGAGTATAACGAAATCAGAGAACTATATTTTAATTAGATTGCAAAATCCAGTTAAGTTTTAAATACTCTGAAACTTAAAATGCCTTTAAACTTCATATATCTAGTTCCTGCCATGCTCTAAAACTTTTCCAGATGCACAGATTTGTCTGTACCCAGAGTGAAATTTGTGGTGTAAATACGGCCATATTTGCTAAAAGGTTATGATGAACCTTAACATACTCTTATTTTCAAATGGCAGTCAAAATGGAATGTTTCCTCTCTTCATTCCGGTTCACCAACTTTCCAGAGGCTACCTCAGTATTGAAAAATCATTGTTAATCTATTCTCTTGCATGCATATAACATTTGCCACTGGACGCTAGGCAAACAATTATCAATGAAACAATCATTTAATCATACCAGATCTTTCACGGCCGTCCCTATCTCCAAAAGTGCCACACTTAGGTTAACGAAGCAGAGAGCGATTTGGCGTCAATCAGATTGTAATTACCGATTAAATCAACAGTATAGAGACTGTCGAATATCTTGCTGTAAGTTCTACAGCCAATCGTTGAAGACCTTCACCAAAGAATTGATCCTTTGATATATGGTTAATTCTAAGCAGGTAATGAGCTAGTTGTCTCATGAACATCCAACCCATATATCTCTTCTCCAATAAAATAGATCGATAGATTATTTCTCGAAAAATAAATAGAAGCAATATTGATGCAAATTCCGTTTTAGTTTTTAATGATTTTAACTTTATTTCTATTGTGTACAGCAACCGGTGACAAGCCTAGAAATTCGGAAAACCTTCCTTCAGCAAGGAAAATAAGTAACGATATCTTCAAAGCAACAGAAACTGTTCATGATAAAAAATATTCTGGACTTACAATGGCATGGGGACAACTAATAGACCACGATGTTACAAAAACCCCAACAGCAGGTACGATTTTATTCTATATTCAAACAACTTCATGCAAATATATTGATTTTTTCACTGTAACTTCTTACACTACACAATCCTCTCATGATGAGGCCGGGCGAAAGACGATTGCACTTTTTTTGAAAGTACATTTGCGTTCCAAACACTATGGACATTTGCGCTTAAAACTGTGATACACCTGTACTTAATTGAGCGGTTAGTTGCGCTTTTTCCAATACTTTCCTATGACCTTCTGCAATGCAAAAATCAAACGGACAGTGGAACTACACATATTTTGCATCAGAAAAATGAAGCTGATCATCCACCTGATGACAGAAAAATTGAGGGCTATCAGCTAACAGTTTATGCCAAACGGCTGCTAAAGGCCTAAACACAGAGACAATCAAAGACAATTGTGCTGGATTAAAAGATGTGGACAAGGATTCTCTCCATCCTAAGGATTTATTTACAGTAATTGTCAAAGGCTATGTACAGAGAAGGAAAAGAGTTATTCTTTGGGCTTCATACATCGAGCTCAAACTGGCCTGTGATAATTATCATGTCCTGTATGTATTTATAATTTATTTTCACTTTTAGCTGTGTATAAATATATTCATGATTGTGCTGTATTGATTGAAATTACTTTTAAAGTTTTAACCACAAGACTTTAACTGCATCAAGTTAAATCTGTAGGTCCCAAGCCCCTATAAAGGACGAGGACAATCATAAAACACCAACAACTTGAATGTCCTAGATATAAAAAAAACGCAAATGTCATGTAGATAAAGCGCAAATGTCCTTTTTTAAAAAGCGCAAATGTCATGCATATCAAAAAGCAAAAGCGTCCCGCGCCGCATAATGAAACGACAAGTGATAGTTTGTACAATATCTAAATATATACACACAAATACGAACTTGTAAACAGATCATTAATGACAAATATCTTAAAATTTATTTTTTGATTTTAGGAAATATTGACTGCTGTAACACAACAAATGCAGACAAGTAAGTTAGATAAGTCATGTTGAAACTGTCGACCACAATGCTGTCGAAACTCTCATATTTATGAATATCACCAGGACAATTAGTTTCAAACTTAAGGTAGTAATTGACAAATGAATAAGAAGACATTAAAACTATAACAGCGTCAAAACTGTAAGACCAGAAAATCCACAAAGGAAAACAAAGATTTCCCGTCCAGATGGTTTCCCTTTGATAAATTTTCCTTTCATTGCTGACTAGAACAAGCCTCGTAAGGGATTGGAAATCTTATCAGGTGTATGAGATTGCCAGGTCTTACACACTCTACGCTGTTTGATTTTTTTAAAACATCTCAGTCTGCACGTGGTATTTGATCAACAATAGGACGAAAAAGGAATAGTTCAATCCCTAGCAGAGAAACGATACTTAACTAACAATATGATAAGAATTGATGTACACGTCAACGAGACAGCAACCCAACATCACACACTATAAAAAAGGCAGTTGTTTGGTAATGAATTAAATGAAAACAATAATTGACCAGTTCTGTTTTGTTAGATCTTGTATCCTGACGAATACCAGTCGATAAATCTGCTACCAAGACTGTTTATATTTTTTTTTTCAAGTATGTCTCACCATTACATGACGTTATTAGAAATAAAATACAAACAGGAGGTGAAAACATAACTACCTGTCCAATAGTCAAACACTGCAACAGTTACTCTCACTTTTAGCAACTCGTTAATCTTACTATTCACAACTCAGTTATATGCAAAACAAATACATGTATAAAGATATAACAATCCTGTTGGTCTCTGAAAACTTCATTTGTGTAATGCTATTATATTTATTTATATGCTTTACAGTCCAATCTGCTTCCCAATTGAAGTTCCTGAAGGCGATGAACGTTTTTCAAATTGCCTTAATTTTGTTCGATCAGCAGCAGCAACATCTTCGACAACAAAGGGGTGTTTAAATGGTTAGTATAGGGGCACATTCCGCTTGTTCACATTTAGAGATTATTTAGAGATTATTTATTTTTGGACTAGCAAAAGAACAATTAAGTTATCTGTAATTTTTGATAAGATATTAAAATTTAAAAAACATATTTTAAGAGCAATGTACGTTTGAAGCAAAATAATTTGTCCATAAGAAACATTGATGACAATCGACCCATGTTATAGTGTAAATATCTTAAACATACTTTGAAAGTCTGATCTTATTTATTTTACAGATCGAAGAGAACAAATCAATGAGATTACAGCCTTTATAGATGGTGGAATGTTGTATGGGTCATCTGACGATGAACTTTCACTTCTAAGAGATCAAACAATTACATGTACGTTGTTGTGCATTTTTTGTATGAATATAAATAAGAAGATGTGGTATGAGTGCCAATGAGACAACTCTCCATCCAAGTCACAATGTGTAAAAAGTAAACAATTATAGGTCAATGTATGGCCTTCAACACGGAGCCTTGGCTCATACCGAAGAGCACTGAAGCTATAAAGGGCCCCAAAAAGACTAGTGTAAAACAATTCAAACAGGAAAACCAACGGTCTAATCAATATAAAAAAACGAGAAACGAGAAACACTTATGAAAACTTCTTTAAATACAATATTCAATTTACAAAACTTCAAACTTTTATAAACGCTTGTAAAGTATGCTAAATCAGCTGTGCTAAGTTGCATTCCTGTCTTATTCCTATCATATGTCTTATTCTTCACGAAAGATTGACCCCTGCGTTCCTTCGTAAGGATGGTAAAAGCGCCTGGCCTATTTAGAACGATTTAATTGCTCCTTTTTAAACATTATCGTATTTATAGATTTGCTGAAAACAAAGGAACCCGGAAACTTACTACCCACTGGACCCAGTTTTTGTCTGATAACAGATGACCAAGAGAATGATTATTGCCAGCACGCAGGTTTGTTTATTGTTCTAATGCTTTATTATAACAAAAGCACATAGGATTGCATGTACCAGTCAGGATCATAAAGATGCTATGTGGATAAATTTATCGGTTTTCAATATCTAAATTGACAGCGCTTCATCCCTACAATGGCTTCCATTTTCATGTCGAATCATGCATGTTAGAAACTAAACGTATTTCACCTGACCCATATATTTCATTTTTTTTTTTTGGTAACGTGAATTTTTATCTTATTGTATCAACATGTAGCCTTGATACATAGAAATACGTTTTCAAGACAAAACAGTCATTTCAAGCACGTCTGAATGTTAAAAGGTGTAGCTGACTTCTCTTTTTGATATGATTATTGCCCATTTTTTGATTTTTCCTAAAAAAAACTGTTGCCGGGCGCAGAGATTCAAATAAATGCGGGAAAAGATCAATCTTTTATCTTTCTGTGGATTTTTTTTTTCGGTGGAATTTATGCTTATGCATATTAAAGATCACGATGTATTTGCATCTACCATAATCTACTGTTTTGTTAAAATTTGTCTTTAATTTAAAAGTTTACAAATATCTCGAAGCTCCATACTTAATGGTGAGTTTAAATTTGTATTTTGGACGCGAACAAAATCCTTAATTATGCACATATTAAACTTTCAAAGACCATAGAAACAGATGTAAATAATTCCAATACACCATTTTGACCTTTTCCAATAAAGAGTTCCATTCTTTTTTTTGGGTTAATTTCACTGGATATCAGCCTACTGAACGAATGTAAAAAAAAGTAAAATTTTAAAAATCGCCATTCCAGCGTCAAACGAAATCAAAATACTGTAGAAACTGATATTTTTTTTTATTAATTTTGCATAAAAATCCGGCTGCTTGCTTTCTCGTTTGAGTTGTTTTGCTTTTTGTGTTGTCGGGCTTTTTTATAGCTTGTTATCAGGTTATGCGACCTTAAGTTAGAAACATCTTCTTTTCTTATACTGATATCGATATAACGTGTATAAGGAGTCTTAATTATCATGAATGTGTTTTATGTGCACCCAATTCCCCGTTAATTTGTGAATAAATTAAGTTCAAAGTTCTTATTGTATTTTTGTGGAACAATAGGAGATACAAGAGTTAACGTTGTTCCAACGTTGGGTGCTGTACATACTCTATTGGTTAGAGAGCATAACAGAATAGCCGAGGGAATAAAAAATCTAAATATACAATGGAGTAACGACAAGGTTTTTGACGAGACCAGAAAGATTATGGGAGCTATTATTCAGCATATTACGTACAATGAATGGCTCCCGATAGTCGTCGGTGACGATTACATGAACCAATACAATCTGAAATCTTCCGAGAGAGGCCATGTCAATTCATACGATCCAAATTTAGATCCTTCTCTACGAAACTCGTTTTCTGCTGCTGCACTGAGGTATGCTCATTCTTTGATTATGCCAACACAAGCATACCTCGACAAAACCTACAGAAATGAAGAGAGTTTTAGTCTCGAGAGTCAACAGTTAAATCCACACTTGGTTGTTCAAGAAAATGGTGGACGATTGGAGGATCTTGTGAGATGGACTACTTACAAACCATGTATGACATCTGATAGGTAAAGTATGAATTCATATAAGTATACAGCGGGAACATGTTAATAAGATGCAAATTTCTTCTCAGTTACTCTTGAAATATCAATCAAAAGTGCTTTCGTACAGTCTTTTAAATTTAAAATGTTCAAACTTTTTATCTGAGTTTTTCGTTCATTTTTTAAATTTGGAACTATTTTCAAACATTGATGTAAGTTTATTTATTCCTTGTTTCTGGATATTTTAGAATGTTTGAAGATGGAATTCGAAACTTTTTATTTGGCACATCAGATCTGCCTGCAAGGAATGTGCAACGCGGACGAGACCATGGACTACCTTCGTACAACGAGTTTAGATCGTTTTGTGGCTTATCTCGGGCTAAAAATTTCAAAACTGGACGAAAATCTAATAGATTGCGTGACCATTCCAAAGAAAACGCAAGACTTTTGAAACAAACCTATAAGTAAGTAAAATAATTATTTATTGAATAACTTTCCCTATGTAAACACTGGTATAAATAAGAGAGGAACTAATGCTCATCAGAGATTGACGTTGTCTTTTAATTGTTTTTGTTCAGCTACGAAAAAGGAAAGATTTTATCAGATGTTACGTCTATTTTATCAAATATAAAAACAGATACAGTTAAGTCTACTATATATCTTGATACACGTTAAGAAATTGACAATGAAGGTCGGTTGAGAACAAAACTTTACGACCAATTTTCCATTTCTATGCAGCAATATTCCAGCAACGCCTGTATATGAATTATGTATCTCCCAGTTGATACGATGTTCCAAAGCTATTGTTTCCTAACATGGTTTCCTTGTTAGAGGGTTCCTGTTTACAAGGAACCTATTGAACCAAGGGAAGTTGAAGTCATTCCTTCGAACGTTTTATTAACGCCATCACGAATTGGTTGACCGTAATGGAATATCTGTCACAGATGATCACAGATATGTTCAACCTGTCGTAACGACAATCCCGTCCTCCTTTCCTCAACTGTGACATCACTGAATGAGATTTATAACAGAATTTTTACTTACCATTAATAATATAACGGTGCCACATGTGGAGCAGGATCGACTTACACATCGGAATCACCTGAGGTATCCCCCCGTTTATGTTGTGGTTCGTGTTGCTCATTCTTTATTTTTCAGTGTAGTGTTTTGAGTTTTTTCGACGTTATTTTCGTTTTCTGCCATGACATTGTCAGTTTCTGTTCGACTTGCGAGTTTTGAAAGTCTTCTTGTTATCTTTTGCCTCTTCTTTAATTAAGTGTTTACAGTCTTTGAGATAAAAGTATAACGAAATGAATGTAGAAAACCAAATGTTCAGAAGAATAGGTGTACCTAACAAATGATTATATAAACTAGTCTGTTGACCTTTCAGTGCTAGATGTACCTGTACAATTTACAACCAGTGTATAGAAAAATTACTCTTTGTTACTGAGCGTGTATAATGAGGCCAAAGTTAGGCAATACAAATAAGAAGGACATCTACACCTTATAATCAATGTAAACATGGTTGAACGATTTGATACTAGTAGTACAGAGAATCTGATCTTGGCACAAAAACTTAACGTTGATCATTGAACTGTAGAGGAACTTTTCGGGGCCTTTTATAGCTGATCATGCGGTATGGGTCTTGCTCATTGTTGAAGCCCGTACGGAAACCTATAGTTGTTAACTTCTACGTCATTTGGTCTCTGGTGGAGAGTTGTCTCATTGGCAATCGTACCACAATTTCATATTTTTACAATTAACACAGATGTACTGATGAATACCTTTGAAATAACATTATATCTAAAATAAAGTTTTACGACGTAGTATTTCAATGACCAGTTCTCTGGTTATCAAACCATCTTCATCTGACAAGTTTAAACAAAGAAACCTTTATTTGTCAATAATTTTGGACGACAATAAGAAAAAGGAGAAAATCGACTATATATGTAGGAACTATTTTGTTTTAAATATGTACTACTTTCCAGTATGTTCTTTTTTGACCGGGCCCGAAACTATCCGAATCATTTTGCAAAGAATTCTGCTCAAATCGGTGCTAGGGGCCGTCTTTAACTTGCAGTGAGGTAAGAGTTTTTTCTCGTTCCGTATTGAAGGCCTCACTGTGACTTTGAGATGAAGAACATCAATAAAAGCGCTGTTCTTTCGCTTTTTGTGTTTTTTGTTGTGCATATACTAATTCTGTGTCATGAATGGATACCCCATACCATTTGTTTTTCTATTAATTTGATTTATTTTAGTGAATACTATTTGTTAACAATATTTTAGATCGATTGATGATGTAGACCTATATGTTGGTGCTATCACAGAAAGGCTTGCGCCAGGCGCGGACGTTGGTCCAACATTCGCCTGCTTGATTGCCAAACAATTTGATGTGTTAAAGAGAGGTGATTCCTTCTGGTATGAAAACCAAGGACTGCAAGGGTTTTCTGAAGGTAGGTTGTTTGTTTTTCATTAAAATAAAAAGCACAATGTTTTATTTAGTTGTACAATGCCGTCTGTTAAATTAGTTTCTGCTTTTCCCCTTTATGTGTGTTATTTTGTATTCGTATATCAGCTATCTGTTTGGGTTTTATATTAGAGGAAACTATTAAGATTTATACTTTTAAGTTAAATGGTATATAACAAAACCATTTTGACTTGCAGAAAAGCTTAATGCCATAAAGAGAGTGAGACTTTCCAGTCTGTTGTGTGAACATTTTGGTCTGGATACCATCCAGCCTGATCCATTCAAAATAGAAAGAGCAGGGAGATGTCCAGGATCATCGTAAGTATATAAAATCTCGGAAAGCTGTTATCCTCATCAGTTTGGCATGTAATTGTTAGCGTTACATGTGACAGATTTCGGTCCCATTGGGTATATTTGATGAGATAAAATAATTTGATTAACCAATCATGGTGCTCAAAATTTGAGCAATACAAACAAATGAATTATTACACAATAAAGCAAAGTGAATGATTAGAGTGATTAAAGTACACTTAAACAAAAACATGTAAACACATTTAAACAAAGCAACATATAAACAATGTCATTGACACCATTTGAGCCAGGAATATAGCAGTTGTTTTTCACTTGTTCTGATGATTGATAGCATTTGATTTTGTCAGTTTTTATGGACTTCCCCTTTTTTAATTTGCTTTGGAGTTACGTATTTTTGTTATACTTTTTTGTTTTTATTGATATGTTATCACTGCTCTCCTAAGGAACCGAACGTCTTTTTGTGTGTATTTTTTTTTTTTTTTTATAAAAGCAGTATTTTCATTATATGACGGTCAATATTGAGCAGTACAATCAAGTTAAATTACATACAAATGAAAGACTATTTTCATATTACCGACTTTTGACTCCGGATTATATAATTTGTCGACTGGTTACCTTGGACATCATGATACCAAGTCAGGTAAGAGCAAGCTAAAGAAGTAAAACCAAGATTTCAATCGGTACAATTTTGGGGGAAAATTACCTGGTTAATATTTTTTTTCACTACAAAATCATCGGAAAACAGTAAACTTTCCCCTCAAATTACACCGATTATATATTTGATTTTGCTTATTTTGGTTGCTCTTACTTGACCGAGTACCATGATGTCCAAGGTAACCAGTCGACAAATTATATAATCCGGAGTCAAAAGTCGGTAATATGAAAATAGTCTATTACATATTGATTACATTGATTATTATGACAATATTAAATAAATGTTCAAATTTAATACAAATGCAAGCATCTCTATACAAAACACTGTGAAAGATACAAATACTCAAAAGCGGCTGTAAATTTGTCAATAAATTGCAACTTTCAAGTAAATCGGCATCATCCAGCATTAACTGGTTTTAGAAACAACGTGTATTTACCTCAGGGGATGAAATGCACAACAAATGCCCTACAGCATAATGCTCTGTATGCAAAAAATTTACGTAAAGCCGGATAAGTTCAAATTGATAAAAAATGTGATAACTTTACAAGCAACTGATAACCGTCGCAAGTAATAATAGTTCACAAAGGTACTTTGTGTCAGGTGAGCTAATAAAAAAAAACTTCACATATGTAACTGTAAGACATAATAGTGTCCTGTGAAAAAGTGTCCACCTGGACATTTTTCATAGAATTATGGTATTTAATAATGTCCATTGCCATGAAATATTGTCCCTCAAGTGGACAGATTTTTACTGCAAAAGTTATGAAATAGTGTCCACCCACAGGACAAGTTTTCATAGTAGTTGCTATTAAATTGTGTCCTCCAAGTGAAGTAATACAAAGGTCATTTAAAAGTTTTATTATACTTGAAATTTTAATAAAATCAGAACGATTGAGTAGAAATTGATTTATATAAACAAACAAATAATGGATGGAAGTGAATATAGAGACATTTAAGTTCTAAGAAATACCCAGCTAATGCTAATGATAATGAAAGAAGAACAATAAGAAGGAAGTGTGTAAAGTATAAATCAAATGTGAAGAACTTTACTATATTTATTATGAGAAGAAGGCAAAAGAAAATATTAAATTTTGGTATTAAATAATGTCCATTGCCATGCAATATTGTCCCCTAAGTGGACAGAATTTTACAGCAAAGGTTATGAAATATGGTCCACCTACAGGACTAGTTTTCGTAGTAATTGTTATCAAATTGTGTCCTCCAAGGAAAGTAATATTGAACAGCATCTGTTACTTGTTTGAATTTAAATCATTATACATGTATATATATATATAATAGTCTAAAAATTTGCACAGCGATACTAATATAAGATGGTATTATACGAAGATGTTGTTATTAAATCGTGTTGACAAATATTTCGGCTTAACAAATAGCCTTCGTCGGTGTCAATACTTTTAACAAAATTTTGTTAAAATTATTGACACCGACGAAGGCTATTTGTTTTGTTAAAATTATTGACACCGACGAAGGCTATTTGTTAAGCCGAAATATTTGTCAACACGATTTAATAACAACATCTTCGTATAATACCATCTTATATTAGTATCGTTGTGCAAAATTTTAGACTTATATAATTGTTTCCTTATCTGCACAGTATCGTCTATTCTAGACGATCCGGTACATAGTAAATTTGCTGGTTGGTCCTTTTTATAGACTTCTATATATATATATATATATATTAAAAATAAGAAGATAAGGATGGTATGAGTGCCAATGAGACAACTCTCTGTCAGAGTAACAATGTATTAAAAGTTAGCAATTATAGGTTAAAATACGTCCAGTAATAACAAGGCAATGGATATCATTTAATACTTTAATCATATCAAAAAATGTCCTGGCGGACATACTGTCCTGTGAAAAAATGTCCACCTGGACAGAATTATAGTATTAAATAATGTCCATGTTCATGGACACTTTTTCATACCTGAGGAATATTTTCATAGGAAATTGTGTCCGGGATACATTTAAATAAGTAAATATTGTCCATGGACAGTATTTACTATGAAATAATGTCCGGTGGACATTATTTCATGGGGACATTATTTAATCCTACATAACAACCATGACATTTACCATGATGTTTATGCAAGAAATGATGGGGCATAATGTCTTATACTCATTTATATTGTAAGGCCACACCAATTTGATTAATAGTTCTCTGGATTTTCCGCTCCTATTTTGGAGAAATTGACTTTTCAATAAAAAAAAAAAAATTACCGCTTCCGCAAATATTTGGTCCGCATGCCGCTCCAAAATTAGTTTCTCCTTGAAATTTATTTTTCACATAGACGCTTTTCTGTTGCATATAATGCTCCTATCGTTTTAAACGCACGTGTGATAAATCGATTTGTAAATAAAAGGTCAAAGATCGGGATGCCAACATGCAGTTGTGTCAGTTCATTGCCTTGGACAAGTAGTTATTGAACACACAGTTTTCCGAAATGCTTCTCGTTTTACATTTAAAGACCTGTTCTAGGATGCAAAAATTAAAAATTCGTTAGATGACCACAAACACATCAATATTTGTTAGAACCATCGTCACCTCCCCCCCCCCCCGATCTTTATTTCAACAGGCATAGACCTATCTATATTTTGGATGAAATAAATTGTAAATTGTAAATTCCCATGAACTTTTTAAAAAATCGCAGAAGTATATGATGTTTATGAAACCCCATATCCCCTTGTTACTCGTTTGGCATGCAAGCAGAACTCTTCTTTTGTTGGGGGTTTAAAGTTCAACGAGACCAACTTGAGGTGATCCCGTATTGTGATTGGCATGCTCATAATAATTAGGGTGTGTAATTGGTTCAACCACTTCTAGTCAAGCGTATGAGTTTTAAATGCATTACAGCTTTTTAGGAGCAAAAGGAAAGAGTATTTTGCTCAGTAAGAAAAATGCATGTGAATGGTGTGACAGGTATTTTAAGGGAATATTTTGATACATTTGGATCTACATGTATAGCAATATAACTATCTTACTCAGGATGTTATTTTAGTACAAAGCAAGAAATATTCACCTCACTCATTGTTTTGATCCTAAATATGCATAAATAGTTCCAACTGGTTGTCAAGCAGCAAATAAATAAAGGCAACAGTAGTATACCGCTGTTCAATAGCATAATTCGATTAAGCAAAAACAAATCCGGGTAACAAACTAAAACAGAGGGAAACACATCAACTATAAGAGGAAAACAACGGAACAACAGAAACACTGAACTGCAACAATAAACAATCATTACCATACAATGAAAACAACTATCAAATATCTTTCAGGGGCATTTTTTTTGGATACGTACACATAATTTTATTTTATTCAACATGTATCATTTACCTAACAATCATACTTTCTCTTGTAAAACTGCATCTGCTATGCTTCCTAAATATATATATGGATTTAAATGAAAATTCACACAGACAAGGCTTACTTGAAGAAAATAACCAAAATTAACTAAACCACAGTGAGACAAGAAAGTCTGATACGGTACAGGCACCAATGAATCAAATTATATGCATTAGAGCATCTGTTGCTCCTCGTTTTTCTATGAAAGAACTCAGTTATAACATGTACATAAATTGTACAACTTCTAAATCACACAATTAAAAAAACAAATATACCGCTCGCATTACTTGTAGAGTACTCGCCTAAAAAAAACTCATTTCCAAGAAATATATAAAAACAAAAAAATTTCGCTCGCTCGCCCCATATGTTTTGGAGCTTTTGTCCGAAGAACTATTAATCAAATTGGTGTGGCCTAAGGGGTAGTGTTTTATACAGATGATTCAGTTTGGTCTAAAATTTATTATTTGCAATAAAGGTAAATAATAATGTCTTGGAAAGCATAAATAAAGAAACCTTAATTACAGTGTGCTTGGTTGTATAAAAATATCAATAAAGTATTTAAAATCCACGACTTCAATATTAAGAACATTCACCATTAATCCTCTTTTTTGGGGAGGGGGAATGTTTTGTGTTTTTATTCGGGGACAAACTTAAAAATTATTTTGTTTGTACTTTAATTTAACACAAACTATTTTTATGGCCCCGCCGACTTATGTCGGGGCCATATAGTGTTACCCTTATCCGTCATTCCGTCACTCTGTCATACCGTCATACCGTCATTCCATAACGAACATTTATATGGACTTTTTTTTCTAAACACCTTCACATAATGAGCTGAATTTTAGTATTTGAGTCTACTATGATGAGTTACAGATCGAGTTTACGTTTGGTTCAGCTACGCGGATTTTTGCCGAAATTACGGGATTAGACTTTGAAACTTTCCACTCCTAAAAATTGCTTCAAGCTTTTTTTAGCGATCGGGACCATTCGTGTCGTTCCGACACATCTGGTTTTCAATAACATACAAGAACGAATTTTTTTTATTGAAACTTAATGTTCAATTTCCCCCCAATTTTCAATGGAAACAAACCTTTTTTTTACACTTTCCTTATAGGAAAATCTGTTTTCAAGAATTTAAGAATCAAACAGTTTATTAAATAAAAACCATGCCCCTCCCAAAAGATGAGTGGTCGGTGACTAAAAGAGCCTTGCATCATTGCCATGCATAATTGTGTAACCAAACATGTAATTTGCCATTGTAGAAATACGAAAGACAACTGTATGGTTAGATGTTCAGAAATGAAACTCTTAAACTTTAGTCCATGGAGAGTGTAATGGTTCAACAATTTCTTCATATGTACCAACCTCATCGTGATGCTGTTGTTATATTTATATTTTTATTAAAAAAAAGAAAACAAACTTTTGTTTCAATTTATGCTTATTTATATGCGTTCATATCGCATTGTGTTTATTGGTAGCTGGAAAGGGGATGTCCAGTTGGAATAGAAAACAAAAGGCACAGTAACAATATTGAACTAGAATAATAAGAGTTGATATTTGGGAGTTTGATAACAATGGGATAACTTCTCAGGAATGGTAAAATATATATTATATCCGTCGAAATATTTTCAATAGAGATTTTATTAAAACAAAATACATGAAAAAGAATGCATCAAATATACTGCCTCCAATTTTTTCCAAAATGAGATAAAAAAAAAAAAAGACAAAGTACATCCTCATCCACGTTCCAATCAGGACATTTTAATAAGAGTTGTACCTTAATTATTTTGAGGCAGATTTTGTACAACAGCTTCTCAAGAAAAAGAAAAGAAACTGGCATTAAACTTTAACTTCACGTCCCGGTATATAGATGATGTCCTTTCACTGATTATAAGTTTGGTGACTATGTGGACTGCATCTATCCCAGTGAACTTAAAATTAAGTATACAGAAGATACCGTTAATTCTGCTTCATATATTAACTTAAATCTAGAATTTTACAAGGAGGCAGTGCTGACAAAAGAGATCATTTCAATTTTTCCGTTATGAACTTTCCATTTCTGTGTAGCAACATGTCAGCAGCGCCTGTATATGTATTATATATATCTCAATTGATACGGTATTCCAGGGTTTGCATTACCTTTCATGATTTTTTGATAGAGAGTTATTGCTTATAAGGAAGCCATTGCTCCAAGGGTCCCAAATGATTAAGCCATATCCCTTCCATATTTTTGGTGAGGCATCATGTTTTTGAAGAAATATGAAATGTCTGTAACAGATGAGCAGGTATATGTTCCACTTATCGTAACCACAGTCTCGTCCTTTTATCTTCGATTGCGACATTACCGCATGAGACTTATCACCGTGTTTTACTCGCAATGAGTGCAGGAACTCTTTACCACTTCTGAAGCTCCTGAATTTACCCTCGGTTTTTGTTAGGGGTCGTGTTGCTAAATCTTTAGTTGTCTGTGTAGTGTTTTGTTATTGTTGTTTGTCTTTTCGTCGTTTTTGGTAATGGTAGTGTGTTTATATTAGACTTTCTCTCTCTTTTTTATAACCATTTTCCCATTCACTTAAAAAGATCGTGCATTACTTATATAAGTATCAAGATCTAACGGGCTTTCAAATGTCTCAGACCAGATACTCACTGTGAGAGCCTAAGACAACTTATCGTCGCTGGGCTTCCAAAATGTAATGAATTACTATTTTTTTTAATAACAACAAAATCTCACAAACAGACTTTCAAATTATTTGCTTCCAAAATGTCGTTTGAGAACAAAAATGTTTTTGTAAATGCCTTGAAGTAAAAACTTGGACATTTCTGGATGACATAAACACTTACCTTGTTTTCAGAGATACAAATTTGTATTATACTTCATGTGAAAATGCAGGATTCTGATTGGTTAATACGAGGGAGACAATTTACTCTAGCATATGGCAAATACTCTATTACCCTTCACGGAGACGCTTGGTCAATTGTGCGCTTTACTGGGTGGGTGTTATGTACAAGACGTTATAGTTTATTACTTTGAAATTTAATACACAGGAATAACAGAACATTCAGTATAAGAAAGTAAATAACACATAGCTGAGAGGGTGATAGAGCAGATTGTTACCCCTCGCTTCGCCGCGGTTGACAATGTTTTCTTGGGGTAACAATCTGCTCTATCACTCTCTTAGCTATGTGTTATTTATATAATGATTCCCAAAGCCATTATACAACAATTTTTACATACAACATTTTGGAAGCCAAATTTACAAATAATTGAGATTGGCAATTTTGTAACATATCTCTTATTTCAAATGAATTGATTAATCTTAATGTAAGATATTTTGGAATATTAGAGATTTCCGCCTGTCAAGTCGGTTTGTGTGAAAAAGTAGTTTTAGTCATATACGACATTTTGGAAGCCCAGCGACGCTATACTGTTTACTTATATTTTGGCATTGCTCAAGGTCATATGTTTCTCAGACTGTTTATGACGTCTTTACACTAAATCCATTGGATGTGTACTTATTAATTGTAATTGGCCTTGAAATAGCTTTCAGTAAATGCGAATACACTTATATCAGTGCTATGTGTCTATTGATTTTATGTTAGTTGTTTTTGTGCTTCGTACTGATCTCTTGATTTAAGCCATTTGCAACTGACTTTTACAGTTTGTTCTTATGTTATGCTGTTACACTACTGTTATAGATTAGGTTGAGGGGAGATCGCTCACAAACATGATTAATCCCGCCATATTCTTTATGTGTCTGTCCCAAGTCGGGGGCCTGTAATTCAGTGGTTGTCTGTCATATTTGTTTTTCATAATGTGTACTGTTATAAATTATGCAGTTAGTTTTTTTCTCGACGCAAAAGTTGCGTTGGGTATAATTACGCCACCGGATTTTTTTCAATCGTAAAAATGTAAGCCCAGTGGCGGATCCAGAACTTTTAGGGGGGGCATAAGAGGGGACCCGCTACAGTGATTCCGTACATAATCAACCAAATTTTTCCCACGAAAGGGGGGCCCTGGCCCCAAGCCCCGATCCGCATATGAAGCCATTGTAGAGATGACGCGCTGTCAATTCGATAAATTTATGCATATGTCATCACAACTATCTTTACACGACAGTTGTATTATCAAAGACAAATGTATGATATCTACTAGCTATGCATGTACTTTAAGGCCTTTTGTTAACTTAAAACTATTGTCTGATTGGTTGTCCGGTGGAATTTACAAAAGTTCAAAACACACTAAAGAAATCCAAATATTTCTTGGAAGGGCAGACTAAAATATTTCAAAGGTTGAAGACTAATAACCCTAGATAACACACACAACAATCGATTTTTTTGGAAGCTATGCATTAACAAGTAAAGTCTGTCGTCAAGGCTTTTCGTAAAAAGTAAGAGGGTGTTGGTGAACGGTGTATCCGACTACCAACTGTGCTTTACAGTATGTGAATAAAATAGATAACTTCTGTAGGTCTGTGTACTAAGAAATTTTTAAAGTGATACAATATTAAAACAGCAAAAAAAAAAAAATAAAAGTGACGTGCCATTTTGTATATAAACCAAAGGAAACTTTGTTCGAAGAAATACCGTTTATTTATTCATTGCATTTTTAAATAGAAAATGGGGATTTTGTTAAAAATAAAGTCAATGATTTTTGCAGAAAATCCACATACTTTATTACAGAGATTTTCGTTGAGCACTTGAATAAGTCCATATTTAAACTTGTTTTAATCAATATCTTTATTTACATACTTGTTTAGGGAAATCATTGCTAGCACTGAATGCAATAATTCTCTATCTATTAAGAACCGAATTGTCAAAAATAGGAGTACAAGGGGAAAGGCTGTGGATTTTGTTTAAAATTTCCATATGTTTAGCATTGAAACAACAGAAGGGTACATAATCCCTAATGTGCCTAAATTTTAATTGAACAATAAGTGAACGAAAATTTTAAAAAATATTAGAAATACACCTCAAGTTGTAAGATTTGTAGTAGTACGAATCTTTTTTTTTTAATTCAAACACAACTGTTGTTATGGCTCGTTAGAAAGAGATTTCACCTGACCCATATATGTCATTTGTTGATACCTTGAATTTTTTAATGTTATATCAACATGTAGCCTTAATACTTAAAATAATAGAATCTGAAGCGAATTGATATATCAAATGGTTTTGCTTTGTACGTTTTCAAGACAAAACAGTCAACTCAAACACGCCTGAACGTAAAAAGGTGTACCCGAATTCCTCTTTTCGATAAGATTATTGCCAATTTTTAGGAATTTTTCCGAAAAGACTTATGCCGGGGGAAGAGATGCAAATTAATTCTTTAAAAACATCAATCTTTCATCTTTCTGTGGAATTTTTTTGCGGTGAAATTTATGCTTTTGCATATTAATGATCCAGATGTATTTGCAGCTACCATGATCTACTTTTTTTGTGTAAATTTGTCTTTAATTCAAAAGTTTACGATGTAAACAGATGTAACCAATTCAAGTATACAATTTTTACCTTCTCTGCTAAAAAGTTCCATTTCTTTTGTCTGATTTCAGGATACCAGGCTGTAATATGTACAATTTAAACTTGATAGTAAAAGGTGAAAGCCAAATTGTTGAATCCCATTGAAACACTTGAAGCTCATTTATTAAATTGGGTTAACACATAACAGCAGGGTTACTTATCTGTGCGATAGTTGAACCTAAGTTTATGTTCGTTGATCATAACTATGACTGAACTTGAACTAACTTAACCACTATTGTCCACGGTCAAAATATGTTTCATCGGCATATAAAGAACAAATCTTAACAGACTTCTAAAATGGAGTTTGGTGTATAAAAATGTTTAAACCACTTCTTAAGTTGTGTCCATGAAATCTTTGAAAAGTGACAATTCACATAAGATTTGTCAAAGTTTATATAGGAACAAAAACGCAGCAGTTTCTGGTGGTGCTTGTATGTTATGAAATGTTCAATATGCGATTATTAAATAAAAAATAAGAAATTACAATGATGTTAGTAAGACTATTCTAATTTTATAAATTTGAATGATTCTGTGAATCAGAAGATTCACTATAGCAACATATCAGGAGTCAGAATACGACATGAGTTTTATAAATGCACGGAAACATTAAAGTATGCAAAGCTAACGAAGGGAATATTAACATACACCGAGGAGATGAACTTTCAGTGTTACCTTTAATAATAATAATGGATTTGGTAAATATCTTCTTCTTAGTACAACAAAGTATTTGATATCAAATTTAAATTTTTCTTATCAAATTTATATTCGTAAGATTTTATTGGATTTTCGGAAGCATTCAGGAAAATTCATTGTATAAAGTTTATAATACATATGATAAACGTTCTGAGTATCCAAATGATTCAAGTACTTCCGTGTTGAATGCTTATACTGGTCAATCTGTTATAAATTATACCAAATATGATCATTTTATTAATATAATGTTTATCTCAACATGTAGACAAAACAGATAAATTTTCAATTTATGCAAGTTCATAATAAACCTGTATTGAAAACATTTCAAATTGATTTAACTCAATCAAGTGCTCCAAACACGACATAAAGTATCGTATAGCCAATGAAAAGTTAAAAGTTTTGAGATTAAATTAACCAATGAAAAGTAATTCTGAAGACGTAACTGTAAATATCAATCTGATTAGTATCGAATCATATAAGTTAAAATTTTAAGTCGGTCTCAGCTGATTTTAGAGAGAGAAAAAATGTCCTATTCTACTGGAATAATTGTTCTTTTTATCATGTTAAGTCGGATTGGGAATTGCTCTCATTTTAGAGGAGGAACTATTAGCTGGAAACCAATACATGGTCATACGGTAAGATGCAACAATTTTAAACCAATGGTGATTCCATTGAATGTTGTTCCCGGGCCTTACCTTAGAGAGTCGATTGAGATTTAATCCACTTTAAGACCTAACCTTATTGTCAGTTTGATAAGAAAATACCCAGCAGAATACAAGACTTAGTGGATTAAAAAGAAAAGTAAATGAGCTGTACAAAATGTGTAACTATATTGGAAGGTTAGAAATCGAAAAACCAGGGACACATATGCAAACGAGTAAATATAAAAGAAACAAGACAGGTGTTCGAAAACCAATACCAATATATGCGAAATGAAATAACATTTAAAAATTAGGTGGTACGAATCGCCTTTCGGTGCTTACCTTCACCAGAAACGCTTAAACCTAAAAATTTGAAAGCCAAAGATGCATGAAAACTTTAATACTTCAGGAGCTAAGATTAACATGGAACTAAAAAAAAATGCAAACAGAAAAACCAAAATAATAGAGCTTTGAGCAATGCAAACTTCCTTTCGTTTGATGTGTTTGAGCTTTTGATTTAGTCATTTGCCAAATGACTTTCCGATTTGAATTTTCCTTAGAGTTCGGTATTTTTGTTATTTTATTTTTTTCCCAGAAAACCGGAAGTGATATCAGAGGCACTGGAAGCCTAAGTATATCTTGCTTCGACATCGAGCGCTGTCGTTATACCTAGTGGTCAAACCCGATGTAGGAGTTTTTTTTATACTTTCCTGTTCATAAAAAGGAGTTTTAACACTTTCCTGTTCATAAATACACTACAGTGTTATGAATATAGGCTCGTAATACTGCACTTATAGACCAAGCTTCTACACAATTTTAAATGTTGTGCATCTAGGTTCAAAATATTCCCCATCAGTTTCTTAGCAATCCCTTGAAGACAATTTCAATTATATAATTTTAGAATGCAATTAAAACTCTGAAAAATGTTATTGTGTACTTCTTTTTAAAGGATATTTTTACCATTGTTTCATTAACTGAAATTCAGCCTCAACCTCCAATATCGGTCTGCTTACGCACAAATATACAATTCTTTTCGACGGACGAAAATAATTTTATAACCATGGAATAGAATAAGTCCTTTGTTATTTTGACTTATCTCGGATTTTGATGTGTTCTATCTTTCTATCTTCAGAGAGAGCGCCTGGAACTAAGTGCACCCAATGATACAATGATAACTAAAGGCAATTTACTAAAATAAGAATATAGATCTGTATGATAACAATAAGAAATGAAAAAGAAAACGAATTAATTACTTTATCACATCTCATCATTACAGATACCAAATTCCCGTTATATGCACAGGGATACAATATTAGTAATATTTCAGATGTTTCATATATCTTAATTAAAGGGGCATTAGTTACGAGATATAAAAAATAAAATATGATTTTTTTTTTTGTTCAATCATTAATGAAAGTGAAATAGTGAAATAATAATTCGCTTTTAGCAGCCAGTTTAGTTCAATTTTGTCAAAATAAGCTAAGAAACATCGCTGATGAATTATTCACTTCCAAGTGAATAATTCGTCCTCATTGAATCCGTATTCATGTGACCTTCAATTTATTCCATTAGCTAGAGATTGGTTACGCATGTATTAGTCGTTTCGTTGACTGATTCGATCCTCAAAAAATCATTCTTATACAGATAAAAAACGATAATTAACTATTTTAACCTATTTCATGAAATCAAACAGACCTAGAAAAGTCCAATTGCACGAGGTCGCTATCTATTTATTGTCGAACACGTTGCGGGGGGGCATAGAAATACCGGCGTCCGTTCGTCCGTCTGTCCGGTCTTGTTAGCGCTCTCACAGATACAATTCTTGCCAGATTTTTATAAAACTTATACTATAGGTTAATATCAGCAATATCTCGGACAAGTTCTATAATGGTGGCCGATCGACTTTTTTTAAAAGAGTTATGCCCCTTGGAAATATTAAATTTATGGAAAATGGCCCCGTTAGCGCTCTCACGGGTACAAATCTTGCCAGATTTTTTAAAAACTAATAGTATATTATATTTTGTTTTAAAGAACTAAGAAAAAAGGGTTTTATAGTTATTGCCCTTGCACCTTGGATAGATAAAATATGTGCAACACGGGGAACATTGGAACTCTGTTCTTTTATATTTATGTTTATGTTTATGTTTATATCGGGTTATATGACCGTCGGTAGTCTTCGGAGGTAATCTGGGGCCTCGGTGGCCGAGTGGTCTAAGTAGTTACTACTGTAATCACTAGCCAGTCAACACTGAGGTTGTGAGTTCGAACCCCGCTCGTGCGGGTGCACTCGACTCCAATCTTAATTGACTAGGATTGTCAGTTTTCCTATCGAAGGTCGGTGGTTTTCCGGCACTCCGGCTTCCTCCACCAATAAAACTGACCGCCATGAAATAGCCCAAAAGCGGTGCTTAAAGTGGCGTAAAACACCAAAAATCAAATCAAATCGGAGGTAATCTCGTAGGTTAATTAGATGGCGTCTAGACTAAAATACGCACGAAATGCTGATATATATTATAGAGTCCATGTATTGTTTATTGTTTATTCCAGACTTATTGTAATTTGGATATTCGTTTTAGTATGTTTTAAATCAAATATGAGAATTTGAGTCAAATCGGTGAACATGAATTTGACAGCTAATGCCCCTTTTTGAGAAATATATTTATAGTCTGAAATTACAAAATGTATATATAACCGTATACTAGTCACATTATGTTAGGGTCAACATCTGTTTGACCATGATATTGTCTGTTTTGGTCGACTAATGGTTTATGATTGGTCTCTATGTAGTTCCCCCTATTTCTTATGTATAATTGTCCGACAAATTAAACAAAATATAAGTTTAAAATTCAAAAACCTCATTTCCAATTAAAGGTTTATTAAGAAAAAATTAATAAGAAGAAAAAGTACATATAGAATAGAGACGTCCGGGGATATGCTAAAGACAGCAGCCCAACGAAATAAAAAGTTATGCACTTTTTGTAACTTTAGAATCTATATTAAGCAGGCAAAATTCTTTCCTCCCCTTATATAACCTGCCACCCGATGTCCTACTACAAACTATCAACCAAGAAATGCGTATCCTTGAGGAACACTTTAAAAATTAAACATATGTTTCTTGTTTCTTTATCTTTAGTTTATCAGTAACGTTTTTGTTTGTAGTTGCTTCTCTGTTTTATTTTCATCTTTTGACCGTTGTGTTTATCGTCTTTCTTAAGTTTGGAGCAGTTCCACTAGCATATGAATTGTCTGAAAACAAGTTCAATTACGATAGTCAGTAAATAAAAGATCGACATTGTGTACTACACGGGCAATGCGTTTTTTCAATTGCATTTCTGATTAAAACATTTAACATGAAAAGTTGTTTTCTTTCTTTAAAGAAATCTTCCATACTTTTCAACCATTTACCAAAGTATCTCCCACCGACTGTTCATTCAAATATAATCAATTTCAAGACTGACCTTAATACTTATGGAATTAGACAGAGGAACATTTATATTGGACAACTCGATTGATAAAGAATACTGGCCTCTGGCCTTTGTTAGTCTTGTATCATTTCAAATTTTAGTTTCCTGTGTATAATCGGGAGTTTAGTATGACGTCCATTATCACTGAACTAGTATACTTATTTGTTTAGGGGCCAGCTGAAGGACGACTCCGGGTGCGGGAGTTTCTCGCTGCATTGAAGACCCATTGGTGGCCTTCGGCTGTTGTCTGCTCTATGGTCGGGTTGTTGTCTCTTTGACACATTCCCCATTTCCATTCTCAATTTTATAATTTATATTTTCAATACAATGCGCAGCTTTACGGAACCAGCAAATAGTATGATCACTTCCTCAATCGAATTTAAAGATTAAAAGATAGGAAATCGAGGTTGTTTGTTACTGAAATATCAACTTTACGATATTCTGTTCACAGTGTTTCGTTATTGTTAAAATGCTACTTCTACTTAAAGTGTGCTTTATTTTCGTTTTAAAATTCTGTCTAAATGGTGACTCTTAATCAACGTAAACCACAATTATAATATGACAAAGTCACAAATAGAATAGATATTTCGATGACATTGTTTTTCTTCGAATTTTAGAACTGAGGAAATTGTTATCTAAATAGGCCTCCAACACAAGGTCTTATAATCTAGTTTGCATAACGTTCAACAATGTCAAACATAGACTTTAAGAAAAATAAGTCCGAAATATTATTCACATTGGTCTTCTTGGATTATTTGAAACGCATTGTCCTGCTAATACCGTCATATCCTTATTGTATAAAGTAAACTGTACACTCTTTTATATCAATGGTCTTTCGTGTTATCTACATATTTACATATGAATCAACAACCAAATATGTATTATTTTCATTTTGAATGCGAAATGGAATAAATCTTAAATTTTTTTAATATTAAATATGTCACGTTATAACAAACATATTATCGAAAGTCCAATGAAGAGAGGACTTATAAGATTATTTGAAAGTCGAATGCAATCGTTGATCATTGAAACGGATTCATGTAGAAGTAGAATACTAACCTTGCTTCTTTGTAGATCACTGTATGAAAATTGAGAAACAGAAAGTCCAATTTATTTCTTAATGTTAAAGCAATGTTGCATACGGTTGGAATAGTTTTATTTCTTTTTGCGTTCAGTCATTATGGGGAGTGTTCCCACTTTAGAGGAGGAACTATTAGCTGGAAACCAATACATGGTCATACGGTAAGACAAAAAAAAAACAATTTAAAATAATTATGCGAAACACATTAGCGGCATGCACCTTAACTTATGTAAATCGAAAGAATTTATGAATAGTTACTATAATAACAAAATTAAAAAAAAAACATATTTGTCAATATTCCAAATACAATTAAGTTCAGTATATCAATTTCTTCAAAACTTTAATACAAGAAACAATAACCTCCGACCTTTATCGTCTCAGCACATTCAAGTCCTAACTTATAACCGACTCTATTGACACCTTTTTAGTGCCTAGCTTGAAAATCGCAGAAGTCAGTGCTGCATATATACTTGTCAAGTTTGAATGACTACAATTTCGTCACTCGATTGCTTTACAAGGTTTACACATTGATGATTGTCTTCTCTCATTGAGCACATTTACTGTAGTTAATTAAAATCTTATATGTATATCTTGAATTTAACACTAAAGTAAAAATCATCTTAAAGTATAACATTATCTACTGCATGATGCAAAATTTAATGAAAATATCGCTTTCCTGTAGGTGTACTTGCCGATCCGTCCGTGCCAATCATATGCAACTTAGTTGTATTCAAAACTTTATAAACTTAAAATTCTATAAATGCACATACACTGTCTTGAGCGGCAGTATTGGACCAGCAGATTGTCCACCTTAACAAGTATCATGTAGTGGCGAGCATCAATTGACTCTGATTTCCAAATTACGTGCAGACTTTTATTTATTTTGTTCATGTTAGTTTTCATTCTATTGGAATCCGGACAATGCAGTTTTTTTTATTGTGTGTATATATTTTAAGAAATATTGTCTATATATGCAAAGGAAGAGGTTTGAGCGCACGTAAAACTAGTATAACCCCACCACATTTTGTGCTTAAGTTAAGACTTTCTTGACCATGGTTTGACCGTTCTATCTTTTTAAGGAGTCTGGTGTTGGTGATTGATGTCTATTGTAGTTTATTGTACTCTCCATTTTTTATTTTGTTTTTGGTAAGGGGGTAATTCCTGTTTTCCCTTTCATGTATTATTTGAAGGTATATAATATTATTTTGAAATATTAATTTTATGCCATAGAGTTTTAATATATAGAATGCAATAGACGTGATTTCTCATATTTCCCCCTTTACTTGCATTGGTTTGAAAAAGTGTAAGCAAAATAGGAAGCGACGCATTTTTTCTATAAAAATTCCACAGAACTAAAACAAAAACCATAACACTCTGATTATCATTCATTTTTTGAGGATTTTCTCAGCCTGAAATACTTCTTGCAAAAGAAAGAAAGAAAAACGGGATTCACTTGACGTTTTTGTTTTTTGTTTCAATCTAATGAACGAAACCAATAATTGCAATAATTTTAATAAGAAAAAAAAAGCAAGAAAAAAAAACCTATATTTGAAACCGTTCATCTGACCAGAAGGAAAAGAGGATCTATCTAGTGCGGACAATTGCGACTATATATTTGTTTAATTTTACTGTATTATATATTTAGATTTTCACCTTGTAATTTAAGTTATATATAAAATAAGATATTAATTGCATACGACTGACAAAGCGGATTGGATTCATAACCTCCGTAGCCCACAATAGAAAACCCAAAACGTTTTAAAGTATTTATCGCTTACGAATTTAACTCTTGCTAAACACATGACATATAGTGTAAGACAGTATAATGTCTTTTTTCTATGCAGTATTTTGTACTGTTGTACTATTTTCAAATACTGTGGAAAAATCGTTTTGAAAGAAATGGTATTTAGTATCACTGAAAAATCGACACAAAACAATTAATGATAGTAATTGAAATAATGCAATTCAAAGTTTTTATTTGATCCTACAAACTTATATTTTCGTTCGAGAAAAAGAACATAGGACATTCGATGGAGACTAATAATCACGGAGGAATAGGGGAAGGGTAAATAATCCAATTATTTAATGTTGTACTATAAATATTGTAGATTGAATTCACATTTAAAATGGGATGGACTTTTGGAAGTGGACCCGGATGTTCTAATAATAAGATCGGACAGTTTGTAAATACCACATTTATAGGTGATAAAATCTGGAAATGTGATAAAGGTTGTAACATGAAAAAAAAGCCAGTAGGTACTGTTTTCTATTATTGTACTGGTGCTAATGAAGTCGGAAGTGATGCTGAAAAATGGGAACAAGGAGAAAATCGTTTTCAAGAGACATTCATTGGAAACGGACCTTTTATTATAAGGTGTGTATACGAATTGAAAGATGTAAAATAAATCAATGTAAGTAAATATAAAAAAAATAAGTATAAAGGTGTCAATGAATTCGATAGTAAAAGGACTGGTATAATAAAAGCAAGCAAATTAATTTGATAGCAAAATACCAAAACACAACCAACGAAGATACAATACAAGTAAGACAACAAATAAACGTCCGAATTCTCAGTGTATATAAAGTGCGAATCCAGTTAGTTCATTTTCACTGTTGTATGCGAGTATGTCTATTGTAGAATAAAGGATGATGGGAAAAACTGCGTTTGTTTACTTTTTGAAAATACAAAATAATTGATTTGAATGTATGTTTTAACACAATTTCATTAGAATATAACTTTTTAATGTTTAATAATAGGATTTAATTCCAAAAAAGTGTAATAAAAGCAACAGAATCCATAACATTGATTACTGAATGCGATTCATTTTAACTATAGGTGCGATGAATTATCATTTCTGATGTGGAATTTTTGGAGGTGCGATGAATTTTCATTGTTTTTTTAATATGTATTCGACATGCAACAACTGAAAATAGTTTTTAAATTACTTTAATATTGATGCTAGTCGTAGATGCTTACTTGAATATTTAATGAATGGCTATTATTTATTTTGAATTTATTGAACCATAAAATTAATTTTGACTCTTCATTGAATAATCCGCGAAGCGGATTATGTAAAATGAAGAGTCAAAATTAATTTTATGGTTCAATAAATTCAAAATAAATTATTGCCATTCATTATAAATAAATTCTATCAAAATAAGGCTCAAAGAACTTTTATATTATTTATATTAACAATACAACGTACACACATGTTGGCGTATGAATATACAACGTCAGAGTGGGCATGCGCCATAGAACTTGACAACATTGAAAATAAAGGTAATACTTTTAACCAATCAGAAGACAGTAAATACACCAAATTTATTTATAAACGTGTATAACCACGTTCATATCATGTATATTCAAATATTGTTGGTGAGTTTGCTATAAGCTTGTCATGGATCCGAAAATTTACTGGAGCAGAACATTCATGAATGTAACATATTTCTACGGAGAATTTTCCTTTAAAAGTTATAGAACTCGCTTAAAAAATTGTTACGCCGTGTCATACGTATGTCTACCCTATTGATAGGCTTTTCACAACGAACAGTACAATAATGTACAACGAACGGTGCTAAAGAAAGTAAACAAACTACAATGTGAATGAATCGTACAGTGCCAAAATTGTGAAGTCAATTTTGCAAGTAAATGTCTTCAAAAATAATTAAAACAACGGGTTTCTCATTTGTATTATGTATTTTTAACAACAACAAATCACAAAATACACGGTCGCATTTAGTGTGAGAGCCAACCAACTATGCTCTATTTGTAGATTAATCAAGTTTGAGTTACACAGAGTGTTTGTTTCGCGATGTTTTCAAGTAACTCACAGACCTGTCTTTTTAATATAGTGACATGGTGTTTATGTAATATAAATGATATACAATGCTGCCAGGAGCAGTAAACTTTGTTTTCATAAATATTGAATACTTTACTGAACTTACGTCAATTAGTCTTGGGTGAAAATATAATGACCTATAATGGTATACTTTTACAAATTGTGACTTGGATGGAGAATTATCTCATTGGCACTCATACAACATCTTCTTATATCTAAGAACGGTACCGGTATATGTACCAACATCGCTTCGCAATGTAGCGATTAACGTCCGGAATCAACTGTACGGTGGTTATACGTCGTGGTATAGAACCAAACCATTTAAACATGTAATAATAAACTGTTTTCAATATTTCCTTGTATTCTTACAACTGCCTATTGCTTATTTGTAACACCAACTTATAAGAAATTCAAACATAAATTAAGGTGACTCGAATGTTGCTTGAACATTCTTTACTGTAGATGTATACACAATGGCACGATAAATATCAATTATCCAGTCATCAAAGCGTCAATTGTTTGTACAAGATGAAAACGTATCCACTCATTTAATCGTGAAATGAAGGTCGTTTTGTGAATGCTCTTTATTATCTAAAATGCATCCATTAGAGCTCGTTTCCTAATGCTTGTAGTTTAAAGGTTTGGTTGGCTTGCTTGCTTTGTTTGTATAAATGTTTGCTCAATCTTTATTATAATGCTTAAGCAAACATTTATACAAATAAAGCAAGCAAGCCAAACAAACATTTAAACTACAAGCATTAGGAAAATAGCTCTCATAACGTTTAATTTATTAGTATGCGATGTAGATTTAGACCAAAACAGAAACTTTGCTTTTTGTGACGTGGATTGGCTTAACTTTCCAAAATATATGTATTCTATGATGGCGTGTCATAGGGAAGGATAAATTTTATCCTACATATAGAACTGGATCTGGACAAATTATCAGAGAAAATAGATTTGACTATATTAGCAATAAATGCCATTTTTAAGGAATTTATTGATATATTACCTCAGACTTTCAATCACTAAGTATGCATATATAATCAATCCTTCTGACTTCATAAATTTTGTTAGAGAGTCGGCTGAATTAAGAATTTATTTAATGAAAATTAATCAATTTCCTTCTGTGAAAATGCATCGCATATACAATAGAAATGAATCGCCCTACAGTGAAAATGAAAGTCTAGTATCATTATTCGACAGTAAACATGAATCGCATAACGAAAACAACATAGTGGAATTTGATTCAATATCAACAAGCTGAATAACAAATAGATATAGGAAGATGTGGTGTGAGTGCCAATGAGACAACTCTCCATCCAAATAACAATTTATAAAAGTAAACCATTATAGGTCAATGTACGGCCTTCAACACGGAGCCTTGGCTCACACCGAACAACAAGCTATAAAGGGCCCCAAAAGTACTAGTGTAAAACCATTCAAACGGTAAAACCAACGGTCTAGTATATATAAAAACGAGAAACGAGAAACACGTATAAATTACATAAACAAACGACAACTACTGTACATCAGATTCCTGACTTAGGACAGGTGCAAACATTTGCAGCGGGATTAAACGTTTTAATGGTACCAAACCTTCTCCTTTTTCTGAAACAATAGTATAACATCACAACATAGAAAAACACACGATAAAACATCAATTGGAAGGCTTAACTCAATCAAAACGTAAATTAACACACTATGAACGAATAAATTGATCTGTGATACCTGAAAGTAAATACATAGTTAATAAAATATTAGGGACAAACATTCAAGGCCAAAAGCAAACAAACAAGTCCAAATAAAGCCATGGCAAAACTCTACCGCGAAATATTAAACCCTTAGAAAATAATCACTTTTGAAAAACCGGTTTTCATAATATATACAGGTAAATGAAAAATAACTTTGTCGTTTTAGGTATACTTTTTCTGTCTATATAAAATCTTCCAATAATTAGGAATACCAAGAAAGGTCTGTCATATAAATACCTAATTTAACACTAGATACATAAGGGTAAATATCAACAATAAAACTTCCTGTACAGATTAAAGGAGAATAATCTTGATGTTAATACAAATGTAGTACGAAGAAGTGAAAATTAGTAGATATTCCAAATAATCAAAGCTGGTATACAGACAAGATCCATATTAATATAAAATAACAAAAAGTATTAAAAATAGTATCAACAGGTCGAATTAACAAGAAAGTACGATTTGAGAGTACTCGCAGTTACTGACAGCTAGTTAAAAGCCAAAAACAATTAATGATAAAAATCATGCATCAGAGACTAAAATCAACTAAAACACATCCCAGGGATTTAGTATTTTAACGTCATGAACAGTCAGAGAAGACATGACTTGTGCAATGCCAAAATAAATGTATCGACAGGTAGTAGGATAGTGAGGAGCTACTTCTAAGAGATAAAAATTAACGTGTGTGTCTCTAAACATCCCGCCTCAAAAGAAGATACAACTTAGTTATGTTTTAATTTGCTAATGACAAAATCGATATTAGTGCCAATGTAAACTATATTCAGAGATCTAATTACAATATTGGTACGATAACCCTTACTTATAAGTTTGTTTAAAGGTTCGATGAGTTTACACGGATCACATAGTGATTTCCTCGCTTTAAGTACAATATTACCGTAAAATTTAGGATGTGAAATACCATTTTAATAAGTTTTCTACAGGTACAGCCAAATTTACTAATCAAATCTTTGTATCTATGAAAGAATTTAGTAAAAGTTTTAAGTAATTTATGGTATCGAAATCCCTGACACAATAATTTCCCAGTGATGCATTGATTACGTTCGTTAAAATCTATGACATCAGAACACACACGGGCATACCGAACGAGTTGGGATATATAAACACCGTATGATGGAGCCAAAGGCAAATCGCCGTCTAAAATGGAAAATTAACAATAGGAAATGAAAAATCGTCTCTTTTGTCGTAAATTTTAGTATGTAGTTTCCCGTTAGAAATTGAAATGTCTAAATCTAGAAAAGGGCAACTGCTGCTGTTTATGTTAGATTTAGTTAAAGTAAGTTCTTTTGGGTAAATTTCGGAAGTATATTTAGAGAACTCTGGATTATTTAACGAAAAATATCATCCAGATAACGGTAGGTATTGTTGAATGTATCAACTAAATATAACAATGATGGGTCTTTACTGAGTTTGGTCATAAACTGAGATTCATAGCAATATAGAAATAAATCTGCTATTAAAGGGCACAGTTAGTGCCCATAGGAATACCTACTACCTGACGATACACTTTATCGCCGAAACGTACATAAATGTTATCTAGCAGAAAATTTAAAGCTTCAATCATATCCTCACATTTCCAGTAAGTGTATCTAGCATACTTTCCTTTTCGTTACAGAAAAAGGCTTCAAACGAGTTACAGCAAATATAATTACAATGAGATTTTCGAAAGACCATTTTATCAAATACAAAACTTTTTCTTTATAAGATTGTGTGGAAGTGTAGTGTACAGAGTAGAAAAATCATAACTGTCAACAGAATTATAAGGACCATCAAAAGCATGTATTTTATCTAAAACCTCTAAAGAATTTTTAACACTCCAAAATAATTAATACCATTATTTTCATAAGCTTTATTACAAAAGTTAATAACCAGTTCTTTGATAGTAGTAAGGAGGTAGTTAGAAGAACTGATAGATTAGTAGTAGAACACTTACTCGATGCGGAGATGAAACGGAATTTAAATGGTTTTTGTGTAATTTCGGTAACCAGTACATGGTAGGGACTTTCAAATGTTCGGAAGATGCTTTAAGTTGGGTAGTGGCAGTGGTATGCTTGTTAACGATTTGACTCTCTGTGGTGCGAACGGACCTGAATGTAGAGGAATTGATAATTTCGTTTTGAAGAACTTCCGTGTAGTATATGCGTCACACCACCACTACATTATTGGCTGCCTTGTCTGCCGGTACGAACACAAACCGCTCTGCGAGTACCTTGAGTTTATTTTTTATTCTTGAAATGGGAATATCAAAACCTGTTTTAAGTTATACAACATTAATAATCATGTTAAAAGGTACATTTTTCTACAAATGAAACTTTACTGCTACTTTGAAATCTCTTGCACGCTCTGTTCGTGAACTTTTCTTAATATTTATCTATTTGTGTATCAATTCTGCACCTGTAGGCGCGATGAAAACCCGTCCGCATCTCATACCAATATCATGAATTTATAAAAACAGTACACATTATATACTATCTGTTATTTTATTCAAAAATCATGAATTTGTCGTCTGTTTATTATCATTCTACATCAGAAATTCATCACGGATACAGTGGAAATGACATTTCAGGATTCGCACATTACATACACTGATTCTGACATGATTTTTTAAAATCGAAACTCCAAAGGAACCCTAAATATGGAAATTGGATCCAATTTCTCTAACTGAGAGGTTTAACAATAACAAGAGCGTTCACGGTTTTGCGACATGTATCAACTATGCAAGTAAACACTTTTCACAACCCTTGAATTATGGTACAGTCGTCTGGCAGGGACATAAATGGTTGTCCCATGTTAGAAAACTGTCACCTTCAGATAACACTGAAAGGACTCCTCCAGCATAATTCGTTCAGAGAAGACAAAAAAGTTCGTCTAACCATATCCGATGGCATTCAAATCCATTCTATTTTATGTCTCACCTACGCCATGGTTATTACACATCCATTTCGTGAATTCAAGAATACAAGTTAGTTTTCAGACAGTGAAAATGTCATTTTATAATATATAAGATATAAGAAGATGTGGTATGAGTGCCAATGAGACAACTCTCCATCCAAGTCAAAATTTATAAAAATAAACCATTATATTATTAGGTCAAAGTACGGTCTTTAACACGGAGCCTAGGCTCACACCGAACAGTAAGCTATAAAGGGCCCCACAAATTACTAGTGTAAAACCATTCAAACGGGAAAACCAACGGTCTAATCTATATAAAAACGAGAAACGAGAAACACTTACGAACCACATCAACAAACGACAACTACTGAACGTCAGATTCCTGACTTAGGACAGGTGCAAACAAATGCAGCGGGTTTAAACGTTTTAATGGTACCAAACCTTCACCCTTTTTCTGAAACAATAGTGTAACATCACAACATAGAAAGACACACTATAAAATATCAACTGAAATAGCTTACCTCGATCAAAGGACATATCACCATTGAACATACACTGAACAAATAAATTTGACCTATGATACAATGTAAATTCAAAATAAATAAACTAAGGGAAGAATAATAAAAGTAACATGTTATATCGGTATGAAATGTTAAACAATTAAATATGTCTGCAATTATATACGTCCCTTTTATATTCATGTCCTCGTATTGTTGTATTCTTTTTAAATAAAAAAAAAAGAAGATGTGGTATGATTGCCAATGAGACAACTTTCCAGCAGAGACTTAATAACGTAGATGTAAGAAACTATAGGTTACCGTACCGTCACGGTACGGCATTCAACAATAAGCAAAACCAGTATAAGAAGCTACGAAAGACCCCGTCATTACGTAATGTAAATCAATTCAAACGAGAAAACCAACAGGCTGATTTATGTACAAAACAAAACTATAATCGAAAAACAAATAGACAGCAACCAACGACAGCCACTGAATTACAGACTTCTGACATGGGGCAGACACAATCAGTATTTGACGGATTAAACTTTTGTCGTTCAGACCCCTATCTATCTCCCACGGAACAGTAGTGTAACAGTACAACATACCAACTGTTTAAAACAGTAGTCGAAAAAGGTTTGACTCATCAGATTAACAAACAACAAAAAGCATATACCACAAAAACTCTAAAGATTAAAATTGTCTTTTGATTTTCTTTCATTGAGATCTTTTCTGTTTTTTTCTTTTATCTATGGTTTGTTATTACCTTGCCAAAATTCTCTCAACAGTAGTATGAGACCATTTATTTACAAAATAAGGCGGAAGATACCAAAGGGACATTTAAAACTTATATGTTAAAGAGAAACTGAAAAAGCAATGACAAAAAACAAAATCCGACAAAAAGACAAACAACATTCTCCAGCACACTATTAGTCTAAGTCTACATTGAAAACTAAAGATTGAGCAGCACGTACCCTACTCAAAATTAGGGGAGATCTGAGGTGCTCTGGAAGGGTAAGCAGATCCTGCTTCACATGTGGCACACGTCGTGTTGATAATAACTAAAATTTGACTAATATGACCGCAATTTCATATTGAATACTTCATTGCCAGAACTCAATATTGAGGAGATATCTCCTTTTTTGAAATGACATTAGTAAACAAAGTATACTTCATGAGCATTAAACACAATACACTTACCTGGATAAGAATAACATCACTTTGTAATATAATTCAAGGTTTGTGAAAAGTGCTTACTTGCAATTATTTGTTTTTAGTTATACCGGAGCGATGTGGATGACTTTAGATTTTGGAAATCCAAATGGATGGAACCTTCAAACAACAATAGATCTCAGATTCAGAGACGATATCAACTCTACAAATTCCAGTCCTATAACTGCAAGTAAACCGCTATATACGTAGGTATCCAAAAAGTGAATATCAATGAAAAGGCGCGTACAAATATAATGCATTTAAAGAGATAACAGGAACGGCCAAGAATACTGCACTGTACAACTGACCACATCAAACGACTAATTCCTAGCTCATCAGGCATACGAAGTAAAACAACAACGAACATTACAGGTCAAGATAACCTCATTTGGTACAGGCACAAAATAAAATGCGGTAAACACCAGTGTTAAGTGCGCATAATTATGGCGTACGGAAAGGGTCAAAAGTAAAAAGAGCAGCATAAGCTATATTTTATAGCTTATGCTGCTTTGTAGCATAAGCTATATTTGACGTACCAAAAGGGTCAATATATATTTGTCTGGTTATGCTGCATTTTAATCGCATATGCTATATTACAAACACTGACTATGCTATATTTTCAAATTGTAGCATATGCTGTACTATTTCAAACACATCAATAAAGGGTCAAAACTCGAAAGTAGCATAGGCTGTATAATTTATTTTGATTGGACTTTATATCTCACTGTTGGAGGGCGTGTTTAACGAATCTAGTAAATTGTCATCACTGAAGTCTCCGCCCTTTTTATCAATACTTCTAGAAATGAAATGTATAATACGATCATTTGAAAACAAAACAAAACTTTTTAATGATCAAGTCCGAGTTTATTGAAAAAAATCATTTTTAATATCATTACATTTTATTTATTCATATGTTTTGCCTGGTATATTAGTGGATTTTATCTAACTGGCATCGGGTAGTTTTAAAACAAGGGAATGGAAACGCGGCACACATGAACAATAATTTTCTTATATCATCTCTGTCTCGAGTGGTGTATTAATTATGTACCCCGCAGAGCCTGCTCGCTAACCAATGTACTGTCATTTCCATTATAAAGTTGTATAATACGCTGCACTTGCTATACGAAACTATGTCATTAATATGAAATTGATCACGCTTTATTTGACATAAACAAATTTCTCAACGATAAATGATTTTAAACTAAATAATTTGTCGGACTACAAACTTCTGAAAGTGGCAACTAAGCACCTGCAGTGTCATTTAGTAAATGTTCAGATCTTAATAATTAAATCAATAGGTCTAAGTATAATACATTGAATGCTTCTTTAATTAATTTCATATGGTTGTATTAGCGTTGAGCGCGCTTCATACAAAAGTTTCAAAACCTGATAATAAAAATATCAAGACATTATCCAAATAATCTTTGAACTTTTGGCTAAGGCCGAAACACGAACAGATATGCCAGAGACAAAAAAAGTACATGCAGCAGGAAAATTTGATTTCAGCTTTAAAGTGGGGCTAAGTTCATAATTTGATAATACATTATTTTAAAGTCTTTTAAAATATTCACTGGCCATAGTACTGGTCTTATATATAAGACATTAACAGGAACATTTTGGGGACTAGTCTTCACTGCTGTCGACGCCAAGCTCTTAATTTGAACTAGAAATATAGAAAAGTGTTGAAACGGGTTATTCCTTAATTCCAAAAAAAATGCATCCAGGGAAACTTACTCCCTATTTTGAAATGGCACCAAAATCTAAGTTCTGTCATACATAATTCTATAGTTTTTGGAAATATTCAGAGCCCTCTGTAACATCCATAAACAAATAAAGAACACAAAAAACCCCAGAACAGAATGAACTATTTCCTTGAACATTGGCACAAGCAATAAAACAGAGTTTCAGCTCTAAATCGAGAACAAGCGGTCATAATTCTATATTACACAGTTTTGAGGTTTTAGCCGGACAGAATCCAGAAACATGGGGAAAAAATAATATATCTCATAAGTGAAAAAGTTCGTGTATGTTAACTTTTAACTATGAACGTAGTTTTTGTGTATGTTGAAGGAAATTAAGTGTAATTTGTTTATAAGCTCAATTTAGTTTATTTCATGATATATTTTGAGTTTAGTATGACGTCCATTTCCACTGAACTTGTACACATTTTTGTTTAGGGGCCAGCTGAAGCAAGCCTCTGGGTGCGGATTTTCTCGCTGAATTGAAGACCCATTGGTGGCCCTCTGCTGTTTTCTTCTATTTTCGTCGGGTTGTTGAAACATTCACAATTCCATTCTCAATTTTGCAATTAATTATCAAACGTTTATATATTTATCCTGGCAATAATTACACCCAGATTTATTTCAGGCTAATAATGACTATCTGAGATCATTGTAAATTAAAACAATTGAATATAGTAAGGCAGTTGATATTTGTCCGGCTAGAAATATTACCAGGACTACGTATCTGGTCAATCAATGCGTATGTCACTTCTTGTGCGTGCGTGTGATATTATCTTCTAGCACCAGACGATCGCAAATTACGGACATTTTGCAAATGGTGAAGTTGAAGTCATCCCTTCGTAAATTTTACGGACACCACCACGAGTTTGTTTGGCCGTTCTGGAATAACTGTTTCTCAGATAATATCGTATATGTTCCTTATGTCGACATGTAACAACAATACCATTCCTTTTCACGTATGTGACCCACCGAATTAGACTATTTACCGGAATTGTAATAACATAAGCCAACACGGCGGCTGCCACACTAGTGGCTGCCACATGTGAGCAGAATCTGCGTACCCTTCCGAAGCACCTGAGATAACCCCAGTTTTTGGTGGGGTTCGTGTTGCTTAAGTCTTTAGTTTTGTATGTTGTCTTCTGTACTATTATTTGTCTGTTTGTCTTTTATTTTTAGTCATGGCGTTGTCAGTTTATTTCCAATCTATGAGTTTGACTGTCCCTAGCTCTAGTATCTTTCGACCCTCTTTTAAAAGCATTTTTTTGGCAATCTTAAATTGCAAAATTAGCGGCTCAATCTTGTTACTGGTAGTTGAAGTTGTAATCATCCGAAATAAGAATACTAGCGAACAAACACATTATTTGTGGCAGAAAATTGCTGTTACTGGCAATTACAGAAAGTATACAGTTTTGGGGTATTCTTCGCTGTTTCTGTTTTTTTCCGCTCAATGTTTTCTTGTTCTTGTGTTTCTGGTGTTATTCTCACCCTTAATTGTATGAAATTTTACTGTGTGTTTTGGTTTGCTTTTTGTGTTTCTTTCATAATTTTTCGTTGTGATATGCTGTTTTCTTGTTATTCTTTTAATTCATGTGTGGTCTCTATTTTTTTTTATGTTGTCTACATGTAAAATAACCAATAGCATTTTTTTTCCGGCTATATAACAATCACTGTGACTACCAGTTTTTTGTTGTTGCAGCTTTATGGAGATATGGAAACTAAAAAAATGGTTAAAAATACAGAGGTTTGGAAGGCTTTTATCTCTTTCTTTCCAAAGACATTTTCTGATTAATTCAGAAAGGCATTACTGTTAATCTTGTTGTATGGAATGATTGTATAAAGAGTAGAGAAATAAAATGTATTGTGCAATTTCGAAATTCCAAAACATTTTCATTATAGAAATTTTAATAAATCTTTCAAATTCCTACTCCTTGAGTGAGCTGTGTCTGAGTACTTCTGGATGCTGTTACACTCTACAATCTACAACTCCTTTGAAACTACCAAATTGATTTCCACAGAAATTTTATCATTAAGTTCTGCACTTTATATTGTAACTGCACGATGTGGTTTTACGACTTCGAAAGGCACTCTGGTTTCATTAGCCACTCTTTTATGGTGGGTGTCTTCTGGAAAGTGTAGGAATGGTAAATCTACAGAAACCCAAATACAATACAAAGTAATTACATCCGTTTTTTAAATGAATGTTGAAACGATTCGTTCAGCGTTTTAATGACTTGTTTGGCACATTAAATTTTTCATTGAACGGCAAAATTGATTTCTTGCATGTTGCAAATTTGAAATGATACATTGTATAAATCATTTTAGACTTTCTCGTTTCTCATGTTCTAGATAGACCGTTGGTTTTACACTAGTAATATTTTGGGGCCCTTTATAGCTTGTTGTTCGGTGTGAGCCAAGGCTCGATGTTGAAGACCGTACTTTGACTTTCACCTATAATGGTTTACTTTTATAAATTGTGATTTGGATGAAGAGTTGTCCCATTGGTACTGTACCACATCTTCCTATATATATTCTCTTTAAATTATTCTAACAGTGTAACTAATCTATTCAAACCTCGCAACAATTTCGTGTTTTCAAAAGAACTGTACAGTGAATAAATTTATAATCAAGATTGTACAAAATCTTAACTTGCAACAACTGATTTCAACATTGCAACGAATCATTTGAACTCCATTTTTTTGTTAGAAAGGTTGACATAGTTATATGTGTAAATGTTTTATTCATGCGAGGTTTTACCTCTCTCAAATAATGTTACAAAACCATTTTCAACGGTGCAACTTTGCATCCCCTTTAAAATACTTGATGCATTTAAACAGAACTTGGATCAGGTTTCTTATGTACATTCTTATAAAAAGAAGATGTGGTATGATTGCCAATGAGACGACTGTCCACAAGAGACCAAAATGACACAGTTTTGCAAGTAGTATTACTTTTAGGGTCCATTGGGTGAATAAATGGGTTATTATCGCGATTGAGTTTAGGATGTAATAAACTGAGTTTATGCGACACTCTGCAGTCCTTAATTCCGCTGAAATTGATGAATATCTCAAATAACCTATTTTAAGTGGTTTCTAGTAAGAAGATTAAAACGTGAAAATTTACAATTTATCAGACAATTTACCAAATGATGGGAAACCTCATTGCAAAGCATATATGTCTTAAAATTAGGTGAAATCATGGATTGTTCCCATTTTCCTAATCTATATCTTGGTGAAGAGTGAATCAAATTTCATTTATTAAAATAGTTTTTATTTATGAATATATACATTTTAAGAACAAAACACATCATAAAAATACAAAAGAAAATCCAAACTATGTTTTCCAACACATCAATACTATACAAACAAATGATACAAAATTTACAAAGAAGTGGCTACAGCTCATGTGACCATCATAATATAACTAATGAGCCTATAATCGCTAACCTGAATTAACTGTGATCAGAATGTTTCAGGGGGAACTAACACAGTCTTTGAAAGCCATTTATTTCTAATTTCTCCATGAGTTTCAGAGAAGATTTTTAATGATGCTTTGTCAAAATAATTATAAGCCCAATTTGCTTATTTTTCAAAATCAGTAAAAGTAATTTGGAAAAATCTGTGCCGCCTAATGTTATGTTGTACACTTGTTTTTCTTAAAACTGACTTTTTTCCTCCAACTTAAGCCTCGTGTTTTGTCTTTTTCAAATAACTGGAAGTCCATTTAATTGTATTCACTTTCTTATAAACTTTGATATCTTTGTATAGATATAATACCAGAATGGCTTTATGCTTTTCTGACTTTAGAAAGTTAGAAAAGGGTTATTTCTCATAAAAAAAACAGAAACAGAACAGAAATCTAGTATTTAATAAGTATATCATCAAAAATTTAATTCTAGGGATTTGAGTGAATAAGGAAATAAGCTAGAATCGTGAAAATCCAACTTGACCTGTAACTTGTCATAATAAAACAATACATCAAATATCAAATCAATATCTTTAAGCATGAAGAAAAAAAAGTCTGGAAAACTGAATTGCAGACAGACAGACAGACAGACAGACAGACAGACAGATCAATATTTTTGGCAGATACTTTTAAGATCTGGTAGACAGTTTCAGAATGGTATATAAGGTACATTTGAATATATATATATTATTTCGGTTAGAAAAACCTTTTTTTACTAAGAAATTTCGCTTTCTGAAATTCTTGCGATTTCAATTATCTGGTAAGATCAATTACCACAGGTAAGTTAGATGTTGATTTTTTTCGAAAGAGAAAGAAGTATGATAAGCATGAATAGTATAGTTGTATGAGGATCAAACATGATTTGGTAAAAAAAAATCTACAAAATGAGTGTTGCGTTTTTAAAGTCAGTCAGTATATTTTTTTAATCTTATCTATGCAAACATTCTCAGCTTAATGGTTTCATTCCAAATCTCAGGATTAATGCACAGTCTTGTATAAAGGTTACAGAGACAGATACAGAAAATAGGGGCGTAATTCATGAAAAGGTAAAAAAAAAACCAATACGATGAGAGTAGCAAAACGATTTTTTTTTAAGATTCAACCTGAAAAAATGATACATTTTTTACTATCTTAAAGGAGAGGAGGGGGATTTCAGAAGGATTACAAGTGTGCATCAGCTGACCCCCCGCAACACACACACACAAAACAATAATTAAGATCTAATGTTATCGGAAGCATGAACTTATGAGATATATGTAGTACGGTGCATAGTAAGGAATTATTCATAATTAATACAATTATTTTGTACAATAATTTTGTTTTGATAATTTTGCCGGTAATAGCATAATTATTTTCAATGACCGGGGTTAGCACAATTCCAACTTAGCAGATGTATCTATTCGTCTATCTCGGAGATCCTGAATTCCGTCTATCACACTTCAGTTTCAGTTTAGAAATGCTTTGACCAAATGATTCTATTTTGGTGTTTACGCTTATTATTATGTTACAGGTCAAGTTTGTGATTTAAGCTGGTGGGATAACATCTCAGACTTGTGTGTGCCCTAAGAAATTAAGAATTTTTACAATTGTTAAGGGCCATATTTTATCTTGCCATACCATAAGCCAGGTTGGCCCGGCTTTTGCAATCCCATGAAGGTCACCATCTGTTAACTTTCAAAATTGATTATAAGTTGATGAACGTGTAACAAAGTCCGACCAAACGCAATTATCTTTTAAGGCTCTACTTGGATGAAACATTTAAAAAACATACCCCCTTTTCCTGACCTCCAACCCCAATGTTAAATTATATATTACATTTATTGAACCGTCTGAAAAAAAGACAAGACTGTGAGTGAAGCAAAGAATGAAGTCATATTCCAATTTGAAAATAAACACCCTCTATTTATGTATTTTTTTTACGTAACTTTCCATTTATGAAGTTTTTAAATGGATGTTGCTATGGATAATCTTTGTTTCAATGGTAACAATTGAAGTCAACAACACTTGACGATAGCAATTTAAAGTTTGCGTTAGCTTTTATGTATTTTCTTACCGGTTATGAAACAATTCAGGACATTTAAAATCGGTAGCTATGGTGATAAAACTAAAGAAAGTCCCACGCATTTTCTATTTAATTTGGTAAAGTAGTATCCAAACTTCACTGAAAACACCAGAGAAAATTTGATAATTTCGCAAAAATCTCAAATTCAGAAAAGTTGAAGATATGCATTTTTGGCAAAATTTTTCAAATTAGGTTCACATGCATCTTAACTAAAATGAAGCTTAAAGCAAGTTGTATCAATGTTACATATGAAAGCTAATGAAATATGCTTGATTCTATTCATTATCAGGCTCTGAATTTTAGGGATTTAGCGGATTTTTGAAAGTTTTTACCACGCTTAACAACCAAAACATAGAGTGTCTGTTACCGTGGCAACCAATCATATTTTCCCACTCAAATTTATTTTTTGAGCAGTATTCAAGTTATGCTTCTACCAGGCAATTTATAGAAACAATCTGAATTCAGTGGTTGTCGTTTGTTTATGTGTTACATATTTGTTTTTCGTTCATTTTTTATATAAATACGGTCGTTAGTTTTCTCGTTTGAATAGTTTTACATAGTCATTTCGGGGCCTTTAATAGCTGACTATGCGGTATGGGCTTTGCTCACTGTTGAAGGCCGTACGGTTATCTATAGTTGTTAATTTCTGTGTCATTTTGGTCTCTTGTGGAGAGTTGTCTCATTGGCAATCATACCACATCTTCATTTTAATATAAAACCCTCATATATCGTACTCTGTCTGGTTCTTACAAAGATCTCCGGCTTGAATATATAACGTTATAAAGGGTCATTACTCAAGAACGTTAAAATACTTTAGTATACACCACCCAAACTCGGACTTGATCTATGTTGTATGGTACATTTTGGTTGAGTCAAAATAAAGTTAGAGAACGGAAACATATTATTGGGACGAACGTATCTACGAACGGACAAGGGTAACACTTAGTGCTGCCTCCGTTGCGATGGGGCATAAAAAAATGAGACGTTTTCTTAAGATAGGTTCACACTGCCGATCAGATCAACTTGATCAAGCCCGATCAAGACAGAATAATTGATCGGGAGACTGTTCTGACTCAATCGACAAAAATGTTCGTGGTAGTCTACCTTGCTCGTAATCGGTCTGACTCTCTACCCGAGATTTTTTGACATGTCAAAACATTCAAGTAAGAATCGAGAAGCGAGTCACTCGAGAAGAGATCCGAATTCGTCGAGTAGCGATCGAACTGATCGGGAAAGGATCGTGTAGAGATCGAATTTGGTCGGATTACAAATAATTTACCGATCAGTATCAGTATTCGATCATTTCTATCTTTGCTCGACTAATACACGATCATTTCCCGATCAACGCCAACCTATTTGATATGTGGTCCAGATTAACTCGACCAATGCCCGATCGCTTCCAGATCACAGCAACTTCTATTATTTTTTATCCCAGATCAATTCGACAAATACCAGGTCTCTACGTGACCATGCACATTCGACTATTCTTCGATCCCTATTCGGTCATACAATAGTACACATGACTGCTAAGCGATTCTCTAAAGGAGTGTGCAGATCTGATTAACTTTACAACTTTGCACTTGCAAAAATATTTTACATTGTACATTAATTTTAATTGAAGATTAACTCCGCCAAAATTACTTCATGTACAGTACTTGTCTGTACTTCTACAGGGAGGGTTAATATATAAAAAGAGAGGCAAACGATACCAAAGGAACAAACAAATTCAAAGGTTGAAAACAAACCGACATAGCCATGGCGAAAAACGAAAACCGACGAGAAGACAAACAGCAGCCAACATATCACAGCATAGAAAAGAAAATGGCAACACGAAACCCATTTAAAAACTGGGATGATCTCAGGTGCACCGGAAGGAAATTATACATGTATCCTGCATTTTTGCCACGGAGGATTTTTTTCAAACATGAAAGTAATTGTGCAATAACAATCATTTTTAGAAAGCCTTCAAAGTTTGTTTATATGAACATCAAGATTATTTTTTACCCGTTTTATGGGTTATTTTCTTTTTGACTGTTCGTATTTTCCTTAGGTCCAGAAATTATTGTAGTATATATTTCAACACAGGAGAAAATCTCGCACCCGGTGGCGGGCTACACGTGGCCCTAAAAGAAAATGTGTACTAATTCATTGAAGAGGCCCTGACTTTGTAGATGCACAAACATGCGGCGGGGTCAAATGTTTACAAAACTTTTTTCACACGATCTTTTGACGCAATTTTACCAAAAAAAAAACGAAACGAAAGTCAAATGATTTTTATTTCATCTCTTGTTGGATATATGTAAACAGTTTGAGAAGCGATTGAAATTCTACTTTAGACCAAATTTTGAGGAAATGTGTGACATCTTTACACCACTTTTAGCAAAAACATGGTGGTACCATGGATACGTCAAAAATACATTTAAGCTTTAACCTTTCAACTTCTGGATATCAAATCTATAGAAAATACTGATTACATACATATACACATATATGACACAAACAGTAAGCTTAATTTGCAAGAAAGGAAAGAAAAGAGGATGGTAAAATTTATGTATATTGCTATCTAACACAAGTGCCAATCTGGGGACAAATCTCATTTGGTGATGTCATTTTCAGGAAAAGAGCCACGAAAACTACCATAACACATCAGCTTCCTACTCTACTTTGAGAACATTTTTATAAACATTGGGGGTCTTCTTTGTTGAACTCCTGCGAGTCTTTCATTTTGCCCATACAGCTGTCGTCATACACCTAGACGCCTTGGCGCACGTTGCTGTCGACGACTTCTTGTTCGTCTTTTTCGTTTTTCAAGGTCCTTCACAGCTGTTAACCTGTCATTTGGAGGACTTACCACCCTGCCTACAAATCCAACTGCTTTATTTCGACGAAGATATCTTAAAGGTCTGATTTTACTCAGATCTTCTGTAAACTACTGAATCTAACCAAATTAATTAAATAGAGAATTTGTCCATGGGATACAAATAATGCCCCGCTTGCATATAGCGTTATAAAGGGTCATTACTCAAAACGGTAAAAGTGACGCCATCCAAATTCGCACATGATCTGTGTATTATGATAAAAAGCATTGTGTATAAGATAAGATATATAAGATAAGATATTTTATTCCAATTAAAGGGCCCATAAAGAGCAAAGTAATTTATTACAATGATTTTTATAATTGTTACAATAATGTTGACATAAATCATAAATATGACTTTAACTATTTCAATTCTTAGATGTTAAACCACAGCCAGATCAGAGCCATACACATAAAAAAAAGGCATAACAATATATCTATTATTAACAGGCAAATATTCTCAACGTCTTAAATATAACAATATCTATACTATATTGATACAAACATTTATTAATATAAATTGCAAATTTTTTCATAACCTCTAGGTTTTCTTGAATAAAACGCCAATTAAATGTGGCACTTGTGCTTAACTTTTCAAAATTTTACAACCTTTAAAGTATTATCATAAAATTCTTTTCTTAAAAGTTATAAAGGGACACTGACATATAAAATGTTCTCCGTCTTCAACTTTATCTAAGGTGCATTTTTTACATAATCTTTGTGATTTATCTATATAGGTTTTAGCATATCTATCTGTCTCTACTTTTAAGGGGTGTGCACTTATTCTGATCTTACACAGTGCTTGTCTATCTTTAAATTCTTTTAATTGCAGATATTTTTCTGTACCAAAAAATGTTTAATTGAAAAATAGGTCAAGAGTTTACCTCTACCTGATTTAACAGTATTTTCTAAATTCTTTCCAATGATTATGAAAACTTGTACAGAATTTATTCTTAACTATAGTACATAAACGGCCAACACTTACATTTAAGTTTGGTAAGTCTAGTTCTGTCATTAAATAGTCAATACTAGAAAACCATGTAGTGATATTGTTTGCATGTAACTTTTATTACAAATTTATGCATCATATAATAAACCATCCTTTGTGTTCACTAACCTATGAGCATATTTTAACATTGCCAATAAAATTGAAAATATACAGGAAATCTTCCTAATTCAGACATAACAGCAAAATTACTTGCTTTTCTGTTAACCCCAAGAATATACTTCATGAATTTTGTGTGCGACTTTTCAGATATGTCTTTTGAATAAACCTTTTCTAAAATATAATCGTTATTCTTCTTACATGCCACTGAAGTGGTTGAAAAGATTCCCATATTTCACTGCCATACAATAAAATAGGTTTAATTGTATGGTCATAAAGGTGCATTAAAGTTGTGACACTAGGATTTGATGATGCTAGGCATTGTTGTAATCAAAACAAGCTTTTATAGATTTCTTGTATAGCTCATCTTTACACTGTGTAAATTTACCACTAGATACAAAAGTAATTCCTAGGTACTTATAACATTTTACACTTTCAAGCTGTTGCCCATTCAAATACACTGGGCAATCAACATGTTTTCCAAGTTTGTTTAAAATTAAGTTTTATTACGGTTTACATTTAAACACCATTTTCAGCAATATAATTGTAACTTATCCATTCTCTCTTGTAAACCATGTTGTGTTTCAGAAAAAATAACAATGTCATCTGCATACATAATACAATCAATTCTGTTGTCATTTAGATCAACAGGGTCTGTACATGATGAAAAGTTTCTGGCATATCATTTATAAACAATTTGAAAATATTTGGGCTTAATACATCGCCCTGTCTAACTCCTATAAAAGATCTAAAGATAGGGGTTAATTCATTTTAATTTTACACATAGTTTATTTTACTATACATATATTTGATAATAGAATAAAATTTGCCTATTATATTTAGTTTTAAAAGTTTATATTTTATGTCTGCATGTATAACAGTATCAAATGCTTTTTAAGGTCGACAAAGCAAGCGAATAGTTTTCCACCTTTCTTTTGTTAATGTATTTGTCGATTAGGGTTTTAAAACAAACATATGGTCAGAAGTTCTTGATTTTTACAAAACCCAATTTGTGATTTACTTATTATATTTTTTCTTCTAAAATTCATCTAACCTTTTATTCAAAATAGAGTTGAATAATTTACCAAGGCAGGAATTAATTGCAATACAACGGTAATTTTCTGGTTTGCTTGGGTTACCGCTTTTAAAATTGGTGACAAATATGCGGATGACCACTGTGTAGGATATTGACCTGAAGACAGCACTACATTGAAGAGTCTAAGTGTGATAACATTTGGTTGGGGCAAAATTTAGAAAGAAGGAAACTAACTGATTAGACGTACGTACGGATGGACAAGGTTAACACTTAATGCCCCTCCGCTGCGTGGCTTAACAAATTCAGACGTTTTCATACCCGATAAATTGCCGACTATACCTAACACCAGGTCGACCGAGATCGGGGTGAGATCGAGTATAGCTGAGTTGGTCTAGCTAGTTGGGTAAAGATCGTCTAGAGATTGTGAATTGGTCGGAATATTCGAATATGTGGTCGGGTGGGAGTCTTGATGGAGACATTAAGGAGTCATGTACAGTCAGATAGCGATCGGGAAGAGGTAGTAAACATGCCCGATCACGAATTAATTTACGCTTGGTCGTGAAAATTTGACAATCGGGATCATCGAGTTGATCTGGTTGGCAGTGTGAACCTAGCTTTATACTGAAATATTACATACACGACCAATTCCCGGCTATCCCTACGACCCCTATACGATCAGGTCGATCTGGTCTGGTCGAGATCGGGCTGACATCGAGTGTAGTTGATTTGGTCTAGCTAGTCTAATAAAGATCTTCGATTGGTCGGAATGATCATATATGAATTCAATCAGTGGTCACGCTGGAGTCGTTATGGCCTCACGCCCTGAGTAATTTAGAAGTAGTGAATGGTCGAGTTAAAGTCGTGTACTGTCGGATAGCGATCGGGTATAAGTCGTAAACAGGCTGGTTACGCTTGGTCGTGGAAATTTGGACCATCGGTTCATCGAGTTGATCTGATCAGCAGTGTGACCTAGCTTTATAAATATCTGATTGTTGTCGTAATTAAGGTGGTATGGGTGTCTTTCGCCATCTTTGATTGTAAAAACACACAATCTAAGGTTCAGATTTTCAATCAAATTAGAAAATTTGATGCAGGAATGCAGATAACTAATGTGAATTTGCATTTAAAAGAACAAATTAATAAGATTATAACTTATAAATGCTAATATTTTTACAGTGTAGATTATTTTTTTACTTGATTTTTAATGTTTTAAAATTGGCATTTTAAGGGGAGGTAACTCTGAAATAGTGCATTTTCTGAAGGAATCTACATGGAATTTTGCTATATTGTATTTTAGCCGAAAACGCACGGTGAACCTATCTTTTCTTTTAATATTCTCAAAACTATCTTAAATGTGTTTAAAAAGTCGAAATTCAAAGATTTTAGAAAGTCAAAATTTCGAGATTTGAAAAGTTAAAATTTCGAGTTAAAGTCGAAATTTTAAGATTTGAAATGTCAAAATTTCGACTTTGAAAAAAATTTCACTATCAATTTTATGTTTAATATGTTCCTAATGCGCTTCCGTACAAACGAAACAGCGGAAACATACATGTAATATAGTAGTCAGATGTCGGTAATTTGCATCTTTTCTGCCTGCTTTTCTCTTGCTAATCAATCATGTTCTTTGTCTTACAATGGCATAAAATTTTATGGCAGTGACAATATAACTACATCCAGTTTGATGAATCGATGTTACCACTGTGTTACCATCTTGTTGTTCTATTTCACATTGCTTTCCTCTTTACAACAGCCAAGAGAGAACTGAGGAATGTTGAAAATCAGTTTACCAATTATCATGGTCAATTTGTATCGATTTAAAACTGTCTGAACATCGGATGATAATGTCTATTCTTTACAGGTGAAACTGGTCACCGTCAATGCTGACAAATACAAACTTTGAATATCGATTACGAATTCTTTGACTATTACAAAATATATGTCTCTATTACATTTAAATAAAAAAAAAAAAAAAATGTACATATTTTTATAAGACGTATTGTTCATCTGCCATGCCATATTCTTCGATACAATTTGACATTCATTATAGCGTTTGTTTTTTTTTGTATAATATTGAAATGTCAGAAACTGTTATGTATAATTGTTTTTTGTGTTGTTTAATATTTGTTTTATTGATAAATAATTTGTATGCTATCAAACCTTTTGGGGATACAACTGTGTGCATCAATAAATAAATTAAATTCAAACCAAAGATAAGATACCATAAACTTTATTTCAGACTATAATATATACAGGTTTCATCCTCGGCACTTTTGAATATTTTAAAGTCTGGTATTTCTTACTAGAATCATAAAAATCCGATGGACAATGTATAATTTACAGTGGCAGACATATATATATATATGTTACAGTGAATTTGTATAATTAGGATTATGTAGAACCCTGATTTTTCAGGGATTATGTAGAATCACTAAAATCATTAGTAATTATATATAATCCCTGAAAATGACCAGTGATTTTATATAATCACTGAACATTTTAATAATTATTCTATGATTTTAGGAATAACAATAATTCAACGATCCTTTGTTTGATAAAATTAAATATAAACAAATTATCATTTGCTTTTTCTTATTCCTTGAAAATTTAAGTGAATAGTAAGTCAGGATTTAAATTGTTTAAAGGCTGCTACTATCTCTTATATTTCATACAGATTACACTCTATACATCGTTATACATTAACATAGGATGGGGCTGTTGGGCATGGATTTAGAAATTAATAAATCTAAAATATCTGACGAAATAATAATTTTGTAAATTGCAAAAGCAATAAAAAACAGATATATAGAAATAAAATTACTAGTTATCATATACATATTTCCACAATTGGCGTCTCATTAGTTTACTAATGTTTTGATCATATCTGAGACTTGTTGTAAAACCTATCGCTCGACTTGTCACTTTATTTCAGATTTTCGAGTTTGAATGTCCCTCTGGTATCTTTCGCTCCGCTTTAAGCAAAGTATTTAATTCATGTAGACAAATTTTATTTTGCGGTCGTATATTGGTATCACGTCGTCATCGTCAGTGTCGTATATGGTTTCCGGACAATAACTTTAGTATAAGTTAATAGAGCACAAGGTTTATAACCACAAAAGGAAGGCTGGGATTGATTTTGGGAGTTATGGTTCCATGGGATACCTCATGTACAAAAGATTTTGGGACATTTTAGCAAATCGGTTGTACATCCCATCTTAGCGAAATAGGAAAACAAGCAGGTCACTTTACGGAAATTGCTTCGTGTTCCTTTCTACTATTTTTATTTAAATTTGTAAGGATACGAAGAGAATGTGTTCATAAAACTTTTTTTTAAAAATACTTTTATTTATATTTATTAATTAATGCATGACTTCGGCAAGTTTAATATTTCATCGTTTCTTATAAATACTTGAATATTGCGAACTATTGTACAAATTATAACAAACACACATTTCGCTAAACTGTGCTATAAAAAACCCAGACATAGTAACATTGGTTGTTTGCCTTGTATGTTGAGGGATTTAGTAGCAAAGTCAAACCTATTCTTTCTCTCTTAAATATAATTCTGAGATGAGCATGATAATTTCATGTAAATATTCCGAATATTTCATTAACTCTCTGAACTCGACTATCAATAACTTTAATCTCTTAATTTTCACACACCCTAAACAAAATAAGGTTCTGATTGGTGTAATTTGTGAAGCCTTCAAAGTTGAAGAGTGATTGACAGTAAATATATAATAGCATGGTTTGTGATTGACAGTAACCCCACCTTATAACCATATGGTACAATACAGCTTATGCAGCATTTACTTTTGACCCTTTCGGGACAGTTAGAACTTAAATGTAAATAATGTACATGTTTCAACAATTATAGCTTAATCTATATTTACTTTTGAACCTTATGGTACGTCAACTGGCGCTTAAGCAGCATATGCTATTTATTACCGCATAGGCTGCATTTAATATAGCATAGGCTGTATAAATTATAGCATATGCTGTATAAATTATAGCATATGCTATATATTATAGCCTAAGCGGCATTAATTACAGCATAGGGTACATAAATTATAGCTTAAGCTGTAGTTCATATAGCATATGCTGTATTAAATGTAGCATACGCAAAATAATTTACTTTTGACCCTTTCCGTACGCCATACATAATTCCCAATTTTTGCTATTGTATCATATACCGCAAAACTAACACACAATAAAACAATTCTGCACAAAATGTTTGATTAAGTTACCTGAGTAAAAATATTATCTTTTAAATAGATGAAAATACATGTTTCAACCCACAAAACTGCATGTGATGTTGTATTTATTCAATATCAATAATATATTACAATCTGTTCAATATAAAACTCAGGTAAATTAATCAATGAGTGATGGGTTTCTCTTAGAAGAAATTTAAAGGTCTCAGTGAATAAACTACACAGAGAACAATAGCTATTGTATTTATTCAATGGGACAATAGAACTGACAAAAGTTTAAATAGATTGACCAATAGGAGATGAATCTGTGGAAAAGTTTCATTTGGTTCGCAATAAAAGCTTCCAATGAAAAAAAAAAAATAAAAAGCAGGAGATGTGTAATGATTGCCAATGAGACCTATAGTAGACCTTAGATGAATTTGGCTATATGCTTTGTATGTTCCTTTTGGTCATACAGTTCTTCACGTAACAATACATTATTGTGTTTGAAATTTTTGGTTTAGATCGTTCTTGATAACTGTTAATCAAAGAAAATGGTAAGGACGTACGAAATTTATTTTGAGTTATTTTCACTTGCTGGTACAGGAATAATGAAAATTTAAGGAAACAAAATGATAAAAAAATGGATGAAATGTATAGATACAAAACATTAAACTATTTTCATACTAGTATATAATTATTATTTAATTAAGAAATACATGAAATACAAAAAAAAAACAACAGATATTATCAAATGTAAAACTTTTTATGAACGTGTGATACAATTACAGAATGTATAAAAGGAAAAAATAAAATAAAAAATGTATATGGTGACAGGTACACATCCGATTTCGATCGTTTGTTTTTGTAGTTTACAGTTTTCTTGTTATCACGAGCTGAAACTACCAATGTATGATCCCGATGGTGATCTGGTTAAATGTAGATGGGCCGTTGGTAGAGAATGTGATAGTGTTTGTCATGCCTTACCATCTGCAAGTCTAGACGAGGTTAGGTATTAATAACAACTACGGATAGGAATCTACTTCGATACCGTTTTTTTTTTTAATTAGCAAATTTCATGAAAACCAGGGTTATCTTTTATAACACATCTACAAAGATACGAAATACATAATTTTTGCGAGAAATGATGGCAGATACTTATTTTGTAACTGTGTCAAAACCGCACACTGAATTTTACCGTTTGGATATTTTATGGGTACGTGTTGAATAGATCTACTTTGGATAAGATTTTAAACAAAATACAAAATATTTGTTTTCCAGCATTCAGGTTTTGAAAAAAAAACCTAAAGTTGAGCCATTCGGAAACTACAACTTTCATATTTCTTGGATGACGAAAGAATCATCAAACTGTTGTCTAGGATGGGGTGACTTTGTAGCATTATCTCACCTACCCAACATGTCATTTTCGTCAAAACTTAAGGAATCTACCATGTCAAAAGTGGTGATGATAGTAGTAGATAGATTTCAATCTATGTGTGTTCATCACTTTAGTCCTTTGTTTCAATGACTTTGAACACACATGTATGTTAATGGAGTTTTGTGCTTTCATATTCAGGATACTTGCACGTTAAAGTTCAACGCTTCTAGTGGAAGTGCCTATAAAAATGACGGTTGGTATGCAGTAGCATTGACGTTTGAAGACTTTCCTACGAAAACAATACACGTTGGCAAAGAACAATTTAATGAGACAACACCTATGTCAACAGTTCCGTTACAGGTAAAACTAAAAAAAATCAAACGTCTTAGTACAATAGATATAACTACACAGACACGCCTGGTAAACCATCAAATCTCAAACCAAATGGTTACGCGAGCAAAAGCTTTACTGGCACATCTTGTTGAGCTTTTCTGGTATAAAATATAAAAAATATAGATAGGGTAGGTCGACTTTTCATCAATCAATTGTCAAAATTTGATTTTTTGTTAAATGGTAGAATGTCATTCCATAGATAACTGAATGAGAGCTTTTCTCGTTTATTACTCGGATCAATGTGATTTAAAATGACAGCGGGAATGACTTTTCTCTCACAGGTAAGTGAGATCATTAATAAAGCTAACGTATATATCCGTATATTCTTATTCTTCTTTATCAATATAAACGTATAAACAGTTTTTTCTTTTCGAATATAATTTTATTCAGCTAAATATGTTTTATAGTATGTCAGGGTGAGATTGTCTGGTATCGGTTGTGATATTCTGGAACAATGTTGAGATCTTATGTCAAATAAAACTGTTAACGAGCTATGTGTCAATCAGATGCGACATTTAAAATTCATGAACCTTCTGTATAGTGGTTGTCATTTTACTTGTTTCTAGTTTCGACATTATTTTTGTATAGATCCATGTTGGTCTAATAAAGGTACTTAAGAGTTGTGGCTTTTTAATGTCTAGCGAACGGGATGTAAATTCTAGCGCTGAAGATTGAAAATTTAAAGTCTACAGCTAAATTTAAAGTCTACCGCTGAAGATATATAAAGTATAGCGCTCGAGATGTAAAGTCTAGAGCTGTAGATATAAAGACGAGCTCTGTAGGTATAAAGTCAAGCGCAGGAGAATCAAAGTCTAACGCTGGAAATGTAAAGCTTAGTGCTGTAGAACTTAAGTCCAGCGCTAGTGATGCAAAGTCCAATACTGTAGATATAAAGTCCAGCGGACAGTTAAGTGAGCGACTTTATAGATCCAGTGCTAGACGTTTCATCTCGAGTCCTGGAATTAACGTTTTCAGTGCTGGAATTTATATCTACGGCGCTTGACGTAATATATCTTAGAAGCGTTAGGTTTTACATCTCCAGAGCTAGACTTTATATCTCCAGCGCCGTACTTTACATCTTCAACGCTAGATATTAAATCATAAGAACACCAATGGTGACTGGGGAGTAGAAAAATGGTCACTCTTGGTCTTCTACAGACCAGCAGCAAGACCCTTGCAAAAGTGGGGCGTCCGTTTGGTTGTGCGGCATGAACATATTCACAATCACGTCCGGTTAGAATGTGACAGCTAAATCCGATGCCTCCTGTAGAGAGAGTGTCACGCTCTATGCACGTAAAGAACCCATTGCAACAACTGTTTTGCCTCGAGTAGAGAGAGTGCCACGCTCTCTGCACGTAAAGAACCCATTGCAACAACTCTTTGAGGAGTCCGTACATAGCATGTTGCCAACTAAATTTCTGTTCCTATCTCATTTCCAGTCGCAGTCTAAATTTACCGCCATTCATCCCAGTGGGGCTTACCTATTTGTATTTATTGTAAATTTGTTTTCGTCCTGAACATGCATGAAATATTCGCCACTGAAAGTTAAGCAACAAACAATTATTTAGATCTGAAGCGCTAGACTGTACATCTAGATTGCTGGACTTTAAAAAAAACACAACTCTTTGGTATCTGTATAAGACCAACAGTGCCCCATAAAAATTAATTTCGAAACTAGGAACAATTTAAATTGACAACCACTATACAGAAGGTTCATGAATTTTGACGGTCGTATCCGATTGACACTTACCTAGTTGAAAGTTTTATTCGACAGAAGATCTCAGCATTGTTCCAGAATATCACAACCGATACCAGACAATCTCAACCTGACGTACTTTATAACATATTTAGCTTGATAAAATTATATTCGTAAGGAAGAAGAAAACACTGTTATTACACGTTTATATTCATTAAACAGAATACAAATATACCGATATATACGTTAGCTTTATTGGTGATCTCACTGTCATTTTGTCTATAATTAACTGTGTTGGCCGCACTTACCTGCGGGAGAAAAGTCATTCCGATGTCTTTTAAATCACATTGGTCCGAGTAGACAAGCTCTCATTCAGTTATCTATGGCATGACATTCTCCTTTTTAACAACAAATTCACAGATTCGACCTACTCTTACTACACTTTTGATATTTTATACCAGAAAAGCTCAACAGGAAGTATCAGTAAATTTTTTCTCGCTTAACCATTTGGTTGAGATTTGATGGTTTACCAGGCGTGACAAAGGAAATTGATCATTTTGAAGTTCTAATTACATTAAAACTTTTTTCAGTTCCTTAGTTACTCATGTTAAGACCATCTATATACAGATGTATGGAATCATCTTTTAAAACTTACTTATATAATTGACATAATCATTGTATAAAGATATAAAAAAAGACAAACACGAAAAACAAAGTCCACAAACAAACAAAAATACTATTTTGTGAGAATCAACATTTACATTTACAGAGAAAAAATGCGACAATTATATATACTGCATTGTCTATAGTTTTTAAACGAATGTTAAACAGATACAATTCCTTCATATTGACTAGCTTTCGTCCTGAGAGTTCTCAATTAATCTGATGTTGAAAAAAAAGTTCTTCTTACGTGAAAAAAATGTCTTCTATTTTCAACAGCTAAGGTTTTTGTTCTTTTGTGATAATTTTCTAAATTGTTTGTCATAAATTTAGATACAATTGAAATACTTATATTAACTAATTTACTTTTTAATTTATAACTTTTACCATCTCCTCCTTAACCGTTTCTATACATTCTTTGAATTATTGTACTGTACATGCGATGCTATTTTTTCTTTTCAGTTTCTTATCCATTTGGTGGGAAAAATTCACCGTGTAGTTGGAAACCAGAGTTTGTCTCACCTACTCCTCCTGCGGGAACAAAAATTAGCATATCTGCTGGGAAATCATTTACACAGAAGATATATGCTGCAAACTTAGCAAATAAAAAAGAAACGTAAGACGAAAAATTTATAAATGTTTATTTATTTTTAAAGATAATAACTTATAATTGGGCGTTAATTTTTGGTAGGAGACTAACCGCCTTATATTGGATACGTATATTATAAGACAATATATACAAGACTTTGTAACAAGAAACGTTTAATCTATTTATCTTTTTATCTTCGACATTTAAACTTTGGTGGATGGTTGTCTCATTGGCAATTATACCACATCTCCTTATTTTCATAATGCTTCGAGTTACTACTCGCAAGTGTTTTTTTTTGTATAGTTTCTTACAAAAAGAGATAAGTTTCTCATCTACCTTTACTTGAACGTGAGATTCCATGACTATGTAGACATTAATGTATTGGTCAACTGGGTCAAATCTGTGGTAAAGTACTTGATTTTTTCTTAATGTCTAACTTGAGGTCAAAATAAATCAAAATATAGGCAACAGTTACTTCTGACTAGTAAAGCTCTCAACCAAGAGTTTAAAATATACAACGTATGGACAGATTAAGAAGAACCATTGAAAAAAGTAGAGTGTGAAGGATTCTGTTAACAATGGTAATAGTCAATCTAATTGCAAATACCAAAAACAATAACCTGGACAAGACAGAACAAATCAAACAAAGAAAAAACAAATGAAAATTGCTTTCCTGACTTTAGGCAAGTCTGTAATTAATGCGAGTCCAGCCGATAATAACATGCAAATGCACAAAGACATTATACGTTGCATAATGGTAATGCATATTAATGATAGGACTTTGTAGATATTCTATATAAGTTTGTTAAAGATTAACGGTTTAAATCGATAAACATGTATATATCATAAGCAAACCGCTCATTTCGCACTGATTTTCATACCAAGATATTTCGGGGTATGCATCAATGAGACAGCAACCAAACGACTAAAACAACTGAAAAATATGTATGTATGTATGATTCCTACATCTCCTGTTATTCATACAAGTAACTTCTTCTTTTTAATCATTGGCATTGCAACTTTTAATTCATCCCTATTCACAAAAGTGCAACAACTCAATGGATGGAATTAATATACCTTTAATAATGAAGATTATCTAGTATTGATTATGTCTTATAAATGTGTTTTAGATAGGATATTTTTTGCATATCTAATCACAGGCACTTGTCTAATCTATTTAGTATTTAACGTTTTGCAGTGTAACCAAACTTAGTCTAACCAGGCCGGCAGGAATGGTTGTAAAAGGCCCAACAAACGATCCAAAAAGAGTCGGAGTCGTTTTCTGGGAATTGTCATGGACACCGACAGTAAACGATCAAGGGAATCACATTGTATGTGGCATGGCTGAAGACAGCACAGGGTAAAATTTCAAAAGTGTAAAGACGGCCTTTTCACTGATAGATCATTCCTTGAGACCAATAGTACAGATTACATATTGCTTATGATTTTTATGACTTCGTAATTGTTATTAGCATGCATAGTACGTGTGCCTATCTCAAGTCAGGAGCCTGTAATCCAGTGATTGTCGTTGGTTGATTTCTGTGATATTTGTTTTTCACGTTTATCATTTTCCCACTAATCAGGCTGTTTTGTCATGTCGGGCCTTTTATAGGTGACTATACAATATGAGGTTGCTCATAGTTGAAAGTGGTACGATGACCTATAGTTGCATAGATCAGCCCCATTTGGGATCTGCTGGTTAGTTGTCTCATTTGCAATCATACAACAGCTCCCTATCTATAATGACGATCAAGTCGTTTTTGATAATGTGTACAAATGACCAAGCAATTACGTGAAGCAGTGATGGTAAAAAGAGATATCTTTGAGCAAATACACCGGCGGTGGTTAAATATGAACGAATTTCATCTGTTATGAGACAAAAACACTGGATAGTAATGAATCAAAATCGAGGATAATTGTATAAGGAGTAATTTTGAATAACTTTCAACTGTTTAGTTATTATAAAATTGTGTTATGCATTGTTACCGATTTAACTTGACATGCTTATTTTCAACCAATAAATGACAATTTTTCGAGTCAAAACGTAAGCGACTCTTTGAACACACGTCAAGTATTAATTGGACAATTTTCAGGTACCATCTACCAAAAATTTTGAAAGATTCAATAATTTTCCTTTTTTAGACATACAAGTGACACGAGATGCATAACACTGATAGCCTGGGGTAAGTTTCACTAGGAAAGAATGATTTTTTCAAAATGTCTCATAGACTTAAAATCATTGTTTGGATTGAACATATTGCTAATTTATAGTTTGAAGCAAGAATAGAATGATTTTTTATCTCTGTATTGTAATTTAATTTATTCTTAAAATTATAACTTTAATAAAGTAACCGATATATAGGAGTGTCTGAATGCATGCTTTCATAATGACAGGTTATCATCTACTTTGAGGTTAATTTCAGTATTACTGCGAACTTTATTTCATACGGTATTGTTTTATTTCTGTTTTCCTTGTACGTGTACATTTGTTATTAATTAAATCGTTATAATAGAGTTAATCGCTTGTCGTGTATGTTCTATTGTATTTTATGTTCTTTTAGGTTTTAAAGTTTCATTGATCGAGATTCCTGACACAAGTTGATGTGCTTGTCAGGAACCTAGTAATTGGTTTTCGCTTTTTACTTGTACATATTAACGGATTTCTTTTGGCATTTGGGTAAATTAACTCATCATATATACCAGGATTAATTTAAATTTTGTACACTTGACGCGCGATTCGTCTACAAAACACTCATCAGTGTACGTTAATCAGGCCGTTATTTTTCTGGTTTGAATTGTTTTACATTTGTCATTTCGGAGCCTTTTATATCTGCCTATGCGGTATGGGTTTTGCTCATTGTTGAAGGCCGTACGGTGACCTATAGTTTTTATCTTCTGTGTCATTTGGTCTCTGGTGGAGAGTTGTCGCATCGGCACGCATACCACATCTTCTTATTTTTATATATACAATACAAATTAATAATGGAAAACAACATCGAACTCTTAAATAACGATATGATAGATAACAAGGTTTTACAAGATACCAAAAAAAATCATGAATAAATTTATACTGTACCAAAGAATGCTTGCAATTATTGAAAGCTAGCTCAAATTATATAACCTCCTGATATGACATCATGCCGTCTTGCACTCTTACAAAAAGTTACGACAAAGAGAAAATTTTTCGTTCCCGACTGTTAATTTCCCCTTTTGAAACGGTGATCTACCTTAGGTCCCGTCTTACGGTGTGTATATTTCACAACTAATTTGCGATGCCCGTTTCTGTAGTCGCGTTTTAGATGTCAATGAACGTAATAGATGTATAAATGGAAAAATATTAAGCCAGGGATTTCGTTACCACAAACCAAATATGTGTTGCAATATATGTACAGTTATGATCCTACATCCTACGATATCGATACTGTCTACTTATATTTTGGCATTGCACAAGGTCATACGTTTTTCAGACTGTTTAGGACGTCTTTACCGTGTCTAAATCCTTTGGTTGTGTACTGATTGATACTTTTCTCTGGGAGAACATGTTTTAGTTGTTAGCTGTAATTGGCTTTGAACTTTCTTTCAGTAACTGCGAGTACTCTTGTTTCGGTGCTTTATATCTAATGTTTTTATATTAGTTGTTTTAGTGCCTCGTACCGATCTTTGGAGTTAATGTTGTACTGTCACACCACTGTCCCCTGTTAGTAGAGGGTTGAGCGCTAACAAACATAATTAACCCCGCCACATTATGTATGTGTCTGTCGCAAGTCAGTAGCTTATAGTTCAGTTGTTATCGTTGGTTCATGTCAGTCATATTTGCACTGCAGGCAAAAGTCGCTACTATTGTTCAATTTTTTGCACGAACAATTTTACACAGAGTAACAATTTGCTTATTTGCGAACAGAAATTGCAGGACAAATTACCTATAAATGCATATCCATATGCACTTCAATAACATTTTGATTGTCCTAAACATGCATGAAATATTTGCCACCGGACGTTAAGCAATCAATTACATTTATGATTATAGCTACATTCGTTCAAAATGATAAGTAACGGGAGTCATATAGGTCCATGCTATTGAGTACAGACGGACTATGCAATATTATAGGATCCTTTTATAATAATTTTTTTTCGTGATTTAGATTCACCAGATCCTTGCAGTCCAAATCCATGCAAAGGAAATCAAACGTGTTCAAGAATTGGATCTTCACAAAAAGTAGAATGTGTTTGTCCAAAGAAGATGAAATTGATTGGACAATTATGCATTGCAGGTAATAAGTATTTTAATATAAGATAAAATGGACAAAAGGGAAAAATAAAGACAAAAAGTTAATTGTCTAACTACAATAGCTTGTTTTAAAACCTAATCAAAATAAATCGTTCCGAACAAAAGTAATAGTGCTCTTCCTTAAATATCAATTTTCCATCTTTGTTACAGGTTTTGTTTCGGATACTGTACATATAGTTATTTATACAATTATTTTTATCAGATGTGAACAAAAGAACAGATATGTCAATGAGACGGCGAACAAACGACATGAAAACCTAAAGACATCTAGAGGTCAACATCCGGTCTTCATCGATAGACAGTTAGCTATTATAATATATCAAGCTATTAATCGTCCTGCTTTTAAAAAAAGTTTGTGATGAATTTAACAGAGACAAAGATCTATTTCCACCTTTAAACTCCTTAAATAACAAGAGAAATAAAGAATTGACACAAAAAATACTGACGAAGTTCCTGTCTTTGGATTTTATTCTGTAGGTTTCAAAATTCTCTTTTAGAGAATACATCGTTACACTATACAGATACACGAAACAATTCAAAATAACCGAAAAAAAGACATCATTTATTTTGTATGGTCACTTACAGATATACCCACAACTACCCCTATGACAACCACGCCAATGACAACTACTACAACAACAACGCCACCCACCACGACCATGCCAACGACGACAACAACCACGTCAACGACGACCATGCCGACGACGACGACAACCACGCCAATGACGACCGCGACCATGCCAACGACGACAACAACCACGCCAACGACGACCACTACCATGCCAACGATGACACAATCAACCACGACCATGCCAACGACCACCACAGCCAGACAACCGACTACGCCAACGACGACAGTACTGGCCACAACCACCCAATCGAGTACGACTACAATACCGACCACCACCACAAAAGTGGCGATCCAAACAACAACTTCTACAATATCGACGGATATGCCAACCATGACCACACAAACGAAGACAACATCACAAATGAGATCAACAAATAGGATGACACTGTCAACAATGATAACGTCGCAAAATGGTAATTTAAGATTTTTTGGAGATGGGTTGGAAAGAGGACTTTTATTTTATACAATTCATTCAGAAACAGAACATTTATTTTCATATTGTACTTCGTATTCTTTATCTATTAGTGTTTCATGTGTTTCGGGACTTCGTGTTGCTTAAACTTTGGTTTATCGGTATTGTTGTGTGTTTATTTGGAACAAAACAGAACTAGTCATTCTTAGGATGATTAATGATATTGTAGATTTTGATCAATCATAATTATCGTTGTTTGAAACAGATTGTTAGGGGTTTACCACTATTTTTATCATTTGTTTCCCGTTAAGAGGCAAAACAGGATTCTAAGTCTTATACTTATTCTACTAGTAATTAAGAATTGTGAAACCAATTAGACTGTTAGGAGTGGGGGTTGTTTGGATGTGCAGGATGTATAAGGACACAATGAGTCATAATTATTGACATTTTCTTTTTGTATGTGTTTGGCTATTCCAGGCCTCCTATGTACACTTTCACCCACCCTTTTATGCTATGTGTTTGACTGTATGGAATGTATAAATACACAGTCACGTTCAGTCTGTTTTGGGACGGTAAATGTTAAATGAAATAAATACATTGTTAGAGTTTGCCATGATATATAGAACGAACAATATTTTTTAGAGTCAGTATTTCTTATAAAACGGGGATTGACTGTACACATATACATCCCGCATGGTCATACGGATGTATCTTTAGAAGATGCACAGCTGAATCTGAAATATAATTGGCTGTCAAGACGCAAGATTTTACGCGCCGTAACACCATGAAAATGAAAGGTCGTTAATTTGTCGTATAACTTAATTGTCTTAAAACGTAAGGTTAAAATTGGTCTTAAAACGTATGGTTAGAGTAAACATATAAAATTGAGAATGGAAATTGGGAAGGTGTCAAAGAGACAACAACCCGACCAAAGAGCAGATGGATGTGAAATACCTGAACGCATAAGATGTCTGCATCTTGATTTATATTTACGAATGATGTCCTTGTACCGATGATAAAATTTAGTAAATGTTTTGACTTGTTTGAGATATCGAAAACCCTGGTGTAATAATTTTTCAGTAATACAGAGATTTCTTTCGTTAAAATCATATACGTTGTTACATACACGAGCGAATCGAACAAGTTGAGATATATAAACACCATATAAGATGGTGACAAGGGAACGTCACCATCTAAAAATGAATAATTAACAATAGGAAATGAAAAATCATCTCTTTTATCACAAATTTTGGTATTAAGCTTCCCGTTAAAGATATAGATATCAAGATCCAGGAAAGGGTAGTGTTCATTGTTAGTATTAGCTTTATTTAAAGTCAGTTCAGCAGGATAAATCTCTTTAGTGTACATACTGAAGTCGTTATTATTGAGAGCCAATATATCATCCAAATATCTAAAAGTGTTATTAAATTTTTGTATCAGATGTTGTTTCGATGGGTCTTTGCTGATTTTAATCATAAATTGTAACTCGTAACAATACAGAAACAGGTCCGCAATAAGTGGTGCACAGTAAGTCCCCATTGGAATTCCGATAACTTGACGATATAAGGAATCTCCATAGAGAACAAAAATGTTATCTAGTAAAAATTCAAGGACAGTTATGGTATCAAAGCAGGTCCAATTGACATAGTTCTTTTGTTTGTTGTTACTAAAAAATGACCTAAAAGAGTTTGAACATATATATTCGCATTCTGACTTTTTAAATGCCTATTTAATTAGGTGTGTGAATTTTTTCTTAATAAGATTATTAGGAAAGTGGTATAAAGGGTAGAAAAATCAAAACTTTGAACAGATTCGAAGTCACCAATATAAGCATGCAATTTATCAAGTACTTCCAAAGAAATTTTTGACATTCCAAAAGTAATTAATTCCACTATTTTCAAAGGCCTTATTTGAACAATTTATTACCAGGTTTTTGAGCGTACCAAGTGTACTAGTAAGTAGAATAAACAGCTTTGTAGTGAAATAAATCTATATTTGTAAGGTGTTTTGTGCAGCTTCGGAAGCCAGTACATAGTTGGAACTTTCATTGTATTTGGTTCTGCTTGTAAAAAGGTAGCTAAAAGTTTATGTTTGTTACATATGTCATTTTCCGAAAATGGAGTCAGTTGGAATGTTGGTGAATTCGTGATTTCCTTTTGCAGAACCTCAATGTAAAATTTACGTCAAACAATAATGATATTATTAGCAGCCTGATCAGCCGGGACAAAATCAAATTCCTTGGCGAGTTCTTTTAGCTTATGTTTGATACGAGAAATAGGGCTATTGTGGTTGTTAGGAGTAAAATATTCTTTTAAATGTCTAATACGAATATCAACTATGTTCATTACAGAATTAAAAAAAGAATCACTAAGGATTTTTTGTCAGCTTTTTCTCGTTTTATCCATTTCGAGCAGTAAGTACGGTGTGAGTCGTGGATGGTGTTACGACACTCATTCCAATTAATAATTGACGGCGGACGATATTTAGGTCCTTTACTGAGGAATGATTTCAACTCTCGGTCATGAACGATGTTAAGGTCTCCTGTTATAACATGGGAACTGGGGCCATACATGTATTCGGAATTACTGCAATTTCATGACGTAGGTGTATTGTCACTAATATTAAGATCTTTACACACTTCGCTGTAATTAATAGATATAAGAAGATGTGGTATGAGTGCCAATGAGACAACTCTCCATCCAAGTCAAAATTTATAAAAGTAAACCATTATAGGTCAAAGTAAGGTCTTCAACACGGAGCCTTGGCTCACACCGAACAGTAAGCTATAAAGGGCCCCAAAAATTACTAGTGTAAAACCATTCAAACGGGAAAACCAACGGTCTAATCTATATAAAAAAACGAGAAACGAGAAACACTTATGAACCACATCAACAAACGACAACTACTGAACATCAGATTCCTGACTTAGGACAGGTGCAAACAAATGCAGCGGGTTTAAACGTTTTAATGGTACCAAACCTTCACCCTTTTTCTGAAACAATAGTGTAACATCACAACATAGAAAGACACACTATAAAATATCAACTGAAATAGCTTAACTCAATCAAAGGACATATCAACACCAGTGAACATACACTGAACAAATAAATTTGACCTATGATACAATGTAAATACAAAATAAATAAACTAGCGGAAGAATAATAAAAGTAACATGTTATATCGGTATGAAATGTTAAACAATTTAAGAAAAACAATATGCTCGAACAAAAATATCAGCCATTTGCAATAACTTTAAACACAGGTAAATGAAAATAATTTTGTTGTTAGGTATACGTGTACAGTTCCAATAGAGAAAGGAAATATTTTTATAAAATAAATAATTTTGATGTTCATAGTACGAAGTGAAAATTTATAGTAATACCAAACACTTATCAAAGCTGGTATATAGACCAGAAATAACCCTGAATAACATTAAATAACAAAAAAGCATTACAATTAGTATCAACAGGTCAAATAAACAAGAAAGTACGATTTGAGAGTACTCGCAGTTGCTGACAGCTAGTTAAAAGCCAAAACAATTAATAATAAAAAAATCATGCATCAGAGACTAAAATCAACTAAAGCACATCCCAGGGATTTAGTATTTTAACGTCATGGACAGTCAAAGAAGACATGACTTGTGCAATGCCAAAAATAAATGTATCGACAAACAGTAGGATAGTTAGGAGTTTAACCTTTTTACAGATCAAAATGAACGTGGGTGTGTCTTTAAACATCCCGTTTGAAAAGAATACAAATTTAGTTATGTTTTAATTTGCTGATGACAAAATCGATATTAGTGCCAATGTAAACTATATTCAAAGATCTAATTACAACATTGGTAAGATAACCTTTACTAATAAGTTTCCGAGTAGATTTTTTGTAAACATAACAAATAAGAGGGAGTTCAGTATTGTCAAAATAGCCAGGAATTTGCTCTTTAACAGGATCATCATTAAAATTAACAGAATCATCATTAAAAATACCGGCAATATTTACAAAATCAAAACCTTTTTTGACATATTTGATTTTAATAAAATGTTTTTATGATCTTCAGTCGATCAATTTTGGGAAACAGTTTAGAATAACAATATGCCACAGGTGAAGAACAGAGCTTGGTTAACAGATAATGTCTGCCGTTGTTTTTTGAAATAGTAATTAGGTCCGAAATATTTGTATTGTTGGTACGAAATTTTCCCTGTTTGCGATTTATTCTACGACCATGAGAACGGTTTTTACGAACAGTTTTAGAAACTGTCCAAAATGTTAACATAATCGGTTCTTGATATATTACCAATTCCCATGATATTATCATTAAGACCGAGAGGATAGACTGTCTGTGTAATTTTTTAATCCAATTTAATTCAATTATGCGTTCATAAGTTAATGACTCAAATTGTTGCTTAAACAATAAGTTGGAAAAAAGGTGAAAAAGGGTACAGCTACATGAGCACACAAGACTAGTATGTTGTTCCTAAAAATATTCCTACTATAGGTATAAATGTACCATTAAATGTTAATAGCTTTTTCATATTTATAGGTAATTCTGTAAAACAGGGTCAAACGTCTAATGTACACAAGAAGATCTCACCAACAGGGCATAACTGCTTTAAATCAGAACCAGTGGTTTTGTTTACAACATTCTGTTCTATTTTACTATTTTCATTGGCAGCAGCTGGTGGAATATTGGGATATATGGTGATCAAAATGAAAAATCAACTCAAAGTTATGGATTCGTCAACCGACAGTTTTGACATTAATTCAGAAAAGTGAAATCAGTTCAGATTTAGTTTCGATTATTAATGTAAAAAGAATATTCTGATTGAAAAAATGTATTATGGACATTGAAAATCAAATTTTGATTTATTTGATGTAAAACGAATCACTAATCGAATTCTTGACTGAAGAACAATGTCTTTCTTAAGTACTGTTATTTATAAGCTAATTTGTGTTGATTTCGTGAATAAACGTTAACCACGAGTTAAAGTGTGTAACAAAATATAATTAAAAAAACTTTTTATTTGTTTAAAACACAAAATCAAATCTCCATGAAAACACAATATTCTCTCAACGAAAACAGAGCACTGAAAGACACACAAATCCTGACGTATACGAAAAGCAAGCATGTAAGGCAAAATCGTTGAGCAAAGCATTTTTCCCCCAAATCGAAAATGAAATTCGGGATCTCCTTAAGGGCAAGCATGTCATGATTTGCTGACGGTAAAACCGATAACCAGTAAATTTCGGTTAAACGTTAAAATCGGTTAGCTCTTTGGGAAATACGCCTGTTGTCAGTGATACATTCCATATATAATGATCGACGTATTATTATGACTATGGCGCCCGTTACGCTAAATCTCATACGAATAGAACAATATGTAAAAATAATGAACATTCAATCATTGGACGTCTTTTAAATTGCAATATGTGTGGAGACTGTATATTTTTCTTCGTTTCAATTTTATTGACTTAATATTTCCCTATAAAAATATCAAGAGACAATGTTTTCCCTAAAAAATCTGATTTTTTAAAACAACTGTATCTCGAATACAAACTGATGTACCTATCATTCTTTTGTTATACCAACAACAACAAAAAATTGGTGTATTGAGTAAAATTATATTTAATTTTGTTAATTGGAATATAGGAAAGCATCATACAAAGAAATCGTTTTGAACAAACTGATTGTTTTTAATTAAATAAAACACCATTTACAAGAATCAAACTCGTCATTAAGTCTATGGAGACTCCAGTTTGTTTACATCACTTGTAGCTACAAAATAATTAAAATTAGGTGGGACGAGGTTTATATAGTACAAATGTTACGAACAACCAATTTCCCCTGAATTCATTTCACACCATGGCCGTTTTCAAAATGTCTTCAAATTTTACTTAAATTCAAAGTATTGCAGCCTAATATGTGTACTCTGAGGTTTAAATTATCATGTCTTATTTCTAAACACGTCGCCAAATTATAAACGTCTGAAGATATATCAAAACTGCAATTTTGACAGATTCTGGCAAATGTTTAGTCCACTATTTAACCCAAACATGTAAAAGAATGACATCGTTAACCAATACGACATCATGTTGGAAATAAAGCTATCTATTGTCTTTTGCCAAGACCTTGTTGATAAATATTCCGTATCAACTTCACAAATAATACATGATGGTCTTGAAGTATAGATTCTAGGTACTGACGTTGTTTATCATCTTAATTACGTGTTAAAGTGTTCTTTTATTTGTCTTTGTAAATTATTACCTTTACTGTTTAGTCCATTTTTGATAATATTCCTTTGGCGTGGCTGGGTACTTATACATCCCGTCATTGTGTTATTGTGCTATGGTAAATTTTGTATTCTTGTCTCTCATTTTTGCTTTTGTCTATATGCCATTTTGTTTTTCTTTGTTGACATATTTTTATAATGATTAAGGGAGCTAACATTTGATTTTTAGGGGGTGGGGTGGAGGCTAGGTTAAAATTTGAAAAAAAGGCAGGACAGGAGTTTTGAGTAAAAAAAAAAGGCAGGATGACAATTTATGTAAAAAAAAGTCAGGATAAACTAATAAAAAAAAAGGCAGGATCGAATAGAGTGAAAAATAAAAAGGTAGGACAGAGATTACTAATTTTTTTTCATCCTACCACCCCCCTCCCCTCCCCATAAAAATTAAATGGTAGCTCCCTAAGATTATATAACACAATGTTGACTGCTGTACCCCTATTTTTGACATTTTTACCTATTATGTCTGTTTATTTTGTTCACACATTGTTGTCAATATAATGGAATTTTATGTGACTGTCATACAAGTGACAGGTTTAGCTAGCTATAAAACCAGGTTTAATCCACCATTTTCTACATAAGGAAATGCCAGTACCAAGTCAGGAATATGACCGTTGTTTTCCATTTGTTTGATGTGTTTGAGCTTTTGATTTTGCCATTTGATTAGGGACTTTCCGTTCTGAATTTTCCTTGGAGTTAGGTATTTTTGTTATTTTACTTTTTGCATATAATTTTGTTTAATTTGGTTAGCGAGACTTCACGTCCTTTGATGCAAACATATGTAAAATACTAGAATGCAATTTTGTATACAAATGCTTTCAACACCAACATGCAGCTTTGAATAGAAGTTTAGTTTTATGGAAATATTTAAAATTGTTAAAAAAAATGTTTTAAGGATATGATATAGACTCTTTAATATTCAAGTAATATTCGACAACCTTTACTTTTGACTCTATGAGTGAAATAATTACAGAGGGAAATCGGGTCTACTTTTTTAATCCGGCTAATATCATTGATTGTATCAAACAATGTGTGTTCAACCGAATCATCACAAGTGTCAAATTTAAGCATCCAAGAAATTTTTCCAAATTTTGCTACCATATTGAATAATCAAAAACAACAGAATGCCACACAAATGCAAATTATACGAATATGGATATTGAAATTGTTTGAAAGCAACATCTATAAGTACATGCACGTACATTAAGAAATTAACATGCTAATACGACGTTTAAATGAGAGGATATTTCTATTCTCTTTCATACGTAAGGCTATAATATTTTCTTAAAGCCGTTACAAAACTGTCCACAGTAGTCTTCTTAATATCACAGAGATAAATGTTCTGAAGGCTAGTCTGTTTACCATGTGATTGAAGAAAGTTGTCGATGGCCTCCACTATCCACTCTGTGATCTCTTTAACGGGAAACCCAGAATGACCTGTGTATAATGCAGGTATCGCAAAGCTTGTAAAATTCTTTTCTTGGGTCTTTCTCATGGCCTCCTGCACAACCCTCACAAGGGATTTTTTTTCTTTCTCATGATCATTTGACCATGATTTACCACCGACATGGGCGACCATTTTACCTTTCAGCTTGCCCGCAGAGCTGCAAAAAACTTCATCTTCATCAAGTTGCTTGTTTGGCTTCTTTGCAAGGTAATCCTTACATTCTTTTTGGATTTCAACACCACCTGAAAAAAGAAGACTTTCGTGTACTTTTTAAACAACAGCTATACATAGTAACACACTACGAAGAAAAACTTGTAAAAAGTCATAAAATATTCAACAACATATATGCCATCCAACACCGAATGAAAAACCACTTAAACATATAGGTTTTGTGAAATTATGTGATGTAGGGGAAAAAATAAATATTCAATTCTTAGCAATAAACGATTGTAAATTATTCAAACATCAGGAATAATCACAGAAACATATGAAAAAGATCAAATTAAAAATTTCTACAGCAAATAATTACAAACATGTTATGCCCAAACCATTTTTAAATTCCTAACAATTTCTTTTGTATTAGTTATTCGTGATTTCGTATCTGATGAAGCGTATTCCAGAAATACGTGTCTGGAACACTGAAATCGGTAGGATATGTTATATATATCTCTCAATTTATATATACGATGTTATGTACCTTTAATAACAAGATCATGTCCAACACCAACACTGAGTTCAAGTGATCTACTGGAACTGCATACAATCACGTCGTTATCAAGATCGGTAATGTCGCCGACTATTGTGGTTATTGTCTGACCTGTTTCTGTGCTGAAATGTGTTGTACCTCGTACCTTCTTGTCCGGATATTTGTGAAAGATTTTGACGTGCTCCTCAATCGCTTTTGCATTGTTTTTCGGAATTGCAAATATTATAACTTTGTTATTGTCAGTTGTCACAATATTGACATGGCCACCTTTCTTTTTCTTCATATGCTCTACCTCCTTATTCCACTCTTTTTTATCTGGTTGTGTATCAACATCAATGGAAACTTCCACTACAGAGTCTTCGACTAAATGTGCTGCACTCTGAGCCGAAGTTTTCGTGAAAGAATACATCACTAATGTGTTGTCATTTTTTACTTTCCATGCACCAAGAATTCCATTTTCCTGCAGTAGATTATCCAATTCTAATTTTACATCAGGCGTTTGAAGAAACGCTATCTTTTCAGGCGAAAATCCACAAATCGGTACTTCTGCTACTTTTTGAAGGGCGTCATTCATTTGCTGTTTTGCAACTGCTACAATCCCAGCAGTTCCAGAAAATTCTACGATGTTTCTGTCGCCATTTGGAATAATTTTTATTCCTTTGAAATCTTTGCATATATCATCCAGGACCTTTCCATTGGATAGTAAATGTATTTCAAACTTTTCGAGCCTTTCATTTACCGTGACGTCTGCTGTAAACAGTCGAACTTTATTAGTTGCATCAATGAAAGGAATCTTGTACCCAACAATAACAACATAAAACCTTGTTTTATCTTCATGAATAAACACTCTTTTGTCGTTCGTAACTCGGATTTCACTGACTCGCTTTTCAAGAAAATCCCATTCGTCTTCTTTAATTTTTCTTCTGTAACATATAATGTTTCTAAAAACTGTTTTACGGCTCTTTCAATGCATTTTGGCCAGGTTTTTGCTTTCTTTTTAAAGTCTTTTACATCTGGAGTCAAACAGCATTCAATAATTAAAGAGCTTTCATCATGGATACTGGACGACCATTGTATTTTGGCATCTAACTGTCGAAGGCGTTCGTCTAGAACTTCCTTGCTTAATGCTGATCCTAGGAGGAACTTCATTTTATTCGTATCTAAATTTGCAATTTTTACTGGGCTAGGAATCTCGCTGTTTTGCATTTCTATTGTCAAATCATGATCTTCGAATTTCAGTCTCCGACCAGAGAACCTTTTCATAACTGTAAAATTATAATAAATCGCTTGTCATTATAGTGTTTTTCACTTATGAAACATGTGAAAAGGTATTATTTATAAAGAATCGTTTAAAACATTACAGGCATCAATCAAGCTTTAAAATCTTTTAAAATTTACAAATTAATTGATTTTGCTATGAGACACAATTTCTTGTGCTGTGTTAAAGGATCAAACCTACCATCTGTGTTAGAAAAGACAATCTCACACCATCCTTCTTCCTCATTCATCTGTACTTCACACACTTTATCTTCTCCTGACACCAGCATTTCATTGAAATAATTTTTTATGCTGTTAGGCGGGGTACCATGAGGAAATCCTCGGACAATAAAACTACTTGACTCGTCAGACTCCAGGCAATCGCTCCCTAAAACATACAATGATTGATATAATTTTAAAATAAACCTTTCATAGGAACAGAATGTGATTTGGGGTAAATACCAATTTGAAACAAAAAATAATTGAAGAGTGTGTCCATGGGATGCAGATGCCCCGCATTAAAATATACGGCAAATTCTGCAATTACTCAATTTACAAAGGGACATAACTCAAGAAAAGCGAAAGTGACGCCACCCAAATTCGAACTTGATCTATGTTTGGTAGTTATAAGCATTGTGTATAAGTTTTATAACATTTGGTTTAGGCAAACTTAAGTGCGGAAACAACAAATTTAGAAAATTTTCCATTTATAAAGGGACATAACTCGGGAATGGTGAAAGTGATGCCACCGGAATTCAAAAGTGATCTGTGTTTGATGGTAAGAAGCTTTGTGTATTAGTTTTATAACATTTGGTTTATTTATTTTTTTTATCAGCTTTTAATAGTATGTATTAGGTTTTAAATCTTAGAATGTTTTAGCCTTTAGCGTCAATGATGAGACATTTATTTTCGAACTGCGCATCTGGTGCAGTAAAATATGTACCTTTAGAGCTAATTTCCTAATGCTTGTAGAGTAAGACTTTGGTTGGCTTGCTTTGTTTGTATAAATGTTTGCTCAAGCATTGTAATTTATATCAACATCTGCAAATAATATAAATAGAAGGAATTAAACATGTATACATTTTATTCAGATTCCTAACCTCCAGGATAACATCCAATCAAATTTAAGTATAATGTATACAGGTTTAACTCCGCCTATTTATATTTTCAGATGTCAATCTTAATTACAATGCTTGAGCAAACATTTATATAACAAAGCAAGCAAGCCAACCAAAGTCCCACTCTACAAGCATTAGGAAATAAGCTCTAATGTTATATTTACTTCTGGGTTGAAGTCTCTCCTGTTTTGTAAGACACAAGGGCTTCGGTACTGGCATGAAAATACGGATATTGTTTTATTGAAAATAGACAGTCGACATGTGCATCTGGTGTAGTACAATTGGCACCTTTGATTTTATTAGTGATGTAACATCCCAACACAGAACAAACTGTTAAAATCAATTGGAAATGGCATGACTCATCAGATTGGCTCAAGCACAAAAACCAACACAAAGGCAAATGACATAAAGTACTGATCGAAGACGCTTGCAGCCAATGAAATCAAGCCCAAAGCCAGCAACAATCAATAACCAAATCATGCTCTCTAAGACCAAAGTATCAATCGGCAGTAAAACACCACAACCTACATCGTTTACAGCACCATAGACAACCCTTCATCAGGAACGCTCAAACCCACATATTTGAAAGCAAATGATGGGGTTAGTGTAGCTCAGTCTCTGGTTTTTCTGTTGTGTTTTGTATACTGTTGTTTATCGTTTGGTCCTATTCGTTTTTTGCCGTGGCGTTGTCAGTTTATTTTCGACTTATGAGTTTGAATGTCCCTTTGGTATCATTTGCTTCCATTTGTATACTAGTAAACGACTAAAAACGCGAGGAGCTAGTTAACAAAAGGGGACATAAAGAGAATAGCCATATTCATCAAAGGTTACCTTTGCCCGAGGGAGTTAGTTTCTTAATTTCTTATTTCATCTCAACGGATAATTTAAGAGAAGTTGTTATATATCATATTAGTACCGAATCACTGACTTTTCTTAGTGGGGTGATGACTTTCCTTGAAGGCTTATTCTAGTTTTGTATCACAGCACATGATGTGACATGGCATGGTAATATGTGCAGTGCATCTTTAATCTATGTTACTTGTTATATAGTCGCATAAGTTTTTTCCACATATTCCTACCTATTTATAAAAGTATTCTATTATTATAATTTTTATTATTATCATTATCTGCTTACCAAATTCGTCACCATCGTCGTCTTCCATATACGCATCCGATGAACCTGAAAATATTGTGTTTGTCGTTTATCGTTGTGCACAGGCTGGTTTAACATCGATTGATTAAAAGCTATTTTTGAAGCAGTGGTTATATATACTGCCGATAGAACACTTAAAGTCAAATGTTTTGGCTGTTCTCCTATACACATTTTTCTTGAACGTACTTTAATATTTGTGTTAAAAATATTTGATACATTCCATCTCTATAAATTTTAATAGAAATAAATATGTCTTTTAGTTTTGTTTTCTGTCTTTGTGTTGCTGTCTTGTTGTTTTCACTCCACACCTCCGTTCATTTATTTCATAGGAATCGCCGGAAAAATTAGTTCAATACATGACAGTCATCTACATTTCTCATTTAGATTGACCAATATACATGGAAACATAATACCGTCAAGAATAGGCGTATATATGTGACTCTCTGGTAAGGTGGGAAAAAGTATTGAAAAAAAAACTATATATCGTCTTCTAGAACGTTATCTTACTGGTATTAAAATGCATCGTACAGAGCTTTCAATAATTCTCTTTCTAGTTTTTTATGCAAACACACATTGTTTAATGAGCTCAATTATTTTAATATCGTTCTCCACACTTGGGTAACATTATGAATAAGATCCCTACCATATTCGTCTTCAGTTTCAGAATATTCCTCTCCATTACAGAAGAAAGCTAGAAAACATTCAACTTTTTATGATATATGATATTATAAAATGAAAACAGTTTTTCACCTTTTTTCTCAATAGATATATTTTATGAATAAAATGATGTTTTATAAATAAAATGATGCTTTAAATTACTTAATATTACTTTAAATACTTTTGTTAAGGCAGATTTGACAATTTAGGGAACTTTTATACTGCAGTATTTTGAAGAGAAATGTAGTAAACAACATGGTTCAATAGAACATATAAAACAAAAACACCTCAAAATATTATAAATGACAACATAGAGAATATATAGAATAAAAGAAATAAAAGCAGTCATAAAACAATACATGCCTGTTGAAATTTCGTGAACTTGCTTTTCAGTTTGTATACTTACTCTCTTCTTCTTCATATTTGTCACCATTATCAATTGAATCTGAAAGAAGTGTTATAAAATGTGAAATTTATACGTACGTATGTGTGTGTGTCAAATACAGAGAGATAATCGATATAATATTTGCATTTTTCGTGGTTTTTTTTTTTTAATAATTTTTTGTTAATTTGGTATTTCTTTCTTTTCTTTTTTTTTTTTTTTTTGCTTCTGCAATTTTTGGAATGAATAACAGTTTCTGTTTATATCACACGTAAATACATGTATATTGTGCTTTGTTTTTTGGTTGTTTTTTGTTTGTTTGGTTTCTTTTTTTTAGGGGGGGGGTAATTTTTTGGTTTATTTACTTTACATTCATTATACAATTAATCAATGTTACAAATAAACATACCTGTTTCATGTTCTACGCATTCCATTTCAGGTAAATCTTTGAATGGAACTCCATTTACCAAGATCTTTAGACTGTAGGTCCCAAGGTTTTTAAATGTACAGTCCGCCTCGTATGAGCCCTCTCCAATTTCTTTAAACTTAATTTTAGCTCTTTTTCCAGAGCTTTCCGACTTTATTAACAGTGACACGTGAGCTGAACTATCAACTGGTTTTGAATTGTAATCTCGCAGAGTAACTTGGAAGGTTTTGTTTAGATTTCTGTACATTGAATTTGGTATTGATACATTTGACGTGAGAGGATATGCATCGGATGATAGAACATCTCCTAATGTTTTACTTTTCTTCAAAAATACACCTTTATCCTCAATGAAAAAGGTGAGCTCACTGTGTATTTTTGCATCAGCCTGAAACTCCAAGGCGTTTAACTCTTCCAAGTGTTTATAAATCGTTGGAGTTAAAGTGAGGAACGCAGCAGGATTCTGAGATAAACAAGCCTGTCCAAGAAATGAAGTACCATGAGACAACATGCTTTTTCTACTTTCTAAATCTACTTTCTGATTTCTTAAGTCTTCTATCTTTTTTTCCGACATTGTGTTCAGCTTTTCAAGTAAACATTCTTTTCTTTTCTCCATCAGACGAATACAACGATTGAAAAACGATGTTATTTCAAACTCAGCTTTAATTGTTTGTCTACTTACATCATCTGTTTCATCATTTATCTTATCTTGTAGTCGACTAAGGTTTCCAAACCTTTCATTTACCAAATCTGCTTTGGTTAAAAGAACATTTTTCTCTTCCTCAAATACATTAGTTATGTCTTTCCTAATATGGTCTGGGCCAGAGTGGTCTTCCATCCAGCACATGCTACAAACCGCCTTTTTGCATTCTTCACCTGCACAATATATGTCAAGTGGTTTGTCCTTATGTCCAGGTATTGGACACAACATTTCCTGTTTAAAATCGGAGACATCTTTTATGTCCGAGATGGCAATGATTTTATGATTTTTAAGTTTTCGAATATTTGTATGACTTTTTCTGCATGGTGCACAAAGAAACGTTTCGCAATCTTGACATCTATAGTCAGCAATTTTACCATCTTCACAGTTCTCACATGAAATGTCTTTGCCTTGATGAAAGGTATTGACAAAATTCACTATGTCTAATCGTGTATAATCAACAAAAATGCTTCCAGCGAACTATCGGGTACTTCATACTTCCGACTACAATCTGGACATGATAATTGCGAATCTTCAATGCCATTATTCACACATGAAGAACAGAGTGTGTGAAGACATGGTAAAACTATTGGTTGCCGGTCATCTTCGTCAAATTGGTTCTTACACTGCAGACAATCTAAATACTCTTTGTTAATACCTTCACTTTTATCAATGCATTCAACCTCTGACATATTTGAACTACAAGGAAAGAGAAGTATCTTTGACGTGGTTATCTGAAAAAGAGAGGCGAAGTATCACTAATTGTAATGTTCCAATATGTATTTTGATTTTTAAATGAAGAACGCTTGAGTTATCATTTAGGATGCTATTTTCTTTGCTAGTCCAGTAATATCCTGTAAATAACTATAGCACCTTTCAGAAACCACCATATTACAATCTTTCAAAAAGTTTTCCGGGAAAAATATTTATCCAACCCCACTTGTCATGGACATTTGGTTTAAAAGTTGTTAATCAAATATTCTAATTTTATCTTCCGGCATGTTCATTTTTGGTTTGTATAAACGACTGTTAACGTCATAAGGTCTATACTTTTGCGGACCATCGGACTTTAGCGTATGGAGGCATCACACTTTAGCGCAGACCATCGCACTTTAGCGTGACCATCGTACTTTAGCGTCCCCATCGCACTTTAGAGTTCTACATATATACTAGTTAAGGTGGCATGGTAGTATTTCCTGGCCCATAGGGATAATGATAGCCTTTAAGAATGTTCTCCACTTTCTAACACTGCCCAAAATTCTACTTACACAATCTGAAGTACTTTCAATATAATATTTAGAAATGAATGACCATTTACTTTTTTTGCTATCTTTTTGAACCTGAGGCCATGTTTTGTTTTTATGTTTTTTATCATGAAGTGAATATAAAATTCTCAAAAATTCTTTTTTCACCTGTATGTAAAATTATTTTATAATTTTCTACATGTGATTTATTCCTCAGTTTGGGAAAGTCTGTTTAGTAGAAACTGTATGTTTTGTCCAATCACACTGTTCAGATACATTGACTTAATTAGGGTACACAAATGAGCAACCTAAATACTGGATTGTAAATACTATTGTGCCACCTAGTGATGTTTGGAAATTTGTATTCAAAGGGAGATAATGTTATGTGTTTAAGGTTCATGTGGACCCTTTGGCTAAAATGGCTGCATTTCCACCTTAAAATTTACTCTGAGTACAGACAAACCTGTGTATCTTGAAAAGTTTTAAGGCATAGTATGCCCTAGATAGATCAAATTCACATATATTTTATGTTTTAGAAAAGTAAAAACTTAACAGGATTTTGCAGTGCACTTTTTTTCATTCCTCCAGAAGGTGCCAAAATAAACTAAGTTGTGAAAGAGTTTTGAGAACTTCCCCACAGGTAATAATTGAAGTGAACTGTATTGATTGACATGGACAATAGATGGACAATAGATACCTGACAATAATTGGTGATTTAAACTGTGTACCTGAATGGACCGTATCAAGTGAAACTCAACTGTTTGTTTATTTTATCATCTTCTGCAGGGACGAAAAAAAAGTGCACAGCAAAATCCAGTTAAGTTTTAAATTTTCTAAAACAGACAATGCATTTGAATTTTATTTATCTAGGGCATGCTATGCATTAAAACTTTTCCAGATGCACAGGTTTGTCTGTACTCAGAGTAAATTTTGAGGTGAAAACGCAGCCATTTTAGCCGAAGGGTCCACATGAACCTTAATAGTAACTTATGATTTTATTGTATTTTGAGTTATTTAATAAGTATATGGATAGATAGTGTATCAATGATTGTATCTGTTTTATTGATTTTAGTCAGTTGTCAAAAGTTTCTTTATAACTATTTTTTTTAAAGTCATGTGTGTTTTGAAGGTAGATGTCATAGTTGTTATGTAGTATTTTATTTTTGTTGTATGTGTTAATGTTTAAGCATGAATTATAATTTCAGGTTTGGTTACTGATAGTTTTATAAACATACTTTCACCAATTAGAGTTGTTTTTTAGTTGGAAGATTTTTTGTTGTTGTTATAGATAACTTTCAAGCATGAGTTAATGGATTTTTGTAAATATAGGGTTTCCTGTTATTAGAAAAAGTGTTTAATAGCAGTTGATTTGCACGGGAATTGTGGTTATAAATGTTTGGAAATTTGTATTCAAAGGGAAATAATGTTATTTGTTAAGTGTGAATTATGATTTCATTGTATTTTGAGTTATTTCCCTTTGAAAAGAAATGGTGTAATTAATTAGTATTATGGATAGATAGTCTATCAATAATTGCTAAAATTTCTTGCACATCCATACACTTATACTAAAGTTATTGTCTGTGAACCAATTTATTTTCCATGAACCAGTGATGTAAACCACAAAAATAGTTCTCTAAAATTAGATATGATATATCTATTTTCAACTATGACCCAACTTAAAATTTCTCTTAATTGTGCAATAAAATCTCTGAATTTAGATTCTGAGCAAATATGTAATAATAGCATAGTTTATGACACAGAATGAATGTGGTATAAGTTCTTGAATAATTTTAAAATTGGACGTTTACCAATTATGGTCCAATATTCAAATTCTAAATACATGTTTGGATTCAGCATATCAAATAACCACATTTTTTTTTTGTTAAAATCAAACTAAGTTTATTTTGGATACTTTGGACCTTTATACGGTCCAGTTTGAAAAACATGCCCAAATAAAAATTTAAAACACTGTTAGATTGCACACATTAAAGAACACCAATGATTAAATTTTTGAAGAAATCAAACAAAGTTAAATTTTGGACCCAAATTTTGACCAACTTTGAAAACCAAGCACAAAATAAAAAAAATCTAAAACACTGTTGGATTGACCATATCAAATAACACAAACAATTTAATTTTTGATGAAATCAAACAATGTTCAATTTTAATTTTGGACCCCAATTTGGACCATCTTGAATACTGTGCCCAAAATAAAAATCTAAATACACGCTTAGATTCAGCATATCAAAGAATCCCAACCATTTTTTTTTAAATCACACAAAGTTTAATTTTGGACCCTTTGGACCTTAATGTGGGCCGACCATGCCCCAAATCAAAAATCTAAAGACACGCTTAGATTCAGCATATATATCAAAGAACCCTAAGAATTTTTTAAATAAAAAAGTTGTATTTTGGACCCTTTGGACCTTCATGTAGACCATTTTGAAGACAGGCCTCAAAATTAAAAAATGTGCTTCACCGAGCGCAGCTGGATACGACCGCTGAGGTCCAACCCTGAACAGTTGGGGCAAAAATGGAAAACAATAGTCAAGCTTGAAACAGGCCTGAATTTGGATTGTAATTAAATACTTGACACATTATAGGTTTCTGACACAGAATAAATGTAGTCGAAGAACTTGAAATTGGTTATATGATTTGAAGATTTCTTGCTATTGTGCAATACACTGTGCTGTTGCGCAATACTGATTAAATCTGTTTTCAGACTTTAAACAAAGAATTAGCAAAATAAATTGTGAACCCCAATTTTTTTTTGGGAAAATTGATAATTTCTTGTATCTTGAGGAAAAAAATTGACCCCCGCCCCCCCAAACATTTTTTATTCTTATTTGGGATTGTGATTAAATATTTGACATAGCATAGGGTTCTGACACAGAATGAATGTGGTCAAAGAACTGGAAAAATTGAAATTGGACTTTTACCTATCATGGCCCAATTTCCAAAATCTAAATACATGGTTAGATTCAGGTATCATAGAACCCTAAGAATTTAATTTTTGATGAAATCAAACAAATTTTAATTTTGGACATCACTGTGGTCCAATTTTATAACAGGGCCGTGAAAATCCAAAATCTAAATACAAGGTTAGATTTAGCACATTAAAGAACGTCATATAGTTATTTTTGGACTTATATTTGGACAGATTCAGCATATTCAAGTATTCCAAGAAATCAATATAGGAGTAAGATCAAGAATGGTTCAAACTGGCCCTAAGAATTTGATATTTTTTTTTAAATCAGGCCAAAATACTACAAATTTCAAATAGAAGTAGTTGCGATGTTACTATTTATACAATGTCAAGGTAACTTCTTTTTGACACATCACATTGAAAATGACGAATAAATTATCCCTCAAGTATGCCTTATTTGTGTGGGAACGTCGGTTTTTGGTAAAATTTTCAATATTTCCAACAGTTTTTTTACATAATTTACTTTGGACGCCATCCCTGATCCAGAATGTTTTGTGTCTAGGGATTGAATATCATGATTGGCAACTTTTGGCTACTGAACATTTTTTATCCTAGGTGGCGGCCAAGGGTGGTGAAAGTTATTTGATGAAACAGGCAGCTAAAATATGTCATGTCTCAATTTCCAGTGGTTGTGCATGTGTCAAACACTTCGAAAAGTTAAAGCGAGTATTTATAATTAAAAATGTATTGCAAGTTACATTGAAATAAAAAGTGCTACTGTCGGGGTAAATTTGGGCACTATTACCCACAGATTAGGCAAAATTTTCTCAATATTCAATTTTCACTCCCAGGGGGGGGGGGGATTTAAGTTTTGTTCTTTTTCTAGTCTCTATTCCAAGTTGTATGCGGACTATTTTGTCACGCCCGTGAAATTGCTCAAAACGTTATCGCATTCCATAGATTTTACATAAGACTGTTTCGGGATAAAATATGGCGTTTAACACTATTCACGTCGTACAAAAATTAATACTCTTATTAAACAAGAAAGAAAATGCCTGGGTGATATTTATAGATGTTCAAAAGATACGGTGTGAAATTTGCAAGATGTCTGTTAATTCAAGCATCTTCGTTTATCAAATTTCTTTACTTTATCTTAGGGCAAATACTTTTAAAAATGATGTATTATTCCATTTCTAGATTTCAACTATGTTTAATTTTATTTATAGTTTTAACACAGGTTATAATACGGAAAAATCAATGCTGTACTTTCAAAGATATTTTACAGCCAAATTTTTGAAAATCATGTTCTCAGTTACGTAAAATTCCAAGATTTTCCTCTTCCAATGTTCAAAACCAAGTAATAGTTGGACTACTGTAAATAAATTTTGAATTGTTCAGATAGGGTGGAGGGAACAAAGTCATTCAAAAATTTACTGCAACTGGCTTATAATGTGACCTCATTTTCCATATCAAGTTTAAGAGTTATAAATTGGTTAAACCCACCCACATTTTGTGACTTAACCAATTTAAGTCTAGTCATTTAAGTCTAGTCTATCTAGACAATGTGTTGTTCGATGTTTTGTACGGTTTGTTTTCTCGGAGGAGTCGGTTGTTTTAGGTTTCTGTGGTCTGGTGTCCTGTCTAATTATTTTGCAATTCTTATTATCAATTATGCATAGCATTTTAGGAAAACATGTTGTCATATGTGAATTCAAACTAAGAAAAGCGGAAAGTGTGCTGAAGTTTCTAATTAAAGGGGCATTAGCTGTCAAATTCATGTTCACTGCTTTGACTAAAAGTCTTATAATATACTAAAACGCATATCCAAATTATGAAAAGTCTAAAATAAACAATCGATGCATAGACTCGATAGTATATATCAGCATTTCGTGTGTATTTTACTCCAGACGCCATCTAATTAACCATCGAGGTGACCTCCGAAGACTGCCGACGGTCATATAACCCAATATAAACATAAACATAGATATTAATAGATTGCGAACTCGTGCAATTGATTTTTCTAGGTCTGTTTGATTTCATATTATAGGTTAAAAAAATAAGTTAATAATCGTTTCTACCTGTATAAGAATGATTTTTCTAGATCGAACCAGTCAACCAAATGGTTTACCTTGTTTCACTTTCAATGTTTACATTCTTTTCCATTTAATAACTGAACACGCCTAGTTCATGCGTAACCCATCTCTAGCTATAGGGATCAGTTAAAGTTCACATGATTACGCGGATTCAATGATGTCGAATTATTCACTTGCAAGTGAATAATTCATTAGCGATGTTTCCTTTGCTTAATTTGACAAAACTGAACCAAACTGGCTGTTAAAGGCGAATTATTATTTCACTATTTCACTTTTATTAATGATTGAACATAAACAATCATATTTTATTTTTTTTATATCTCGTAGGCTAATGCCCCTTTAAGTAGGCGATGTTAAAAAAACACAAAAAAAATATAGCAGTGCTTTACATTCACAGTTTTTAAAGACCCATCTTTTTTTAAATTACGTTCTTTGTTTTGTAAAAAATTTCATGATCACTCCTTCTCTTTCACAAAATGCTTGTGTAAAAATTCCTGGATAATCAATCCCCCTTTTGAATATTCGGTTGGGAGATCATCGGCAAGTGTTGAACATTAAGCGATATTGGTGTAAATTTAACAAAATTTCTTATCTGAAACTACATGACAATTTTTAACAAATTAGAATTGTCTTCATCACTAATAATACAGCTTGAGTATCGAGGTTGAAAACTGTGTTATAATAGAGAAGGTATGATATGAATATAATTTTGTTCCCATGAATTAGAAGGCTAATTTTACATATAGTCTTTTATATATAAACGTAGACTAAATGGTACGTTTATCTATACACACGAACAATATTTCTCTCAAAAGACATTTCTGCCCTTCTGTGTCTTGGTATTTATACTTGACACAATTAAAATAAATATCCGTTAAACAGAAATAGTCATAAGTATGTGCATGAATTTTGAATGACAATGAAACTAATTTATACATGACAAAAAAACATTTACTTTTTTGTAAACTCAGTAATTGTTGATTCTAAACGTGTTAAAATTTAAAATAAAATTGAAAGAGAAAAAATAATTTTAATTTGCATTAAAAAAGATTGGGCGTATCTATCCATTCAGCTAGTATCTGTGGTCTATTTTAACCGCATCAAGGGATTTTTTCTTGCGTTTAACACAAAATAAATATTTATAAAAAGTCTGAAATGTGCACTTTTTTTTCTGTGTGTATTATTTGAATAGTATATATCAAATTAAAATTAAATGCACAAAATGTGTATTTAACATATGACATTGTTGTCAATTAATGGAACTCTATATGACTGCCATACAAGTGAGAGGTTAAGCTAGCTATAAAACCAGGTTTCATCCACCATTTTCTACACAAAGAAATGCCTGTAACAAGTCAGGAATATGACAGTTGTTTTCCATTCGTTTAATGTGTTTGAGCTTTTGATTTTGCCATTTGATAAATGACTTTCCATTTTGAATTTTCCTTGCAGTTCGGTATTTTAGAGTTATTAATTGTCTAACATTCACAGCGTTAGAAAATAAACCCCTAGTATGTACCCCAAATATTACTCATGCCAGTTCTTGTAGTTGTAAATATAACCCTATTATCGGGCGTTTAAACCCTAAAATGAACCTGAAATGAACGAACCACTGAAGCTGTTTTGCGACTGATAATTTATGTGTGCAAACTGTGACGTTCTTTTAGAAAAGCTGCATGAGGTAAATCAAGACATTTGACATGATAATTGAATTTCGAATGAACAGTTGACAGTCAACTACAAGTTATCTACAACAAAAAAAGAACAACATTGTGGGTAAAGCATGAATTAAATGATAATTAGAGAAAATATTTTACAAAAAGGAGGTACTCTAGTTAAAATCAAACAGTAACTCACATTGGGAAGCTAAAATCACACAAGGAAGTTATTTGTTGAATTAATTGATATTCAAAGGTAGACAATCTTTGGATCTTTGTGTCAGTAAAGGATATAAGCCGATAACAGTCCTTTGTATAAAATATTGGGCAGGTCTGAGGCAGCAGAACTGTTAGAGGCTTATATCTTACTTAAAACATTGTTTAACTAGTCAAAGAAGGTGAAAAAAGCAAACAAATACAAAGTTGTATTAAGATTTATTTTCATCAATTGCGTAAATTGTTTTGGATAAACCTTATATCCTACATGTTGGCCCCTTTAAAAAGTAGCTCAACTTAATAGAAAAAAATAAAGTACAGTTGAAGGTAAACAACATGTATAGCTACATGTACAGGAAGACACTGTGGATTTGTATCATGCTTTTTGCGTGCGCTAGGACTACACAACATATTTTCTGTGAATTCCTTTACATGCATTTGGTGTCTAAAATGGATAAAGACGATGGATGTATATTCTTAATGCAACATACTTTCCGACAAGAATATAGCGATGTCGAATATAGTGAATGTGTTGTTTCAAACTTTGGATTAAAATCAAATATGTGTTCAGATATATCCGATTGCAGTGCGGACAACGAGGAGGATTTAGTTGCAGCAGCTATATATATATAATAATGGCAAGTTTTATATATGTTTTTTATTGTAGTCCTCTCCTATTACTTCCTTATTCCTTCTGGGGTTTTACTTCTCATTAGGCGAATGAGAAAAAAACAAAAACAAAAACAAAAAATAAAACACATGAAGCTAGAAGACAGCATCACGTTGCAGAAAAAGGTTCAACCATATCGAGTGCACCGCAGTCGATTTTATTTCAAATACAACACTATAAAACATAATGAATGAACACACACGAAGAGATAACAAGCGTGAAAGCAATTCAAATTCTTTTGTTGTTCATCGGAAGGCCACCTCTTTCCTTCCTCGTTCACAAAAATTAACCCTGATTCAGCGGTTGTATTGAAACAGTTATTGTTCACCTAAACCGGACCACCTGAATACCCCCTTTTTTGCCGGTTTATCTGCATGGTTCGTGTCGTTCATCTTCTAGGGGTTTTTTTTTGCGGCGCATTCTTGTCTTTTTTTTCATGTTACCGAAATATATTCTTGTCCCTTGATTTCCCTTTGCAAACAACGCTTTTTTTCTTTCAATATTGTAAGTGAACATATCTTTGTTTTTGTGGTTAAGAGATAACTTCTCTTATGTGTGCCACATCATTCTCTTAATTTTAGGCCAGTTTGTGAACTAGAATTTTAATAAGACGCACACCACCTTTTATTGGCCCTCATTCCTATCCACGTTAAATTTTTCTCTTCCAAACATTTTATGGGGGCGGGATCAATATACCGTTATTTATACATCACACCGTAAGTTGGTCACCGGAATTTTGGATACACCAAACCAGGTACTTCATATCTGAGAAACAGGCAATATATGCCCTCAATTTTAGAATTCATTCATACATTTTTGTATTATTCAAAATTATCAGTTAATATGTGTTCTACGTGGATCACCAGTCCTTCACCTTTCATCTGATACCTTAATTACTAAAATATATTCTACATAGTTTTATATTTACACATATGCGTAGGAACTAGTTTGTTTTAAATATGTACTACTTTCCAGTATGTTCTTTTTTGACCGGGCCCGATTAGGTGGTGTTACATCTTACAAAGTCTATCCAAATTATTTTTGCAAAGAATTCCGCTCAAGCCGGTGCTAGGGGCCGTCTTAAACTTGCAGTGAGGTGAGAGATTTTTTTGCTTCGTGTTGAAGACCTCATTGTGACTTTGAGATGAAGAACAGCAATAAAAGCGCTGTTCCTTTGTTTTTGTGTGTGTTTTGCTGTGCATGTACTGATTTTGTGTCATGGATGGATAACCCATATCCTTTGTTTTTCTATTATAATTATTGTATTCAATCAACTTTACTTTTGATATCTAAAGTGCTTGAAACTGTTTATAAATACATTGGAAAGAAACAAATGTAGTTCGTATTTTTAAGTTATATATAGTAAAAATACCTGTATTAATAACTCCCCCTTTTTCAATTAATTCAATGCAGAAAAGGGTTTTATGTTCAAATTTATATAACACAATTACAAACTGTCTAAAAACTTATTTAATAAACATATGATTAAATCTAGCACCTACGTTTATCTAATTTCAAGATAGAGACTACATCAGTTTCTAAAAAAAAACGATCACTACGAAGAAAGTGCGAATCGGACACACGATTGATTTCTTTAACTTGCGGTAACGTGTTCCTGTTTTCTGTTTCTTATATTCATCGTCGTTGATAAGCGGAGTTTTGCATTATATTCCTATACAGGCAATAACATTAGATTTTTTAAATAAAAAAAAATTGCAAATCAACGCCTACACCTGAAAATTATAAAAACTGTTGTAGCCCCCTAGTTCATGAAGCAAGTTCTCGATTTGCACTCTGTACACAGGCTGAGGTTTAGGTTGTTGATCAAATTCTTAATTAGCTCAGTATTTTGTCAAAAGAACAATCTGTGGATTGCACATCAACGCTTGGTAAAACATCTACTTCAGATGAACGATTTCTCCTAATTGTGATAATAAAGTTATTTCTTTGTGGTCCTTTCAAGCGTTAGAAGCATTATCTTATTTTTTTTTTTTTTCATTTTCATTGTAGCTGAAAATGATGTTAAGAAGAATGAGAGTAACACAGATGTCGATTTTATATCCAAACACGGACGAGGAAATAAAAAATCTTGTGCAAAAAGAAAAACCTAAAAGTACAAAAACCAAACTTACAACGAGCATTGTCAAACCAAATTGGTGCTGAAGGAGACAACCCAAAACATGAGAAAAATGGCTGTGAAATAAGTATTGACGCTGGCAGTGTAAAATCAATTTAACAGTTTTGTTTCTTCAAGAAACCGTCTTGATGTGATGAAATTATTGTATTGATAGGTGACCTTATTAAAAAAAAGAATAGTGTAATTGTTATTTGTTCTTTCGTTGTCATTTTTTTTTTCAAATTGTGTGAATTGATGGATTTTTTTCAGTCCTTGAACTATCATTTACCTGTAAAAATCAATTTTGCTACCTTCAGCTGACCAATATTTTTAAGAAAGAGGAGGGTTATTCTTAAAAGTATTGGACAGTTAAAAGTAACATAATGGTTTCTTACAGGTAAATGATAGTCCAATTTACACATGTGTAAGAGATAAATTAGTCCTGGTAAAAAGTGTCCGGGCGGACAAATATTACTAGTATAAAAAGTCCATGGTTACAGAATTTACTAGTATATTTAGTCCGATGTCAGTTATTTATGTCCCCAATCTAATTTTCCTAGGAATTTATGTCCATTTCATCAATATTCCTAGGTAAAAATGTCTATGTCCTTTATTTGACTAGGAAAATGTTCAATAAAAGAAATCATTTACATGTAAACAATGGAATTTTTAATTCTTATGTTTTAATGTTGTTTAACAGTTGTGCATTAATCTTTTAATAAAATTTATGTGCCCAGACTAATTTTCCTAGGAATTCATGTCAAGGTCATTAATTTTCCTAGCCTAAGGTAAAAACGTCCATGTCGTTTATTTTACTAGGAAATGTCTAATAAAAGAAATCATTTATATATAAACTATGGAATTTTTAATTCTTTTGTTTTAATGTTGTTTTACAGTTGTGCATTAAGCTTTTAAGAAAATGTTTGTGCCCAGACTAATTTTCCTAGGAATTCATGACCAGAGCATTAATATTCCTAGGTAAAAACGTTCATGTCCTTTATTTTTATTGAAACTTTTGTAATGAAAGTAATAATTTATATGTAAACAATGGAATTTTTAATTCATAATGTTTTTAAATTGTTTAACAGTTGTGCATTAATATTCACTATTTGATTAAAATATGGATCTTGTCTATATACCAGCTTTTATTATTTGGAATATCTACTAATTTTCACTTCTTCATACTACATTTGTATGAACATCAAGATTATTCTCCTTAAATCTGTACAGGGAAGTTTTAGCTAGCTCTAATTGTATAGTTTTATTGTTGATATTCACCCCTTATGTATCTAGTGTTAAATTAGGTATTTATATGACAGACCTTTCTTGGTATTCCTAATTATTGGAAGATTTTATATAGACAGAAGTAGTATACCTAAAACGACAAAGTTATTTTTCATTTACCTGTACATATTATGAAAACCGTTTTTTTTTTTTTTTTTTCAAAAGTGATTATTTTCTAAGGGTTAAATATTTCGCGGTGGTGTCTTGCCATGGCTTTGTTTGGACTTGTTTGTTTGTTGAAGGCCGTACATTGACCTATAATGGTTTACTTTTATAAATTGTTATTCGGATGGAGAGTTGTCTCATTGGCACTCACACCACATCTTCCTATATCTATGGGTGTTTTTATTAATAATTAAACAGACTTTTTTTCCTAGGAAAATTGATATCACAGACTTTTATGATGTACATAATTACAAATGTTCCTTTCTTTATTTTGATATTGATTAATTTTAAAGAATGTCTTGAGAAATAAAATCTTAAAGGGACCTTTTTCATAAAAAAAATATGGGAATACGGATATATAAAACTTTTCCTAGGAAAATAAATGCCAGACATATTTTACTAGCTATGGACTTATTTTCTTAGGAAAATTTATCCAGGGACTTAAATTCCTAGTTAAATTATGGTCACGGACTTGATTATCTAAGAAGAAAAGTCTGGCGGACAAATTTTACTATCGGACTGAATTTACTGCTACAATCACCGAAATAATGAACGGGTACAACTAGTCCAAATAATTATGACGTCTTGAAAGGCTATTATAATTTTTTGCTTTGACGCCTTACAGCGATATTTTTTTTTTGTTTTGACGCCTTACAGCGACGCTGTAAGGCGTCAAAGCAAAAAATTATAATAGCCTTTCAAGACGTCATAATTATTTGGACTAGGGTACAACAATAGAATGACGTCACAACAATGTTTTAAATGTTATTCAAAACGTCAATGAGCATGGAAATTGGCATCAAACTTTTATACCATTGGTCGGTTTAGTGGGCATGGAAGGCTGTATCATGCGTTTTCTAAACAAATGGAAATTAAAATAAAGTGCTTTCCTGATTATGAAATACCTGACAGCTTAAAGACCTAGTTTGAGTAGTTTGCATAATTATATTTTATAAAAATAGTTGATGCTATTTAGGCAGCAACCATTTGATTTTCTGGGGGCTATGGATTTTTGCAAAAAAAGTTTGTTTCCAGTTTTTGGAGAAAAAAATAATTTGTTTTTGACCCTGAGAAAAAAAATTTGCTTGTTTCACCCTCAGCTGCCACTATATGTAATGTTAAAATTGAAAGAAAAAAATTGTTTTCGACTTGTCGCCAAAAAAATAGATTGTTTTTCGCCGAAGGCGAAAAAAAAAGTTTGTCCGGAAAAAATCCATAGCCCCCCAGAAAATCAAATGGTTGATGCCTTACATCGACAAATTTTATAAATAAAATTCCACCTAGCACATGGATACTAACCGAACACTCTCTCCTCCCCCTCGAACAAAAACGATTGACTGGTACAATGAAATAAGATTAAGCAAAGAACTAGTAAGACAAAAGGTGTGTTAACATCTGCACATACGTAAATCCATCCCAAAACCATGATTCTGTCTTATATGAGACACGCCGGTGCTTAGTAATTTTTTACCATAAACTATATATTCATCTTATGAGCTCTGCACATCAAGTGATATTGTTTGGAATCCAACGCCAAATGTTGTTTTTTTCCACAAACAACACATAACCATTTTTCGACCGTTGATAATGTTTCTGTTACTCGTTTAATATGCGCACGTTTTGTTTCTTCAGAAATGCGATACCAATTTTGTACAACTGATTTAAAAATACAAGTTATTCCCTAAACAGTCGATTTTTCATTTCTATGTTTGCCGGCGGTAGCACCTACAATGTCTAACCAATTTATGTTTCTAGCTCACACAATTGTTTTTATCTTTAGTTGTTGTGTCGTCCCAAATACAATATAATACCTAAAAGATTGGTTTTTCTAATATATCCTGCAAGTGTAATTTTACTTGTTCAAATTTAAACAATTTACCTTTTTTCTGCAATGATGCTCTCGTTATTATTGATCTCCGATTACTACAAACTTTCTGAAAATCTCTGGGATCTCTTAATCTATAAATAAATACGGTCCCAGATTTGCACAGAGCGAGTTTAAATATAACCTTAATTACTTCCGCGTTTTGATTTAGTCAGTGTCCATGTAGTTTATGGTAAGTAACATTCAAAATAGAAATTTAGAATTTTCATTGACTAATTTTGATCTTACATCAAGGTCTTTTTTTTTTTGTTTATCTTCATGTTTAAATGTTGATCTGGTTTTGTTACATTGTTTCGTTTCTAACAAATAATTTAAAATCCATTATTTGCTTTCGCAATTGTCCTGGCTGACGACTGACTTAAATATAACTTAGCAATATTATCTAGTGTTATAACTTTCTTGATCATTTTTCAAAATTTTATTTTCACCTTTTAAAATTCCAGAACATTTTCTAAATGTGCATATTGCATTAAGGGCAATTTGTTGGATATATAGTCTTGAAAAGTGCTTGAATAAAATCTACCCGTCAAGCTGCAAAATTGCTGAGTGTTCGATGTTAAATTGGAGTCATTGGTCTACAAAGATTATCAAAGCATATATGAAAAAGTTAATAATACGAATTTATTCTCAAAAATAAATACTACATTACATATAATTATAAAGCTTCAAGAATTACATTAAGGAAGCTTCGGAGAAAGAAACATGATATACAACGACGTGTATAATATAATTATTATCTACAAAAGCTTTATATTACAGGAAATTCAATTATTTCAATAACGTGTATCATACAGGGAAAGTATATTTGTTTCCTTATTGAGTCAATGAAAAATATTATCCTTTCCTTTAGTAAGACATGGCAGAGGGAGGGGATTATGGAAGTTTAAAAGAAAAACGCCTTCAATGTTTGCATTGTAAAACACAGTTTGATGAAGAGAGCCATACACCAAGAGTTTTACCATGCCTGCATACTTTCTGCTCGACGTGTTTGGAGAAGCTTTTAAAAAATAATCTCCTTACGTGCCCAAGATGTCATAATAAATCTAAAACAACCGATGAATCATTGGAAACGTATCAGATTGATTTCACCCGAAAAGATCTTGTTTCCTTCTACAAAAAGTTTTGCCAGTCATCAAAAGTAGAGTGTGATATGTGCGATGAAAACAAGGCCGAATTCTGGTGTCACGATTGTGAAAACTTTTTATGTGGCGGCTGCATTAAAAGTCATGAGAGAAATAAAAAATGGAGAACTCACAAAGTTGTAAGCATTAATGAAATAAAAGATCCATCTCATTTCCAACATGAGGTTCTATGTAGAAGAGATGGACATAAAAACAAACCATTGGAAGTATACTGTAATGGGGATAGCTGTAAAAAGGCTGTGTGTGCCACATGCTGGATGGTTGATCACTCTGACACGACAGAACATACTCCAACAGATATCAAAGCCCAGTTTGAAGAGGAAAGAGACAGTCTTCTCGTAAAAGCAGAAAAGCTAAATGAAAAACAAGTTCAGATAACGAGACTCCAAAAGAGAATAGATGGTGAAGCATATGATGTCAAAAGCAAACTATTTCAGCGGAATTTGAAATTAGTTCATTTTTTAACCAGAGTATCAAGTTGTTAGAGAAGAGAAGGGATGAGTTGTTGGAGACGGTTAACACCATTTCAAAGAATAAAGACACAATTCTGATGAACCAAAAACAGGAACTTGAAGAATTTAAGTATCGATTGTCAGACGCAAATATTTTCCTTGAGCAATCATGTCTTTCTCAGAATTCAGCAGGATTTCTTAACCTGGCTCCAGTTATAAACCAAAGATTTGAAGATTTGAATCAAGCCAAATACGACGAAGCTCCTAGAGTTGGTAGCCAAATTGGTTTTTCAAACGTAACCACAGGAGCTGACTTACGCATACTAAAAGGAAAAAATCTCCAGAAAATGATTAAACATCATGCTGAAATTTCAGCTACAAATGCCTATCCACCGAACACAGAAATAGTACTAGTAAATACGAGAGGGAATAAAACTCTTGAAGTAACCTTAAAAGATTTCAAGGAGAATATTATAAATGATTCTTCTTTACGGGTGTCTGCTGTCCTTAAGGATAAATCCTCTGGTGATGTTACAGAAATACGATTTACCAGTATGGGCAATGGTAGATTAAAATCTTTACAAAGCATTAAAGATTTGGATGTATATATTCACATTCTGGTAAATAAGAAACATTTCACGGAAGAAGTTAAGATTGAATCATTGAAATGTGTAACAGGTAAAGTTATATTTAATGTAAATGATTCCTTAAAAAATAATAACAAATTGATAAAAAAAATAAGAAACAATTTCTAATTGCAAGAATATTTCGTGTTCATTTTTCTCGTTTAATTCATGTATTTAACATAAATATAAAGAATTTCGTCCAATTAAAAATATAAACTGATTTACTAATATTCAAATACAGACATTTCACTTGCACTAGTCTATCAATTCACAAAAAGCAAGTCTGTATGACATGGTATATTTAAACAAAAAAGTAATATTCAACCTAAAAGATTAATCTCGTACAATATCAGTACTCCATGGCCAAAGTAAATATTATCATTCGTGCCAATAAAACATTTGTTCACAATTAAAAGATTTTTAAGATATGTTTGGTTTACAGAAACAAATATTTTAGCTTTATATATATTAAATGATATTTCATTTATGTATATTAATAGGCAATCCAGAAGAGGAGACCGATAATTTGGACGAAAATGGTAAGCATTATAATTAATCACCAAATTTATATTATTATTTTTCACGTGTGTATACTGCCCAGTGTGCATCAACTAAGTCCTTATCCCCCAAGAAATAATAATATCATTGACTGAAATAAGATGAATTTACCTATGGTGCTACGTTTTTCGACACTTCATTTCTTTATAACACAAAGTATGAAGATCGAGTCATGCTTTATATTGGAGTCATATCTGTACTTTTCGTACAGTTCAACGCAAAATGTGTAAGCTGGCCAAATGTTTATCTAAAGACTCAAACAAGGATTGTAGCCTAGGTCTCCAAATACAAAATTTCTTTTCTGGACTATTCAAACATTTGTGTACAATTTTGCATAGTTTCTGTGAGTTTAGAATGAAGTTTGATTCAAAAATCGAAATTTCAACTTTATTAGCTTAATTAAATGGAACAACCCCCACCCCTCTTTCTATAAATTTTTAACATTTTTAAGTTTATACAAAATTGATAAATCTGATACTTCATGACTGGACAAGTATTTGAATATGCCTATTGTAATATTACATACATTGTATATGAATTAATGTATACATATACGTCACCAATCTTGATATTTTCATTTATTTTTAGATTTATTCGGTGAAGAAAAAGAACTTACAGATTCTGAAGAAGAATGGGGTCTGTAAATGTTTTACTCTAAGTCTTTCCAATAAAAAAAAAATACCAAACTTCAAGGTAAATTCAAAAATGGGGAAGTCCATTAAAACCGACAAAATCAAACGTTATCGACCAAAAGAACGAGTGAAAAACAACTGTCACATTCTTGACTTGATACAGGCATTTGCTGGGTTAAACCAAGGATTTGTATAGTACTATACAAATCCTTGGTTAAACCTAGCTTAACCTCCCACTTGTATGACAGTTGTTTTTTAATTCCGTTATATTGACAAAACGGATACATGCCGAAAATATACAGAAACAATTATAATAGTTAATTCGCGGAACATGTGTCATTTAAAAAAAAAAGTTAATGATGTCAGTTTTCCAATATGCACACTGTATAAGATCGTATAAGGTACAGAAATGTGTGGATTTTTATATCTGTAACTTTGTGATAGTGTATTGATCGAATAAATAACTTATAACTAAGAATGAGGGCTTCCAAATTAAATGATCGAATAAATAACTTATAATTACGAATGAGGGCTTCCAAATTAAAAAGGGAGAGATATAAAATAAATTTATGAGTATCTTAAGCAAAGAACAAAAGTCGAGCGGGTGTATTTTATTATTAGGATTAACAGGAATACCTACACAGAAAACAACTGAATACGATTTAGATAAATTAATTATTCTTTTGAAAGATGTTAGCACTGCATACTTTCAAGCATGCTATGTATTGGTGATTGTAGCAAACAAACCAATTATATAATCTGTTTTTCTTTTTTTTTCCAGATTTCAGTTCAGAATATGCTGATGATATCAATCACGAAAATAGTAAGCTTAGTTGTTACCTGTTAGAATTTGTACATATTAACTGGCTATATATTTTAAATTATCGACACACCATATGTTATACATATTTTAATATTTGTTATGTCTAGTGGCGTTTGAGTTTTTCTTCATCTTATAATCGACATTACTTCAGAAACGAACTGTGTTCATCTTATAGTCGACTTGTTCGTTTATTTGTTTGCAGGGCAGACTTCATAACTTCATAAGATTAAAACGGTTAGCATGATTTAATTTCACTTACTGCTATAATTTCAAAGTAGCATGCTTCTATCATAGACTTGGTTGGTGTTATGGTAGATCTAGTGTCTTTCGCTATCTTGGATTGTGAAATAGCAGACAACAATTGGTCTAAATCTGTATTGAATCGTATAATTCTTTTTTCAACTAGCCACATAAGGGGAAATCACTCAGATAATCTAATTTCATAATTGTTTTTTTTTTTAATTTTGTCGTTTATTTTTCTTTCTATTCACATAAAATTAATCTTTTGAATTCCCTGTATAATTTTTCACAACTTGTAGTTTTTTATCATATTTTAAAGACATAGCATTATATTATAAAACTACATATTGCCTTTTTGGCAAAATTTGAAAAAATGTAGCGTTTTAATTTTTGACCCCCCTCCTAATTATATATATAATCAGCATACAGTTAATATATATATGAAACCGTTTTATGACGTCACGAGAAGGAATTCCTACACAGAAGAACTAATTTCGTTAGCGTTGATAAAAACAGTTGATCTGGGAGTAAATTGTGTTATAAATATTATTACTCACTCTTAAAATAAACTATATGTAATAAATGTAATTGTAAGTCGGTCGAGTTTACACATGAATAATCTATCCGAAAAATAACCTTCATTACTATAATGTAGAAGATGTCTTTTCATTAAACTGTTTTGAGAGTAATTCACTATGTTGAAAACAAAAAATCCAAATGAATGAATTACAAATAAAAGATACCACAATTACAACAAAGACTACCTCGTACCTTGGAATACACTCAGAAATCGTTGACTATAATTTTCCTTTTGTAAACTTTCCATATTACTGTAGTAAAATCCAGCCTGCAGACTGTTATACTGTTTCCTGTCAGGATATGCTTGATTGGGTTAGTGTAGCTCAATCTTCCGTTTTCTGTGTAGCGTTTTGTAGACTATTCTATTGCGTTTTGTTGTTTTCCTGTTTCAATGATGTTATCTGTCCTTCTTTTACTTCTGATTTTTTAATGCTCCCTTTGTAGCTCTTTATCTTTTTCGCATATTGTACTATTTGTTGTTTAAATTTCTTACGAGATTTTCAACGAAAACATTTCTTTTGCATTTTTTCTCTATCCTTTTTATTTACGTTTTTAGTTTTTAATAAATCGAGATGTGGAGTACACGTCTAACAGATAGTAACATAAACGCACAAAAAAGCATGAAGACATCTTTATGTCAACACACAGTCTTTTACAATAGACAGGCAGCCACAAGTGTCTATACAATATGGCCGGCCCAAAATCGTGCGAGTCTTAAAAAAGTATGCATTGAACTCATTGACTTGTTTGTCGTGTAATGACAGTAAATAAAAAAAAAATGGATCTCCAAACAAAGCAGGAATGAGATAAGTGTAAGTAAGCGCTGAAATAGAACAAAAATAAAAAGTCCGTAACTTTTTCATGATATTTAACCGTCCAACAATTCAATCTTTTTTTTTCGTTTATAACAGAAGCCATGTCGTCGACGACAGATGGAGAGATTTGCAGTATTCTAATCGACGGTTTCTGTGAAAGTAAAATAACAGAAAATGATGTAAGGGATTATTTTAGTAACAAGGATCTCTCTGGAGGAAGTACAGTCAAGGAAATTGATATCAATATTGATGAAGGATGGTGTGTTGTAGTTTTTACAAATTCTCAAGGTAAGTTGTTAGCGCCTTCTGTATAGTTTTTAAAATATGTTAAAATCAGTGGCAAATAAGCGAACTGTTTCATGATAACTAAAAATCGCTTATTTTATACTTGTGGCGCTGGCTAATTTTAAAAATCATATACAATGTATGATTTGTGCAAATTAATTGGAAAGCAGTACACGAGTACACTAGGTTTCATGCATATGTGATAAGATTCAGCCTATAATATTCGATTATTTCAGGTATTTCTTAAGATTGTAGACTCATGTACATTCTTGCAAATTGAACTTTCATTGCTATTGATTTAAATACAATAATCCGACAAAATATTTTACGATATGGTTGACCTGATAATAATCTACCATAATATTAGATAAGTTTAACCGATACCTTTCTATTAGTTATACTATTTTTCACAATGAAAATAAACGTCTTTCAGCCAAAATGGAATACAAATCAAGAAAAAGATATCAACAAATGTTTTCCTAGATATGTGCATTAACGTTATGTTTTTACAAATTCGTTACAGCTGTGAAGGATGTTTGCATCAGACGACACAAGCTGAAGGATCACGACATAAATGTAAAAGCTCATGATCCAAAAGGACAAATTGCTCCCAAAGTCAAAGTGATTTCTAACTTAGATGAAAACAAATTAGCTTTCATTACAGCTTCAAATATTAGCAAAAATGTTCTAGAAACTCGCTTAAGCATATTCTCAGCTAAAATAGACTGGTCTTCTGTGAAACCAGATAAGCGTTCTCTAGAAATAGCTTCGAACCTTACTTCAGATATGAAAGATTTTCAGAAGAAAGCTAGAGTATGGGGTATACATATTGAAAGAGAGGTATTACAGTTCTTTGAAACATTACTAGTTAAAGAATATAAAATAGATCCAAACCAATGGGACTTAATCAAGAAAAGCGTTCATCCAGTTGATGTTCAGGACAGGGAAAAAGCTATGATAACTATCAATGGAAACAGATTTAGCATAGTAGTAGTTGGCTACCGGATTCCTTATAAATCTTTGGTAAATCACATCAACCTTCTTACAGACTCCGTGACAGTCAGGGAAAGGTTAGAAAATCACGAAATACGTTTGTTATCAGTAGGAAATGTAATGGAAAGTATAAGAAACGAATACACATCCATTAAAATTGTTCCAGATTTTGCAAACGGTAATATTGATTATTCAGGAACTGCAGCAATTGTAGCATCAGCTAAGCAGAGAATTTCTGATACACTAAAAACAAAAGTAACTCTCGTTGTCAAAGATATTGAAAATGAAAGATTTCAATTCTTTCAGAGAAAACCAGTTCAGAAAGAATTAGAAAAAGAATTGAAAGATAGAGGTATAAAATGTGCAGTTGAATTTGAAAAACATAACAAAATTATTATTTACGCGTTTTCTAAAACAGAAGGTGAAAAAGCAGTCAAAGCTGTGAAAGCGTCAACAGCAAAAGTTGACGTTGGAAAAGAAACACCGCTTGGAGAACTTGACAAGGAGTTGCAAGAAGTCAGAAAAAAGAAAGGCAATACAGTAGAAGTTCGAATATCTGACAGTAGAATTATAATTTACGCCATACCACAGTCAACTGTAGAGGCTATCTCAGATCATATCAAATTATTTGTCAGATATCCCCATGGAAGTGTCCGTTGTACAGCACATTTCTGTACTGAGACAGGTCAAACTATAACAACATTGCTCGGTGATATAACAGATCTTGATGCAGATGTCATTGTGTGCAGCTCTGACAAAAATTTGAAACTTGGTATTGGTGTAGGCCATGACCTTGTACAAAAAGGTATTTAATTGAAGAATACATATTATTTTAACAGTTGAATTGTCTAATGATATTGATATTACAAAAAAATGCTACAATTCACCTGCAAACATTTTACCCTGTGTCGACACATTATCCCGTCTATGAACCGACCAGCATTTGCTCTTGCTCTTAAATGACGCGTGTAAATAGCAAAAATCCGTTTTAAATAATTTCTAATTCCTAGAAACTTTTAAGTTGAATTCCAATTCATGTATGATAACTATAGAACTGGGTAACATTCCCCCATTAAAATACCAGAACCATAAACCAATTTAAACTTTCCGGAATATTTTTTTTAATATAAACTTTAAGGTACGTTTTTAATCTTCTTGACAGGCGGAGACAAAATAAAGTTGGAATGTAACACATACCTTCAATCAAAACCAATGAAGGAATTGGATAAAGACGAGGTATTTTGCAGTTCATCTGGGAAACTGACCAACTTTAGAATGGTTGTCCACATACCTGGTGAAAAATGGGAAAATGTCAAAGAATCTAATGAGAATGATGGAAAGAAGAATTTCATCAAGCTAATTACTTCATCTCTAGAAAAAGCAGAAGAAAAGAAAAGTAAGAGTATTGCCATGCCAGCTTTATGTTGTGGAAATAATGAATATCCGGTGAAAAATCTACTGACTGGATCGTGGAGGCTTTAAGTATGTATCTGAAGCGCACTGGAAGTAAAACAAGCATTCAAAAGATTTATCTGTGTGATAAGAACCCAAGTGCTGTTGACAACTTTGTGAAAAATCTGAAGACTTTATATGTCTTGGTATACAATAGAGATAAACAGCAAATATAATCCGTTGATCCATTTTGGTATCGACAGTAGCTAAAGCACCTCCACATTTTCATTATAGTCTTTATTTGTATATATATATATATATATATATATATTGCCCAAAAGGTCCCAAAGATATATGATAGAAATAAGCTTTTCGTCGAATTTATGCAGTTATTGATAATGTCACATACAATGTTGCAGCCGTTTATTAGTCCCCTACAGACGAAGTCGAAAGGGACTTTAGGTTTGCACTCCGTCCGTCCGTCCGTCTGTCTGTCTGTCTGTCTGTCTGTCCGGCAAATCAGTTTTCCACACTTTTTTTCTTCATGCTTGAAGATATTGATTTGATATTTGGTGTATTGTTTTATCAAGACAAGTTACAGATCAAGTTCGAATTTTGTTCCGGTCTGATGATTTTGTGCAGAGTTATGGTCCTTTGACTTTGAAAATTCACTCAAATAATCAGTTTTCTACGCTTTTTTGGTCATTCTTGAAGATATTGTTTGATAATTGGTATATAGTTTTATAGTGACAAAGTTCAGATCAAATTCGAATTTTGTTCCGGTCTGATAATTTTGTGCAGAGTTATGGTCCTTGGACTTAGAAAATTCACTTAAATAATCAGTTTTCAACACTTTTTTCGTCATGCTTGAAGATATTGACTTGATATTTGTTATATAGTTTACACCATGATAAGTTATAGATCAAGTTACAATTTTGTTCCAATACAATGAATTTTTAACCGGTAGGTGACTATGTATTGCCATGCAATACTCACAGAATGCTTGTTTTAAATGGTTTTAGGAGGAACGCAAGAAAAATTTAGTTTTTGTTGTCCATCAAACACCCAAAAAAGAACTAAGATTAATTTGCAGGACATTAATCAGAAGTAACCATGTACTGGCTGTGTTTATCTTGATATACAATAAAGATTAACAGAAAATTGATATCGGCTGATCCTTTTGACATTGACAGTAGCTAAAGCACATCCACATATTCATTATAGTCTTAACTTGTATATATATATATATATTGCCTAAAAGGTTCCGAAGAAATATGAATGAAATTAGCTTTTTGTTTAATCAGTGCACTTATTGATAATGTCGCATTCAATATTACAGCCGTTTATTTTAAAATGGGTTTCGAAGCTTTTGTTTTCCGAGAACTATCCAAATAGAACTAAGATCAAAACGCATGACATTAATCACAAGTGCATAACCATTACCTGACTGTGGTTATCTTAATTTACAATAAATATTAACGTCACATTTAAATCGGCTGATCCTTTTTGGCATCGACATAAGCTTAAGCACCTCAACATATTCTAAATAGCCTTAATTTGTACATTATATGCACTATAAGGTCCAAAAGAAATATGAATGAAATAAGTTTTTTAAATAAAATAAATTTCGGGGTCTTTTATAGCTGCCTATGCGGTATGGGCTTTGCTCATTGTTGAAGGCCGTACGGTGACCTATAGTTGTTAACTTCTGTGTCATTTGGTCTTTTGTGGAGAGTTGTCTCATTGGCAATCATACCACATCTTCTTTTTATATTATCTTGTTTATCTTGATTTACAATGAAAAACAAACAACAAATTTCAATCGGTTGACCCTTTTGCCGACGATATTAGCTAAAGCACCTCCAAATATTGATAATAATTTGTATATATATATGGCCCTCAAGGTCCAAAAGAAATATGAATGAAATTAGCTTTTTAGTTATCGCAATGCACTTATGAATAATGCCAAATGCAATATCATAAACGTTCAGCTTTTGTTGCCTAACAAACATAAAAAAAACCTAAAGATATATTTGTTGTCTGCCATGCCGCTGGTACTGGCACGATTTAAGTGATAAATTTTGTCTGTAAATTTCAAATTTAAATATTTAGTGTATGTAAGAAAAATAAAGGTTCAAACTCTTTACTGACTTAGAACGGTACCGGCTGATATTTTTAGTTAGTCCCACTGTGTTTTTCTGTACTCAAGTGATCTATATTGTTGGCCTACCATGGTCTCGGTCATACCTAATGAAATTTATTCCAGAAGCACGTGTCGTGTGCACAAAAATTGACTTTTTTTTTTTTTTTTTTTTTTTAGTATTAAAATTATTATTTTTTATTATTATATGTATTACCTCTTCAGTATTCTACAACAAATAAAATTATTTCAAATATATTTTTCTTTTAGATGAATAAACAATACACACGTTTAACACCAATAAACAACAAAAGAAAACATTTCTCACGTCGTCTTGGTGTCAACCATGATGAAAAAATTAGCTCACCATTTAAAAAGCTCAGTATAGATAATGACCAACAAAAACCTGACAAAATGTCGGGGGCATGGTTTTTAGCCCCTGTCCGACCGTCCGTCCCATATATGGTACATAGTTTGTCCAGCTAACTCCTCCAACAGTGCTGAAGCTAGAACTTTATAGTATGTAGGATGATAGGATATATGAAAGCGAAAGGTGTGCCGATGATAGTATAAGGATATTGATTTTCTTTGAAATTTCCAGAAATGACAGGTTGTTGAAATTTGTCATTTTTTTGTAATATAAGGCATGCAGGGTACGTTGTTTGTCCGACTAACTTCTTTTATTGTATCACTAATATTCAAAGTTTTACTTCCTGTCTTGACCTATAAAACTTGAAAGGAACAACAACTAAAACGTTCATTATTAAATAAATCATAGTAATTGCAAAACATCGAAATGTATCGTACAGACAACCATTTCAAGTTGTACTGCAACACCACTGTAAGCAAAATCTAATGTGTTTGGAACTATTCATTCGTGCATAGAGGAAGGGTCGTCTTTGTCTATTTTTCCCAATGAATTTTTATAGCACGTTCATCTATACATCCTTTTCCCCATTGATAGATATTAACAGAGGGAGGATTGAATACAAATAAAAACGTTGTTTAATTCCGCCCAATTTTCATGTACCTTGCTTATGTGGGAATTTCGTCAGTTGTTTTAAAAAGTTGTATCTTTATGGTTTTTGTTCTTCAAAATTTTTGAAGTTTTAGGCAGATCTTTTTACACTATGTCATAGTGACGTGTATGACATGAAACATTTTAGCATTCATGTAATTAATCACACGTAAAAGAAGGTCAAGAAAATTATGGCATTTTGGCTTCGTTCCTATTTATAACATACTTATGTGCGTGCTATTTACGTTTTTTGTTTATAGTGGTATTTGACACAAAATCAACGTCGTTTTGCGGAAGCCTTTATTTAAAAAAAACTTTGCACAACTAAAAATACAGAAGCTCAATTGTTAAAGAGAGGCGGAAGATACCAAAAGGATATTCAAACTCATAAGTCGATGGCAAACTGACAACGCCATGGTAAAAATGAACGAAAAACAAATGATAAACAACAATTCACAAGACACAACATTGAAAACCAACGACTGAGTAACACGAACCCCACCAAAAAAAACCGGAGATAATCTCAGGTGCTCCGTAAGGGAAAGCAGATTCTGCTTCAAGTGTGGCACCCGTCGTATTGCTCATTTAAGTACAAACTTGGTGATAAGTCCAATTCTGTGATGTCATTGTCCAATTAAAATTTATCAGCTTTGAATATAAAACTGTATGACTACGGTTTCTATGTGTTAGCCACATAATCATCACTTTCAATAAGATACAACTTTTTCTGCATTTAAAGCCTAATTAAAAAACAACTTTATCATATGATATTTATTTCGAAAAATGTATTTTCGTCCGTCGTAACGCAACTGTTTTAGAATCAAAGATATGCTGCAAATTAGAAGAGGTACCATAAATTTCATTTTAGAATAGGCTGTCAGTTGAGACTAGCCATAAAAGTAACTCGGCAAGAATGTTAAGGTTTCAAAATGCAATGATAAATAAGTATTTCCCATTGTTTTGTTAAACTGGTCGAAATCACCAGAAATTATTTTTGCTCATACTATACTGTTACCGAAAATAATCAGAAAGAAAATGCTAATATCTTTTCCAAACATGTTCACGTTTATGGTTATATATCAAAATTATCATAAAGAATGAATTTCAAAAATATCTACCGAGTTAAGATCTCTCAATTACTCTGTGACATATTTAGGCGATACCATTTGTCGACAAAACTTCAAATTATTAAAAACTTTCGTCATTCAGTATGATGGGGATGACCATGTCACACGAGATTGAAATCGGTTTTATAAGAAAATAAGAAAACAATGCCGCTTATCTCCATAACGGAAACTATGTCTAATTTACTGTGCAGTTCATCAATATTTCAACCATTCTTATCATATCACAATTAAACAGAAAGCAGACCGTTCTTCTCTACACATGATATGTAACAACTCTCTTACTCTATCGTTTGTGTATAATGTATTATTTGTTTTTCTTTTTCTACAGACAATCATCTAGCATGAAAGTTTAGTTATATGTTCAAAAATTGTAATATCTGTAATATTTGTTCTGTATGTTTTTTGTGAGGGCCTCAAGGTAGATTAGTGAATGCTAATTGAGTCACCCTCTTTAAATAAACTCTTTATTATTATTAGGTGAAATTTGAATAACTACAACTGTAACAATTAAAGGGAAAAAACAAAATATGTTGTTTTGCAAAAATTATTAATGTATATTTTTTCCGAGTTATCCTTCTTACGTTGAATCTTTAGCATGTTTTATACCATGTGACGGTACCAAAAATCGTTAAACTCCCGAAGAAATCCAGGGTAGAGAAATTGGATCTTATTTAGGAATGCGACTTTAGTCCAGAAGGTGCGTCTGCGGTTCTGCGGAGTGCATTGAATCTGCAAGCCAAAGGGGAGACGCTAACGATTATCCCGTATTAAGATAGTACCACACTCCTAGCGCGAAAAAGACCTCTCCCGCACTATTCGCTAAGGATAGTCTGATTGTGGCCGATGTTGGGGTTAAATTTTCCGACTCTAACCAATTCTTATGATTTCTTGTGCAGTCAGTATTCTTTCCCTTTTTGTAACCTATCCCAACCCTTCATTCATTTTATATAAAAATAAGGAAATGTGGTATGATTGCCAATGAGACAACTATCCATCAAAGTTCAAATGAAGTGGATGTATGCTTATTTTATATCATTCATTTCATGTTCAGTGCATAAATATTGCCTAATTGTGCTGCTAAAGGGTTAACAATTGACATTCTAGGACAAATTCTAAACAAAAACAGAGGTATTTTAAACTGTCTATCATCAGTGTTATTATTCTTTAATTAAACGTTCCTCCGACAGAGGTATTACTTATTATAAATCATGGGTGTTCTAATTTACGTGGATTTTGTTGGTAACGTTGAACTAAAATACAAATTTACAATAGACTATTATGTTGAATTTTTCAAAACCATCAGTATAAAATAATATACAATTAATCCGCAATCCACGAAAGCTATCGAATCCGCTGTGACAGTAGAAAAAAGGAAAACACCAGGAAATTGATAAATCATACAATCAATTAAAACTAAAACTCCACCTTAGCCTTGATAGTATTTGTCGATAATAACTTTACATTTCTAGACTGGTTTTATGTTGCCAATATGATTAAAATGAGGGTTGAGTATTCGTTAATGAGACAGCAACCAAACGACAAAAGATGTCTTGAGGTCAACATGAATGCTTCGACAATCATAAATTTTCCCCAAAACAAAACAAAAACATCAAAATATAGCAAAATCAATACAAGAAGGTGTGGTATGATTGCTAATGAGACAATTATCCACCACAGTCAAATGACGTTGATGAAGCAACTATAGCAGTACAGCCTCCAACAATGAACAAAACACTTGCAATGTAATCAGCTGTAAAAGGACATAAAAATATGTGAAACGATTCAAACGACAAAACAACGTCATGAAAAAAACTATGACAGACAGCAACACAACGACAACTACTGAATTATAGGCTCTTATGACTGGCACATTATGAATGTGACAGGGTTAAATAAAATCGTAAGGGGTTCCGCGGAACCCTGTTACTCGCCTGCGATTGCTGCCGTCAGTGTAAAAGTGTAATGTTGACTTAAAAAGTGAGTTCATTTATCAGTAAAATATAGATTAAAAAAAAAAAAAACAAACGTTTTCTTTAGATGCTATTTCATGGTCTTGAAGATTAGCTTCTGTCCAAGTTTCATAACAATCAATGAAGGTTTACAAATTTGTTATGTCAAAAATGTTTAATCCCAGACTGTTTGTGAATGTTAACTGTAAAAAACTCATTCCATCTATCAGAATAATACTGAAAATGAGAAAAATATATTTTCAAATGTTTGCTTCAGACATCATCTCTTAATCATAAAAAAAGCTTGAGTTTGTTTGTACTGTATTCCTGTCACGAAGTGTTGTCATTTTGGCGGTATTTTTAACATTGCCATATAAGCAGGAGGTTTGGCTAGCCATAAAACCAGGTTCAACCCACCCTTTTTTATTAAAATGTCCTGTACCAAGTCAGGAATATAGCAGTTGTTATCAATTGTCCGTTTCTATGTATGTTGGCGTTTGTTTTTGTTGCAGTTCAGTGTTTCTGTTGTTCCGTTGTATTCCTCTTATAGTTGATGTGTTTCCCTCGGTTTTAGTTTGTAACCCGGATATGTTTTCGCTTAATCCATTTATGACTATTGAACAGCGGTATACTACTGTTGCCTTTATTCTGCCAAAGTTTCCTAAAATTCTATGAAGGTTTGATAAAGTAATTGATGTGTAACAAACTTTAACCCCAGACTGTATCTTTTGTTAAATGTAAAAAAAAACTAATTATTAAGCCAGGGATTTCGTTACCACAAATTACTTAAACCTTTACTAAATTCTTCCATAGATATAAAGATTTGGTTTTGAAGTTTGGTTGTACCTGTACAAAATTTGTTTCAAACGGGATAGCACATCCTCATTTTTACGGAGATGTTGTTTACCGATCCCGGAAATTTAGAAACGATCTGGGTAAACTTATCGATCCTTTAGATAAACTAATTCTAAAAGGTTACCAATTCAACACTGTAATTGTTTTTATTGGTATTAATATTGATTTTGTTATGCCCCATCTACGGTAGTAGTAGGGGCATTATGTTTTCTGGTCTGTGCGTCCGTTCGTTCGTCCGTCTGTTCGTCCATCCGTCCGTCTGTCCCGCTTCAGGTTAAAGTTTTTGATCAAGGTAGTTTTTGATGAAGTTGAAGTCCAATCAACTTGAAACTTAGTACACATGTTCCCTATGATATGATCTTTCTAATTTTAATGCCAAATTAGAGTTTTGACCCCAATTTCACGGTCCACTGAATATAGAAAATGATAGTGCGAGTGGGGCATCCGTGTACTATGGACACATTCTTCTTATCAGTAAATTAAAATCAAACTAAATATTATTTTTATATACATATGCACATTCATGGCTCTACAATCTGTCGATACCTTATCTTGGCATTGCACAAGGTCATGTTTTTCTCTGACTGTTTATGACGTCTTTACACTAAATCCTATGGATGTTGGATGTGTACTGATTTATTTTTTAGTCTTAGATGCATGATTGTTTTATTAGATGTTATTGGCTTTGAACTAGCTGTCAGTAACTGCGAGTACTCTCAGATCTGTACTCATTGTCTTTTTGGTGTGGTATGTATAAGTACCCGTCCACGTCCACTCTTTGTTTTTGTTAGATGTATTTCTATTTGTATCCATCTGATGAGTTAATAGATATAAGAAGATGTGGTATGAGTGCCAATGAGACAACTCTCCATCCAAGTCAAAATTTATAAATGTAAACCATTATAGGTCAAAGTACGGTCTTCAACACGGAGCCTAGGCTCACACCGAACAGTAAGCCTTTTTCAACTGATTTTTATAGTTTGTTCTTATGTTGTACTGTTACACCACTGTCCCAGGTTAGGGGTGGCGCCTTCAAACGAGTTTAACCCCGCCACATTCTATATGTGCCTGTCCCAAGTCAGGAGCCTGTAATTCAGTGGTTGTCGTTTGTTGCTGTGTAACATATTTGTTTTTCGTTCATTATTTTGTACATAAATTAGGCCGTTAGTTTTCTCGTTTTAATTGTTTTACATTTATCATTTCGGGGCCTTTTATAGCTGACTTATGCGGTATGGGCTTTGCTCATTGTTGAAGGCCTTACGGTGACTTATAGTTGTTAATTTCTGTGTCATTTGGTCTATTGTGGAGAGTTGTCTCATTGGCAATCATACCACATCTTCTTATTTTTATATTATAAGTCAATTTATCAGTTAAAAACGGAAAAATGAAAATAAATATTTTCAAAATTTTGATCTGAATATTGTATTTTGGTCATAACTAAGCTTCTGACCAAATTTCCTAAAATTCCATGAAGATTTGACAAAGTTATTGATGCCTAAAATAACTTTAACCACAGACTGAACCTAAATGTTGACGACGGAATCTAGAATAGAAGACCGATATCTAGGGGCAATTGAAAACAATAAGTAGAATAAAACACCAGGGTTAAAAGGAAAATGACAAGACAAACAACAGTCAACAGAACACTAACAGAAATCTAAAGACAGAGACTATCAAATATCTGCCATCAATACCAAATTTTCCAAAAGACAAAAAGGAACAGTAAGATATAATCAAGACAACCGCTTACGCAGTTCGTGGCTTAGAATTACTTAATTAAATAAGTGTCCCTTCAAACAAACGTTATATTGCTGGGTCTTAAAAGTGCTCCGTGAAACCCCTTTCTAAATTATTAACATCAATTTCATCAGCAATCAAAGCCGGGCTTCAAAGTAATTGTGAAAATAAAATTGAGAATGGAAATTTCCCATCCTAGAGGCGGCGTGAATCAGATGTGGATACTAAACAATTCCAAAAACTTGTAAGAGTACATACAATCTAAGACTCTTTCATCTTGCAATAGTATTAAAACATTTGACGTTTCTACACTTTATACACAAGTATTCCCAATTCCAAACTAAAAAGACAAATTGAAAGAGTTGGTCCTGCTTTGTTTTATGAAAAACAATAGTATAAAAAGATAAAAGTATTTTATCTTAGGGAGGGATAAATCGGACCGTACTTTGTAAAACATCACTCTGATTCAAACAAACAATTCTCTGAAACTGACACATCAAGATGTTTGACTTCTTGATTGACAACATATCTGTTACGTTTGGAGGACGTGTTTTTTCAACAAACAATTGGCATTCCCATGGGAACTAACAGTGCTCCTCTTCTTGCCGACTTGTTCCTTTATTCATATGTGGCTGACTTCATACAGGAGTTTCACTTTCCGCTATACAGATGATGTCCTCTCACTAAATAATTCAAATTTTGGTGACTATGTTGAACGCAACTATCCCATCGAACTTGAAATAAAGGATACAACAGATACAGTTAAATCTGCCTCATATCTTATCTAACATCTACAAATTGACAATGAGGTTCTATTGAGAACAAAACTTTACGACAAAGAGATGATTTCAGCGTCATAATTGTGAACTTTCAATTTCTATGTAACAACATTCCAGCAGCGCCTTCATATGGAGTATATATCGCCCAGTTGATACGATATTCCAGGGCTTGCGTTTCCTATCATGATTTCTTTGATAGAGGGTTGGTGCTCACAAGGAAGTCATTAAACCACGAGTTCCAAGTGGTGAAGTTGAAATCATCCCTTCGAAAATTTTACAGACGCCATCACGAGTTGATTGACCGTTATGAAATATCTCTTTCACAGATGACGACGGATAAATTCCAATCGTCGTAACCACAATCCCTTCCTCCTTTTCCCCGAATGTGACCTACCGAATTAGACTTATCGTCGGGTTTGTACTTACATGAGCAAAACGACGAGTGCCACAGGTTACACTACAGGAGCACATGAGATCACCTACGGTTTTGGAGGGATTCTTGTTGCTCAGTCCTTAGTTTTCTATGTTGTGTTTTGTATAATGTGTTTGTCTATGGTCTTTTTCTTTGTTTTGCCATAATGTTGTCAGTTTATTTTCTACTTATGAGTTTGAATGTCATTTGGTATCTTTCGCCTCTCTTTTAGAACAGGCATATGAACTAATTTCTCGAGATATCAAACTTTTCCTTTTTATTTCGGTCATATGGATGATAAATCTTTCTTAACATAACAAACGCAGGAAAACATTATGCCCTATATACCGTTCTAATAGACTACTTAAATACAATTTCAAAGAAAAACAATCGTAAACAAGACCGTATCATAGAATATTCGCAGTAACTCCAAACAAGCTAAAAAATTCCAACGTGCCGATATGAAATCGTGTTATTCTAAACTTGTAATATTAGTGACTGTACTTCAGAGTAGATTTCAATCAGAATCTAACGAGTAAATGATGACACGATGTGTTATGCCTAAGACAAACCTTTAAAAAATTTCAAAGCAGAAAAATAAGAAACTTTGCTGTTTATCAGATTGTTGAACGACCATAAAAAGAATTCCTATTCTTACTAGCTTTATAAATAATACAACCGTAAAAACCTGGGTGTGAAATGTAGCTCTTTATTAAAATCCTACAATTATTAAAATCCTGCCATTGCATCATACTTCCAAAGTAAATCTCTATCTTTAAGATAAATTAACGTCACTATATTTTTATCAATTAAGGATATCTTTATCAGTGTTGTAAAAATAAATAGAAATGTTCGTGTTGAAAAAAAATCGTTCATTGACATCTGAGACATCACTGAAAACATGTATATATTCTAACAAAATAAAAAAAATCACTAATGTATATGAAGGCAGCAAATATTAACATCAAGGAAAGAAAATTAACTATGAAAGATAAAGTAATATTGTTTGTCATATATTTTCATGAGAAGTAACAAAAATCATGGTATTAAAATGGAAATTATCACAACTAACTGAAACTAGCTATAAAAAGAGTGAGTTGATTGATTGATTGTTGGTTGCTTAGCATCTAGTGACAAATATTTCATGTATTTTCAGGTTTTCAGGACGAAAGAGTTGAGGTAGATAAATTTCATTTATGTACTTCAAAAAATCTGGACTGTTTACAGAGAATATACATCATATATCGTTTAAATGTTCCAATGTTTTATATTTGTCATTCCTGAAAAAGGCTTCAAGTGTACAATTGAACATCTGAGAATATAAAAACACGTCTTATGTTCAACATATTCATATGGGAGCTCTTACGTCAATTATGATGAGGAAAAGAAGGAGATAATTGACGAATAACGAAGGTTTTGTTTAACCTTCCAAACGTTTTGCCTCGGCCGTCCAGTAGAAATTCAGTACAGAAACATGTTACCCTTCTTTCACGTGATTATCACGGCCTGGAATAAATTAGTTTCAAGTAAATGTGATATATCCGTTTGTCTGTGGGTTCAATTATTCTTCTAGTGATAAGATTCATAAATGTGCGACTAACACCATTTTTTTCTGTTTGATAAGCATGTCAAATTTATGATGTCAATTTCAAGCGATATTGCACACTTATCTTTTTTTTAATATTCTGAAGCGAATATTACGTTATTTTACAGTTAGATTATTTATTTGATAGATCCCCAAAACAATGAAATGTTTTTAGTTTCATAATTAGATATATCATGAATAAACAATTCACATATTTTAAGCATGTGGTAATTAAATGAACAAGTTAAGTAGGTGAAAGTCAGTACTCAATATTACATTGATTAGCCAAGAAAAGACTAAACCAGGAGTCTGAGAATGCATATGAACAATGTGAAAAATCGTTCAAAGGAGATAATGAGGCGTAAATAAACAAACAATATTGACATGTGCACTTACACTTGACTAGGGATCATTTACATTCAACAATCTAATCGAAATTTAATTCTTAACAGATCAACAGCTTCAATAGCAGTCCATTAGTGATGACAAGAAGTAGCACTGCAGTATTATGCATCATTTAGAAAGACGGGATTAAATATAACTGGATGATGGCCATATCACCAAAAATTAAAAGGGGGCGTTCATGTTATTCAGACAGATCACGTATGGTTAAAATTCAATGACAGACTACTTTGGCTCACAAAGTACCGTTATAAGTGAAATCTAAGAGTATTTCATAAACAATATTGCATTTATCAAGATGAATTTATTTAGATCCATTTATTATTATAAAAAAATCATGTAGTAAATATGATTGCATGCATATAAATCACAAAACTATTGACACTCTTAAATTGCTAATTCAAATAGAAACATTTCAAGAAAGTTAGTAAAACATTGCTTATCAATAATTTCAATTTATTGTCAAAAATTCTAAGCAAAGCCGGTAAGAGTGAATGATCTAAAGATCTCCGACTCCACAAGAAAAACTTCAAGGCTTGTCCAAGTCGACGCTAGCCGTCTTGACCTTGTTGAGATAACCCTTCAACTGAAATCTAACATGTACCACAATTTACATCCGAACATTTCAGTCAAAGAACTCAAGTTATGGAACTGATTGTGCTCGTTTTCTCACAAACTTGTTCCCTTTTTCTTAAGAAAATGGAAATGGGTTAGCAAGTTATATATCTTTAAACTTTACTGTTCTGTAAAAGTTTACGACATGCAGTTTTCATTTAGTAGCATTCCAGCAGCACCTGTATATATAGGAGTGACAAAAATCTAGGGCGGGTTTCCTATCAGAATTTCTCGAATGGATTTTTACTACATAATAGGAAACCACTGAACAAAGGGTTCTTTGTGGTAAAATTGAAGCCTCCTCTTCAAAAGTTTGACGGTCGTCATTATGACATAGTTGACCGTTATGTAACTAAATTTCATTGGTCGAAGTCGAAATCCCATATCCTTTTTTATCGATTATGGTTTTTGAGTTAATTTCTACCCCCACAAACAACACAATTTAAGTTACATATAACAATTGATACAGGTAGTATTTACCTTTTCGTAAACACCTGATTTCAGCCCGTTTCTATTGCCCGTGTTGTGTGCTCACCATTTTTCTGTTTCTATATTTTCGTGTGGTGGTTTTTCGACTATTGCTTGGCTTTCGTCTTCACCTATCTTGCAATTCTATTGTCTGTCCTTCAACTAAAGATTTACTTCATCTTGCAATACTATTTAAACATTTGGCTTTTCTACACTTTACACAAGTATTCCCCATTCCAAACTTAAATACAAATTGAAAGAATTGTTCCTGCTTTGTTTCATAAAAGAGAATGGCCAACGTAGAAACAAGTATCTTTTTCTTAGGGAGGGATAATCGTACTTTGTAAAAAATCACTCTGATTCAAACAAAAAAAAATTTAAACTGACATTAACAAGAAGCTTGATTTTTTTTACGTTTGAATGACGCGTTTTTCAATGAACAATCGACATTCCCATTGGAACCGACTGTGCTCCTCTTCTTGCGACTTGTTCCTTTATTCCTATGAGGCTGATTTCATAGAGGAGCTTCTTTGGAAGAAAGAAAAGAAGTTAGCATTATACGTTAACTTTACTTTCCGCTATAAAGATGATGTTCTCTCACTAAATAATTCAAAGTTTGGTGACTATATGTTGAACGCATCTATCCCATTAAACTTGAGATATAGGACAAAACAGATACAGTTAAGTCTGTCTCATATCTTGACTTGCATCTAGAAATTGACAATGATGGTCGGTTGAAAACAAAACTTTAAGACAGAAAAAAAGATGACTTCAGCTTCCCAATTGTGAACTTTCCATTTCTATGTAGCGACATTCCAGCAGCGTCTGCATACGGAGTATATATCGCCCATTTGATACGATATTCCATGGCTTGTAATTGTATTTCCTATCATGATTTCCTTGATAGAGGGTAGCTGCTCACAAGGAAGCCATTAAACTAAGAGTTCCAAGTGGTGAAGTTGAAACCATCCCTTCGTAAATTTTACGGATGTTATCACGAGTTGGTTGACCGTTATGGAATATCTGTTTCACAGATGACAACGTACGGATTTGTTCCAATTGTCGTAACCACAATCCCGTCCCCTTTTCCCCGAATGTGACGTACCGAATTAGACTTATCACCGGGTTTGTACTTACATGAGCAACACGACGGGTACTACATGTAGAGCAGGATCTGCTTACCCTTCCGGAGCACCCGAGCTCGCCGGTTTTAGATGGGGTTTCGACCCAGTGGTAGTAATAACATTAACAGTACCAATTTTACTGCACCAAATGCGCATTTCGACATATCTCTTTATTTTTCTTACAGTGCTTAGACTATTTTGAAGATAGTAAAACACATTTTAATACAACAATTTCCAGAGAAGGTGGTAGACTTCTCTGAATGAATTGGATTTGTCCGGAAAACTCAACTGACAAGCAATATGTTGACTCACTTATCTAATTTTTCGTATACATGTATGTATTTTTCCCCACTCTATTTTCGCGTTCATTAATGTTATGGTATTTAGAGGAGATTTCTAATTTTTTTTTATCATAATCCACTTCGGCAAACATAACTTTTTTGATTTCCTACAAGTTTTAATTTACCTAAAATCAATGAGATTAATATTTGCTAATGTTTAATATATTGACAACAGAGTTAATAACAAAACTTAAGTATTGCCAATTTTTCATCTGTCATCGGTTTTAAACAACGTCTTCAATTTCAGGGCAATTTTTTATTATGTAGCATACTGTAGTATTGAATTAAGCGTTACTTGTATTCATGTAGCCCCTAAGTAAGAGAATGAAGGAAGTATGGAATAATTTGGAGATATAAAGAAATTACAGTACAGTACTTGAACTAAGAAGGGGAATCTCTGAAATTATCTTTGTACAATAATGTTTAAAAAATAATGAAAAACTTTTTACGGAAACGGATGAAATGAGAAAAATAGAGATGTTTGTATCAACTATTAAAGAACTTCCATCAAAGTGATTATAAAATCATACAAAAGGTTCCTTTCTACTGTACAGATAATCTCAATCTAGAGTTATTAATTGATCGAAATACCAATAAGTATGCTTGAAACTAAATGAAGCTTTTAGCTTATTTTCTGTCCGAATAATTAATATTATCCAACATACAAAGATAAAACGTTAAGAACTCTTTGGTTTGGAAACGTGCGTGGTTCGATATAATATTTATTGAGAAGCATCATTAGATGCGGTCTAGAACATATGCTGTTTAAACATTAGAAATCAGCTGATTCAACGTGCTATCTGGTGGATCTGAGACGAAACAATGAAAACATATAATCAAATTATTCCGTTTGATGTCTACATTGATTTGGTTATGACGTACGGACAGGAACCTTACTTAATTTATTTTGTTTGTATTGTGAAAATATTTAGCTTATTTTTAACGGAATTCGCGAGTAAAAGAATGGATAAATGATATACCATTAGCAGGTCGCTTAGCTGTAACAAGTTTATGTGTGGTCCATTTCTGTAATATATATATATAAATAATGATGTATCGTTCTAGTGAGTAAACAATACAATGATAAGGAGCTTAGATGACCCTCATAGGTATATCTTATACATATACACGGTATAAAAAGGATACAGACCAACAGCTGATACCAGTACGATTATTTATCGTCGTCGCCATCAGACATTAATTTACATAGAGGGAAGGATACGAAATAAATCCAGTGTAACGAACATTTTCATGCATACGAAAGCCCTTAAGGATCTCATCCTCTTATGGTCCGCGATAATAATTGAAAGCAATAGAAGAAGTTATTTTTTCTAGGAAGATTATTTTGGGAAAAAATTACAAAGTTACATATAAAGGTATATAAATGTGCAAGATATTTAAAAGCTGATGGGCTGTCTGATACGTGACTTTTACACCGTAGCTACATAGTGTAGAATAAATCTTATTAGGAAATGAATATGTCACAAAACTTTCCTAACAAAATTCAAGTCCTGAGCTTCATATAATGGTTTTCATACTCGAAAGAAAAGAAAAACGATTTCTTGGTTATAAAAGAGATACGTTTGAATCAGTAATAATAATTGAACAGTGTTTTCTCTTTAAAGTATTTAAGTATCGCATTGTACTCATAACAGTCACAGATGGTTATTTCCTTTTGAAATTGGAAAATTTATTTGTTTTTAATTATTGTCTGTATACAAAGTAAATAATTACAAAATTTAGCAATGCACTTAGTAAAAATGAGGTTATAGCGAACATTTAGTCTAAAATCTCAACATTAACTTATCTATTTATTTATTTTTGATGTATGATATGTTCGCTTAGAACAAGTAGATTTAAGACAATACATAGATAGTCAAAAATAAATTTCCAGTAATTATTTCTGAAACAAGAAATTGACAAAAAGTATCATTTATAAAAAGATAAAAGGCGTTAATTAATTTGCTTGCTCAAAGGTGTACACTTCGTATCATCACGACTGACCTGGCCCCTAGATGCAGACAGAATTCATTTATTATACAACTCATCATCTGTTTAATGAAATCAATTCTATGATAGGAGTCTGTGAATTTGTAAAGGGCAGGTAAGTCGTGAAATTTTACAAAATATTCGCCATTATAATTAAGATTTTACTTTTTTATAAAAAAAAACCAACCCAACAGTTTTAATCTTTTCATGTGCGTGTAACGTACCCGTTCACCTCGCATGGTTAAAAGGCCAACGCTAAGCATGGGTGTCTTTGTGCATTGGTGTCAGTTTATTTACTTTTTCTTACAAATGAGGCATTTCTAGTATATTGTTACTCGGTAAACTTGACTGACAATCAAAATTCTGGTGACAAAAAAATGTCTATTCAAAACTTTTTTGTAAATTCTTTGCAAAGACGGTATCGGTTTAAAATTCAAAAGAAAGAGTTCTGATAAACAGGAATATAAATAATAATGAGTTATCATATAAACAATCATTTTTCTCTGAACATAGCAAAGACGGAGAACATGAGGTTATAGGACTTAAAAAGCTCATGAACGACGCGAAACGATCGTAAAAATATAGATTTTGCAATGGTACTCACGAAAATAAGGTTGGACTAATTTCCCGATATTTGTTGTATTCGCAGTGTTAAAACCGGAAGAGGTTAAAACCTAATGGGATTCAAACAGTAAAGATTCTATGTATGATACATTTCAAAGAATCTTCAATAATTTTGCATATTTTCATAAATCGAAAAGGTCATTTTCCGCTACATATTGCTGTTGAGGATATTATATATTTCAAATTCTACACAGTTTTATAAAATTTCGCATCGAGGGACATCTTTTATCAAAATGGATTAATTTTTCATTTGAAAGACAATATATAGAACCATTTCAAATAAAATGTTGCTTCTGTTTAAAAATGTCCAGAAAACTTTCTTGGATTATTGCTAAAAATCTATCAAAATAGCAGTTTTTAGTCAGCTTAAAACATTTAAAATATGGTCACATGTCCGGAAATATGCCAAAAGTTGTCAATTCTTAAAAGTACACATATAAAACTTTGATACAATGAATTTAAAAAAAAATTAAAGGACTTTTAGAAAATGGAGCTGGTTTGAAAATACTATACTTAAACAAACTTGTATTTGATATTTGGAACCATAAATTAAAACGTTCTCGACACTGATTTTCAAGATCAGGAACAGAAATACCTGTTTTGTCTTTCATAAATTTTCTCATTTTGTTGCTTGATTTACTGAAAACTCTTTCTATATAAACATTAGGCGACATGGTACGAAAATTTAGATACGATCCGTGTAAACTTATCAATCCTTTAAATACATTTATTCTAAAAGCTTACCTATTCAACACTGTAATTAAATCTTTGCATATTGTTTTTATTAGTGTAAATATTGATTTTGTTATCAGTAAATTAAAACCATACTAAATATTACACATACATTGTATTTACTTTCACGGTACTAGTACAATCTGTCGATACCTATAGTTTGGCATTGCACAAGGTCATATTTTTCTCTGACTGTTAATGACGTCTTTACACTAAATCCATTGGATGTTGGATGTGTACTGATTAGTTTTTAAGTCTTAGATACATGATTTTTTTATTAGTTGTTATTGGCTTTGAACTAGCTGTCAGTAACTGCGAGTACTCTCAGATCTGTACTTAGTGTCTTTTTGTTATGGGGATGTATAAGTACCCGTCCACGTCCACTCTGTGTTTTTGTAAGATGTATTTCTATGTGTATCCATCTGATGAATTAAACCTATTTCAACTGATTTTTATAGTTTGTTCTTATGTTGTACTGTTACACCACTGTCCCAGATTAGGGGGAGGGTTGAGCGCTCACAAACATGTTTAACCCCGCCACATTCTTTATTGAGTGGTTGTCGTTGGTTCATGTCTGTCATATTTGTTTTTCGTAAATTGTTTTGTTATAAATTAGGCCGTTAGTTTTCTCAATTGAATTGTTTCATATTTTTCATGTCGGGGTCTTCTATAGCCGACCATACGGTATGGGTTTTTCTTATTGTGGAAGGCCGTACGGTTGCCTTTATTATTGCTTACATCCACTTCATTTGAACTTTGGGGGATAGTTGTCTCATTGGTAATCATACCACATCTCCCTATTTTTATATAGACAATCATGTCGGATGGAACGAGTGGGTTCAATTTTGATTTTAATCTAAAGCTTCATCGTTGCTTTCTGGATGCATTTTGAAATTCGCCTTTCATCAATAACACGATAGAACTGACAGAGAGATACATAATGTTCTTGACTTCAATGGTTTACTTAGGTTATTCAAGAATAAAAATGAAACAAACAGTAGTATAAATGTATAATATAAAAAAAAAACAAAAAACGTTATACAAGCATTGATATGTTTTTCATCCGAAAAAAAGAAACATAGATCTAAATGACGAAAAGATACGTAACGTTTTTTTGTTAAACTGAAAGATAATTACTGATACATCCATTGGTCTTTGTTTAATAATTGGCCCATTGGCAATTACACCGCATCTCGAAATAATTTTCAACTTCAAATATATGAATCCGCCCTTATGTGGCTTTGTCCTAAATTCTGGTTAGCGATTGAGCGATCAATCGCTGAGTCAGGGGCTCTTTTCACAAAAAAAATCTAACGATAAAAGTTGATCGTAAGTTATTCTGAAATATTCATAACCTAAGAGTATGTTTTCTTGTATTTTTTTTTCTTTTTTGTGAAATGAGTCGCAGGAGCCTATTTCAGTAGGTAATGCTGGGTGGAATTCGTGAGCAAAGACTAGTTGGATCAGAAGAAGAACATTGTGTAAGGTTACATGTCTTCCAGCGGACTGTTACCATGTTATAACCCTGTCTTCCAGCGGACTGTTACCATGTTATAACTCAGTAACATGTCTTCCAGCGGACTGTTACCATGTTATAACCCTGTCTTCCAGCGGACTGTTACCATGTTATAACTCAGTAACATGTCTTCCAGCAGACTGTTACCATGTTATAACTCAGTAACATGTCTTCCAGCGGACTGTTACCATGTTATAATCCTGTCTTCTAGCGGACTGTTACCATGTTATAACCCTGTCTTCCAGCCGACTGTTACCATGTTATAACTCAGTAACATGTCTTCCAGCGGACTGTTACCATGTTATAACTCAGTAACATGTCTTCCAGCAGACTGTTACCATGTTATAACTCAGTAACATGTCTTCCAGCGGACTGTTACCATGTTATAATCCTGTCTTCTAGCGGACTGTTACCATGTTATAACCCTGTCTTCCAGCCGACTGTTACCATGTTATAACTCAGTAACATGTCTTCCAGCGGACTGTTACCATGTTATAACTCAGTAACATGTCTTCCAGCAGACTGTTACCATGTTATAACTCAGTAACATGTCTTCCAGCGGACTGTTACCATGTTATAACTCTGTCTTCCAGCGGACTGTTACCATGTTATAACTCTGTCTTCCAGCGGACTGTTACCATGTTATAACTCAGTAACATGTCTTCCAGCGGACTGTTACCATGTTATAACTCAGTAACATGTCTTCCAGCGGACTGTTACCATGTTATAACTCAGTAACATGTTGTTGTCTGTCATATTCGTGTTAGATTGACCTTATGTTTAGCAGCCATTAATTCATTAATCATGTAATGTAACATTAAAATAAAAGAGGCGCTTTGATTTTCTTTCATATAACTCACATTGTAGTAGAAAATTTCCTTGAAATAAATACATAGTTTAGACATTTAACCTGACTGCAGCAGTGGACTGCAGGAGCAATTACAAACACATTTATTTCTTGGTCAATTAAATTATTTGCCAATAATAACACTTTGTTTCCTGTCGAATTAAGAGAACTATCGTTCACGTGTCGTTTTATGTTGTCGTCTCTACTGGCACATCCCACCTATCCCAACTACATCTTAAGACTCTGTTCATTTAATTACAGGTGTAGAAATGTTAGGAAAATGTTGCACCTCCATATCACAAAGGGTATTTGTCAATTTATTATTGAGGACGTTCAATGCTGCAAATTGTCTCTAGTACCTGAAAAATGAACAAAATGTCCTTCTATGTCTCTATCTCTTCCGTCAATATTTGAATTTAGAAGACTTGATTTCTTGTAAGTTAATCTATTTCAGTAGCTGTTAGATGAATTGACTGATTTTTAAAAATTTTAACGCCACTTTCAGCACTATTGGCTATATCGTGGCGGTCAGATTTTATTGGTGGAAGAAGCCGTAGTGCCCAGAGAGAACCACCGACCTAGTAGCTGTTAGAAACCTTTGATACAGTATTATTTGGTATCGGTTAACTTGTACCGTTATTTTCTTCCTACCACCTCGAGTTAGAAAAAGGGGGATGAGTAATAGATTATGGAAGCAGACCACTAATTCATTTCCCCTTTGATTTCTATGCTGAATTCTTCATTTTCAAGCAGTTATTATATGTACAAGCAATTATTATACCTTAGTGTGGCTTGTAATGGCTTGTAATGAAAGAAATCAACATACCTTTAATTTCATTTTAGAGCGCACTGGTTCCCAGAACTTTGGAAGTACCAAAATAACCCTTCTATTCAAATTTATTACTGTTTTTTATTACACAATGTATTTAAAAATAACCAGTTAAAAAGTACCTTAAAATCGTCCCATGTCCTTCAGCTTTGATTTGGTACCAAAACGTTGTTTGTTATGGAAATAATGTGGGTTGTACCTCGACACTTAAAACCGATCCCTTTCTTTGTAATTATGGGAAAACTATAGTTACTGCATCGTGCAAGGAGTCGTGATGTAATTAGATACCAGATCGGGGTCAATACTTTGCGCTAAATTCTATAGCGTAAATTATGTATGATGAAACACCAAACATTGCTACTTTTTTGCTAATCTATACATTTTGACATTGCAAATTTGTGTTTACCGAATAAATACCAACATGTCATTTGTCATATGTAGTGAAGAAAGCCCTAAAATTATTAAACGAATTTGTATATAAGTCTTATGATCAGAAAGAAAGAAGTAACGAAATAACAGGCACAAAATAGGAACATTCAGTAAGATGCATAGCATAGCAATATGAATGACATTTAAACGATAGCTAAGACATAATTATCAATAGCATATAGATTTATTTGAATTGAGAAACTAAATTAGATCTATTCAGTGGTCGAAAGATGGTGTGGACACTTACTAATTTTCGAAGACCGTACGTTGACCTCTTACTAGATGTCGTTTCGTTGTCGGTTTTTAGTGATTTGGGATTTGTTAAGTTGAGTACTATTTAATGGACGTCTACCCTTACTTCCTTCTATATATACTATAAATTTAGTCAGATTTAGATTTTAAGTATACCGTTTGTGTAGTTTTTGCGTGCAGACGAACAAAAAAAAACTCTCGTGTTAGCTATAGGGAACTAATCGTTTTCTCAGTTCCTATGGAAATGAAAGTAAAATTTCTTTAAACCAATTTAAGGCAATAATTTATGACAACATTAATGAAGCAATCTGATGTCTTCGACTATAATATGTTTTATAATTAAAATCTCTAATGATTAAGCTAAAACTTTACGGCAATAAATGCATCAACATCAAATCTTTCTTGACATCAGAATATTGTAATTATAGTGGCATGGTTAACCATGTCTTAATTAGGACATAGAATAACTAGCACAGTAGTTCAATTTACAAAAACCGTACCAAATATTAATTCATTTGTTTTCTCCTTTTTTTCAGTTTTATGAGTCCACAATATCTATATGGAATTTGGTTTGTCGTTTTTACTATCTCTTGACAGTAAAACATCGTTAATGCTCGCCTAATCTTCTATGAATACAAATAAAACTTTTGCCTTTACGTAAAATTTTCTGTTAATAGTGATTTGCATTTGAAATCGCTGGACAACTGACTTAACATTATACATTTCAACATGTTATCTGCATGAATGTGAGAAAAAAACAAGAGTTGAATACCGAAAACTAAAATGAATAATAAACTGTTCAATAGTACAACTAAATCTGAAACTTTTAATTTCGAATATCGAAACTCGAAGTAACGTTTTATCATATTATTTGGCATTTTAACTTGTTTATTCGAGCGTCACTGATGAGTCTTATGTAGACGAAACGCGCATTCTGGGTACAAAATTAAAAGTCTGATGAATTTTATTATACCATTATAGTCTAGCTCACTTTTATTTCTAATAATGTAGCCATATTATAATATTTCATACTCTAATAACTATTTGATTCTTGTAGAATATTCTATTTAGTTTATAAGATAATTTTATCGGGATTTAGTTTTGATCAAATCTATTGATGCAAGACCGGGATAGTGCACACAAAGTTTCTTTATCAATATTTTTAAAAACGTAAGTTTGTTTTACTTAAGATAAGTTCATTGCAAATGCATAAAGCATATCATATTCATACAAGTATAAGACAATACGGAAGAAGTCTAGGCTTCTATTAAAAACTACATCATTTTGTTACGTTCATCAATTAAAGGATCAAGGTTACATTATCAGGCTGATATCCAGTTGATATTAAACAAAAGAAATGGAACTCTTTCTAAGAGAAGGTAAAAAAGACCAAGTTGGTATATTTGAATTGTTTACATCTGTTTCTATGGGATTTAAAAGTTTAATGTAGGTGCATAATTTAGGATTTTATGCATCTTATATACATGATTTTACTTAAATTATAATACTGAGCTTCGAGATATTTGTTAACTTTTAAATTAAAGTCAAATTTTCACAAAACAGTAGATGGTGGTATGTGTAAATACATGTGGATTTTTTTTTGTGCATAAGCATAAATTTCGCTGATAAAAGTTTGATCTTTTTAAAGCATGTATTTGCATCTCTGCCCCCGGCGACAACTTTTTGGAAAAAAATCCTAAAATTGAGCAATAATTTCATCGATAAGGGAAAGTCGAGTACACCTTTTTATGTTCAGGCGTGTTTGGGTTCACTAATTTGTTTTGAAAACGTATAAAGCAAAAATATTTGATACATCATCTCGTTTTAGATTTTATTATTTTTATCTATTTAGGCTACATGTTGATATAATATCATTAAAAACTCACAGTACTAAAAACTGAAATATATGGGTCAAGTGAAATACCTTTATAATGAGTCATAACAGTTTGAATAACAAATTTTTACTGAAAATCCTTGACGACAGACTTTACAAGTGTATCTTGAAAATGCATAACTTAAAAAACAATTTTTGTATATATTTTCTAGGGTAATTCGTCTCCAACCTCCGAAAATTTTTAGTCTGCCATTCTACGAAATATTTTATTAGATTTTTTTTTTTTTTTGTGTGTTTGAACTTTCGAAAATTACGCTTGACAACCGATTAGACATTAGTTTTAAGTTGACGAAAGGCCTTAAAGTACATTAAACGATGCTTAATAGATAGTAGATACATTTGTCTTTTAAAATACAACTGGCATATGAGGATTGTAATGATGTGGATAAATTTATCGGTTTTCAAGAGCTAAATTGACAGCGCGTTATCCCTACAATGGCTCCCATTTTCACGATTGAAAAAAAAATGGTGGCGTAATGGGGAGATAATTTTAACGAAGTAGAATCCTGACTGCTATGAATTGTGTTTTGGAAATTTTTTTTTTACATTACAATTTTTTACTATACTATTTTTTACTTTTCTGTGTAAAATTTGCTTTTTTCATTTTTAGAGAATGTTTTCCCCTGTCCTTTTTTGATTTACCATTTTAAAAAACTTTTGGTGTGATCATATACAATTGACACTGGTTATTAAATGAAAACAAGTCAGAGACGGATCCAGCCATTTTAAAAGGGGGTGGGTTCCCAACCCAGGATAAAGGGGGGGGGTTCCAACTATATGTCCCCATTCAAATGCGTTGATCGTCAAAAAAGGGGTTCCAACCCCGGAACCCCTCTGGATCCGCCACTGCAAGTTGTATTTACACTGACGCAGTTATCCGTAAAGCCAGTGAAATCTTTTTTCTAGTGGAGGGGCACCACTGTTTTTTTTTTAAGTATAAAAGCACTGTTATTTTGTTTGATTGTTTTTACTTATTTTAACCAATTGAGTTAATTTGTTGTTCTTTCTCTAGGCAAAACAATTATTTGATCCAATTATTTGCATTGAAAAAAGTAACTGCAGTCTCGTAATGAGGCATCAAAATGCATTGATTATCACGACTCTTGTACACAGCATTTCTATGATGCAAGTAATCAGTTTTGCATGATCATGATAAAAACATTCATCCAAAATATTCAGTACACAGGTCGTTCAAGAAAGAATAAATATGGTGTAATTTTCTAAATGTATGCATTTGAAAAGCTTGATATAAAATCTATCCATGTTAGTTAATCTTTGTGTGTGTAAAGATTATATACAACTTTTAACGGAGTTTTCTCCTTCATATTTTAAGAGTTATTCTAATTTAAATGATAATAAGATAATCTAGCACACAGTCCTTATATTAAAAGTAAAATGTGTTTTATCGTTTGATCAAATGTACATTGAGACTGCCTTCGGCTGTTGTCTGCTCTTTGGTCGGGTTGTTGTCTCTTTGACATATTCCTTTTCCATTCTCAATTTTTGTACATGGAGACTTGTGTTTATATACTACGGATTTGCTCATACACCAAATATGTTTTTTTTAATGTTTTTTTAAGAAGCCTTTGCATAACTGACTTGCTTATCTGTTTGTAGATGTTACAAAGTTTAAGATAAGGAAAATAACACACACTTGATATTCTAATGCTTGCTTATTTTTAATATTGAAAGTGAATGATAGCTTTTGTAGTTTTCCACTTTTATTCAAAGAAAAGGAGATTACAAATGTTATAGATATAAACTAGTATATTAAAGAATCAATCGCCATTAACATAATGACTTCTTGAATAATCTCTTAAAAAGACACGTGAAAAATCAATATTTGCGGTTTTGATAAATTTAAATTTAAATTCTAAGAGTAGTATGAAGTAATTTGTTTAATTATTTCAGCAGACGAGTCCTCGATTTTGATAAACCAAATCACAAAATCACCACAAATAAAACGCAATAGATTAAAGACGATTATTGTCTGTTCTATTATAATTAGTCGTAGTAGTAGTTTTATTATTATAATTCTTATTGATATTATTATTATTTATCAATTCTCGTCTTCAATACGGTTTGTTTCTGTCTAGTTTCAATATCATTTGAAACTCCAATAGATTTCTAAAATATAACTACTTGAACATCTTACATCAAGTAGTAAGACCCTGCTTCCTGGTGGAAGGTGGCGTCTCTTAACTTTACTGTAAAAATATTCCTTCATATATACTGTCTGATTATGGACTTTTAATTGTTTCGGTAATGCCTCATTCTTTGTTTAACTTAAGGTGAAGAAAAAAAAATAGTCGATGTCATTGAAGTTTGATCTCTTAGATTATTAGTAACTGAAAATCGGAATTACTCCTTTATTTGCTTAACTGCATTTGCTTAGATATGATTGAACGACAGCTCTTTAAATAGTTGCAAATTTGCATAGAATGCACTTGCAATCGGTGAAAAAAATCTTTAAATCCTCATTCCTCAATAACATTCATGGTGTTGCAAAAAGATTTCCGTTTTAATAATATAAAATATTGATAGGATCACTGAATCCGTGTTTGATGTGTTCAAAGGTACTTGGTTAAAAATACGCACTAAAACATAGAAAGAAGCGTATAATGTAAAATAAAAATAAGGAGATGTGGTAATGCTGCAAAGCCGTACCAGTATATAAATACATAGAAAAACAGAAATCACCAACAACAAGCACTGATGTCGGGATTATACGTTTTGTTTTATCAGCTCTGCAACGTTTGCATTAGGTTTTGGATCTTCAAGTATTTTGAAGCTACAGTAATTATCGAACTATGCATCTGGTGCAGTAAAATTGGTACCGATAAGGTTAGTACAGTGCATCAACCAAACCAATCACCAATGTACAAACAAACAACAACGAAAATACATGATCCAGATAGGCTGACTTTTCACAAGCATTAAGTGTGGTGGGATTTAGTCAGTTTTTACCCTTGTCAATCTAGTGTAAACCATATGCTGTAAAACTAGAACACACAATAAAAAACCTACATGCACAATGAAGTTACCAGCAAGATGACCACTAACTTAAACAAGAACGTATTTTTTAGACGTTTTTCACGACAAATAATGTTACGTATACAAAGTTTAATTCGATGACCCTAGGACTGTTAAAAATTAATCTATCAATAATTTACGTGCTTTCTTTAAAAATACGCATACAATTTTAGAATAGTAGTTCTCGAACTAATAAAGTACAAAAAAATGGATCACAATTAGACCAAAAATCAACCAAATGATTCAAACAAGAACGCAGAACTCACAAAACTAAAAACTGAGTCCATGAGATATAAAACTTGACGAAAAAATTTCATCTATTTTTACAATATTAGAAACAACTATCTATACTTCATTAATTGACAGTGCTAATTTGGAAATTCAACATAATAATCCGGGCTGTGGGAATGTTCTAGCTGGGACTATAAGATGTACAAGTCAACATAATAATCCGGGCTGTGGGAATGTTCTAGCTGGGACTATAAGATGTACAAGTCAACATAATAATCCGGGCTGTGGGAATGTTCTAGCTGGGACTATAAGATGTACAAGTCAACATAATAATCCGGGCTGTGGGAATGTTCTAGCTGGGACTATAAGATGTACAAGTCAACATAATAATCCGGGCTGTGGGAATGTTCTAGCTGGGACTATAAGATGTAATAGTCAACATAATAATCCGGGCTGTGGGAATGTTCTAGCTGGGACTATAAGATGTACAAGTCAACATAATAATCCGGGCTGTGGGAATGTTCTAGCTGGGACTATAAGATGTACAAGTCTAATCTTACATTTTTTAAGATTTTAAAGCTAAAGGAAATTTCTCTATATAGTGGTACTAAGAAAACATATGATACCAATTTCAGTGTTTAAGACATGTGTTTTTGGAGGAAAAAAAATTACCACAGGTACCCTAGAGATAAAAAAAAATATATCAAAAAGTGCATAAAACCCTAAAGTGTCTAAAGAAAAGTCCAAAACCGCACATTAGAGCTTTCTTACAATTTGACGAAAGGTGCGTACGCTTGACAAATCATACGAAAGACCCGTTTGAGGGATCCTTTATTTTGAATTTTGGATTCTTTTTATGTGATATTAATCAAGGCTGTCATGGGACTTAGATGGCGTTTCGCCTCAAAGTTTGCACATCAAGGGCCATTACACTGCATGCAACGAAAATGTCAAATTTGAATTGTCATGCAACATAGGAATTTTGTGACGAGAAAACAAAAAATAATAAAACCAGGGTGAAGGAAACAACTCAACAAATTTTGATAAACATAGACTCGTAATAAAAAAAAAAAACTTAAAAAATTTGGCATCATGTGGGGGTATTGTATTTTTTCCGTTTTACATTTATTTCAGGAATCGCAATATTTTCTGTTTCACCTTTAACCTTTAAATAAACGGAAAAAAACTTCATCATAAAATCTTTTTTTTTCCCTTCTCCCAGATTTTTTTTCATAAATTTTTCAATTCATTGTAGTTTCTTTGTCTTGCAAATCTCGATGATGCACGTTGTCAATTTGTTGATGGCATGCTCTTTAATAAATAAAAAATAATTGTGATTTTGTGGTTAAATTTATAGCATTATACTGCAAGAATTTCATTAAAATGTTAATGGTTCAAACATTTATAAAAAACATGCTTGAACAATTCCCGCGCAAATGTAGGTAACCGTGGTTAACATAAGCAACGTATCGGACGTAAGTGTATTTTTACCTAATTTTATTTATTTTCGGATTTTAAATGCGTGTTTTATTTGCGATATGCTTGAATTTTTAGAGATACATTTCATTCAGAAAAGAGTGCTGTTATACCAGGTAAAACATAGACTCTCATTGTTATTGTGGGAATGTAATACATACATACTCCCTTTACGTTCGTTCGTACCTTACGTTAAAATGTAAGAAAGCTCTATAAGGTCATCTATTTATTTGGACAGGCACTTGAAAAGGTAAGAATTAAGAAATAACTCGTGTGGCAGGTTAGAATAATCTATAAATTGACGTTGTGCATGTTGAATGCATTTCATGAGTATTTATGACAGTTATGTGTTTTAATGATTTTATTAACATTGCAGTACTTTCCTAAATGTTAAGAATCACCTTTTGTGCAGTTACTACCCAATTTATATTCTAAACAATCCATTATCGTTATTTAAATGTACAAGTGCTAATTTGATGAGAATAAAAGGACTATTTGTTTATCGATTTTGATAACACAAAAAAGAGTTTCTGAGATTTATGAAAATCAAATTCATTTTGTAAAGTATCTAGTTCACTCATTTCATCTGACTAAATAGCGATAAAAATCAAGCCAGGGGCCATCCATTTTGTTTTTGGGGCAGTTAAACGATCATTTTCTGGATATTATTTCCTATTCAATAAACTATCAGCAAAGCACAGATGTATTTTGTTACATTATTCCATACAGTTACGACAAAATCCGATTTAGAAGTGCACAAGTCAATTTCAGAAAGTTTATGACTTTTAAATAGTGTTTTATGTCATACTGCAGTTCTTTGAGCTGGCAGTATCAAGATCATGTTGATGTACACTGTGTGCCACTAGCTGGTAAAATAATTCAAGTTCTGGGAGTTAACAGAATGTTGTCTTCTGAGGGGGGTGACACGCTTTTGGGATGTGGAATATAGGGGGTTAAAAAAAGTGGCGATGTGGAATAAAGGGATAAAAAGGTGGGGATGCCGGATATGGGAGGGGAGGGGGTTGGTAAAAAGTGGGAAAAAAATAACAGACAAAAAAATGGATATTGGAAATGAGCTACCTAATGTCACCCTCTCACTTCTATGTCGCCTTGCTTATAACATGTTTTCAGACTATGAATTATAACGTATTTTTGAAGTTGATTCGTGATCAAATCAAGTTGCATAACTCATATCGGTTACACGTTATCGAAATATCAAAATTAGTTCTGGATCGTGGTTTTATCCCCATTCATCATTATAATTCAAATATATTAATAGGGCTATTGATTTAAGATTGATGTATTTAACAAATTATCAAAATAAAACCTCAGAAACATTACGTGAATTACGTAAAGCACTTATCAGATGATGTCCATGTATAACACAAGTCAAATAGTATGCCAATAATTGAACATTTATATCTATGGACTCGCTTTATCTACAAAATTGCATTTACAAACACAATTTAGTGATCTATAAGTATGTCTTCGAAACTGTATAGAAGTAACCATGATAAATCGGAATAAAAATATTCGTTTGTTTCAATTGTTATGCTTTTTTACAAGTCGATATTACAGCCATTGCAGACCAAAACAAATATAGTACGAAAATCTGTGTCCAACATATACTGTTGTCTGTCAACAAATGAATTAAAAGGGATGATAATAGTTAGCTGTGTTTAGTAGGAAACTATGTCACTCTATATGTGTATATTTGGATATGTATGAATTCCACGCTTTTAGTACTTTCATGTTGAACCAGATCTACTTCATAACGAAAGAGTAGAAACACGTTAACCATTACTTTTAAAGTACATAAATGATGTAATATAGCTCGAACCATTGTCATGAATTTTTTAAAATTTTTCTTTAGAGTCCAATTCTTCGTGTATTCATTTAGAGATTCTATTTTTTGCCAGTAATGTCATTTCTGATAAAGTCTGGTATGAGGCGAAATAGAATTATGGAGGTACTGAAATATTTCAGGAGTTCCTAAATGATTTATGGATGATATCCTAAATTTGAATTATGGATGTCCTGAAACATTTCAGGAGGTCCTAAATGATTTATATATGATATCATGAATTCGAATTATGGAGGTCCCGAAATATTTCAGGAGTCCCCAAATACAAAATTTTTTGACTAAATCTGTGTCTCATAGTCCAGCGACCCTTTGTCTAAATCTAGAAGGGGAATTTATAGTTTCCCTGTCTATTTATAATTTTGTTTTAACTATCTCAGGTTTGGTAACTCCTCTTTCTCTGCAAAAAGGGAGAATTTTATAGTGTGCGACAGATTATGGGAATTGGAATAGAAAAAAAATCTTCTTATATGTTGTCCTCTGCATTGAAAACTGAACGATATTGATCTAGTACTGACCGTTTGTTCGTGATGTAAAGCACACATTAATACGACCTCCGATAATTCAATGAATTATATAGGTTTGTCTTTTTATCTAACTAAGACTTTCGGTTAAAACATAACCAATAAATACGTTTTATTTATATTATATAGTGTTATTGATGAATGACGAGCTTTATTGCTTTAAGTGCCTCGTAATGTCCTCTGTAGATGTCCAATGAACCTGATGTCTGTCTTAGGAAAATGTATTTCACTCTCATATATTTTCAATATAGAATTATGTCTTGATCGTGGGATATAGAATACAGTATTTTATTCATTTCAATGTAGTACAAAATGTAGTGGGCATAATCGTAAGCGATTTGATTAATTATTTCATTTCAGTTAGCAATTTCTGACAGCCATTGAAATCTGTCAATACGTTCGTGTGTCATCGATCCTTTACACGATAATTGATATTACTAGTTAATCGTTTTTTTTAGCATTGTTCGCTCTTAAACAACTTAAATTTCGCTTTCTTAAACTTAACAAAAAGTCTATCCTGGCAACCTGTGATATCAATCTTTGTATTGTTGTGGCATATGCCATTGCAGTATTGTGTTGACAAAAGACTCCAAACTTACTCAAGATAAAAAATGCCAGATTTAGGCTCAACATTTTTTCATACTACATGAAATAATTATTTGAAATGCGTGTATCCTATTCATGACTTCATTGATTAGCTGACAAAACACAGATCAAGTTCGAATTTGGGTGGCGTCACTTTTACCGTTCTCGAGTTATGCCCCTTTATAACGGTATTTGCAAGCGGGGCATCATCTGTGTCCCATGGACACATTCTCCATTTATTTTTAAACCATCAGTTCATGTTAATTATAAGGGCCTCGGTGGCCGAGTGGTCTAAGTAGTTACTACTGTAATCACTAGCCAGTTAACACTGAGGTTGTGAGTTCGAACCCCGCTCGTGCGGGTGCACTCGACTCCAATCTTAATTGACTAGGATTGTCAGTTTTCCTATCGAAGGTCGGTGGTTTTCTCCGGGCACTCCGGCTTCCTCCACCAATAAAAAACTGGCCGCCACGAAATAGCCCAAAAGCGGTGCTTAAAAGTGGCGTTAAAACACCAAAAATCAATCAATCATGTTAATTATATAACCCTTATTTTTGACCGAGTGTTAAAGTTTGAAAATAAAACTCGGTTTAGAAAACAATGATTAAGCAGAACCTTCTAACAAAGAAATCATTAAAGGAAAGGCAAGCCAAGGGACATCGTTATCAGCTTTGAGATTCATACTATACGCAGCTGCTACCGGAATGTTGCTACATAGAAATAAAAAGTTCACAATGCGAAAGTTGAATTCCTCTCTTTTGCGTTAAGTTTAGTTTCCCACCAACCTTCACAGTTCATTTCTAGATGATGTCAAGAAATGAATCAGACTTAACAGTATCGGTTGTGTGTCTTATTTCAAGTTCAATTGGATAGACGTTAAGGGTATCAAATTTCAAACCTAAAATAATCAATTACAGGAAATATGCTTGTTATCTTTTCTGTAATGTTTTGGCTTTGCACATTAGATTTCATCATAAAGTTATTAAAAGAATAGAAGCAGATCATTTTACAACATTTAACTTCATGCGGGACATTAAATCAATGAAGGGACGTTAAGCAAACAACAATCAATCAATTGAATTAATTAACTGATTTTTTCTCGAAGCATTGAGTGAGAATGTCCATTTTGTGCGCTAACCGCGATGAGTTGATCACTTTCTTTTGTATTGTCATGTAAAAATAACTGTCGTTTGTTACTTAATTGTTTAATTTACCTCTTTACCATCTGTGTTTTAATAATAAAGTATTATTGTCTATAGAATTTGAGATAAAGAGTGCTAAATATTGGGTCAAAGATTGACGATTTTTTTCAACTTTTTACATTTATTTATTTTATATAATAATTGCACTTTATCTATAGATTTGATAACAATTTTTTTTATTTGTGTTTTATGCATGTTCAGGAATATTGGACATTTCCAAGCGAGATAACCCAAGTTGTTTTTGAACTGGTTTTCGAATACATGGTACTAATTAGGTGATCAGTAGATAAGGAACGATTACTCGTCGTATTTAGTAGTAAATAAGAGGCAATAGTAGTTTACCAATGTTTGAATTTCGTAAAACAATTTGAATATATAAACCAAGAATTTAAAAAAAAACAGGGATTTGAAACTCCAAACTGAGCGAGACCGGGCCTAACGGTCATAAAACTTTCAAGCACGATTATTGTACTCAGACTCAGAAATCAACCAATCAAAATACTGGAAATGGTGTTTCGAGCACAAACTTTGTACTCCGAGTACTGAGTAAAGTTTTATGACCGAGGGCCCGGGTGCGTCGACAGGGTAAGTGGCTCCCGCATCACACGCAATACCAGACTCGCGATAAGGATTATGACACAATTGGTAAATTTGCAGATTAGACGACTATCCTGGTATTTAAGATCTTGACCGCGAAGTCATGTCTATCATGAGTAGAAATCCGTCAACCAATTCGCTGTGGTGATCAAAAGACTTGTATAGTGCCGATTTCCGTCGTTCTTCCTCAGCACCCTACGGGAGCAGTTTTGTGTTAGGAGCACATCCCTTTTAATTAAGTCCGTATAATGTGAATATGCACGCGTGTCACATACCAATTGAGACATATAAACGCCAATCGATTGACAGCGGGTTTGCTACTACTGAAAAATAGGAAGTTAACAATGTGAAAACTCAAATCATCTAGTTTGTTATAGATCTTTGCTTAAAGTTAGGTATAAGAGATAATAAAAAGTCTAAATTTCTGTATGTGGTTTCGTGTGGTCTTTTTTTTTTTTCCACTTCAAATCATGTAGATATGCAATACGATTTTCGAATATCAATTTGTATATCGGTCCCATGCAAGAATAAAAATGAGGTATACCAATTTACTTTTGGTATCTTATGACTATCCCAGATATTCAACATTTAATCTTTAAAATCACCCAAAAAGGGTTTCAGAAGACTATTCACTGACCTCTAAACCAGTTTTGAAAAAAAATGCAATTGATAGTTTACAATTGATTAAAGCGGTTAATACCTGGACTGTGATATAACCTTAAATTAGAGTAAAAAAAATAGGTTTGTAATCACCAAATGGTGACACAGTTGAATTGCGTCCAAGATTTCGACCCTTCACCCAAATCCTTCCTCCTTGTTTAAAAAGTGGAATTTTAGTAGCGTTTGATCAAAATCACTGCATGCATTTAAATAAATGCTATTGTGTCACAAATCATAATGTTATTACAATTCTACGTGCTTACAAGAATAAAGACAGTTCACTAAAACCATTTGTCATTCGTCCTAGTCATGTACAGAACTGTTTCATTTTTACATAATTATTTTACATAAAGTATTGTTTATATCCACCTGTACAAGAACATTGGGAATTTTAGCTATTTTAGTTTTAGCTCTACACAAGTTTTATTTGCTTTGTGATTAAATAAACTTTTATTCAATACTTTTTCAATGTACATTGTGCTTAATAATTGTCCATAAAATTTATTTGCTTAAAATTTAATTTAGGTATAGAAAGTTTATTTTAGAATCACTTTCTGTTCACCTTTAATCCCATTAATGTTTGTATGTTGGAGATAAACTATAATTAACAGTAGTTACGGTCAGACCAAAACGCAGGTTTGTTCCATTGAGAAAAACTATGATAAATTACATGTAATTATAACTCGAAAGTGTTTTATATTTCATTTAGATATCAATTACAGTCACAATAATTTTGAAGTTAAGATTTTTTCGCGTTTTGATTTCGATTTTTACAGATAAGGAAGCTTGTATCTTAAGTCCAGGTATTTAGTTTTAATTAACATTTTTGAGCTGTAATACATTGATGAACTAAGACGGAGTAAAATCAATGTGAGTACTAGTGTATCGGCGATCAGTCGAAGCGTTATTGTGCAGTGAAGAACAATTATCACTTATTGGAACCATCTATCTGGCTACTCTCAATCATACAATAGTATTATTTAGCTGCTATTCACTACCACAGGTAAGATATTTTTATTTTATTACTTATCTATTTTAGCAATATTTCAAACATTTGCTCTGACTTCGTCCTGGGCCTTAGTAATGATTTTTTTATTATTCATTATTTGTAAAAATTTGCTTTTCTTAAAACAAATCGTTGACATAATATGAAAATAACATGACATCTGTTTTAATAGCATGATTGATAGCATAATAAATACCTCACTAAAGTTTGACGACAGCGGTCGACTTTTTAAGTGGATTGTTCTTGAGATAACAGCAAAAGAAAAAAGTATTTAAATAATTTTTACTATCGGAAAAATTAGTATTTTGTCATGTGTTATCACTTTTTTAATTGCCGATTAGAATATTTAATGTTTAAGTTAGCTTGCAAACTGCATGATTTTGTGTGCTGCAAAATTTTAATATTAATATTTGAATTTTTTAAACATCTATCAAAATGTCTTGAATTAAAAAGAAATTAAGTGTATCGAATTATTTGAAGGATGTCAGATTTTTTCTTTTTCAGAAACTATCAATACTATCAATCCTTCACTTTTTAACACTTTTTCCTTACATACTTCAACGACTTTTTTAAAATTGTACCCTTAAAATGTCTCGGTCTTTAAGATTAAGAATAATAAATAGTATGTGATTTCCCCATAATGTATACAGCTCAATTGTTTGGTTCGCCAACTTATTCAATATATACATTTAAGTATTTGCTTATATAACAGTAACTCTAAAATTGTAATCTGACAATCTTTAAAACAACACTGTTATTGAGTTCGGCCTATATACATCATAACTGCTAAATCTGGTTGTATTGAATAAATGTAAATGTAAAATGATGAAAATGGATTTAAAAAAAAAGTGTAAATGAAGCACACACCTCTGCATTCTACGATTTATATGATCTGATGAAGTTATGTTCAACTTTCTTTTCACCATGGCTGGTGGACTGTTCCAAGATGTATCATCAGCTCAGTAGTCTGTGTTTTGGTACTGACATGTTATACATTGTTTTCTAAAATTCCCTATTGCTTATTAAGTAATTAAGGTTTCAACTCCTAATGCAAAGTTGACCTAAGAGGAATTTGGCTATTCTTTTTAGGTTCCTTCTGGTCATATAGCTCCTAAACTGTTTACGTGCGTGTACATCCCTGGCATTCAAATGTTTGTGGTTGAGCGTACTTGATGAACGTAAATCCAGAAAAGCGCGTCGGACGCAAGAATTTTATAAAGAGCTATTTTCATTCAATATTTTAATACAAAATTTCATTCTAAATTTTCGATACATTCCAGCTTTTATTTAAGAATATTGTGCAGTTAAATAATCGCATACATATGGAGTAACAATAACACAGGATTAAGACTTAAAATGAGAAAGAAATAAGTACAACAATATAACCTGGTATCACTTATTCATACTCTTGTAATTATCTTGAAGACTTGATAGAGACAATTATCATTGCTTATGACTGTAGTTTGTATGCACATTAATGACATTGCTCTACATGTATGAAAAATACTGTAGTCACGTTATACATTATAAATCACATAATATCTTTTTAAAATTTATTTTTTATTACGAAGGGGTCTAGGTGGTCAACTTGTCAAGATAGATTGACATCTTCTTATATAGATATCGTCTTTAGCTTGCTCGCCTGAGTTCTTGGGTTTAATCCCTGGCCTATTTAAATTAGAGACTTTGAAATTGATAGCTGGTGCTTTTCCGTTTAGCACACAACACTTAAAGCCTGGGCTAATCTTGACTACTCGGAATCGAATTAATATAAAAAATAAGAAGATGTGGTATTACAGCCAATGAGACAACTCTCCACCAGAGACCAAATGACATAGAAGTTAGCAACTATAGGTCACCGTACAGCCTTCAACAATTATTATGTCTAATTAGGTGGACATATCTTCCTGCATACAGTTATCTTTTGACCATGAACATCAAAGCTAAGCCTCAGCGTGTGAATCTATTAAAAAGCAGTGTATATTTATTTGACATTAATAGGTTAATGTCCCGAATATATGTGTGATATTTGCTGCTGGTAGTTTAGGCAATTAATCTTCCAAAATATGATATAATAGATCAGTTCAGCCTGTTTTACTGTGGTTTTGTTAATTCAGTCTACATAGTAACAGTCAAACACCTGTTTTACTGTGGCTTTGTTAATTCAATCTACATAGTAACAGTCAAATACTCGCGATAAGGTCTGCTGTTAACCATCAGGAACAGCTTTTTATCCCTGTACAAAGCCAAACAACAGAAAAAGAAAATGTCATAAAATAGGCGACAATAAATGAATTAGTTTTCAGTTCCTACGTACCATTACAATGGAGCGAATCACGTGTTATTTTGAGCATAGTATGAATGATTGCATTATTTACAAGAAATAAATTGCACATCTATTGTTGCAATTGTTCGTAGACTGTGTGGAAATGTGACAACTGTCCATGTAAAATCAAATTACCATGAACACGAGAAATTCGTGGTCGATAATAATAATGACGCAGATTTTGGGGGTCATATTGCGTTTTTCTAACTTAACCGTATGTTTTGCAAAGATAACAATCAAATATGTAACCAAAAAAAATGTTGATTTTCACAATCATAATTGGTAACAAACTTCGAACCTTTTTTTCTTTTCTGAAAATGATGAATATGTCATTGATAAAAATTTTAGCCTTTAACTCTTAGAAGTAGGCAACCTTAAATTTCTCGACAGAGTCGACCAAAAGCAAAGTTCTTAAGTTTCTCATACTGTACGTTTTTTTTTTTTATAAAGTGAAACTATACATACCATCTTGTTTGACAAAGATTTGAGGCAAAAGTAAAGCTTTACATAAAAAAAATCTGTTTGTATTATACGTTACATCTTTTTACCGCTTTTCACTGGCATTCAAACCATAAGAGATCATTACCTAGCGTTGTTTCAAGTTTGGTAAACAATCGATTTACGATCTAAGTTTTGGTATGATAACAACGGTTGGTCAAACGGATTAGAATAATCCTTGTGAGAAGATAATAACTAACGAATGAAAATTACCACTTGAAAAACAAATGATTCAAAGCTAACAAAACAAATTAATAAACACCCAACTACAGTAACTTATTTTCTAATTCATCTCTGATGGCAGGTTACTCCATTGATCAGATACCGCGGTATTCTGACAGATTAGTACAGTTAAGGTTTGCTGACATTTACAAGCTTTATGAAGATGAATGTCAGTCGATTTTATTTTTTTGTTTATTTGTTTTTCAACATATTTATATAACATAAGATTTCGAGAAAATAATCATGACATGAGACAAAATCAGATTAATCCTCCAATAATTTCAAAGTGTAAAAAAGAGTCAAGCAGCCTTATATATACTTCTATGTCATTTGGTCTCTGGAGTAGAGTTGTCTCATTGGCAATCATACCACATCTGCCCATTTTTATAATACATATGCCGTCTAACATATTACTTTAGGTTTAAAATTTATTATATCTTATCAAATGCTATAAAACTAATATCAGTGCTGATACTGTCGAAATACTTTTAGAAATACTAGTATCTAATTACTGTCTTACTGAACATGTAAGCGATATATAAATAAACGTTTGATTAAGATATTTGTGTTTTTAGATAAATGTTTAAAAAATAGATTTACTTCCTTCGTTAGTGAAGAGCAAGTAGATTCTAACTTAGAACTAAAGACTCCAAGTGTGTGTGGGGGAGTGGGGAGGGTCAACTCTTAAAACGAATTAGACTGTACTGACTTTTTTATTTTTATGCTCTCAAATATATATGAATTTTTTGGAGTTCGGTATTTTTTCTAATATTTTTTTATTTTACATTTTTGGCTTTCAAAACTTTTGGTTTCGATCGTACCCTGATAAGGTTTTCCTAAAACTCTTAAATCTGGTATCATACTTTTCTTTTTGATCTATTTTTATTAATCAATTGATTGATTGATTGATCTATTTTGATTAATCAATTGATTGATCTATTTTGATTAATCAATTGATTGATTGATTAATTATTGATTGTTGTTTGATTAACATAAAGATGCTTATATTTCATTCGAGAACGCTTTAGCAATAACACTAGTAGATATACTCGACAGAAAGAATGGCGGAAATTTTTGACTGCCACTGGAATATAAGAGTATGTTGGTTATGGGCATTTGTTTTGATGAAAGTATTCTTAAACCTGAAGAGAGCTATGCACTTTCCCGAAACAAGGCATCGGGTTTAACGTCCCCATCCAGACAGAACGTGGCTGAGTTTTTATACATCCTGCATAATAAAACAGAAGCTCCATACGGGGAAATCGTTCTCATAAAGCGAAGAATCTTGTATAAATTTTTGTCCCTCGGGGCTATTTATTTGGAGAATTGAAAAAAAAGTCTTGGGATACAGTCTATGTGAAGTGAAGCAATATTCACGTTTTCTTGATGTAGAATATTACAAACAGTGAGTCGGAGAGGCTCTTGAAAGTTTTGATACCATAAACAAAGTTTAAATTACTTATGTGCTTCAGCACTACTCAATCTGCAGTTATTATGTATTTGAATAAATAGTGAAAGTTTTTTAAGTTCAGTTCAAAACGTCTGTTGCTAGATGTAATCCAATTTAGGTTTATACAAGTACGTTTCCCCCATTATTTTAGTTTTTGTATCATTTTTAATAATACATGGATTATCGCTTATTCTGCAGGATGGAAAGTACGAGCAGCTTAACCCTTAGAACATCTGTAAAACACACGATCTTATAATCATTATTGTGCTCCTTACCATGGTTTATCGTTCTATCAAAACATCGACCAGCCTAAGTAGAAACATCTTTTTATACAAAGAGCTTTATGCTAGACTGATTAACAAATTAGAAGTATTATGTTGATAATTCACTAGATGGTCATTCTGGCGGTCATGATTTTATCTTATGGGCCAAATTTGTAACACCTGCATCCATTCATGATACATATTATCTGTCTGTTTAAAAAAGGGTAGTTTTTTGTAAACAGACTGTATTTGAAGATAAACTTTTGAAATGATATATATTCTATAGAATGAATTTGTAACGTGATAAACGTCTATGAGATAACAACCCTAGCAACACAAGTTCACCAAAAATAGAAACCAAGAGGTCAGTACCCGGTCTTCTATGATAGGCAAGAATACACACAATCGATTGCAATCATTTATTTTTCCATTATGTATTTTGCGCAGTGTTGTAGTATCAACTCCCGCATTGTATAAATAAAGTTATATCTCAAAAATAAGCACTGGTTTATAGATAACCTAATCTATCCTAGTGATCCATGAGTTGCATTTTGTTATTTGAAAGTATTTTGTTGTTTCCGAAATGCAAAAACTGTTTTCGGCCTCAATCTAGGAAAACGCCTATTTACGTTAATCATATACTGTAGCTTGAGTTCGAATATACTTTTATCCAGAATATGAGAAATCAATTGAAATTAATATTTCTCCCTAACACATATCTCTGATGCCTTGCCCTTGGCTTGGCTATACTAGTGGTAATTTTTTTATTTGATTATTTCAGCTCTTCAACGTTTGTACTAGGAATATATTGGCCTCGAACTTTACCGAAGAGTCATTATTAATTGATATGTGCATCTGGTGCAGTAAAATTGGTACTGTTGGATTTTTTTTTAAAGAAATCTCTCTTTATATCTTATCTACATGAACCCCATGGAAAAATCTGACCTGGATGGATATTAGACATATATTTACTCTCACCGAGTTTATAAACGCATTCTATGATTGTCTTAGATGAGTTAGCAGTAATACACTAAATAATTGTCACCATACGAAGTGGATGATCTTCATTTTGTGCACAGCTACATTTCACTTTTTTGCTGATATAATTTGAATATTCAAGAACTTAAAATTGGCAAATCTATACGATTATTACAAATACTAAATGTGAAACAGTTTTATACTAATTAACTTAATTATAAATTTGCATCTGGGATATGACTAAATGCATATTTGATAATTTCTCTGCAAACAAAAATTAGCCTATTTGATAAGATTTTCATTTTTGTATATCATTTGTTATATAAACTCTATTCTGTTGAATACCGAATACTGTCAATGTTATTGAATGGAAAACTGAACCATAACCGACAACAAAATTTGTCCGTACAACAAATTTTACTTAAAGTTGTGCGTTTGGGATGTATATGTACGTATTCACGTCCGGTCATATTAGACAAAGTTAACTCAAAGTCATTTGTAGAGGGAATGCCATGCTCTCTGGGTTTTGAAAATCCGTCAAACAATAATACGTTTTACTCGATATTATTTAAAAGAGTCATCTTAGACTTCAGAATGTTTGAATTCGACTATCGTCAGATGATGACGGAAGAAAAAATACGGATCGGAAATCTTGTTTTTTTCGGATCGGCAAAGTTCGCGGTCACTGTGGGCATTAATTTATGGCATTATATGCATGGCATAGAGGTACTTCAAATTGTTAGGTGTTGCTAGGAATGAGTGAAGATAGAATAGGTTTGATGAAAATTAACAAATGACGTGGATTTAAAGTCATATAAAACGAGTTTCTATATAGTGATTACAATGTTAAGGAAATTATTGGACTAATGCATGCATATAAACTAAACTAAGTCCTGCGTGCACGATTTGTTTACATGCATTTATTACGAATTCATAATGTATATTCGAAAAAAAAAATTTTCTTCTGTGTTTTGTTGATCGAAAACTTTGACTGCTAATTAAAACTTTCGGGTTTTGATTGTGGAGTTTGCCGATTGTCACCTTGACAAACAATCGACACAGAATCATTGAGCACATGAAAACTAAGGGGCATGATAGAGCGATATTCTTTTGTTGTTTTTTTTCTATGCGTTCCCATTTGTTGATGAAACTTTGGCATAACTGGTGTTAAATGATTTCACGCATTGAAATGTTTCCTTAAGAATGGGTTAATACTATCATTCCTTCAGGTTTGTTTACTTTTTCTTTCGTCACGGGTTTTTTCCATTGCTCTTGTGATGTGCGATTGCCTAATTTATAGCGAGAGGTGTCATGGTAAGGTCACTGCATACGAAAAAAAAATATCTAGAGTACGAGAAGACAATATTGAAATAGCAAATAATATCTGAATAAAATAATGGATTTTTAACCTTAACAATTCAAGTATATAAAACATATTCATCTTTTTTGTTAAATTTGAAGCATCATGTATGACTTCAACTATTCAAGATACTTGTATAAAGTTAAATGATATTCGTTTTCTACATGTATACATACCCATAGCTGTGGATTTGGGGATTTTAATAATGAAAAAAAAATCGCTGAATACTTGTTACTTACGTAGTGTACTATAGTTTTTATGTAAGGCCCTCAAAATTTTTAAAATTAATTATTAGTACAATACCATTACTGCAATTATAAGAACTACTAAAGATAGATTTATAATTTGGCTAAAAATTGCAAAGTTAATAAATTTTGTTAAAAACTCGTTGAAAGTGCTACTGAGCACTTCATAAGTGTTTTTCTAATATAAGATAGGTAGACGTATACTTAATTAAAGACGTCAAGGTTTTCTATTAATGCGCAAAGATGAAGTCGTGATCTTATAACATATTCAACAGATCATAGACATTGCTATCTTTATCCAGATTATCAGAGGAACACACACACAAAATCTATACTAGATCTCAACTTGCAATGTATTCAGGACTGTCCGTGATAAAGAAACCTTTCATATCAGGTGTTGACATCACAAAACTTGCAGACATTTCGACTCATTCTCTATAGTATACACGTACTTGTTGATATTTTAATCTTGGATACATGATATTCTATTAGCTGTTATTGGCTTTAAACTAGCTGTCAGTAACTGCGAGTACTCTAATATCTGTACTTTGTGTCTTTTTTGTTGTGAGGGATATATAAATTCCCCGCCACGTCCATTTGTTAGATGTTTTCTGCTTTGTATCGATCTGATGAGTTAAGCCCTTTTCAACTGATTTTTATACTTTGTTCTTATGTTGTACTGTTAACCACTGTCCAATGTTACGGGGGGTTGGCGCCTTCAAATATTTAACCCCGCCACATTCTTTATGTGCCTGTCCCAAATCAGGGGCCTGTAGTTCAGTGGTTGTCGTTGGTTCGTGTCTGTCATATTTGTTTTCCGTAAATTGTTTTGTTATAAATTAGACCGTTAGTTTTCTCAATTGAATTGTATCATATTTTTCTTGTCGGGGCCTTTGATAGTCGACTATACGGTATGGGTTTTTCTAATGTTTGAAGGCCTTACGGTTGTCTATACATTGTAATTGCTTACATCCACTTCATTTGAACTTTGGTGGATAGTTGTCTCATTTGCAATCATATCACATCTCCTTATTTTTATACATGTGTCGAATTAGACCTGCAAAGTAAATTTGTGATATATATTCTGTTCATCTTCATCCTATTGTTGGTTGTTGGTATTTTTTTTAGATTTATGAAGACAGGCAGCGACATCCTACCAAAAAGTTTTCTTTAATATAAATTAGCTTAGAAAAAAACTGTTGATTTTTAAAAAAATTTAAATACATTTAAGTTACTTTTCCTTGTTTTAGCTCACTCTTTAGGAGAAAATTCAGTTGATGAATATTCGTCATTAAAAACCATCGGCATTTGGGGAAGAGCTTTCTTGATAACACTGAAGTCCTGTGCTCGATTGATTGGTAGATGATGTTTGTAATAACTATTTTTTGATCAGATGGATCAAGACTAGGGTTTAAAAATAAATAAATGCAGAGTGCATTTAATTATTTTACTACATGGTTGAAAAGTAATGGGGGTCAGTGTAGGAATGTTGTGCAAATCTACAGCGTTTGCATACTAGGCCATGTGAATGGCTCAAAAATGCCAAATGACCCTATGCTTTGATTAATTGTGGCAAAATATGTGGCTACATTTGTACTTTAATGAATGATATATGAAAGATTCTGATTTCTAAAGGTAAACCAGGTATAAATTTAATTCAAGAAATGGGTTTGCATTGAAGTCTAGGGTAGATCTTTTACTAAATTTACCCCTTTACGAAGTAGATGAAAAGAGCTAGATATTTCGATATATTATGACAAAAACATCATGTAATGATAAACTTGGAGTTTATCTTTAGTGTACGCTCGTTTATTTTAATCAAGATAGAAGCATTTACTTGTATTGCTTACTTATGAATGAAGACGTATATCTGATCACAATAGTTAGCCATTGCTTTTTACAATGATCGATACAATAACGTATATTTTCTTATTTTATTTGTTAATTGTATCAAAATTGTTTCACCTAACGTCTGATAGGGCAAATTTTCGTGATAAATTTGGAATATTTGGTAAATCGTATCTGTAAAAAGATAATCAACTACTTTAGTAATAATAATACCGAGACAACTTATTTTTCATTGCATAGTCTTCCACGCATCAACCATGAAACTGATACATGAGGAAGCAGAATTCTTCATATTTTTCACAAAATGTCTTCTTTCATTTTATTTTAAATGTTGTGTTATAATTATGATGCTTGGTACATATATGAAACTAGCAGTGGATTACACTGTTATTTGTTGTATATTTGCGGCCATCTACAATAGTCAGTTTAGCTGCAGATCTATATTCAATGAATATGAAAATCAGTGCAACCTCGTAAAATGTGAATGACAAAAATTTGACCACAGTCATTGAACTATATATAAGGCCATTTGAAATGGATAGAAACCCGATGTAGGCTATAATATCATATAAGCCCAGGTACAATGCAACAAACTTTAAAATAGCATTTACTCTTCGCGAAGAAAAGCCCATTTCGTTCGACGATTTAAAAGCATCTTGTATATGACAGTTGTTTTCCATTCGTTTGATGTGTTTGAGCTTATGATTTTGCCATTTGATATGGGACTTTCCGTTTTGAATTCGTATTAGAGTTCGGTATTTTTGTTATTTTACTTTTTTTTTGTAAGTGCTTGCATCATCGTAACTCTAATCTGGAAGCCTGTGTAAATATCAGAAATATGACAAAACCGGTATTAATATCAGATTGACGATAATGTACATTTGTTGGATGTATGACACAGTAAACATCTCTTTTTGAGAGCTGAAACACTGTAACGAACAACAAAATCGTGATGCGATCTTAGATCTTGTGAAGTAATGATTTCTGTAATTCTTCCTTATTGCCCTGTTGGAGTATATCTTGTAGTGTTGACACAATCTCATCAGACTGTAATATATCTTTCACAAAATATGCGTCTTAATGCTATAGCTTTTATATAAAACTATTGTTTTAAAGAACATTTAAAATATTTATACAGCGTCAAAAACCAAAGAATGAATCTCATTAGCCAAAACACATGTATATGTAATATAATCATCCACAGCAAACATTCGGTCATTTTCTTCGCATTTTTTCTTAATCAATAAAAAACAGATATTGCAAATTAACTGTCATCGATGGTTAATACATTAATTTGTTTTGTTTGTTCGGATGTGCGTGCGTGCGTGCATTGAAAGGGGTATTTATATATAAACCTAACTGTAATTTTAAAGTCCTAAGATAAAAACTGACGTATTTGCCCACACGTCAATACATGGATCAACAATTTGCAAGCTATCCATAGAACTTATTCCAATATTTTATGCATTAACAACCTTAATTAATATTTCTCCCCATATTCTATGGATTCAGATACTAATAACTTCTCTGTAGTCATTGAATTCTGATTTCATTCTAAATTCAATAAGTGGAATTTATTCTCAGTCGTCATTGATACATTTTAAATCTTGCTCTTTATTAATATCGTATAATATAAAATTTGTGTTGCAACTAAGTAGTTGGGTTTTTTTTTCGCATGAAATTAAAATAGAACATAAGGAATTTGTAGCATATTTTAAAGTATCCTGCAGCGATGGTGTTTTTTATTCATCAGATATTATTGCATTACAGATTTAATTTATCATTGTTGACGTTATTAGATAGTGATTTCTTTTGCATTCAGCGTAATCAATAATAGAATGTTGATGGATGGCAATGCGCTCGTTCTGACGTGGGGTGAGCATTAGATCTTACTCTCTTTGGATCGAAAATGAAAGAAGACATTATAGGTAAATGAGTTGTATCGAAAAAGGTCGTATTCTCCGACTTCTTTTTGGAAGATAACGCATTCTTATAGGGTCGAACAAAGTTTAACTGTCATTCTGCATATTTATAACGAACTACAGAACTGATTGGACAATATAATCATAACTACAGAACTGATTGGACAATATAATCATAACTACAGAACTGATTGGACAATATAATCATAACCGATAATCCTGCTTAGTTAATTGGTTATTCTCTTTTAATAAGATTGTGTGTAAATATCCAGAGGCAAATAATACGTACAAACCTTCATTGAATGTATTAAAAATCGTAGAAGTTCATGACCACATAATCAAGTGGTTGATTTTCCGTCTTCTTGTTTGTCCATATATGGTGTATATATAGTGGTTGTGCTCAGGTCTTTGGCAATTTCTGTTGAATTGGTTCGAAAACAATTATTTCACTGGTTCGGTTTCCTCTGTAGTATTAGAGTTTGGTTTTTGCTAACGGACGGTTCTTGAATATCTAGAGTGATGTCGTTTGTAAAAAGCTGTCGCCGCGATATAGCCGTGTGCGGCGTAAAGCAATCATCCAACAATCAATCGTTTAGTTTTAAATAAAAGTCTCTCTGAAATATCTCGTATAGTGTTAAGTCTCTCTGAAATATCTCGTATAGTGTTTCATTCTCTGAAATATCTCGTATAGTGTTTCATTCTCTGAAATATCTCGTATAGTGTTAAGTCTCTCTGAAATATCTCGTATAGTGTTTCATTCTCTGAAATATCTCGTATAGTGTTTCATTCTCTCTGAAATATCTCGTATAGTGTTTCATTCATCTGTTTTCATTTACATTTACATTTCGAGTTATGAATTTTGTTCAAACTAAAAGAAATTGCATACACAAAATTGGCTTGGACAATTTAACATTGTATTTAAATACGAAAGGTTTACAAGTGCATTAGTTTGCTTCCTCTTCTAGAGCTAATTCTTCTAAACCTTATTGACAAAAGCCTAACAAATTGTGTAGATTAAATTAGAGCTGCATTTGTTGTTAAGACAGAATTTCAAGTTTCTCGGTTAATTCATGTTTTACACAAACTTTACTCACGTGTGTGACTTTTGTAAAAGTTGTTGTTATCTTTTTGTAATTTGTACAAGTTTACACATTTTGAATGTTTCAACACCCTAAAATAATTACAATAAATTCAGAGAAAGAGTTTTAGTTTGTAATTGGTTTCTATTATCTTCCATCTGTGAACTTCATTGAACTGATGTGGTGTTATTGTCATCCAGCAACGAACCAACTCTGCACAAAGCGGTGCTAGGGACCGTATAAGCTTTGAATTGCGCTGGAGGACATTGTAACTTGCATGAACAAGAGGCAATAATAGCTGTTCTGTTCGCAAATTTAGCTTTTACACATTTTTACTTTTTACTAAGGGAATATGTATTTTCTCAAGTTTTATTTTTCACAATTTTTTAAGTGACCTTGGAAAGTCCCGCAATTAAAGAAATATAGATGAGAGGCAACAGTAGTCTACTGAAGTTCAAACTCGTAGTCCATTCTGTGTATACAAACTATATAAAACAAAAGCTTCAAACGGTGCGAGTCGGGATTGATTTTCATGTTAGTGGTAGACACTGCTCTAGTTTGTCATTTGGTATAAGTATTTCGTTCCATATTGATAATTTGGAGACAACTTTCAGAATAAGTTTCATTATAAAACACTTTTTATTTTACTTAATAATTGTACTCTATTTGAAGCAATTTCACGTACATGTATTCGCCCGATATACATCTTTATTTCCAACGTATAGTTTCGAGTTAAGAGTTTAATTTTCATCTTTCGAATGAAGAATACAAACTGATTTGCAGTTTAAATAGAGGGACTTAGTGGTGAATGCTAGAAATCCACAATTACATAGAAAGAGAGTATAGGGCAAATGTGCATAAAACGTAGAACATTCATTTCTAAAGTCGATTTATGAAGATTTAGATTATAGTTGCATATATCTTCCTTCTTCAATATATATAATATGATCAGAAAATAAATAATTTTGCTAAAGAAAATGTTTTATTTATATGATTGAACAAATATTAATATGATAACGAGATTTAAAAAGAGTTCCGATGGATTGGTCTAAAATGTCCTATTTCATTATTTGGGGAAAATATGTTTTGTTATAAAAACTTGTCCAAATGTCGATTTTGTGAAGTCTCACAAAAAAAAATTAACAAGAAAAGCTATTGATACAAACTTTCGAATTTCTAAGGATGAGACATAATTACTCGAAGCTGCATTTATACAAGTCAGCAGTTTTAGAGTAATTAGTCATTATACGTGGTAACAGTCTGTTTAAATTATTTCTGTGACAACATTCACTTGAGAAGAAACAAAAGTAGGATTTGTGAAAACATTTTGCTAGATATTGATTTTAACCTGATTAAATTACCTCGTAATTTGTTATTTAAGCGATGTAGATAAGAGTTTCAACTGGATTGTGAACATTGATAGCACATATGGTACCTGTTGTTCTTCCAAAATTTATCTGTGAATATCATGTGAATAATTATAACTTATAATGATCTTCATCTATAGACTTATCGCCTTTTCATTTTTACTAGTGTATATCATATGTTTACCGTTTGTCGTGGTACTGTATTTGCATTAAAATTAGTAATGAAACACATCACTTTTGTCAAAAGTATGTGAACATTTCCATCTGTAAAATAAACATTCAGTTATTTTTTGCAGTGGGTTGCTAAAAATGATTTAAGACCTAATATCATTCACAAAGTTTTAATCACAAACGACCATTGCAGAATGGTCAGTTGAACCAGTTGAACCTTGTTTGCCAGCTTAATTATTCTGTTTATCATAGAGTGGTCACATTCCTTCCATCTTTGTGAATTACCATTCACTGTGAAAAATTACAATAACCATGATATATATATATATATATACAAACAAAAGTTCGTGGTAGAAGGGTCTAAATACAGCACAAACAACATTTTCCAAAAGACCAAAAAAGTGAAAAAGTATATTTTAACAAAACGCATTTGACTAGCAGGTCGAATAAAGATGTTCTTAAACTCTGCTGACTGCCATGGCGATTGCCAAATAAACGGATCACCAAATGTAACAAAATGGATCTTAATAATTAATTTAATACATAACAGAAAACAATAAACTTGCGGAAAAGATGGTATACCGCAAACATCAGGTGCAAAAGTTGGTACACCATATCCGGATTTCGACAATTAATGTCTCTTCAGTGATGTTAGGAATCGAAACGGTATTTGGAAGGCCATATAATTTACCTCAATTTAGGATTGACTCTTGAATTTTGGAGAGTCGAAATAGGATGAACGGATTATATAAACCCGAAGGCAAATATAATACAACCCCAAACGAAAACATATAAACAAGTCTAAATTGAAAACAACGTTCATACCTTTGATTGCGTTGGATAAAAACCGCAATTTTTATACGTGTACATGCAAAACTTTCTTGGTAGAGGGGTCTAAATACAGCACAAACAACATTTTCCAAAAGACCAAAAAAGTGAATATATATATATATATTGATCCACGCCTAGATAGATTGAATGTTATATATCTACCCTGCTGAAGTGCTTGGTCTCACTCTGATTGCATTGTCTTCACTCATGTTTTCTTCTGTCTTGTCTTATGATCGCGGTTTCAATTACTGTCATTATGATACCATTATATTCCAATTAAGCTTGTGACATTACAAGTGCATTTCCAAATCATCTCATTCGCCATTGTTTTACATCAGCAGTTATACTATTATAAGTAAAAAAATTGAATCTTTTCAGATGTACCAAATTTTGCACCGCTTTCAGTCAATTTGATATTGTAAGATATATAGAAGAGTGCAATTTTAAACTCTGTATATACTGTGCTTTCATAAAGGAGTCAGATAACTGTAAAATGAGTCTGGAGTTCGTTTACTACTTCTACAACCTCGTGTTAATCCAATTGATTACACTTCCTGCTTCAATTTCCTGATAATGTAAAACGTTCACACGTGAAATAGACCTAATCTTAATAAGTCTTGCTCCTTCTTTGGTTGACCAAAAACAGCTGCGGAATGTATTTTGACAATAAATTCATCTTTGAATACTGTTCTAATAAAAGTGCAATTGCTGATAAGATCTCCAAGAGAGACGACACAAAAACACAATCTCACAGAAACTAATTATTTTCAAAGAATATGTTAATTTAAAATTAAATTAGATTGTCTTGTCTTTTCTTCCAGCTGATGTTTGGTTATTATCACAATAAAATTGAAGGAAATCTATAGGGGAGAAAGATCAAACAAGTAAAGAAGCAATAATGCACAGCTATCTTATAATTATAAGCCTATTATAATCATACGTGTGTCAGTTAAGTTATTTTTCCTCCACGCAGGACATCTCTTTATATGAACTGCGGCAACTTCGCGTATTTTCTACCCAGGATGAATAAAAGTATACTATTTAGTAGTATCCTTAATCACTTGTGGTTAAACAGGAATAAGCTTTCAAAAGTATAGTCATTGTGCGTTATTCATTATAGCAAATGAACTGAACATATCTCATGTTAAAAATTCGAATACGATTAATTTTGTATAATACTTTTGTATAATTAGCTTTGCATTTGGAAATCTTAATTCCTTGTATGAAGCGCCTTGACGGTCTCGTAGTAGCTTACTTGCCGCTAGTGCGGGAGTCAAACCAAAGACATTAAAATTGGAAGCTGCTGCATTTCCGCTAACAATCCGGCATGAAGGGCAGTAAGAGACATTAAAGATTGGTTTGCTCGAAATCAGATTAATGTGTCCGGTTAGGGTGACGTGATGTTGATAGAGACCACTTTCAGACGTTGTGTACACATGTAATTTTATTCTTAACCCATTCGTCATCTTACGTTTATCTGCTGTTGTCTTAGTATATCTTTTTATTTGAATACGTAAGCAGTGAACGATGTGAAAGTCCCGTCTCATTAAAAACAAATATAATGAAGTATATATGTTGTTTATCTGCGAGTATAAAACTTCTCGGTTAACCTGAAAGAAAAGTTTTGATATGTTTCATTGCACATAAAATCAACAAGTTATGAACTGATATCTTTATGTTTTATTTTTATTCGTTTTTTTTATAGAGTTGTCAAATCTTTTGTTTTCTGTGAACCATTTTGAATATTTTGGTATTTTTGTCAATGGGATGCTGTCCCATTGACATATACATTTCTTCTTATTAATATAAATAAGATGTGGTATGAGTGCCAATGAGACAACTCTCCATCCAAGTCACAATGTATAAAAAGTTAACAATTATAGGTCAAAGTACGCCCTTCAACACGGAGCCTTGGCTCACAACAAACAGCAAGCTATAAAGGGCCCCAAAATGACTAGTGTCAAACAATTCAAACAGGAAAACCAACGGTCTAATCTATATAAAAAACGAGAAACGAGAAACACCTATGAACCACACCAACAAATGACAACTACTGAACAACAGACTCCTGACTTAAGACAGGTGCATAAAAATGCAGCGGGTTTGAACGTTTTAAAAGGCGCCAACCTTCACCCTAACCTGATATAGTAGTGTAACATTACAACATAAAAAGACACACTATAGAATATCAATTGAAATGGCTTAACTCGATCAAAAAGACACTAAACTAATAAGTTTTATCTATGACACAATATAAATACAATATTAAAACGTAGGTGCCTATATAACATAGACGTTACAGGTATTAATAAAAAAAAGGTTTGCTTGTCTTTATATCTTTTTATTTCAGCTATGATATTATTTCCACCTTTGGTTTGTGATTATTGATTGCCCCATGGTATATTCAGTAGTTCACAAAAACACACTTTGTGATTATTGATTGTCCCATGGTGTCTTCAGTAGTTCACAAAACATTACACCGTGATTATTAATTGCCACATGGTGTCTTCAGTAGTTCACAAAACATTACACCTCGATTATTAATTGTCCCATGCTGTCTTCAGTAGTTCACAAACATTACACCGTGATTATTGATTGCCCCATGATGTCTTCAGTAGTTTACAAAAAAAAAATACACCATTGCACTGAACACTAGAAATTGAACCATATTAACAAGTCTTAAAACCAGTTACAATTCAGCTACTCCAGAAGGTTACATCTGTTTGATTTCCCGCTCCGTTTTTGACACCAGTCATGTTACTCGTGTTAAAATCCGATGATAAGTCGTTGAGAAAGACGGAAGTTGGTATATAGTCAGCGGATTTTTATAACATGTTTTATTTGCAATCGTCAGAAACATGTTATCTCTTAACGGAACGTATCTATGGTCATCTGTAACAAAGATATTAAGCCATTCAAGACATGATGGATATCATTACTTTCAAAGTAAAGACAGTCTTTTTATGGACTTATGATTCAGTAACTTCGTTGTTAGCAAAATTCTTTTGTGGAAGAACACACAAGCTATAATGATTGTAATATCTTGTGTTGTCTACATGCCAACAACTGCCGGACTGTTTCTTTGCGTATAAATGGAAAGTTTACAATGGGAAAAATGATTTAACTCTCTGTTCGTTTAACTTTCATCCTCCAATGCCCTACTTTCAATTGCTAGTCGGAAGCCAACGTATCGAGTAGATTATGCTTTACTAATGGTATCCCTTTCTTAAAAATCGATGGTATAAAATCAGCAAACTATTATTACATGCTTTCTATGTTGACTTATCTCATCTTACTCCATGAATGGAATCTGTTGTTTTGATTTACCTTTTGTAAATTCACACAAAGAGATACTTAACCTGTCGATCTTTGCAATCCGTAACTGGACAGCTGAACTAAATTCATAGCAGATGCAAATCCCAATTAATAATGAGTGGTGTTGATTCTGTTGATACATTATATCTGTTTCTAAAGCAGGAGATACCCTTACCTTTTTTTAAGTTGATTTCAAGATTCTGTTGACATGCCTTGTCTGTTTCATGAAAAGGCATTCTCTAGCCGATCATTTCAGCTAAGTTCATATGAGCTTCTTACTCCATCTTCCTGTTTGATTTTACTCAATAATTGGTGATTTTCACTTTGTTGATTTATCATATTATTCACTACAGCAGTAGCTACTTATCAAGTCTTTCTTTAATCTTGAAGAGATTCTATATCAGGAAATCCTGACCCTATAGAATTAGCTGACTTTAATACCTGGAAATGATCATCTATATGAGCTCTTGATGTAATGGGAAGCTTATTAATTAACCTAGTTTCATTTCTGAGTTTGCGTTCTTCACAGTTCGTATTTACAGCAGATAATATGCATAAGGAGTCATAAAGGCACATAGATAATGACTAGAAATGATAAGCAAATGAAAACGCTGGGAATTGTATGCTTTTTATGACAAACAAAACTCAGATTTGCCACCATAGGAAAGAAAAAACTGAGAGGGTTGCCAACTATATCGTTTACATCAATACGTGTTTTTAATTTATAAGGATGAGGGATTTCAACTAAACTCAAATGCTCACTTTATGTATAGAACCACTAATTCGGGCCCGGTCTGAAAGAACATACCAGAAAGTAGTACATATTTAGACAAAATGGTTCCTACGAATAGCTGTAACTTTGTCAATAAGTAAAATATTTGGGTAATTTTGGTATGAAATGAAAGCTTAAAGACTTGGGATCACTGTAGAACCCTTGTTGAAAGTTTCTTATTAATGATAAAAAGATATATGAAATTAAGATAGGAGGGCATATTTGCCCTGTTGTTTAGATTAGAAATACCAGTGTTTATACTACTAAACTTCCGGGAACCAGTGTGCTCTAATATGCAATTAAAGGTATGTTGATCTTTTTTTTTCAACACAAGTCAGGTTAAGGTATGGTTTTGACATGAAATAACTGTTACTTAATTTGAACTTAAGACAAAATAGCTGCGAATGCTTGAAATTGCAGAATTTAACATAGAAAGCAATGGGGAAATGAGTTCGTGGTTGCATTCCTTTAATCGCAAGAAACGCCAAACATAATAACGCTTGAATTTTAATCTAAAAAATACACAAAATGTGTTACAATAAAGGCGAAAAACAGCTTTCTAATACTTGCATCCTAGCTGGAACATATGTTTAAATAAGACATGAGTTAATTGTCTGCTCGATGTCATCAGAAGACATTCGAATAACTTCTGATCACATGCTTGAATACAAATACAATAATATGCTGTCAAATTGTTCAGACTAGAATCAGAAGGTTTACAAAGCGTGAGATATAGGATTGGTGATATAAATTGTTTAAATATTCCACCGGCTGTTGTCTTAGTCTTGCTAACATTAACAACTGTTCGTTAAACAGTACTGATTTAACTCTGTTCCTCTCTATCATATCGGATTTGTTAAATTAAGGTACAGAGTGTTATATAATAGAAAAAGTTTAATAGAGCTGAAGGATAAAGAATTGTTTCGGATTCCAAATACTTGTTAACTGCATGTTTCAGGAATAATGATAAAGGCCAATATTTTTGGTTGTTAACATTAAGCTCGTTTGTTAGAAAAAATATTGCGTCAAGTAATTCGACTAACTGGCAAATATTTGTGTTCCCGTTATAAACTGCAGTAAATGGCCAACCTTCATCAAGATCAAGCAAAATATTAAACACATGAAATGTATTGTCTCAACTTACTTTTACTAATTTATTGTTGAAACTGACCGTTTTCCTTTTATGCCTTGATATACGAATTTCTTAGGGAAATCTTCAAATCAAAACATATAAAAAAACGACTTTTCCCGTTAGTAATTTCCTTACTTTATGGGCATAATTATGTTTTTAAAGTGAATCTAAAATGATTTTCTATGAAATTTATTTTTTGTGAATAAAAGAGAAAGCAGGGCCTTAACTTTGACTTGAATTAAAAGTCAATGAAATTCTGTTGACATTTTGATAGTATGAATAACATTTTCCACGAGCTATAAATGAAAATATTTAAAAGAAAGTATTTGCCGTTTTTAACAATTTTCCTATCATTCTGATACGGGTGGAATGAGAAGGTTATTTTCCGTAAGTTATCTCAGTAGCCATTAGGGAAGGGGTTCACTTCCAGTAAGTGAGTTTAGGTACTACTATTTTGAGATGGATTAATTTCCAGTTAGTTATTTTATGCACTACTTTAAGGAAGATTTGATGTCTGGTAGCGCTCCCTTTTATTTCATGGACGTTAATTGATTTACAGTTTATAGTTTCTCGGGACTATATTTGTTTCAGTACAAACGTTTTTGTCTTTCCGCTTTCATATTTATCATGAAAAGAGTAATTATACAGCTTTCTGGTGAATGTGCATCGTGGTATATTAAAGGTGTTAGAAATTCTGAATGATGATTTCTAGATTTTATTGGATTAAAAATTTGTTGCTCTGCCCAGTCCATTTTTGACAAATGTATTTCATGTATCTTCTGTAATTTCTCTTATCAAGATTTTAAAAAGCAGGAGAGTTGGATACCAAAAAAATAGTTAACTCCTACCACATGCAAATTTAACTTTCCCAAGTCAGGAACCTTGTTAATGATGGTCTTATTTGAACGCAGTGTTTTTTTTAATCTCTAGAAGAATTTAGTGTTTGTGGCAGATATTTGATAGTCTATATTTTTATTCATTACTTGTCTAAACTTATGGTCAAGACACTTATCTATTTTTTAAGACCCTATGTTGAACTTCAGATTTTTCATTTGTTTTGTGTTGTTGGCTTACCGTTTCCACATCTCGTTTTATTCATTAAAACACATATGCTTGAATGCATGCGTTGTGTTCTCATTTTTCATTAATAATAAGACTAAATGTACTCATTGAGAATTTTTGAAATGGGGATGTTATAAAATCAATTCAACGGAAATATTGTTAATAATATATTACTTGACTAATAAATTGATCTGTTAAGAATTATTTGATCGAAGAATAAATTTGTGACAGGCAAGTATAATTCATGAGATTATACAACTTTAATGAACTCCCGGAAAGAATTTTAATACACTGATCAATAATTGCCCTTTGGACAATGAAGATGCTTAAAATTTAAATACACGTGAAATAAGTAAATATCCTTTACTTGTTCTAAAAGGTGGAGCATTGGCAATTTCTATTACAGGGATGATAATATGTTGTACGAAATCGATGGCTGTCTTAAGATATATATAAAAAAGTACAAGATCGCTTTTATACTTGAAAACTGCATTTATATAACACATAGTACAACATACCAATATGTCAAATCGAAAATTCTACATCAGTGGTTTAAATACAGCAGGGGGGGGGGAGAAAAGTTATGAAGCAACAAATGAACAAATTATTGAAGGTTAGTTCAGTTCATAGATACAAAAATCCACGGTTTTAAACACATACACCCGTCGAAAGTAAGGTCAATATTGTCCCAGTTCCGTCGCTCATTCAAGACAAAAAATCACATGTTGCAGGGTCAAGAAAGAACAATTGGCTTTATAAATGTGTTTAACAGAACTCCCGATTATGTTATAATTCCTGCGGAATTTGTAAACAAATAAATAGGTCAAAAATTAATAATATTTCAGATTTGGTCGTATTCAAATCTTAGATTTTTTGTGAATAAGTTGTAGATGTAGTTGTTTTATCCCGAATTCGATATTTCAATTGATCTTTGACCTTTACAAGAATCTGTGCAGACAAACGAAGATTAAACAATTCGATGTATATTAATTAAGATAAGCTACATTACCTTGAGAATAAAGGCGATGTATGTTAATGAAGCTAGCACGGAATGAAGGGTTCACTTGAGTAATATAATGATAGTTTGGGTTTTCTGCATTCCATTTTGGTTATGTCACTTTGATGGTCGGGCAAAAAATTTCAAGAGTTATTGAGATATGCGCGGTAGTTTTTACTATACTTTGTATTGCTGAGATTTAGTGCCGAGATTGGTGAACACGATGTATTAAAGTTCTGTACCAAAAATAGCTCTCTACTATATGTATGTATCAATGTTGGTTAGGGAATACCTTTGGAACGTAGAAGTGTGCTTTGCTATTTATTATCTTTTAACTGACACTTCCCCAAGGAATTGGTCGCCAAAGTCAAAATTTTTTCAGTAAGTGTCGATACCATTACATTGAGATATTTGGTGAATTGGTTAGGTTTATTCACAATTTGCCTCGGCTTGGGCAACTGTTGAGAGTTTGTCCTATTGAATGAGCGCTCGTCCATTTGTGTAAGCCGTATGAATATCTTAAGATGTATGTGTTTGGCGAATTTATTTTAATGTATAAGTGTTTGACGTTTTCATCACTTCTCCGATTATTAAGTCTCCCAAACAAAGTTTGAAGACTTATTGGTTCTTCTTCTTCTAAATTTGAACTTGTCCGCACCTGTTCTCCAAAACCGCTTGTCAGATTAACTTAGGGTTCCACAATAGGTTAGACTAACATGTCTAATGGTGCAAACTGGGTTTTGTTTGTGAAATGCGGTTTATAAAGGGATACTTTGATGGGCAAAAAGAAAGGAGGGGCTTACTATAGAACCCTATGGGATTTTTTAATTTTTTTAATTTTCAGATAATTATAACTTGTTAGTGATAGACACATGGGGTCTTCAGTAATGACCATGTTAATATACTGAAAGGTCAAAAGGTCAATGTTCAATTATGACTTTGACCTTTGACCTTGGACTGTTTTCCAATTAATTCAATAGGGAGAGTCCTTAGGGGTCTATACTTGTGGGAATTGTTATGGAGACTTCGTAACAGCATCCTGTTACAATCATTTCTTGTTCATTTTAGAATACAAGACAGTGGAATAAAAGTCAAACTTAACGTTCTATTAGAATTTTATTTTAATTGCCCAGTATTTGAATTCTATTTTTTTTATGTATGACAATGCACAATGTATACAGGTTTTATCATTATCACTCTTGTCACCTTTAATGGCCGATCTCATTTACACCAATTAATGGAATTTTGATATGAACGAAGCTATTGGTATGGCAATACGTCATTATTTTGCTTTTAGGTGTTTTAACAAAGCAACACCTGATTCAGATTAGATGATAATTTGAAATCCTAGAGAACAACACAAGATAAACGAACCTACATTGATTTTGAAGTTGTTTTGGTGTCAATCTTCCATATCGACAAATTGGTGGTAAAACGTTCAAAACTAGATAACATATTTTCCGTTTAATTTTATTGATAAGATTAATTTTCAAGACCGTCGTCATATGCTGTTAATGACGTTTTTATCGGTTGTGTTAGAGTAGAACGAGAAACGCGTTAGTTGTCTTGATTGTTTTTCATCTTTGTTACCTTGGAAAATGCTCTTCGCATTTGACCCGTTTCATATTTCATATCGCGCAATTATTCGTGTTGATTTATGCTTTGGTTTCTTTTCTTTAAGTTTATGGAACACGATAGGATTACGTTATCTGACCAAATTGAAGATTTAGTGCCTGTTGTTTCGCGCTCTTAAAATTATAAAGTCATCGTCACTGTTAAAAATAAGGCATAAGATTCCAAGGGGACAATCAAAAATCAAAAGTCGAAAATAAACAGACACAACCACGGACAAATAGAAAAACGACGAAAAGACACACAAAAGTAGACTGAGCAACACGAAACCCACCAAAAATCGGAAGTGATCTCTGCAGGTGCTACGGAAGAACAAGCAGATCCTGCTCCACTAATGGAAGTCGTCGTATTGCTCATTACAAAACACATTCGGAGACAAGTCGCATTCGGTGTTGTTATAGTCAAGGAAACGGTGGTATTGGCTACAATCGGAACATACCCATGGTCATCTGTGACACAGATATTCCGTAACAATCAACCAAAGCATGATGGTGTCCGTAAAAATTTAGAAGAAATAACTTCAATATAACTAATAGGAACCCTTGGCTCAATAGCTTCATTGTAATCCACAGTTCTCTTTCAAGGAAATTATTACAGGGAACGCAAGCTCCCAAATATCGTTTTAACTGGGAAGTATACACTCACCGTCCTTTGGTCTCTGGTAAAAAGTTGTTTCATCGGTAATCATACCGCATCTCCCCGTTTATATCCATGTGACGGCTCTGTGGGAATGTAACATACATTACCCGTACCCTCTGAACAGTTATTTCAATGAATATAAAAATAATATGATGCCGATGATAGGAAAATATTCTCCTATAATCAAAAGAATATACACAACGATGATGCTAATTGATATAAGATATATGTAGAAGTCATTGTTTACATGATCTGATGAAGCTATCATAGAGAAATATTGATGCCTACAACAATGGATATTTATTTGTCTTATCAAGCCACAGATGTTCCAGACAAAGGAATTAATTAGTATCCTTTAGTGGATTTCGTTTACTTTTGCTAAAAGGAGGTCTGCAAAGTGTTTCAAGACAAGTTTGAATGTTTAGGCTCACGGCTAGTTGTAGTCAGTCGAACAGCGAAAGTCTATTACTTTGATACTGTAGCATTTGTTGAAAGGCTGTTAATGTTTTGGTGGGTATTAAAATCTGCCTCTAAATCAAACATTTTTTCTTCCGTGATTAAGTTCCTTTATTGAGTTACCACAACGAATGGAAATAGGCGCTGGTTGATAGTTGGGTCACTAGCAATCATACCACATCTACATATTGTTTATGTTGTAATGGTACTGATACACTTTAACTACTGTTGCTCTTTTGCAACATTAAGTCTAACTGTAACGAAGATAACAATTAAGTAAATGCATTGACATAAAAAGTAGATATATTTTTCGAATGTTAATTGACTAACATTTCTGATTCCACCGCAGATAAGATTTTCAAGATCATTGTTGGTAAAGTACTTTTTGCGTCTCTGTAATCTGAAGCTAATTAGATCGAAAGTTCTTTCCTCTAATTGTTCGTGAAGAGGTAATTGTCAAGTTTTTGATACATCAGGATGATTGAAAATTTTTCTAATTCGTTTATTTTTTTACGATGATAGCATCTGAATTAATGGGTTTTGAATTAGTTATTTCCAATTGTCTATGAGTTAATAATACAGTGCACTAGAATTTACGATTTGCTCTCAAGAATTCTTCAGTGCTGTTGATTTCTAGCTCTTGGTACCATCTGCCAATTTACATTTCGAGGAATAACCAGTTCTTATGAATTATCTTCTCATCTTGTCTTTACTGTTATCAAAATTATACTTCTGATGTTTATAAAAGTTGCTATTAGCAAGTTCTGATGCTATTTAGTTACTATTGATAGTTGCGCAATATAAACCGTCTCTTACGTCCAATGACTTCAGTTGCTAATAATTAAATGATTGGTATGGCATGTTTATAAGTATTAATTTTGGCAATGAGTTAAAACATCGATTTTATTATCGTCGTATTTTTATAAAAAGCAAAATGTAGAATATGCCATGCTTGTTTTTTTTTAAAGATGTGAGCATGTACACTGTATATTTTTTCTGCGTATTTTCGAAAATTTAAACAAACATTGCGTTCTCTGTTTAATGATCTCTCTCTCGTCCGTCTGTTATATCTGCCCTCCGGTTAAAACACGAAATTTTGAATTCATAGTAGCTTCAACAATTATTTCGATATATTTACATTATTCCTAATTCGTATTGATTGTCCAGAGACATGTATTTCATGCATAATCCGGACAAGAACCGTACGATATTTATTGTCAATTAATGCGTTTCTCCCAATATGTTAACTTTTTCCATTTTGAATCTGGTAGTTCCTGGCGACTGTGAATCTTGATAAGCCAACGGACTTAATCAAAGCTATGTGTGAAATGTCTCATCGACCTTTACACTGTTGATGCTGATCGACTTTTAGTTCTTGGTTGTATCATCAAAACAGTTGACAGTGTTTTATATACATGTACTTATTTTGATAACAGATTTTGGTATATACTTCATTTATTCACGATTTTGGTATATATTTCATTTATTCACTTCAAAAAGAAGTCATTTCTTTTTCTTTTTTTCTTGTCATGTCGTTGTCAGGTTCTCTTCAACTTGCGAGTTTTGAATGTCCCTTGGTATATCCCAGCTCATTTTGGACCTATGTCGAAAGCGGCATCTTTGATTTTGTGATAATCGTTTAAAAACTATGCGAATGTGTAGACAGTAATAATCTGATCCACTTATTATAATATGTTGACGATTTTTCAAGAAAGCATTGTTTTACACTAAACGTCATACTGACTTCATTTTGATAACTTAAGGTCTGTTATAATCTTCACATGGAAAATAAATCAATTAAGTTTCCCTTTTCGTTTTTCTGTGGCAGAAAATATAATTCCCCCCCCCTAATTTGCAGCAACTCATGAAAGTGTAATTTATTTTTGTATCACTTTAAGTTATTGCAAGTTAACTTTAATAAAGTTGACGTATTCAATACAAGTGGTATTTTTTTTAACAATTTTCAGATAACATTTACCTTGACTAAATCAGTATCACTCATCGTAGTGATGAAACTTACATTGTTGCCCAGTTTCTAGCATTTTCACCCAAAAAATAAATATCTGTAAATTCCTATCACTGGTATGTACATTAAGAATTTCTACTTAAAATATCTAAAATAACATGATAGTTTGGATGAAATGTAATCAGTGTCATTATTTAAGTATTGAAAACAAAAGAAAATTTTCCTGTTTACAAGTTTTTTTTCCTGGAACACGATATTTTTACCCAAGCTTATATCTCTCAACAACACCGAATTAGAACGCTGTACAGGTGTTATTTTAATTATGATACCTTCTGTTATGATGTTTTTTCATAGTTTTGATACATCGTGTGCCTAAAATTTAACGCCACATTCAGACTTGGGGATGACTATGTATTTCTACATCCCAGACAGTTGAACAGATATCTTCTTAGGAGTTAGTTAAGGTTGTTATATACAAGAAACCCAGGAGGTTTTAGTCTTTCGTACGGGGATATTTTAGGAGGAACTTTGTTATTCCGGATGATGTTAATATGAACTCTTCACTAATTCAATGGACACTTTTGTTCCTTTCTCTATGCATATCAAATTAAACAAAGATAATATCATATGATATTACACATTTAGTATTGCTTTTTATGATGGTAAATTGTTGTCAATGAGCTGAATGTCATTTGTTGCAATCGTTTATAAGACTGAATTGAGATTGTTTTGATAATCAGATCTTTTTCTCAGTGATTCTTAGTATGAAATGTATTTAATATTCATTGAAATTGGTATACCAGGTTAAATATTCTCCGAGTAAAACTATAAGGTTGTTCTTCTACGTTATTGTAAATTCTGAGGAATGGCGCCATAGACAAAGCTGGCATTGCCGACGACTAAATAAGAATATTTTTATATGTATATATGAATTATAGCCATTCTAAACTGAGTTAAGATTTTGATATGTCTATAAGATATCAATCGTTTTGCCAAATATTTGTAGAAATGATTTTATCTGAATATTGTTTTTGGTCCTATATATAAAAAAAAACCTTTGGGAATATATTATTGGTCAAATCCATTAGATCTTTCAGTAAATGTTTTTAATGCTTTATTTGGACCAAATTGCTATACAAAGCAGTTTACTAAAACTGTTACCATTTAAAACGTCAGATCAATGTCAGTTTGTCAGTATAGTTTTCAATTTGATAGACCATAATTAGAAATAAAAGACAATTTACCAAGCTTTAATTACCCTGCAGGAAATGTCGGTTTAATTTTAGTTACCAACATGTTTTCATTCATCTGACAGAGGTGACCTTCTTTCCTTTTACAATTTTTTGTTCTGTTTTCTTCCGAGATTTTATCGTTCTATTACTCATATAACTTGATGCTCTTAGTATTTAAACGGTCAGCTAAAATCTGATTTTGTTGTACTTTGGTCATGTGTTTATTGTTGCACTTATAAGTAAAATAATCCGCGAAGTTAAACTTTTGTAAAGTATATTGAACTTCTTATATCGTTGCATTATATCAAGTTTTTGGTAGACGTCAACAAAATAACAACCCAGCAACATGAGTTAACCAAAATAGACATGTATAGGTCGTTTATTAGTTAAAATATGTAAAAATTTTAGCCTTATTTTTTCTTAAAAAGAAATGGTACTATTTCTCTATCAAGAGATATAAGCAAATCATTGGAATGTTTTAGAATGTTTTATACCATAAAATAAAGTAAAAGTTTTAATTAACCAATTTTATGAAACTGAAATATATTTGCATGGACTAATTAATATTAGTATAGTTTGATTTTTTGTGGATTTGAATTGTTATGTCGTTTATCATCTGAAATTCTGCTTTTATGCTGTGAACAAAGGTATAAACAGCCCACTAGATGACCTAATTCTATTGGATTAGCAAAAAAAAAAAATAATGAGAGCATTTAGTATAAAATATGCAGTATTGCATCAACGATCGCAGAATGCAATTGAGACATTAAAATAACGTGCAGTGGTTGTTACGATTTCAATTAATTTCTAAGAAAAACTGCTGCCAAACCAGTCATTAAACTTGTATTTGTTGAGTTTGTTGTCTTGGCTTGAAGTTATTCCTTACGTCAAATCTTGGAACGTTATTACCTGATAATGCAGTCATTATTGATCACTAATCATTTGATTTTTTACTTCCAGGTTTGATGTCCACAACTTGAATCTATTTTACAAACTTTAATTAGAAGGATGAAAATAAGCCCTGGAGAATTACTCTTTATGATGCATGGATTCAATTATGACAAAAATTCTTTTGATTTTTATATGGATGTATAGGAAACAAACTATTTTTAATGTGACATTTTCATTCACTTCATCCAAAGTCACTTGTGGATCAGTTGATAATAGCCGTTAAAATAAAGGTCAAGTCCACAATGCCTGTTAAATAGTAAAAAGTTTAGCAAAGTCATGGGACGTTGTGTATCATGGGTGTAGATAATGTTACCACGGAGAAATGGAACACAAGTAAAACCTTTGCATCTGTAATTCCAACTTTATCTGATTCAAACGTCGATAATTTTTCTCAGTTTTCTAGCAATTCGTTCATAGCATTCACAGAATTTTCAACAGCCAACATTTTAAATGTTACAAGCAATTTTTCAGATGGATTAAATAGCAGACATGTTGAAAAGTCATTACTAGAAATTATTTCTGTGTCGATTGTTGTTGCTATTTTGGCTGCGTTGACTATTGGTGGCAATTTGTTAGTTATTATTGCATTCAGGATTGACAAACAACTTCAAACAATCACAAATTATTTCTTATTGAGTTTGGCTGTTGCTGATATGGCTATTGGCGTCATCTCAATGCCACTGTATACTGTTTACCTGTTAATGGGACATTGGCCCCTGGGTCCTTTGCTATGTGATATGTGGCTATCAATGGATTACGTCATGAGCAATGCTTCTGCTGCTAATCTCTTGGTTATAAGTTTTGACCGATACTTATCTGTTACACGTCCACTAACTTACAGAGCAAACCGAACTGGAAGAAAAGCCGTTCTAATGATTGTGCTTGTGTGGGTTATTTCTACTCTCCTTTGGACACCATGGATTTTTGCTTGGCCACATATCGAGGGAGAACGAACAGTACCAAATGATGACTGTTACATACAATTTTTATACACAAATGCTTTTGTAACTATAGGAACACATATCATTGCTTTTTGGTTGCCCGTCATCATAATGACAACTTTATATTTAAAAATATACAGGGAAACAAAAAAGAGACAAAAACGCATGCCAATGCTTCAAGCTTATAAAAGTTTCAAAGAGAAGAAACTTGCATGTTCTATTGAAGAGGATATAGCCTATCACCCGAAATATCGTGAATCTGATGGAGATATAGAAGGACTTTACATTCCTGAAATGGAATTTCCCCCAGAGGATAAATCATGCTGGCAAAGATTGAATTGTTGCAAAATAGATAGGGATTACGAGATTGAAGAATCAAGTTCAAGCGAACCACTTTCTCCGGTCGCTAATTCTTTTCCAGATTCCAGTCAGCAATCATTCAGAAGCTATCGTTCCGGGTCTTATAAATTTAGACACATATCTCGATATAGTTTTGGACGATATTCTAAGCGTAGCGATTCTTCCAATCTAGTAATTCCTTTAATGGCAGCCGATGCGGCAAAAACACTAACGTCGCCAGATTCAACTTGTGCAATTCAAGAAGAAAATTCTTCACCGAGTATAGAAAAGGCTTTGAAAAAAGCTGCTACTGATGAGTCTAATAATTTATATACAATTGTGATTGACATTCCAAAAAGTAAAAATGGAAATTCCGAAGTTCATCCGACAATACGGATGATCGATGACAACGAAGAGGTTAGCGATGATAAAATAGTTCCAGCAAGCCCTGTTATAAGTAAAGCCAATGGAACACATAATGGAATTAATTTCGAAGAATCTTCATTTAGTGAAAACAATGACCGGAAATTTAAGAGAACAGCTTTAACACAAATTGTTGGTACTCCCGCCCTTGGGCGGCGCACACGTTCCAATGACGCAAATAAAAATGCACAAAATGTTAAAATAGCTACACATGCAGCATATAAACTAGAAAAGTCAAAACGGAAACGTTCAGAGAAAAAGCAAGACCAAAAAGCAGCCAAGACTCTAAGTGCAATTTTGCTGGCGTTCATAGTAACTTGGCTTCCTTATCAAATTACCACAATCATTGAAAGTTTTTGCAGTGGATGTGTTCCGGGACTATTTTACCAATTTTGTAAGTAAAAAAAGAAAGAAATTATGTACAAATATCAAGCAGATTTGTTAAAAAAAAAACATAATAATATTGATACTAGATAAACCTACATTATATATTCTTTCGTCGTTTAAGCGTGATCTGGTGGTAGTTTTTACGCTGCACCTCTGTGGGTGAAAGTCCATGCCCCAAGTTATCTCCCATTTTGCAAGTTTGATAATGATGATAAACTACTAAATAAGTTCATTCATATGTTCACAACATGTTAGTCTCATAGAATCAACTTATGTCATTTTATACCATATTTGGTTCGGACTTTCATGCCTGGATCTCAAGAATAACTACCAAAACAGTTTATTTAAATATTGTGTCTATTACAGTCATCGTTTAGTTACAGCCTTGCCGAAAAAAAGAAGATATTTTGCTTAAGATTTCGTACATAAAGAAGTTGAAGTGAGAATTATATCTTTTTTTTTTCTTTAAGGCTGCTGTTCATACACTATCAAAAACTATCACGTTAAAAAACTGTGTGAAGTATCCAATTTGGACATGTATGCATAGCAAGAGACGCTTACCCTGTCGACGTACCTGGTATTTCTCCATTTTGGAGTTCATGCGATTCCCTCGGTTTCTGTTTGTTATCTTGAAAGTGTCTCTTCTTTAATCGATTTACGAGATTTGACCATCGGTAAACTACTGTCGCCTTAATGTATGAGGCATCAATGATATCACATATAACGTTGTACTGACTATTTCATCTTTTTATTCATTAATAGAAGAACATAGTTGTGAAAGAAATGAAGATTTTTTTTTTGTGGCAATTTCAGAGCCAAATAATAGTCCTTACACTACCTCTTCCTTTAAGTAGTACATGAATGACAGATTGGCGTCGAAAAAGAATTAATTTCAAACTCTTGTTTTTGATTGTGGAAATTTATTATTTTCTTGTAGTCTTCTTAATTAACAAACCATGTCTCTTGTATGCAGCGAGATTGATACTATATCTATCATTCGCATGCATATTATATTTGCAGGTAAATAACCAGACATTTGAGGATTTATAAGTATTTCGTCTATCCATTGTCATAGAAATTAATTGAATGGCAAGCCGTGGTAACAGAAAAATAATCTTTGTAGAATATATTGAAAGAAACCCACATAGCTAATCGCCCATACTTTTACAGAGTCGTAATATATTGTCTAAATCGGCCATGGAATTGACAACCCGTATCTTTTTCGACTATATGTTGTTTAAAGTTTTCCAAACGTAAAATTCCTTAATTCTTTTATTAAATCTGCAACGAAAGGTGTTTATACAGAACATTTACCTTACAATGCAAATTGCATTGAAAAGTAAAGTGTTGAATATCAAATCAGTCAGGACTTTAGTTCGTCAAAATTATCTCCCCATTATGCCACCGTGAAAATGGACGCCATTGCAGGGATGACGCGCTGTCCATTTAGATCTTGAAAACCGATAAAGTTATCCACATAGCATCATTTCGATCCTTGGATGACAGTTGCATTTTAAAAGACAATTGTATCTACTAGCTGTTAATCATCATTTTTAAGCCTTTTGTCAACTTAAAACTATTGTATGGTCGGTTTTCAGGAGATATTTTCGAAACTTAAAAAAAAAAACACAAACAAATAAATCTTTATTAAATATTTCGTGGAAGGGCAGACTAAATATTTTCAGAGGTTGAAGACTAACTACCCTAGATCATACACACAAAACATGCAAAGTTTTTGAAGTTATGCATAAAAAAATTCCACAAGTAAAGTCTACGTCAAGGACTTTCAGTTTCAGTAAAAATTTAAGGAAGTGTTAGTGAAAGGTTTCCAACTTTTCCTTTTTAGTACATTTTATGAATAAAAAATTAATATGCCTAAATTTTAATTGAAAAATGAGTGAACGAAAATAAAAAAAAAAAGAATACAAGTTATGTGACTCAAACACCAACTCTTGTTATGCCTCATGATAAAGGTATTTCACTTGACCCATAGATTTCATTTCTTGGTACTGTGAATTTAAATGATATTTTATCAACATGTAGCCTAAGTATATAAATTAATGGAATTTGAAGCGAGATGATGTATCAAATATTTTTGCTTTACACGTTTTCATGACAGTCAACTTAAACACGGCTGAACATAAAAATGTGTACCCGACATTCTCTTTTCTCTTTTCGATTAGATGACTGACCCATTTTTAAGATATTTAAAAAAAAAACTGTTGACGGGGGCAGAAATGTAAATTAATGCATTAAAAATATCAATCTTTTATCTTTCTGCGGAATGTTTTTTTAGGGAATTTATAATTACGCACAAAAAGATCCACATGTATTTGCATCTACCATAATAGACTGTTTTAGTGAAAATTTGTCATTAATTCAAAAGTTTACAAATATCTCGAAGCTCCATAATATAATTTGAGTATAAACACATTTATAAAATGCAAAACATCGTAAATTATGCACCTACATTAAACTGTTAAAGCCCACAAAAACATATGTTAACAATTCAAATATACCAACTTGGCCATTTTTACCTTCTCTAATAAACAGTTCCCATTTCTTTTGTTTAATTTCTACTGGATATCAGCCTGAAATGTTTTTATGGACTTGAGAATTTGGGCTGATAATTATAGAAGAGTAATCGACCAAAGGCATTCGTTTTGTGAGCATTGAAAGCAGCTCCTTTCATGATGATTTGAAATAGAGTTCGCATATAAATATGGAAGGCAGTTTCTTTCAGGGTGATTATAAATGACAGAATAACAACGAAAATGGCAACACTGATTATTTTCTTTCATTTTGATATCAATGATGGTAAGGCTCTGAATTAAGAATTGTAGAGATGGATTTGATCATAAACATAAGACTGAAATTGTTTCTTTCTTAAAACTGTTAATATTTTTTAATAGTTAGGGATTTTGTTACCACAAGTTTTTTACAACCTTTACTAAATTCTTTCTTAGATACAAATGTTTGGTTTAGACGTTTGGCTGTACTTATAGAAATCGTCATACAAATTGGACAGCACATCTTTTTTCTTACGTCGATGTTGTTTATAGAGCTCGTTAATTAAGATACGATCTATGATAACTTTTTGGTCTTTTTTTTAATAAACTTATTCTTTATAGTTTAATATTATAGTAGGTTTTTTAGGTATTCTCTTTATCTGTACCAACACGATCGTATTCGCAAAACGTTGAATACATATATAAACACATATTGTCATTTTTTTTTCAAACTGCTTATGACGCCTTTACACCAAATGCGCTGGTTTTATTTATTATTGAGGACCGTTGGGTTGCCTGTAGTTGGTTGAATCTTTGTTCTTTGGTCTTAAGTAGATACTTGTCTCATTGATACTATGTATCCTTATTTTCATTTTTTTTTTTTGAATCACAAGAATAAGAAGAGAATTATTGCTTCCGGCATCACGGTGCGAAGGTATTAGTTTCAGTCAATTTACACGCCATATTAAAACTATTGCTAAACAACAGTTAATTGTACTAATTGCTGATTGGTGTGGCGGCCAAGTTTCATTTGACCTGAATGAGTTATCCGATGTGTCAAACGCCAGGAAGGGGGAAATAAAATATATACGGATGGTCTTTAGAGTATGGGTATGCGAGACGCGATCGATGAATATGTTGCTAAGGGATCACACATTGTTGCTTACGCGCTGATAGTCAAAATTGGTACATTTATAATTACGCATTTCCTTTGCTTTTATCTGTATAACACGATTAGTTGTATTTACATTATTTCATATTTAAGATGTGTATTGCGTTAATAATATATCATAAAACATTACTTATAATATACGAGAATGATAGCTCTGTAAACTGATTGGTTTACTCGATGTTGACCGATATGTAATTATTTACTATTTATTTGTTAAAAAGTAATTTATTAAACTTACTCATTATACAATTTAGAAGGTATTGGACTAAAACGTCACTATACAGTACAACAAAACAACAAACACACAAGTATATCATGTCAACATTATAGGTGTAATCCTTTTTAAGCATCAATTTATGGGTTACTCTCGCTGTTTACTCCAGATGATGGTGAAATCACGAGTATTAATAAAAATACTTTTGAAAAAAAAATATAAAAGTCGTTTTCTCTAAAAGTCACACAAGCTGGCGATACTGCGAATTCAACACTCCAGACCTTTTTGGAAAGGTTTAACTTGTTATTATTTTATTTTCATTAAAAACTCATATATGATTCTTCAAAAAGACTAATTTAACAAGGTAACTTAGTAATTGTTTGTCCCCTCAAACTACTCGCTCTGTATCTAAAATCTTTAAAGTAAAACTATTACACGTTATAAAAATTGAGTGAGTAAGTTAGTGTAGTGTTTTGTGGACCGTTGTTTGTGTGTTCGTTTTCTTATTGTCATGATGATGACAGTTTTTCTTCGACCTGTGTTTTTTATTGCAATGTTCGCATATTCATCCCCTTTTTAATCTTATAAAGGTTTGTGGATTTTTCTTTCATTTTTGAATAATCCACAATGTTCTCCAACATTTGTTTTTGCAACCATTATTTTAAGAAATAATGCAAATAAACTTTAGTTGGAAAAATTGATAAAGGATATTGAGGGAAATTGATTGCTATCAAATAGAATCAGTTCATTTATTCAGCGCGTTGGTTTTAATTGCAATATTTTTTCATTAGTATCAGTAAAAAGTGATGAAAACGTCGTTTATTACGTCAATGACGTGCACCAAGGTCCAGTTAATCATTTTATCCAATTGACTATGTCCTACCATATCAATAGGATTGTTAAGCGAATAATTACATGATGGGAAATGACAAATTCATTCATCATCTAAGAGACTATGAAGTGCAGCGGAAAATTAAACTGAAACAATGATTAATACAAAATTCTATATTCACATAATTATTATCACTTTTGTATATTTGTCTAATATTAGAAATAACAGATTTTTGTGTCATCCGATATCTATTTATGCTGCTCCCGCAGTACGTCTAATATACCATTTATATTTTACTTCTTTTCAGAGACCATTAAACTCGCTTATATATAGCTACATTTATTGCTAAAAACTAAGTGCTTACGTCTTTTTTTTCCGTTTTGAATTTTCCTTGGAGTACGGTGTTTTTGTTATTTTATTTTTTTTCATACATAGTAAGTTTCGTCCAGAGACATACAAATGAATTTTGACCATTTACCTTACTTTTAATAATCGATGGTGTGGCCTTTTGATTTTTTTATTCCAGCGTCACTGATGAGTCTTTTGCAGACGACGAAACGCGTGCCTGGCGACCGAATTTTAATCCTGGTTTCTATGATGAGTCTATTTTCCATTCAGCTTTGATAAAAATAAACCTCCACTCCATATAAATCGGTTTTTATTTGATAAGAGAAAATAATTGAAAATAAATGTACAATGTAATAGTATTATACTATAATTGCATTATTTAATTATAGCAAACTAGTACATGTATGTATGTGCTAATGACGAATTTATAATTAATAGAACGCTGGCCTCTCGGTGAAATAAGACAATAGTAGATAAAAACATGTGAACTTATTATAGGAATATTTTTTTCTGTATACAAATCACCATATAGAGTTTATTCCCTTACTATAATTTAAGTAAAAACCAGAAAAAGTCAAACTACAGATACGCCGTATCAGTGAATATGAATATCACTTGTTCATGAGTTTTTATAATAAAATGTTAATAAAAGACCTGATATAGAAGTTAAAGCATTGAAAGGAAATATGAGACAAAAAGAAACACAGAGAAGATGGTTATATCCATGGAAAAGACAAGTTCAAAAATTCAGTTCTAATGTTTAATCTCAATGTAAAAACTTTATTAAAAGACACGTAAACAAGTATATGCTAATGAATTAATGTGTTATCGTACTACATCACTGGTTTATTGAATACGTTCTTTTATTTTACTTTTGTTACTCCTGTGGTTGAGATTAAAAGGGGTTGGGATCTCAAAAACTATGGTAGTTTATCCAGACACATATTCGCGACTTAGTTCCAAGTCAGGAACTTTGTCAAAGGTTTATTATCTCATTTCTTAATGAGGTTTTTATTTGTTTGTTTATTAGTTTTTTTTTTTTTTTTTTTTTTTTTTTTTGGTTCGTTTGGTTTTGGGTTGTTATTTAAATAATTTTTGTATTAGCTTGACATAGCTTGACATATATACATCTGTTATTTAGTAAGACACTATGACGACCTAATAAATGTCTTTTGGATTTTTGTGTCGTGAGGTTGGTATAATATTTACGTACACCTTACATCCCCTTTAATTATAATAACAAGTTAAGAGTTTGTTACCTTGAGGCATTAACGCACTTTCCGTGACATAGGACAGGTTGCACACTACACGAATGTATGAGTTCTGAACCTTTAAACTTGATACCAATGATGTTTAAAGACAAAATCGAATCGTTAAAACATAAAGGAAATACCCCTAGGCTACGGTTTTCTCATTTATATATTCCATCGTAATTTCAAAGATGATGTTAATAATTGCGTGACCTCCTAAAGAAATTAAATCTGATACTTTCAAAGAATTACAGGCTGTCAAGAGCACAAACATAGACACAACGCTCGTCATGCAATTTTTTTTGTTCTCAACAAAGTTGTCGGGGCCATATAGCTTTTACCCTTTTTCTCTTTTGAATTGCTTCACATTTTGTTATCCCTGAACCTTTCTAGGTTTCTATACGGTATGGGTTTTGCTCATTGTTTAAGGCCGTACGGCGGTCATATGTAGTTGTTTGAATCCTTGTCCTTTGGCCTTCGATCGCTAGTTGTTTCATTGACAAGAATACCACAACTCATTATTTTTAAAATCTAATGACACAGTAGAACATTTTGTTGAAATAGTTATTTGTTTTTATAGTGATCAAGATTATACCGGTAACACAATGTTGGCTGCTGTACCCCATTTTTTGGCATTTTACCTATTATGTCTGTTTTTTTTTTTGCTCACACATTGTTGTCAATATAATGGAAATCTATGCAACTGTCATACAAGTGAGAGATTTAGCTAGCTATAAAACTAGGTTTAATCCATCATTTTCTACGTAAGGAAATGCCTGTACCAAGTTAGGAATATGACAGTTCTTTTTTATTCGTTTTATGTGTTTGAGCTTTTGATTTTGCCATTTGAAAAAGGACTTTCCGTTTTGAATTTAGTTTGGAGTTCAGTATTTTAGTTATTTTACATTTTAGAGAATAATTCTAATAAAACAATGGTTAGCATACGGTTACTGTATAAAGGCATACCATATCATATCAAAGGAGATAAATTACCGTATTAGCAATTTAATTTAATATCACTTTCATTACGACCTTTATTAAATACAAATACTTTAATGAGCTGCAAAATGTATCGTTCAACAATAAAATATCGTTCATTCTCTTCCGTTTCAGCTGCATAAATCTTTAGAGAATAGCTTTGATGCTCGTTTTGTGTGTTTTGAAATTACCTAATACATCAATTGATTGTTTGTAATGCCCAAAGGAACCAATTTGTCTTGTATGTTTATTGTTTCAGATTGATATGCCATGATTTGGTAAGGCTTCAAATTACTCTACCACGCTGCAACGGAGTTAATTGAAAACAAAACCACCTTAAACTATTTTTGTACAGTAATGGGGGCATTTGAGTAAATATACAAACTTTCTATCACAGTGGGAAATGTACTTTCTTTTGAAATCAAGTTTACAGCTTCTTTTTCAATACTAGTACACTCTTAACCATTCTACAACACCTTGTGCCATCGTGCCTTCACTCAAGTACCTACAGGATCCCATAAAATCAACAGCCTATATATAAACATTTAAAATATAATACTAGATTTCAGTAATGTCAAATGAAAATAAAACTATATAAATTATGTGCGTCCGAAGCGCTTTCCGGATTTATCTTCTTCATGAACTCTCAAAACTAAAACATTTAAAAGTCAGTGATGAAAAAACAAGTAGAAACGATAGGGTGCTGTATGACCAAATGTGGTCAAATTCGGCCGACGTTAACTTTGTTTGAGAAAGTTGAAACCCAAGTTTCTCGTAAGTTTCGGCTTAATTTATCAACGGATAGTTTTAGAAAAATCTGTTTGAATTGTGTCGGTACCAAAGCACGGACTACTGAGCTGGTGATAACTTCGAAGATAAACAGTCCACCCGCAGTGGTATTGACCCAGTGTTAGTTAATAACTATGCAATCTATAAATTTCGTGCGTCCGAAGCTTTTTTCTGAGATGTCCAAAGAAAATATTAAATTTTGCATTTTAAATGTTCAAAACAATATATATATATATATATATAATGTAGACCGTCGGCTCATATATTTTTTTTTTTGGCTTAAAGACCTATGGAAAATAAATCATCCTCGGATTGACAACTTTCGTTTTCATCACAAGAGTAAAAATATATATTGGAGGAAGTAGAAAAATCAAAAAAAATCTACAGAGCTGAATTTTAAAATTCAGCAAGTTATAATTAACTGTTTAACAACCTGATAAAGGCAACGTTAGCTTACATGGGCAACATTTCATTGGATAAAAGAATTTGTTCCGCTGAAATCCCATTCATGTTAAACCTTTTGCGCCAGCATAAAGATCATAGTTAAATAAATGATAAAATGTGCACCTTTTTCGTATTTATTAATTTCTCAGTTTAAAGAGTCTTCAATTAAATTTGTTTAATTGATATGGTTTGTACTTGGCCCACACGTATGACAGACTGATAATGTCTCCCATTTAGCCATTCAGCTTTAAAATAAGTTTTAGCCTTGGAAAAATGCGTTGCCTCTATATATGTATTGAGTGTTGTTATAAAAGCTTTCTTTATTCAAAATCATAAATAAAATTTAATGCAAATACATGGGGTGACAGTTAGGAAAAGTCTTTGCTGTATCAAATACCAGAACCCCCAAGGGTGACTGGGGAATAGAAATATGGTCACTACAGGTCTTCTTCCGACCGGCAGTAAAACCCTTGCCAAAGTGGGGCGTCCACTTGGCTGTGCGGGATGTATCAAGTACGCAGTCACGTCCGGTCAGAATGGGGACGTTAAATCCGATGCCTCGTGTAGAAAGAGTGCCACGCTCTCTGCACGTTAAGAATCCTTGCAACAACTCTTTGAGGGGTCCGTAGGTGGCGTGTTGCAAGGCAAAATTTTTGTCCCTATCCAATTTTGCCTCATTTTCCGGTGGCAGTCTAAATTTCCCGACCATCATCCCGGATGGCCTCTATTACAAGACCTACCTATTGTATTTATTGTGAACTTGTTCTCGTCCTGAATATGCATGCAATATTTGCCACTGGACGTTAAGCAACCAACAATCAATCAATCAATCAATCAAATACCAGATATACATATTATTAAAAGGCATGTAATATTATATCGGATATAAAATCAGTCTGAGATCATGATATCAGCCTGAGACAGATAGTGGCATATTATAATATCTAAATCATATACTTCAAAAATAATACATAAAATACTGAAACAGCAAAATATTTATTTCAAATTGAATTTTACAGACAACCAAAAATTTAAAAACAAATATATTTAGTCATTAGGCACAAAAATTTTGTCATGACAGTTTCTAGGATTTAGGACTAGAGTATCAAAACGTATCCTTGTGCTATATGTTTATCAAATTGTATAGTAGCATGGAACTAATTTCTCCCTTCTCTATTTATAAAAAAATGGATAAATAGAAAGTTGATTTGCTAAACTGAATCAAATTGATATTAACCTTTGAACATTACGATATGTTGATAATAGTATTAGTTAATCGCTTTGAATATATAGTGCATGATTCCAGTTATATTTGTCTTTCATCCTACAGAGCTGTCGGAAAATATTGAATTTACGTAAATTAGATGTTATTATAATAGAGTATAAATTATATGTTATTTACAATAAACATACGATAACAAGGCTATTGGAGAATTATGACGTATGTAGCACAATAATTACAATGTTTTTGGTTTTCTAAAGTAACTAATCACAGTTTATGTAGTATTGAAAACACATCAAAGATACCAGACTTATGATTTTGTACACCAGACTCGCACGTCGTCTACATACGACTCATCACAAAAGTGCTGACTACTGGGTAACCCGAATAATTCAGTCCCTCCCCGTGATCGACTCTCCCACTCGCGAGGTTTATGTAGCCATCGTAGAGCAGTGGAATATAACGACTGAATTATTCGGGTTAACTACTGGGCTGGTGATACCAGACTTACGATTGCCTATAATTGCTTACATCCACTTCATTTGAACTTTGGTGGATAGTTGTCTCATTGGCAATCATACCTTATCTCCTTATTTTTATATTATAATTTTGTACACCAGACTAACGTTATGTCTACGTATGACTCATCACAAAAGTGCTGACTACTGGGCTGGTGATACCAGACTTATGATTTTGTACACCAGACTCGCGTTATGTCTACGTACAATGTACGACTCATCACAAAAGTGCTGACTACTGGGCTGGTGATACCAGACTTATGATTTTGTACACCAGACTCGCGTTATGTCTACGTACGACTCATCACAAAAGTGCTGGCTTCTGGGCTGGTGATACCAGACTTATGATTTTGTACACCAGACTCACGTTATGTCTACGTATGACTCATCACAAAAGTGCTGGCTTCTGGGCTGGTGATACCAGACTTATGATTTTGTACACCAGACACACGTTATGTCTACGTATGATTCATCACAAAAGTGCTGACTACTGGGCTGGTGATACCAGACTTATGATTTTGTACACCAGACTCACGTTATGTCTACGTACAATGTACGACTCATCACAAAAGTGCTGACTATTGGGCTGGTGATACCAGACTTATGATTTTGTACACCAGACTCGCGTTATGTCTACGTACAATGTAGGACTCATTACAAAAGTGCTTACTACTGGGCTGGTGATACCAGACTTATTTTTTTTTGTACACCAGACTCGCGTTATGTCTACGTACAATGTACGACTCATCACAAAAGTGCTTGCTTCTGGGCTGGTGATACCAGACTCACGTTATGTCTACGTACGACTCATCACAAAAGTGGTGACTACTGGGCTGGTGATACCAGACTAATGATTTTGTACACCAGACTCACGTTATGTCTACGTATAATGTACGACTCATCACAAAAGTGGTGACTACTGGGCTGGTGATACCAGACTTATGATTTTGTACACCAGACTCGCGTTATGTCTACGTATGACTCATCACAAAAGTGCTGACTACTGGGCTGGTGATACCAGACTTATGATTTTGTACACCAGACTCACGTTATGTCTACGTACGACTCATCACAAAAGTGCTGGCTTCTGGGCTGGTGATACCAGACTTATGATTTTGTACACCAGACTCACGTTATGTCTACGTACGACTCATCACAAAAGTGGTGACTACTGGGCTGGTGATACCAGACTTATGATTTTGTACACCAGACTCACGTTATGTCTACGTATAATGTACGACTCATCACAAAAGTGGTGACTACTGGGCTGGTGATACCAGACTTATGATTTTGTACACCAGACTCGCGTTATGTCTACGTATGACTCATCACAAAAGTGCTGTCTACTGGGCTGATGATACCAGACTTATTATTTTGTACACCAGACTCGCGTTATGTCTACGTACAATGTACGACTCATCACAAAAGTACCGACTACTGGGCTGGTGATACCCCTCGGGGACAAAACGTCCACTAGCATTGATATCGACCCAGTGGTTGTAAACACTCATCAAAGATACCAGGCTTATAGTTTGCTTCGCCAGACGAAATTTTCGTCTTCATGAGATTCATTAGTGGCGGTCGAATCAAAACAGTGGGAAGACAAATTCAACTACGAAGATGGCGAGCATTAAAATCCGAAAATTTCGAAAAGTTGTCATAAGTACGACTAAGGCAATCAATGCCTAATGATAGAAAAACCTTAGTGTTTTGCATTATTCAACATTTAATTAACAGTAAAATTACAGAAAATGAACATATCAATGATATTTCACGTCAACACAAAAGTGCTAACTACTGGGCGGTTGATACCCTCGTGGAATATATGTCCACCAACAGCGGCGTCCACCCAGTGTAAAACTAATTCAAGATAAAGAGCTCCTTATAGTTTGCTACTCAAAAAACAGCACCAATTTCAATATAAAAAAATATATAATATCATTATTAAATTTGAAAATATCAATATCATTCCTTAGATATTTACAATGGAATTGTGATAACAAATACATTTTTGTGTTTACATTTTGTTTTTCCGAATTGTTCAAATTGCTTTGAAACTAAATCAGAGGAATATACAAACTGTAAGTGATGCTGGAAATCTTGTACACTGTATAAGTACCAAAGACACGGAAAAGATGAGACAATCGGAAATGAAACTCCCAATATAACACGATTTAGGTTCAATAACAAAGTAAAAACCTTTCTACTCTGAAATGAAACTCCCAATATAACACGATTAAGGTTCAATGACAAAGTAAAAACCTTTCTACTTGAAATGAAACTCCCAATATAACACGATTTAGGTTCAATAACAAAGTAAAAACCTTTCTACTCTGACATGAAACTCCCAATATAACACGATTTAGGTTCAATAACAAAGTAAAAACCTTTCTACTCTGAAATGAAACTCCCAATATAACACGATTTAGGTTCAATAACATGGACAAAGTAAAAACCTTTCTACTCTGAAAATTCAACCGACAGAATATTGTCGAGTGAAAGGACATAAGGATGAACATATCGTACTCGACGTCAAGTTATGGATATTGTTAGTTAGAATTACCTTGTAAAACATCGTGTAAACATAGTACTAACCATCAACTTTACAAATATTTGGGTCATGAAATAATCGCGAAAATGTATAGAACATCACTGAAAATTTAATTCGATGCAAACTAATACTATTAGTTATCTTGGTGTAATCAGGGGTGTACAGAATTTTACACCGTTGTTGAAAATTCATACACCCTGAGGCGCAGCCGAATGGGTGTATGAATTTTCAACAATGGTGTAAAATTCCGTACACCCCTGATTACACCAAGATAACGAATTTATTTCTTATGAACAATTCCTTTACCCATTTTTAAACCGTGATGTAAAATTAAAAAATGCTAATGAAAAATTTCCAGTGTAACATTTTTCAATGTCGATGTTGCTGCGCATTGTTAAATACTTTTTTTCTTTATTTTTGGGAAATTCTGAATTTTTTTGTGTTCTTTCGAAGTTTCGGGAAAAAAAATTACAAATTTTTTACAAATTTTTTTTACAAATTTAAAAAAAAATTTTTTACCAATTTTTGTCCTGAAATTTATTCATTTTTATTTTTTTTGGGACATTTTTTTTTTTTTTTTTTGGACATTTTTTTTTTCTTTATTTTTGGTAAAATTTTATTTTTTAAAATTTTTTGGCAAAATTTTATTTATCCCGGGGTGAACAAGGGTGGGGTGTTATTTACACCGGGGTAATTAACCAATCAGATTGCAGTATTTATGCTGCATAAGAAATAAAACAATTTATATACGAGACAATAAATAGTTTATGTTGATGGTACTAGTTCTCCGTGGTTTTGTTATAGTATTTATCAAAAGATTAAATGATGCTGAGAAGGGAAATGAAGCAAAATAAAGTTGTACTTTCCTTTTCATTTACCTAGAAAACGGGTGCTATATTGAAGGAAAACGACGGATATACATGAAGCAATATCCAATATATAAATAATAAATATATATAAATGTATGACCCGGAGGTGCGCTGAAGTGCGATGGTCCGTTTCCTGGTGTTTGTCTATATTACGCTTGATGGTTAGTTGAAAATCTATAGATGTTCAATTATTATGAGAAGTAGATTTCTTAATAGTTAGTATATACAGTTACAGTTGCATACTAAATGAGAGATCGTCCTCTTTGATTTTCTCCATATGTGTGCATAATTCTTTTATCTTTGCGTTGTTCCTCTCATGAGGTCCTCGTTTACCTTAATATTATAATACGGAGATGTCTGCGGACCCGTATGAAATTAGAGAATGCCATGCTCTATCGTACGTGAAAGAGAACCTTCTGCAGATTTCGAACAAAAATCCGCTACAGAAGGTTAACTTTCCCCTCTTCACCAATCACTCCCCGTTTTCCGTAGTATTAGTAGTTTTAAGCTCCTTATTAACTTAAAAATCCGAAAAACTGCTTTTTACGAACAAATTGACTTCTACATCGACAAAAAAAAAAAAAAAAAAACATTTGAAAATATAGTTTATGTAGTCCATCGCACTTCAGCGTAGCTATCAACAAGATAGCGTCACAATGCCACTAACACGCTTCAGCTTCATCGTCAAACCATCGCACACCAGCGTGACCATCGCGGTTCGGAGTACTATCGCGGTTCAGAGTCCTAAATATATATATATATATATAGAGAGAGAGAGAGAGAGAGAGAGAGAGAGAGAGAGAAGCACAACCGATATTCGTAGCAATTGTACAAACATACGTCAAAATATGAGTGTTCTTGTATCTTGCATTTCCAATTATAAGTTGAAAAAAATAAAGTTTTGCTTTATCATGCATTCATCATTGTAAGCATGTGGTAATTTGGAATTGCTTACAGCATAAGCTAATCAGCTGAAACAACAAACAGTGATTTACTTTGTACAACTAAATCAAGCTGGAACATTAATCATCAATTACTTTTATGTAATCCTTTTTATAATCATAAGGTAATAAAACATTAGGAATAATGCAAATTGTAACAAAATCCGATTAAACTGAGCCTTTGAAAAAAGTGCTTTTATCTTAATTCTTATTCGATGGAAAATATTTTATTTTGTAACTACAGTTGATAAATATACTGCCATCTAAGTCATACCGACCAACGGTATTTATTACGACTAAAGTCAACTGGTCCGACTGCAGATTTTCACAGAAATCTTAATTTATCTCTGGTCTCGTTCTTTTAAATTACGACATTTTAGACAATGTATGAATGTATGCTATAAGGATGTGCGACACTTCCAATTATTTTCACGCTTGTGTTTATGGTTTTTGTTTTTGTTGTTACATATTTGGCTTTCGAAACTTAAGTTTCTAGGTACCTAATTGAGTTAATACATGTATTGTGTATACGAAATTAATATACGCTTTTACTAATGCTTGGTCGGTACCGCTCTTGATGGATTATTAGTCCCCGAGAGCACTATCAGACCAGGAGCTAGCGCTTTGATGATTGCACGATTAGATTTAACATCATATGCTTAATTTCCAGTTCTTAAAATATGTAACTAAAAATTCAGCTCCCTCTGAAAAAAATTTAACTTACCCGGTTGCAGCTGTATTATTTGGACCTTTAGGGTTAAATGCTTTCAAATATTTCTTGTTTTGCTTTTCACCCTTTTGATCTCGAATTGATGAACGAACGGTCAAGTTCAAAAAGACGTGTTGTGCGTCCAAAAATTATAGCATTTGTCCGACTTCGAGAAATGAAATTACTTTGCAATGTGATATAGCCATGATTCTATTAACATAATGAAGTTCATGACTTTTTATAGAAAATAAAACATAAGGCAAATTGAAAATAAAACTTCGACGTACTTTGCGCAAAGTATTCCAAAATATTTACGTTTTCTGCGACCAACCATGAGATATATTTCAGTAAAATCTCCGAATTAATTATGAAATGTTTTGATTTGTATATCAACTCAAGTGTTGCTAAAACATCACTTCGTATTTGTTATTCTTACTGTATTTAAGATCCGCTGTTTTATGTCAGAACTCATCGTTCTGTAAACAAAGAAAAATTGTTATAGTTTTCCCAAGACTTTCTAACAAAACAGATGTAAATAAATTATAAGATGATTCTTATCCTGAAAAAGTAAATAGGTTTTTGTCAATGTTTCATTTGGCCAGTTCATAAAATGAATGCGGATTCGCCTTCGTGTACAAGCTCAGATTACAATAAATTAATAACTGGAATATAATAGCAATTGTAGCATTCTTAAGGGACATGCCTACTGCTATTTGTTCTCAATGAATCCAACAAAATTAAACTCTAACAACTATATATCTTTTTCCTGTATAAAATAAACATAGAAATATTCTCGGGAGCACCATCATACAATCAATTCTGTTCTTGAATGTGTTCATTATGCATTACAAAATAGTTTATATAATTGTGATTACATAACAGGGACAAAACTTTGCATAAATAAATCATTGATTGTCTTGGGCTCTCATCCACGGAATGTCAAATAGTGCAAGTCAGCCCTTATTAAATATAATACTTTATGTTTGTTTGTGATGTTATTTGCGTTGAATCATACTATTGCTCATATTTAACAATTTTCTACTTTTCCATGCAGTTAAGTTCTCAATAAACCATAAGAACTTTTGATCCTGACGTCTTTTAATCAAAACTTGCTGTCTTTCAAAAAATATTTATGTCAGTACGGAATTTAATAACCGATTAAAATATGACTTGCTCTTAGGTTATTTGAGCTAAACTTGACATTATATCAACGATATGGTTCTTATCAATTTTGATTGACAAAATATGATATAATCAATCTGAATTCTTAATTTATAGTGTTTTGCAAACGAGAATAGTTACTTTAATCATGTGTCATCTGGTTTGGAATCAATAGGCTATATGTATCCATTTACAGACATATGTCATCTGGTTTGGAATCAATAGACTATATGTATCCATTTACAGACATATGTCATCTGGTTTGGAATCAATAGACTATATGTATCCATTTACAGACATATGTCATCTGGTTTGGAATCAATAGACTATATGTATCCATTTACAGACATATGTCATCTGGTTTGGAATCAATAGACTATATGTATCCATTTACAGACATATGTCATCTGGTTTGGAATCAATAGACTATATGTATCCATTTACAGACGCATGTCATCTGGTTTGGAATCAATAGACTATATGTATCCATTTACAGACATATGCCATCTGGTTTGGAATCAATAGACTATGTATCCATTTACAGACATATGTCATCTGGTTTGGAATCAGTAGACTATATGTATCCATTTATAGACATATGTCATCTGGTTTGGAATCAATAGATATATCCATTTACAGACATATGCCTGAGAGTCTCGATACGGTTTAAACAATAGAGAATAATGGACAAAAAGAGCAGAATAAAGGACAAGAGATATAACGAATAGAAAAAAAAGCATAAAAATAAAAGAATACAGAATAATGGGGTGCTTAAATATAGAGAACAGAGAATAATGGTCAAAAATTTATAAACAATAGAGATAATAGGCTTAAAAAATTAAAGAATACAGAATTTAAGGACCCCCATCCAGACCCTTATGACTGTATGACATTCCCTAATTATCATGTTTGCTGAGTAGTTGTCCAAAATTAATGTTTGTAAACTATCATTTTTCAACCAGTATCACTGAAAGATATGTTCAAATGTTTGTTATTTTAGAATAACTCCTGATCTTTTTCTTTCATTTATTTTAAGAGTTTTATAATCTATCTTAAAAAACAACCGAAAATATTCACAGACAGACAAACAAACTCTGGGTAAGCGTATGTGGTTGTATGTTTACTTCATATCTTTAGATCGTGATTTGAGTTCACTTGATACTGAGAATGTGGTTAGTTTTTTCTTGGACGTTTCATTTCGTTTGGTTTTATAAATATGACGTAGTGCAATAATTGATTCATAAAATGATAACAGAAATTACCAAAATTGTAAAGACAGTATATAACAAACCACAAAACAATCTACAAACAATGACATATATGCATCAACAAACACTACATGATTCAGATAGCCCGACTTGGTACAAGCACAAAATCTGGAGGGGTTTAACCAGTGTGTGTGCGAACAAACTCCCCCAAACTTTCTTTGCCAATTTAAACCTTATTTAGTTAAAGAGAAACACACCATATAACACCTTTACAGTCCTGCATCCAACAGCCACTAGCAGGATGACACCGACTTGAAGAGAAAAAACAATGGCAGATCATTTGGGAGGTAGAGTGTGTACCAAAACAGGAATACGATAATTGTATTCTCATAAGTTCAATTGGTATCATTGGCGGATCCAAAATGGGGGAAGGGGGATGGTAAGAACTCCCTTTTTCTTTTTTTTTTTTTTTTTAATTATGTGAACGTTTCATGGCGTTCCGAAGGTTGGAACCCCCCTTTTCAAAATAGCTGGATCTGCGCCTGGGTATTCAGACTATTTTTGAGTTCATCATTTTTAGAAAATGCGTATTTACAATTTCCATTTTCTTTTCAGCTTACTGGTTTTGTTACATCAACAGCACTGTAAACCCTATGTGTTATGCACTTTGCAACGCCAACTTCAGACAAACGTTTTTAAGGATACTAAAGTGTAGTTCCAACAAAAGAAACCGAAAGAACCATATGGTGTCATCGTACTCGTTCAGTTGTGGACATCGATGAAAGGAAATCGTGTTTGTTTAATGAGGTCGATTTGTTTGCTAACGTTTGAAGATGGTGCAAAAAAATGCATATGCAAGGAGTTGTGAGGAAACGACAGTCATTTTGTTTTTATATCTTTCAGCTGAACTTACGACAAAGATGAAAGAAAAGGATTACAGATAACATGGATAAGTGATCGTTGTTTTAACACATTTCAAATAAAAAACACATAATCTGAATCTTTGTGTCATCATCAACATAAAACATTAGCAGACGTAATAATATTGGCAATATTAACGTCAACAGCAGGAGAATATTTATTGTGTTTCAATTTGTGTGAATTACTATGACGTACATCAATATTTGAATGTGTTGTCACGAAATAAAAGTAAACTATTCTTGTGTTGATTGCATGCCTAGTTACTATAAAAACAGCCACCGAATTATTACTGACAATTAAAGAAACACAAAGACTGGAACAACATTATTGCAGCAATACTTGTCTTATGTTTAGACTTTTCATTTTATTTTTAGTCAAACAATGATATACCACTTCTTACCTAAAACTAGAAGGACCAATTTACCATAATTATCTCTTTCAGAATTGTATTCGTTTGGGATATTTATATCATATTATCATGTCTATGGAAATTAAATCCGATTTAATATAACATTCACATTATTATGGATACTTAATATTTGTAGAATCCAGATCCGATGACCAATTAAAATATCTTTGTATATAGAATAAGTGTTGATAAGAATCAAAACTTCAGAACACAAACGATAAGTGATAAGCCAATAAGGACTGAAAGGCCTAACTGATTATGTTTCATGTACAAAGACATTCAAAATGTCGAAAAACTAAACAAAAACATGACCGAGACTTCAACAAAATATAGCGACTAGCTAAGAGATAACAAAAATACTGGATTGAGGACAACAATACAAAACAGACTGTAACAAGAACTATAAACGTAGACTTGAACAGAGCAGAGGCTAGTACAGAGATAATTAAAATCAGAGACTACAGGGAGACAAAAACAGACTAATACGGAGAGGAAAAACAGGCAAGCAAGGAGACAGCCCTATCACAAATACAAAAAACGATATATTGACAGTATAATATTTATATAGACACTTGTCTAATGTTTAAAAAAGTGTAAAGATATAACCAAAGACAATCGCTGAAAGGCTCCTGTCTATAAAAGATAACAAAAACAGCTACATGCAAAACAATAATAAAAATTATACTCTTAGTTATTGAAATCAAGCTTAAAGTTCTTAACCACCTGATTTAACACAATGTCGTCCCACATTCAGCTATCGGTTGATGTACTTCGGAGGAGATTGTATACAACATTGTTATAAAAAAAATATATGCACAAATCATGTGCTATGCCCAAAGTAATTTTCTACATAATTGCAATGCTGGAACCATTTACCCTTGTTTCAAACGATAAATTGACGATATTTTTTTCATTCCCAAAAATACCAGACGATTTGATTCAACAACTTTTATAAATTAGTTTATTATAACAACAAGAAAGCTTGAAAGAGAAAATCCTAATTCCGAAATTTTAAACGTAATATTACCGCAAAAAGCTGTATGTGGAACACCACTTTTATAAAATTCCCGCCAGAGAAATTTTATGATTAAATTAAGTACACGTTTCGATTTATTTATGATATCTATATTCATGTTAATACTTTTACTATTAAATACGTCCACTTAGTCTGAGACGTCAATGCGAACACACTCATGTTGAACAAGTTGTGAAAACTACACTCCACAAGAAGTGAGAAGTTGTGAAAACTACACTCCACAAGAAGTGAGAAAGGAAAGTGATCTTCAATGGCTGGGAAATAAACAATAGGGAAAGAAAATTCCCCCATTTATCACGGTCTAAAAAGGACAACGATACATATTATAGTTGGATCTAATTATAGTAAGTTGAAGTGGACATAACATAGATGCAAGATTTTTTTTATTAGTTGTTATTGGCTTTGAACTAGCTGTCAGTAACTGTGAATACTCTCAGATCTGTACTTAGTGTCTTTTCGTTGTGGGGATGTATAAGTACCCTGCCACGTTCACTCTGTATTTTTGTTGGATGTATTTCTGCTTTGTCTATCTGATGAGGGGTAAGCCCTTTTCAACTGATTTTTATAGTTTGTTCTTATGTTGTACTGTTACACCACTGTCCCAGGTTAGGGGAGGGTTGGCGCGCCTTCAAACTAGTTTAACCCCGTCACATTCTGTATGTGCCTGTCCCAAGTCAGGGGCCTTTAATTTAGTGGTTGTCGTTTGTATATCATATTTGTTTTCCGTTTATTATTTTGTACATTAATCAGCCGTTAGTTTTCTCGTTTGAATTGTTTTACATTGTCATTTCGGGGCCTTTTATAGCTGACTATGCGGTATGGGTTTTACTCATTGTTGAAGGCCGTATGGTGACCTATAGTTGTTAATTTCTGTGTCATTTGGTCTCTTGTGGAGTGTTGTCTCATTGGCAATCATAGCACATCTTCACATTTTCATTTGTTCCATTTATAAGTTCAAAAACTCTGGGTTGTTTTCAGTGAATATGTCATCTCAATATCTTCGGGTATTGTTTAAGAAAGAGGCGAAAGATACCAAAGGGACATTTAAACATAAGTCGAAAATAAACTGACCTCGCCATGGCTACAAAAGAAACAGACCAATGGACAAATAGTACACAAAACACAACATAGAGAAATAAAGACTGAGCAACACGAACCCCACCAAAAACTGGGGTGATCTCAGGTACTCCGGAAGGGTAAGCAGATCCTGCTCCACATGTGGCACCCGTCGTGTTGCTCATGTGTTGCTTATAGTATCATTTAAGAAGTGTTTCGTCCTGTTTGTCTTTATAGAGTTCATCTCCTAACAGTTAAGAAACAATTTTGGGATACAAGATTCACAGCTGTCTTGATCACCAATCACCTGACGGTGTATGTTATCTACTCTTAGCTAATTTAGTCTGAAGGGCATGGTTTATTTATTACCTGTAGTTGGCTTTGAACTAGCTTTCCTTAATTTGAGTAATGTTTCATTTGTCTTTTTGGTTTTTTTTTTATCCATATGATGAGTAAAGCCATTTTCCTATACATTTTACAGTTTTTTCTTATGTTGTACTATTAATTACCAGGCCTTGTAAAAATCAGGCAATTAAGAAGAATGTCAAAACATGGCAAAAGAAAAAAAAACACAGACCTAACGATCCTATTTTGAAATTACCCTCACCCTGAGTTATAAATGGTAGGTCTTTCGTTTCTGCATGTCTGGTAATTCTAGAAATCGTTTGATAAATTTTGGTTGGAATGATAGCAAAGTAGGGAGTTATCTCCCCATAATTGTTAATTTCTAGTTCATTTCAACCAAATTATATCTTGAAATACCAGAACAGGAAAAGGAAATGAATGTTATATTCATGCATCATTATACATTTTGAACTTAAATTAATGTAAACTTGAGCGGGTTCTGTTGTCATGTTTTCAACACTGCCTGATTCTTAGGCAGATCCTGCTCCAGATTGTGAACTCGTCGTGTTTTTCATGTTAGTACAACACCTGGTGATAAGTCTAATTTGGTAGGTCACATTTGAGGAAAAGAGGGCGGGATTGTGGTTTCGACAATTGGAACATACCCGTATTCATCTATGAAACAGATATTACATAACGGTCAACCAACTCGTGATGGCGTCAGTAAAGTTTTCGAAGAGGTGATTTCAACTTCACCACATGGAACTCTTGGTTCAATAGCTTCCTTGTAAGCAGCAAGGAAATCTTGATAGGAAATGCAAGTTCTGGAATATTGTATCAACTGGGAGATATATACTCGATATGCAGGCTCTGGTAATCTTATAGGGTAGAATGCGTTGTGTTTATATGAAGCAGAAAAAGACGTCTGTACAAATGAAATATTCAATGATGGGTGGCAATGACGTTTACACATAGATGTCATGACGTTACATAGACAGCGCTAACGCGTATAAATACATGTATATATCTCGCGGTACTATGAAGTCTCTATCTGTCCCTAACAAGGTACTGCTGGGATGTTCCTACATAGAAATGGAAAGTTCACAATTAGTAAGCTGAAATCAACTCTTTTGTCGTAAAGTTTAGTTCTCAACCGACCCTCATTGTCAATTTCTAGATAGAGTCAAGATATGAGGCAGACTTAATTGTATCTGTTGTATTCTTTATTTCAGGTTCGATGGAATAGATGAATGAGAATAAGAATAATTATTATACCTCAGTGTGTTTTTTCTATATAAAAAAGAATGAAATATTTGTGCTATTTCATTTCACAGACTATTTGTCAGTCAATAGTTTCAAAGACTATTATCAAGGATTCCTGGTCTTGAATATAGTAATTAAAATATTGACAAATACCACACCGGAAAAAAAAACTGATAGTTCATCTTGTGCATGTCTATGTGACTATTTGGTGTTTTTTCAAGTGGTGTAAACATGTAGTCTTTTTAGAAAGTTGTTTTTTTTTTTTTTTTTTTTTGTATAATAAAACACTTAATGACTGGTTATGAGTGTAATGTCAAGTTTGTTGTCCCTTTGATACTAACTATTGTCCTCGGCTTCGCCTCGAGCAATAGTTGATATCTCAGGGACAACAAACTTGCTATTACCCTCATAACCAGTCAATAGCTGTATACTATTGTTCTAATTAAGGACCCTTGATGGGCAGCATGACATTTATACATACAAAACAATACACTATGATTCGTAACAAAATACAATTTTTACATTGAAATGAAACATCAAATGTTCATATAGTTATAGATCTACATATATATCTTCATCTTATTCCAGGCAGGACCAGAACCATTAAATCATTACAATAATCATCGTTATTAAGTATATTAATTTACGTTTCGTCTAACATCTAAACATTTAATAACATAATTCCCTAAATATTTCCATTAGTAAATAACCAAATAAATATTGCCTTATTTTAGAGATCTGAAAAGTTATGACAAATATTATTTATCTCCTTGAAAAATATCTCCCTATCATCATGGTATACTGGACAACTAGTAATAAAATGTTGTTCATTTTCAATCAAATTAAGGGTACATTTGTTATACGTTTAGAGTCACCAAACTTTGAATTATTTGTGAGAGAACATATCATCTATATAGCGGAACGTAAAGGTAAAGGACAATGCTAGCTTCTTTTTATTCTTAAAAAGACCCTGTATGTTGGAGTTCATTCCTAAGATAGTTAGAGTTTTCTTTCAGTAGTTGAAGACAGTCGTTGATACGGTATTTAATCATTATTTGTCATAATTGTGCTCGATTTAGGAAGTATATCTTAATTCGTTTCTATCGAAGTTCTTATCTCATTAAATATATATATAAAATATGAATCACATAAGATATTAATGTGATATGATAAGTAAGTTATATACCATTTTTGTATTTGTTATAAGTAGATATAAGAAGATGTGGTATGAGTGCCAATGAGACAACTCTCCATCCAAGTCAAAATTTATAAATGTAAACCATTATAGGTCAAAGTACGGTCTTCAACACGGAGCCTAGGCTCACACCGAACAGTAAGCTATAAAGGGCCCCAAAAAATACTAGTGTAAAACCATTCAAACGGGAAAACCAACGGTCTAATCTATATAAAAACGAAAAATGTTTAAAGATATGTTTTAAGATATGTTTAAAGGTATGGAAGATAAGATGTTATAAAGTGTATCAGATGACTTGACTGTTAACTAAATATAAATGCGGCGTGCCATAATTCTTAAAGTGGGATTTTTTTTTCTAACACCTGTGACATCAATTTTGTCGACATAATATTTAACATTGAAACTGTTGTTTTGTATTAATTTTTCTATGTTGTCAAAAAGTCTATCAAATTCCTATAATGAGTTAATTTCCTCACCTGGTCACTGTCCAATAGATTTAGACTACTGTTTTATGTAATGTATTCTACATCTTTTCAGTTTTATAGCGTGTGTAACTACGATCCTATTTCACGTAACCAACAGCATTTCTGCAGAAATAATTACAAGCTTTCGTATTGTTTTGAAATTACATGGGTTTTCAATTACCTATACCTATATTTTTTCTTAAAGTTTTGTAAATCAGCTGCACGCGCGACAGCCGGATATGACCGCTTACGTTTCAATAATTTACGACCTGCTATAAAAAGGAGATGTTGCATGAATACAAATGAAACAACTATCCACTAGAGTCCAACTTGGGCGGATTTAAGCAGCTATGGGTCACCGTACGGCCTTCAACAATTAGCAAAACTTATACCGAATAGTCGGCTACGAAAAACCAGGACATCACAAAATGTGAAACAATTCAAATAAAAAAAACAACGGCCTGAATAATGTTCAATACCCAGGGTTTGTGTTTTTTTGCACTGAAAAGATGAATATGGATCACAAAAAGAACCCTTCCGTTCCTTCTTGTTTAAGTGATTATGCTTTAGTACTGTTAAATGATAAAAAGCGCATCAAAAACAGCATGGTAACAAAGGGTCGTGTTAGGAAAAGAAATTCAAAGAATCCTTACTTTGAAGTTTCATCTTGATTATTTCATGTCTTCGGGTCGCATGCTGTCAAAGGCAGAATATGTAATAGCAATCGAAAATCTAAATAAAATAAAGATGGGGAGACAAACAAAAATCTTGGTTAAGTCATATAGTAAGTGTAGTAATTTGAGCTCCCACTAGTAAACAGTTTATATGTCTGGCTTAGTCAACTTTTTCAGTACTATTCATAATTTTAACAACCATTAAATTCAATTAAAGTGATACGTCTTAAAATAAACGGAGTTCGGTGGACAAAAATTGTTTGATGATATGTAATACTTGAAGTGAAACTATAGTAGAATTATTAATTTCAGTTTTTACGATTATTTAGAAGTGCATTTAGAAGACATAAAAGGTATTTAATATACGTCTGCTTCAATTCTGATTCATACATTTGTACTTAAATATTAAGACTTTCTTTGATTCTTCTATTCATTCAAGAGGCTAACATAAACGTGTCAATGACGTCAATGGTCATACTATACGTTTTAATCGCTAAATAAGCATTTGCTATAATGATTTTATTGACCTTCATGACCATGTATATTCATTATAATGGACTTGGAGCATACATTAGGCATGTTATTTAACTATAATTTCTTTATTGAAACAAAGTTAATTACACTTGGAAAACAGTTGCATGCACAAGAGCCTGAGAAGATTGTTGCTTTTTTGTATTTTTCTTTCCTTTTATCTTGTTGAGAACTTTGTGGTCAAATAATTCAGCACTATGTCTGTAGAAGTATTTTCAATTAATATTTTGCAATTAGTAAGCATAATACATATTTCTTCCTTTATCACAGTGTAATGTAAATGTAGTATTTTTTATTGCCTTGTTTGAATTCTGATTTGAATTTAATTATAATATTACGGATTTTCTTTTCTTTCATAGGAATAAGTGCTGGTTTGTTGTAATGCGGAGATATTTAGTTTTTAGTACAAATGCTCATTATTTACTTTATTTGATAATTATTTCCAACTTTATATCCGAGTTTTATTGAAGTATTAATGTCAAATTGTCATATTGGCCAAATGTTATATTCAAATTACTAGATCATCATTACTTCTCACTGTGGCTCAATATTGTATCGAACTTGTACTACAACTTCTCCCCACTCCCACTAAAAAGGCATAAACAGCTGTAAACAGACATAAACAGCAGTAGTTGTCCTTTTCTGGATTTGGACATTTCAATCTCTAAAGGAAAACTCCATACGAAAATTTACGACAAAAGAGACGATTTTTCATTCCCTATTGTTAATTTTCCTTTTTTAGACGGCGATGTTCCTTTGTCTACATCATATATCCCAAACTCGTTCGTTATGCCCGTGTGTGTAGTGATGTCATAGATTTTAACGAACGTAATCAATGCATCACTGGTAAATTATTAAGTCAGGGATTTCGTTACCATAAATTACGTAAAACTTTTGCTAAGTTCTTTCATAGATGCAAAGATTTGATTAGTAAATTTGGCTGTACCTGTAGAAAACAGATTAAAAACGGTATTTCACATCCTAAATTTTACGTTAATATTGTACTTAAAGCGCGGAAATCACTATGTGATCCGTGTAAACTCATCGAACCTTTAAATAAACTTATTAGTAAAGGTTATCTTACCAATGTTGTAATTAGATCTTTGAATATAGTTTACATTGGCACTAATATCGATTTTGTCATCAGCAAATTAAAACATAACTTAATTTGTATTCTTTTCAAACGGGATGTATAAAGACACACCCACGTTCATTTTGATCTATAAAGAGGTTAAACTCCTAACTATCCTACTGGCTGTCGATACATTTATTTTTGGCATTGAACAAGTCATGTCTTCTTTGACTGTCCATGACGTTAAAATACTAAATCCCTGGGAAGTGTTTTAGTTGATTTTAGTCTCTGATGCATGATTTTTTATCATTAATTGTTTTGGCTTTTAACTAGCTGTCAGTAACTGCGAATACTCTCAAATCGTACTTTCTTGTTTATTTGACCCGTTGATACTAATTGTAATGCTTTTTTGTTATTTAATGTTATTCAGGGTTATATCTAGTCTATATACCAGCTTTAATAAGTGTTTGGTACTACTATAAATTTCACTTCGTACTATGAACATCAAAATTATTTATTTTGTAAAAATATTTCTTTTCTCTATTGGAACTGTACACGTATACCTAACGACAAAATTATTTTCATTTACCTGTGTTTCAAGTTATTGCAAATGGCTGATATTTTTGTTCGAGCATATCGTTTTTCTTAAATTGTTGAACATTTCATACCGATATAACATGTGACTTTTATTATTCTTCCCTTAGTTTATTTATTTTGTATTTACATTGTATCATAGGTCCAATTTATTTGTTCAGTGTATGTTCACTGGTGTTAATATGTCCTTTGATTGAGTTAAGCAATTTCAATTGATATTTTATAGTGTGTCTTTCTATGTTGTGATGTTACACTATTGTTTCAGAAAAAGGGTGAAGGTTTGGTACCATTAAAACGTTTAAACCCGCTGCATTTGATTGCACCTGTCCTAAGTCAGGAATCTGATGTTCAGTAGTTGTCGTTTGTTGATGTGGTTCATAAGTGTTTCTCGTTTCTCGTTTTTTATATAGATTACGGGTTTTCCCGGGTTTTCCCGTTTGAATGGTTTTACACTAGTAATATTTGGGGCCTTTTATAGCTTACTGTTCGGTGTGCGCCAAGGCTCCGTGTTGAAGACCGTACTTTGACCTATAATGGTTTACTTTTAAAAATTTTGACTTGGATGGAGAGTTGTCTCATTGGCACTCATACCACATCTTCTTATATCTATATAACAACAAAATCTTACAGTCAATTCAGGAAATGACTTTCAGTGGTAATTCAAATCTGAGTACATCCTCTTCTATTGTTTCTTTATTGTGACTCATATTGATTTGGGTAGGGACACAAATATATTGCATAGAAACGATACAAATAATAACATATCTTGAATAAAAAGAACATTGACACAAGTACATAGAGGATGCGGCAGGCATACAAATTTTTCATAAACGCTCAATCTTTCCTAAATCTTTAACAGTGGTGTAACATCATACTATTAGAATACACTGTAAAATAAGCTGATCAGACACGAAGCACAACAAAACTAATCACCCCCAAAAAAAAAAAACAACACAAGAAACAAACAACCGATCTTACAGTAAATGAAGTTACTGAAATCTATTTCAAAACCAGTTTCAGCTAATAAATAAACCATGTTTTCCTAAATCAGTTCACATCCAACGGATTTAGTGCCAAGACATCATAAACTGTCATATAAAGCATGACCTTACGCAATGCCAAAATATAAATGTAATGACAGTATGTAGGAACATAAGTGTTTGTTACTGTATAACATTACATATTTAGTTATGTTTCAATTTATTAAAAATAAAACCAATGTTAGTAACGATAAAGACAATATACAAAGTTTTATTGATAACCTTTCAAATCAAGTTTTTTCAAAGGATAAGAAAGTAAACATGGATGGTACATAAATTTTAATTTGCTTTTTAGCCTTCGAAAATATTGTTACTCATGTATAATGTGATATACATGTGTCCAAACACATTGTTGGCAAGTTTGAATAATTTATGAAATTTCTCTTTTACTCAATTCTATTTTAATTTTTGTGTTACTGTAAAAAGTCATGAATTCATTGTGAAAATGAACATTAACGAGACTCTGAATGTGTTTTTTTTTTTTTCGTTTTTTTTCATTTTCATTTTGTTTTTAATTCTTGCAGTTGAAACGTGTGAACTGGAGTAGTGCCACTGACCTATCACATTGAGAACGGACACATGAGTACAGATACACGTGTTATTCATTTGTACCATTTGTATTTTAAATACCAGTATTTGTCGTGTTTTCAACTGATATGTTAATTTCTTTTACATGAAAATGATAAACACAAGAAATACTTTTGCAAATCATAAATGGCTATTATCGTGACAATCAACATCATTATAGTCAAAAGTTGTTCCAGAAAGATATATTTCAGTTTTAAACCAATTTTAATATGTAGTGGGATTTTTAATCACATGTCCTTTTGTTTAGGAATTGTTGTTCAATGTTTTTGAGTTTTGTAAAATTAAAAATTTAAATTTAAATTAATTTAATTCAATTTAATTTAAATTAAAATTGTAAGACTTTCCGTTTTTGAATTTTCCTTGGAGTTCGGTATTTTTGTTATTTTCCTTTATTTTTGTATGTTTTCGTGCATTATTGTATTGGTAAGAAGTCAAAAATTGTGCTGACACCTTTAACAATTAGCAATCTTTCATCCTCCACCTTTTATCTTTATCTGTATAGATTGCTGAGTGTTAGGTGAGTGAATCAAACTTTAAATAATATATCGGATTTCACTTACCTAAACAAATGTTCTAATGAAAAAAAGTTACATGCTGCATTGATTTTAGAGAGTAAGATTTAACCGCTTTCGAAATGTGAAACATATTTTTTTTTTATATATTTATTATCTACTCTTCTTGTCTATATATACAGGTTAACTTTCATAAAATAAGTGAAATAAACATTCAATGAATAGATCTGAATTAAATGCTCTTTACTTTTGTTTATTCATGGCTGAAAAAATAGCCTTCTTGTTAAAACAACGAAACAACAGTTTCATGAATTACTAGGAATTATCTCATACTGCTTGTTTGCAAATTAAGAGGTGAAGAGTTCTTTAAGATTCTTTGGAACCGTGCATCTAGAACAAGAAAATAAGACTATATAAATTTCGTTCGTTTTGGAAACGCTTTTCTGGGTTTACTAGGAACAGTCCAACCCAAACAGTCGATTGACAATGTATGGTCAAAGAACAAAACGTAACTACAAAACGGACAATTTCAGCTTCTCAATTGTTTATTTTTTATTTCTACATAGCAGCATTCCAGCAGCGCTTGCAATTGGAGAATATATCTCTAATTTGGTACGATATTCCCGAACTTGCGATTTCCTTACATGGAACCTATTGAACAAAATGTTCTTAGTGATATAACTGTATTCAACCCTTCAAGGGATTTACGGACGCCATCATGATTTGGTTAATCGCTAAGGAATATCTATGTCACAGTTGACTACGAATATGTTCCTAATGTCGTAACCACAATTCCGACTTTCGTCGATTGTTCAATCACCGAACAAGATGGTTACCGAATTCTACTTACCATGATCAACCCCATATGGAGCCGGTTCTTCCTTCCTTCGTTTCCGGGGTAGCTGAAATGATTGTCGGTATGTTGGAAGGGTCCGTGTTGATCAGTCTTGAGTTTTTTATCTAATGGTTTGTAGACACAGTCGTTTTTTGTCATTTTTCGTTTTTGGCATGATTTTGTCGGTTTCTCTTCGACCTATAATTGTCGATTTTGGTCTCTCTCGCCTTGTGTTAAATAACCCTTTATTACTAGATTAGTGTGCGTGATTTAGTGTACCACCTTTTTTCAGCGTCATTACTGATGCAGGGAAAGATTAACATGACAATCAATATGTGGATGTCCTTTAGAACTTTTGTTTTTCAGATGCATTACGTGTTTTCATCAAGTGTTTTCAATAGTTTGTTTGGTTATATTTCTTGCATTTGATGTTTGTTTATACGTCTATTTTCTCGAAGGAATCGGTTATTTGTGATTGGAGTGGTCTGTTGTACTGCCTAATAATCTTGGTAGATCCTGTAATATTTTTTAAGTGATATAGTCTTTCGTATCTGATCAACTTTCTTCTTGTCAATAAATCTCAGTTGGATTTGTTTGTCCAATGTGAAATTTGTTATGAATAGAATGTCACAGACGAAACACTTCCATAGTTATTTCTGTTTACAAGAAAGCTATTAAGCCAAGAATACAGTGAAGTTTATGGAGACCATCACGATTTTGATGATTGTTATGGGATATCTGTGTCACATATGACAATGTATATCTTAGACTTGTTGAAGCCACAATTCCGTTCCCTTTCCTTGATTGTGAAATTCCTGAATGCAAACTTATTGTCGTATTTTAGCTTACAATAAACACCACGACAGTTTCACCTAGTTGAACAGGGACTGGTTGCCCTTCCAGACCTTTGTCTCCGGGTTTTGGATAGTGTCCATGTTGCTCAATCTTAAGTTGTCTATGAAGTGTTATATATACTCTGTTGTTTGTCTTTTCGTCATTCTTTTTTTTTGTCATGGAATTGTCTGATTTTCTTGTCGTTTTTAACTACCCCCTGTGGTATCGTTTCCTTTTCTATCTATTAACAGGCTTTGAACCCACTGAAATATAGTTCAAAATGTCCCCTTTCATTAAACGAACCTCTTATAATAAAACGTGCGCCACATATGAATTAGGATCTGCTTTCTCTTCCGGACCACCTGAGATCACCCTTGGCTTTTGATGTTGTTTGTGTTGCTGAGTCTTTATTTTTCTAAGTAGTGTATTGTAGAATGTTGTTTGTCTTTTTAGTCTTATTTCGCTTTGTTTCATGGTGTTGTTGGTTTCTCTTCGACTTGTGAAATTTTATTATCACTTTGGTATCTGCCGTCTCCTGTTTTTTCTGACACCGAACATCATCAATAGTGTCCTTGTGGTTCCATTTAAAAAGGCGATTTTCCTTTGTTTCCGCTTTAAAGTAGCATTTAATCACTGTATAGGAAATATAAACCTAGATTGGAGAACTTTTTTTCTAACAGCTGTTGTGTCTTGCACGTAGTAATTCATTCAAGCACAATTGGGATGTTGTAATATACATATTGTTCTGCTTTCTACGGAACCCTGTCCGGTACCTTTACTGAAAAAATATACTATGCAAACAAAATGCTATGTTGTGCTCACAATATAACACATCCGAAAAATTCACGTTTAATCGCGATACTTGAATCGAAAATTTATGATTACGCAAGTTGTTTGCCTCTGTCGTGGTATTAAGACATTAAAGAATGCTCTTTGTAATCGCCATGTTTTCTTTATTTCTTTTTTTTTATATTATTATTTTTATGTCTATAAACGATTTCTATTTTTTACATTATCCGTTGTAATGCACATGTTAAAAGCCGATTCAATCTAAATTAGACATTGACATTTGGTGAAAATCTAAAAAAAAATCGTGTACGCAATGAATAATTACAAAAGAAAGGTTTGAAGCATTTAAACAAATAAAGTGTGAATGTCACAAAGACTAGAGAAGCATGCGAATTGGAATAAGTTTGTCATAAATAGAAATATTAAACTAAAATAAAATAGTCTTGCATACAAATATGGTTACTATGCCCTGGTCTGGTTATTATGGCTAAATAATACCATTTGTTGGTGCCTTATAAATATCTATAAAATGTCTATCTAATATTTTTCAAGGGAAAATGGCAATCTTTTTTTACATATGTTTAATCCCACGATTTGAAAAAAAATATGTGTATTTTGTATTCTGATTTGATGAACGTGCATTCATAAATAAATTCATGTCACTTTTTGTTATGATGATTGAATGTGTCCAATTATGTCACAAAAATCTATGTTGTTCGTTTAAGTGGTTAGTTTCCAATTAAACTTGTGTATCGGATAAATATATGCTTAATATATAGAGAAAAAAACGTCAATACCCAATCCTATGTGAGAAATGGCATAATAAATGGAAGTTTGATTGATTCTGATAGTGTTATGGAATTGATGGCAGATATATAAGCTAATAAAAACGTTGGTGCCAGACACTTTAATGAATAATTACAAATGGTGCTCCTATTAAGACACTTATCATATATAAAATTGGTGTTACCCTTATAAAATGACGAGCTCTTTCGATTATTTTTTTACACAGCAGATAGCGTATTTGTCCTTTATTTGATGATACTACGCAAGTTGAATTTTAGTTAGTGCTTTTTTTTTTAAACCGGCATATAGAAATGCGCTTAAATGCTTAACTTGTTATCTTCATAATAATATGGAACTTCTGATATATGCTTACCCTACCTGAGCACCTAATATAACCCCTGGTTTTTGATGGGGTTCGTGTTGCTCAGCCTTAATATTTTTTTGTTATATTTGGTGTTTTGTAGATTGTTGTTTGTCTTATTGTTTTTTTTTTTTTTTTTTTTTTTTTTGGCCATGCTTTTGTCAGTCTCTGTTTGACCTACCAGTTTCGATTCTTTCCTTAATATTTTTCAATTAATTCAATTATAACTGAAAACACGGTTGAAATGTCAATATTTGGTTAATTCAATTAACTATATTCAAAATCCAGTTAAAACTTTTAATTAAATGTTAGAATGTGCTATGTCTGGCACAATTTCATGTTAATATAGTTTAAAAGACTTGATGTGATGAAATTGACAATAACTATTATCTTGGAAAGATCCCAACTTAATTCCAATGCTGAATTACACTTACAACGCTTTTAACGGTTAAAAAACTTCTCATGTGATGCACATTAAAAGTGTAAACTTCGTATATACAATTAAATTAGGGTTTTATGTGATTTTTATTTGCTAACACTGCAAGATCCTGTATAGGTTGATATCGCTGCTGGTAAACTGTTAAAAGTATCACTCCTCCAGTCGAGAGTGCTTTGTCAGCTGATTTATTAGCGAGAGAAGTACATTTTGATAAATGTTTAATCATCGTTTTTTCAAAGACTTTTGTTCCAATTCCTTCCTGGTGAGGTTTTTTTTGTCTTTTTTGTGCTTTTGTGATATTTATATGGTTCTTTTGTGTTTCAAACGGCGTTTGTACTCAATTAAGGGCAATAAATAAGAGACCTTTTAGACCTTACTTTATCAATAGACTTAAATTAGTTATTTATTGCCGTGTAATGTATGTAAAAGGATTAATATCTAAGACGAATTGGTTTCATTTCCAAAACTTTGCTATCAGTTTTCATAGTTATGTAATAGTGCATTAGTATTTGACAAAATTTGTTAAAATTGTCATAAAATGAATAAGGTTTTTTTGGACAAAATAAAGTATCATGACCAAAATATATTTGTGTAAACAATTAAAAAAAAACAATAAGAAGTTAAGACATAAGTGTGACAAAGAAGAAGCGGGGGTACAAAAGGGACATTCAAAACTTATAAGTCGAGAGAAAATGAGCAACAGGAACACAACCCAAAACTGGGGGTGACTGGATAAAGTTAAATTGGCATTTGTAACAATGAAAACTGTATTTTTACGAAGTTTTATCAATTGTCCTTCAAATTCCTTACGTTAAATAGCAATTGATCATCTTTTAAGTATGAATCTGTGGACCTTGTACATTTAATTAATGCCAGGCAATGAGCAATATATAAAAAGGAAGACGTAAGTTACCACAGCCTAAACCCATTCTAAAAGATACAAATCAGAATAAAAAAATGGATCTATGGACACTCATTTTACATCTGTCAGTAAAGACACAAATATTGATAAGTATTTAAAATATACTCCCTGAAAAATATGTTTTTGTCCCCACATACAAAACTCCAAACAATATCGTTTTGCTTGTAAATCACGTTATATTAACTACTTGATCAAGGAATTAGGTACAGACAATCGGTTTTAAAACCTTATATATACTCCAACGACCCACCCTAAAGAGAAAATCCTGCAGAATGATAAATGTGTTATATGACAGTTGATTTGGTTGATAAAGTCTAACGTTTGATTTTGTCAGGTTTGTGGACTTCCCCCTTTTTAATTAACTCAGAGTTCGGTATTTTTGTTAAAATGCTTTTTATATTATTTTGGAATTTCAACCAAAGAGGAAGAAGAACAGTGTTTCCATTCATCTTACCGGTTTTCTAAGGGTAGTAGTTTTAAACTTTTCTAACTTTAAGATGTTTGCTCCTCTTGTTTCTAAATAACAAGCTTTTTAAAAGTTTGTTATAAATTGATAGTATATAGATAACGAAACTTAAAAAGCAGAAAAAATGAAAGGTCTATGACCTTGTTTTTGAGATATAATCAATCGAAAATTTGGCGGGAATTGTTTCTCTATAGATTTTTCATACCTTTAACATTGGAACCATTTTTCTTTCAAAAACTATGAAAAAAATAACAAGGATTTCATAAGATTTTAAAAATGACTTTTTAAGCTATATGTTATGAAAATTATGAAAAGAAAAGTAGGGGTTGGCGGACAAAATTTTATTTGGCACTACATTGATTAAACAAGGGAATTCTAAATATCTGCTTAAATGTCAAAAACAAGAGTAGCAAACATCTTTAACACACGTATTCGTCATTTTAATCTTAAAGACAGATGAAAAAAATCCAACTTTGTTTCATAAAAAGAATAGTCAATGAAGAAGCAAATATCTTTTAGAGGGAATTTGTAAAACAAAAGTTTGTCTGAAACAGACATTATGAAGCTGCTTAAATTTTTTATCAACGCACGGCATGTTTGTTTCGTTTGGAGTTTAACGTGTATTTAAAAGAAAAATCGTATTTAATTATGCTTTTCTTCATTGCGACTTATTCCTATATTCGACAAGGCAATCTTCATACTGCAGTTTCGACAGAAATAATGAAAGAAGCTGTCATTACCCTTAAAGTTCACATTCCGCTGTATGGATGATGTCCTTGGTAACGTGGTTTATCGCATCTATCCCATTGAACTGATATACAGGATACAATATATACAGTTTAAAACATGAAACTAAAATTTGTCAATAAAAGGTAAAATCTCAAATACGATATTCAAGAACTTTGTTCCTGTTGTGTTTTCCTTAAAAGAAACAATTGCTGCTTACCAGGAAGTTATTACACCATGGTTCCAAATAGTACATTTTGCGGATGCAAGCAAGATTTGGTTGACCATATATTAGTTACAGATGGCCACTGATATGTTCCACTTACTAGCATCTTTGTCACAATCCCGTCCCCTTTTTCCCCGATTGTAACATCACCAAATGAGAAGTATCATCTTTTTTACTAGCAATAGGTAATTCGATGAATGCCTATATGAAATACGAATTGTTTATTCTTCTGGACCAAATGATCGGTTTTTGGTGGGTTTGTATAGTCTTTTTTCTGTGCAGCCTTGTGTGAACTGTTTGTGCTATCGTCGTTTGTTTCTGGTCACGTTGCTGTTTGTTTGTGTTACGACTTATGATTTTCAATATCTTCTTGGTATCTTCTTCCTCTTCTTGAATTCGTATGATACAATGGTACTTCAAATTAAAAAAATGAAAATGTTTCATAGTTTTACTATAAAACACGTGTATATGGACTTTCTTTTAAAGAAACTCCTTTATCTTATCAAAATCTTCATAGATGTATTACTATCTGAATTATTTTCTTCCCGTACTCTACTTCACCGGTAGCGTTTCCGTATGTAGTGGCCTTAGACACGACACGTCTCGTAAGTATGTCGGCAACAGCACAGCGCAAGTAACGGTATATGATATTCAGAACAACAGCTCGTTTTATTTGCTTTGAAATTTTTCTGTACCCCGTTAAACAATATACTGTATTTCTTTGAAATTTATTCCTATGAAGTACTTGTCACGTCAATTTCGTTTTTGTCGACAGTGAGCTGATATTATAACCCAACTTTTTGATTTGAGCCATATATTATAAAAGATTAAAGGCACAGCAGTAAATCGTTTGCAGTTTTGTTGCATTTGATTTGATTTATTGCGTTTTATATTTTTTCAAAAGGCGACAGTTTGATAAAAATCAAAACCAGACAAAAAACGTTTTCTGTGCTAAAACTTCCAAAAAGATTAAAAAAGAGTGTACAGGTCGTTCGGTAATATAATTCCTGTAGACAATTAAAAATCTTAAAGCATTCTGTATCAATACAAAGTGTTAAACCGAAAATACGGTTGGGTAGTTAACACATATGTAAAGACTTAAGTCAATTCAAATATAGTTTATTACCTGTTAACCCTCTGTTCAAAAACAGTGGTTTTCTATTGTTTTTTTTTTCTACTTGTTTATCTTTTTTGTTTATTTGTTCGCTTACTTTATGTTTACGTGTGTGATTAACTCATAGCCAATGTATTAAGTTCATGGTCTTATTTTTATTATCTTCATCAGTAACTTTAAAAACCAAGAAGTTAAAAAATAAAAGATACAGATATCAAGGGTCTACACTAAGATCGACCAATCATATATCAACTGAAGGAGAAACCTTAGTAGTGAAACAATATAAGATTCCTTTCAAATTAAGTGTAGTTCTTGAAATAAAATCAAAGGTATATAATACACTACTGAGCCAATAACACATTTAGGAAGTAACGACAGACTGTACACCAAGTAGCTGCATACAAAAGAAGTGCTCTTTCTTCATGATTTCGAAAATGATTTTTATTAGAATTTACATTTAATTTTAATAACTGAAAAATTGAAAAAAAAAATAAAATGTGTTTTTTTTTTTACTAAAATGTTATTGAATAAGTATTGGATGTATGTAAAATCAGTGAACAACGATCATATATTTGTCTTATAATCAGCCTTCCCATACAAATAAATAAGTTATTTTTATTGGTATGTTTTTGCCATATACTTATACATTGTCAGTTTGTTTTCGACTTATGAGTTTGAAAATGTCTTTGATATCTTCCGCCTCACTTAAAAAAGTTTTAAGGTGAGGATTAAAACACGAGTCATATTTAGCCCTGCAATTGCAAAAAACAAAACATTCTCCAATTTTCGAATATGACATCAGTACACTTTAGCCAAAACAATTTTTTAGGGGGGTAAAAAACTCATCAATAATACCAGGCTTATGATTTGGTACGTCAGGCAGCTGTTTCGTTCGCACACGATTAATTAGTAGCGCTCGAATAAAACAGCAGGAAGGTCAAATCAAATACGAAGTCTAAGATTACGGCTAAGGCAATCTATGCTCAGGGTGTAGATAAAAACTAAACAATTAGAATAATTCAATTCAACATTTTATAAACACTGAATTTACAGAAAATGAACATATCAGTGATCTGTCATGTCAAAACAAAAGTGCTGACTACGAGGCTGGTGATAGTATTGAGGACGAAATGTTAACCAACAGTACGTGGTATCGACCCAGTGGTTGTAAAAACTCACCAAAAATACTAGGCTTATAACTTGATACGCGTTTCTTCTACATAAGACTCGTCAATGGCACTCGAATCAAAACAGTTGGAAAGCCAAATCAATTACGAAATTCAAGAGCTTGAAAACCGAAAATTCCGAAAAGTTGTTTCGAAAGACGACTTTGGCAATCTAAGGCCTGGAAGTAAAAAAAACCATAGTATATTGAGTAATTCAATATATTTATAAGCGGTAAATTTACGAAAAAAATTAACATTTCAATGATATTTCATGTCAACAAAAAAGTGCGGACTACTGGGCTGGTGGATTCTGCTTATAAATCAATCTGACTGAAGAGATTTGAAAATGAAATAATTTTGACAGTTTCTGCAGATTTTTCTTAAATGTGAGGGTGAAACCTAAAGCAAATCATCAAGACATATTTCATATACAGTAATTATTGATATCGGACAGACTTATTACTTGTGAACATGTCAGAGTTGAATCGCATTTTGTCGATTCACAATATTCCGGTTTTCGAATTTAATAGGTAAAAAGAAGTGCTATTATAATATAGTATATGCATTTACCATAGAGAAACCGGATAATGGTGGTCTTTTTTTCCCACACAACGATAGCCCTATGACGGACCTACTACCAAAATGGCTCTTTGGCTTTACATCTCGAACCAAATTGTTTAGATTAAAAAGTCATTTGTCATTTGAATTCTGAAATTATATATGATATTCCATTTCCAGAATATAAAAAATCTCATTACAAATTTATTTGCTGTAACTCGTTTAAAGCCTTTTTCTGTAACGAAAAGGAAAGTATGCTAGATACACTTACTGGAAATGTGAAGATATGATTGAAGCTTTAAATTTTCTCCTGGACAACATATATGTACGTTTCGGCGATAAAGTGTATCGACAGGTAGTAGGTATTCCTATGGGCATTAACTGCGCCCCTTTAATAGCAGATTTATTCCTGTATTGCTATGAATCTCAGTTTATGACTAAACTCAGTAAAGACACGTCATTGTTACATTTGGTTGATACATTCAACAATACCTTCCGTTATCTAGATGATATTTTTCGTTAAATAATCTTCTCTAAATATACTACCGAAATTTACCCAATAGAACTTACTTTAACTAAATCTAACATAAACAGCAGTAGTTGTCCTTTTCTGGACTTGGACATTTCAATCTCTAAAGGAAAACTCCATACGAAAATTTACGACAAATGAGACGATTTTCATTCCCTATTGTTAATTTTCCTTTTTAGACGGCGATGTTCCTTTGGCTCCATCATACGGTGTGTATATATCCCAACTCGTTCGTTATGCCCGTGTGTGAAGTGATGTCATAGATTTTAACGAACGTAATCAATGCATCACTAGTAAATTATTAAGTCAGGGATTTCGTTACCATAAATTACGTAAAACTTTTACTAAGTTCTTTCATAGATACAAAGATTTGATTAGTAAATTTGGCTGTACCTGTAGAAAACTGATTAAAACGGTATTTCACATCCTAAATTTTACGGTAATATTGTACTTAAAGCGCGGAAATCACTATATGATCCGTGTAAACTCATCGAACCTTTAAATAAACTTATTAGTTCAGGTTATCTTACCAATGTTGTAATTAGATCTTTGAATATACTTTACATTGGCACTAATATCGATTTTGTCATCGGCAAATTAAAACATAACTAAATTTGTATTCTTTTCAAACGGGATGTTTAAAGACACACCCACCCATTGTATGTTTGTATGTTTGTAACGATGTCATTTTTATATAGTGGTTAAAAAATAGATCAAATCTTTAGTGTGAGTTTCATCAACAAACGATGAATTTGCCTGTAGAAAATCATTCAACATTGGATAGACCTGTGATAGTTTTCTTTAAGCATATACAGCAAATTGATAGCAAATACAAATCCAAAGTATTGAATTCTTTGTTCGAAAGATTTTATTAAATCAACTTGAAAGTAATTCCAATAATGATAGTGACTGGAAACTTTTCTTCAAGTGAATTTGGAGAGATTAAAGTTTACACGATATTTGATTGTGAATCCATATTCAAATGGATAAATCAGAAATTGTGTGTGTCAATTAATCATTATCAATTACATTTTCTATCTAGTTCAAATAATGTGGGTTTGATTATTTATTAATCAAATGTATGCAAACACTGCAGAGGCTGAATATGCATATTTAATTGCACGATACCAACCATTTTTGTAAATATCTGCGTTTAATGCGTTTGATATTATGATAATTCAGGTAAGTATACAGCTCTAAAATATAATTCCTCACTGAGACAGTAGTTTACTGATGTTTAGATCTCGTTAATCGATAAAAAAGAGACAAATCATGACAGCGAACAAACACTGAGGGAACCGCATGAACTCTAAAAGGAGAGAATCCGGATACGCCGACAGTGTCTCCTGCTATACGTGTATCACCAATTTTGCGAATTTACACTCAGTCAAAATGTCACAGTCGGTTATATTACAGATCAGACGACTAAACTGGTATCTAAAGATCTGAGCGGATCAGGATCTGCTTACCCTTCTGGAGCACCTGAGATCGGCCGAAAATTTTTGGTGGGGTTCGTGTTGTTCAGTTTTTAGTTTTCTATGTTATGTTTTGTGTACTGTTGTTTTCGTTTTTTGCCATGGCATTATCAGTTTGTTTCCGACTTATGAATTTGAATGTCCCTTTGGTATCTTTCGCCCTCTTCTCCTAAGACCGCGAAAACATGTCGCTGGCACATCGAAAAATAGTATCAGTCAACCAATTCGTGATAGTGATCGTAAAACTTATGCAGTGTCGATTTCAGTCGTTCTTCCTCATAACTCGGTTTGTTAATGAAATCCGTATAGTGTAGACATGCACGAGCGTAACTTTTTAACTGAGATAAGTTAACGTCATACAATGGTGCACATGGTGTGTTACTGCTTAGAAATGGGAAGTTGACAATTCAAGAGTTGAGATCATCACGTTTGTCATAGATTCTAGTTTGAAGTCGTCCATCTGTGTCAATATGGAGGAAAAGATCAAGATATGAAACAGGCCTTCTATTTTCGATTGTATACTTAATCCTAAGTTCACTGGGATTTATGAGATGTAAGCACTAATTGAAATGTGGGTTATTCGGTGAAAGAGCATCATCAATATAACTGAAAATGGTGAACTTTGCAACATGCTTTGTCTTTTTGTCTTGGATGGTCTCTGTATGAATTCTGCTTCATGTGAGTACAAAGGAAAAGTATGCCAGTAGTGGTACATAATCGGTTCATATTAGAATACCGACTGTCTGCTCAAATATTAATCCACCAAACTAATCAAATATGTTGTCAATCAAAATGGCCAGCATTTTGACTATATCTCTACGGTGCATTAGTTGTGGGAATCAGTGCGGTTCTTAAAGTATTAAGATTTTTCATAACCTAAAACAAAGAATTTGGATCCACGTTTCCCATTTTTTGTTTAATGAAACGATGTAGTCGATCTTTCAATTGAACAGGGGAATATTAGTGAATAGAGAAGAAAAATCAAATGTTTTGATATTACAGCAAAAGTTTAAATATTGTGATTGAAGATTTTGGAGTAAATCTTTAGAATTTTAAAAATCTACATCTGATTGACAACGCCGGTTGAATATACCTTATCATTGAAGCATTTGCAGTTAATCAGGTGGGTAATACTTATCAAGACATACATTTGAATTTCTGACTTTGATTATGTTTCCGTTTAAACAAAGCAATGGACTCATCATACTTATGGTTCGTTGTATGTAACATATTTGTAATGTCAGTTCTCAATTTTTTTTTCAACTGGAACCTTGCTCCTTTATTCACCGTCTAGTTCGTCATCATGAATTGTTAAAAATTATACTGAATATGTGCGACACAGATTAACATAGAAGTGTTTCTTTTCTTTTGACTTCAATGACGACCTCCTTTCCACATTTATGTATAGGCAACAAATTCATGACGTCATGCACACCATGATGGCAGTCAATTAAATGGAGTCGGAACTGCAAACTTTTCTGACCACTCAGGTTCGTCCGTGTTTTTATTTAGATTCATTTGTTTTTTTCTTATTTTGTTTATAGTAGCGCAACATGTCATTAAAGGAGTAGAAGCGTCTTGTCCTCTTAAGAATAGTTGTCGGTGGTCGTTAATGTCGCTCAATATTCAGTATAATGTGTAATGTTCTAAAGCAAAGGTTTACATTCCTTTCTTTTCTTTATGTCATGGTTCTTTCGTTTTAGATTTCGATTTGGTTTATATTTAACCTTTTGTTCCTTTCTAATTAAATGTTCGTCCGGCTATTCTTACCCATTTGAGGAATAGTTTGCTTTGTTGTCCTTTTCTACGCCTTGGTAAGTGCATATAATTCATGAAATTTTAAATCTGATAGTAATCTGGAGTTATACATTAATATGAAATATTCAAGAATGTCAATGTTATATAAAGGCAACAGTAGAATACTGCTGTTCAAAAGTCAGAAATCGATTAAGAGAAAACAAACCCGGTTACAAAATAAAACAGAGGAAAACACAACAACTATAAGAGGAAAACAACGGAACAACAGAAACACTAAACTGCAACAAAAACAAACGCCAACATACATAGAAACGGACTTTTGATAACAACTGCCATATTCCTGACTTGGTAAAAGCATTTTAAGAAAACATGGTGGGTTGAACCTGCATGGTTTTATGGCTAGCCAAACCTCCTGCTTATATGGCAATGTTAAAAAATATATCGCTAAAATGACAACACTACGTGACATGAATACAGTACAAACAAACGCAAGAACACTCAGCACAGAGAAATGCATAGAAAAATAATATAATAGTACATTACAACATGTAAGCCGCAAAATAACAATGGACATCTCCCATTAACGACAGTACAGGACACCACAAACAGTGACGTATTTTTGTAACGTATATATAATCTTGAAATTCATACAATTATATGGAACGAGATCCAAAATTTACAATTATTTTCACAATACTAGTCCAAATAATTATCATGATTATGACGGTCTTGGAATGCTATTTTAAATTAATGCTGTGACGATCATAATTATTTGGACTAACACAATACTTTATCCATGGAAAACGGGAATTAACTCGACTATACTGACAAATAAGACATATGTGAAATGTACCGAAAATACAGAATTCAAACCACAAACGATAAGACATAACACAATATCTAACCGTTATTACAAAAGAAACGTCATAACTAAATACATGAATGTTGGATGTATAAATACCGAGACACGACGTATAGGTAGCACGGTAGTATTTGCATTCCAGCCCAGTATTTAGGTTGCTCTTTTGTGTACCCTACCTAAGTCAATGTATCTGAACAGTGTGATTGGACAAAAAATACCGTATCAACTGAACATACTTTCCCAAACTGAGGGATGAATCAGGTGTAGAAAAATATGAAATAATTTTACATACAGATGAAAATGAATTTTTGAGATTTTTAAAATTTTGTATTCACTGCACGATAAAAGACCTAAAAGCACTAGTGGCCTTAGATTTTTAAAAATAGCAAAAAAAGTAAACGGTCATGATACACATTCAAATTCATTTCTGAATAGTAAAATGAAAGTACTTCAGTTAACTGTGAATGTAGAATTTTTTGCAGTGTTAGAAAGTGGTGAAAATTCTAAAAAGGCTATCATTATCCCTTATGGGCCAGGAAATACTACCGTGCCACCTTAAGGGGGATATTTATGTTTACACTAAATCAATAAAGGATTTTTTTACCTATGCAATTTGTATGTTTATCAATTAAAAGTTGATTAAAGGCAACTATAATAAAAATAGCCCTTAAATTCCATCCCTGGGAGTGAAAATTGCTGATTCAGCAAATTTTGCCTGATCTGTGGGTAATAATGTAAAAATTTACCTAGAAAGTAGAACTTCATTATTTTTAAGTAACTTGCAGTACTTTTTAATTATAAATGCTCGCTTTAACTTTTCGCACTGTCTGACACATGTGCAACCACTGGAATTTGAGACGCGACATATTTTAGTTGCCTGTACGTCCTATTATTTTCACCGAAATAGATGAATTGCATAATTTTTTATTTTTTTCCACACAAGTACAGCTATACTAGTTTTCTTCAGGTTTAATTTATAGTTCTGTGGTAACATGACACCAGTATGAGCATTTTTGAAACCATTAAGTAGTTAAGGGGTCCTTACTTATTCATTTAGCCCTCATATTTGGCTGAAATAGAGATAGCAATAGGGGTTTCTTTACACTGACAAGACATTTTTTTTGACAAAGAATGTAATTATGATTGTATATCAGCAAGATTTAATAGTTTATTCATTTTCCCTGCAAATGTTATTAATTGTTTTGATTTTCTGACAATGAAAAGCACAATAAAGGTAAACTGATTATGTAAGGGGACATAATTTAACTTAATGCATACATGAGAAATAGACAAACAGTCAACTTAGAGATATATTCTAGTACATGTATTGTCAAATAGATTTTAGAATAATAGTTAATTGCCATCTTAAGAGTCTTGTTGTGTTGCCTTCATAATCTGGAAATGCTTAAAGTAATGTAAGGCATGCTGTAAAATGTGGAATGGACTTTAATATCATTTTTCATGATTTGGTGCTTAAACTGTTTCTTTCAGTCAGATTAACTATAAATAGAGTTGGCAATTCAATAATTCCTCCTGAATCACCATGTTTGACTTCTGTGTTGATTTGAAACATCATATATTTGGGTTTTGTTCACTCCTTAAGTAAAAATGGTAAGATGAAAAAAGTGAAAATCTGCCAGCTGGGGTAGGGGTGTAATCTTTGACTTTTTTTGGTGTAAAAAATAAGTGTAGACCAGTATTCTTTATTGTAATATGTTTCATAGTAAGAAGTCTATACATCATAAGTGTCATGACTGATTTCAAGTTTGTAATGTCTTGGTTAAGGTAGCACGGTAGTATTTGCATTCCAGTATTTAGGTTGCTCTTTGTGTACCCTACCTAAGACAATGTATCTGAACAGTGTGATTGGACAAAAATACTGTATCAACTGAACATACTTTCCCAAACTGAGGGATGAATCAGGTGTAGAAAATATGAAATAATTTTACATACAGATGAAAATGAATTTTGAGATTTTTAAAATTTTGTATTCACTGCACGATAAAAGACCTAAAAGCACTAGTTGCTTTAGATTTTAAAATAGCAAAAAAGTAAACGGTCATGATACTCATTCAAATTCATTTCTGAAAAGTAAAATGAAAGTACTTCAGTTAACTGTGAATGTAGACTTTTTGCAGTGTTAGAAAGTGGTGAAAATTCTAAAAGGCTATCACTATCCCTTATGGGCCAGGAAATACTACCGTGCCACCTTAAGGGGGATATTTATGTTTATACTAAATCAATAAAGGTTTTTTTTACCTAAGCAATTTGTATGTTTATCAATTAAAAGTTGATTAAAGGCAACTATAATAAAAATAGCCCTTAAATTCCATCCCTGGGAGTGAAAATTGCTGATTCAGCAAATTTTGCCTGATCTGTGGGTAATAATGTAAAAATTTACCTAGAAAGTAGAACTTCATTATTTTTTAAGTAACTGTAAATGTGAATTCACACTCGGCAAAACAGTCATATTCGGGAATATGTCACGTTCGGTACTTAGCAGACAGACGATGTAGATGGTAAACCACAATCTAAGAAGTGGTAAAATATCGTTAGTTAGTTTCGACACAGACACATCGTATAGATCAACCAATTCGTGATGGTGTCCATAAAATTTACGAAGCGTCATTTATAATCTTTCCTCCTCATAACTTTGTTGGAGCAGATTCTGCGTAAGGAGCACACTCATGTACACGAAGTCCGTATAGTGTGAACATGCACGTGCATAACGTATCAGTTGAGATATGTAAACACCATACGACGGAGCAGAGGGTATGTTACTGCTGAGAAATGGGAAATTGATAATTGGGAAGTTGAAATCATCCCGTTTGTCATAGATTTTAGTGTGAAGTCGTCCATCTGTGTCAATATTGAGGAAAAGATCAAGGTATGAAGCAGTCCTTCTAATATACTTAATTTCAAGTTCACTAGGATAAATGAGATGCAAGTACTGACTGAAATATGGGTTATCCAGTGATAGGACATCATCAATATATCTGAAAGTAAAATTAAAGAATTTCGCAAGGTGCTTTTTCATTTTGTCTTTTAGAAGGTTCTGAATGAATTCTGCTTCATACGAGTACAAAAACAAATCGGCCAGATTAAACCTTAGTAATAAAGCGACTGTTAACAAGTTGTTCTAATTTGAATTTAAACTTAAACAACAATCAATTTAATCAAGATTAATATATTTTGTCAACTTTTCACGAACTTACAAAACGACCACTTTTTAAACGTCAAACCCAACGAAATTCAATTGACTTATAAACTTAAAATTCAAAGTTAATTTTTGAATACACTTGAACCTCAACTAAGCAATACTAAAGCACTTATTTACACAGAGGCGAATATTAGTCTCATGCATTACTGTCAAATATGTTTACTCTAACAATTCTTCAATATAAAGAAGCTCTTTAAACTTAATATAAAACTTACTTCACATGTAATAAACTATTTCCAAAATAATCGACTGGCTGCATTTACATCTTTACACTTTTAGTATTTAAACTTATTTTTCATTGCACTTGCAATCACTTGTAACTATCAATGCATGCAAACTTGGTCGTAAATGGGAGAACCCCGAGGTATACAAATTGGACCCGGTTTCACTGATTAAAGGGTTCTACCGCGTTTGTTTGTGGGTAATGTCTTTAATACGGAACCCATAAATGATTAACCAGATATTTGTATTTACGTTGACGATTCTTTATCATAAAACAAAGGTGGGTTTATTCTTTCAGTCTGTATTTAGAAAGAGGAATGCTAGCGCAAAGGGTATAAAAGCCAGATGTGTTTATATTATTGTACGGGAGGGATTTAGATTCTATGTACTCTAACAAATCTTTGGAATTGTTTAGTATCCACATCAGAGTCACACCACCATTTAATAGTTACCTTTTGACTGACCCAACGTTGGTTGGAAGGACACTTATGTAATTTTTATAACCAATAGAATAAAGGAAAGTCCAGTTCTTTGTCTTTTTATAACAACACTCCCCTGGCATATAAATCACTCCTGTAGCAGCAGTTGTTAAAATTATCATCATTTGGGCCTTTGCTTATTCTTAATATACCCAATTCTCAATATTTTTCATATGGTAGTCAAAATTAGTTCCCTTTTTGTGTTAAATCTCAGTCCTCGTTTTAAATTCATTTTTATTTCATGCTGATTTGATATCATCCATTTCATGTTCATCGCTTTGTGCTGCTTAGGCGGAACCCAAAAATGATCAACCAATACTCATTTATTGAGGTATTATATATTTGAATATGATACTATGCCACAATTCATCACTTGATTCCAAAACCCTGCCGGAAAGCTGAAGACTTTGTAAGTTCAAAAGGAAAAAATTGGGGCAACTACATGCTCCGACAAAATTGTGCAGCATGCTTTAGTTTTTCACATAATTTTAGTTCATCTATTACTTTAATTTAAAATTTAAATAAAAACAAGAATGTGTCCATAGTACACGGATGCCCCACTCGAACTAACATTTTCTATGTTCAGTGGACCGTGAAATTGGGGTCAAAACTTTAATTTGGCATTAAAATTAGAAAGATCATATCATAGGGAACATGTGTACTAAGTTTCAAGTTGATAATAATATAATAATAATAATAATAATTTCTTTATTTAAAGAGGGTCCCTCAATTAGAAGTAGTCTAATTTTCATTGAGGCCCTCAAACAAAATACATGTATACTTTTAACATTCATACATTCATACATTAAAATACAATATATATTATTAGTATATACACAATTCAATCATTCAAACATACAAATGTCAATAAATGGCAATAATTGGTAAAGTTTTGATTAAATTTTCTTAATCTTACAACAAAAGAAAGAAAACAAATTATTCGACTTGCATAGAATTTTCAAGAAAATGATTATAACAATGTTTCTTAAATAATTCCACATTACGACAATTTTTTTATTTTGAGTGGTAAATTATTCCATACGTTTGTTGCAGAATAATGAAAAGATTTTTTATAAAAATTTGTATTTGGTCTTGGAACAAATAGATCATTATTAGAGACAGATCGTGAGTTGTGGTGTTGCACATCATTAATATCTAGCATTGCTAAGTAATCAGGTGTTAGTCCATTTACAATTTTATATATTAGAATTGATTGTTGGTATTTTATTCTTTTGGTAAAAGATAGCCATTTTAAAGATGAAATCATAAAACTAGATGGAACAGAAATATCGCATTCAAGTATAATTTTTGCTACTCTTTTTTGAAGTTTTATGATTCTATCTGAATCTTTTTGTAATAAATTTCCCAAACTGAACTACAATAGTCTATATATGGTAGAATATATGCATTATAAAATAGTTGTCTTGTGTGTATAGGCAAATATACTTTAATTTTAAACAAAAGTGATATTTTAGATGAGATAATCTTACATATACGATCAACATGATCTTCCCAGTTTAAATTTTCATCAGTGTCAATTCCAAGTAATTTGAAAGAATTGACATTTTCAATACATGTTTCACTGACGGTAATACATAATTCTGATAGTTGTGTAAGTTTTTGTTTTGAACCCAATTTCATACACTTCGTTTTTTGTGCATTAATTTTCATACTGTATTGTTACACCAAGATTGTATAGCATTTAAATCATTTTGCAATATGCTGTTTATTTTTTCACTGTTTTTATTATGAAAATGCAATATGAATCATCAGCGTATAAATCCATGTCGGATTGTTTAACATGAAGTGGTAAATCGTTTATATAAATTAAAAATAACAGAGGACCTAAAAGAGAACCTTGACGCATTCCATATTTTACAAACGATTTATCAGATTTAATGTAAACGTATTGAACTTCTTGTTGTCTCTCAGACAAATATGATTTTATCCAATCTATCGTATGTTCTCCGATATGATAAAATTTTAACTTTTCTAAAAGTATGGCATGGTTAATAAGGTCAAAAGCCTTACTGAAATCTAAAAACACAGTACCAACTATTTCTTCAACTTCATCAAAACTACCTTGACCAAAAACTTTAAACTGAAGAGGGACAGATGGACGGACGAACGGACGCACAGACCGAAAAACATAATGCCCCTAGGTGGGGCATAAAAACGGAAGTTTATAAAGAACTTAGTAAATACGAAAAGGACCTAATCATGAAAACTTAACACCGATCAAGGAACCACAAAATGTGGTCAAAGTCAGATGGAGAGACATACACCTAACAATGTCTGCTGGCCAAGCTGGACATATACAAATCTTCGAGGTGAAGGTCTCTCTTCACGTAGGAGAAATCTCTTTTTATTTTATTATAACCAATGAACAATGAATGACAATGAGTTCAAGGTCCAGGTAAACTTGGACAAAAATATAAAATGGATATGTTAACCTTACTCTGATTATATAAAAACTGTTGACCAATTACTAAAAGTAACTAGAAAAATAACCTAATAGTGTAACTTTTATATTGGTCAATTTAAACTAACAATCTTAAAATTATTTCTTTGCGCATTCATTAAGTAGAAATGAAGTCAAATGGCAATGGATATATCACAAACAGAAACTTAAGAGCACGAGACATTTGTATACAAGAAATAAGTTATCTTGCTCATTTTATCTAATGAAATACAAATAGTTACGCAATCATCACTGCTGGATAAGCATACCTTTGTTTCACATTTTGCAACATTTTATCTAGGCAAGTCAATAATACTGTCCTGAGGAATTGTCCTACATGTTGTTTCTGGATGTAAGCTCAACATACTTAATTTGTTTATATAGATACATTCACGTCTTTATGACATTTGAATATTTGCTATGTATTAAAATGTAGATTTCATTCAGGAATGTCATGAACTTAACAGTAAAACACGACCATGTACATTGGCCAAATAAATTTTTGTACAATATTCCAAGACAGAAAACAAACATTTTTGATGGTTTCGAACTGCAATCAAGTGAATAAATATGTTAATAAAATAATAAAATAAAGTGGAAATGATTTCACAGCAGTACAATTCAATAAAGTCTATCAAACAACTAGGTATATTGATGGCATTGTTACTGATGCTTCCTGGACCGTACATTTGTTCTGAGAAAGTATCTTGTATTTAAAGAGTGAAAATATTATGGTTGGAGGGACAAAAATAAAACATTTACTTTTTCTGTAATTTGTAAATCATTTCTTTTTAAATGTACTGACCAATTAATTCATTCTCAGGTGAAAAGATCTAGAATTAAGCCTTGAAACTAAAGTTACTATGCAGAAACTTTTTGTTGTGGCCCCAGAGTCAGAAAAACAGATAGATGGATGACATTATGCTCCTGAAAATATTTCTGGAGAACAAAAAATTTTTTAAAAACTATTCTCATATTTGATTGCTTAATAAAGGATTAAACGCATTTTTCTAGAAACATGTTCTTGGATTAATTTGCACTTCTCATGAGTGCAAATTGGAACCACACTTTTTTTAATCGTAGAATCATAAAATTTGGCAAAATGTACCTCTGGGGATAGGTAACACAATACAAAAAAAATTTGGTGTGGCTCGCCTGGTTCGGCAACTGGAATGAAAACAGTGACAAAATCCTGTAGGATATTTTTTTCTCCCATAGGATATTTAAAAATCCTACAGGATTTTCTGAAATCCTATAGGATAAAGTCATAATCCCGTAGGATATTTTTAATATCCTATGGGATATTTAAATCCTATCGGATTTATTTATCCTATAGGAAATTTTATCTCCTATGGGATAAAATTAATATCCTACGGGATTTAAAATCCTGTGGGATTTTCAAAAAAAGTGTTAAATCCGATAGGATTTTTTTTATCCTATAGGATTATCATGAACGACTTTTTGTCAGAAACAAATGTCCCTTAGGATTGTTTTTTCTCCTAAGGGATTGATTTTGTCCTGTGGGATGTTTTCTCTCCCATAGGATATTTTTTGTCCTAGCGGATTTTTTTTCTCTCCCTTAGGATAAATTTTGTCCTGTAGGATACTTTGTTCTCCCTTAGGATAAACTTTGTCCTATAGGATTATTTTTTTTCTCCCATAGGATTAAATTTGGATACGTTTTGTCATCTAAGATGGTTTTGTCAGTTTTGTTGGTATTTTACAAACGTTTACAATACGATTGTCAATGCAAATAATTGTTGTGGTCCAGACTAAGGAGTATCACAAATCGATAGGAAAGATATTAAGACAATAAAAACTGTTTAAGCTTGTTTTGTTGGATAGCAGTCTCAAATATATCATAGTGATTCCGAAATGATTTACTTATATCAAATCATTATTTTTTCCTTCTGATTGATGAATCGTACTAAACAAAATGAATGACAGTTCAATATCATATAAAATTATCGTTAATGCAATATATCCAATGGCTATTTTCGGTAATTTCCGTTTCATGTATGTTTTTTTTTTTATTATTAAATATTTGCTGGACGTTCAGTGGCAAATATTTCATGCATATTATTGACGACCTTGAAATCTTATAAAGACCAGACCATACGAAAATAGTTAAATAAATCTCGCCAACAATTAAAAACTTAAACAGATTGTAACGCAACTTCTAATCAAACAGACCTAGATGCACAGGGTCCTTAAAAATATTCAGATAAATGTTCATTTTGGTTTGATTATGTTCTTTGCCTGTACTACGTGACATGCAAGTGCAACAAGTAACAAATGTTCTCTGTCCAGTCCGATTGATTAATAAATATTGTTTTGTTTGTTTGTTTTAATTCAAAACTGTGCATGTTAACTTCAATGAATAAAATCGTATTGAAAAGGCCTAATTGTCATATATTTAGAATCAAGTAATGTAGGTTTGAGTGGTTCACTCAAAACTGGTGTAGATGAGATATTTTGGCAAGATTGGCAATCGTTCTAAAATTGAAATACAATGTATTACATGAAAATAAACATTATTATTTTAGTCTTCCGTCATTTCCTTGACACGTCTTAACTAAGAAATCATCCCTTGAAAATCTATTCTTACATGTCTTAGATCCATAATAAATTGATATAATCTCATATGATAGATCGTGGACAGTAGATCTAAGAAGGAAAGAAAAAAAATAAAAAAGAAGTTGATACTACTGTTTATCCAAGTAGTGGTTTTCAAAGAGATACCTGAAAAAGGTCGTTACAGTTTCCATAATTATCGAAACGGATACGTGGAAATATTACGTTATAGCATTGTGCAAATCTTGCCTTCGTATATTGTTTACATGGAATTATTTATTTTTTTAGTTTGTTTGATAAATGTTGTTTGTTTTACGTCATGTGGCAAATATTTCATGTATGTTCATAACGAAAACACATTAATTATAAAGACAATAGGTAAGCCTTTCATAGCAAATATTAAAGGTCGACTGAGAGGATGGACATGGAAATTGGAATGCCACTGAAAAATGAGGGTAAATTGGATAAAAACAGAAATTTAGCCTTGCAACAAGCTGGTCACACACGGATCCCTCAATTAATTGCTGCAAGAGTTCCTAATGTGCAGAAAGCGTTCGCGCATGAAATCTACTCTGAAGTCGACCATCGTTATTCAAGTGAAGTTTTCAAAGATATCAATTGGTTAAAGACTTTTTGCAGGTTTAAATAAAAGGGAGAGTTCTTTGAGATTGGATTATTTATTGCACTTTAGTTTTTGGTATGATATTCTATTTTTCTGAAAGCTTCGGATTTTCGTGGTAAAGTTTTTGCCTCTAGTGCGGGAGGTTGTGGGTTCGAACCCGGCCGGGTCAAACCAAAGACGTCAAAATTTGAATTTGCTGTTCCTCCGCTAAGCAAGTGGCATTAATAACTAAAACAAAGACTGGTATGCCCGAGTGGCTAACATGTCTTTATTCGGACTGTTACCTTGTGAACTAGCACGTTAAAAATCTTTCTCACCGTATCGGTCTAGAACAGGGTTCATATTCAAATAACATTTACACGTTCTCGTCCGGAACATGAATTTGTCGCTGGACATAAGGCATCATCCACGTTCATCATCTACTCTACCGTTAATATATAGTGAAGTATTTTTCTTGTACTGATTTTTATTTCATGTACCCGCTTTGATTTCCACTGATCGAGATTATAAAATGGTATGGTTAAACTTTTCATCCACACAAAATATAGCTGTGCCTGTTGGGATATCTTCAATGATAGGTAATATTAAACTAGCTCCTTACTTTATTTATACATTGGACGGTTTTTTGCTTGATATTTTGTATAGGGGTCTCTCTATTATAAAAAAACTGCATGTTGACTCTTAATGTCTTGATTGTCTGTGTCGTTGGGTTGTTGTCTCATCAATATTTACCCTTATCCCCTTTTATTCGAACCCAAAGGGTTTAACTGAGTATAGAAATATTGTCCACTCTTGACTTTTCCCGCTCGATTGTAAACCTTGCTGAAAAAGGTATACGAATGCCTACCCCCATCCCCATCCCCCAAGAATGAAAATGAGTTAACAGGCTATAAGGGCCACTTTGAGTAAATTTTTTATGGTGTTTATTTTTTAAATCAATGCCTATTGCAGCTATCATTTTCCGTTTTTGGACAGAATAAAAAGAAGGAGACGTGGTTCGATTGACAATGAGACAACTATTACACTATTACTATCCACCAAAGTTCAGATGAAGCTGATGTAAGCAAATATAAAAAAGAAGATGTGGTATGATTGCCAATGAGACACCTCTCCACAAGAGACCAAATGACAGAAATTAACAACTATAGGTTACCGTACGACCTTCAAAAATGAGCAAAACACATACCGCATAGTCAGCTATAAAAGGCCCCGAAATGACAAATGTAAAACAATTCAAACAAGAAAACCAACGGCCTAATTTATGTAGAAAAATAAACGAAAAACAAATATGTAACACATCAACAAACGAAATCCACTGAAGTACAGGCTCCTGACTTGGGACAGGCACAAACATACAGAATGTGGTGGGTTAAACATGTTATGGGATCCCAACCATCCCCCTAACCTGGGGCAGTGGGTCTCTGGTAGTATAAATCTTACTTCATGAAGTTTAAAATTAGATCTTTTTTTTTCATTTATAGGCTATCGCAATAAAGATATAAGCTTAATAAAATAATTATTTCAGATTTTCACTCGTTCAAGAAATGTAATACTTGACAAGAATGAGTTTTAATGGCGAAATGTATTTTTTAAACAAAATTTGCATGTGTAAGCTGTTTTTATAATGTTCAACTCTATCAGGAGTTTCAAAAAAGAGGGGAATAAAAACGATTAAAGACTATGCAAAAAAACAGTCTAACTTGCGAAACTTTCTTTGGTATTCAATTTTACAAAAATAGTGATTCTTTTGTAGATTTAGAACTTTGAACACAATAAAAAGTCTATTAAAATTGGTAGATGGCAAAATAATCAGAGAGAACATTTTATTTATACTTTATGTATAATTCCGATGAAATTATGGACGAGTTTCATGTTCGGCATTAGGCAAAAGTAGACAGACGCTGTTAAAACGGGGTTTTGGTCCCTAAGGATGCCACATTTTTAATGATTTCGATCTATATATTTTTAACGTTTTCAAATGAAATAAATTGAATGGAAAATTTTCCAACTTTTGAAGATTTCTCAATTGGCTTCAACTATTACAAAATTGAAACAAAACGAAAATTTATTTAACGTTTTGCAAAGGCAGTGCGTGCATACCCGCATGCGGGGACGCGTAGCCAATTGGCATTCGTTTCGTAGGCTTCGCGTACCCGCAACCGATTTATAATAAACTGTCATATGTTCGGGAATGAAACATGACAGATACACGAAAATTATCGGTAAATTCAGTGAAGAGAATGGCAAATAATAACTTGTATTTACTGTATTAGTTAGAAAATCAAAATTAAACGTAAATGCATATTAAAAGAATAAAATTTTACTGAATTTGAATAAATATATGAAGTGAAAAAGAGTTTCTATTTTCTAACTTATACATTAAATACAAATTATTATTTGCCATTCTCTTCACTGAATTCACCGATAATTTTCGTGTATCTTTCGCGTTTCATTCCCGATCATATGACAGTTTATTATAAAATCGGTTGCGGGTACGCGTAGCCTTCGAAGTAAATTTTACGCGTCCCCGCATGCGGGTACGCGCAGACACTGCCTTTTGCAAAAACAATATGTTTATTATTTGTATGTGTTTATTACCATCCCTAATTGCAGTGACACACCTAATCATTTAATATCAAACGACCTAATCAACACGATAATTGGTAGTGAATATGATCATCGGTCGTGCATAACAAATCCAAATTGTCGGCGCGTGCCGATAAAAACTTCTAAATAGCTTCTCAAATATTGAATTGATTTTATCAAAACAAAAAAAATAAGGGCAAAAATTAAATTGTCTATCGAATGCATACCTATTACATCTCCTGGGTGTATTTTTATATCCTGAGTGTACCCAGGAAGTCCTGGGCGGTTTTTAGACGTACCGATCCTCAATATCTGACCCACATTGGCAAGAAAGATCATTTATAATATAAGCTCGAAAAAGTTCATAATTTTAGAATGAAGCGGAGCATCGCAATTGCGTTAAGATAATATTCAATTTCCTCTGGCCGTTCAAATAAAACGTTTCAACTTTACTTAGTAGACTATTGTTTTTCTTAAATTTAGAAATAGAGTCGACACTGAGAATTTTTGGATCAGGTTTATTCCACTCACGAATTGTAGAAGGAATAAACGATTCAGGGAAAGTCTGCAAAATACAGTATTTAAGGTGCATCTTCTAATTCTTTATCTTTAATCTTTACAAATTCTAGAGAAATAATAAGTTATAACTACCCGATATTTCTCAACCATATAATAAATTTCTACTCTATTAAACGAAAAAAATAATCTCAATTACCAGATTAAAATTTCACACCTACTTAAACATTGAAGGTGTACGTTTACCACCATGTGTATATACCCAGAAACTGTTAGGTATGAAAACACAATAGATGTAAGAAATATGAGTCAATTTTATGAGGGTCTGTATGGGGATCCTTCAACACTGTATTCTATTATATTTTCAGTCTTTTTCTGTATTCTTTATATATTAGCACTGCGTCATTCTCTATAAGTTTTTTTTTCGATCTTTCTGTATTCATTATTTTTTTGCCTTTATTCGGCACTTTTTACCCATTATTCTCTATTCTGTAAACCCCATCCAGACCCTCTTTTTTAATGAACCGTTAGAACAAAACATCTTGAATGTGGCATTAGCTTGAATTTACCTCTACACCAACCACAGGTGTTCTTTGTAATCTTTTGTTGTAAATAACCGTGTCTCAGCTAAATGTGACAAGTGACATGATTACATTACAAGACATCATTTTTTACAGGAAGTTTTCAACTTATTTTTACCAAACATTATTTTGTTTGACTACAGTTGTAAATATCTTTTAAAAACCGACTCTGCATAGCAGTGTGTAGAAATACCGCAAAGGACTTAGTTTTATCAGAGACCAAGGATTAGTGCATTAAGAACAAAGTTTTTGCACTAAGGTCATTTGAACGGTGTTTTAGGAGCACAACTAACATGGATAAAAGAAGATATATGTTCACAGTGTTAAAACTTTATGTTTCTTTGCAAATAGGCATGCATGATGAGTGGAGCCCTTTTCAACTGATTTTTATAGTTTGTTCTTAGGTTTACTGTTACACCACTATCCCAGGTCAGGGGAGGGTTTACGCGACATCAAACTAGTTTAGCACAAATACTGCTGTTATACGGGATCGCCTTTGATTTATAAACTAGAATCAATAAAGTAATAAATTTTAAAGATCATGTATATTTTTTACAATTTCGTTCGTCCGTAGTTTACCGATAAATTGATTCAGTTTTTTTTCTCGCAGTTTTGATTAACATTAGAATAGTATAAAGTGGAATTTGTGAAGCTTTTTATGATAAATGGAGGATTTTTGTTTTATTTTCGATTGACCTTACCCTAAATTTTATTTCATAAAACAAATGCAAAACACGTGCTGAAATAACATATACATGCTCAAACTGTATGTACACACATGCGTACTAAACTGTCCCCGGTTGAATGATCATGAATTTCAATCGATTACACAGATGGCAATCAATATTGAACGTGGCACGTGTTGATAAGGTGTCTTCCTCGAATGCCAACATTTTATATGTTACCTATTCCTTGAACGCCAACAAAAATATTTCAATAGATGTTTATATAATAACAATAGGTGTTTTTATAACTATTTAAATGTTTTTATAGGTATTAAACAGTTAAAAATAATTAGTGAACTTGATAAAATTGAAACATTTTATCACTTTTGATAAGAAAAATAGTAGATTTTGGGGTTAAAATTATTATGAATTTTAAAGAAATAAAGAAAATAAAAACATTTTATTACTTTTTGTTAAAAAAAAAAAAAATTTTGGGAATGGAAATTTTGAATAACATAAGACATATAAGAAATTTTAGTTAAATACAATTATTACAAACTAAAAAATGTGTATGGATAAGCTGATATGAAGCAGCTGAGAGTGGTTTTATTCAGAAAGACGGACGGACCTTTGACCTAGAAAGTTGTACATACATTATGACACACCCTCTAGTGTTGGTTAATATACAAGTATAAAATTTGAAATCATAACCATTCTCAAGATATAGAGCTGATACGATCTTTACCATAGAACATGGGGTTGTCAACTGAAACCAAAATTTTTTACCTTTGACCTGGGAAGTTGTACATACATTATGACGCATCCTCTAGTATTGGTTGATATACATGTCAAGTATTAACTTTGAAATCATAACGGTTATCTATATATAGAGCGGATACAATTTGTTACGGACGGACGAACAGACTGATTACAATAGTGCGAACCGCCACTAGCCCTAATAACACATAGTAATCTTACACGAGATACAAAGTTTCAAGAAATTCTATCAAGATATATGGGAGGATATTACAGCACACACAACTATAGAAATATTGAAAAGCAACATCAAAGTCCAAAGAGTCTAATGTAGAATTTGTGCAAACTGGAATTTATGAAAATATGCACATGTTAACTTTGTGATGCAACACTTTTCAAAGTTTCATTTTAAGAGAATCCATATTTGTGCAGTAACAGCAAAAAATGATTTTCAACAACTTGACAAACATGCACTAGATTTAGCTACCTGTAATTTACCTATCTGTTTAATTAGTATGATTGTTTTGATAAGCATGCACTTTTGTTATGATAACTACTTACACCTATTCCTTGAACGCCAACATAATTTTACAGGTAAATTGTCGGTAGATCAAAGGATGTGGGCATTCAAGGAATAAACCGTTGATAAAACATTAAATAAATTCGTAATTTTTAAAGATGTAATTATTAAATGTTGAATTATTTATTTTAAAATAGTCTACTTCTATATTTCATGTTCTTTGTGCCAATTATATCATATCATCTGGTCCCGTGTACTTGCATCACATTTTATTAAAGTTTTCATCAGAATCTTTCAACAATTTCGATCACAAAGATGAAGCTTTAATACGTTGAAAAATATTTTCACGAGTCAAACAGGTGCTTTCTTTATCATGTTCTACGCATGCGAGAACGTATTTTAAAAATATAATAGACACAAAAGACGTAAAATACGAAATCATTCAGTATAAACCAGAGACATATAATACAATATAATTGTATTATATGTCTCTGATAAACTAAACGAGAGACACAGCAACTTAATTTAAAAATTGACAATTCCCGCCTTTTTATTAAACACCAATCTGTACATGAATCTGGATGCATTCTAAATTTGTTATCCCTTGTCACTTCCTGATTTCATTACGTTCAAAAATCGAAAGTAAACATTATCTATTCTTGATAAATTTAAATATACTGTCATTCTACTGACTCGTTCCAACTTTATAAAAATGAATTTTAAATATCGATTTATTCGGGATAATGATTATGCAGTGATATAGTTTTACAAGGATTTGTATAATAATTACTATACAATTCCTTGGCTGTTACAATTTTAAGAGCAACTTTTTAACTTCAAAAGTAGGGAGAGGGTCATGATTTTTTTTTTGTCTGATTAAGATTTTATAAAAGTTTTTAATGCTATTGATCAAATTATTTTTTAAAATTTATCACTATAATTAGGTTATGGGGAAAATATGGATTCAAATATTTTTGTTCACCTCCTGGCCACAATTTTTTGTGCATTAAACTGGGGATCAAAATATATCTTTTAGGAAGAAAACACAACCCCATCCCATTCCTTTGAAGTTAAATAGTCGTTCCCTTATTCTGTGATTCCTGGTTGAACTTTTGTTGATCAGGAATGTTCCCTGAAAATAATTAAGGTGAAGTGAAATTGTAAACTAGATTTCCGGATCCTTGTTAAAAATTAAATCTTTTATATTTTTTAATATTTGCTTTTCCTACGGATATGGGGAACAAATTAAAGTAAATAACTTAAACTGTTAAGACAATATATAGGTGTACACTTATTGTCATTTTACTATCTTTAACTGTGCGATGTGTGTATTATTCTCTGGCCGGGCCTCTAGGGCACACGGGTCAGGTGTGTCTGTCAATTCGAATGGACCATAAGATAGAAGACACAAAGTTAAAATACATATTAAAGGAGGTGGCAAATACAAATAGATAGCCGTGAAATATTAAATTATATTTATGGTTAGGTCCGATGTTTACCAAATAATGATTTTTAACATGTATTTCATATACATGTAGGATGGTTAAATCCGATGTTATAAAATGATACATAATGATCAAATTTATAAATCTAAAGAAGAAGTTATAAAAACCAAAATATTTTTTTCTATTTAATTACAATTTGTAATTTTAAAAGGAAGAAATAATCTTGGGAACACCAATAATCAAGTGTTATAATAAGAGTTTGGCTGTTTACACGAGAGAAAATAACTTAATGATTAAAAAGAAGTTTTAAGCACCACTATTACGTGAACCTCTATACGTAAGATTTCATGGGACGGCATTTTATGATCTACGGTAACACCCTGGAAATATCAAAGTGAATCACTACCTATACAGAATGTACCATATCAAAGAAACTCTCCGATTTTAAAGCATGACCATTCATGATTAAAGAGGGTCTTAACTTAGAATGTAGGACAGAAAGTCACAGGACAAAAATTCACAGACAAAAAGTTACGGACAAAAAGTCACAGGACAAAAATTCACAGACAAAAAGTTACGGACAAAAAGTCACAGGACAAAAAGTCACAGTTCAGTTTTGAGATTATTTTTCTTTGAATAAGAAAATACTTAAAAAAAAAAAAACTTTTTTTGTATTTTTCTTGAAATATTATATATAAAGCAACTTTGTAATTAAAATTTATTTAAAAGATATCAATAATGATCATATAATTGTTAAGAAAATAAAATGTCAAAGCGGCTTGGTACTTAAACGGCTTCATGGTGCCAAGAAATAGATCATTTATTTGCATTATTAAAATTTAATAAATTTTCATTTATCAAGGCTAAAGAACAATTTCTAAACTGTAAAATGAATATATGTAATAAAAGGAAATTATTTCAAGATCTTTCTCTTATATATTTATAACAATTGTCAACAAATTATTTGTGACTTTTTGTCCTATCAAATTTGTGACTTTCTGTCCTGTGACTTTTTGTCCTGTGACTTTCTGACCTTAACTTATATCACTCACACTTAACTGAAAAAAAAAACCAAATCTATTACATCCATGAAATTCATAGAATACACCCTAATATCGGCTTCAGTTCTTAGTGGACAAACCGTATTAATTTGTTTTAATTTCAATGAATTAATACAAATTAACAACAACGAAATCAATTTGATAGTCAAAATTGTTTCCTTCAAATATTACATATCCTCATTGACATTTGGTCTGAAAATAAAATGTGAATTTGGATTACAGAACATGCAGAATTGTGAATATTATAAAACCTTATTATCATGAATAGATACTGAACACCAATATAAATATATACCAGAATATACGTGAAACTTCGAGAGTAACGTACCCTATACAGGTAATATACATGTAACTCCACTGTAATACCCGAACATGTCAAAGTAAATCACTACCTCTACAGAATGTATCATGTCTCAGAAATTATCACCAGTCATCTTTTAAGAGGTGTTCTAGGTGGGATAAATGTTATAAATTCTTACTCAACTTTAATAACTAAAATACATTTCTAGTTTTTAAATTACACCAATGAACTATTTATATTTGTAAATTTACGTTTTCATCTGTAACTTTCGAAAAGGTGTGTTTTTTAATTCCCTTTGGAACCATGCTTTTATTTTCAGAAACGTTGCAATCATAAAGTGGCTCTACGATTAAACAATACATACCCCAAAAAAAAAAAAAAGAAGAAAAACATGGAAAAGATGTACATGTACAATAAGTCACATCAAATTCAAATATTGAAATTTTTGTTGTTGTTAACCAGATATATATATATGTCTGAGTTAACATATAACAAAAATGTGTCCATAGTACACGGACTAACATTTTCTATGTTCGTTGGACCGTGAAATTGGGGTCATAACTAATTTAATTTGGTATCAAATTAGAAATATCTTATCATAGGAAAATGAATATTAAGTTTCAAGTTGATAGAACTTTAACTTCTTCAAAACTACCTTGACCAAACACTTTAACATGAAGCAGGACAGACGAACGAACGAACGGAAGGACGAACGAACGGACGAACGAACGGACGGATGAACGAACGGACGGACAAACCAAACGGACGAGTGAACGAACGAACGAACGAACGGACGATCCGAACGGACGAACGAACGAACGAACGAATGGACGCACAGATCGGAAAACATAATGCCCTCCTACGGGTGCGTTTAAACACTGCTAAGGACTCCTTAGTGTACCAAGGAACAGAAGGAGTGGTATTACATGTAAACAAATTAATAAAGAATAATGTTTGACCCGATACCCCCCTCCCCCTTATGATTGGTCAATACCTAAATAGGGGCTATAATTTCGAGACCGAGGCACTAAATGATTGCACTGAATAATTTCAACTACCACATGATGCCCTATGCATTTATTTACATACTTGAAGTCGTCTAAGGAATATATTTCTGGACAAAAACGAATTCAGTATACATTATGTTTACTGTACAAACAGACAACAGACAACAAGTGATGGATAAAATTGTGGTTTATATTGTTTAATTAATTTTTAAAGCAAAATTTGATTGGTCGATTGTTGGTTGCTTAACGTCCAGTGGCAAACATTTCATGCATATCCAGACGAGAAGTCGTTTCAGAAATAGATTATGAAAAATTATATCTTTTGCTCTAAATTAACGCATACGGTTCTGGCAATATTAAGAACATTGTAACTTAAGTCTCGGGAGTTATTCGTATATAAGTTAAGGCTTTTAAACACATAAACCCACTGTATTTGTTTGCACCTGTCCTAAGTCAGGAATATGTTGTTCAGTAGGTGTCGTTTGCTAATGTATAGTTCATAAATGTTTCTCGTTTTTCTTTTTTCGTATAGATTAGACCGTTGGTTTTCCTGTTTGAACGGTTGTACACTAGTCATTTTGAGGCTCTATATAGCCAAGACTCCGTGTTGAAGGCCGTTCTTTGACCTATACATTTTTTTAATAGTCGTCAAAAAATTTAAAGAGAACACAGAGTGTGTAAAGTTTGTAAAATTTCCGATGAGGAGACACACTTTTTCCTCCATTGCCAAATCAACTGTAATATGAGCACTCATACCACATATTTTTATATCTATTTTGAGCATAGAATATCAAAGTTTGTTATTGTCGACATTTCTATTCCTTTTTTCTTGATAACACTTTTTAACACATAAACATTTTAACAAGGTTACCATATTCTTACTTAATAGTTGACGCACATCAAAGCCAAGCACACAAAAAAGTTTATCGGAAGAGAAATAAAACAAAAGCAAAATGATTTGTCCTTTTAATCTTTGTAAATAAGTACAAAATATTTGATTGTACATATTTAGCACTAGTCTTAACAATTGTTTATTACTTAAAATAAGAAAGATTATGATTTTTAGCAGTTGCTATGTAAGTTGGCTTAATTGTATCAACCGTTCACTGATTTTCGACACGTTCCTATAAATATTGTTCAATTACTCATTTATTTGTTGTTCTTTTCTATAAAACTTGATAATAATGTATCAAATATCAATCTTTACCATAATATGAAAACAATGTACATGTAACAGCACCTCTTCTAGTCCATGGTGGCATAACTTAAGTCTTTAGTGCACTAAGGAGTTAGCAGTGTTTAGACGTACCGGCCCCCTACTATCGTAAGCGAAGAAAAATAATGATAGAAATAAACTGGAAATATATTTATGGTGTGTAAATGCAATTGCGGCTATGCAGATTTTCTAGGAAGTGGAATAACTACTACTAACCCCAGCGTACATGTACATTTTTTAAATGACGCCTTCCACTATTCAACCAAGAATTAACAATTATGAAATGCTATAGTTGGTGAGACGTTATTCCTATAATATGTGTGTATGCATCATCTTTATATTTAAAAACCAAATCATTTGTGTATTTACCCAGTGGCGGATACAGACATTTTCATAAGTGGAGGCCTCGGTGGAGGGCCCGCTCCGGTCATGCTTCAGTGATTCCCTATATAATCAACCAATTTTTTCCCAGAAAAGGGGGCCTGTGCCCCTACCCCTCTCCTCTCCCTAAATCCGCCTCTGTTACCCTTACAACATTTAAGAAAATTTCGTATACCCGTTCCTATTATGAACAGAAATATGTTAAATGTATGCAATTTATATGATTATTTTCTTTCTTATTTTCAACATATATTTTAAATTGTGACTACATGTATCTATAAAAGTAACTTTCTATCTGTATAAACCAATAATCAATAAGTACATACATTTTTGGGAAATTATCAGCAATAATAATTTCAAAAACAAAGAAAGTTTTAGTCACGAATAATATTCTAGTCTAACGTGTTGACGTGTCCGTTGTCGGAGATGCAAATAGACCTAGACGAACAACACACTCTCTTTAGAACATATAGTTTTAGTTTCATAAAACTTGAGTTATTATCAAATTCTGTTGAAGGATTTATTGTTGTAAGTTAATGTAAATGTTCAGTTGCAAATACTACATGCATATTGAGGACAGTCAAAATCGAAGAAATATAGTAACTGGCAAAACTATTCAGGCATCTCCACCTTAAATAAATCTTCATGGAATGCTACCTATACTTTATAAAAAACCCCACTTATATACGATTTTCAAAGGTTTTTGTTTATGTAATTGTAGTGTATTGATAGATCTGTTGAACGCATTTTTCCGTCTTGCAACTAGTTTCAATAAAGAGCTGGTGGTATTCTTAGCCCCAACACCATGTGTTGTTTGAAATTGCTTCGGATTTTTTTCACAGTTTTGGTTTAGATGGTGTCACAATCTTTCTGCTTTGTGACAGGCGATAAAATGTAATTTATGACTTTTGATATCTCAACCTGCCCCTATCCCTTTAACAAATGAGGAATAAACAACCACACTGCATAAAACAGGAGAAAACTTAATTTAAAAGAAGTCAGAGTCCGATGTTAGTATAGGTAACAGAAGAAACTACGCAAATGGCAATAATAAACATAAAATAACAAAGGACCAGTAGCAGAAACTGAATGCAAGCTCCATGCTTGAAATACAATTATCGGGAATTGTGTCATTTGTAGTAAAATTTACATTTCTTGAACACTGAAATCTGGGGATATTTGGTTAAATTAGATAATACCTTTAATTTTTCCTAAGGGATTTTTAGTCCTAGGTATATCCTATAGGATATTTTATTCTCCTAAGGGATTAAAATCCTTAGGATGTGTAAAATGGGTAGATTAACTTACAAATGAAATACAGTCTGACAGACTATAATCCTCATAATTACTTATACAATCAATTTTCAGATGAAGACTTTTACAGGCTGTTTCTGTTATTAAGTTCTGTACTTTTTTATCCCACTTAGGCTGCCTCAGTTTTTTGCTCTGAATATTGCTGAAGAAAGTCGCAAGCTGAATTAAAGCCTGAAGGACTTTTAATTCTTACAACTTTCAACCCAAACATTTGTAATTTTTTTCTCAGATTTCAACTAAAAAATGTTAGTTTCACTTTGACAAAAAAATATATTTAAACTCAAACCATACATCACTGTAAAAAATCACTTTGATCAGAGTCTGCTGCCATCTCTGACATTATAAACTTTTCAGAAATACTCAAGATTTCTTTACACAATATGTTATTGAGTCTGAGTATTTAGTTATGATATCAAAACTAACACCAAACAATTAACTTTCATGTTAATTTAATAGTTATTGAAGAACTAATTGAAGAATTTTATTATAGAAAAATATTCAACTAGTGACCGAACAACACATTATTTAACGAATGGGTGTAGCGCATGAGTTAATAATCAGTGTTTTTTTAACATGAGTTGAATGTTTTTCAACATTTGAATTCTTCGATTAATTATTCTTTTTATTACATTGACCATGTGCTTTTAAATGGAAATAAAGTATCAAATACAAGGAACTACATCTTTTTCTATGCATTGCCAATTTGTTTAGATGTAATGTCATCAACATTGTCTTGACATCACCTCTTGTTGTATGAGATCAGGGGGGTGAAATTATCAGATTTATTTCACGTGAAATTAGTGGTTGTTATTTCATTGGGAAATCACAGTGCTTTATTGCTACCAATGTAATAAATAAAAATACTCTTTTTAAATGGTGCTATGATTTAAATTTCATGTTTTCATGAATTTCAGGTCGGTTACTGACTTACTCCTTTGACTTGAAAAATCCTTAATCTTACATGTAATGGCTTTTTAAGGTGTTTTGAACTTCTATTTATCTTATTTTTATCTTCAGATGAATGCTAAATCTTTATTAGAAATTAACATGCAAAGTTTTACATTAAACTCTTTAACTATTGTTTTTAATTCATCCAAATTACTATACAGAGAAGACTTTTGTATCTTAGGACAAAATTTTCTGATAATGAAACTTCCTTACATTTTTCTGTCCTTGATATACATGAAATGTCCTATCTCATGACCACATTCAAGCTATCATCTGCAATTAAAAAACCTGATGGATTTTCCAATGTTTGAATAGCTTATAAACTTTCAAACTTGCATGCTTGATCACAGTCAAACTTGGACAATTTTGTTGAAACTGTTATTTTTGTAAACTTAATAGTATATAAATTGCTTCGCTGAGTGCAGCTGGATACGACCGCAGAGGTCCAACCCTGAACAGTTGGGGCAAAAATGGACACAATATTCGCACTTGATACAGGTCTGAATTTGGATTGTAATTAAATATTTGACACATAATAGGTTTGACACAGAATAACTGTAGTCAAAGAACTTAGAATTGGTCATATGATTCAAATTTATATTCAATTTTTGCTTTTGTGCAATACACTATGCTGTTGCGAATTGAACCCCTCCCAAAAAAAATAAAATTTTACCCTTTTTTTTGCTTTTGTGCAATACACTATGCTGTTGCGTATTGACCCCCCCCAAAAATAAAAATTCTTTACCCCCTTTTTGGCAAAAAAATAATAGTTGAAGAAATTTTCTTTTTAATTTCTGAAATCTGAAATGAGAGAAAATTGCCCCTCCCTAAATTTTTTTTCACCCCCCACCTTTCCTTTTTCCAAAAAAAAATTCTTTCCTCAAGATAAGGTCATAATCCCAATTCAAATTTCTAATGGAGTTTGCAACCATAATTACCCATTTAAATACATCATAAAAGTCTTAAATAGAAAAAAACAAATGGCTAAAATTAATATTAATTAATAGTAACTTCTAAAAATAAATTGACAGCTATAAATCACCAAGACATTCTACATTTCTTTATACATAATTTACAAGCAGTGTAAGGGAGGTAATCGAATCATACACAACATTTTACTTTAAATTTGTTTGGATTACCTCCCTTACACTGCTTTTATATTGTCTTAATTGTCCATTAACCAGGAAACCCTTGTTTTCCCCCTTTTTTGCCCCTAATTCCTAAATGGTTTGAGCCATAACCCCCCAAAGTCAATACTAACCACCCCTTTGTGGTATGGAAACTTGTGGTATAATTTCAAAGAGATTCATACACTTAAACACAAGTTATTGTCTGGAAACTACAAAAGCTTATTTGAGCCCCTTTTTTGGCCCCTAATTCCTAAACTGTTGGGACCATAACCCCCAAAATCAATCCCTCCCTTCCTTTTGTGGTTATAAACCTTGTGTTTAAATTTCATAGATTTCTATTTACTTATACTAAAGTTATTGTCCAGAAACCAACTGTCTTCGGACAACGATGACGACGACTTGATACCAATTATGAATATACGACCACAAAAATTTTTTGCGGTCGTATAAAACCAGCAACAGTATCAAATTAAAGTCAGATGTAAATTTTATGCGTTCAAATTAAATTTCTGGATTCGTTTTCTTCAGGGATACTCGGAGCCAAAAGCTGAGTCAGCCAAAGTGGTATAAATATGTACAGACCTTTATAACCAACAAGAGTCCATACAATTGGTTTTAAGATACAGGAAGTATAGTATAAATTCAACCACAATTTTCAGATAGCAATATAAAGTGAATAAGACTGTTTAAAAAGCTTTATTTTTGTCCTGACTGGACGAAGTGTATTACTACTGTCTTTTAAATCAATAATAATGTCTGTACAAAATTGTTCTTCAGTAAGGTAACATTATATACATTATACACTTGAATAGATCTCAGGATTCCTCCCTCTGTCAACTGTGGTAGCTGCCTATTCCGAACACACATCTGAACATAAAGAACATCCTCAACTACACAGACCTGAAATAAAAAAATTACATTTAAGAAAAAAATAACTGAGGAATTTGTCCATGGGACACAGATGATGCCCCCACCTGCATATAATATTATAAAGGGACATAACTCAAGAATGGTAAAAGTAACACTACCTAAATTTGAACTTGATCTTAGTTTTGTGGTGATAAGCATTATGTACAAGTTTCATAACATTTGGTTGAAGCAAACTTAAATTAGAGAATGAAAAGGAAAAATTCAGCAATTTTTCCATTTGTAAAGGGGCATAACTCTACAACGGTAAAAGTGACGCCACCAAAATTCAAACTTGATCTGTGTTTTGTGATAATAAGCATTGTGCATAAGTTTCATAACATTTGGTTGAGGAAATCTAAAGTTAGAGAATGGAAACGAAAAATTCAGATTTTTTTATTTGTAAAGGAGCATAACTCTAGAATGGTAAAAGTGACCCACTAAAATTCAAAACAGATCTGTGTTTTGTGGTAATAAGCATTGTGTATAAGTTTCATAACATTTGGTTGAAGCAAACTTAAGTAAAAGAACAGAAACGAAAAATTCAGCAATTTTTCCATTTGTAAAGGGGCATAACTCTAGAACGGTAAAAGTGACACCACCAAAATTCATACTTGATCTGTGTTTTGTGGTAATAAGCATTGTGTATAAAATTCATAACATTTAGTTGAAGCAAACTAAAGTTAGAGAAAGGAAACCAATTTTGGGACGTACGGCGGGGGCATAATAAATATAAATAGATTAAATGTTTTGCAAGCTTGAAAGTATCTGGTGTAACAATGATTTGGTTTAATGCAAAGGGTAAAAACCCACACTAGACACCAGTAAGCTACAATGAGACATTAGGAAGGCTCCTGTCCTGTATACAAATGGTTAAGTATTTTACATGACAGATGTTTACTGCATTTTTTTATTTTATATGTTGGTTTATCCTGTATGATGGTACCAACTATATTAAATAAGCATTAACAGCCTAAAATGACAATATTGATACATGTAATACCAAACTAATATTTACTCATTCACTTATTTATGAAAAAAAGGTATTCTATTACAATGATAGTGGTAATATTCTTAGGGACAAGAGTTAAGATTTGGTACTTAGTAAAGTGTAATGAATCATTAACCATGATTGTAAATCATTCAATAAATATTGGCAATCTGGCCTGACTTGGATATCAGAACAATTAATCTGGCCAGACAAAGGTCTTCACAATGTCAGTTGATTAATAACTAGAAAGTCAATTCTAACATTAACAAATAAAACCACACTATATGGCATTTTTTTTTCATGTTATCTTTTGTCTGATTCCATAAAAGTATGATAACTTCCATTTCAAGTGAAAATCTATTTAAAATAGAAAAGATCTGAAATAAAGTGCAGACTATTATCAATAATTAAAGCAAGTTTCACCAGTGAAGAAGATACATTTTCTTAACTTTGATTTAACGATTAGTTGGAAATTGCTTCTTTAACTTTTCTGTCTGACATTGATTTAGTACCAAGCATGACCACTTATACTGTCCTTAAGTGATTGACTTTTAAACACTATTACAAATGGTATTGTTCAAGAAAATAAATTAAAACTTTTTTTCCCAGATAGTGATTATTTTATACTCTGTCAATCACTACAAAGTTAAGTAATTCTTAAAGTCACTTGATAAACACTGTCAAATGGAAACTTCAAGTATAATATGCTTTCAAATGGACATTTGCAGTATCATATGCTCTGAAACAGACATTTGCAATGTGATGTCATCATAGGACACTTGCAGGATAGTATGCTTCAAATGGACACTTAAGTATTATATGCTTCCAATGGGCATTTTAAAAGTATAATACAGATGTAGATCTAGGGTTTTGGAAACAAGGGGGCCCAAAACTAGGCATCGTTAGGAGTGGAACATGTAAAAAGCCCCCACTTCCCCCTAAATCCACCTCTGTTATATGCTTCAAATGGACAAAATCAACTCTTTTACAATATGCTTTCAAATTAAACATGCAGTATTATATGTTCTGAAAGAGAAACTTGTAATGGATGTACTATCAAATGGACACATCCAGGATAGTAAGCTTCAAACGGACAACAGTGGTATGATATTCTACCAAATCAGCAGTATTAACTCACTAAGACAACAGTGGTATGATATTCTACCAAATCAGCAGTATTAACTCACTAAGACAACAGTGGTATGATATTCTACCAAATCAGCAGTATTAACTCACTAAGACAACAGTGGTATGATATTCTAACAAATCAGCAGTATTAACTCACTAAGACAACAGTGGTATGATATTCTATTAAATCAGCAGTATTAACTCACTAAGACAACAGTGGTATGATATTCTACCAAATCAGCAGTATTAACTCACTAAGACAACAGTGGTATGATATTCTACCAAATCAGCAGTATTAACTCACTAAGACAACAGTGGTATGATATTCTACCAAATCAGCAGTATTAACTCACTAAGACAACAGTGGTATGATATTCTACCAAATCAGCAGTATTAACTCACTAAGACAACAGTGGTATGATATTCTACCAAATCAGCAGTATTAACTCACTAAGACAACAGTGGTATGATATTCTACCAAATCAGCAGTATTAACTCACTAAGACAACAGTGGTATGATATTCTACCAAATCAGCAGTATTAACTCACTAAGACAACAGTGGTATGATATTCTACCAAATCAGCAGTATTAACTCACTAAGACAACAGTGGTATGATATTCTACCAAATCAGCAGTATTAACTCACTAAGACAACAGTGGTATGATATTCTACCAAATCAGCAGTATTAACTCACTAAGACAACAGTGGTATGATATTCTACCAAATCAGCAGTATTAACTCACTAAGACAACAGTGGTATGATATTCTACCAAATCAGCAGTATTAACTCACTAAGACAACAGTGGTATGATATTCTACCAAATCAGCAGTATTAACTCACTAAGACAACAGTGGTATGATATTCTACCAAATCAGCAGTATTAACTCACTAAGACAACAGTGGTATGATATTCTACCAAATCAGCAGTATTAACTCACTAAGACAACAGTGGTATGATATTCTACCAAATCAGCAGTATTAACTCACTAAGACAACAGTGGTATGATATTCTACCAAATCAGCAGTATTAACTCACTAAGACAACAGTGGTATGATATTCTACCAAATCAGCAGTATTAACTCACTAAGACAACAGTGGTATGATATTCTACCAAATCAGCAGTATTAACTCACTAAGACAACAGTGGTATGATATTCTACCAAATCAGCAGTATTAACTCACTAAGACAACAGTGGTATGATATTCTACCAAATCAGCAGTATTAACTCACTAAGACAACAGTGGTATGATATTCTACCAAATCAGCAGTATTAACTCACTAAGACAACAGTGGTATGATATTCTACCAAATCAGCAGTATTAACTCACTAAGACAACAGTGGTATGATATTCTACCAAATCAGCAGTATTAACTCACTAAGACAACAGTGGTATGATATTCTACCAAATCAGCAGTATTAACTCACTAAGACAACAGTGGTATGATATTCTACCAAATCAGCAGTATTAACTCACTAAGACAACAGTGGTATGATATTCTACCAAATCAGCAGTATTAACTCACTAAGACAACAGTGGTATGATATTCTACCAAATCAGCAGTATTAACTCACTAAGACAACAGTGGTATGATATTCTACCAAATCAGCAGTATTAACTCACTAAGACAACAGTGGTATGATATTCTACCAAATCAGCAGTATTAACTCACTAAGACAACAGTGGTATGATATTCTACCAAATCAGCAGTATTAACTCACTAAGACAACAGTGGTATGATATTCTACCAAATCAGCAGTATTAACTCACTAAGACAACAGTGGTATGATATTCTATTAAATCAGCAGTATTAACTCACTAAGACAACAGTGGTATGATATTCTATTAAATCAGCAGTATTAACTCACTAAGACAACAGTGGTATGATATTCTACCAAATCAGCAGTATTAACTCACTAAGACAACAGTGGTATGATATTCTACCAAATCAGCAGTATTAACTCACTAAGACAACAGTGGTATGATATTCTACCAAATCAGCAGTATTAACTCACTAAGACAACAGTGGTATGATATTCTACCAAATCAGCAGTATTAACTCACTAAGACAACAGTGGTATGATATTCTACCAAATCAGCAGTATTAACTCACTAAGACAACAGTGGTATGATATTCTACCAAATCAGCAGTATTAACTCACTAAGACAACAGTGGTATGATATTCTACCAAATCAGCAGTATTAACTCACTAAGACAACAGTGGTATGATATTCTACCAAATCAGCAGTATTAACTCACTAAGACAACAGTGGTATGATATTCTACCAAATCAGCAGTATTAACTCACTAAGACAACAGTGGTATGATATTCTACCAAATCAGCAGTATTAACTCACTAAGACAACAGTGGTATGATATTCTACCAAATCAGCAGTATTAACTCACTAAGACAACAGTGGTATGATATTCTACCAAATCAGCAGTATTAACTCACTAAGACAACAGTGGTATGATATTCTACCAAATCAGCAGTATTAACTCACTAAGACAACAGTGGTATGATATTCTACCAAATCAGCAGTATTAACTCACTAAGAAATATTCAAAATTTAAGTTTTAGTTTAACATGTTATCATTGTTTTTCTGTTGAAATCGTATCAAAATACCAACATACTTTTTAATAGCCATCTGAAATTTTGCAAAATAAAATTAATGTTCTTGTATCTTTTTCCTTGGGCTGGTGGGGCTTATGAAATAAAATGCTCCGCTGGGCGCAGCTTGATACGACCGCAGAGGTCAAACCCTGAACAGTTGGGGAAAGTATGGACACAACATTCAAGCTTGATACAGCTCTGAATTTGGATTGTGATTAAATATTTGACACAGGATGAATGTGGTCTAAGAACTTAAAATTTTTAAATTTACCTATTATGGTCCAATATCCAAAATCTACATACATGGTTAGATTCAGCATATCAAAGAATCCAAAGAATTCAATTTCTGATGAAATCAAACAAAGTTTAATTTTGGACCCTTTTGACCTCAATGTGGACCAATTTGATAACGGGGCCCAAAAATCAAAAATCTAAATACATGGTTAGATTCAGCATATCAAAGAACCCCATATATTCAATTTTTGTTGAAATTAAACAAAGTTTAATTTTGGACACTAGAAAAATGCTTGTTTTTTGGCCCCTTTTTGGCCCCAAATTCCTAAAGTTTAGGGCAATTACCCCCAAACTCAAACCAAGCTTTCCCTTTGTGATATGGAACCTTGTAGTACAATTTCATAAAGATCCATACACTTACACACAAGCTATTGTCCTGAAACTAGAAAAATGCTTGTTTTTTGCCCCTTTTTGGACCCAAATTCCTAAAATTTTGAGGTAATTGCCCCCAAAATCAATCCTAGCCTTCCCTTTGTGGTATGGTACCTTGTAGTACAATTTCAGAGAGATCCATACACTTGATTGCTTATATTTGGCCCCTTATTCCTAAACGTTTTGGGCAATTACCCCCAAACTCAATTCAAGCTTTCCCTTTGTGATATGGAACCTTGTAGTACAATTTCAGAAAGATCCATACACTTACACACAAGTTAATGTCATGAAACTAGAAAAATGCTTGTTTTTTGCCCCTTTTTTGGCCCCTAATTCCTAAAATTTTGAGGCAATTATCCCCAAAATCAATCCCAGCATTCTCTTTGTGATATGGAACCTTGTGGTACAATGTCAGAGAGATCCATACACTTACACACAAGTTATTGTCTGCAAGTTACAAAAATACTTATTTTTGGCCCTATTTTGGCCCCTAATTCCTTAACTGTTGGTACCATAACCCCCAAAATCAATCCCAACCTTCCTTTTGTGGTATTGAACCTTATGGTAAAATTTCATAGAGATCCATTCACTTAAACTAAAGTTATTGTGCGAAAACCAATGTGTCTTCAGACGACGACGCCAACGTCATACCAATATACGAAATAAAAAAATAGGTTACTTTTATCTATGGCATACAGATTCACCATCTTACTAAACTCATTCAGTGACATATAATTCTTCAAGCTCTGTTAATGCTTTGTGGTAAAGCCCACATTATCCTTTAACATTATTAACTATTTTTATTCTATTTTTCATTTTGACTTAATAAAAGCATAGATGTATGGATTTATACATTTATGATAGGAGTAATTCAAATTTTAGATATTCTTCAAGCTATTTACTCTAACCTTTTACATAAAAAAAATATATTAACTTATAATAGAAATCAGAAAATTTTAAATGAAAGAGTAATTAAAATCTGACTTTACAGCATTTCAAAATGACAGTTAAGTAAAATTTCTGACAATAGCTTTTAGGTTTCTGCACTGAACCAATATCCATTTCCCTATGATTGCACAATTTTAAAGTTTTCTCAAAGGCAAGGCTGCAGTCAAGTCAAATCTTCTAATCATTACATATAAAACAGAAAGTTTTATAGCTCTCAAAGGAGATATAAACACAGTTCTGACAATCTGAAAGCTTTAATGATGTCATTTTTTGTTCCAAAGCCATTAGAAACACCTCTAGGTCAATTCTAAAGAAATATTTAGAACACCTCTGAGTAAATTTTCCATCTTGATTTCCTTGTGTCTGATGTGTGACATTTGTAGTGATGTCAACTTGTGATTTATAACTCTTTTTCATGTTAAAGCTAGGATACAATTATAGTCAGCTTTCATATAGTTCGTAAATACTAGGCATTCAACACTTTTATAAGACCCAGATTCAATTTTATAGTCCTGGTGATTTACATGGAGGGCGAACGAAAACAATTAATTGGCACTCAAAGCAATTAGTTGGGGAAAAAAACCATCTCCAAGTTGAAAATTAACATTTGAAATACTTAACTTACTAACTATACTATGCAAATCATGAGAAAAAATATGCATTTCTGAACTATTAGGAAAATATTGTCAACATCTTTTAAAATGCACGATTATTTGAACCAAAATCTATACTCAGCATTTGCAATTATTGACAATGGCAGCATTGGCTAGTGTGTGTGGCCTATTTAACTTAATTGTTCATTAAAGGGTTTCACAGTTATTCATTGGATGCATCTGCACAAAATGTCACATTTTTTTTAATTCCCAGGAGAAAAGTTAATATATCAACATACCTAAGTAGTCATCCATTAATGTTCCAATGGCAAACTGAAATGAAACAAATACACAAATAAGATCTATGTCATTAAAATTACAATAAAAAATAAAATGCTCCATGAGGCACAGCTTCATTCGACCGCAGAGGTTGAATCCTGAACAGTTGGGGTAAGTACGGACACTACATTCAAGCTTGATACAACTCTGCATTTGGATTGTGGTTAAATATTTGACACAGCATAGGTTTCTGACACAGAATGAATACGGTCAAAGAACTGAAAAATTTGAAATTTGACTTTTACCTATTATAGTCCAATATCCAAAATCTAAATACACGGTTAGATTCAGCATATCCAAGTACACTAAGAATTTAATTTATTAAGTTATTACTGGACAACATTAGCTAAGTTTTTTTTTTGGGGTTCCATGCGCGTAGCTATGTTTACTTCAAAACGCCCGGGCATGCACATAAATTTTGAAGAAAAAAATATTTGAACCCAAATTAATTTAAGAACTGATAAAAGGACATGAGCCTTGTAATTTTTTCTTCAATGACTTGTAATTGGAGATAAAAGACAAAGTGACGAAATATACTTTTTAATCAAATGGTATCATATTGTTTTTTGGGTACTTTTAGGTCATATACATGTAGCTCTGTAACTGTTTCGGTTCTTATACATCCTCGGCTTTAAAATATTTGGCTTTGAGCGTTCCTGAAGGAGGTAAATCCAGAAATGCGCTTCGAACGCATGAAATTAATAACGTGCTGTTTTCATATTTTAAATTATATATTTTTTCATTTTCTGTCAAAGTCTGAATCTACTGTGAATTCTACTCAGTTTACTAATGTTAACGCAATTCATTATCTGCTGAGATACGATGTGGCTTTTTATGTTACAGTTCAATATTTATTTTAACTAATTTTGTTATACTCATAAGATACGAGCATGCCAGTTAATATAGATATAAATTATATTTAGATTGCTTTTAAACATAAGCAACTGGCTTGGGCATTTTTTCTCTTAAATAAATTACCATTATATTCTAAATCAATACAATGAATAAATTTTAACTTTAAAAAAACAAATTAGACTCTAAAAGAGAATCAAAAGATACCAAAGGGATATTCAAACTCATCAGTTGAAAACAAACTGACAATACCATGGCAAAAACAGAAAAACTACAAAAAGGCAAACAACTGTATACAAAACACAACATAGAAACATAAAGGTGCTCTGGAACAGTTGTAACAAAACACGGACCCCACCAAAAGCTTGGGGTGATCTCAGGTGCTCTGGAACAGTAAGCAAACAACTGTATACAAAACACAACATAGAAACATAAAACTTAACACACGGACCCCACCAAAAGCTTGGGGTGATCTCAGGTGCTCTGGAACAGTAAGCAAACAACTGTATACAAAACACAACATAGAAACATAAAACTTAACACACGGACCCCACCAAAAGCTTGGGGTGATCTCAGGTGCTCTGGAACAGTAAGCAAACAACTGTATACAAAACACAACATAGAAACATAAAACTTAACACACGGACCCCACCAAAAGCTTGGGATGATCTCAGGTGCTCTGGAACAGTAAGCAAATTTTGCTACTAGTGTGCAAACCCAGTTTTAAGTCTAATTTGGTAGATCACATGAGATGAAAAGAGGACGAGATTGTGGTAATATCAACAATTGGAACATATCCGTCGTCATTAACCTACTTCGTTACCTCAACCGTAAAATTTTCTAAGGGATGATTTCAACTTCACCACTTGGAACTCTTGTTTCAGTAGCTTCCTTGTAAGCAGCAACTATCTATCAAGGAAATGATGATAGGAAATGCTCTGGAATATCTTATCAACTCGCAGGTACATACTCCATATGCATGTGCTGCTGGAATGTTGCTACATAGTAAAAAAAAGTTCACAATTGGAGGCTGAAATCATCTCCTTTGTCATAAAATTTTATTCTAAAAGACCAAGTATGTTGCTATTGATGAGTTCTTAATGACAGATATTGGTATCTCTTTCTCAATAAGGCGTGAACGTCCAGGGGGGTTTGCCCCCTACCAGGAGGTCTTCTCTCCTGGATCTCAAACCCCTCGATGAGGTTCGCGCATACACTTAAAAATGGCCTAGCTACGCCACTGGGTTCACTTCATCAAAAAAAAAAATATATATATATGGCATACTGAAAATTAATTTAAACAGAATAACAAACAAACCTACCACAGAGTTCTTCAAAAAAAATTTACCAAAAAAACAAAAAAAAAAACAATTTCCAAATATCATTTCTCATTAATACAATGTCTTTAAAGAAATCTATAAAACTTGCATTTAATTATTTTCCAAAATATCTATTCTAATAATGAACAGTAAATTTCAAACTATATTCATACATAATTTCTTCTCCAAAATTAGATTTGATGCTGAATCTATTTTTAACTATGACTCTACAATACAGCTCAGAATTTGGATTGTGATTTAATATTTGACATAGCAAAGTTTCTGACACAGAATGTATGTGGTCTAAGAACTAAAAAAAATTGAAATTGTAAATTTACCTATCAACATATCGAGGAATCCCAAGAATTATATTTTTGATGAAATCAAACACAGTTTAATTTTGGACCCTTTGGACCTCAATATGGACTAATTTGATAACAGGGTCAAAATCCAAAATCTAAGTACAGGGTTAGATTCAGCATATCAAAGAACCCCATAACTTAAATTTTTGTTGAAACCAAACAAAGTTTAATTTTGAACCCCGATTTGGACCAATTTGAAAACTGGGCCTAACATCAAAAATCTAAATACATGTTTAAATGCAACATATCAAAGAACCCTATGAATTCAATCTTTGTTAAAATCAAACTTAGTTTAATTTTGGACCCTTTGGACCTTCATGTGGACCAATTTGAAAAATAGGTCCTAAAATAAAAAAATCTAAAAACATGGTTAGATTCAGCATATCAAAGGATTCAAAGAACCCCAAAAATTCATTTTTTTTTCTAAATCAAACAAAGTTTACTTTTGGACCCTTTAGACCTATAATGTGGACTAATTTTAAAACGGGCCACAAAATTATAAATCTAAATTCACAGTTGGTTCAGCATATCAAAGAACCCAAAGAATTCAAAATTTGAGTTCAACCAAATTGAAATTGGTCAAGAAATAAGCAATTTATACAAAGTATTAGAAAAGTATTGTTTTTTGGCCCCTTTTTCCTTAAACAGTAACGGCCATAACTCCCAAAATCAATCCCAACCTTCTTTTTTTGGTATGGAGCCTTGAGGTACAATTTCATAGAGATCCATAGACTTATGTGTAGGAACTATTTTGTTTTAAATATGTACTACTTTCCAGTATGTTCTTTTTTGACGGGCCCAATTGGGTGGTGTTACATCTTACAAAGTCTATCCAAATTATTTTTGCAAAGAATTCCGCTCAAGCCAGTGTTAGGGGCGGTCTTAAACTTGCAGTGAGGTGAGAGTTTTTTTGCTCTGTGTTGAAGGCCTCACTGTGACTTTAAGATGAAGAACAGCAATAAAAGCACTGTACCTTTGCTTTTTGTGTGTTTTTTTGCTGTGCATGTACTAATTTTGTGTCATGGATGGATACCCCATATCCTTTGTTTTTCTATTATACTCAAGTTATTGTCCAGAAACCAGAAAATCCTAAATTTGTTTTGCCCCTTTATGGCCCCAATTCCTAAACAGTTTGGGCCATTACCCCCAAAATTAATCCCAAATTTCCTTCTGAGGTATGGAACCTTGTGGTACAATTTCATAGAGATCCATAGACTTATACTCAAGTTATTGTCCGCAAACCAGAAAATCCTAGTTTTTTTTGGCTCCTTTATGGCACCTTATTCCTAAACGGTTTGGGCCATAACCCCCAAAATCAATCCCAAATTTCCTTTGGAGGTATGGAACCTTGTGGTACAATTGTATAGAGATCCATACACTTATACACAAGTTATTGTCCTGAAACAAGAAAAATGCTTGTGTTTGGCCCCTAATTCCTCAACAGTTAGGACAATATCCCCCAAAATCAATCCCAAGCTTTCTTTTATGGTATGGAACCTTGTGGAACTTTTTAATAGAGATCCATACACTTGTCTTTGGATGACGACGACACTGCGACGCTGACAATGCTGACAACGTGATAACATTATACAACCGCAAAAATTTTGCGGTTGTATAAAGACTCATTCTTTATGGAAGCTATGTAATATTGACATTATATTGATTTTCTCAAATACACAACAGCACTTATTCCTTTAATTTCTTTAAGAGTCATAAATCAGTTCCACCTTAAATGTATATATATATATATATACAATGTATTTAACATGCTTTCTCATACAGATATGTATATTACAAAATATTTACTTTTTTTACCTCTACTAATCAGAGATATTTTTAGATAAAACGTCACTCCAAATCTGATTTTCATATGCTTGCTTTGTTTCATTTTCATTCAATCAAAAATCATTTTAACAGTATTTATCCTTGATGGCCACTTCCAACCTGACAGTAAATGTTTTTTATATATATATACATGGGTTCAATTTTACTTATAAATCATTTTACCCAATATTATTATAATTATCACCACATTAAATCAGTTTACTTTTATATAAATTACCAGTTTAAGTGACAAACTTTAACTGAAATCAAGGCATGTCTGTTTAAGTTTTAACAATGAAATTAAATAAATATGTTCTTCAAACTACTAAAGACATTCTAATAAATGATTTTCCAACACTTACAGCTGATACTCAAGAAAAAAATATACCCATAATGCCATCTTAGATTTATCTCTAGGGAACTAGTAATGCATATTTCGTGACTTGAGAACTTGTTTAATTTATTTTGTGCCCACATTCTCATTTCACAAAACTAATCTGATAAAATCTAAGACAAAATCACTAATACTTTGTAAATGTGTCCAACATACTTCAAATAAATGGTCATTCAATGAACTAAACTGTCATCTTAAAATTTCTTAAATTTTCTTCAGTAGTCGTAATCTTGTCTAAATCTATTGTTATTAGTTTTACTTCAGGCAAAATGTAGAATTATTTGGATTTACCATGCTATCCAAGAATCATTAACATTTCATAGCATGTTGCAATGTTGTCTAGACAATAAAGTGTTACAAAATCTTCTTCTGCACATACACCATGACATAAAAGAGGTGGTTCTGGGAAGGATTTTATAAATCATTAATTTCTATTGCCACTTAAAGTGTTGAGAATCCTTCCTAATATTCTTAGATAAAAAATTAATTACTGTAATTGTATAAATGATGAATTGTAATTTCTTTCACGTTAAGACTTTAAATTGAAGCAAACTTTACATTTCTGGCATTCTTTTATCATTTAATATGTTTATGAGATGTAATGTTTCACTCAGGTGGTCACAACACTTTAAAAGTATAATCTTTTTTCTTTAATCTTGAAAACTTATTTTAACTCAAATTTTTTTTTTTGCATTTCAGAAAATGATTGAATTTATGTTGAAAGTGTACAAGATAAAAGTTTTACTATAAGTATCACTAAACTTAACATTATCAATGTTCCATGTAAATTTGCTCAAGGTCACATGAACACTGCCAGACAGACATGTATAACATACAAACAAATACACTAAATTAAGTTAACCTATTGCTTATAGTATTTGAAAAACAAACCTAACTAGGAAAACTTAATATTGAACAATGAAACATGAAAATGAGGTCAAGTTTGGATGAACCATGCCAGACTCTGACATGCAGATATTTACCTCTTACAATCATTCCATACACCAAATATAACTGACATTTTGCTAAGTTCTGAGAAACAGATCTAACCACAAAATCTCAATGTTGACCATTGAACAATGAAATGAGTTAAATATAAATAAGAAGATGTGGTATCAGTGCCAATGAGACAACTCTCCATCCAAGTCACAATGTATAAAAAGTAAACAAATATAGGTCAAAGTACGGCCTTCAACACAGAGCCTTGGCCCACACCGAACACAAGCTATAAAGGGCCCTAAAAATGACTAGTGTAAAATAATTCAAGCAGGAAAAGCAAGGTCTAATCTATATAAAAAACGAGAAACGAGAAACACTTATGAACAACACCAACAAACGATAACTATTGAACAAAGGCTAGATTAAGCGAGCCAGACAGACATGTACACCTTACAACATTTCATACACCAAACATGGTTGACCTATTGCTTATAGTTTCTGAGAAACAGACCTAACCACAAAAAATTAACATTTACTTATGAACCATGAAAATTAGGTCAAGGTCAGATGAAACCTGCCAGACAGACACCAGTATAAATGTTTTGGTTCATAATGGGGTACTCAAGTTATCCTCCAATAACATGACAGAGCAAGGACAGGTATGTACATATAGGTACCAAATATATTACCAATACTTACTACAGAGTCCCATAATATATACAAGAGTGCACATGTCTCACCTGCTTTACTGACCATTGTTTTTCTGTTGAAAGTCTTAAAGATAAAGGTTTTACTACAAGTATCACATAAACTTAACATTTCTAAAGATCCATGACAATGAGGTCAAGTTCAGATAAATCCTGTCAGACAGACATGTACAACTTACAATCATTCCATACACCAGATATAGTTGACCTATTGCTTAAGGTAACTGAAAAACAGACCAAAACACAACAAGAGTGCACACACTGAAATGTCTTGCCTGCTTCACTGAACATTGATTTTATGGTGATAGTCCTAAATATAAAGCTTTACTACAAGAATCACATAAATTTAACATGATCCAAGAAATGAGGTCAAGGTCAGATAGACCAAAACCAGAAATACATGTACACCTTACAATCATTCCCTACACCAAATATAGTTGACCTATAATATTGCTTTCAGTTTCTAATAAACAAACTTAACCAGGAAAACTTAACATTGACCAATGAACCATGAAAATGAGGACAAGGTCAGATGAACCATGCCGGACAGACATGTACACCTTACAATCAATCTATGAATTAAATATAGTTGACCTACTTCTTATAGAATCTAAGAAACAAACTCAACCATGAAAACTTAACATTGACCAATGAACCATGAAAATGAAGTCAAGGTCAGATGATACCTGCCAGACAGACATGTACACATTACAATCATTCCATACACCAAATAAAGTTGACCTATTGCTTATAGTACTTGAAAAACAGACCAAAACACAAAAACTTAACATTGACCAATGAACCATGAAAATGAGGTAAAGGTCAGATGAAACCTACTAGATTGACATGTACCCCTTACAATTATTCCATACACCACATATAATTGACCTACTCCTTATAGTATCTGAGAAACTGACCTAATCATGTACTTCAACCTTGATCACTGATTCATGAAATGAGGTCGAGGTTAGGTGAACCCTGTCTGATGGACATGTAGACGTTGCAAGGAACCCATATACCAAATATAGTTATTTTATTTCCAGGGTTTGCAAAAACCTGGGTTTTATGAGTATTGCCCAGCCCTGGGTTTTATGGGTAATACTGTGCACTACTGGGTAATATGAAATACTGGCCTGAATTTTAAAGAGGATTCAGTAATTAATCACAAATGCAATACATTAAAGTAGATTAAACCATTGTGGTGACGTCAGCCTATTCATTTACCGTGGATTCTTTTCTAGAATCAACGCTTCCTAAATCTGCCGCTGAAATGGACTCACCAAATTATATTCAATTGTTTCCTTTGTGTGTCTAATTTCATTAAGTTTGAATTGGCTAATTTACTGATTTCTGTTCACTAATGGAATTAATTTAAAAACTTAACTTTAATTTTTCTAATTTGTATATGCCTTCACTGGGAATCGAACCCTTCCTTGAAGTCTGTTATGAATGACTGACATCAACACATCGACGAAACCTCTCGGCTACCAATGGGTTATAACTTAGATGTCTATTATATATATATAAATTAACATCGGACACACAGGGGTTGTACCTTTATATATACACAATGGGCAGTTGTATAGTATAAGTTGGTAGCATGAGGTTAGCATGCTTAAAATCAACGAGTTAAAAGATAGGGATTTGTCGGTTTAGGTTCGAATCCCTGTATTATCTCTGTTGTCCCAATTCTGTTTTTTTTTTTTTCTAATAATGCATGTTATAGTGGATATTTTTGTAATAATAGCGAGTTTTACCGTTTATTTTTTTGGATTATTATTGGCTATTTCACATGTTTGAAACAAAAATGATTACATTCTATTTGTCAATTTTTGTTGTAAAAATATAGTATGATTTCATCTGTTTTACTACATAATTTTACAAATGTGTATTCGCAAATTCCTATGCGAGAAAATCGTGATGTGCCTAGAGTGCTAGAAATTTCGATAACATACTTATTATATATACTTTATATATGCTCTTTGGTCGGGTTGTTGTCTCTTTGACACATTCCCCATTTCCATTCTCAATTTTATTAGAAATAAGTTCGAATATGTCTTATTTTGTAAAACAGATAATATTCAGATGCCTAATAAATATAAATATAAATATAAAGATCTTTAAAGGTAGAAGTGTTATATTTGTATTTTGTTAACAAATTAATTGTGATCTGAGATTTATCAATGCATCGTTGGACACGATAACATGGTTATTTAAACTCACTTACAATACCTTCTAATTAAGAAAAGGCTTTAATTTTGAAAAGAAATTAACACAATAGTTTAAGTTATAGATACAATGGATAAGCGTAGATTCATGAAAAACAAACCATTCGCCTCCGGGCTCATGGTTTCTTTTCAAGAATCCACGCTTATCCATTAATTGTATCTATATAACAGAATCATTAATAAATATAACGTTAACTAATAATAAGAATTAAACAATTCTATGTAAGGAAAATTACTTTTAAACATTTGTTGTTCATTACTAAAATGATTACTAAGTTTTAGCATATGTTTATGTATATCACTAATAAATATGTAATTATTCAGATTATAACACAGATTTGTTTATATAACAATAATCAGCCTTTTGATTTCTATAAGTGTTTATGGCCTGTGCCCTTAGGGTGTTTATTTAGCAATATGACTGTATAACAATTAAAATTTACAATTCATTTAAAAACTGCAATAAAATGCATTTTTTTCAATTTGGATTTAATATTGAAACAAAGCTTAGAAATTAACAAGGTATCCTGAAATGTCCAAAACTTGTATCTGCCTACATAGAATTAGTGGACAAAAGGAAGAAACTGAATTTTCAATCTTCAGGAATGATTCTCAATGGTTATCTGTATAAAATGTATATATTTAGCTATAATACAATTATTAAAACTACAACAAGTCTTTACTATATTTTGTGTAAAAATAAGCTTGAAAAATCATATTACCCATTTCTAGGAGTACTGCCCAGCCCGGGTTTTCCCACTCTGGTTTTCCCACCTAATAATACTTTGCCAACGTTAACCCTGTCTATTACTTATAATAAGTGAGAGATTCACATGACAAACAAACTATAATCTTATTTCAAGCAGTCAATAAACCAAAAAAATGAGGTAAAGGACAATGGACATATGACTTCGTAAAACATTAGGTATCTGAATACAAGGTATGAAGCATCTAGGTCTTCAACCTTCTGAAATTAAAGCTTTATACAAATAGTTTATGCTGCTGCCACCACCACCACCGCCAGATAGTAATACCTATGTCTCTCATACTACAACTTTTGTTGCAGGCGAGATAAAAACCCTTTTTGGAATACAGACTAAAAACAAAGTGGGCAAAAGTTCCCCTGACAGGTCTGGAGGCAAATGGCTAATAATATTGCTAAAAATTTTAAAAATAATGCTAGTCACATTTCAAGAGATCAGATCTAATCCACCTTTAAAATATTTGGGCGAGGGTAACTTGATCCTGGCTAACATGTCAGTACAGAGGGCACATGTCCAATTTCTGAAAAGTTATATTTTAAGAGATTTCTTTAGGTTCTTTTTCAATCTTTATATAACTGTCATATTATAAATGCTTCCTCCAAAGCCTTGGTATTTAGAAACTCCTTCTAAGCCCTTGATTTCTTAAGACAGGGCTTCCTATGACCCTGGTGAACCCACAAGCACATGCCAAGTAAAACTACTCCAAAAAAAAAAAAAACACATTTTAAAAAAAAATTCTTTCAGAAACACAGATTTTGATGAAATTCATACTATATCCTGGTATCGTTATCAACTATGACCATAACTTTTGACTTACAGGCCTCAAATCAATGGGCTTCTTCCCTTTTTCACTTTTAACCACTTGTATATAGTTTTAAATGTATACATTATAACATCACCCAGAAAGAAATTGCAATTATGTTTTCTTTTATTTTGTCATTTTAGTAGCTGTGACCTTGACCTGAAAATTGATAAGATTCTTCCCTTTCCTCATATCTTCCATCTGTAAATGTTTCATTTTAAACAAAGGAAACTAAAGAAACCATATGGAAACCAACTTTTTTCAAAAGTTACTATTATTAGTATCAGTGACCTTGATCTCTGATCTTTTGACTCCATATCTATATCTTCCATCTGAATAAATTTCATTCCAATCTAGCAAGGGGAACTCAAGTTACAATCTTGTAACCATTTTCTCAACAAAAACATATTGACCTCCCTATATCTTCAATCTGAATAATTTTCATTTCATTTAAGCAAGGGGATCTCAAGTTACCATCCGAAACCATTTTTGTTAAAACAATCTATTTTAAGTAACAGACCTTGAACTTAGATCTATCCACCAAACATTCTTTGCCTTCCCCTTTATCTTCCATCTTCATAAATTTCATTCTAATCAAGCATTAGATACTCAAGTTATCATCAACCTTATTCAGGAAACAATTTGTTTTTGACACCCACAAGGATGAAAGGATGGACAGACAGACAAAAGGAAAAAGAGACAGCTACATGCTCCCGAAAAATTTTTGGGCAGTATAAAAAAAGGCAAACTTTTAAATTGGCAGCACATGAGATTTGTTATACATCTATTGACACCAATTTGAAAAAAAAGTCAATTCACTGATCAGTCCTTACAGACAGGAAAACCCCGGACATATATGCAAATAGTTTTGTAAGATTTATAAACAACATCTTTAGGAGTGCTGTTAAGCTAAAAACTGAATCTGATCATTGAAATTTGACATAAACCAGGCTCCATGCACTTAATTTTAAGACTAGATGATAAGTCATTCAACAAAAATTATGCTAAACCATTGTGTAGGAAGAGACTGGGCAACTGTTTATGTCAATGGCAAATTCACAAATTGAGACCCGTCCTTTTAACAAAAGTGATGGTCATGTGCAGACTCCAATTCTGGACATAGTTTAGTATGAGGTAGTGTTCGCAAAAAAAACAAAGACTGTTGCTTTGCAAAGCACAATAAGTTTTAAGGTGGTTCTGCAATGTGCTGGCATATGATTAGATAGCAAAAAAAATTACACATCATCCAAGGTTCCCTTACTGCAATCTGATAAAAATCAGACCTTTCACTCTGCTCTGTTAGCTTTGTTTGTCACATATAGCAGATCTGAAGACATCTCATAAGGGGTCATGTTCAGTGACCTTTCAGCATTCAATCAAATCTTTCTGTACCAAAGTTTTGATATTAAATATACTTTGTACTATAAAAAAATAGTCCAGTAAACTGTGGAATATTTCCAATATAGTCCGAAAATTCTATGTTCTAATCATTTTATTTCCTGACATTGTTCCAAATTTATGCCCTGACAAAATCGTAAACATTTCTTAAGTAAGAAAAACAGTATAGTTTCATTGTTACAGTGTGTTGTAACATTGTACACAAACCTCCTATCAAATCATAAGAAACTACAGCTGCTTTGATGCAGAACAGGAACAAATTCTTTGAACAATTTTAAGTTTATTATTAATAACCTGCATCTGTGTGATTCAATGCATAGATGAGTGTTTTCAAAATCCCAAAAAGAAATATGCACAGACTGGTATGAGAGGTCATATTAAACTTGCAATGACATGTGATTTTTCACTCTCTGTTGGAGTTCTCTTTGTGACTTTGAGATGAAGCCTCTTCTTTCTGTCTTGGGTTTTGACAAGCATATGCAAGAATATATGTGAAGAATTCAAACATCACATCCCTTCTTTACCCTGATAATTGATTTTCTTGAGAGAGCGCTATAAAGCAGGGAAACACATCAAAAAGACTACTTATAAGAATTATCTCTAACTTCAACATCCCACGATACTTAGTATCCAATATTCAGTACTACATCCACAGAATTAAATATTACTATTAGTTAAGACATTTTAAATCAGATTATTTAATTTGTGAGAGTAAATCTATGGGAAAGATTTCTTCTGTATTGCTGTTTTGTTTTAATTAGTAATGGAATCCACAAAAATCTATACATAAAACAATACGATTATGCACATTATACCCATATAAATTATTACTTTTGCAAGATTAAATTCTATGAGTTAATTGAAATTCAAAGAGTGTCTAAAATTTATTAATTATTAATTATTACTTTTGCAAGTTTAAATTTAATGATTTAATAGAAATTCAAAAGAGTGTCTAAAATTTTTATGTTTTTGTCTTTGGAAAAATATTCAAGCTTGATACAGATCTTAATTTGGATTGTGAATAAATTTGACACAGCATAAGTTTCTGACACAGAATGAATGTGGTCTAAAAACTTAAATATTTGCAATTGGACATTTACCTTTTATGGTCCAATATTGTAAATCTAAAAAGTATAAAGTGCTTCGCCGAGCGCAGCCCAATACGACCGCAGAGGTCCAACACTGAACATTTGGGGCAAAAATTGACATAATATTCAAGCTTAATACAGGTCTGAATTTGGATTGTAATTAAATATTTGACACATTATAGGTTTCTGACACAGAATAAATGTAGTCAAAGAACTTGAAACTGGTTATATGATTTGAATTTATATTCAATTGAAGATTTCTTGCTCTTGTGCAGTACACTGTGCTGTTGCGCAATACTTAGTAAATCTGTTTTCAGACTATATACAAAGAATTAGCAAAATAAATTGTGACCCCCAATTTTTTTTTTGGAAAATTGATTTCTTAAATCTTGAGGGAAAAAAATTAACCCCCCTTTTTTTACCCCCTTCCCCCCTCCAAAAAATAGTATTTGAAGAAATTTTCTTTTTGTAAAATGTAGTACAATTTAAGAGACTCCATACACTTAAACACAAGTTATTGCCTGAAAACTAGAAAAATGCTTGTTTTGGCCCCTTATTCCCGAATGGTTTGAGCAATTACCCCCAAAATGAATCCCAACCTTCTTCTTGTGGTATTGAACCTTGTGGAACAATTTCAGAGCAATCAAAATACTTATACACAAGTTATTGCCCTAAAACTAGAAAAATGCATGTTTTGGGCCCCTTTTTGGCCCCTAATTCCTAAACGGTTGGGACCATCACCCCCAAAAACAATCCCAACCTTCTTTTTGTGGTATTGAACTTTTTTTTTAAAATTTCATAGAGATCCATACACTTAAACTAAAGTAACTGTCTGGAAACCAAATGTCTTCTGACGACGATGACGATAGCAATATACGAACGCAAATTTTTTGCAGTCGTATAAAAATGACAAAAATACCGAACTCCAAGGACTATGCAAATTGAAAAGTCCCTTATCACATAGCAAAATCAAAAGCTCAAACACATCAGACAAATGGAAAACAACTGTCATAAATATATGGTTAGATTCAGCATATCAAAGAACCCCAAGAATTCAATTTTTGATCAAAAAAATTTTTGAACAAAAGTTTAATTTTGTACCCTTTGGATCTCAATTTGGACCAACTTAAAAACAGGTCCCAAAATTCAAAATCTTAATACACGGTTAGATTCAGCATATTCAGAACCTATGAAGTCCAGACTTTAAATTAAACCCCATTGAAATTGGTCAAGAAATAAGCAATTTATACAAAGTATTAGCAAAGTATTGGCCGATTTTTAGTCCCTAATTCCTAAACAGTTAGGGCCATTTATACTACAAAAATCAATCCCAACCTTCCTTTTTTGGTATAGAACCTTGTGGGATAATTTCATAGAGATCCATAGACTTATACTCAAGTTATTGTCTAGAAACCAGAAAATCCTTGTTTTTGGCCCCTGATTGGCCCCTAAATCCTACAGTTTGGACCATAACCCCAAAATTCAATCCCAGCCTTCCTTTTGTGATACGGAACATTGTGGTACAATTTCATACAGATCCCTAAACTTATAGTATACTCAAGTTATTGTCTGGACATCAAATGTCTTTAGATGAGGATGAAGACGACACCCCATACCATTATATCGCCTCAAATTTTTGTGGTCATATAAAAATGTTTTATTCATACTAGTATATGTATTTAATATGACAATAATTTTCATTGAATTAACTGTGAATATCAACTAGCTAATTAGGACAAATTGGTAGATACATCTACTTTGCTAAAACATATATTTCATAAAACATCTAGGCTAAACCTGACATTTCACAGCTTTATGTCCGACTTTGGGCATTTTGATTATTTTGTCAACAAGTTTGTTTATGATGACCCAGGACTAAGCAGTTTTATTCAGAAACAGTTTAAACAGAATGGGTTAAGTTGTGTCAAAAGTGTAGAGTAAATATTGTTGAAGTTGAATGAATAGTTCTGCCAAAATTATATGCTTTTTTTATTTTTAAAGAATAATTTAATAAAACAAAACATCTTAACCACTAGTATGAGGCACTTTTGAACCCAGTGAAAAAGTCTGTTTGTTTTGGAATAAATTATGGGTTATTATTCTTTCATAGTTTGTCAGTATAATCAGACAAAAAAAAAGATTGTGCAAGTGGCTATTTTTACAACTAAAGTGTTTCTCCTATGGCCATACTGACAATCTTGATCATCAAAGCCTGTCCCTTGAGGCTATGCTGACCTATTTATGATCAAAGCCTAACTCTTTAAGGCAAAACTGACAATGGTTATCATCAAAGCCTGTTTCTTCAGCCCATACTGACACTTTTCACAATCTAAGCCTGTTTTAGGCCACTTACAATGCTTATAATCAAAGCCTTCTCTTAAGGACATACTGACAATGTTTATGATCAAAGCCTGCCTCTTAAGGTCATCTCTCTTAAAGCCTTACTGACAAATTTTATGATGAAAATCTATCTTTTAAGGCCATGGTGACCCTCTTTACTACCATACCTTGTTTCTAAAGGCCACACTGACAATGTTTATGTCTTCAAGCCAATCTCGATATTTATGATCAAAGCCCATCTCAAAAGGCCATTACAACAATGTTTACAATCAAAGCCCATCTCTGAAGGCCATTATGACGATGTTTACAATCAAAGCCTGTCTTGTTAGGCCAAACTGACAATGTTTATGAACCAAGGTTGTCTCTTTAGCCCATGTTACTGATAATGATTTTGACCATAGTCTGTCTTTTAAGGTCGTGTCTCATAAGGCCTTTGGACATTAAGCAACTAACAATCAATCAATGACAAGGCCATACTGACAAAATCTATGATTAAAGCTTGTCTCTTAAGGTCTCACTGACCATGTTTATGACTATAGCCTGTATTTCAAGGCAATATTAACAATGTTGATTACTTACAATATCTTTAGCATCCACTCTTGTTCCTACAATCTTTACTCTGATTTCATCATCTTGCTGTATAACAACATCCTAAGATAGAAATCATGTTATTTCTTAAAAAAAAATAGGGTATGTGAGGTATTTGTCAATGACAAAACAACCCAAAGACACAAGCAAACCTATCCATGATACTTTTCTTGTCAATATATTTATGTCTGCTCTCAGTATGAACCTTCCCTTTCATAAATACCAAGTGAAGACAGATAGCCTATGTCTACAAAATTCATTTAGTTACATAGTCCAATTTTTATACAGATTTCTTTCGATTGAAAACATAGGTTTGCACTGAAAAAAAGTTTGGGATAAAGAAAATTTATTCTTATAGACTTATTAGTTTATTGTATCAATGCAATGTATTTCAATATAAATTTTCTACAATAAAAGTTTAAGAAACCAAATAAATTTGGTGAAATCTCAAAAGATATTTCTACCAAATATTAACCTTTTTAAACCATGTTTAATTTGTATGTGTATGATTCCATTCTACAGTTTTGTGTTACAGTAATCAGTATAATAAATATTTCCTTTCTAGTTTATTCAAATAAAAATCTATGTCATTTGTTTTTTCTCTTCAATCAATTGTTACCCCTATACCAATGCAACTGCAAGTAAGACTAGCTGAGAGATGTTGTAATTGATATACTAACCTCATCTTTGGTCTTATAACAGGGAGGGTTAGAATTGGGATCAAACTCCATGTCTGCAGGAATTGACTGAAAAATAATATTTTTATCAACATAATTATTCTTTCTGTTTCATATACATGTAAAATATTTATAAAAGTAGGACAAGTAACAGGAATATTTTTTTATATATAAAAATAATAAAACATATTGGTTTTAAGCAATGGTTAATATCCAAATAAAATGTTTCTTGTCATTTTTCTTCCATCAAGACATTTTTAGAGCAGACTGTCTCATCATATACAAATTACCTGCAACTGATCAGTTCTATTAAGATTGATACAGAGGATATTTGAAAAGACTGACAGCTTTAGAAATTAAAGTTACTTATGTGGAAAAGAGGTCAGACTATGATAACAATATTTCAATCATTCTGTTCCAGCTGATCAAATTTATATAACAATTTTTTAGATAGCATTTGTAATTATCTAAATAATTTTGATCAGTTGACAGAAAAAAATATATATGGTCAATCTTTTTTGTTAGTTATGTCTGTCTAACATCTATATACATTGTACTACCTACAGTTTTATGAGATGAATATCTCTCAACCAATACTGTTATTGATGGATAGAAATTATCCTGGTTTGTAGGAAAATAATTGCATTCTGCTAAGTTTTACATTTGTAGCTTGTAACTTCACTTAATATGTATAACTGGAATTGTTTAACTTCACAGAATATAAAATTTTAATGATTCAGTAAAGTAAAGAATACTCCATTAATAACAATAGTTTACACAAATAGCATCAATTTATGTGACTGGTATTAAGATACTTACATGTCTTGATATAAAGCATGACAATGGTCCTATTTCTGTGAACAAACCAACCTGAAAGAAGTCAAAATTTTGCAGCTTATCATTTATATAACTAAATACTGTATAACAGGTTTTTTTTGTGGGTGTAAATTTCACAATTTAGGGGTGGGTATCAAAGAATACGAAAAGATGTTGGCAATTTTAATTTTGGCTGATTCTTAATTCCCTAATATATAGCAATTAAAAATATTTTTTTGGATACTGAAATACTGTCAAATATTTACAAAAGTGTCTCAAATTTACTTGTCTCGTGATATTTTTGCTAGCGGAAGTTCATCTTCAAGATAATTAAATTGCAAGTGAATATTTTTATTGTCATTCAATCAAACAAGACTTGGTGTCTACTGTTGTGGTTAAGTGATTTTATTTACCTTAAAATACTTCTTATTTATTGATTATATTCTAATACAGATTATCAATAGAATACCGGTAACTTAGATATTTGTCACAGGTGTACAAACTTCTTGTAAATGTTATAGTCGATTAGTTACGAAATTGACCAGATCTTTGATGTACTAATTAAGTTATAAAATTATCAAGAGGGACTAACAACTCTTATATAATTTAACACTAATTAATAAAGGTAAAATACCTGAAAGACTACCTTACACTCTTATTTTATTTGACACTAACTAATAAGGGTACAAATATGAATGTACAATGCCCTTTGACATTAAAGTTGTTACTAACATATACTGTTTTTGACCTGCAGACCGAAAAAATACAGATCATTTACAAAACTCTTACGCTATTAGAATTTATCGAACGTATACATAAATTTTTGCAGATTTTATTTTGATGATTTTCAATTATCTGCCAAAATAAAAACGCTATACGGTAAATGTCTTAAAAGTATAGCTTTATAAGATTTTGCCTGTATGGGTATATTCTTTCTCGTAAACATTATCAACCTACATAGCTTAGGGATCAGCAAACAGTACTGTAAATTCAGAAATTAAAGTGCAAAATTTTATTAATTTTACAGGATGCACTATGCAATAACTATTAAGAACTCATTCTTAATTTTCATTAAAGTCAATCTCCTTCTTCAATTCAATTTCTAATTATCCCACTAACATATAATAAACTACACTAAATTTTTAAATTTATAAATTTTGAAATACCCAAAGGATATATAGCAGTATAGAAATACTGTTCATTTTACATCCTAACAACCTAGATTCCACAATCCTAGACTACATCAGAACCCATCCTATAAGGTGTTGTATGTATAAATATACAAACTATATTCAGTTGAAATCTGGACATTGGGTGCACTTTAAGAGATTCTTTGAATTGGACAAAATGGGTACGTTAAATCCAATGCCTTGTTTAGAGAGATAACCACTCTCTCTGCAAGTTAAGAGCCCTTGCAACAACTTTTTGAGAGGTTCGTAGGTGGCCTGTTGCAAGGCCAAATTTCTATCCCTACCCAATATACCCTCCTCATTTTCAGTGGCATTCCCAATATCCTGTCTTTAATCCCAGTTGACCCATATAGCAGGACCTAGCCATTGCATTCATTGTTAATTTTTTCTCGTCCTAAACACACATAATAAATTTGCCACTGGACATATAGCAGACAACAATTAATCAATTGATGCAATTGCAATTCAAAATGCCTTACTGTATACAAATTGGAAATATAAAAAAATAAATGGAGAATGTGTCCCATGATGATGCCTCCGCTTGTATATAATGTTATAATACTACATAACTCAAGAAGGGTAAAAGTGACGCTACCCAAATTTGTACTTGATCTGAGTTGTGTGGTAATAAGCATTGTGTATAAGTTTCATAACATTTGGTTGAGGCAAACTTAAGTCAGAGAACGGAACAAAAAAAATCAGCATTTTTTCCATTTGTAAAGGCATAACTCTAAAACGGTAAAAGTGAAGCCACCAAATTCAAACATGATCTGTGTTTTGTGGTAATTAGCATTGTGCATAAGTTTCATAACATTTGGTTGAGGCAAACTAAAGTTAGAGAACAGAAGCGAAAAATTCAGCAATTTTTCCATTTGTAAAGGGGCATAACTCTAGAACGGTAAAAGTGAGGCTATGAAAATTCAAACTTGATCTGTGTTTTGTAGTAATTAGTATTGTGTATAAGATTCATAACATTTGGTTGAGGCAAACTAAAGTTAGAGAACGGAAACGAAAAATTCATCTATTTTTCCATTTGTAAAGGGGCATAACTATAGAACAGTAAAAGTGACGCAACCAAAATTCAAACTTGATCTGTGTTTTGTGGTAATGAGCATTGTGTATAAGTTTCATAACATAGGTTGAGGCAAACTAAAGTTAGAGAACAGAAACCAATTTTGGGACGTACGGACGTACAGACGGACAAGGGTAAAACTTAATGCCCCTCCGCTATGGTGGGGGCATAAAAATCTCAACCTATCCTCCTGAACACCCTTTTTCGAAATTTTAAAATTGTTTGGTCTTTTTTTCAATTATTTTTTCTATAATCTGAACACCAAATTATTATTACTTTCATTATTAACTTTTGTAGCCTTAGCAATGGCCACAGTTTATGTCTCTCCTGTGAATGGTCTGAACACTATTCAAGAAGCTTTATATTTATCCATTCCTTACTAACCTTGTTTACTTGGGTAACTACAGCATCTAAAACCTCTCCTTTGAATGGTCTGAATACAATAGCTTTATATTTGACAGGGTAAACAACAAATCCTCTACTGGGTTGTATTAAGCCTGCTCCTATGTTGTCTATTGTAGTAACTGCTATAACAAAGCCATACCTACAATATTACATAAATATATACAGTGGATTCCTCATTATGTGTGGGATACAATAGCATTGACATTCAAGCTCCCTCTTTAAATTGTTTGAAATAGTAACTATTGGATATTAAACATCCATCTTCAATGAAACACTTATGCTGAATTTTCACACCTAAGTAGATTTGAGATTTTCATAATAGCATAAGACCTCCTCCACTCTAATAAAAACTTTACATAAACTATGTTTCCCTTAAAATCAATCCTTTCTCAAAATATAAGATTTAATGATGAATTTTGATGTAAAAGATCCTCATTTAGTTATACCTAGTGATGCTTGAGGCTTGCAAAATAAAATTGGGGATTCCAAAATCTAAAACAAACATTTAAGACATAAACAACTGCAATCATACCACATCTTCTTATTTTCATACATGTATTTCAAAAAGTGAGAACCTGAAAAACCTAATATAATCTTAAATGAAAAGCTTGTTAAACAAACAAAAAATGCATACTTTCCTGTACATGTTCCTTCCACTTCTGTGAACAATTTCTGTTTTACTATGTTCAATAAATTAGGACCAAAATATCGTGGATGAAGTAGGATCTCATGTTCCAGAGAAACCTGAAATAGATGTAAAATCAATTTAAATAAATTTATATTATCATGTTATTCAAAATATGTGCATAACTTTGTTTTGAATGAGGCTTATGAAAATTTCACTTAATTTAGTAAATGATAATATACATTAAATATTCATACATTGAATTTGTCACATTTTTGGTAAACAGCAAGATCAAACTGGGTTCTTTTGGTGTTAAATCCTATCAGTACGTATACTGGGTTCATTGTTTCAATTTCTGAACTGGATCAAAGTGACAACTTCAACTGGTGTGGAAGCTTTAAGTTTTTGACTTCTCAGAGGCGGATTTAGAGGGTTTTTCAGGGGGCCCGGGCCCCCCCTTTTTTGAGAAAAATTTGGTTGATTATATAGGGAATCACTGAAGCATGATTGGAGCGGGCCCCTCTTAGAAAGTCAGAGGGCCCCCCTTATGAAAATTTCTGGATCCGCCACTGCTTCTGCCACCTCAAGTTAATAGTTTATTAAGACTTCCCTGTACTTATAATTATAAAATATGTGTTTAAGAAGGATTTATCTTTTCCAATCATTCAAGGATTACTATTCAAAAGTACATGACTAATCTGCACAAAAATTTCAGTGGAAAAACTATTGACTAACATATGGTTTAAAATTTCTTTAAGTTTGATCTTATTGATTCAAACTCCGTTATCATTTGATCATTTCAATAGAATGGTTCTTTAAGGATCCACTGCCATCCAAGTGACAAATATAGCCATAGTTCCACTAGTGTGTAATGATTAGTATATACAGGGATGTCTTTACACATTCATATTTCTATACATGTATTCATTTATAGCTGTATTAGATTGTATATTAAATTAATAATGAAAACTCAAGAGAATATAAAAGTGCAAATGACTTTTAAGCAGGAACAACTTAAAAACGACTAAAATTTATAACCTTGGAAAAAATCTGAATTACATTTGTACAGGCAATTAATACTTTACTTTACCTTTGAATTTAATTTTTTTCTTATCAATCACAACATTAGAGTACAATGTACTCTAATTGTTTAAACATATCTTATTATTCTCAACTATACAAACGGAAAAGACATTATTAAGTTGTAAAACTTGTGTCTCATCCGTTTGAATAGTTTATGAACAATAAAAATATGTTTTATCTATTATATTATCTATTAGAGTATATTTAGTTTTGTAAGGATTATCTGAAGTTCTATGACTGATTTTCTATCATTAAAAACAAGACAAAGCTCCTAATCCAAAATGTTTTCAATAATCATATATAGTCTAAAATTGATGTTTTTAGTCGAAGATATGTAACTTAATTTTATTTCTTATTTTGGTCATATTTCTTTTTATAATCTTTAAAGGACATTCTCAAATATTGATAATCTTTAATTTTTTTTTTCATTTTTAGTTGAACTTAAAATGAATTAGAAATACATTAAGATGAAATTTATTCAATTCTAAATAAGTTGTAATATCTAAAAATCTAATAAGGTGATTGCTAATTTCCCAACACTATCATTTCATTTTACATGAAAGGCAACACGATCTCATACTTCATGACAAGCATGATCAACGTATCTGAAATGTTTAATGCAATTGTAAATTAAAGCAGAAATTTATGGAACAGTTTCATACATTTTCTAGAAATATACTTAACAGATTGTAAACACTTTCTTTAGTGTATAGGTATTAGGAGAGATTAAAAATGAATCAATTTCTCAAATCCAAATCCAATTTTATGTCAGTTTACAAATGTCATTTCTTTCTGTTTTCTGAAATCAAAGCTACTACATGTAGTACCCACTCAAACTTGCAATCGACTTCATTCTGTCTCAAGTTTTACAATTATGTGATCCATTTTCAAAGGAAATATTGTCATGATTATGTTATTTAGATACATAGATAAATAAACAACGATCTGAAAATACTGGAAAGGTATTAAACAGATAATTTAAAAGTATCTTGTAATCAAAAAAGACTCTCTACAAAAACATTTATTGTTAATTTTGATCACATTTAAGTTTAATATCTGCAATAGAGTTCAATAAAGAATTTTTGAAAATAATTTTTAAAGGTAAATTTAGATGGTATATTGAGTATACCAACATTAATAGATTCATTATACATACCAGTTAGGCAATGTATAAAAAGACAAGACCAATACGGGGTCTGGACCTTCGTTGCTGCATGCAATTGATTTAGGTAACATGTATACTGAAGCATGCACCACAGGATGAAAACAATGAGAATTGCATGTTCTCCAAATGGAGTGGACATGGTGTACCAACATTGTTGCCTGTTGGTGATAAAGTATTTAGATAACATGTAGATCTGAAATTATTACATGTTATATATGTCGTCAAGCTGGAATTGGGTTTGAGAATGGAACATTGATTTGGGACTGGACAGTCATATATGTTGAAGATAGACAGCTTTTAGTTGAAAAAAATTCTTCCTTTTTTTCAAAATGAATGAAAAGCATAAAAAGGTTAGCAGTTCCCTCATTTTTAATGCATCAATCCAGGAAATCAACTTTTTAGTCAAGTTATAAAAATCATTGCCTCATTTAATGCATACCATATATATTCTAGGGGAGTTAACCAAAATTCAGCTTAACATCATTTACGGGAAGCAAAATCCAAAATCAGTTAAACAGTAAAGAAATGTTAGTCCAAATTCTAATAAATATCACTGTTTCAATCGTGAAACTTGGCTGGTGTTATAATTCTTAAAAGGATCTTCAACCGGGTAAACTGGACAAAAAACGGCAAAAGATTTTCAACCCTTAGAATTTCTATGTTGTGACAAGAGTGCACACTCTGAAATGTCTGCTTGCTTTGCATGTTATTGAAAGTCTGTAAAACGAGGGTTTAAATACAAGCATCACATAAATTTGACATTATCAATGATCCATGAAAATGAGGTCACAGATAGGCCAAGATAAAATATAAGAGTGTTTCCTATTACATGTTCAAAATTACATAAGGTAGGTAGGTAGTAAAAACATTTTATTTTGAAAAATTATTTTCATGATTTTCTTAGTCTCGAAAAATGGTAAATGGCATTTGGCCATTTATGTATTTTAAATCTGTTATAATTGACAGCAAGGAATCAGTATTAAACCTATTAACCTATTTGAATAAGAAATAATGCATTCAAATATATAAAATGCAACATGTGTATGCATTTTCATTCTGGTCAGAGCACAACTTTTTGTGGAATTAAGTGGAGCTAAATTTCATCAAATTGGGGGGAGGGGTCCGTGTCCGTATGAACACCATAGTCATGGCAGGATAATCAGTTTGTTGATTGTGGCCATTGTTCAGCAGAAACAGAAAAAATATATACCATGTGCATGAAACAGTTGAAAGGCTGGGTGGGGTAGATAATGGTGAAGGTAGAATACTGGGACAGACAACATTTATAGAGTATGATGTCATGTATCCTACCCTGAAAGATTCTTGATTTTATTGCTGGGAGGCATCTACCCCCAGCCATCAACAGTTGAAAAGCGTTCACTGCTTGTTTGGTTGCTTTCTTTGCGGCATCCTTGACACTATTTGATTATATTTCAAGAGCGTCAGATTCTAGAACAGTACACTTGAATTTAAAGTCCCTCACATTAAAAATCTGTACAACTTCCTCAACCGTCAACTGGTCAATGTGGGGATATTTGGTAGCAATACACAGTTAGAAGTTTAGTTTCGCATTATGGCCATGGTGAATTTTTTAAATATGAAAGTTTTTGTACAATAAAATTGATTTTTAGATAGTTGAAGAATAATATAGCCTTCAAAGTGGGTTTATATGAACATTTAGATTGTTTTTAGCATGTTTTATAGGCCATTTTTCTGTTTGACAGTCCGTATTTTCCTATCCGTATCGCCCATAGGTCCAGAAATTATTGTAGTGTTTATCAACAAAGATTTGAAAATGGACATTTTTGTCTCTTTCCTGTGTGAACACTCATCGAATGTTATGTTATCGTTAACACACTTTGACTGAAGGCCATGGCAGTAGCCATGCCATTTGTTTAGCTTCAATCTATATCACACAAACGCTTACCGTCTTAAAAATTTCCTTTGAAATCAAACGTTTAAAAGATGCGATTCAAAGGCTATTCTAAATAAAAACCGTTTCCAGAAAAAAAAAACCCAAAAATCCAGATTTAAAAAAAAAAATTTTATTCAACTTCAATAAAATGTTTCCGATCACGGCTGAAAATGAGGTCGGTCAGGTAACTGGAAACACACATATATTTTATCTTGGCCTAAGATGAACCATGCGAGACAGACATGTACGCCTTACAGTCATTCCATACACCAAATATAGTGGTCCTATCACTTACAGTACCAGAGAAACGGATCAACCCACAAAATCTTAACATTGACCAATGAAACATAAAATGAGGTCATATATAGATATAAGAAGATGTGGTATGAGTGCCAATGAGACAACTCTCCATCCAAGTCAAAATTTATAAAAGTAAACCATTTTAGGTCAATGTCAATCTTCAAAACGGAGCCTTGGCTCACACCGAACAGCAAGCTATAAAGGGCCCCAAAAATTACTAGTGTAAAACCATTAAAACAGGACCCTGCCAGACAAACATGCACACCTTGCAATCACTCAGTACACCAAATACTGTTGACCTATTGCTTATTGAATATTATATACAGAAAAAACAATGAAAATTTATTATTGACTAATAAACCATGAATATGAGGTCAAGGTTATTCCATACAACAAATATAGTGCCCTATTGCTTATAGTATCTACATGTAAGAAGTAGACCAAACCACAAAAACTTAAAATCATCCAATGAACCATGAAATTGATATCATGGTCAGATGAAACTTGCCAGTCAGACATGTACACCTTAAAATTATTCCATACACCAAATATAGTTTAACTATTGCTTTATGTATCTGAGATACAGATTTGACCAAGAAAACATAACCTTAATCACTGATTCATGAAATGAAGTTCAGGTCAGGTGAACCCTGTCTGAAGGGACTTCTACATCATTTGGTCTCTGGTAGAGAGTTGTCTCAATTGCAATCATACCACATCTTCTTATTTTTTCAAATGTAGACCTTGCAAGGATTCCATATAACAAATATTGTTATTTTTTTTACTCTGACATACATGTAATAGTTGAGTATTTCACATGACAAAAAAAAAAAAATTCAAGCAGTTGCTGAACCATGAACATGATGAAAATGAGGTCAAAGGCAATATATACAAGTTATGAAGCATCGAGGTCTTCTACCTTCTGATATAAATTAAGGTTTATATAAATAGTTTAAGCTGTAGTCGCCTCTGCATTGTAATCCCTATGTTTCGCATTCTGCGACTTTTGTTACAGGTGAGACAAAAAACAATGTACCTGAAATTTGAAGATAGCATTTCTTTGTGTACATCAAAAATTTGTGTCAAAAATAAAATTTCAAAGTACAGGACTAACATCAACTACATTTCTGTATATCAATTACTTTTAAGAAATTATGCTGGAATTTATTTTTTTTTGCAATTTGGTAAAACGTGTCAACTCATTATTGTTCAGTCCTCAGTCATAGGGTGCACTCGGTTTAGGTGTTCTGAACCACTTCCATCTGTTCCCAATCCAGACAATAATCGAACGAATTGGAACCAGATGTACAATGTATCTCACTGCTGGTTAATTCTGCCTAAAACAAACTTGGCCTACAGCAAACTTGGACTATAAAAAACTCATGAAACTACCATTATTTATGTAAAAAAAAAAGACTTAATTACAACTGGCTTTACTTTTGCATAGGCTGCATCTACTGGCTTTTCCAAACAAAACATTACAATTTTTCGTGTCCAATTAAAAATTTCGGACTTCAAAGTCGTCAAAATTATCATCATGATCATTATACAAAAAAGACATCTGACGGCCACTATCAAGTGTTAGTCTGACAAAAAAGGAGAGTTTTATTGCATATTTCCCTTAAAACAATGCTCATATGATGAAATAGGTTGATATAAGATAAGATAAGATAAATTTTATTAACCAATTTTGGACCCCAAGGGGCATAAAGATTATAATAAAGAAAGAAAATCCAATAAATGACAGAATACATGTACATATCAAATTACAGACAAAAATATACAATATATATATACTGCATATACATTTTAAGATGTTGCAGCTTGGGAGAATACACCAAAAAGGAATTGTAATATACTACACATGTATATATATTGCAATGTATACAAATCATATGCATAATTATTTATATTTATTATTAAGACAAGACAATTTTTTTGGTCTTTTTTCAAAGCTCTTTACCAGCATGACCAGAAAATTACCAAATTTGTTTAAAATGTGTCTATCTCCGTTTGTCATTAACCCATACTTGCCAACCTCTAACAATGAGAAATCATGTCATGACATGACATGACATGTCAAAAAGCGTGTGAAAACGCGTGACGTAGATGCGACTTTTTAATGTGAATGTGGTAATGTTCATAATTTCACATTATACAAATTTGATATATGAAATAAAATGCTCCGCAGGGCGCAGCTTGATACGACCGCAAAGGTCGTATTCTGAACAGTTGGGGCAAGTATGGACACAACATTCAAGCTTGATACAGCTCTGAATTTGGATTGTGATTAAATATTTGACACAGCATAGGTTTCTGACACAGAATGAATGTGGTCTAAGAACTTAAAAATTTTAAATTGGACATTCACCTATTATGGTCCAATATCCAAAATCTAAATACATGATTAAATTCAGCATATCAAAGAACCCCAAGAGTTCAATTTTTGATGAAATCAAACAAAGTTTAATTTTGGACCCTTTTGACCTCAATGTGGACAAAGTTGATAAAGGGCCCAAAATCAAAAATCTAAATACATGGTTAGATTCAGCATATCAAAGAACCCCATATATTCAATTTTTGTTGAAATCAAACAAAGTTTAATTTTGGACCAACTTGAAAACTGGGCCCATAATCAAAAATCTAAATACATGTTTAGATTCAGCATATCAAAGAACCCTAAGAATTCAATTTTTGTTAAAATCAAACTAAGTTTAATTTTGGACCCTTTGGACCTTAATGTAGACCAATTTGAAAACGGGACTAAAAATTAAGAATCTAAATACACGGTTAGATTCGGCATATCAAAGAACCCCAATAATTCAATTTTTGATGAAATCAAACAAAGTTTAATTTTGGACCCTTTGGACTTCAATGTGGACCAATTTAAAAACGGGGCCCAAAATCCAAAAATTTAATACACGGTTAGATTCAGCATATTAAAGAACCCCAAGAGTTCAAGAATAAAACCCCATTGAAATTGGTCAAGAAATAAGCAATTTATACAAAGTATCTTCTTTTGCACAATACTGTGCAACTGAATATTTCTTGCAATTGCGCAATACTGTGCAATTGAATATTTCTTGCTATTGCGCAATACTGTACAATTGACAATTTCTTGCTGTTGCGCAATATTGTGCTATAGGATATTTCTTGCTATTGCGCAATACTGTGCAATTGAAGATTTCTTGCTATTGCACAATACTGTGCAATTGAAAATTTCTTGCTATTGCACAATACTTATTATATAATATTTTACATATCCTGTTTGGTGTGTATCTCCTGCCATATCATTATTATTTGCTTTTAAATATAAATCAGAAATAACCAACTTAAAATGGAAAATTTTAAAGAAAAAAAGGAAAAAGGAAAAAAAAATCCCCCAAATTTTTGAACCCCTTATGATTCATCACCCCCAAACTCAATCTCAGCCTTCCCTTTGAGGTATGGTACCTTGCAGTACAATTTCAGAGAGATCCATACACTTGAACACAAGTTATTGTCTGGAAACTATAAAAATGCTTATTTTTGGCCCTTTTTTGGCCCCTAATTCCTAAAATCTTGAGGCAATTACCCCCAAAAATCAATCCCAGCATTCCCTTTGTGATATGGAACCTTGTGGTACAATGTCAGAGAGATCCATACACTAACACACAAGTTATGTCTGGAAGTTACAAAAATGCTTATTTTTGGCCCCTAATTCCTTAACTGTTGGTACCATAACCCCCAAAATCAATCCCAACCTTCCTTTTGTGATATTGAACCTTATGGTAAAATTTCATAGAGATCCATTCACTTAAACTAAAGTTAGAGTGCGAAAACCAATGCGTCTTCGGACGACGACGACGACGCCAACGTCATACCAATATACGACTGCAAAATTTTTTTGCAGTCGTATAGAAACAATATTCTACTGTAAACTTTTATTGTATTCAACAGTGGTCTGTTATGTTGCTTTTAAAAGCAACACCACCAGGCACATATTCAAAACAACTGCCAGTTTCAAGTTTAATTACATTTATTTGATTGCAGCTCACAATATAAAAGTATCATTGTCAAGTTCTGATCAGAATTCAGTGTAAATTTTTTTATAATTGAAAATGCTCTCTCACAGTCAGAATTGATATTTGACTGAACTAAATTAGCTTGAGCAGGCTTTGAAAGAATGTCATAAAGTTTGTTTGCAATGTAAAATGTCATCTTTTATCTCTGCCAGTGCTCCCATATTGTTATTGCCTGGTCAAAACTGGGTAGTTCATCAGTAGATAGTTGGTACTATGAGTTCCATGATATTTCCATCCCCAATGACCTGTTGAACTCTGTTGGCTAGATTTGGAACTGAAAAAGAAAAATGTTTTATTATTTCATCTCCATTAAATAAACATGTTCGGTGTGAGCCAAGGCTCCGTGTTGAAGACCGTACTTTGACCTATAATGGTTTACTTTTATAAATTTTGACTTGGATGGAGAGTTGTCTCATTGGCACTCATACCACATCTTCTTATATCTATGTTAAATACTTATTCAAATAGCTGCATTGTAGTTCTCATCTCACATGTAGTGTTTATATCATTGCAACAGAGGATTAATAATGCTTTACTCGTTATTTGATCACTTAAAACTGGAATCCCAAATATATAATTTATAAATCTTGAATCTTGGTACGTTCACATCGTTTTTGCTTAACAATTGGCTCTTTAAACGACGATACAGGCCCTGAAAACGACCTCTTGCTGTTGACATTTCACCTATATAGTGAATTTGAAAGAAAGAATGTCACAAAATCGTAAAAACTAATCACAAACTACTTACTTTAAGTGCTTTTTCTGTTCGTCCATCATATAGAAAAAATAAACAATATGGCGGCCAAACAAATACTTCGAATTTTTCTGTATTTATCGCCTAATAAGGAAATAACCAGAGAATCGTGATATCACTAACCAAAAACTTAAAACAACGAAAAAGCGTGTATTTGCGTGTAAAGTGGTGAAAAGCGTGTACACGCCATGTCACAAAATCCTAGCGTGTAAACCGTTGAAAAAGCGTGTATTACACGCGAATATCATGTCAGTTGGCAACTATGCATTAACCACAGAAATTTTTCTTTTGTATTCAGTCCACAAAAATTCTTATTAGACATAATAATTTCTTTGAAAAATAATTGTCTATCAATGTTATATCATGTTATCAATGGTTATACTGAGGACATTCGATCAAAAAATGGGTTTCATCTTCAACACAAGTTATAATAACATAATTGACAAGTTCTCTTATTTCTCTCTAGTATTACCCTTTTCCCATTCTCATCTTTTATTAACTCATATCGTCCACTTTCAATTCTCAAATTATGGGCACTAATTCTAAATTTACATTTAACTTTTCTATAGTCAAAAGATTTTAAATTCAAATACTCTTCAGTAAAAAAGTTATCTTTGAAATAAAAATATCTGGTTAATTTTCCAGTTAATTTTCTGTACACAAATCCTTCTTTGAATTGATTATCAATATGCAGTTTTCACTTAACTGAAAACAAAAGATCATAGTATCTTTACATTTCAGATCCCTTCACAGCCATTTTGAATTCTGCATACAACAAATATTGTTTCGGCACACCTGGAACACGTTCAGAAGACAGTTTTGTCTTGTTTTATTGAACTTCAGGTTGACTCCAAATCATGTTTACTTCGTCCTCTTTCAGTGAGTTTCACATGTATCAGTGCTATCACCTGCCTCATATTAAATAGTTTACAACCCTTATTGAAGACTAAAACATGACTACATAACGAAAATTTAACACTTAAACGAGCAAAACGAGGGTTTGCGATATTTGTGTATAATTACGAGTCTTACATGAAAAAACATTGTTTGCTGAAATTTCACAATCAATGCAAAATTATCTTCCCTGTTTTCTGGTATCCTAAGTAAAGTTTCTAACCAAATTAAAGATATATTTTTAAACCAGTAAAATATAACTGGTTCTAGACCAGAGAACTTATTTTTTGCCCTGCTCAACATTACTTTTCCAGTAACATTGGTACCAGGAGAAAAATCACATCGGACGAAAAATGTTTTGTCCAAAACATATATTTTGTAGAGTAAATAGCCAAAATTTGAAGAATTTGTTTACATTTAATGCAGCACGAGTAAGATATCTTTCACTTTACATAACGCAAGTCCTTAATAAAGATTCTCAGAGGCGGATTCAGAAGAAAAGGGGGGTTGGGGCAAAGGCCCGAGCCCCCCTTATGGAGCTACATTTATGATGCATAGACTTTTTACAAGTGCAACTCCTAACACTGTGCAGTTTTGAGTCCCCCTTTTTCAAAATCCTGGGTCTGCATCTGATTGCATACAATTGCAAGTGTAGTGGTAGACTTCAAACCCCACATACAACTTCCCTCATTTATTTAATGTCCAGTTATTTTACCTTGTATTCCCGTCAGATCACTTCTGGTGATTGAGGCATGAGTCACAAGGATAAGTGTTCGCCACAAAAGATACTCCCATTACACAAGTGTAAATTCAACTATGTTGATTGTATATATGAAAACCAGAATTTAAATAAAGATAACTTACTTTTTATACAAGTACACATGTACATATAACAGTGGCCTCCTTTTAATTTAAAGTTCAGTTCAGTCTTACTATTCAGCAACAACAAGAATTTTGGCGACAAGAAGAAATTATTAGCAAGAAGAAGACACATCTAGTGACAAGAAAGTTTATATACTATTAAAACATAAACATGATAAAGTTTTATAAAAAGTTAATTAATTACAGTTGATTATTTGTTGTTTTATAAAGTTGTATTTAGTAGCACTAGTCTTTTAATGAATTTTAAGTAACAAAAAATGTTGTTACATTAGATATGTTAGTTCACAGTCATTTGAATTTCTATCCATCAAATGTCGATAAATGATTAATAAAATGAAACAAATATCGTATATAGTACATATAGTACGTTGTTCGACCTGCTAGTCAAATGCGTTTTGTTAAAATATCCTTTTTCACTTTTTTGGTCTTTTGGAAAGTGTTGTTTGTGCTGTATTTAGACCCCTCTACCAAGAAATTTTTTTTACATGCAGACATATAAAAATTGCGGTTTTTATCCAACGCAATCATAGGTTTGAATGTTGTTTTCAATTTAGATTTGTATATAGTACATGTATATACTATATACAATATTTAATTTTTAATCATTTAATTTATGGATAGAAATTCAAGTGACTGATTAGATTATCTGATCATTTCAATTTTGGGTTAAACCTTTCATAAATCTACCATGCTGTCTCTAAAAAATCTTGATCCATTGACTTATACAATATGCTGTAACTGTAAATATATTGTCTAAAATATATCATTGATAATCAATAGAAAACTCTTTTCTTGAACAAATGTTTATTTTCTTCTATCAGTATAATGAAATAATGAAAATACATGTTTATATTTAAAAGATTACACACTTAAACATGTTAAAGTCTAAGTCTGTTTTAAATGTATGTTTCTATATCTATCACATGTCTATTTATTTGAAATAATATCTCGAAATTTCTTTAAGCTAAATTTATTTTTGTGGCTAATTTAGTCTTCTTATTGCTAAATTATTATTCTTGTCGCTAATTAGTCGTTCAGTTTAAAAGTTGGGATTTTTGTTATCATATTTATTCAAATAATTCAAATTAAAACAAATCTGAAGCCAAACATTTGCCAAACAGCATGACCTTTATCAAAAATTTTGCGGTCGTATATTGGTATGACGTTGTCGTCGTCGTCCGTCGTCATGGTCGTCCGAAGACGCATTGGTTTTCGCACTCTAACTTTAGTTAAAGTGAATGGATCTCTATGAAATTTTACCATAAGGTTCAGTATCACAAAAGGAAGGTTGGGATTGATTTTGGGGTATGGTACTAACAGTTAAGGAATTAGGGCCAAAATAAGCATTTTGTAACTTCCAGACATAACTTGTGTGTTAGTGTATGGATCTCTCTGACATTGTACCACAAGGTTCCATATCACAAAGGGAATGCTGGGATTGATTTTGGGGTAATTGCCTCAAAATTTTAGGAATTAGGGGCCAAAAGGGCAAAACAAGCATTTTCTAGTTTCATGACAATAACTTGTGTGTAAGTGTATGGATCTTTCTGAAATTGTACTACAAGGTTCCATATCACAAAGGAAAGCTGGAATTGAGTTTGGGGTAATTGCCTGAAACGTTTAGGAATTAGGGGCCAAAAAATAAGCATTTTCTAGTTTCAGACAACAACTTGTGTTCAAGTGTATGGATCTCTGAAATTGTGCTGCAAGGTACCATACCTCAAAGGGAAGGCTGGGATTGAGTTTGGGGTGATGAATCATAAGGGGTTCAAAACATTTGGGGGATTTTTTTTTTTTAAGTTGGCTATTTCTGATTTATATTTAAAAGCAAATAATAATGATATGGCAGGAGATACACACCAAATAGGATGTGTAAATTATTATATATAATAAGTATTGTGCAATAGCAAGAAATTTTCAATTGCACAGTATTGCGCAATAGCAAGAAATCTTCAATTGCACAGTATTGCACAGTAGCAAGAAATATCCAATAGCACAATATTGCACAATAGCAAGAAATTGTCAATTGTACAGTATTGTGCAATAGCAAGAAATATTCAATTGCACAGTAATGCGGCATTGCAAGAAATATTCAATTGCACAGTATTGTGCAAAAGAAGATACTTTGTATAAATTGCTTATTTCTTGACCAATTTCAATGGGGTTTTATTCTTGAACTCTTGGGGTTCTTAATATGCTGAATCTAACCGTGTATTAAGTTTTTGGATTTTGGGCCCTGTTTTTAAATTGGTCCACATTGAGGTCCAAAGGGTCCAAAATTAAACTTTGTTTGATTTCATCAAAAATTGAATTATTGGGGTTCTTTGATATGCCGAATCTAACCGTGTATTTAGATTCTTAATTTTTGGTCCCGTTTTCAAATTGGTCTACATTAAGGTCCGAAGGGTCCAAAATTAAACTTTGTTTGATTTCAACAAAATTGAATATATGGGGTTCTTTGATATGCTGAATCTAACCATGTATTTAGATTTTTGATTTTTGGGCCCCTTTATCAACTTTGTCCACATTCCACATTGAGGTCAAAAGGGTCCAAAATTAAACTTTGTTTGATTTCATCAAAAATTGAACTCTTGGGGTTCTTTGATATGCTGAATCTAACCATGTATTTAGATTTTGGATATTGGACCATAATAGGTGAATGTCCAATTTAAAAATTTTAAGTTCTTAGACCACATTCATTCTGTGTCAGAAACCTATGCTGTGTCAAATATTTAATCACAATCCAAATTTAGAGCTGTATCAAGCTTGAATGTTGTGTCCATACTTGCCCCAACTGTTCATGGTTCGACCTCTGCGGTCATATCAAGCTGCGCCCTGCGGAGCATTTTATTTTTACATGTACATATATTTAAACCTAAATACTATAAATAATTATGTTTCATATTGTTTAAAATTAAAGGAAACTGAAGGCAAATGCACCAAAATGCCTAAAGTAAAAGACATAAAACAATAAATGTAAACAAATAACAAAACTAACAACACTGAATTACAGGCTCCTGACATGGGCCAGGCATATGATGAGTGTGGTGGTGTTAAACATGTTTGTAAGCACTCAACCCTCCACTAACACTGCACAACAAGATAACATTTTGTTTGTTAATCAATTGGGAATGACATGACTCATTAGATAGGCTCAAGAATCAGGGTCCATATCTTTACTAAAAATTACCCCCAAAACATATAAAATATAGTTAAAGTCACTTCAATTGTAATTATTTAAAACATTTGTGACAATTATTTAAATTGAATTAACGTTAACTTTTTTGTAAATAAAATTTAACATTATTTTGATCTGGGATTACCTAGTAATGTGGAATATAAAACTATATGTATGTTTAATCTTGTTTTCACTTTTTATATGTGCACAATGTAGATTTGGGTCCATATTTTGCAATCTGTTACAAACAATTAATTAATTTGATTATCGAAACTCAGAGATCAAAGTTATTAATTTTGAAATTGACAGTTGTGTTCATGATCAATAAGTTAAGCTTAATCAAAGTGATCAAAGTAATTTGTAAACTGGCATTTAGAGTTTCTGATTGAAATGTTGGAATGTTTTGTATATTATTCTATAATCATGTGGACTGGCATCAAAATGGTGCACTTTAAAATATGAAAACACAATATTTTTCACACAAATTCATTTATCTCTCAAGTTTTTTTGTTGTTACATTTTACCCTTATTAAGTATTTATGTATGCAAAGAAAAGTTACAGTTCTTGACCTCATTCTTATGTAGACAGTGTTTTCCATAGCATAGTAGCTTTTTCATTTTAAAAAGTAATGATTTATTGTCTCGCCTGCAACGAAAGTTGCAGAATGCGAGACATAGGTATTACAATTCGGCGGCGGCGACAGCGTAAACTATTTGTTTAAAGCTTTATATTTCAGAAGGTAGAATACCTAGATGCTTAATTCCTTGTATGCGGATACCTTATGTTACAAAGTTTCCGTCTGTCATATGTCCATTGTCCTTGACCTCATTTTCATGGGTCAGTGACTGCTGAAAAAAAAATTAGTTTTTTTTGTTAAGTGAAATACTCACTTATTATGAGTAATAGGATAACTATATTTGGTATATGGGTTCCTTGTAAAGTCATCATGTCCGTCAGGTAGGGTTCACCTGACCTCGCCCTTATTCCATGGATCAGTGACCCAAGGTTAAAGTTACATGGTTAAGTCCGTATTTCAGATACTGCTAGCAATAGGTCAACTATATTTGGTGTATGGAATGATTGTAAGGGATACATGTCCGACTGACAGATTTCATCTGACCTTGACCTCAATTTCATGGTTCATTGAACAATGTTTAGTTTTTGTGGTTTGGTCTATTTCTCAGATACTATAAGCAATAGGTCAACTATATTTGGTGTATGGAATGATTGTAAGGGGTACATGTCCGACTGACAGATTTCATCTGACCTTGACCTCAATTTCATGGTTCATTGAACAATGTTTAGTTTTATGTGGTTTGGTCTATTTCCCAGATACTATAAGCAATATGGCACTATATTTGGTGTATGGAATGATTGTCAGGTGCACATGTCTGTCTGCCAGGTTTCATCTGACCTCAACCTCATTTTCATGGTTCATTGGTCAATGTTAAGTTGATATGAGACTTGTAGTAAAACCTTCATATTACAGATTTTCAACATAAATTCAATGATACTTAAAACAGGCGAGACATTTCAGCGTGTGCACTCTTGTTTTTTAATATGCCTAATAGCTATTCATAAGTTATTGGGATTTTTATTTAGTGTTTTGGGGTTTGGGTGAGTGGGTAAATCTATGGATTTAAAAATCAATTAACTGAAATACAAAAAGTAACAATCTAAGACTAAAGAATACTCACAGTTACTGAAAGGTAGTTAAAAAATCAATTATATCTTCAACTAAAAATATAAATCATGTTTTTCCATACTAAAGTACATGTATCAATCAGTACACATCGAACATATTTAATGTAGAGACGTCATAAACAGTCTTTTTTTGTGGGGGGATTGTTTTACATTTTGTCATTTCTGGGCCTTTTAAAACTTACTATCTGGCATGGGTCTTGCTCATTGTTGAAGGTGGTACAGTGATCTATATTTTCTTAAATTTATATAGTTGTCTCATTGGCAATCATACTACATCATATTTATGCCCCCGCCATTGCGTAGGGGGCATTAAGTTTTACCCTTGTCCGTCTGTATGTACGTACGTACATCCCAAAATTGGTTTCCGTTCTCATATGTTGCCTCAACCAAATGTTATAAAACTTATACATAATGCTAATTACCACAAAACACAGATCAAGTTTGAATTTTGGTGGTGTCACTTTAACCGTTCTAGAGTTATGCCCCTTTATAAATGGAAAAATTGCAAAATTTTTAGTTTCCGTTCTCTACCTTAAGTTTGCCTCAACCAAATGTTATGAAACTTATGCACAATGCTTATTACCACAAAACACAGATCAAGCTTGAATTTTGGTGGCATCACTTTAACTGTTCTAGAGTTATGCCCCTTTATAAATGGAAAAATTGCAAAATTTTTAGTTTCCGTGCTCTAACTTAAGTTTGCCTCAACCAAATGCTATGAAACTTATACACAATGCTTATTACCACAAAATACAGATCATGTTTGAATTTTGGTGGTGTCACTGTAACTGTTCTAGAGTTATGCCCCTTTATAAATGGAAAAATTGCAAAATTTTTATTTTCTTCTAAATATCAAGTAATTTTTAAAATTGGAGTTATCTTCCTTTGTCCATGATTATAGTTGAATCAACTACAATCAATGCTTTATACAATGCAATGTTTAAGTTTGACTTCCACTGATAAAACACAGATCAAATTGAATTTGGGTAGTGTCACTTTAACCATTATTGAGTTATGCCCCTTTATAAATCGAAAGATTGCAAAATTTTTAGTTTCCATTCTGTAACTTAAGTTTGCCCCAACCAAACATTATGAAACCTATACACAATATTCATTACCACAAAACTAAGATCAAGTACAAATTTTTTGTTTCTGTTTTCTAACTTTAGTTTGCCTCAACCAAATGTTATGAAACTTATACACAATGCTTATTACTACATAATACAGAATAAGTAAGAAATTTGGTGGCGACACTTTTACCATTCTTGAGTTATGTCCCTTTTTAAACATAAAAATTGTTGTTTTTTTCATTTCCATTCTCTAACTTTAGTTTGTCTCAACCAATTGTTATAAAACTTATACACAACCGTTCTAGAGTTATGCGTGTTTACAAATAGAAAAATTGCTGAATTTTTAGTTTCTGTTCTCTACTTAAGTTAGCCTCAACCAAATGTTATGAGACATACACACAATGCTTATTACAACAAAACTCAGATCAAGTTCAAATTTGGGTAGTGTCACTTTTACCGCTCTTCAGTTATGTCCCTTTATAACTATATGATATGCAAGTGGGGGCATCATCTGTGTCCACATGTGGACACTATCCACATTTATTATTTTAATATTCTGAGGCGATTTGAGTTTACATACTTTCAGCTTGATATACATTTTCTTTTACACTTCAGTATGTTGAAAATTTGAAGAAAACACATGGAAGGGTTCACTGCAATTTGAACATATTTACCAAAAAATTCATTCAAACATTTATTTCATTTTTTGTGGGGCCTGTGACTTTCATTGACTTTTGTCGCCAAAAGCGAGACATAGCGATCCTACATTCTGTCGTCGGCGGCGTCCACAAATATTCACTCTGTGGTTAAAGTTTTTGAAATTTTAATAACTTTCTTAAACTACCCTGGATTTGTACCAAACTTGGACAGAAGCTTGCTTATGATCATAAGATAGTATCCAGAAGTAAATTTACATTCACTCTGTGGTTAAAGTTTTAAAAATTTTAATAACTTTCTTAAACAATCCTTGATTTGTACCAAACTTGGACAGAAGCTTGTTTATGATCAAAAGCTAGTCATGCTAGTATCTAGAAGGAAATTTTGTATAAATTTATTTCCTGTTTTTCCGTATATTACTTATAAATGGACTTAGTTTTTCTTCTAGTTAACATTTAAATTGAGAATGGAAATGGGGAATGTGTCAAAGAGACAACAACCCGACCACAGAACAGACAACAACAGAAGGTCACCAATAGGTCCTCAATACAGCGAGAAATTCCCGCACCCGGAGGCGTCCTTAAGCTGGCATACAGTCTGCAGTTAAAGTTTTTTTAAACATTTATTAGATTCATAAACCATCCTGGATTTTTACCAAACTTGGACAGAAGCTTCTTATTTATTTATTTCATTAACTGTAAATCTATTATGTGCATTCCCCTATCACACTGAAAACATAGACAACAGCAAAAGTAGGCGAGACAATGGGTTCCATGGAACCCTTACGAATTTTTTTATATAGATAAACATGATTAAAACATACTCATACAGCTTTTTCGACACTACTGAATGGATATTGCACCAGACTTCAAGGCGTCCATTCTGAGCTGTCAACTCCTTGGTTTGGAAAATTGGGCTATTTGAATTATCACTTTGACATTTTTTAAATGAAAGTGCACATTTGCATATCTGTTTAAAAATGCAATCTTAAACTTTGCATGCAATATAAAGAAACATAGTCAAATGTTTCTGTGTTCAATATTTCAAATTTTATAAAAATTTGTGAGATATGTTTTCACAGTAAACATGGTAAATGTAAGAAAAATATTGCAAAACTATATACTATAGTTTAGTTCTTAACTATGTCTGCACGTTTAATAATAACTAATCAAAGAATTCAAATAATGAAAACTATTTAATGAGTGACTGATGGACACTGATCAACATATTGATTTATCCAATGGCTGTAGCGTATGAGTTAATTATCAGTGTTGTTTGGTCATGAGTAACTATATTTTATAGGTCATGTTTGTTTGAATTTTTTAGTCAGTTGTGTCTGTGATGTATGTTTACACAGCTTTGCCTGCTGGATCCCAATTATTGTCACATTAACATATTATGTCTCTATGGGTTGCTCACCAAATTTTGTCAGTACAACAGATCTATAAAAAACTCATACAAGTAGGAGGTTTAGCTAGCTATAAAACCAGATTTGAACCACAATTTTCTTTGGAAAATGCTTGTACCAAGTCAGGTATATGGCACTTGATTGATAGTGTTTGATTTTTTTCAGTTTTTATGGACTTCCCGTTTTTATAAGACCGCAAAAAAATTTTGAGGTCGTATATTGGTATGACGTTGGCGTCGTCGTCGTCATCATCGTCCTAAGACGCATTGGTTTTCACACTCTAACTTAAGTTTAAGTGAATGGATCTCTATGAAATTTTACCATAAGGTTCAATATCACAAAAGGAAGGTTGGGATTGATTTTGGGGGTTATGGTACCAACAGTTAAGGAATTAGGGGCCAAAAATAAGCATTTTTGTAACTTCCAGACATAACTTGTGTGTTAGTGTATGGATCTCTCTGTCTTTGTACCACAAGGTCCCATATATCACAAAGGGAATGCTGGGATTGATTTTTGGGGTAATTGCCTCAAAATTTTAGGAATTAGGGGCCAAAAGGGCAAAAACAAGCATTTTCTAGTTTCATGACAATAACTTGTGTGTAAGTGAATGGATCTTTCTGAAATTGTACTACAAGGTTCCATATCACAAAGGAAAGCTGGAATTGAGTTTGGGGTAATTGCCTGAAACGTTTAGGAATTAGGGGCCAAAATAAGCATTTTCTAGTTTCCAGACAATAACTTGTGTTCAAGTGTATGGATCTCTGAAATTGTACTGCAAGGTACCATACCTCAAAGGAAGGCTGGAATTGAGTTTGGGGTGATGAATCATAAGGGGTTCAAAAATTGGGGGGTTTCCTTTTTTTTTTTTCTTTAAAATTTTCCATTTTAAGTTGGTTATTTCTGATCTATATTTAAAAGCAAATAATAATGATATGGCAGGAGATACACACCAAACAGGATGTGTAAATTATTATATAATAAGTATTGTGCAATAGCAAGAAATTTTCAATTGCACAGTATTGCGCAATAGCAAGAAATCTTCAATTGCACAGTATTGCGTTATAGCAAGAAATATCCAATAGCACAATATTGCGCAATAGCAAGAAATTGTCAATTGTACAGTATTGCGCAATAGCAAGAAATATTCAATTGCACAGTATTGCGCAATTGCAAGAAATATTCAATTACACAGTATTGTGCAAAGAAGATACTTTGTATGAATTGCTTATTTCTTGACCAATTTCAATGGGGTTTTATTCTTGAACTCTTGGGGTTCTTTAATATGCTGAATCTAACCGTGTATTAAGTTTTTGGATTTTGGGTCCCGTTTTAAATTGGTCCACATTGAGGTCCAAAGGGTCCAAAATTAAACTTTGTTTGATTTCATCAAAATTGAATTATTGGGGTTGTTTGATATGCGAATCTAACCGTGTATTTAGATTCTTAATTTTTGGTCCCGTTTTCAAATTGGTCTACATTAAGGTCCAAAGGGTCCAAAATTAAACTTAGTTTGATTTTAACAAAATTTGAATTCTTAGGGTTCTTTGATATGCTGATTCTAAACATGTATTTAGATTTTTGATTATGGGCCCAGTTTTCAAGTTGGTCCAATTGGGTCCAAAATTAAACTTTGTTTGATTTCAACAAAATTGAATAGATGGGGTTCTTTGATATGCTGAATCTAACCATGTATTTAGATTTTTGATTTTGGGCCCCGTTATCAACTTTGTCCACATTGAGGTCAAAAGGGTCCAAAATTAAACTTTGTTTGATTTCATCAAAATTGAATTATTGGGGTTCTTTGATATGCCGAATATAACCTTGTTTTTAGATTCTTAATTTTGGTCCCGTTTTCAAATTGGTCTACATTAAGGTCCAAAGGGTCCAAAATTAAACTTAGTTTGATTTTAACAAAATTGAATTCTTAGGGTTCTTTGATATGCTGAATCTAAACATGTATTTAGATTTTGATTATGGGCCCAGTTTTCAAGTTGGTCCAAATCGGGTCCAAAATTAAACTTTGTTTGATTTCAACAAAATTGAATATATGGGGTTCTTTGATATGCTGAATCTAACCATGTATTTAGATTTTTGATTTTTGGGCCCTGTTATCAACTTTGTCCACATTAAGGTCAAAAGGGTTCAAAATTAAACTTTGTTTGATTTCATCAAAAATTGAACTCTTGGGGTTCTTTGATATGCTTAATCTAACCATGTATTTAGATTTTGGATATTGGATCATAATAGGTGAATGTCCAATTTAAAAATTTTTAAGTTCTTAGACCACATTCATTCTGTGTCAGAAACTTATGCTGTGTCAAATATTTAATCACAATCCAAATTCAGAGCTGTATCAAGCTTGAATGTTGTGTCCATACTTGCCCCAACTATTCAGGGTTCGACCTCTGCGGTCGTATCAAGCTGCGCCCTGCGGAGCATTTTATTGAATTTTGCTTTGGAGTTCAGAATTTTTATTATACTTTTTGATAAGACACAATCAATATGAGTCTTCAAAATTAGCCAGTGGTTCGATGCCCAAGGCCAGATATATTGGTCTGGAGCTTGTAATAATTTCAAAATCAGGAGTCCTGTCATGCTTACATCCATGTCATTTAGACTCTGGTGGATAGTCATCTTATTTGCAATCATACCACTGTTCCTTATTTTTATATTGTGGATAATTTGTCTCAAACAAATTATCTGCTTATGGTTTCTAAACTGACTTCAAAGTTTTTATGAGGATTTCTTCAAAAAAAAATTCACCAAATTATGAATTTTAAAATTCTGCTAATTTATTGAATTTAAATAAGGGACAGATGATTGATTAAAACCACGTTTTGTTGTTCAGTATCTTTGCAAATGTTCACATTCAGGTATAGGGAGTATGAACACTGAGCTTCACCATAGGAAAAAGAAAATTTTATAAACATACATAAAAATAATCTTAAATCAAATAAACACCAGTGATATTTTACACCTTCAGTTGTTTTTCATGATTTTGAACAATATTTCATATTTTATTTTCTATGCTTCTTCATGACAATAATAATTGTTTGCAAATGGGCATTGGTTGAAATTTCAAAGGAGCATATCATTATGTAGAATAAAATGGGCATTGGTTGAAATTTTAAAGGAGCACATGTACATCATTATGTAGAATAGCAGTAGACAGTAAAAGATCAATTTTTACCGCAGTTCTAGAAATAAAATGAACATATAAAAATGACTACACGTAGCCTGTCATGCCTATATGCAGCACAAGTTTCTAACTACTGATAATTTTAGCATTTTTATGCCCCTGCCGTAGCGGAGGGGGCATTAACTTTTACCCTTGTCTGTATGTCCGTCTGTACATCCCAAAATTGGTTTCCATTCTCTAACTTTAGTTTGCCTCAACCAAATGTTATGAATCTTATACACAATGCTTATTACCACAAAACACAGATCCTTTTTGAATTTTAGTGGCGTCAATTTTACCGTTCTAGAGTTAGGCCCCTTTACCATGTTTACAAATGAAAAAATTGCTGAATTTTTCATTTCCGTTCTCTAATTTTTTACAGAAATTGACAACAACAGGAATTTTGAAGGCAGAAGACAAAACAGATGTTGCAGGAGAATTAGAAACGACATCAGGTAATATGTCTGTTTGATAGATATATGTATTTTACAAAAGCTTAACATGTCTGGTGTATATAAGTTTGATAGGTATGTGTATTTTACAAAAGCTTAACATGTCTGGTGTATATAAGCCTTATGTCATTGTTGACTTTTAAATGGCATCTTGTTGTCAGTTTTCATCTTTAAAAGTTATTCATCGAGGGAAACCAAAATATCCCAATTATATCAAATTTATGGTGGCCACACAATAATTCTATGTATTCACTTTTTATGACAGATCCACATCTTTATGTACCAGATAGACCACCATTGCCAATTGTTACATCTAGACAATTAGAATATCCATCTGAGCATCTGCCGTCCAAACAAGCCTGGTTAGATACAATGGCAACACTGGAAGATGAAAAGTTAGGCATTGTAGATCTACATCCAAAAATATTTGGCACCTATCCAAGGTATCCATATCAAAAAGATTTTCCAAAGCTATACATTATGCTTTTGCCTTACATGCCTTAGTGAGTCCAAAGTGATTTTAATCTGAAACAAGATATTCTGAAACAGTAATATTTAGTTTCTGGAATATATTAAAGAGGAATCTGATTAAACTTTTGTAAAAAAATTTGATGACAAGAAACTAGACTACAATTTTCAAATGTGGTACATTTTTTCGATAAAAAGATAAATTTGCCAACGTGTCATAATTTTATCATTAACCAGTCATTATACCTATATTTTCAGTGTATCCAAATTACTTTACAAGATCGGGGATTGTTTTTTACATACATATATAATACTAATCACTTTGTTTATGTACAAAAATACTCATTTAAAGAAGTGACATGGGGAGGGGGGTAAAAGTAAGTTATCTCCTGAATATATATATAAATAAGAAGATGTAGTATGAGTGCTAATGAGACAACTCTCCATCCAAGTCACAATGTATAAAAAGTAAACAATTATAGGTCAAAGTACGGCCTTCAACACGAAGCCTTGGCTCACACTGTACAGCAAGCTATTAAGGTCTACAAAATGACTAGTGTAAAACAATTCAAACAGGAAAACCAACGGTCTAATCTATATAAAAAACTAGAAATGAGAAACACCTATGAACCACACCAACAAACGACAACCACTGAACAACTGGCTTCTGACTTAGGACAGGTGCATAAAAATTTGTATGCTTAAAGAAAGTATTTTGTAACTTCCACAGTAAATTAAACTTTGATACAAATTCATACACAATACATTATTAAATTATTATGTTGTCTGATTTAGTTCAGTTACTCATGAAGTCAAACATGATATACCCTTGTATGTATTTACAGAATTGATATACTTCATAACAATGTAGACTGGCAAAGAAAGTATAGATTTATTGTAAGTATAGTCTATTCCGATAATAGGTATGTACATAACAAACAGATTATTGTTAATGTCAGACACTGAAGAAGTAAGGGTCAATTCCTATATGAAGGTATAAATGACATTCAGCTGGTATTGGTAACTCTTTTGGTATGTCAAATACATTATTTGATACAAATTTTTACTGATATATGTAATGTTAACTTTATGAATGGTCCATTTATTAATCACCTTCCACAGTTTAATTAATTGTCTTAAGCAGGCCAGCATGCTCTTTGGTTAACAATTTTTTTCAACTTAAAACAACATTAATTTACAACAATAAAAATGATAGATCATATTTCATTTGGCTTTTTATCTTCTTTTTTTAAGTGGGGAGGGGGTAGTCTTCAATGACTTTGATAGACAACTGCCAATATCAAAACACAGTTAAGACTAGTTGCTAATGAAGTCAACAGAAACCAAAAGTTCTGCGATCAACAGCAATGAACAAAAAAAAAATGACAACAACCTGTAATGAAGTTTCTGACTTTCGGGAGTGGAAAATTAACATGTACATTTTATTCACATTATTCAAACCATACAAATATTTCAGAGGATAAAGAAGTTATTAATATCTTAAAAATACTCCTTTAAATAGATACCTTGTTTCCATTTCTCTTAAGGATTATTCATTTGCAAGAAGCAGAGCAGAAATGCCTGGTGGTGGTAAAAAGCCACATCCACAGAAGAAGACTGGTAGAGCAAGGCAGGGTAGTATACGGTCACCAATATATTTTAGAGGTAAGTGAGCTATTTTCAATTTTCTCAAAACGCATTAAATCAGACAGTCATAATTTTGAATACATTTGTAAATATAAACCTAAAGTTTTTCTTAATAAGCTTTTTTTGCTTGTACATTTAGCAGAAGGCAAAAAATATGTGCTTAACTGGTGATGTCACCCTTTTCATAACCAACAGCACCATGGGATTTGAAAAGCATGGTTTCCCAAATATTATAGCACCACATTCAATATGCATTCTATTGTAAGAATTACAACTTAAACAACAATGTTTAACAATCATTGTATTCAAGGGTCTGGAAACGGTCATATTTGCCAGACATGACCTAAACTGAAATGTCATTGACCAAAATGGTAGATTGGGGTCCAAAATTTTTATTCAACTTTTTTTATAGAAATAATTTCTGTCATTCCATTGAGATTGAGTTTCTTAATCGCCATATGCCATCCTAATAACCATATTATTGCCTCCAGGAGATATTGGCTAATGATTGCTAATCACTTTTTACCTGAGTTCTTCACAACTGACAGGTGCGATTATGCTCAGAACTATTAAATATTATAAAGAATTCTATTCCATGACAAAATATTATCACTTCATTATTTAATAACTTTAAAGCACAGACAATTACCAATTCTGATCTAAAAATTACGTAGAAATAGGTAATTTTCATGAGTCAAATGTGTGCTTTACTTACACTAAACTATGAAATATGCATGCATGAAATTGTCTTCACCAGATTCGACACTTAACAGGGATCTCAATGGATGAAAATTTAATGATGGAGGAACTTTCACCATGAGAAAACCCTGCGTCTACAGCATGGCATGATCGATAGTATTTCATTCCTCCATTTCCATGTAAGGAATGGTGAACAGACTGATAAATTGCTTATTATATTTATTTGATTATAGAATAACCAATATTTTCATTAATTCTCATTTGTAACAATTCCAATGCCAAGCCTGCATGGCTCCCCCTATGTGAAGAATGACCACAAGCTGTCCTTAAAGGTTCCAAAAACGTTTTCTTGCTATTTTTGTAATTGCTTAGGGCTTAAAAATTGGGGGGATCTTTTTTTCACTGTCAAATTATTCAGAAGTCGATATCGACGATTTGCAGCATCAACAACAAGAAGTTTTGTACTCGTTTTTTAAAACATTGAAGAAATATTTGGAGGGCAAACATTTACAACTTAAAAGGTTTTAATGACTTTAAATTGCAAATTTCATAGTAATATATATACTATGCAACATGCATCTTTCGATTCTGAATGTAAACCGGATGTATCAATTTCATTGTAAACTACGAAAGCATTCGGAATTACGATATGAAATTTCGTCAGATTAATCAAGTTGCAGTTAATATTCATGTATTTACTTTTAAACTTGTAAAGTGATTCAATATTATCGATAATTGCTGTACTCATGTTATTTGGCATGAAATTATGTTCTGTTTAACGTATTATTTTGTACTCATTGAAAAAGGGGGATGCTGATTGCGTAAGTCAATATGAAAGCAAGTGTTCGACTTGTTAAACTTTTTTCTTTGTAACTGGATTTAAAATTTATCTTTTAATCTAAATTTTCATTAGCATTTGCTGAAACGTACTTAGATTAATAATGCAATCAATCGTCTATCATGATAAAGTGATCTCTTGTCAGATGTGTCGATCTACCTGTACAAGTGATTAGTAATCTTTAGCTGGATATCCCTCAGGGCTTCAAAATTGTAATTAGGAGGACCCTTTGAACCATAATACAATAAGCCTAAGGGTTATGCAATTACATGCAATTGATTATAATTGCTAACAAAAATGGTGGCGTTCATCTGTCCGTCTGTCCCACTTCATGTTAAAGTTTTTGGTCGAGTTAGTTTTTGATGAAGTTGAAGTCCAATCAACTTGAAACTTAGTGCACATGTTCCCTATGATATGATCTTTCTAATTTTAATGCCAAATTAGAGTTTTGACCCCAATTTCACAGTCCACTGAACATAGAAAATGATAGTGCGAGTGGGGCATCCGTGTACTATGGACACATTCTTGTTATTTCATCTTCAAAATAGTTAGTGTTTACTTAGAAATTCACCGTTTTTAAGTCATTAAAATCATTTCAATTTCAAACTTTTTTGATGAAAGTAAGCTGCCTTAAAATTTCACAAAGTAATGATAGGGACCCATGAAAAAGTTACATAATATGACTTACAGAATAATTCAATTTTAGGTGGAAAAGCACTTGGTCCTCGAGGTCCAAAATCTTATTTCTATATGTTACCGAAGGTAAAAAGAGTCCATGGACTGTGTTGTGCATTATCTGCTAAGTATGCTCAGAACAAGCTGATTATAGTTGATTCCTTGGAAATACCAAAGGCAGATCAGCAGGTAGGTTTTGTATGAAAATACTATATTGACAGAGATGAAAGTCAAATATTTTTTGAGATACATAAATATTTCTGAGTCTTCATATATTTAAATGTCAATTATATGTCATTTTATGTTTGTACATTTTAGGATTTTGTAAATAAAATATTTTTGTGGATAGTATGTGATGCTATTAGATTGAACTTTAAAGGTTTGTTTAAATGAGTTATTTACTGAAAACAGTATTATAAAGCTTATTTTCAAATACTAACAGGGATTTTTTTTTTCTAGTGACTAATTTTTTTGTCTTGTCTTAATGAATAATGTACCTTGCAAAAAAAGTTTTATATTGCATTGTTCCATTTCTTTTCTGCAATTGTTTTAAAAAGGGAGAAAACAAATAACCCTGAACCAGTTCCAATATTATGTAGAAGTGAAAATATACATAGTTCTTCAGCCAGTCTTTGAATTATGATACAGCGAATTGATAAATAAGTAGTCTGTATCACACATTGATTGAGTTTTCGTCATAGAAGTAGGCTAATAGATCATTGATTTAAAATTGCATACCAAATATTAATGGTCTATCGACCAATTTATTGAGAGATGATTGAATAACGTAAATTCTACAAAACGTACTGGTCCATCTGGCGTTATCATCTATGCATTCTGTACAAAATAAAAAGACGATTTATTATGATTGCCAATAAGACTGCCAATACTTGACTAATTAAACATTTCCCGTAAGTAAATTGTAGATATTTAACATGTATGTGGTTTATATTTCAGTTTTTAGAAGACTTGATAGATGTCAGATTTTGGGGCTTCTCTGTGCTCTTTGTTGATGAGTGAGTTTAGTTTACAAATAATAGAATAAAAATACATGGAATATGTGAGCTGCGTCAGATAGAAATCAACCTGATGCAAGTGCACATATACATGTACCTGTATAAGACTATGATTAATTTTGGAACATTCAAAACTGAAATAAAAGATGAATTTTGGTCTGTTTTGTAGTGTTCTTATAACAACTCAATTTTCAACCAGTAAAAGACTTTCAATAGATATTTGTTTGACCTGAAATAGGTTAACAGATGTATAGATATTCATTTGCATAAGGTAGATTTCTTTCCGACACAGCTCATGTATTAGATATATTTTGCAGTGATGTAGTTTTCGACTTAAAACTAAATGTAACTAAATTATCATGGGTTTAACTTTTCTACTGATTTGTTTACTCTTTCCAAAAAAAAATAACATTTGGTTTTGTGAAGAATATTCCAGATACTCAATGTTGACATATATCCAAAATAAAATAATGTCTTGAAATTATTTTGGATCTGTATTGTAAGGGATGTTCCATTAAAACATACATGGTACCCAGGGGAGGCACTATGAAGATAGAGCTATTACCTAGAGGCAATTTTAGAGTTTCATTTCTATTTTCATATTACAAAAAAGTATGATACCCACCCATTGTTAACATGTGCAAAGTGCCTTCCATGAGTCCATGTATATTTTAATGGATCATCCTGAATGAAATAACAAATCATACATATTAGAAGTGGTATTATAGCTAAGACAGGTTTATTTTCTAAAACTTACACAAAGTGCATGTAAAATTGTAATTTGTGCTATTATTTATGTAATTTTTGTGTGGTGTAATTTTATGTCATTATCACATACACACTAAAGAAGCAAGAATTAAGGAGTAAAAAGTATTTCTGTTTTGTAAATATCTAGAACTAGTGAATTGATTGATTGTAACTCTGTTTTTATACCAATATATGATTGCAAAATTTTATTGCAGTCGTATCTTGGTATCACGTCGTCGTCAGGGTCGTCCAAAGACACATTTGGTTTACAGACAATAACTTTAGTTTAGTGTATGGATCTCTATGAAATTTAACCAAAAGTTTCAATACCACAAAAGGAAGGTTGGGATTGTTTTTGGGGGTGATGGTTCCAACCGTTTAGGAATTAAGGGCCAAAACAAGCATTTTTTTAGTTTCAGGACAATAACTTGTGTATAATTATTTTTATTGCTCTGAAATTGTACCACAAGGTTCAATACCACAAGTAGAAGGTTGGGATTCATTTTGGGGGTAATTGCCCAAACTGTTCAGGAATGAGGTGCCAAAAGGGTCTAAAACAAGCATTTTTCTAGTTTTCAGACAATAACTTGTGTTTAAGTGTATGGATGTCTCTAAATTTGTACCACATTTTACAAAAGAAAATTTCTTCAAATTTCTTCAAAATTACTTTGACTACATTTATTCTCTGTCAGAAACCTATAATGTGTCAAATATTTAATTACAATCCAAATTCAGACCTGTATCAAGCTTGATTATCAGTGGCGGATCGGGGTTGGAACCCCTTTTTGACGATCAATGCATTTGAATGGGGACATATAGTTGGAACCCCCTTTATCCTGGGTTGGGAACCCTCCTTTTAAAAATGGCTGGATCCGCCCCTGAATATTGTGTCCATTTTTGCCCCAACAGGGTTGGACCTCTGTGGTTGTTTCCAGCTATGCTTGGCGAAGCAGTTTATTCAAAATTACATGAAAGATTTTATTTGAAACAGATTTGTGAATACTCTTCTTCAAGTCCTGTATGTGTACCAGTTTATGTTGGTGATACTTTGAAGTTTGAAGGATTGTTTAGTATTATGAATTTGGTATTTATATTACAATATTTTAATGCACAGTACATTTTGTTTACAAATAGTTAATGAAGATATTAATGGCTATTTGGCTGCTTGACAACACTTGACAACAACAACAGAAGTTCTTTTCTTTTTATTTCAGTTCTGATATTATGCCCAGAAATTTCTCTTTAGCAGTGAACCAGATACCTCATTTTAATGCTATGCCAGTATATGGTATGTAACTTCCTGTTAGATTCACCTATACAATATATTCAGTACCAATTTATACTTTTGCCTAGATTGTGCTTACATTTTCATATACTATTTGTAGTCATTTTTTTTTTATTTCATCCCTTTAAATTCAGTTACTTTACGACTGTAGATACTGACTTTTCTGATTTGTGGATTATGATCTTGTTATGTTCTTATTATGTTGGCCCGAAGTGACATCATCAGTAGCAAAGTACTTCCTCACCATGTTTACAAGTCTCAGTAAAAATTTTGTGGTTTGATCTGTTTTTGAGATACTTTAAGCAGTATATCAACTATACTTGATGTATGGAAGAATTGAACAGTGAAAATGTCCTTTGGCAAGTTTCATCAGGCCTTGATATCATTTTCATGTATCAGTGATAATATTTATTTTAATTGATACTGTAGATTCATTATTATTTGTTGGATACCAATTTTCATGGATTTCGTTGTTTAAATGTTCAACGAATTACATATTTGTTAAAGCAAATAATTCAAATGTCCATAAAAATTGGTATCCATGAAAAATAAATGAATTCAAAGTACTAATAATAAAAACCTTTATTGTAAAGACTGTCAGCATAGATTCAATCATGATCATTCAAGCAGGCAAGAAATTACAGCATGTGCACTCTTGAATATAAACAGGTATCATCAGAAAATTTAATATTTGAACATTGTATAATAATTCAAAGTTACTGATGTACGATTAGAGGGGTTTACATTGTTCATGCAATGACATGCATTTATTAATGATTTATCATCAATACTTTTTCTTCAACACTCTAATCATAAATCTTAACATTTGAAAAATGTAACGATTCAAAATTCATTGAAGCATGACTAAGAGGCAGATCATCTTATTTTCCACAGAACTGAAGTCATGGTAAATGCATAATCACGAAGTTGAAAATGCGAGACATGCTGTTTCCTGCTTCATTGGCATCAATAATGTACTGTGGATTCATTTAATTTCGTGGGTACCAATTTTTGTTGCTTGAGGAATGCCTGTATTTTCGTGGATATTTGATTTCATGGTTTTGCCAAAGTCTGCATACAAGCCTATAGAAAATTTACAATTAGTTGAACATCTAAATTTGTGGTTCACCTGTACCTACGAAATCCACGAAAATTGGTATCCAACGAATAATAATGAATCCACAGTATTAGTTTGTGATTAGGTCAGTTAATGGGGAACCACTAGTGGTAGGTCCATGATAAATGGTATGCAGTTGTATGAGCATTGGCACATTTCATTTTTATGGAGATTATTTGGCCTGCCCTCTCAGTCATGGTCTGTTGACTTATAAACTTGCTTAGTTTACATGCATTAGTTTGTGATTAGGTCATTTTAAGAGGAACCATTAATGATAAGTCAATGATATTTGCTATGCAGATGTATTAGCATTAACACATCTCAATTCCATGGATATATGAATTAGGAGATGTGGTATGATTGCCAATGAGACAACTATCCACCAAAGTTCAAATGAAGTGGATGTAAGCAATTATAGGCAACCGTACGGCCTTCAAAAATGAGAAAAAACCCATAATGTATAGTTGGCTATAAAAGGCCCTGGAATGAAAAATATGAAATTAATTCAATTGAGAGAATTTATAACAAAACAATTTATGAAAAACCACATCTCCTTATTTTTATATGTCTAATGTTTCATGAAAATTGTCTGGAAAAAAAATGAAAACAACATGTTATAAATTTCATGTGTCCGAAGAGCTTTTCTGGTTTTACCTTCATCAGGAAAGATCAAAGCCTAATATTTGAAAGCCAAGGCTGTATAAGAACTGAAACAAATAAAGAACTATATTACCAAAAGAACCTAAAAAAAATAGTCACTCCATCTAAGGTCAACTTTGCTTGAGGGAGTTGAAACGTAAGTTTCTTTATAATTTCAAAATTTAGAAACTGACAAGTTTAGAAAGGTTTTTTATGTCAGTACCAAAAGTTTAGCCATTCAATCCAGAATGTTATTTTTCATCTGAAATTTTGTTCAAATCATGACAGTAAAGTCTTTTCATATAAACTTATTCAGGCTATAAAACAGCCTTTGGAATCCTTATGGTAACTAGTATCTTTCAAAGATGTAGAATTATTGTTTAGTTATTTGTGGTATTGTATGTCAAATCATTGTTGCATTTCTTTTCATATTCAGTATACTTTTGTTCAAAATAACTTTATAGTTCTATAATACATCATTGAAGCCAATTTAATTTGATTACTATTTTGTAGGTTTAAATGTGTACAGTATGCTGAAACATGAGACTCTGGTATTGACATTAGCTGCTGTAGAAAAAATAGAAAGCAAACTATTACAAATTTTATATAGTGCTCAAAAGGAAGATGTTAAATTTGAATATAATGAATAAATTACCATGTGTTTGTCATAGTATTTTTTGTTTCAGTTAATTTACATCTTTATTTTAAACATTTTCAGTTCCCCTGTTTCTGTTTAGTAATTGGTGTGTGAGGTACTTCGATTACTTAGAATTTGTTGTCATTTTGTCTCGCCTTGAAACCATAAGTCAAATACTTAAACAGAGAGAGATACAACATATTGATTTTTGTCTCACCTGCAAAGAAAGTCACAAAATGGGAGACAGAGATAACTATCTGGCGGTGTAAACTTTTTGTATAAAGCTTTATATTTCAGAAGATAAGATGACCTGGATGCTTCATACCTTGTATGCAGATACCTCATGTTATGAAGTTTCCTGCTGTCACATGTCCATTGTCCTTGACCTCATTTTCATGGTTCAGCAACTGCTCGGAAATAATGTAGAGTTTTGTCAGGTGAAATACTCACTTACTATGAGTAATACAAGAACTATATTTGGTACATGGGATCCTTGCAATGTCTTCATGTCATTCAGACAGGGTTCACCTGACCTCAACCTCTTTTGATGGATCAGTGATCAAGGTAAAGTTTTTTAGTCAAATCCGTATCTCAGATACTATAAGCAATAGGTCAACTATATTTGGTATATAGCATAATTCTAAGGTGTACATGTCCAAGTGGATGATTTAAACTGACCTTATTCTCATTTTTATTGTTCATTGGTTAATGTTAAGTTTTATTGGTTTGGAACTATTTCTCATATACTATAATCAATAGATCAGTAGTATTTGGTGTATGGAATGATTGTAAGGTGTACATGTCCTTCTGACAGGATTCATATGACCTTGACCTTTTTTGTGGTTCATTGGACAATGTTAAGAGTTTCCGTTTTGTTCTATATCTGGGATACTGTAAGCAATAGAGCCACTTTATTTTGTGTATGGAATGATTGTCAGGTGTACATGTCTGTCTGGAAGGTTTCATCTGATCTTGACCCATTGGTCAATGTTAAGGTTTCATTGTTTTGTCCATTTATCAGATACTATAAGCAACAGGCCAACTATTTTTGGTGTATGGTATGATTGTAAAATGTTCATGTCTGTCTGGCAAGGTTCATCTGACCTCTGCCTCATTTACATGGATCACTGATGTTTATGTAATACTGCAGACTTTGTAGTAAAACCTTTATATTACACACTTAAACATAAATCTAATCATGATAAGTAAAGCAGGGAGGACATTTCAGTGTGTGCACTCTTGTCTTTAATCTATGGGGATTTTTTTAATTTGTAATATGGTGGTTTTGTTTTTCAGAATAATGCCACACGAGCCCAATTTTTGGTTTAAAAAAGATGGCTTCTGGTGAATATTTCAGCATGGTTAATTTAAAGATCATGTCTTTCTGAAATAGTAATTCCTCCTAGAGATTTCTTTCAAACACCTATTCGCAATGAAGTTTAATGTTGTAGTTATTTCAATTTGTTCATATAACTTAGCTTTATTGCAAGTGGCAATATGTAAATATCTTAATGTATTAGTCACTACAGACTTACACTTTTTACTGAACCAAAAGTTATGATTTATACCAGTGATGCTAAATTTTGTCATGTAATGTAATATATCTAAAGGTTAGTTATACGATATTAAGTTAGGTGATTCCATAAATATAAGAAATAAAAAAAAGGGTCTAATATGGATAAAAGTTTTTCTGTATATATTATTACGCTATGTTTTGATCAAATGAAATATGTTTTTTCAAGATGACTGTGAATACCTAGCGGTATCCACTCGTTTTCAAGATGACTGTGAATACCTAGCGGTATCCACTCGTTTTTACCCTAACGCACAATCACCACTTCAGGTGTTGGTTCACTTATATTTTTTCAATTAAAATCAAGGAAAGAGAACATATCTTTTTTGGTATTTAAATCATGAGGCCAATGTAGATAAATGAGCAACTTGGCAAAAAAAAAGGCAGGATGACAATTTATGTAAAAAAAGTCAGGAAAAACTAATAAAAAAAAGGCAGGACCGAATAGAGTGAAAAATAAAAAGGCAGGACAGGGATTACAACTAAAAAAAAATGCAGGAGAAAATTTTTCATCCTAGCCCCCCCCCCCCATAATCAAATGGTAGCTCCCTAACCCATATTTGGTTTATGGATTGATTGTAAGTATTCAATTTTGTATTGCAGGGTTCAAACTACCTTGACCTAATTGTCATAGTTTATTGGTTAAGATTTCATGATGAGGTGAGTTTCTTAGATAATTTGAACTATTGGTCAGCTATAAACAGTGTATGGTATGAATTGATTGTAAGGTATACCGTCAGCCGGGGTTCATCTGACCTTGACCTCATTCTCACGGTTCATTGGTCAAATTTCATTTTTTTTGTGGTTTAGTCTGTTTCCAAGATACTATTTATAGCAATAGGTAAACTATATTTGGTGTATTTGGTGTATGGATTTATTGTAAGGTGTATATGTCTGTCTGGCAGTGTTCCCCTGACCTTGATCTCATTGTCATGGTTCATTGGTCAACACAAAGCTTTTGGTGGTAAGGCCAGTTTCTCATATTCTGTACTTGAATCAATACATTTTTTTAGGTCAACCATGTTCATTTAATGCCAGGGCCTTTTATATGTTACTATACAAATTGGGTTTTGCTCATTGTTGAAAGCAGTAAGGTGACCTGTAGTTGATAACATCTTTGTTCTTTGGTTGCTGGTGGATAGTTGTCACATTGGCAATCAACCACATATCCTTATTTTATATTAGTTTATGTAAGGATAGCATGGTGTCCCCATAATGACCTCATTTTCATAATCTTAAATTTTATTTGATACATGAGAAGAATCATTATTTTAGACTTCCAACATAAATTCAATCATGATCAGTTAAGTAGGATGACATTTCAGTGTGCATACTTGTTTTTGGTGGAAGAAGACTTTGAAGTCTTCTGAAATCCTATACTGCCGACTGTAAAATCATTGAAGCGTCACCCGGAGTGTTGCCGTATCCTTTCAGTGCTTTACTATTTCATATAAACTTCCGTGCCATATCTTGACACCAATGTTTACACATGATCGGTTTCAAGTTTGTCAAATGACACCTGCATGACAGTTAGACTTGAAAAACAATAACTTTCATTAGTGTTATAATTTCTCATGTTTTAATGTCTACCTTTTATGGTTCAATTACAAGATTTCATTTCATCTTGCATATTTACCAGTAACCGGATGTTTTCAAATGTATCGGCATTTGCAAAGTCGGACCTCGTTCCATGGAGATTATAGCATTGCCCCAATGGAGATTATTTGACCCCCCTGATCATGGTTCATTGACTGAAACTTTTGATAGTTTACATTAATGTTTGTGTTTAGGTTTGTTTAAAGGAACTACTTATAATAAGTCAATGGTATTTGGTATGCAGTTGTATTAGCATTGGCACATCTCATTCCATGGAGATTGTTTAGCCATGTACCTTCAGTCATGGTTCATCGACTTTGAATATTTGCAAAACTTACATGTAAAAGTGTTGCTATTTTAATTTCAACATTTGCATTATCGAAATAACCAAAAAGCGAGACATATCTCTGTGATAACAGTTTATTTTTATATAAGGAAGTCGGACTATGATATCCAAATGAACTATTTACCTTTGACAGAAAAACTTTCAAGTGAAACCTAATCAATTACTGGTATAATTGCTTGCATCATGTTGACCATGCTGAGACGAATGTATTGAATTATAGAAAATTTAATTTGAATCAACGGTATTTGATTTACTATGTTAAATATTGTCAGATTTGGTTGAGACATGAGTTTTATTGAAGAATATTATTTTGGAAGAAGAAAATACCTCGAAAGCAATGATTGGACATAGCAGGCTAGGTTGGTGTGAGCTGCTTTCATGGTAATTCAAGTTACCTTTTATGCATCTTCTTCCACCTCAGAGCTATCGGATCTTTGATTTAAAGTCCACATAACAGTGAAATATAGAAACTTGCCAAATTAACCAACACCTTCCTAAATTCTTGGTTCAAGAATTTAATGCATTGTGGTCAATTTGGGGAATGAAAATTCAATAGACATCAAAGATAATACAGTCTGATTCAAACAAGCTCAGTGAAGAAAAGGACATGTTTACTGTCAAAATTGTCCTGTCAGTGAATGTATCCATGGCCCACTTTAACTTAACTCATTAAATTTTGATCTGTTCAATTGTGTTAACTTCTAGTTACAAGACTAAAATTTTGCTTGTAAAATAGGAAAGGTACCATAGTTATATCATTACAGGGGTTTCAGTCTTGCTTTAATCATCTGCAAATTTATTAATGTGCACTTGATTGGCTCATGTAATAGTTACATATTTATTTAACAGTTGTTACTGGCTTTGAACTAGCTTTCAGTAACTGCAAGTACTTTCGGATCTGTACTTGGGTTTTTGTTTAGTTGTTTTTGTGCTTTGTGTGATCTGATCAGTTAAGCCCTTTTCAAATGAGTTTTAGTTTGTTGAACTTTGTTCTTATGTTGTGCTGTTACACCTCTATCCAAACATACTGGCAAACATGTTCAATCCGGCCACATTTAGTATGTGCATGTCCCAAGTCAGGTTCCTGCAAATTATTGGTTGTCGTTTGTTGCTGTATATCATTTTTTTTTTTTTTTATTGTTTTATTGTTGTACTTGAATCAGGCCATTAGTTTTCTTATTTGAATTGTTTTAAATTTGTCATTTTGGGACCTTTAAATAGCTTGCTATGCGGTATGGCTTCAGCTCATTGTTGAAGGCTGTACAGTGACCTATAGTTGCTAACCTTCTACATCATGTAATCTATGGTGGAGAGTTGTCTTATTTGCAATCATACCACATCTTCTTATTTTCATATAGCTTTTGTCAGTTGCCTGTTGTCTTAACAAATAAAAGTAATAAACAAGGGAATAATGAAATATGAATATAAGAAATTGATGCTAAACACAAACAAACTAATTAATATGTATGCTTGTATTTTTAAAGATGTTTATTCTACAAAAAGACCTCTAATTGAATTGGTACTCAAATATTAGGATATTTCTAAGTTCATTGGGATTATTTCAACTCAAGTTTTAAAAAAACTATATCATGCTCAGAATCCAGAGAATTGAACAGCATGTATTTTTGCCTCCCAGGGGTTCCATTTATTGTATATTTTACACCCAATGTACAGGGTTCCACTTTTGTCAATGTCAAGGGATCTTGGCCAGTGGATGTCAAACTCCTTAGTATGCAGGAAATGGATGCATTCTCCTGTTTGGTTCAGTATATGAAGCATATGGTTATTATCTGCAACAACGATATTGTTTAATGGTGTAGTCACAAAACTAAAAGGTGCAAATAATTGTTCCTTATTTGCCATTTGATTTCCATCATATGTCCACTTCACTCCATTACTATTGCTTAAAGCGACTATCCTACCTTGCCACTTGTCTATTGATAGTAAATCCAAAACATAAATGTTATTGTCACCATCAGTAGTTATTGATCGTGGCTGTGAAAAAATAGGGTTTCCCTTGTTGTCCAAGTGATACCTCTTCTTTTTCTTGCCTTGCATATTCATTATAATAACTTGTCTGGGACCATTGACAGGGAATGGTGGTCCTTTCTCTCTTGCCCCTACAATTATCTGATTGGTTTTGGTTACATGAACTGCAACTGTTTGGAGAGGAGCAACTCGGTATTTTGACTCTGTAATTGTGTCTGTGCTCTTAGAAAGTATATTGAGGTAAGATTCCATGGATGAAATTAGCAAGTCTCCTGAAGGTAATAACGCAATGCTTAATGGAGACACTTCATAGGCTTGCAGGGTAAATGTTGATCCTTTAGAAAACCTATTTTCTGTACAACTTTTCCATTAGTAAAGCTTATCCATATAAATCCATCATTGCAACAGACTAAATCTTCAACAAGTGGCAAATCAGTTTTATACTGTTGTATAACTTTAAATTCAAATTTATTGAACATGTCAGTGTACTTGTCTTCATGTTCATGTAACTTTCCATACAACAACTCAAAACTTTGTATATTGCCTGGCAAAAATTCTGGAAGCTTTTTAAACTTTGTGATTATCTGAAGTGCTTTCATTTCCTCTGCAATTTTCTCCTCTTTATATGTGCGGAAGACTTGAATGGCATTGTTTGAAGTTACAGCTTTGCTTATAATGTTATTTCTAAGTTCTAAATCCTGGAGTAGTTTTTCGGATTTATTTTCCTCATGATTTACTAACTTCATCAGTTCGCTATGTTTCTGATCAAGTTCATTTAAAAGTTTTCGTGTCAACTTGTTCACTTCATCTTTTAAAAGATTATCTTGATTAAGAACTTTCTTCTTCTCCGTATCAAGTTTAAGTTTTTCAGAAGATTTTATAGCTCCAAGTTTAGATTTCCCACTTACTATTTCTGATAATTTCTGTTTCACTTCAGAGTTCATACATTTAATTGACTCCATAGCCAAGTCATAGGCTTCATTCATTACAGTCATCTTGTGTTCATTATGGGTTTTTGCTATACATGATGGACAGACAACTTCCTCACAGGTTTGACAATATAAGCAACATATTTGTCCAGTGTGAACCCCACATTCAATATTGTGAAAATCTGGATCACTGGAATGCTGTCGGTATTCAGCTATGTCTTTGATATCAATTATTTTATGCTGGTCTGATGATTTAACTTTTTGGTGAATTTTCTTACATCTTGAACACATGAGAAAGTTGCATTGCAAACATTTCCATTTTATTTCACTAGATTCCTCGCACAGTTGACAGGATATTGGAGCCTGCACCTCCTGTAAAGATTTAGACATAGCCATGGTCTTCGTCAAATGTCATATTTCATTTTGTGCAGAGTTATAGTCCAGTTTCGCCTTCACGGCTTGATGGACTTTGTTGTTTATATGATAGATTTGATAAGATTAGTTAGTGTTCCGGTATTTGTAACTTGTATCTTGTATTCCATATCTTCCTCCAATAAAGGAGCACCTCAATCAATGAGTAATCCACCACCAGATTAAAAGTACATGTATATCTTAATGTTTAAAATATAAGATTCACGTAGGTAGTCATTTATCAACTTTATAAAAATATTAAAAGTGTTGTGATATATATATGTACCGGCATAAAAATATGAACTAGTTCAATATCATGAAATTTAAAATTCAAAACACTTCCGCAATATTTACAGTTTATTTACATGTATATATATGATCCACGGAAATCGTTATTCTGCATGTTCACTGGTTTTACTTAGCTAGTTAACTTTTATCTGCTTTGTACAGTATAGTGTGGCAACATACTCACGCTTACTGCTTCAAAGGACTTTATTGGATTGAGTTATAGTAAGTTAGTATAGTGTGGCGTAATCCACGCTTACTCTCAAATAAACGATGACATGTATTTAGCCTTTTCAGTAGTGTGGCGAGATCCACGCTTTTGTTGTATTGACGTATAAGTTTGTAGTGGATGACGTTGTGGACTATGATTGAGCTGTCAAGTGTGGCGAAATCCACGCTCATTTTGCTTTAAAGGGAAATCACACTATTGTTTATACGCATCGCTCTCGGTGCCGCTATAGTGTCGTAACCGTATTTTGACGTCGCCGTTTTCTGAGTCCGTCGTAAAGGTCGCCGATTACTAAAATGGCGGCCCGCTCGAAGGGACGTTTCACGAAAGCAGGAAAAAGCAAACGACGTTTAGATTTTTAAAAGAGTCAAAATGAAAATGCTATACGAAACAGACAATTTATTGGAAACAGAAAGTAACGAACCAAGACAGTTAAACATGTATCTGGATACCGGGAGAGAGGCGGGTTTTCGAACCATATGAAATTAACAAACAGCTAAAAGCAGGTTGTGTAGACTGTGGACTGCCACTTCAGTTTACAAACGTAACAGAAGAAACAAATGTAATATGACGTCAGTTTTATCATTATGACGTTATCGCATCTACCCATCCACCGTATCAAAGGAAAAGCAGGTGCTTACTACCTTTGTGTGTATTGGATTGTATAGCATACTTTTATGTACAAATTAAAACACAGTAACATTTTCACTGTTGACAAGCGGATGATGGTAACTGAAGTTACCACGATCCCAATATGGCGGAGGGGAATCCCCGTAAGATATTTCTCTCTTAATTTCTTTGTTTTTAAATAAATGTGGCTAACATTACTCAGCCGTCGTTTGGTTATTAACATTTGCAATGAGTCTGTGAAATATTAACCTTAAACAGTTGTTCATTTCTTAGAAAATAGAGAGTGAAAAAGTACGTTGATGATGGTAACTGTTCATGTTATTTTTGAAAGATCGTGGTAACTGATTTCTGGGATGGTGGTAACTTGCCAAAAGGTTGTATAAAACGACAAACTTAGTACAATTTATATTAAGCCGTGATATATTGGCCCCCTCACTCTTAAATCAATTTACATTCCGTATTTCGTCCTATATTATGACCCATAGTGGAGTACTACGAATCGTTATCAGGGTCAGATCCAGACACTGTGAAAAAAGGAGGGGTGTGCTAGCCAGGATTTCTCAGAAAAAAGGGGTGCTAGTACTTTATTTAACATTTTTTGTCAATATGTCACATGAAAAAGACAAATTTTCAAATAAAAAGGTGGCGTCAACACCCGGCACCCCCCTTTTTGGATCCGTCACTGGGTATCGCTCTGGATCTTTATATATAACCAATTTCATAATATATATTCACCATTGATAGTTTTGTATTTTATCGAAACGACAATACTATGGAAGTCACCAACGAAAGTGAAGAAGCTTGATTGCGGTAAGCTTTTTTATATTGTACACTGGTCTACACTCATTTTTAAATTATTTATTTGCACCATTAAAGTCCTTAAAATTGATAATTGCTTTTAATATATTCATTACAGAACAACTAGAATTTCTGTTTCACTTAAGTAAAACATAACATGTGTAAACGATTCCTTCTATTCACTATATGCTTTGATAAATGAGGATGTGTGGGGATATGATTTTGAGATATCAATAGGGGAAAAATACCTTTCCGGGAATGGATGCGTGTCTGACAAGTTTGAATGGTATGAAATGTTTTCCAGAGATTCCTCTCTGGTTTCACTTTAAAGCCGAACACAATTATATGTTTATTTCCTGTTTCTGTTTCCCAAACTTACTATATATTGAGGAGGGGAGGAGGGGGTCTGATCCCGAAATCCCGGGCTTAAAAGCTTGAAATCCGGAGGTCCCGAATTGAAAGAAATTTCAATCCCGAAATCCTGAAATTTGAGTAGGGATTCCCGTATCCGAACAGGAACAATCCCGAAATTCCGAGCTTAAAACCGCCTAATCTCGGAGTCCCGAAATAAGTCCCCACCCAATATTGTGATAAGAATACTCTTATGCCTAGCATTTCTTGAAATATGTGTAACTTTTGATTTTTCCTTCATTACCTCAAAGTAATTTATTTGTGTAAAACTCCTATATCTATCAACTCATTTTTGACAAGAAACAGGAATTGCATATAAATCTATTTAAGGCTTAGTCTTTTGAATTTTCATTTGTTTAATTATTTGATTCTTTGTTGAAACATATATAGTTTTTTAGTTGGTATTACAACACTGTTTGTGAAATTGTTGCATTAAAGAAAGTTTCATTTTACAAAACATTTTAATGTGTTTCCCCCGACAAATTTTTGTCTCTTGCGCTAGTATTGGTCTATACTCCAATATACTAGTAGTGGTTTCAGTTAAGATGGATTATAGTGTTTCATTTCATGGAAAGTGATGTTAAAAACTGTATGATTGAAAAGAAACCTCGTGTAATATAAAAGTTACAATCATCTCCTAACTATTTTGATCGACAGTTACCACCATCCCATCTTAGAGTTACCATCATCATCGCATTTTCATTGTGTTCAATTTAGTAACGATCGAACAGCTGTTTAAGGTTAATGTTTTACAGACTCGTTGCAAATGTTAATAACCAAACGACGGCTGAGTAATGTTAGCCACATTTATGTAAAAACAAAGAAATTAAGAGGGAAAGATCTTACGGGGAGTCCCCTCCGCCATATTGGGATCGTGGTAACTTCAGTTACCATCATCCGCTTGTCAACAGTGATTTTGTTATTGATATAATAACAATGTCGAAGCGTACCTATGACAAATAATTACATGTATTAATGACAATGATATTTGTTTGTTCATTGAACAGATAGTTTAAGCATGTCTTTCCCTCTCTATATAAACTATAGATTTTATATATTTTTTATGGTGAATGCAACATGAACAATATTATTTGATTTGACCTTAAAGTACATTCTTCAATTTTTCATTACAAATATGGTTGCGCTACGGCATTTTTTAAAAAGTAAAAATGCATTTTACAAATTACGGAAACATTTTTTGTACATTACGGCTATTCTACACCCCTTAGTTTTTAAAATTAAAAAAAAAATGACCTACGAGGCATAAACTGAGGATTAATACTTTATGGGCATGTGTCCTTCTAGGTGACCGTCAATTTTCATGGGTTGGGTCTTTCAACTCAGGTGCTCCAGTCTTGTGAAAAAGCCGACAATTTTCGGAGTGATTTTTATACGCCCGGGACGTATTATGGTATACCGTTGTCCCGTCCGTCCGTCCGTCTGTCGTCAACTTGTCGGACAATAACTCAAAAAACGCTTTAACCAATTCGCATGAAACTTTGGTGAATTGTTTATATCTATTGACTTGAGCTTCCTTTCGTTTTTTATAAATTTTAGATTTTAAGGTTTCCGAGTTTTGTTTTGTTTTTTTTTTTTTTTTCATTAAAAAAGGGGGATTTTCCAGTTTTCGGACAATAACTCAAAAACGCTTTCACCAATTTGCAGGAAACTTTGGAGAATTGTTTATATCTATTGACATGAGCTGCCTTTCGATTTTTATAAATTTTAGATTTTACTTTTCCGAGTTATGGGGCTTTTATTCATTAAATAAAGGGGGATTTTCCAGTTTTCGGACAATAACTCAAAAATGCTTTTAGCAGTTTTCATGAAACTTTGGTGAATTGTTTATATCTATTGACGTAAGCTCCTTTTCGATTTTTATAAATTTTAGATTTTACGTTTCGGAGTTATGTGGTTTTAGTCATAAAAAAGGGGGGATTTTCCAGTTTTCATACAATGTTTTTGAGCAGTTATCATGAAACTTCGGTGACTGGTTTATATCTATTAAGATAACCTCCCTTTAGTTTTTCATGAATTTCTGATATGACATTGAGAAGTTTTTGAACTTTATTCTTTGAAAAAGTGACGGGCATATCGTGCGCTCATAGCGCAGCTGTTTGTTTTCTTTTTTTGTACTTTATTAACTAACCACAAAATATAGATAAGACAACATGTTTGAGGGTTGAGATCTCACAGAACATGTTTAACCCCGCCGCATTTTTGCGCATGTCCCAAATCAGGAGCCTCTGGCCTTTGTTAGTCTTGTAAGTTTTTTAATTTTAGTTCATTTATATGTTTTGGAGTTTAGTGTGACGTCCATTTTCACTGAACTTGTACACAATTTTATTTAGGGGCCAGCTGAGGACCACCTCCGGGTGCGGGATTTTCTCGCTGCGTTGAAGACCCATTGGTGGCCTTCGGCTGTTGTCTGCTCTTTGGTCGGGTTGTTGTCTCTTTGACATATTCCCCATTTCCATTCTCAATTTTATAAGAGGTTGTAGTGAAAAGTCTTTAGTTTTCTATGTTGTGTCTTCTGTACTATTATTTGTCTGTTTGTCTTTTTATTTTTAGCCATGGCGTTGTCAGTTTATTTTCAATCTATGAGTTTGACTGTCCCTCTGGTATCTTTCGTCCCTCTTTTTGAATTCAACCCAATTCAAGCGTTGCACGAAATGCTGCTATGCCAGCAACGTCGTTCTATTACGTTAACAGAAAAGTTAAAGTTCCCGCCAAAATTTGATAATAAGATTATTTCCGTTTTAGCGGATTTAAAACATCGGTGACCCCCCTTTTTTATTTATGCTTTTAAAATCTTCCATGAAGCTGCAACTTATGCAGAAGTTTGAAGGAAAAAACATTAGTAGATTTTTTTTATTTCTAGAAAAATCTACAATAAATAGCAATTAAAATGGCGGGAAATATTCAAAGGCCTTGAAAAATAAGGAAACTGAGAGAAATAAATGTTTCTAAGGTACAAGTTACATTTGACTGTTTTTGTTATCCCAGTTTAACATCGTTTTTTTTAATAAATTTGTATTTTTTAGCAACTTAGAGTGCTATTTCTATATTTCGGTATAATGCGATTCTTTAAGTATTGATGACGTCATATCTCGAAAACAACATCGGTGACCCCATTTTTTTTTCGCCTAAAATTTCGTAATGAGTATGATCTGTCTACATGCAAAATTTCAATGAATTATTATTAGTAGTATAAATAGTGTGATTTCCCTTTAATATTGAAGTCACTTCCTAGTTGTGTCAGTAAAGTGTGGCGTAACCCACGCTTAAAGTGTCTATTAAGCCGACTTCATTTTCGATCAAATCATTAAGAATTCTCGACCTGCTTGTGTGTAGTAGAAAGTATAGTCTCCTTGATTAAAATTCTATCTCCATTAGTATTGAATTATCACAACTGGGTTCCAGTAATCCAATTGTGCTTGAATCAATTATCACTTGGATTAGGTCTACTTCACTACCGTTGTGCTTGAAATGATTACTGAGCTTTTTATGTAGCAGTCGGATATTATTTAAGATTGAATTTCTCTGGTCCGATAGTGCAGGACAAAGCAGTAAGAAATGTTCTATGGTTTCATCTGATGTTTGGCACAAAGGACACGTTGCAAATAGTCCTTTATTCTTCGAATGCCTTGTTCTGTCAGCCATGAGTATGTAGCTTCCTGTTGCTATTCTTAGTTTCACGGGTATCCTCTGAGCTTCTTGCATGGAATTACTAGCAGATAGGTTTACTTAGACATGTGTCTTTCCTGGTATATATTGACTGTTTAAATACTTTAGTGAGGGATACAGCTTACAGTGACCCTCGATAAAATGTTTCCAATACTTTGATACTTCTTTATTTACGATGGTCTTCCAATTAAATTTTTGAATTTGACTGTCTAATAAATATAATACTGATGGTAAGTTGTGTTTCGCTAGGATTGTTTTAACAATGATAAACCAGCTGTAACTATCATCCGTTTTCATAAGTAGTTGTCTGTATGCATTTTGTTTTTCTAGACTATCATGTGGCTGTCTGCATATGTTTCCAAATAATGACAGGGTCTTTTTATGTATTTGGCCTTCTATTGGCAGTTGTCCAGAGAGAATGTATATGGCGGGAGTAGCTGTACTTGTTGGTAAAGAAAGTAATTGCTTAATACATTTTTTGTGGAATATGTCAATAATATCCAAGTTTTTTCCCGCAGGAGTTACTAATTCCAGGCCGTACAGAAGTACAGGAATGACATAGATGTTAACTATATGTAGTAAAAATTGCATGTCTAGTCCATTTTTCCCATGCAAACCAGCTGGCATTAGACTGTACATGGCTCGTCTTGCTTTTTTCACGTTTTCATATTACGGATCAGGATCATCTGGTTTGGATGTGCGTAAGACCCCCATATGGGTTGTTTGGTTAACTATTGGCATTATTGCCATGGAAAGGAAGGTTCTTGCTGTTTTCTACGATTTGGATACACTGGCAGAATAACACTCTTCACTGGTTGAAGCTTATATCTCTCTCTTCGACTGTAGTTGTTTGCCATGTTGATAAGTACCTGTAGTTCCTCAGGGTTGTCGCTCATTAGTGCCACGTCGTCTGCACAAGTCGGAGCGGCGCAACGAATGGATCCTAATCCTGAGTGTTCAATATCTTTTAGGAGATTATTGATGTACAGTTTGTACAGGTCGGCGCTCAGTATACCACCTTGTTTTACGCCTTGGCATATTGAAAATGGTTCAGATATTAGACCATTAAATTTAACTACACTACTCGAGTCCATGTGGAGACTATGTATAAGTTTCCATAGTAGCCCATCTACACCTGCTATGTATAGCTTTCTTAGGATACTCTCATGCGTTACCACATCAAATGCCGATTTAGCATCTAGAAGCGCTATATATATAACTTTACCAGCATCTCTGCATTCTCTAATAAATTCTTCTATGAAGAAGGAGCAGTTCATGGGAGCCGAGTTCTCAGTAAATCCTCTTTGTAGCCTATTTTGTTCTTTTAATATTTTAGGTTGGACCTTAGCCTTTGCTACACTCAATAAGTTTCAGCAGTATTGGCATGATAGTGATCCCTCTATAGTTGGTGGCGTTCTTGTTACTTCCTTTATTCTTGAATACAGGAGTGAGGAGACCCATTTTGAGTATTTCAGGTATTAATCCTAATTTGAATGATGACACTATCATATTTATTATTACTGCTTGCAGCTTTTCCCCACCGTATTTGATATTTTCAGAGGATATGCTATAAATATCAGGAGATTTGTTTATTTTAAATCTATTGATGGCATCTTGAACGTCTTTTTCAGTTACAGATATGATATCAGTGTGATTGTTACAAATATCAATTATATTGTCTAGATCTAATGCTAGCTGTTTGTAATATTCGTCGTTGTAATCAGGATCATTTGTTGGTTGAGCTAATTTATTGAAATGATGTTTCCATCCCACTATAATTTCATTGTCGGATTTATATATATTATCTTGTACCTTCAGTTCGGATATACAATTCTTTAGCTTTCCTTTTTTTTACCAAGTAACTTGTAGAATATTTGATCATGTTTTGTTCTAGCATCTAAAATTTCTTGTCTATCATTTAGGACTTTCAACACTATCTCTATTCTACATGTTTTCCTAAGTTCGTATTTAGCAAATTTCATATCACAGTATATTTTGTTATCCTGTGATGTCGGTCTTTCATTTGCTTTCCATTTTGCTGCATTTTTCATAATGGTATTAACTTGTGTCATGACTTTAGTTAGCTCATGACCTGATTGTATCTCACTGGAGATAGCTGGTAGTGACTTGTTAACAATTTTCTCGTATAGATTAACGTCAATAGTACTCCATTTAATTTTCCTATTAGTAGGCAATGTTTTTGTACTTTGGTGCCTATGTTCTATCTTGATATTTAGTCTGCATGTTATAGTATAATGATCAGAGACTAAAGAACTACAAGAGTCAAGTTTAAGATAACTGGAATTGTTCTCAAACAGCTCTTTATCTAGTAATATGTAATCAATAGAGGATATTTCTTCATGCTTATAATTTATGAATGTTCGTCCTAAATCTATTGTATATAAGCAATGGTCATCCATTAATGCTCTGACTGCCTCATAGCGTTTTGATTCACTTTTATCAATTATATTTTCGTTTATGTCGCAACCTATAGCAATATGATGTGTGTTGTTGTATTGAGAACAGAGTGAGTGAAGTTGTTCAATACAATCTAGAAATTCAATCAATTTCTCTACTCTATTATCTTTGCATGGCATATAGACGCTAATCACCAGAATGTCTTTACCACATTATGTATTTGTTATTTCAATACATTGAATTCTGTTATTAGTACAGTCTACTTTGGTGATAATGTGATCAATACTCTTTTTCCATAATATACAAACCCACCGTACCCTCTTGGTATTGAAAAGGCGCCAAATAAAAAAAAAAAAAAAAAACGGGAAATCTTTCGAACGTATCGGACTTTATCCTTTCTTGCATTTCAGAGTCTACGTCGTGTTCGTCGATCACCACTAATTCATGGCCCCATTGCTTTCTATGTTAAATTCCTCAATTTCAATCAGGCACAGCTCTTTTGTTTTAAGTTCAAATAAAGTGACAATCAGTGCATGTCAAAGCAACACTTTATGGTGTCTTGTGAAAAAATCAGCATACCTTTAATGGCATATGGTCCCAAACCACAATTAATGATCACGAATATAGTTCCTTTTAATTAAAGTGTATTTTTTCTTAATTTTTTTTTTCTTTCCCTTCCTCACTCATTTCTTAGTTTTTTTTTTTTTTGGATGGAAATGAAAGAAGAGAGGTGAAATAAACTTTTGGATGTTGTATTTTAACTGATTTTGAAATGGAAAGAGTGATTATAGGCCAGGTGCAAAAAGGTGATAGTTACAGTTTTCGGAACATCTCTTGACTTGTCCATAGGGGTATGGAAGTGTATTGGCTAAATTTGTAAGATACTGGGGAGAAATCTTTCTGAATGTTGGATATATGTTTGGACTAGTACTGTACTTTACACACACAAAATATTTGACAAAAAGAATCGGTGCAATTTTTTTAATGAAACAAAACGTTATAAAGAACTAATTCTGTTATCCGAACATACGGGCATTTTTAAAATCAGTGATGTCCCTTTCTTAGTAACGCCGATTTCCGTTGATAAGGCGGTGAAACATTGTTAGCTTATCGTGTAAGAGAATATGCCAGATTGCTAACTTTTAATAAAGTTTCATCGTGAATGAATCAGTGTATGTTTTTTTTATGTAGATATGACCAAAACCTGTCGTGATGTAGGTTGTAAAGATCGTAACTTATTATTAATCGTTAACACTAAAAATGCAGCTACAAATATCTACAAATATCCGACAAAATAAATCTTTCACTTGTATGTGTATATATATTTAATCTGCAGTAAAAAAATTAAAACCATTTTTATTATTTCATTTTTTTTCTTTCTTTCTACTGTAGTAGATCTACGAAGACGGCTTACCGTGTAAGAATAAAAAAATCACAAAAAGAAATAGAATATCAGATCATGAATATATTTGATCTAGATTTTGTGTATATTCCTGTTTGACAAATATATGCAGTGAAAACAAAACGGTCCATGAGTGATATCTTATGCCTTGTTTGATTTTCCTTAATCAAGGTCATGTGCAAATTAAGTTGGGTAATAAAAATGTCGACATCAAAGAAACATTGAGACAGGTGAATTAACCTGGTCATCTGGTCATGGTAGATGTTTGGTATCCAGCGGTTATTACAAGGTGCGTGCGAAGTTATGGATAACAGTGACAATTAAGACTACCAAAATTTGTTTTAAACGAAACAATTAACAACAAAATGTTGATGTTATGAGCTAGATTAAGAAAATAATTCAAAAACGCGAACTTAAGACATTACTTAAGGTGTATGAATATTCATTGATTGAGGTGATAAAGATTTCAGGACATCGTTTTTTTTAAATGCACGATGGGCAAACTTGAAAGTAAAAAAAAAAGTTTTATGTAGTACATATTAATAAAAGATTTGAAAACATTAACTCTCTGAACAACTTATTTTAACATGTTTTTGAATAATTTGGTTACTGTCAAAAGAAAAACATAAAACACTCAAACGGAGAAATAAAATAATTTTTCATACAGGTTGATGATTTTTAGATTATAATATCATTCTACATGGCATACATCATATACATCTTATTATTCATTCTACTAACATATCTACATAATGTACATGCATGTCGTGAGCTGCAGCAATCTACCTTCTTTTTTTCTCCATTGATTAGCATCAAAAAACCAAAAAAAATGCAATGTGAATGTGAAGTAAAAAAAAATCAACTTCACATCACCAGATCTAGCAGTACAAAGTTTGAAATTGGTGTTGAACCATGATGTAGTGAAGGAACAAAGAAAACAAATATATAGCAAAATTTCCCGTGTCACCTATGCCTGTAACAATGGTTTTATGTTATCACCTGCTACATGCAGCACAGCCACTAGAACATCCGTTTCCCCATGCAATGGGCATCTGAACGATATGAGCTTACCGTCTGAAGCAAGAAAATAAGGTTGGCTTACGAACAAAGGTTTTAGTTTACCTTATAAGCGACGCCTGAGACTACTATAACACTATAGTAGTCTCAGGCGACGCGTAACCATATGTTTTTATTACTGGTAACATTCCCAACTTATGTCTCTATGAGATGAAACATAGAGATCATATCTGGGAACCAGTACGTAAACAAAACGAAATATCTATGAATATTATATATCTCCCCAAAAGAGGTGTGGTTCGAGAAACAGCTGTATTTACAAAGTGCAACCTATAGGTGTAAATGAAAAGTTGAAATTGCACAGAAAATTGAATCATTATGACAAAGGCTAAAATCATTATACAATAGCATGTCCTCAAAGTTTTAGTAGATTTATATTGATGTTTTAACTCTTTGAGTAATCAGAGGAATCTCTTGATTTAGATGTATTTGTGAATTTATCTTTCTAAAAATTTTGTTCTGGCACATACCTTATTTTTCTATTAAAGAGATGACTCAAGAAACATGTATCATGTGGAGAATCTTGTACATCATGTATGTACACAGTTCTCATGGAAAATTTTCTGGAGAATCTTGTACATCATGTATGTACACAGTTCTCATGGAAAATTTTCTATCAAAATCGTAACGATTTCAAGGTAAATTCCCAGTATTGTCTGATCAAGGATAAAAAACCCAAAAGTATAGAAGATGGACGAAGTCGAACCATTATATTTCTTTCGCCAATAACGAATTTTTATTTTTTTGCAAAATGCGAAAATGTCGACCGCCAGCGGAAACCCTGCTGAATAGGATCTCAAGAATTTATATAAGGCAAGAACCATGATACACTCTCTTTAGACTTTACCAATAATTACAACAACAAACAATAATTTATCCATGGGCGACCTATAAATAAATTAGATAAAAGATCTGAAGAGACCAGCAAACAAATACTAAATTACTTGTCCAGCAAAGGAAGATGAACATAAGATGTGATAAAAACATGGAATTTACCTAATAATATAAAATAAAACAAACTTGTGTTGTTTGTCCAAAGATGTTTACTTTTTTTACATTCCATATCAATGGAATATCAGAGTAATATTTTGTCATCAATGGTAACATTTGATTTATTTTTGCCTTTACTTTGATCAAAATAACTTTATACAAATGTTTATTTTTCAAGTAAATCTTTTGCTCAAAACTACAATAAAATGCTCCGCTGGGCGCAGCTTGATACGACCACAGAGGTCGAACCCTGAACAGTTGGGGCAAGTATGGACACAACATTCAAGCTTGATACAGCACTGAATTTGGATTGTGATTAAATATTTGACACAGCATAGATTTCTGACACAGAATGAATGTGGTCTAAGAACTTAAAAATTTTAAATTGGAGATTCACATATTATGGTCCAATATCCAAAATCTAAATACATGGTTAGATTCAGCATATCAAAGAACCCCAAGAATTCAATTTTTGATGAAATCAAACAAAGTTTAATTTTGGACCCTTTTGACCTCAATGTGGACAAAGTTGATAATGGGGCCCTAAAATCAAAAATCTAAATACATGGTTAGATTCAGCATATCAAAGAACCCATATATTCAATTTTTGTTGAAATCAAACAAAGTTTAATTTTGGACCCCAATTTGGACCAACTTGAAAACTGGGCCCATAATCAAAAATCTAAATACATGTTTAGATTCAGTGTATCAAAAAACCCTAAGAATTCAATTTTTGTTAAAATCAAACTAAGTTTAATTTTGGACCCTTTGGACCTTAATGTAGACCAATTTGAAAACGGAACCAAAAATTAAGAATCTAAATACACAGTTAGATTCGGCATATCAAAGAACCCCTTGATTCAATTTTTGATGAAATCAAACAAAGTTTAATTTTGGACCCTTTGGACCTCAATGTGGACCAATTTAAAAACGGGGCCCAAAATCCAAAAACTTAATACACGGTTAGATTCAGCATATTAAAGAACCCCAAGAATTCAAGAATAAAACCCCATTGAAATTGGTCAAGAAATAAGCAATTTATACTGAAGTATCTTCTTTTGCACAAGCATGAAATATTTGCCACTGGACGTTAAGCAACCAACAATCAATCAATCAATCTTTTGCACAATACTGTTCAATTGAATATTTCTTGCTATTGCGCAATACTGTACAAATGACAATTTCTTGCTATTGCGCAATATTGTGCTATTGGATATTTCTTGCTATTGCGCAATACTGTGCAATTGAAGATTTCTTGCTATTGCGCAATACTGTGCAACTGAAGATTTCTTGCTATTGTGCAATACTGTGCAATTGAAAATTTCTTGCTATTGCACAATACTTATTATATAATAATTTACACATCCTGTTTGGTGTGTATCTCCTACCATATCATTATTATTTGCTTTTAAATATAAATCAGAAATAACCAATTTAAAATGGAAAATTTTAAAGTAAAAAAAGGAAAAAAAAAAAATCCCCCAAATTTTTGAACCTCCTTGTGATTCATCACCCCCAAACTCAATCCCAGCCTTCCCTTTGTGGTATGGTACCTTGCAGTACAATTTCAGAGAGATCCGTACACTTGAACACAAGTTATTGTCTGGAAACTAGAAAAATGCTTGTTTTTGGCCCCAAATTCCAAAACGTTTAGGGCAATTACCCCCAAACTCAAACCCAGCTTTCCCTTTGTGATATGGAACCTTGTAGTACAATTTCATAAAGATCCATACACTTACACACAAGTTATTGTCCTGAATCAAGAAAAATGCTTGTTTTTTTGCCCCTTTTTGGCCCTTAATTCCTAAAATTTTGAGGCAATTACCTCCAAAATCAATCCCAGCCTTCAGAGAGATCCATACACTTGAACACAAGTTATTGTCTGGAAACTAGAAAAATGCTTATTTTTGGCCTCTTTTTGGCCCCTTATTCCTTAACGTTTTGAGCAATTACCCCCAAACTCAATTCCAGCTTTCCCTTTGTGATATGGAACCTTGTAGTACAATTTCAGAAAGATCCATACACTTTCACACAAGTTATTGTCATGAAACTAGAAAAATGCTTGTTTTTGCCCCTGTTTTGGCCCCTAATTCCTAAAATTTGGAAGTAATTACCCCCAAAATCAATCCCAGCATTCCCTTTGTGATATGGAACCTTGTAGTACAATGTCAGAGAGATCCATACACTAACACACAAGTTATGTCTGAAAGTTACAAAAATGCTTATTTTTAGCCCCTTTTTGGCCCCTAATTCCTTAACTGTTGGTACCATAACCCCCCAAATCAATCCCAACCTTCCTTTTGTGATATTGAACCTTATGGTAAAATTTCAAAGAGATCCATTCACTTAAACTAAAGTTAGAGTGCGAAAACCAATGTGTCTTCGGACGATGACGACACCAACGTCATACCAATCGCAAAATTTTTTGTGGTCGTATAAAAATTTAACCCAAAACACTCTTAATCGGGTGTTTTGCGTAGACAATTTAACTGAAGACTTTATGGTTAAAGAATAGGTTCCCATTACCTACAAAGAAAATGTGCTTCGCTGAGTGCAGCTGGATACGACCGCAGAGGTCCAACCCTGAACAGTTGGGGCAAAAATGGACACAATATTCAAGCTTGATTCAGGTCTGAATTTGGATTGTAATTAAATATTTGACACATTATAGGTTTCTGACACAGAATAAATGTAGTCAAAGAACTTGAAATTAGTTATATGATTTGAATTTATATTCAATTGAAGATTCTTGCAGTTGTGCAACACACTGTGCTGTTGCGCAATACTAAGTAAATCTGTTTTCAGACTATATACAAAGAATTAGCAAAATAAATTGTGACCCTCAATTTTTTTTTTTGGAAAATTGATAATTTCTTAAATCTTGAGGGAAAAAAATTGACCACCCAAAAAAATTTTTTTCTAGTTTACGGATCATAACCTGTTATAAAAATATTTTTTTTACCCCCCTCCAAAAAAAATAATGGAAAACTGATAATTTCTTAAATCTTGAAGAAGAAAAAATCCCCCCCCTTTTCTAAAAAAAATATTATTTGAAGAAATTTTCTTTTTGTAAAATGTGGTACAATTTAAGAGACATCCATACACTTAACACAAGTTATTGTCTGAAAACTAGAAAAATACTTGTTTTGGACACTTTTTGGCCCCTAATTCCTGAACGGTTTGGGCAATTACCCCCAAAATGAATCCCAACCTTCTACTTGTAGTATTGAACCTTGTGGTACAATTTCAGAGCAATCAAAATACTAATACACAGGTTATGGTCCGTAAACTAGAAAAATGCTTGTTTTGGGCTCCTTTTTGTCCCCTAATTCCTAAATGGTTGGGACCATCACCCCCAAAAACAATCCCAACCTTCCTTTTGTGGTATTGAACCTTTTGGTAAAATTTCATAGAGATCCATACACTTAAACTTAAGTTATTGTCCGGAAACCAAATGTTTTCGGACGACGACGACGCCAACAACAACGTGATAGCAATATACGAACACAAATTTTTTGCGGTCGTATAAAAAGTACTGGAATAAAATAATCAGCTAAAATAAAACGTAACTTGAAAATAAAGATACTTATCATCTACTTATCATCTATTATTACTAACTCATCAGTATGGACAAGTTCAACACACCTGTCATAGTCACAGTTTTTACAGACTCAAATATAACTCTTTTTGACTAAAAAAATCAAGATAAGCAGAATTTCTATTACTTTAATAATTTCTACATTTTTTTTTATTCTACAATAAAAATATATCATTAAATAAATACTATTTACATTACAATTGATTTACCATATACAAAAATTATGTCTCTTAAGACAAATGCATCATTTAACTAAGGACACAAGCATCAAACAACCAAAGCAATTTTATTTTGGTTTTGTAGCATTTTTCATAAAGGTGCCTAAAAATTATGTTTTTAAGGTTTTTGTGTCATTGGATGGCTTTCTGATTGAGCTTACCCCATATCTCCATTTATTCCTCTCATAATATAAAGGTTTTGAATGCATCACAATGTAATCTTTCACATTTTTTTTACTGCACAGAAAAAACAAGTTGAACTTGATTTTGCAAATCTATGCAACATGATCTGAATTATATCTACATGTATAAAAATAAACTAAATATTGTAATATCAGTTTGCTCTTTTGTAACATCCCTTCCTATAATTCCTTGATTAAAATGCTTTATTTCTTCATAATTTAAATGTATATCTCCTAAGATTTTCAAGCTGACAATAGATTATCTATAACTAAAAGATAAAGTACAAGTATTGAAGCACATTTATGAGACACCCTGTTTTTTTACATGTACTATGTACATGAAGTAAAACATTTGTCATAGCCATGTAATTGAAACGACTTATATCACAACATACAGGTGTTTTTCTTTTCATGAATCCTTTAGTTTTGTTGAGCTCTTCAAAAACAAACCTGAAGGTTTTATTTTCATCATTCAAGACAAATGAAATAAAGCCAAAATATTAAGTATTTGTATGCTAACATTCATGATAAAAACCATGAGGTGGCATTTGTCCATGAGCTAAGTCCATTCTGATATTCCATCGCAATGATTTTCTCTGTTTATCTGTTGGTACAACATATTTGTTAGGAACAAATACTCGCTGAGACTTCTGCAAAATAAAATTATTAACTAGTTATGTCAATAATTATACTGAATAGATTAAATGTCATAAGACATGAAGACTGGTTATGTTACATGTTATTTAGTGATAATACTCATTTAAAGTGCTTATCTTTGAAACAATCAAGATAATCATTGTAGCAATCACAATTTTTTTTAGCTGTTGGAAAAATACCCAAAACTTTTTCTAAATTTGTGTAGTTGAGAAAAATTTGACAAAATTCTTTATTATTTGTTGAATACCCAATTTTGTTAATTTTGTGGATATAAATGAACCATAAATTTAAATGTTCAATGAAGTATAAATTTCCTATATTAAAGCTTGTATACACATATTGGCAAAACCATGAAATCAAGTGTTGACAAAAATGCATTTTTTTTAAAACCACAAAATTGGTATCCACCAATGAATCCACAGTATGTTCAAAGTACATATGTGTCTATCTACCTTTTCTATGACTTGATCTTGTGATAGCATCTGTTCTCTAACATTCCATCGTAAATTGTTATGTTTCTTCTCTCCAGGAGCCCTTTGATGAGACCATGACTGTCTGAACTGTTGGTATCTTGCTACAGGGTCTGACTTTCTCAGTTGTTTGGTATGATCTGGTGCTCGAAGGATGACTGATGCAGGTCTAGGATCATCAGGGGCAAGTCTGTAAGGAGGCTTGAAAACAACATGAAAAATTTTATATAAATTGGTACAAAAATATCAATATTATCTGGTTTTCAAGAATCCTATTTTCTGTAGAAAATGAAAGGATATGGAGTAAATGTACATGAGACAAAATCACACACAATACATAGAAAACATAGAAAATTATCAATGAACAGGGCTTTTATTCCTGTTCTTCATCTTGACAGTTGATGTAGGGTCTTCAACAATGAACGAATTATTCATACCCTACAACAAGGTCAAGACGGCCCCTAGCGTTGACTTAAGCGGTACTATTGATAAAAATAAACCACAGTTCACCTTCTTGCTCCCCACCCGCCTCGGAGTGCCAACTTGTGTGATGCTTGTGTACGACGGTTCTCCAGTCGAAAGCACCAGGGATACAAGAAAAGTGCAGTAATTTTAAAAGACATCGATCGCCGCTAAAATATGCCTTGAAGTTACACAAGTCGGGAGCGGTCAATGAATTACATAATTTATAATTACGGGCGAGATTTTTGAACATATATTTGTCATACATTGCCCAAAGACCAATAATTTCAAAACAACAAATGATAGACAATACATATATACTAAACAACAAATGATAGACAGCACGGGGCACATCGAAATATATGTAAGAAAACCTAGCAGTTTAAAATAGTATGAAAGGGCAATATACAAAACAGATGACCAGACCAGTATTTTGAAGAAATTTAACCAAACATGAAATTTTGACGGTGTATTAATATGAGAAAGTCTCACATGAACAAGCACACCATAACTGTAAATATTATAAGAGCATACACCTCAAGCACGGGGAAACGTTCTACTGCCTCCACACAGCACTAGAGACAAACTCTAGAATCAATAGAAAATGAAAGGATATGGAGTAAATGTACATGGGACAAAATCGCACACAATACATAGAAAACATAGAAAATTATCAATGAACAGGGCTGTAGATCTTTTAGAAAATAAAAAAAAAAGCTTTTTTCTTTGGTTTTTCATTTTTGTGTTTGAGATGAGACATGTGTTGGACAAAATGCACATAAGTATTAGCACTGTATGTATATTTACTGGGAATTTAAATTTTTTAATGAGTGATAATTGTATATTGCTTGAAATCAAACATTAATATCAGACATTTTAAAACTTTACGTAATCTTCAGAATGTGATAAAAATTGACACACAGAAGATTTTCTGGTAAAAGTGAGTGTTTTGTATATTCTTGGAAAAAATCACATATCTCCAAACATGCTTAAATCATACATGTCCACGACAGACTAACTAGTAAAGATCTTGAATATCAACAATATCCACAAGATATCAATGACAAATTTATACACCTATGACATATCTATGATGTTGAATTGATATTGATGACTGACCACTGTATACACCCGTGACAAAACCAGTTGTAAATATCATCAATATAAATGTGGACTTGATATCAAATCGATATTGATGATGACTAATTAGACAATGACAGACAAAGTTTATCAAGTTTAGACAAAATACAATAATAGTTATATGGTAACATGATGGGTGAATTGTAATCATTTTTACCACCTAAAACAAATTAACCAGCAGAAACTATTTTCAAGTTTGACAACCAGATCAGATGAATACCAAGTAAAATAATTTAAAGAACCAAATCATGAGGCAAATTTTAAAACACTTTACCCCTCTATAATGAGCTTAGATGACTATCAATATCTTTTGGATGTTCTCACTATCATTGATATTTTGACTATATAATATCTTTGACATACCTGACATCAGCTTTAAGGATTGAACATTGTAAACTTAACTTCCATTTTGTACTAATTCAACAATTAATTGAAAGTTAAGGCATAATTACACAGTTATCCATCAAGACAAAGATCATGATCTTATTCAGCTGTAAACAAACCATATGAACTATTTACCTCACTTCTGGCTGATTGACATCTTCTATCATCATCTTTGATTCCAAGTTCCTTCAATCTGTCATGGATATCTGATAAACTACCTACAACATTATGATGATAAATTCAATACACATGTGTATTTTTAGACATCCAATATTTTTTTTTTTTATTTGTATATCTTTTAGGTAGTTTTCTAGCTTTTGAAGACCCTGATTGAAATGTGAAAATATAACTGTTGAAGCCCAACATACACACCAGTGAAAGATTTTTATTTATTCAATAATTTTAGTGCTTTGTTCTCATAAAAATAAGGAGATGTGGTTATGATTTGCTTGTGTAAATATTAGAAGCTTTGGAAGATATAACATATTGAACTTTTTTTCATTTGTTCAAAACTACCAGGATATAAGATGTTTTACTTAGACCAATTAACTTCCTTGTTTGTGTCATGATGTCATAACATGTTCAGGCCCGTAGCCAGGAATTTCAAAAGGGGGGTCCGATACAATCATACACAACTTTAACAGTTACAATTCAAACAGAACATCGACTTTAACAGTGCTTATTTGTTTTCAAGGGGTTTTCGAACCCCCCTGGCTACCGATGTGTGTATTTAAGCCTATGCAATAACTGCCTTAGTACTATCATGCTAAAGTGTTTTTTCCGCAAAATTTATGAAAGAGGGTAGAATTAATATTTTTTGTAAGCAACTCCTACAGTTTTCAACCCAGAAGATTGCACATATGTTGAATTTAAATTGAAGGATTTTTTCCTCATTTTACCACTCTTGAGAACTTTTTCAGAAGATTTATTCACAAATATTGCAACACAGCCATTTGAGACTTTGACCCATTTTTGTGGTTTTGGCTAGTTTCTGATACTATAATTATTAAGTGAAGAAAAAAAGCAAACAGCAAAAATGAGAAACATCATTAGTTTACAAATAACTAAAGATAGCTGAAATCCTCATTTAACTCCTTATAAGAGTTATTGTCCTCAAATGACAATTTTAAAATGGCAATATTTAAACATGTAAACTATGCAAAACATTCAAAGTCAATAGACAATGACTAAAGGGGCGGGGCCAAATAATCTACATGAAAATGAGATGTTCCAATGCTCATACAACTGCATACCAAATATCATTGACCTACAATGAGTAGTTCCCTATAGACTGACCTTATTACAAACTAATACATTGTTGACACCATCTCTGCCAAAAACAGCATGCTGAAGTCTTGCATTTTACTACAGAAGCGTATATGTGCCATGTCTTAGTGAGTAATTTCTACAATTAACGAGTTAAAAATAACGGGTTGCTGACTTGCTTCGCAATAACCGCAATAAGAAATTGCCCATTAGTGTCTTAAAATGCAATATAACAAGTTGTATACTGCAAGAAATGGATTTTTTTTTTCTCACTCCATGCGATATTGCAATCAAGTTACTCATTTCGATTGCATTATGCGAGTTTAATACTTTGCAAGTTTGGGTGTTCTTACAACCCGATTACAAGTTTTAAAACTCGAGTCTGTTAAACCAAACACACTAACACCAGTTCCTCAACTCGTCTTAATGCAAATATTGGCTCCTCCGTTGCTCCTTTAGTTTGATAACCCGACCTGAGGCCCAAAATCCAAAATCTTTGTACACGGTTAGGTCTATAAAGGTCAAAGAGAGTTCAATTTTCTATGATAAGGGGGTTCAAAATACCATGCCAAAGTAAAAAATTTAAATATTTTTTATCCCATGTTTTATTCCTACTAATTACTTATTGAAGCATTATTACTATATAAAGTATTTTGAATAGCTATGACAATTTGAAAATCTGAGGTCTATAGGGAAAGGGTAGCTATGGGTGTTCAAAAGACCATAGCTAAGTTAAAATGTTTAAACATCTTTCTGACATGTTTTATTCCTACCAAATACTTATTAATGCATCATTACTATATATAGATATTCATGCATTATTACTTTATAAAGTACTTTAAATAGCTATGACAATTTGAAAATCTGAGGTCCATATGGAGGGGAGTAAAATTTTCCATGGTAGGGTGTTCAGAATACCATGGCTAGGTAAAAATGTTTAAACATCTTTCTAACATGTTTTATCCCTACCAATTACTTATTAATTTGTTATTATTATATAACATAGTTGGAATAAGTATAACATTTACATGTATATAAGTATGAAAATATGAGGTCTATAGAAGGGGTTCAATTTTCCATGTTAGAGAGTTCAAAATATGATGGCCAAGTCAAAATGTTTTAAAAATCTTTTCCTATGTGTTTTATTTCGACCAAATACTTATTGATGCATTTTAACGATATAAAGTTGTTTAAATAGCTATGACAATCTGAGGTCTATAAGGAGGGTTAAATTTTCCATCGTAGGGGTTTCAAAATACCATGCATTATTATTATATTACATAGTAGGAATAGCCATGACTTTTTTATGGCAACAACAATGTATTAGTTTGTGACTAGGTCATTTTATATGGGAATTTTTAGTGGTAGGTCAATGATATTTGGTATGCAGTTAGCAAATCTCACTTTTATAGAGATTATTTGGCACCGCCCCCTCAGTCATGGTCTATTAACTTTAGAGACTTGTGCTTAGTTTACATGTATTTGTCTGTGATTAAGTCAGTTTATGGGGAACCACTAGTGGTAGGTCAAAATGTTATTTGGTATGCAGTTATATTAGCACTGGTACATCTTATTTCCATGGAGATTATTTGACCCTGTACCTAGAGTCATGGTTCATTGACTGAATATTTAGATAACTTACATGTTAAAGTATGCAATTTTAATTTCAACATTTGCATATAACTATCAAAATAACAACTAGAGGCTCCAAGGAACCTGTGTCGCTCACCTGATATTTTTATTTACAATTGATGCATAAATCAATGCAACCGTTATACTTTTGCTTTATTTTCAGAGATATAAGCCAAAAACTGCATTTTACCCCTATGTTCTATTTTTAGCCATGTTGGTTGGCAGGCAGGGTCATCGGACACATTTTTCAAACTACATACCCTAATGATGATTGTGATCAAGTTTGGTTAAATTTGTCTTACTAGTTTCAGAGGAGAAGATTTTTGTAAAAGATAACAAAAATTTACAAAAAATTGTTAAAAATTGACTTTAAAGGGCAATAACTCCTTAAGGGGTCAATTGACCATTTTGGTCATGTGGACTTATTTGTAGATCTTACTCTGCTGAACATTATTGCTGTTTACAGTTTCTCTCTATCTATAATAGTATTCAAGATAATAACCAAAAACGGCAAAATTTCCTTAAAATTACCAATGCAGGGGCAGCAACCCAGCAACAGGTTGTCCGATTCATCTGAAAATATCAGGGTAGATAGATCTTGACCTGATAAACAATTCTACCCCATGTCAGATTTGCTCTAAATGCTTTGGTTTTAGAGATATAAGCCAAAATCTACATTTTACCCCTATGTTCTATTTCTAGCCATGGCGGCCATCTTGGTTGGTTGGCTTGGTCACCGGACACAATTTTTAAACTAGATACCCCAATGATGATTGTGGCCAAGTTTGGTTAAATTTGGCCCAGTAGTTTCAGAGGAGAAGATTTTTGTAAAAGTTAACGACGACAGACGACGACGGACGCCAAGTGATGAGAAAAGCTCACTTGGTCCTTCAGGCCAGGTGAGCTAAAAAGGCAAGACATATCTCTCTGTTAACAGTTTGTTTTGTCATGTATTCAGGCCCGTAGCCAGGAATTTTCAAGGGGTTTGATACAATCATACTCAACTTTAATAGTTACAATTCAAACAGAACGTCGACTTTAACAGTGCTCATTTGTTTTCAGAAGTTGGGGGTGGGGGTGGTTAAACCTGGTCTTATAGCTAGCTAAACCTCTCACTTGTATAACAGTTGCATCGAATTCCTTATATTGACAACAATTGAAAACAAACAGACATAATAGGTAAAAATGTCAAAAATAGGGGTACAGCAGTCAACATTGTGTTATAATCTTAATCACTATAAAACAAACAAATATGTCATCAAAGAAAAACAAATTTGCATATAGACAAAGCACATAAGCAAAAATGAAAGACAAGAATACAATAAATGGGGAATGTGTTCATGGGACACAGATAATGCCCTAATTGCATTTATCATTATAAAGGGACAAAACTCAAAAACGACAACGCTACCCAAATTCATACTTGATCTGAGTTTTTGTGGTAATAAGAATTGTGTATAAGTTTCATAACATTTGGTTGAGGCAAACTTAAGTTAGAGAACAGAAACGAAACATTCAGTAATTTTTCCATTTCTAAAGGGGCCTAACTCTAGAACAGTAAAAATGATGCCACAGAAATTCAAACTTGATCTGAGTTTTGTGGTAATAAGCATTGTGTATAAGTTTCATAATATTTGGTTGAGGCAAACTTAAGTTAGAGAACGGAAACGAAAAATTCAGCAAGTTTTCCATTTGTAATGGGGGATAACTCTTGAAAGATAAAAGTGCCACCACCCAAATTCAAACTTGATCTGTTTTTTGTAGTAATAAGCATTGTGCATCAAACTAAAGATATAGAACAGAAAATAAAGGACGAACAGACGGACAAGGGTAAAATTTAATGCTCCCTCTGCTATGGCAGGGGCAAAAAAAATTGCCATAGCACAATGACAGGATGTATAAGTACCAAGCCATGCCATAAGGATATTTACAAAAATGGACTATCAGTAGAGATAAATAACTTACAAAGACAAATAAAAGAACACTATAACAGGTACTTAAGATGATAAACAACGTCAGTACCTAGAATCTATACTTCAAGACCATCATGTATTATTTGTGCAGTTGATACGGAATATTTATCAAGAAGGTCTTGGTATCTTCAGATGAACTTTTTTAGAAAAAAACGAGATGTTCTATGACATAACCCTGGTTCATCAACTTGATGAGAAGTAAAGAAGAGTTACTTTTTTATTGATTGATTGATTGGAGTTACTTTCTAATTGTTCCTGTTACATACCTGCTTCACTTTCTGTTACAGATTCGTCAATAACCTTTGAACCATCTTTTTTCTTCCTGCATATACATATATATACATATATATACAGTAAATGGAATGGATAATGGTGAAACAATAACAATGTATTTAGTGTGTTAGTGACTATCCCATTGTTATTAAATATAAAAATAAAACATATTAATCTTTATTGTTATTGATAATGGTCAAGTCGATGCTAATGTCATTCTATACGATGCTCATAATTTTATTTTTCTATTTTTCAACATATGGCAGTAGATTCATAGGCAGCAGTGTATTAATTCCAGAACTTTTATACTATATACCAGATACATAAACATTATTTATCAAATTTCGTAAAACAGTTACTAGGTTCACAAATATTCTGTGATCTCTTTATGTCTCTTTTTTCTGTATTATTTGCATCATACTAATCTGTTTTTTAAATTCACTTTACCAAAACATTAGCAAAATTAACAACTCCCACATGATAATACCTTTCTTTTCTGTAAGTCAATTTATTTATTCAAGATAAATATTACTGTTTGAAATAATCATAAATTTTCTTCTTTGTAGCATAAATTAACACGTCCATTTAAAAAGGTCTTAAACCATTAAATATAGTTTTTTTATAAGAAATTATTCAAATATATAAAATGTATCACCTGAGAACTTTTCTTTTGACTAGTCTTCTTTCTGAATCAGTTTCTGAGACATCATCTCTGATATGTAACTGTGATGTATCAGTAGTACTGTCATACAAACAAAAGTTTCCTCTGGCAGGATCTGTTACATATGGCTTTCTATGACCGTCAGCATATCTGTTTTCTTTCCCTATATTTGATGCCCCCTGTAATCAAAATTAATCAGTGAGTGATTCCTTAATTTATTTTATTTCTATTTGCATTCTACACTTCTAATCATTAATAAAATGTACAAAATATTTCTGTCTTTAAAAAATTTTGATAACAAAAATACACATATTTTATTTTCATCTACCAGTGTTTGTGCTTTTCTCAAACAAAAGAAAGAGGTATAGAGGGTTAAAAGAGACTCAATTTTCTTCCTTTCAGATACACACTTGTGAAAAACATAAAATTTAATAGAAATCTGAATGGGGTTACATGCTTTTTATTTTGTTTTAGTGAAAAATTAAAATATGTGCAAATAATTCTAATTTGTTTTTAGTGTATGTAACTCCAAATACAAAATTTTCTGGCATAGTCTTAACATTCATATCAAATTAATGATTTTAATGATTATTGATTTTTTGTGCTTAAATTTCCTTTATTTCACATACATGTAACTTTTATATATTAAACAGATGGGGACAAAACCAAATACATGTACTGTCCTATATATGAAAATAACACTTTATAAATTTTATGTGTCTTTTCTTTATTTACCTTCATCAGGAAAGCTCAAAGCCAAATATTTGAATGCTAAGGATAGTAACACATGAAGAGTTTTATGACCAAAATGGATCTAAAAATTTATAGCCAAGGCCATAAAAAAGAATAGGTTGGTTTGCCCTTACCCGACCGACCCATAAAAAAGCACCTGAGTCAAAATCTTTTTTTATTGAAAATTCGTGAAGCTTTTTTTTGGCGGATTTTTGTCGTATCCGTATCCGTCTTGAGTTTGTTGCATAGAATAACCTGATCCGATCTGACCACGCTTTATCACAGGACAATTTGTGTTATGTATAAAAGCCTCCAATTGTTACCAATGAAAAACAACATGTTTACCGTCTCTAAATCAGTACAAATAAAGGTTGGATTAAAATCAAAACCCGTAGTTTCCAACAAACTCTATCGTTTTGAAAACACAAAAACATGGAAAGAGGTGTTTGATGAAGTGTGTGATGACGATTTCATGCTACGGAAAACTGATGAAATTTGTATGACTGTCTCTGACCGATCAGGACACTCATTTGAGCCCGATTTTGAGGAACCAATCCAAGTTGTTCAGCAATTTGATTCAGCTTTGTTTAAGTTGTTACCTTTAGTTCTAAAATGTGTTAAAAAAAAACATGCATCTTTATTAAAGCATTCTAGTCATTAAACATCAGTTTTACTAGTCAAATTTTAAGTGTCAAAGTGACAGTTATGCAGTTCATCATTGTATAAGTATTTTGAATCTCTAAACAGGACTTACAGGACATTCAATTTTCCTATATTGTGTAATTTTGAATTTATGTCCAAGTTTATTTCGGTATTATGTTTCTAGTCAAAACTTAAAATGTTATTATTATGACAGAAGTTCTGTCAACAGTGTTTTGTTCAAGTGTTTTGTATTTGAATTTTGTATTCAAATAAACTCATTTAAAATGTTTGTCTGTATTTACAATGTAAACATTCAGAAAAAAGTGTGAACATTGAGGTGGAATGCTGAAAAAAACTGTTAATAGAAAAGATCTTTATAGTACATTTAGATCCTGGCATATATGTGTCTGACAATTTATACAAAACTCTATAATAGTCTTTCATTTTTAAAGTTGTTTACAAGGTAAAATAATTTTGACCCCTATTTTTCTCTTAAAGTATAAAAAAAAAGAATTTCCCTACCTACCTACCCCCACCTGAGACTGGTGGGTAGGGTTTGGGCAAACAGAAATATTTTTAAGTCTGGCCCAAATTTAAGGTCAACTTTGTTCCCTACTCCAAATCATATTCAAAAGCTGCTTAAAAACTTCAATTCATTTTGTTCTTACCCTGTACTCCAAGTAACCAGGTCCATCATGTGAGACTTGAGTTTCTTCCAACGGATGCCTTCTTCTGGATGGAATACCTGTTCATAAAAAATAAACATTCATCACCAAGGTCACTTTATATTTTAACATTTTTCGGAATATTAAAAATTCTGTTTGATTTCTATAAAAACAAAAGAAAACAAGTTTTAAATTACACATAAAGAAGTAACAAAACCAACTTGTTTCTTGTATTTTTTTCTAAATGAATTATCTTACATGTCTTAACAGTTTAGGACTAATGTACCATAATGCAATATAAGTTGCTTTATTATTATACATGTTAATTAGAACTGCCTCCCTTTTTGAGACACTATCATTAAAATATCATTTTTTAGCTCACCTGACCCAAAGGGCCAAGTGAGCTTTTCTCATCACTTGGCTTCCGTCGTCGTCCGTTAACTTTTACAAAAATCTTCTCCTCTGATACTACTGGGCCAAATTTAACCAAACTTGGCCACAATCATCCCTAGGGACAGTAGGGTATCTAGTTAAAGAGGTACTAAAGCGCACATAACAAGTAATTCTTATCTAAAAGTTCGAAATAATTGATAAAAAATGCAAAAACCCCGATGTAATTTGGTCCACTAATAACAGAGATAATAGCGTGTAAAGTTCAACTATTTTTACCTTAGGAAAATCCAATCAACGCTACTTCCGGAAACAGCACTAAAACCAATTCTACCGGAAGTGACGCACTGTGGGTCACTTCTTCGGCTTATCTGAGCGTTGTTTAATAAATGAACTTTCTTCTGATCGTTGATTTAAAGCACTGCCAATGAATTTCGCTACCCCTTCAAGGTTCATTCTTCATTATTACCAATTTGTCAAAAGAAACAAAATATGTTTCAGAAGGAAATGTATTTATAACGTATTTCAATATAAAAGGGTGTATTGGGTTGGGGTGATTCAACATCGAGTTTTCAACTGAAAACAATGTTCCTGATCGTATAACTGAGACAAATTGACGGTCAATATATTATATTCTAGGTATTAATTAAAAAAACTATTGAGTCGAGAAAAATATGGTTTATATTTACATGTACGTAAAGTTGCATAATATCTTGACAAGATATGACGGTAGAGAACGGTAGAGGCGTCTAATCCATGTAATAAAAATAATTACTGGCAAGTTAAAAAACTGGGTATATGCAATTCCTTTTTTATAATGTTAATTATCAAACTATAAAGTTTATCACTTTATAAACAACAGGTGGCATTTCTACATGGCCATGTTGTTAATTACCTGAGTGGAGGGATAATAGCTAGTGTTTGATCTTTATAACCTTACAGGATGTTTACTTATCAGTAGTGTCAAAGTACGGACAGTTTTAATTACCAGATCGAGAGGATTAACATTTTTCTTGTTTGGTTATCTATTTGTCATTGCTTAAATTTCAAATGAAAGAAAAGGTCAATATTTTAAAAGCAGTATGGTATATTTTTTATTAAAAAAAACATTTAGGATTTAGGACACAAGTAATTTGGGAATGCACACCCTTTTCTAAAATTTTATATCAGTGGTTTTGTTGTAGTTTTAAATGCTCTTAGATATCTTAACCTATTTAATAATTCTATTGCTCTTATATTTCTACGAAATAGGTTTTATATCTTATTTTCTAATAACAAAAAAATTAATATATATTTACATATAAAATAGGCCTGTGATTTAGGACACAGACATAGATTATAATTGTATAATTTGTCTCTATGGCAAACGTACTGAAAGTTACAGGACAGAAAGTAACAAATGTGTTAGTACAAAAGTCACACATACTATTTGTTTAGTTTTGTTTGAAAACATAGGAAAAATTTCGACAATTTTTTAGGTTACTTGCATATATTCCTTTTTTCAATTTATGAAATAGTTCATTTAAACCTTGAGTAATGAATAGACGGTACGTCTAAACACTGCTAAGGAGTCCTTAGTGCACTAAGGACGTATACTATGCCACTAAGGACTAGAAGGGGTGCTGTTACGTATATTATTTTTCCATATTAAGTTAGAGATTGATATTTAATGCATAAATTAAAAATTTTATAGAAAAATAATCACAAATAAACGAGTTATGAAGCATTGTTTAAACACGTGCCGTTTTTCTTTGATATGCGAAAATCAGTGAACCGATTGACACGTGCCATATAACATAACAACTGATTAAACAATCATAATCTTTTATTTTAAGTAATTAACAATTGTATCGTAAAGATTAATGCTTAATAATTTTATTAAATATGTTGTTCTTATTTGCAATGATTAAAAGGACAAATAATTTTATTTATTTTTTATTTCTTTCTGGACAAAGTTATTTGCCATTTGTGCACGACTTTGATGTGCGCCAACTAAGAAGTTAAGAGTGTGGTCAGCTTGTTAAATGTTTATGTAAGAGCATGGAAGTAATATTTAGAGATACCAAGACAAAAGGAATAGATGTATTTATAAGTTTTTTGTTTTAATTTTAATTCCGACATAGATGGGTGTAAATACAAATGGTTTCACTAAAAATATGAGTAATTCTGAAAAAACTATCAAAACCTGGTGTTTGCTTTTCCACTTTCTATTACTGCTTCATACTTAGTACAATTACGATTGAATTGAAAACAAAATCATGTGACGTTCTTGGGGTTATTCAAAACCACTAGTTTTCAACCAGTTTGATAGCTGTTTACAAAGGCTTCATACCGTACTTATTTTTTGTCATTGTTCGGCATTTGTTTTTCTTAACGTATAAGAAGTTTAAATATCATTTATCGAACTTTGAAGTTTCATTTTCAAATATATAAAGGAGACAAATGTTGTTTTAAAATGTTCCACAGTTTTAGCACATTATTTCGGAAAATTATCCCGTATTTGTTAATTTAGAGCTAAAGATATAATTGTGACATAAAAGGTTATGCTTCGATACGAATGCCTTGAAAATATGCTTTACTGCATGATGTGAAAATAATCATTTTTGTAGTACAAAATAATTTGAATACTTTATACCTTAATCTATCACGTGTTAATATGAAAAAAACAAGGATTTGTATAGAATATTATTATACAAATCCTTGAAAACCAACAGAAATATTCTCAAATACAATTTCTTTAATTAGATATAGGAAGATGTGGTATGAGTGCCAATGAGACAACTCTCCATCCAAGTAAAATTTGAATCTATTTTTTTTTTCTTTAAGAAAAACAAGTATGTCAGAAGGAAATCCGATTTGTATTTTTTTTAACCAAATTGTCTGTTTAAGATGTTGTGTATGAAATAATGACTATGTGGTATGGCTATATTCATTATTAAACGCCGACGGTAACTTATAGTTATTAATTTCTGTGTCATTTGTCTCTTGTGAAGAGTTGTCTCATCGCCACATCGTCTTTCTTATATTAGTTGCATGTAGTAAAATTCATTATCATATTGAATTCGTTTTTGTCCAGAAATATATTGCTCAAACGTTTTCTTCATATGATAAAAATTTTGAAAATAAACCATAGCAAACGCAAAAGATATAAACTCTGTCCAAACTGTTCATGTTTTAAATACGTCTGTTTACATGTAGCTTGCATTAAATAAGTTTGGTATTACGTACTTAATATTTTTTATAATATTGAATTCGTTTTTGTCCAGAAATATATTGCTCAAACGTTTTCTTCATATGATAAAATTTTAGAAAATGAACCATAGCAAACGCATACGATAATCTCTGCCCAAACAGTTCATATATGAAATTAGTGTGGTTGCATGTAGTAAAGATTTATTATCTTATTGATTTCGTTTTGTCCAGTAATACATTGCTTAACGTCTTCATATCATAGTTCATATCTGAAAATAAATTTAGATATATTGCTCTGGAAACAAATCTATTATTTACAAGAAATAATTACAAAATACTCTTGAGAGTCTGAAAAAAAACATGAATAAAATTTCAACAACTTATTCAGTGCGAAGTGAAATCAAAATTGATCACTGAAATATAATCTGAATAACAATTCATGTATTAGTATCCAACTTTTCCAATATTGTCGATTAAACACAACAGATAGTAGGATTCCCGTGTAATCAGTTATGTAATTTGACACGTGTCTAACGGTTCATTGATTTTCGGCATATCAAAGAAAAACAGGCACGTGTATAAACAATGTTAAATAACTCATTTATTTGTGTAATTATTTTTCTATAAAATTTGAAATTTATGCATTAAATATCAATATCTACCATAATATGAAAAGAAATTACATGTAATAGCACCCCATCTAGTCCTTAGTGGCATATCATAAGTCCTTAGTGCACTAAGGACTCCTTAGCAGTGTTTAGACGCACCCATGAATAGATGTCAAATTTTATGCAATAAAAAGATAAATTTATTAACACTATGTCACAATGAAACCATTTAAGTACTAAGCCACTTTAACAAATTGTTATCTTTACAATTATTTTTCATTATTGTTTTTTTTTTTTTTTTTTCAGAATAAATTTTGTTTACACAGTTGCCATATATATAAAAGTTCTAGAAAAAATACAAAAAATATTTTGACAAATATCTTCTAATATTAAAAAAAAAAAGAATAAACTAATAACTGAATTGTGAATTTTGTACTGCGACTTTCTATCCTACATTCGTCCGTAGGTAGGACTATGCTCGTGATGCTGAGGTCTGATATAACGTTAGTATATATGACAAATATAACATTGTTTTTGCATAAGGTCCAAGGACTATGACCATCATATATACTTATACTGATTTCAGTCGATTTAAAATTTTGTTTGATGTGTAAATCTCGTATAGGTTAATTACAGGTCTATTAGGTATTTTATTTTTAATGAAAATAGCTTAATCAATACATATTCAGGTTTTTGCTAAACCAGTCAAGCAGATTACTGTGACTGACAGTACTCAATTCTCCACATTATCTGGATTATAAACTTATATAATTTTGAAATGCTGCTGTCACTAAAGTCCTTCGGTAACTAAGTACATGTAAGTTAGAGAATTTTTATTGTTTTGTAGCTCAGAAAAACCCACATAGTTTAATTTAACAAATCAACAAGTTACGCCCTCCGTCGTCTTTTGGAAGCACGTGTCGGGACTGTCCTATTTTGAATGCCGTTTTCGCCATGGAAAACAACATGCACGTTCTACTTCTGCTTCTACCGTCACTTTAGGATGCACATGTTAATATTTTATAGAAAAAGGTTGATTTGTCTTCTTCCAAATACCGTCCATATTCAACATGATGAATATTCTGGCAAGTTGTGCTTTTGGTTTTCAATACTTTTCTAATGATAAACATTTGTTTAAAATATTTATGCAATTATCAAGCCTCGATTAATGTATAACAATATTCTCAATGTAATAATTGTCACCGATATATATCAAAACTGTTATTTTACTTAAGCAAGCCGTGATCTGTTTACATACGATATAACACACGTATTTGATCAGGGTGACCCACTGTGCGTCACTTCCGTTGGGTATAAGTAGTGAGTTGTAGTGGCGTGTTTTAGTGAATCGTTCAGGTGTTCAAATGACAAACTGACAGTAATTTGCAAATATCTCGATAATTACAAGATGAAATTTTATCGGTTTTTTTGCATTCTTAAACATTAATTACGTACTCTAGAATAAGACAAACATGATTTTAGCGTTTTAGTACCTCTTTAAAATAAAATGCTCCGCTGGGTGCAGCTTGATACGACCGCAGAGGTCGAACCCTGAACAGTTGGGGCAAGTATGGACACAACATTCAAGCTTGATACAGCACTGAATTTGGATTGTGATTAAATATTTGACACAGCATAGGTTTCTGACACAGAATGAATGTGGTCTAAGAACTAAAAAATTTTTAATATACCTATTCAAACCATATCATTATTATTTGCTTTGATATATAAATCAGAAATAACCAATTTAAAATGGAAAATTTTAAAGAAAAAAAAGGAAAAAAAAATGCTCCCTCAAATTTTTTGAACCCCCTTATGATTCATTACCCACAAACTCAATCCCAGCCTTCCCTTTGTGGTATGGTACCTTGCAGTAGAATTTCAGAGAGATCCGTACACTTGAACACAAGTTATTGTCTGGAAACTAGAAAAATGCTTGTTTTTTGGCCCCTTTTGGCCCCAAATTCCTAAACGTTTAGGGCAATTACCCCCAAACTCAAACCCAGCTTTCCCTTTGTGATATGGAACCTTGTAGTACAATTTCATAAAGATCCATACACTTACACACAAGTTATTGTCCTGAAACTAGAAAAATGCTTGTTTTTTTGCCCCTTTTTGGCCCCTAATTCCTAAAATTTTGAGGCAATTACCCCCAAAATCAATCCCAGCCTTCCCTTTGTGGTATGGTACTTTGTAGTACAATTTCAGAGAGATTCATAGGCATACACTTGAATACAAGTTATTGTCTGGAAACTAGAAAAATGCTTATTTTTGGCCCCTTTATGGCCCCTTATTCCTAAACGTTTTGGGCAATTACGCCCAAACTCAATTCCAGCTTTCCCTTTGTGATATGGAACCTTGTAGTACAATTTCAGAAAGATCCATACACTTACACACAAGTTATTGTCATGAAACTAGAAAAATGTTTGTTTTTTGCCCCTTTTTGGTCCCTAATTCCTTAAATTTTGAGGCAATTACCCCCAAAATCCATCCCAGCATTCCCTTTGTGATATGGAACCTTGTGGTACAATGTCAGAGAGATCCATACACTAACACACAAGTTATGTCTGGAAGTTACAAAAATGCTTATTTTTGGCCCCTTTTTGGCCCCTAATTCCTTAACTGTTGGTACCATAACCCCCAAAATCAATCCCAACCTTCCTTTTGTGGTATTGAACCTTATGGTAAAATTTCATAGAGATCTATTCACTTAAACTAAAGTTAGATTGCGAAAACCAATGTCTTCGGATGACGACGACGCCAACGTCATACCAATAAAAATGTGTCTGATGACCCCGCCTGCCAACCAAGATGGCCGACATGGCTAAAAATAAAACATAGGGGTAAAATGCAGTTTTTGGCTTATATCTCTGAAACTAAAGCATTTAGAGCAAATCTGACATGGGTAAATATGTTCATCAGGTTAAGATCTATCTGCCCTGAAATTTTCAGATGAATCAGACAACCCATTGTTGGGTTTCTGCCCCTGAATTAGTAATTTCAGGAAATTTTGCAGTTTTTTGTTATTATCTATAATATATTTATAGATAGAGATAAACTGTAAACAGCAATAATGTTCAGCAAAGTAAGATCTACAATTTAGTCAACATGACCAATATGGTCAATTGACCCCATAAGGAGTTATTGCCCTTTAAAGTCAAATTTAACAATTATTCGTAAATTTTTGTTATCTTTTACAAAAATCTTCTCTCCTGAAACAACTGAGACAAATTTAACCAAACTTGGCCACAATCATCACTAGGGTATCTAGTTTAAAAAAATGTCTGATGACCCTGCCTGCCAACCAACATGTCAGACATGGCTCAAAATAGAACTTAGGGGGGGGGGGAATGCAGTTTTTGACTTATATCTCTGAAACTAAAGCAAATGTATAATGGTTGCATTATATCATGCATCAATATACAATTATGGCCCGCTGATGAGGTGTATATCCAAAATTGTCAACCCGAGTAAGGGTTGACAATTTTGGATATTCACCGACACAATGGGCCATAATTGTTTTATTATACCGAACGAACAAATAACAATAAAATATTGTAACAGATTGTCAAAACACTTACGTTAGAAAACTATTTTCAATTGTGTCTATTGTGTGAAATTTCGCGTATGTACAACAAAGGTAGACTCTTTCTGTAAAATATAGATGGCCCTGAAAAGGGCCGTTTACAAGAGATATCGTCGACACTAGATGAATTTCCAAGTCTTGTTTGGTCTTGTTTTTTCGTCATTTGATGGACTTCTAACCTGGCCGTTGCCATATTTGTTTTTGTTTATCTGACGTTAAGTGACGTCATACTTTAAAGGGAGTTAACTCGTGATCATTGAGGTACGACAAAGGTTATTCACCGGGGAATAATAGGGTTGTTCGATGGAGGTTTAAATTTTTCGGGGTTATTCACCGGGGAATAATAGGGTTGTTCGATGGAGGCTTCAATTTGATGGGGTTATTCATCGCTCCTGCCAATTTTTGGAAAAACATCGAAATTAAACTATGACACGTGATTCCGTATTAGCCAATCAATTAATTACTATACAATGTAAGGTATAATAATTGTAAATAAAAATATCAGGTGAGCGACACAGGCTCCTTGGAGCCTCTAGTTTTATTTCTTATTATATTTTTTAAATCATCCTTATTAACTGTCTCTAATATTAATATCATAACTAATTGAAAATCCATGGCTTTATTATCACAAACTTGACAAAGAATTATAAACATTGTTTTCAAACTACCAAGGGATTTAATACATGTAATATTATAAATATTACTATTTGTGCAAAAAATAATGTATTCAATAATGACAAATGCAAGAGTATGAATAAATGGGAATGTGGACCAGGTTGTGTGATTTATTTCAATGAATCAACAATGCAACATCATAAAACAAAACAAAATTACTTAAGGTCAACATATATCACCCTTGAATTTGATGCTTAAGAGTTTTTTTGGTAGAACTAAGAAAATGGTCAATGCAAGTCAAAACTACAATGTACATACCTGCAACAGACCCTGTTGTATCAGCTATATATGAAGACATACTTGTGTTCTGAGAAGACAATTTACTCCGTTCATGTTTTATCAGGGATCTCAAGTCTGTAAAAAATTAAGATTGTTCTTAAATATCTATTCTGAATGATGTTCAAGATAAAATAATGTGATCCACGGATCTTAAAATGTAATTTATAACAAAGATAAGAAATATACAGTACATATTTGTTAACGTTCAAGGTTTTTAATACTAACCTGTTTTGAATTCTTCAAATCTCTGATGTGGGACATTTCCATAACCTAACTTGGATAGTTCATCCCTTATTTCGTCATCAGTAAAATTTACATCCTCTTCCTCATCCATCTTAGTAATAAATACTGAAAAATATTTAAAGCTAATTTTTATAATTTAACTTAAATAAGAATAAAATGCTCAAAATTTCAGTAACTCGCAGGGGATAATATTCTTGATGCTTGAAAGCAACTATTGTGTAATGGTAAACATTATTCAATGCAAATCCATCTATTCATTTCAAAACTACAGTTAATTTAAAAAAAACAAAAAACAAGTGTAATTTATCCTTGGTTTACACTCTCCATTTGCTTAAAATTTGCGTCTTTATGATCATTTTGATCCACATGCATTTGACGACAAGAAAACTATCACTTCTTTTCATCATGATATAATGATCAATTAAAAAAATTTCAAGTTTGTAACTCAGCGAGGTTCATATCATCAAACTAAATTAACGAACCAGGTAGTATGACTTTATCCTAAACCAAATCATACTAGAACCACTGAAAGATAGGCGAAGACAAAACAGACTGATTTTATTTTCCAAAGGCATACACCATCTAGCCGAACTACTACTAGATTTGAACCTTTAACCTGGATATATCTGACATCACCAAGATGCAATTCATGGAAGAAATTGCCAAGTTGTTCACATAAATTGTCAGGGGGTGCCAAGTTGTATGTAAGTTATTAACCTTGACACACACACAATGTAGTAATGTCCAAGGATGTGACATGGTATACAATCAAGATAAACTGATTTATTTAATTAAATAGAAAAATTGTAAATTCAGTATCATATAACAAAAGAGAAACCAATATTCTTATTTTTGCATACCAGAAATCAACATTTTTCATTTAAATAATTATAACTGTTCAAACCTGATAATAATATAATTCAGATCAATAGCATATCAGTACGTTCATTTGCAAGGAAAACATGCACGAGCTTGTTCAACTTCTAAAGAATTATTCGACAACCGCTTTAGTTACCATTTCAACTTGAGTTTCCTTATGTAAAATTCATTCCTTTATATGAAAAGAGTTAATTACCGATAATTCAACTAGTTTACGGCGTTTCTGTGTAAATTTTCTGAAAATCTGTGATTCAAAAGAACGAACGAATCTCCATTTGTAAACAAAATCAATGATGCCTTAAGCGACAGGGCAGACTTAGCAAGTTTTGAGTAATAATATATATATCAAAACGTGATGAAAACCACTATAAGCACCACCGTTTGATTGGATTATTGTTTTCTGGTAACTTTGTCTTATAGTTGAGACAAGGGACCTATCATTTTTTGTTCGATTTATTTCTAGCTTTTTCTTTATTATGGAACGAAAACTCGTAGTTACTTCTGCGCATGCTCAATCAAATCAAAACATCCGGTTTGTTTAGCCCACATTGAGCTCCACATTTTATAGGCATGTATGGTTGTCTAATTAACTGTTTAGGTTCAAATATTTATTACAAAGTCCCTGACGGGACATCTAGTCCAATTTAAAAGTCTATCGGAATGTTTTTTCATTGAAAATTTTATTGAATTTAAAGCACCACCAAAAATGAACTAAGCACCAAGGGAGGAACTTCTGTCTTTAGGTCTAACAGACAGATATAGGGATCTATATCACATGTGAGCAGTTGGTTTTAAGGTCAAATTGAGTTTTAAGACGGATTGCCATTGGCCCACAAGCACGTGTTGTCCATTCCAGAGGCCACTTATGGTATATCATTAAAAAATTTCATATCAGCACCACCAGAAAAAACTTACCATTACAGATGATAGCTTAAATTCCACCCCAATGTCCAATAAACAGGATCATGGGTCTGCTAAACTCTTTTGGGGTCTATGTTGATTTGTAGGGCCCATTAACCCACAAACACTTTTATAGAGGTCTCTTATGGCACATGTATATTTCATTAAAAAAAGTAACAAGCACCACCAAAAATGAACTAAGCACCACGTCAGGATATAGCTTCCCTCCCATTAGTCCAACCGATGGGTATAGGGGTCTAAAACACTCTTTGGGGTTCTAAGTTGGTTTGTGAAGCTCGTTGATTTACAGCACCTTTGGTCCAATCTTCAAGTCAAGGGGTCTTTTATGTTATATTTCATTCAAGGAATATACAAGCACCACCAAAAAATGAACTTATCACTACGGGAGATAGCTTCCTTCCCACTGGTCCAACAGACAGGTTTAAGGGTCTCAAATGCTCTTTGGTGTTCTAAGTTGGTTTGTTAGGCTCATTGGTCCACAGGCAACTTTGGTCCACTCTACAAGTCAAGGGGTCTTTTATATTAAATTTTATTTGATAAAAATATAAGCACCACCAAAAACAAACTTTGCATCACAGGAGGTAACTTCCCTCCCAATGGTCCAAAGGATGGTTAATGGGTCTAAAATACTCTTCGGGATTCTGAGTTGGTTTGTAAGGCCTGTTGGTCTAAAGGCAACTGTGGTCCAATCTACACAAGTCCAGGGGTCTCAGGGTATATTTCACTAAAGAAAAATATAAGCACAACCAAAAATAAACTTGGCACCAGAGGAGGTAGCTTCCCTCCCTTTGGTCCAACAGATGGGTATAGGGGTCTAAAAACTCTTTGGGGTTCTAAGTTGTTTTGTAAGGCTCATTGGTCCACAGGCAACAGTGGTATAGTCTTCAAGTCAAGGGTTCTCCTAGGGTATATTTCATTAAGGAAAAATATAAGCACCACGAAAAACAAACTTAGCACAATGGGAGGTGCAAAGTAGCTTCCCTCCCATTGGTCCTACAGACGGGTATAGGGGTCTCAAATAGTCTTTGGGATTATAAGTTGTTTTGTAAGGCTAATTGGTCCACAGGCACCTGTGGTCCCATTTACAGGTCCTGGGTTCTATAAGGGTATATTTCATTAAAGAAAAATATAAGCACCAGCAAACACAAACTAAGCACCATGGGAGGTAGCTTTCCTCTCGTTGGTCCATCAGACAGGTTTAGGGGTCTAACACACTCTTTTGGGGTTTTAGATGATTTGAAAAGCACATGTGGTACAATCTTCTAGTCCAGAGGTCTGTTGTGGTATATTTCATTTAAGAAATATAAGCACCACCAAAAATTTACTTAGCACCACGGATGGTTGCTTCCATCCCCTTGGTCCTACAGACGGGTATAGGGGTCTCAAATAGTCTTTGGGGTTTTAAGTTGTTTTGTAAGGCTCATTGGTCCACAGGCACCTGTGGTCCAATTTACAGGTCCTGGGTTCTGTAAGGGTATATTTCATTAAAGAAAAATATAAGCACCAGCAAACACAAACTAAGCACCATGGGAGGTAGCTTTCCTCTCGTTGGTCCATCAGACAGGTTTAGGGGTCTAACACACTCTTTTGGGGTTTTAGATGATTTGAAAAGCACATGTGGTACAATCTTCTAGTCCAGAGGTCTGTTGTGGTATATTTCATTAAAGAAATATAAGCACCACCAAAAATTAACTTAGCACCACGGATGGTTGCTTCCATCCCTTGGTCCAACAGACAGGTATAGGGTGTAAAGCCCTCTTTTGGGGTCTTTGTTGATTTGTAAGGCCTATTGATCCACAAGCACCTGTGGTCTAATCTTAAGTCCAGAGGCCATTTAGGGTATATTTCATTAAAAAAACATAAGCCCCACCAAAAACTAACTTGACTCCTTGGAAGGTAGCTTCCACCCTCTTGGCCTAACAGACAGGTATAGAGGTCTAAAAAACTCTTTTGGGGTCTATGTTGGTTTGTAAGGCCCATTGTTCCAAATGTACCTTTGGTCCAATCTTAAGTTTAGAGAACTTTTATGGTATATTCTATTAATAAAATAACAAACACCACCAAAATGAACTTAGCACCACAGAAGATACATGTAGCTTCCAACCCTTGGCCAAACAGACAGGCTCATGAGTATAAACACTCTTTGGGGTCTAAGTTGATTTAAAAGGCTCATTGGTTCACAAGCACCTGTGGTCCAATATTTAGTCCAGAGCCACTTATGGTATATTTTATTTTAAAGATATAAGAACCATCAAAACTTACTTAGCTGCATGGAAGGTAGCTTCCACCCCTTGATCCAATAAACAGGTATAGGGTCTAAAAAACTTTGGGAGGTCTATGTTGATTTATAGGGCCCATTGTCTGTGGTCCAATCTACAAGTCCAGGAGTCTTTTAATGATATATTTCATCAAAGAAAATATAAGCACCACCAAAACGATCTTAGCACCACAGGAAGAAGCTTCCACCCTTGGTCCAACAGACAGGTATAAGAGTCTAAAACACTGTTTTAAGGTTTAAGTTAATTTGTAAAGCCTATTGGTCCACAAGCAATCATTGTCATGTTGACAAGTCTGGATACCTCTTATGATATTCTTCATTAAGTATATAAAGCACCACCAAAAATGAATTTAGTAACACAGGTAGTAATACAATCTCATTGATGATTATAGAGGTCTTGTGGTCTCTTTAAGGATCTAAGTAGATTCCTAAGACCCATTGGTCAACAATCCCCAATGATTTGTTTAACAAGTCAATAGTCCTTTAATGGTGGACATCTAAAATTAATTAAGCACTACCAAACACAAATTTAGCACCACAGGGGAAAACTCGATCTTGTTTTACAAGGCCCTTTGGTCTACATGTACATTGTATGCACAAAATGTTACTGACAGGTCCTTATCCTTAAAGCTGTGTAAATGTCTAAATCTTTTCTTTCCAGACTTATCCAAATTGACATCAAAAGTGTTCAGATATCAGATGTATTACAGCTAAAGAATGAAAGTAATTGTGGTCCTTTCACAGCTTTTGCCTACAGTCAGCTTTTTATGGTATGATTATATGCACGTCTTAAGTATTAATAGTGTATACAAATGTAAATTAAGTCAATGTATACACACCTTTTATCAATTAATAATTTGTTCATTCATTTACACATATTTTGATAAATTACATTAAACATAATCTAAATAAATTATCACATATTAAAGTAAACAATAAGTTTATATCCAATTGGACAAAGATAAATTTCAAGTTGACAATTATTCTATAATATTACAAAAGTGGCAAATGACCTGTAGTTGTTAATTTCTGTATCATTTGGTCTCTTGTAAAGAGTTGTCTCATAGCCAATCATACCACATCTTTTTTTTTATAAATACATGTACAATCTGTTAAGGAGCTGATTTAAGCTGATTCAGACAATTTATTTCATTCTATCTTGATTGATTCTGTAGCACTTAACAATTGTCACAAGCACACAAGTATTTGAATTTCATATTATTATTTTAATACATGTAGGCTTTATTATTTCAGTGAACTAAAGAATCAAGAGATATCAACTTATTTATACCCAAGCTGACCAACTGTCAAGAAAGAGAAGGCAACTCCATCTGAAGGAAATTAAAAGAAAAGATTTTACAATTACAACAATAGATGTGAAAATGTTATTTTTTCGATCTAATAACACACATAACAAACAGTACATTTAAGAAATACTGTTCAAGATTGTTTCTTAAAATGTCAGTTGTACATTTCAGTAGGAGTTAAAAGTTTGCAAATACTTTTTTTATATAACTGAAGATGTATTGTAAAAGTAAATTTGTCAGATTTAAAGTTTTTCAAGGCTTGAATTATCTCCCCTTATTAATCTCCAAAATACTATTTATGCAAGCTTCTTTATTTTCCAACTCCTAGAATTCTAACTTTTAAAAGGTCAAAACATGTGTCAAATTTTTTTCTTCTTTGTTTACTGTTTTATGATTGGAGTTCAACCTTTTATCTCAAGAACAAAATAAAAGAAATCTACTGTGCACAGATGTTTTAATTAACTGTAAAAGTCTTCCTCTCTTTTTTTTATGAATTGTAAAGATAATTTTTGAAGACAGACAATTTAACACTGTATTAGAGAATTTAGTTTGTAGAAATTCAAGATACATTTTGTAAAACCAAACAATATGACTTTTTACTTAAATTAGTTCTTATTTCAAAATTGAATGACTAAGGAGATAACTCTACTTCTAAATTATTTATCTGAAATAGTAAATTAAAGTGGCTCATTTTAATATTATCACTGACTGATAGATTTGTCACTTAATAGAGATTAACGTTTCCAACAATTGATGATAACTTATATCTGCTGATGCAAATTGTCCCTTGCTTTAGAGTATTACTTTTATATTAAATATATGTTGGTTTCAGGAGTTGTGTCCCTTTAATATTTTTTTTTATCAGAATATGTTTGGTATATATGTAATCAAGGTGGGATTTTATACTGATTACATGATCTTTATTTGTATTCAAGGTTGTCAAGCAATCCCGTAGTTGTAGTATTTTTGAATTTAGAGATGATCTGTATTATGTATTAAATTAATTGTTTCTTTTGCACGCCCCCTCTATTATATAGGAATGGCTTATTTTTTTTTATATCAACCTTAATTGTGAAACTATTCAGAATTGACAAATTCTGAAATTCTGCATTTTAGATCTGTGGTAATTAATAAGTTATTTAAATTTGAAACATTATTTAAGTTGACATGTAACATTTTCAAACATACACAAATGAACACTTCTTTTTTATTTGAAAAGATAATAAATTGAAAAACTTATTACATTTTAAATTAATGTATATCCTACCTACTGATACTTCTAAAATTCTGTATGCAAATAAAAATGTTCATAGGTATAAATTTATAGAAAGTCAAACTTTAAAAGAAACAGTGGGGTTTCTGTGCATAATTTATGTTTAATTTGAAATTGTAAACAAATTTTAAACTGTTATTTGATTGTACATTGTGCTGAATGTTGAATGAAGTTTACCTGTATAGATGAAACTTATGTTTTGAATATTCATTGATTAATAAACTTAATAAAAATATAATGCAATACCTGTCTTTGTATTTTCTGAATCAATTCAGAGCTACCACAATTTATAACATAAGAAAACATTTGTCTTCTGTTTTAAGTTTCTCCATGTCCATTAAATAATTACTCCTGTTAAACTAAGCATGAACATTTTCTTGATTACTGATCAAATCAATAGAATATAAATCATGTGTCACAGAATGCGAGACATAGGGATGCTGATCTCATTTTTTCATTTCAGAAGGTAAAGAGTTTGATAAATTATATTTAGATATCTGGCTTGTGTCTGGTGTCATTGATCTCAGTGTTTTTATCACCTGATTTTGTCAGTTATCATGAGTAAAGGACAATTATATTTGGTATTAAGTCTGCACAAGAGGTATACATTTCTGTAAGAAGGGTTCATCTGATGTTACTTCTTTTAATTATTGATTAGTCAAATACTATAAGCAATAGTAATTATGTGTTGAGTATGAAATGATGATAAGATCTATGTGTCCGCTTGGCAGGACTCATCTGACTTTTATTTCAATTTCATGATAATAATGAAAGAATAATAATGAATTTCTTTATTAAAGTGTCATAAAACCTCTACAGTATTTGTAATATTTACACATACAACAATCAATATCCAGCCATGAGACACTACCAGTATAAGACTTTTTTACAACTAAACAATTCTTATTAAAAGTGTTCCTTATATCTGTAAACTTGTCAAAAAAAAAAACCCCAAAAATGAAACAAATGTTATGAAACTTATACACAATGCTTATCACCACAAAACACAAATCAAGTTTGAATTTTGGTGGTGTCACTTTAACCATTCTAGAGTTATGCCCCTTTATAAATGGAAAAATTGCAGAATTTTTAGTTTCCGTTCTCTGACTATAGTTTGCTTTAACTAAATGTTACGTAACTTATTACCATATAACACAGATCAAGTTTGAATTTTGGTGGTACCATTTTTACTGTTCTAGAGTTTTATCCTTTACAAATTGAAAAATTGCTAAATTTTTCATTTCTGTTTTCTAACTTTAGTTTGCCTTAACCAAATGTACTGAAACTTAAAACACAATGCTTATTACCACATAACACAGATCAAGTTTGAATTTTAAATTTTGGTGGTATCACCATTCTAGAGTTATGACCCTTTACAAAATGAAAAAGTGCTGAATTTTTCATTTCTGTGACTGTCCTGTTAAGTTTGCTTCAACCAAATGTTACGAAACTTATACAAAATGCTTATTACCACAGAACTCAAATTAGGAACACATTTGGGTAGTGTCACTTTACTGTTCTTGGTGTATGTTCCTTTATAACATTTTATGCAAGCAGGGCATCATCTGTGTCCCATGGACACATTCCCAATTTATTTTACATTGTAGCTATTATCTTGAAAACTATAATAGATAGATAGAAACTTTAATTAATAAAATGATCAACAATGCAACATCTACAATTAAGACAAAATGGAAGAAATCAACCAACGACTCCTTCTTGGAGTAATTGCCCTTAAACGACGATTTTTACCTTCTTTTTTGTTCATATATATTTTTGCCTTCAAATGATAAGAATTGTAATAAATAGACAATTAAAATCTAAAAAAAATGATCAACAAGGCAGCTTGCTGTTCGGTGTGAGCCAAAGCTCCGTGTTGAAGGCCGTACCTTGACCCATAATGGTTTACTTCTATAAATTGTTACTTGGATGGAGAGTTGTCTCATTGGCACTCATACCACATCTTCCTATATCTAAGATCTACTAACAAATCAAATTTTGCGTATATAGTTAGTAGACTGTCGCAAAACAAAAGAAGATAGAAAGAAACTAAACCGACTAAATGATCAGCAATTGAAGATTAACAAAACAGAGGTATTTAAATGAGAATTCTATTCCCATTTATAATGTTTGAGAGTGTACTTTGTTGAATAAGAAGTAAAGCCAAGGTGAGCGACACAGGCTCTTCAGAGCCTCTAGTTCTGTAACACTTGTACAAATGTTCAGTCTAGCTTTGTTTCATTAAAGTAGTTGTAAATATCTTGTAGGAAGGAGTTCATCATTCTTTTTAAATAAATCCCTAATTTAAACAGAAAGGTCACTGAAACTGTCATCATTAGCATGATAAATTGAAAATATACTTTTTAAGTTTGGAGGACATGTTTTTCAACAGACAATTAACATTCTTTTGGGAGCCAACTGTGATCCTCTTTTAGTCCATCGTTTCTTAATTGAAATAAGACCTTCATAATATTGGAGCTTCTCAAGAAGATATTTTAAAAGCTAAACTCACCGTTTTACTTCCCTTTTCCCAATGGAGAGGATGTTCTATTATCTAATTACGTTTGGTGACAATGTTGATACCATTCATCCCTTCCCAATTTGAAATAAAGGATACCATCAGTATAGCCAAGTCTGCATCCTATATTGACTTTCATCTAGCTATTAAAAATTAGGGCGGTTTTGCACTAAATATAAAGACAAAGAAGATGATTTCAGCTTTCCTATTGTGAACTCTCCATTTCTATGTAACAATGTCTTTGCAGCACCATCAACTGGACTTATTCCAGTTGATACGATATTCATAGTTTGCATACACTAACATGCTTACTTTGCAAGAGGCTGTTGCTTACACGGAAGATTTGGAATCAGAGATTTCAATTGGTAAATTTAAAGTTAGCCCTTAAAAAAGGTTTACGGAAACTGATATGATTTGGTTGACCGTTTTAGAATATCTGTGTCACAGATGACCACGGGTATGTTCCAAATTGTCAAAGCGATATTCCTATTCTCTTTTCCTTGACTATTAAATCGACGTATCACCAGATTTGTAATTGCCACGAGCTTCACGATGGGTGCCTCTAGTGGACCAAGATATGTTTACCTTTCAAGAGCTCCTGATATAACCACCGTTATCTGGTCTTTTGTAGCTAAGACATATGTTTCTATGTGGTGTTTTGTAAAGTATTGCTTATATAATAGGTAGTCTTTTCGTTATATTCGTTTAATGCCAAACTTTTTCCCGTTTTCAACGGAATGGAATGTTTTGCAACTAACATCAAGATGAACTATGTTTTTTTTTTTATTGTTTAAGATTCAGTAACTCTAACCTGCATGGCATTTTGTTCATTGATTTGGACAAATTCTTCCTCAAGATTTACAAAGGTTTCTTAAAACGCATTTGGTATTTACTGCTAAAGGGCTTTTGATGTTTGCATTTAAATAAAGTGTAGAGATAAAGTTTTTAAACATCAATAACTTATTTCAAACCTTAATGGAATTTCAGAAAACTTTTGCAAAAGCTTTTCCAAAATCAAGACATATAAGGGAGTAATAAAGTCTAAATCTGAGCGCCATAGATGGAAATTCCAGCGTTGAAGATATAAAAGCCAGCGATATAAAAATCAAGCGATGCTGGTACATTCGAGATAAATAAGAAAAATCTGTGACTGAAAATGTATAGTTTAGCGCTGTAGACATAAAGTTATGCGCTGTAGATATAAAGATCAACACACGGGATGTAAAGTCCAGCGCTCAATATGTCAAGTCCAGCGACAGGGGCTACATCTTCAGATCTTCCACACTAGACCTTATATTTTCTGCGGTAGACTTGAAATTTTCAGCGTTTTAGTTCACGGCTTTAGCGCTGGACTTTGTATCTTCAGCGCTAGACTAAAAATGAATGTTGTTCATCTGTACGAGACCAATAGGGCCTTAACTCTATACCATTAACATAGCATTTGAGCCTAATGCTTAGGACACCGGTTTGTCTCGAAGAGAATAAAAAGTTATTGTTTATAATGTCTTGCGCATTTAGCACTGTAGACGTGAATATTAGCGACAGAGAAAAAAAATGCAATAGAGCAGATATTAAGTCAAGCACATGATATGTTACATCTTACACCCGAGAGAGACAACATATAATTATAGAAATGTTAAAATAAAAGGAAAATATGTCTTGCACTGAATATCCAATCACTGTCCAAGGTTAAGTATTTGTTTGTATCATAAGGTTTTATTCTTTACATCCCAAGCCCAAAGACAGTACTTCTTCAAAAGATAACTTTGCAATTGCATTGCAAGATTTAGATGAATTTGGCTAATCTTTTATCTTAATTCCTTCTGGTTTTACTTAACATCGGAATTGCTAAACGTATAGATGTACGACTTCAAATTTCTAGCGGAAGACTTTACATCTTCATCTTAAGACTTGACATATATCGGCTAGACTTTGCTACTACAAGACCTTACACATCCAGTAAAGGACTTATGCAGTGGGACCAGCGCCAAGAAGACTACGACTATTTATATATAAACTTTCACGGAGTCATGTCAGCCTCATACTAATGATGAGTTATGATTAAGCGCTTGAGAAGTAAAATGTTGAACGATGCAGATCTATACTCTACTAATGAAGTATTTAAGTAATCAGATGTTAAGTTTATCGCTGCAGATGTAAAGTCTAGCGTACAAGAACTTCAGCGCTGGACTTTAATTTTATTTATACAGTACTTAATCAGTCTTCAGACATCTCCAAGGTTGTTCGACAGATGTTCAGCATCCCTCTGCAGTTATATGATCATATACTAGTATACAACTCTGTATTTTATATGTTCATGTACATCTGCATTGCCATACTTTACATCAGTCAATCATTAGAGGTTATACATGTATCTACAGTGCTAGTCTTTGCACACCCAGTGCAAGAATTTCTCATTAGCAACTAGAGTTTACATTTCAACACTGCATTTTGTATGTCATCGCTGGTAGTGAGGAAACATGCACCGCAAAACACTTTCAGCGCTAATCCATGCATTTTAGCACTAGACTTGAAATCTTAAATCTTAACTCTCAATGTCTTAAATATACAGGGTTACTTTAATTTCTGTGCGAGTAACAATTATCTATAGTGAGCAATACTTGTGTGACTATATCACAAAAGACCATCATATTAGATAACACTCCGATGAATTGATTTAGACTCTGCACCTTGCTTATTAGACATAATGGATGATAGCTGCAGCCCGTGGTGCTAAATACAAAAAAAGAAAATGTGGTATGATTGCCAATGAGACCACCCTCCACAAGAGACCAAATGACACAGAAATTAACAGCTATAGGTCCCGTACGGCTTTTAACAATGAGCAATGTCCATACAACATAGTCATTTATAAAAGGCCCCGAAATCACAACTGTAAACAAATCAAACGAGAAAACTAACGGCCAAATTAATGTACACAAAAATGAACAAAAACAAATACTAGTATGTAACACAGTAAAAAACGACAACCACTGAATGACAGGCTCCTGACTTGGGAAATGCACATACATACAGAATGTGGCGGGTTTAAACATGTTAGCGGGATCCCAATCCCCCTAACCTAAGTTCATTTTTTGGTGGTTCTTATAAATAAACTTCATGATAGGCACCATTATATGAATGGACATCTTGGTCTTGTAGACTGGACAACTAAGTCCGATGGACCAATAGGCCCTAGAAACAATATTAGACCCAAATAGAGTGATAGAGGCTCTTGTTTGTTGGGTCTATTGGATAATAGCTGAAACCCATGGTGCTTAGTTTATTTTTGGTGGTGCCTATAGATATGCTTCCTGATATGCACCTTTATAGGACTGGACATCTTTGCCTTGTAGCCGGACCACTAAGTCTGATGGACCAATAGGCCATGGAAACCACATTAGACCCTAATAGAGTAATTTAGACCCTGTATATTGCCTGTTGGACCTAATGGATGATAGCTACAGCCCGTGATGCTTAGTTCATTTGTTGTGGTGCTAATAGATATTGAAGAACTTGACATCTTGGCCTAGTACACCGAACCACTAAGTCTGATGGACCAATAGGCCATAGAAGCCAGATATGACTACAGAGTGATTAAGACCCTACACCTAGTTTTTGGACATTAAGGAACTTAGCTGCTGTCCGTGGTGCTAATTTCTTTTTGGTGGTCCTTATAAATATATTAGACGGGTGGACATCTTCACCTTGCAGACGATTTTAGCAAGTCTGGTTGACCTATATGGTGTGTTTATCAGATTAGACCCCAACTGAGCGCTTTAGACCCTGGACCTTGAAGTTTAGACCTATTGGAGGCTAGCTGCTGGCCATGGTGCTTATTTCCTTTTGGTGGTGCTTATAAATAGTTGAGATGGGTGGACATCTTTTACTTGTAGACTATTCTAGAAAAGCTGTGGACCCCGCTTGAGTGCTTTAGCCCATGAACCTATAATCTTATATCAATTGAAGGATAACTGCTACGTGTGGTGCTAAATTCGTTTTGGTGGTGCTTTTATTTTTCTTCAATGAAATATACCCAAAGAGATCCCTGGAATTCTAGATTGGACCACATGTGTCTGCGGACCAATGAGTCTTACAAACCAACTTAGAAACCAAAAGAGTGTTTAAGACCCATGAAACTGTCTGATGGACCAATGAGAGAAAGCTACCTCCGTTGTGCTTCGTTCGTGTTTGGTAGTGTTTATTTCTTTAATGAAATATATCCTAATAGACCCTTGGACTTGTGAATCGAACCACAGGTGCCTGTGGACCAATGAGCCTTACAAACCAAGTTGAAACCCCAAAGAGTATTTTAGACCCCTTTACGCGTATGTTGGACCAATGGGAGGGAAGCTATCGCCCGTGGTACTAAGTTCATTTTGGTGGTGCTTATATCTGTATTAAATGAAATATACCCTAAAGATCCATAGTCTTGCAAGTTGGACCAAGAGTGCCTGTGGACCAATGAGCCTTAAAACCCCAAAAGACTCCCAAAAAGTGTTTACAGACCCCTATACTCGTCTGTTGAACAAATGAGAGGGAAGCTACCTCCCGTGGTGCTAAGTCCTTTTTTGGTGGTGCTTATATCTGTATTTAATTAAATATACTCTGAAAGACCCATGGACTTGTGAGTTGGGCCACATGTGCCTGTGGACCAATGAGCCTAACAAACCAACTAAGACTCCCAAAGAGTGTTATAGACCCCTATACTTGTCTGTTTGACATATAGGAGGAGCCACCTCCCGTGGTGCTAAGCCCATTTTCGGTGGTGCTTATATTTTCTTTAATGAAATGTACCTAAAGGTCCCCATGGACTCGTAGATTTGACCACAGGTGCATGTAGACCAATGAGCCTTACAAACCAACTAAGACCCCCAAAGAGTATTTTAAACCCCTATACACGACTTCTGGACCAATAGGAGGGAAGCTATCTCCCGTGGTGCTAAGTTCATTCTTGGTGGTGCTTATATCTGTATTTAATGAAATATACCCTAATAGACCCCTGGACTTGTGAATCGAACCACAGGTGCCTGTGGACCAATGAGCCTTACAAACCAACTTAAACCCAAAGAGTATTTTAGACCCCTTTACTCGTATGTTGGACCAATGGGAGGGAAGCTATCGCCCGTGGTGCTAAGTTCATTTTTGGTGGTGCTTATATCTGTATTAAATGAAATATACCCTAAAAGATCCATAGGCTTGCAAGTTAGACCAAGGGTGCCTGTGGACCAATGAGCCTTAAAAACCCGCCAAGACTCCAAAATAAGTGTTTTAGACCCCTATACTCGTCTGTTGAACAAATGAGAGAGAGCTACCTCAGTGGTGCAAAGTCCGTTTTGGTGGTGCTTTTATCTGTATTTAATTAAATATACTCTGAAAACCCATGGACTTGTAAGTTTGGCCACAGGTGCCTGTGGACCAATGAGCCTTACAAACCAACTTAAATCTCCAAAGAGTATTTAAGACCCTATAAACGTCTGTTGGATCAATGGGAGGGAATCTACCTCCCGTGGTGCTAACTTACATTCTGGTGGTGCTTATATTTTTCTTTATTGAAAATATACCATGAAGGACCCCATAGACTTGTAGATTGGACCCCAGGTGCATGTGGACCAATAAGCCTTACAAACCAAGTTAGACTCCCAAAGAGTATTTTAGACCCTTTTACCCGTTTGTTGGACCAATGGGAGGAAGCTACCTCCGTGGTGCTAAGTTCGTTTTTGATGGTGCTTATATCTGTATTTAATGAAATATACCCTAAAGCACCTCATGTACTTGGAAGTTGAACCACAGGTGCCCGTGGACCAATGAGCCTTACAAACTAACTTAGACTCACAAGGGCTGCTTTAAACCCTTTTATCCGTCTGTTGAACCAATGGGAGGGAAGCTACCTCCCGTGGTGCTAAGTTCGTTTTTGGTGGTGCTTATATTTTTCTTTAATGAAATATACACCAAGAGACCCCTGGACTTGTGTAGATTGGACCATATGTTCCTGTGGACTAATGAGCCCGACAAAAACACTTAGACCCCAATAGAGTGCTTTAGACCCTTATACACGTCTGTTATACCAATGGGAGGGAAGCTACCTCCCGTGGTGCTAAGTTCGATCTTGGTGGTGCTTATATTTTTTTTTAATATAATAAGATACACTAAGAGACCGCATTGACTTGTGTAAATTGGATTACAGGTGCATGTGGCCTACCGAGATCAACAAGCAAACTTAGGCCCAAAAGAGTGCTTTAGACCCTTATACACGTTGGTTGGACCAATGGGAGGGAAGCTACCTCCCGTGGTGCTAAATTTGTTTTTGGTGATGCTTATATTTCTCTGCAATGAAATATACACTAAGAGACCCCTGGACTTGTGCAGATTGGACCGTAGGTGCCTGTGGACTAATGAGATTAACAAACAAACTTAGACTCCAAAAGAGTGCTTTAGACCCTTATACACGTCGGTTGGACCAATGGGAGGGAAGCTACCTCCCGTGGTGCTAAATTCGTTTTTGGTGGTGCTTTTCTTTCTCTGCAATGAAATATACACTAAGAGACCCCTGGACTTGTGTAGATTGGACCATAGGTGCCTGTGCACTCATGAGCTTAACAAACAAACTTAAGACTCCAAAAGAGTGCTTTAGACCCTTATACACGTCGGTTGGACCAATGGGAGGAAGCTACCTCCGTGGTGCTATGTTCGTTTTGGTGGTGCTTATATTTTCATTAATGAAAACCACTTGACTTGTGTAGGTTAATTCCTTAATTTCTATAGATCAATTATTTATTAATTAAATGTCTATATTAAGTTAAATTTGATTTAGACATATAAAGATACAAGTAAGAATTATTACTTTAACTGTTTTAGTAATTTACTTTGATGTTTTTATATTGTTTTAAGAATATTCATTTATTCAACTTTTCTTTAGTACCTTCTATGTTAAAGTTATCAAGATTAATGACACCATTAAGCAGTTCTACGTAAATGAAGTCGGAGTCTGTCAAGCTTAACGCCTTCAAAACCATTGGGAGATGAACTTCTTCCCGTTGTGCTAATAAACTGATGGTGCTTACATATTTTGTTATAATTTTTCCCATGGACTCGGAAATCGAACAATAGGTGCCTGTGGACTAATAAGCTTAACTAACCAACTAAGAGCCCAAAAGAGTGCTTTGGACCCTTATACCGTCTGTTGGACCAATGGGAGGGAAGCTACCTCCCGTGGTGCTTAGTTCATTTTTGGTGGTGCTTATATTTCTCTGCAATGAAATATACACTGAGACCCCTAGACTTGTATAGATTGGACCATAGGTACCTGTGGACTAATGAGCTTAACAAACCAACTTAGACCCCAAAAGAGTGCTTTGGACCCTTATGCACGTCAGTTGGACCAATGGGAGGGAAGCTACCTCCCGTGGTGCTAAATTTGTTTTTGGTGGTGCTTATATATTTTACTTGAATGAAATATACACCAAAAGACCCCTGGACTTGTAGATCGGACCAAAGTTGCCTGTGGGCTAATGAGCCTTACAAATAAGATTAGGACCCCAATAGAGTGTTTTAGACCCATATACCCGTCTGTTGGACCAATGGGAAGGAAGCTACCTACCGTGGTGCTAAGTTCGTTTTTGGTGGTGCTTATATTTTTCTTTAATGAAATATACACCAAGAGACCCCTGGACTTGTGTAGATTGGACCATATGTTCCTGTTGACTCATGAGCCCGACAAAAACACTTAGATCCCAAAAGAGTGATATAGACCCTTATACACGTCTGTTGGACCAATGGGAGGGAAGCTACCTCCCGTGGTGCTAACTTCGTTTTTGGTGGTGCTTATGTTTTTCTTTATTGAAATATACACTCAGAGACCCCTTGACTTGTGTAGATTATACCCCAGGTGCCTGTGTCCAAACGAGCTCAACAAACAAACTTAAACTCCAAAAGAGTGATTTAGACCCATATTCCGTCTGTTGGAACAATGGGAGAGGAATCTACCTCCCATGGTGCTAAGTTCGTTTTTTGTGGTGCTAATATTTTTCTTTAATGAATACACTAAGATGCCCCTGGACTTGTGTAGATTGGACTACAGGTGTCTGTGGATTAACGAGCCTAACAAACTAACTTAGACCACAAAAGTGTGCTTTAGACCCATATACCCGTCTGTCTGACTGACCAATGGGAGGGAAGCCACCTCCCGTGGGGCTAAGTTCGTATTTGGTGGTGCTTAATTACTGTAGTCCATATTAAGATTTTTATTTTTCTGTTTTTATTATTTCTATTCTTACTTTTCATTTAATGATTATTTTTATGTATCTTTATCTCTCTCTACCTGTCTATTAAATAACTCATAGTTGCCTAAATGTATTTATTTTACTGATTAAATCGGTGGTGCTAGTAGTGGTTCTTCGTGGTAGAATCGGGGGATATTATAACTCCAAGTTTTACCAAATGTAGCCATTCTTGGCGTTATGTTATTCTAAATTGAAATGTCTTTTTTATTTCTATCAAATTTTAGGATAAAGTGATCCAAGTCAACAATAAATATTATTTTCTTTTTCATGATTTTTAAGGTTGTAAGGAATACAACATTCGGCCATGTCCGTATTTTTATTATTCAAACTCGTCCCATTACAAGATCGCCACTGTTGTTGTTCTGTATCTTTCCTCCACTGTCTGTCACTTCTAAAACCGCTTCGGATACAAAATTTATAAAATGTTATTTTCATATTAGAAACTGTGTCGATACAATTTGAAAAATACATTTCTGCGGTATTCTGTGCTATTTCTACGGACCCCGGCAAAATCTAGTAAAAATCATCTTGACTCTTTAAAAGATAATAATCCAAAACTAAGCTTATTGGCCTGAAACTTCTGAATCAATTTTTAAGTGATGGTGTAGATTCTGGAGGACAGTCACAAGACAATATATCAGCAAAAGAATGGTTGAACTATTCCATGTAATATTATATACCGCTTAACACATTTTAAAATAACCATGTGCTATATAAAAATTTCTGAAAAAGAGCTTCTTCATGCACTGAAACAGAGACATATAATACAATTGTATTATATGTCTCTGTTTGACTGATTGACTGAAATCTCCTGAGAATAGAAAAAAAAAAACCCTGCGGAATTGGCCAAATATCAAATGAGATTTTCTACATTTCTCTCCATTGGCTCTTTTGAAGATATTCATTAATGTCCTTACTTGAGGAACTTTCCCTAAGATCTGGCGTACAAGGTTTTTATAAGAGTCAGGTGACACCAAAAAACCTACCGAGTAATTGCCGTGAGGGGCATTGCTGTAAGTAGTAATATTGGTAAATTGTTTACTAGGATATTAAATAACAGACTTGATGTATAAATACCATGCCACGTCTGGTCTGTGTTTTCGTTTGATGTTTTCTGCTTTGTATCGATCTAATATTGACTTAAGCCCTTTCCAACTGATTTTCATAGTTTGTTTTTATCTTGTACTGCCAGTGTTACATGTACACCATTGTCCCGGGTTATGGGAAGGGTTTGGAGCAAGCAAACTAGTTTAACCCCGCTCATTCTGTACGTGCAAAATACATAAATCAGGTCGTTAGTTTTCTCGTTTGAATTTTTTACATTTGTCATTTTGGGGCCTTTAATAGCTGACTATGCGGTATGGGTTTTGCTCATTGTTGAAGGCCGTCAGGGGGCGGGTCCAGGTGAGGGCTTAATAGGCGTAATTTGAGTCTACGTCCCCTCTTTCAAATATCCTAGAAACGCCCTGGCCGTACGGTGACCTATCAATAATTGTTAATTAACTTATCATACGATTTGGTCTGTGATGGAGAGTTGTCTCATTGGCAATCATACCACATCTTCTTATTTTCATATTGAAAAATATTTATAGAAACACGGCATTATATCCAAAAACCAAATTGGTCAGTTCTCTCAAGGTGAAATGACAAGAGGTCATTTTTTTTGTCTTGAAAACTAGAACATAGAGATAAAATGCGAGTTTTGTCTATTATTATCTGTAATATCTGACAGCGGCAGAAATATTCAAAATGTTGAGATTCTCCTATACTGTCTATTTAAGTTTAATTAAAACTAATTAACTATCAGACAACTTTTTATAGGAGTTATTGGCCTTAAGTGACAATTTTTTCCACTTTTTTATGTTTGCCTATTGTCTTGAAATCTTTATAAAAGAGAGATAGAAACTTTAAAAGCCAAGATGATCAGCAAGACAAGATATATAAATAAGCCGGTTAAACATGGCCGAAATCGTCACTGCAGTTGACTCCTTATTGGAGTTATCGCTCTTTAATGACAATTTGTACCAATGTTTAGTGTGTTTGTCTATTATCTTGAAAACTATGCAATAGATACACAGATAGACATTTTAAAAAGCAAAAGTCATCAGCAAGGCAATACATGTAAAACAACATCGCCGAAATCGTCAGACGACTCCTTATTGGAGTTATTGACCTTAAATGACATTTTAACTATTTTTGTCCGCGGTTTTTGCCAAATATTTTTAAAACTGTATTTAGATAGAAACTTCAAAAGCCAAAATGATCAGCGAGACAAGATTTATGAATAAGTCAAACATGGCTGAAATCGTCAGCCAACTCCTTATTGGAGTAATTGCTCTTTAATGACGAGTTTTACCCATTTTTAGTGTTTTTGCCTTTTACCTTGAAAACTTTAAAAGATAGATAGACACTTTAGATATGAAAAAAATAACCAGCAAGACAAGATCTACAAATAAGTCAAATTTGCCGAAGTCATTAGTAGGCTCTGTATAGGAGCGATTAACCTTATATGACAATTGTTTTAACCTCTATTTTGTTTTAAGCAAACTTGAAACCTAAAGAAGATCGAGAGAAACTGTAGACAAAAAAGATCAGCAATACAAGATCAACAAAATAGAAATTTTAACGGGAAATGTCTTAGATTACTCACGAGAAGAGGAACATTTGAAAACACATAAGTATTTTCTCACGTGTAGGTCTTACAGCAGTATTTATAATAGATAGGCACTGGCTACAGTTACATGAAAAATGTGACAATAATAAAATAATTATTGTTACATTGGAGACTAATTGCCGGAATACAGGGTTGGGTTAGGAACCGATTAATTACGAATGTAACAATAATATTTGTGTCTACGGTTACATTGCGTTATTATTACATTAAGACTGCAATGAACGCTAGATTTATTAAACTTAAACCTACTATAGTTAATATACTAGATAATATTAGTAATAATGATAATAATAATTATAATATTCAAGATGTCTTGTCGTTTCTCAAAAGACGACCAAAGGAAAACTAGAAGAAGGTAAATAACTTTACAAAAATTTGGGACAGTGAATATTGAGGCAAGCTGAAAAATGAATGAAAAACAAGAATAAAATAAATATTAATTCAATGGCACTTTTTATTAATACTTGATAAACTGTTCAATAGAGCATGTACTGTCACCAATGAGAACGAAATTACGATCGCAAAATATGTGGACTCTGAACATGAAAACACTGTTTTCATCAGTTTAAACCTGTCGGCAAATGTAAACATCAAGTTCACAATTGACTTGTAAACAAGTATGTTTACGTTGTATTTTTCAGCTATGCTAACTTGGATATTGAAATCAGAGGTGAACATAAAATCAGTTATGGACGGCAATGAAATCATGTTGAAAGACAACACGAAACAACCTCACATGCTTTCAACAAAAATATTGGACGAAAATATAAACATCGAGTAAAAAAATATTTTTCACCTTAAGCATGGCAGACATTGAACGTTTCTTTAACTTCAAAAAGGGATAGTGCCGTATGGAATTGTACAGTATGCAATACAGACGTGCACATTGCCGCAGCATTGGTTTGTGATGGTTGTTTAGACGGTGGTTTCACCAAAAATGCGTCGGACTGAAACATGCTCCAAAACAACATACATGATTTGTAGAAACTGTCATTGTAAATTAAAATTAAAAAAATTGTATGCAATATTGTAAATATCAAAGAAAAGTTTTCAAGTTTTATTCTAATACATTATTACTAGTCCATCGTACATTGCAGTGCATTAATGTAACAATAACGCAATGTAAGACATGTAACCGTAGACACAGACATTATTGTTAAATTCGTAATTAATCGGTTCCTTAACCAACCCTGTATTCCGGCAATTAGTCTCCAATGTAACAATAATATTTTTATTATTGTTACATTTCCATGTAACCGTAGCCAGTGCCTAATAGATATGTGACAAACTCGTCTACTTTAATCCTTACAGAGTTCGTGTTTGCTTTTATTTCAGTTATTTATTAACTTGCTTTTTGTCTCTTTGCCAGCTATAGTAAATTGAGTTTTTAGCTTGCTTGCTTTGATTTATGCATGTTGCTTATCTATTATATTATGCATATGTGTTTTATTTATATGCCAGTGTGCTGTGTATTCTTTCAAGATCTTTCAAATGTTCTTTTAATTTGTTATTTGTTTTTTAAATATCAAGTCGGTTAAGAGCTCTACAGAGCTCATGTTTACTATGTTAATTTGTACATATCCGATTCTAAATAGAATTTACTTACTTACTTGCCACTCGTGTTTTTCGTGTCCCTGTGTAGGACGAAATAAATTGGGACGAACTAACGATATAAAATTCGGATTCGGGCTTTTCCGCATCTGATCGGAAATAAACGGAGAGAATGTTCGGCAATGACATCCACAAGGATGTTGCGGTAAGTTAGTCTTTTAAAAAAACTCATGTAAACTGACATTTTGAGAGAAGTTTTATTTGAAATCTTTTTCTTTGCACACAGTCAACAATTTCAATGTTAAGTATGCACTTCTACTGCTAATATGAGGAAGGCGCTACCTTAATTGCCAGCTTTATACCAAGACTATGTCCTATTATATTGATTGATTGTTGGTTTCTTAACGTCCAGTGGCAAATATTTCATGCATGAATACGAATGTCCTAGATATACAATATAGGAAAGGTGTACTGACATAAGAGGTCTTTAAACACATTAGCTCCAATTGGAGCTTTTGTTAGTAAAGCCATATTAATTATGTGTATCAGCGGGGATAAATGTGAAAGCATAAAAGGGACCTTCATCAGAGGCAGAATGGTGGATTAATGTTTGCACCCTATTTATATAGATACCGCAAGTTCATTCTGAACTGCCGGTTAACTCTGAACCATCTGTTACCATGGTTACCGTATTTATATAAATAGGGTGCAAACATTAACCCACCTTTACGAAAAAATCCAGGTGAATTTTATATGGATTCCAGGCCGATTTTTTAGAGGGAATCCATTTAAGGTCCCCCTTTACGCCTGACTGATAAAGATCCCTTTTGGATCGAAACCGGTCAGGCATTGAGCATCAACAGGCGCTGTTAACTATGTGTATTGGCATATACTATATTTTTATGAATGTCCAGGGGTTTCATTATCTTTTATGTTGACAGGTACATTCCTGTTTGTAGGTGGTACTTTTCAATATATTCAATGAACATCTTATATAAGAATTCCTGAATTCAGGCGGTACTTATCAGTAGCATAGGAGGGTAAAAGTACCGGGTGCCGCCTCCTAATGAATGGCCTGAATGTCCTAGATATAGTTTTTGTCTAAAATAAAATAATAAGTTCAGATGGAAAATGTTTAGGGAACGATCATTGAACTTCAAAAGGTGGGAGGGGGGTATGGTTTTTTTCTTTAAAAAATATTCTGATTCCCAAATTGTTGAGAAAAAAAATATTGTTCAAGCAGAGGACAAAAAACATTCTGAATCCAGATTTTCCCCATACATTTTGTACCTTCATTAAATTTTGAACAAATAGTTTTGATTGATAGCGTTGAAGCCTTTCGTGTGAAAAAAATCTAACTCCGACAAAAACCATACTTTGCTATGGTCCATATTGTTTTCTGCTGAAAATGAATTTATTGGTGATTTATATAAATGACAATGCTTACATTCATTATTTTGGGCCATTTTCATATTTTTTCTTTCTTAGCAAATCTTACAAAATTTAAAACAATAAAAGATTTGTTTAACTTCAAAACTCTGAATACTGTTATACAATCCATAACTTTATTAAATTATTTTTTTGTTGATTTTCATGAAGAGGTGGAGGATTTGAAATATCTTTTTCATCAATATATTTAAAAGTTGTAGCTGTTTTTTTGTTATTTTGTATTGCAAACAACGCTTTCTGTTTGTTGAATTATTTTTTCTTTCTAAATTAGTTGGATGTAACTTTTTTGTTCATATTCTGTTCCCAGTTTCCTGCATCTCATATATATTTGATCAGCAAGAGGATCATTCTGATTGTTAATTGAATTTACAGTGAGCCTGTTTAGATTATTGTTTTGATTAGGTTTCATTTTCATTTAATCCTAAGGAATGTTAAGCATAAATAGGATTGTTAAGTTCATAATTTAAAGATTTTGTTATTTTCAAGGAATTTTTTTCATTATTTTTTGGAGGGGTAATTCTGTTTTTCTTCAAGATTTTTAAAAATTTTAAATTTTGTCAAACATTTTTTGGGTTGATTTTTCCATAATTTTTGGGGGTTTTCGTCAAAAATTTACAATTTTTACATTGATTATTTCTCATTTATATATAAATGCAACAAATATTGATATGGCAGGAGATACACACGAAACAGGGTGTGTAAATTATTTTATCGATAATTTGTGCAATTTTCCTTGATGTGTACTCCTTGGTAATGTCAGTATCAGTGGACTGGTCATGATAAAAAATATATTGGATCAGTTCGCAATTGACTTGCGCAAGTGCACCGCAATAGGATCTACTTTCCTTTAATTCACAAAATTGCACATGATTTTTTTTTTTTTGCAGAAACGTATGAGTTATTTGGTGAATGAAACACTTGTCATTGTTTGAAACTTTTAGTAATTAAAATTTAGTTTAGCCTTTTGAACAATTCCTGATTGTGTGAATATTTGAACAGAAAATGTACAAAAACGTGATAAATTGCATTATCTGCAGAATTATTGATAGCTTTCCTTACTATTCACAAGGACATATATAACTAACATATCGTCCATGTTATTCCGATCTGAGTTTTTATTCATACATAGTCTGGCATGGCTGGTGCTGTTCCAAGTTGTCTTCTTTTTCTGTTTCTTGAGAAGTATTCATTTAACCTGTTCAGTCACTATAAAGTGTTACAATTCATATTTAGACGCAACACATAAATAGTGACCAAAAAGGTACCGCTTTCACATGAGAGATGCTAGAAAAAAATTAAATGTACACATTTTCAACATTTTTGTAGGACTACATGTATCATATAAAATTAAAAGAGATATGTAGTTAGAGACTGCTGCGGAATACAAATGTTTGGGTTCACCTGATACCTGTTACTCCATATTGAAGTTTGAAGGGTCCAAAATTAAAATATGTTTGATTTCAACTGACATAAAAATTTTGGTGTTTTCATATGCTAAATATACATCTGTGGTCGTATCAGGCTGCGCCGGCAAACCATTTTATTGCTTTTTGGTTTACTTTGTTTTATTTTGTCATGAAAGTTAAATTGTAGGTGTGAAGTTGCTAACATGAGGGTACCCAAATTGCACCTATTTTGACAGTTTTTTCACCAATGTTTTTTTTTATGAACCAGACAATAGTTTCCATTCTGTGCTTATTTTGTAGACGTATCCTTGTTTACTATATAGTTACACCAATTTAATTTTGAGTCTATGTAGAGTCATAGAAAAATAGGTTTGAACTGACCTCCAAACAATCCATGAAGGCATGTTTATGTAATGAGGTCAGTACCTAAATTCCATTCATCATTACATGTTTAATTTCACATCCTTAAAAATGGAATAAAAACAGATGTAATGTTTTATTTCTTCAAATATTTTTAACAATTTGACATTATTCCATGCTTACTCTTTTTTTTTAGAAATGGATGCTGGTAACAAATTTAATTTGATCATTTTAAAAAGATGATAATTAGATAACTTCACATGTTGAAAGAAAACTTTTAAGATTTCCGCAGCTTTTTTTGTTGAATAGGTGCAATTTGGGTACTGAGTGCAATTTTGGTACTGTGATGTTATAACCATAAGTGTTTATTGCTTTAATAGGTTGAAATGTGCACCTGATATAGTGATAAAAGTATTCGGTAGAGTGAGAATGTTTTGATCAGGTTTTAACTGACGCATAAAATATACAGGTGACTACTGCAGCTTGAATTTCAAAGGATGTAGCCCACATACTTCCAACTAACATGACCTATCAAAAGTCATGGTATCATCAGGGTAATCATAACTGCATCTTCCCATAAAATCCAATTTTGGACAATATGGGAGCATACAATATATACCTAAATGTACCACTCAGACTCGAGTATCCTTTTAGGATTAAACTTAGAGAGAAAAAAAAAACAGTTTCCATCTCCTGGGACTAAGGTCCTATAAGCCATATTATAAGGTAGATATGTGTCATAATTAATGACAAGATTTGTTAAGAGTTTGCCAAAGGAAGTACAGACTTAGAAGATTGTGAATTTGAATATATTTTTTTTTGTTTAAAACCTTTGTTAAGTTTTGCATTTCACCTGACATGCCTGAATTTGTGAGTGTGGGCTACATGAATAACCTAAACCGTGATCACATTTAACAGTATAACCAAGTTCATTATCACTGTTACTTGATATGGGGAATTCTGTGGCAGATAAATATCAGTAGTCATGGTCATTCTCAACCAGTGCACCGGATTTTACCCTGCATTGCCTGCATGGCCATGCATGCATGAGTACCTCCGGCTACGTTTCTCCCGAAATTTATTGCTTGCAGTTTTTTTCTGTGTTCCCATGGCTGGACGGAACTTTTACACTATAAATATTATCATTAATTATGATATTGTGACTTTTAAATGAAGTACCTGTGATTATTCAGGAAATTTGCTTTCGCTGTCACTGATAATGGAGAGATGAAGCAGACGATGAAACATGACGTCAGATGTTGTTGTCCAAACTTCGGTTATTTCCGTGGTACAATAAAATGTAAATAAACTACAGAAGCAAAATTTCTTAATTCTTGTTTTGTAAACAATAAAAATGCATGCCGTATTTAACATCGAAACTGTTCCGTTCTGACCCGTTTTTTCAAGATCGCGATGAAACGATAAACTCGGCAGCCATTAAACAAAACAAATCGTACGAGATTTAACGAGAGTGACGAAACTTTTCAGATGGGTCGTGTAGAGAGTTATCGCTCTTTATTCCAAAACGATGCTTCTACCATAAGTGCCAGCTAAAGCTGGCATATTAAAAGAGTCAGAAAAGCCATGTTATGTAAATCGGATGTCAACATGCAAAATCCTGTGGATATACAATATAATATTATAATATGTGACTTCACTTCTACTTCTATGTGGATAATCTGCAGTCGATATTTCCGTAACTTACAGATATACTGCGAGATGTGACATCACCATAAAGACAGGGAAATGTACTAAAATAGTGTTTATTCTCTGCAAAGTTTGTGTTCTTCTATGCATAGATGTAGCATGGTCAAATCTAGCAAAGAATTCTACTCATACTTTAGTCGCGGAACTGTAGCTCTTAGGTCCTTTTGATATTTTTTGACAATTTGCGGGCGGACCAAATTGTCAGAAGGCAGTGTCTGCGTGACACTGCATGGGGGGATGAGTAGCCAAATTAGCATTCATAGGCTACATGTACCCGCTTCCGGTTTTATGTCAATTTATGATGAAACGTGAGATATACGCGGAAATTATTGCAATTGGTGAATAAATTGATTACTACTCAGAAGTTTTATAAATATTTATATAGTAATTGAACAGTTTTTTCACAGTTAATAAATAGTCTTAAAATGGAAGAGTGTGAAATTTGGGGAAGACATTTAAAAGTTATAATGAATTTGAACAATTTGTTCAAAATTACCAATCAAATATCTACATACAATTGTATAAAAGAAAACTGAATTAATTGCGGCTGTAGATATAAGAAGACCTGGAAACAGAAAAATCAGACGAATTAGAAGAATATTTTACCTCTGAAGCGTGGGAACAACTTATTATAATAAATTCTGATCAATGAAAGAAAGGAATCGTGTGAATGGATATGTATCAAATGTACTTGCTTCTGGGACATAATATATATTAGTATAATAGTCCCAGCTTGCTTCTTTAATTTGTGTATACACTCAAGCTTTATTTTTAGTCGTTTTAGATCAAAAATTTTGGTTTCTGTATTGCATTTTACCAGAAAATTATTTTCACACTCGAGTTTTCACATAGCTTTTTTTCAAATTCAGTATAATTTTATTCTTTTAATGAGCATTTACATTTACTTTCTAATTTTTATCATGTTTTCTTTTACAGGGACTATACATTTTTATTCCTTTAGACTTAGTGTGCATCTAATTTGCAATGTTTAATATGTTTTTTTAACTAATAAACACATATTAAAAGATATTAGTTGCCATTCTCTTCACTGAATTCACAAAATCTGCAAATTATCGATAATTTCCATGTATAACGTTTCATTCCTGATCAGATCCGATGACATTTTATTATAAAACCGGAAGCGGGTACGCATAGCCTACGAAGGCCTCACCCCTGCATGTGGGGTCGCCCAGACACTTCCTTGTCAAAAAATGTCAAAAGGACCTAAGAGCTACGGTTCCGCAGCTACTCATACTTGTGCTAGGGACCACATTTTATGGATATTTTTTGTTAAAGTTTAAGCTGGGAGAATACATTGTATATTGGTCCCAGGTTTAAGAACTATCAAAATCAAGTCCAGATATTTGTTGTTGAGGCCCAGAACATTTCTCTCTCTGGTATATGTTCAATATTTTTCAAAAATAAAATCATTACATAAGCTTAATTTTGAAGTTTTATTTGCCAACCATTTGTTTCAAAGATTTGAATTTCAGATGCAAACAACTCCTGTTACAAATTTCAATATGAAATACCCTTGTCCAAATTTTTGCAATTATATCGAATGTCTGACTTCTAACCAGTCAGATATTTTGGTCATCTTTTAAGACCTGCCAGCAATTGTTAAGATAAAGAACACCACTAGAAGTGCTTTATGTCAATGTTTATATGTTTATTATGTATTGAAAAAAATTCTTGTCTCATGTGCATCAATCCGGTATTCAATCTATTCCAATATTACATGCAATGTTCAATTAACTTATAAATTTAAAAAAAAAATATTTTCATTGCAGAGATACACACAGAGTTTGAGACATTATAGCTGGTGGTTTAAAAGAAACTTCATATCTATAGCTGTCCCTAGTACTGTTTTCTATTTTATTTACAACGATTTGCAGAGAACTCGTAAATTTAAAGCTAAAAAGAAATTAGAGGCATTGCAGACAGGAAATTTAGAAGTACCACTTGAACAATAAAATGGGGAAAGTGAGTACTGTGAATTTTATATAGCTTTAAATGCTGCATTATTATGAAGGGACATTCTTTTTTAAGAATAATAAATTATTTAAATCTTCTCCAAAATCAAGACAAATATTATTACCAAATTTGGGCTGAATGATCCTTAAATTATCTAGTATAAAATTTTATGTGGCCATTAACTCTTTTGACCATGATGATGGGTACCATCGCTAAAAAAGAACATAGTTTTAAATGCAAATGATAGGTTAATACATTGAAAATTATTTCTTAATCAAGGAAATCTGAAAGGGCAAAAAAGCTAGGAATGTCAAGATTTATTTCCAAAATTACTAGACAACTCCGTATAAAATATAAACAAGTCAACATGACTGAAATTGTCAGTTTATTAATAACTCTTTTCAGGATTTGTTGTCTGCGAATGACAATGTTTACCAATTGTTTGCTATTTAAAAAAAAAATAATAATACATTATTACATAATGATCAACCATGAATAGAAAAAATGATCAACCAATAACCTTGTAAGATCTACAAATATAAAGTCAATATAATTATCGAAACTGTCTACTCTTCAAAATAATCCCAATAGACCAATTCGAGTTTGTCCTTCACCGGAAAAAAACTCGTCAATTATGCGCGCCTTTATGACGTCATTTACCAGATAGAGGGGATTGCCTGTATCCCTGCACTATTTACGTTCATCAAGCGTCTTAGTGATCGTCATTGTGCAGGATAAACTAGAAATAATGTTTGTTCCGTAGGTACTTAATCACAATTCCCTAATGACAGCAGTGCTGATTGTCAATTATGAGAATTCAATTTGCCGAATAATTCGTGCAATATAGCATCATAGTTCTCCAACCACTTGCTCAACATTGGAACGGAAGTGATGACGCCGCTAAACGCATGAATTATGTTCACTAAAACCAAAGTTTTTGACAGGAATGCATCGAACTCGAAAGTTGTCTATTCTATTTGATAATTACAACATGAATGGTAATTTTTCCTTTGTTCTTAGTTCTTTAAGTATTCATGACATGTCCCCTTATGGTATTTATTTAGCAATATGATTGTATAACAATTAAAATTTACTATTTACAAACACTTATTTTTTCAAAAATTGGATTATTGAAACAAAGCTTGGAAATTAACAAGGTATCCTAAAATGCGCAAAACTTGTATTCTGCTTACATTGAATTAGTGGAGAAAAGGAAGAAATTGAATTTTCAATCTTCTAGAAATGACTCTCAATGGTAATATGTATAAAATGTATATATATTTAGCTGTAATACTATGAAGCTACAGCAAGTCTTTATTATTCTGTGTAAAAATAAGCTTGAAAAATCATATTGCCCAGTATTACCCGTTTCTGGGAGTAATGCCCAGCCAGAGAAAACCCAGGTTTTCCCCACCCGGGTAATACTTTGATAACCCTGGTCTATCTGCATGAAATGAGCATGCTTTAATTATTTGTCCATGGACCTTACACAATCAACAAATTTACCTATCTTTTTTTCCAGGTGTTGGGAATGGAAGAATAGTATTACCTTCATTATTGGTTTTAAAAATGTTTCCTTGTTATCTAACGTTTAACTTCTTTGAAACTAAACGTCCTATTGCCATAACTTTGCTTTGATTGATTCAGTGGAAACTTTTAAGTAATGTTGGAATTGGTTAACAGATGATTAAATGCCTTCAAAATATCCCAATTTCAATATTTACAATAAGGGCTTATCATGCACTCTTGGCGCAGCTGTTTATTCTAAGGGTTCATCAGAAAATCAATAATTAAATATGAACCTTAAACCTGCCCTGATTCTTAGTATGATACATTTTAATTGTTGAATAATCTTTCTTCTTTTTTTTTCAGATGGAAAAATTTACCATGTTGAATCCTAAATTCTATAGATATTATGCTGGTTTAGCAACAATTATGGTACTATGGAAGTTTGGAGGCTGGTTTACAGAGAAAGTTGACAATAACATGAATCTTTTCAAAAACAAAAGCAAATTATTTGGAGGACGTACTGTTTATCCAGAAGAAAGGTGGTGATGCTTATTTGTCAAAGGAAATGTAATGTTTTGTGTGTTTAAAGAAAATGTAAAATAAAAAGAGCCTTTTGTTATGTGAAAAGAAATTTCTACTTATGGTACGTGTGTCTTGATTGACATCATTGTGCTATGATATTCTGTCGCCAAAATATCGGTAAATGTAGATGTAGGGGTTACATGTATGTTGACGAGACAGCACTACAGCAACATAATCAAAACTCATAAGATATCTGAAGGGCTTCAAGGCTAACATATGATCTCCAACAATTCACAAGAGTCAATATCATATATTAAGTTCTTAATAGCCCTAAATCTTGACAAAGTTTTTAATTGTATTCAACAGACTTAAAAAAATCTGCTATTAACATTAAAGTCCTAAATGAAAAAAAGATACAACAATGTTTATCTTTTCTCCGACTTGGGACTGTCATATAACATTTTGGTGGAGTTAAACTAGTATTCTGAGTATTCCATCCCTCTCCTTTTAGCTCACCTGGCCCAGAGGCACAGGCACATAAATTTTTTTAAGAGCCAGTGCCCAGAGGGCCAAGTGAGCTATTCTCAAATCACTTGGCATCAGTAATCTTCATCCGTTAACTTTTACAAAATCTTCTCTGAAACTGCTGAGCCACAATCATCATTGGGCTATCTTGTTTAAAAGTGTGTCTTATGATCCCGCCTTTCAACCAACATATTGGACATGACTGAAAATAGAACATAGGGGTACATTTAAATGCAATATTTGTTTATTATCTTTGAAAACCACTATAGATTGAGAAAATCTGACAAGGTAAAGATGTTCAGAATGTTGAGATCTACCTACTTTCCATTTACACCAAAGATGTCAGACAACCCCTTATAGGAGTTATTGCACTTGGATGGCTATTTTCATCTATAATCTTGAAAACTGTAATAGACAGAGTGAAACTTTTAACTGCAAATACGATCAGCAAGACAAGATTTACAAATTAGTCAACATGGCTAAAATTCTGTCTCAACTCTTAATAGGAATTATTCCCCCTAAATGACCATTTTACCAATTTTTGCATTTTTGCCAAAAATAAAGTAGATAATGAAAAACTGTAAACAGCAAAAATGCTCAACAGGACAAATACTGCAAATACATCAACATGGCCGTAATTGTCAATCAACTCTTTATAGCAGTTATTCTCCTTTAATGATGATTTTTACGAATTTTTTTATTTTTGGTAAAACTAGTAGATAGTGTGAAACTGAAAACAGAAAGAATGATCAGTGATACAAGATCAACAAAAAAGAGATCTTAGTCATGAATTATATTCTAGGCTTAAATGTTGGAGAGTGGCCATTGTTGGTGCCTCTAGTTTATTACTTCAGTGGAATAACAAAAGTTTAGAGTAACTCACATTAAAATCAGTCCTGGAAAAGCATTGAAGTCAATAATAAATACAGAAGACAAAGCTACAATTGAAACTGAACTAAAAGATGCTATATCAAAGACTATTGGTAGTTTCTGAAAGAAAACATGTGACTCATAGTAGTTCATTTGGTACATACGTGTGTAAGCAATGATTGACTAGGTGCCTTAGATGACCTGCCATTTTTGTCTTGTCACGGAAAGTGAGACATAGGGATTGCTTTTCCAGCGATGGCGTCTGCTCTGGCATCAACAATTGTTAAGTTTTCTGCTTAAGTTAGTTTGATAGGAACTACTTGTGATAGATCATTGATATTTAATATAAAGTTGCATTACTATCAGTACATATCAGTTTGAGGAGCTTCCCCCTAGGACATGGTCCAGTGACTTTGAATTAATTAGCAATTTTCAATGTTAAGTTTTCTGATTAAGTTAGTATGATAGGATCTACTTGTGATAGATCAATGATAGTTTGTATGAAGTTGCATTACTATCAGTACATATCAGTTTGACAACTATTTTGAGGCCCTGCCCCCTAGGACATGGTCCAGTGACTTTGAATTAATTAGCAATTTTCAATGTTAAGTTTTTCTGCTTAAGTTATATTGATAGGAACTACTTACAATAAACAAGGATACTTTCTATAAAGTTACATTACTGTCTGTACATATAAGTTTGTCGACCATTTTCAGGCTCTGCCCACTAAATCATGGTCCAGTGACTGACTTAATAAGCAATGTTGCTGTCAATCAGATTGTCTTTTTTCTGAATTTAATGCCAATTGGCGAGACATGTCTCTGTGTCAACAGCTTATTACAGTTCTCTGATCTAAGCTACACTCAAACTTAAATTAGGGTTTACAACAAAATAGCCAGTCACCTTTAATTGTAAGGATGCATCTTTGTGAGTATGAGAGTTTCCCATATTTTTACAGTAGGTAATTTTGTCCTTGGTGTTATGCTTCATTGATTTATAATAAATTATGTTCAGGTGCTGAAATACAAATGTATATATAAATGTGCGAAGATGCATCTAGGGGACTTAACAGCTTTCTGTAAAAGATTATCACACTGACTCATCATTGGCATGTATTGATGATATCAAGAGAAAGGATCACAGATACTTTAATAGTGACTTGCAGTATTGATATATTGCACTTACATCCAGTTTCTTTAGGGGATTGACCCATAAACGTTTTTTTTGCACTGATCAACATTATTTAAATTTTACACTGAAGATCAAACTTTAGATGGCTTTCTTATACATAATTGATATAAAGATTATAATAGAACACTGTTTATTAAAATGTAAGTCTGGCTTACACTTTACACTTCATAGACAAGTTTCACATGGGAGTTCAGATGCATGAACTATTTGCCACTGGATATTAAGCAAACATCAATTAATCAATCCTAGCTCTGAAATAAAAAGTGAACCACATTCATATCACTAATTATAAGGATTCATGCAGTGGAACATCACATAAGAAAAATAAGGTCGCTGTGATACAATTTTAGGCTTTGTTGACCTGCTTGTGTATACGCTTTACATCATATTTCAGTTCCCATGTATAAAGTTACCTGATATCCTTGGTAGTCGAAAGAATGAGCCCACGGGAGTACAAAAGTCTTAAAGTTAGTCACTCTGGTTTACATTATAGACCTCGTGAGTCATATTCAGTACATGTATATTAAAGTTCTTTTTTCAGATACTGTGACTAGCAAACATAACATATTTGAAGGACATAACAGACTCTTAAAATAAGAAAGTCAATCTAACCTACATTTTACTGGATGGTATGAAGTGATCTTCTTTTCAGATGTATTTCAATACAGCTAAGATAGAAAAAAATTGTATAATAGAAATAAGAAGATGTGGTATGAGTGCCAATGAGACAACTCTCCATCAAACGCTTTATAATCAGAAGGTAGAAGACCAGTCAGTCACCTTGATACTTCATATCTTGTACACGGATGCCTTATATTCCGTCTGCTGTATGTGTATTATCCTTGACCCATTATAATTTGTCAAGCCTATATCGCAGACATATAAACCATACTCGTGTGTAGCGTAAAATAAATATTAAACTGGAACATAAAAATACAAACCACATAGTATCTCAGCAGATAATGAATTGCTTTAAACAATAGTAAACTATATAGAATTCACAGTAGATTCAGACAGAAAATGAACAAATATATAATATATACTAGACAAAGTGATGCCCCGCACTCCACTCTGAAGTAACTGTATTATAACAAAGTCAATGTAGGACTTTCTTTGAGATATTATTGTGTCTGGAAGACACAAATGACCCCGCAGATGCAAAGTGTTATTTTAAAATACACAAAGTTGAGCATGGGAGCACATAGGTCTATGGTTCACTGTAGGAGGAGTTATCTGGAAACGTTAAGCACCTCTTATGCAAGTAAATACTCCAAAAAACGACAAAGTTCAACTATCTCCCAAAAGAGCAAATATCAATAATACAAAACCCTGACCACATGCACACCTTCAATATATGTACAAACAGCCAGCAAAGTGAAAACTTCGTAGCATTCAAACTGTAGGAGGAGTTATCTGGAATCGCTATGTGCCTCTTATGCAAGTATATACTCTAAAAATGACAAAGTTCAACTATCTCCCAAAAGAGCAAATATCAATAAAAATCAAACCCTGACCACATGCACAGCTTCAATATATGTACAAACAGTTAGCAAAGTGAAAACTTCCTAGCATTCAAACTGTAGGAGGAGTTATCTGGAATAGCTATATACCCATAATGGAACGGACGGACAGGGGTAAAACAATATGCCCCCCAACTTTCATATGGAAACAACACGTTATTAATTTCATGCGTTCAAAGCGCTTTTCTGGATTTTCTTTGATCAGGAACGTTGAAAGCCGAGGATGCATAAGAACCGAAACCGTTGCAGAGCTATATGACCAAAATGTACATAAAATAATATGATACCAGTTGATTAAAAAGTAAATTTCACCACTTTGTCTTTTATCTTCAATTTCAAGTCATTGAAGAAAGAATTACAAGGCTCGTGTGCTTTTAATCAGTTCTTTTAATTCGTTTGGGTTAAAATATTTTTTTCTTCAAAATTTACGTGCACGCCTTGGCGTTTTGACGTAAACGTAGCTACGCGCATGATATATGATTGGTTAAGAGAATGATTGTAAGCTGTACATGTTCGTCAGACCTTGACCCCATTTTCATATGTAAAGTTTTTGTGGTTAGGTTTGTTTCTCAGATAATACAATCAGGAGGTCAACTATGGTGTATAGAATGCGTGTATGGTGTTTATTTCAACCTTGTTTGAGGACAGCAAATTCAATTGTCTCTAAAAAAAACTTTACCTAATTTTCATGATTTTGTTATAATGTGATATCCGACGTGAAACCATTATACTAAAAGACTCTCAATATATATTCAATCATGGTTAGTAAAAGTTAACAGGCTAGACATTTCAGCATGTAAAATTGAGAATGGAAATGGGGAATGTGTCAAAGAGACAACAACCCGGCAGAAAACAGCCCAAGGCCAACAATGTGTCTTCAACACAGCGAGAAAATCCTGCACCCGGAGGCGGGCTTCAGTTGGATCCTAAACAAAAATGTGTACTAGTTCAGTGAAAATGGACGTCACACTAAACTCCGAAACATATAAATGAACTAAAATTTAAAAAAAAACATACAAGACTAACAAAGGCCAGAGGCTCCTGACTTGGGACAAGCGCAAAACTGTGGCGGGGTTGAACATGTTTTGTGAGATGCAGTCTTGTTTGAGTTTGTGGCCTGAGTAGTTGAAGTTGTAAACAGACAATGATAAAAATAAGGAGATGTGTTATTTTGCCAATGAAATAACTAGCCACCAAAGTTGTAAGTTATAAGATAATACCATTACCAAAAACGACGAAAATACGAACAACAATAACAAAACACTACACAGATAATTAATGATTGAGCAACACGAAACCTGACAAAAATCGTTGATAATTGCAGACTCTCCGGAAGGGGTCAAGAGTTCCAGCTCCAATAATTGGCACCCGTCGTGTTACTCATTGCAAGTAAAAGCATGGTGATAAATATCATTCGGTAATGTCACAATCGAGAAAAAATACCATATTAAGGTTATGACCAGTGGATCATATCTCTGGTCATAAGAGACATATATTTCATAACAATCTCCCAAAACATGAGGCATGCGTAAAAATTTCGAAAAGAGAGGCGAAAGATACCAAAGGGACATTCAAACTCATAAGTCAAAATAAACTGACAACGCCATGGCTAAAAAAGAAAAAGACCAACAGACAAACAGCAGTACATAAAACACAACATAGAAAACTAAAGACTGAGCAACACGAACCCTTCCAAAAACTGTGAGTGATCTCAGGTGCACCGGAAGGGAAAGCAGATCCTGCTCCACATGTGTGACCCGTATGAATGTATATGACTTCAACTTTACCATTTGGAACCCTAATTACAAAAGCTTCTTTGTAACCAGTAAACCTGTAACAAGAAAATCAAAGGAAACCCAAAATCTGGAATACCGTATCAACTGGGAGATGTATAATCCATATGCTGAAATGTTGCCACACAGATATGTCGGAAAGTTCAAAATGGGAAATCTCTTTTATCGTAAAGTTTAGTTCTTTAAAACCATCCATCCTTGTAAATTTCTTTAAGTAAGTCAATATATGAAGAAGTAAAAACTCATCAAAGATTCCAGATTGATTATTTTGTACGCCAATCGCGCGTTTCGTCTGCAAAACAGATCCAATAGTGTCGCTCGAAGCAGACTTAACTGTATGAATCCTTTATTTCAAGTTCATTTGGATAAATACAGTCAACATGATAGTCACCAAAGTTTTGACATATTCATTGAAAGGACATTATCCATATATACAGGGGCGTGAGGTCAAAGACCAGCTTCTTTTTAATTTTTTTTGAGAAGTGCTTGTACCAAGTCGGCAAGCTCTTATTAAAATGTTCTTCGTGGAAACCACGTTTGATGATGTTCGTTGTTCGTCTTATTTTATTTTTGGAAATACATGGAGGCAGTTTATTTAATACACTCTTTTTGACGTTTTTTTTTATAAAATTTTTTTCTACAATATGTCAACGGATCTGATAGATATTCAAGTTACGGTTCTGAGAAATCATCTGATTGTTATCAAACCCCCAAATATCCACTCTTGTAATTTTAGTTCCAAAAATATATTGGCTATTGCGCTTTATTGTGGCCACGTCTGGTTCGTCTTTTGGTAATAATCTATCTTTATATAATGGACATAGTAGACCAAGGTTGTCAGTTGCTGAAACAGACCCTTGAATAATGTAAACTATGATAAAAAGAAACTGATGCTATTATACTTTTATGAGTATTTGAGCAGATACAGCCCCAAAATACTTCGTTTTGTGTTAATCACATTACATAATCTGTTTGATGACGGAATAGGGTATTAAAAATTCACTTTGAAACTCAATATATACTCCCAAAACACTTTCCGAAGAGGAAATTCTGAACAATCATAGTCTGTTTTACGTGCCTTTTGAATTTCAACCAAAGATGAAGAAATGGATTTTATTCCTTCGCTAACCAGTATATCAACATTACAAAATTGCTATACTGCTGGGTCTACCAAGTTATCATTGAAACCTCTTTTAAACTATTGACTTCAATTTAACAGCAATCAAAGCAGGGCTTCAGAGTTGCGCAAGTCGGATGTAGATAATAAATCATCATAAAAACGTTCTGAATAATAAAAAAAAACAAACAAACAATAAATTCTCTGAAACCGACATCATCAAGTTGCTTGATTTTTTTAACGACAACATATCTGTTACGTTTGGAGGTCGCGTTTTTCAACTTCCAACTCTGCTCATCTTCTTGCCATCGTGTTCCTTTATTCAAGCAGGAGTTTTTCATGAAGAATGAAAAGAAGGTAGCTTTATCTTTTAATTTCACGTTCCGCCATCATAAAAATATCTGTCCAAATGACCACGGCTATTAGTCGTAATCACAACCCTGTTCTCTTTTCCTCGATTAGGACATAACCGAATGAGACTTGTCATTGAATGTGTACTAAACATGAGCAACGCGACGGATGCCACATGTGGAACAGGATTTGTTAACCCCTTCGGTGCACCTGATATCTTCCCTGGTTTTGAAGGGGTGAGTGTTGCTCAGTCTTTAATTTTCTATGTAAAGTTTTGTGGACTGTTTGTCTTTTCGTCGTTTATCGATTTTATTGCAATGTCGTTGTCAATTTTTCTCCGACTTTAATATGATCGAGTTTTAAATGTCCGTCTTGGTATACCTTCCTTGGTATACCTTCTCTCTTTTAATGTATTTTAACTACTTGTATTTTGGGGATACAGGATTAGTGGTATATCTTAAATAACATTAAGGGATATGAACAAAATTATTTTCATAATATTTGTTGCGATATTTTAGGCTGGGATCTCAGATTCAACTATACATTTGGCTCTTTGATGTGTATCAGAAGTATAGATCTTAAATAACCAAAAAGTAAAACAAAATTATGTTTTCTTCTTTATTAGAAAAAAATACAACAATAACATTTTACTAATTAAAACACGAGAAATAAATCTGCTAAGAGGTAGATACATGAAATGAAAACGAGGAATAAATCTGCTAGGAGGTAGATACATGAAATGAAAACGAGGAATACGTCTGCGATGAGGTAGTACATATGAAGAAATTGTTGAACCATTACACTCTCCATGGCCTCAAGTCTAAGAGTCTCATCTCTGAACATCTAACCATACAGTTGTCTTCTTTATCTCTACAATGACAAATTACATGTTTCGTTATAATTTTATGTATGGCAATGATGCAAAGCTCTTTAAGTTATCGACCATTCGCCTTGGGAGGGGGCATGTTATTTTAATAAATTTTTTATCATAAAATTCTTGAAAACAGATTTTCTCAGAAGGGAAGTGAAAAAAATGGTTCTTTCCATTGGTTTTAGATTTTAAACACATTATTGATATTTTTATGTAGAACCAAGCACATATATATCTTTATTTATGTTTTCCAAGACATTTTTTTACTTTTTATATTGCAACAAAAATACTAGACCAAACTGATTCATCTGTATACAACACTTCCTCTCAAAATCTAAATGAGTCTAGACATAATTCTCTATCACTTCTTATACAAATCATGTTATAGCTTCAAAATTCATACGTCATGGTTGTTACACATGTGCACGTGTTTATTTTTTATTAGCTCACCTGACACAAAGTGCCTTTGTGAACTATTATTACTTGTGTTTGTAATCAGTTACCACATTTTATCACCAATCCGGCTTTGTATGAATATTTTGCTGACAATGCATTATACTGTAAGGCATTTGTTTTGCAGTTCTCTTCAGATACATATGCTAATCTATAGCCGCTTTTGAGTAATTTTATTTCTCTAATTCTTCGTGAATTTATCCCTTTCTGCACCCATTGTATAAAAAAAAAATTAATCAACGTGTGGTTCGTTTGATCTCAGTTCATCATTGGTTAAAATCCGATTATGACGTCGAATTTTCTTACTTTCCTCTGAATTTCCTATTGTGACGGCATGAAAAAAGGCGACCATGCCTGATGACGTCACATAGAAAGAACACATCTTTTTGCAGATCATTCGAAAAGAAGGAATAAGTTTGCCTGCATATTGTTTGAAAATCATTAGAGAAACAGATTCCACCACCAAATCTCGTGTAATACGATATTTATCCACTGTCGACAGTTAAATTTTAAATATTTAAAACGCTCGGGCAAGCCTCGCGTTTTAAATTTGAAAATTTAACTGTCTCGAGTGGATAAATATCGTATCACTTTCGATGCAGTGGTAGAATCTATATGTATCACACGTTCGGTTCTTTAGAAGAGTAGTGATAACGTAACAAATATTCCAAATGGGACCGAAATCCGCCGCATCCGACACTAACAAGTACACGCCAACATAACGATGCGTACAGCTTCCATAGACCTTATATACTTACGATGATCCTGGGCATCTCCCTGCTCTTTCTATTTTGAATGGATCAGGCTGGATGGTATCCAAACCAAAATGTTCACACAACAGACTGGAAAGTCTCACTCTCTTTATGGCGTTAAGCTTTTCTGCAATGCAAAATGGTTCTGTTATGTAACTTCAAAATATAATTCTTCATAGTTTCGTCTTATATATATAAAACCAGATAACTGATATGCAAATACAAATTAAATACACAAAAGGGAAAATGAGAAACTACTGTAACAGACCACATTATACAACTGAATTAAATATTATGGTTTTTAGCTTAATGAAAAACAAACAACATATACCTTCAGAAAACCCTTGCAGTCCTTGGTTTTCATACCAGAAAGAATCACCTCTCTTTAACACATCAAACTGTTTGGCAATCAAGCAAGTGAAAGTTGGACCAACGTCAGCACCCGATGCAAGTATTTCTGTGATAGCACCAACAAACAGGTCTATATCATCAATAGATCTAAAAATAGAAAATAAAATATTTAGTATATATTAACTAAAATATACCTGACTAAAGTCAGGCCAGTGTTTACAGAAAAACAAATGAAGAAACTTACGATTATATTCAAATGATTATTTAACTTACTCATATGTTTGTTCCAAAAGTCTTGCGTTTTCTTGGGAATGGTCACGCAACCCATCACGGCCGTTTCGTCCGGTTTTGAAATTTTTAGCCCGTGGTAAGCCACAAAACGATCTAAACTCGTTGTAAGAAGGTAGTCCGTGGTCTCATCCACGTTGCACATTCCTTGCAGGCAAATCTGATGTTCCAAATAAAAAGTTACGAATTCCATCTTCAAACATTCTAAAATATAACCAGAAACAAGGAATAAATAAACTTACATCAATGCTTGAAAATGGTTCCAAATTCACGGAAAAAAAACTTTCATAGACAGATTTAATATTTAAAATTTAAAAGACTGTACAAAAGCATTTTCTAATTGATATTTCAAGAGATAACAGTTACTGAAGAAATTTGCATCTTATTAATGTGATATATCAATTATCATTGTTAACAGTATAAGTAAAATGTATAATGAGCGAATAATGTCAATACATGAACTGTGTATGATTCCTGACTAATATTATAGTTATTAACTGGCTGTTTCTGTATTGGCCCTGTTATAGATTCGAGAATAGCTGTATTGGACCCGAGACTCGAAGAGTCGAGGGCCAATACAGCTGATCGAAAATCTATAACAGGGCCAATACAGAAACAGGCAGTTCATAACTCTTTTATTAAATGATTATAAGAAAATTTAAAACCGGAAGTGAACGTCCCGTATTAGCCCATGGGCCTTTTTTTCCATATCGGTTTTTTTTTCAGTTTCAAGACTTTAAGACTTTGCAAAACATTGCACATCATTTAACCTGTTTATTTTATGATTTTAATTTAAAAGATATAATACAAATGTTTTTATGCATAACGATACCACCAAAGTTAAGTAATGGCGTAAGAAAAATGAAACCGGAAGTGAACGTCCCGTATTAGCCCATAGGCCAATACGGCTTTTTTTTTCCATATTGGCCCTGTTTTTTCGTTTCAAGACTTTAAGACTTTACAAAACATTGCACACCATTTAACCTGTTTATTTTATGATTTTAATTTAAAAGATATAATACAAATGTTTTTATGCATAACGATACCACCAAAGTTAAGTAATGGCGTAAGAAAATTGAAACCGGAAGTGAACGTCCCGTATTAGCCCATGGGCCAATACGGCTTTTTTCCGTATTGGCCCTGTTCGAAAAGCAATATAAACTCTTGATCTATATCGACAGTGGAATGTTTTCAGTATTGCACATGCTAATTTATCCGTATCAGGGCTTATTTGCTCATATCTTTAATAATATAATGTATATATAAATCAAGATATTTGAAATGATAACTTTATAGAGGAGGTATTGTAATAAATATTAACATTTTTTTACCAATGCTACATGTTTGTATTGTTTTCTGTCTATTGTCTTGTTATTTATATGTTTGTCTTTAGTAACAATCCTATTGTTTTGATTTTAAACTAATAAAATTCTTATTCTTATTAACATTTTCCCGATGTGTACTTATATCAATGCATACCGGCATTACCTATCAGATGTCATACATGGTTTGTAAGTAGTCCATCTCATAAGATCCTCCAATCGTCCACCATTTTCTTGAACAACCAAGTGTGGATTTAACTGCTGACTCTCGAGACTAAAACTCTCTTCATTTCTGTAGGTTTTGTCGAGGTATGCTTGTGTTGGCATAATCAAAGAATGAGCATACCTCAGTGCAGCAGCCGCAAACGAGTTTCGTATAAAAGGATCTAAATTTGGATCGTATGAACTGACGTGGCCTCTCTCGGAAGATTTCAGATTGTATTGGTTCAGGTACTCGTCACCGACGACTATCGGGAGTCATTCATTGTACGTAATATGCTGAATAATAGCACCCATAATCTTTCTAGTCTCGTCAAAAACCTTGTCGTTACTCCATTGTCTATTTAGATTTTTTATTCCCTCTGCTATTCTGTTATGCTCTCTAACCAATAGAGTATGTACAGCACCCAACGTTGGAATAACGTTAACTCTTGTATCTCCTATTGTACAAAAAAAAATACAAATAGAACTTTGAGATAAATTTATTTGAAAATTTACGAGCATCTGAGTGCACAGATATAACATTCATAAAAAGTATGACTCCGTTTACATGCTGTATCGATATTGATATAAGAATAAGTCAAGAAGATGTGGCATGATTGCAAATGACGTAGATGTTAGCAACTGTAGGTCACTATACCATGATACGGCCTTCACCAATGAGCAAAACTCATACCGCATAGCAAGCTATACAAGACCCCGACATGACAAAATGCAAAACAAATCAAACGAGAAAGCAAACAGCCTGATTTATATGCAAAATAAAAAAGAATATCAGTTTCTACAATTATTTTTTATTTCGTTTGAATCCGGAATGGAACTAAATACTGACGTGAAGATTTCAAAATTTGATAATGAAATCATATGTGCTATTGTTGTAATCTAGCATAAGAACAATAAACAAACCAGCGTGCTGGCAATAATCATTCTCTTGATCATCTGGTATCAGACAAAAACTGGGTCCAGTGGGTAGTAAGTTTCCGGGCTCCTTTGTTTTCAGCAAATCTATAAATACAATAACTTGAATGTTTAAAAAGAAGCAAAACAAATAAATCGCTCTAAATAGGTCAGTTGCTTTTACCATCCTTATGCAGGAACACATGGGTCAATATTTCGTGGAGATAAAACTAAGGAGTAAGACGGGAGTACAATTTAACAAACTTTAAATGCGTGTATAGAAGTTTGAAGTTATGTAAATTGAAAATTGTATTTAAAAAAATTTTCGCACAAAAATTGAAAAACAACGAACATGTATTGGTTTGATCCTTGAGAAGTGAAAGTTCGTCGTCAGATGACCCATACAACATGCCACCATCTATAAAGGCTGTAAGCTCATTGATTTCGATCTGTAAAAAAATAAGATCAGACTTTCAAGGTTCGTGTAAGATATTCACGTTATAACATTGTTTGATTGTATTGTCAATATTCCTTTTTTTCATAGACCAATTGTTTTATTCATACAAACATTGCGTTTAAAAATATTACTGAAATTTGAATATCTGATGACAAATTAAACAGATATAAGAAGATGTGATATGAGTGTCAATGAGACAACTCTCCATCCATGTCACAATTTGTAAAAGTAAACCATTATAGTCAAAGTACGGCCTTCAACACGGAGCCAGAACTAAATTGTTCTTTTGGTAGTCCGAAATTGCTTTGACATCTGACAGTCTTGATCCCATGGACCTAACATGTGCCCCAAATATGCCGTCAGACGTCAGCGCGATCCTGTGCTATTCTTTATGCTACTCGTTCTTACAAGATGAGCTAATTTCTTTTGGTGTATTCGATTGACACAAGATATCGACCTGTCAATCAGCTACGTTCAGTCAGATGCAAAAGAAGTAAGAGCAATATTTTTAATATTTGGCCCAAAATTTAGTGATTCAAAATCGTGACTAAACATAATCGTAAATTTGCTGTAACATGATTAAGGCAAAAGCCGTTCGGAAAGTAAAAACAAATTTCTGGTTCGACGAGTTACCATGGCAACAAACCATGACGAAATTAGTATATTTTGTAAAATTTCTTTGTTTTTCTTGTTTTGTATCATGTATGTATATTGGTGATTGGAAACGTGTGGGTACACCAAATGACACATGCATGCATATTTCGTGTGATTATGTATTAATAGCTATAGGAAAGCTTCTTTGAAGTTTTGTTGTTGTTATTTTTCTGTGGACGATGTTTCCTCAGAGAAAATATTGATGTTATATGAAATGAGCTGTCAAATTGACAAAAAAAAACGGTCTGTATTTTGAAGGCGCTTTCATGCAGGTTTGTTTTGACATGAAACGTTCTGTGCCAAGTTGACAGTATATCAAGTACCAGCTTTTCAATGCTAACAGTAAGTTTCATCATTTAATCTTCCAATAAATGTTGTGACTTTATATTGTAATGGTTATTCAAATTTCTTTTGAAGTTATCTCACTATATACTTACCATTTAAACACCCTTTTGTTGTCGAAGATGTTGCTGCTGCAGATCGAACAAAATTAAGACAATTTGAGAAACGTTCATCGCCTTCAGGTACTTCAATTGGGAAGCATATTGGACTGTCAAGCAGATAAATAAATACAATAGTAATACACAAATGAATTTTTCAGAGATCAACACGATTGTTTTATCTTGATGCATGTATTTGTTTTGCATATAACTGATTTGTAAATAGTAAGATGGGTGAGCTACAGAAAAGAGAGTGTTGCAGTGTTTGACAATTGGATAGTACAGTTTTCTGCTCTTCTCTTGTTTGCATTTGATTGCTAATAACTTCATATCTGGAAATGGCGAGACTTACTTGAAAAAAAAAAAAAAACATATACAAAGTCTTAGTAGAAGTTTTATTGACCGGTATTCGTCAGGTTATAAGATCTAACAATACAGATCCGGTCAATTATTGTAATCATTTAATTCATTACTGAACCCCGTCTTTTTTATTGTGTGTGTTGCTGGATTGCTGTCTCGTTGATGTGTACATCAATTGTAATCATGTTGTTAGTTAAGTATCGCTTCGCTGCTAGGGACTCCGCTATTCCTTTCTCATCCTTTTGGTGGCCAAATATCACGTGCAGAAATGAGATCTTTTAAAGAATCTAACAGCGGTAATTGTGCAAGACCTGGAAATGTAAAACACTTTTAGTTATAAGATTTCCAATCCCTTACGAGGCTGGTCCTAGTCAGCAATGATAGGAAATCTAACAAGAGGACAAATCCCTTGACTGGAAATCCTGTCCTTTTGCTTCTGGCGATTTCCTGGTCTTGCCGTCTGAATGTCTCTTTATTCGTTTGTCCATTCATACTACATTTAGTTTGAAACTAATTGTCATATGTGAAATTCATAAATATGAGAGTGTCGACAGCACTGTGGTCGACAGCTTCAACATGAATTATCTAACTTACTTGTCTGCATTTGTTGTGTTACAGCAGTCAATACTTCCTGAAAGCAGAAAACAGATTTTAAGATCTTTTCCATAAATGACCTGTTTATGCGTTTGTTTGTGTGTGTATATATCTAATTGTTGTACAAATGATCATTTATTATTTCATTAGGATAGGATTGTTTTATGCAATAGTTACTTTAAAATTCAAAATATGTTGCATTAAGTTGTTTGAATATTGAGTAAAATCGTACCTGCTGTTGGGGTTTTTGTAACATCGTGGTCTATTAGTTGTCCCCATGCCATTGTAAGTCCAGAATATTTCCTATCATGAACAGTTTCTGTTGCTTTGAAGATATCGTTACTTATTTTCCTTGCTGAAGGAAGGTTTTCCGAATTTCTTGGCTTGTCACCGGATGCTGTAAACAATAGAAATAATGATAAAGTAATTTTCATTGGCACTCACACCACATCTTCCTATATCTAAGAAATAAAACGGAATTTACATCAATAATGCTTCTATTTATTTTTCGAGAAATAATCTACCGATCGATTTTATTTGAAAACGGATAGAAGCTGGATGTGCATGAGACAACTAACTCATTAGCTGCTAAGAATTAACCATACATAACAAAGGATCAAAGCTTTTAGTGAAGGTCTTCAACGATTGGCTGTAGAACTAACAGCAACATATCCAGACAGTCTCTATTCTGATGATTTAATCGGTAATTACAATTTGATTGAAGTCAAATCGCTCACTCTGCTTCGTTAACCTAGGTGTGGCACTTTTGGAGATCGGGACGGCCGTGAAAGATATGGTATGATTAAATGATTGTTTCATTGATTGTTGTTTGGCCTAGCATCCAGTGGCAAATATTATATGCATATTCAGGACGAGAATAAGTTGATTTCAACAAATTGACCGAAACAATGATTTCCTTACTAAGGTAGTCTCTGGAAAATTGGTCGACCGGAATGAAAAGAGGACCAATTCAATTTTACTGCCACTTGAAAATGGGGCATAAATTAATTTTGCATTGCAACCGTCCCCATCACTCTCGAAGTTGTTGCAAAGGTGTTATTAAGTATAAAGACCCTGACACGAGTCGTCCGATTATACATCAACATTCTGACCAGCAGAGGCAGTATATTTATACATCCAGCACAGCCAAACGGACACCTCTCATGATTTGGATGGATATACTGCCGGGTGGGAGAAGTCCAGTGATGACCATATATATATATACACCAAAAGAATCGTTGGGGCTTTTGGTTTTGATAAGATTAGGAATAACTATTGATATTCACTGTAAAAATCAATGACTTTTTAATTATGACTTGCCGTAAACCGGTGGAAGGAATCGCCTTTGAGCAGTAAACGACTGGCCCCAGTCTGGGTTCTTCATATTGTTACAGGACCCATCCATTGTTCTGTATTCTGACGGTGTGCAACTAACCGTTGATGAGGGACATACAAGTTCTCTGAAGGCATTGTTAATTACTTCGTCTGCCATCAGCTCCTCTGCTGTCTTTCCCGTTCTGGTCAAAAACGTACATATTTTAATATGATTTCAATATGGCATAGATTTATAAAATTTCTATAATTTGATATAATGACTTTGGTGAATATATACGAGATCATTATACACGAAATTTTTAACATATATTTATTATTTTTTACCCGGAAGCATGGTAATAATATAGCCAACATAAACTGACCAACGGTAAAATAGCAATTAGTCATTAATCTATTTATTTATTTATCTATCTATTTTTTAATATTTCGCAAATAAGATACACTAATAAAGGTTTCTTACTTTTCCATTAAATGTCTTGAAGCTTCAGTTTTGATTATGGCATCTGACTCCATCTGGTGTGAACGACCAGATTTTAGTGGAGCTATTTGGTTCTGCAGGTTGGCATCTGAAATAAGACGTATAACATAAAACAGTTTCTCTAGATCTGTTTCTACTTGTGAATACTTTCCCCGGCTGATGGATTTTTAACGTGTGATTCGGTTGTTCTCGGTTATGCATTTGTCAAAAAAAATATAATTGGACGTCTCTTTAGCTTTTCACTGATTATGCTATTATGACATCACTGCCAAACAGTGTGCAGTGCTGATGCCATCTCATATAAAATATATTGTTGAAGGCCGTACGGTTGCCTATAATTGCTTGCATCCACTTCATTTGAACTTTGGCGGATAGTTGTCTCATTGGCAATCATAGCACATCTCCTGTTTTTTTTTTAAAGTGCGGTAAAAATTCTTTGACTTATTTTCCATAGAGTTCCATTTCCGTCGGAATTAACATACTAGTGTGAAGAAGGAATAAACTAGTAGTGCATTTCATTTACTGGAAAATGAACTTCGCTTACACTTTACATTTAAAAATTCTGAAAGATCTCATTAATAAAATGGAAAAATATTAACTGAACGGTTTGATCATATTAATTTTTAGTTAAACTAATTGTCAAAAACTTTTTGAAACAAAAGCAAATTGAGATAAAGTAATATAAATCAGTATCCTGAAAAAAAATGAATAATTATAACAATATTTATAAAAATACAATTAATCATCATAATTACTATCCAATTAATACCTTTGATTGTTAATGGATTCAGTTTCCGAAATTCTGAAAGTTTTCTTCTACCAAAAAATACTGATTCTAATACATCTTCTAGCTTTGTTAATGAAGATTTTTTCAGTTCGGCATTCACAGTCTGGAGAAGCAAGGCAAACACTAATATGAAGCCGAATCCAACATCCATTACAAAATATTTGATCAAAACAGATCGTTAGATGATCTGAATTCCCGATATATATAAAAAAAAAAAAACGAAATGGACAATGTTTTAAGTTATTTTTACATATATATTTTGTTTTATTTATACATGTATTAAATATATATATATATATATATTTCGCCCACTCAATTATTACGTAAAATTTAATTTTGTAAAGAGTTAAGTCAGATTGTTTAAAGCCCCCGGTTGTATACAAGTTAAGTCCAGATTATCATCTTAATTTTTAGGGGTAGTAAATTTTTAGGGGTAGTAATTATTTTGCCGCCAAACAGTTCTATATTTTAACACTTCAGTAACAAACGTTTGCTAAATTCGGGGAATGATTATAAACGTTTAGTGTTTACAATACTTTAAATTTTACGGAATACTAAAAAAAAAAATATCCCACGAATAGATAACCTTAGCTGTATTTGAAAAACCTTTCGAACTGTGGGTCTTCCATGCTCTTCAAATCCGTACGTTATTTGGCCTTTTTTTTATTCGAGCGTCACTGATGAGTCTTTTGTAGATGAAACGCGCGTCTGGCGTACACAATGTTAAGTCTGTTTTCTATTTAAACATGTCTTGTTCAATAATAGGGATATAATCTCAATGCATTGTTATTAACTTACCACCCAGAAAGAAATAGTTCGTGCAAATTCGCGACGAGAACAAATATACAGTAAAATGCAAAAGGTAGGTCCCGAAAGTTGGTCGACTCTGACGAAGAGCGAGATTTCGACTGCCACTAGAAAATGAGGATATGTTTGATAAGGCCAGAAATTTAGTCACCTGCGGGCCCATCAGAGTTCTTTAGCGTGGCACACTTTCTACACGAGGCATCGGATTTAAAGTCCCCATCCTGACAAGACGTTGCTCACGTTTATCCCGATGCTCCTCCTTAGCATGGATTTTACAGATGGGAGAGGCTGAGGGGATAGACCATATTTTGATGTCCCAGTCAACCTTTTTTTATTATTATTTATCAATTAAGACGAATTTGTATTTTTCATACCATCTTTTTTTTAAAATTATTTTACAAGGAAGAACAGAAAGCGATTAGAATAAATCAAGCGTTTAAGTTCAGATATAGATTGTCCTTAAAGCGAGTTTACTTTTCTTTTTATTGCAAGAATCAACCCTTGAACCAATATTTTTTTACAGGGCTAGAAGGATAAAAATCGCCCGTTATCTCATAGGGTTTTTGAAAAACGCAAAAAAATATTTAACCTTGATTACTGATCCATGAAATGAGATCAAGGTCAGATGAACCCTGCCTGACGGGCATATAGCCGTTGCAACGAACACATATACCAAATATAGTTATCATATTGCTCTTAATAAGTGAGAAATTTACATGAAAAAACCTCTACATTTTTAAGCAGTCGCTGAACCATGAAAATGAGACAAAAGACATTGGACATAAGACAGACGGAAACTTAGTTACATGGATCTGTTTACAAGGTATGAAGCATCTAGGTATTCTACACTCTGAAATATAAAGCTTCATACAAATGGTTTCCGCCGCCGACGCCGCAGGCGAGACAACAATTAATGCGCTTTATCAGCTTTTTGAATTTGGATTCTCTGAGTGAAAAAAATAAAGTAGTCAAACGTGAGAGACATGTCTCTTTCAAAGGCTCCAAATTAAAATTTAGAAAGTGTTTTTGTGTCCACTGAGTTGTTAGTGACCTTGCCATTCGATTAAAAAAGGTGGTAACAATTCGTTGTTACTTGATCCTGTTAATATGTACGATGCTGTGATATTGGACCCTAAAGGAGTTTTGAGAGCTCTTAAATTTTCTTTGGTCCAAAACTTGTCACCACTAGTCCCCAAATTGGTGAGTTATATTTAGCGTTACAAAACAGCGTAAAATAACGTATGACTTGTATGTTCACCACTAGATGTGTTTAGAAACTTGTATCGTTGGATAGCTTTCTCATTGGCGTATTTCCTCATTTCTTTTTATTCATACAAGAACACACCCGCGACATCGCGGGTCCTTGACTGAATTAAAGTACCTACGTCTTCTTTTTAGCCTCGATTTTTAGTACATGTATTCGTATTGTCATCTGATAAAGTCGGAAGCTATATGTTACATATACTATTGGTATCGGTGTCGGACTCGACCCGGAACTTCTTAATTATTGGCAATATTAATTACGTGGAAAACAAATGGGCCTGGAGTGGTGTAATTTTTAATCAACACCATTGTACTATATTAGTTATATATAAAGTTGAATTCTTTGATTCATCGTTTTTACGTCATGACGGCTGACAAATTGGACCTCGTTATTTTAGTATTATAGATTCCAACTAAAGAGGGCAAGATGGACTTGTCGGTCCTTATGTTTATGCTAATAGAACTACTAGCCTATATGTATATACTAAAATAAACATAATGTAGATCAAATTAATTGATTAAAGGATTGAATGTCGCGAAGTAGGTCTTGTCAGAGTAACAAAATTTAACAAAGTCAATACTTGTAAGAAACAAATCCTTTCAATTATATCATGTTATTCTATAGCTTAATACAATCTGTATTATACAGAATAAATCCGACAACAAAAGAATAAAGTTTTTGTTTTTTAGTGACGGAAATTTGAAATTAGATGTGAAGCTATTTTGGTCAAATCACGAACTTCGTGATTTAGGGATCTCAATTCAGTCAATTCGTGCAATGCCATTAAACTTTGGTTCCCATTGTTTACTTTCACATCCAATAGTATTCTACGAATGACGTAATTCTTGACACGGCCTTACCCTCAATTCATTTACAAAGGTATTATATATCATTTTCTACATACTCAATACTTGTCTTAAAGATATTGTTAAAAAGAGTAAAATATAACATAGGAATCTTTCCCATGAGAATCTATAAACCCAAATCATTGTGTGATCCTTACAGACCGCCATGCACAAATATAACATAGAAGCACACCTAAACAAATAATCCTGACAAACCTTAAAAGGTTGCCATCTGACGTGTGTTTTATTGAGAACTGACTTTAAGAGAGAGACGACAAAGAAAACCCAGAATGACAATTGCAAGCAATTGCAAATGCCAACCGAATTTGTAATTACTGCACATATATGCATTATAGATCACATTTCCGAGTTTTAATTTAGCTGAAACACATTTATTTTTTTTTATTTTTCATCTTTTTGCCGTTTCCATTGCAACGTTGACCAAATTTTAAAATAATTATATGTTCACATTTCAGGTTACAACACTATATATTATTATACCTTACATTATATAGTAATTAATTGATTGGCTAATACGGAATCACGTGTCATAGTTTAATTTCGATGATTTTCAAAAAAATAGGCAGGAGCGATGAATAACCCCATCAAATTGAAGCCTCCATCGAACGACCCTATTATTCCCCGGTGAATAACCCGAAAATTGAAGCCTCCATCGAACAACCCTATTATTCCCGGTGAATAACCCTTGTCGATCTCAATGATCACGAGTTAACTCCCTTTAAAGTATGACGTCACTTTACGTCAGATAAACAAAAACAAATATGGCAACGGCCAGGTTAGAAGTCAATCAAATGACGAAGAAACAAGACCAAACAAGACTTGGAAATACATCTAGTGTCGACGATATCTCTTCTAAACGGCCCTTTCCAGGGCCATCTATATTTTACAGAAAGAGTCTAGCTTTGTTGTACATACGCGAAATTTCACACAATAGACACAAAATAGTTTTCTAACGTAAGTGTTTTGACAATCTGTTACAATATTTGATTGTTATTTGTTCGTTCGGTATAATAAAACAATTATGGCCCATTGAGTCGGTGAATATCCAAAATTGTCAACCCTAGTAAGGGTTATTCCCCTCGGGCTAAAGCCCTCGTGGAATAATCCTTACTCGGGTTGACAATTTTGGATATACACCTCCTCAGCGGGCCATAATTGTATAATGTCATTGGGTTCTAAATAAAATTAAGAAAATTCTACCAATGTGCTTTCCCATAGGGTTTTATGCAGAACTACAAAAAAATCCAAAATCGAACTCTTACATTACAACGGACAACAGATGCAAAGTGATGGCAAAAGCTATGAAGGTTCATGGGAGTTAAAAATCGATAATAATCATCACTCAAGGGAAACAGATCCTATAGTAAAAGTTTACAATTTCGGTCACGCTGACATATTTGTAGATCTTATTGTGCTGAATATTTTTTAAGTTTATTGTTTCTATTATAGTTTCTGCAAAAAAAGGAAAAAATGGTAAAATAACCTTTCAAGGGCAATTATTCCTCTAAGAAGTTAACTGATAAGTTCAACCAGAGACATAAATGTATATATGTCTCTGCACATAAATGTATAGATGTCTCTGCTTCAACCATGATGATTTATTTGTAGATCTACTTTGCTGAACATTATTACTTTTTTCCAATTTCTCTCTTATCTATTTTCATTTCTGGAAAAACATTGGTAAAAATCATCTTTCAAGGGTAATAAATCCTATAAGGCGGTCAATTGACAATTTTGTCTATTTGAATTATTTGTAGATCTTATTGATTAACCTTTTTGTTATCGAAAGATTCTCTATATCTACTATAGTGTCCGCCAAAAAAGGTTAAATTCATCATTCAAAAGCAATAACTCCTAATGGCTATAATGATGATTTCTGTCATGTTGTGACTTTTTCTTTATAGATCTTAAGCCATTTAAACAGTTTACAATTTCTCTCTATCTGTTAAAATTTTAATGATTATAACCAAAAGCTTGGTTCAGAAGTTTCAGAGAAGATCTTTGAAAAAGTGAATGATGATGACAATGGACACTAGGTGATGGCGATAGCTCACATAGCCTTATGATCATGTAAGCTAAAAATTCCATTTCAGGGGCAATAACTCCAAAATGGGATATCCGATTTTTCAAAATTACATAGGAAATTCGCCTTTTTCTGCTGTTTTGCTGTTTTAGTTATTAGTTATTAAGATATAAGCCCAAAACTCTGAAATTTGCCAAAAATTGACATTTCAGGGCCAATAACTCCAAAGTGGATGGTAGATTTAACTGAAAATTCCATAGGAGATAGACCTTGACCTGCTTATCATGTTTATCAAATGTCAGTTTGCACTTACTGCTTCAGTTTAAGATATAAGCCAAAAACTACATTACACCCCTGTTCTATTTTAAGCAACAGTGGCCGTGTTTGTTGATGGATTAAATCCCCAGATACATTTTTTAAAACTAGATTTCCTAAGGAACATTCAGGTAAAGTTTGCTAACTGTTTGCATGGTTGTTTCAGAGGAGAGGATTTTTTATACAGTTTATGAAGACAGATGGACAAAGACGACAGATGCCAAGTGATGCCAAAAGCATACATAGCCTTTAAGGCCATGTAAGCTTATAATAAGGTTATATTTACATAATTAAAGTGAACCTGCTTACAAATTGATAACATCTAAAACATTCAGTACCTGAAATAAGACTATCAATGTAGACTTGAAAAAGCCAATAAAACATGAAAAGAAGGTCAAATTAATTTGCTGGTATCTTATTCATACACAATTTAGATGAAACACATCAAACAACACCAAAGATAGGAATGTAAATTGTAAGAAAAACAGTAAAGCATGCAAATCATTTTGGAGTTGCATACAAATAACTGGATGCTGGCCTTCTCTGCGAATCATCTCCATATACATGATTATCCAAAAACTATAAAATTTGAGATGTGAAAAGTCCTCATTTAATCAAGATTATTGAAACTGGTGTCCCTCAGATGTAAGAAATAGGTCATGTTGGCCTTCTTTTTATTTTGAAAACAACTTAATTGTAAGTAGTGTAACCACTTCTCCTTATTTTTATAAAGATCCTATTTCTTGAGGTTAATGAGACATGGGAGCAATAGTAATACACATAGTTTCACATGATGTGGACACCCTGAGTTCTCAAATAGCTCATATCAATTTCCATGCCACAGACATCAAAGACTAGTTTGAAAAAAAAATCAGTTTTATTATCACTTTTGTTTGCTAAAAATCTGTAAAAATATTTGTATATAAAAAAAAAAACAATGTAACAAAATGTGTCACCCTGTCCAACTGTTCATTGTAAAAGTATGAGTTATTCAATCTAGCACTAAAAGTTGTAACAAGACAGTCAACAAACATAAAATTTGCCTTGAAACCTACCCTAGTTTATGGCAATATTCCACAACCACACAAAAACAATTTTTTTTTTTAATTTGTTATATTTTAACCAGCCAACATTTTTATAATATGTTTTTCTTTGCTTGAATGTGATCAATTAAATTTAATTTTATAAAAAATATGTGTTGCCCTATAAATGACATCAGTCTTTATATAATTGGCTTTGAAAATATGAGTTAGAGTCAAATAATGTTCACAAGTTATATATATTTCTATGATTTATTTAATAAATCAATTTCTAATGCATTGATAACCAGTAGACCCTCAATAAGAAAAAGGCTAGGGCTGTAATTCCAGATCTTGAAAAATTATGAAAAATTGAGCATAAAATATGCTCAAATTTTATGATTTAATAAGTAGGGTTTAAGAACAAAATTTAAATGTCATTTCATTGAAAATGTAAATAAAACTTTATGAGGATAAAACAATTAAAGATAGTTTAAAGATGTATCTATTTTTTTCTTATTTAAAATATGATAATGTATACATTCCTGAAAATGTTGGGATTGTTGCATTTGGTTGAATGCTGTAAATGTGACAAAAATATAAAAGGACGGATATTGATAAAAAAAAAGTATAAAAGTCTCAGCATAACATGTTCATATAAAATAAAATAGCACAATGGGCTATTAGTTTAACATGTAAACCTTAAATCAGATTAAAAGTTGTTATTACTACTTGTTTCATACAATTTGTTTAACTTCCATGAAATTTTCAGGATCAGATTAGCCAAAAATTTAACCATTACTTTTCTTAACACCAAAAATTGCATACAGTACATTGAATTTTTTTTTTTAACTTTTAAAATCTTTTTGTTTTTGTTTCAAAAGTAAAAGAATAATCCCTATATCTTCCCAACTTCTTGCAATATTGTGCTGAAATCTCAGTAGAATCTGTCACAAAAAGTTATGATGGAAAAAAAGTTTCCAAATATAATATGTGACAGAGGCAAACCATACAATCATACATCATGTACTTTTTGTAGTTACAAAAATATATAAGTACCACTAAAATTATAAAGCCCTAGTAAACAACAACATCTTTGAAACAACCTTCCAAAATAAATAAAGAATAAATAAATTAGATATCACAGCTATCTAAAGTGCAATAGGTTTTTAGATTTCGGTCGAATATCATAATCAAGTCCTCTTATTTCTAAAGCCTTTAATTTTGCTTTGAATAATCTGTCTTTGAGTTCATGTCGTTTGACAAGTTCCTGAGTATAAAGGCTGTCATATGTTTCAGGTTCACTATATTTAGATAAAAGCTCTGAAACTCTCTGATCTCGTTGACGTAAATTTTCCTTGCCATACATATCAAAGGAAACCTTTTTCTTTGGTGTATCAGGATCTTTCTTTCCTTTGGATAGGCATGAGGAAACTGGATTGTCTATTGACAAATCTGCAACTACAAAGTACATTTATATATTTTTACCAAAAATTTTGTACATAAAATGATAACCTTTTTGTTCAACTGGAACGTTATACATATATAGTTTTCAAAGAAAATGAATGTTTTATCTCTAATTTACATAGTATTTGTATTTTCAATAGTGAACTTGCATGTCATTTTGTTCAAATAGAATGGAATATTGTGTTCAAAGAATATCTGCTATTTTTCCATAAACTTTTTTTTTCAGGTTTCTATTTAGGAACAACAACAGAGGGCAAGTCTTTTCAGCAAGTTTAACTTATGTTAAGAGGAATCATAGCATTCTTTCAGAGATGCAATTTTCTCATGTCATTAAATATATGTTATAAATAATCTAGTAAACAATAAGAGACTAATCAATATACTTTATCACATACCTCAATTGTATATTGTTAAAGTGAACAGCTGTGGAGATCTGGACATGCAATTTAAATGATTGACCAAATAGCTTAGCTATTCTAACAGCAATATAAGTACTTACAGCATAACACCTTCACTAATTCTTTTTTGAAAGACCATTTGATTAAAATGGATTAAATCAGTGAACAATGCAGTTTACCAGTTTTGTCTCATGGGAATTTGTATAACTGTTTAGCAGTGGTGGTCATCACTAATGTCAGATTTGCATCAAATCAAAAAGTTTTATGAAGGAAGATGCACCTTTGAACATGGGGGCATGGGATGCACCTTTTTAGACCCAAACCACCCATAATATAAAATGTATATTTTACTTATAATTCTAACACAAGAGTCCTCACCCTGTAATGTCCCGCCTGTTTTACTGACCATTGATTTTATGGTGGAAGTCCTAAAAATAAATGTTTCACTACAAGTATTACATAAACTTAGCATTTTAAAGATCCATGATAATGAGGTCAAGGTCAGATAATCCTGTCAGACAGACATGTTCACCTTACAGTTATTCCATACATCAAATATAGTTGACCTATTGCTTATGGTAATGGAAAAACAGACCAAAACACAAAACTATATTATTGACCAATGAACCATGAAAATGAGGTCAAGTTCAGATGAAACATGCCAGTACCCCTTACAATCATTCCATACTCCACATTCAGTTGACCTACTGCTTATAGTATCTGAGAAACGGACCTAATGACATAACTTTAACCTTGATCACTGATCCATATAATGAGGTCAAGGTCAGGTGAACTCTGTCTGAGGGACATGTAGACGTTGCAAGGAACCTATATACCAAATATAATTATCCTATTACTCATAAAAAGCGAAAAATTCGCATGACAAACACTATTATTTTTTTTCAAGCAGTTGCTGAAACATGAAAATGAGGTTAAGGACAATAGACATACGACAGACGGAAACTTTGTAACAGGTCTTCTACCTTCTGAAATATAAAGCTTTACACAAAAAGTTTACACCGCCGCCAGATACTAATCTCGATGCCATGCATACTGCAACTTTCGTCGCAAGCGAGACAAAAATTATAATGAAATAAGATTTCCCAAAATGGTTAAGTGCTAAAGATACTCTTTTAGATAAGCATTCTGCCCTTTTCAAATCCTAGTTGTCACACTTTAAAGGAGCGTAGTAGGTGGTATCTAGATGTTTAGGTAGTCTATCTCTTAAGTTGTCATTAAACATGGACTTTTGAGGTATCCTTTGACATTTGTCTTCTCAAGATTTATCTTAATTTCCAGAAGCTTAATGCCTAATTAAAAAAAAAACTTACACAATTACCATTGGAAAGATGTCAAAACTACATATAGTCCTTTAAACCAGGCCACATCAAATATTGTTGACCTATTATCTATAGTAACTGAAAAAAAAACCTCATCCTGAAAACTTAACCAGACCACTGGAGTGTGAAATTGAGATCAAGGTCATGACATATCCTCCTAACCAATCCAGAATCCAACTGTTGATATATCCTGTATAGTTACTTAGTAGCAGACCTCATCCTGACAACTTGGGCATGAAAATGAGGCCAGGGTTAGGTGACAATTACTGGCTAATAAGGTCTCATTATGAAATACAGCTTTACAAATTTTTGTCATCTTTGTAGAAACTGGGGATAAGATATTGAGGTTATTTGCAAATAGTTAATGCCACCATGATAAAGGACATAGTGTGTACTTTGTTTGTATATCTATCAAAAGTCATGCATTGATAAGACTCAATCAGTTTCCTTTTTTATTTAAACTTTCCCTTATGTACAAAGCCATGTATATAATGGTATCACGGTAAACATTCCCACAGCATGCATACAAGTATGTATTCATTGCTATTAAGAAATTAAGATGTGTAACATTCCATTCCATATTAGAATGAAATTCCACACATTTAGTTGTACATATGCTGTATCAAATTTTGCATCTATAAAGTTCAGTCTGCAAACTGGTCTAATACAATTGGCAAGCAGGGCAAAAAGGTATACAGTTTACTAAGTATAAATTGTGAAAAGAGTGTATAAATATTATGAAAATAACTTGCCTCATTTATATATTGTGTATCTTCATGAATTCACTGAATTAAAAGAACATCTCTTTTGTAAACAATTTCCTAGTAAACCGTACACATTTTTATCAATATCCTCATTAATAGCAAACACTACATATCACTACATGTACGTATTAATCAGGTTAAATATAATTACACAATGGCACAAAGACATAAGTAAAAAGAACACATATGGTGAGATCAAATCAAGTATCAGTCATTTTTAAAATCTGACCATTTTATCCTATCTCAGAAAGAATATAAGCAATTCTAGTGTACAAAAAAAAATGATCAAACTACAGGAGTAATATTATAATATATTTTTTTTTAAATGTAATTCCCAAATTCTTTTTTCCAGCACTATTTGCTAGATAAACAGTAAAATTAACATATGATTTATTGATAAGATTTTATTGCTTATGGAATTCCAATAAGAGTTTTTTTAAATGCCAAGAATTTTGACATAAATGTAGAGATAATAACATCCATTTAAAAAAAAAGAGTTATCTCCCTTTAACAATCTTTTCAAATTTGCCAGATTTTAAAAAAGACTGATAGATAACTTTTGCACATGATCATATGATAAATGACATGAAAAACAAACATTGCACATACCAAACATTTGGCCTTTATCTATATAGATTAACACAAGGATTTAAATGTTAATATTGATTTGTGTTTGAAGCAGCATCAACTTCAATCATAAACAAAGGCTTTTCCATTTTGGTATGTAGCAAACAGACAATACATGATGCCAGACAATACATAATTACACAAATGATGATGACTTCACTGTTATGTGGGATTAATAAGGCACATTATTAAAGTTATGAATTTTAACGTGTATTAGTTATAATACATGAAAGCACTATGGGTACTTAAGCAATACAATTACACAACAATGAATACAAAATGGCTGAACACAGATGATGTGTAGAATGTTACACAAAATTAGCAGAAATAATGCGTAGTAAAAGAATAAAAGGAGTAGAAATAATGCATACTAAAGTTATACAAAATGAGCAGAAATAAAGCATATAATTTTCTGCCACAACATTACATATGCAATGTAATCTGCCTATGGTAGCAACTCTTGAATCTCATTCATTGCATAATTGAAGACATCAATATTAGTCAGAAAAAATGTAAAAAATGAAAGTTTTCTCCTCAGATTTAGTTTTATACATATTTTTCAGTTTAAATCCACATATCTAAACCAACATTTTTGGAATTGCTTATCTGAATTGATTGTATTGAAAATTGCAATATATTTTGATATTATTTGCATTTTGGAATGCCCTCCCACCATTCATTGAAAGTCCTCAATCGTCAACTGCTATTTCATCCAATACTGCATAAATATTATGATGCAGCATTATTTTTTGTACTTTAAAATGCAACCAATCATACGAAATTAAAAATTTGTCTCCAAATAAAATCTAGACAATGATGACAAACCCATACTATGGTACAGCTTCATTTTTGGCAGCTATATAAAGTGTATGATGATAAATGTAAGAGTAACAATAACAAAAGTGACAAAACTTCTAAAAAAACTATATGCTGCATACACTAGTTTCTGTTCATTTCATCTTCAAAAAAAATTTTCACATTTTTTCTTCTCTAGAAACAGGCTGGACTAGATAAATATGTAAATATAAGGAAACTCAATTATCCTAGAAGTTCAGTTTTTTTATGATTGTATGAAGATTACTTTTAATAAAGCAAACAAAAAACAAATGGCACAAAAAAGCAACAAATTACAAGTTAGGTAAATATCATACAAAAGCAAAGTTATGCTAGCAGAAGATACACAATGCAGTAAATCAAGCAATAAGATAGCAGATATACAAAAACAATTACTTAAGGACTGTTCATACAGGAAACCCTTGGATGGTGCTCAAAAATCAGGTATATAGGTAGTTAAAACTCAAACAATAAAAGAATAAAAGAACAGCGTCCTCATGTTCCCATGTGATGCTGATATTTCAACTCCAAAAACAAGATTTTTTTTTATGTTCTTTTAGTAAACTTTTTGATGAACATCCTACTATGTCCCTGGCACTGTGTTGTGCAGGGGACAAAAAAAGCAAGAGAAATAATACAATTTTGCTTTAATTGTTGAGTTCCTGAGTTCCATGCCAGGGTAACCTATTATGTTAATGGAGAGTCGGTACAGTTTCACATTGTATTGTAATTTTTATGATTCTGAGATATTTTGTAAAGCAATAAATAGTCTTGGATAAATCACAGAATAGAAAAAAGAATTACAGTGATCAAAATTCTGACTTTTCTGTACTTTTCAATATATATGAAATAGCTGTGACACTACATTTTGAAATAAAAACTTCAAACTTTATCATACTCATTTTAGATGAAATCAAAAAAGTTTCTTAAAAATGTAGCTCCCAAATTGTCATCTTACATTTTGGGGAAAATTATGTTACATTTGTAAAATTCATATTCTCCCTCCCACCACTGGAATTTGAGAAAATAGGCAACTTCTCTGACAAAATAAATTATTAATTTTTTGTTTCATTTAAAATTTGCAATAGATTTTTCTGTACCATTTTTATGGATAACTTTGAATTATGTTCTATTCTTTTATTTTAATTCTCCTACATTGGTTCAGTTACTTAACATAATCAACAAACTAATTTTGAAACAATGGGACATTAGATATTTATCAGACTATTATCTGCTCTGAAACTGTATAGACTCCCTTAAAATGAAACAGTCCTATGTAAGAAATCAACATACAAAGCAACAAATAAAGCCACAGCACAAAAACTAATAGTCCTCTCTATTAAAGTCTAGTTTATCCAGTGGTGATCTGAATGGTGAATTACGTCTAATGAGATATGGGGGAACTTTAAGGAGTGGGACAATAGGGGAAAGTGGAGCAGGAGGGGCAGATTTCCTACCTGCGTCCCCTGCAGAATTCACATCTATACAACTGCCCTTTCTTTTATATTCTTTCATCAGTTGGTCTAATCTATAAAAAAATGATAACAAAACAGTATTAAAACATTTTTTGCCTTAATTTTAAACAATTTTTAATAGTTGATGAAACGAATAATATATAATCTAAAACAAATTGCTTTTATATATAAACTATGTATTCATGCATGTTTCAATCAGTAAATGTTCAAATGTATTAAGTATTGTATCAAATCAAATATTATGAACAAGACATTGCCTAAGAGAGCTTATTGCTTGTATTTTCAAAGCATTGTTCTATTTTAAGTCCTAATATCAACTCTATCTTTTAACATCACCTACTACTATCAAAGATCAAAATTGCTTTCAATTTTTAGACAAATCTGGACACAAAACATGGGACATAACTCTGCAATGATACATGTGATAATAGTCACAATAAAACTTTAACCATATTTCATTGTTGAAAGGAACATTACTCTAGTATTGATGGGTGTTTTCATAATGGCCTTGTTATATGTCCAAGTTCTGTTTCAATGGTCGAGGATGTATGTAATGGCACGAGGCAATGCCGAGGGACATTACAGGCTCTGAGGCCATTATTACTGACCGAGGACAAATAACGGTCAATTTGAAAACACCCATTTCTTAAGACTTTTATTAACCAAACCGTCAATGTGTAGTAATGTTTAACCAAGCCAAATCAGTTTTTTTGTGGAGAAATTGTATATATATAATAATAACAAATGCAATATCAAAAAGAAACTTTTAAAGTGATGTGATGGAATGACATGTAAATGTAAATATAGTTTTATTGTTGTCCTATTCAAAGCAATTTATGGCATACAAAATACAAGATTTCATTCTGGATTTTAAATCTCAAAATTAATTAAATTGATAGACATCATGGAATGTATTATGTAATTATTAACTTGACAACTGGGTCAATTAAGATAAGTCAAGATTTTTGGGAACTTTCAATTTCTTATGTTTCTTTTCCCAGCTTTTCCCCAGAAATGTATTTGAACTGATAACTGAAAATCCGTAATACCCTGATTATTCATAATGGCCCTGTTTTTTCATAATGGCCCTGTTTATTCATAATAGCCCTGTTTATTAATAATGGCCCTGTATTAATGCCCTGTTAGTCTGTAATGGACCAGTTTTGCTTTTATTAATAAAGGGGCAGTTTGATACATAATGCACTAAACTGGTCAATAAACAGTAATAAGATCTTAGCTCAAGCAAACTTGCTTATCATCCAGAAACTATTCTTTTATAATTTTGCTACAATTAAAGAGTCACAAATCTAAATTGGTTATTGCTGCAAAAAAGGAAACAGAAAATGACATGAATTTCATGGTAGGTAGGTTTGTTGCAAAATAATAAGGTCCTAAACATAATTTATCATCTAAGAACCCATTTTCACATTTGTAGACAATTCAAAAGGCATAATTGTAAACCTATTATTGTGGCTGATGTTGAAAATCAAAGTTAACCTGCATTTCAGTGTAGGCAGTAATGTTGTAGAGTCATAAAGTACTTCTAGAAATCCCTTTTATCCATGTTTTTGTTTTTAACAGACAAAAGAGTGAAGAAAGAATCCAATGTATGCTACCCTTGAAATTTGTGCAGGGAGTATATAAACAGCAGTGTTCACTTAGCACATTAGACATGGCCACTGAATGAACATATTTCAATGTAGAATTATTATTTGACACTACAAACGTTGAACCTAAATTAGCTATTTTCAAAAATTATCTGCATAGTTACTTTTTTAATTTTTCTTCTAACTCTATTTCTTTTCTTGTAATTTCTTTTTCTCTGCCTGAAAAAAAGGAATATAAGAAATGTATTCATGGAATAACTTTGAATATATGATTAAAAATTACACATAACAGCTAAAACAAATTATGAAGTTGCTGATCAGCTGACATACAGTATATTCTTATTTTACCACTGGTATGGACCCAAAGCATTTGAAGGACCTCATGTTAGAATACCACATTAATAACCTTTAACATAAGTTTTAACCATGAGCTTAACTTTATCACTGAACCACGAGTTGCTGGTCACACCATCCTGTTAACATATAATTTGTATAATTCATATCAAACTTTTTTAAACATGAACTTTAACCAAAAGCTTAACCAGAGCTGACAGATGAAACAGTTAAAACATCATGCAACGCTAATAATTTATCACCAAATATTTCTATTGCTGCCAAGTACAATGAAGTTTCGAGAAGCGTTGTGTATCGATACAACAATAAACAAACCTTTTTAAAATTCTAAATCCTGAGTAAAACAGATACCTGTATACACTGAACTATATATATATGAATCATAGATCAGCCCTCTTTTTTATTTTTCCTAACAGTAATTTGTCTTACTCTCAAGTTCTTTCTCTTTGGCATCTATTCTTTTTTCTCTTACACCTATATCCTCAGAACTTTTGGATGATTCTGATTCCCTACTTGAGGATAGTTGTCTTTCTAATAACTGTTGTTGTCTTTGTATTCGTGGATCACGTAAAATACCTTCAATTCCTGGTCTTCTATGAACCTATTGAATATAAAGAATTTAAATTCATTTTATAAATGATTGACAAAGGGATAAGCATTTAACTATACATTGAATACATAAAATATTTCAGAGGATAGTCACTCGTTTTTCAATATCTTTGTGATAAAATTGTTTTCAAAAGTGTATCAGTATTTTATATATAAATAGTTTCTATAACATTAAATCCATAGTTTGGAAAGGTATTGATTTTTGGTGCTTAACGTCACTTTAGGCATGATTGGCTATTACATGGCAGTCAGTTTTTATTGGTGGAGGAAGCTGCAGTTGCTGAAAAAAACCATGACCTTTGACAGGAAAAGTGACAATCCAAGTCAATTAAGATTAGTTTTCAAAAACCAAAATTTGAAGGGTTGCACAATGAAACATATTTGTAATGAAGGGAATAAAGTCTAACAAACCCTGTCTGAAACCTGAATAAAGTATTTTGGATTCATCATGTTCATAATTATTCATGGGATATCCATTTTCATAGATTTCATGGGTAAAGGTGAACCACATTTTTAAATGTTTAATAATATTCTATACCTCAACTCTAAGTAGTTTTGCTATAACTTCATTGAGATCACTTGAATATCTGATTGGAATTCTGTTAAACTCTCCCATACAAATCTTTTTGTTGAGTTCTGATTGGTTACTAGCGGTAAATGGAGGATGTAATGAACACAGCTCATATAACATACAACCCATCGACCATATATCAGACTTCTCGTTATATGACATGTTATTCACAAGTTCCTGTCGACAACAACAAATTATGGAATATTACATAAATCATGCAAATCTAAAGTTTTATTTACAACTATAAGTATTATATTAACAAATATTAATTTTCTGAATCAAAATGCAGCAAACTCTTTCATGACTATGGAGTGTACATGGTAAATGTTGGTCTTGTAAAGTCATCTGCATTTTGGTACTGTAAACTAAAAAATTTTGCGATGTTGTTATTATTACAATAATTTTGACACGATAGGTTTGCCAAAAATAAAATTCTAAACTTAAATCATGATAGCATCATTTATATGCAGCTTTTCTGAAATCACAATTATTAACCTCACATTTTTGTACATTGTTTAACAATCATAAGAATAAATGCATGCACAAATTTCTGAATTTACATCAAGTGATAAAGGACGGCCATTCTGTAACTTTGTAGATCTTTGCTTTGATGTAATTGATGTAACTCAGTAACTCAAAATTGTTTTACATTGATAAGGCTATTGGTATCATTTTTTTTAGTATAAATTCATTGAAATCAGAGATATACTAATTGGGCTTCCATTGGCATCAACATATATCAACTCTTTAGAATGGAATATCATTTGATTTTCAATTACCAGTAGTATAATCTGCAAAAAAGGTCTTTTACTTGAAAGATATCTACATTACATAAAACATGATCTCTAAGATAATCCAATTTCAAACAAGCCTTGATACAGAGTTTGAAATTACTAATTTAATAAGAGAGTGCCTATTCATTGATCACAAACTTACAGGCGACATATAATATGGCGTTCCAACATATGTTTTTGCAAAACTTGTCTCATGATGTAACACTCTGGCAAGTCCAAAATCTCCTAACTTGACATTTTTATCAATGTCTAGAAAAATATTGGCTGGTTTCAAATCACGATGTAGCACTGCTTTACCATTTTTGCGTCGATGACATTCTTGCAAGGCTAGAGTCATTTGAATGAGCATCTTCCATACAAATTGTTCTTCCATATATATCCTGAAAAAAAAAATATAACATATACTTTTTAACAATAGGTCACTGTTCATAATGTGACTGAATGAAGCTTAAATCTTGTTCTTCTTTGTCAAGTCATTCTATTAATGAATTTTGAAATACGATACATGTATAACAAAACAGTACAAGCTGAATTTGCTAACATGCACGATTGATGCTTACAGAATAACAACTTGAAAATTCCTGAGATCAACATTTTAATACATGTACCAAGCTTGCAAGAGCATAACTATCAAAAAATAAACTATGAATATTAGGTCTTTAACTTGCAAATGTGCAAGATTGGATTTTGGATTTTCCACTTTTATCCTTACTCATGCTTAATACAGTGGCAATGTGAGTCTCTGGTGGCAGATTGTATATGTCACCATGGCAGATATTGGTATTTGTATTGCTTTAATGCATCATAACATGTGACAATTCACTATCTATTGCAATATTTATGTACCACTACCTTCTTAATTTTTAAGCAATCCAAAATCCACTTTACTAGTTACATGTATGTACACTCTACAGTTTACAATAATTCCATTGATCTAATACAGTTGCAAGATTGTCAAAAGTAACTGTGAGCTAACCTTATCAGAAAAACAAGATTTATCAATTAACCAAGGAACTAAGTTCAAGTTCATGTGAAAGAGAGGCTAAATACCAAAGGGACATTCAAACTCATAAATCGAAAATAAACTGACAATGCCATGGCTAAAAAAGAAAAAGACCAACAGACAAACAACAGTACACAAAACAACACAGAAATTCACGACTGAGCAACACAAACCCCACCAAAAACTGGGGGTGATCTCAGGAGCTCCAGAAGGGTAAGCAGATCCTGCTCCACATGTGGCAACCGGCATGCTGCTCATGTTAGTACAAACCTGATAAGTCTAATTCGGTAGGTCATATTCGGGGGAAAGGGGACGGGATGAAACCTGTCAAATATATCATGTAAATATGAACACCTTACAATGATTTTATAGACAAATTATAGTTGACCTATAATCTACATTTACTGAAAACTCCACCTTTCCAGGAAAATTAAGATGAACCATGAAAATGAGGTAAAGGTCCTCTTATTCTTGTTAGACATGTACAGCAATGATTCTACATATTCCAAATATAGTTTGACTTATTACTTACAGCAACTTAGAAACTGACCAAATCACGAAAATATAATTTAAGTTTCTTTATTGTGCTATTGAACTATGACAAGTATGCAACTATATGTAATGCCAAGGCCAACAGACATATGTAAGACCAAAAGTTCAGACCATAAAACAAGTGTATACAAGGAGTGGATTGGATACCTTTTTTAATTTAACCCCATCTATTGAAATCAATGATATTGTTACAAGAACTTTTAAATAAGCATTAGTGCACAAGAAATTCTAAGAAAAATAAAACTGCATATTATTCTATAGTTTTCCCAATATAACTAAAATTCAATATTTAATTTTTAAATATTCAATATTTTGTTAATTTACCATGGGAAAACAACTGCTTCTTATATGTCAGCAGATATTAACTTACACCATTAAACCATTTTACTTTTGTTTTAATCTAAGCAACATCTGCATGTTGAAAATTAATTTAGCTTGCCTAATAACATCTTGCTTACAAAGCTATCCATATACATATAATAAATACTGTTTATGTAATCAATTTAAACTGATTATTGTGAAACACATACCCATCTTTTCTACATTTGGATATAAGTGTTGCCAGGTCTCCACCATCACAGAATTCCATGATTATATAAATGGTAGTGTTACTACGATCAATGATCCTATCATAGTATCTTACAATATGTTTGTGTCTTAGTTCACGTAAAAGGTTAACCTCTGACACCAACATTTGTTTTTCAGATTCTGTCATGGATCCATAGTCCATCTCTTTCCAAGCATAAATCTGTATAAGCATAAATAAAATTTACTCTTCAAAATAACAAAAAAACAATCATGTACATTAAATAGATAATTTCTATGAAATTCAGCTGTAAAAGAATTTAACATGTTTAATACAAGCCTAAGTTAAGCCTGTTATATAAAATGTCAGTGACTTGTTTTTCAAGCTAATAATTGGTCTGCATTGTCTGAAGAATATTCAGTTGAAGACTAGGCTGATATAATGCATACATTCCTGGACTTGAGTGATATTTGCATGTTTTTACTTACCTTGCCATCTTTCTTTCGTCTAATTTTCTTGCAAGTCCCATAGGATCCACATCCAATCGTTGATAATGGTTCAAAGTCATCCAGTGTACTGTAAGGCATCTTTTGGCTAAAGAAAACAAAGGAAAACTCTTTTTGCAGGATGATAATCATATTTCTTTATTGTACAATTTTCTGCTACATGTACATGGAATTATTTTAAATCTATTTACAAGAAAAATTAAAAATCAATTAAGAATCTAATTTGAAAAAAAAAAATGCCTGGCTACATGGTAAACAAGTCAGAATCCTCTGTTTATTTTCTTCCACTATCTGTTTAGTGTCTATGTACTTTAATAACTTCAATTTATTGCTTATCCCATGTTGATTTTTACTGTCCTTATTTCTTTGTACATTTTGCCTATCAAGGATAATAAGTGGAAGGGTTTAGTACTCTGGTGTTGAGTTAAATCTTATACACGATTAACTATTGGTCCTAAGGTTTGACCATTTTTTGCCGAAATTTTGAGAAAAGGCAAAACTACAAACTTTTTTATACTTGAAACATTTTGTAACCAAGTTTGGAATAAAAGTATGCATTTTGCAGTGTCTAAAAGTTATATTTGATATTTTCCTTGGCAAATTAATATATTTAGGCCTGTATAACATGTATAATGATCCTGATGTATGTTTTATACTAACAGTATAATAATCCCAGATATTTTTAATGCAATATAATTCAATATCAAACATAAAACAAAAGATTGTTTTCTTAATGCAAATTATAATAAACTTACCTTAAAATGTCAAAAGTAATATCAATGTTATGTCCAACAAGTACATATTTATGAAATCTGTAATAACTTTGAGACTGATTACAACATTTTATATGTTGTAATAAATCATTTTGTGTAGGTAATCCTACATTACACAAAATGACTAATGTATTTCATTTATATTTCCCAAGCTGCCCTTGTCACCTGTTGGGAATCACCACTACAAATTTTTAAATTTTCATCCTTAATTTTGTGTGTTTCACAAGCTGACATTTAAATTGTGTGTTTTCCTACAGGGCAAAGCAGTTCAGTGATATTCCTTTATATCCTAGATTTAAATAAAGTGTCACATTGTTTGACTCCAGTGAATTAGATTACATAATTTTATCAACAAGATAATCATAGCCCTGTAGGGATTAATTTTGAGCAATTGTAATATAATTAACATCAAAGGTCAATCTACAAACAATAGTGAGACACAAATATTTACTCAAAGGTTTTATTACAGTTAAATGGCAAAACTGTTAATGGAGAAGAAACAAAATTTAAGTAGGGCCAAAAATAAAATTGTATTGTTTCCAAATCTACACTGCCCATCTGTCAGGATGGGTAAGTAGATAGGAAAATCATTAATAAAGAGTTTTATTTTATAGTTTGTATATGTTGTGTACAAATAGTATAATTTGTATTTTGACTTTGAAAAAAATGTAATTTGATCTTTAGTTTTTTTGTGTAATGTTTAGTTATTGTTGTTTGTCTTTTTTGTAATTTAAAATAAAAATTACCATTTCAGTTTTTGTTGGACTTGTACACATTTTGGTGGTTGTTCACTTTTGTTTTAACATTTTTTCGGTATTCCGTATTGCCCAAACTTTAACTACATAGCTCAAAATTACGATAATAGTATGTTCTCTCTACTGTAATTTAACTTTTGTAGCATGTTTCTAATAGTCTTCACTACATTGTTATGCTTAACTAGTAATTTAACTTTTCTATATTACAAGACTTAGTCTTTTATTTCTATCATTTTAATGCACTTTTCACTGTAAATGATTGCAGTGGACACAGCTTTAAACTTTTAAAGCCTCGATGTAATTCATCTTTTTGTTAAAGGCATTTTTTCTAACGAATTATAAACGATTTGAAAAAAATTAAAAACAACACGTTAAATAATTGCATGCGTCCGAGCGCTTTTCTGGATTTACCTTTATCAGGAACGCTCAAAGCCAAACATTTGAAATCCGAGGATGTATAAGTACGAAACAGTTGAAGAGCTATATGACAAAATACCTAAAACAAATAGCCAAATTCATCTAAGGTCAACTTTGCCTGAGGGAGCTGAAACCTTAGTTTCTTTATAATTTCAAAATTTATAAACGGACAATTTTAGAAAAGTTTGTTATAAATCATGTCAGTACCGAAGTACTGACTACTGAGCTGATGATACCCTCGGGACTGATAGTCCACCAGCAGAGGTATCGACCAGTGATGTAAAAATTGAAACAAAATAATTTCATGCTTCGAGCGCTTTTCTGGATTTACCTTCATCAGGAACGCTCAAAGCCTTGAACAGTTTATCCAAAATGTTGTGTCTGCAAATTGATAACTTTAAAATACAACTTGATCATCATTGGGAGGATGTTATGGACCAGTTCTAGTGATAAATTATTTTTATTACAATTTTTTATTGTTTCTTAATATGACATGTATGAGTGGATTGGCATTAGGAAGAAATTAAATACCAGCTCTTATGATGAATTTGGACTTCTTTAAATATTAACTATTTAAAATTTGAATTATTCGTCAACCAAAAGTGACCCATAAAATGCAGGACTGTTATGAGTTTAGCTTTTAAAACAAGTACAAATTTGGGTGGGCTAAAAAGGGATTGAATTTCCTTACACATGAGCCCTTAAAAGACTCTACAGGTAGTATAATGCATGAGACATAAAACAAAAATGAAATCTGACAAGCATGTTATCAAACTGACAAAGTATAAAAATTAGTGAACAATGCAAAGTTCAAACTTTCATTAAAAAACCAAACATATAACATAGAAACTAGGATGGAGTTAATATAGTATTGAGCAATGACTTTCATGTAACTAATAGGTGTTTAATGAATTCAAGTAAAATTACAGGACCACCAGATTTTCTCAAGGACCACCAGATTTTTAGTCTTGGTGGTCCAAATGACCACCAGGAAAAAAAAGATTTCGAGAACTCTGATTTAACAAGTAATTTTACACTGCATAAGTGTTCATACACTGTATAAATGGTGTCCTATATAAATATAAGAGGCCTTTTAGACAAACTTTTGGGTTGCCCTTATTTGACCTAATATTAGAGTTACAAAAATAGGTCTACTCTATATTTTGTGCCTTGTAGAATTAATTGTTCCTTAGGTGTTCCAAAATGGAAGTCACAGTAGGCATGTATACTTAAAACGTGGACGCACATTTCATAGGGGACACCGTTTACATAGTATTGTTAAACATTATATTTTTACACTTGCTGGTATTGCTGAAGTTAGTAATCTAAAAATGCAATTCTTCTTTCATAAAACAAATACCAAGTTATATGTGTTTTCTGCTGACATTATAAATGACAAATGCTGACTTTTTTTTCACTGTCTTGGATGTAAACTTTTCTATTTATTAATGATAAAAGTTATCTATAAACTACAGAGAGCACCCTGCCTTCTTCTTCTCTTCTTTGCATACAGAAAAACATCAACTGGTTGATGATTACTTTCTGGCACATGCCTGGTTTAACAGTATTGTTAATAATTACAAATTTATTTTTCTTATTTCATATTAATCTTTCAATTTTTATACTTGCAAGTACTATTTTTCAATTTTTTATTTTTTTGTAAAAGATGAAAAAAGATATAGATTATGCATGTAGGTATTGGTACATTTGTAAGTGTCAAGGAGAATTTCTCTGGTGAGTTTCTCCTTGAATCACTCAGTAGTGGTGCTTCAGGCTATTGGTTCAGGTAATTTGTTCCAATCTTTTATAGTTTGGCAGAAAAAAAATTTGTAACTGTCTTTGCTTCATCGAATTTGTTGATATGTTTGTTCGTGGTTAGACCTGGTGTTTGCTTTGCTTTTAATTAGGATGTCAGTATATAGTATGGAAATTTTGTTGAACATTGGTGATTTTGTGGAACATGTTTAATCAGATTTTAAGTCTTCATTCTTGTAATGATGGCCAGTGAAGAGTGTTAAGCATTTTTTTAACACTTTCAGTATTGGTATTTAGAACATACGTATTTTCCTGCTCGTCTTTGGACTTTTTCTATGGAGTTAATGTTCTCTGTTGTGTAAGGGTCCCAGACGATGCAGCAAAATTCTAGTTTTGGCATGATAAGGGCTTGAGATGCTCGGTCTTAAATGGTTACTGAGTTTATTTTGAGATTTCTTCTGATGAATGAAAGGATCTTGCTTGCTTTAGATTTTATGTTCTGAATTATAATTTATAATTATTTATAAATTCGATCAGCATGCTTCTTCAAAATTTAAGCTGTATTGGAGTATCAAAAATGATAGAATTCTTTTAAACTTTAAATAGTAAAATGTATTTTAAAAATAAATACTTATTAGAGAAGGTCACAAACTTTATTTTCAAGCTCTCGTGTTTAGTACCCATTACACCAGAAAAATCCCCATTTTGAGACTTGAGAAAAAATTATTTTGCAAAGTCTGCTCAGCATTGGGTATGGCTAAGTTGTGGTCTATAATTTTGTTTGTTAAACTTACTGCTTTACTGAATGTCTGGAATAACGATTATGGTCTTCACCTGATAAATCAACATCAAATTTAAAATCCCTAGTCATTTTTTCTTTCTTTATGTTTGATTTATAGTCATAGTCTTCAGTACCACTCATGTTCTTTTTCAGTGTGAAAGTTTTGAATCTCGTTTATGTCACATTATGATTTAACTTTAAAGGTTGACTGTTAAAAATGTAAACATCCGTCAAACTCTGGATCAAAATAGAAACATGTTCAGACACGATTTTTCTGAAGTTAACCTTACGAAGGTAAATTAATATTTTGAGAAATCACAATCATTAACCTTTCAGGAGAGGGGACTGTGTCAACATTTGTGGACCATTTCTCAGCTTTGGTCTCAAAGATGCATTGCTGTCAGCTTCCGTGTTTGAAGTTCCCGCAATATGTAAACGTTGTTGTGATTGGCGAAGAAGAATTACTGATCTTGAATTTCATTAGTTAGATATAATTTAGGGTTAAAGGTTAAGCATTCATGTGACTCTCAAAATGGTAGACGAACATGCAGAAAAACAAACTATCAGATATAAACACCCATAATCACTTGTTAGACCAGGAACCAGGAAACCAACATTGAAATAATGTAGAAGCAATGGCAGATCCTCTTCAGTTTAATTTTCCTGTTGGAAAAGAAACAGAACATTCAATCAAACTTCTTTTCAAATTTTTTTGCAACAATCTTTTCCTTGGACAGTGGGAATTGGCACGTTCATGTATAGCAAGATTAAATGATCAGAAAGCTTGGTTGAAAGTAGACATCAGGAAAATATTAACTGATATAATAAATTATCCATTTAGTCGTAGGTAATTATCATGACATTAGTTTACAATGAAACATGGAAAACTCCAGACCAATTTTGAGGTCTTTTATATTTCTATGAGTCATACCAGTTGACCTCGTCAGTTGGCTGAAATGACATCATTGAACAATCCAATCTGCCTCTCTATGTGACGTGATAACATAGGCAGTGTGGGAATGTAAGGCGAAATGCATGAATGTTAAAATTGTATAAGAAAGGAGCCAGGGACAGTCGGTTCTTCAAAGTGGCATGTTTGCCCTTTATCCATTCTGCACCAATGGTCTGTTCCCTTTGTTGAGGGGTTTGTAAGTCCAAATTTTTAATTGGTTGTATTAGACATTTTTTGCCCTTAATGATATTTATTGACTTGAATTTGAATTTCATAGGGAGTTATTATTTCAATTAACTATGATTAAAAATATATATGGGATTTTTCATGAATATTGAATGATTTGAATATTTGATAAAGGTTGCTTTTTCAAACAATTTTTTATTAAATTTGATTATTTTTTATTTGCCTTTGAAGACAATATATCTGTTTATCTCTCTTTGATCATTAAGATAAACTACTTTATTTTTTGGGACTAATACATGAAGGGACTGGAAACTTCTAGTAGTAATAAACAATGAATTGATTTTTCAATGCCCCAAAGCTACTTATTTGTTAACAACTTTCGATCAACACTACATAAAATTATTGTGCAAATTATATCTCAAAGATGAATTATAATATGGATAAATCAGATGAATATTGTTTAAGATAAAGATAAAAAATATAATTTGTATAAATAAAAGAATGCAAGTGGGTCTATTTTACTTTTAAATCAGCAAATAATTTCACCAAAAAATTTACTCTTTAGTCATGAACATTCAGTCTAAGTTATGGTCAATTTTTTTCATAAATTTTTTGTGTAAAGAGCCCTCAACTTTGTTGATCTGTAATTAACCCTTACTGTGTGGGGCTGTAACATTACAGCTTCTACTCAAAATTCTGATTTTTGGCCCCAATTGCTCTCCATACTTTTACAGGTCAACTCAATGACATGTATTTTGAAATTTATGCATGTCCCCTTAACCTAAGGTTATTTATTGACATGATTTCAGGTTGATGGTGCAATTTAAGCCCAGATAAAGTTGAAAATTGAAATTGGTTCAATATAAAATTAAGAAGAATGAGACAACCCTCCACAAGAGACCAAATGACACAGAAATTAACAATTATAGGTCACTGTACAGCCTTCAACAATGAGGCCAAAATAAATAAATAGTGTGTTTCCGGTTTCCCGACCCTACCTCCGTTTCTGACGCCGACCCTAAACATTTTATTGACAAAATAAAAAAAAATATTAAAAATCCGGACTTTTCAGTCTGTCCGGATCCGATTATTCGTTTAGAAAACTACAAATCTTCAAAATGTTTGATAGCATGACCAATATGGATAAGTTAAGCGTTTCAAGGACCAAGATTTTAAATAAACAAGCATGGCTTTTCGACAACCGTGCAGCGTATGCGCAATGTGATCACATGGACTCAAAGTATAATGACATCGATTCCTGATAATTACGATATGATCAATCTTTTTTGAAGAATACCATGATGGACCTATAGACGAAAAAAATACGAAGTTTACGCATTTTGCTCAACTTCTTTGGACAGGTACAAGACAAGATTTTTTGAATATTTATATATATAGTGAATAATGTATTCAGTATATATACATATATTAACAAATCTCGTTTTGTACCTCTGCTTCTTTGGACCAAACGCCAGAATCGTTTCAGGTTGGACATACTGTATCTCATTCTGTCAGTTAATTGACAAATCATAAATTTTAGAGTAAAATAAGTTCAATTTACTGCTTAAATCAATCCAGCTTTTGTTGTAAGAAATGCTCTTAAGAATGTTGTAAAAAATTGTTCTCAGGACGCAACATAAACAGCTGTTAATTCTTTTGAGCTTTTGACAGTTTAAGTTAATGACGGCAAGGGGGCAGACAATGTGTAACGAGAAATAGAAAGCTTTCCCCAGTAGGCAGACATGGTGTATGATTCATGTTCATTTAAAAATGAATCATGTCTACTTTTATTCTTTTATATTTTCTCTGGCTCGTCCCACAACAGTTTATACATGTTATACTAGAGAAGGAAAAACATCGTCGTATTAATATCTACAATTTTTTTGCCATAGATTTAATAAGACAAAGATTTCGCAAACTCTTATCAAAACCTGGAATTTTAATATTGTCAGAACCGCCAACCCTTCATGATTAAATTCTGTCAAACATCAATACGCATCTAAAATAAAGAGGGTACAAGAGTATTACCCCTTGAATAATCGTAATAAGACGCTGCTTAGCCTCAATTTGCAGTGTTTTTACAACTAAAAAAAATGGGGTTGTAATCTGTTCCCACATGTATACCCTGTGTGTCATTTACATTGTTAGGTTCAAAGAGGCCAAACATAATAATACCATGCCGGATTTTTCACTGCTATTTTTGCTTTAAGATAATTAATCGGCAAGAACATATTCCTATTACGACCCATGAAATGCATAAAATTTGCATTAAAGTTTATTTTCATATTTCTTACACAGAACTAAAACAGAAAATTAAAAAAGCTGTAGATTTATAAGTACTATTCTAAATATCAAAGAAGCAGGCACATCAAAAGATTTCATTTGGAACCTTTTTCTGCTGTCATCGATAGAAAAAAATAAAAAGTTTTCATAAAATAAAATTTTTTACCTACCTATCCTACCTAATTTTTTTCGGGGTGAAGTAGGAAACACACTATTTATTTATTTTGGCCTGAGCAAACCCATACCGCATAGTCAGCTATAAAAGGCCCTGAAATGACAAATGTAAATCAATTCAAATGGGAAAACTAACAGCCTAATTTATGTACAAAATAATGAACAAAAAACAAATATGATACACAGAACCAAACAACATCCACTGAATTACAGGCTCCTGACTTGGGACAGGCGCATTCAGAATGTGGCTGGGTTAAACATCTTAGCGGCCCAACCCCTCCCTTATCCTGGGACAGTGGTGCAACAGAACAGTATAAGAAGTGTACAAAACAATAAACAAACAACACATATGATCAACAGCACAAACAACAACCACTTAAACTTGTTTTTCTGGAGGGTAGGGATTCCCTTTCTTGTCTGGCACATGCAATACAGGGGTCTACAACTTCCAAAAATATTGTAAACCAGCGGGCATATAACTACTGGTAGTGTATATTTTAAAATGTTCTTAGGGAATGACTACTGTTGGTTGCAGGACCAGGTTACGCCAAAAATTGGGAAAATAAAAAAAAAATCCAGATTTTTGGTTTAAATTACCTTTGATAGACTGCCATACCCAAATCAGATTCACTCAGACCTAAGCACTTTTGTAAATAATGTATTCATTTGGGTGCACTCTATATGTGAGATACATCTGTCAACATTCCAGGGTCTTCCATTTTTAGAAAAGGATGAAAAATTGTCAAAATTTATGCTTGTTTCATCAGATGACCATCTGTGGGCAGCATTAAAAGATGTCTGTATAGTTGACTATTCATAAGTGTTCCATTCCATTCATTTATCAAAGGTGTTCAACTCTGCAGTCTGCATGATAAAATGACTGAAAGTCAAGTTGTACATACACATAAAATAACAAGCTTTGCTACTATTACTGCATAAGCACAAGCACTTACATGCAGGATGTTCTCACTGTGTTGAAGACCCATTGGTGGCCTTGAGCTGTTTTCTGCTCTTTTGTCGAGTTGTTGTCTCTTTGACACATTCCCCTTTTCCATTCTCAATTTTATGACATACTTGTCACTGTTTTTTTTAATGTAAATAATGTACTGCATGGAAATCTATATGCAAAGATTTAAAGGAAGACTTTATATTGATGTTAAGTTAATTTGTCAGAAAATGAATCTAGAAGCAAAGTAGAATAATCTACAAAAAATGTAAAACACAAATAATTTGCAAAATTTTTTTTGCTCACTTGAATAAATCTTCCTTAATAATTTGATTATAATTATTAAAAAAAAAATCACTTGCTTGAATATGATTCTTTTGTTTAATTGTTTCTTCAGATTTGTTTGTAAATATTGACATTTGCTAGAAGAAAATTCTTTTGCCTATGAAAAACTAAATTTTGGAGAAATTCATTTTTATTACATGCACTCCTCTTTATTTTTGTTGACAGAAGGAGTCTGAAGAAAAAAGAAATTAATTTGGTGTGGCCTTATATATGTTTTGTATCTTGTATTATTTTTACTTTTAGTTTCTTGTGTATAATTTGGAGTTTAGTATGACGTCCATTATCACTGAACTAGTATATATATTTGTTTAGGGGCCAGCTTAAGGGCGCCTCCGGTGCGAAATTTCTATGTATTGAAGACCTATTGGTGACCTTCTGTTGTTGTCTGTTCTGTGGTCGGGTTGTTGTCTCTTTGACACATTCCCATTCCATTCTCAATTTTATTATTTCCCATTTTGTTGTCTTTTAACAGTATATGTTATTTGTATATTTATATACAAGAAATGTATGTTTATATATAGAATGAACCCAGATTTTGATAAAAATCAATATTTGATATTCTTAAAAAATTGATTTTTCAAAGTTTTTTCTGGAAAATTATATAATTAGAATTTATTAAAAATTGTTCATGCCACCCTATGAAGCATCCTCTTTCCAACCATATAAAGATAATTATTGATTATCTTTTAAAAAGAAGATGTGAAATTTCTGCACCTTCTAGAATTAGAATATTTAAATAATTTGCTAAAAAAGGAAAAATTCTCCAACTTTGGACACCAGAATAACTACTTAGGTTGATTATTTTCTCCGGCTTCCTCCACCAATAAAAATTGACTGCCACAAAATTGCACAATAGTGTTTAAAATTGGCATTAAACACCAACCAATCAATTAATTCAACTTTGGACACCAGAAAAACAACTAAAAAAATTAAATTATTGAAAATAACCCTATGGCACCCTTCAATCATTCCTCTTTAATGTCATATAATTTTTATCAGTATCCAATGGCAATCCTAAAAGGAGTTGGAAAGATAGTAGACCAATGTTTGAACAGAGCCCCCAAAACAGCCATTTTCAGGTTAAATATATGGGGCAATAAAATTGCTTATTAAAGATCAAATTAAACAGTATGGTTTCCGATACAACTTTCACAATTTATCTGAACATCTTGTACTATTTGCCTGTAATGGCTGAAAAGGGCTAAAATTTTTCTAAGTTTATTATTTATGACAATTTATGTCAATATAGCATTTATTGATATGCTGATTTGATGGTTCCATGATAAAGTACCTATATTGCAAGAACTTGATCTTTTTGATTTGAAGACCAAATGATTAAATATATATATTACAAGTGGTTGGTTTTATAATGATTAACTGCTTATTGTCAAAGGTGTCAACAAGGGTATTGCATGCTTCTATGAAGTTTGCTTTTAAATTATTTTTATAATTAATTTTAGCTGTAGTTGTTCTTATCTCGATAGTCAAATCCAATTTTTTTAACATCAACAACCCAAATTGAAGAAATGTACACCAAAAAAAAAAAAAAAACAGTTAAACATTCTAATTTTAGGCAGAACTTTTTTTTATATTTTTCATCTAAAGTATCAAAATATTTTATTTAAAACCAAATTAATCTAGAAGTTATTTATTAATGTAAAACAAGGAAATGATTAAATCAGAGACTAACATTATGTTTGTCACTTGTTCTTACTTTTTGCAAACAAAATTATAAAATCATGTCATTGAAAAATGAGATTACATGCATAAGATGAATTTTAAGATAAAAAAAATGTAAAAATATTAAATTAAACTCAACTAGGTGATATTTATTTATTATTTGAACTTTTGGTTGTATTCTATACAAAATATACCTGTTGTTAACCATGAAAGTTCTTGCTGAGTATAACAGTATTGTGAAGTCCCCATCACAAGCCTGATGTTTACAGCTTCATAATAGCAGTAACAATGAGTTGCCAATCTTTGGTACTATATATGTCTTCTTATTTTTGCAAATGCAACAAAAGTTTAGAGAAGAGGAGAGATGGAGAGATGGGGCCGTTTACTAGTAGTTAGCAATGTTACACAATTATTTTATTTTTAGAAAGGGTCATTCCAGTGTCTAAAGATTTGTCAATAGGAACATATCCTGTTAGTTGTCTCACATGTATTATTTGGTTGTCAGCTCATTCGATTCCCTAGAGATTGGTATAATACCTAAATAGGAATCTCCTGAAATACTGGACAATACAACAGACCACATTGTCATTAGGAACATTTCCTGTTAGCTGTCTAACATTTATTGTTTGGTTATCAGCTCATTAGATTCCCTAGAGGTTGGCATAATATCTAAATACATGTAGGAATCTCCTGAAATTCTGGACAGTACAGCACACCACATTAACCAACAACACCTCACTCCTCAGTTGATATAAATCTAATTTAAAAAATCTTTGACATCATTTTAACCATATACAATCAGAACTAGATTGAATGACCCTGGGAATGTTAACATTAGGGTAAATTCAGACCCTGGAAAAGGAGGAAGTAAAGGTAACCGTCTTCAGATCTGTTGTCATAGACACCAGTCAGTTAAAGAGATCTGGCCTACATCACAAATGTTATCACATTTCAGATATACTTCACAATTATCAACTGCTTAGCATGTACACATTTTTTATAAACAAACTATATGTTTTTTTCAATACTACCAGAAGACATGGAAGAGGTAAATTTATTCTTATCAGAAAACATGTTCTACTGATAAACAAATGCTGATGATCAAAATTTTACATACAATTTGTTTCCAAAACAGTTTTAGTTCTGTGATTTAATGATAAGGGAAAGCCACAAACCTATTGGATCATTGATATATCTCGATCCATATGCTATGTTCTAAATAGATCATCAATAACTTAACTCAAATGAAATACAATTTAAAAAGATCACACACTTATGACTTGTCTGTGCCTGTTCAAATCCACTTATTACCATAGTACATCATGTACATCTTCATCTTGTGTCTATCTGTCCTGATTATCATAATTTGCTAATTTTTGAAGGCAAGAAACAACAAATGTTAAGTTTGTCAATAGGTGTTTACATTCACTGGCATATGGCACTGCTAAAGTCATCACCAGTGACGTTCTTGATCTTGTTGTATGTGTTTGCCATACAGCTGATTAATGAAGTCCTTTCAACAACTGTCAAGATAAAGAACAGCAATAATAGTGTAGTTCCATTGATATGTGGTTATTTCCTAGTATTTCATGATATTCTTGGCTCATTATCATCCATCCATCCATCCAATATTTAAAAATCTCTTAAATTTTCTATCAGTTACAGTACATTGGAAATCTTGGAAATGTAACAAACGGTATGCTTATTATGGAAAAAAAGTATGCTGCCCTTTGTAAAATGTCTATTTTCTTTCTTTCCAGCATTGTACATCATGATATTGAATCTAGTCATCAATTGTCCTGGTTGTGTCTTGAGGAATATAAACTGTTACTGGAAGACAAAGAAAAGGTATTTATGCTTTAACAATTAATATAATTTGATAGAAAAACAAAGGATATAGGGTATCCATGCATGACACAAAATCAGTACATGCAGCAAAATACATTTTTGAGCATGACTTGTTTAGAAAATAGTGCATATTTTAAATAAACTGTGTAGATATATTGATAATAGATCTTAGTTTTGAAAATAGAATAAACCAAACTACACACAGTCGGAAAGCTGACCCGGTTTGACCCATTTCTTAAAGCAACAATGGAAGTCATGTGATTACCATATATGGGCATTTTTACCAAAACAGGTGAAGCCAGTTTTTGGAATTTGTAGTTTTGCATGAATTAAAACTAATTTGCTTTTAAGTGAACATTCTTGAGTATATAAGAAATATATTGATCCGTAATTATGGATTAAACTAATTTTTACTCTCAAAATGTGTCTTCAAAGTCTAGGTGTTGACCAAAAAATCGGTCACTGGAAATTTAAATCATAATTTTCTTTCTTAACTTCTCAGGAAGCTATTCTGAATTTAAATTATGTTATGTAACATAACTTTGACTATGATACGTCAAATTTGTGCCACTTAATACGCTATGTAATAAAATGTGCCACTTGATGTGTCGGTATTTCTGACGAAGCGGGGCCATAGTAATTCTGATTACGTCCCTTTGTTTGACACTCTCATGATCAAACTATTATTATATTAAGCACCATATGCTGTTATTTACATGAGGATATTATTAAAATAATTTTATTGAATATATTTTGATACTAAAGGCATGTGCAAAAAAATTAGCGAAACACATTTTATCACTTTTTCAGAACTCAGTCTCAGTGAAATACTCAAATAGGCCCTATGTCAGTATGTGCCATAAGGCAGCAACCATTTGATTTTCTGGGGGGCTATGGATTTTAGAAAAAAAGTTTGTTTCAGTTTTGGAGAAAAAATAATTTGTTTTGACCCTGAGAAAAAACATTGTTTGTTTCACCCTCAGCTGCCACTATATGTAATGCTAAAATTGAACATAAAAATTTGTATATGACTTGTCGCCAAAAAATAGATTGTTTTGCCAAAGGCGAAAAAAAAGTTTGTCTGGAAAAAATCCTTAGCCCTCCCAGAAAATCAAATGGTTGCTGCCTAATATTATTCCAAGAGTTAATTTAATATTTATATTTTGGTAAGTATTTATACTGCTGTAACCAAATTATTTCAACACAGAAATAAATTTCTACTTTAATCATACAAGGGGTAGCCAAAATATTCATGAATAATGGATCAAGACAGGATTAAAAGGATCAAATACAGGAACTCCTTTTCATTACTGATACCTGATCCTACCTTTTTCATTTAAACTTAACGAGACCATAATGAAAGTATTCTGAATGTAAATTCTTCATTATTTGAAATAAAAGGAAATTAGTTTGCAATTCTTGTATGAACAAACTAAATATAACAATAAATTTTGTCTCACTGATTCCATGCAGATTCTAATGAATGGACTCAAATTATAAAAAAGCACTAAACCAATAAATAAATGGTTCTAATCATGAACTTGAAAATAGATAAGAACAAAAAGACTGGGTCTAATATTTTCTTCTTCTATTTAATTTTTTTAACAATTATGCATTTTATATTTATATAAAAGTATTTCAGAGCAGATTCTGAGTGCTAAGTCAACAATATTATGTTTTAGATCACAAGTCATAAGTAAGTTACACATCATGTCAGTATGAACATGCTTTGAATAAGAGTGATTAAAATGCTATGATTGAGTAAAGCTATTTCAGTTGATATTTTATAGTGTGTCTTTCTATGTTGTGATGTTACACTATTGTTTCAGAAAAAGGTGAAGGTTTGGTACCATTAAACGTTTAAACCGCTGCATTTGTTTGCACCTGTCCTAAGTCAGGAATCTGATGTTCAGTAGTTGTCGTTTGTTGATGTGGTTCATAAATGTTTCTCGTTCCATTGATATGTGGTTATTTCCTAGTATTTCATGATATTCTTGGCTCATTATCATCCATCCATCCATCCAATATTTAAAATCTCTTAAATTTTCTATCAGTTACAGTACATTGGAAATCTTGGAAATGTAACAAACGGTATGCTTATTATGGAAAAAAGTATGCTGCCCTTTGTAAATGTCTATTTTCTTTCTTTCCAGCATTGTACATCATGATATTGAATCTAGTCATCAATTGTCCTGGTTGTGTCTTGAGGAATATAAACTGTTACTGGAAGACAAAGAAAAGGTATTTATGCTTTAACAATTAATATAATTTGATAGAAAAACAAAGGATATAGGGTATCCATGCATGACACAAAATCAGTACATGCGCAGCAAAATACATTTTTTGAGCATGACTTGTTTAGAAAATAGTGCATATTTTAAATAAACTGTGTAGATATATTGATAATAGATCTTAGTTTTGAAAATAGAATAAACCAAACTACACACAGTCGGAAAGCTGACCCCGGTTTGACCCCATTTCTTAAAGCAACAATGGAAGTCATGTGATTACCATATATGGGCATTTTTTTACCAAAACAGGTGAAGCCAGTTTTTTGGAATTTGTAGTTTTTTGCATGAATTAAAACTAATTTGCTTTTAAGTGAACATTCTTGAGTATATAAGAAATATATTGATCCACGTAATTATGGATTAAACTAATTTTTACTCTCAAAATGTGTCTTCAAAGTCTAGGTGTTGACCAAAAAAATCGGTCACTGGAAATTTAAATCATAATTTTCTTTCTTAACTTCTCAGGAAGCTATTCTGAATTTAAATTATGTTATGTAACATAACTTTGACTATGATACGTCAAATTTGTGCCACTTAATACGCTGTAATACGCAAATGTGCCACTTCGATGTGTCGGTATTTCTGACGAAGCGGGGCCAATAGTAATTTACTGAGTTACGTCCCTTTGTTTGACACTCTCATGATCAAACTATTATTATATTAAGCACCATATGCTGTTATTTACATGAGGATATTATTAAAATAATTTTATTGAATATATTTTGATACTAAAGGCATGTGCAAAAAATTAGCGAAACACATTTTATCACTTTTCAGAACTCAGTCTCAGTGAAATACTCAAATAGGCCCTATGTCAGTATGTGCCATAAGGCAGCAACCATTTGATTTTCTGGGGGCTATGGATTTTTTAGAAAAAAAAGTTTGTTTCCAGTTTTTGGAGAAAAAAATAATTTGTTTTTGACCCTGAGAAAAAAACATTGTTTGTTTCACCCTCAGCTGCCACTATATGTAATGCTAAAATTGAACATAAAAATTGTATATGACTTGTCGCCAAAAAAATAGATTGTTTTTGCCAAAGGCGAAAAAAAAAGTTTGTCTGGAAAAAAAATCCTTAGCCCTCCCCAGAAAATCAAATGGTTGCTGCCTAATATTATTATTCCAAGAGTTAATTTAATATTTATATTTTGGTAAGTATTTATACTGCTGTAACCAAATTATTTCAACACAGAAATAAATTTCTACTTTAATCATACAAGGGGTAGCCAAAATATTCATGAATAATGGATCAAGACAGGATTAAAAGGATCAAATACAGGAACTCCTTTTCATTACTGATACCTGATCCTACCTTTTTCATTTAAACTTTAACGAGACCATAATGAAAGTATTCTGAATGTAAATTCTTCATTATTTGAAATAAAAGGAAATTAGTTTGCAATTCTTGTATGAACAAACTAAATATAACAATAAATTTTGTCTCACTGATTCCATGCAGATTCTAATGAATGGACTCAAATTATAAAAAAAGCACTAAACCAATAAATAAATGGTTCTAATCATGAACTTGAAAATAGATAAGAACAAAAAGACTGGGTCTAATATTTTCTTCTTCTATTTAATTTTTTAACAATTATGCATTTTATATTTATATAAAAGTATTTCAGAGCAGATTCTGAGTGCTAAGTCAACAATATTATGTTTTAGATCACAAGTCATAAGTAAGTTACACTTCATGTCAGTATGAACATGCTTTGAATAAGAGTGATTAAAATGCTATGATTGAGTAAAGCTATTTCAGTTGATATTTTATAGTGTGTCTTTCTATGTTGTGATGTTACGCTATTGTTTCAGAAAAAGGGTGAAGGTTTGGTACCATTAAAACGTTTAAACCCGCTGCATTTGTTTGCACCTGTCCTAAGTCAGGAATCTGATGTTCAGTAGTTGTCGTTTGTTGATGTGGTTCATAAGTGTTTCTCGTTTCTCGTTTTTATATAGATTAGACCGTTGGTTTTCCCGTTTGAATGGTTTTACACTATTAATTTTTGGGGCCCTTTATAGCTTACTGTTCGGTGTGAGCCTAGGCTCCGTGTTGAAGGCCGTACTTTGACCTATAATGGTTTACATTTATAAATTTTGACTTGGATGGAGAGTTGTCTCATTGGCACTCATACCACATCTTCTTATATCTATAGTCTGAAAGAAATGGTTTTAAGTTCATATTTAGGACAAGACTTTTTCATTTACCTTTGGCAGTTTTGCAGGATTACTTCGTCACAATTTTTTTTATAATATTATAAACAATGAATGAGTTTTGGTTAAGGTTGTGTAAAGACAGTATACGATTTCCTTACATTGTTTTAGTTAAGTCAAACAATTCACTGACTTAAAGAGAATAATTAATCCAGTCAAATATTCACAGCTGAACTCGCCATTGCTTTTTCAAACAAACACACTAAATGTGTGTACATTGTGTAAAGATGCAAGTTGACATCGATGTGTAAGATAAAAACTACAATGTCAAAAATGTCTTTTGTTTGGAATTTAGTTCGAACGGGTTTCCTAAGGGGTGATAGAACGTTAGACTTGATTTTTGTTTTAACTTTGAGATACTTATTATTATTGTGTTATATAGTTTGTATATTCTTTGTTTATCTGGAAAAAAAAGAAGAAAAAAATAACAGACAATTTCGCATAATTCTTAAACGACGATCAAAGGCATTACATTATTTTTAAAAGACGGACAATTTATAACATGTTTAAGTATTATTTTCTTTGATAATAAGAACCATGCTTGAAAAATCGAAAGAAGTCTATTTCTGACCCTAATGGCAAGTAAGAAACAGAAAAAAGAAAAAATTCCAAATTGGCGCCAAATTATTTTTTCCGCGAAATTAACACAATTTCAGAATGGCGGGTTTTAATATCAGTCCCATTGTTGTCTTAAGAAAGTAGCAACAACAGTCGTTTCTAAGGGCTTGCTTTCCGACTGCACATTGTTGAGCCTCTGTGCATTTCACAATCATTGAAATGGTTTCTTTTTTTCTGCGTCAAAAATTAACAGGAACAAGCAGTTTTATTTTCAGTAAATCCTAAATGCCATAAAAAAAATTTCATTAGCACAAAACTTAATACAGCCATTTCTAACATGGTTTGTACATCTCAGTATCCTAACAGAAAGTCTGTTTTTGTAAGGTTTTTATTTTCCGCAAATATAGACAACATCTTTATGCAAATGTGAGATCTATATCAAAATTTGAATGTTTGTGTAGTTCCAAAATATGTAACATATTTTTTGCTTAGTTTTTGCACAACACATTTAAAAATCATTTTTGATGTTAATGGGACAAACAGAAGGTAAACAGTGGTTTGCAACAGGAAAATCAAGATTTGCATCTACAAAGGTTTAGGTATAATGCAGTCACATGTATATCTTTTCTTATACAATGCCAAACAAAATATATGTGTCTTTCAATTCTGTAAAAAATCTAAAGACGTTTTGAAATTGTTTGCTTCTTTTTCTTTTTCTGTCAGAAATATTCAGATGTCTATTGGGACTTGAATTAAATTGAAAAGAGGAGAAAAAAAATGTACAATAATACAATAATGATATGAATGAAGATAGTTTGGAAAGATTCATACAAATACACAAACTGTTAAGATGCGGTACAATTTCATGTGTGAGGATTTGAGTTAACCAATGAAAGAAAAACAACAGACTTAAAAAAATAAGAAGATATGGTATGATTGCCAATGAGAACTCTCCACAAGAGACCAAATGGCACAGAAATTAACAACTATAGGTCACTGTATGACCTTCAACCATGAGAATTGAGCATGAGACTTGTATGTATTACCTAGACTGTGAAAGTATCTTTTAACTACAAAGAATTATTTCATCGTTTCTTAATTAGGATAAACATTTCAAATCTGTAAAATTATATATACATAAAAAATTGCTGACATTTCCTATACTAAACAATTGATTTTTTTTTCAGGAGGCAAAAGACAATGTTCTGCTAGAAAAATCATGTGAATTTCAGATCCTTCTTGTGGAGGCCTGTGTTGATACATCAGAACAAATTATAAGGGTAAGGTAAAAATAAAGCGTGAATATTTTTTCAATGAATGACAAGCTATACCTCTGGAAAAAGTAGCACTAAATTAACATTTAGTTTGAGTTATACAAAACTAGTTTAATCCTACCCAATTTTAATGTGTGTGTCCAAACTTCATCAGTGGTTGCCATAACTTATATCTAAGCGTTTGTTCATTAAGTAATAATGTATGGATTGCAAAGTATGATATGTTAATTTATTCACCTTCCAAGCTTGTAGGTTCTATATACCATGAGCATCATGAAATACAGTGTTAGATTCTATATATTCTTATTAACCCCTCTTATATAAACCAGCTAATAAAGAAGACACATTTATAATTCAACTTCTTTACTTTGTCATGCTTATATCTATTTAAGTTTACTTTGATGTTTTTACAGGACTTGTATCTTTACCAGAAAGCTGTGTCTAAAACATATTATGATGATGAATCAACAGATCAGCCAGTATCACTGACAACAGATTTGTTAAATTTTCTCAGAGACAAACTTTTGGAAAACCCGTCATTAGGTCATTCTGTCATATATTCTATATATGCATGTTCAAAGCATTCACAGTACAAGAAAAACAATGAAAATCTTCAGGGTTTATACATTAAAGCAGTTAACATACTTTTGGATAAGATTTCTAATTCTCTACCGAAAAATCAACAGGAAAAAATTGAAAAAGAAGATAAAGTGTACAAAATTCTCTCGTTATATAACCCTGAAGGTAAGCAGTACCAGAACTATCTTCCCATTAGAGAGCTCTTTGCTCGAATCTATGAATTGTCTGTGACAGATAATCCTCTGATAGACAGACGTAAAGTTTTATCTGTGACCATTGGTAGAGAAAATAGCTATTTAGTGGAGGAGTTTTGCAAGGTAGAATATGACCTTGAACTAAAATATTTTTTATCAACTGCTAGTTACCATGGAGATGAACTTTCTGAAGAACAAAAATGTCTGTTAACTGTAGTGAACCAGAGAGAAAAGAAACACCAGATGAGATTGCTATTCCTTATGTGTGTAAAGAAACAGCAACATTTTTTAAAAATAGTTGTGGTAAGCATATTTGATGCATTTAACAATTATGAAAAGATAATGTATAGATGAAAATTCATAACACAAAATACAGTATCAATTTTTGAACATGAAACAATGGCTTCATTTTGTCAACAGAATAATTTATTTTGATAGTATGTATCTTACCTTTATATACAACATGACAACAAACTTGCTTGGTTAGACATTGTGCCCAGTGTTTTCCAATGGATATATTGCACATTTATTCCTTAAAAGAAGATGTTTTCATCAAATCTTTTAATTTTCCAATTTTAAAGATAAATTGTTCTTGACATATTTAATTTTTAGACATTTTTAAAAGACTTATACATAATTAAGTATATTAAGAATATAACTTTTTTTTGTTCAAACTAACATACATTGTTTTTTGATACTCAAGACTACATAAGGCTTTAATCGACCTACTTCTTTCTAGTCAATTCAGTTAATTTGTTTTCATTTGATTACATTTCAGGATACTTCTATAGCCTTGATAAAGACGGGCCAGTTTAAATTATTGAGAATGTTATTAGAACCAGCAGAATTTCAGCCTCTAAAGCCACTTTTACTCCTTCATGGTTGGTCTTATTGCCATTCTTGCCAAACTGCTAAACAACTGCTTGATGCATTGTGGAGTGAAGAGGTAATGATTGTTTAAAAGTATAAAAATCTGAATCCTTTTGCAGAAAAGGAGCCAGTCTATTGTAAACTCAAATTTTTATAAAATGATGTTATTATATTCAAGTCAATATCAGTCTGAAATGAAGATCATTTGGTTTGTTTATCATTATTTAAGGAATGGACAGCACTACCAAACATTGCAGTTATATTTTAGAAAAATAGCCTGTATTTTAATTGTTTGATAGTGATGTCTGTTTTGAATAATAGAAAAACATAATATAAAAAGGGAGAAGGGTTAATTAAATGAGGTAGTACATCTAGTGGATGAGCATGCAGGTGTATGGACAGGCAGATGGATCCAGTTGTTTCTGTGCAATAACTTGCAATTATGTTGTTACTGATAACAAAATAGAGGTCATGTTTGAAAATGAAGATGTTTACTGATGCCTTTCAGGAGTTATGGTTGATTGGAAAAGGGCACTTTATTTCATTTCTGTGCAATAATTTGGGAACACTTGATCCAATCCTTTTTCAAATTTTTATATATTGTTTCTTATGACAGGAGGTCAAGATTGGTTATGATCATTTGAAATTTTGCTGTCCAGAAATTATGGCCCTTGATTGTTTTACAATAACACTAATAAATGTAAGAAAATATTTTTACTGTCAGTCTGAAAGCCTTTTATATAAAGTATATTCTGTTTTTTTTTCAGTCCTCCTGCTTTCATCCAGCATTACAGACAGGATGTAGTAAGCTTGCCTATCAGATTGATCTTATAAAATGGTGCCTGGATAAAACAAAGTATGTTATGTTATTTATGTCAATAAAATAGTCATACCCTGTTATATATATGCAGACATTTTGGTTCTATTTGATTCAGAGCAGTATGTTTAACAAATGTTTAAATTGACTAATTAAACAAAATAATTCTGTAAGTTTTCAGTGATTATTGATTTAGAAAATGGCTGATCAACTCAGGAGTCAAACATCCATTAACATTATATTCTTATATAGATTTTTTTTCAGTGCTAAATGAATTGCTTTAACAATGTTAGCAGCCAGTTCAAACATATAGATTCATATAAATCACAAACATTTGATATACTGGGTAATACCAAAATTCACTAGGCTGAAATATAAGTTGACTTCAGTTTATATATTCATGAATGAAAAAAATATAAAGAGAAACTTGAGTATTCAAATACTAGCAGAAACATTTACCAAAAACTTTAAATTTAAATTTATATGTAAGTATATATGACAACTGATACCAGCAATATTTCAATGAAATATATTTGTATGATTTATTTTTATTTAAAGCTTAACTATAGACATTTTTACACTTTTGGGTATTTTTGTTTTGAATGAGATCTGTCTCCAAATAACCATCTGGCATCATACAACAATCCCTTTTTAATTATGATGTAAAATGTTTTAAATTATTAAACACAAAATTTTACAGGAACTTGTTTAACTTTAAGTAAAAATAAAGTAAAGTGTAAATATGTCTGTTTGAGTATGTGGTTTGTACATAGAATTTAATTTGGCTTTGAGTTTGATGACCCATAAATAAGCTTCCATAGATATAGGAAAACAATATGGTTAAAATAGGTTAACATGCATCCTAACGTTAATTGATACATGGTTTGATTGGCTAATAATGATTGTTACTCTTTCAATGGAAAGTAAACAGGTGATATTGATTTCATGGTCCACCTAACAAACAAACAAGCCAACTTGACATTAATGTATTTTGTACACACTCAAATAAACAAGATGTAATAAGTTATATTCTTATTCAGACCACTTGTGGCAGAAGTTTCTTTAACAAATCAGCATCAGAGAGCAGCAGACATGTTTACAGGACTAGAAAACCATTCCGTCCTGTATGTACTTCATCAGTCTACAAGAGTTGCATCACTGAATCAGCAGGAAGTTTTAGACATTCTCCAGAAAAGTCCATTAGAAAATGATAATAGTAAGATATGAATTTTTTTAAATGATTAGATTCATATAAATGTATCTGAACTATTTAGCGGTGGAATTTACAAAGTACAGAAGTTAATAACATTGCTTTACAAAATATTCTTGCATTTCATGGATTTATATAAAGCTGAAATCATTTAAATGAACTCCCAAAAGTATGAAAATTGTATACATTGAATAAAAGTCTTTAGATAATTTATTAATTAATTAATACAGCTTTGAAGTGGTGTAATTTGTGTCTTTCAGTTAAAATGTATAATATGAATTGAATATAAAATGAAATGCTAAATACCTTGAAGTCAAATACTATTTATTTATATGAGAAAATCAACATTTAGAATATTTTAAAAGATACCTGACCTAGTTCCTTGTGTTTGTATAGATATATTTTCTACCTAAAATTGTTCCAAATAAGATAAAATAAGAAGAAAGAAAAAAGTCAAAGTTACTTTACTGAATATGCATGCAACAGTTAATGAGCTAAAATAAATGAGTTTTACTCAAAGACCTGTATCAGGTAAATATTTGGAAAGAAATATAAACAAATCCAAAAAGAACATTGAGTACTGGAGGGACCTAAATGAACTGATGTACTGTGAACAGTAAAAAAATTATTTCAGAATAAGTCTTTAAAGGACAAGGTACATTTTTGGGCTTATTTGGCCCTGTAAATTCACTAAATATAAAGTATTTATTGATTTCATTACTAATCATAGCTTTTAAGCATCAAAATAAAGGTATTTTGGAAAATGTGAATATTAGGCAAGCCTTTATGACACAATTTGACTGTTACGGCATAAGCTAGATTTGTCAGATTTTTAGCAAAAATAGGCTAATTTTTTAAGAGCATTTTAGCTTAATTAACATAGAGCACATACTTCAACCAAAATAAATTTTTAGCAGTGAATATATTAATACAAAATACACTTATCATCAGACATTGGGTAATTAAAATGTAATTGTAATTAGCTGTAATTAATTACAATTTTGAAAGTAATTCAATGTAATGTGTAATTGAGCATATTTTCAATTACATGTAATTGAAAGTAATGAATTACATTGCCTTTTTGCCATGTAATTATGAATTACTTTTCAATTACTTTGAATTACATTTAAATAATTGCATGGACATATTTGGCTTTTCTGATGCAACTTGTAAATTTTATTTTTCCTACAGTTAGTATGCACTTGGTACTTTGATTTTTTAATACCATTTAAACATTTATCATAATGAAAAATATAACATTTCTTGATATTTCATTAATCATTATAGCATGTATAATTATCTTTATTTGTATTCAATTCATTAATTCTTTCACATGTTTACATAAAAATCTAAAAATTAAAGACAATGTTTTTACTGTTACTCTAACCTGTTGTCATTTTATGATTTTTTTTCTAAATGATATAGCTCTTCCATGTCTCTGGATAAAAGTAATTGAAATGTAATTAATTACATTGGCAATGTAATTGTAATGTTATTAATTACATTTGAAGATCAATGTAATTGTGATGTAATTAGTTACATTTAAAAATCAATGTAATTGAAATGTAATTAATTACTTAGGCATGTAATTGACCCCAGGTCTGCTTATTATTTTAATATTGTTTTGGGCTATAGTTGTGCTTTATATTATTTTTAAGCATGTACAAGTCAAATAGTCAAGATTTTGCATAATTTAACAGTTTATACTGAATTTTCTGTCATTTTATGACTGTATAACTCATGAAAAGGGTATATTTTTTAACCAAAACTGCATTATTCTATCAAAGTACATATTCAATATTTAATTATGAAAAACTGATATAGTTTGAAATATATTTGTTTTTAAGGTCGATTTGGACCAAAAGCTTACCTTGTCCTTTGATTTCAATATCAATATTCATTTGTTGTTTTGATATTTAAGGTGGAGGAATGAGATCAAGGGTGAAAGCTGTGACCTTTGCAGAGGACAAAGAGGAAAAAACTTCTGATAAAGAAACTGACCAGTCATTAGATATAAACATTGAGCGTTGGAGAGATATTTCTATTTTTAGTGGTTACTGTGCTGTGAAGAATGTGATGGATGCAGTTTATTTCTGTATTGATTATTCAGATAGTAAAATGACCAATCCAATTCAGAGAAAAGATTATCGCAGTCACAGTTTACTTTCTAATTCTGATTCCAGTAGTGTTCAGTCGAAAACATCAAGTGAATTCATTAAATCAAACTTTCAGAATATTTATACTAAAAATGTTACTGAAAAATTAATATCGGCTCGTGAATACCTCTCAAAACTTCAACCTCTTACCTATAGAGTAGAAATTATAGAAGACATTTATTCGCTTTTGTTTGTTAATCATGAATGTATTCAGGAATCAGCTTTATACGAGGAATTGGACAGTGATGAAGACTTTAGGGAAGATAATTGTAGGAGAAATAATGCAGAAGAGAATTCTCGCATTAGTACTTTTTCTGAAGATAGTTTGACATCACCAGAGCCTGCTTCACCAAGGATTGACAAAAAAGTATTTGATCTCACAAATGATGAACTTAACAGTTCATTAGTAGGCTCTTATGATGAACCATTTATGGAAAGACATCCCAAAAAAGTTGAAAAGATTAAAAAATTGTCTTCAAATTATAATGGTTTTACAGAGTTAGATAACCTGCAGAAATTTGGCAAAAACAAAACTGAAATTTCAAAAAAGAGTAAAGGCATGTACAATGATAGAATAGCAGAACCACCTTTAGAAAACCGTGCTTGTGAAAATGACAGTACATTTAGTACAGATAGTTCACTTGGTTTGAGCAGTGTTGGATTTTTGAACAATGAATACTTGGTTCGTGATATTCTGGACATGCTTAAGGATGCATTATTAGATTTGGAAGGAGCTTTGTTTCATGTTAGAGGCTCAAACTCTGAAAAAAGTAGTTCTTCAAAAAAGTCTTTTAAAAAACAAACTTGCAATAGAATTATTGTTTCTATAGAGGAACCATTAACAAACATTGTACAGTGTAGTGTTACTAAGGAATCCTTACAAACAAGGATAAGCTCAATGAGACATTACATTCATGAAGCTAATTGGAAATATCAGTTAGTTTGTCATGAGAAAATACCAAGGGAACCGGGTGAAGTTCTGCTGGAACCAATTGTGGTTTCTATGGGAATACATGAAGAAGAAATATGTACAGATTTGATTGGACAAAAAGAGAGAAAAAGAAGATTATCAGAAAGGAGTCAAAAATGTAAGATAACATCTCAATGAATATACAATTAATTATAAACATAAATTTTCCATTAATTGAAGAAGAAAAAAAATATAATGTACTTTTGTTGTAATTTTGCCAAATGAAAATCATAATTGTTTATTATTTGATTTTTCAGTATATAAAACACCTAGTCCTTTACCCCAGTTTGAGAGTGAATCCCAAGGTGGGGACAGTGGTAACGATGGTGGACGTGTCATAAAGAGAGCAAGGTCAAGAAGTAGAGGTCGTAGTCTGTCCAAAAGTAAATTCCCTGCTGGAATTATTTCCCTTATGTTGTCATCTCCTGAGACCTTACTGATAATGTGTGTGCAAAGATGTAACTATAACCAGGCATCACAAGTTACAAAGGTAATAGTGCTCAAGATAACATGGGCTTTTTATTTAAAAATCTAGGTGCTTTATAATATTGGGCAGTTTTGCATTCTCAGTTTAGATCCTTTATGATATTGAATGTGTGAATATATTGGTTAAGGTAAGCATTCTCACAAATTAATCCTTGAAAATTGCAATCAAGCTTGATTTTTGCCAAAATTACCTTGAATATTCTTGAAAGATAAAATAATTTATAATTATTTAATTTGAAACTGTTCAAAGCTATATTATAGTATTAATGTATGGACTTTTTCATATTGGCCCTGTAACATGCCCGAGGTATTAATAATGGCCAAGGATGGTTGTAATGGTCCCCAGGCAGCGCCGAGGGCCATTACAACTGTCCGAGGCCATTATTAATACCAAGGGTATGTTACAGGGCCAATATGAAAAAGTCCATATATTGATACTTTTATTAACCAACTAAGGCAACTTCATTTAAGAACAGTCTTCGAGTCTCGGATCCAAATACAGCTAACCACGAATCTATAACAGGACCAATACAAAAAGAAAGCCAAATCATAACACTTTTATTACTGTAAATGGTTTTAATTCTTCGATTAAACAAAGAATAGAATCTTACCATGAAGAAGATACAGGAATTCATAGCTGAACTTGTCTTTTCGCATTCACGATGGATTTTGGGTCAACATTGTCAGATGTAATTTCTGATTTCTCATCCAAGTACTTAATTTTATGCTATTACAATTCATTTTATCTAGCAAATATAAAGTAGCTTGGAAGAATAAATCAGACAGTTTAACTATTCTTACTCTGAGTAGTCTGTGTTCTGATAATTGATCAGCGGAAATGAAACAGTGATAATAATCGAAAGTCGTACTCGAAAAGGCTGTGTAATATTTCCGTTTCAAGTTGTTACAAAACACTGAACATCATTTAAACTTTTTTTTTATGATATTAATTTAAAAAAAAAAAAGAAAAAGTTGTCACTTATTTGAAGAAATAAACGACATTTTTTATTTAATCGATGTCCCATTTCATCTGTTCATAATGCATGGCTGTGATTTCATAATGCATGGCTGTGATTTCGTAATGCATGGCTGTAGCAATTTCTCCGTTCATAATGACCAGTTGTCGAAATTTTCCTTTTATAAAGCATGGGCATTTCTGTACATATTGTAGTAAGTTGGTTAATAAATTGTTTTAATGCCCATGTATGTGATTGTTACAATACTAGATTGTATGCTTAAAGTGGTTTGAAGTAATTACAGTGTTGTTTGAATATGATTTATATTATAAATTTGTTTTATCTTATAGTTGATGAAACTTGAAGATAGGCCAGAAGCTGTTGAAGTCAGTTTTGCTCAGCGTTATGCCTCTGCTGTTAAAAAGTTACACAGTCTCAACTTAGGGTTACAACGGACAGTTCCATCCAATCCAGGTCAACTCAGTTTGAAAGCACTAGGTTCTGTTGCTGCTGCTGGTGTGGCTACTGTATCTGTATCAAGTGTTGCAGATGAACTGTTATCTCTTCAAAAGTTACCCAAAATACCTCATCCAAAATGTCAGGTTGTTCAAACATCTAAGTTAGACAGTTGTTTTAAACAAGAGAACTGTCCATCTATGATATTATTTGATCTTTTATGCACTGGATGTAGGTCGTGGGAAATGTGCAATAACATGATTGATGCTATAAGGTCAAGAAGAACAAACAATGGTTCAGAAAAATCTGATAATAGAAAGACTACAAGATCTCATTCAGAGAGAGGAGATAAAATATCACATCGATTGAAAGATTTATGGGATATTACTGAACAATTTGAAACTTTACTTCAGCTTGGTTTGGATCTTGATGGACATCAAAAACAGTTTTGTATAAAAAATGTTCTTAGTACTTTCTATAAACACAGCATACAGGCTCTACTGAAAACAGCTACTATTCCAATATATTCTGAGAATGCCAATTTATATGCTAAACTTCTTACAGATTTGAAATTTTCCATAGATAAAGTTGAACACGTGTTTCAGATATATGGGAAACTTCCTTTAGAAGGACAGATACACAAATCACCGAAGACTAGTCCGTACTCAAGTCCCAATTCAAGAGGAAGTCCGAGAGCATCTCCTTCAAGTCCCAATTCAAGAGGTAGTCCAAGAGCATCTCCCTCAAAAAGTGGTGATGCTATTCTTTCTGATAAACCAGTTATCCATAATGCCATGAAGAATTTAATTGGAGTACTACAGAATGATTTGCCACCTGGTGGACTTTTTCGTTTGTTTGTTAGGTAATAATTTAGTAACATCATTTTTTAAAGTTTTTATCAATGAAATAGGAAACTCATTACAGTAGAGTTCATTTATCTGTTTACTTTTTTTTTCAAAGTTCTCAAGATTGTTGCAAAAGTTTTAAAAAAAACTGAAAGATTGAAATTTAAATGTGTGATTTTAGCTCATATAAAACTAAGGTAAAAGGTAAAAATCATGTAGATTTAATTTCAAATGCCAACAGTTCTGCATGACTGTATATTTTCTAAATGATATTATGGTTTTGTGTGGGTAAAATGGTCATCCTTCTGTAAACATAATGTTTTTCACAATAACTTAAATTAATGTTTACAGATAATACTACATGTACATTGTATAAATGATTAGTGGAAAAACATTATATCTGGTATTTGGGTAAGAGTTATATCCCTTGACAGACATATTTTTCTCATTTTGTTGTTTACTTTAAAAAAATCCTCTCCTCTGAAACTTTTGAGCCAAATGTTACCAAACTTTATCTGGATGTTCCCTAATGTATCTTCTTGAAAACTTGTATTAGGGGATTTGATCCTTCACCAAACATGGCCACTGTTGCTAAAATAGAACATTTCAAAATGCAGTTTTTGGCTGATATCTCAAAAACTAAGCAGTTAGGGGTAAAATGATCAGCAGGTCAAGGTTTATCACCTGCAAAATTTTCAGAAAAATGCATTTAGGAGTTATTGGCCCTCAAATGTCATTTTTTAGTAAAATTTTAATGTTTAGACTAATATCTCAAAATATCTTGCATAAATAGAATTGTTCAGCCAGTCAAGGGTTATCTCCTGCAGAATTTTCAGAAAAATTGGACGACCCATTTTGTAGTTATTGCCCCTAAAATGTCATATATTTTTTTTACGAATTTCAAAGTTTTTGGTTATTATCTTGAAAACTAAAACAGTTAGAGAGAAATTATAAGCAGTAAATATGCCCAGAACAATAAGATATTCAAATAAGTCAACTTGGCAGAAATAGTCAAATGAACCCTTATAGAGTTACTGCCTTTAATTGATTTTTAGTCTTTTTGCATTTTTTTAGGAAATTTTGTTGAAAGAGAGCAAAAAAGATGGCAGTCTCAATCTTTGATTTTGACATATTTTAATATAAAGAGAATTATTTTTAGTTTTATTTATGATTGATAGGACTACATCTAAAGAAAATCTAACCAACAGAGACTACTTACAGAATTTATATGACCATTTAAAAGGTTTAGCAATAGTTGTAGCAGAGAATGAAGCAACATCTAAGGGTAAGTCAGTCAATTTTGTTTGTACATGTATACAGTATTTTATAATGTTTTTTTTAATTCCACTGCTGTATATCTTAGAGTTTCTTAAGTTAGAAGGCTAACAGTTTATGTGCATTCAATGATACAATTAAATAATGAACAATTCAAAATTATAACATTACTTCATACTTTTCAGTTTTGTGTCCTTGGGTTACTGTCTTATATCAATATACCCCTCATCATCAGTATATTCAAATTATACATTATTACTGGTAAATAAAATATTCAACGGCCTTCGGGTAAAACTCTCGATTATTATCACTGTTTCAATTGTGTTGATCAATCATCAGAATGCAGATGAGGAAAGAGTAAAATGGTTGAAATGTCTGATTTAATATTCCCATTTAATAAAAGTGTTATGAACAGGCTGTTTCTGTATAGGCCCTGTTATAGATTCTAGATCAGCTGTATAGGCCCTGTTATAGATTCTAGATCAGCTGTATAGGCCCTGTTATAGATTCTAGATCAGCTGTATAGGCCCTGTTATAGATTCTAGATCAGCTGTATAGGCCCTGTTATAGATTCTAGATCATCTGTATAGGCCCTGTATAGATTCTAGATCAGCTGTATGTTATAGATTCAAGATCAGCTGTATTGGCCCTGTTATAGATTCTAGATCAGCTGTATAGGCCCTGTTATAGATTCTAGATCAGCTGTATAGGCCCTGTTATAGATTCTAGATCAGCTGTATAGGCCCTGTTATAGATTCTAGATCAGCTGTATTGGCCCTGTTATAGATTCTAGATCAGCTGTATAGGCCCTGTTATAGATTCTAGATCAGCTGTATAGGCCCTGTTATAGATTCTAGATCAGCTGTATAGGCCCTGTTATAGATTCTAGATCAGCTGTATAGGCCCTGTTATAGATTCTAGATCAGCTGTATTGGCCCTGTTATAGATTCTAGATCAGCTGTATAGGCCCTGTTATAGATTCTAGATCAGCTGTATTGGCCTGTTATAGATTCTAGATCAGCTGTATGGCCCTGTTATAGATTCTAGATCAGCTGTATTGGCCCTGTTATAGATTCTAGATCAGCTGTATTGGCCCTGTTATAGATTCTAGATCAGCTGTATAGGCCCTGTTATAGATTCTAGATCAGCTGTATTGGCCCTTGGCCCTTGACTCTTTGAGTGTCGTATGCCAATACAGAAACAGCCAGTTAGTAACTCTATAGCATTTATCAGATCAGATTTTTATGAATAACCAATAAAAATTGAAAAATTTCCCGATCATTATTGATTATACGTGGCTTTATATATCCTATGTTGTTTGTATTATTTTCATTGAATATTATAAATATTGTTACTGTCATATCATTTCAGAAAGTTTTGTGTTACCAAAGAATTATTTTAAGATGTTAGATGAAGGGCCAATCTCTACCTTAGGAAGACTAATGTTCTCTAAGAAGATACCACCATCAAAGTAATTTTATCTATTAAAACACTTCAATGTAAAAATTGAGTCAGGCAAGTTTTGCCTATTACTCTGTGTCTATATTCAAGCATTATAAGCAAAGCTTATCAAAAGTAGATTATTCATCTACAAGAAATGTGTCGTATAATGCATATGTTTGGCTTAGAATGGGGAAGATTGTAATCTTCATAACTCATGTTTTAGATAACTAAAATGAAAACTTGAAGAAAAATAAAATTGTTATGGTGAAGAGTTATTGATCAAAACTAACAAAGAACTATTATATTAAACTATTTTACTGTTCAGGAGAGTTTACTTGTCTTTCTAGAGTTATTGAGGACTATTTTTTCTGACTTCAACATCATATACATTCATTTCCAAATGCAGTAACATGGGTTTCATGTTTGCATAATAAATCATGATACGAACACTGTTCAGAACCAATATAGTTACAGATCAGATTCACTTATTAGTTGTTTTTTTTGTCTACATTCGGCTGATCATTTATAAAACATATCAGAATTTATGTGTTTTTTCATCTGTTTCAGATTAGAAACAGTGGCAAAGAAACTGAGTTTAAACCTAAATCATATAATAGTACATAGCTGTTGTCCAAAGATTCCCAGTAAACATCTGCCAGTACTAACATCAGGGTTTAGACTCAATAGTATGTACCATTAGGACATTTGACTTCGTTTGATATATAAATATACATTTGAAAATCATTTCTATGGGACAGCATTGCAGAAACAAAATAAAAAAATGTACAATTGCAAGCCAAAAACTCAGAAATGTCTTTCATATCATTTCAATATAAAATAAGGCGATGTGGTATAATTGCCACTGAGACATTTTTCCATGAGAGACATAGATGTAAGCAACTGTAGATCAAGACCGCTTAGTCCATTATATTTTTACACTATATTCTATTTCCAAAATTTTAATCATACAATTAAATTTACTTGCTACACTGACATAATAAATCAATCGGTATCAATGGAAAATAATAGCAAATTAAAATGAATGGATTCAATACAACACAATAATTCTGTGGTTGCTACGAAAAGAACAAAAGATCATATTAATGAATCCAAGCAATTTCGATATAACAACATATTTTCTCATCATAATATTTATACACTTTGAATCAAACTTCGGCGAATTATTTTTTTACTTGCTGAATTCTGATTTAAAAAGTACATAAGAATTGTATGTACAAAAAGAAATAACCAGATAATATTGAAATGCATAATTTTATTTCTAGAGGTAATTGTAAAAGGTTCACACTTGGTGATGAATCAACTAGTTCCATTCCAGCGAAGAAATACTGTCAGTAACCCTGAATCAGTGGTTAGAGAAATCATGACAAAACTGGTATTCCTGATGAAAGGTTGGTATAGTTAATCTGAGTACAGAATCTGATTACAGATCACTTATATAATAATCCATCAATAGGAAAGATAGTGATGTGCTGCATTGATCATTCCGGGGTAAAGGATAGTTTTGAAAAAAATTTCACATAAATCCCCATCCTCTTGAAAAATGATTAAATTTGTGATTATGATTCATCTGTAAGAAAGAAATATTTCCATGAGAGTTTTGTTCATCCATTCATTACTTGTAACTTTTTCACAACACTTGAAATATTTTTCTTTTAATTCTGATTTGATTTTTTTAGAACATATGGTAAGTCCAGTTTGGAATATATGTTTAATAAGATTGGAATTTACGTATTTGTATCTATTCCATTCATTTACAGGCATGAAACAAAGGAAGTGTAGGGTAAACATCAGTGAGATACCAATCTAACAACATAATAATTACATTACATGTATGTTTCACGAGAATTCGTTAGTTTGATTGGCTAACAACAATCATGCGTCATTAAAAAATTAACCTGCATATCAAAATAAAATTTTACATTCGTGATGACACGTGCTTCTACAAAAAAGTGCACAGGTAAATAAAAGAAAAACTTAACAAAACTTTTTTTCAAAGTCATATTAGCATAAAAATGTAATTATAAGAAATGAATGCTTCTTTTTGTAATTTTATTGGGGTGTAAAAGTGTTGATCGTGCACACATTTTTAGAATGAAGCACTTCTGCACATCATATAAAATGTGCTTCTGTCAACACTTTTACACCCGAATAAAATTACAGAAAGAAGCATTCATTTCTTAAATAAGACCAGAAAAAGTATATCTTATCTAGAATTTTTTAGGGTTTGTTTCTTCTGAGGAATGATAATAAATCAGAAATCATTTTTTTAATGTCATTGAATGTTTAGTTCATTTATTTTCCAGACATTGCTAAGCAGAACAATGCAAAAGGAATATTTGAAATATCAAGTGCAAAAATGATGATAAAAACAACAGAGTTTGCTGACATCATCAGCTCTACACAGAAGTTGAATGGAGCAGATCTCGATAAACTTCAATCAAAGGAAGAAAAAGTGTCATTCTTTGGAAACTTGCAAAATCTCATGTTTATTCATATGTGCTTATACTTGATAGATGATGTTGTAACAAAATTGGTAAATATTATTTGAAAAAGAAAAAAGTTTCAGTAACAAAACACACAGTTATGAAATTAATTAAGATAAACTTTTACTTCATATCTGAATAGGTTCATTTATTATTGAGAGATTGAAAAAAAAACCAAAAGACTGAATCTATGTTGATAATAAACTATGAAGCTTATTGTTTGGAATTTGCTTCTGATTTTCATGTTTCAATATTAAATATTCAATTGGAACTAAATCTGGATTGGGTAGTATTATCTCAATCAAGCAATGTCATAAATAGGAATAATAAATGAATATAAAAAGCATACTTAATTAAATTATTTTTAATTTCTATAATCCAGAACAGAAACAATGTATAGATACACATGACAATATATAATAATGAAAAATGAAGAACATTTTTGAGTTCTCATGACTTACCTTTCTTTGTTAGAACAATTAAATAATATACACAAAAAGTTAATCAGTTAGATTTATGGCTATATATGTAAGTACTTATTCTTGCAATTTAATAGGAAGAAGAGAATGACACAGGGGGAGATAAATCAGCTATGTGTTTTACAGATTTAAAACTGATTGATCAGCTGTTACATCTCAATATGTTCAGTTACAATCTGGGTCAGATGGGTATTGTCAGGTTTGTTTAAAGTTAATTAGTTAATGCATCTTCACTCAGTTAGGAAAGCTTTCATTCAGAATTATCAGGTATTGATACAAATTCTAAAAACATTTTCACCAATCCAATACAGTCCTTTCATTGCTTGATGTACTTTCATTTATTTTTGCATCCTCGCATATTCTAAGAAGCATGTATTAAAGAGTAATGATATTTCACCACAGATGTCTTCTTGTATAATACTTTGATGTTCAGCAATTATAGATAAACTATTTTTATCATAGGTTTTTCAAGGCACAACATTTATTTTTAAATAATCAATCACTTTATACTTGAACAATTTCCGGAAGTTAGAACAGAACACAAAACAATACACCGAATATATATTTTGATGTTTGCATATGTAATGGTCAATCATCTACAAGCAACAATAATGGTAGATTCATTAATGTGACTGTGGTACAATAATAAGAGCAAAAATTAAAAAGCAAGTTACATTATTGCAGTTTTACTATTAAGGTGGTACCCAACACCTTGACTAATATTAATTTGGCTCGTTTAATTTTCATAAAATTTTGACAAAATGTTTACTTTGACCCTTTGACAAAAATATAAAAATTTCAAAAAATTTAAACCAACCACTTTATCAGAAAAATTTCGTTGGTTATATAGCAGTTTGACAAACATTAATTTTGATCATTGAGAAGCTTAATATTTCCTTAACAAAACAACGTGATTAAAACGTTTAGCTGATTTTTACAGAGTTATCTCCCTGTAGTGTTAGGTACCACCTTAATATGCACATTGTCTTCATATATGAATTTACAGTATACTCAATATTTTTCACTTCAGTTTATTTGACGTGAAGTATTTGATAAACAGAAATGGACTGTTGCCACCATCTAAATGGAATGGTCTTTTGGAAAACAGGATATCAGGTGAATCTATTTGAAAATGCTTCATTCTAATCAAAATTATGTAAGAGATCTGACAGCTTTATTTAGAAATTGAGAAGTTTTAGTTGGTGTGAACAAGTCAACACAAAGTGTAAAACAGAGAAAACATTTGTCTGCACTAAACCATATGATAAACAGGTTATAGAAAGGCTTGTATAGTCCGCGGTTTTATTCTCCAAAATTGGACCTTCCAGACGGGTGCGGACTATAGAGTACAATAAGCAAGAAATAAGAGAAAATTTCAATTTCATGGCGAGATGGTTTGTTTACGTTCCGCCATCTTTGTTATTGATATTGTAGAGGCGCTCTTATCATTTTCAAACTAATAATTTTAACTCATCCATATTAATAAGTTATTTCTATTCAATATCAAATTAATACTGATAAATATAAAACTAAACCTTTCATTACAAATTTCTCGTTTCTTTTCAATGCATTGGTTGAAATAAACTGGTATCTTATTGATTGAAACGATACAAACATAGTGAAAAAGACAACCGTAAACCAGCTTAGAATTTGTAAACTACAAAACGTAATCGGTTAATGTTCGTTCCGTTTTGGTGTTTCATACTAACTAATATGGTTTGTATTAGCTTAAGACCCTTCAAACATTAATGTGATAGATATATTAGACTGTTTTACAAAAGGATGGAACTGTTTTACTTTCAAAGTCGTATTATAGTGATATCTGTTATGTACGGATTTCGACTCTCACCGGTCAATTTCTTCTTTTACACGTGCTTTTTAAACTTCCTGTTTAAACATACACAAGTTTCGAAATTGTTTTTTAAGTGAATTAAACTTATTTTAACAATCATGAAGCGTTCTAGAATCATTTACAAGCAGTTTCAGCTTCTGTTTGATGATGGAAAACAGGTTTTCAAGAAAATACATAAACGACCGCACAGGATTTGAAATTACGGAGTTTCATTAGACCTTTTCTAACAGTTACAAAAGTTTTTACCTAAAATTTCGTGTGGAGAAGGGGTGCGGACTATGTACCAGTGCGAACTATACAAGCCTTTCTACGGTAATGAAAAACTTTAGAAAAAATGTAAAATGCACTTGACGGATCCAGAATTTTGCAAGAATCAGTAGACTTAACTATTTTGCCCACCTCTACCCTTCCCTCTGTGATCCAAGATTATCAAGTGCTTTAAGTTTATGCAAAATGACCGGAATAAGGTTTTAACTTTCACCATAGGTATGAATCTGCAAGGATATTTATAGTAAATATTTCTCACAAAATAATCATTGAATATGTGAACACATTTAAGTCTAAACATTTTACCTAAACTCAAAGAAGACAGACCTCCATAAAGGAGAAGGCCTGGTAAGACCCCTTTTTGGCCCCAAAATATAGCATTTTTATAAATTTGTTGAAATGTAAACTTTTAGGTATTTATTGGAAAGTAGAATACTTTAGTTCCATAAATATGGGCTGTTTTTTTACAATACAATGCTCATGCATTAGGTACTAGCATCATAAATTCAGGCAAAATTACTGAAATCTTCACAATTTTAGCATTTGGGCTAATTTTAAGACGGTTTTTGTCTAAAATGGAAGTGGCCGCATTTATGGTCAGTCTTAGTATATGTTGTATTTGATGATAATACATAACATATATAAAGGTTGAGACTGAACATGCATGCGGCCACTTACATTTTAGACAAACACCATCTGAAAAGTGACGTTTTAAGGCATATTTGATAGATTTTTCATATTTAAGCTTGAATTTGAGCGTCTTTAATGACAAAATTAATTAAAATCTTTTACATAAACTAATTGAATCGTGTAAGTAGACACTTAAGTGTTTAAAAAATGTCAAAAATCTTTTATCTGATGTACTTTGAAATTTAGGCCAAACCTGGCCCTTACCGGACCTTCTCCTTTAAAATAACAGCATGCACATGTATGTTGACATCTACTTTGTTTGTACTGATATCCGTTGTTTCCATGAAAGCAATAACATGAAAATCACATTCTGACAAACAAGTTGAAAAGTCTATTAAAATTACTTAACTCCTTTTAGTTGTTAGTACAGACATTTTTAGGTATAAACACTTTTCAGGAATCCTGGGACACTTGGTAAATGACTTTTCTATTAAACAAGCACAAAATGTTTAATCAGTTGAACTAAGTGGTATCTACCACTTTGTTTACTCATTGATACTAAACAATATATTTGTTTTCTAGAACTAGACATTGAAGATCCATGGAACAGATATATTCCTTCTCCAGACCCTAGAATACTGTTTGTAACAACTAACTGTACTAATCTGTCACCTGCAGTTCAGGTCAGTGCATATCATTCTTTAATTTATGCTAAGTCAGCTACAAAAAAGTTTTATTCATCCTTGTTGTGTTCTTGTAATAATCAGGATACTGCTTCTCAGGTCATTACATTTATTTCTTTTTATTTGTGACAGCTTAATGTTAACTTCTATTGTGCTAAGAATACATGTTCAAAAAGTAATTGTCCTTGACAAGCAAGCAACAACTAATCAATAAATCAAAAAGTGATAAATTATTATTGTTGGATGCTGAATGGACAATAGCCTGGTTATATTACAGACAAGTTCGGGTGAAATGCCTTAGTTAAAGTAAAATGGATATCTCAGAGGTGGTGATTTATTTAAATGTTTTGAATTTGTTTGTTGTAGATACTGATACCAGAATTACTGAAGTCTCAGTTACAGTTAGCTATGAGAGGTTACCTTGACGATGGTGTATCTGTTAACAAAGATAGTAGAAAGGTAAGATATTATCAGTTACAGTAAGCCTTGAGATTTATTCTGAAATATAAGTAAATATTTAATTATTATGAGTCTCAGTTTACTTCTTTGTCACCATGTTCTAACATGTATCTCATAAATTGTTTAAATGACCCACAAACATTTATTTTTGACAAAAATTTTCATATATAAATATTATAAACATTAATCTCTTTTTTGTTAGGTTACTATTCCTCAGCTCTTATTGTGGTATAAACATGATTTTAGCCACCAGCAAGTTCAGGAGTTTAGTGCAGAAAATGAGGGAATTATTCACATAATAGCAGGTCACATGACTGGACAACAGCAAACATCACTCCAGGAATTATTAGAGATAGATAGAGTTCATTCATACTCAGGAGAAAATATTGGTATACATTATATTTTGAAATTTTAAAATGATATCTCCCTGAACTTAAAACCTCTATTAGCTATAATCTTGACAAAACATTATGACAGAACAGGGATAGCATTGTAGTTTCAAGAAAAAAGTGAAATCTGGAAATGAATTAACCATAAAAACTACTTGTGATTCATTTGCAATAGAATAAAAAGGCAGAGCTTTGTTACTTGAACACAAAATACTATAAATATATGAGATATAATATAAATGATGCCTAAAATGTATGTGACAGTTGAGAATAGAATAATTAAAAACCATGAAAAAAAAAGTCATTTTGGCTTTCAAATTTAGCTACCAATAGTATTGAACAGTTCTAAGTTGTCCTGAATGACCTTAATAACCTATGTGTAATCTTACAACACTTTTTGAATGAGATTTTAATGTTATTAGGTTGAAGTCCTGCACATACTGTACCTGAGGTTATACCAGGGTTATTAAAATTATTGAAACTATAATCATAAGTGATTTATCATGATTTTCAGATGAAACTGGAAGAAAAGAATTACCTTTCAAAGTTGAAGAACAATCAGTTAGAGAAGAATTTCTAGTTGCTTTTGATAATACACATCTCTTGCAAAATCAGATATTTACAAAAGGACATAAAAGAATGACTTCACTACCAAAGAATATTGATTTGTCTATAAGTAAATCAGTGACAAGTAGCACATCAAGTTTTGGTAAATTTGCTCCAAAATATTCTCTTACTCCAGCAACATTAGAGTATGTCAAGTCAGAATGCCCTCTAGTGGCGACCTTAGTTAGTTTAGTTTGTGATGATGAACTTGATGACATTGATCCACAGTTTGCAGAAGATCATTTTTCTGGAGATGAAAATTTAAGAGGAAGGGCGCCTTCTGAAATAAGTCTTGTTGATATCAGAAGTTATCGTTACCAAAAACTAACAGACAGTTATCCCTCTCTGAAACGTCATCTGCTGAACTACATTGTTCCAATTGCTGGTTCACAGGATGAGGAAATAATTAAAAGTCGTGACCCAGTGTTAAAACTAATCACTAGTTCAATATCCGATAAACTGAAAGCTTGTATGCTTTGCCTGCATTGCAGCCAGCCATTCCAAGATGTTGTAAAATCTGTCTTGAATTCATTAATAATAGATTCAAAATGGCTAAAAATTCTGGAAATTTTGCAAAGTTTTCCTTCCACAGTATTACAAAATGATCCAAAGTATGCAACTTTGACAGAGATATCATTAGAATGTATAATATTCCACCGACTTTCTCAAACACCATCTCCAAGCAAATTGGTAGCAGATGAGATTTCTAGTGCTTTAAAACGATTCAATGATTGCACAAAAGCTTGTCATATACTTTTATCAATATATAAAAAGCTTCCATTGGATATAGTTCAGGATTTGTTTCATTCATTTGATAATGTTGATATTGATAACCTATTGAAAGAAACAGTTGCCACAAAACTAAAAGAAATAAATCTGTATATAAGGGTGAGTTTTCTTTTAGTTACCGTGATTGAATAGTAAGGGAATAATCATATACAATAGATGTTTTGTGTGAAAATTTTAAAAATTGGAATGTAATAAACAGACTGACAATAAGCTTTTCTGTTATGGTTTGAAATGAATTCATAGAGGGATAGACTTATATTTGATTATACATGTACTCAATGCAAATTTGTGGAGAGTAAAAAAAATTCTGTAAAATGATTATATATCTAGATTAGCTGAATATATTTTAGATTTGTTTCTGGTAATTTCAACTGAATTTATATTGTTATCCTCTGAAATTCAGGACCACCTCAGTTGTCTAGTGTTATCATGCTAGCTTGAGTGCGGGAGGTTGTGGGATCAATCTCCCGAGGGATCAAACTGAAGTCTTTTTTTGTTTAAGTCTTCAATCAAAGAAAAGTATTATTACTTTGCAATTACAATTTATACTTGTAATATGATCTCACTTTTACTAATTTTTCTAAAAATAAGAAAATAACTAACTGATTTTGACTGTCTTAAGTATGTAAAGTCTTTTTACAGATAACTGAGTGTGCCAAAACTTTACAAGTAAAGTTATCAATGTCCACAGACTTCCAACATCCTGGAGACAAGGGAGACTACTACAGTTTTTTGGAAAGGTTTAATGATTGGAGAAATATAATGACAGTTATTGCCCCTGATGAAGTCTTTACAATATTGCTGAAAGCCAAAGATTACGAAACAGCTAAAAAATGGTGCCATATGAAAAATTTCAAAAAGGACCAATGTATGGTATGATTGATTTAATTCTATCTTTAAAGTCTAAAAGGGGATTTCCTGCTTTGCAAGAATACAGTTATTAGAAATGTCATTTCCAACATTAAGTGTGAGGAACATTACCATTTTATGTTTGAATTTTTTCGTGGATTTAAGATTATTGTCATTAATAAAAAATTCAAGATTTTATTCATTTTTCTAAAAGTAAGTAGCATTACCCCATAAATCTGTAAAATTTTATAAAACTTGAGCCTGTATTTTAAGTGTATACTCATTACACAGTTTACATGCAGTGTTTGTTTATAAAAGAATATCTGCTGGTTAAATTTATTCCTCAAACTTCATATTGTTAAAGATTTACCTTTTTCATATTTTTAATACCAATATCCTTGTCAGATCTTCCTACAAGTATGTTTATGAAACATTGAAATCCACCTAATGTCTGCTTTTCTATCAATACCTCATCAGTTATTGATGAAATTTATTTAAAACTCATTCATATGTATTAAACCAGTAAATCAATGCAATGAATCAATTTGGTATCTCTGTAAGGTTTGATTTTTTAAATGTAGATGCTATTGCTAGTTTATATATATTGAAATTTCTGATTCATATCAAGAATAGTTCTATGAGATGATATGTGTGTTTCTTTTGATCCCACCTGACTATTACCTATGAAATAATTCATTTTGTTAATGAATCTAAATAGCTACTAATAATGATTTTGTTTTGAAATATTTCAGACTGTTGTGGAAAGACAGTTGTTATATTTACTGAACGGGAAAATGGTGGATACTACAAAAGCTTTTCTTGTAAGTATATGTACATCATTGTAAATTTTTTGTCAGCAGCTATAACTTTTAACAGGTTTAGAATAAGTCAAATACGGAAGATTTACTGCCACTGAAGATATATTTTACAGAATAATACCATTTATTAGAATATTTTTGCCTCAGATTTTGTTTGCAGTTTGGGCCTTAGATTGGGCAGTTAAATTTTCCCTGTGCTATTTTTTTTTCATTTCTTTGTATTGTACAATGCACTTAATTTAACAGTGAGATGTCCACATTAGAATGTCTACCACAAAAATACCAAAAAAGTGCTGATATAAGATACTATGGAACATTTTTCTTGACAAGTTACTTTATATATTTTTAAGATTCTAGAGGATTTGAGGGAAGAAGATGGAAGCATTTGTTTTGAGATTTGTAAAAAACTGCTGGAATCACTTAACCATCAGAGAGAAATCTTGTTTATTGTCAGTTACATGCTGAAACATCTTATCATACCTCAGGAAAAACTAGATGAATATAAACTGGTCAAAATAGGATCAAAGGTAATCTATTGAAATGTAGCCTTTTTTGTACGATATTACTGTAGCAGATAAAGAATTTGAGGTAACTTTTACTTTCCCTTTGTGAATTTTCTTTCTTATTTCAAAATTTATATCCTCCAATTTAACATTGATACACACTCATTTATTTTTTTAAATTTTGAAATGACCTCAAAATGAACTTTGCAGTAAACAGTAATTTTAACATCACCGTTCACTTAAAAGAATTTCAAAATTCCAGGTGATAGTAAACAAACAAAGCAAAAATTTAGTCATATTCCAATTTTGGTACAGTTTGCTGACTGCAGGATAAATACTGTATTGACTATTGTAGGTATTCAACTTAAAAATTATTGTTTGTATACTTGACTGAATGAACTTGAATATTTTTAAGGCTCTCCTATGTTTACCTGATTCTATCCACAACGGGTACAATCATTTGGTGAAATCTCCACATCTTCTTCTAGAACAGCTCTTGATGAATATGAAGGTAATCTGGCTAACTTTATTAAGAGTTGATAAAGACCAGTGTCAGAATTTTTATCAAACAATTTGTATATCACTTTGTTAAGTACTAATATGCTAGCATTTTGTTATAATGTTTTACCGTATATCGGGTTTTTTCGCGTGTGGTTAATTTTCGCTTTGTTCGTGGCACCTAAAGAAACGTGAAAATTTGACCCTGCATAAATTTCCCTGCATATTCCAAGATTTATGGTTGTTTGAAATAAAATTGAAAATGGAAATGGGGAATATGTCAAAGAGACAACAACCCGACCAAAGAGCAGACAACAGCCAAGGCCACCAAATGGGTCTTCAATGCAGCGAGAAAATCCCGCACCGGAGGTGGACCTCAGCTGGCCCCTAACTAAAATTGTGTGCTAGTTCAGTGAAAATGGACGTCACACTAAACTCCAAAACATATAAATGAACTAAAATTAAAAAACATACTAGACTAACAAAGGCCAGAGGCTCCTGACTTGGGACAGGCACTAAAATGCGGCGGGGTTAAACATGTTTTGTGAGATCTCAACCCTCCCCCTATACCTCTAGCCAATGTAGAATAAAGAAACACATAGCAATACACACAGTAAAACTCAGTTTAAAAGAAGTCCGAGTCCGATGTCAGAAAAGGTAACAAAAGAAACTAAGCAAAATGACAATGATACATAAATGAACAAAGGACTACTAGCAGTTACTGACATGCCAGCTCCAGACCTCAGTTAAACTGATTGAAAGATTATGTCTTCATCATATGAAAATCAAGTACAATCCCTCCGTTAGGGTTTAGTATCATACCATCATAAAATATATGAGAAGAACATAACCCGTATCATGCCAACAACTGGTTTTAGAATAAATGTGTTTATTTTCGATGCAAAGACTCTATGAGTGAATCAATATTAATACCAAAATATGCAATCCTTAATGACTTGACAACAGTATCGTAACTATATCCTTTCCGAATAAGTCTGTTTAAAGGTTTGGTTAGCTTTTGAGGTGAATGCTGACATTTTGTGCTTTGTAAAGAATATTACCATAAAATATTGGATGTGAAATACCTGAACGATAAGATGTCTGCATGTTGATTTATATTTACGAATGATGTCCTTGTACCGATGATAAAATTTAGTAAATGTTTTGACTAGTTTGTGATATGGAAAACCCTGGTGTAATAATTTTTCAGTAATACAGAGATTTCTTTCGTTGCAATCAAATACGTTGTTACATACACGAGCGAATCGAACAAGTTGAGATATATAAACACCATAAGATGGCAACAAGGGAACGTCACCATCTAAAAATGGATAATTAACAATAGGAAATGAAAAATCATCTCTTTTATCATAAATTTTGAAAGACTGTTAATTATCGAGTCTTTTGTGTTGTTCGACAGATCACAAGAATATGCAAACTTAATTAAGATCTCTGTTTTCATAATAATTAATTGGCAAACCATACATGTCACACCTTTTGACGACACAGCAATCAGTGACATGTTAAAAATGTTAATTAGCGACGTTCTATTGATTGGTGTCAATACCCGAACATTTTGCATATAATGTAAAAATAAAATAAATCACATTTACACGGATATGTGTATACCAGTAATGATCAAAACCTTCAACTTTTATCATACTCCAATGTAAACATTTTATACATTCCTTGAAAGTGTATTTTCGTTTGTAGTACTCGTATTTATTTGATATAGATTAACTGTTAAATGATTTAGTTTATGTTGTTTACAACTTTAACAATTCTATACAGTTATTTTTTCGCGTGTATTTTCCCATTCAGTGAAAATTATACACAGTGAAAATTTAACCTGCCCATTTTGTCATCAAATTGCGAAATAAAGCTGACGCGAAAAAACCCCGATATACAGTATATGCAATGTTGATACCTTATATAGAAAAATTTCAAATTATACCCTTTCTTAATATCATGGTTGCTCGGATGGAAAGCCGCAATATTTTAGCAGAGATAAAATATGTAAAATAAATAAATTTTCTTCCTGCTTCTGGATTTATGGAGCAAGAAAAATTGTCAATGTTGTGACTTTATGTGTTGTTATCTGGTAGTCATGTATTAGTGAAAACAAAGGATTCAATGAGTTTCAAACAATCTTCAGGAAACAAATATTTGGCAATAATTTTTTTACATTTTAGCATGCTTTAATGGAGATGAGAACTTTCATATAAATTTTGTTGTTTCTGATCAAATGGCAGTTTAATAGTTTGAATATTGAAAAAGTTATAATTTGTTTAAAAAGTTCATATGTATATTATGCTCATTTTCTATTAAAACATTCCATGAAAACAGCAAAAAATATTGATATAAGATTAAGAATTCAGCTGAATAAACAAAAACAAAAACTTGTATTCATACATTTTAATACATATTTGCCATTTAAAACATAATAATGAGGCTGATAGATGATCTTTATTAATTATTGCATTATAATTACAGATTGATTTGGCTGGGAAGGTTTACAATGCAATCCAAAGTGAACTAGACAACTTGGAAACTCCTTCAATTAATCTAAAAAAAGATGTATTTAACAGTCTTGTTACAACTTATGCCAAGAAAGCTTTAGATTTTACAGTTGTCATGGTTCCTTTTTTAGGTATAACTATTTTTATTTCTGTGACAGGAGAAACAACTCAATGCATGTATTTGTTGTGGGATACTGAAAATTTGCTAATACAGGCTATACTGACTTTTCATTTTTTTAATTTTCTATGGTAGGAAGGATTTCATATTACACATTATAACAAGAACAAATTCTCCCTTCAGTAATTTAAGTGATTCCAGTAGATGATAATGTTATAAAAAATCTAATAAATGCAAAATTTCAAAGCTGGAAATTTTTCATAATACAAATGTGTTATCAATTTGATAATGAAAATTTATCCATACACAAATTTATTTCCTCATTTATTGTATAATGACATCAACAGGATTGATTGATTGATTGATTGATTGGTGTTTAACGCCACTTTCAACACTATTGTGCTATTTCGTGGCGGTCAGTTTTATTGGTGGAGGAAGCCGGAGTGCCCGGAGAGAACCACCGACCTTCGGTAGGAAAACTGACAATCCTAGTCAATTAAGATTGGAGCCGAGTGCACCTGCCCCGTGCGGGATTTGAACTCACAACCTCAGTGTTGGACATCAACAGGATTGAAACAAACAAAAAACAAAAGAACAAAGAAAAAAGAAAACCACATACTTCTTTGAATTTGTTGTGAAAACATGCACAAAAGTCTAACTAGGTTAAATTTCTAGTACACATATATTGTGACAATTCTGGACTGATAATTGTTATTATTTAACGTGTTATTAATTGTATATTAACATATATTTATTTGAATATTGCCGGGTGGTCAACTTCTCGAGTGTGCACAAACACTGATAAATGCTTTGACTTTCATACTCATGATTTAAACCATTTATACTTTGCAAACGATAAGGGCCAGTTTTATATGTATATCTGGGTAATGGTTACCTACAAAATACTTTGATTATCCTGTCAAATAGTGATTTATCTTGACATATCTTGTCGTGAGATTCAACTTGTTTACATCCGCCATGACACCGTTCTGTACTTTCACTTTGCGATCTCAATATCATTATTTGTTTAAGTTAACATCTTATCAATGCAGATAAATTGTGTATTTATTATGTTTGTGCCTCCCTTTTCATTAACATTGTTTATATTTATGATAGAACAGGGTTTTCATTGATCTCATTTAAGCATTCTATCCAATGCGTAAGGTTTTAGAAATTACACCTAAGTTCATACGCCGTATCGGGAAAGGAATTTACTGTCCGTTTAAAAATAGCATTATATAGAAATGTCCTTTTAGTTTTATTCGCTTTTAAATATAATTCTGACAAGAAGGACAACGTTAGGACAAATTAATAACGTTTCTTAATTAAAGAATAACGAAATCTGTTTGTCTTTCAAAACGTTACTAACCAAAAGACGTAAGAAATGTTGCTTTTGATTGGATGATTTGACGTTTACTCTTACGTCATCGATAGTGCAAAAATACATAAATAGGAGCCTGCAGAATAACATGGCAGTCTGAATCAATCCTTTGAACCGTCAACTACATTTTAAAATATCCAAATAGAAAATCGAATAATCAAAGTTAAATGAGAAAGGTACAAACAATAATTTAAATACTTTCATCTATATTTAGATATTAATCTTTTTAGCAAAATCAAACTTTTAGCGCTAAACTGTCATTATTTTCCGAACGGGATTTACAAGTCATTTCTATTGTCCATTGATAAATTTAAGAGACCCTTACTTAGGTGATTTTCCGTTGTGTTTCTCAAATGTTCATAGGTTATAATTAGTCTTAAGTTATAGTGACCACCCAGTGCATTGTTTTGTCTGTTGAATGCTAAATGTGTATTTGTTGTTATTGAAAGAACAAGTCAAAATACTGCTGAAATAAATTTTTATTGTTACGTTTATTACAAATCTGTTTCTTCAAACTGGCGTTGAGTTAAACGATTATTCCACTCCTCCTGAATGAGTTAAACAGTGTTATATCAACCCTAGGTTTGTAACAATATGATAAATTAATCATAATTTTGCTTTAACAAGTATGTAGAGGTATAATGTAGACTTGATATAATATTGAACTAAATATCGTTTATAGAAGTTTAAAATACTTTATATTGATTTTCAAAGATTTTTGTCTTGTATATAGAAGTGAGTATCAGAATGACCTTCTCTCTTAAAAATGTATCACTTTTTACAACCTGGGTATTTGTTAGACCTGGGACAACTGTCAAAGAGCAAGACAAAGATATTACTTTTCAGCAGTATTACAGCATGAATTTATAATTGCAATCCTATTGTTTCATTTTATGGTAAATTTTATTAAATGAAATAATTTTTGTTTTGCATCCTTGGCAGTCTGTTTGGTTCAAACTGTCCTATATAATCTTTCCTCTATTCAAAATTGACTATTTTTTTAAGGCATTCACAAAATGTTCTGACATTTGAAGAACTGTCAAATTAAGGGTTCCCCTAATATTAGACACACATTACGCAAAATCTTAAAGGTGAAATCATGAAAGTCTTAGCTGCATGGATACACCAGACTGCTCCCTACTTGGTATACTGTGAAAGTACTTTTATTCGTTGGGAACCAATTTTCATTGTTTTCGTGGATGGCTTTATCCACGAATTTAAGTGTCCAATGAAATATAAGAACTGTTGTTCAAATCAAGACATGTAAAGATTCCCATTACCATATTTTTGACTTCATGGATACGGGCATATGATTTAGAGAACACATCAAATATCAGCAAATGCACTATGAACTAAACATACAACTTCAGACAGGATTTTACCCATTGAATCTTTAAAAAACCTAAACTGTACGATTTTTAACCTTTTAATTGTCACGAAAAATTAGTTTTGATCAATAACAATAATGATGAAGTGTTAATTTTATCTCATCATAATTCCTATACGAAAAATAAATAATTTCATATTGGGCACGCTTATTTTATTTCATTAGAATTAATTCTACAATTCAAAGTACATTTGTAGCATTTTTTTATGTAACTGTTTTCTTTAAGAGACATGTTTATGGCCCAATTAACACCTTTGAAGATTGTTAATCTGTTGATCAATCAATCCCGGGTTAATTAGTGTCATCACTTCTGATTACACGTGTGCAACAAATAAAATGTTTACTTTGCAATTTCCTTCAATTGAGAAAATTTGTAAGAATAGATGAATCAACTTATTTCCGAAAGCAATTATCTTATTAAAAGTTTGATGATTGTTCTCAGTAATGAAAGACGAACAAGTAAGTGAAAATGAACACCTTACTTTGCAATGTCTCAACAAATTATTATAAAACAACATACGATTATTTTGTCGAGTATTCGTTTCAGAGGCTTCAAATTCTTCACCCCATCTTTTTTTCCTTCAAAAAATAAAATCCACAAATAGAAGAACCCAGGACATGTAACTTTTGCTCAAACCACGAAAATTGATACCCACGAATAAAAGTACTTTCACAGCATGTAATACATTTCCACAGAGAAGTAGTTACGTATGAGAATCTATCAAATATTGATTTTCATTGTAAAGCAGGCAAGACATATCTTTTGTTAGCAACTTTATTTGCTTTACTGTCAACATTATTTCTGTAAACATATTAAAGAACTTGCAGCTAGTTAAAAATTATTGAGCTTTCTTATAAGTGTATATGTAGATATCTGCCATACATAAATCCAATTTATGCTGTATTATCTTTCTTTGTCGTATTACAAACTTTTAAAAAAATGTTGGTTTTACTGATACCAAAAGTAATAAAAGCAGACTCTTACCTTAGCTAACATCCAAGGTCTATCATTGAAAGCTAAACTGATAATTAATCTATTTGTGATGTTGCTAGTAAGCACATAACATGCAATGTTTGCAATTTCTTTTCCTTTTTCTGAATTTTACTATCAAATAAAGGTAATTCTTATTTTTTATTTAGTGCTTTGCAAATTATTAACAGCAGCTATGAGTAGCTCCCTATCTTCAAATGCTATTGCAATCTGAAGCTTGATATACTGAAAAAAAACTTATAGCTGTAAAAAGATATTTAGTGATACAGTTGGCTGTAAATAAGCCCTTACAAATTCAAACTATAAAAAAAGAGAAAAACATATTTTTTTTCTATATTATGAGTTATAGGAAGTAAAAGATATTTTATTTTATAAATTGTAAATATAAAAACAGATTACCAGTAACTTATGGTTTGTAAACACATACAAAAATATTCAATTATTCTACCTTCCTCTTTCAATTTTGTTAATGTTGTAACAAACCGCAGTCACAGGCTGAGTAATTGTGGAAGGGTCTGTTGACAATTTTAAGGCCCATTATGCTCTCGTCAGGAATATACTGCATCTTGCATTTTCTACCTCCGAAGACGAATGGATGCCAGGCAATGCACTCATTAAACTCCATAGTTGAGTTGTAACATAAAAGTTCTAACGTGTATTATATTTATTTACATATATATATACACAAATGCAGATGCCTTAGTTAGTGATCATTTTCGGGACATTTAGGTCGCTCAGTGTGGTGGGGGATAACTGCCACTACATTTACTTTTCCTTAAAAATACTTCATCTTATCATAATAAATTAAAGTATATTAACCTGCTTGGCTATTCTGTTTGGAATTGGTCTGGTAATGATAAACTTTCAAGAAGATGGTTAAGCTTACTAGTTAGACTTGAGCTAACAAGTTATCCGCCATTTCACTGAACAGAGCCTTATTTATACTCTTTGGAGATCCCTGAAAGCTTATCGAAAATAAGGGATCTAGCCAGGGATCCCTGAGGGCCAATGAGAACCCTGTCAGGACTGACAAGAAAATGTCGGACAAAATAGGAGCCTGACAGGAAAACCTGCACATTAAGAAATCAAATATAAAATGGACAGTAAAATGCCTGTTCTTTAATAATTATATGAATAGGCCATAGTCCTAACTTTTCCTTTATCAGTCGACGAAGTCGAAGGGGACTTTAGGTTTGCACTCCGTCCATCTGTCTGTCTGTCTGTCCTTTTGTCAGTCCGGCAAATCAGCTTTCCACACTTTTTTTCTTCGTTCTTGAAGATATTGATTTGATATCTAGTATATAGTTTTATCATGACAAGTTATAGATCAAGTTCAAATTGTGTTCCAGTCTGATGATTTAATCCAGAGTTATAGACCATAACTCTGGACCATATCTAATGTTAGAGTACTATGTTAAACAATATTTCTGTACAAAGGGAGATAACTAATTTTTTAAAAGACATTCTTTGTTCAATTATTTGAAGAATTTTTTTGCAGGTTTGTTAGTTATTTAGTATAAACTAATTTTCTGAATGCTATATATATGAAAAAAAATTATGAAGAGAAACTTTAATTAGATAATAATCTATTTTTATTATGTATATATTTCAATACATTACATTGTGTAGATAAAAGTTGTTGACATTTTAAGATAAGTTACAAATCTATATAAGTTTGAGAAAATGAAAGAAAAATATTTGGAACTATTAATTATATTTGATTATAATTTGAAAATAGATATACACTGTATTACATCATATCTAATGTTTTTTTCATCATGCATATACGATATTGATTGATAATTGGTATATAGTTTTATCATGACAAGTTACAGATCAAGTTCAAATTTTTGTTTCGGTCTAATAATTTTGTACAGAGTTATGGTCCTTGGACTTGAAAAATTCACTCATACAATCAGTTTTCCACAATGTTTTTAGTCATACTTGAAGATATTGACATGATATTTACTTTTTGTTTACACCATGGCAAGTTATATAACAAGTTAGCATTTTGTTCCAGTATAATGAATTTTTACCCGGTAGGGGACTATGTATTGCCATGCAATACTCTCAGAATGCTTGTTAAACTTTATAGTTAGAAGCTTAAAACTTCGTAACTAGACTTGTTTCCAAGTTCTAGCAGTGCGTAGTACTAGCAGACGCTGGGAGTACTTATATTAAATTCCAGCAGTAAACTGGTTAACAATATAATTCCTATAAACTATTCTTTTACAGGTATAAACAATGAAGCATTAATAAAATTATTAATACAATGCCTTATTTCTTACTCTTAAAGACTACTTTAGAGATTTAAGGTATAATGTTACAACAACAAAAATATTTCCTACTGCGGTCACATGATCAGTAAAATGGCTCTTCACAGAAAACGAGAAACATGGTTTTGACCGATAGTAAAATCTTAAATATTTCCTTACTTAGACACTTTCAGGACTTATAATGGGTTGAAATATAATTTCAGGTATATGCTAGACACCTTACAATCTTTGAAAAATATGTTATCAAGTAAAACGAGTTTGGTAAACAAGTGGAAGGGGGCACTTGCAAAACAAAATGGATAAAGTTAAAAGATGCAAATGTTACAATATGTGCAGTTCAAATTAATGTTCATAAAGTCAATAATATTTTCTGTTGCAGGTTATCACCAAATAAAGTTTATATCCATATGTAGTTGATTTCTTTCTTCTGTTGACATGGTAAATTCCAGGTTGTAAAAATTATTAAATATTATTTGTTCCAGTTATTACAATATGAATAGTCACAAATAAACAGCTGTGGGTTTAATATCATTTTATTTTAAAATTTTGTATCCAGAGAAAGATAGAAGTCAGTCACAGATGTCTTCTGCCTCCACAGACAGACAAGAAGGACCATCAGATTTACCTGCCACTCCAACAAAGACATCTGTTTTCTCTGAGTCTGTCAGGAGCCAGAGAAGGAGCATTGATATATCAGGTTAGGAATTAATATAAAAACTGTAATGAGTATCAAAGACACCATGAGAGTTATCTCTTTCGGAAGGATCTTTATTCATTCTGTAGATTCATCAGTATATAGTGGTATAAATTATGGATTATATTTGAATGAGTGATCTCCCCATTTAGGTGTTTTTTTGTAAATACAAGTTGGAAATTACAAAGCCACAACATTTTGTATGCTAACTTCTTTTTTCTTGTTTAGCAAGGAAAAATTTGTTATATGGAATGATACAATGTACATGTATTACCAGTATTTTAATTACTATGGACAGTATTTATAATTTTCATTGAAGTTTGAATGAAGACATTTATGCTATTAGATCACAATTCATGATAATAACTAACTAATGTGTTTTGATCTTGCAGTAAGATTTAGGCACTTCAGCTCATTGTGAAAGATTCCTGCAACCATCAAGATGTAGAGCAGCAATGCTGTATCTTTGATATATGGTTATTACACATTACTACAAGAGAATGTTATCTTGTTTTACATCCATCCATTTACATCCTTTTCTAGCTGGAGACTTGTGTAATATATAAATATGATAATCACTTTGTATTTTAGCGTCACCAAGAGCTTCCATCAGTGGACCATCAGGAATGTCACATAACAAAGTATCACCATTGAAGAAGTCAAAGGTCAACGCTTCTAAATTTGTCATGCCCTTAGAACCACCTAGTCAAGATAAATGGCAACCAGATAACTCTACAGATACATGTATGGTCTGTAAAGAAGAGAGATTCAGCATGGTAAGTAACTCCAATGATACTAGCCTGAATAATTCAAGCTCTCCTTTTAATTTATCACTCCTACTCACTATGGCCTGAAATTTTTCCAAAATTAAAATGTGTTACGAATCCTGGATTTTGATGGGCGCTCTTAGCCTAATCTGAATGATTGATTGACAATTTTTTAGTGACTAGGCACTCAGGCATTAATGTGACCATGAGACTCAGCATTGTAAGTAACTCCTAAGATATGTACATGTTGCATCAAGTAAAGATGTTTAGCACTTTTAATAAATTTCACAGGTGTGTCAGATAGTGATTATCCATTTTAAATAATTCCACAGATATCAAGTTTTTCATTTTGGCCAACCAACATTTGTGGACATAGCCTATGATGTGAACTTGTTTGTCACTCCTTTTCACTTGACTTCAAATATTGAATTTCTTCTAGGAGCACATGTCTGTCTGATAGATGTCACCATGACCTAATTTTAATTCCCAAGTGGTCAGTTTCAAGTTTCATTTTATGTTACTTCTTCAGCAACATGCATGGTAAGTCTATAATAATTGGTTTGTTCTGTTAGTGAAAAAAGTTGTTTCGATTTTTGTGTAACAGTGGGAAAATGTACTATACATGCAGTGCGCCTTCTACATTGAAAGCTGTCAGTCAATAATTATTACACTAGCAATCTTTTTTAACTTGGTATTATCTATTTGTCCTTTTATTGTACAGTTTAATAGAAGACATCATTGTCGAAGATGTGGTCGTGTGGTGTGTGGTACATGCTCTGCAAAGAAATCAACAGTTAAGAATATTAGTGTGAGAACTTGTAATGACTGTTACCAACAAATATTTGGAGATAGGTATAATAGTTTGTGTGTTTACTTAATTACATAGTAATATTGCTTTTGACTGTAATGTATTACTTCATTTTAATAAACAGGAAATAGCAAGATTACGTAATTAAGCACCTTTAGAAAATTGAAAAATAATTTGTCTGTGTATATGTATAAAGGGAGATGTGAGGTGTGCATATGAGGAAGAAACTCAACCATACTAAATGGCTCAAAAGGACTAGGGGCTATAAAGGCCATTTTTGGCCCCACCCCCAAATTTCATTTAATTTGCCATGTTGTAACTCTATACCATAGACCTTCTGAAAATGATTGCATTTTGGGTCTATCTCGTATATTTTGTTGCCTAGCAACCAACATAATGGCGGAGTTAAAAATGCTTAATATACAGCTTAAATCTATCTATATTTGAAATTAAATATGTTTAGCATGAAGTAAACTTTACACTTATACACTGTTTTAATATAACATAATGAAATGCACATTTCTTGCCAAATTCACTGTTGTTTCCCCCTAGCAACAAATCTTTGTCCATAGCAACGGCAATTGGTTTTCTATTTTACAAGACTTAATTTTAGATATGTTGCAACAAAAAGACAATTCAAGATGCAAATTGTAAAAAATAAGAAACTCGAAAGCGTATGTAAAGGGGAAAAAGCAATATTGAAACATTAACAAACAAAACTACACACAACCAACAGTAATTCTTTAAGAGAACTTGGTAAGGAAATGCACTTAATTAAAGAGTCCATCTGTGGAGTTAAAAAAAATCTATCTTTGCGTTTACATGTACGGTGAAATTGCTGGTTATTACATTTTTTTCAGGAATTAATGCTTGTGCACCTTATATATTCTTATAATTATACTGGGTATTGCTGATATATACAGATCGTGCATCTAGTGCTAGGTGGGTGTCTCACTTATCACCGACAAGAAGAATAATATAACGACAAGAAGACTTATTTAGCGTTAAGAAATCTTATTATTACATTGATTGCAATGAATTACATTGATTTCACAGTGAAATAAAAACCGATAATTTCACATGTGAAATAAACATGAAAACAATGAAAGCGTGGTTATTTCACTCCTCTGACGTCATACAACAATAGGCGTTGTCAAGTCGTCGATTACCCCCGATCAAAACAAATTGTGAATGCGTTGAAAAAGATATTTTCTACTTTAATTTCCAAAAAAAAGCAACTGTCAATGTAATAAAAAGAATAACTAATCAAAGAATTTAAATGTCGAAAAATATTCAACTCGTGACCGAACAACACTGATAATTAACTTATGCGCTACGCGCATTCGTGAATTAATGAGTTGTTCGGTCACTCATTGAAAATTTATCACTATTTGAATTCTTCGAATAGTTATTCTATAAATATTGATTATCTAAAATAAATAAATAAAATATAGAAATATGCATAAAAGGGTGTTTTAAATATCAGTGTGTTTTCATTAAAGTGCTCATGTCTCGGTGGGAGTGGAGTCGGGGACTTCTATATACAAGGTGATAGGACGTGCCACTGGAATAGGCCACCTTTTCAAACTTGAAAATATGTGAATAGTTCGGTAAAACTATCAGAAATATATGATAAGGTCAATAAGGTTCCCATAATATCTTCGTCTATCATCTTTCTTGGTGTTCCCGGCTGTGTCTTTATCAACCATTTTTTTTCTCTTTTGACACTTTGGTATTCCACTCTTACATTACACACCACATGAAACCAAAACAATATGGGAAAAGGTTACTTTTTTACCTACGCAATATATGAAAAGGTATATATCTTTAAAATCTAAATTATATGAAAATGCTGAGCACAGCACACCCCCTATCAAAGAAGTATTGAAATAGAACACCATTCCCCCTGAGGGCCTTAAGTAGAGAATCAATAGGGTTGACATTTCCAAAATTCAAACCATCTTTTTTTTTTTAGTATATTTTTATTTATTTCAGAGTCAAGATAACCATATATATATAGCATTTCAAAACTGTAACGTGCTACTAAGTAAAACGAAATTTTAAACCTTTCAAACAAACAAATAATCAGCTGTAATTAATTGACTTTTTCTATTAATTTATTGTTTTGATATTATATAACATGTCTTGTCGCTAATACGTGAGACCACTCGCTGTGGCGGAGAAGGCATTTTTGTTGGTGGTATCCGGTTCTTTCGTTCCCACATTTGTATGGTATACGTTCGAACCCCACACGTTCGCCTCATGGGTTCGTTCGCACCATATACATTCGAACTCCATTTTTATTTAAATGCAGGTTATTATATGTACATTTATATTTTCATGAACAAAATTGTTAATTGTTGGATGAAATTAATTTTAGTTGATTAGGTGATTAATTTTTGAATGTTAATTATCTATGATTACTATAAATTGTATTTGCAAAACTTATTTGGTATTATTGTAATATATTTGAAATCATGATAGCTGTTATAACTAGTGGTGTAAAGAGAAATACAAGTAGTTATCTTGGTAGGTGTAAGAACAAAGAAAATTTTCAATTGAAAACATGAAAGTTAATTGCTTTTAACAGCTGGACTACTTATTCTCGTGTGTATTTAGACAAGTATGATATACAACAACGCCAAAAGTGGTAGAGGTCTGTATATGTTGGGTCCTTCATATCTGTATTCTTAAAATTTTTCTCTATTCTTTATATATATATTATTTGTTTTATTGTGGTTGTTGTCACTGTGACTAGTATGATCTTTGCTTGGTATCTTCCGCCTTCACAAATCTTAGAGACGAATGACCTGGTCTTTGATTATCATTACAATATTCATTATTCATTACGTCAAAATAGTTCAAAAAACAAAAACTGTTTACATTTTTAAAATTTCACTTTATTTTTAAACAATGATTAAAGAATTATTGAAAACATAACGTTTAAAAGGGTAACCGTTGCAGACGTCTAGGATGCTAACAGATTACAGGCACTTGTTTCTAACCATGGGAAGAATGCCTATCCATATATATGGATATATGGATAGTCTACCTTCCCATGGATAGAAACAAGTGCCTTTGGAACAGACCCACGGTGCAAACATGTGCGGTGGGAACGTGAAAGGGAATGAACGTGAATTGAAACAAATATGATTTTTGGTGAAATAACCTGCATCATTACGGTTTTCCCCCGTCCATTCGTCCGTCCCTAAATTAGTTTTCCGTTCTCTAACTTTACTTAGCCCCTGCGAAATGTTCTAAAACTTCACAATCCTTTTTACCACTAAACACAGATCAAGTCAGAATTTGGGTGGTGTCACTTTCACTGTTCTGGAGTAATGTTTCTTTACAAGTTCAAAAAACCGGTATTTTGCGGTTTCCGTTCTCTTACTTTACTTTGCCACAAACAAATGTTATGAAACTTGTACTCAATGCTTATTACCCAGAAAGACACATCAAATTGGAATAAGTGTGGTATCATTTTCAAAATAAATCTCATGTTTCTCACCAATTATGTAAATTTAAGCAAAAAATCTTTTAAATTTGGTATACTTTGTTCCCACCCCCCCCTTTTTCCCCACATAAATTATAAATCCGACCCTAATATCAGAGAAGATTGCCCCATTCAAACACCAGATTTTGAATTGAGATTAGCAGAAAAATAAGAAATGTACTGATTGTGTTATATTGCATGTCTATCTCAAATTTCATATTTCAAGAAAAACTTTTCCTCAAAGTTATCGTTTACTCCCTTACAATATGTAGGCCATTGCTTTCAATTTTTTTTAAAAGTTAAACTAGGTACACTTACGAAAATAATATAAAAAGTACATGTTACTGATTCATAAGCAAAAAAGTAAAATTCCTATGGACATAAGAATGTATAAATTAAACTTTGTCAGAGAAACAGGTCTAATTTTGACGGCAAATTTCAGCTTTTTATTGCTCCGCTTGGCTATGAAAAATATATAATAAACTATCGCACCAACCTTGCACCAAAAATATTTTTCATCTGAAGTTTGATATGTATGAACTTGTCAAAATGTTAAAATTTCTAATTGGTGCAAGCATGGTGCGGTGGTCAAAATGTAGAAAAACCATCCCAATTTCTATATTTTTGCCTATTTTCCCGGATATGTCATTGACGTCATTTGCACATACTATTGTGACGTCATTGAACCTTTTTTTGTAAGATGAAAACAGTTTTTTTAATCATAGACTCATATTCTAATAATTTATGGAGAAAAATCTGCTCTGTTTGAATTTTTATTATTTTGTAAATCTGGGGCCATTTTAGGCCCTTATAGCCCCTACTCCTTTCCACAAGTGTAGAAAAAGCAAAAATTGATTGAACAGAGACTGTCATAGAAATGCGAACAACAACAAATACCTTTAAATACAGAAGTTAACTGAAGACAAACACTGACAAGATTCCAGACTAAGAACAGGTGTTTAATAGCATGAATTCATTTATTTTTTTCATATGTATTTCATATATAGAGTAAGGTAGATGTGGTATGATTGCTAATGCAACAACTGTCAAAAGACCAAAGGACTAGGAAACAATTACAGGTCAAAACCTATACTATATAGCAAGCTATAAAAGGCCTGGTATGAAAAAATGTGAAACAACTTGATTAATACTAGTACAGTTAACAAAAAGCAATTATGGCAGACAGCAACCAACAACAACCATAGGATAACAGGTTCCTGGCTTGTAACAGGTACATAATTAATGTGACAGGGTGTAATATGTTTGTTAGTGCTCAACCCTCCTATAACCTAGGACAGTAGTGTCACAGCACAACATAGGAACATATAATCAGTTGGAACAGGTTTGACTCATCAGATAGATACTTAGCACTAAACAAATTAAAAAAAAACATTAGGCACAGAGTACTGATCTAAGAGTACTCACAGTTCATACTGAAAGCTATTTCAAACCCAATTTCTACTGATAAATTAACCATGTTCTCTCAGATTAAAATGTCAATCAGTACACCTCAGTCATTAAATGTATAGACATCATAAGCAGTCTGACAATACATGACCACGTGCAATGCCAATATATAAGTATGGACAGGATGTAAGACCATAAGTGTTAATACCTGGATAACAATTAATGTTTATTTAGGATTAATCTACTTAAAATAAAATCAATGTTAGTACAGGTACCAATAAAGACAATGTTCAAATTCCCCTGCTGATGGACTGCAACTCCCCCAAGGTATCATTAGCTCAGTTGTCAGTGCTTTGGTGCTGACATGATTTATAACATACCTTTCTTTAAATACTAATGCATTCACTTTAACTTTGTGTATTTGTTATATTTAGATGTCAGGAAGTTGTAGAAGAAGAAATGTACAAAAGGAGGGGAGATAACTCAGCAGCATCTAGTTTATCTAGAACCTTGAGTCCAGGACTACATGTTATAGAAGAGCACCTTAGTATGGCTGACACTATACAACACACACAGATACTGTGGAAACTAGAGACTGATGAGGATGAAGCTAATGAATTTACAAGAGAAGATTTCTATTTTGAACAGGTCAGAATGTTCTGGTTGTGTGACATACTGTAAATAAACATTTTTGGCAGCTGCATTATTTCAAATATAACCCTTTCTAGTCAAATCCATGGTGATTTATTTTTGTGATTTTCTTATTTTCTTGATGCATTTATAAAAGGGAAGACCATTTTTTACATATTCCTAATATTTTTTTAGTTGCGAAAATTAGTTGGTTTACAGTATCATGAAATTCTTGATAGATTTATAAGAATCCAGATCTAAATCTTTGTGTTTATTTATTAAACCAATAAGTTTTTTTTTAAAGTTTTTTTATACATCCTAAGCTAACACAGTATAGTATATATGGTAAATATAAAAGGCATTTAAAAATTATCTTAGTTATCCTATAATATTATCTAGTTCTTTGGTGATTTATACCTTCATGGACCAGTTGATTATTTTTTTATAATCAATATTGATCACATGGTCATAGAGAGTATTAAAACTTTCCACTTAAAACTACTCATTTCTCAGCGAACTTGTTTAATGTAAGAATTTAAATTGTTCCAATTGATCTCATCTCAGTTCTTTGTTGGTCAAAATTCAATTATGAAGTCAAATTTTCTTGCTTTTCTCTGAATTAACCATTGTGACATCATGAACAAATATTTGCTCTTTATTGGAAAAGAAATCTAAAAATTTTCATAAAATCAATAGAAACATAAATTTCACCACTGAATCCTGAGCAAAAAGATATTTCTCTACTCTTAATTAAATTTTAATATTTGAAAGTTTATTTGTCTAGAGTGGAGAATATCATATCACACTCGATGCAGTGATAGAATCTACAATAATTGATTTTTATACACCTGTTTACGGAGTTATGGAACTTTCTTCAATGAAAAAACAACGGGTGTATCATGTGCTCATGGCGCAGATCTTTATTATTGATAAATGTAACATTTAATCATTAGTTTGCTTTAATTTACATAAACTATACTTGCCTTTCAAACTTTATTTTAATATTCCAGGCCCCCAGTACATCATTATGTTTATCTATACTTGGCCTTCATGGAGATACTGAACTAAGTGGACAGTTGATGCTAGAGATGTGTGATGATTTATCAAAACATCTTAAGCAGTTAGCTCCTGGTATACCCAACCCAGAGGTGGATTATAGCTTGCTTCTAAGGTATAGTGACCAGAAATCTTTTACAAGCTTTTAGCTAGTTTTATAATCTTACCAGATGCAGTGTACAGCTTGTTTCTAAAGTAAAATGCATATTAAATAATGTTTATCTCTTTTTTAATCAAAGTCTATTTCTTTGAATTTATAAGTTTCTGTTAAAAAATCAGATGAAGAGGAATTCAAGTTCTAAACAGTGACTTTATGATTACAGATAGTTGTTATTGTGCACTCTTAACTGATACATTGACCTGAGAAATGTAGGTCTTTTCTTCTTAAAGTAGTCTGTAGGTAAATCTAAGAATTTGCATTTGTATTAAGTTTCAACAAAATAAATTTTTACTTTTTTGGCACTCATTTACATGAGAGTGCTAGATTTTCATAATTTTTGTCTCTTCCTATTGTTTGAAAACAGTGAAATTCCATCACTTTTATATTTATACCCATGTATTGGTAGTGTATTTATGTGTGTCTTATTCACCAATCATATATTTCAGTATGATGAAGACACTGCTGTTTCATGCTAAGATAACGTTCAGTAAAAGTACGAAAGGTTCTGATGGTATTGTACTGTGCGATGTCTACCAAAGTCGAATAGATTTACTGTCAATACTGGTAACAGATAACTTTACAGATCTACCATCATTACAGGAACTGACTAAACCTGAGATTGTTAGGTGAATGTTATTCGAAACACACTGTAAAGTTGTTTATTATTGCAGAGTTTAAATTTTGCCTTTTCTAGGATCAAACCTGTTTGCAAGGTTTTATTTTTGTTTTTCTTCCATGATTCCGATTTTTATTTAAATCAATTTATGAAAGTGGATGTTTTAGCAATTTTATTTTCCTAGCAAATTAAAGAAAATGAAACTCTCTTGAAAATTTCCCACTTTATACTAATATGATAAGGAATTTTTATGCCTCCGCCATAGCGGAGGGGGCATTAAGTTTTACCCTTGTCTGTCTGTACCCGTACGTCCCAAAATTGGTTTCCGTTCTCTAACTTTAGTTTGCCTCAACCAAATGTTATGAAACTTTTCCACAATGATTATTACTACAAAACACAGATCGAGTTTGAATTTTGGTGGCATTACTTTTACCGTTCGAGAGTTATGCCCTTTACAAATGGAAAAATTGCTGAATTTTTCGTTTCCATTCTCTAACTTTAGTTAGCCTCAATCAAATGTTATGAAACTTATCCACAATGTTTATTACCACAAAACACAGATCAGGTTTGAATTTTGGTGGTGTCACTTTTACCATTCTAGAGTTATGTCCCTTTACAAATGAAAAAATTGCTGATTTTTTTGTTTCCGTTCTCTAACTTGAGTTTGCCTCAACCAAATGTTATGAAACTTATCCACAATGTTTATTACCACAAAACACAGTTCAAGTTTGAATTTTGGTGGCATCACTTTAACCGTTCTAAAGTTATGCCCCTTTACAAATGGAAAAATTGGTGAAATATTATTTTTTGTTCTCTAACTTTAGTTTGCCTCAACCAAATGTTATGAAACTTATGCAAAAAATGTTAATTACCACAATTAACAAATCAAGGTGGAATTTTGTTGGCGTCACTTCTACTGTTCTAGAGTTATGCCCTTTTAAAAATTTTTCGTTTCTGTTCTCTAATTTAAGTTTACGTCAACTAAATGTTATGAAACTTATAAACAATGCTTATTACCACAAAACTCAGGTCAAGCTCAAATTTGGGTAGTGTCACTTTTACAGTTCTTGAGTTATGACCCTTTATAACGTTATATGCAAGCGGGGGCATCATCTGTGTCCCATGGACACATTCCCCATTTATTTAACAAAATTTCTTGGTGATATGAATTCTTTTTTCAAGGTTTGAAATGTTTAGACAAGATTTTTTTATGATCAGAATACTTTTTAAAGTAAGGAGTGTTTAAATAACATTAAATATCATTATTTGAGGACATGATTTATTGTTTATTTAAGTTGATCAAATGCATTTTTTTTCTCCTTTTAAATTGTTATTTCCTGACAGGTTTGTAACTTCAGTCACTTCATGCTTTATGTTTCTCAAACAAAGGAGTAAGTTCGGTAAGGGCCATATTTGGCCCCGATTATTAAGTTCAGTGTTTTATGATAAAAATGGTTTTAGTTGATGAAAAGGCATGCAAGAAAGTTAAATAGAATTATTTTTGTCAAAGTTTTATTTTAAAACGTTGATTTTTACATCACAAATAGGTCCAAAAAAGGAGATTTTTGCGAAATTTGACAAAATCGAACTGATTTCAACCAAATTAAGACATAAGAAACATAGAGCGCAGGTGTCTACCAACTAAATATTTAAGTCAGATATGTACAATGTCAGAACAAAGATTATGTTAAAGGATTTTTTTTGTCGACACCTGCGCTCTATGTTTCCTGTCCAAAAAATCAATGAAAATTTATCCGTTTTCATTGAATTTTCTTTGAAAATCAAAATGAGTGCTACTGTGACATCATGAATAGAACGCAAGGATGTAAATTTTCAACAAAAAGAAACATTTTCTATCTAGTCATAGTACTAGCTATGATTCATTTAGATATTGGTCAATTAATCCTAATTTTAAATTTTAGCTAGAAATAGGGGCCATTTTAGGGCCTTATCGAACCTACTCCTTTATATAAATACCAAAATTATTTTCTAAGACATTCCTCAAACAGTTCTGCTATATTTTAGGAGGTTAAGAGATAATTTGATAAAAGATGAACGACTAGAGTTAGCAGTTGAAGTTTCTACCAAATGTGGCTTAGATCCAGCAGGTGTATGGGCAGAATGGGGAATGAATTGTCTACAGTCTGGAGATTTACAGGCAGCTAGGGAAAAATTCAGTAGATGTCTAAAGGTAGATAAATTCCCAGTTATCTGGACTTTCTACGAATTGATACTGTACAATAATTGTTTGGTCACTGGTAACTATGGTTGTCCACTGAGTGTGTGGATTTTGTTGACATAAAGTTGAATGTTTGGACTCACAGGATGAGCAAAATTACTGGCAAGAATACATGTATAAGGAGAATTTGTGATTTTTTTTTTATTAATTCTGTTTTATTGTTGTGGTCAAAACAATAGTTTTTCCTTGTTTCCAACCTAACTAAAAATTTATGTGTTTGGTTAAGAATTATCAATGTTCGGTCAAACATTATGGTACTAGTTTCTGGTTGAGATTAATAAAGTATATTCTAACCATGCCCGTTATAAATGGACTACATTGTGAAATTTTATATTCTATTCAAATTTTGTAAACGCAACAAGCAAATAAATTATCCACAGTCAAGGGCATTGAAGTAAAACTTAGATAACAAAAGATCATATCTAGCATTGTGGTTATTTTGCATTGGTTTTTGTTTTGTATAAATACTGAGTTCGTGATGCAGTTAAAATATTATTTTGTAGGTTCATCTGAAAGTATAATACTGCTGTATAAATGCAAACATCAGACAGAAATGTCTTTTATGAATCTATTAAATATAGTTTTTGATAGCTTATGTACACATGTGTATTTTGCAGCCTCCTTCTGATAGAAATGCTATACAGCTTCAACCCTCAAAAATTATCACTGATATTATAGACTGTCTGGAAGCCATGCCATCTACAGGTCAAGGGGAGGTAATAATTCAATTGCTAATGATCATCGAAAAAGCCATTACCATAATCACAACTCTGTGATTATTATGCAATGTTCACATAGTATCCATAAAAGAACTAGTGTTTGAAAAAAAATATCCTCTTTTTAGTAAGTCAATACAGCAGAAGTAAACAAAAAGTTAAAGAATAGTATTTTATGAAGAAAACAAGAATTTCATACTATACATAAGAGTTAGGATTTCAGATATGGTTTTGCCAATTATTGTGTTGGTTTATTTGTGTTGTATATCTAGATGATTTCCTGATCTTAAACATTTGTTTTGTAGCTTCAGTTATTGATGTCAAGCCCTGGTTCATTGAAGAATCTCTTAAGTGCTTCCATGGTATGTAGAGATATTTTACTGTTCTGTAAAGACCATATTCACCTCCTATATAATGATTTAATAAAAGTAAGATAATCTTTTTTGAGCAGGATATGGGATAGCAAATATATTAAATTTCAAGTGTACTTCATTTTCCAAAAGGTCAATGTCCATTTACAATAGCTATGAGGAAAATATTTCTAGTCGAACAATTCAAATCGATGTCCATTTATAAGAGCTATGTATGAAGAGACTCTCTAAAGTGAAACAATCCACATAAAACAATTAGTAATTAACTTCATAATCTTGGCCCACCAGAGGTCAAGTAAGAAAAATAGCACAATATCTAAATATATCATTACAGCATGAACTTAGAGATCCCAATCCTAAATTTCACTGAATTTTTCATTGCTGTTCTTTGCAGGTTATTTAAATAATAGTTCCCATATAGCATCTGGTTCTGATAATAGAAAAGTATTCCTAATTAGAAAGTCAATTGTCTTTTGTTTTCTTGTGTACATTATTTAATTGTGACTGTTCTTCAATTGTTAAATTAAATTCAGATAAAAACTGGTTACTCACATGTACTGTAGCACAATGAATGGAAATTAGCGCAAATACAGGAAGCAGGGAAAGGAAAAAAAGCTTAGTGCCTAAAAGAGTTTAAGTTTGCATGATAGTTTTGTTTATTTCAGAATTTTACAGAAGAAACAGCCACAGATTCAATTCCATTCAAGGAATGTCTGTATTACCTGAAAACATATGCATCCTTCAATATTATCATAGATTTCTACAGGAGAAATGGATATTGGATGAAAGCTGTGCAGTATATACTGGATCATGTATGTGTATTTTTATTTATTTTATATACTTTACTCCAGTTTATTTAGCAGTACCCTATTTTGATGAGGGAATTAACTCTTCATCTGTAAATAAGTCTTGTCACATATGTGTGCGTGTCTGTCCAAAGTTTAGAACCTTGTCTGTTGTTTTTGTTCTCTTAAGTCACAAGTAATTGTTTGTTGTCAGTATTGGAATTGGGTCCAATCATGGTTGTTTCTGTGACATTCAATCACAACTCATTTAGATGTGTTAGGATAAAGAGCTTGTTATATGGTTCTATTAAGATGTTTTTTCCTTTATTTTATGGTTGAATTATTGTTTCATTTGAGTTTATCCCACTTGACTCCTCCTATATTTGTATCGAGTATTTACCACTTAAACTGTAATGTTTTAAGGGGATTCAAAGGACTAATGGTATTTTAGCCTAGAAGAATGATAAAGGTATAATATGCAGACAACTATACATGTATTAGTTATTGTCCCTTTGGTGTCTTTTGCCTCTCTTTTAATGAAGATCAGAATGCAACTAACAAGTCTATTAATTGGTTACTTAAGAAATAGTCTTTTGAGCATTTTTGAAATTACTTTGAAATCCCCTTAGTTTCTGTATATCAAAATGAAACAAAACAATTGTGGATGACCATTAGTACAGTGGTGTTGTCTTCTGGTGTCTATCATTTGTTATCAGTTGTCTCCGCACAAACACACACCCCAAATCAATCCAACCCACCCACTCCCTTTGCAAACAAAAATTAATCATCTTAAGCAAATATTTAAAATACAGACTGGATGGTTTTTGTTCTGCAGTGATGTAAAATATATTACTGGCAATAGCAAGTGTTGCTTAAGCCTGAAAAATATCAGTAAATGTAAGGAAACACAATCAAATGTATCATGCATTATTTTTATGCCCCACCTATGATAGTAGAGGGGCATTATGTTTTCTGGTCTGTGCATCCGTCCGTCTGTTCGTCCGTCCGTCTGTTCGTCCGTCCGTCCATTCGTCCCGCTTCAGATTAAAGTTTTTGGTCGAGGTAGTTTTTGATGAAGTTGAAGTCCAATCAACTTGAAACTTAGAATGCATGTTCCCTATGATATGATTTTTCTAATTTTAATGCCAAATTAGAGATTTTCCCCAATTTTCACGGTCCACAGAACATAGAAAATGATAGTGCAAGTGGGGCATCCGTGTACTATGGACACATTCTTGTTCATTTCAAAATTTACCTCATACGTATGGTATGGAATAAAAAGGTCCCTTCATTTAGTCCAATGGCAATTGAAACATCACTTGACAAATTTTTGCATTTTACAGTCTGGATGGAACAGATTTCATCACACTTATAAAAACAAATGACAACATAGTTTTTAGTCTATTTGGAAAAGAAAAAAGAATAAAGACTATAATACAGTATGACAAATTATTTTGTTTATTTTTACAAATGAACCCAAATCTAAAAAAATTTAGTTTGTTTTTGCTTTTTATCAGCCCGCCTATAAAAGCTTGTATGAAATTTCGATTTTGAGTGTTTTCCAGTTCAGTCCTACATCTATCCCCAAGAATTCACATCAAAATGATGTTGGATACATATCAATATCTGAACTTGTTATCTGCACCACTAAGGAAAACACAATTTTTCAAATTTTTCAAATTTCAAACTAATTTGTTAGTTGATATATACCACATGTTTTGTTTCACTGATTCACAGGTGGTAATTATTGCATGAATGAATTAATATTCAATACTCAGCATCAATCCAAACTTTACATAAGTTAGTATATATATATTTAATTGTATGTGTAATATGATATGAATATATACATGTAAGAAGAGTAAACGATACAATTGCTGTTATAAGTGGATACACATCAGAAAGCAGGCACAGATCCAGCCTTTTATAAAAGGGGGGTTCTAACACATGCAAGTCATATAAAAAGGGGGAGGGGTTCCAACCATATGTCTCCATACAAAAGCATTAGTTGTAAACAAAAAGGGGGGTTCCAACTCCAGAACACCCCTTGGATCCACCGCTGGAAACTGTTGCTGCATTATAGTAAATATATCAAACAAAATAGTTAAACTGGAAAAAACCTATTAATCGTATGTTCTTATAAGTTTTAGAATAGTTTATTAAAAAAATTGATTATATTAAGATATGAAATGCATGTAAAAGTAATATGTAAAATTGAAGTTCCTTTCCAATTTCCTTCATTTTTTTAAATATAATTTGTAATAGTAATCTATGTAAATCGTCCCATCATCCCATGTAGATGCTTTTCTGTCTTTAAGTGGCTATCAGAAAAACCTATAACATCAAAACCTCTACAAAGTTTATACATTCAGTTTTTATACGACCGCAAAAAATTTTTACGGTCGTATATTGCTATCTCGTCGTCCTCGTATGAAGACATTTGGTTTCCGGACAATAACTTTAGTTTAAGTGTATGGATCTCTATGAAATTTAATTAAAAGGTTCAATACCACAAAAAGAAGGTTGGGATTGTTTTTGGGGGTGATGGTCCCAACCGTTTAGGAATTAGGGGCCAAAAAAGGGCCCAAAACAAGCACTTTTCTAGTTTCAGGACAATAACTTGTGTATAAGTATTGTGATTGCTATGAAATTGTACCACAAAGTTCAAGTAGAAGGTCAATTTTTTTTCCCTCAAGATTTAAGAAATTGTCAATTTTCCAAAGAAAAATTGTGGGTCACAATTTATTTTGCTAATTCTTTGTATATAGTTTGAAAACAGATTTACTAAGTATTGCGCAACAGCACAGTGTATTGCACAACAGCAAGAAATCTTCAATTGAATATAAATTCAAATCATTTAACCAATTTCAAGTTCTTTGACTACATTTATTCTGTGTCAGAAACCTATAATGCGTCAAATATTTAATTACAATCCAAATTCAGACCTGTATCAAGCTTTAATATTGTGTCCATTTTTGCCCCAAAAGTGGTTGGACCTCTGCGGTCGTATCTAGCTGCGCTTGGCAAAGCAGTTTATTTGTTTTAACTTAATATTATCTGTCACTTAATCAACATGCCATGATAGATTTATAGCTTTACTCGCCATTTCATAACTGAGAAAAGATATGAATTTTCACTCTCAATGGCTTTAGATGTATGAATGAGTTTGTCATTTCAGAGTTTTGGGACTTGTTAACTACATATTTCTTATTTTGGAGTTATGGGACTTTTAAGGCAATTTTATTTACAGCACAGGATATCCTCTTAACTTGCAAGTTTTTCTGGTGGGCCATTTTATTGACTTCTGGTTTAATCCCTTCTACAATTTTTGATAATTGCAACAAATTCAATGGGCATATGATAGATGTATCTTGGGACACCTGAGTCCTGACACAGCTGTTTATTTAATTTTTATATTCTGAATGATTTCCTTTCTCTTTTGAGTACAAAACTAGCAGGCCTTGTCAGGTATTTTTTGGATTCAATTGTTTATGAAAACAAATGTTATATTTTGATTACAGATTTCCAACATTAATGTAAGATAATTATATTTACTTACATTTTCAGTCAAATGAAAAGATACTTCCCAGGAAAAAAACAAACTGATTGAATGACTTTAAAAAATGTTTATATCATTTTTATATCACATTTAATTATTTGCATTGTATTCATTGATCTATTTCCAACAAGGCCAATATAAAACATGCATTTTGCTAAAAATTTTGTCATATCTGATGACGTCACTAATGATAAAATTATTAATACCAATAAATTATGTGTACACAAACTTCTGCTTTACTATAAATAGATGCATATTTGTGCGTCATCAGGATGGTTAACGCAAATAAAATCTGTTTTAAAAAAATGAAAAGGTATAATTAGGTATTTTAACAAATAAACAACATTTTAAATTACAAAAAAATGTCATGTATTATTTTAGATATTATTTCTCTTTTTCTTATCAAGTTAAATGTATATTCTTAATGTCAAAAAATGAGAAAAAGATGACAACTGCCTGTGAAAATTTTTAGAAAAACCCTGCACAACCTTTCTACAAGTTGGTTAAGACAAGAATTTAAATCACCCCTTAATGCAAATGTAATGTTCTGGTTTGGTTAACGCAAGCTTAATAGTAACATTATGGATTATACCAAATGATATCAGTCAAGGTAACACAGGAAAGAAATGTTACAGAAAAAAAAATGGAAAGTTGTAAATAATCTATAAACAGGATTATTCAAATCTCTACCTAATTAATTAAGTAGCATCATTGTTTTGGTAAATTATTGATGCATACATAAATATATTACTAGGAATTTTGTGTTCAATTCAAATTCAGTTTAATAGCTAGAAATCTTAGTTTTGTGGAAGATGTGTATGTATATCAAAGATGTGTCTATTGCAAGGATTTTGTTTTATAGCATATTTCATCAATATCCAGGTTGTTGAACTTATCTTATATTTTGAAACAGCAATTTCAGATTTTGGAAAATATTCACAATTGTACAGGTCAGGTTGTTGAAATATTTTTCTATTTTTTTTTTTTTTTTTGGAGGGGGCGAGGTAGGAGGGAATTTGTATAAATGACATATATAGTGGATCTGTTCTACTCTGCCTGCAGTTTTAAGCTATAACTGTTAGCTATATCTTTCACTTGACATCAGTAATCCCCAGCTTTTTCACATTTTTCCACTTTTTTTTACACTACTTTGCTGATTGTAATGAAATTTTGTAGATAAGATGTATGAAAGGAAGCTTACAAATAATTAAGAAATTTTTTTTCATCAGATGCTTTATGCTCATTTTAGCATTGGTAGGCATTATATTTGTTGATATCTTCATACCTAGTGGTTGGTCTAGTACAAAGCAGGGTTAATACTCATATTACATAAACATGTTCTCGTTCTGAATATGCATATCAATTTGCCGCTGGACATTAAGCAGCCATCCATCATCATCATCATCATACCTAGCGTTTCCCATGTTAAAATGAGCATAGAGCATGGTGTGATGAAATAATTTCAATTTCAGTAGGAAATTTCAGAACTTTTGAATTTCGAAGATGACCTATACCACATGTTAAAACCCATTTTGATTTGATGAAGCACTATAAACGAAATCAAGAAAACCAACTGTTTCACAATAGTAAAAAGAATTGAAACAAGAAAACTTAGAATAATTTGAATTAATTTTCTAGTGAGCAACACTAACAAGAATGTCAATCTTGATCTTCAATGTTACTCAAAATATAATTGACGTTGAAATTTTAATGAGTAGTTTAAAGGAGTCACAGAAACCTGCAGGTTTGGTATTCTTGGTGTTGAACTTATTCCTGCAGGTTTGGTATTCTTGGTGTTGAACTTATTCCTGTAGGTTTGGTATTCATGGTATTGAACTTATTATATATTTTTTATTCTCAAACTGCCTGGGCCAATTTCAGTCAAGATTTTAATGGAAGGAATTCTTTGGACTATTTTGTTGCAGAAGTGGATTTGGTTAAATAATCCAGAGTTCTCTAAATATACTACCAAAATTTACCCAAAGGACTTTAAATAAATCTAACATAAACAGCAGTACTTGTCATTTTAGACATTTCAATTTCTAAAGGGAAGCTTCATTCTAAAATTTACGACAAAAGAGACGATTTTTCATTCCCTATTGTTAAATTTCCTTTTTTATACGGCGATGTTCCTTTGGCTTCATCATACAGTGTTTATATATCCCAACTCGTTCGTTATGTCTGTGTGTGTAGTGATGTCATAGATTTTAACGAACGTAATCAATGCATCACTGGTAAATTATTAAGTCAGGGATTTCGTTACCATAAATTACTTAAAACTTTTACTAAATTCTTTCATAGATACAAAGATTTGATTAGTAAATTTGGCTGTACCTGTAAAAAACTTATTAAAAACAGTATTTCACATCCTAAATTTTATGGTAATATTGTACTAAAAGCGTGAAAATCACTATGTGATCCATGTAAACACATCGAACCTTTAAACAAACTTATTAGTAAAGGTTATCTTATTAATGTTATAAGATCTTTGAATATTGTTTACATTGGCACAAATATCCATTTTGTCATCAACAAATTAAAACATAACTAAATTTGTATTCTTTGAATGGTTTTTTGGGATGTATAAATACACATCCACGATTATTTTCTATATGGAGATTGCTTTATCTATATATAGAAAATGAAAGGATATGGAGTAAATGTACATGGGACAAAATCACACACAATACATAGAAAACATAGAAAATTATCAATGAACAGGGATTTTATTCCTGTTCTTCATCTTGACAGTTGATGTAGGGTCTTCAACAATGAACAAATCATTCATACCCAACAACAAGGTCAAGACGGCCCCTAACGTCGACTTAAGCGGTACTATTGATAAAAATAAAGTAATTTTGAAAGACATCGATCGCTTCTAAAATATGCCTTGAAGTTACACATGTTGGGAGCGGTCAATGAATTACATAATTTATAATTACGGGCGAGGTCTTTGAAGAATTTTTGAGCCAGCGGACATTTCATATCTTATCCGATTTTAAATCCCTTTAGACTTAGTAAATTAAGCAACTATGATAATCAGTTGGCCATCATATATGATATAACCAATGATTGACATTAAACGATAAAAGTCGATATTAAACTTTACTTTGATATAAATTCGATGTTCTGACGTAAAGTGTTAAATTGAAAGTGCAGCATTGTCAGTGTGCAACATCAGCATACTAATTCTGTCTAATTCCGCTTTAGACTCTTTATTTGTGCAAAATAACGTTGTCAAAGACTTTACTTTAGTTAACTCGAATAATTCAGCGCCTCTATCCACTACTTTTCTCGAGGAGAATGGAGTGATCGTAGTGATCGTAATATAACGACTGGATTATTCGGGTTATACTTTCGTTTTAAAATCACATTTTCCTAATGCCAGATGTTGACTAGACAATGGTAGATCACGGATCAGAGACGGATACGTAATATCCGTGTAAGTTTACGATTGAGTTAAGTAGCCTTTTCAAGTTATTTCTTCAAGAAAATACCGAAATGAGCGTTAGATAAAGGTATCAATGATAATTTTAGCATTATTAAAAAATTAGGATGCATAATTAAATTTCCCACCAGCGCACAATAGACAATATAGACACATGCGCACGTGTACTAGTTCAAACAACGTGGTTCTGATGATTATTTGTTTAAAACTTTTTCAAATTTTTCATCAAATCATATTTATTAACGTATTTCTTATAATTTCAAACTTTGAGACTAAATTAAATAGATGCAACCCGCTGAAATGGTTAAAATAACTTTGAATACCCTTTAGCGTACCCCAGTATTTAACACGATGTACAGTGTTTATAATCAATATCATACAAGTTCGAATTCATTTATAAATATTCTTATTTGAAGAATTATTTTAAAATCTAAGGATACTTTTTTTAAAACTGAATGCTCATTTACAATAATATCTACAAAGCGTAATTAAATTGGATGTTGTTCCATACACGCTTACATGTTTGACCTCGTTTACCTGATCACCTTTATGTCCATTGTTATGCATCATCAATTCTATTGATTAAGACAAGCTAAGGTCTCTCATCAAAGGTAATGACATGTAATCAGTGAATGATTTATGGCTTCAATATTACTTATTGAAGGGATAATTGTTTGACAGCTTGTTGTTATTTAAATAAAAGAACAAATGTTTTTTCTACTTTTTATTGATGTACTAAGCCGTGCATTTATGTACCCAGAGGATTAGACTAACTGAGACACTTCAAAGTATGAAATATGCTGCATCTTTTAATTAAACCCAAATATGGCGAAATATCTTTGTGAAATAGATTGCCACAATTATAAACTATAATGCCCAAACGGACATTTTACCGATCGATAGTTGGTAAAAAGTGAAATGACCGTTTATGAAAATGCATTGAATAACAAAAAGTGGCAAACTTATGATATTTGACCGTTTGAGGCTGAGAGCAGCGGACTTTTATATAAATTTCGGTCAAGTCCGAATATATGACCGTTTTGGAAGCCATGTTTTGAACATATAATTTGTCATTCATTGCCCAGCAAAAGACCAATAATTTCTAAACAACAAATGATAGACAATACATGTAAAACTAAACAACAAATGACAGACAGCACGGGCACATTGAAATATATGTAAGAAAACCTAGCAGTTTAAAATAGTATGAAAGGGCAATATACAAAACAGATGACCAGACCAGTATTTTGAAGAAATTTTACCGAACATGAAATTTTGACGGTGTATTAATATGAGAAATTCTCACATGAACAAGCACACCATAACTGTAAATATTATAAGAGCATACACCTCAAGCACGGGAAACGTTCTACTGCCTCCACACAGCACTAGAGACAAACTCTAGAATCAATAGAAAATGAAAGGATATGGAGTTAATGTACATGGGACAAAATCGCACACAATACATAAAAACATAGAAAATTATCAATGAACAGGGCTTTTATTCCTGTTCTTCATCTTGACAGTTGATGTAGGGTCTTCAACAATGAACAAATAGCATTATACATATTTATAATAAGGTTAATCCAAACTATCCTACTGCCTGTTGATACTTTTCTTTTGGCATTGCACAAGTCATGTCTTCTTTGACTGTCCATGGTGTTAAAACACTAAATCCCTGGGATGTGTTTTGGTTGATTTTAGTCTCTGATGCATGATTTTTTATTATTAATTGTTTTTGGCTTTTAACTAGCTTTCAGTAACTGCGAGTACTCTCAAATCGTATTTTCGTGTTAATTTGACCCTGTTGACACAATTTGTAATGTATTTTTGTTATTCAATGTTTTCTTATTTTGTGTTATATCTCGTCTCACTATTTTTAATATGTACCACCTTTGATAAGTATTAAGTATGACGATAAACTTTCACTTCTGTTTTCATACTATGAACAACAAATTTATTCATTTTGTAAAAAATATTTCCGTACACCTAACAATAAAATTATTATATTCAAATTTACCTGTGTACGTTATTTTATTGAATGCCATTTTGTCCAAGGTTATAGTTGTCTTTTTGATAGTGGATTACATACCCCCTTTTTATTAACTGGATTTTATAAAAAAATTGGTTATTAATTGGTGATGTACGGTGGGCGGGTGGGCGGGCGGCTGCCAAACAGTGTCCGTGCATTTACTCATGAACTGTTCAACCAAAGCTTTTCAAATTTTAATATGTTGTTACTGATGACAAAATGGAGGTCAAGTTTAATATTGACGATTTTCACTTTCACCGTTCAGGATTTATGGTTCTTGAAAGATTGAAAAATGGTGTTTCCAATCGTTTCCTTGCTTAAACTCATGAACGGTTCAACCAAAGCTTTTCAAATTTTAATATGTTGTTACTGATGACAAAATGGAGGTCAAGATTGATATTGATGATTTTCACTTTTACCGTCCATATTAAGGTTCAAAGGGTCCAAAATTAAACTTTGTTTGATTTCTTCAAAAATTGAATTATTGGTGTTCTTTGATATGTTGAATCTAATCAAGTATTTATATTTTTAATTTTGGGGCCTGTTTTCAAATTGGTCCACATTAAGGTCCAAAGGGTCCAAAATTAAACTATGTTTGAATTTGAAAAAAAATAGAATGGTTTGTGTTCTTTGATGTGCTGAATCTAAGCAGATATTTAATATTTTGGATTTAATCATTATATGAATTTGAGTTATTTCTCTTTGAACAGAAATTAATAATTAATTTCTTTGTCATTTGGTCTCTTGTTAAATTTTTTTTTAATTTTGAGGCCAGTCTTCAAATTGCTCCACATTTAGGTCCAAAGGGTTCAAAATATTCTTGGTGTTATTTGATATGCTGATTCTAACTAGTATTTAGATTCTTAGTCTCCTACCGACGAAGTCGAAGGTGACTTCAGGTTTGCACTCCGTCTGTCTATCCATCCGTCAGTCCGGCAAATCAGTTTTCCACACTTTTTTTCTTCAAGCTTGAAGATATTAATTTGAAATTTGGTATATAGTTTAATCTTGACAAGTTACAGATCAAGTTCGAATTTTGTTCTGGTCTGATGATTTTGTGCAGATTTATGGTCCTTGGACTTAGAAAATTCACTCAAATAATCTGTTTTTCCGCATTTTTATGCCCCCGCCGTAGCGGAGGAGGCATTAAGTTTTACTCTTGTCCATCCGTACGTCCCAAAGTTGGTTTCCGTTCTCTAATTTTAGTTTGCCTCAACCAAATGTTATGAAACTTATACACAACCAGCATTAAATCAAGTTGATACAACCTCTCAGCAGGTACCAGACCTTACCCTATCTTTGCCATCTCAAGTTTCTTAAGACATAATGTACAAAACAAATACTTTTGTAATACAAATCCCTGAGGCCACTTCTAGTATTGAAGATTTTTTTATATTTTTATTTACATATTATATAATATGTGTGTCATGTTTATGTGTTATTGACAATACTTATCTTATTGATAAGGATACAGAAAATGATGATCTTGTAACATATGGATTTGAGAAATGCAAAGGTCTTAAAATATGTTCCCACAATGTCAATAGATTGGAATGCAAGTTTGATGAGGTTAAATACAATCATATGTCCACTCCAAATCCCCCAGATATAATTGGTTACTGTGAAACTTTTTTTGGGTAAAAATACTTCTGATAGAGAAATAAGATATTCCTGGATATATTTTACAAAGGAAAGATAGACTAACCGATGGTGGGGGTGGCTGGGCTGTCTATTTAACAGAAACCACCTCCTTTTCTAGAAAAATTGATTTTGAAATAAGTAACATTGAAACTATTTGGTTTGAAGTTAAACCTAGCTATAAGAAATCCTTTTTATTGTGCTTTGTTTATAGGCCACCCAAGTCACTAACTAATTGGTTGGATAGATAAATTTAAGGATGAGATTAAGGTGGCAATGAAATATAATTCAGACGTAATCCTTATGGGAGATTTTAACATAAATTGTTTACAACCCAATAAAATACCACAAAGATGGTTAAATGCTCTAGAAACTTATAACTTTCAACAGTTAATTCAGGAACCAACCAGAGTAACAAATGAATCAAAAACTTTGATTGACAATATATATGTCACCCATTTAAGCATGGTAAAAGAGGCTCATGTTTCTAAATATTCTATCAGTGATCACTATCCAATATGTATGACAAGACAAGAGAAAATGTATGATAAAAAAACATACTCATTCAACAATCACTTGTAGAAATTTTAAGACTTTTAATGAGCAAAGTTATTTAAAAGATTTAAAAAGTGCACCTTTTCAACATATTGAATTTGAAAATGACCTATCTGTTTGTATTGAAATGTGGTACAACATTTTTAATAACATTTTAAATAATCATGCCCCTATTGTGAAAAAGAGGGTAAAAAAAGACCGACAGCCAGAATGGTACAATAAAGAAATCTCATATACAAGAAAAATGAGAGATAGATATAATTCACTGGGAATGTGGGCTGAATATAGATTCTTGTGAAACAGAACAAAACATATCATTGATACATCTAAACAGAAATATTACAATGATATGATAAAAGACTCAAAAGATTTTAAAATGCTATGGAAATGTATTCACAGTCTAAATCCATCTAATCCATCAAAACCACATGAACTTATTACAACTGGAGACCATAAAACTACAGATCATAAAGAAATTGCTAATGCATTCAATAATTATTTCACCTCATGTGTTGAAAAATTAAGGCATAGCAGGGCACCAAGCAACTCAATTTTAATACTCTGACAAACAATTCTTGAAAAAAGGCACAACAAATTCATCATTCCTCCAGTAAAAGTTTCAGAACTATTTGATGAAATAATTAAACTAGATGTTAACACATCTTCTGGTTCTGACAATATAGGTCCAAAAATTTTAAAACTGAGTGCTCCTTTCATAGCATCTTCCTTAACATACATTTTTAATCGAATGATTGATACTGGTATTTATTCATCTGTGTTAAAAAATGCCAAGGTAGCTCCAATTTTCAAATCTGGTGAAAAAAACGTAGCTAGCAATTACAGACCAATATCTGTTTTGCCAACATTATCAAAATTAATAGAGAGTCATGTATCTAAACATCTGTATAATTATGTGACCAAGTTTCAAATTTTACACCTTTCCCAGTCTGGTTTTAGACCTAACCATTCATGTCAAACTGCCCTCATTAATATCATAGATAAATGGCTACATGAAATGAATAATGGAAATATCAATTTGGCAGTCCTCCTGGATTTTAAGAAAGCTTTTGATGTTGTTGATCATGAAATTTTATGTAAAAAACTTCAAATTTATGGCTTCCATGAAGATACTGTTGATTTTTTAAAATCATATTTGAGTGAAAGAACACAGCAAGTCCATATAAATAATCAGTTTTCTGATAAAAAGTTTATAAATTTTGGTGTTCCATAGGGCTCAATACTTGGTCCTATTTTGTTTGTTTAGTACATAAATGACCTTCCATTACACATCAAAAACTGCCATACAGACTTGTATGCTGATGACACAACTATGCATACATCAGGAAAGAGTATTGCTGATATGCAATTAAAAGTACAAGATGATCTCCAATGTGTTGAAAAATGGTGTCATGAAAATAACATGTTCATAAATTCGGATAAGACGAAATGTATGGTTATAGGTACAAGACAAAGGCTGCATTTAAATCAAGCAGAACCAGTTCTAACTATTGAGAATAATATTCTTCAAAAATCATCAATTGAAAAACTTTTAGGTGTTAGAATTGACTCTAATCTGTCCTGGACAGTCCATGTTAACTACTTATGTTCATCAATATCATCTAGACTTCATTTACTCTCTAAAATCAAGAAATTTCTAAATATTGATTCAAGAAAATTATTTTATAATGGCTATATTCTCCCACTGATAGATTATTGTTGTATTGTTTGGAGTGGTTGTGTTAAAAATGAGCTAGTCAGAATAATAAAATTGCAGAAAAGGGCTGCAAGACTTATTTTAGATGCTGATCCACTTTCATCATCAGCTCCAATGTTTAAACAGCTTGGGTGGATGACAGTAGAGAACACTACTACAAATCTGTTTTGATTCAGAAATGCCTTAAGAACGAAGCCCCTATATGTCTCACTGAAAAATTTTAAGAAATGCCAGAAATAAACCAATATTGTTTGAGGAATGCATCTTGCAAAAATTTACAAGTTCCAAAAGCCAAAACAGAGCTGTATAAGAAATCTTTTATATATTCAGGATCTATTTTATGGAATAACTTACCAATATCCCGGAAAAAATCAACCTCAAGTACAAGCTCATTCAAAAAAGATTTAAAAAATTACTTGTTGGAACATTAAGAAGCTGTGTAATTTTATATGTATAATAATTTTCACACACTTACTCAAACTTAAGATATTGTTGAGGTAATTTGAATGATCCCAGCACTATATGAATTTGTAATTTTACCTGTTTTGAAAATTGTATATTTCATAACAATTTTTTATTTCATTTTTTCATACATATGTGTTTGTTTGATATTTCGTAATTGTTTGTTATATTTCATTGTATTTCATGAGGGCCTCAGGGAAGATTAGTTTTATAGCTAACTGTGTAACCCTCTTTAAATAAAGAATTATTATATTATTATTATTATTAATGCTTGTTACCACAAAACACAGATCAAGTTTGAATTTTGGTGGCGTCACTTTAACCGCTCTAGAGTTATGCCCCTTTACAAATGGAAAAATTGTTGAATTTTTCGTTTCCATTCTCTAACTTTAGTTTGCCTCAACCAAGTATTATGAAACTTGTACACAATGCTTATTACCACAAAACACAGATCAAGTATGAATTTTGGTGGCGTCACTTTAACCGTTCTAGAGTTATGCCCCTTTACAAAAGGAAAAATTGCTGAATTTTTCGTTTCCATTCTCTTACTTAAGTTTGCCTCAACCAAATGTTATGAAACTTATACACAATGCTTATTACCACAAAATACAGATCAAGTTTGATTTTTGGTGGTGTCACTTTTACTGTTCTAGAGTTATGCCCCTTTACAAAAGGAAAAATTGCTGAATTTTTCGTTTCCGTTCTCTAACTTAAGTTTGCCTCAACCAAATGTTATGAAACTTATACACAATACTTATTACTACAAAACTCAGATCAATAACAAATTTGGGTAGTGTGACTTTTACCGTTCTTCAGTTATGTCCCTTTATAACTTTATATGATATGCAAGCGGGGGCATCATCTGTGTCCAATGGACACATTCCCCATTTATTTTTTTGTCATGCTTGAAGATATTGATTTAATAATTGGTATATAGTTTTTTCATGACAAGTTACAGATCAAGTTCAAATTTTGTTCCGGTCTGATGATTTTGTGCAGAGTAATAGTCCTTGGACTTAGAAAATTAACTCTAATACTCAGTTTTCCACACTTTTTTTCATCATGCTTGAAGATATTGACTTGAAATTTGTTATATAGTTTACACCATGACAAGTTGTAGATCAAGTTGGCATTTTGTTCCAGTACAATGAATTCTTAACTGGTAGGGGACTATGTATTGCCATGCAATACTCTCAGAATGCTTGTTTATTATAATTTGAAAGTAGATATAACATCATTTCTAATTTTAGAGAATAATTTTTTTAGTGGTTAAATCATATCTAATTTTAGAGAACTATTTGTATATCATTTATTCAGTTTGAGTTATTTCCCTTTGAACAGAAAATTAATAAGTATATGGATAAAATTAAACTGTGTTTCATTTCAACATAAATTAAATAAATAAATAGGGTTCTTTGTGAATCTAAACCTGTATTTAAATATTGGATTTTTGGGCCCAGTTTTCAAGTTAGTCCAAATCAGGGTCCAAAATTAAACTTTGTTTGATTTCAACAAAAATTGAATTTATAGGGTTCTTTGAAATGCTGAATCTAACCATGTATTTAGAGATTTTGGGCTCCTTTATCAAATTGGTCCACATTGAGGTCCAAAGGGTCCTAAATTAAATTTTTGTTTGATTTTATCAAAAATTGAATTCCTGGGGGTCTTTGATATGCTGATTCTAACAATGTACTTAGATTTTGGATATTGGACCATAATTGGTAAATGTCCAATTTCAAATTTTTCTGTTCTTTGACCACATTCATTTTGTGTCACAGACCTATGCTGTGTCAAATATTCAATCACAATCCAAATTCAGAACTGTTTTAAGCTTAAATGTTGTGTCCATACTTGCTCAACTGTTCAGGGTTCGACCTCTGCAGGAAAATCCGGTTTGCTGTCACTCTGACAGCCTCTTGTTTGATATTGTATTTATATTGTGTCATAGACCAAATTTATTCGTTCAGTGTATTTTTAAATATTTTTGTTAATATGTCTTTTTTATTGAGTTAAGCCATTTCAATTGATATTTTATAGTGTGTCTTTCTATGTTGTAATGCTACACTACTATTTCAGATTAGGGTGAAGGTTGGCACCTGTTAAAATGTCAGGAACCTGTTGTTCAGTGGTTGTCGTTTGTTGATGTGGTTCTTAAGTGTTTCTCGTTTCTTGTTTTTTATATACATTAGACTGTTGGTTTTCCTGTTTCAATTGTTTTACACTAGTCATTTTCAGGCTCGTTATAGCTTGCTGTTCGCTGTGAGCCAAGGCTCCGTGTTGAAGGCCGTACTTTGACCTTTAATTGTTTACTTTTTACACATTGTGACTTGGATGGAGAGTGGTCTCATTGGCACTCATACCACATCTTCTTATCTTCTTATTTCTGCTAAAGTATTTTATATGTTATAAAAAGATGTTTTACATATTTGAGGCCATCCAAGGGCTTACTGTATGATCATAATGGTTGAAATCTTGATGATATCAAGATGCCATATGGTGTTGGCTATTGCCTCTTTCACAATCATCATATCTGAATCCCTATTACAGAAATGTTGCAGTGAAGTGTTTGTTGAAGCATTACTAGTACCTGCTATTAACTGTGGAGAATGGCCTAAATTGGTAGACCAGATAGTAATGACTGACCCTTCTCTTGAAAGATGGAATCTTTACCTGAAATCTACTTGTAAATATTTATTGAAACAGAAGTTACACTACATTCTGTATGAGTTCCAGTTAGTTATGAAGGTATGTTCAACCAATAACCTTATTATGTTTACATATTTGTCAGCACCACTTATAGTTTTAAGATAACAATTTGAGTTTACATTTAGCATTGTACTACAACTTGTAGTACTTTTCAATCAACTTATTTAGATAATTTTAATTTTTTGCAAAACATTATTGTTATTGCAAAAATTTGGAAAATTTTGAAAATATTAAAATCACCTTTGAAACTTTGACGGCATTATTTGTATGCAACATTTTTTCAAATCACAATAAAAGATCTGGCATTTTTATACGACCGCAAAAAAATTTTGTGGTCGTATATTGGTATCACGACTTCGTCGTCATCCGAAGACACTTGGTTTCCGGACAATAACTTTAGTATTAGTAAATAGAATCTATGAAATTTAAACACAAGGTTTATAACCACAAAAGGAAGGTTGGGATTGATTTTGGGGGTTATGGTCCTAGCAGTTTAGGAATTAGGGGCCAAAAAAGGGGCCCAAATAAGCATTTTTCTAGTTTTCAGACAATAACTTGTGGATCTCTCTGAAATTGTACAACAAGTTTCCATACCACAAAGGGATGGTTAGGATTGGCTTTGGGGGCAGGGGGCTAATGACTCAAACCATTTAGGAATTAGGGGCAAAAGGGGAAAACAAGGGTTTCCTTGTTAATGGACAATCACTTTTAAGTACAATGTTAAATTTGGATTACCTCCCTTACACTGCTTTAAAATTATGTATAAAGACATTTTGTATTGTCTTGAGGTGATTAGCTGTCAATTTATTTTTAGAAGTTACTAATAAAATGCTGTTTAAAGATATATTATTTTTAGACATGATTATGTATGTCATTTTCTATTTTTAGACTTTTATGATTTATTTAAATGGGTAATTATGGTTGCAAACTCCATTGGAAATTTGAATTGAGATAATGACTATATCTTGAGGAAAGATTTTTTTTTTTAAAAAGGGAGAAGGGGAGGTGAAAAAAAAATGGGGGAACAATTTTTTCTCATTACAGATTTCAGAAATTAAAATGAAAATTTCTTCAAATATTTTTTTTTTGCCAAAAAGGGGTGGGGTGAAAATTATTTTATTTTTGGGGTGGGGTGAGGGGTGTTCAATTTGCAACAGCATAGTGTATTGCATAAAAGCAAAATAAAAGGGGGTAAATTTTTTTTTTGGGGGGGAGCAATTCGCAACAGCAAAGTGTGAATTGCACAAAAGCAAAAAAAAAGGGGGGAGGGTAAATTTTTTTTTTGGGGGGAGCAATTCGCAACAGCAAAGTGTAAATTGCACAAAAGCAAAATATTGAATATAAATTCAAATCATATAACCAATTCTAAGTTCTTTGACTACAGTTATTCTGTGTCAGAGACCTATTATATGTCAAAAATTTAATTTCAATCGAAATTCAGACCTGTATCAAGCACGAATATTGTGTCCATTTTTGCCCCAACTGTTCAGTGTTGGACCTCTGCGGTCGTATCCAGCTGCGCTCGGCAAAGCAATTTATTGTCTATTGTTCAAATAATAAATGCATGCAAAAATTTCTGAAATTACAGTATCGAATTATAAACTGATACTAGAAAATAATAAATACAGTACTGTTTGATTTGCCTCTTTGAAGTTCGAGAACTGTTTGAGAATGTGTTCACATCCACATGTATTGCCATAACCAGTTCTCAGAGCCTAATTGATATATCCTTATAATTTGCTGTGCAGATATGATTTCTTTTCTAACGTTGGCTTTGAGGTTGCATTAGAAGGAGGGTTTTTATACAACTGCATAATTTAGCAGCCGTATGATGTTGTTGCTATGTCTTTGTATGCATTGTCGTAGTCGTCCAAAGACATTTGATTTCCAGAAAATAACTTGAATATAAATGTATGGATCTCTATGAAATTGTACCACAAGGTTCCATACCACAAAAGGAAGGTTGGGATTGATTTTGGGGGTTATTATCCTAATCGTTTAGGAATTAGGGGCCAAAAACAAGCATTTTCTTGTTCCAGTACAATAACTTGTGTATAAGTCGGATTTCTATGAAATTGCACTACAAGGTTCCATACCTAAAAAGGAAGGTTGGGATTGATTTTGGGGGTTATGGCCTATGCTGTTTAGGAATTAAGGGCCAAAAACAATACTTTTCTAATACTTTGTATAAATTCCTTATTTCTTGACCAATTTCAATGGGGTTAAATTCAAAGTTTTGAATTCTTGAGGTTCTAACTGTGTATTTAGATTTCGGATTTTGGGCCCTGTTTTCAAATTGGTCCACATTAAGGTCCAAAGAGTCCAAAATTAAACTTTAATAGTTAGATTTCAATAAAAAATAAATTTTTTGGGTTCTTTGATATGCTGAATCTAACCGTGTATTTAAATTTTTGATTTTATGCTTGGCTTTCAAAGTGGTTAAAAAGGTCCAAAATTAAATTTTATTTGATTTTCACAAAAATTGAATTCTTAGGGTTCTTTGATATGCTGAATCTAACCATGTATTTAGATTTTGGATATTTGACCATAACAGGTAAATGTCCAATTTCAAAATTTTTAGTTCTTAGACAACATTCATTCTGTGTCAGAAACCTATGCTGTGTCAAATATTTAATCACAATCCAAAATCAGATCTGTATCAAGCTTGAATGTTGTGTCTATACTTACCCAATTATTCCGGGTTTGACCTCTGCGGTCATATCAAGCTTTGCCCTTTTATTGGTTAGTCTATGCTTTTTCTGTTTGGCTGTTGAAAGTATGTGAATCAGATATCCACCCATCTTCTATTTCTTTTATTATTTGCAGCTTCAATGGAAAACATACCTAATATTGTAGAAATTTTTGATTTGATAAGGAGTAGTCATTATAAGTGTTTATTTTATTATGTCAGTTCCTAAAAGAATGTTAGAATTAAGGGCATATGATACAGTTACAGGGGAGGTAATTTGCTAACGTAAATTGTTATTTTCGCAAGGTCAAACTGTGACTTATCGGGAAGAGATGCAGTTTTCGACTGATTTTTATCATTCAAACTGATTTAACTTGAAAACGAGTTCATGGACTCCTCTTTTTAAAAATGACATTTGGTTTGATTACATATGAAGATTATGTGTACCAATTTTCATGAAAAAGTCAATAGTGCAATTATTCTAAATTTGATAAATATACAGCAAAAATTACGTTATTTTTTTTTAAATTCATGAACATTTGATAAATATGAGTTATTTGGAAAAATAAAATGTACAAATTTATAGAACATTTATATAAAACAGAAATTACAAATAATCTAACAAAAAACATCTTGTGTTTATCTTTTAAAACAAAAAAGTTATGTATTTCTGTCGAAAGCCAAAATACGTCCACAAATCCGAATTTTGAGGAAATATCTGAATTGTCCACAGATCTCTAAATTATTTTTTTTTACGTTTTTTTAGCTGTTGGGTTGATGTTTCATTGATGTACAATTGTAAATCTCACATCCTTTAATCATATTAGTGATTGAGTCAAGGTTACTCATATGTCAGTCAGTAGAAGTTGAAATAAACTTGTTGCTGGAAACTGTCATCAAATTAGAATAATGTGTGTTTATATTCACAATATATTTTTAGGATTTTGTAAGAGCAGCCATGACCTGTATCACATGTTTCTATCAGAGGGGAGCTGAAAGTTACCTTGACCTTGCAGAAAGGATATCATTCCTGTATAAAGCTCATAATCATCTTCAGTCATACATGGATCCATCACAGTGGGGAAGTGTCAGTCGACCTCTACCTCAATTTCCTAAGTCAGGGTCAAGGGAAAGGTCAAATGAATCCAACACTGACTCAGGTGTACTCATCCAGACAGAGGAACAAGTGGGCAAGTAAGTTAACAAAAGGGGCTTAAAGGAAAGGTTAAAAGTGTGTCACTTTCAAATGCATACAGGAATCAAGTATATTCACAATAGCCCAGACATGTATTTTATCAAAATTATCCTCTTACAAGTGGGAGGACATTTCATGGTAATTGCATGGGCTGGATTGTGCTACAGGAATTAATAATTATGAAGTCAGTTGTCATTAAAAACAAAATTAGTCAGTTTTAACAACTACTTATATATGTTCTTTTCAAAAATATTTATTTCAGACATCTGAAAATGATCAGTATCCAGATAGAAGTGACAAAGTTTTTACATCATTGTCTGAAGAACACAGATTCTAATGCTGCAGCTGTTGCCACTATGTATATAGCTAATTCAAAATCTTCAACATTACCCACCATGTTTGGCACTAATAAAACAAGGACAGACCTTGTCAACATGGTAAGAGTTGTAGTTATCGAAGATAAGAATTCAATTATGAGAGCAGGGGCTCTTTTCACAAAAAATCTGACGACAAAAATCAGTCGTAAGTTAAACTTTAATGTTCATGACTTTTTTTCCCGTCAGATTTGTTTTGGAAATTGATCGCTGACCTTTGTGTTGTGTAAGAGTGGTCTTTTTATGACCTAATCAAAGTTTCTAAATGTTAATTGTAAATTGTAAATGGGTAGAAATGTAACTTTTGATTAAATACAGTACCTAGTCTTTAACGTAATAGCTGAAGTGGAATTTCAGACAAAATTATATGTTCTGGTAAGAAAGAAATTTTGTTAAAGAACTGTAGCTTCCATATGAAATCTAACCTAAACGATGTTAACGATTACGCGCGTAGTGGTTTAATCCATTTGTTTCTTACACTTTTTGGTCAACGTTGACATCGTTCACATAAACGATGTACGCGCAAAATAGTCGCGTAGTCGTTGATCGTTTATCGTTGAGACGTATAAAAGATACATTTGTTTCTGCATCTGTCGTTTAAATAATTACGAGCACGTGTTGTTTTCGAAAAGTCCTGGTCATTCATTTCCAGCACTTATACCTGTTTGTTTACAGTTCGTGTATGTAATCTATTTCTGTCTCACTACGCGGGGTCGATAAAGTTCAATGAACGATGTATTTGTTTCTAGCGCCTTAACGTTTACTAAACGATAGTCATCGATGACAAAATTTCGGGTGAGAAACAAATGCACTCTAAAGCTATCATACAAGTTGAAATATGCTGATTTGAGTAGGGTAGCATAGGAAGCAAAAGGAACAGGCAGGGGTGAGAAAAACATTTACTCTAGGTCATGTCTTGTATTACCCTTTAATTTGACCCCAAGAACTTTTGGTATCTTGAACCATTCAACTTTGTCATGCCGTCCATCACACATTTTTGGAAAGCTTGATTTTTTTAGTATTTTTTACCATGTCTGGTTCCTAGAAAAATGCATAGAAAATCCTTTTTCCAAATGTTTTTGGTAATGTTTTGTGGTTAGGGTTATTAAAATTATGATATTTCTGTAGGGAGCATTGTAAAAGAATTTTTATGAATAGAAATCTGTATCTAGAAGTAAGAGGTTTAATATAAATAGTTTTGGTATTTTTTATTTTTCAGAGGCTCAATTTTACTGACTCTTTAAGCAGCATTCGTGCAGCTTCCATGCATAACTTATTTTCTATTTTTCAATAAAGGAATTTTACTTAAATTATAGTTAAGCTATTAAAACACCTAGAGTTTCATGTATGGTGTAACAAATGCACTTTATCTGTGGTCATGTGTTTGATATCACTGTAGTATAATATTTTACCAATGCACAAATCAATAAGTAATAAATTATACCATTAGCAATAAGCTTGAGAGTTATAGATATAATTTAATACAACAAACAGATATCAGTTTCTTAACAATAGAAAAATGTACTTTACAGATCCTGTTGAGTGGCAATGACATACCTCCTGCTTTTGAGCTTGGGTTCAGAATTATAAAGGTACAAACATAGTGGTAATTTAAGAACCTTTAAGAAATATTGTATGTTTGGTTTATCAACACATGAAATAACATTTTATAGTTTGTATATCAGGTTTATTTGGTAAAGAAACATGTAAAACAACAATGTATATACAAGTATTATACATAAGTCTAAATTGAAAACAACGTTCAAACCTATGATTGCATTGGATAAAAACCGCAATTTTTATACATGTGCATGCAAAACAAATTTCTTGGTAGAGGGGTCTAAATACAGCACAAACAACATTTTCCAAAAGACCAAAAAAGTGAAAAAGTATATTTAATCAAAGTGTATTGTTTTCTGTTTGGTATTAAATTAATAATAAAGATCCATTTTATCCGTTTATTTGGCAATCGCCAATGGCAGTCAGCAGGGTTTAAGAACATCTGTTGTTCGTCCTGTTAGTCAAATGTGTTTTGTTTAAATGTACTTTTTCACTTATTGGTCTTTTGGAAAATGTTGTTTGTGCTGTATTTAGAACCCTCTACCAAGAAATTTGTTTTGCATGCACACGTATAAAAATTGCAGTTTTTATCAAACGCAATCATAGGTTTGAACGTTGTTTTCAAGTTAGACATTTATATTTTTTCGTTTGGGCTTGTATTATATTTGCCTTTGGGTTTATATGATTTGTTCATCCTATTTCAACTCTTCAAATTTCAAGAGTCTATCCTAAATTGAGGTAAATTATATGGCCTTCCAAATACTGTTTCGATTCCTAACATCACTGAAGAGACATTAATTGTCGAAATCCGGATATGGTGTACAAATTTTTGCACCTCATGTTTGCAGTATACCATCTTTTCCGCAAGTTTATTGTTTTCTGTTTGGTATTAAATTAATAATAAAGATCCATTTTGATCTGTTTACTTGGCAATCGCCAATGGCAGTCAGCAGGGTTTAAGAACATCCATTGTTCGACCTGTTAGTCAAATGCATTTTGTTTAAATATACTTTTTCACTTTTTTGGTCTTTTGGAAAATGTTGTTTGTGCTGTATTTAGACCCCTCTACCAAGTATTATACATATACACATAAATCAACCATGTATATACAAGAATTATATATAAACACATAAAACAACCATGCATATTCAAGTACATGTATTATATATAAGCACATAAAACAACCATGCATATACAAGTAGTATATATAAAACATAAAACAACCATGCATATACAAGTCTTATATATAAAAACATAAAACAACCATGCATATACAAGTAGTATATCTAAAACATAAAACAACCATGCATATACAAGTCTTATATATAAACTCATAAAACAACCATGCATATACAAGTCTTATATATAAAACATAAAACAACCATGCATATACAAGTCTTATATATAAAACATAAAACAACCATGCATATACAAGTCTTATATATAAAACATAAAACAACCATGCATATACAAGTCTTATATATAAAACATAAAACAACCATGCATATACAAGTCTTATATATAATAAAAGAACAGAGTTCTAATGTCCCTGCATTGCACATATTTTATCTATCCAAGGTACAAGGGTAATAACTAAAAAACTACTTTTGTTTTGTTCTTTAAAACTTTTTATAAATATCTTAATGAAATGAGGGCTTCAGTGGAAATTAAAAATAATTGATCAGCACTGATTTTCGAACTCGTCCAAGACATTGCTAATATAAACCTGTGATATAAGTTTCATAATAATTTAGCAAGAATTATACAAATGAGAGTGCTAACGATGCAATTTTCCATATAATTAATGTTTCCAAGGGGCAAAACTCTTTTGAAAATAAATTATCGACACGATTTTGGAACCTATCCAAGACATGGTTGATATAAACCTATGATATAAGTTTCAAAAAATCTGGCAAGATATGTATATGTGAGAGCACTAACAAGACTGGACAGACGCCCTGTATTTCTATGTCCCCTGCGTGGGGGACAAAAACAAAACAACCATGCATATGCCAGTAACATATGTACACTTAAAAAATGAACCATGCATATAAAAGTATTATATATAAACACGTAAATTTACATTATATGCAAGGTATATCAATGCATTACACAAGACTGTGTTTATAAAATATCAACATCAACACGTTATAAAACTGTTTATATGTATATCAACAGGAATTTTTAACAACACATGAAATATCATTGTTTATCCTGCAATCAGCCATCTATTGTACAAATAAAAGGTTCACAAATAAATGTTTGCTTTATGTGTACTTCTACAAATAAAGTCTCTTGCTTCCATGTTGAACAAGCGGTAATGTGAATATTTCTTTTAGCGTAACAGTTCATTTTGGGGTCCTCTTCGAAGTCCAGGTTTAAACTGTGTCAATTTCTTTGAAAATTCAGAGACAACTATTTGGATTTAATCAACTAAAGCCTCAAGTGCCTGATGTAGATTGCAGGATAAAAACAATATATGTACATTGTCAGAAATATAAAACTTATTTATACTGGCTACGAAACAGGAGAAAAGCTTGGTGAGCATCTCTTTTCGTCCTGTTTCAAATAAATTACAAATAAATTTTTAATTTCCTGACAATGTACATATATTGTATATATATTTTAACAAACAAACAACATAGTGATTACTTTACAATACATCAAGCATTAGCTAGTATTGTTTGTATAACATTAGATAAAATTGTATGTACATGAAATAACATTATATGTATGGTTGTTGGATGTTTTTTTGCTGTGCATGTACTGATTTTGTGCCATGGATGGATACCCCATATCCTTTGTTTTTCTATTATGGTATATTATCTCAGTAAGGTGGATGAAACATAAACATGAAAACCCTCAGTATATTTTATATTTAATATATCAACAGATGACATAACATTTAAGGGGGTGCCGTGGAGGGGTCTACCCCTTTGATTAGAAAATGTATCACTATTTAGCATAAAATTGTCCAAAAAGATTTGTTTGCCACAACCAACTCTGCAATATATATATATCGTTTTCAGGAATTTCACACCTTTAGAAATACTGAATCCACCCCTGACCATATGTTATTTATTGACGCACAAAATCATGCACATGTATACATGTGTTTTTATCTAGAGGTACAAAGATCTTTCAAATCAGAAAAATATCCTGATCGTGTAGGCAGAACACATTTTCGATTACCATACAAATGCCATTATTACAGAGTCAGACTTTTATTGGTTTAAATGCTAGTTCATACTGAATAAGATTTCAATCATAAAATAAGAATTAAAAGTCTGAGTACATCTATTACATGTAATAAATACATGTAACAGAAAACACCTATCATTACTAAGAAAATTATTCATGATCAATTAATTTGCCATATTGAACTGTGTTTTATTTAGGAATGTCAACTTGGGGGACAGGTTATTTATACACATACTGCTAGAGAGATGGCTAAACATCAGAGATATGATCACATCAGACAGTTACTCGATTGCCTAGTGAAGGTAGGAATGGGAGAAGATGACATGATTGATGAAATGATTGGAGCTTGTATACTTGTGGTTGCTGATAATCCAAACGAGGTACATTTAGGAAATATGTTTCGGGGATTTAGTTATGTTATATGTACATACAGCTTACATGAGAGTTTCTTTAAATTTAAAAGAAATTTTTCATGCCCCTGCCATAGCGGAGGGGGCATTAAGTTTTACCCTTGGCTGTCCGTACGTCCCAAAGTTGGTTTCCGTTCTCTAACTTTAGTTTGCCTCAACCAAATATGGTAATATGCAAGTAGGGGCATCATCTGTGTCCCATGGACACATTTCCCATTTATTTACGAAGAAAATTTTACTAATTGTTAATTTTTATATACTGTAAACCAACTAATTTTCACGAGCAATTTATTTTCGCCACTTTTGTTAGTAGAAAAATAACGTGAATGAAAATCGTTGTGAATATGTAAAACTTAGATCTTTCCTAATTTAAAAAACATCAAGTAAATTGGAAAATTGCGAAATTAAATCGCCGCGAAGTGGTCTAGAAATGGCTAAACACGAAAAAAATTGGGTTACAATACTAACTTAAAATGGAAATGTTATTGTAAATAATTGTTGGGATAAAAAAAGATATTAGATTTATATTACATTTTTAGCTCACCTGGCCCAAAGGGCCAAGTGAGCTTTTCTCATCACTTGGCGTCCGTCGTCGTCGTCCATTGTCGTCGTCTGTTAACTTTTACAAAAATCTTCTCCTCTGAAACTATCAGGCCAAATTTAACCAAACTTGGCCACAATCATCACTAGTTTAAAAAATGTGTCCGATGACCCTGCCTGCCAACCAAGATGGCCGACATGGCTAAAAATAGACCATAGGGGGTAAAATGCAGTTTTTGGCTTATATCTCTGAAACTAAAACATTTAGAGCAAATCTGACGGGGTAAAAATGTTCATCAGGTTAAGATCTATCTGCCCTGAAATTTTCAGATGAATCAAACAACCAGTTGATGGGTTGCTGCCCTGATTTGGTAATTTGAAGGACATTTTGCAGTTTTTGGTTATTATCTTGAATATTATTATAGATAGAGATAAACTGTAAACAGCAGTAATATTCAGCAAAGTAAGATCTACAAATAAGTCAACATAACCAAAATGGTCAATTGACCCCTTAAGGAGTTATTGCCCTTTATAGTCAATTTTTAACAATTTTTCGTAAATTTTTGTAATATTTTACAAAAATCTTCTCTTCTGAAACTACTGGGCCAAATTTAACCATACTTGGCCACAATCATTATTGGGGTATCTAGTTTAAAAAAATGTGTCTGATGACCCCACCCACAAATAAAGATGGCCGACATGGCTAAAAATAGTACATAGGGGTAAAATGCAGTTTTTGGCTTATATCTCTGAAACTAAAGCATTAAGAGCAAATCTGACGGGGTAAAAATGTTCATCAGGTTTAGATCTAACTGTCCTGAAATTTTCAGACGAATCAGACAAGCCGTTGTTGGGTTGCTGCCCCTGAATAAGTAATTTTAAGGAAATTTTGCATTTTTGGGTTATCTTGAATATTATTTTAGATAGAGATAAACTGTAAACAGCAATAATGTTCAGCAAAGTAAGATCTACAAATAAGTCAACATGACCAAAGTGGTCAATTGACCCCATTAAGAGTTATTGCCCTTTAAAGTCAAATTTAACAATTTTTCGTAAATTTTTGTAATTTTTTACAAAAGTCTTCTCCTGAAACAACTGAGACAAATATAACCAAACTTGGCCACAATCAGCCTTAGGGTATCTAGTTTAAAAAAAGTGTCCGATGACCCTGCCTGCCAACCAACATGGCAGACATGGCTAAAAATAGAACATAGGGGGAAAATGCAGTTTTTGACTTATATCTCTGAAACTAAAGCAAAAGTATAATGGTTGCATTATTTCATGCATCAATTGTAAATAAAAATATCAGGTGAGCAACACAGACTCCTTGGAGCCTCTAGTTATTATACTTTGTTGCATTTTGTCACTTTGTACAGATTAACTATAGTATTCTTGTTTTTTTCAGGCAAAAGAAGCAGAAAATTTGATTAAACTTTTGAGGAAAGATTCACACAAGGTAATTTATGTGTGTTGTATCTTTAAATTTTTTAAACAATGGGAATATTACTATACTATTCTGATACGAAAATGAAGCAGCGGTAACATTAAAATTGAAACATGTTATGAGCATTTTTTCTTGAAACCTTTGAATTTTATCCTAATTAAGATATGCTGTAAAAAAACATAGGGAATTATTTCATGAGTTATATAATTTGATATTGTTTTACATATTTAGAACATTGTATTTATTACTTTTTATTATCATGTTCATTTTGTTTAAATATTAAATGGAGTTAATTGAATTGAAGAAATACTTTTTTGAATCAGTTGGCTTTAAACACATGTTTATTTGAACTGGTTGCGATTTGTTAAGTTATTTATATTACAAAAATGTGCCTTGCATTTATAACAATCCTTAATCAAATAGATCTTGACTAATGAATTGATCTTTTCATTATATAAACATGAAAGAACTGTTGTAATTATTGAGGGTCTGGATGGGAGTTTACAGAATAGACAATAATGATCAATAAAGGGCTAAAGATATAAAGAATAGAGAAAAATGGATCAAAAACATAAAGGATAGAGAATAATGGGGTGCTAAAATAAAAAGAATATAGAAATAATTCTTTCATGCCATGCTCTATGCTCATTTTAACATGGGTAGGCATTATATATGTCAATATCTTTATACCAAGCGTTGACGAGGCGTTAAATGTTGACAAATATAATGCCTACCCATGTTAAAATGGGCATAGAGCATGGCATGATAGAATTATTTGGATTCTAATAGGAAAATTTTGAACTTTTGTACTTCGAAGCAGACCTATAATTCGCGTTCAAAAGGCATCTATTTTGATTTGATGAATCCAAAACATTTTAGAAAATCAACCATTTCACAATAAACAAATAAAAAGACACATGTAAACTTTTAGAATGATTTTATTTAATTTCATAGCAAGTAACACCAAAACAAATGTCCATTTTGATTTCCGGCGTTGTTCAAAACACAGCTGACGTTGCCATTTCAATTGTGACGTCAATCACATGCAGCCCATGTTTTATTGGAATTAGAACATGGCTTTGTTTCCAAAGCGAAAGAAGAACGTCAGATTAGAATAGAGAATAATAGCAAAAGTTATAAAGAATAAAGAAAAATTAAAGAATACACAAATGAATGACCCCCATCCATACCCTCATTAATGGGATTTGATCTTTGATTGATATGAACAAGCTCTTCAAACATGTTTTTCTGCCTAGAACATCATCTAAATTATTTATTTTTCATTGTTTATCATCTTATCATTACAGATCAATGCTTATATTCTGTGTGGTAAATTGAGGTCAGCTTACTTAATGGCAGTTAAAGCAGAGAGAATAGAGGATGTTCAGAGAATAGCAGGAGCTGCTCAGAGGATGGGACAAACTGCTGTCAAAAATATATGTAATAAATGGCTAGAACAAAAGAAAAACACATGACAAGGTTGACAGATGTTTCACATTGTTAACCTGTATTGATGGTTTTTTTATAACAATATAAGAGATTTTATAGAATACTTGACGTCGCTATAAAACAGCAAGTTAGATGCACAGATATTCAGAGTCTAAGACTTAGGATACTGGACAGTATTCAAAATAAAATTGAATTAAATACAGTTAGATGATATTGATTATTATGTATAAAGGATTATGGCATAATTTCTAATTAATTTATGCAATATATTATGACAGAAACCATTCATCTGTTTTTCAACTTAATTACAATTGACAAGTTCTATGCAGATTGTTACAGATGCTTTTTATATGACCGCAAAAAAATTTTGCGGTCGTATATTGGTATGACGTTGGCGTCGTCGTCGTCGTCGTCCGAAGACGCATTGGTTTTTGCACTCTAACTTTAGTTTAAGTGAATGGATCTCTATGAAATTTTACCATAAGGTTCAATATCACAAAAGGAAGGTTGGGATTGATTTTGGGGTTATGGTACCAACAGTTAAGGAATTAGGGGCCAAAATAAGCATTTTGTAACTTCCAGACATAACTTGTGTGTTAGTGTATGGATCTCTCTGACATTGTACCACAAGGTTCCATATCACAAAGGAATGCTGGGATTGATTTTGGGGTAATTGCCTCAAAATTTTAGGAATTAGGGGCCAAAAGGGCAAAACACAAGCATTTTTCTAGTTTCATGACAATAACTTGTGTAAGTGTATGGATCTTTCTGAAATTGTACTACAAGGTTCCATATCACAAAGGAAAGCTGGAATTGAGTTTGGGGTAATTGCCTGAAACGTTTAGGAATTAGGGGCCAAAAATAAGCATTTTCTAGTTTCAGACAATAACTTGTGTTCAAGTGTATGGATCTCTCTGAAATTGTACTGCAAGGTACCATACCTCAAAGGAAGGCTGGGATTGAGTTTGGGGTGATGAATCATAAGGGGTGCAAAAATTTGGGGGATTTTTTTTTCCTTTTTCCTTTTTTTTTCTTTAAAATTTTCCATTTTAAGTTGGTTATTTCTGATTTATATTTAAAAGCAAATAATAATGATATGGCAGGAGATACACACCAAACAGGATGTGTAAATTATTATATAATAAGTATTGTGCAATAGCAAGAAATTTTCAATTGCACAGTATTGTGCAATAGCAAGAAATCTTCAATTGCACAGTATTGTGCAATAGCAAGAAATATCCAATAGCACAATATTGGGCAATAGCAAGAAATTGTCAATTGTACAGTATTGCGCAATAGCAAGAAATATTCAATTGCACAGTATTGCGCAATTGCAAGAAATATTCAATTGCACAGTATTGTGCAAAAGAAGATACTTTGTATAAATTGCTTATTTCTTGACCAATTTCAATGGGGTTTTATTTTTTAACTCTTTGGGTTCTTTAATATGCTGAATCTAACCGTGTATTAGGTTTTTGGATTTTGGACCCCATTTTTAAATTGGTCCACATTGAGGTCCAAAGGGTCCAAAATTAAACTTTGTTTGATTTCATCAAAATTGAATTATTGGGGTTCTTTGATATGCCGAATCTAACTGTGTATTTAGATTCTTAATTTTTGGTCCGTTTTCAAATTGGTCTACATTAAGGTCCAAAGGGTCCAAAATTAAACTTAGTTTGATTTTAACAAAATTGAATTCTTAGGGTTCTTTGATATGCTGAATCTAAACATGTATTTAGATTTTTATTATGGGCCCGTTTCAAGTTGGTCCAAATTGGGGTCCAAAATTAAACTTTGTTTGATTTTAACAAAATTGAATATATGGGGTTCTTTGATATGCTGAATCTAACCATGTATTTAGATTTTTGATTTTTGGGCCCCGTTATCAACTTTGTCCACATTGAGGTCAAAAGGGTCCAAAATTAAACTTTGTTTCATTTCATCAAAAATTAAACTCTTGGGGTTCTTTGATATGCTGAATCTAACCATGTATTTAGATTTTGGATATTGGACCATAATAGGTGAATGTCCAATTTAAAATTTTTAAGTTCTTAGACCACATTCATTCTGTGTCAGAAACCTATGCTGTGTCAAATATTTAATCACAATCCAAATTCAGAGCTGTATCAAGCTTGAATGTTGTGTCCATACTTGCACCAACTGTTCATGGTTCGACCTCTGCGGTCGTATCAAGCTGCGCCCTGCGGAGCATTTTATTGAAAAATTGATAGCAGTTCAAATTAAAACTTTTCAAGTGAAACAACATAATATTGGTTAATCTACCTTAGATTTATATGATTTCAACCTTACCAGTGTTCTTTCAATTATAGTCATTTCTTAAAATGCTTCTTATACGACCTCAAAAAAATTTTGGGGTCATATATTGGTATCACGTCGTCGTTGTCGACGTTCAAAGACATTTGGTTTCCGGACAGTAACTTAAATTTAGGTGTATGGATCTCTATGAAATTTTATCAAAAGGTTCAATACCACAAAAGGAAGGTTGGGATTGTTTTTGGGGTGGGCAATTTTTTCTAGTTTCAGGATAATAACTTGTGTATAAGTATTTCGATTGCCCCTCAAGATTTAAGAAATTAAAAAGAAAATTTCTTCAAATATTATTTTTTTTGGATGGGGAGGAGGGGGAGGGTCAATTTTTTCAAGATTTAAGAAATTAAAAGAAAATTTCTTCAATATTTAAGAAATTGTCAATTTTCCAAAGAAAAATTGAGGGTCACAATTTATTTAGCTAATTCTTTGTATATAGTCTGAAAACAGATTTACTAAGTATTACACCAACAGCACAGTGTATTGCAGAAAGCAAGAAATCTTCAATTGAATATAAATTCAAATCATATAACCAATTTCGAATTCTTTGACTACATTTAATCTGTGTCAGAGACCTATGACATGTCAAATATTTAATTACAATCCAAATTCAGACCTGTATCAAGTGCCAATATTGTGTCCATTTTTGCCCCAACTGTTCAGGGTTGGACCTCTGTGGTCGTATCCAGCTGCGCTTGGCGAAGCAGTTTATTTTTTATTGTATGATTAAAATTTACAAATGGAAAGAAAAGTTGTGAACAGATGTATTACTTCTGTTGTAAGATTTTCCATATTCAAGCTTGAATTTGAGCGTCTTTAATAACCAAATCAGTTAAAATCTTTAACATAAACTAATTGAAACGACTGAAGTGGATGCTTGAGTGTTTAAAAAATGTCAAAAATCTTTTATCAGACTATTCAAATTTTAGGCCGAAATAAGACCTGATTGGACCCTCTCCTTCATATAGTCCCAGATAATTTGATAAATATTAGACTTATAGTGGAAAAATTAAATCTAACATTTTCATTATTTTTTTTATGAATAATTCTTTGTAAAATAATATCTGATTAAGCCATTCATTATATATCAATGTATACTTTCTGTAGAATTTAACCTTAATTATCTTTCATAAAATAAGGCACTTTTAAGCTCATGCAGCTAAATATTCTACTATGACAAATATTGCTTCAATAACCTTTTAATTTAGTATTTAAATTTATTACATTGTGTTAATATTAAAAGATACAGGTATTTGTAAGATAGTATAAAATGTTAAGATATATTAATTGTTTGTTGATTTTATATACAATACCGATTGTTAATATTACACCAAAACAAGTGATATATATTTGTTAATTGTATATACAGTAGTCAATATTACACAAAAACAGGGCTTTCAGAATTGAGATGATTCAGTACAAAAGTTATTGCTTAAATCTGTTATAATAAAGGAAGTCTATGTATGATTTTGAAGATTATTATTATACTAAATCAGGTTTGAGATGCTTTTCAGCTAGTTTTTATTTTGTGAAGAAAAATTCTGCAAAATTATAAATTAAAGTTTTATGTTGAACACTGAAAAGAATAGTTGAACAATTAACACATCCATGAAGAGGATAAACACAAAATATTATTGTGTGCATGGTAATCATATCACTGCTTTTTGTTTTGTTTTGTTTTTCTCTTTATATAGCTATCTGATTAAATAATGCCAGAATTTGGACATTTTGTTATTTCAGTCTTTCTTTTGTTATTGGTTTTTTTTTTGTATTTTTATACTCTCATAACTGAGAAACCAGGGATATTTTTTTTTTGTCCATTTCATGCTTCAAAAAATATAACAGCTGTTTTAATTTTTTGCCTTCCTGCAAATACAAAGCTTATTTTTATTATGTGGTTGTGAAATGAGGAGTTGCAGGTAAAGTTTGAGTTTTTGTTCGTTTAGACAAACCTTTGATATTATTCACGGATTTAGGATCTAAAGGATTATGGGTAATTTTATTGTTCATACACCAATATATAAGTTATGCCATTAGTATGATATACATTGTTAAGGGTGTTTTAAACCAAGCACAATGTCTTAGTGTATGCATTTGAATATATTATGGAGATTGTGTTAAATATATTCAGAAACAGTGAATTACTACCTTTGGAATTGAAATAAACTTATTTGCTTAGTTCTAGTGCATGTTATGCAGCAGCTACTAGATTCAAGATAAAACTAATCACTAAATGATAAAGTTTGTAGTGACTTAAGTGTCAACATTTTTTTCCTTTTTTTAAGAATTTCTTCCTAAAATTAATGATTATAAAATCAAAATTGTTATGTAAAATATAACATAATGAAAAAGTATCTTTACAATTTGCTATTTGAGTGCAAATGAAAATGATGTGAAAGTATTCCAATTTTTATTTATATGTTAAATGGTGCTGTAGCATTAATGTAATGTATTAATATTATTATTAATAATTAATTAAATAAATACTTATCTAAGTACAGCTGTATTTGTTTTAAAGCACTGTGGCTTTTTTACAAGAATCTTACCACTACATATGATTTAGTCTTGTATTGAATTTATGGAAGAATTTAAGATAAAGTTGACTGCCTTGAGTCCTTGGGTTTTAATTATTGTTATCATCTATCTGAAAAAGAGATATTGTGTATTAATTCATGATACAAAACCCCTACATGCACTTCAAAAAAACAAGACAAAGGAACAATACTTTTATAACTGTTCTTCATTTCAAAGAGCAGTCAGGTCAGGTCTTCAACCCAGAGCAAAAGCTACACTTACCTACAAGTTAAAAATGGTCCCTAACACCAGTTTGAGTAGGATTCTTTGCCAATGATACATCTGTGCATTGAAGAACACAGAATTATATTATACTGGGGTGAAATATCTTGACTAATCCTGCAATTTGATTGGTTACCATGACAGGTTATATGAGCCTATATACCCTGTGAACAAAAACGAAGATTAGAATGGTAATGAATGTTGAAATCAGGGCACACCAGTATAATATATTATTCAGGCTTCATAGGTGATATGAGGTCATATTCCCTGTAAGTGCCCTATATCCCTTTGCCTGACAGCTCAGGAGATATAAAACACTGACAGGAATATGAGCCCATATCCCTTGTGAAGATCCTAATTCCTAAATAACATATAGTGCGTAGAATATGACTATTTTAGTATATTTACCTGTCTCATTGTGATGTCATGATACCATTTAAGATCAGTGGAAGATATTCATCTCCATTTAATGATCAATTGTTTATCTGATGCTTTTGCTTCATTGAATGAAGTCAGAATATTTATCATATATGTCACCATTGTATTTATGTGTATAATTAAATGTTGATTTGTCATTCATCAGTTCATTTATTTCATTCATTCCATTTTCTGTTTCATCATACTCATTATGACGTTTGACTGAGACTGACGATATTTCTAATACATGTCACTGCACAATTTCATATACACATCATTACACACCTGAACGATTTAAATAGAATAAAATATTATTGCACGCATGCGGGAAAATAAATGTATGCCTTATTTATATATAGATATTTAGTATTTCATTAACTGAATAGCCGCCTTTCTGTGTGGAAGCTTAAATGCTAAAGCAATATTTGCAGGTTAGTTAATTTTGTTATTTGAAAAGTTTTATTTACAGTTTCTCGATAGAATTTCATTCATTAAAAGTTGTATGGAAATATTATGATAGTTTTATCATAAAAATCTACAATAAGTTACAATATGGCTTTTCCATACTTTTTACATAGTTTTATAGTAAGTTCAAAATTACTGAATTACAGCTATAAATTGTTTTATTGGTGATATTAATTCATGGCGTAATTTTAAAGTGCTTTGTCAAATTCATTAGTCCGTCAGTTCTCGTCTCATTTTAGTTTGTGGTTTTATATTGAGGTTATGAATGAATGTAATTGTTTTCTGAATTTGTTGAAAGATTTGTATATGTTGAAATAAATATATATTTGCAGTTAATAAAAGTGGTATCAAAGTCACTGTCTGATATTAGCAATCACGATAATTTGGTGTATGTCCAGTTCACTGTGACATATACCAATAGAATCTGTTAAGGTTACAACTTGGGTGTGTTAACATAACAAAGGGGTTATTTCACCCAAATTTTGTTTTTATAATTTTTGAAAGCTTACAAGATTGACTAAAATACAGCACATTTTACCATGTTTGGGCAAGGTGTGTTCAACTCTTATCTTGATTGACTAGGATGGTCAGTAGTAGGTATGTGGTTCATTCTTGTGCTTTGGCTATCTCCACCAATGAAAACTGACTGCTAAGATATAGCAAAGTTTGATTAAACAATCAAACAATTACCTTGGTATCATTTTTTTAGAAAACAAAAGGTCATATATAAATATTTAATACACTTCTATCTGAGGGTTCCAAATAGAAGGATTTTTTCTTCATGTCCTTTACAAATTTTGTTAAAAAATCTGAATTTCAACAGCTTCTAGAATGGATAACGAGCACAAATAACTCTATAAATATATAAACAATAAGCATTTAAAAAATAAGAAGTTTGAAGGGCACCTCAAATAACCTTATTTTTACCTACAGCTATAAGGAATAAATTTTGTAAGGTTAAAAGGTGACATCCCCTTGGGGTGATTGCCTCAAGTGTGTGAGATTGTGGGTTTGGTCCTGGTGTGGATCAAATGGAAGACTTTAAAATTGGTATTTGCTGATTGTCTGTCAACCATATGAAATTGAATGGTTAAGGATAAAAACTGGGAAGTGTTTCCATGTGAGGATGATAGAATTGCAACTCAGTCTGTTAGTGTAATATATTGCTGCTGAAGGATAAGCAGTCATCAATCAGTCATTAACCAAATCAGTTGTCTTGTGGTAGTGAGCCCTCCTTGCTTGCAGTAGGTCGTGGGTTTGAACCCCATATGGGGCAAACCAAGGACTTGAAAATTGGCATTTACTGCCTCACCGCTAAGCACAAGGCATTTAGCAGAAGAAAAGACTCCTCAACTTGGAGTCAGAATAATGTGACATGTTTTCTGCAGATTGTGAAATAGCATGTTAAAAATTCTGTTAAATATGTCAATCTAGTTCAAAGCAGAGTTCATAGTCATATTCTTATCACATAAGCATGCCCTTGTCCTGGTGTGCATGTAATATTTGCTACTGGACATTAACCACCAATCCATCCATCCTACAATCAATCATTAAATTGTGACTTTCTTTGACTGACATTGCTATTAAGCTTCATGATTAGACACCTACATTGTATGTGTATCTTTATAAGTGTGAACGGAATGGTGCATATTCAATTTTTTCAAATCATTCACTTTATAATATTTCATATGTTTGTTTGGAGATAAAGTATGCTGTCAAGTGATTGGTTTTCCACTAAGGACGAACTGTCCCCCTTTAGCTTAAGTTAATCTTGGTACTAATAAGATTATGATTTATGGCTCAACTTCATATAGACCCAATAAAACACCACTTTATAGATATTATGTACAATACAGACATTTAAAGAATATTTAATTAACTATTCAGATTTTTTTGTCACCTGTGAGCAGCAACCCCATAAACTATTTGTATAAAGTTGATACCATATATTTCCAAAGGTAGAAGAAATCTTGTATTCAAATGCCTTAAGGTGTAAAGTTTCCATCATATGTCAGTTGTCCTTGACCTCATGTTCATCTTAAAAAAATAAAGTTTTCATATCACATCACTTTTTCAGTTCTAATAAGTAATTAGACAACTATATTGGTATATGGAATTATTGCAAGGTATAAAAGTCCATTAGGCAGGGTTCACCTGACCTTGACCTCATTTAATGGTTCAGTAATCAACATTAAGTTTTCATGATTAGGTCGTGTTTCCCAGATATTTCAAGCAATAGTTAACTTATGGTTATTAGAATGATTGTAAGGTGTACACGTACAACTTCCAGGATAAATTTGACCCTGACCTCATTTTCATGGTTAATTGATCAGCATTCTGATTTCATGATAAGGTCTGTTTCTCAGATACTATTAGCAATAACTTCTCTTTAGATTGATCTTTAGGTGTACATGTTCTGTCTGAAAGGGCTTACCTTGACATAACTTTCGTCGTTCATTGTCAACGTTTAGTTTTCTTGATCAGGTCCGTTCCTCTGATGCCATAAGCAACATTTACAGGCCAATTATATTTTATGTATAGAGTGTACATGCCGCCTGACAGGGCTCGTCTGGCCATGGCCTTATTCGTGATTGAATTAACCCATAGTAAGTTTTCATCATAAGCAATATGGCAACTATATTTGGTTTATTTAAATGTTGCATTGTGTAGCGTCTGTTAATGTTCATCTGGTCTTAGTCTCATTTTCATGGTTCATTTGTCAGCGTAAAGTTTTTCGTTATAAGCACAGGCACTTGTCTCAGAAAAAAAAAATCCTGTATACCTTAATATAACACAAGGTACTTAACTCGCAGTTTTGAAAAATGTCAGCCGGTCGCGAAATTCCGTTATATGTCGATTTATCGGTTGTCAACCCCACTAAAACTTGTTATGTCGTAAATCTAAATTGATTTTTCTACACAATGGTGTATAACACGTCTACTTTTGTTGTCGGAATTATCTGTAGCAGGCCTACCCAAGTATGTCAATAGTAATTATTTCGTCTACCGACGCACAGGCACTTGTCTCAGAAAATTCCTATATAGTGTTATATTAAGGTATATAGGAAATTTTTTTCTGAGACAAGTGCCTATGGTTATAAGGTCCGTTTCTCGGATACTATAAGCAATAGGTCAACTATAGTTAGTGTACAAAATGATTCAATGTGTAAACTGTGACTTCATTTTCATGGATTATTGCTAATGTTGAGATAATGTAAAACCTATCATGAGTAAGTCCTTGATCTAAAAGACATAAAACTCAATCATGATCAGTAATGCAGGCGAGACATTTCAGCTTGTTATAAGTATACAAATGAAATGTATCTTCCTCGCATCATACTTTTCATATCAAGTCCAATGTAAATAGTAACCGGTGTCCTTGGGCTTTTATCGGGCGGCTTGCATGAATTACGTTGCATAATCTGGTTTCAGTGTGGTGATGTTGGTCTAGCGGAGAAAAGTACGGCACCTATTTTTCTACCTACAGTTTTAACCCAGATCCCAAAAACTTCATAGAAATATAATATTGGACACATATTGAAGTTTTTGCCTGATTTTAAGGAATTGATTAAGAAGTCTTTCCCTATTTTTAAAGACTTGGGATCTTAACCACTTTAAAAAAAAATTAAAAAGAAAGTACTAAATAAGTGTAATCAACTCCACCTGAAACAGAAAAATTGCACATCTATTAAGTCCCATATGGATGGATACGCTCGAAATGACTTTGGTTTTGTTTAATGGCGATTCCAGTTCTCAGATATTAATTCGCCTACAATCATTAAACTTGATGTAAGGGTTCATTTAGAAAAAAAATAACGGTCCCGCAAGACCCGCATCCAAAAAGATCACTGTGGTCTAATGTAATGCTTCATCCTCGGACTATTATACTAATATATTATGTCCCAACATCATCCAACTGTAGGGCTATGTTCAAATTATCACCATTTAAGATAAAATCTTTAAAATACATTGTGACAATTAAATTTAAATTACAAAGTTGTATCAAACGATGGCAATCTAATCTCGCTCGATTCAATCTAAATCGATCACGACCAATTCTGTCATTTTCATTAGAACTGACCGCAATCAGTTTGGTTGCGTTAACTATAAGTATTTTCAGTAGAGTAATGGACTTCTGGTATTTTCAATAACATTTACGGTGCCAATTTTACTGCATCAGATTCGCATTTCGACAATTTCGGACGCATTCACGAGTTGGTTGACCGTAATGGAATATCCGTTTCACAAATGACAACCAATATGTTCCAATTGTCGTAACTACGATCCCGTCCCCTTTTCCCCGAATGTAACTTACCGAGTTCGACTTATCACCGGGTTTGTACAACCATGAGCAACACACCGGGTGCCACAAGTGAGGATCTGCTTACCCATCCGGAGCACCTGAGATCACCCCCAGTTTTTGGTAAGGTTCGATCGTGTTGCTCAGTCTTTGGTTTTCTATGTTGTGTTTTGTGTACTGTTGTTTGTCTGTTTGTCTTTTTCTTTTTTAGCCATGGTATTGTCCGTTTATTTTCGAATTACGAGTTCGAGTGTCCCTTTGATATCCTTCGCCTCTCTTTTAGTTATGTTCAGTGATGCTAGAGGCCAAATTATTTAAAAAATCGAAAACCTAATACAAACGTTGAAGCTTTGGTAAAGCCAAAAAGGACCGAAAGTAAAGTCGAACCAGGATACTTACGTAACTTTGAACTGATTGTTACATTTCAAATGGTTAACCATCACAACTTAGACCACATTGTTACGACCAGAAAAATCGACTTTTAATTGTAGCCAACAAAAGACACAAATCAATAATAAAATTTAACAAGATTTATTATACACTAGTTTACAAGAAGTATTACACAAATAGAAATGTCAACTTAACTGTCAAAATATGAGTCCAATCTTATATCTTTTCTCTATCCGGAAATCTTAACGGGAATACACAAAATATTACATCTAATAGGTCACAATTTAGTATGATGTTGTTAGTAATAAAAGTGTCAATCCAACTGCTGAGAATGTTGATGTCTATCGATGTCTAAGTCTATGTCTAACTGTAGGGTCTACATATATTTACTTGTAACGGAAACTTCTAGATAATTATAGATGTTTAAATTACGCATCTTTTGTTATGATCATTCTGGAAACGTTATGTAAGTGAAATCGGAAGTTTTATTATACCTCAGTATGTTTTTTCTATATAAAAAAGAATGAAATATTTGTGCTATTTCATTCCACAGACTATTTGCCAGTCAATAGTTTCAAAGACTATTACCCCGGTCAATAGTTTAATAAACATATTTCCCGTACTTTTTCAAACTTACTTTTCATTGGACAACAATGACGTCATCGACTATTCTGCTTGGATTTGTGCGCTTGGCAACGTTAAACTCTGAAATATCGTACATGATCTGATTCCTGGTCTTGATTACAGTAATTAAAATATTTTTAAGAACTAAAACATACAAATTTATGGTATGGGTAAAATATGGGATTGCTTTGGTGTATGGTAAAATATTTTAGCACAACCCCATCTTGTGCAAGTCTATATGTGACTATTTTGTGTTTTTCCAAGTGGTGTATACATGTAGTCTTTTTAGAAAGTGTTTTGTTCGGTAAAATAAAACACTTAATGACTGGTTATGAGTGTTATAGCAAGTTTGTTGTCCCATTGATACTAACTATTGCCCTCGGCTTCGCCTCGAGCAATAGTTGGTATCTCAGCGACAACAAACTTGCTATTACCCTCATAACCAGTAAATAGGTGTATACTAATCACTCCATGAGTATCCATGACTGTTCCAGTGATTTCCAAACTGCATAGTTGTAACACAATGTGTATCATTTTGTACACAAAGTAAAAAATATACAATGTAATCATTCTTAGGCCACACAAAACAAATTAGGCCAACCAAATAAATATGATAGTTACAATATCATAACAACATGTCTTAACGGGATTAAAAGAAACCAATCCTAATCAGTCTTCCTGTGATATGAACATTAAGGAACTATTGGAATCGATCGTGATCAATATTTATTCAGTATTTATATCTTCATGTCTTTTAAGGATGTATCTCTAGAAGAATGTTTAAAGACAAAGAGTCCATTTTGCGGGGTACATCTGAATTGTCTCAATCAGTGAATATACAAATGATAAAGATAAAACGCAGAATGACAATTTGTCCAGAAAAAGCACTTTATTCAATAAAATCTCTTTTACCAGATACATATATCAGACTACAGAAATACAATCAGAAAGAAAAACGCAATATAGGTGAATTGGCTGTACTAAAAAATATGCTGATATCATTATAATAAGTTCTTACATTCTGATATTATCGTCTGCCTTACCTAAAATGTAAAAAATAAACAAACAAATGTGGACTGGCATGATTGGCGTGGAGACCCCTACTAACCAAGGACAAAATGGACAAGGATGTAAACTACTGCAGGTAGCACAAATACGAATTTTGGCAATTTCTTTCAGATGATCATGAATGGTGTAGAAATCACAATACTGTGAATATTAATGTTCAGAGAAGAAATGTAAAAGGAAAAAGTAGGCGAGACGGTACGAAGAGGACGCCTTTTTGGCCCCTGAGCTCGAAAAGTAAAAAAAAATATTATAAATCCATCAAATAACTTCTTTCCGATGGGGATATATCTAAATTTGATCAGAAACTATATATGGTGTAAGCAAAATGAGAGCTTTCAGTAATTGGCAAGGGGTCTTTCATGAAATTTTATGCAAAGTATTAAATCAAATTCATTGTGTAAATATCCATTTAATTAATGAAGTGAATGAAAATGGCATTAATCTTCAAGCGTCAAATGTCCACTTTTCGCTACCGTTAGCGTTAAAAGAGTACAAAATCTCCGTCATTCGTGTCATTTCATCTCGCCTAGGATGATATGGATAGTAAACTGTACTTTGCAAGTAAATATTGTGCGGAATCAAGGTCATAATTATTGAATTTAGCACATGCTTTAATACAATTCAACGTACGCTAAATTGTATTTCAGTATATGATAAATTCATTTTAGCACATGCTAAATTAATTTCATAACATATACTTGATTCATTTTAGCATATGCTAATTTGATCAAGCATCTGCTAAATTGAATTTATGACCTTGATTCTGCACCAACATTTCTGTATATGCTGAATAATTCAGCATATGCTTAATTAAATTTAGCATATGCTAAAATCAATAAGTATGACCTTGATTCCGCGCTATAATTAAACATATAAATGGTGACAACGTTAATGATTGAATAAAAATCATTCAAATAGACAGGAAATACGAAAAACAAATGCAATTACAATTATTAAAAAAACTATATATATCCGCTCACCAAGTCCCTGTGCATCAAACAGCCAATTTGTTTTATCGTTAGATCTAATGAATTATTCATCATCAATACCCCATTTTTACCCGCTTCATAATGATACACAATCACACGTAGGATTGAAATATCCGGTTCTAAATTAATATTTTTTTCTATGGAAGATAATACCAAATTTTACTATTGATGTAATTCTCATTTTGGAATGTCTTTATATCAAAATTATGAAAAATTATCAAATTGATGTGTTAAGCTTACTCTTGTGTTTTATCAAAAAGCTAAGAAGAACAAGAAGCCTAAATAAAAATCTTATGTCGAAGGCTGACAACACCATGACAAAAAAAATATAAACGAAAGGACAAAAGGACAATATTGGAACTCACGAACCGGCACCATCAACGACCGGGGTGTATTGGTGCTGAGGAAGCCGTGGTCAAAATGTGTAGAAAATAAAATATTTGCAGTAGACAAAATACATGAGTTTAAAAATGATTCTGCTGAAGTAATGAATAAAGTTATTTCACCCCTTCTCCACTTCTGTTCTGAAATGACACACAAAAGACAGACATACGCTCATGCAAAAGAGGAAGGGCCAGTTTCATCTGTACAAATAAAAAGATAAGAAGATATGGTATGATTGCCAATGCTACGACTATCCACCAAAGTTCAAATGAAGTGAATGTAAGCAATAAAATAAAGGTCACAAAAATACGTCACTTTTTGAGGTGTTGATACATTCGTGTGACGCATAATTCTATTGTGGTGTACTGGTGTACTGTCGTAAATTCATGGAAGGTGTCCGTTGTTATTCTTTGGTTTACGTGTTGTAATGCACTATTATATTATTTATTTATGTACTTCTCTGTCCTGAGTGTTTTGTACTGTATTCCTGTCACGTAATGTTGTCATTTTAGCGGTATTTTTAATATTGCCATAAAAGCGGGAGGTTTGGCTAGCCATCAAACCAGTTTCAACCCACCATTTTTTCTTCAAATGTCTTGTACCAAGTCAGGAATATGGCAGTTGTTATCAAATAGTCCGTTTCTATGTATGTTGTCGTTTTTTTTTTTTTTGTAGCAGTTCAGTGTTTCTGTTGTTCCGTTGTTTTCCTCGTTTCCCTCGGTTTTGGTTTGTGACCCGGATTTGATTTCGCTTAATCGATTTATGATTATTGAACAGCGGTATACTACTGTTGCCTTATATGTCATAAACAAAAGTTTAAACAATTGTATAAAACTCATAGAATTGAATTGTTTTCAGCACTACATCTTGCTATTTATATACATTTTGATACAAAACTGAATTTTTAGGGGGTTTTATTTTGTAAAATTTTGCATCATAGATCTTGAACTAATATGTTTTTTAAAACCATATTATTGTACCTTGATTTTGGATTTAATTAAGAATGTCCTTCTTATACTTTTTGGATAAACACTAAAAAAAACCTCATTTTGGTTTTGAACTAATCTTCTTAGAAAAGGCAATGTTAGTGTTAACACTTTAGTACACTACAATACGCACATGGAGCTTTGAAACTGTAATCTTTGGTACAGGTTGAAGGCTTTCTTTAAAAGTGCCAATAGCATAAAATAAATTAATGGAAATTGGCCCTACCTCTCTCTTTAATAATCTACATTTATTTTTTTTGTACTTAGAAACTATCGTATTGTACATTAAATGAGTTTGAACTGTAGCAGTTTTTCTGCGATGAAGTATAATCTGGTCCATGATTATGAATTTATCTAAGTTGGTCTGCATTGAAGATCATTTCTACTAACCATACCACTTTTATCAGAATATATTTGGTTGCATGTCAGAATTCTTATGAATGTCCATCGGAAATTCATGTTGCATAGGGCATACAAGAGCGGATTAACTGTGCTGTTGATATAGCACAGCCAGTAACCTGAAATATAAAGGACACATTTGAAAAGGAAACTACTTTTAGTGGCTTTTTGTATGACTCTTTTTAAACTATAACTACGTTGCGATATTTCTAAAAAAAAGAGTTCATTTTATAGTTTATACATCAAACTTATCGGCATTTCATTAATACAAAAATTTGATTGTTCATTATTTTATTGTAAACTCGTCACTTTATATTGCAATCTATGATACTGTTTGCTATGAAATTACTACCTTATACCCTGGAACATCGAGTGTAACATTTTTTTGTAATCGATGTGTCTTTGTTTTGTTTTGTTTTGTTTTGTTTTATAAAACAATTAACATTATACTTTGTTGGTTGCGAGTTCTGCCACAGACGTACGGGTCGTAACAAAATTATGTTTTTGTTTTAAAATTTTTGTTTTTTGTTTTTTTGTAAATCTCTTTTAAGTTTACAAATTCTGGAAATGCATTTCAAACATCATATGATGAAATGAATTGTTTCTTTCGTGAGAAAGGTAACTGGAGTTACAGGGAGAACTCAGATACTATTGATAAAATGAACACGCATACAAGAACATGAACAAAAGGAAAACAGAATACACATAATTATCAACAAGAGAAGAACATTGTCATACCGGCAGACACCTACTAAGAACATGGGATCCAAGGAGAATGTAAGACAAAAGGTCATATCTAGGTTGTGGTCATATTTAGCTTTCATCATCAATTTGTGCAAAACATTATAGCCATTTGATTGGAAAACACGTACTTTGACCTATACTTGTTTACTTTGTATACATTGCGACTTGGATGGAGAGTTGTCTCATTGGCACTCATACCACATCTTCTTATATCTATTGTGACTTGGATGGAGAGTTGTCTCATTGGCACTCATACCACATCTTCTTATATCTATTGTGACTTGGATGGAGAGTTGTCTCATGGCACTCATACCACATCTTCTTATATCTATTGTGACTTGGATGGAGAGTTGTCTCATTGGCACTCATACCACATCTTCTTATATCTATTGTGACTTGGATGGAGAGTTGTCTCATTGGCACTCATACCACATCTTCTTATATCTATTGTGACTTGGATGGAGAGTTGTCTCATTGGCACTCATACCACATCTTCTTATATCTATTGTGACTTGGATGGAGAGTTGTCTCATTGGCACTCATACCACATCTTCTTATATCTATTGTGACTTGGATGGAGAGTTGTCTCATTGGCACTCATACCACATCTTCTTATTTATACTTGTATGAAGACATATCAAAGAATAAATTTATCATAGATACCAGGATTAAAATTTGGTACGCCAGAGGCACGCGCTTTTCGTTTACAAAAGACTAATCAATGAAATAATCTGGGTTTTTTTATATTTTCTATGACATTAATAATGCTGAAACATCACTGGTTTACATAACCTGCGACTAATACATATCTATTGGTCCAAAAACATGCTTGCTATAAACTATCATTATTATCTTTTTTAATTTTAAAAGTGTCCACTTGCACTTTTCTTTGTTGTTTTATTATTTTTTAGAACGTCAGAGAGACTTCCAACTACTAAAACGTCTGAAAATTAGAAATATAACAAGCATATATAAAAAAGAAGATGTGGTATGATTGCAAATGAGACAACTCTCCACAAGAGACCAAATGACAAAGAAATTAACAACTATAGGTCACCGTACGGCCTTCGAAAATGAGCAAAGCCCATATCGCACAATCAGCTATAAAAGGCTCCGAAATGAAATATAAAACAATTCAAACGAGAAAACTAACGGCTTAATTTATGTACAAAATAAAGAACGAAAAACAAATATGTAACACAGCAACATGTTTTTCTTTGATGCAATGCACATTGTGGCATATGTCTTTCCTGGATTGTTACATTTTGAACATACAATAGCTAAAATATTTATTAATGTGCGATTACTCCTTTTCATTGATTTATTAATTTTCAAGTTTAATCATATATTCTTATAGTATAAAATATTTGCCTTTAATTATGTTTAGTATCTGTCAAGTTATAACATTGTTAAAAAGAGGTATGGTCAATTTATCTCTTTAAAACTTATATTAACATTTGTACATACCAAAATGATACACAGCATTCGGTACACATTTCGAGCAAAAACAAGTTATAATCACATTAACATGATATGGTGTCCATGTTATAATAAATGCTAATAGAATGGCGGTGAGTGTTCTTGCAGCTTTATCGCCTTCTCTGTCAGGATGAGACTTTCCTCCATTCCTATTAGATACTCCACTTATAGTAGATACTGTGCTATCAATTGATACATGCCTATCTAGTTTGCCGCGACAATTGTTTGTAGCTTTGTTAGCTGGAACATCCCCTCGAAATGCATATTTCGACTTAAAAGCAGCATGTTCCAATGCAACACTGTAAACCCTTTGATAGAAAGCAATCATGATAAAAACCGGCAGCCAAAATGCCAAGATGTGAGTAGTTATGGTAACATAAGCATTTGAATATATAAATTGAATGTAGCAATCAGTTTCTGGGACGGTACGCTCGCCTTCTATGTAAGGCATCGCAAAAATCAATGGTATCCACAGTAAACTCGAAATGACCCAAACGGAAATAATCATTCTTATAACTTTTTTAGATGTCCTATTAGCTCTGTAAGTCAATGGTCTCTTGACGGAAAAATATCGGTCTACACATATGATAACTAAATGTAATGCTGATGAGTTACTCATGACATAGTCCATTGATAGCCAAAGATCACATGGCAGAGAACTGAACGGCCAATATCCCAGGAGAACATATACAGTATAAAGAGGCATTGATATTAACCCAATAGCTGAATCTGCAACAGACAAACTTGCCAAAAAATAGTTGTTTAGTATTCTCAATTTCTTATTAATTCCGAAAGATATCATCACCAAAAGATTTCCACCTAGGGTTAAAAACGCAAGAATACCTGCAAAAATTGCAATTAGAATAAACTGTAATTTGGTAAATTGTTCATACTCCGTCAATGTTTTGTTACCTAGTGAGTTATTTGTTTCCATCTGAGGGCTGGTGTAAACGTCCAGCCCAGTCTCTGTAGATATGTACTTCAACGTTGACATTTCCATCGTCTACAAACTGCACAGCATTCAAATACGTCCAGGTTCCACGGAAAACTTCCAGTATTTATGAAATCAATCTCTCCCATGGGCCTGTTATATGTAATTTGATAAAATCATTTATGGCAGTTTAAATATCATCTCTATAATCGAAGAAAGTCTATAATTAATTTTATTCATTTAAGGAATTTTTTTTTTAGATTGATGTCTACGAAAATTCTTCCAACGAATAGGAGGAATGATTGTAAATATTCAATAATGCCATACGAAAAGGATGAAAATCTGAAATTAAAAAAAAAAACGTACATGTTAAGAGAACCTGGGAAGAGTATTACTAATATATTATGTCCCATAGAGATCTGAAAGAAACAAGTAAATTGTTTTTGTCTAAATTGGCGAGATAGAAATATGATGTAATTCGTTATTAATTTTATTTTACAATCAAACAGCATGATTATCTGGAATATCAGAAATAGTTTTAAAATGACATTCTCTACGTATCTACTTTGCATAAAATAGTGAAAATACATTCAGCTTCAGTTAGGTAGCCGAGTGAGATGTTTATAAAATTGAGAATGGAAATGGGGAATGTGTCAAAGAGACAACAACCCGACCACAGAACAGACAACAACAGAAGGTCACCAATAGGTCTTCAATGCAGCGAGAAATTCCCGCACCCGGAGGCGTCCTTAAGCTGGCCCCTAAACAAATATATATACTAGTTCAGTGATAATGGACGTCATACTAAACTCCAAATTATACACAAGAAACTAAAAGTAAAAATAATACAAGACTAACAAAGGCCAGAGGCTCCTGACTTGGGACAGGCGCAAAAATGCGGCGGGGTTAAACATGTTTATGAGATCTCAACCCTATTTTATTAAGATCTTAAGATCCATTAATATAATCAAATTTCCGCAGATTAACAAATGAGGAGCACTTTAGGCAAATCTTGATTGGCATCGGTGCTTAAAATTAATTCATTAAGTCAGAGACAAAATACTTGATGTTTATTGATTTTAGGTACAAACTGAATTTCACTGCCTAAACGGGGGTACAAGTTGCACGATCATGAAACACCTGATAACCATGAATTCATTGCTGCATTTACACAGTAGCATGAAACTTGTAGACGTTGCACGGCTTCACTTTATTTTCCAATATTCCATGATACAAGTTTCATGCGACCACTTATCACTGTTCAATCAGTGATCATGATTTGAGATTAATGCATGACATGAAATCATCATTTAGGAAAAAAGAACATGTAAATCGTAAATGAAACGTGACTGGAATTATAGCGAAAAGACGAAGAAAAGAAGCAGATGTATTGAAAAATTCTTTATGAAAAGAGATTGTCTTGTCTGAAATTCAAACTATTTCACAAAAGCTGTTAGTTGTAGATTTTTTTATAATATACTTGTTTTTCTAATTAAAAAAACTTGTCATTGTTTTCCATTTGTCATTTCGGGGCCTTTTCTAGCTGACTATGCGGGTATGGGTTTTGCTCATTGTTGAAGGCCGTACGGTGACCTATAATTATTAACTACTATGTCATTTGGTCTCTTTTTTTCCTTTTTTGGACGGGGATGTTGCTATATTTGCAAATGTTTCCCCGGTCTTCAAGTATGTTTATCTTATGAATTAAATATCAACATGAGTAAAAATGAGTGGAGTAAGGCATATGCAGCCCATCAACATAATAAAACACAAGAAAAAGACAGACATCTTTGAGGTCACCATACGATTATACAAAAGCCAAGTTTCCTTGTGCAATCTGTTGCACATGGCAAACCCTTGATCGCCACAACTCCAGACAAGGCAAGTTGGTAATGAATATAAAATCAACCACATACACGAAATTCCTAAAAGGATAAACGCAATAAGATATATAAAAAAACAAATAAAATTATTGATGAGATTACTGACTTTTAAAACATGTGACCGTCGGTTTTGTTCTTAATATAAGACATTTTTCATCCACTTCTGACAGGAAACCATAGCATCAAATTAAAGAACATAAGGTATACCAAACTCAATTATGTTTACATATACTAGCAGTAGAATAAGACTCGACTCTTTTTAATCGCTCTAATGTACATTTTTGTGTTACCAAAAAACCAGAAGTGTAGATCATTGTTAGAAATCGAAAAAGGAAAGAAGTAGATTTGATGGTTCAGGGAATTCAACGATCTTAAGGATCCTAAATAACCAAAGAAATGTTTTGGTTTACACCAGACACTCTACACAAAAATTTACGACAAAAGGGATGATTTTACTTTCGCTTTTGTTATTTTTTTTCCTTTTTTGGACGGGGATGTTCCTTTGGTAACGTTTTACAGTGAATATATCCCAACTCGTTCGCTATGCCCGTGTCTTATGACGCTTTGGATTAGCGTAATCTCTGTATTACTGGTAAATTAATAAGTCAGGGATTTCGTTACCACAAATTACTTTAAAACTTTACCAAATTCTTCCATAGATACAAAGATTTGGTTTGCAAATTTGGCTGTACCTGTAGAAAATTTATTACAAACGGAATAGCACTCTGAAATTGTACGGTGATGTTGTTTACCGAGCCCGGAACTTTAGATACGATCCGGGTAAACTTATCAATCCTTTAAATAAACTTATTCTAAAAGGTTACCAATTAAGCATAATTATATCTTTTAATATTGTTTTTATTGGTATAAATATTGAATTTGTTAATCAGTAAATTAAAACCATACTAAATAGTATTGTTATACACAAATGCACTTTCACGGTACTACAATCTGTCGATACCTATATTTTGACACTGCACAAGGTCATGTTTTTTCTCTGGCTGTTAATGACGTCTTTTCACTAAATCCATTGGATGTTGGATGTGTACTGATTGATATTTTAGTCTTAGATGCATTATTTTTTTATTGGTTGTTATTAGCTTTGAACTAAATGTCAGTAACTGCGGGTACTCTCAGATCTGTACTTTGTGTTTTTGTTGTTGTTAGGGATGCATAAATACCCTGCCACGTCCAGTCTGTATTTTTGTTAGATGTTTTTTCTGCCTTGTATCGATCTGTTGAATTGTTTTTCGTAAATTGTTTTGTTATGAATTAGGCCGTAAGTTTTCTCAATTGAACTGTTTCGTATTTTTCATGTCGGGACCTTTTAAAGCCGACTACACAATATTGATTTTTCTCATTGTTGAAGGTCGTACAGTTGCCTATAATTGCGTACATGCACTTCATTTTAACTTTGGTGGATAGTTGTCTCATTGGCAATCAAGCCACATCTCCTTACTTCTATATTGGTAGATTTTTTAAATCAGAAAAGCTTGCAATAGTGTTCATAACTTTTTGTCCTATTGGAAAAGCCGACGAATTCCTCATGGATCTGTTGATGGCGATTGGTAGACCATTAATAACAGAAAATCATTCCGGTTTTTTCAATGACGTTTTTTTTAATTTCCGATGAAAAATCTTTAAATCTGTAACTGACATTCGTATACTGAATAGGTTTTTAAATATTATTTTGAAATATGTGAAAGATAATTATGAGTATAAAAAGGTCTCTTTCATTTCAGAACTCATGGTGATAACCGAAATTAAATCCACGCGGTAACCTGCAAATTAATGTATAGATATTTTGAAGTAGTGATTGAAATTTCATTTTCAATTGCATAATTCATAGAATAAATTTGAATAGAGCAGCAGGGAATATTTAAGAAATATGATTTATTCTATTTTCGTGAAACAATATATATATTAACATTGAAAATATTAATAAAGGTTGGAATCATTGAACTTGTAAGCTGCCATAGGACATACGGTGATCAGATACTTGGAAATAATCATAATATGCAGTTATAAAAGTGTATTAAGACTCGATGCAAAATGAACTGCTTATCCAGTTTGATTTAAGTACACAGCCATTTGGCTCAATCATACGGTAGGCAGGACCACTAACATTGGCATCATCATTTGCGGTAATCAACTTCTCTAAAGTATCAGTAGGTGGTTTCATTCATATTTGTAATTTTGAAAATCTTGAAAATCTTGAATTGCTGATGTTTTTTTTTTGTTACAGTCATTGCATACCTAGTATATTTGACAAGATTTAAAAAAAAAAAAACGATAACATATATCAAAATATTGAACATTGTAATTTAAAGGCAATAACTCCTATAAGAAGTCATCTATAGTAATGTTGATGCGAACAAGAGGTACTGTGAGTTATTCTAACTAATGATACCCTCGTTACACGGGCACTTGTTTAATGCGATGGAAAGGGGCCACCCCGAGGAGGAGGGGGGGGGGGGGGGTCTTGATACCTTAATTCAGGAATCTCAGATTTGTAGTTCCTAAGAAAAATACGATAAAAAATTATAATGGGAGAGATGGACGGAGGTAAATCACTACAATTAAAAGAAATTGTGTACTTTGTCAGACTTCACTGTCTATTACGATTTTCATAATATAAGACAATAAATCACATTGTACCATTATGTTCTATTTTACACGCCAAGGATGGTTGTTACCATGTTTGGTTTTAATTGGACAGGTGATTTCTGTGGAGATTTTTGGTAAAGTTTTACAGTTACGTTAGACAGATGAACGACGACAGTAATAAGAATAGCTCATACTAGCCCTTTTGGTAACAAAAGTATGCTAGTATATATCCCAACTCGTTCGTTATGCCCGTGTGTGTAGTGATGTCATAGATTTTAACGAACGTAATCAATGCATCACTAGTAAATTATTAAGTCAGGGATTTCGTTACCATAAATTACGTAAAACTTTTACTAAGTTCTTTCATAGATACAAAGATTTGATTAGTAAATTTGGCTGTACCTGTAGAAAACTGATTAAAAACGGTATTTCACATCCTAAATTTTACGGTAATATTGTACTTAAAGCGCGGAAATCACTATATGATCCGTGTAAACTCATCGAACCTTTAAATAAACTTATTAGTTCAGGTTATCTTACCAATGTTGTAATTAGATCTTTGAATATAGTTTACATTGGCACTAATATCGATTTTGTCATCAGCAAATTAAAACATAACTAAATTTGTATTCTTTTCAAACGGGATGTTTAAAGACACACCCACGTTCATTTTGATCTATAAAGAGGTTAAACTCCTAACTATCCTACTGTCTGTCGATACATTTATTTTGGCATTGCACTAGTCATGTCTTCTTTGACTGTCCATGACGTTAAAATACTAAATCCCTGGGATGTGTTTTAGTTGATTTTAGTCTCTGATGCATGATTTTTATTATTAATTGTTTTGGCTTTTAACTAGCTGTCAGTAACTGCGAGTACTCTCAAATCGTACTTTCTTGTTTATTTGACCTGTTGATACTAATTGTAATGCTTTTTTGTTATTTAATGTTATTCAGGGTTATATCTGGTCTATATACCAGCTTTGATAAGTGTTTGGTACTAATATAAATTTCCACTTCGTACTATGAACATCAAAATTATTTATTTTGTTAAAATATTTCCTTTCTCTATTGTAACTGTATACGTATACCTAACAACAAAATTATTTTATTTACCTGTGTATAAACTTATCGCAAATGGCTGATATTTTTGTTCGAGCATATTGTTTTTCTTAAATTGTTTAACATTTCATACCGATATAACATGTTACTTTTATTATTCTTCCCTTAGTTTATTTATTTTGAATTTACATTGTATCATAGGTCAAATTTATTTGTTCAGTGTATGTTCAATGGTGTTAATATGTCCTTTGATTGAGTTAAGCTATTTCAGTTGATATTTTATAGTGTGTTTTTCTATGTTGTGATGTTACACTATTGTTTCAGAAAAAGGGTGAAGGTTTGGTACCATTAAAACGTTTAAACCCGCTGCATTTGTTTGCACCTGTCCTAAGTCAGGAATCTGATGTTCAGTAGTTGTCGTTTGTTGATGTGGTTCATAAGTGTTTCTCGTTTCTCGTTTTTATATAGATTAGACCGTTGGTTTTCCCGTTTGAATGGTTTTACACTAGTAATTTTTGGGGCCCTTTATAGCTTACTGTTCGGTGTGAGCCTAGGCTCCGTGTTGAAGACCGTACTTTGACCTATAATGGTTTACATTTATAAATTTTGACTTGGATGGAGAGTTGTCTCATTGGCACTCATACCACATCTTCTTATATCTATTTAATTACCTTGTAAACATCGTAAGAATGCTGATCTAGTTCCATCATCAGGTGGAGTCATCCATCCTAGGCTGTTTCGGTGCTGTTCCACAACAACCTCCAGAGATGTGCCGGCTCAGGTGATCAGTCTGAACTTAAAGCTGGATGGCTTACATTGCTTTAGATATGTCAGCTGGTGTAACTGCTGCACTATCACTGATTTATGTGTTCATCAGAGCTGTTATAAAAGTCTACTATATCATAAATGATGTATTATTGTTATTATCATAATAACAGTAATACATCATGGTTTTTTGTAATTTTGTATTTTTAGTATGAAACATGTAAAATTACATACTACAGTGATAAACACAAATTATAAAATTGATTAACACTTGTTAGATAGATCAAGTCATATTGATATAATAAGATATATAACAATTGATTTATTTAATTAAATGCTGCTTCCAACAATTGCCACATCTGATCTATTTTTACTTTTTGTACAGGGATTAAGAAACATCCAGGGTATTTTTCTATATTAATCCAGCATTTTAAATATTTTATCCCACCATATTTTGTAGGCAATATGTTCTTAAACCTACATTTGTATATATAGACGTTACGCACAATTTTGGTGGCGTTTTCTGATTTCACTGATCCCAAAATTCGTCTTTAAATAAGCAAAATACAGGAAAGTTCAAGACTAGTGTTATTTTGTGAAAAAAATCTTTAAAGCACATAAGAAATTAAATTACAGATGGCTTATCGGTTTTCATTCAGTTTTGTTGATAAATTTTCCAAAAACTAACAAGAAAAATCTTATATTTTTCGTGTAGACGGGTAACATACTAATGTTGTGCTTCGAGTATTCCTCCTAATTTCGGGTATTTACAAGTACATAAATATAACAATGCTATACCATTTGAGAGAAGAAAGTTAGGACTTTATGACGACATGTGTGTAAGACGTAAATAACGCAATTTTCGGACCGAGTAGGACTTGTAAGAAGTCATTACTGATTATAGACACCAAAGATAAATATCACTCCCTTACGGCACAACAGTTCAGAATGCATTAATAGCGAGATGATTATGTTCTCAAATTGATGATAGCGCATATCCGTCTGCAAGACAAGTCTGGAAAACTCTTTGAATGCAAAGAAATCCAATTTAAACGAGCGATTCCAATGAAAACCTCGACATCATTACCAAAAACCTAGCCCAAAATATACTGTCACAACAACGTTTAAAAAAAAATTATCAATATTGAGTAAAACTGTGCAAAACATTTCATCTAGTCAGAAAATGTAACATGCGTCCTAATCTATAACATGTGAACGGCATTCATTCGGACAGTAATCTCATTTATAGCATTAAACAAAAAAATACTAAGTATATGAATCCCCAAAGGTCTCCCGTCACAAAACATTAAACCAACGTTTTACGTTGGTTATAGTAAACAATGAAAAATAATGTGTGTTGCGTTCTTGAACGGAGAAATGAAGCCAGTATGATAAATTCCAAATAAAAAAGAGAATATTCTATGCTTTCAATTATATTTTTATTGATTAGTATCGAATATAAATGCGTTGAAAGGGTGTCTACCAAAATTTCACAATGTTAGCGTCCGTATTGTTTCTTTGAATTATTAGGGACGAGTTGCTACAAATCATCAAAAAGAGTAAAAACAACATCAGCTGTTCGAAAAAAAACTATAATATCAAATTCCTTTGCAAAACGAACATTTCGATATATATATAATAAAGAGTAATGTACAAATTATCAAAATAAAGGGGTCACATGGCGGTCTACCAAAATGTCACAGCATCGCTAATTTGGCATTTTTGACGGTCATTATGTAGGCAACGTATGTTTGCGTTTTTTTGTTTTTGAAACGTACCTATTTTATTAAAAGAATACCTAAAATATGAATTTACAATATTTTTGTTCTTTCACCTCGTTGAAATGCATTCCTCTTTTCAATATAACATTATTTTTGTAATAAAACTTGATTTGAGTACAGTTCAATCAGACAACTCAACAACAACAAAAAATACATTTTTACACAAATCGTCCTCAGACCAAAGTGGAAATTCAATTATTACTTGCATCATAAATATAAAATAATCGTATCTATTAGAATGATGATCATTTTTGACTTATAATATTTTGACCTTAACTTGGTCACAACTGCAAAAAATCAAATTGGGAGATTTTCTATGATGCAATTAGTTACAGTTAAGGGCATATCCAACAGTTTCAGGGGAGGTAATAACAAACGTAAACGTCGTCTATTGTTTCCCGTAATTTAACGTTGTTTCAACGACGTCATAACGGAATCACCATTGGAATATGCTATGGCCGTCTGGAAAGGGCGGTTTCTTGCGTAATGATTTATTATTGCATTAGAATGCAACACACAAATTGTGATTAATTCTTTACTAAACATTTCCGAAATTTTTGTCATTCAGGATAGAAAACTCAAAGTTTGGTTTTACTTGAGAAAGATAAAAAAAGTTGGTTTCTTGAGAAAAATAAAATACGGTGTAAACTAACATTTATCATGCATCTAGCATCTAGCTTTGCGTTGAAGTGCTAATATACAGTAACTCTTTAAATGAATACGACCTTTAACTGATATACAATGTAAAACAAAAGATGACACCGTAAAAAAAAAGGTCGATCCACTTTCGCCTCGTCGTGAATATGCGTGATATATTTGCCACTGGAGCACGGGAGCAATCAATTTATCAGTTTCATTTAGTGATGCATAATCATTAGTTCTCAACTGATAATTGTCTAAAACAGTTTTCCAGTTTTGGGGTATTTTATTTTATTTATATTTAATTTTTAAACGAATTTTTAGAATTTCTTTCCACATCTTTCTCTTTGAATTTATTTGTTTAAATAATAAATAATAAAGTGAGTCTACATCAGTGGTTACATTGTATGCAGCCAAACTAGGAGGAGGGCAGTAGAACAGAAAACAATCTCCATTTTGTACATGCAATAACTCATATATTGAAGCGTAAAACAACGGCAGTCAGGCTCGTTTAGGTGGAAAAATTACTGTGTCAATTTTATATACTTATATGGTAAATATGTCATAAAAGCAAAAACACACGAAAAAAATTAGCCACAATTTATAATAACATTGAACTTATTTTGGCCGTTTCGTTTATTCTAAAATTAATGTCTTACTGATCTGTTTTGTTAATTAAGGGTTTTTTTTTTCATCTACAATTGTCCTTGCAAAAGGCGCAAAAGATGTGTTAAAATCAGCCATGTGACTTATTTGAAGATTCAGGTGACCTTTGTTGTTGTTTAGAGATTTTATTCGAAGTTCGTATATCCCTTCGACCATTTATTTAGATGGTTCTTTAACGTATAGATAGCGCAAAAACTCTCACTACACTATGCATAGGATATACGACTTTTTATTTCGACTGAATGAGGCTGCATATTTATACATCCGAGCAGCTAAACGGCCGCACCCAATTTTAGCAAAGATATACTGTCGGACGGGAGAAGTCCAGAGATGTGAATTTTATTCTCAATCAATCCTTTTGTTTTGAAAAGATTTTAAATGTATACATTAATATGACAGCAATCAAACGACACATATAAATCAAAACATTAAGAGTCAGCATACAGATTTTGTTATAGCTAGAAGCCTATGAAGAATAAAAGCCCAAAACCGTAACATGAATAAATAATACGGAGTCAGTGAGTTTTCAGAAAAGTGTTTGGTTGCAAAATTTCACGTGCTCTTTATTAATTTCGATAGATGAAAATTATAGAAGGTGTGATATAAATCAGTATAAGAAAAACACTTCATTGTAAAGTAACGGAAAAAATAAATAATGATTATGGATGACGGACGTCAAGTGGCATATTCAATGAATATTCAGGACTTTGTACTATAGACCGACACACAGAAACGGATTTTTAACGTGTAATACTTTTGTTTTAAAAGAGGGACGAAATATACCAGAGGGACTATTTTGAAAGTTTGTAATTCCACGGTTTGCATGTTTCACACCCGGGATTCACAATTTTGGCGAACACAATAGTAAAACTAACTGAATTGTTATCTCTTCCTGATACTGGTTCATTATAAATAAGAAGATGTGATAAGAGTGCTATCGAAACAACTATCCAACCAAGTCACAGAGTATATATATATATACATTTGTCTGCCACGCCGTCGCACTGCCTTTGAAAAATTAGCGCGGAAATATAACGTTATTTCCCGAAACGTCTTAATTTTTGGCGCAATTTGTGAGGCGTACGGAAGGGATTGAGTAAACAATATTATATTACTCGATTTTTCTCAAAAACGAGTATACTGACAAATATTTTTCAAAACGTCATGACGTTCCATTTTTTTTAAAGAATAACATATCTTACTTTGGCCAAATCGACACCGTTGGAAATATTTAAAAAATCAAAAATGTGCATTTCAAATGTTCATTCCTTGCCGTTTTTTGGGGAAACCATAACGTTTTTGGCTTTATTTGAGTAAGAATTAATGCTTTAAATGGTAAAGTTAGATTTTGCTAACCATCTTGAATTGTTTTGCTTCAATTTGAGCCCTATTATATAAGTATATGTTGATTAAAAAATCATATTTAAATTTAAAAAAAAAAAAAACGTTTTTTACTCCAAAATTGCAGAAATGTTCAATTTTCAGCAGTATTTTTTGTAAAAACGAAATCGACGACAACTATTTTTTTTGGCAAAATTTGATTCTCTGTCAAATGAAGAATGAAATATCTTAAAGGGAAAAGATTCTCACCGTCAGAAATAAACTGTTGGATATGCCCTTAAATTACATATTTAACGTTTCTTAATTGATATTAGTATAAAAATAGACTTATGGTACATACTCAGTAACATCGGTAAAATGTGTTTGGAAATACATTTGCTCATCATATAATTTTAAATCAAGAAGCAATTTTTTATGAGATAAACGAATAAAAGTATTCTGTGAGACAACACCAATTTTTGCCCCTACTTGTCAGATAATTCCGTTGATTGTTTTGTACATAAATCAGGCCGTGAATTTTCTCGTTTGAGTTGTTTTACATTTTTCATTTAGGTGCCTTTTAAAGCTTACTGTACTGTATGTATTTTGCTCATTGTTGGGGGCCATATGGTGACCTATAATTGTTAACTTTTATGTCATTTGGACTCTGGTAGAGATTTGTCTCATTGGAAATCATACCAAATCTTTTTATTTTTCTATTATCTAAAGAATTTCCCAGGCCTCGTTTGTCAAGCGATCTAAGAGTTTATCTACAATAATTACTATCATGTCAACATCGAGGTTGTGAATTAGACCCCGCTCGTAACAAGGGCGTTCGACTCTGATCCTTATTTACTAGGATTGCCAGTGTCAGTTTCCTACATGTCGAAGGTCGGTTGCTTTCTCTGTGCACTCCGGCCTGCTCCACCAATAAAAAATAATTGGACGCCATTTGATTTTTTTGTTGGTGTCTAAAATAATGTCTTATATTGTAATATGCTCTTTGCGAGTCCATTTGATGGAAATAAAATATCTTGTTCTCCTTCTATAAAAAGAGTGCTGATAGTGGCGTAAAACACTAACACAATTAATTTTCAAAGAATTTCGTTGAAGCGTGTGTCACAGCAGAAGATAAATATACCAATATATTGTTCCTATAAATAATATCTATATTAGTTTAACAAGAGATTTTCGTCATTTTACAAATCCATTTATTATTTAAGGAACCAATAAAGCAATGAAAGTTTTATGTTGATCTTTTTTTCACGTTTTGCAAAGCTTGCAATTTCAAGAAAAACTAAGTAGTATTTTGTTATATACATTGCTTTCATTACATAAGAATCCCCTTTTTGAAACCTACTTCTTTACTTATTCTGCACTCCATTATTTGAATTATACTTGACTGTTTACCCATTCTGCACTCCATTATGTGAATTATACTTGATTGTTTACCTATTCTGCACTCCATTATTTGAATTATACTTGACTGCTTACCTATTCTGCACTCCATTATTTGAATTATACTTGACTGTTTACCTATTCTGCACTCCATTATTTGAATTATACTTGACTGTTTACCTATTCTGCACTCCATTATTTGAATAATACTTGACTGTTTACCTATTCTGCACTCCATTATTTGAATTATACTTGACTGTTTACCTATTCTGCACTCCATTATTTGAATTATACTTGACTGTTTACTTATTTCGTACTGTGTACTGTGTACAATGTGTTTGTTTTCTATATTTTTTTGTTGAGATACATAAGTTGTTTATCTTGGTAAAGTGTTTCTTATTACATGCAAAATTACGCAAAGATTAATCGGTATAAAATCACATAACGCTAAATTTGTTTCTTTAGTAACCAATAAAATTGTATTGAAAAGAACAGAAAAATTCCTAAAAAGTATATAATTCGTAAAAAATTGAGCTTAAAACTTCATACTAGTCTTCCATTCAGCCTTTAAAAATTCAAAAAAAGTACCTAAAAAAAAAAAAAATAATAAATAAAAAAATAGATTAAATTAACTCTGAATGCGATACCGTGAATTTTGGTGTGATATTTGATAGTTCCACAATTGCTGGTGTTCTGACTCAATGCAAGAAGAACGTTCCTATTGCCTTTATCCATTACCCATGTTCTCCAATGCTCTAATGTTTTTATTAGTTTTGGCTTTCTCAAAACACAAATCAATCGGTCAGTGAATATAAAAATCATAAGTATTTTATGTAAAACTACGTTTTGACGGCATGTACAGTTGGATTTTCACAAACCATGCGTTGAAAGACGAAGAATTGTCTGAAGTATATTTGTTAATTTGGTCATATTTTTTTCTTCAGTTATTTTTGTTCTTCTGATGCGAATAGGCTTTGATTATTGACGAAAAAAACGTAGATTTATATGAAATATATAGAAACAAATTGTAGGTGACGAATCCTTATGGCCATGAACTGTATATTTCACATCTTCTTTCAATCATGGAAACAATACGTTTTCCCCACATTTCCCTTTTCTACACAGAACATGGTGTGTACCTTATCTCTTTCTTTTTTTTTACAGAAAACAATGTGTTTATAGACTATACTGGAAGGCAATATTACAACACGTCCATAGTACATGACTTTGACGTTAACATACGACGTTACCAAAAAGGACATCAATATTGTGCGTAACGTCATTAATGTATTTTTAAAAATAGCGACAAAATATTATCTACTGTTTTACTGTTAACAAAATCCTTATACACACCTAAAATGACTTCTTTTGTGCTAAAAGGCAAGAAAATATCATAATTTCTAATCCAGTCTATCATGGATAGTCAGAAATTTTGTCAACATCGCATTCCCAAAAAATGGGAAATTTTTTTCTCCGATTTCTGAACAAAAAGTACATAGTTCAGTTTCAGTAGAAGTGAATTATATGGTAAAATCCTATGAACAATTTTAAAATGGAAATTTTGTAAAAACGAATTTCTGGTTATAATAAAAGACATGGAGCAAATAGTATTCCAATCTTCAAGCTGCATATTCAATCTTGTTCCCATTTATTACGGGAAGATAAAGCTAATACTTTATTATCTTCAAAAAATAATTTATAGAAAAATTTACAGGATTTTGGTTCCTTTATAACTTTATCTACCAATTCATTTTCAATATTGTCCAACTTTTAGAACTACCTTCTATCATAAAATTGAGAATGGAAATGGGGAATGTGTCAGAGAGACAACAACCCGACCACAGAACAGACAACAACAGAAGGTCACCAATAGGTCTTCAATACAGCGAGAAATTCCCGCATAGTTTTTCATCTATTTGGAATTGCACTTATAATTTTAAAATTAGTATTTATATACTTTTTAATTCTCCATATGAGAATAATGTGTAATTATCTGACACCAGATCATTAACTAAGAATACACAATGTTTATTTAATAAGATTGAATTATCAATTTAATAACATAAAACACTACAAAAGTAATAGACTGCACTGCACATACTGAGTTCTTCGACAAAAAAAATGCCTATTTGGTATGGAAAATAATAAAACTAGTTTAACAAATTATATTCAATTATTTTAGGGAAGTATATATGAGACTAGTATTACATAATTATCCATGTTAACCAAAAACTTACCTCAACATACTTACATCGTAAAGAGTAATAATTACATTACATGTATGTTTCATTATAATACGTTATTTTGATTGGCTAACAGCAATCTCGCGTCATTCTGAAATTAACCTTCCTTTTAAGAATTGAATGCTTTTTTTTGTAAATTCACTGGGGTGTAAAAGCGTTGACCGAAGTACATTGTGTATGAAGCGAGGAAGCGCTTCATTCTAAAAATGTGCGCACGGTCAACGCTCTTACAACCCTACGAAATTACAAAAAGAAGCATTCAATACTTATAATTACATTTTTTGCTAGAATCAGGAAAACACGATTTCTATCAAGTTTTTCTTTAATTTACGAAATCGTGTTTTCATGATCCTAGCGAAAAAATGTAATTATAAGTATTGAATGCTTCTTTTAGTAATTTTATAGGGTAGTAAAAGCGTTGACCGTGCGCACATTTTTAGAATGAAGCGCTTCCGCTTCCGCGCTTCATACAAAATGTACTCCGGTCAACGCTTTTCCACCCCAATAAATTTACAAAAAGAAGCATTCAATTCTTGAATCAATGCTGATTTTATTCGAAGTTGATTGCATTTACAATTTATTAAACATTAAAATCGATACTAGTATTGTTTATGCAACCCAGGAGAAAAAGTACACTATACCGGTGACGAATACAGGACGGTATCGACAAAATATTGAAAGACCAGGAAATACCAGAGAGACGTTCAGTAAATATTATGAACCACACAAAAATATTTTTTGTTATAATAGTAATCTTTTCTTTGATATTGGTGGCTTTATTATATCAGACTAGAACAAACTTATAACAGTTGCGTTCACAGACCTCAAAGATGAGATGATTAATTGTATTCAGTATTTACCTTCAGTATTACATTTTAATTGATATGACATTTTAACATTGTGCTGTCTTGGTATAAAAAGTCATTATTATTCAATTTTATAATGCAAGGAGAAAAACTTAATAATTTATATTTATTTCGTTAGCTTAATGGACATTGTTTATTGTATATTTCTCTAAAATGGTCTAAATATTAACGCTAGATTGGTTATCATTTTGCGCTAAAACGTCCCATTTATTTCGCTCAAAGACAAGGATTTGTATAGTAAGAAGATCTTACTATACAAATCCTTGGCTAAGATATCCTATCAATTCATTCAAAAGTCCCTCACAGAGTGAAAAAGTAGTCTTATAACAAAGTGACCGAAATCCTAGGCACTTGTCGAAATCGAAGTTTTCAATAACAGATTATTACATCATCGGAATGTTGGTACGACCTTCAATGGAGAGATTTTGGGTGACAAACTAATACCAAAATAACTTCAATTTTTTTTTAATATTACATACATATTAAGACGACAAGATATTGATTATGACGCGGCGTTTTACTGATTATTCCCTATTTTCTGACATCAAAAATTAAATTTTTTTGATATCAGGAAATCGATTTCTTGATATCAAAAAATAAAGAATAGTTTCTGATATAAAAAATTCAATCATTTTTTGATATCAGCAAATCGATTTTTTGATATCAGAAATTCGAATTTTTGATATAAGAAAATATTATTTTAATTTTTTGATATCAACAAATAGATTTCCTGATATCAAAAAACGATTTTTGTGATATCAAAAATTCGAATTCATAATATCAAAAAATCATTTTTTGATATCAGAAAATAAAAAATAAATGAATGAAGGCTCCCTGTGTGTCAATAAAAACACCCAAGCTCACTCATGAGCCCAAACATCAGGAAATATCTGAAATAATGTTTCCGATAGACCAATTGTTTAATAATGTTGAGTACCGCTACACGATATTGGTCATTATATTGATGGCAAAGGGTCCATTATTACAAAAACAAAATGCTTATACACTTCAAGTTTTATAAACATGATTTAGACTTCAAAGTCTCCAGAAAACTGCTATATAATAACAATATTTGAAGCAAAAAACATGTACACTAATCTTCAGTTTGACGAAACTGAACGAGTACTGAATTACCTCGTTCTAACTAATTACGAAACTCGAGTCCCATGCACTACAAGATAATATATTGAATAATTTTGAAATTATACTAAAATATAACATATTTGCTTTTGCGTCGAACAATCCCAATCTGCGGAATTAGTCGACCTAAGAATTTACTAAATACTGGAAAATGTTTTTCAAAGCTTGACACATCGAAACAAAATACTGATGTGTTCAATATTTAGATACGATGGCTGGATGATATATTCAGGTTCAACTGACGTAATACACGATCTTTTCGCCTTATATATCTAATACAATGCATATATACCCACCTAAATTGTACATACCAATTTTCTCAAAATGAAGTGTAACTTTCTTGACAGTCGTTTAATACAAAGACAAACGCTTCCAAAATGAAGGTATTTTAGAAATGAAAACGTACATCAAGCCTACTGAAACTTTTCAATACTTCACAGAAATAGCTCATATAAAATAAATGCATTTAAAGGATATATGCAAGGCGCGGTACATAAGAAATACTAGCAGGCTTTCAAAAAAAAAACGTCTCGTAAAAAGACGAAGTATTTGAAAATACAAGACATGCAATTTTTTTATGTTGTTATTGGCTTTGAACTAGCTGTGAGTAACGGAGAGAACTCTCACATCTGTACTTTTGTGTCTTTTTGTTGTTGTTACCCTGCCACGTCCGATCTGTGTTTTTTGTTAGCTGTTTTTCTTTTTTGTATCGATCTGATGAGTAAAGCCCTTTCAACTGATTTTTATAGTTTGTTCGTACACTATGTTGTGATGTAACACCAGTGTCCCAGGTTAGGGTTTAATCCCGCCACATTCTTTATGTGTCTGTCCTAAGTCAGAAGCCTGTTGTTCAGTAATTGTCGTTGGTTCATGTCCGTCATATTTGTTTTTCGTAATATGTTTTGTTATAAATCATACCACATATCTTTATTTTCATACTAAACAGAACTAACTGACTAATAGTCACTTACTAAATTCGCCACATAAACAACGGGAAAAAAGTCAATAGACCTTGACTGAGGGGGCGGGGCCAAATAATCTCCATGGTAATGAGATGTGCCAATGCTAATACAACTGCATACCAAATATCATTGACCTACCACTAGTGGTTCACCATGAACTAGACCTAATCACAAACTAATACATTGTTGACGCCGCCGCCGCCGACGCCGGAAACAGCATACCTAAGTCTCGCTTTTTGACTTCGTCAAGGCGAGACAAAAACTAAAAACAAGGTTACCAAAACACTGGGGCTTAATTTCACAAAAACCTGGCTGCATAAATCTGTTTCAGAGGAAACCAATAATTGCTTATAAAAGAAGCGGGAACTTACAATTGTTGACTATAAACCCTAAAATAATCAGTATGTGAGAAACACAAACACACAAAACTTCTAATGACTGATGAAGCCGAACTCTGAGATATTCTTTCCTTAAACATGACGGAACACCAGACCTAATGTTAGGGCTCATGGGTGAGCTCGGATGCTTTGATTGACATACAGGGAGCAGTCATTGATATTTTTCTTATTTTCTGATATCAAAAAAATCATTTCTTGATATCAGAATTGAATTTTTGATATCAAAAAATCATTTTTTGATATCAGAAAATGTATTTCTTGATATAAAATAATGATTTTTATATATAAAAATCGAATTTCTGATATCAAGAAATAAAGATCATTTTCTGATATCAAGAAATCAAATTCCTGATATCAAGAAATATTTTTTGACAACAAAAAATAAGGAATAAATAGTAAAACGGCGCCTCATAATTGATGACGTTCATTTTTCGCTGAACTAGTATATTTTATTATTATACCTTAGGGAGCTACCATTTGATTTTTATGGGGGGGGCTAGGATGAAATTTGAAAAAAAAGGCAGGACAGGAGTTTTGAGTAAAAAAAAAGGCAGGATGAGCAACTTGGCAAAAAAAAAAAAGGCAGGATGACAATTTTTGTAAAAAAAAGTCAGGATAAACAAATAAAAAAAGGCAGGACCGAATAGAGTGAAAAATAAAAAGGCAGGACAGAGATTACAGCTAAAAAAAAATGCAGGACAAAATTTTTCATCCTAGCCCCCCCATAAAAATCAAATGGTAGCTCCCTTACATATATTATAAACAATTCAATTGGGTAACACGTTATCAAGTGACATAGAATAATTCACTTAATTTTCATTTAATTGCAAGGAAGGAAGAATAACCCTAAAAATTTACACCAGCGGTCAATAACCCTATTATTCACCGGCGAATAACCTTTTGAGTTTCTTGATTTCTACAAGAGTTATCTCCCATTAAAAATGACGTCACAGACGTAAGTAAATAAAGTGGCAACGTTCACTTTACAAGAAGCCCAACGAGTGATGAGGAAACAAGGCTTTGGAAATGCATCTACTGTCGATAATATCTTTTATAAACGGTCCTTTTCAAGGCCATCATTTTTATACAAAAAGATTCCACCTTTGTTGTACATACAAGAAATTCTAAGACACAAATGTATTTTCGAACGTCAACTTGTGTTTGTTACTATAGTAAGGTAAGTGTTTTTTCAATAGTCCAAAAGGCCCTTCCACTGTTAGTTCGATATAATTAAACAATTGTGGCCCCTAAGAATTAAGCGATGAGTATCCAAAATTGTCAACCCTAAAAAATTATTTCACGTCGGGCTGCGCTCTCAGTAAAATAACCTTCTCGTGTTGACAATTTTGGATATTCACCTTTTCTACGGGCCATAATTGTATATTGTTTAGGGGCCAGCTGAAGCCTCCCTGCGGGTGTGAGATTTTCTCGCTGTGTTGAAGACCAGTTGGGGGCCATGGGCTGTTTTCTGCTCTTTGGTCGGGTTGTTGTCTCTCTGGCGCATTCCCCGTTTCCATTCTCAGTTTTATATTTGATATGAACAAGGACGTATATTAGTTAAACGTCCTTGATATGAATATAAACCTTGCTTTGTACTAGACCGACACTCATGTGACATGTTACCATACCAGGACACATAATTCCGACTCCGAGTAGACTATACTCCTTAATGACATTTACTTCGAAGAGAAGCAACATAAAATTAAGTTTCAAGCCTATGGATTGCTCCAAGGATGAATGAAACCCACCCACGACCTCCCATAGCGAGGGTTGCGCTACAACGTGACCATTAATGTGGGTTCATGTGTTTACATTTTCCCTCATTTTCAACTATTAAGTCTATACAGATGCATATGATTATATGTCTCTGGTCTATATCAAACAACTAAAATACTGTTGAGTTAATTGTGCAACAAGTGCTCAATATAAATACCATATATCATTTATGATCAGGAACTGTAAGATCAAGACGTTGCATATTTAAACTATCAGACTCGGAAACATCTGTTACCTGTAATTGACTTAGACAAAAAGTAATTTCTTTATAATTTAACTAGATCAAAATTGTTAGTTACATTATGAAAGTAAAAAGTTTTGGAGTTTCGGTCAACTAATTGACGTGAAAAATTAAAACTTTGCCTTTGATTTTAGTTGTATGTTGGTCAGGACAGATGCCAATCTTATTTGTATTGTATCAGTACACTTACTTACTGTAATACCAATGACCATACTAGCAAGAAGAGTGTACACACAAACGATGAAATGTATCGCCTTTGTAACTGATTATGATAGAAATTTATGCTGGAAGTCTATAAGATCAATGTCTTAATACAGAAACTTAACATATTTATCAATTATCTTTGAAAATTAGGTAAACGTCAAACAAACCCTGCCAGACTTGCATGTTCACCTTACAAACTGAGTTACTCCCTTTAAACCCAAAATAGTTGACCTATTACTTATATTATCTGAGAAAAAGTCCTATTCATGAAACTTAAAAATCGACAGATGGGAACCAAGAAAATGATGTCAAGATAATAAATACTATTGCGATGTTTGTTTTAAAGAGAATACTGTCTTATAGTGTGTATAATAAAAAAAATCAGATGATTGAAAAAACAAAAATTTCAGTGGTTATCGAACTTATAAAAAGAGGCAAAGCCCAAGGGAAACATGTCAGATTGAAACTCAAGACCACAAGGCATCCGCATATTAGATATGGATTATTCAGCTCTGGGGGTCAACTCTGCTACCTTCTGAAATATGAAATTTATACACAGAGATAATGGTGATGCCAGATTAGCATTCTTATTTCTAGCATTCCTGCACAGTTCGGCTAGATAAAACACAGAGGAGCAAAACAGCACTAAAGATATACACCAAATTTTTTCAGTTCATCTGTGCATATTTACATAGACATAGGCATGGGAAGTAAAGGGAACTATATTTCAGAGTAACTAGAATAAATGGCGAAGGTTGCTGTATCCTTGTTGAAATGCATTGCCTATTTTACTGATCATGATTGAATTTTATATTGAAAATCTTTAAGATCAATGTATAACAACAAGTATCGCATAAAGTTAACATTATTAATGATCATGAAGAGGTGGTCAATGTCAAATGATGGACATTTACACATTATAATCATTTGTGCTTACATGATTAACATGACAGGTGCCACATGTTTAGCAAGATCTGCTTACACTTCGAGAGGACCTGAGATCCCCCGTGGTTTTTTGTTGGGTTCGTGTAGCTCAGTGTTGGGTTTTGTGTTCTGTTATTTGTCTTTTCGTCTTATTTGCAATCCAAAAATGCAGTTCCACAAAAAAGCTATATATGTATGCTTCAGACTAAGTCACTGATGCTAAAGAATCTGTTACAAAAATCTGATTGTATGTACATTTGAAACTAGAGGCTCTAAAGAGCCCGTGTCGCTCACCTTGGTCTATGTGCATATCAAACAAAGGACACTCTCCAACATTGTGGACGAGAATAGACTTCATGACAAAAATCTCTATTTTGTTGATCTTGTATTACTGATCTTTTAGTCTGTTTAGTTTCTCTCCATCTTCTTTAGTTTTTGCTCAAAACACAAAAGAGGTTAAAAAAAATCCTCATTTAAGGGCAATCACTCCTATGAAGAGTGACAGTCTACTAACTATATCGGCAAAATTTGACTTTTTAATAAATCTTGCCTTGCTGACCATTTTTGTGATTTAAAGTGTTTATTTATCTATTATAATTTAAATCATATCAGACATAATGGAAAAAAAAATGTTTCTCTAAATATCATAGTTTTCATGGTAATAGGCAAAAATGTAAAATAATGGTAAAATTTGTCATTTATGGGCAATAACTCCTATAAGAATTTGTCTAACAGTTTTGACGTACATGGACAATTGGTAGAGCTCATTATTCTGAACATTTTTGCTCCTTTCAGACTTTCTTTATTTATAACATGTCAAAAAATAATAGACAAAACTTGCATTTTTACCCTATGTTCTATTTTTAGCTATGTTGGCCATATTGGTTGGAAGGCGAGGTCATCGGACACATTTTTTAAACTAGATACCCTAATGATGATTGTGGCCAAGTTTGGTTAAATTTGTCTCAGTTGTTTCAGAGGAGAAGATTTTTGTAAAAGATTACAAAAAAATTTACAAAAAGTTATTAATAAATTGTTAAAACAGAGATATGTCTCGCCTATTTGTTCTTTTGATAATGCAAATGTTGAAATTAAAATAGCAATACTTTAACATGTAAGTTATGCAAATATTCAGTCAATGAACCATGAAAATACAGGGCTAAACAATCTCCATGGAAATGAGATGTGCCAATGCTAATACAACTGCAAACCAAATACCATTGACTTGTCGTAAGTCGCTCCCTTTAAACAAACCTAAACACAAACATTAACTTGTAAATTATGTACAAGTTTCAAAGTCAATGAACCATAATTAGGGGTGGGGTTATATAATCTCCATGGAAATGAAACTTGCAAATGCCAATACATTTGCATACTGAATATCATTGACTTAACATTAGTGGTTCATCTTAAACTGAATTAATCACAAACTAATACATATAAATTAAGCAAAAGTTTCAAAGTCAATAGACCATGACTGAGGGGGTAAGGACCTAATATTCTCCATGGAAATGAGATGTGCTAATGCTTATACAACTGCATACCAATTATCATTGACCTACCACTAACAGTTCCCCTTAAACTGACCTAATAACAAACTAATACATGAAAACAGGCAAAAGTTTCAAAGTCAATAGACCATGAATGAGGGGGTGGGGCCAAATAAATAATCTCCATGGAAATGAGATATGCCAATGCTTATACAACTGCATACCAAATATCATTGACCTACCACTAGTGGTTCCCCATAAACTGACCTAATCACAAACTAATACATGTAAACTAAGCAAAGTTTCAAAGTCAATAGACCTTGACTAAGGGGGTTGGGCCAAATAATCTTCATGGTAATGAGATGTGCCAATGCTAATACAACTGCATACCAAATATCTTTGACCTACCACTAGTGGTTCACCATGAACTAGACCTAATCACAAACTAATACATTGTTGACGCCGCTGCTGCAGACACCGGAAACAGCATACCTATGTCTCACTTTTTGACTCCCGTCAAGGCGAGACAAAAATGACTATGAAGGGCAATAACTCCTTAAGGGGTCAATTGACCATTTTGGTCATATTAACTTATTTGTAGATCTTACTTTGCTGTACATTATTGCTGTTTACAGTTTATCTCTATTTATAATAATATTCAAGATAATAACCAATAAACTATTATCACAGAGATATGTCTCGCCTTCTTGTAATTTTGATAATGCAAATGTTGAAATTAAAACAGCAATACTTTAACATGTAAGTTATGCAAATATTCAAAGTCGATGAACCATGACTGAAGGTACATGGCTAAACAATCTCCATGGAATGAGATGTGCCAATGCTAATACAACTGCATACCAAATACCATTGACTTATTATAAGTCGTTCCCTTTAAACAAACCTAAACACAAACATTAACTTGTAAACTATGTAAAAGTTTCAAAGTCAATGAACCATGATCAGGGTGGGGCTATATAATCTCCATGGAACAATACTTGCAAATGCCGATACATTTGCATACCAAATATCATTGACTTAACATTAGCAGTTCATCTTAAACTGATCTAATCACAAACTAATACATGTAAACTAAGCAAAAGTTTCAAAGTCAATAGACCATGACTGAAGGGGCGGGGCCAAATAATCTCCATGGAAATGAGATGTGCTAATGCTTATACAACTTAACACCAATCAACATTGGCCTTCCACTAATGGTTCCCCTTGAACTGACCTAATCACAAACTAATACATGTTAACTTAGCAAAATTTTCAAAGTCTATAGACCATGACTATGGGGGCGGAGCCAAATAATTTCCATGGAAATGAGATATGCCAATGCTTATACAACTGCATACCAAATATCATTGACCTACCACTAGTGGTTCCCCATAAATTGACCTAATCACAAACTAATACATGTAAACTATGGAAAGTTTCAAAGTCAATAGACCTTGACTGAGGGGGCAGGGCCAAATAATCTCCATGGTAATGAGATGTGCCAATGCTAGTACAACTGCATACCAAATATCATTGACCTACCACTAGTGGTTCACCATGAACTAGACCTAATCACAAACTAATACATTGTTGACGCCGCCGTCGCTGCCGCCGCCGACGCCGGAAACAGCATACCTAAGTCTCGCTTTTTGACTTCGTCAAGGCGAGACAAAAACTGCAAAATTTTCTTAAATTACCAATTTAGGGGCAGCAATCCAACAATGGGTTGTCTGATTTGTCTGAAAATTACAGGGCAGATAGATCTTGACCTGATGAACAATTTTACCGTGTCAGATTTGCTCTAAATGCTTTGGTTTTAGAGATATAAGCCAAAATCTACATTTTACCCCTATGTTCTATTTTTAGCCATGGCGGCCATCTTGGTTGGTTGGCTTGGTCACTGGACACATTTTTTTAAACTAGATACTCCAATGATGATTGTGGCCAAGTTTGGTTAAATTTGGTCCAGTAGTTTCAGAAGAGAAGATTTTTGTAAAAGTTAACAGACGACGACGGACAACGGACGCCAAGTGATGAGAAAAGGTCACTTGGCCCATAGGGCCAGGTGAGCTAAAAAGAGTGACAGAGGTTAAGTTTTTTGAATTAGGTATAATCTATCACATTTATGACATTTTATGTTAGCTTAACCAAAAAGTTACTAAAATTGTGAAAACAATATCAAAATGCTGCCTTAATACAATAAAACACATTTATAACAAAAAAAGTGGATGTGCATCAAATTGTTTTTTTCTTTTTGTAGAATACTAGTAATAACCATATTACAGTTTGTTGGTCAATTTTTTGAAGAATAATGTTTATTTTTATTCTGAAAGAACCATAACACTGCAAACATCATTCCAACAGGTTTGTTTACATTATCATCCATGACAAAGTCCATGGCCTCTGAAACAGGTATATCTACTACATCTATCATTTCTCCCTCTTCTTCTATCCCTCCTCCTTTAGACACCCTCATAGCATCTGTCACTTCAGCAAAATACATTGTTTGTAAAGCCCCAGCAGTTCCAACACCAGTTCTGAAATAAGACAATGACATACCACAATTATCTTTGAAATGATTTGACCATAACTTCATGGTAAACTACCATAAACCAAAACTTAAACCATATATGGGAAGAACGGACCCTAATGAATTGTAGGCAGGGCATCACAACTAAACATTGAGCTGAATGAACCCAAAATAAATAGAGACTGTGTCTATTGGCTACAGATGCCCCCGCTTTAAAATATGCATGAGTCAATGTACTAACTATTGACATTTTCTTTTCTTTTAAAGTTAATGACATATATTTCTACATGTTGTCATTAGAAATTATTTGCAGGTTTGAGTCTGTCATTGTTCAATAAAATTTGGTTGAGGCAAGAGAACAGAAACGACAGATTGAGCAATTATTCCATTTATGAAGGGGCATAACTCAAGAACGGTATAAGTGACGACACCCAATTTTAACTTGATCTGTGTTTTGTGGTAATAAGTGTCATAACATTTGGTTGAGGCAAACTAAAGTTAGAAAACAGAAACGAAAAATTAAGCAATTTTAATGTTTTAAAAGGGGCATAACTCATAAGCGGTAAAAGTGACACATCCTAATTTCGAACTTGATCTGTGTTTTGTGGTAATAAGCATTGTGTATAAGTTTTACAGTATTTGGTTGGGGCAAACTAAAGTTAGAGAATGGAAACCAATTTTGGGGATGTACGAGACAGACGGACGAACCGATGGGATAGACAAGGGTAAAACTTAATGTCCCCTCCGATACAGCGCGGGCATAAAAACTGGAGATAAGGTCAGCTATTCCGGAAGAGTAACCAGTTTCTGCTCCACTAGTGACCTGTTGTATCTGTCATGTGAAAATTTGGTAAAGTTACAATAAGTAAAATAGTGGTCAAAAGTTTCATAGCTGTTCAATTCTTCAAGCTGAGAATATGTAAAACAAAGCTCCACAAGGTCATAATGACCCTTGTCAAGGTCACCTAAAACACAAAAAACAGGGGCAAAAACTTCATGGTATTGAAACAACTTTAAACCAAAACTTTAACCTGTTATTTGAGGGACCTACAATGGTGGGATGCACAGACAGGAAAAAATAATGGCAACCCCATCCCCCCATCCTAATGAATCATAGACAGGGCATAAAAACTAAAAACTGAAAAACACGAACCCTACAAAATCTGGGATAAAAATCTGTAATGAAAGGTAGCCATAACAGCACTAAGAAGACAATTTCCACTTGTTTAACATTTTTAATAAACTGCTTTGCCGAGCGCAGCTGGATATGACCACGAGGTCAAACCCTGAAAAGTTGGGGCAAAAATGGACACATTATTCAAGCTTGATACAGGTCTAAATTTGGATTGTAATTAAATATTTGACACATTATAGGTTTCTGACACAGAATAAATGTAGTCAAAGAACTTGAAATTGGTTATATTATTTGAATTTATATTCAATTGAAGATTTCTTGCTTTTGTGCAATACACTGTGCTGTTGTGCAATACTTAGTAAACTTGTTTTCAGACTAGGGGCCTTGGTGGCTGAGTGGTCTAAGTAGTTACTACTGTAATCACTAGCCATCAACACTGAGGTTGTGAGTTCGAACCCCGTTTGTGCGGGTGCACTCGACTCCAATCTAAATTGACTAGGATTGTTAAGTTTTCCTATTTAAAGTCGGTGGTTTTCTCTTGGCACTCCGGCTTCCTCCACCAATAAAAACTGGCCGCCACGAAATAGCCCAAAAGCGGTGCTTAAGAGTGGCGTTAAAACACCAAAAAAAAAAAACAATTAGCAAAATAAATAAATTGTGACCCCAAATTTTTCTTTGGAAAATTGTCAATTTCTTAAATCCTGAGGAAAAAATTGCCCCCAATTTTTTTTACCACCCCCCATCAAAAAATTTTTTTTACCCCCCCTTTCCAACAAAAATAATAACATATAATAACATAAGAAGAAATTTTCTTTTTGTAAAATGTGACACAAATTAAGAGACATCAATACACTTAAACGTTATTGTCTGAAAACTAGAAAAATGCTTGTTTTAGACCCTTTTTGGCCCCTAATTCGTGCACAGTTAGGGCAATTACCCCCAAAATGAATCCCAACCTTCTACTTGTGATATTGAACCTTGTGGTACTTATACACAAGTTATTGTCCTGAAACTAGAAAAATGCTAATTTTGGGCCCCTTTTTGGCTCCTAATTCCTAAAAGATTGGGACCATCACCCCCAAAAACAATCCCAACCTTCCTTTTGTGGTATTGAACCTTTTGGATAATTTCATAGAGATCCATACACTTAAACTAAAGTTATTGTCCGGAAACCAAAATGTTATGGAAAACGATGACGTGATAGTATATACGACCCCAAAATATTTTTTAGGTCATATAAAAACCAGAACTCCAGAGTTATTGGAAATATATATATATATTTTTTTACAAGTAACAGTTTTTGTATCAAAGAACATTTGATTTGTATATGATATATACTGATGATGTCTCTTCCATTAACTCAATCTGAGGTCTGAAATAATATGCTTGTTTTACAATATGAATAGAATATAATATAATACCAGAGTTGATGAAAAATACAAGGAAGAACTTATTTACTTTTACTGGTGATTACTTGAAACTTATCAACTGGACATTTATGATTTATGTTAATATTGTGTACATGTATATTAAGCATGAAGATCAAAATAATAAGATTGCAAAGCCCTAATGCGAAGATGATCTTAGACAATTTTGACTGTCCTTCTATCATTCTAAACAGGCTTTTTTGATGATTTGATACATTTGATGTATTTGACTTTTCAATCTTTTGGTTTCTAAGGTACATATGTCATGCCCACTGCATTTGTGTATATGTCATGCCCACCCAATGAAATTGTACATATGTCATGCCCACTTAAATTAGTGTAATGTGTTAAAATTGAACTTGTTGTTAAAATATATTATTGAATACTAACCTACAAGAACACATTCTTTCAAGTCTATCAAGAGGTACTTTATACCCACACTCCTCCAATAGCTCTGCCTGAGCTATTTGTTCTAAACTGGTATCTTTATCAACAATACCAGCACAAAGTTCATAGGTTAAACCTAAACTAGGTGGATTATCTTCATGTTTAATAACCTGTTGTCCATCCACTTCTGAAACTTTTGAACTGCAAAGGTATACAGCTAAAAAAGATAAATAAGTAAAAGAATATTTAACAAGAGACACACCTCAGTGACACCTGTGCCTGAATTGCTCAACTGGTGAAAAAAATCACTATTTTGCCAATTAGGACTTTAATATACATATACTGTAGTTATTTTTTTAATTGCTGATCATTTTTTGCAATTTACTTCTAAATTACTCCTATATTTTTCGTAATATCAGTCAAAAACTTAACAAAGATGATTAATCCAGTGGTAATAACTCCAAAACAGTCAACAGATTTTTCATCAATTTTCAGGGTAGATACATCTTGTCGTGTTGAACCTTTTTGCAATTTACACTTTTAACCTAGCTCCTATAATTTTCATGACAACTGCAACAATTGGTAAAAATTGGAAAAAAATCAATGTTTCAGGATCTAGACATCAGATTTTCTCCAATTTTCAGGATGGAAACATCATCTTGTGCTGACCATTTCTGGAATTTACACTTTTAACCTAGCTCCAATAGAATTTGAAACAATGGCAAGGAAATGTCAAAAAAGTAAGAAATCAACATTTCAGGGGCAATAACTCCAAAACATGTGGACAGATTTTCTTAAAATTTTCAGGGTAGATTGAACTGATTGTACTTACATTTTTACCCTGTCAGCTTTTCTCTAATTGCTATAGTTTAAGTGATGTTTGCCAAAACTGTAGTTTGACCCCTATTATGATCTATTTTTAGACACATCCACCAGGATAGTTGATCAACCTGGACTAAAATCACAAACTTTATTGTAGAAATTCTATAGATGAAGCAGACAAACTTTGGTTTCAATCTATTAATCAGTTTCAGAAGAGAAATTTGATCAAAAAAATTTATGGACAAAGGACAACGGACGCAAAGTGACGGCTAAAGCTCACGTGGCCATTTGAGCCAGGTGAGCTAAAAAAGAATCATCCCACCATTATCAAGCATTACATGAAACAAAGTTTTAAAACTCTAAAATTATAATACTTTTACTATTTTAAAGATAAGGTAGCTATAGGTTCGAAGGAGTTGGTACAAAATGGGGTTACACATGTATTAAATTTCAAACTTGAAATTAAGGCACCATTTCTACAAAATATATTTTGATTTATAAAGCTGACAAAAAATTATTTCAATATAGTTTAAAGCTTATAACTATAAATTATGACTCATAAAATGTATTTTGAGACCAATTCATTTATTTCTAGATAGTTTTGATTTAGGAAACACTGGCAACATACCCAACAAAAATAATATCTATGTAATGCAACTCTATGTATCTTACCTGTTTACATATTTACAAATTTGATTAGGTCATAAAGTGCTGTCAGCAGTTTTCAAAATGATATATTACATTTAAATGTGCAAAAATGAAAAGCTTGCATATGATGTTCAACAAATGGTATATATAAGTAAGGTAAATAAGTGTCTAACATGTTAGATGTCAAAAAATATGGTTAACAGAAGAGAAATTCATGTTACAGTTTGCAAGAACTAACTGGTCAATTTGGTCAAATCAATTGACTGTTCAGAAAAAGCTATTTTATATGATAGTCTTTTCCTGGCAACTGTGTACCTTAAGTCAATGTTTAAATTTATCTTTCAAAGGCTAAAACTATAAAATTCTCCAATTTTACCCATTTTCAAAGTCTCCTTAGTTTTAGTCCAATTAAATGCTAATATGAACCTGTCATTAAATTAATCATATAGTCAGCTATAAAAGGTCCCAACATGAAATGTTTATCCACGCAATTTCCTTTGTTTGTAATTTATACAACGAATATGTTCCAGACCATATGAGTATTTGGACCGTATGGGTACGGTCTGTCCGTATGCGTATACTCGTATGGTCTGACCATATGCGTACGGTCAGACCGTATGATGAGCTGGACCATACATGTATTTGGACCATATGGGTTAATTTTAGACAAACATTTATGAAAATCTTTTATTGAGTTTTAAATTTTATTACAATTAGATGAATAAAGTGAATAAGTGGACATTCAATCAATTAAATATTTATTTAATTGTCTATCTGAATCCTATTTTGGCACTCTGGCACTCTCGCCCAGGGTAACACTTGCTGCCACAAGGAACTTCAGATTTTTTACATTTACATGTTTTGTTCATGCATGTTTCTTTGCATTTCATCTCTTGCCAGCAAGAGAAAAGCTTTCTTGTTTTGCGGCAGCATGCAATGAAATTCTTTCTGTTTTCCAATGTGCAGTTTCAATTTTGCATGTCAAAAGTTCTATATCACCAATATCAATATGCCAAATTCACATGATAGTTTGTAAAAACTTGCATCTTTACCAATTATATCATCAACCCTACATAATAATCTGGGAAGATCCCCTGATGTCCTATCAACAACTGGTATTTTTACAGTAACAAAGCTACCTTTTTCAATCTTTGCATTAGTTTTCGACACTTTTTTATTGTATTTTCTCATTGTATTTTCATCAGATTTTTTTATAGTTTCTGTCCAGTATCTTTTGTATTCTGTCGTGAGTCGTCATTTGTCCGTCCTCCATTGTCATGGTACAGTTTCTGTCATCAGGAGGGTCAGCTATAATGTCATTCAGTATCATAAAATCATCAACTGCCATGAGTTCATCTTGTGCAGGTCCCATTTATCAAAACATTTTTAATTCTATCAGTCTTCTCACAAGTAAACAGCTGGTTTGATGGTTTTTATAGTAAAGTTCATAAGTATTCTAAAAACTTTTTCTTCCCACATTATGTTTACTTCTGATAACTTCAATTTCAGTGAGCATAATTCAATATCATGTATTACTGACATGCATATGGAGATTAGCAGATTAAATTAACGTGACTTCTTTAAATAGTTGAAATATTAAGTTTTTATTTCAATTACAATTGAACTTTTTTTTGTATTAATTCGAAATTTCAGTTATGTTGATCTGTAATATACATTTGTATCTAATAAACTTGACCAACTTCTTAAAATTAGACAGACCGTACGCGTACAGTCCGACAGTATGCGTATTTTGAAAAAGTACGCATATGGTCCAAATACTCATATGGTCTGGAACAAATATATAGAACTGTACAATGGGAGATAACTATGTAATCTCTAAGTCAATGCATGAAAAAAGGATAAAATTCCCCTATTGAAATCTTCACAAAAAATTTAAATGATCAATTTCAATAATTATCCAACACCTTTGTTTGGACTTTTATCAATTCTAGAAAGTATCCATATTTTATGCAAATCATTTGTTTCATTTATGTCTGTTTTAGTGGTTCAGAGAAAAAAAAAGTGTATTTTCATATGTATTTTAGTGTCAGAGAAACACATAGTTAATGTTATCTAAATGTGACTTAATGTACTCTTTAATAAATTAAAACAACTAGAAAATCTTACCAGGTCTGAACTGTTTAACAAACACCAAGACATCTCTTGTTACATTGTATATGAGGATCACAACACTGAAAAGAAATCATAAAACTGCTATATAATATGAACAACTATGATCTTAAATTGTTCCAACAAGCATACCTGACAAATAAACCATTTCACATGATGTACATGAACAGTTGCAATATTTTATTGTAATGATATTTACTGAAAGAAGTAAAAATTCAAGAAGAATAAATTTTACTTCAAAAATGTTTAAATTCTGATGATGCTGTAAGAATTCAGCTGTATTTGGAAAATTTGGCAAAATCTGTGAGCAAAAAAAAAAGAGAAGCAAGATGACAGGTTGTCTCAAACAAAATCAAATATCATCTAAAGCCTGTCCAATAATGCAACAAGTCAATTAAAAGTTGTGATATTGTTTTCTGAGAATAGTTTTTATCAAATTTTAAATCTTGTGTGAAATGTGCATAGTTTATGTTTCCAGTTTTTTTTTTTGGTAATAAAATAAAGAGCATTTGTAAGCATCCCTACCTATCATGAACAGTCATTGCATCCCAAATCTTTTTTATTCCATTCTAAACAAATATAAACAAATGATATTGTTACTAATCTTATGTATTTTAGATACGAAAAGATATATACACACATTTCAAACATTCAAGATATATTCTTCAAGAGATACTGTATAATCAATCCATTTATTATTTATAGATCATCGTTGATCATCTCAACCAGATTAATTTTCTCGCTTGAGCCGGTACAGCTAAAGTGAGAAAAGCAATCGAGTTAAGATGACCAATGATAATCTGTTTATCGCTATTTTACCTATGGCGACATTGTTAATTTCATTGACAACAGGCACGTGCTCCCTTAGTTTCTAGCGATCATTTTTCATATCACTCGATTCCGCTGAGAAAGGAAATTATCAGTCAGTAAGATCAAAGGAAAATTTTTTAAAATAGTGATAACTATCATTACCTCACATTGCATTCATGTTGAAAGAAGTAAAACATAAAATGTTTCAGGAGCCTGTATTGCTTACCTTGGACCTGACATATAGTAATGACCCACAATACACTACTAATATAGTGGAGAGCAATTCATTTTAAAGTGGCTTGAATAACAAAACCTACCTGAACCATGTAGAGTACCTGAGTATCTAAGGGCTTAAAACCAAGTAGGATGCTAGGCAACATTGATTCCAATTTAAGTTCATTTTCTTTAATCTGATACCAAATGATGGCAGCAACACTGACCCTTAAAGTCAGGTCAGCTATCAACTGAACAAATTTGATTTTTCTTTTTTTACTTCAATATACATGTAGTAAATCAAGGTGAGCAGTAACTTACTCTTCATGGTCCCATATTAAATCTACTGTCTTTTTCTTCAAATTCTATCAAATATAATATACCGGTAATCTTATGTAAGAACCATTCCTCATTTTATATATGTATATAATTTAGTTTTTTCAGTATGTACAACTTTTCAAAACTAAGTTTTGATATCTTGCACTAATGATTTAATAATACAGTAATATAATAATGTATATACACTGACCACTGCTGATGAGGGATGTCTATTTATTTGTAAATTACTAACATTTTTGGTGGATTAAAATGTAATACACTTTTGATAATAAGTTCTGTTGCAAACATACTATCTCGCAATCACAGAAACTATTGTTGTTCCTATAATTTTTTCCAGCAGATTTTAGAAAAGGCTTACTTCAAAAAAACAATCATATTCCGACAAAAAGTCTGGACACTCAAGCTGGTTTGAGAAAAGTAAATCTTGTCTAATTATGGTTTAGGCCAAAAAAAAATATATGCCTATTGAAGGTTACATCATTAAAAAAAATAGGGTAGGTAGGTCGGTATTTCCATTTTATTTTTTGTGACATGATTTTGAGTTTTGTGGTTTGTTTTGCGTGGTCAGAGTTGTCCATGGGCCGAGTTTACTTGTATTTTTAATGATTGGATTTATCCCATAGTTATCGGTTGGAAAAAAATGGCGGCAAAGTGTTTATTTCATCACACGAGCATCGAGTTTCCTTAACACAGCTGTAAAAATTGGGATGTACCAGGCAATTGATTTATTTTATTAGCAACTTTAACTTTGCTTTTGACACAAGTTCAGTTAATTTTTCACTTTACAACTGAAACAAAATGACTCGGGGTCGGCGCTCAAAAGTTGGGTCAATCGGGTAACCATAAACAGATATATATATTTTTTTTGCCTAAATGGAATAAATCTGTGTTTAGAAATATATAGCATACAGAAAATGAATGACCAATTCTATGTTATATAAGAAGCATGACTTTTACTAACTTACTTTGATTTTGTTTTTAATAAATTAAAAAATAACTTAATATGCATTGCTTTACAGTTATGTATACTTATTGACCTACTTCCTATCCATACTTATATTTTGGCATTGTACTGTCATGTTCATTGTTTTCTTAGTATTTTTGTGCTTCCTTTCGATCTGATGAGTCAAGCCATTTCCAACTGATATTTATAATTTGTTTTTCTGTGTCGGTGTTACTACACTATCCAAGGTTAGGGGGAGGTTAATAGCTAAGAAACATATTTAAACCAGCAAACATTCTTAAGGACAATAATATGCTTGTCTCAAGTCAAGCATCTGTAATTCAGTGTCTGTCGTTGATTGCTGTATGCAATATTTGTTTTGAGTTTATTGTTTTAGCATAAATCAGGTTGCTAGTTTTCTCTTTTAAATTGGTTAACATTTTGTCATGATAGAGACTTGGGTTTTTCTAATTGTTGAAGGCCTTACAGACTGAGTCGTCTCAGTTGACTGCCTTAGTTGTCTTTTGAACAATATATTTCTTCAAATCAATCAAATAATACACCAGCCATTGTCTTAAAATGTCTTTAGTATGGTCTGAGTTGTCTCTTTAGGTTGTCTCCACAAAAAGTTTGTGTTATCTTTTTTTATAGAAGGTCTGAGTATCTATAAAGCCAAGTTGCCTTGTACTAGGTCCTGACTGGTATTAGTTTCAAAGTTGCAGAAGAGTACCAGTAAGGCGTGACTAATGGCAAGATACAAGTTTTTTCCAGAATAGCCGAAAGAATATGCTGAATATGCTGATTTTTTTTTGGCGTTATTTCATGCGAATGAGCAAATAGTTCCTGCATATATAAATAAAAAGGTATGGTATGATTGCCAATTAGACAACTCTACACCAGAAACCAAATGACATAGAAGTTAACAACTATAGGTCACTGAATGGCCTTCAACAATGAGCAAAACCCATACCGCATAGCAACCTACAAAAGGCCCTGAAATGACAAATGTAAAACAATTCAAATGAGAGAACTGACAGCCTGTTTATGTACACAACAATGAATGAAAAACAAATATGATATACAGCAACAAACAACAACCAATGAATTACAGGCTTCTGACATGGGACAGGCATATCGAAATGTGGGGGTCAAACATGTTAGAAGTGCCAACCCTCATACATGTAGTTTGAAAAGAATTGATGTTAATGGATTTGTTTTTCATGATAACTCTAAAAAGATTTTAACTAGTAGTATTTAGAAAGTATAAAGGCTATTGGTAATTACAGAATTCTTTTCTATACTTATTTTTACTATATATATTTTTGGGGTTAACAAAAAAACATAAACATACATGAAGGGGGTCAACGTGAAGTCTTGCAGGTAAATGTATGAGAAGCTGTGGAACCGTAGCTCTAAGGTCCTGATTATATTTTTTGACAATTTGCGGACCACAATTGTAAAAAAATATCATAAGGACCTAAGAGCTACAGTTCCTCAGCTAGTGTATGAGGTAATCAGTTTTAAAATCAAGACAAGCCTATTGGAAATAAATAGAAGACATAATAACTCCAGAAGATAACGAGGACATCCTTTCACCAACAAAAAGATTCTGGACCTATATCAACCACAAGAAAAGGGATAAAAATGGAGTAGCACCACTTAAAAGAAATGGGAAATTAGAAACTGATCCAATAAATAAAGCAAATATACTAAATGATTCCAATCAGTCTTCTCCGCTGCATGTCCTATCAGTAAAAGAGATTTTGAAAAGAAAAAACTCATGACAGATAGATCTACCGGAAAACTATCCTAACTGCAAACAAATAATCATCACTAATAATGGTGTGGAAAAACAACTGAAAAATCTAAAACCACACAAATCTGCTGGACCAGACAACATCAAACCAATGATACTGAAAGAGCTAGCCAGTGAAATTAGCTCGATCTTAACCATCATTTACAATTTTTCAATGAAGAAAGGAAAGATACCCGATGACTGGTGAACTGCTAATGTCACTCCGGCATACAAAAAAGGCCAGAAATACATACCAGCTAACTTTAGACCAATATCCCTATCCCTGAAACATGAAGAGGTAAATAACATCCTTTACCCTCTGCAACATGGCTTCAGGAGTAAAAGATCATGTGAAACAATGTATTGACGATATCACAAAAAATCTGGAAAACGAAAAACAATCAGATCTGCTAATACTGGACTTTAAAAGCTTTTGATTAGGTGTTCCACAGTTTACTCTTACATAAACTACCCAATTTAATATGGCACTCAAAGTAAAACAAACAAATAGATAAAGGAATTTCTCACCAACAGAACCCAAGTAGTAGTTGCTGAAGGCGAAACATCAGACAAAGTGAAAGTAGAATACAGAGTTCCACAAAGATCAGTCTAAGGACCCAGTCTCTTTCTTTTTTACATTAACAACCTACCAGAAAGCCTATACTCACATGACTCAACAGTGAGACTGTTTGAGGATGATACTGTTGTCTATTTGACCATTTTCTCAGACAACGACTGCCATAAACTCCAAGAAGGCCTGGACAAACTGGAAAAATGGGAAAAATCTTTGGAAAATGGAGTTCCATCCTGAAAAATGCAGCATCTTCACAGTCACAAAAAAGAAAATCCAATCAAGTGGGACTACAAACTCCATGGCCATACTCTGGAGCAAGAAACATCGACTAAATACCTAAGCTGTACCATTGCAAATGATCTAGATTGGGGAGAACACAATAACAACATCACAGGAAAAGCCAGCTGAAGCCTTGGTTTCTTACATCGAAACCTCTACATCAGCTCAAAATCCATCAGAGAGCATGCCTATAAAATATTAGTAAAACCACAAATGGAATACGCCACATCAGTATGGGACCTGTACCAGGAAAACCACATAGATAAAATTGAAAAAGTACAAAGACAAGCTGCACAATATGTAACCAGCAGACATAGAAATAGATCAAGTGTCAGCAACTTGATAACCGAAATAGGATGGAAAAGCTTACAAACAAGACGAAAAACGCTCGACTCATCATGTGTTATAAAATAACAAATGACCTTGTAGCCATAGACAAGAGTAAATACCAGCAAAAACCAACAAGAAGCTCTAGTCGGACAGGACATCATACTTACCTATTACAGCCAGCCAGCAAAGATTGTAGGAAATGGTCCTTCTTCATAAACACCATCAAGGATTGGAACAAACTGCATCCAGATATCGCCAAAGCAAAGTCTCTTGAGATATTCAAGCCTCAAGAGACCAAAACCTCTAACTAATCAACTCATCAATTTGTTTTTAACCAGTTTTTATCATGTGCAACTTGCCAGAATTTTCATCATGCTGAATGTAAGCAGTATTTTGGAAGAAGAAAAAGATTATGCCTATTAATGTTTGCAATTTTCTATAGAATATTTGACTGTTACCTGTTGATATGTCAGTCGAAGTGGTTTGATATATCTTGATTTAGCGCATTCAGATATGGTGACATCTGATATTTTATCCATATTTCAAGGTTTTACTTATATAAGTGCTGAGAAAGTGGTCTACTTTCAGTTTCCCAGTGCATATGTACTTTATCATGATCAGTACAAAGTTTGTCGAGTAGCGAGATCATGTGTAAATTTAAAGCGCCTCAATTACCAAGTTTCGTTGTAACGATATCCTGTCAAAATAATGGGAAAATGGCGTTGAAATTACCTTTGCAAGCACCAGAATTTTGTCAAAATACACTGTTAAAAGTATTTATTGCTGTTAAAAAAAGTCATAATTCATTCATTCAAAATATTTGTTGATCTATATATCGTTACAAAGTATACATTTTCCGAGATTTGCGCAGTTGGTACACCAATAACATAACATACATTGTATTATTTTGTTGTTCCTTTTTTATCTGTCTATATATATGTACTGCTACAGTGCTAGGGAAGAGCTCACTGTAAAAACTGTGAACACTCAAAACTCAAATTATTCGCTTGAAAGGTTAGCAATTCAACTTGCTATAAGCACTTTAATAAACAAGTCCTTTTATCATGCTGTGCATATGCCATATAGATTCAGATTGACCACAGGGGTTCAACATATGCTATGACATGTACATTGAAGTGCTGAAATAAAAAACTGATTAATGTTAATTTATCTTAATTTTCATTTCAAAGGCCAAATTAATTTTGTATTGTTGAGTACATTTTTTATTCTTCAATCCAAAAATACACATCACTGCACATGCCACCTGGCCTACAAATTGTCAATCTGACAATGCATATCAATAAATTTTGGTTTAACATGCATCTAAAAGTCGGTTTGAAAGCTCTCAAGAGCTTTTGTGTTTTACTGTATTGTATGCTTTTACCGACTTTAAATAAATTTAATTAGATTTGATTTGATTTGACAGTCTAATGTAGTTGGATTAAGCAAGGATTTTTTCTAACTATACAAATCCTTGGACTAAGGCATAAATATGCTATTTTTGTGATAATAGGGACTGTATTAATTACATGTACAATGCATAAGCTCAATATGTGGAGATTTCGGGTTTATGATTGACTAAATAAACATAAAATTTATCCTACATGTAGTTTTGAACTTCTGATGACTTAATTTCTGATAACTACATGTAGTTTGGTTCAATGCATTTGAAAAAATACAATTTAATCATTTATTTGGGACAGTTGTATCATGTGCATGTTGCTTAATGTTTCAATTTACAAATTAAAAAAAAAAGACCTACTCCCTGAGGTTGTAGGGACATTATCTCTTTGTATTTAGCTTCATATTTCATAAGGTAGAAGTGATATCTGGTAAACATACAATGTATGCCTTATGAACGGAGGTTTCAGTCGGGCATATATGCCTTTGTCCCCTTCCTCTGATTCATGGTCAATGATTACTAAAAAAACTAATATAGTTGTTATTATCTGAATTTCTCAGTTGTAATAAGCAAAAGGATATATATTTGGTATAAAGATACATTGCACAGTAGAGTATACCTGTCTGCCACACAGGGACTACCTGACCTTGACCTTATTTCATCTATCAGTGATCAACATTAAGTTTATTTGATTACATACCATGTAAGTCAACTCTAGTACATTTGGTATATAAAATGATTGTAAGGTGTAAATGTCTGTCTGCTGGGTATTCTGACCTTGACCTCATTTTCATGGTTCATTCCATTTCGTAGATACTGTAAGTTATAGGTCAACTATATTGGGTTAAAGAACAATTATTAGGTGTTTATATCCATATGATAAGGGTCATCTGTCCATGACCTTATTTTCATGGTTCATTGGTCTACCTTATATTTTCATGATTCAGTATTACATGTATGTTTCTCAGATACTATATAAGCATGGTAAGTAATAGGTCAACTACAAATGTATATTGGGTATACATAATGATTGTAAGGTTTACATGTACATGTCCTGACAGAGCTCATTTGATCATTACCACATTTTCAAGACTCATTGGTCAATGTAAAGTTTTTCAGAAATTCAGGTTTGTATATTGTATAAGTTGGTTTTACTTGTAAAACATACCTATAAACTTGATGTTTTATTTATGAAGTGAGTGAATAAATTGGTCAAATCTTTAAAATGTCTTCTTCCATGTTATTTGTTGTATCACAAATGACATGTTCATACACAGATAAATTAATCAAGTGTGGACTTTGTGCTTTAAGGTGCAGAAAAATACTTTTGGTTATTTGTTAGGTGAACCATGATTCTTTATAAGCTGTTGATAATTATAAATAAAGAACAGAAAATAGTCATACAGGTTTTTGGAAAGATTGGAACTTGTTCTAAATCTTTCCTAAGGCACTGGCCTCCCTAAGAACAAGTAACTAAGCACAGGTTACATGTAGCTACTAAATCTACAAAATGTATACACACTGAAATATAGTTCCCTATAATTCTCAAGTCTGTGCACATATGCACATATTAACTGTGAAAAATTGGGGTATATTTTTGGAGCAGTTCATTCAAGTATATATGTCTTTAAGGTGTGTTGATGTGCAGGCTTTTTTTATCATTTTTATTAGGTAATAGAGTAATGATACAATGCTAGTATGATTGACAACTGTCATGATCACCAAACAATCAGAGACAAGGTGGGGCCTTAATTACAATGCCCCACCTCCTTAAATGCCAATCATGTTGACCACATTACTAATCAACCTCAGTCTTACATAATTATACAGACCCTTCAATATACATCTCAATACACTCTCAATACACAAATATTTGACCTCATAATTGAATACACAAAATCAAATGTATATATTAGATGTTTGATATATAGAGATGATAGATTTATTCATTGCCTATTACTTTTGATCTACACTACATACAGTGATTCTGTAAATTATGTCTGAAAGATAAATGAGTAATTAAGGATTAACATGATCTTTTTTCAAAAAAAAATATGAAACCTAAATATAAATATATAAAAGTTATTCAAGTAAGTCCTATAATTAACTTGATAAATCTGCAATAATCATCTGTAATTAATCAACAATTCAGGTTAGTTCACTTATTTTTTTTTTATCAATGATTGGCTTGAAACAGTTAGTAAAATTTTAAAACTCTTAATCAGAACAAACCAATTTTTTTTTAGTTTATTCCTCATCAAATGTCTGTTAACAATTTTAGCCATTTGAATATAAGAAGAATATATATATTTTTGCAATCAAGAAAGAATCCACATTTCAATAAAATAAGTTTTTTAATTTGTTTATGTTGAAAAAGTACATTTTCAATCCCCTTTGCTAAAAAATATTTGAATTATAAATTGATTAAAATACACTCTACAACTTTTAATCTTCAGTGTCATATAATCATGATAATTGCTTTCAAAATCAATAAGCAATTCTCAGAGGAGAAAAATAGTATACCTATGTTTCAACTTACAAAATGCCCCAAAATAACCTTTTTAGATTATTTTTTTGACACAATAAAGTTTGTAGCTTCAAGTCTATCTGTTGGTCCTATGTCTTACAAGGATAATTGATAAACTTTATTAGAAGTATCTTTGATTTGCAATTTTTTGTTTTGTTTCAAAAGATAAATGTAAAAGGTGAAACATGTAATGGGGAACATCATTTGGTTAAGATATAAACTGCAATTTAAATGAAATTGTTGTGCAAATTATGAGACCCCCTATCATTCAATTTGATTCACATTTAGCTCATTTTATCTACTGGAAAAGTGCTTTTCCTTTTAAAGACCTGCAGTTAATGCAATTGTCAGAAATAGTGCTTTATTAATGTTCTTTTTGTCCACTGCATACTTAAATATGATTTGAAATTATTCAAACTACTCTTCCAATCTTTCCATGAGTGATTCAGTCATCTTTTTGTTAATTCTCCAAGTTTTGAATTGCTAATAATAACAACTGATAATCTTTCGACAAATGAAAAAAATGATTTCATGGTTTACCTAGCAAACACCCAAACTTAACTTTATTGTTCCATTTTAAAAAGGGCTGATGATATCAAGGGGGTATTCAGGGGCAGATTCAGGCGGGGGTGTGCACCCCCCTAAAATGTGTAAAGCATGGGTTGTCCACCCACGCTAGAAGAATATTTCGATAATTTTACCTCAAAAAATTTTTTGCCCAAGCTCATCTCGGCAAAAATTTAAGTTTGCGCCCCCCCAACCTAAAATCCTGGATCCGCCCCTGGTATTTAACAATTAAATAGATATGCTGAAACAATATGTTGAAAAGTATTACTGTTTTATATGAAGTTACCTTACTATATCTACATGTCAGATTAATCATAGAATATGTTGCCCTCATAAGCCATTGAATAAAATTGAGAATGGAATTGGGGAATGTGTCAAAGAGACAACAACCTGACCAAAGAGCAGAAAACAGCTGAAAGCCACCAATGGGTCTTCAATACAGCGAGAAAATCCCACACCCGGAGGCTGGCTTCAACTCACCCCTAAACAAAAATGTGTACTAGTTCAATGAAAATGGACGTCACATTTAGACAGATTTATTTTTTTCAGGAATGGAACCTGCAGTGTAGATCAGGAAACCTACTTTCAGCTCTACAGAAACACTGGAAAACATTTGCTTTAGTTGTCTTTGCAAACAACTATGAGTCCAGCAAGGAAGATAGACTGGCAGAGAAATTTCTCTTGCGGCCTATGGAGCATTTCTTGTGTAATGGTGACCCTGAAATAATCCTCAAGTCTTTAAAAGAAAAGGATCAACCATCTCAACTCTGTGGCAAAGTATTTAAAAATGGTGAACCAACATACTCATGCAGGTATTATAACCACTGAAGTGTCTAAAAACAAGTCATAAAACAAATCCAATTTTATCATTGAGCAGATTTACCAAATAAATGTATAGCAACTTACCACTGAAATTTGATCTCCAGCTTGCCGAACGAACAATTTTCTGAAAGTCATAAAAAAGTCAAAATGTAAGAAATAATAAAAGCTTGCCTTTAGGTCTAATACACTTATCCCAAAGTGGCTGAAGCATATAATATTACCACTGTCTGATTTAATGATATATTAGTATACAATGATAACTCCCAGATCAAGTTTACATTTTGTCTGAGTGACAGCATTTAGCATAATTTAAGCCTTTTGACATAGAATTTTTTTTTTTGTAATGCTATTAAAACCAGAGCTGTTTTGTTTTCTTTTTTACCTACCAGTAAAAGCATAAAGATGACTTACAGGTTAAATTTGCTTGTCATTCTGGTTGATTGACCTTTTGCAGAATAATTGCTCTTGGACTTGGGAAGTTTTATGAAAATTGCACTTATCTGGACTTTTTTTGTAATGCATTAAAATTTTTAGTACATTATTGTATACATATGTCTTGCAGAACATGTTTATGTTTTGTTTCAGTTGACTGATTTTGTTTGAAATACATTTATTATTCCTTGACTTTGAAAATTTCATGTAAATTTACTTGTCCTGAATCAATTTTGATCGAATCTGGAGCTGAATTTTGGTACTTTTCTTAGTTAGTTAAGCACAAGTTTGACTTGTGAAAATACGTTTTTCACATAATTGAATAAAAGTTTGCAATTTTCAATCGAAATTATTGATAGTTTTTGCTGAAAGTGATTAAATAATGAAGTAACTTGTCATGGAATAGAATTTCTCTACAGTATTAGTGCTACAATCTCCTGTCAGGTGGCTACAAAAACTACATAGGTAAAAAATTTGTAAGGGTTCCGCGGAACCCAGTGTCTCGCCTACTTTTGCTGTTAGTCGCAGGCTCAACAAAAATGGGGGGAAAATTATTAAAAATTTTTCTCTAGATACTATCTTTTGATTGTAAGAAGCTTCTTTCCAAGTTTGGTAAAAATCCAGGATGGTTTATGAATCTAATAAATGTTTTAAAAACTTTAACTGCAGACTTTATGTAATGTTAACTGGAAGAAAAACTAAGTCCATTTATAAGTAATATACGGAAAAACAGGAAATAAATTTTTACAAAATTTCCTTCTAGATACTAGCTTTTGATCATAAACAAACTTCTGTCCAAGTCTGGTACAAATCCAGGATAGTTTAAGAAAGTTATTAAAATTTTAAAAACTTTAACCACAGAGTGAATGTAATGTTAACTGGCAGAAAAACTAAGTCCATTTATAAGTAAAATATGGATAAACAGGATTTTTTTTTTACAAATTTACTTCTGGATACTATCTTATGATCATAAATGAGCTTCTGTCCAAGTTTGGTAAAAATCCAAGATAGTTTAAGAAAGTTATTAAAATTTTAAAAACTTTAATCACAGAGTGATTGTAATGTTAACTGGCAGAAAAACTAAGTCCATTTATAAGTAAAATACTGATAAACAGGATATTTTTTTTTACAAAATTTACTTCTGGATACTATCTTATGATCATAAACAAGCTTCTGTCCAAGTTTGGTAGAAATCCATTATAGTTTAAGAAAGTTATTAAAATTTCAAAAACTTTTGACCGACCACGGAATGTAGGATCGCTATGTCTCGCTTTTGCAACAAAAGTCGCAGGCTTGACAAAAATGAATAGCAATTATTTGCCAATATCTCCTGACGGTATTCAAATGTTAAATAGGCGGACCCTTTTTGATAATCATACAATACCAGAGTGGTAGTTTTATTACCAGAAAAGCATTGCAAACAAAAATTAAAACAAAATGGCGCTACAAGAACACGATCTCAATGAAATGAAAGAAATTATTTCTATACAATTTTTTTCATGTCATAAATTGAAGATACCTTGTAAGTCATTGGCCTTTTAGATGAAGTCTTGACTGGCAAATATGACCTAATCCAGGCTCTTACATTCATGCCTTGTATGCTATATTTACAGAGACTGTGCCAATGATAATACATGTGTATTGTGTATTGACTGTTTCCAAAAAAGTGCTCACAAGAAACATAGATATAAGGTAAGAAATTTGTATATATGACTCGGCCTATGACAAACTCTGACTATAACAAACTAAACATGTTTGTGAACGCTCAACCCTTCCTCTAACCTGAAACAGTGGTGTTGTAGCACAACATAAGAATAAAATGTAAAAACCATTTGCAATGGGCTTAGCTCAAGGCACAAAAAATTACCAACGTTAAAACATGATCTTTTGCAATGCCAAAGTCTAAGTAAAGGGTATCAACAGGATGTAGGATCGTTAGTCATTCTTTTTTTGTTTGAAAATATGCTGGAAATTTTAGATGGTAAAAACTTTATATATAAGAATGTAGTCATTTTACACCCTGATAACATTAACACAACCTTCCACTCGAAATCGCAGTATATGTAGCATCTGTATCAATTTTTGCTACACATACTTTCACAGTGATTCACATATTATTTTCACCACTTTTTTATTTATAAAGGATTGCCTAAATTTTGACTGTCTAAGAATAACAAGATCCTTTATTATATTCAGTTTTCTTTTAATCAGAACTTTCATTTTGACCACTTTTAAACATTTTTTTTACATAAATGATCTAAAAATTTTAAAAGTGAGTGAACATCTTGCTGAAGAGTATATTACTAACCATTTGATATCTAGAAATATGTTCATATAGGTTACTGTAAATTGTAAATTTGTACTTTTGATCATTAAATTTTGTTGATTTTTTAGTGTGATAGCTGCTTGATTAGTCATATTATGATATTATTATAAAAACCAATTATTCAGTGACTGAGCCACAGAGATGAAATTGCTGCTGTTTGTTTTTGTTTAATTGTTTATTTGGTTTTTTTTTTACATTATAGATCTAAATGTAACTTTATCTAAGTATACTATGAAATTGACATTCATCAGTTTTCATTGTTTAATTGTGTCTATTTTTGAGAAATATATTGTAAAACAATTTCATGTTCTTTTACAGATTCATGTGGTAAGATCAAAGAATCTATTTGTTTTTTTTTCTCCAAGCAAGCCTGTTTTAATTAAAAAAAATATATACATGTAATAAATTTTGGTTGGCTCATGGCAATTGCTTACTTCCACATCATTTGAACTCAGGTGGATAGTTGTCTTAATGGCAATCATACCACATCTCCTTAATTTTATAATCATAGTGCTTCCTGTAGCATTCTAAAAAGGACAAGGTAATCTTTTTCTCTGAGAGCACTCTTAACGTGAATGGCAACACTTTTTTCTAGATATTAAAGGCATTGTTATTGTTTTATGGATTTAAACAAAATATACAATTACAATACTGTTTCATTTTTAATGTAAAAAAAAATAAAGATATATATTTGATCATTTATTTTTTAAAACAACTCAAATATATTTGATCATTTATTTTTTAAAACAACTCAAGTAAACTTTAATACTGACTCTGGCTAGCCAGGATGTATGTGATGATTTGTTGTGAAATTGTCAGGACTGGCATGGGTTCTTAACTGCACAGCATGATCAGTACATAAGACCTTTTGGGGTCTTAATGTATAGCCAATCAAAGCTTCCTTGGCTCATAACTTTACATAACTTTTCAGATGAATATATTTTTATTATGTGTTTGTTTGAAACTGTTGTTTTTTTTAAACTAAAAAAACCTAATCAGTTAACCTGTAAACAGAAATCATCTGTCAGGAAAGGTGTTTTATAGTTGCCCTAATTAAGGAATTCGTCGGAGAATATAAACAATGTGCAGCTAATGATGTCATTGTAGTTGCAAGCAAAACTATCTGTCACCTGTTCTATTTTTTTTAAATTATGAAAAGAGCAGGAAGAAAGCCATCATACATGTCAGAGTCCATCCAATCTTTTTTATACGCCCATTTACAGGATGTATTATGGTATACCGTTGTCCGTCCGTCTGTCCGTCGTCAACATGTCGGACATTAACTCAAAAATGCTTTAACCAATTTGCATAAAACTTTGGTGAATTGTTTATATCTATTGACGTGAGCTCACTTTCGTTTTTTATAAAATTTAGATTTTACATTTCCGAGTTATGGGGTTTTATTCATTAAAAAAAGGGGGATTTTCCAGTTTTCGGAAAATAAGTCAAGAATGCTGTCACCAACTTGCAAGAAATTGTGGTGAATTGTTTATATCAATTGACATGAGCTCCCTTTCGATTTTTATAAATTTTAGATTTTACGTTTTCCGAGGTTTTATTCATAAAAAAAGGGGGGATTTTCCAGTTTTTGGACAAAAACTCAAAAATGCTTTCAGCAATTCTTTTGAAACTTTGGTGAATTATTTGTATGTATTGATGTAAGCTCCCTTTAGAATTTTATAAATTTTACATTTTACATTTCTAAGTTATGGGGTTTTATTCATTAAAAAAAGGGGTGATTCTCCTAAACTAATAAATCGCTATAGAGAAAATAACAGTTCATATATATATATATATATATATATATATATATAATACTTATTTTGTGTTGCTTGTGTGAAAATAAATAACAATATAATAGTATTAGTGTTCCTCTAACCAAAAGGACAGACTTTCACTGATATTTACACATAGTATTTAAAAAATTAAAAGACAAAAACCGATAAATACTTTTCAAATTTGAATTCAGTCATGTAAATTCTATAACATAGACCTTTCGAGGATTGATGTAAATCTACAAACCACTCTTGTGGATATTTTATCTTTTGTTCAATACTTAATTTATCCATTTTTGTGTCGCCTTGACGGAGTCAAAAAGCGAGACATAGGTACCGGGTATGCTGTTTCCGGCGTCGGCGCCTTCGGCGGCGTCAACAATGTCTTAGTTTGTGATTAGGTCTAGTTTATGGTGAACCACTAGTGGTAGGTCAGTGATATTTGGTATGCAGTTGTATAAGCATTGACACATCTTATTACCATGGAGATTATTTGGCCCCGCCCCCTCAGTCATGGTCTATTGACTTGGAAACTTTGCTTAGTTTACATGTATTAGTTTGTGATTAGGTCAGTTTCTGGGGAACCACTAGTGGTAGGTCACTGATATTTTTGGTATGCAATTGTATAAGCATTGGCATATCTCATTTCCATGGTGATTATTTGGCCACGCCCCCTCTGTCATGGACTATTGACCTTGAAATTTTTGCTTAGTTTTCATGTATTAGTTTGTGATTAGGTCAGTTTCTGGGGAACCACTAGTGGTAGGTCACTGATATTTTTGGTATGCAATTGTATAAGCATTGGCATATCTCATTTCCATGGTGATTATTTGGCCACACCCCCTCTGTCATGGACTATTGACCTTGAAATTTTTGCTTAGTTTTCATGTATTAGTTTGTGATTAGGTCAGTTTCTGGGAAACCACTAGTGGTAGGTCAATGATAATTAGTATGCAGTTGTATAAGCATTGGCATATCTTATTTCCATGGAGATTATTTGGCCATGCCCCCTCTGTCATGGTCTATTGACTTTGAAATTTTTGCTTAGTTTTCATGTATTAGTTTGTGATTAGGTCAGTTTAAGGGGAACTGTTAGTGGTAGGTCAATGATAATTGGTATGCAGTTGTATAAGCATAAGCACATCTCATTTCCATGGCGTATATTTGGTCCTTACCCCTCAGTCATGGTCTATTGACTTTGAAACTTTTGCTTAGTTTACATGTATTAGTTTGTGATTAGGTTAGTTTATGATGTACCAACCACTAATGTTAAGTCATTGATATTTGGTAATACATTTGCAAGTTTCATTTCTACGGAGATTATATAACCCCACTCCCTCATTATGGTTCATTGACTTTGAAACTTTTGCATAGTTTACAAGTTAATGTTTGTGTTTAGGTTTGTTTAAAGGGAACGACTTATGAAAAGTCAATGGTATTTGGTATGCAGTTGTATTAGCATTGGCACATCTGATTTCCATGGAGATTGCTTAGCCCTGTACCTTCAGTCATGGTTCATTGACTTTAAATATTTGCATAACTTACATGTTAAAGTATTGCTATTTTAATTTCAACATTTGCATTATCAAAATAACAAATAGGCGAGACATATCTCTGTGTTAACAGTTTATTTGTTTAAATAATCTTGGCAATGCCACAATCATCAAATATTTTCTCAATATATAACATCCATTTATTTCCAATACCATAATTGTTATAATTAATGTATAATAGTTTATAAAGTATACAGGATAATTTATCTTTATTTGTGTTATCAAGAAGGCGACACCAAAAGTTAATCATTCATAGTTTAGCATAGTAGTAGTAGTAGTAAATTTTATTTAGAGTCGGCATATATATACATAATAACAGACAAAACATGAGCTCTGGTTAGCTCTTTAACCGACTATCACATAAAAAAATCATGCAGCATCATGCAAATACTAATAAATGAAATGTAAAAGCATGCAAATATAATGAAAGCAAATTAATTTTGATTTATGAGCCTCCAGAGTTGAAGCTCATGTGGCAAGCGCCTCTATGTGCATTGAACGGGGGAATCAGCAAATCACTTGAATATCATAAAATATTAACAAACTAAAAAGCATAAAAACAATAAATAAATAAATTATTAAGCACAAGTATTTAATAGCAGATATATTTAATAAATGCATAAAAAGCAGAGCAAAAGGCCATTATAAAAAGAAAGAAAGAAATTTCAGCTTTGAGACAGCACTGGATGGAAACGGCATGAACTGCAGTTGCATTTTTGACCCCCACACCAGGAATTTATATAATTCCTAAACTGGTCAAAAGAGGTCATGATTCTAGCCTCATTGGGAATGGGAGTTCCATACTTGTGCTGCCTCAAATCTAAAGGATCTTTTACCATAACTTGAGGTTCTAGGTCTAGGTACCTCAGCAGTGTTCACATACCTGAAATTATATGAATTGTTTTTATTACAACTAGATCTTGAATAAATAAAGGACATTTTTATTAGCTCACCTGGCCCAAAGGGCCAAGTGAGCTTTCTCATCACTTGGCGTCCGTCGTCCGTCGTCGTCCGTCGTCGCCGTCCGTCGTCCGTTAACTTTACAAAATCTTCTCCTCTGAAACTACTTGGCCAAATTTAACCAAACTTGGCCACAATCATCATTGGGGTATCTAGTTTAAAATTGTGTCCGGTGACCCGTCAACCAACCAAGATGGCCGCCATGGCTAAAAATAGAACATAGGGTAAAATGTAGATTTTGGCTTATATCTCTGAAACCAAAGCATTTAGAGCAAATCTGACATGGAGTAAAATTGTTGATCAAGTCAAGATCTATCTGCCCTGAAATTTTCAGATGAATCGGACAATGGGTTGTTGGGTTGCTGCCCTGAATTAGTAATTTTAAGGATTTTTTCCGTTTTCGGTTATTATCTTGAAAATTTTATAGATAGAGATAAACTGTAAACAGCAATAATGTTCAGCAAAGTAAGATCTACAAATAAGTCAACATGATCAAAATGGTCAGTTGACCCTTTAAGGAGTTATTGCCCTTTAAAGTAATTTTTACCAATTTTTGTAAATTTTGTAATCTTTACAAAATCTTCTCCTCTGAAACTACTGGACCAAATTCAACCAAACTTAGCCACAATCATTATTAGGTATTTAGTTTAAAAATGTGTGCGGTGACCCAGCCAACCAACCAAGATGGCTGCCATGGCTAAAAATAGAACATAGGGTAAAATGTAGATTTTGGCTTGTAACTCTGAAACCAAAGCATTTAAAGCAAATCTTACAGGGATTAACTTGTTTATCAAATAAATATCTATCTGCCCTCAAATTTTCAGATGAATTGGACAACTGGTTGTTGGGTTGCTGCCCTGAATTGGTAATTTTAAGGAAATTTTGCCGTTTTGGTTATTATCTTGAAAATTATTACAGATAGAGATAAACTGTAAACAGCAATAATGTTCAGCAAAGTAAGATCTTCAAATAAGTCAACATGATCAAAATGGTCAGTTGACCCTTAAGGAGTTATTGCCCTTTAAAGTAATTTTTCCCAATTTTTGTAAATTTTGTAATCTTTTACAAAATCTTCTCCTCTGAAACTACTGGACCAAATTCAACCAAACTTAGCCACAATCATTATTAGGGTATTTAGTTTAAAAATGTGTGGGTGACCCAGCCAACCAACCAAGATGGCTGCCATGGCTAAAAATAGAACATAGGGTAAAATGTAGATTTTGGCTTGTAACTCTGAAACCAAAGCATTTAAAGCAAATCTTACAGGGATTAACTTGTTTATCAAGTAAATATCTATCTGCCCTCAAATTTTCAGATGAATTGGACAACTGGTTGTTGGGTTGCTGCCCTGAATTGGTAATTTTAAGGAAATTTTGCCGTTTTTGGTTATTATCTTGAAAATTATTACAGATAGAGATAAACTGTAAACAGCAATAATGTTCAGCAAAGTAAGATCTTCAAATAAGTCAACAAGACCAAAATGGTCAGTTGACCCTTAAGGAGTTATTGCCCTTTATAATCAATTTTAACAATTTTCATTAATTTCAGAAATTTTGGTAAGTTTTACAAAATGTTTTCCTTTGTAATCTTCTTTTCTGAAACTGCAGTAGAAAATCAATATAGAAAACAATCTACTAATGTACTGGCAATAAAAATAATTGATAATTCTATAACATGAAAAAAAACCACATTAATACCTGATGATGGTGTTTCTTTCTTTACATTGAAAATGATGTCACAACTATAATCCCGAACAATAGGTCGAATGTCAGATATGTTTCAGTACTTTGGCTTCATTTTCTACAGATTCAAGTGCAAATGATGCTTGAATTCCTACACTAATTTATACAGACTTCATCCCTTTCACAGGTAATGCCTGCCTCATATTATATTTAAAACTTTAATAGAATATCAGAAATTTTGAGAGAAAATTAATCAACGATGCAAGATCTAAAACTTAATTAATATTGTTCAATTATCAATTAACTATTAAAAAAAATTCTCATTAAAAAATATAGTTCTTCATTTTATATTTTATCAGAAATTTAGGAAAAAATTGAATTTAATTGTGTCCTTGTTCTCATTTCCTGGGATAAATCCAATACAAATTAAAGTATTGGTATTGAATTAATAATTAAGAAATATTTCAAACCTTACCATTTTCTTCACAAGAATGAAGACCATATTTTCAGTGTCATGAGTATCAGTCATCATATTTGTTGTACTTTGTTGTTTAAAAGTTGAATACAAAAAAGATCAACAAAGCAATTCAAAACCACTTGAATTTTGCAACAACAAATGAGAGTTTTAACGACCTCAGGTGGCTATACAACCCTTGCACAATCAACTGAATTTTGCAGAAATTATTAATAGGAAAGATTGCCCTTAAATGATAATTTTTATTACCTTTTGTTTTTGGGGGTTGCGCAACAACAAAACTTCACAACAAACTTTCTCATCACTTAGCATTTCGTTAGATAAATTTTACAAAATTCTCCCTGAAACTACTGTCAAATTAAACCAAACTTGGTTTAAATCACCACTAGGATATCCAGGGACCACTGTGTATGATGACCCTCCTGCCAACATGGCACACATGGCTGAAATAAAATGCACTTTTAGTCTTATATCTCTGAAACTAAACGACAGTACAACAGTTGCATTTATCATGCATCAATTGTAAATAAAAATATCAGGTGAGCGACACAGGGTCCTTGGAGCCTCTAGTTAATTATTTTAAAGGTCTCCAAGGCAATTGAGCGCATTCTACGAGTTTTTAGTGATGGAAGGTTTGAAATCTGCAGGAGTGTTTCGTATGAGCTCTGATGGTCTTCATAAATAAAGCGAAGCGCTCGTTCTTGTATTTTTTCTATTTTTCTGGTATTTTGTTCCCCACAGAAATGCCAAGTCAAAGGGCAGTAACTAAAGTTTGACATAATAAAAGAGTAATAAATTGTAAGTTTACTCAGTTTGTTTAGGTGTTTCCCAATTCTTTTCAAAACATTTAATTGCCTTGCAGCCTTTTTACAAATAGTTGAAATATTTAAATTGAAGTTTAATTTAAAATCAATTGTAACTCCAAATAGTTTAACCTCATCCTCACATGATATAGAAATACCGTTCAAATCAAACACAATATTTTTATCATGTGTTTTTTCGCCTAGAGAGATAGCTTGATATTTCTCTGGGTTAGCCTGCATTTTATTTGAAGAAAACCACTGTATTAAATAATTGCTGTCTTCCTCAAGAGCAGAAATTACATCTTGTAAGGAATTTCCAGACTTTGACAAAGTCTTGTCATCAGCATAATTATATAAAGAACAAGTTTTTACAAAAAAGAACAAATCATTTATAAAAATATTAAATAGGATGGGTCCAAGGATGGAACCTTGTGGTACCCCTTTAAATATATCAAGCATACCACTTAAATTTTGGTTTACTTTCACACACTGTTTTCTTTTTGTTAAATAACTATATAACATATCAAGTGAGGATTTGGAGAGACCATAAGCTTTTAGGTTCAGTAGCAGTAAGTCATGGGGGAGACAGTCAAATGCTTTTGACAAGTCCATAAGGATAGCTGCAAGGTATTTATTTTGGTCTAAGGCTAATTTCCAATCTTCAATCACTCTTAATAAAGTTGACTGACATCCAAAACCTGATCTAAAAGCTGCCAAAAATGGATTGAAGATTTTATCAAAGTACTGTACTAATTGTACTTCTATGGCATTTTCAAAAATTTTAGAAATAGCGGGTAATACACTTACCAGTCTATAATTTCCTTTTTCTAATACACTATTCTTTTTGTGAATAGGTGCAACTTGAGCATATAAAGAAATGGGGTATCTCCCAAGTTCTCCATAAATCATTAAATTTGGAGTTGAGTGTTTGAGTTTTAAAATGTGCTTACAGAATTTCAAATGCACTCCCTTAAGTATATCAAAATTTTCGTAATCCAAAATTTCAGCCCCGTAAAGAAGAATGGGGACAACGGCTTTATCCAACATTTCTTGTTGGCATTCAATCGATAAGTGATTTAATTTGCTCTCCTTAAGGGCATACGATACAGTTTTGATTTGAAGGTGATTTTTTTATGAAAATTTGCTTACAAGCTATTTTTCACTTAGTTAATTTAAATATGTAATAAAAAATATATCTTCATATGCTAAATTTAGAGATAAATGTGGTTGAAATTTTAGACATTTACTTAAAATTTCGGTTTCTTGGACATTTCTAACCTTTGGACAGACATGCTTAACTTTTCATTTTAAAAGATAAACACATTCGGGTTTTTGTAAAAAGATTAGGAATATCTGCGTTACAAAAGTATGCTCTTAATTTGTGTAACAGTTCTTTGAAAATAATTCATTTTTATTATAATTTCATGATTTTAGTAAAAAAAATGCATTTTTTGCTGCATATTTATCTAATTAAAAAAAATTCATCAGTGATTTTTTCATAAAAATTAGTACAAATAATCTTCATACAGTATTAAGTCAAATGTTCTTTTAAAAAAGAGGGGTCCATGTACTCCTTTTCAAGCTAATGATTAAAATCACTCGAAAAATGCATCTTCTCCCGATATGTTGCCGTCTCACGTCATGAAAAATAACATATTACGTTAGCAATTATTACCTCCCCTGTAACTGTATCCTATGCCCTTTATAACACTACATAGCTTTAGTAGCTTGGTCTTGTAAATATTCCCTTGTTTCGAAAAAAAAGATGCAATTCTAGAGAAAATAACACCAAAGTATTTATGATTTTTAACAATCTCTATCTCTTGATTTTCATTTAATATATTCAATTCATCATTGAAAAAACCCAACCTGTCATTAAGAATAGATGTAAATATTTTCCCCAAGCATGACAATAAAGTTATCGGTCTATAGTTTTTTGGATCTTATTTGCACGTCTTGTTCTTAAATATTGGTAACACATTACCAATAAGCCAGTATTTCGGCAATATACCGTATCAAAAATAAGAGTAAACAGTTTTATATTATATATCAATCATACAGTCTAGCGATGAAGCAATGTATTCATTAATGATTTTATCTGCCCCAGACGATTTATTGTTCTTCGCCTTTTTAACAGCTTTTAAATTTCTTCTCGTGTAATAACACAATTAAGTGTGTCATTGTCAGAAGATGAACTCACATCATTTTCAATTTTGTATTCATTTTCAAACTTATTCTCATTTAAATCTTTAAAAAAATCAAATAATGTTCCAATAGATATATTGCTTTTTTCTCTTTGACGTCCCTTATTAAACAATTTCCAAAATTCTGTTGGATTTTTATTTTTCATTTTTTTTCACATATTTGCATTAAATTTCTTATTTTTTTCACTCATCACTTTCTTATAATATATCTCACTCTGTCGCAATCTTTCTTTAAAAATGTTTGACCATAGAGTTTATAAAGTCTTTGTGATTTTCTTAATTCTTTCTTTGCTTTGTTACAATCTTCATTATACCATTGTGTGTTGTTTTGTTTCTTAGAATTACGCAACATAGTTTTATTATACATATTTGTACCAAAAGTAATCCCATCCCTTGATTGACAAAATAGTCAATTTGACAGTTACTAATTGAAATTATAATCAATCAGCTATGTGATAACTCAACATCCAATGCATTGTAAAATTATAACTCAAACTGTCTTCCTTAAAGACAAATCCCAGTCCAGATTATAAATTACAGTACATGTAAGACAGAAAAAAGGCATAATGGCAAAAATTTCTACAAAAAAGGGCACGGCACGGCACAGTTTCCTTCCAAAACTTCCTGTAAGAGATGCTAGGCTTACCTCTATAAATTTAGGCTTTATGGTTTGAAAGAAAATGTCTAGAATATTTTTTTTAATCAGTACTAACATGCATTTTGATATTTATAAATTAAAGCATTACTAAAGATGTGTTGCTATACAGTCATGAACACTTATGGTCCTACATCCTGTAAATACTTGTATTTTGTCAGTGCACAATGTCATTCTTTTTTCAGACTGGTTATAACATTTTTACACTAAATCTGTTGGATGTGTACTGATTGAAATTTCTGTGAAGACAAATTTGTTTATAAGTTGTTATTGGCTTTGAACTAGCTTTCAGTAACTGTCAATTATATCAGATCCATACTTTGTGTCTTTTTGTTAATTGAAAAATAAACAGTGAAATACACAACAGAACACAAGATCAAAGAAATGTAACTGGAGTTCACTTTATTTCTGTAGATAAACAATGAGGGTCTGAGACTCTGAGTTTGTTTTAGTCAGAGTTCGTTTGAGACAGAGGTCGCTTAAGACTGAGTTATCCAGCAGCCTATAGTTTACATGACATACATTTGAGAATTATTCTCTGAATCAACTAGAAAACTGACAAATCAGCAACCGCCCGGCTGGTGTATTTGTTGCACAAAATATATGATAAAATTCATGATTTTTAATTAAAAACTTCATTTTTTTAACAAATTAATGAGCTGAATTTCACCAAAATATAATGCACATCTACATATTATTCACAACAACTGTTCAAATTTCATTGGCCTCCTATCTATACTTTTGGAGTTTTCGCATTTACAAAAACTGTTGACAGACAGAGTGAAAATTAAGGCTCCCACATCCTTGATGCGGAGCCCTAATAAATTGTGTTAGAATGAATTTGATATGAATTCTATATGGCTATGTTATAGTTCTATATACCAGTAATGCTGTTTTGTTGTGCATAATATGTAGATGTTCATATTATATTTTGGTGAAAAAAAGGTCAAACATAAGACTTTTGTTTAATATCTTGATTGCTTGTTACATTATCTCATCAAGTCTAAGGTCATTGTGAGGCATTAATATGATTTACAATTTATAGTAAGAATATATTATAAATGCTTCTTTACACTAATCATTTATTCAATTTTCTCCAATTTTTGTCTCGCCTTGATGGAGTCAAAAAAGTGAGACATAGGTAGGCTGTTTCAAGCATCGGCAGCAACGGCAGTGGCGGCGGTGTCAACAATGTATTAGAATGTGATTAGGTCTAGTTCATGGTGAACCACTAGTGATAGGTCAATGATATTTGGTATGCAGTTGTATTAGCATTGGCACATCTCATTACCATGGAGCTTATTTGACCCTGCCCCCTCAGTCAAGGTCTATTGACTTTGAAACTTTGCTTAGTTTACATGTATTAGTTTGTGATTAGGTCAGTTTATGAGGAACCACTAGTGGTAGGTCAATGATATTTAGTATGCAGTTGTATAAGCATTGGCATATCTCATTTCCATGGAGATTATTTGGCCTCGCCCCCTCAGTCATGGTCTATTGACTTTGAAACTTTGCTTAGTTTACATGTATTAGTTTGTGATTAAGTCAGTTTATGGGGAACCACTAGTGGTAGGTCAATGATATTTGGTATGCAGTTGTATAAGCATTGGCATATCTCATTTCCATGGAGATTATTTGACCCCGCCCCTCAGTCATGGTCTATTTACTTTAAAACTTTTGCTTAGTTTACATGTACAGTTGAACCTCGTTGTGTCGAACTCGGTTGTGTCGAAAACTGGGATAGGTCGAAGTAATTTCTAAGTCACGGTAAAATTCCTGTTTGATCAATGCATAATTACCTCTGATGAGTCAAACTCGGTTGATTCGAATACTCGGTTAAGTCGAGTAATTTTCATAGTCCCGTCAATATAAAATTAATGTAAATTGACCCTGCTGTCTCGAAGTTCGAAAGTAAGAATTTTCGAAAAATGCAGACCTAATGATAAAAATTCAAATCAAGATGTATTTCTTATGCTACCTAATCATTTTTCAAAAGAGATTAAAGCTGAGTAAACATACTTGTTTGTATAACAGTTAAAATGACATGTTTATGGTGGCCGCTAATTAACACCTTTGTTGATCGTTCAAGCGGAACGTTAGTGTGTTGAACATATTTCACATGAGATAAACACAAAACGAATTTAAATGACCCAAACCGAGCTGAATAAATCGTTAGAATTAAAACTCATTAATTATAATAAATAAAAGGACAATTATGATAAATTCATGATAATTTAGAGTAAAGCAGACAACCTCATTAGAGACAGTTCAGACCTTTTTTTTCGTTCCGCGAGTGATTTCATAAATTATAGTGACTGACCTTTGTAAATATTTGTGTAGAAAGTTGATTTTATTTGTGCATGATTTGTATCTGTACTTGTGTGTTTAATTATTACGAAGGACCAAAAATGAAGATTGAATACACAATCGTAAAGTGTCATTTCAAAAAAAGTCACACTGTTCAAAGTATCTAGTTTACGCTAATCTCATACTGTATTTCATGCATTCCAAATTTATGACAGCACACTCGACCTCGGATGAGTCGACCCTCGGATGAGTCGACCCTCGGATGAGTCGAATACTTGGGTCCGGTCCCTTCGACTGTATTAGTTTGTGATTAGGTCAGTTTAAGCCATTAGTGGTAGGTCAATGATAATTGGTATGCAGTTGTATAAGCATTAGCACACCTTATATCCATGGAGAATATTTGGTCCTTACTCCTCAGTCATGGTCTATTGACTTTGAAACTTTTGCTTAGTTTACATGTATTAGTTTGTGATTAGGTCAGTTTAAGATGAACTACTAATGTTAAGTCAATGATATTGGGTATTCAAATGTATTGGCATTTACAAGTTTCATTTCCATGGAGATTATATAACCCCACCCCCTAATTATGGTTCATTGACTTTGAAACTTTTACATAGTTTACAAGTTAATGTTTGTGTTTAGGTTTGTTTAAAGGGAACAACTTATGGAAAGTCAATGGTATTTGGTTTGCAGTTGTATTAGCATTGGCACATCTCATTTCCATGGAGATTTTTTAGCCCTGTGCCTTCAGTCATGGTTCATTGACTTTGAATATTTGCATAACTTACATGTAAAAGTATTGTAATTTTAATTTCAACATTTGCATTATCAAAATAACAAATAGGCGAGACATATTTCTGTGTTAACAGTTTATTTACAGTAACTCATCCTTTTTAATAGTAAACTCTGTAGTGAATAGCCATAATACATTTAGTTCCTTTATAATCTAATCAATGGATAGTAGGATTTATAAACTGAATATCCAATTATAGTCATAAATACAGTTTTTTCTTTATAATGTGTACAACTAGCAAGGTGTAACTTACATGTATCAAAAACTTGGAGCAAGGGGAGGATATTCAGTTTGATTGAAAAATCATTTCCACCAGCTCCAACTATAAGTTTGTTATTGTTTTGATGTACACATAAGGTGGTAAAATCACTGGATTGTGTTGATTAAATCACTGTGAAATAGGGTGATTGGTGGTGATTTGGATTATAAAGCTATATTTATGTACCTGTCATATAATACCTGGTATAGACAGATTTTTTAGAGTGTATAGCTAACAATTCCCATCATTCACTGTGCAAAATCACAACAAAGAGTGATTTTCTAAATGAATTACTGTGTGTGTACTACTATGTATCATCATCACTGTTGTTGTTTTTGGATACTGTGGATTCTACAGGGATTGCCACATCCTATTTAAAGGTGGAGCACTACCTTGAATTTGGATATTATATGAGAGCAGTTTGAAAAACAATTTTTATTCAGAATAACTTTGAAGAACTAATAAAGTTTTAAATTTTTCCCCAAAAAATTAAGCTGCAAAATTTCAAATAACCATTTTGTTAGTTTTGTGCTTGAATATTTATCTGTGGTGACCTATTCTCTGTGTACTTTTGTCAATAGATTGCATTGTGAGGTAGGGCACATAACACAAACACATACATAAATGTAACTTTAAAAATAATGGTTGATGTTTATTTTGACAGATGAGTACATCTGGAGGAGGAGGATATTGTGATTGTGGTGATGTAGAGGCATGGAAAAGTGATCCTTACTGTGAAATACATGATGCAAAAACAAAACCAATGTCTGATCAGGTTTGTTCATAATATTGCTAAGGTAAATGTATCATGCTTGATTTTTTGTCTCACCTCGTAGAAGTGGAAAAAGAGAGACTAAGGTGGCAGCGTCATCAACAATGTATTAGTTTGTGATTAGGTCAGTTTAAGGGTTACTAATAGTGGTAAGTCAATGATATTAGGTATGCAGTTTATTATCCTTGGCACATCTCATGTCCATGGAGTTTACTAGGCCTCGACCCCCTCAGTCATGGTCTATTGACTTTGACATTTGGAGTTTGTGTTATGTTCAGTTTAAAGGGAACCATTTAATGTGATAAGGTAGTGGTATTTTGTGTTCAGTTGTATAAGCATTGGAATTTCTAATTTCTAAGGAGGTTATTTGATCCTGCTCTTTGAGTCATGATACATTGTCTTTGAATGTTCAGCATGATCGTTTACATGTAAAAGTATTGCCATTTTCATTTTAACATTTACATTGTACTATCAAAATTACATGAAAGCTAGACATATCTCTGTATCAACTGTTTATTACCTCTTGATTCATTATTATTTGAAGATTATTTAAGAGTGAAATAATAAAATGTTACTAGACTACACCTGCGATATCGCGTGTCCGTGACTGAATTAAAGTACCTATGTCTTATTTTTAGCCTTGATTTTTAGTATTTGTATTGTCATCTGATAAAGTTATGCTGATTATAAGGTGCATAGGTTTCTCTGTTTTCAAAATCTTTCTGTTTTAACCCGTCCTGGTTTTCTTACTACTGTGTAGTTGCGAATACATAAACGCAGTCCCGCACATGCAGAAGAAATTTTGAAATATGCATATTTTTCAATCCGCTGCTCTGTTACACAGATATCCAGTGGTTTTCCAGACAGTGGAGGAATTTACTGCAAAGAAAGAAACTACAACTGTTAGTATCTATATCGGATTCGACCCAGAACTTGTTAATTATTGGTTATAGTAATTGTGTGGAAAACAAAGGAGCCGGGAATGGTGTAATTTTGGACAGTTTTATCAAGGTCACTAGTTTTTACCTGATTTTAGATATAATTCTTGCAAATTGATATGTATGAGTGAGACTTCACTGGTTTTTACCAGATTTTGCCCTTATATATTGAATATTCATAAAATTCCCGACTTTAATGGTAGGACTCTTTTGATTCTATCAAAAAATGGAAGTAAAAAGTTAATAAGACCATAGTGGACTTAATTAAATTTATCTATCTTAATTATCTTATATAGAATCCTATTGAAGTGTTACCAGAAGATTTGACTGACAGAGCCAGCGCATTATTCATGGCAACTCTACATTATGTAGTGCAAATGTTAACTTGGGAGCAGTGTGATTGTCTGCCATCAGAAATACAACCTGAGGGCGAGTTAGATGATTCATATATCACAATGCTGTTTAATGATGAACTCCATACCTATGAACAGGTGAGTGGGTTCAAATAATGTAAAATTAACACTCTTCACATTTCAGATTAAGCATTAACTTCTAATAAGCTTCTTTAGTGTAATGTCAGTATTAAAAAAATGAATGGAATCATAGACATCCTTGTTTATGACATCTTGATAAAAACTTGTTCAAAAATAGCTAAATGCTTTAAATGCAATTATATCATCAGTGAAAAATGTGTTTTTTTCTTAATATTTTGATGCAGTTCAGAAATCAAGTAAACATTTTTTTTCTTCTTAGGTCAGATATTTTCTTCACGTTCTTCAAAACAAGAGTGTATCTCGGTGTCATACCACCATTGTTTTTTCCCTATTAGTCTCTGTTAAATTGTAATTTTTCGAAATAATTGTGCAGAATTATCTTTGTTTCCAATATAGAAATACTTGGCATGAGTAAAGTTTTATCCTGTTTAGTACTGCAGTCAATATTTCACATAACATTTCATTCCATATAAGATAATAACCATCACTGGAAGTTCACCAATCAAATTGTCACCCCGTTTTGTCCTGTTTACAAGCTTTAGTAACCATGTCACATCAAGTTTCCATAATATTTTATAGAAACTCCAAATCAAAAAAGAAAAGTGCTTTGATTCACCCAAAATTTAGGCTATAAAATTTATTTTTCATTAAAAAGATATATAGATTTAACAAAGTTAAGCAACTTTAATCAATAAACTGAAACAATGCATTTACATGGAAATATATACATTTAGCAAGGAGATCTAACCAAATGTGTTAATGTGTGTGGAATGTGTAATTTTCCTTTTCGGGATAATCATTCTTCTGTCAGCTGTGCCATTTGTGAGTTTGTAGTTATTATTGTAAGAATATGGATTTCAGTCAGCTAATCAGCCTGCGAAATACTGCCTTCGATCCATGATTCTTACAAATAGGTAAATGGCAGAGGAAAGAAAATTATGAAAATAAAGTATGTTTGACAAGTAATTTGGAAAGGAATATGAAGCTTTTAATGAGTAAATGGATTATACATTAACTAAAGCCAATTCTCATTAGTTCTAATGAAGTATCAAACTTATTTTGCCAAAAAATCAGAATATTTTGATGTACGCTCTCGAGTAACAAGTACCTGAAGTAAAAAATAATGCTTCATAAAAAGTGGTTTGTTTGAAATAACAGACGACCAATCTGTAAAGTCAATGCTTTCACCTCGTTTCTAAAGAAATGAATTGCTTATGTCTTTGAATTTCTTTACTTATAAATAAAAAAATGGCTGTTTCATCAACTTGGTAAAAATGGAAAATTGCTGGTGACAAAAGCAACTAAAAGTGACTATTGTGAACACCCGGGCAATTAGATGTTGCTTCAAATGATTGGACAAAGCTAAGTGACAGACAGGAAAGTGACTTCTTCACTCTGTCTTCCGCTAAAGTGAGCCTTGACTGATTAGTGAAAAAGCCAATGAAGCCTGAAAATGTAAACAAGATGGATGAAGTTGAACCTTTATAATTCCTTTGCAATAATTTTGAGCCTAAAATATTTTTTTTTCATCTTTCACTTAAATCTTGTGATTTTTTTTAATTTCTAACATGTGTCGAATGTACATGTATACTACTCTTGTAACATTTTAAATCTCTTAAATCTTGTGAATTTTTCTATTTTTAACAATTGTCTAATGTACATGTATGCTACTCCTGTAACATTGTAAATCTCTTAAATCTTGTGAATTTTTCTATTTTTAACATGTGTCTAATGTTCATGTATGCTACTCCTGTAAAATTTTTCAGCTCAGTAAAATCGTTTTGTAGGAATCAAATGCAAGGAAGAAGGTTATAGTGATATTTACTATTAGATAAATATGATTTATATAACAATTTTTCCTGAATTTTAATGCTGCATTAGACCTGTGCTTACTAATTCAATGGTTCTTAATATTGCAACTTTTCATTAAGATATGTATGTACAAATTTTTGAAAATTTTCATGTTATCTTAATATACTCCTGTCGACTTCAGCTATTGAGCTTAAGTTTTATATGTACTTAAGTTATGATTCAACAAAAGCAATATGTATACTAAAACCGTCATTCACATGAAGAAAGGGATATACAATTCTGCAAAATCTGGTTCAAAAAAAAGTTTATAATGGAGAATATTATTTATTTTAATGTGTAGTATACAGTTATGTAGTTATAAGGTGGCATTTTATTCTTGTGTTTTATTTGATCTTAATACAGTATATAAAAAATCTAAATAAGTTTTAGTTTTTGGGGGTTAATTTTGTCCATTAGATTTTCAACTGCTATCATGTTCATTCAGGTTTGAACTTTTCTTGAATTTATAATGTTTATAACTAAAAATGTGTAAACTCCTACATCCAAAGTATATGCTTTATGTAATTCAGTTGTAATTATTTGCTTAAATGAGCTTCTGCCTTGAAATTAGGTAACACTGCTGAAAAGTATCTTTTCATCTACCTCTTGCTTTCATAAGCTTACATTAGTACTTCAGCAAAAAAAGCCATATTCCCCAGTTAAAAATCATATTGATTATTTCTGAATAAAATTAGATGTTGGATAAATGTTAATGAGACAACAAACCAACAATATAAATAAACAAATAAAAGACACATCTGTTTGTTGTACATATTTAATTCATGACAGTAACCAATTGTCAATGAAAGTTGTTGGGAAATTGAAGAGACAATTATGTTTTAATTTGGTTTACAATTTTCTTTCAGACAAACAAAATATAACATGACTATTTTTATTTCATCATATACCAACCAAATTACTGGTTATATTTCTAAGTCAAAACCATTTGATATCTATCAAGATCAGTATCAATGAAATAGTGTATGAAGCACATTTTATCAGTGTGCTTATTTGTAGGATATAACTTTCCTGTTATTGAAGAAAGGGTCTTTACCTATAAATAAAGAATATGTTGTCATAGAAACCCAAATTTTAGACTTTGCATGATGATATTAAAATTCAAATGATTACCCACAAACATAAGTCTCATTTTGGAAGTTTTCTGTTTTATGATAATGCCACTTTGTGTAAGTCTGCTAACTTTAAATTTATTTACCAAAAAAATCCTTTGCAACTGAAGCATATAAATATTGTAATCTGTATGGGTAAAAAGTATCTGTTAACAAATCAACCATTTTGTAAAATATGTGATTAAAAAACAATGTAATGTTCAGAAGCAAGGTAATGCGCACAATGAATAGGGCCAACTTTATTTCTTGCTTCATATTTTTTATCACAGTCTTAATTTGAAAAGGTTTATGTGAATAAAATTTTGGAGGAATTTTATTACTGAAAAATGACAGTTGTACAATGCATGGATTGTTTTTTGCAGGTGATTAACACTTTACAGAGAGCAGTAGAGTGTTCTCAAGAAGAGGCTGTTGAGCATGCAACCATTGTTGACAGAGAAGTAAGCTAAACTTTCATCTTCAGAAAAAAAAAACATTTGGTTTGTGAAAATCTTTAAGATTGGAACTTTTTCATAAATTCTCTAATGCAAGAATACCAGTTTTAAGGGATCAGACTAATTAGTTGAAAAGTCTTTATTTCAATACTGAATTTTCTTACAACTAAAATGAAATGTAGGATATAGAGAAGCAGCTGTTAAGTCATATATTTTTTTTCTATAATACAAGAACACACCTGCGATATCGCAGGTCCTTGACTTAATTAAAGTATCTACTCCTTATTTTCGGCCTGGATTTTTAGTATTCGTATTGTCATTTGATAAAGTCAAGCTGATTATAAGTTGCACAGTTTTCTCTGCTTTCAAAATCTTTCTGTTTGAATCCTTCTTGGTTTTCTTACAAAAGATTATGACCGTGTATATAGCAAATCCCAAATACGTCGTTTGGTGGTGCACTTGACAGAGGCGGAACGTACAGATTAGGTTACAGGTAACAGGTACTATTGGTATCTGTATTGGATTCAACCAGGAACTTGTTAATTTTTGGTAATATTAATTAGGTGGAAAACAAAAGGGCCTGAAATGGTGTCATTTTTAATCAACACCATTGTCCTATATTAGTTATATGTAAAGTTGAATTCTTTGATTTATACATTGTACAATAATTTTTTTTTCTCTTAGTCATGTCCATGATATATCTATGCATTCTTTACATCAGAATACCATCCGTTCTTTGTTCTAACTTCATTTGTTGTTTATATTGTAATATTTCATGAAAATGTTTCATTTCAGGGAAGAAGCAGTGTAAGAGATGGTACATTTTCTTATTGTGAAAAGGCTCGTCATATAATTGAGGTAAAAGAATGGAGAAATCATTTTGCCTTTCATATGCTGCATAACAATAAAAATTTCTGAAAATGAATTAATTGTATCACAAAAAATATTACAGCTATGTTACCAAATAAAGATTAGAATTCAGTACTAAAATATTTGAAAGTTGTACTAAAACTAAAATAAGAGCATTCAAATAAGTATTACTGATTATATCTTGCAGCACTCAACATCTAGACATGGAAGTAAGCCACTGAAGGTACAGATTATGCATACAATAGTAGTAGCCCATCAGAAGTTTGCTCTCAAGTTAGTTACATGGCTTCAGGACATCATAGGAAAATCAGGTTAGTTCATAGGTTTCACTGGGTTGGGTTAAGATTTGTACTTGATAAAATGTTTATTGAGGAAACTTTTCATTATAGATTTTTAACTGAAGGATCTTTTGTTTAAGCCTTGTTTTGTATAACTCATAATAAAGTCAATACATTTTCTAGAAACCCACACATGACTCTTATTCTGATTTATCTTGAAAATGAATGCCATAGTTACTTGACTTGTTTGATTTTCCTGGAATTATATTTATTTCCTTGGTCAAGACATAAATTGAACAACAGCTGTTAATTTATAATCCAGGTAAATTTATAGTTTCAAAGTTCACAGTGCATAATAATCCTCAGATTTTTGACAAAAAGCATATATCAGTATAAACTTTTGTAAAATTTACCACTCTAGCAAGACAAATACAAATAAAAATTTTTGCATCCTAAGGGAACAGATAAGTAGATTATTAAAAGTTATTTTCTTTTTTAAATATGTCAATGTAATTTCAGATGGATTGAGAAGACTGTTTTGTACATTAAGCACACAACCTTATGAGAATGGAGAATCCTTGATAGAAAAATTGATACTGTCAGACACACAGATGTGGAAAAGTAAGATTTGTGATACATCATACATTTATACTTTTCTACACTGGGGTCACTGCCTTGAATGTTATCTCTCTACACATCTTTTAAGATTTGGATTTTTTTCAGTTCTTCTGTAACCATTCTATGCTGTAATCAGGATCTATACTATGATTTGAAAATACCAAATAAAGTAATACAGTCAAAATTGTCTCTCATGTGACAAAGTCTTAGTCAACTGAGTTCAAAAGTTTCACATAGTTAACATTTTAAGTTTTGCCATTTAAATTTCAACATTTGCATTATACTATCAATTTACATACAGGCCAGACATATCACTGTGTCAACAGTTTATTTTGAAACAATATGAATTATATATTACAGATGCCAGAATGTTGGTTCACCAGATGATGATGTCAGGGTAAGTATATGGTGGAAAGTAGTGGACACCATTCCTCTTAAAAAGCAAATGTGAACCTTAGGTAGTAATACACAGTTAAGAGTTTAGTTTCGCATTTTGGCCTGGTGAATTTTTCAAATATGAAAGTTATTGTGCAACAAAAAATGATTTTTAGATAGGTGAAGAATAATATAGCCTTCCAAGTAGGTTTTTATGAACATCAAGATTGTTTTTTGCATGTTTTATAGGCCATTTTCTGTTTGATAGTCCATATTTTCACATCCGCACTGCCCATAGGTCCAGAAATTATTGTACTGTTTTCCAACAAATATTATTTACGCTCGAACTTTTTAATTCAATTTTAGGGAAAAATGAGGTGAAATGCATATGATTTATATTTGACCTCTGGATAGATAAATGTCAATGGTTTCAGAAAAGGTATCACTCAAATGGATTGAAATTCTACTTTGAACCAAATTTTTGGGACTTTTGTCACATTTTCACCCCCCTTTTTGCAGTATTTTGTATCAAAGAAATGCAGATTGTTGCCATGGTTACACCAAAAAGAGATAATATTTCCCCATTTTAATTATTGAAATTCAGATCTCTGGGTAATGCTGTTTCTAACATATGCACATACATGACACAAACAGTAAACCTTATCTGTTAGAAAGCAAGGGAAAGAGAGTGGTTAAAAATTATGAGGTCTAGTTTTAAGTTTTTCTCCTAACTACGTATTGCAGTCTCAGGTTTAGATAAGATCACATGGACTTTATGGTTTTTATTAGAAAATGACGCAGTCAATTTTCTTTTACCATTGGCCAGACTCGATCCGCATTCCGAACTCGGTTCCGTATTTTACATACTTAATGTACTATGCAGAATTTTCATTCTTTAATTTCTTAACCTGTCATACCTGTCAACTTGCACGATTCAGGCTTGAAATATTCGATTTTGACACCTTGTCACGATTGCAAGATCGAGTAAAAACCTCTAAAACACGATTTTGTTAAATTCTACACAAAAATAATGATTGTTCCCAATTTCGAACTTTCTCAAACTTTTCCCAAGGGAGACAACTGTGATCAGCCAATCAAAATCGTTGTTTCTCCTGATCTTTGGTATTGTAAACTGCAAATGTGCTAAATTTTGAACTTGTTAGGAACTCAGAATGGCTAGAAATCGTGATCATGGCAGACCAATTTTCAATTACAAGAAGGTTCTTACACAGCTTAAGAAGTGAATCATGACTGATTGACAAAGTTCAAAGATACAGTTCAACCATAACCATAATAAACAGTAGCTAATGGACAAATTTTACACTTATGGTAACAGATCATACAAAAGATTATGACCGTGTATATAGCAAATCCCAAATCGTCGTTTGGTAGTGCGCTTGACAGAGGCGGAACGTACAGATTAGGTTACAGGTAACAGGTACTATTGGTATCTGTATTGGATTCAACCAGGAACTTGTTAATTTTGGTAATATTAATTAGGTGGAAAACAAAGGGCTTGAAATGGTGTCATTTTAATCAACACCATTGTCCTATATTAGTTATATGTAAAGTTGAATTCTTTGATTTATACATTGTACAATAATTTTTTTCTCTTAGTCATGTCCATGATATATCTATGCATTCTTTACATCAGAATACCATCCGTTCTTTGTTCTAACTTCATTTGTTGTTTATATTGTAATATTTCATGAAAATGTTTCATTTCAGGGAAGAAGCAGTGTAAGAGATGGTACATTTTCTTATTGTGAAAAGGCTCGTCATATAATTGAGGTAAAAGAATGGAGAAATCATTTTGCCTTTCATATGCTGCATAACAATAAAAATTTCTGAAAATGAATTAATTGTATCACAAAAAAATATTACAGCTATGTTACCAAATAAAGATTAGAATTCAGTACTAAAATATTTGAAAGTTGTACTAAAACAGTGAAAATCTGGTCTAAGAGCATTCAAATAAGTATTACTGATTATATCTTGCAGCACTCAACATCTAGACATGGAAGTAAGCCACTGAAGGTACAGATTATGCATACAATAGTAGTAGCCATCAAGTTTGCTCTCAAGTTAGTTACATGGCTTCAGGACATCATAGGAAAATCAGGTTAGTTCATAGGTTTCACTGGGTTGGGTTAAGATTTGTACTTGATAAAATGTTTATTGAGGAAACTTTTCATTATAGATTTTTAACTGAAGGATCTTTTGTTTAAGCCTTGTTTTGTATAACTCATAATAAAGTCAATACATTTTCTAGAAACCCACACATGACTCTTATTCTGATTTATCTTGAAAATGAATGCCATAGTTACTTGACTTGTTTGATTTTCCTGGAATTATATTTATTTCCTTGGTCAAGACATAAATTGAACAACAGCTGTTAATTTATAATCCAGGTAAATTTATAGTTTCAAAGTTCACAGTGCATAATAATCCTCAGATTTTTGACAAAAGCATATATCAGTATAAACTTTTGTAAAATTTACCACTCTAGCAAGACAAATACAAATAAAAATTTTTGCAACCTAAGGGAACAGATAAGTAGATTATTAAAAGTTATTTTCTTTTTAAATATGTCAATGTGATTTCAGATGGATTGAGAAGACTGTTTTGTACATTAAGCACACAACCTTATGAGAATGGAGAATCCTTGATAGAAAAATTGATACTGTCAGACACACAGATGTGGAAAAGTAAGATTTGTGATACATCATACATTTATACTTTTCTACACTGGGGTCACTGCCTTGAATGTTATCTCTACACATCTTTTAAGATTTGGATTTTTCAGTTCTTCTGTAACCATTCTATGCTGTAATCAGGATCTATACTATGATTTGAAAATACTAAATAAAGTAATACAGTCAAAATTGTCTCTCATGTGACAAAGTCTTAGTCAACTGAGTTCAAAAGTTTCACATAGTTGACATTTTAAGTTTTGCCATTTAAATTTCAACATTTGCATTATACTATCAATTTACATACAGGCCAGACATATCACTGTGTCAACAGTTTATTTTGAAACAATATGAATTATATATTACAGATGCCAGAATGTTGGTTCACCAGATGATGATGTCAGGGTAAGTATATGGTGGAAAGTAGTGGACACCATTCCTCTTAAAAAGCAAATGTGAACCTTAGGTAGAAATACACAGTTAAGAGTTTAATTTCGCATTTTGGCCTGGTGAATTTTTCAAATATGAAAGTTATTGTGCAACAAAAATGATTTTTAGATAGCTGAAGAATAATATAGCCTTCCAAGTAGGTTTTATGAACATCATGATTGTTTTTGCATGTTTAATTGGTCATTTTCTGTTTGACAGTCCATATTTTCACATCCGCACTGCCCATAGGTCCAGAAATTATTGTACTGTTTTCCAACAAATATTATTTACGCTCGAACTTTTTAATTCAATTTTAGGGAAAAATGAGGTGAAATGCATATGATTTATATTTGACCTCTGGATAGATAAATGTAAATGGTTTCAGAAAAGGTATCACTCAAATGGATTGAAATTCTACTTTGAACCAAATTTTTGGGACTTTTGTCACATTTTCACCCCCCTTTTTGCAGTATTTTGTATCAAAGAAATGCAGATTGTTGCCATGGTTACACCAAAAAGAGATAATATTTCCCCATTTTAATTATTGAAATTCAAATCTCTGGGTAATGCTGTTTCTAACATATGCACATACATGACACAAACAGTAAACCTTATCTGTTAGAGAGCAAGGGAAAGAGAGTGGTTAAAAATTATGAGGTCTAGTTTTAAGTTTTTCTCCTAACTACGTATTGCAATCTCAGGTTTAGATAAGATCACATGGACTTTATGGTTTTTATGTAAAATATACTGTTACTCAAAAGATATTGTTTTGATTAATTTCTCAAACTTTTCAGAATGCATATAGAAATATGAAGAATCCTTATTATGCCATTTTTTTTTAAAGTTAAGCTATGTAAAAATATGACATTTTTCATCCAAATTGTCAAATGTACTTCATAGGTCAGTTGTTAACAAGATAGTGCAATAAAGAATTTGTTAATGTTTAAAAAAACAAATTGTTGAGTGATAATGACACTTGAATGGACATCATTTTCTAAAGCTTCTACTTTTTACCAGCCTCTATGAGGTGGGGTGTATAGTGATGCACATGTTCATCAGTTCACTGTTTTACTGTCATGCCTTTTGCTTCTTGATTTTCTCTAACTAGCACTTTAACAAATCTTTTGAAAATTTGACACAATATCATTGACCATAAAATACAGATCAAGATATATTTTGACTGTTTTGGCATGTACCATTCAAGAGTTATGCACCTTAGTTGTCTTTATAATTGGGATTTTTTTTGGTTTGGTTTTCGCATGATAATTGAAAAAAAACACATAATAAAATGTTTTTACAATAAGCACCAAATATCAAAGGTCCATATTTAAAGGTTTAAAAGTACAATTTCTTAGCTCAACTTCATATGTAGTTCTAAATAAAATCATTTGTTTCTTTCCTAAAGGTCATTATAATTGCTACTATTGAAACAAATATATACATTTATATTGCCTGCAAATCCTCTAGGAAAATTTTCGTAACAGGCAAATCAATAGATTTGGTGGTTCAAATTTATTTAAGTCATAACATGAATATATGATTTATTACAGTGTACTAATGGACCAGGAATGCAAAAAGCAGTTCTCTATTATCTTCACTAAGGTAATGTCATTTAACCTATAAAAGAAATAAAACACACATATTAAAAAAAAAATACAGATCATTACATAGCATATTTACCTGACGATATCGGGATATGGGTACTTAGTCAAATCTTAACAGGAAGTTATGATAATATTGAAAAACCGACACGGATAAAAAAATTAACATTGTCAAAATATTCAGGCTTTAATTAAATCTTTATTTAGGTAAGTTGATGCAAGCATACGATCTGTATTGTGTCTTATACTGTTAGAAGCATATAATGTTTATCGACTGTATTATATTAATGTGTAAACACGTTAATTATGAGCTATGAAAGTCAAGTAATTTCAAGCATTTTTCTGAGTAGGTTTAAAAAAATTTCAAACAAATATACTTTTCTGTGGGTTAGCTTTCGTTAGCAGTCACTATCCTATAGATTAACAGCTGTTGGTTATATATATATATTGATGAAAAAACCCATCATCATCGTTACAATTTAAGTTACTTAGTTTTGATGACACACCCTACTGTGAGAGTACAGATAATGCACTTGCCTCAAACTAATCCTGGAATAGTTATTGAAAAAAGCTGTATTATGATTATACGTTATATAAATAGTATTCTGTCTACATATAATTGAGGAAATTATTTAGGTGAATAACATATGTTTCATTTGACTTCTATAGTCATTCTGCTGTCAAGAATATACTGTTTTAAGTTGTTGTCCACATCATCTAGCCTCCAACAGCATTGTACCTGCTACTTGTAAAAGCATTTATTGTTTTAACATGGTGTATATTATTATGTCAGAATTCAAATGAATTTATATGCATTACTTGATTCCCTAAAGACAAATACATGTATGCTGTGTAACACCCCATAACACAAACACACACAAGATACATATACGCACAAACACATAAACAGAACACCATAACCATCTCTTTATTCCAGAAACTTTAAATTTATGTCAAATGCTTTAGTGAGAAATTATGATTGGAACCTACATAAAGCATTTGAACTTTTTTGAAAAAGACTACAGATGAAAACCTTATTATATTATCTCCCCATAATGACAACATGTTGGGAAAATTAACCAGAGTTATCTTACCTTAATCACAAAGAGGAGCTAGCAAACAATTTTTAATTGGAGCTTAATTAACGTTAAAATAATTTTCCTCTAAAAATGAATGTTACTTTATTCAAATATAAGGACTTAGCTAAATCTACTAATTTTATTTGATACTATGAATTTTTATGACAATAGATAAACATGCTACATTACAGCAGTTATCTTATTTCAACATTACAACAATTTTTATATTACATTCCATTTCAAGATGTTAAACAATTGACATGTCATCATATTCAGTAAGTCCTTATTTAATTTGACCTTATTAAACACTGTTCACAAGAAATTCTGTATATCAAAATTTTGTTCATTCATTTGTATGTTTGTTTATTTTCTCTTAAAATATTGGTTTTTCAATGAAATATTCTGGATTCTTTAGTACATAATGACAGTATTTGCCTCTTATTACCCCACTGTGAAGTGAAGCAGTGGAGTTAATGAAGTAGGGGTGAGATCATTGTGTCTGTTTATCTTCTAACATTTTCTGTTAATTTGTCCAATGCTTCATCTGTACTTTTTATCTTCTCCAATATTACTGACTGGAATTCAATAAAACTTCAGAGAATCTTCAGTACCATTAAATATATTTGATCTCCATTTGTGATGAAAAGTATACATGTATAAATCAGCCCAGTTCTAATGACAGAAGTTGTAATGTTATAAGTGATATTAAAATCATTGTAATTAGATCATTGAAATTAAAAGTTTTAGTAAAAAAGTAATATATACAATAATTACTCTAAAGATGAATAATAAATGTTATAATTTTAACGGTATGAGAACAAAGCTTTAATTAGGAATAGAAAATAACAATATTTTTGCCTACTTCTAGCATTATCCAAGCCTGATTAAGGACTACGCTAATGATGATCATGATTTTGAAGTCTCTGTGGCCTCGTTGTCAGTACAAATATTTACAGTTAGCAGCCTGGTATGTTTGTCAATATTGACAAACAAGAAAGGCATCTGGCTACTTTAAACAATTTTCTGTAGGAATTTGTTAGGATTACATGAACATCTGGTGGAAAATGGCCTATTTAGGAATTCATTAAATTCCAATTTTGGATTAAAAAAGAACAAAAAGCGAAACAGAAAGAGATATTAGTTTGTACATATTCAGGAAAGTTCAGTTACAATTTATTAGTAAGATTTTTTGGTGAAAATCACTACTTTGCTGTTAATATACAGATAATTTTGACAGGAAATTGTTTAAGAAAACCAGATGTCATATCTTGTTTTTATATCTGTTTTGTAGCATTATGAAGCAATAACCAGAGAGTTTGTATTGGACGACCATAATCGCCCAGTATCCATTACATCTTTGTCTGTTCAAATTTTCACCGTACCATCAGTGGTAGGTTATTAGTATTGTCAGATTACCAATTTCTTTGTTTTCCCAGACATTTTATGCATTGATTTGGGCCCCATCCTTTAACATTTGAAATTCCCTTTTACTCAAGATAAACCAACATCCTTCAAAATTCAGGACCACCATCCTTTCAGTCAATGCCCCATCCTTCAAAAAATATTCTAGGTAACACTGGAGTTGTGCACCATCCTTTCAGTCAATGCCCCATCCTTCAAAAAATATTCTAGGTAACACTGGAGTTGTGCATGGATTGGATGTTTTGTTTTGATGTCTGATGGTATTTAAATTATTTAAAAAAAAGAAAGGCATAGTCCATTTTTTATTTCACTCTTCAATATAATTTACAAAGTTTGAACAGTAAAGAAAGATACAATGTGTATTGTTATGGAACTAAAAGAGTTTATCAAGATGCACATTAATTCTTAATGCTTTAGTTTGCCAATGTAATATGCATGATTCAAATATGTAGTGTATTGCTGGAAGCAATCTGATTTATCCATATAGCAATTTTTGCTACAACACTTTCCAGCTTAGAAGTTAACAATTCAGCAAACCATTGGCATGCTTTTTTTACAAATAAAACCCATCTTGAACCTATGGTTGATGTTTAATGCCACTTTCAGCACTATTGCATAATTTGTTGTAGTCAGCTTTTATTGATGGAGGAAAACGGAGTGCCCGAAAAGAACTAAGACCTTCGGTAGGAAAACTGACAATCCTAGTCAATTAAGATTGGAGTTGAGCGGCCATGCCACATGCCAGATTCGAACTCACAACCTCCATGTTGACAAGCTAGTGATATTGTATTTTGACTGCTTAGACCACTCCCCACCAAGTCACCCAGACAAAGATAGATCAATATAAACTACATTGCCTACTTTATTGACTTTGATTAAATTTATACTATATCTTTGTACACTGATAAAGATAATGACTAAAATGAAACAACAGTTGTGGAATCAGGAAGTCATCACACATTTTAAATAATAACATGCAAAAAAATTACCTACATCAAATTTATTATTTTAGCTTTCATAGTAAAAAAAATAATTGAAAAAATATGAAATCCAACAAAGTTGTTTTGAACATGCAAGTATTTATTCAGTATTAGATGCAAATTAGTCGAGTATAAATGAATTGCATTAGTAAAAGATATAAAATGAATGAATGAGTAATCAGCTTGAGTAAGCATGTGGAAAGTTAACTGAAAAACACATCAATATGAGGAATGTAAGTTTATTCTTTTTTTTTCTTCCAGGCTAAAATGCTGGTAACTGATCATGACTTGTTAGATGTAATTATAACAACATTCCTCGGGTTCTGTGAGGAAAAGAAAAACAGTAAGTGTTTTTGTTTGATATCTATTTACTCTTAATGATAAACAAACTTATAATTTTGAAGTTTGAATCTTGAAAAAAGAAAGTTGTATATCTTAGGCAGAGCACATTCACTATTTTTGATTTTCAGATGTTTATATGTATCCATAGCAAATTGCTTTATAATTGAAATTCAGTTTCACTCACTCAAAATTATTGTCATAATTATTATAGATGATGGAAAGCTGTCCTTTGAAAGGAATGAAAGAAGTACATCCTTCAAACGAGCTTGTTATGTATTGTATGATGTCAAGTAAGTTATATTATTATATGTCAGGGCAAAAGATATGATGTGTTTCAGATGATGAGACTTAAATAGCAGTAATGGAAGAATTAAGAAATGTCTTTAGGACATATTAAGGATGTAATATGAATATTAACTCTGCTATGTTTTGGATTGACGTGCCTAGCTGGATTTTGAGGGTATTACAGTCTGTGGATATCAATATTGTTCATTATTCTCAAACTTTGATTAATCATTGTGTTTAATTTACTGTTTGAAAATGTCAGGGTAAATTCTAATTGGTGTTTGTAAAATAATTGACAAATTTGCTAATTCTTATTGCTAAAGTATAAAAAATTAATGATTATTTCATATTTGAAAGGTTATGGAACTACAATAACATTTACACTGAATAAAATTTAGATATTATGTATAAATCTGACCAATCTAATTAAAATTAAATCCTTTAAATGGTTCAAGTCAGATATGTCAACATGTTATCTCTTTCCGTCATTTACAGATATGCTTTGATATGTAGACCATCACCAGAAGAATGGAGTGACAAGCTGAGATATAGTTTCCTGAAAGGTTTTAAATCATTTCTTAAGATGCTGAAAATGATGCAGGTAATTTTTTTTTGAGGAGCTAAAAAAAAAAAATGATTGAACAGTAAGATAGCATGTTTGTTTGAATATTTTCATAACTAGACATTTCAGTGTGAATAAAAGGCAAAATGATGTAAACATTGTTGAGACATCAACCAAACAGCAAAAATATACCAGAAAGAGATGTAAATAAATTGTCCATGTTGTTATTTTTACCAAAAGTAAAAAACAATGCAACTTAAAATTGTTGTAAACTATTCTAATGGTAAGTGTATAAATAAAATATGTTTTAAATAGAAATATAAATATGTGTAACATGAATATAAGTACAATGTCAGTGTACAGTTTTATAAAGTTTCTTCCTAATTTGGACAACACTTTTAGGGCACACCCCTACCACTTCGACTGGCTTCCCTTTGGCCGGAGGTACTACTTCAATCGCGTCGGGAATGCCGTAAAGTGGTTAACTGTCGCAAAATTTCTTGGCAATGTTGGTTGAACTGGAAATGGAAGTGGGAAGGATTTATGTTCTTTGTATCTTACTTCTTTTAAGTTTAATTTCCTGTAGGTTCTTAATAGTACTGAAGTCTATCTTGGCTTTTTGTGTTATCTCCATTTACTTTTGAAAGATCCTTTTAAGGTTTCACACTTAAATAATTTTATATTTAATTTTTCGATGGCACGGAATGATGGTACATATAAATCTTGATATATTGGCCGTCCTGTTGTAGGAATGTAATCCTCTGTTTGTTCTTCATATAATTTTCCTTTTGTTTGGTGGTTTTTCGCAGTAATTGATGGTATCAGTTGTTTGTTGGCTTCTTGGAATTCTTCGTTCTTGCTCGGTGTAGAGATGGCCATGGGGTCGGCGCTGTGTGGTATAGGCGGATCCGGGGATGCAGGGTTCAGCGAATATCATAAGATAAATAAAGAGTTGCTGAACCAACGCCTCCTATGTTTTGTGCTGGCAGAGTTCCTTAAGTGGATACCAGATGGTATGCAGGGTTGTCAGATAAAAAATCAAATACCGCTACATTGACAACAACACTTAAGTAAACTGCATCTTTATTGTCGACATGTTTCACGATTAGATCGGCGTCATCAGGACAAAGTATACAAAATCAGAACCCTGAAGTACAGAAAACGGCATCATGTATGTGACGTCATAATTGTCCATTGTTGACGTTGCTATAGGATACTCTATATCATTATGTAATGTTGAACAGAAAATGAATCAAACATAGTACAATGCAAATGAAGTTACTAAATTTAGAGTTAATCTATAATGTTTCAATTGTCTTTATCTTAAAAATTGTTGTAAACTATTCTAATGGTAAGTGTATAAATAAAATATGTTTTAAATAGAAATATAAATATGTGTAACATGAATATAAGTACAATGTCAGTGTACAGTTTTATAAAGTTTCTTCCTAATTTGGACAACACTTTTAGGGCACACCCCTACCACTTCGACTGGCTTCCCTTTGGCCGGAGGTACTACTTCAATCGCGTCGGGAATGCCGTAAAGTGGTTAACTGTCATAAAATTTCTTGGCAATGTTGGTTGAACTGGAAATGGAAGTGGGAAGGATTTATGTTCTTTGTATCTTACTTCTTTTAAGTTTAATTTCCTGTAGGTTCTTAATAGTACTGAAGTCTATCTTGGCTTTTTGTGTTATCTCCATTTACTTTTGAAAGATCCTTTTAAGGTTTCACACTTAAATAATTTTATATTTAATTTTTCGATGGCACGGAATGATGGTACATATAAATCTTGATATATTGGCCGTCCTGTTGTAGGAATGTAATCCTCTGTTTGTTCTTCATATAATTTTCCTTTTGTTTGGTGGTTTTCGGCAGTAATTGATGGTATCAGTTGTTTGTTGGCTTCTTGGAATTCTTCGTTCTTGCTCGGTGTAGAGATGGCCATGGGTCGGCGCTGTGTGGTATAGGCGGATCCGGGGATGCAGGGTTCAGCGGAATATCATAAGATAAATAAAGAGTTGCTGAACCAACGCCTCCTATGTTTTGTGCTGGCAGAGTTCCCTTAAGTGGATACCAGATGGTATGCAGGGTTGTCAGATAAAAAAATCAAATACCGCTACATTGACAACAACACTTAAGTAAACTGCATCTTTTATTGTCGACATGTTTCGCCGATTAGATCGGCGTCATCAGGACAAAGTATACAAAATCAGAACCCCTGAAGTACAGAAAAACGGCATCATGTATGTGACGTCATAATTGTCCATTGTTGACGTTGCTATAGGATACTCTATATCATTATGTAATGTTGAACAGAAAATGAATCAAACATAGTACAATGCAAATGAAGTTACTAAATTTAGAGTTAATCTATAATTGTTTAAAAGTAAAAAATAAATAAATGTAAGTTTTGTTATTTAACAGCACTAGTGGGTATATTATAAATAAGAATTTTTAATTAGAACATAAGATAATAATATAATAATGGTAACTATTGTATAGCATCAACATATTTCACTCAGAAGGTAGCCTAAATTTTTTGTGCAATGATTTATTCCACTAGAGCAAATGAGATTCAAATAAGTGACATCAGTGATAAAAAAGAGTTTTAAACAGTTGGGTTATTGTATGAATACTGATAAATATTATCCCTTGCAAGATAACACAGTATACAATTATACTCTGGACAATATACACCAATATTCATCCAATAACTCTATATTCTTTTAGAACTTTAATAATAGACTCATATACAGCATTAGAAATAATGATTACAGTGTTCTTTAAGAATTGTGCTCATTTTCATTATCTGATTTCATGTAGGGTATGGATGGTGTAATGAGACAAGTAGGTGTACATCTGGAGTATGAACCTGAGTGGGAAGGGGCATTTAACTTACAACTAAAGCAGGATGATGTTATAACTGAGTTTCTGGAATGGTGCGGCACAGATGTGAGTATAATTCACTTGTCATTGGCAAAAGCATCACCAGATTATGGTACTTCAGTTTAGATTCTTTAACAGTTCCACATGGCATATGTTGTATCCAATAGAATAACACAGATTATTCAAATTGAAGACTTCCTGTCAGTTCTAGTCAATCAGTTTGTGAATTTCCTGATCAGTTTTATTGTCTCGCCTTGATGGAGTAAAAAATCGAGACATAGGTATGCTGTTTCCGGCGTCGTCGGAGGCGGCGTCAACAATGTATTAGTTTCTGATTAGGTCTAGTTTGTGGTGAACCACTAGTGGTAGGTCAATGATATTTGGTATGCATTTGTATTAGCATTGGCATATCTCATTTCCATGGTTATTATTTGGCCCTGCCCCCTCAGTCATGGACTATTGACTTGGAAACTTTTGCTTAGTTTACATGTATTTGTTTGTGATTAGGTCAGTTTATGGGGAACCACTAGTGGTAGGTCAATGATATTTGGTATGCAGTTGTAAAAGCGTTGGCATATCTCATTTCCATGGAGATTATTTGGCTCCGCCCCCTCAGTCATGGTCTGTTGACTTTGAAACTTTTGCTTAGTTTACATGTATTAGTTTGTGATTAGGTCAGTTTATGGGGAACCACTAGTGGTATGTCAATGATATTTGGTATGCAGTTTTATAAGCGTTGACATATCTCATTTCCATGGAGATTATTTGGCTTCGCCCCCTCAGTCATGGTCTATTGACTTTGAAACTTTTGCTTAGTTTACATTTTTTAGTTTGTGATTAGGTCAGTTCAAGGGGAACCATTAGTGGTAGGCCAGTGTTAATTGATATGCAGTTGTATAAGTATTAGCACATCTCATTTCCATGGAAAATATTGGGCCTGCCCCCTCAGTCATGGTCTATTGACTGAAACTTTTGCTTAGTTTACATGTATTAGTTTGTGATTAGATTAGTTTAAGATGAACCACTTATGTTAAGTCAATTATATTTGGTATGCAAATTTATTGGCATTTGCAAGTCTCATTTCTATGGAGATTATATAGTCCCACCCCCTCATCATGGTTCATTGACTTTGAAACTTTTACATAGTTTACAAGTAAATGTTTGTGTTTAGACTTGTTTAAAGAAAACGACTTATGATAAGTCAATGGTATTTGGTATGCATTTGTATTAGCATTGACGCATCTCATTTCCATGCAGGTTGTTTAGCCGTGTACCTTCAGTCATGGTTCATTGACTTTGAATATTTGCATAACTTACATGTTAAAGTATTGCTATTTTAATTTCAACATTTGCATTATCAAAATTACAAATAGGCGAGACATATCTGTGTGTCAACAGTTTATGTTGTCAAGTCATTCAACTGAAAAGGAAGATGATTGATTGACAAGATATTTGTTTGGAGGAAACATGAAAATCTAAATAATTAAATTTTAAAATGAAAAATTATGTTTCTTAGATACTGTGCATATAATGTTTAATTTTTATGCCCCACCATAGCGGAGGGGGCATTAAGTTTTACCCTTGTCCATTTGTATGTCTGTACGTCCCGAAATTGGTTTGCGTTTTCAAACTTAAGTTTGCCTCAACCAAGTGTTATGAAACTTATACACAATGCTTATTACCACAAAACACAGATCAAGTTTGAATTTTGGTGTCGTCACTTTTACCGTTCTAGAGTTATGCCCCTTTACAAATGGAAAAATTGCTGAATTTTTTGTTTCCGCTCTCTTACTTAAGTTTGCCTTAACCAAATGTGGTATAAAACTTATACACAATGCTTATTACCACAAAACACAAATCAAGTTTTAATTTGGGTGGCGTCACTTTCACATTTCTAGAGTTATGGCCCTTTACAAATGGACAAATTGCTGAATTTTTCGTTTCCGTTCTCTAACTTAAGTTTGCCGCAACCAAATAATATGAATCTTATACACGATGCTTATTACCACAAAACACAGATGAAGTACGAATTTGGGTAGAATCACTTTTACTGTTCTTGAGTTATGTCCCTTTATAACATATGCAAGCGAGGGCATCATCTGTGTCCCATGGACACATTCCCCATTTACTATACCCCACGCAACGAAGTTGCGGAGGGTATAATGTTTTTGACCCGTCCGACCGTCCGTCTGTCAGTCCTGTTTCTTATCATCGCAACTCCTCTTAAACCACACAACAGAATTTCATGAAACCTTTTTAGATAATAAGGACATACTATGTAGTTGTGCACATCGACAGGAAATTACAATTCAATTTTTTTCTAGGAGTTACGCCCCTTTGAACTTATTTGCTTCAATGTACTACTGCAACAATTTGTCATCACAATTCCTCTGAAACCACACCACAGAATTTCATGAAACTTTGTAGATAATAAGGACATACTATGTAGATGTGCACATCTACAGGAAATTACGATTTAATTTTTTTTCTAGGAGTTACGCCCCTTTGAACTTATTTGCTTCAATATACTACTGCAGCAATTTGTCATTGCAACTCCTCTGAAACCACACCACAGAATTTCATGAAACTTTGTAGATAATAAGGACATACTATGTAGATGTGCATATCTACAGGAAATTTGAACGATTTAATTTTGTACTAGCAGTTCGCAACTCCTCTGAAACCACACCACAGAATTTCATGAACTTATTTGCTTCAATATACTACTGCAGCAATTTGTCATTGCAACTCCTCTGAAACCACACCACAGAATTTCATGAAACTTTGTAGATAATAAGGACAAACTATGTAGATGTGCACATCGACAGGAAATTACGATTCAATTTTTTTTCTAGGAGTTACGACCCTTTGAACTTATTTGCTTCAATGTACTACTGCAACAATTTGTCATCGCAACTCCTCTGAAACCACACAACAGAATTTCATGAAACCTTTTAAGATAATAAGGACATACTATGTAGATGTGCATATCGACAGGAAATTACGCTTCAATTTTTTTTCTAGGAGTTACGCCCCTTTGAACTTATTTGCTTCTATGTACTTCTGCAACAGTTTGTCATCGTAACTCCTCTGAAACCACACCACAGAATTTCATGAAACTTTGTAGATAATAAGGACATACTATGCAGATGTGCATATTGACAGGAAATTATGATTCAATTTTGTTTTCTTACACTTATTTTATTTCTCCAATGACAATGTGGGGACGTGGGGTATGTAAGTGCGCTCACTAAGGTTCTTTAATTTGTTTTGACTTAAACTTTTTGTTTTTAGAGAAAAGTTCTGATTGAAGCCTTTAAACTCACATTAGAGTTTCTTTTGAAATGCAAAGACAAACCAGCAACAGTGAAACGAGAAGACAAAACAGGTAATTATAACAGATGTTTAGAGAAAAAAAACATATGCAGTCTTGCACTAAATTCGTTGGATGTGTACTGATTAATACTTAAGATTGGAAGACCATGATTTATTTATCTGTTGAAATTTATTTATCTTTAAACTAGCTTTCAGTAACTGAGTTTTCTAAGATTGGTACTTCTTGTCTTGTTTTTATGTGAGTTGTTTTCTGTGCTTTATATCAGTCTTATGAGTTGAGCTATTCCCAACTGAATTTTTACAGGCTTTTATAGCTGACTATATGGTATGTGTTTTGCTCCTTGTTGAAAGATTTACAGAAACTTTTAGTTGCTCAGGGCTCACACTACTTCAGAATCATAGGAGAAGTGACTTCTCTTTTGAAACTGATAGGGAGAAGTGGTGAGATTTGAAAGAGAAGTGCTCCTCGCGTGCTGCTTACAATGTTTTGATTTTACTATAGTAAAAGGGTCATATGTAAATAATCTTCTTTATATATTGTTCAATTTATATCTGAGTATACAATTAAATTAACAGTTCAAATTCAAAGTTGTTAAAGTTTATGTTCTTGTGAGAAACTACCAACTAAATATCTAGCACTAAAAGAATTTTTTATGTCAAAAGGTAAAGAAATTATAATATATGAATTACAATTCAATTAAAACTATCTTGTTTATCATGTTATGAAATCCAGTGTTTCTCATCAAAAGATATACAAAGTTAAGCTGGGCCATAATATATTGATATTAGTAACTTTAATCAATATTTTGAAACAATCCATATAAATAATACGGAATTATATACATTAATCAATTAGATCTAACCAAAAGTCTGTTAATGCGTGTGGAATGCATAATTTTTCCTTTTGGGATCAATATTCTGTCAGCTTTTCCAGTCATGCGTCCGTAGTTATTATTGTAAAATACGGATTTCGGTCATAGCTGGTCCGGTTCGATCCGTAGTTAGTAAACGATTAATGGCGGACGAAGAAAATTTACAAAATAAACAATGTTTGACAAGCTATTTGGAAAGGAATATGACGTTTTAATGCAATAAATGGATTAAACATTTACTGGAGGCAACTTTATCACTTTCAAATGAAGTAACAAACTTATTTTGCCGCGAAAGTTAGATTGATGTACGCTCTCTGAGTAACAAGTACCGGAAGTGCATGCAGTGATAAAAGTTGTCTTTTATTAAATAACCTGCTACACACTGTAAAACCAATGCTTAAACCTCTTTTCTTAAGAAAATGAATCGTTTATGTCTGAATTTCTTTAATGATCAATAAAAATCGATGTTTTATCAACTTGGTAAAATTTGAAAATGTCCGATGATGAAAGCGACTGAAAGCGAGTATCGTAAACAACAGGGCGACTTGTTTTCGCTTTTGAGGTCGGACAAAGCGAAGTGACGGATGGGAAAGCGACTTCTTCGCCCTAGTCGCCTGGTAGGGTGAGCCCTGGACTTGCTTACATATGGCTTTTTGGACTCTGGTGGGTAGTTGTCTAATAGGCACTCATATCACATCTCTTTATATTTTTTTTTAAATTATTTTGGTTTATAAGCATTCCTTGTTACAGTTTCTCTTTCTTATTTTATGTTTGCCATGAGAAGACATTTTATTAAAATTATTGTTTTGTTCAATTGAAATCAAGATACTTAATACTTAGAATTTGACAACTGTTAAGTTATGGCAGTTTCTTGATTTTATGATAAAATTCAAACATATATAAACTTGCCCATTCAGTTCCAATGATTATCAATTTGTCTATAAATAATATGTGTTTATAATTATTTTGTTTAATTTATTGCAGTTTGTGGACATAAAGTAAAATGTTTGAAGTATGATGTGTCTACCCAACCTGTATCTATTCATCTGCCTTTATCAAGAATCCTAGCTGGTAAATTTAAGTAAAAGTGCATCTGAGAACATACTTTATTTTTTATATATTTCATTATAAACTGTTTTTATGTAAACTAGCTTGTAGTTGTATTTGTTGTCTCACATTGTATTTCTGTAAATGGAATTTTTGCAGTCTTATTGTGATTATAATTTCTGTAGTTTTAGTAGGGGGTTTGTCTTGATACTCTGGTAATTGTTTGGTGGTCAGCAGATACTCCTTTTTATGTTGAACAAAACACTCAAGGTCACAAAAGGGAGGCCCACTAAATCTAGTTAAAGCCGACATCACAACCCAAAAATTCCCACAAGGTGAGTTACAATGTAAAGATAATATATAACATATTGAGAAATATTTGATCTAAAGAATCGAGTTATAAGTCAACTATATTTTTATGCCCCCGCTGTAGCGGAGGGGGCATTAAGTTTTACCCTTGTCCGTCTGTATGTAGTCTGTATGTATGTCAGTCCATACATCCGTACGTCCCAAAATTAGTTTCCTTTCTCTAACTTGAGTTTGCCTCAACCAAATGTTATGAAACTTATACACAATGCTTATTAACTCAAAACTCAGATCAAGTTTGAATTTTGGTGGCATCACTTTACCATTCTAGAGTTATGCCCTTTATAAATGGAATAAAATGCTCCCCAAGGCGCAGCTTGAAACGACCGCAGAGGTCGAACCCTGAATAGTTGGGGCAAGTATGGACACAACATTCAAGCTTGATACAGCTCTGAATTTGGATTGTGATTAAATATTTGACACAGCCTAGGTTTCTGACACAGAATGAATGTGGTCTAAGAACTTAAAATTTTAAATTGGACATTCACCTATTATGGTCCAATATCCAAAATCTAAATACATGGTTAGATTCAGCATATCAAAGAACCCCAAGAGTTCAATTTTGATGAAATCAAACAAAGTTTAATTTTGGACCCTTTTAACCTCAATGTGGACAAAGTTGATAACGGGCCCAAAAATCAAAAATCAAAATACATGGTTAGATTCAGCATATCAAAGAACCCCAGATATTCAATTTTGTTGAAATCAAACAAAGTTTAATTTTGGACCCGATTTGGACCAACTTGAAAACTGGGCCCATAATCAAAAATCTAAATACATGTTTAGATTCAGCATATCAAAGAACCCTAAATTTTCGTTAAAATCAAACTAAGTTTAATTTTGGACCCTTTGGACCTTAATGTAGACCAATTTGAAAACGGGACCAAAAATTAAGAATCTAAATACACTGTTAGATTCGGCATATCAAAGAACCCCAATAATTCAATTTTGATGAAATCAAACAAAGTTTAATTTTGGACCCTTTGGACCTCAATGTGGACCAATTTAAAAACGGGGCCCAAAATCCAAAAACTTAATACACGGTTAGATTCAGCATATTAAAGAACCCCAAGAGTTCAAGAATAAAACCCCATTGAAATTGGTCAAGAAATAAGCAATTTATACAAAGTATCTTCTTTTGCACAATACTGTGCAATTGAACATTTCTTGCAATTGCGCAATACTGTGCAATTGAATATTTCTTGCTATTGCGCAATACTGTACAATTGACAATTTCTTGCTATTGCGCAATATTGTGCAATTGGATATTTCTTGCTATTGCGCAATACTGTGAAATTGAAGATTTCTTGCTATTGCGCAATACTGTGCAATTAAAATTTCTTGCTATTGCACAATACTTATTATATAATAATTTACACATCCTGTTTGGTGTGTATCTCCTGCCATATCATTATTATTTGCTTTTAAATATAAATCAGAAAAAACCAACTTAAAATGGAAAATTTTAAAGAAAAAAAAAGGAAAAAGGGAAAAAAAATCCCCCAAATTTTTGAACCCCTTATGATTCATCACCCCAAACTCAATCCCAGCCTTTCCTTTGAGGTATGGTACCTTGCAGTACAATTTCAGAGATCCATACACTTGAACACAAGTTATTGTCTGAAACTAGAAAATGCTTATTTTGGCCCCTAATTCCTAAGCGTTTCAGGCAATTACCCCAAACTAAATTCCAGCTTTCCTTTGTGATATGGAACCTTGTAGTACAATTTCAGAAAGATCCATACACTTACACACAAGTTATTGTCATGAAACTAGAAAAATACTTGTTTTTGCCCTTTTTGGCCCCTCATTCCTAAAATTTTGAGGCAATTACCCCAAAATCAATCCCAGCATTCCTTTGTGATATGGAACCTTGTGGTACAAAGTCAGAGATCCATACACTAACACACAAGTTATGTCTGGAAGTTACAAAATGCTTATGTTTGGCCCTTTTGGCCCTAATTCCTTAACTGTTGGTACCATAACCCCAAAATCAATCCCAACCTTCCTTTTGTGATATTGAACCTTATGGTAAAATTTCATAGAGATCCATTCACTTAAACTAAAGTTAGAGTGCGAAAACCAATGCGTCTTCGGACGACGGCGACAACGACGCCAACGTCATACCAATATCGACCACAAAATTTTTTGTGGTGTATAAAATTACTAAATTTTTAGTTTCTGTTCTCTAACTTTTAAGTTTGCCTCAACCAAATGTTATGAAACTTATACACAATGCTTATTAACTCAAAACTCACATCAAGTTTGAATTTTGGTGGTGTTACTTAAACCGTTCTAGAGTTATGCCATTTACAAATGGAAAAATTGCAAAACTTTTAGTTTCTGTTCTCTAACTTAAGTTTGCCTCAACCAAATGTTATGAAACTTATACACAATGCTTGTTACCATAAGACACAGATCAAGTTTGAATTATGATGGCATCACTTTAACTGTTCTAGAGTTATGCCCCTTTATAAATGGAAAAATTGCAAAATTTTTATTTTCCCTCTAAATATCAAGTAATTTTAAAAATTGGAGTTATCTTCCTTTGTCCATGATTATAGTTGAATCAGCTACAATCAATGCTTTATACAATGCAATGTTTAATTTTGACTTCCACTGATAAAACACAGATCAAGTTGAATTTGGGTAGTGTCACTTTAACCATTATTGAGTTATGCCCCTTTATAAATCGAAAGATTGCAAAATTTTTAGTTTCCATTCTGTAACTTAAGTTTGCCCCAACTAAACATTATGAAACCTATACACAATATTCATTACCACAAAACTAAGATCAAGTACAAATTTTTTGTTTCCGTTTTCTAACTTTAGTTTGCCTCAACCAAATGTTATGAAACTTATACACAATGCTTATTACTACATAATACAGATTAAGTACGAAATTTGGTGGCGACCCTTTTACCATTCTTGAGTTATGTCCCTTTATAAACATAAAAATTGCTGAATTTTTTAGTTTGTCTCAACCAAATGTTATAAAACTTATACACAACTGTTCTAGAGTTGTGCGTGTTTACAAATAGAAAAATTGCTGAATTTTTAGTTTCTGTTCTCTACTTAAGTAAGCCTCAACCAAATGTTATGAGACTTACACACAATGCTTATTACCACAAAACTCAGATCAAGTTCAAATTTGGGTAGCGTCACTTTTACTGTTCTTCAGTTATGTCCCTTTATAACTATATGATATGCAAGCGGGGCATCATTTGTGTCCACATGTGGACACTATCCACATTTTTTTCATTGAAACACTTTAAGGTTTACATGTGTCGCACATGGTTACCCTGACCTGTATCACACTAAACACTTTTTTGTCAGTTTTTAGATTCTAGTTAACAATTATTTTATTTCAGGTCTGTTTTTACATTTTGGAAAGCTTGGAATTTCATGGAATAGTCCTGAAGTTAACATTGAGGTAAGAGTGTTCTTATGAACAAATTGTGTCTTTGTAAAGTTGTATTAGATAACATATTAACATTCAAGTACGGTAGTAAATAAAGAGACATTGTGTTTCAACTGCTGCAGAAAGGATTGTTCACTTTTAAAAACATTTTGTGTTGTTACAATGAATGGTTTAATCAATGAGAATAGTGCATATGTTATATATTTCTGGCGGAGTTGGATGAAGTCCAAAACTGGCTTATAGTATGGTAATATTGGGTGGTTTGGCTGGTGGGAAGGGAAAAGTGGGAGCCTGCTTTGTGTAATCAGCTTCTCCTACAGTTTTCTGGCCTTTGAGACTTTGACCCCTTTTACTATTATTTTGTTGATTGTATTTTAATAGTAAAATTTTCAAATGTATAACAGCATATAGATATGGCAGAAATTATAGAGCCACCGTTGCGAGTACAAGTGATGATAGCACAAACACAAGCTGGAATGTGGAGAAGGAATGGTTACTCCCTACTAAATCAGGTGAGGCAAGAGTATTTTAATTTATTGGAAAATGCTGAAAATTGAAGTTTATTGCTTTTTCCCCCCTGATAACACTACACAATACATTATATCTTAAATAAAGCGTATCTGCATAGTGGCATTAAACTTTAACTTTAATCACATCTTGCCTATACTATGCAGATTTTGAGCTTGACATATTGCATAAGACACTTTTCCATGTTAAGGATTGTATGTTTGACTTTTAACTCTCTCTGTTTATTCTGGGACATAATATGGATGTTATATCATTTCCCACTTTTATTCATATCAAAATCCTTGTTTATATTATACATCCACCTCTGTATTTGTATTCTAAAAATAAAAATCTAGAAATAGCCAATTGCAGCTGATTGGGAAATGATGTTCTCACAAGTAGTTTTTTGAAACAAAACCTATGTAAAAAGTCCATTACAATAAGTTTGTTTTGCTTTTTGTCATCATTCATTAAGATTTTATGTTGAAACATTTTGGATCAGCTGTTTCAATAATACAATATATGTCACTGTCATAGACGAAAAAGACATGTCCAAACAGAAAAGACAGTTAAGTAAAGTTACAGAAGATGACCAATTATTTGGAGGTTTACTGTATCAGAGATTGTATGAAAACTGTTCATCCATTTGGATACACATATTAAAAGAGGGGTTACCTGGCAAAAAGGATGAAATTGATATCCCTGATACTGTCTTTACCATTGGATAGGTCTATTTCATCTATGATGATAATGCACATTATATAACTAAATCTGACATTTTCACTCTCCTGACTCAACTTTTGATATAACTCACTTACGCTATGCACATTTTTACCAGTTTATGTCGTGTCATTTGTTATTATATATTTTTGTCTTGATTTTTCAATTCTTTATTCTGTTGGTAAAAATATTTATTGTATGCAGAATTATTTTTATAATTTCATCATATTGTATTTAATTGCTTACAGATTTTTTTCTACCACAATGTTAAATGTAGAAGAGAGATGTTCGACAAAGATATAAATATGTTACAGGTATATATTTTACATTATTTATGCTTACAAAATAGTCATAAGTTTGAATGATGTAAACTAACTAATAAAAGTTAAGCCCATATAATCTATATTTTATTTTAAGTTATTCCCAACTTGAATGATTCTAAAATAAATTTGAAATAAACAGAGCAAATTGTCTTTGTTTTAAAATAGGAAGTTAGCAGTACCTACAATCCAAATGTGTTCTTATCTGAAACATGCAAATTTTAAAACATCAAAGTACTTTAGTACAACTTAAGGTAAAAACACATAAGAGTGGTTTAGGGTTCCCTTAAAGGTTTTATAATCTGTGTATCTACTGTTATAAGATAGTTTCTCAAACTTTGGTTCACTTGTTGTTTGTTGTACATTCATTATCTTGGATGAGTCAGGCCTTGCGGTCATAAAACTTTCGAGCACGATTTTGGTACTCAGACTCAGAAATCACCTAATCAAAATACTGGATTTGGTGTTTCGAGCACAAATTTTGTACTCTGAGTACTGAGTACAGTTTTATGACCGAGGACCCAGATGTTAGTGATTGGTGTGGTCTGTTGTTCCTTCTTATATTTTTTGGTTATTCCTGTTAATCCTGTTATTCTAGTTATTATTTTTATGTATTTGATATTTGATTAGTTCCAGGAAATAGCACCCTACCAGTATAGCTCTTTTTAAAAGTCATTACCTGATCCCTTTGGTTATTTCCTGTTCTGAAAGGGAAGTAATTTGTAAAAAAAATGTTTTGGAGTAGTTTCAGGATTCAGGAAATTGCAGTGCCATTCATTTACATTCCATAATGAATTTGATGTCAATTTAATGCTCAAAATAACTATATAACTAGATCAATGATGGTACATTTCTTAAAACCCCAAAGTTTTATGCTATACAACAGTCTCGAGCTTTAATTTCTGGTTCTTTGCATAATTGCTTCATAACATTATAGTTGTGAAGTATGAATATTTGTGCTAGTCAGTTACTTATTACTGATTCTACTGTTTTTATGCCCCCCGCAACTGAAAGTTGGGAGGGCATATTGTTTTACCCCTGTCTGTCCGTCCTTCTGTCTGTCCTTCCGTCCGTCCTTCCGTCAGTCCATCTGTCCGTCCCATTATGGGTATATAGCTATTTCAAATAACTCCTCCTACAGTTTGAATGCTAGGAAATTTTCACTTTGCTGGCTGTTTGTACATATATTGAAGGTGTGCATGTGGTCAGGGTTTTGATTTTTATTAATATTTGCTCTTTTGGGAGATAGTTGAACTTTGTCATTTTTGGAGTATATACTTGCATAAGAGGTGCATAGCTATTCCAGATAACTCCTCCTACAGTTTGAATGCTAGGAAATTTTCACTTTGCTGGCTGTTTGTACATATATTGAAGGTGTGCATGTGGTCAGGGTTTTGGTTTTTATTAATATTTGCTCTTTTGGGAGATAGTTGATCTTTGTCATTTTTGGAGTATATACTTGCATAAGAGGTGCATAGAGTTTCCGGATAACTCCTCCTACAGTGAACCATAGGCTTATGTGCTCCCATGCTCAACTTTGTGTATTTTAAAATAACACTTTGTATCTGCGGGGGCATCATTTGTGTCTCCCAGACACAATAATATCTCAAAGAAAGTCCTACATTGAATTTGTTATAATACAGTTACTTCAGAGTGGAGTGCGTCGGCATCACTTTGTCTAGTTAACTTAAACCTAACAGAGGGAAGTGGGGGAAAAGATGTTTTAATGTAAAAAAAAACCCTAAATTTCAGTTTGATTGATGTACATTGAGATCTTAAAGTATGACATAATTTTAATTACAGATTGGAGCCGGTATTATGGACAACAATGAATTTCTTATACATCTTTTGAATAAATATAATCTTCTGTTTTGGGTAAAGTAAGTATAAAATACTGTGATTAATTGAACTTCAACAGATAAATTTTCATAGTTTGAGGAATGTTAAGAATATTGATGCCTTTTCTTTTCATTTTAACATTTTACGTTTAAGGAATTACAGTACTATATAGTTGAAGATTTGCTGCCATCAATTGGAATATGCAGTCACCAATGCAGTTTTACTGGTGACGCATACCAACAGCAACTCTTGAACTACAGTACTGTTATTCCTATTCTAATGTATTACCAAAAGAAATGATACATTAGAGCCTTAAAAAAGTATAAATTTAAGATAATAAATTTTTGCAAAACTTAACGAAGGATTTTGGCTCATAAACGTCATTGCAAAACATGACGTTATACAAATGAAACTTTCAAATTAAAGCTTATTCCGTTACTTGTAAGATTCTAATTTGCATTTTATCTAATTAGAAGGGTGTTTTTGTGGAAATTGTTGTTTTTATTTTTATTTTATTTTATTCTATATATCAAACATTTATGGATTCCAGCAATTCAGTGTTATGCCTATTGCGGATTTGAAGGTAAAATTTAACCAATGAAAAAAAACTGTTACATAAGGATTGAATCAGAATATATTTTGTAAGGTACTTTGACAATATAAACTTGCAATGCTTGGTGCAGTTAAAACCTAATTGGCAGACTTAAGGTGGATCATCAGTATGTATTTCCTCAGATAGAATTTTTTTTATACTTTGCCAAAATGAAGATTTTTCAATGCTCTTTTCAAAAATATAATAAAATATATGGGTCACCGTGCTATTTTGCAAGCTACAAGTCGTGCAAAATTGCCCAAATTTGTATAGATTGTTCATGAAAAAACACATTTTTGTGAATTAAAAGAAATCTATGAGATAGAATTTTGAAATAAAATATGAAAAGATAGGTTTTATAATATGCTTTAAGAAAATAAAAAGAAAAAATGGTGTCACCGAACTTGTTTTCTTGCTACAAGTAAAATATGAAAATTTCCCTATCATTCCAGTATAATTTTTTTTCTATAAGAGTTATCTCCCCTTAAATGGCCAAGTTGAAAAATTGATTCTAAAAACATAAATATTTGGTTTTGTTTAAACATTTTGGATAATGCAACGAATCACCCATTTTACTTTATACAAATAAGCAGTCTTACATATAAATTGCAAATCTGTCTCAAAATTTGAAGATTTAGGCAAAGATCTAGACCGATTGTGTATTGCTTTTGTACAATCCAAGATGGCGGTATACAGTGAATCTACCATAAGCTTTATTATATATGAACTAATGTTTTTAATTTTGCTTTTCTATCGATTTTGCCTTCCAAACAGCTTACATTGGTACAGTTAAATCAGTATTGAAATTTTTTTCAAAAGTTGAGTTTTCTGAAATAGTGATTAGATGCAGTTTCAGTACAGTTAAGGTAGTTATATTGAAATTAATCTAAGATAATTCTGTACATATGTATTTAGTCAAAACTGGCATGTGTTTGATACAGCATGCTTTTTTCTTGGATTTTTTTTTTTTAAAGCTGTTCATTTATACTATTCACAAAGGAAATTAGAACTGAAACTTTAGGCAGGATTTCTATACTTTCAGACCGGAATATGACACACCTTCAGGGCAGGATGACATGGTTAGACAGACTGTTACATTAGCTGAAGAATTCCTCACTTTACTCATAACAATAATAAGTAAGTTATCAGTGCACTGTTAAAGTACTTTTTATGGCCCCGCAACAAAGTTGTCGGGGCCATATCCGTCATTCCGATATTCTGCAACAAACCATTATACAGACTTTTTTCTAAACGCTGATATTGGGCTGATTTTTGGTATGCGAGTTAACCATGATGAGTTACAGATCAAGTTTAAGTTTCGTTCCGCTTCGCTAATTTTTGCCGACATTACGGGCTTTGGACTTTGATAAATTGTTGAAAATCACAGTTCTACAGACTTTTTTTCTAAGCGCCTTCAGATATTGGGCTGAATTTTGGTATGTGAGTTAACCATGATGAGTTACAGATCAAGTTTAAATTTAGTTCCACTCCGCTAATTTTTGCCGAAATTACGGGCTTTGAACTTTGATAAATTATTGAAAATCACAGTTATACGGACTTTTATTCTAAACGCCTTCAGATATTGGGCTGATTTTTGGTATGTGAGTTAACCATGATGAGTTACAGATCAAATTTTAAGTTAAGTTCCACTCCACTGATTTTTGCTGAAATTAAGGGCTTTGGACTTTGATTAATTGTTGAAAATTTTTTGCCGAAATTAAGGGCTTTCGACTTTGATAAATTGTTGAAAATCACAGTTATACGGACTTTTTTTCTAAACACCTTTATATATTAAGCTGATTTTTGGTATGTAAGTTAACAGTGATGAGTTACTGATCAAGTTTAAGTTTAGTTCTGCTCCGCTGATTTTTGCCAGACTTTGATAAATTGTTGAAAATCACAGTTATACAGACTTTTTTCTAAACGCCTTTAGATATTGGGCTGATTTTTGGTATGTGAGTTAACCATGATGAGTTACTGATCAAGTTTAAGTTAAGTTCCGCTCCACTGATTTTTGCCGAAATTAAGGGCTTTGGACTTTGATAAATTGTTGAAAATCACAGTTATACAGACTTTTTTTCTAAACGCCTTTAGATATTGGGCTGATTTTTGGTATGTAAGTTAACCATGATGAGTTACAGATCAAGTTTAAGTTTAGTTCTGCTCTGCTGATTTTGCGAAATTAAGGGTTTAAGACTTTAAAAGTTGTTGAAAATCACAGTTATACTGACTTTTTTTCTTTACGCCTTCAGATTTTGCACTGATTTTTGATATGTGAGACTACAATGATGAGTTACAATTCAAGTTTATGTTTCATTCCGCTATGCTGATTTTCATGTCGTTTCAACACATCTTGTTAGATCTGCAGTACATCCACTTCCTGTTTGCTGATAGTCTGAAATTTAATTACTCATTGATCAACAAAATTTTTCATCAAACTAGTATTGATCTTGAGAGCTTGATACTATCCATGCATGTTTGTGTCCACATGTGTTGTTGAAATTGCAGATTTTTCAACTTTTGAGACAGGGCCATTCGTGTCGTTCCGACACATCTAGTTTTTCCCATGGATAGCAATAGTCATGCACTATTTGAAAATGATTAGTTCCTTGTGTTGTGAATAAGTTGTTAACTGACAGCTAGATTTTATGTGGTTGCAAGAATTTTGTAAAAATGTATATCTGATATTGATAAAGTCATAATACAATGGGCACTTACATGAAATTTTTTGATACTTAAAAAAAAAATGTTTTTCTGTTAAGGTGAACGTTATGTGCTTGGCATAGGAACAGTGGACGAACAGGATATAACAAAAAGGGAGATAATTCACCAACTTTGTGTAGCACCTATGTCTTATAGTGAACTTACCAAAGGATTGCCTGTAAATGTGAGTTGTTATCATTTCAAACTAAATATTCAGTTAAAAAAATATTCTGATGTTATTTTATCTTAAGGGGTGACATCTTGTTTATACTATGTGCATGTGATGTTTGATGAACAAAATTTGATGTAAATTTACTCTACTTAATACTAAACCCAAAACTGAACTTAAAAGTTAACTATTTTAAGAATGATTTGTGGAATATAACACTTTTTAAATTGAAATGATTTAAATGACTTAGAATTGTTGGATGAACACATTATTCTTTCTTTGCTGTTATTCCTTTACTGAGCAGAGCAGCATCAGATCTCTATTGTAGTATGGGGTTAAATTGTTCAGGATTTGACCCCATGACTTCATACACTAGAGCTGTTGCACAAGATTTTATTAAAAATTTCTGTAAAATCAACTTTTGTAGAAAATAAATACTTATAAAAAGGTAATTGTACTCATGATTTTTAGCTTACTTGGCCCAAAGGGCCAAGTGAGCTTTTCTCATCACTTGGCGTCCATCGTCCGGCGTCGTCTGTTAACTTTTACAAAAATCTTCTCCTCTGAAACTACTGGGTCAAATGTAACCAAACTTGGCAACAATCATCATTAGGGTATATAGTTTAAAAAATTGTGTCCGGTGACCCAGCCAACCAACCAAGATGGCCGCCATGGCTAAAAATAGAACATAGGGGTAAAAGGTAGATTTTGGCTTATATCTCTGAAACCAAAGCATTTAGAGCAAATCTGACTCGGGGTAAAATTGTTTATCAGGTCAAGATCTATCTGCCCTGAAATTTTCCGATGAATCGGAGAACCTGTTGTTGGGTTGCTGCCACTTAATTGGTAATTTTAAGAAAATTTTGAAGCTTTTGGTTATTATCTTGAATATTATTATAGATAGAGATAAACTGTAAACAGCAATAATGTTCAGCAAAGTAAGATCTACAAATAAGATAGCTTGACCAAAATGGTCATTTGACCCCTTAAGGAGTTATTGCCCTTTATAGTCAGTTTTTAACCATTTTTCGTAAATTTTTGTAATCTTTTACAAAAATCTTCTCCTCTGAAACTACTGAGACAAATTTAACCAAACTTGTCCACAATCATCATTAGGGTATGTAGTTTAAAAAATGTGTCCGATGACCCCGCATGGAACCAAGATGGCCGACATGGCTGATAGAGATAAACTGTATTTATTTTAACTTTTGTATTTATCACAGAGTAACCATGAGACAGGAATTGAGGAGGTCATAAATGATGTTGCTGTTTTCAAGTAAGTCTGTTTTAACATAAAAATATTAAATTACATACAGCCAGATAAGAGAAAAGCATAAAACACCAAAATATCAAATTGCCTTCAGACAGATAAGATAGATGCTCTAACATAAAAATATTAAATTACATACAGCCAGATAAGAGAGAGGAATAAAACACCAAAATATCAAATTGCATTCAGACAGATAAGATAGATGCTCTAAACATAAAAACTATTGGATTGAATACTGACAGACAAAATAAGACATGAAAATAATCGATTTACAAAACAGACAGATAAAGTAGAACATAGAATTAATCAAATTACATACAGAAAGATAAAATAAAATGATGTTTAATAGATACAAAATAAAACACTACATTATCTGTAAAACCATTAGTCATCTAACATTATCACATAAAAATACTTTGTAACAGATGTATATAACTTATGAACATTGAAGTGACTTACCATTAGCCATTAGCCTTGGTATTTAAGTGTCAGTTGATAATCTTTCATGGATTCACTTTGCAGTGAAGTATCTTGTGCATGTTGATTGATAAAGATAGCATAGATATTACCTGAAAATTTATCCATAAACTCCTTCTTAGTTAAGCTGAAAGGCTACAACTAACACTTTTTTAATTCACATTATAGAAAACCTGGTACAACAATGGGAGGAAAAGGAATATTTGAGTTAAAACCAGAGTTTTACTTGGAATACAACCCATTTTTCCTTCATTATAGTAGAACTGAACAGTCTAAGGTATGATTAAAGTCTTGACATAAAGTTTATAGAGCTAGTTCAAATATTTCCTTTGATTGTGTGTGGATTTTTTTTTTAATTGGAGCATATCAACAGGAATTGTTCCAAAGTCCTAAACAAAAATATTTTTCTTGAATGCTGATAATCATATATAATTCTACCTAGATTTTACATTTCATTGAAAACCTCTAACCTCATGATGTATATCTGTTGAATTTTAAAGTTAATATGATAGATGATAGAAAACAAATGTTTTTTGTGAATTGCATATGTATTACCATAATCATGGCTTTTATAAATTATAAATGTTTAGGCTGAGATTAAGTAAAAGCAGCATGTTTTTGTGCACCATATTTTCAAGAATTTAAATATTAATTAGAGTGTCCTTAAAAAAAAGGGAATACATTGTAATACAAATAATGTAAAATAAGTTCACATTGACATTGTGCTGACGGATATTGAGCTTTATCATTTATTACAGTCTGAAGAAGCTCAGATGAAAAGGAAGAAAGATGCAAAAGAAGATCATGGTAAGCTTTAATGCTGATAGATATATATAGAATAATGGCATTTTGTTTTGATACTGACTTTATTTGCAAGAATATCAAGCGAGCCCGCTTTTATCGGCAATTTGTCATAACTGTAGGTTTTTGGTTGAGAATATGAAGTAGAATGAAATAGTTAGTAAAACTACTTTTACGCGCACAAAACGTTGGGATAGTTGTTTGGTTGTATGAATGACGTCACGTGCATTTCATTGATAAATTGATGCGGATGGACTCGAGCACGCGATGTCGCTGCACTTGTACATGACGTCATTGCCTAATATTTTCGAGTATCAAGTCCTGTCCATGATCTTAAAAATATTAGGCAGTAAGATCAAAGGTAAAATGTACAAATTGCCAATAATATAGAAAGATCCTTGATTCAAGAAAGTTGATATTTTCAGATGTGTTCTAAGCGAAGTGTTAAGACACAAAAAAAAAAACAACTTTTAAATCAAAATCTTTTCAGGTTTTTTTTTCAAAGATCAAGTTTTTCTCAATAGATCTTTTATGTCAAACATGTCCAGAATGCAAACCTTTAGATATTGTTTATGAATAATCTGATCTTTTGGATATGAAACAGTTATAACAAGTTGTTGTAACACCAAAATTGGGAATGCACAAATAAATAAGTTTGTACACATCTAATGGTGAATGTACTGCTCCATATCCTAAGTACCCCTTTGATTTGATTTATGATACTTAATGTGAGTATCTAACACTTCCAGAAAATTAACCACAGCCAAAAATATCTGAATCTCTAATTTTCAGGTCAATCTTCAATTGTATCCCTTCTTATTTCTTCTTTTTCCAAAATAAAATTAAAAAAAAAAAAAATAAAAAGATAAGTAGGCTGTGATGTCATGAGTGGTTTCAATATGAAAGGTGTCTTAAGTTTATCTTATATTGGAATGTTGAGATCATCAGTTTTGATTAACCATTTCCTCAGCTGTCAATACCTCATTATATCCCTACTTTGAAATGTGAGGAGGGGCCAATATTGCCACTGTGTGTGTACCTTTTATAATATTTTTTTATACAATGCCACTCATTTGTGCCATCACAGGTTGATTACAGTAGGTATATACTAAGTATAGAAGTAAATTACAGTGGCCATCCCAAGTGCTACCTATGGTTACATCATTGTTTGAGACACTTGTTAGATTTTTACGTTTAAGTGTAATACATTGAATATAATTTGTTTATTACAGTATTGCCACCCCCAGTGCCACCAAAGGTTACACCGATGTTTGAGCCACTTGTTGGGTTGTTGCAGTGTGACATTATGGTACATATTATGCATCTCATTCTACAAAGAACAGTGGCAGTTAGGTCCAGGTCTTGGTCAGAAGCTCAGGTTGATAGGGTAAGTATGTGAACTTACCTGTAAATCTCAGTTATTAAAGTTAAACTGTTGTAGATGATAATTCATACAAATTTCAAAAAGTGTATTGAAGTATGTCAGACATGAGGACAATCATGTTTGTGGTAATAAATGTAAAAAATAATGTTAGGTCACGGACAAATAACATTTTCTGGTGTTGTTTTTTTTTTTAACAATCTGGATAATAATGTAAAAATATTATTAGGTCAAGGATAACTAATTTTTTTTTTTCAATCTGAATGTAGAGGCCCCTCATTAGGGTGTCCAAGTAATCACATAATCACAAATTTTTGCCAATATAATCACATAATCATTAATTATTTTTTTAAAACAAGATAGTCAAATAATCAAAAATACAGTCCTAGATTATTAAATTAATCATGAAATATTTGGTCTGGTAATCAAATAATCACTATAAAAACAGCCAAGTAATCACATAATGAAAAACCCCATGAGGAGGCTCAATATAAATGTAAAAATTTTGTTAGGTAACACTCATTTATTTTTAACAACCTTGGTATAAATGTAAAAATACCCTTCTAATTATAGTGAAATGCTCATCACAATGTCTACTTTGCCAGGTTTGCTCATCATTTGTTTCTTAAGTTGTTCTTACTATTATATTTTTTCAGTATACCCATTTAAGGGCTGCTAAATGAAAACATACTTAGGACTTAGGGATGGCACTTTTAAATCTCAATTATGGGTGGGCGTTAAAGACTTTTGTACAGTAAAAATGTAAGGGAAATTCTAAAACTGCCACTATAGATGTTTTCCCCATTTTGATAGTGCCTTTCCTGGGTTCGATATATGTGTTAATGGAACAGCCATAAGTTAATTGTTTGATGAATTATGTGCTTAGAGCTGTTTGAATTTTGTTTCAATATTTTACAGGTTTTGCATTTAATAGGACTTGCCCTGCATGAACAGAGAAGAGCAACAATGGAAGGAAATCATAATTTTGACTTCCTTGCCAGAGCATTGAAAGGTAAACCATATAGAAACAGTTTAGCTCTACTTAATAATGAGCAGTACTTAAGTTCAAAGATTGAAATTTTCTTTGTTTTCCTATGGTTCATACATCTGTAAAACAAACTAATATGAATATATATTTATACAAACAATGAAATTATATCCCATCTCAAAAGTGAGGGCTATATTACAATCACCTTGTTTGTTCCTTTGTTCATCCAACAAATATTTTTGTTAGAAGCTACTCAAGAAGAATGCATTCAGTATGTATACTAAAGAAATTTATCCTGTTGAACTTACTTTAAATAAGGCTAATACTAACAATGACCACTGCCCTTTCCTCGACCTTGATATCTATATCATTAACGGAAAGCTTAATACAAAATTTATGATAAAAGAGATGATTTTTCATTTCCTATCGTTAATTATCCATTTTTAGATGGTGACGTTCCTTGTCACCATCTTATGGTGTTTATATATCTCAACTTGTACGATTCGCTCGTGTATGTAACAACGTTTCAGATTTTAACGAAAGAAATTTATGTATTACAGAAAATTATTACACCAGGGTTTTCGATATCACAAACTAGTCAAAACATTTACTAAATTTTATCATCGGTACAAGGACATCATTCGTAAATATAGCTCAACATGCAGACTTCTTATACGTTCAGGTATTTCACATCCAATCTTTTATGGTAATATTCTTTATAAAGCACTAAAATGTCAGTATTCACCTCAGAAGCTAACAAAACCTTTAAATAGACTTATTAAGAAGGGATATAGTTACGATACTGTTGTCAGGTCATTAAATATTGCATATTTTGGCTTTAATATTGATTCACTTATAGGGTCTTTGCATCGGAACTAAACACATTTATTTAAAACCAGTTGTTGGCATGACACGGGTTATGCTCTTCTCATATATTTTATGATGGTATGATACTAAACCCTAACGGGAGGGATTGTGCCTGATATTCATATGATGAAGACATAATCTTTCAATCAGTTTAATTGAGGTCTGGAGCTGGCATGTCAGTTAACTGCTAGTAGTCTGTTGTTATTTATGTATTATTGTCATTTTGTTTATTTTGTTTTGTTACATCTTCTGACATCGGACTCGGACTTCTCTTTAACTGACTTTTAATGTGCGTATTGTTATGCGTTTACTTTTCTACATTGGCTAGAGGTATAGGGGAGGTTGAGATCTCATAAACATGTTTAACCCGCCGCATTTTGCGCCTGTCCCAAGTCAGGAGCCTCTGGCCTTTGTTAGTCTTGTATTATTTTTACTTTTAGTTTCTTGTGTATAATTTGAGTTTAGTATGACGTCCATTATCACTGAACTAGTATATATATTTGTTTAGGGGCCAGCTTAAGGACGCCTCCGGTGCGGGAATTTCTCGCTGCATTGAAGACCTATTGGTGACCTTCTGTTGTTGTCTGTTCTGTGGTCGGGTTGTTGTCTCTTTGACACATTCCCATTTCCATTCTCAATTTTAAGTTTTGTCAGTATCTCAGTAGAAATGAGTTGTATAAATGTGTGTGATTTTTGTATCTGTCAGAGATCTACTTCCTTTTTTCCAATACTTTGAATTATGTATGCATAGCGTGACAACACATGCAATCTTGTTCTATTTCATTTTTAGGGAGACTCCCAAATTTTAATTTCGGTGGTACATTCTTTGAGAGAAGCATGATAATCATAATTCAAGTGCTTTTATTTTTTTTTTTTTTTTACAACGTATTTGGAGTTTTTCTTCCCCTTTTATTGATGCAGTGAATTGAGATTTTGTTACTTGTTTTTCAAATGATTTTGGGTTTACTTCTTATATTATTATGTTTATCATTTTACAGATGACAGAAATATTTTGACCTTGTTAGAATCCCTTGTTGCTGATCATCGTAATATATCCCATGATTCAACTGACAATTTATTGACGTGGGTTGTTAAGGTAAGTTTGATATTGAGAATTTATTGAAAAAAGATTGTAACATAATTAGCTTCCAAGTATCACTTAGACCAAACAATTTACTCATTTCAAAAATCTAGTAATGTCAAATTGAGCATTGCTAGAATACCCCACAGTTTTACTTCTGAGGAGAAAATCTTTGACATCTTCAAAAAGCATTTCCCAAATTATATTTGTATACTAACACAGTGTCCATGCAAAAAATGTTTGGAAATTAATTTACGCTTTGGAAAGAAAAAGAAAATATTCGTTCCCTTTTAAGATTTAAAATTTGCTTGAGTAAATTGGAAGCCTTGAATGAGAAATAATTTTCTGAAAAACAAAATTATATGATTTTCTGGTAGATAGCTTTAATTGTTTAAAATCTTTATGTAATGATTTATTTTACAGCAATTCATGGAGATACGACAGATGACTAATTCTAATGTGACCGCTAGTGCATTGGATCAATTGTCAGCCAGTACTAGACAAGAAATAGAATTAGCTAAAAGACAAAAGGCAGAGATAGCTGCTAAAAGAAGAGAAAAAATAATGGCAAAGATCTCAAAAATGCAGAAAAATTTTATCCAAGATAATGCAGATTTGTTTGACAGTACAGATGCTGAATTGTCAAAAACTCCATCTGATATGGATGTTAGGTAACAATACCACTTTTTGAATTTCAGATTAAATTTTGATTTCATTATGATGATATTGTCTGCATAAAAGTTTTAACTATTACAGTAGATGGAAAATTAATTTTGAGAGTTGTAGTAAGTTCATTTTATTTAGAGTGTTAACAATAAATATGAGCATAAGAAAGCTCCTACAACCAACTATGAAGTTGGGAAAGGGATTTTGGGATCAGCATGTCAGTCAACCTATATTCTTTTTTGAAAGTATCTTATTAGAGATTTCTCAAAAATAAATGGTTTTACTTTTTTATTATATGTTTTGACTTTTATGTTTCAGTATCTCTGACAGCAGGTTTCCTGTAGCCCTTGGTAGAAATCAGACATCAGTAGGATATGTGGGTTGTCAACATGCCACATGTATCCTGTGCCAAGAAGAACAAGATGTTCGACATAATTCCAGGGCTATGGTTTTAGCTGCTTACATTCAAAGGTATGCTGGAATTGTCAAATTACAATTTCGTTCAGGTTCAGAGTAATATGCTATTTAAAGATTTTAATTGGACAATTTATGAGGTCGTTTTTGTTCAGAGATTTTCTTTATTTTTCACTTTGTTCATTATGCAGTTGTAATGATGACTTATATTTTCTGTTTCAGGTCTACAGTGCTATCACAGAATCGTAGTAAAGTAGTGTTAAATGGGGATAAATATGACCCAACATTTATGTCAGCTGACCTTAACACTGATGTACATACTAGTTCATGTGGTCATGTAATGCATGCAGACTGCTGGCAAAGGTAAGAAATGCATTGGGTGATATCAGTGCTCACCACACCAGACTCAAGTATACACGATTTTTGCCCTATGAATACTGATTTAGCTTTATAAAACGCATCAAAGAGAAGTTAGTGTCTACCTAGATTTTCTGATAGGTTGTTTCCTTGTGAAAGATAAAAAGAAGGTGTAATGCTGTCAAATTAATCAAGACCTCTAAATTCTCATTGAAATCTCCCCGATGGGTCTTCACTCTCCCTGTTTGGGTGCCAAAGGTAGTTGACATGTTTCATGTAAAAAGTTTTTTGTCGAGCCTTCGACTTTTGTCGAAAAAGCGAGACATAGCAATCCTACATTCCGTCGTTGTCGTCGTTGGCGGCGTCCACAAATATTCACTCACCCCGGTGCGGAATTTTCGCTGCATTGAAGACCTATTGGTGACCTTCTGTTGTTGTCTGTTCTGTGGTCGGGTTGTTGTCTTCTTCAAGAAATATCCAATAGCACAATATTACGCAATAGCAAGAAATAGTCAATTGTACAGTATTGCGCAATAGCAAGAAATATTCAATTGCACAGTATTGCGCAATTGAAAGAAATATTCATTTACACAGTATTGTGGAAAAGAAGATACTTTGTATAAATTGCTTATTTCTTGACCAATTTCAATGGGGTTTTATTCTTGAACTCTTGGGATTCTTTAATATGCTGAATCTAACCATGTATTAAGTTTTTGGATTTTGGGCCCCGTTTTAAATTGGTCCACATTGAGGTCCAAAGGGTCCAAAATTAAACTTTGTTTGATTTCATCAAAATTGAATTATTGGGGTTCTTTGATAACCGAATCTAACCGTATTTAGATTCTTAATTTTTGGTCCCGTTTTCAAATTGGTCTAGATTAAGGTCCAAAGGGTCGAAAATTAAACTTAGTTTGATTTTAACAAAAATTGAATTCTTAGGGTTCTTTGATATGCTGAATCTAAACATGTATTTAGATTTTGATTATGGGCCCAGTTTTCAAGTTGGTCCAAATCGGGTCCAAAATTAAACTTTGTTTGATTTCAACAAAATTGAATATATGGGGTTCTTTGATATGCTGAATCTAACCATGTATTTAGATTTTTGATTTTTGGGCCCGTTATCAACTTTGTCCACATTGAGGTCAAAAGGTCCAAAATTAAACTTTGTTTGATTTTCATCAAAATTGAATTATTGGGGTTCTTTGATATGCCAAATCTAACCGTATTAAGATTCTTAATTTTGGTCCTGTTTCAGATTGGTCTACATTAAGGTCCAAAGGGTCCAAATTAAACTTAGTTTGATTTTAACAAAATTGAATTCTTAGGGTTCTTTGATTTGCTGAATCTAAACATGTATTTAGATTTTGATTATGGGCCCAGTTTTCAAGTTGGTCCAAATCAGGGTCCAAAATTAAACTTTGTTTGATTTCAACAAAATTAAATATATATGGGGTTCTTTGATATGCTGAATCTAACCATGTATTTAGATTTTTGATTTTTGGCCCCGTTATCAACTTTGTCCACATTGAGGTCAAAAGGGTCCAAAATTAAACTTTGTTTGATTTCATCAAAATTGAATTATTGGGGTTCTTTGATATGCTGAATCTAACCATGTATTTAGATTTTGGATATTGGACCATAATAGGTGAATGTCCAATTTAAAATTTTAAGTTCTTAGACCACATTCATTCTGTGTCAGAAACCTATGCTGTGTCAAATATTTAATCACAATCCAAATTCAGAGCTGTATCAAGCTTGAATGTTGTGTCCATACTTGCCCCAACTATTCAGGGTTTCGACCTCTGCGGTCGTATCAAGCTGCGCTCATGGAGCATTTTATTGTATCTGTCAGAGATCTACTTCCTTTTTCCAATACTTTGAATTACGTATGCATAGCGTGACAACACATGCAATCTTGTTCTATTTCATTTTAGGAGACTCACAAATTTTAATTTCGTGGTACATTCTTTGAGAGAAGCATGATAATCATAATTCAAGTGCTTTTATTTTATTTATTTTTTTTTTTACAACGTATTTGGAGTTTTCTTCCCTTTTATTGATGCAGTGAATTGAGATTTTGTTACTTGTTTTCAAATGATTTTGGGTTTACTTTATATTATTATGTTTATCATTTTACAGATGACAGAAATATTTTGACCTTGTTAGAATCCTTGTTGCTGATCATCGTAATATCCCATGATTCAACTGACAATTTATTGACGGGTTGTTAAGGTAAGTTTGATATTGAGAATTTATTGAAAAAGATAGTAACATAATTAGCTTCCAAGTATCACTTAGGCCAAACAATTTACTCATTTCAAAATCTAGTAATGTCAAATTGAGCATTGCTAGAATACCCCACAGTTTTACTTCTGAGGAGAAAATCTTTGACATCTTCGAAAAGCCTTCCCAAATTATATTTGTATACTAACACAGTGTCCATGCAAAAATGTTTGAAATTAATTTACGCTTTGGAAAGAAAAAGAAAATATTCGCTCCTTTTAAGATTTAAAATTTGCTTGAGTAAATTGGAAGCCTTGAATGAGAAATAATTTTCTGAAAAACAAAATTATATGATTTTCTGGTATAAAAGTTTTTGTTTAAAATCTTTATCTAATGATTTATTTTTCAGCAATTCATGGAGATACGACAGATGACTAATTCTAATGTGACCGCTAGTGCATTGGATCAATTGTCAGCCAGTACTAGACAAGAAATAGAATTAGCTAAAAGACAAAAGGCAGAGATAGCTGCTAAAAGAAGAGAAAAATAATGGCAAAGATCTCAAAATGCAGAAAAATTTTATCCAAGATAATGCAGATTTGTTTGACAGTACAGATGCTGAATTGTCAAAACTCCATCTGATATGGATGTTAGGTAACAATACCACTTTTGAATTTCAGATTAAATTTTGATTTCATTATGATGATATTGTCTTCATAAAAGTTTAAACTATTACAGTAGATGGAAAATTAATTTTGAGAGTTGTAGTAAGTTCATTTTAAACATGTCAGTCAACCTATGTTCTTTTTGAAACTATCTTATTAGAGATTTTCTACAAAAATAAATGGTTTTACTTTTTATTATATGTTTTGACTTTTATGTTTCAGTATCTCTGACAGCAGGTTTCCTGTAGCCCTTGGTAGAAATCAGACATCAGTAGGATATGTGGGTTGTCAGCATGCCACATGTATCCTGTGCCAAGAAGAACAAGATGTTCGCCATAATTCCAGGGCTATGGTTTTAGCTGCTTACATTCAAAGGTATGCTGGAATTGTCAAATTACAATTTCGTTCAGGTTCAGAGTAATATGCTATTTAAAGATTTTAATTGGACAATTATTGAGGTTGTTTTGTTCAGAGATTTTCTTTATTTTTCACTTTGTTCATTATGCAGATGTAATGATGACTTATATTTTCTGTTTCAGGTCTACAGTGCTATCATTCACTCTCCTGTTTGGGTGCCAAGGTAGTTGACATGTTTCATGTAAAAGTTTTTCATCAATTAACAGCAATTAGTTGATGAATGCTTGGAAAGAAGCTTGTTTATGATCATAAGATAGTATCCAGAAGTAAATTTTGTAGAAAAGTAAAACACAGAGATTATGCATTTATATTTTACTGCAGTGTTAGTTAACCAAAATGGCAACAAGAATAATTCCATTTTTCTGTATTTTACTTATAAATGGACTTAGTTTTCTGCCAGTTAACATTACATTCACACTGTGGTTAAAGTTTTTAAGATTTTTGATTAACAACTTTCTTATGTATAAACATCATGCAAACAACTGAGTAGTATTTTAGCTCTTGCAATTTAGATAAATAGTTTTAAAGACCTCATAAGTAAAATTATAAGGTAAAGTATGGTAGGAATAGGTTCTGTTAATAAAAATAAGAAGATGTGATATGATTGCCAATGAGACTATTCTCCACAAAAGACCAAATGACGTAAAATCTTTATTTTATAGGAATCTAATTACCACGTTATCAGGCTTCAGACATATATATGCAGTGCACCAGACTTAATTGAATCTTGCAATTAAGTTTAACTAAAATTTGATTTTGGTATGACAGATGAAGACACTTACAAGCATGTGTAGATTATATATTTTTACAAACCTTATAAAAATCTCTACTTCATTATAATTTTTTATGTCTTGATGTTGTATCCTATGAATAAATATACAACTTTGAATTCGTTTTAGTGATCAAAAATATTTATATAAGTTTTAATGATTGGATTGATGGCCTGCAGAAAACTGTTCAAACTATCCTGGTTTGTACCAAACTTGGACAGAAGCTTGTTTATGATTAAAAGCTAGTATCTAGAAGGAAATTTTGTTAAAATTTTGTTCCATTTTTCCGTATTTTACTTATAAATGGACTTAGTTTTTTCCAGTTAACATTACATACAGTCTGCAGTTTAAGTTTTAAAACATTTATTGATTCATTCACTATCTTGGATTTTTACCAAACTTGGACAGAAGCTACTTACAATCAAATGATAGTATAGAGAGGAATATTTTATTAATTTTTTTCCTCATTTTGTTGAGCCTGCAATTAACAGCAAAAGTAGGCGAGACACTGGGGTCCATGAACCCTTACGAAACATGTCAGTCAACCTATGTTCTTTTTGAAAGTATCTTATTAGAGATTTTCTCAAAATAAATGGTTTTACTTTTTATTATATGTTTTGACTTTTATGTTTCAGTATCTCTGACAGCAGGTTTCCTGTAGCCCTTGGTAGAAATCAGACATCAGTAGGATATGTGGGTTGTCAGCATGCCACATGTATCCTGTGCCAAGAAGAACAAGATGTTCGCCATAATTCCAGGGCTATGGTTTTAGCTGCTTACATTCAAAGGTATGCTGGAATTGTCAAATTACAATTTCGTTCAGGTTCAGAGTAATATGCTATTTAAAGATTTTAATTGGACAATTATTGAGGTTGTTTTTGTTCAGAGATTTTCTTTATTTTTCACTTTGTTCATTATGCAGATGTAATGATGACTTATATTTTCTGTTTCAGGTCTACAGTGCTATCACAGAATCGAAGTAAAGTAGTGTTAAATGGGGATAAATATGACCCAACATTTATGTCAGCTGACCTTAACACTGATGTACATACTAGTTCATGTGGTCATGTTATGCATGCAGACTGCTGGCAAAGGTAAGAAATGTATTGGGTGATATCAGTGCTCACCACACCAGACTCAAGTATACATGATTTTTGCCCTATGAATACTGATTTAGCTTTATAAAACGCATCAAAGAGAAGTTAGTGTCTACCTAGATTTTCTGATAGGTTGTTTCCTTGTGAAAGATAAAAAGAAGGTGTAATGCTGTCAAATTAATCAAGACCTCTAAATTCTCATTGAAATCTCCTGATGGGTCTTCACTCTCCTGTTTGGGTGCCAAAGGTAGTTGACATGTTTCATGTAAAAGTTTTTCATCAATTAACAGCAATTAGTTGATGAATGCTTTGTAATTGTGATTTTATTTATTAGATTGATAATTATTGCGTACTAAGAAAAAAATTCTGAAGAAGTTAGTAAAAACACAGAGATTATGCATTTATATTTTACTGCAGTGTTAGTTTACCAAAAATGGCAACAAGAATGATTTCCTAATAAGCAAAGTTTCCTTATTGCAGAAAATTTTGGATTAATTCATGCCTTTATGATACCATTTGCCAGTAGAATTCGTTAGTCTTTGTCACAGCATCATTGATGTTGATGGAAACACAAAAAATAAGAGGCCCAACCTTTTCCATCAGAAATTACTGATGTTACTCCTGCTTACATTTTATATAGGGCGTACACATTTTGTTTTTTTTATAAATACCACATTGAATTTAAACATTATGATGTTAAAGCATTTATTTGTTCAGATTTGCTTTCTGCATTTTTATGTTTCATGCATCAATGTCATTTGCACCCATTCTCTCTATATTCCATCAAATAAATGACAATTTCTGAAGGGTTTTTTCATTTTGACAGTTTTCAGCTTTTTGTGTCTTTCTATGTTGCAATTGAAAACAAGGTTTGGTACCATTAAAACTTAAACCCGCTTTTGTTTGCATTTAAGTCAGGACTCTGATGTTCAGTTTTCAGCTTTAGGATAGATTACTTTGATTATTAATAATTGACCTTTGGTTTACTTTTGGATGGAGAGTTGTCTCATTGGTTTTACCACATCGATGCATTACTGGCTATTAGGCTAGGAGACGAGGTAGACCATTTAGATTTAGACCTAGTCTGAGTTATAATGTAGATAACAGTGAGTTCCTGTGTCCACTGTGTGAATGTATAAGCAATACTGTGATACCTATTGTTCCTGTTCTTTCTAGTCTTTGTAAAGAAAGGTATGTCTATCATGTAAAAAGCTCTGGTTGTATAAACATCATGCAAACAACTGAGTAGTATTTTAGCTCTTGCAATTTAGATAAATAGTTTTAAAGACCTCATAAGTAAAATTATAAGGTAAAGTATGGTAGGAATAGGTTCTGTTAATAAAAAATAAGAAGATGTGATATGATTGCCAATGAGACTATTCTCCACAAAAGACAAAATGACGTAAAATCTTTATTTTTATAGGAATCTAATTACCACGTTATCAGGCTTGAGACATATATATGCAGTGCACCAGACTTAATTGCATCTTGCAATTAAGTTTAACTAAAATTTGATTTTTGGTATGACAGATGAAGACACTTACAAACATGTGTAGATTATATATTTTTTACAAACCTTATAAAAAATCTCTACTTCATTATAACTTTTTTTATGTCTTGATGTTGTATCCTATGAATAAATATACAACTTTGTATTCGTTTTAGTGATCAAAAAAATATTTATATAAGTTTTAATGATTGGATTGATGGCCTGCAGAAAACTGTTCAGCATAGTATAGAGAAAGCTAAAGAAAATGAAGATCAAGGTAAATATGACAGAATTGATGGGTTTACACAAAACTTTATTGAAAAGTATACAGAAAGCTTGAGAAAATGTATAGAAAAATGGGGATCAAGTTAAATGTAATGGTTGGACTGATAGTCCACAGAAAACTATCCAGAATGGTGTAGCGTTGAAGATCAGGGTGTATTTATTGATTGATTCATTATCTGCAGTATACAGCAGAACAGAGGTGAGAGAATGTACATTATGGTAAGTAACCTCTAAAAGATGATTACATAAACTGGTATATAACTACTTGCCAGTTTTAGATACATGTAATATTTTAATGATGCATATTAAGGTTATCGGAGAAAACATCTCAAAGAACTGTTTCAGGTCTTACTTGATATATTCCAGTGTTGTTTTTTGCCATCTTTAGCCTTGTTAATCTAGATACATGTATATGAAATTCTTTAGATATGTATTACAAAATTATTCAGCTACAATGATTTGGGAAAATGTTAACTTTATCTACAAAAAAGGGAATGTGTGGTTGATTATGAGAAAAAAAAAAACACTAAGTTTTCCATTATATCCATACACAAATATATTAGATGAAAGAGAGTTTCTTTTTTTATCCTTTAGAAGATTCCTTGTTATTCAAACCATGTCCATTACCAGTGGTAACAAGGATGCTAGCTGAGAGTGTAGCAAGAAATTTCCAGTTGTTGTGGGACTATGTCTCTGAGGATGGCAGGTATGAATGTTACTTAAACAACATGACATAGGTATTACTATCTGGCGGTGGCGTAAACTATTTGTATAAAGCTTTATATTTCAGAAGGTAGAAGACCTGGATGCTTCATACCTTGTATGCAGATACCTTATGTTACATAGTTTCTGTCTGTCATATGCCAATTGTCCTTGACCTCATTTAAATGGTTCAGTGACTGCTTGAAAAAAAAAATTACAGTTTTTTTGTTATGTGAATTTCTCAGTTATTATGAGTAATAGGATAACTATATTTGGTATATGGGTTCCTTGCAGCATCTACCTGTCCGTCAAACAGGGTTAACCTGACCTTAACCTCAATTCATGGATCAGTGATCAAGGTTAAAGTTATATGATTAGGTCCGTTTCTCAGATACTAGAAGCAGCAGGTCAACTATATGTTGTGTATGGAATGATTGTAAGGGGTACATGTCAGACTGGTAGGTTTCATCTGACCTTGACCTCATATCCTGATTCATTGGTCATTATTAATTTTATACGACCGCAAAAAATTTTGCAGTCGTATATTGGTATGACGTTAGGCGTCGTCATCATCGTCGCCATCGTCCGAAGACGCATTGGTTTTCGCACTCTAACTTTAGTTTAAGTGAATGGATCTCTATGAAATTTTACCATAAGGTTCAATATCACAAAAGGAAGGTTGGGATTGATTTTGGGGTTATGGTACCAACAGTTAAGGAATTAGGGGCCAAAAGGGGCCAAAAATAAGCATTTTGTAACTTCCAGACATAACTTGTGTGTTAGTGTATGGATCTCTCTGACTTTGTACCACAAGGTTCCATATCACAAAGGGAATGCTGGGATTGATTTTGGGGTAATTCCTCAAAATTTTAGGAATTAGGGGCCAAAAGGGCCAAAAACAAGCATTTTCTAGTTTCATGACAATAACTTGTGTGTAAGTGTATGGATCTTTCTGAAATTGTACTTCAAGGTCCATATCACAAAGGAAAGCTGGAATTGAGTTTGGGGTAATTGCCTGAAACGTTTAGGAATTAGGGGCCAAAAGGGCCCAAAATAAGCATTTTCTAGTTTCCAGACAATAACTTGTGTTCAAGTGTATGGATCTCTCTGAAATTGTACTGCAAGGTACCATACCTCAAAGGGAAGGCTGGGATTGAGTTTGGGGTGATGAATCATAAGGGGTTCAAAAATTTGGGGGATTTTTTTTTCCTTTTTCCTTTTTTTCTTTAAAATTTTCCATTTTAAGTTGGTTATTTCTGATTTATATTTAAAAGCAAATAATAATGATATGGCAGGAGATACACACCAAACAGGATGTGTAAATTATTATATAATAAGTATTGTGCAATAGCAAGAAATTTTCAATTGTACAGTATTGCGCAATAGCAAGAAATCTTCAATTGCACAGTATTGCGCAATAGCAAGAAATATCCAATAGCACAATATTGCGCAATAGCAAGAAATTGTCAATTGTACAGTATTGCGCAATAGCAAGAAATATTCAATTGCACAGTATTGCGCAATAGCAAGAATATTCAATTGCACAGTATTGTGCAAAAGAAGATACTTTGTATAAATTGCTTATTTCTTGACCAATTTCAATGGGGTTTTATTCTTGAACTCTTGGGGTTTTTAATATGCTGAATCTAACCGTGTATTAAGTTTTTGGATTTTGGGCACCGTTTTAAATTGGTCCACATTGAGGTCCAAAGGGTCCAAAATTAAACTTTGTTTGATTTCATCAAAATTGAATTATTGGGGTTCTTTGATATGCGAATCTAACCATGTATTTAGATTCTTAATTTTGGTCCCGTTTTCAAATTGGTCTAGATTAAGGTCCAAAGGGTCCAAAATTAAACTTAGTTTGATTTTAACAAAATTGAATTCTTAGGGTTCTTTGATATGCTGAATCTAAACATGTATTTAGATTTTGATTATGGGCCCAGTTTTCAAGTTGGTCCAAATTGGGGTCAAAATTAAACTTTGTTTGATTTCAACAAAAATTGAATATAAGGGGTTCTTTGATATGCTGAATCTAACCATGTATTTAGATTTTTGATTTTTGGGCCCGTTATTTACTTTGTCCACATTGAGGTCAAAAGGGTCCAAAATTAAACTTTTGTTTGATTTCATCAAAATTGAATTATTGGGGTCTTTGATATGCCGAATCTAACCGTGTATTTAGATTCTTAATTTTGGTCCCGTTTTCAAATTGGTCTACATTAAGGTCCAAAGGGTCCAAAATTAAACTTAGTTTGATTTTAACAAAATTGAATATATGGGGTTCTTTGATATGCTGAATCTAAACATGTATTTAGATTTTGATTATGGCCCCAGTTTTCAAGTTGGTCCAAATCGGGTCCAAAATTAAACTTTGTTTGATTTCAACAAAATTGAATATATGGGGTTCTTTGATATGCTGAATCTAACCATGTATTTAGATTTTTGATTTTGGGCCCGTTATCAACTTTGTCCACATTGAGGTCCAAAGGGTCCAAAATTAAACTTTGTTTGATTCATCAAAATTGAACTCTTGGGGTTCTTTGATATGCTGAATCTAACCATGTATTTAGATTTTGGATATCATAATAGGTGATGTCCAATTTAAAATTTTTAAGTTCTTAGACCACATTCATTCTGTGTCAGAAACCTATGCTGTGTCAAATATTTAATCACAATCCAAATTCAGAGCTGTATCAAGCTTGAATGTTGTGTCCATACTTGCCCCAACTATTCAGTGTTCGAACTCTGCGGTCGTATCAAGCTGCACCCTGCGGAGCATTTTATTTGTGTTTTGGTCTGTTTTTCAAGAACTGTAAGCAATAAGTCAGCTATGTTTGGTGTATGGAACAATTTTAAGCTGTACATGACTGACTGGTAGGTATTATCTGACCTCATTTTCATGGTTCATTGGTTAATGTTAAGTGTTTGTATTTTGGACTGTTTTTCAATAACCATAAGCAATGGGTCAACTATAATTGGCATATGGAATGATTGTAAGGTGTACATGTCTGTGTGACAAGTTTTTATCTGACCTTGACCTCATTGTCATGGATCTTTAAAAATGTTAAGTTTATGTGATAATTGTAGTAAAACCTTTATCTCAGACTTTCAACATAAAATCAATGGTCAGTAAAACAGGCGAGACATTTCAGCGTGTGCACTCTTGTTAAACTTCAGTTTGCCTCAACCAAATGTTATGAAACTTATACACAATGCTTATGACCACAAAACACAGATCCAAGTATGAACTTGGGTGTTGTCACTTTTACCGTTCTAGAGTTATGCCCCTTTACAAATGGAAAAATATTTTTTGTTTCCCTTCTGTAACTTTAGTTTGCCTCAACCAAATGTTATGAAACTGATACACAATGCTTGTAACCACAAAACTGGGATCAAGTTTGAATTGGATGATGTGACTTTCACCTTTCTTGAGTTATTTCCCTTTATAACGTTATTTGCAAAGGGGGACATCATCTGTGTCCCATGGACATATTCTCCAACTGGAAAAAACATGGCTTTAGTTTAAGTAACTGGAGGCAACCAGGATTTGATAAATATCAGACATCAACATTATGAGATATTTTATTATAGCTACAACTAATGGAGTGACAGTGAATTTTCAATCTAATGCAGATAACTTCTAGTAATCATCTGGTTGATGAAATTTGGGGTTGCCATGAGGGTAACAATACTATTGTCACCCTAGGGAGGGGAATTTGTGTGGATAACAAAGGAAACTTGACAATTATCAACGTTATGTGATTTTAATTTGAATCACTCAGAAACTTTCCATAATAATAAGGTTTGATAAAAGTCAGTAAACAACATCACCAACCTTTTTTGTTGATCACTGCACAGTGTACTTTTCACTATATAACACTGCTGTGTATTTTTCTCTAAATGACACTACTGTATATTTTTCAGTGAACAGTTCTCTGACAGCATGAAGGACATGATCAAGAAGTTTGCCTCAGATTCTTATTCTGTGAGTTGTGATTGTATTCTTACATTTTGATTTGGTACAATTATGTGTCTTCATTATTATCTCTTTTACATTTTCATGAAAATTATAATCGATAAGATATTGTTAGCAAATCATAAAGTAATGTTGGTTTTCTATTTGTTTCTGGTCCTTTGTAGTTGCATGTAACCTTTATTTAGGTGTGCATTTTGTTTTTATTAAGATTGTTTTTAAAATTTTATACATACATATATGTATTTTAAGTGTGAAAATCTGAAGTCATCATATATGACTTTTATACAGTTGAGATTTGTTATTTATTAGTTGGAAGAATGTTTTATACAATAAATATTTAAAAAATATATTACAGTTTGGATTAGGAGTGGAACCAGATGAAACAAACCCTAGAGTTCCAATTATGGCTTGGAATACTTGTGCCTTTACCATACAGTCCATTGGTTAGTTCTTTTTGTTTTTTTGTGATTTGTTTTTTCTTTAACAGTAAAATACTCTGAACTTTTAAGGCAGAACTGTTGGAGCCTATTGGCCAAACAGGAAAAGAGAGTTACTATAATATATAGTCAACTACTCCCAGAGCCTTCAAACTTTTAAAATTTTGTTTAAATACATTGAAGATATGTGCCTTCTTTTCGTCATATTTCTTTACTAGCATTTATATATACTCTTTAAAGCATATTAAATATTTGTGTCATTAATGTGTTTATTGGCATTGAAAAGACAACCATACATATTGCAACTCTTTTGTCCCTAATGCGTGTTTAGGGGGACATAGAAATAGTGGTCGTCTGTCCATACTTCTGTTCAGTTCTGTGTTGTTAGCACTCTAACCTATACAATTCTTCCCAGATTTTTATAAAACTTATATTTTAGGTTTATATCAGCATTGTCTTGGACAAGTTCGAAAATCGGTGCTGATCAACAATTTTTCAAAGAGTTATGGCCCTTGATGATATTAATTATATGGAAAATTGCATTGTTAGCGCCCTCATGTGTTCAATTCTTGCCAGATTTTAATGTAACTTATAACATAGGTTTATATCAGAAATGTCTCGAACAAATTTGAAAATCAGTGCCGATCATATATTTTTAAAAGAGTTATGCCCTTGGAAATATTAGTTATATGGAAATTTGCATTGTAAGCGCTCTCACATGTACAATTTTTGCCAGATTTTTATCAAATTTATATCAGCAATATCTTGGACAAATCAGTGCCGATCAAATAACTTTAAGAGTTATGCCCTTGTAGATATTAATTATATCAGAAATTGCATTGTATTTGCTCTCAAGCCTTCATTTCGTTAAGATATTTATTAACATTTAAAAAATAAAATTTTTTTAATTTTTTTTTTAAGGTATTGCCCTTGGACAGATAAAATATGTGCAACAGGGGGACATTAGAACTCTGTTCTTTAATTAATAGTTGATATAAAGGATTAATACTAAAATCGATCTCTATGTTTAACTCAATTAATTTTGATTTCAGAACAAATGTTGAGACATGAACAGAAACCATTGTTTGGATCATTGTCTTCTCGACAGTCAGATTGTATGGGTTCATTAGTACGTTTTGCTGCTGTATGTGGTCAAGTGATGAATTCAGACTTGGTCAAACAGCATTGTCTCAAAGTACTGTCATGTGAGTTTAAGATTATTTTTTTTCGTGATCTTATAAGGTTTGTTTATTCTGAAAATACTTCAAATTATAAGAAAAAGATTGGTTTTTGTTTGCAAAATGTAAGCAATGATAGATAAAAAAGTTTGATATGATATATATATATACCATTGTACCAAAGTTGATGTTACCAAGCAATGAAAAATACAAAATACATTTGAAATTCATTATCTGATTAAAGACTAGTACAACTAGATTGCAAACTTAGCCACCCATTACTATGGTTAGATAGAATTATTTTCTGTTGCTTGTGATTGAATGGAGACACATGAAATTGACTTTTATTAGAACATCTGTTAATCAGAGTTCAATCTACACAAATTTGACATTCAGGAAATAGGTAATCAGTTAAAGGAGGAAGGGGATCAATGAGATATAGATTGATTTTGATTACCACTAAAGTAAACATAATATTAAAATTTAGATAACCTCCACCTTTTAAGTTTTAACAGAAATTACCATTGACGTTTAATACATGAAGATGAATTTTGTAATGTAACAAAACATCACATGTCAGAAGCTAAAGGAGGGTATAATAAGAGCCATTATTTGTCCCCTGAAATTGCAAAAAATAGTAAACTTATTCAAGCCTTTCAAAATTATTTAGATTTTATTGATAAATGAACCAATTGCTTCAATCTGGAAAATTTGGTACAGAAAGGTCACTTATGATATCACTATGACATGAAAATGTTACATGATTGACATAAAATGGCCATTTATTGTGTAACCTGAATAATTCAGTCGTTATATTCCACTGCTCTACGATGGCTACATTAAAGCCTGAAGGCCTTGTCAATAAAAAATCGTCAAATTATCATTCGGAATTAGCTCGGGATTTACCTATCTCGATAATATTGTGCTATTAGCTGATTGGCTCTCTCTCACAGAGGGCACCAATCAAAATCCTGGATTTGTGACGCGTTTTTTATTGTATAAAGAATTCAGGCCCTCGCGAGTGGGAGAGTCGATCACGGGGAGGGACTGAATTATTCGGGTTATTTATTGTGTAGATTTTGGTCAAAATATATATGAGCAGGAGCTTAACTGAAAAAGATATGTTACTAAGTACACACATTTGTTAAATACATTTTGTTGCAAAATATCTTTTTTCATAAAGCTCTTGATCATTGAAGACCTAATGCCAATTTGTGAGACAAAATTCTAAATTATAAATACTGTTGTCAGACAGACTGATGTCTTATGAACATCTAAAGGATGTTATTAGTTAGATTTATATTACATTTTGATTTTCACAAGGAGGCAAAACAGTGGCCTTATCACACATTCTTCTTTCATTTAAAAGGGAATATTTGTTACCGGTTGTTTCTTTCTTCTTTCAGTTTTGATAATGGATTCCACACAAGCCAATGAAAACATGTGCATACTTGATGTTGACTTATTTCATTATCTGACTTTGTTGACAATGACCCTTCCTTCACTACATGTTGAAGGTCAAAGGTCACCTTTGTCAATCATTCCCACTGGAGGAATTAACAATCATCATGCCTTAGAGCTTGTGTTTACAGCTCATTTGGTGCAGATAATGCTTGTCTGTGATATTTCTTCTCAAAGTAAGTTGATTTTACTGTTAAGATTACTAATATAATATATTTTTTTACTTCCTAATATTTCTTCCCTTATTGACTAGTTCCATGATAGTGGAAAAGTTTATACTTACCAAACATACTGTTTCCGCTTCTACATGTATTAAAGAAATTTGATGAGTTAACACACGGGTAGCAAATCTTCTAAAAACTTGCTTTACTAATATCAACCTGAAAAGCAAGGTCATCATTCTGGTAGTCGGGGATTAGTCATGGTACAAATTATATAATTTAAACATTTTGGATTAGATCAGATTTTAAATTGCTAAATTGTGCATTATGAGGACCAAAGTATTCTATTTGTTTTTTTTATAGGTGCAATGGAAGTTGAAACAGATTCTGATGATCAGAAAATGCTGGAAATATACACCAATCTTAGGCAGTTGGCTGGGTAGGAATAATACTGTTTCAAACATATACCATTTTTTTTATGGAGAGGAATTTTGTTTTTTTAATAAATCTATTACTTTTCTCATCAGAAACTGAAACTGAAATACTTTAGATTTTGAATTTGTAAATGTTTCCATTTCTAAAATCTTTCAACAAAGTTTTTGCAGATTTTTTTTTTGTTTTTTGGACACATTATATTATATAATATTTTTAAATAATCCAGGTTTTGATAAAGAAATTTTGTATAACATTCAATTGCAATAGTACTATTTAGCTTGAACCTTTCACCATTTGAACAATACCTAGAAATTGAGTTTCGAGTAATGATGTTGTGTTTCATATATAATTGTTTATGGGGGAAAAAGTAATGGATAGATGTGCAATAATCTGATTATTTTTTATGTTTCCATTTGACAGTATACAAAGCCAGACTAGTCCCCAGCCATGGCAGGTAACTCAGATGGTTAAAGAGGCTTGTCTACCATTCTTGAGATGTGCTGCTATTCTCTATCATCACATTACCAGTATACCTGTGCCAAATATACTTCAGGGTACTTATCATTTATCAATATAATATGTTCACACTCTTATTATTTTATGAGTACATGTTACTTTATACCCTCTTCAATATAATAAGTTCATTGTCATGCCTGTTAACTAAAATAATGTTAACATTAACATACTTCCTGTTCATAATTGGGAATTAGCCTACTCACTTGAGATTTTTCTACCATCAGACAGGTCATTTAAAAAGTAGGAAGGGATTTTAATATGGGTGAATCCTTTGCTAAAATATCATGTCACTTAATGTCCATAGATTTCAACAAAGTATCCACCATCACTCATACTGAATAAACAGGATTGCATACCTGCCAACTTACATGATTGAGGTGTGACCTACAAAACTTTTATCCCTTGTTTTGAAAGCACAATCAATGACATGAAAATTGTCCTATAACACAATTTTGTATTTTTTATCATTAAACTACACAATTTTGTATGAATTCAAATTTTTAACTGTTCCTAAGAATGACAATAATAAAATTGTTTGCAAAAAAGGTGAAAATAAGTATCATAATTGCATATTTTTTGCCAGGTGAGCAATTCAGACTCTTAGGAGCATCTAGTTTCTTTTGGATATTCAACTTAGTATTTTTTTCTATTTTCAGAAGCATCCTGTGATCAGTTTGAGCCCATTTGTAGATATTTAGCTATTTCCTCACCTCTCTCCAGCTTGTTTGAAACACAAGGGGACATAATTCAGACTCTAGTCATGAGGTAAATTTATAAACATGCATTTTGATTATGTAAGAATATGTAGTGGCTATTGAAGCATTTTACATGAAAAAAGACTATTATGACAGTAGGTTATTTTATCCTAACACTGCAGAAGAAAGTACACAGTTTTGAAAAGAAATGAAGGAAAAGTTATGATAATTTTTTTTCTGCAACTAATAACAAGTTTCTTGATATATGGCGCCAAGATTCGTGAGGTTATGCCATACTGTGAGACACGTTTTCAGTTCCTGTGATATTGGACTTACTGTTTGCCAAAAACAAGTAATGTCATGCAAATATATAAATTTTCGTCATATTTTTCTCAGCTACTACAAGTCATAGCTTCTTGATATACAGCACCAATTGCTAAATAGAGTCAAAAACATTGAGCAGAGATAAGATTAGTGAGCAATTGCTCAAAGTTTATCTTCTTTTTCATTATGTTTCAGATGGTGCAGTAACAGTTTGTTAAAGGACAGGTTCTCGGCCAGTAGTGATAAGATTATTACATATCCTTTACCTATCAATAGACTTGTTCCCTTACCTGAGGATTACAGCGAACTTATTAACAGAGATTCTACATTTACGTGAGTAGTTGTATAACTTTTACATTGTAGTTTATAGTTATATATTTTTAATTTGATAGGTAAAAATTTAACTTTACTGTATTCATCATGTACAATGAATGAAGATTTCAGATCTTGGATTTTTTTCAGATTTGTTAATAAGTACATTTGTACTTTAAGAATTAATAGTTGTTTTAAAAATGATAAGCAACTGCCAAATATAATAGCAGCTGAAAGAATTAGTAGGTAATAAAAAAAATGTTGGTTCTTGAAATAGAATTGACAACATAGTACTTTTATTTGTGAACATTGATTTTATAGAAAAGTGTTTGTTTGACATATGTAGTTTTGGCTTCCTTGGATACAAATAAGTTTCATCGTGAAATCTTCTAAAATGAATACCCCATGAACTTTAATACTCATTTTGTGTATTTTATCGAACATTGAAAACTTTCACAAAGAACAACTATTGTACAGTATTAACCTTTTGGAATGTAAAAAACTTAAGTTTGTAAAATATTTTGACTTGTTCCTTTGATAGATGTCCCAAATCAAATGGAGATGACACAAGAGCCCCTACTATGTGTTTGGTATGTGGACAGATGCTGTGTTCTCAGAGTTATTGTTGTCAGACAGAACTTGATGGTGTTAAAGTTGGTGCTGCTACTGAACACTCTTACAAATGTGGGGCAGGAGTAGGAATATTTCTCAGGTATGTTGTCAGAGTTTACTACCTTACACAAATTTTGAGATTGTCTGCAATTACAAGAAATAAACCTTTTCTTGTTATTGTCTTAAAACGAAACATTTGATGTTTTGTAAAAACTGATCATTTTGCAACCTTCTTGAATTAAATGCCACAAAATTAAGGTTTGTGAACCCCTGAAGGGAAATTTGATGATTGTTTATATTTCATACATATATTGTAAACAGTAACATGCAAACAGTTTTCTTTTAATATATAACATCAGTGTTTTCTTCCTATTTCAAACAGCGTATACTTTAATAATCAAAATCTGTCTTTTAATTTGTAGGGTAAGAGAATGTCAGATTTTATTACTTACTGGTAAGACAAAGGGCTGCTTTGTTCCACCACCTTATCTTGACAGCTATGGAGAAACAGACCAAGGTCTCAGGTAGGACACAAAATATTATATCTATAGAATATTATTTAGACGATAACAATTACTTTTGAAAGTCTTTGAGAATATTTTTAAAGGGGGTTCCAACCGTATGTCCCCATTCAAAAGGCATTGATCGTCAAAAAAAAGGGGGTTCCAAACCCCAGAACCCACCCCTGCTTGGATCCACCACTGGTTGACCTTAGAATTGGCATAAATTTTGGTTAAATAAATTGTGGAAATTTATAGTAATTATTCAAAATTCTTGCTGATCACACATCTTACCAGGGTTTTCTTTTCTTTTTTTTTTTCTGTTGGTGAATCCCATTTGCAATTGTTTAATGTATTCTGCCTTAAGACATTATTAACATGAACTACTGTTATTTGTTGGTTTATTAACTAGATGAAAATAAAAAATATTGGATTTCCTTTTGTTAAAATCTAGCTGAAAATAGCCAGTTTTTATACAGAAATGTTTGGAATGGACAGTTTTGTCTTGAAATGAATACCTGTTAAACATTTTTACACTCTTAGCGTAAAACATACAATTTTTCAGAGGAAACGACTGTTATGAATTATGACAAAATTTGCTGTTTTCAATTATAAAATTAAGATATCTATGACATTTTATATGGAAAGGAATAACAGATGCTGTATAAAAGAATAAAATATTTGAGTAATAAATCTTTTATGAATGATTAATATGAATTATTTCATATCAGTTTCGTACGTTCTATGATAGTCTTTATCAGATTTGTTCATGACTCTTCTAACCTAGGGGAAATATAAAGCTTGAAAAATTGTATACAACGGTTTCTATTGTTGTTAACCATTTGTTGGCCTGTAGATGTCTTTTGGACAGCTTTTATACGCCCATTTACGGGACGTATTATGGTATACCCTTGACAGTCTGTACGTCCATCTGTCGGTCTGTCCGTCCGTCTGTCGTCAACATGTCGGACATTAACTCAAAAAAGCTTTAACCAATATGCATGAAACTTTGGTGAATTGTTTATATCTATTGATGTGAGCTCCCTTTCGTTTTTTATAAATTTCCAATTTACCGTTTCCGAGTTTTGGGGTTTTATTCATTGAAAAAGGGGGGATTTTCCAGTTTTCCGACAATAACTCAAGAATGCTTTCACCAACTTGCAAGAAATTTTGGTGAATTGTTTATATCCATTGACATGAGCTCCCTTTTGGATTTTTATAAATTTTAGATTTAACGTTTCCGAGTTACAGGGTTTTATTCATAAAAAAGGGGGATTTTCCAGTTTTTGGACAATAACTCAAAAATGCTTTCAGCAGTTCTCATGAAACTTTGGTGAATTATTTATAGCTATTGATGTAATCTCCCTATTCATTTCATAAATTACAAATATGACATTGAGAAGAAATTGAACAGTCTGACAACAGATTTACTAAGTATTACACAACAGCAAGAAATCTTTAATTGAATATAAATTCAATTCATTTAACCAATTTCAAGTTCTTTGACTACATTTATTCAGAAACCTATAATTTGTCAAATATTTAATTACAATCCAAATTCAGACCTGTATCAAGCTTGAATATTGTGTTCATTTTTGCCCCAACTGTTCAGGGTTGGACCTCTGCGGGCGTATCCAGCTGCGCTCAGCGAAGCAGTTTATTTTTTGTGTGCCATTGGGTTGCTATCTCATTTGCATGCTCCTTATCTCCTTCAAATACGTGATATATCATATACATGATATACACTGTATTAGAGTATAAGTGCTACCAGTCCATGTGAACATCAATATGGACTGGCACTACAAGGTCAGTTTTCAAGTATCAACCATTTTTTCCCCACTCCATGTGTTACATGTAATTAAAATGTTTTCAGATGTTTTTTTTTTTTTACAGAAGGGGTAACCCTTTACATCTGTGTCCAGACAGCTATAAGAACCTTCAGAAATTGTGGTTTAATCATAGTTTACCAGAGACTATATCTCACAGCCTGGAGACAAATACAAACCTTTTGACTTTTGATTGGCAACATCTTTGATGAAATATGTAATTAGTTGGAAAAGTTACTTCTTATAACACCTTAATTTATTTGTATAACATGTACAACTGGGATCTCCTTGAAACGGAGCAAAACCGTCATGACATAATACAGTTTAAACATCACATGCATATCATCTTTGTACATGTTGGATTGTATGCATGCTTCCTGGTGATCTTTGTGATATCTGGACTTTAATTAACATATGATTTTATTATTAGAATTTTTAATTAAAAGTCTTTCAATATTGTAAATATACAGGCAATACCTTATAAATAGACATACACTAGAAGATATAGAGATAGAAATTGTAGCCTTGAAATAACCCTACAGAGTTTTAGCTGATGTATATATAATTATCTTTGTTGTATTTATTGCATATTTTGTTTTGGAAGTAATTTGTTTTTTTTGTACAAATAGGTGATAATAACCATAATTTGAAAAAGGTGTTTCCTAAGATAATGACAAATGAAAATATCTGGTTTTATTTACAATTAATTTTTTTTCAAATACCATGTAGCTCAATTCACTGGTGAATATGTTTTTCATACACATTAGTAAAGAATCTCATACTTGCACATGCTTGATGTGTGAACTGAAATCTAAGATTTCAAATAAATAGGAGTTTCCCCCATTTTTATGCTGCTAGGGTCATTAAGGGTAACCACTGACTGTCTGTCCCAAAAGTATTTTCACATATTATAAGCAAACTTGAGCGGGGGCATTCATGTCCTTACACACATTCTTCTTTTATTTAAATATTGCAAAAAACACAGATTGTGAAAAAAAGAAGAAACAAATACAATTATACAGACCATGGTACATTTAAATTGTCAATAAAAACATGATCTCAGTTTGTTGTTCACTGACTGACAATGGTAAATGTTTTGCTGACAGGATGAATCATAATTGTACACACTTGTTCTTGTTATTCTCAGGTATTTGCATTGCATTATGAAATCTGTATAAGATACCAAGTTTTTTTAATCTGTTTGAATTTGTGGGATTGTTGGTGATATTTTTAAAATTTGTTATCATTTTAAATTCATATTTATTAATTTTGAAAATATCTGAATTGTTATTTGTTTACTTTTCTAAGGACTTCTTTGCATTTCCCAAGACTGGATTCACACTGCTAGATTTAAATTCTAGTCTTATTTTGTGAAGATTTTTTTCCTTTCCAAGTGTGAAATACTTTGAAAATACGTATATAGCCTATACTGATGTTCATGCTTTGAAGAAATTGTAATACTAAGAACATGATTATGATTTGAATCTTTATATTTACATACTGGTAACTGACTCTTTTTTAACATATATCTTTTGGAAATGAAATATATAATGTTCAGCCATTCAAGAAATGTATAGGATAACATTGTGGGATCATCTGCATCTGAAATATTTTTGAAGAAATTATACACATTTTAATGAATATTTGGCTCTCTAGTTTTGAAAATTTAGAAGGGACAAGGAGCCCATTATTTTTTTAATTGAGTTTTCAAATGTCATTTTAAAACTACTGTAAATTCAAAAATTATTGCATGCATTTATTATTGCGATTTTTGGAAAATTAACAAAAATGCTAGTTTAACTATTGCGAATTTTGGAAAAGCAACATACAGATATATGTATTGATATCAGAATGCAAGTTTTTCTTATTGCGATACTCAAGTAGTCGCGTTATTCACATTAATAAAAACCTCGCAATAATTTTTGAATTTACAGTAGCTTAACAAAATGCAAAATACACTTACTATTAAATATAGTATTATTGTTATTATTTATATTGTTGAACTTGTTTCATCCCATTTGAATTAACACAGACAACAAGCACATTGCCAGTCTTCAAAATTACTCTTTCTGTCCATCTAGGTAATTCTAGTTGACTACTATGATGTGTTCAATTGAGTTAATCAACAACTTTAAACTTGTATAGGAACTGTAAGTAGTTCATACAAAATTTTGAGATTGTATTATTAAAAAACATAAATTTTAAATGAGCAATAAACTATAACAAATTATTTGTTAATGTCAAAATGTTTACAAACTATTTTCTAAAAATATACCAGTCATATATAATTCTGTGTGTAGTGCAACTCTAAATTCATCATAATTTAGAATATTTTGATTTGATACAAAAGTTTAATCCTAATAATAATTTTTTTATGATTTATCAAATGATTGCTCATAATGTTAGTATGTGGAGTTTAATTTTCAGTTCAGTAAACTATGTTAGATGAATACAGCTTTTATAAAAAAACCAAACATCTGCTTTAAGTAACTTGTGCAATGCTGCATGTAGCATATACAAGCAAACCAACTATGAATTTTAAGTAACCTTTCACTGCTTTTTATAAGTACTACTGATATGATAAGCTAAAATTATAATTGTCTAGGAGATATTCAATTTTGTAATAAAATCCATTATATGTTTGAATAGGAATGTTTCTGTTACTATAGCCAGTGCTGCCTTTTTTGTTTTGTTATTATTATTTATACTGTTGTTTGAAATGAATTCTGTACAAACTTGTGAGCATTAATCTGTCTTGTCATCAATAAAAGAATGTGTAATATCTACATATTGTTTTTGTCTTGCCTTCAAGTGCCAAAAAGTCCCTGAATAATTGCAGTATGTTAATGTAGACCTTGCAGGTTCATTTGACCTTGACCTCAATTTTTAGCTCACCTGGCCCAAAAGGGCCAAGTGCCTTCTCATCACTTGGCGTCTGTCGTCCGTTAACTTTTACAAAAATCTTCTCCTCTGAAACTACTGAGACAAATTTAACCAAACTTGGCAACAATCATCATTAGGGTATCTAGTTTAAGAAATATGTCTGATGACCCCGCCTGCCAACCAACATGGCCGCCATGGCTAAAAATAGAACATAGGGGTAAAATGCAGTTTTTGTTTTGGCTTATATCTCTGAAACTAAAGCATTTAGTGCAAATCTGACAATGGGTAAAAATGTTTATCAGGTTGTACAGAATTGATTATAACACCAAAAATGTCATACCTGCTTCAATATTTTGATAATTTTAAAAACGAAGATCAAACTGAGTGAACTCTCAAACTAAGGTCAAATTCAAATGAAACCTGTCTTGTGTACCTTTTTGAATTCATATGGAAAGAAAATATTTTCAACCTATCATGTAGAATTTCTGAGATGCAGATCCAATCCAAAAAATAAAAACTGATCACTTTCACATGGAAGAGGTCATGTCCATCTCACATGTAGGACAGACATATATATAAATCCACATACCAAATATTGGTGACCTGCCATCTACAGCTACTGAGGATCAGACCATATACTCAAAATTATGCCTTATGACATATGTTGCAAGACTATATATTCCTTAAACCAACTCCTATTCCAAATATAGACCTGCTATGTGTAGGTTATGAGGAATACATTAAATGTTGAAAACTTAACCTGACAATCTAAATATGAAAATAACATAAATCTTGTGGTTTCTTTTATTTTTGAAGGTAACAACTTTTTGTGAAATGAGGTCAATATCAAATGATATGTCAGCTGGACATATACTTCACATCATCTACTAACATAACAAATATGTGGATCCATCTTGTTTTGTTTCTGAAAAACAGATCTTATATTGGAAACTTAACATAACTTAGCATCAAAACAGGGCTAAGGCCTTATGACCTATTCCAGAAGAATATATACTAACAACCTATCTACATACAAATGTTGGGCTATATGTAATACACCTCAGGATCAGAATTCTCAAAATTTAAGCTGACCACTAAATCATGAGGTCAAGGCTGTGTGACAAATACTCATTCCCAGCAAACCAACATGCCAAATATTGTTGAACTGTCATGTAACGTTACTGTTGAACAGATTTAATCCTGAAATTACGTAAATCTGACTACTGCAGTGTAAAAATGAGGTCAGGATATAGTGACAAAGACTTGGTGACAAGTTTCGTTTTTGAAAACTTTAGTGAAAAGGGAGATAAGATAAAAGGTATTTGATCATAGGAAATGATGCTATCATCTGAGAAATAAGATAAAAGGTATTTGATCATAGGAAATGATGCTAACATCTGAGAAATAAGATAAAGGGTATTTGATCATAGAAAATGATGCTATCATCTGAGAAATAAGATAAAATGTATTTGACCATAGGAAATGATGCTATCATCTGAGAAATAAAATAAAAGGTATTTGATCATAGGAAATGATGCTATCAACTGAGAAATAAGATGAAATGTATTTGATCATAGGAAATGATGCTTTCGTCTGAGAAATAAAATAAAAGGTATTTGATCATAGGAAATGATGCTATCATCTGAGAAATAAGATAAAATGTATTTGACCATAGGAAATGATGCTATCATCTAAGAAATAGGATCAAAGGTCTGTGATCATAGGTAATGATGCCATCATCTGAGAAATAAGATAAAAGGTATATGATCATAGGAAATGATGCTATCATCCGAGAAATAATACCTAAGTCTTATGTGTATACTTTAAAGGAAATAACAATCAAGAAATAGGGTACATATAGAGCCAACAGAAAAATAAATTGAGTATGGCACTTAATGAATAAATTTGCCTGGCAACATTGTAACATTATGAGATCAAGGCCAAGCTAGAGTGGGAGTTGTCTGTATCACAAATCCTGTCTTCTCCGTCTTTGAGTTTAAAGACAATATTCTGTTTGGTTGTTTATAACCACTAGATTAGTAGGAATCTGTATCTTGTAGGTCACTGACACAAAACTTAATTAAATGTTACAGTCCCTCAGTCAATGTTCAGAAACTGCTCATCATAAATCTGATCTATATTTGAAGCACCTGCGCTGCTAAAACATCAATAATGATACTTTGTAAATTGTTCACACCACAAAATGTGTTGCAATATTAAAGGTTGAAATCAATAGCTTAAACACCAAGGTTCAAAAACTTTGATTTATGTTGAAGACCCTAGGTTCATTCTTCTGAATAAGCTTAACTGAAGGTTCAGAATCTTGTTGTTAAATGTGAGATCTTTATTTCAGATTTTCAAAACTTTGAAGAAATATTATATCATAGCAAAATAGCAATATAGTATAGCAATACAATCATTATTCATTTGGTATACTCATTCCATAACCCTTTTCTCCAAGGATCACAGTCAAATCATGAGATGTCTAGAGTAATTCCTACAGGGTGTCAATATTACATGCACAAGGAATAAAATGGTTTTGGATTGATCCACATAATTTATGGTTCTATCCTTATAAATTGTCATAACAATTTTCCATTTAATAAACCTTGTATTATGTATTGCTGATAATTTTTGCTGAATATAGTTTATACCTATCTATCAAAGTTTTCGAGATAAAACAAACTAGATGTGTCTGAACGACACGAATGGCCCCGTCTCAAAAAGTTGAAAAATCTGCAAATCAACAGCACATGTGGACACAAACATGCATGGATAGTATCCAGCTCTAAAGATCAATACTAGTTTGAAGAAAAATTTCATTGATCAATGAGTAATTAAATTTCAAACTATCAGCAAACAGGAAGTGAAAAAACAAGATGTGTTGAAACAACATGAAAATCAGCATAGCAGAACGAAACATAAACTTGATCTGTCACTCATCATGGTAGTCTCACATATCAAAAAACAGCGCAAAATCTGGAGGCGTATAGAAAAAAAGTCTGTATAACTGTGATTTTCAACAATTTTCAAAGTCTAAAACCCTTAATTTCGGCAAAAATTAGCTGAGCAGAACTATAAACTTAAACTTGATCTGTAACTCATCATGGTTAACTCACATACCAAAAATCAGCCCAATATCTGAAGGCGTTTAGAAAAAAATCTGTATAACTGTGATTTTCAACAATTAATCAAAGTCCAAAGCCCTTAATTTCGACAAAAATTAGCGGAGCGGAATGAAACTTAAGCTTGATCTGTAACTCATCCTGGTTAACTCACATACCAAAATCAGACTAATATCTGAAGGCGTTTAGAAAAAAGTCCGTATAACTGTGATTTTCAACAATTAATCAAAGTCCAAAGCCCTTAATTTCGACAAAATTAGCGGAGCGGAATGAAACTTAAGCGATCTGTAACTCATCCTGGTTAACTCACATACCAAAATCAGACTAATATCTGAAGCGTTTAGAAAAAGTCCGTACAACTGTGATTTTCAACAATTAATCAAAGTCCAAAGCCCTTAATTTCGACAAAAATTAGCGGAGCGGAATGAAACTTAAGCTTGATCTGTAACTCATCCTGGTTAACTCACATACCAAAAATCAGCCCAATATCTGAAGGCGTTTAGAAAAAAAGTCCGTATAACTGTGATTTTCAACAATTTTCAAAGTCCAAAGCTTGTAATTTCGGCAAAAATTAGCGGAGCGGAACGAAACTTACACTTGATCTGTAACTTTCATGGTTAACTCACATACCAAAAATCAGCCCAATATCTGAAGGCATTTAGAAAAAAAATAAGTATAACTGTGATTTTCAACAATTAATCAAAGTCCAAAGCCCTAATTTCAGCAAAAATTAGCGGAGCAGAACAAAACTTAAACTTGATCTGTAACTTATCATGGTTAACTCACATACCAAAAATCAGCCCAATATCTGAAGGCGTTTAGAAAAAAAACTCCGTATAATGGTTTGTTGCGGAATGACGGAATGACGGACAAGGGTAAAACTATATGGCCTCGACAACTTTGTTGCGGGGCCATAAAAATCTGGAAAATTAGTCATGAACTATTATTTAAGGGCAGTAACTCATATAAGGAGTCAGCCAATGCTTTCAGTCATGCCATTTTTGTAGATCTAGTATTACTAATCTTTTTTTCTGTCAATAGTTACTACCTATCTATTATAATTTTTGAGATAAAAGGGAAAATCTGGAAAATTAGTTAATTACTATTATTTAAGGGCAGTAAATCATATAAGGAGTAATCAAATCCTTTCAGGCATGGCATTCTGGTATTACTAATCATTTTTGCCAGCAATAGTTACTACCTATCTATTACAATATTCTAGATAATAGGCAAAAACTGGAAATTAGTCAAAAACCATTATTTAATGGGAATAATTTCTATAAGGAGTCATTCAATGGTTTCAGTCATATTTGCATAATTGTAGCCCTGGTATTGCTGATCATATTTGATGCTTCAAGGTTTTAACTATATATTTTAGTTTTTGAGATACAAGGTTAAAACTTTGATAATTAATAAAAAATTGTCATAAAAGGAATAACTCCTTAAGTCATGTGATAATTTTGGTGGAGATAGAAAGTAGTGGATCTTTATTATTCAGAGCATTTTTGTCCCTTTTTTTGTCTTCGTGTCCATCCATCTCTCTGTCTGTTATCCTTTTGTCTGCCTCATATCAGATTAAAGCTTTTGTTTGAGGAAGGTCAAATAGGGCCAGGTGAGCTAAAAATGTATTATAATTTTTTCATATCAATAAATATATTCCAATTGACACTAAGGTGATGTAGTAATGAATTTTACTAGAATCATGAAAATGACCTTTAATAATATTATTAAGATTTATTTGTTCCAAGTGTTAATCTATTCACATTCAAAATCTGGAGATGTAATCAAATGTTGATAAATGTCAGCAAAATGTGTTAATTATTTTCAACAATGCAAAGCCAAAGAAAAACATTCTCAGCTACTAAAATGCCATGAAGGTTTACAAGTGTAAAACTAGAGGCTCTCAAGAGCCTGTGTCGCTCACCTGTATCTACTGTGGGTTTGGAAATCATGTAAAATAAGGTTTAAATCATAATAAATAGTATTAGATACTCTAATAATGATTGAGGCCAAGTTTGGTTTAATTTGGCCCAGTAGTTAAGTTAAAAGCAGGTCATCCCACTAGTAACTAGACTTACAATAGTTACTGAAGACTCCTTATCATTATTTAAATTAGTTTTCAATTGTGACCATTTGAAATAGTTCTTTTTTACAATTTTCCCTTAGACTTCTATAGTAAATCCCTATGTTCTATTTTTAGCCTTGGCGGCCATGTTGGTTGGATGGCAGGGTCATCAGATACATTTTTCAATCAAGATACCCTATTGAAAATTGTGGCTAAGTTTAATTCTATTTGGCCAAGTAGATTAAGTGGAGAAGATTTGTGTAAAAGATTGCAAAAATTTACGAAAAAAATTGTTAAAATTGACTTTAAAGGGCAATAACTCCTTAAGGGGTAAATTGACAATTTTGGTCATATGGACTTATTTGTAGATCGTACTTTGTTGAACATTATTGCTGTTTACAGTTTATCTCTATCTATAATAATATTTAAGATAATAACCCAAAACTGCAAAATTTTCTTAAAATTACCAATTCAGGGGCAGCAACCCAACAACGGGTTGTCTGATTCGTCTGAAAATTTCAGGGCAGATAGATCTAAAACAGATTTGCTCTAATTGCTTTAGTTTTAGAGATATAGGCCAAAAACTGCATTTTACCCCTATGTTCTATTTTTAGCCATGTCGGCCATGCATGTTGGTTGGCAGTCGGGGTCATCAGACACATTTTTTAAACTAGATACCCTAATGATGATTGTGGCCAAGTTTGGTTAAATTTTACCCATTTATAGTTTCAGAGGAGAAGATTTTTGTAAAAGTTAACGACGATGCACAACGACGATGGACGCCAAGTGATGAGAAAAGCTCACTTGGCCCCTCGGGCCAGGTCACACAGGTGTGTTAAAAACTGTAACTCTAGACGTGCCCGAAATCATTCTAATGATTAAAAAAAATAATTGAAAATAAGACGAACACCCTTTTTATTTTATTAAAACCCTAATTACATTGGAAAAACTGAGACTGGAACCAGCAAGACTTTCTTTCTTTAAACAGATTTTCTAAAAGAATATTTTTTGTCACTGAGCATAAAATGCAGTCTTTTCTGACACTTAATTTCATCTCCATTTTGCCCTGCACCATCCAGCAATTGAAATACTTGAAGTTGTATGTTGTATATCTGTATATAAATCTTTCAACGTAAATATATCTTTGAACGCCTTTGTATCCAGTAACTCAGAGTACCAAAGTCAAAATTAGTTTGTTGCTTTCAGAGATGTTTTTTTATCCACTCCTGTTTCTCTTATCCAACTGTTAATGTCCACAATTTCCTTATACCCTTGTTCTAGTGTATGGTATCAAACAACAATAGAGCAAAATTCTAGTTTAGTTTGCTGTTTTCAAAAATAGTTCCACTAATGTTTATTGATATACTGTGCCATTTAATACATTTGTAGTTTCCAATTACTACAGCAGAAATTGACTTCTACTGCATACCTATTTACCAGTTCATTCTTTATGTTTCAAGTCCATAACTACAGAAAAATCACAATTATAGTTTAATTTGTTTTCGGTGATGTTTCTCCATAATTCTTCATTTGTATATATCATGTTAGTGTAAAATAAATATAGTAGTAATAAAATTATAGGTCAAAATTCTGTTTTCAGTGATGTTTCACTACTTATTAGCTGAAATAGCTCTTATTCCCTTGATTCACATAAAGTCCAGAATAAACATTACAGTTGGAGTGTTCTGCATACTGAGATGTTTCCCTTCATGCTTGTGAATATGTCTCTTTTTTCCACCAAGTAAACTCTAATAAATGCAGATGAACCAAATTTGTGTTTAGCTTGCTGCATTCAGAGATGTGTCCATCTATACATGTTTACTTTTTTATTATTTCCTAACTGTATCTAATAATTGTAATGGAGCTAGGATTCTACTATGATTAGTTTCTGAAATGTACCCTTCAATAATCATTTCATCCAGAATCATATAAACTTTGTCCATATTTAATATAATCTGTTTAAAAAGTTAAGGATCATAAATAACAACACTACTGGTTGCTCCTGTCAAGCAAATTAATCAAATTAATCATTACATAGGCCACTGAATAAATTTTGATAGGGTTAAACCATTTATCTTCTTAGGCCACACAAAATTAACTTTGTCTAAGGGCACCTTTTTTTAAATATTGAAAAAAGGCATTTTCTGTATCTTTTTATTGGCAGATAAAGGAAGATTTTTTTTTTCAATTTTTGCTAAAGTAATATTTTATCATATTCAAAATTCAAAACATTTGAGAAACTGAAATTGATTAATTTGAAACCCCTTAAAAGTATACTCACATTACATAAGTTGCATGAGAATTTAGAATTCTAAATTATTTCAAACCAGATACACATTCCCTGTTTTTATATTTAATTGAAATGGTCCTGGTGTTTTTATAATTTAAAGCAAATTTGAACCCCGGAGTGTAGATTAACTATCTTATTCAGTAAGCTTCTATCATATATGTCTATCAAAGGATACATCTGCTTCTGACTGAAATTACAAAGTAATCATCAAGTTAGTTTATACAATTTAGCTATGAATAAATTAACTAGAGGCTCCAAGGAGCCTGTGTCGCTCACCTGATATTTTTGTTTACAATTGATGTATGAAACAATGCAACAATAATACTTTTTTTACAGGAATCTGTGTGGATCAAAATCTAATCTTTCGTTTGATTTTAACTGCTTTCAACCAAATTTTTCATTTTAAAAAATTGAATTTGTCTATGTAGTTTCAGAGGAGAAGATTTTTGTAAAAGATAACAAAAATTTACGAAAAATTGTTAAAAATTGACTTTAAAGGGCAATAACTCCTTAAGAGGTCAATTAACAATGTTGGTCATGTTGACTTATTTGTAGATCTTACTTTGCTGAACATTATTGCTGCTTTCAGTTTATCTCTATCTATAATAATATTCAAGATAATAACCAAAAACTGCAAAATTTCCTTAAAATTACCAATTCAGGGGCAGCAACCCAACTATGGGTTGTCTGATTTGTCTGAAAAATTCAGGACAGATAGATCTTAACCTGATGAACATTATTTACCACTGTCAGATTTGCTCTAAATGCTTTAATTTTAGAGATATATTTAAAGCCAAAATCTGCATTTTACCCCTATGTTCTATTTTTAGCCATGTCGCCATGTTGGTTGGAAGGCAGGGTCGCCTGACACATTTTTTAAACTAGATACCCTAATGATGATTGTGGCAAAGTTTGGTTAAATTTGTTTCAGTAGTTTTAGAGGAGAAGATTTTTGTAAAAGATTACAAAAATTTACAAAAAATTGCTAAAAATTGACTACAAAGGGCAATAACTCCTTAAAGGGTCAATTGACCATTTTGGTCATGTTGACTTATTTGTAGATCTTACTTTGCTGAACATTATAATATAATAATATTCAAGATCATAACCAAAAACTGCAAAATTTCCTTAAAATGACCAATTCACGGGTTGTCTGATTTGTCTGAAAATTTCAGGGCAGATAGATCTTGACCTGAAGAACAATTTTACCCTATGTCAGATTTGCTCTATATGCTTTGGTTTCAGAGATATAAGCCAATATCTACATTTTACCCCATGTTCTACTTTTAGCCATGGTGGCCATCTTGGTTGGCGGGCCTGGTCATCAGACCCATATTTTAAACTAAATACCCCAATGATGATTGTGGCCAAGTTTGGTTAAATTTGGCCCTGTAGTTTCAGAGTAGATTTTTGTAAAAGTTAATGACGACGGACGACGACGGACGACGGACGCCAAGTGATGAGAAAAGCTCACTTGGCCCTTTGGGCCAGGTGAGCTAAAAATCATACATACTTCTATAATCATGTCACATGCAAACTATACTAAACATCAGTAAATGAAAGAATCTATACTCAGCGCCACATTATTTCAATTAATAGATTAAAGTCCCCCTTCTTCAGTTTTTCTGATAATCAAATTCATCCAAGATTTAGTATCTTAAGTATAGCTTTTTTCAAATTAGGAGGTATGAAAAGAGGCATAACCTTGCACCTGACATTACAAAAAGATTAAAATCTGTTCAAAATTATGTTAATTTCATTGATAAATGAACAGGATAATATATTCTGGTCTATTTCTGAAATTTGCAATGCTACTGTGGCATTAGTTTCAATACATAATTGTCATATTTAATCAAAAATGGAAAACTAACAAACAATTTAAATCAAATCAAATATGAGACAGAGTTTTGGTAAATGTAAATCTTCATCTAAATACCAGGTACATGTATTTAAAAAATCTTGAAAGTAGTGAAACTGCTTTTCATGGAAAAATAAATGTTTTTCATGATTTGCTTTTGTAATCATTAATGTTACAATCATGTTTGTCTCACAATTAATTTTTATAAGATTAAAATTACATATAATGGTGGAAAACAAACATCTTTCCTTCCAGTAAAACTTATCTTCCTTTCCCAGTGTAGTTATACAACTCTTTTATAATAGTTTTTTTTTCTATTTTTATGAAGTTATTTTCAGAGATGGTTTTTTCTTCTGTGTACAACTTACCACTTTATTCAAATACTTCATCAATGTTTCCACCAAATTGTGTAGCAATTCCAGTACAGCTAATTCATTCTACAAAGCAATGTATAATTGTTTTATTTGCAATGAAATATGAACTAAAAATATTCTATTCATCAAACATTAATAATAACAAAACTAGGAACTAGCCAGTTAGAAGTAAAAAAAATCCTATTGATTGTTTAGTCATTAAAAATACTAAATTTGATCTCTGCCGAGTCTGCCTTCTACATTCAGGACAAAAGCTTTCTTCAGTTTAAATGTAACTTGAGCATATGACCTATAAAAGAAGTTTGTTTATACATTGTACCAACAGCATCATTCGAATAGTTTATAAGATGGTTACCAACTAGCATCTCATAATTTTAAAACAGATTTCAATTCTAAAGAAAAAAACTAACAATTCTAAAAATTAGAATACCTCTTCTCCTGTAATTCCTGCAGTAAAAACCAAGTTACCATAGTGACGGTATACTAAAATGTAATCTTTATAGTCTATTATGCCCTCCTGGAAATAAAATTTTGATTTTAAAGTTTATTATTATCTGGTCTTAATGTGTATTTCCTATTCATCAATATTAATGAATCAATTTGAAAATTATTCCTGCCAATCCAATTTCTCAAATTGTTTTGTTGTCATATCTAAAAGCTCCTTTATTGACTTGTTTAAGATAAACACACAATCTTTCATTGTGCTTGAAAGAATACATAGTTAATGTGGTCTTATGTAGTATGTTGTACTGTGCTGTATTTTTAGCAATTCCTTTTGTCCCATTTATGTATTATACAGATAAATCAGGCGTTCTTTTTTACTGCTTATCATATATTATTATAAAAAATTAAAATAAGAAAATATAGTTTTGCTAAATTGATTAGTTCTAGTTTTGTGCATTGCCAAATACAATGTTTTTATAAAAGATAATCTTGTGGCAATTGAGTTCAGGAAGTCTGAAAATATTTATCTAAAATTTTAACAAATCCAAACATTCTGAGAATGATAGATCTATAAATATCAGCAAGTTTGTAAGTGAGGAATACTTTGTCTTATTAAATGAAATGTGTGAAAAAAGTACATCCTTTATTGAAAAAAAACTAGCTAATAAGAGTCCAACTTATGTAAAATATAGGTCATGACGAAAAAGTATTCCCAAACTGTTTGATAATATGATAGAAATTAAGTAAAATATTATTGATAAATCAATTTTCTGCACATTTTTCTTTTTGTATTAAAAGCAATTCTAGTGATAAACTATCTGTGAAGCATCCTCAGAAATTATTATAAAACTTTAGCTTAACCAAACTATGTACACATTACTTTCAATTGCAAACTGGTTCAATATAAAAAACTTGAAATAAAAAATTTGTCCTAAACATTAGCATTGTAACTGATTGAATTTCCATGAGAATCAGGTATCTGAACTTTTCTTTTGAGAGACAAGGTCTCACATTCAGATTTTAAATTGTATATAAAAGTATTCGTTTTGAAGCTCTTTATAAATGTATTGTACTATAATGGATACTTTACCTGTTTTGAATGTGCTAAGCAAGCACTAGAAACATCTTTTTGAACTGTTAATCTTTGAGATTCTGGAGGATTGTCATAAAATCTAACAATTCTTGGTTTTCCAATTTTGTTGAAAAGGAAAATGAACTTAATCATAATTGTACCTAAAAATATTAATACAGGAGCTAAAATTTTCCCATATTTAAAAATAAACTTTATACTTAACATTATTTATTATATAAAAAAAGGAAAAGAAAATCCCAAGTTGACAATCAAAAACCATGTCAAGGTCAGACAGACAGACAGACCCCAACATTGCCAAAAAAAGAAACGATGAGCACAGCAATGTCAACTTTTGTGTGTGTGTGTGTGTGTATGTGTATTCAGAAAGCAAAATTTCTCTCTGATATAATGAAGTTTGACATGTTCATGATGTTATATCGATAGGAATTCAAAAAGTGGGCATAGACCTCATCACTATTTTGAATTCGATGACCATTTGACCGAAGATATTGAATCATTTTATTACAGACATCATATAACAATCAGTTTTGCATTGTTGTGTCAAACAATCTTTCTTATTACATAAAACATCAAAAACTTTTGACAATGTCTGTGATATTCAGTAATTGTGGGAAATAAAAGCAATGAGGTTACAAATTTCCAGTTCTTCTGCAAATGCATATAAAACAATTAACTCCAAAATGTCTTTCTTCCTTTAAAAGAGAAAATATTTAACTTTGTTCTCTTGTAGAGGATAATTTAAACTTCTTATTTCAAGTGACGTTAAATTCTTGATCTAATTTATTTCACAGTAGGACTTAAGATCCTCTGCCTCTGTATGTTCAGACAGAAATATGTTGAGTTTGGTTCATCTGACAAGAACTCTTATTTTCTTCTTACAAATAGCAAAAAAAATAACATCAAATTTGTATTCAGTGAAAATTTCTTCAATTCATAACAGGAGTAACTTTCCCTTGTATCCATAAATTATCACATCACAATCAAGACTGTTGTGACCCTCTGTTCATTGATAAAAAATTCTATAATCAGACTATCATATTGTCCTAAAACGAACATTTGTTTCCCTTTTATATACATGTACCTAAAAAGATAATTTCCTAATATAGGCTTTTGGTTAAAGGATAATAAAAAAAAAAAAAATTTTGATGGTAAATGGTCCAAGAATTTGAATTCATGTATTGAAGAGACTTGGTGAAGACCTCAATATTGTATCAGTTGACCTAAGGGAGCTACCATTTGATTTTCATGGGGGGGGTGGCTGGGATGAAATTTGAAAAAAAAAGGCAGGACAGGAGTTTTGAGTAAAAAAAAAAGGCAGGATGAGCAACTTGGCAAAAAAATAAAAGGCAGGATGACAATTTATGTAAAAAAAGTCAGGATAAACTAATAAAAAAAAGTCAGGACCGAATAGAGTGAAAAATAAAAAGGCAGGACAGAGATTACAACTAAAAAAAAATGCAGGACAAAATTTGTCATCCTAGCCCCCCCCCACCATAAAAATCAAATGGTAGCTCCCTAATGATATTTGCATGATATACATGATATACATGATATATATATAATCACACTTTCTTTATGTTTCCAGTTTCTGTTGTGAAGCATACAATTATTTTGAAAACATTAAATTCAAGCAAGAAAAACTTCACATAAGTGTATGTTTGAATCAATATAGATGCAAAGGGTCTATGTGAACTTAAATGAAAGAATTTAAAACTGAAACCCCATAATGGCAATTTTTGCAATATATTCTCTCTTTTAAAAATAGAAGACAGAAACCATTAATATGCCATGCCCACAACTCACAGGTGGATAAACGAGAGAAGTTGCCAAAAACTCTCCAAACAGGTAGTGCTAGTAAAAATACAGCCTAATATGCTAATCTGGCACATCAGCTAATGTGACATAGACACAGCGGGTATATTTTTTTTTAACAAAAGAAATATTTGGCATATATATAAAAACTAGAGGCTCTCAAGAGCCTGTGTCGCTCACCTGTATTTATTGATGCTTTGGAAATCATTTAAAATAAGGTTAAAATCATAATTAATAGTGTTAGATATTACATATTATAACGATATCTAAGATAATAACAAAAAACTGCAAAATTTTTGTAAAATTACTAACTCAGGGGCAGCAACCCAACAACGGGTTGTCGGATTCGTCTGAAAATTTCAGGGCAGATAAATCTAAATCTGATGAACATTTTTGCCACCTGTCAGATATGCTCTAAATGCTTTAGTTCCAGAGATATAAACCAAAAACTGCATTTTACCCCTATGTTCTATTTTTAACCAAGTCGGCCATGATGGTTGGAAGGCGGGGTCATCGGACAAATTTTTTGAACTAGATACCCTAATAATGTTTATGGCCAATCATGGTAAAATTTGTCTCAGTAGTTCCAGAGAAGAAGATTTTTGTAAAATTTTACGAAAAATTGTTAAAAATTGACCATAAAGGGCAATAACTCCTAATGGGGTCGACTGACAATTTTGGTCATGACGACTTATTTGTAGATCTTACTTTGCTGAACATTATTGCTGTTTACAGTTTATCTCTATCTATAATAATATTCAAGATAATAACCAGAAACTGCAAAATTTCCTTAAAATTACCAATTCAGGGGCAGCAACCCAACAACAGGTTGTCAGATTTGTCTCAAAATTTCAGGGCAGATAGATCTTGACCTGATAATCAGTTTTGTCCCCATGTCAGATTTACTCTAAATGCTTTGGTTTCAGAGATATAAGCCAAAATCTACATTTTACCCCTATGTTCTATTTTTAGCCATAGCCGCCATCTTGGTTGGATGGCGGGGTCATCGGACACATTTTTTAAACTAGATACCCTAATGATGATTGTGGCCAAGTTTGGTTAAATTTGGCCCAGTGGTTTCAGAGGAGAAGATTTTTGTAAAAAGCTAACGACGACGGACGACGGACGCCAAGTGATGAGAAAAGCTCACTTGGCCCTTCCGGCCAGGTGAGCTAATAAGGAGATGTGCCATGAATGAGACAGCAGAATCCAATCCAAATTATGTGGATGTAAGCAACTACAGGTCACCGTACCATCTTCATCAATGAGCAAAGCCAAACTATGGTCAGCTATAAAACCCTGACATGAAAAAATGTTAAACAAATCAAGATATATGACAAAATATTTAAAAAATAAAATGACAGACAGCAACCACCAACAACCACTGAACTACAGTGAGTCTCCTGACTTGGAACAGGCACATAACGAATGTGAAAGGGTTAAAATATGTTTGTGTGCCCAAACCTCCCCCAACACCCAACACCCAACACCCAACACCCCCTTACCTTGAGATACAGGGACAGTGATGTGAAAGCACAACATAAGAACAAACCGTAAAAATCAGTATGAAATAGCTTAACTAGACAGATAAATATGAAGCCCAAAATACAACTAATATAACAAACAAAAGACACAAAGTACAAGAGTATTTGCAGTTACTAAAAAGTAGTTCAATAGAAATAAGAAGATGCGGTATGAGTGCCAATGAGACAACTCTCGGCTATTTACAACTAATTAAAATAAATCATGTACTCCCAGACTATAATATTAATCAGTACACATCCAATGGATTTAGTGTGAAGATGTCATAAAAAGTCTGAGAAAGCTGATCTTGCGTAAAAACCAAAATATAAAAAAGTAAATAGTATGTACCATAGGTTAGCAGAACTGTATTGAAATCCATATTTTTCATATTTAATCTATCATAACCAAAATCAATTTTAGTACCAATAAAAACAATATCCAAATTCAATGTCCTACATACTTGTTCATGATACATAATTATATAAAACCTTTAACTTGTGAAAAGTAAGATTGGAAACAAGGTGGCATTTTGCCATTTTAAAATCTATGCATTCTTAGTTAATATTGTTTTCTAAATCCTACACCAAGCTGTTGTGATTGGCTATAAGTGTCTTAAACAATGAAAATTCAATCAATGAGGTAAGGTTATCATTTTTGGGTAGAAATAATGAAATTACCTGGTCCTTTGCATTCTGAAATGGGGAATTTCCAATCCATAAAATCTACATTTTTTACAAACCTAAATTTAATGTTTCCTATCTTAAAATTATTTATTAATGCATGAGGGAAAAATCATAGGTCATCATAACATTAGAAAACTGATTAGAGGCTTCAAGTTATTGAATAAAATGGGTTTGGGTTACCCTCTCTACAACTGACATTATTTTCAAGTTTGTTAAATGCAATTAATGAATATGTTCAGAACTTTCAAAATATTTATTCTGATTGAAAAATCTTTTAATAGTGAAAAAGCTCACATCACATGCCCCAATATAAAGTGGAAAAGCCTATTGTGACCTGATGGCAGATTTTTTCTGTTAACTTTAAGAGCGTAGGAATGCCCTTTATTGTCAAAGCGGCAAACATCCTTTTTTCGCTACCGTTAGCCTCAAATGAGCCTGAATTTTTTATCGTCATTCGTCAAGTCTCATTTTGTAGCTACCCTTAGCTTCAAATGGAGTAAAATGTTAATCTTTAATATTATTTTAACAAATATTTTACCATCATTCGTCATATTGGGTACCACATTCCTACCCAGTTACCCTCCTTTTAAGGTATTATTCATTTCTGTTATGATTTTAGACATTAATAGTACTGTCTTACACAAATCCATCTTTTCCAATTAAGTGACTTTGAAATTAACAGTGATTTTTCTCTTATTAGCTGTAGTGTGACCAAATGATATATTAAATGAAAATAACAATTTATAAAATTTTGTGCATCCCAAGTGATTATAACTGGATTTATCTTTATCAGGAAAGCTCAAACCCAAAAATATAAAAAAAATCATGGTTGTGTATAAGATCCTAACATGGGAAGAGCTATATTACCAAAAGGGACTAAAATAAATTGGGAATGTGTCCCCATGGACACAGATGATGCCCCCGCTTGCATACAACATTATAAATGGACATAACTCAAGAACGGTAAAAGTGACGCTACCTAAATTTGTACTTGATCTGAGTTTTCTGGTAATAAGCATTGTGTATAAGTTTCATAACATTTGGTTGAGGCAAACTTCAGTAAGAGAACAGAAACGAAAAATTCAGTAATTTTTCCATTTGTAAAGGGGCATAACTCTAAAACGGTTAAAGTAACTCCACCCAAGTTCAAACTTGATCTGAGTTTTGTGGTAATAAGCATTGTGTATAAGCATACATGTGAACCTCCCGACGGGAGTACATTAATCCCGTTTTCAGGGGTCTCCTCCCGACCTCCCGTTGAAGAGAAAAAAATCCCGTGTATGAAATATTTCATGAATGAAAAATTTCAGCCCAACATTTTGAACATATCTGGTGTAACTGACATTACCTGAAGTTATATTTTACCTGTAAATCAATTAATATGCATAATTATATGGCTTCACTCGTCAGTTTGGGTGTCAAACATACTGGTAATCAACGATTATTACCTCAGACTAACTGCCGTTGTGTAATAAAAACTTTGTGTATTTAAAAATTGGGTTACTTCCCTTGATTTATCCTGTTTTAAGTTACTTTCCTTTAAATAATGTAAATTTTCAAAAGAATATAAATAAAATATAAATTGAACAAATAATCATAAAAGGGTGGTAATTAAATGATTTTAAATGTCTTAGGACAAATAAAAAAATAATAATTTGAAAATTATTTGAGGGTTCTATACTTCTTTTCAAGGCTTAAATTGAAATTTATATAATAAATATGACCCATTGATTTAGTTTGAATGTGTTCCTGAACATGCAAAAATGTTGTTAATGCAGATAGTTAAGCAAATGTTCTGATTGCAGTAATTGTTCAAAAGAATACTGACACAAATTTATAGAATAAAGATATTAAAGAACATACTAAAATAAAAAAAGAATGTTAGATTGAACATGTTGAATAAAGATAGAGAAAATTTATAAGTACAAGGGTAGTACTATAAACATAATACATTCGGATGGAAAGTTGAAGAACAAACACTTTAAAAGACAATTTCTACAGCACACGGTTACATTTACAACAAAATTTATGTCGATTAAAAACCTCCTGATCTGAGTCCTAATCTCCTGACCAAAATTTCCCAATCTCCTGATCTGAGTTTCACAGTCCATCACATGTATGTATAAGTTTCACAACATTTGGTTGAAGCAAACTTAAGAAAGAGAACGAAAACGAAAAATTCAGCAATTTTTCCATTTGTAAAGGGCCATAACTCTAAAACTGATTAACTGACGCCACCAAAATTCAAACTTGATCTATGTTTTGTGGTAATAAGCATTGTGTATAAGTTTCATAACATTTGGTTGAGGCAACCAAAAGTTAGAGAACGGAAACTACAAATTCAGGAATTTTTTTGTTTATAAAGGGGCATAACCCTAGAACAGTTAAAGTGACGCCACCAAAATTCATACTTGATCTGTGTTTTGTGGTAATAAGCATTGTGTATAAGTTTCATAACATTTGGTTGAGGCAAACTAAAGTTGGAGAACTGAAACAAAAAACTCAGCAATTTTTACATTTGTAAAGGGCATAACTCTAGAACGGTAAAGGTGATGCCACCAAAATTCAAACTTGATCTGTGTCTTGTGGTAATAAGCATTGTGTATAAGTTTAATAACATTTGGTTGAGGAAAACTAAAGTTAGAGAATGGAAACCAATTTTGGGACTACGGACGTACGTACAGAAGGACGAGGGTAAAACTCAATGACCCCTCTGCCACGGCGGGGGCATAAAAATAGCCAAGTCATCTAAGGTCAACTTTTTGAGGGAGGAAGAGTGCAATGGCTTATGGAATATTTGATTCATTCCAAATAAGATTTCAATGGCTTATTAATATTTGATTCACCATCCTCAAACCAACTTAATTTTTCTTCACAAATTTTGATCTTTATTAGCAACTTTGACCTTGACATAAGACATAGCAACATAAAATTGAGAAATACGAAACCATATAGCCAAGTAAGGTTGCAAACCCAAAATATAGTATTTTATTTAGCGTCAGCAAATCAATTGTCTGCACGAATTTCTGTCTATATATTCTGAGACTACTATAACATGTGTTATAGTAGTCTCAGATTTATTGTAACTTTGACCTTGACTTTTGACCTGATGACCTTTTAAACAACAGGGATCTTTCTCATATATATATATGTGACCATATATCAAAGCATGGGTAAAATCAGAAATTAAGAACTCGAGTAAGCAAACTGAAACGAAAAATGACTGACCGGAAGGCCAAACAACCATATATGGCATGTATGGTGTACATTCGATATCACAATGATTATATTATTATGTCACAGTCAAGAGTCTATTGTTCAATGGCATCATTAACAACGATTAATTTCAGGTCATCCAGCATGACTCATTCTAGTCCAAATAATTATGACGTCTTAAAAGGCTATTATATTTTTTTTCTTTGACGCCTTACATCGACGCCTTACTTCGATGTAAGGCGTCAAAGAAAAAAAAAAATATAATAGCCTTTCAAGACGTCATAATTATTTGGACTAGACTCATTCAAGAAAGAGAACTCGAAAATTTGTCTATATATCTGATTATGATGATGACACCACTGCATTAAAAAAGTTGAGATATATACCAACAGTGATTCCATCATCACGCAAAATATCAAAGCCTTAAATGGCAAATTTGTTTACTCCTTGCTTCTTTTTTCCAAGTTCATATTACATTATGATTATAACAATATTAATTTTTGTATGAATCATTGATAAATATTGATTTAATTCATACTCTTTGGGATCGATTAATTGACAATAAATTATTATTTTGTAAAGTATTTCACAAAATAAGTGTGTATTCAGTATAAAAGTACTGTTTTCCTGTGTTTAGAGTTTTTTGTCTGCAGAGGCCTTTTCGGGTGGGGTAATGAATTTTTTTCACCGACATGATTTCCAGTGATAGGCACGAAAAGTCTAGACGCTTACCGAATGCAAATTTTGCGTCACTGACAGCTGAAGCGACACCTATCATAATAAAAATGAAGAAAATGGCGATCCTCTGAAATAATGATTAACGATAGTGAAGGACCACAAAACGGAGGGTCACTGGGCCCTGTTTCCGGAGCAATAGGCATGATGACTAAACAGCAAGATGAATCAATTCAACGGCCACAGTATTCCATGCCTGGAATATTGCATTTCTTGCAAACAGAATGGTCCCGTTTCGAGATGGAGCGATCGCAATGGGAAGTTGAACGAGCAGAACTCCAAGTGAGCACTAAGCAAAAAAGCATTAGACGCAATTTAACAAACCTTTAATCTTTTAACTATCAGATAATGGTTAAGTTATGGTTGTTATTAAACAGATCTCATACAAACATCCGTATAAAAATCATATATCCCAGGACGCCATTTTGCTGAAATCAATATGGCGGCCAAATTTGACATCTGATTCACTTATTCACTGTGACAGTGCCATTAGTGGTCTTTCATAGAAGCATTGCACTACCCATGTGAAGTCTCGTTTTAATGCTTCCCTGTTGGGGAGTTAGCAAAAACATAATGGTGTTCTCTCAACATTGTGTATAAACAACACAAAGTCACAAAGCTCTCACAACACACTTTGTTGTTTATAAAGAGCTCATGTTTATGTTATTGTCCCCAGTGCAGGGATATAGAAATACTGTTTTTCTGTCTTATCAATCTTGATAGTGCTCTCACTACAATTCTTGCAAGGTTTTTTTATGAAATTTCTTTTACGAGGCAGGTGCTACTATATGAGGTCACGTAGCTGTCAGAAGGTTATTGGTGCATGGTTGTTTTATTTAACAACATGCTTTTTCGAAAATAAAATTTTGGGAAATTATATGCTTTTTATGATCTTTTACTCAAAAATGTGAAAAAATGGAAACCTAAATAAAGCTTATGATTGCTTGCCATGTTGTTTTCAGGTTCATGTGGACCCTTTGGCTAAAATGGTTGCATTTTCACCTATAAGATAAGATAAAAAAAATTTATTTTGATTCTGCATAAGTTAAAATACAAACACAAGCTCTAAGGAGCTTTTGACCGAATATAATAACATATACAAAACATAAAACAGTCTAATTAAACATATAAAACAACCTGTAATACAGAGTTGAATCTTGCATACATAGCATGCAATAAAATTTAGCAACAAATTTAGAATGAAGTATAACATTTTTACGTACATTAAAGTTTAAAATTTAGATTAAAAATATGGTAACTATTTAAATATAAAACAGATTACTTTTAAAAATCAAATAAAAATTTAGAACTATAGTACATGCTTTGAGATCTAGAAATTTCAAAGAACAGAATATTTTCAACTGAATTGATTATCCAATTTCTGGGAATATGTGTCAGAAATAAAAATTTAAATATATAACAAATCGTGAGGAAAAACATCAATACTAGTCCAAAGCAACAAAAAGCAACATAAATAATAAACAGCACAAGAGTTACCTGCAATCAGAACAGCGACATTCCAAACCGTTTCAGGACTGAACAAGACTTTTAAAATGTGAAAAACTATTTTCAGTCCTGAAATAGTTTGGAAGGCTGTTCCATAAAGTTGAGGCAGCAATTTTGAAAGATTTTTTACCGTAAAGGGTTGACTTTACCTGTGAAACATCAGAATATTAACATACCTGAAAGAATACTTAGATTTTTTGACACTCACCAAATTTTGTAAGCACACAGGAGCTATATTGTTTATAATCTTGAAAGTTTCTAGAGCCATTGTTCTTATCCATCTGATCTGCAAAAGGGCACCTTAGCTTTAAGTAAGAGACCTGTCCTTGTAGGAGCTGTTAAAATCCTTGTATACAAAACAGAGTGCATTTTCCTGCACCTTTTCTAGTTTTTTGGAATTTTTCTCAGTACAAAAATGCCATGCCAAAGGGCAAAGATTAAAATTACTAAGAATAAAAGTATGAAAAATAGTAAGTTTACTCTGAGTACAGACAAACCTGTGTATCTGGAAAAGTTTTAAGGCATAGCATGTCCTAGATAAATAAAATTCAAATATGTTTTATGTTTTAGAAAATTAAAACTTTAACAGGATTTTGCATTGCTCTTTTTTTCATTCCTCCAGAAGGTGCCAAAATAAACTAAGTTGGGAAAGAGGTTTGAGAACTTCCCCACAGGTAATAATTGAAGTGAACTGTTTTGATTTACATGGACAATAGATGGACAATTGATACCTGACAATAACTGGTGATTTAAACTGTGTACCTGAGTGAACCATATCAAGTGAAACTCAACTGTTTGTTAATTTTATCTTTTTCTGCCGGGACGAAAAAAAGTGCACTCCAAAATCCAGTTAAGTTTTAAATTTTCTAAAACATACAAGGCATTTGAATTTTAATTTTCTAGGGCATGCTTTGCCTTAAAACTTTTCCAGATGCACAGGTTTGTCTGTTCTCGAGTAAATTTTGAGGTGAAAATGCAGCCATTTTAGCCAAAGGGTCCACATGAACCTTAAAGGTCTTTCAGTACATCATTTGTACATTATATCAAATGATGATACACAAAGACAACAAGATCCTAGATTACTGCAGTAATCAAGGATCAGTGTTCTCGAAAACCGTCGGTCCTGACTGCCAAAAATCAGCTAGGACCAACAATTGAATGTGTAGTGGCAGTCCCGATGACCAACAACATTTTGATGGTTGTTCACTTTTGTTTTAACATCTTTTTCGGTATTTAGATAGCTTTTGAACTGGTTGCGAATGTAAACAAACTTTTAACTGCATAGCTCAAAATTACGGTAAAACTTTTGAAAAAGAACCAGTCGTTGGTTTCTTTGGTATTCAGATAGTTTTTGAACTGGTTACTACTGTAATTTAATTTTTGTAATATAGCTCAAAATTACGGTAATAGTTTTGAAAAATAACCAGTCGTAAAAGTCATCACGGCATCCGCATGACCCATTTCGTTCAGAGGGGGTGCTAAACCAGAGGACTTTGTATTTGAACAAACAAAGACTGAACATTTTTTCTATATTACAAAATTTGCAGCTGAGGAATAAACATCAGACTTTCTTTTATTTCTAAAATTTTAATGCACTTTTCACTGTAAATGATTGTAGTGGATACAGGTTGGGAACAAGTCAAGAAAAGTGGGATATTCGCTGTTTTCACGGAACATCCCAGTTTACAGGGACTTCCAATTTCTATTTCAATTTATGGCATGAATCAGTAGTATTTGTAAATACTTAGAGTATTTCATGAACAACAAAGCATGAATAAGTGAGGCCTTGTTTTTTTCTAGAACTCAAAAACATACAAATCTTTTGTTTAGGAATCAACTTAGCAAGATGCATGCTCCAGGTGTAACTGACCATTACTGAATTAAGTTCACTTCTATTGAAAGTTTCTATTCATTGAATTTAAATGCAGGGACCGCTCTGTGCGTCGCCAATGTCGCAATTTGCGATTTTTTATTTCATCTGGCAACAAAATACGGCTGCTGGCAATATTTCTGGCGCCAACATTTTCCTATGTAAAAATTTTCATTTCTTGACAATATCGATCTTCATGTTAATTGGTAAAAGTTAAAAAAAATAAATTGTACAAAATTTTACCTGGCGACAAGTTTATGACTTTGTTTACAACCCCAAGCTAATCAACGGTTACAACAGGTGTCATAATCTGTTGTTACAGGTAATCCATTTATCGGATGGGTCATTAATGATCATCAACATTAATTGATTCAAATAGAATTGGTCAGTCTGCATTTGTCTATTTCATTTGAAGAAATGTTCATACGACAACACAATTTTCAATGTTTTTGTTTACCGTAGTTAAATGAAGAAAACATAATTGACAGGAAGTTGAAAACCATAATCAAATTGTTAAAAAAACATTGTTTTACTTGTTTTCCGTAAAAAAATAGCAAATTCAAACGAAATTTGTCTTTGACTGCCCTCAGTTATGATACGAAAATAACAAAAACCCCTGCCATTGTTGGTCATGTTTACTTCTTCTACGTACTGTGTATAATCCTCCAAAGAGGGAGCACACCCGAATAAAGAAAGATAACTCACTTTTACTTTTTCCTAGCATTGAGATACCTACTGAAGACATGTCTCAGATATGGCTACATACTTCTGCCTTTAGAATTTATATGTTTGGGTCTTTTGAGTTATGGGAAGAGTTAAAAAGGGGTTTAGGAGCAGGATGGGTAGGGTTGGTAGGGTGCCTTGGTCATCTTTTTCTGTATTCTTTATTTCTAATACAATTTTTCACTATTCTCTAAATCTAAACACCTCTTATTCTGTTTTCTTCATACAAATACCCATTTTTTTCTATTTTTTTATTTTTCAGTTTAAAAAAAATCTCTATTCTGTAGCATTTACAGACCATAAGCTAATGTATATTCTTCTACATATGAAATACTGACAAAGAAAATAAAGTACACATGTCAGTTTTGTTGTATGTATAGAAACCCTATGCAATAACTTACTTAGTGTAACATGTTAAATGATGTAAAGTGCAGGCTGAGTGCATAAGAAATTTAAATTGAACATAGTTTAAATTTTGATAGAAGAATTAAAGATTCTAGCTGGCTCTAAAGTTTGCTCCAAGTTTTTAAAACTGGCGACAAAATATAGGAGCTGGCTCTTTTTCTGGCTCCAACTTTTTGGGAACCAGAGCAGCCCCTGAAATGCCCAATTGATTAACCTATCTTTTTGTCATCTCATAATTGATGATCAAGGTATGAATTGGTGAACAAAGGAGTTGTTTTATTGTGAGTTGAGTATCAAATTAGACTTGAAATTAGTTTGATTTTTGAACTAATAAAAGCACCTGCTAACATAAGACATTGTTATCAGATGTAAAAGGTGCACTTTTGTAGATTTCATACCATAAATTGAATAGGAAAAAAGAAGTCCCTGTATACTGGGGTTTTTTAACACCAGAAAACTGGGGTGTAACATGAAAACAGGGAATACCCAACTTTTCCTTACTTCAATCCACCCAACCTGTTCAACTTATTAAGCCTCGATTGGAACAGTTTACCCAAAATGTTGTGTCTGCAAAGACCGTTGATAACTTTAAAATACAACTTGATCGTGATTGGGAAGATGTTATGTACCAGTTCTAGTGATAAATTATTTTTGGATTTCTTTAAATATTAACTATTTAATATTTGAATTATTCGTCAACCAAAAGTGACCAATAAAATGCAGAATTGTTATGAGTTTAGGTTTTTAAAAAGTACAAATTTGGGTGGGTTAAAAAGGATTGAATTTCCGTACACATGAGCCCTTAAACGACTCTACATGTATTCTACAGGTAGTATAATGCATGAGACATAAAACAATAAAATGCTCCGCTGGGCGCAGCTTGATGCGACCGCAGAGGTCGAACCCTGAACAGTTGGGGCAAGTATGGACACAACATTCAAGCTTGATATAGCACAGGATTTGGATTGTGATTAAATATTTGACACAGCATAGGTTTCTGACACAAAATGAATGTGGTCTAAGAACTTAAAAATTTTTAATTTACCTATTCTAACCATATCATTATTATTTGCTTCTATATATAAATTAGAAGTAACCAATTTAAAATGGAAAATTTTAAAGAAAAAAAATGAAAAAAAAATCCCCCCTCAAATTTTTTGAACTCCCTTATGATTCATCACCCCCCAAACTCAATCCAAGCCTTCCCTTTGTGGTATGGTACCTTGCAGTACAATTTCAGAGTGATCCGTACACTTGAACACAAGTTATTGTCTGGAAACTAGAAAAAAGCTTGTTTTTGCCCTTATTCCTAAACGTTTTGGGCAATTACCCCAAACTCAATTCCAGCTTTCCTTTGTGATCTGGAACCTTGTAGTACAATTTCAGAAAGATCCATACACTTACACACAAGTTATTGTCATGAAACTAGAAAATGCTTGTTTTTGCCCTTTTTGCCTAATTCCTACAATTTGAGGCAATTACCCCAAAATCAATCCAAGCATTCCATTTGTGATATGGAACCTTGTGGTACAATGTCAGAGAGGTCCATTCACTAACACACAAGTTATGTCTGGAAGTTACAAAAATGCTTATTTTGGCCCTAATTCCTTAACTGTTGGTACCATGACCCCCAAAATCAATCACAACCTTCCTTTTGTGGTATTGAACCTTATGGTAAATTTTTTAGAGATCCATTCACTTAAACTAAAGTTAAGAGTGCGAAAACCAGTGTCTTCAAACGACGATGACACCAACGTCATACCAATATACGACCTCAAAATTTTTTGCAGTCGTATAAAAATGAAATCAAACATGTTATCAAATTGACAAAGTATAAAAATTAGTGAACAATGCAAAGTTCAAAATTTCATTGAAAACAACCAAATATATAATATAGAAACTAGGATGGAGTTTATATATATTGAGCAATGACTTTCATTTAACTAATAAGTGTTTGATAAATTCAAGCAAAATTACAGGACCACCAGATTTTCTCAAGGACCACCAGATTTTTAGTCTTGGTGGTCCCAATGACCACCAGGAAAAAAAAGATTTCCAGAACTCTGTAGGATGTTGTTGTCTTTGTGTATCATTATTTTCCCGAGGTTTTAAGACAACCGCAGCATACTTCAGGGTATCCATCCAGATTACTCGACCAGCTTGTACCGTTAGAAGGTGTTGGTTCACTCAATGCATCATTATGTCAAATGATTGAATAGGTGTGTTTCCAGTTGCTTGGCCCGAAAAAACAGGGTTGGAATTAATTTTGTTTTCAATGAATGAGTGGTGTTCCAATTATCAGAAAAATAAAAGATCAAACATGCACAAATAAAACTGCAGATATGGAATGTATGCATAAAACAGGTACAATGTGGCTGCATGCATTGTATATATGATTTGATATACACATTCGAGTAACAAGAACCGGAAGTGACAGAAAGTATTTCATAAAAAGTTATTTATTTTAAATATCACATGACCAATTTGTAAAGACAATGCTTTTACCAAGTTTCTAAAGAAAGAAATAGTTTATGTCTTTGATGATAGGATGTTTGACATTGCTATTGTCATCTACTGATTTTTTTCGTTACATTTGTTTGACTGCACATGTGAAATTCAAACCAAAAATTTTGGGACATGTTAACTGAAGAGCTTTCTTCCGATCATAGCAATGGTCTTTCGGGTGTATGGAAACAAACCTATTTTTATTGGGGAAAGACGGCTTCAAGCCGTCAATCCCCTATGTGGTTGACCAGACTGACATCCCCTCACGTCATTCATTTTGTTTTTATAGTGTGGAAAACACCCCCAAAAATCTTACTGAGATTGATGAGAAGGAGACACACAAATGAATAGATTGACTGTAAACACTTTTTAACACATTTCCCTTCTGTTTCTCGCGAAATTATCGTATCTTCAGCTCTCCCTTACACTATTTACGTTTCTTTTACAATCCGGAAAAATCAGAATGACGAGATATTCTAAATATATCCAACCTACATTATAGTGACGTCATTGTTGGAATGCCACACTACGTAGAAGCAGGGATATCCTTTACTGATTATTTAAATCATTCTCAGAGTTCGTGTACTAATTTAAAATTGGTATTTGTTCAATTTGAACATAATTATGTTTGCTATAGATGATTCAAACACATCAACATTCAATGCTTTAATTTGTAGGTCAACTTGTAACTTTCACAGTAAACAATGGCCGTGGGGATACATGAGATTGGGGAGAGAAACGACAGTTTTCATTTTTTCTGTAAAATTCTGTTTTGAGAATCTTCCTCCAATACAGGAGCACCTCAATTGATGAGTAATAATCCACTAAAATAAAAGTTAATGTATCAGAACACTTAAAATGTGACATTTAGTATATGATTAATAGTCTTCCATTAAAACTAAATTTTGTGTACCAACATAATCATTGTAATGGTAAAAAAAAATAATTAAAAATGTTGCATTTTGTAGTTTAAACCTATTTATTCATGAAATTTACAAATATATCAAAATGTAGGATTTGGAAACAAGCTTCTCACAGTTTACATCAATCATATTGGTTTTTATTAGTACCTGTATCTCTGTAATGAGAGTTGTAACTGGGAACTTTATCAATGGAAATTTAAAACTGAATAGATTTTTTCAGTCCTCACTTTCTTGAGAAAAAAAATTAAAATCTTAGAGTACTGTCACAAAAAAAGGAAAATGGCCCTAGCCTGCAGTTCAGTGGTACACAATTAAAATTTCAAAAAATATTGTAGTATTTGTTAAATGATAGAATTCAGTTGAATTTTAGATAATTAACTTTCAACTTTAATTGTATGTTTTGATTTAGAAGATGCAGATCTCTTCCATTGGTCCAAATTGAAACCTTAACTAAGGAAACGAAATTACATTACACAGCAATTGATTTCGATATTGTCAACCTGTCTACTTTTTTCATTCTTTATATGAAGACTATCAAAAGATCCCCCAAAAAAAGAAACAATGGCCGTCTTTCCCTCAGAGCTCTTCAGCTCTTTGATTTTATACGACCGCAAAAATTTTGTGGTCGATATTGGTATGACGTTAGGTGTCGTCGTCGTCGAAGACGCATTGGTTTCGCACTCTAACTTTAGTTTAAGTGAATGGATCTCTATGAAATTTTACCATAAGGTTCAATATCACAAAAGGAAGGTTGGGATTGATTTTGGGGTTATGGTACCAACAGCTAAGGAATTAGGGGCCAAAAGGGGCCAAAATAAGCATTTTGTAACTTCCAGACATAACTTGTGTGTTAGTGTATGGATCTCTCTGACATTGTACCACAAGGTTCCATATCACAAAGCGAATGCTGGGATTGATTTTGGGGGTAATTGCCTTAAAATTTTAGGAATTAGGGGCCAAAAAAGGGGCAAAAAACAAGCATTTTTCTAGTTTCATGACAATAACTTGTGTGTAAGTGTATGGATCTTTCTGAAATTGTACTACAAGGTTCCATATCACAAAGGGAAAGCTGGAATTGAGTTTGGGGGTAATTGCCTGAAACGTTTAGGAATTAGGGGCCAAAAAGGGGCAAAAAACAAGCATTTTTCTAGTTTCATGACAATAACTTGTGTGTAAGTGTATGGATCTTTCTGAAATTGTACTACAAGGTTCCATATCACAAAGGAAAGCTGGAATTGAGTTTGGGGTAATTGCCTGAAACGTTTAGGAATTAGGGGCCAAAAAAGGGGCAAAAAACAAGCATTTTTCTAGTTTCATGACAATAACTTGTGTGTAAGTGTATGGATCTTTCTGAAATTGTACTACAAGGTTCCATATCACAAAGGAAAAGCTGGAATTGAGTTTGGGGGTAATTGCCCAAAACGTTTAGGAATAAGGGGCCAAAAAGGGGCCAAAAATAAGTATTTTTCTAGTTTCCAGACAATAACTTGTGTTCAAGTGTATGGATCTCTCTGAAATTGTACCACAAGGTTCCATATCACAAAGGGAAAGCTGGGTTTGAGTTTGGGGGTAATTGCCTTAAACGTTTAGGAATTTGGTGCCAAAAAGGGGCCAAAAATAAGCATTTTTCTAGTTTCCAGACAATAACTTGTGTTCAAGTGTATGGATCTCTCTGAAATTGTACTGCAAGGTACCATACCTCAAAGGGAAGGCTGGGATTGAGTTTGGGAGTGATGAATCATAAGGGGTTCACAAAAAATAGCAAGAAATATCCAATAGGACAATATTGCGCAATAGCAAGAAATTGTCAATTGTACAGTATTGCGCAATAGCAAGAAATATTCAATTGCACAGTATTGCGCAATTGCAAGAAATATTCAATTGCACAGTATTGCGCAATTGCAAGAAATATTCAATTGCACAGTATTGTGCAAAAGAAGATACTTTGTATAAATTGCTTATTTCTTGACCAATTTCAATGGGGTTTTATTCTTGAATTCTTGGGGTTCTTTAATATGCTGAATCTAACCGTGTATTAAGTTTTTGGATTTTGGGCCCCGTTTTTTAAATTGGTCCATATTGAGGTCCAAAGGGTCCAAAATTAAACTTTGTTTGATTTCATCAAAAATTGAATTATTGGGGTTCTTTGATATGCCGAATCTAACCGTGTATTTAGATTCTTAATTTTTAGTCCCTTTTTCAAATTTGTCTACATTAAGGTCCAAAGGGTCCAAAATTAAACTTAGTTTGATTTTGACAAAATTGAATTCTTAGGGTTCTTTGATATGCTGAATCTAAACATGTATTGAGATTTTTGATTATGGGCCCAGTTTTCAAGTTGGTCCAAATCGGGGTCCAAAATTAAACTTTGTTTGAATTCAACAAAAATTGAATATATGGGGTTCTTTGATATGCTGAATCTAACCATGTATTTAGATTTTTGACTTTTGGGCCCCGTTATCAACTTTGTTCACATTGAGGTCAAAAGGGTCCAAAATTAAACTTTGTTTGATTTCATCAAAAATTGAACTCTTGGGGTTCTTTGATATGCTGAATCTAACCATGTATTTAGATTTTGGATATTGGACCATAATAGGTGAATGTCCAATTTAAAATTTTTAAGTTCTTAGACCACATTCATTCTGTGTCAGAAACCTATGCTGTGTCAAATATTTAATCACAATCCAAATTCAGAGCTGTATCAAGCTTGAATGTTGTGTCCATACTTGCCCCAACTGTTCAGGGTTCGACCTCTGCGGTCGTATCAAGCTGCGCCCTGCGGAGCATTTTATTTGTCTTAGTGGCATGATCCCAATGTTCCCTTTGGTAATATTAATTAATCTAAATAATATTGTAAGAGCTCTCAAGCCAATGTTTTGTGTCAGATTTTTATATTGGTATGACGTTGGAGTCGTCGTCATAGTCGTCCGAAGACACATTGGTTTTCGCACAATAACTTAAGTTTAAGTGAATGGATCTCTATGAAATTTTACCATAAGGTTCAATACCACAAAAGGAAGGTTGGGATTGATTTTGGGGGTTATTGTACCAAGAGTTAAGGAATAAGGGGCCAAAAATAAGCATTTTTGTAACTTCCAGACAAAAACTCGTGTGTTAGTGTATGGATCTCTCTCACATTGTACCACAAGGTTCCATATCACAAAGGGAATGCTGGGATTGATTTTGGGGTTATTGCCTCAAAATTGTAGGAATTGGGGGCCAAAAAAAGGGACAAAAAACAAGCATTTTTCTAGTTTCATGACAATAACTTGTGTGCAAGTGTATGGATCTTTCTGAAATTGTACTACAAGGTTCCATATCACAAAGGGAAAGCTGGAGTTGAGTTTGGGGCTAATTGCCCAAAACGTTTAGGAATAAGGGGCCAAAAACAAGCTTTTTTCTAGTTTCCAGACAATAACTTGTGTTCAAGTGTATGGATCTCTCTGAAATTGTACTGCAAGGTACCATACCTCAAAGGGGAGGCTTGGATTGATTTTGGGGGTAATTGCCTCAAAATTTTAGGAATTAGGGGCCAAAAAAGGGGCAAAAAACAAGCATTTGTCTAGTTTCAGGACAATAACTTGTGTGTAAGTGTATGGATCTTTATGAAATTGTACTACAAGGTTCCATATCACAAAGGGAAAGCTGGGATTGAGTTTGGGGGTAATTGCCCTAAACGTTTAGGAATTTAGGGCCAAAAAGGGGCAAAAATACAAGCATTTTTCTAGTTTCCAGACAATAACTTGTGTTCAAGTGTATGGATCTCTCTGAAATTGTACTGCAAGGTACCATACTACAAAGGGAAGGCTGGGATTGAGTTTGGGGGTGACGAGTCATAAGGGGGTAAAAAAAAAATTGGAGGGGAGGGGGATTTTTTTCCTTTTTATTTTTTCCCTTTTTTTCATTTTTTTTTTCTTTAAATTTTCCATTTTAAGTTGGTTATTTCTGATTTATATATAAAAGCAAATAATAATGATATGGTTTGATTTCATCAAAAATTGAAATATTGGGTTCTTTGATATGCTGAATCTAACAGTGTATTTAGATTCTTAATCGTATTTAGATTTTTAATTTTAGGTCCCTTTTTTGGGAAGTTTGCTATAGCAATACTTTCCTTAGGCGTCGGCCTCAAACTTCCGGTGACAGACTATCGCAAATGTTCTGCTCCAAGATAATGTAGTACTAGTGTTTGAATACTGATTGTAAGAAGATTCTTTTGAAATTTTGAGTCCTTTTGAAAAGATTACAGCTTGAATAAAAAAGGAATGAATGTTCACCGACAGTTCAGATGAATTTAACTTCATTTTGAAAATAACTATCACAAACACTACTTCGTGGATCTGCCACGCGCAAAAAAATCTACGCGAGACAGCGTTTAATTCATTCATGAATATTTCATGAATGAACATTTTCCCGCGCTTTTTTTTTACTATGTACGATATTTACAAATGTTTATTATTAAATAAGTAAAAGTCCGAGTGTATCGAAAGAATCCCGTATGGCTGACATTACTGATATGTTTTGACCAAGCCTTCGGATAATTGACAAGTGATAAAAGTTTGATTGAACAATTATACACAGGTGACAGAAATACTCGATAATCATATGGCTTATGTCACACGCCATCGATGAGTAAAGGTAAATACCGGCAATGATAGAAAGGTGCATGTTTTTGTTAAAACATCGATCAGAATGTTTTGATGCCAAAAACATTTGAAAACTTTTAAATTCCGCTATTTAAATACTAGCTATTTCACATTCCAATGTGGATTAAGGACCTTCACTCGTCCAGCATGCTCAGTCACGTGGGTCAAACTGACAGCTGAAAAACATTGACTGAACGAAAGTTCGTACATATAACAGCCTCCTCAGCGTTACGATTAACAATTACATTTGTACACAAATCGTTACAAGGATATAAGGCAGACAAGTCAGCTTCTACTTAGAATAACTCAGTGTATCAAGACAAGTGCTGTAGCAATTATTTACATGATTAAATAAAATCTGTCCATGTAATAGGAAAATGACTTTCTTTTTCTTAGTGCTAGTCCAAATAATTATGACAAACCAAAAATCTCAAATGTTATTGTCTCAATGCTAAATTTCACAGCATCAACTATAAAATGTGTTACAGCCGGGTTATTAGCACCTCTATGAATCTAGTGTATATAAACTTTATTCATGTCGTCATACTGCTATTGTTATGTCTCCACCGTATTAAGTTTTACCCTTTTTCTTCTGTAAGAATTTATACGTCCCTTACTTGTATGTACGTCCGTACATCCCATCTGTTCTCTAACTTTAGTTTTCCTAAACCAAATTGTATGAAACTTATACGCAATGCTTATTTCCACAAAACACAGGTCAAGTTGAATTTTGGTGGCGTCGATTTTACAATTCTAGAGTTATGCTTCTTAACAAATGAAAAAGTTGCTTGAATTTTTTGTTTACGATCTCTAATTTTAGTTTGTCTCAACCAAATGTTATGAAACTTATACACAATGCTCATTATCACAAAACACTGATTAAATTTGAGTTTAAGTGGCGTCAGTTTTACTGTTCTAGAGTTATGCCCCTTTACAAATTTTAAAAAATGATTGTTGTCGAGCCTTTGACTTTTGTCGAAAAAGCGAGATATAGCGATCCTACATTTCAGCGTGGTTAAAGTTTTGAAATTTTAATAACTCTCTTAAACTATCCTGGATTTCTACCAAACTTGGAGAAGCATCCACAAATATTCACTCTGTGGTTAAAGTTTTGAAATTTTAATAACTCTCTTAAACTATCCTGGATTTCTACCAAACTTAGACAGAAGCTTGTTTATGATCAAAAGCTAGTATCTAGAAGGAAATTTAGTTAAAATTTTGTTCTTGTTTTTCCGTATTTTACTTAATGGACTTAGCTTTTCTTCCAGTTAACATTACATACAGTCTGCAGTTATTTTTAAAACATTTATTAGATTCATAAACTATCCTGGATTTTACCAAACTTGGACAGAAGCTTCTTACAATCAAAAGATAGTATAGAGAGGAATATTTTATTAATTTTCCTCATTTTGTTGAGCCTGCGATTAACAGCAAAAGTAGGTGAAACACGGGTTCCATGGAACACTTATGATTTTTTTCAATTCGTGCTCTAACTTTAGTGTGCCTCAACCAATTGTTATGAAACTTATACAAAATACTTTTAACCACAACACCAAGATCAAGTTTGAATTTCGGTGCCGTCATTTTACTGTTGTTGTTAGGGTTATGCCCAGTTACGAATGGAAAAAATACTATAAAATCACAGGCCCTAGATATGGCATGGGCACATAAAGAAATTAACAGAGCTTATTGTATATTTGATTATTTTAGAACAACAGTTCAAGGTTGCAATAGAAAATATCAAAATTTTATATGAAAAACTTTTATGAAAAAAAGAAAATGGTTTAGTTAAAAATATCAAAGCTGTGATTGAATACATATTTAAAATAATACACATCTATAATCTATTTGAAAAAATACACATCTACAGTTGCAAACTTCCCAGAGGTGCTATCCAGCACTTTGATTAAATTGGTCTACATTATGGTCCAAAGGGTCCAAAATTAAACTTAGTTTGATTTTAACAAAAATTGAATTCTTGGGGTTCTTTGATATGCTGAATCTAAACATGTACTTAGTTTTTTGATTATGGGCCCAGTTTTCAAGTTGGTTCGAATTGGGGTCCAAAATTAAACTTTGTTTGATTTCAACAAAAATTGAATATATGGGGTTCTTTGATATGCTGAATCTAACCATGTGTTTAGATTTTTGATTTTTGGGCCCCGTTATCAAATTGGTCCACATTGAGGTCAAAAGGGTCCAAAATTAAACTTTGTTTGACTTCATCAAAATTTCCTCAATTCTTTGGATTCTTTGATATGCTGAATCTAACCATGTATTTAGATTTTGGATATTGGACCATAATAGGTAAATTAAAATTTTTTAAGTACTTAGACCACATTCATTCTGTGTCAGAAACCTATGCTGTGTCAAATATTTAATCACAATCCAAATTCAGAGCTGTATCAAGCTTGAATGTTGTGTCCATACTTGGCCCAACTGTTCAGGGTTTGACCTCTGTGGTCGTATCAAGCTGCGCCCAGCGGAGCATTTTATTTTCATTAAATTTGTATGAATGGTTTAAATAAGCAAGGCCTTAGAAATTTTCATTAATAAGTGCAGATTAACATTTCTATGGAAAATTGAATTGTATGCAATCTCATGCCTATATTCATTACATTTCTTGTAGAAAATTTATGAGAAAGTTGAAATGTACAAAAAAAATATTATTATACCCCCAATCCAAATTGCTTGAACACTTATAAAAAAATTATGCAATTTTTCAGAATAAGAAGGTCAAAAAGGAATTGATGCTTATTTTGATTCTTTTGGTAGATGAATTTCACTGCTTTCAGAGAAGGTTGCTTTAGTACTCATTTGGATTAAAATTCTACTTCGGATAAAATTTGGAACATCAATCCTGTTTAGTATATTGCTAACCTGAATTTGGTATTATACCTTTTGTAGACTTAATTATTGAAATAACCAGTCCCATGTGTTGTGTAATAAACACAGCCTAGGGCCACTACTTGACAAAAATATTTCTCTCTATAAACATATATTTACATTTATATTTTAGGCAAGAATTGCATTTTTACAAGGAGAAAGAAAAGGGCAAGAAAATTTGAAGCAAGATCTTGTCAGAAGAATAAAAATGCTGGAATATGCCCTGAAACAAGAAAGGTAAGTTGATTATCTAGATCGCCTGTTGTTTGAATTGTTGGTTGTACAGTGAAAGTATACAACCGTAGTTAGGAAATCATTGAAGATGTCCTTTTTATTTTTACATGGGGGAACATGTTTGTTTGCAGTCCTTAAGACTTTTGAGGGTAAAAGGGACTCAAATATTGTCATAATGTTGGTGCAAAACATAATTGTGCAGTACAGAGAGATTTTGATAATGGTCAAAATAAAAGTGACGAAGGTAGTGTCATAGTATTGGCACTAAACATCATTTTACAATACAGGGACATTGAAATAACTGACAAAATAACAAATACTGTAAAGCAGAATGGAAAACTTAAATTTTCTAGTGGGCGAACAGCCAATATTTTTGGTGTCCCAATGTTATTTAATCATGAAAACTTGGAAAAAATTTGTAGTCCAGCTCAAATTTTACTGGCCATGGGCTCCTGTGAATTTCCTTACAATCTTTTAAGGGTTTTTTACAAATGGTCATCAATCCATCACTTAACCAATGTGTCCAGAAACAGTTTTATATTGTTGCATCTGTTGAGAAAGCTTTCTACATTCCACTGGCTGAGTCAACATTTTGGGGCTTAAGTATTTCAAAAACTAAAAAAAAAGCTCTATGCTATATTTACTTATTAATGAACTCCCTTGAAGTTAAGATACAGTCTAAAGTCTAATGTTAAAGATTTCCAGACATCAGTGACTTTGTCAAAACTTCATAGAAGTTTAGAAAACTTTGACAGATGCTTCTTAATCAGCAGAAAGTATTAGTTTCAAAATTTTCCCATATTTTACTGATAAAAAGACTTACTTTTTTTGTTATTGCATTTTTTGACAGGCAAAACCCACTTTAATAGAAGAGATGCACATATAACTGGATACTTCAGAAATGTCCTCATATTATCTGCTGACTGGTTACAAATGGCAATTGCTGAAAAATTTGTATGAGAAAAGAGTAATCTTGAGAATCATTGAGTCCAAGTCCTGAGTATTTATTTGGAATATTTCCAAAAATTATCCATGACAAATTATAAACATTAAAAGCATTTGCTGTTCACTAGGATGATTAATTTTATTATTTCAGGTCAAAATACCACAAGTTAAAATATGGAACAGAAATCAATCAGGATGATTTGAAACCTCCAGCACTAGAAAAGAAAGATGGTAACTATTATCATGACAATAAATTAATTTAATTTTGCCTGTAACAGGAATAGAATAAAAACATTGGATAATTTGGCACATGAAATTTCATTGAAAAAGAAATTCAGTCCTCCAAAATTACAAAATTTGATGTTATAAAATTTGGTTGTCATCTATGAGGTCACACTGAAATCAGTTTTGATTGTTTTGCAATTTAGGCATATGGTATGAAGTATGGAAGCCTAATATAAACTAATGTATTTTATTTCTTTGCTTGTATTTGTATATTAGATGAACCTGAGCAAAACGAGATAATAACATCAAACAGTAATGTATCATGGCGACAAGGAAGACATTTACTGAGGCAGTAAGTTCATTTGTTATTAAACATGTAAAGAATTTTATTAATTGTGTTAAAATAATATAATTTGAAATATTGATTGTGAAAATAAGGTTGAAGACTTTACCATTTGAATAATTTGGAGACTATTAAACACAGATCAAATAATACTTATTTACATGTTTAGTTCCAGAGCTATGCCCTTAATTATCACACAGAGAATAAGATTGTAGTTTTTGACTAGAAGTACTTAGTTGTTCAAGGTCATATGCATTGATTTTGTAGCAGTCTATTTTTACTAAAGTATGAAATTGAAACAAACAAAAAAGAATTAATAAAAAGTAAGTACTTTACAATAACATGATGCATTATGTCCCGTAGCTTGCTAAACCTAAAAGGATTGATCTGAAACTGCAAAAAAGACCAATATGTGGTCACTTTAGATCTGATAAATGTACTTAGACTTAATTGGAATCAATTAAGCTTAAAATATATATGTCATACTGCCCCACTTTTAATCACTAATAGTTAATACCTCTGAAAGACCAGTTTTTATTTGAGGCTGCTTTATGTTCCAAGGTGCTCCCTTAATCCCAGGTTTGATGCTTGTAGGTCATTTACTATCTGAAATCTGAACTCAGTTGAAAATAAATCAAAAGTCAATGAACCATTAAATATAAGTCTGAGTGGCATATTTTTTCAGAACTTTTTATTTATTTTACTAAAAGTCTTAACAACCTTGTTATAGTGACCTACTCCTTTTGCCAAATTAGTCATCTCTTATAGTAGGAGTGACAGTTTGAATCTTGTGTAGAATGTTGCTACCTTGAGCAAAGCTAGAGTAAATTTGGAGTAATTATTCTATGGCAGTTTTTAAAATCTTTCTGATTTCTTTTATGTCACATATTGATGGGCTTCATGTACAACCATTTCCTCATTTTTTCTGTGAACAAAATCCCTGAAATTTGATATTCCACCCAACAGAAAGTAATATACTCAAAATAGTAAGGACTTCCCAAGTTGTTTGAAACCTCACATATCTTTGTCAATCCTACCTTTTAAGATAAAAATGGCACTGATAAAGAATAAACTTCTCACAAGTTGTCCTTCTAAATTACTAAAAAAAAAGTTGAAACTAAATTAACCAAACAATAATTCTATAAAATGATATGAATTTTGATTTTAATGTGAATGCTTGATGTTTGCAGATATTTACAAGAAATTGGATACACAGATACAATCATTGATGTGAGATCAGCTCGAGTAAGATCATTACTGGGACTTCAGGCTCATAATACAGAGAATGAAGCTGAAGGAGCACAACCAGCACTGGTGAATGGAGAATTATCACCAGCCAAAAGAAACAATGACCAAGGAAAAGCAAGGTTAGTTTCTGAAGATGTAGAAACAAATGTGTAAAACAGCTGTATAACCACTAAAACATGTATTGCATATATTTACATTTATATTTTAGGCAAGAATTGCATTTTACAAGGAGAAAGAAAAGGGCAAGAAAATTTGAAGCAAGATCTTGTCAGAAGAATAAAAATGCTGGAATATGCCCTGAAACAAGAAAGGTAAGTTGATTATCTAGATCGCCTGTTGTTTGAATTGTTGGTTGTACAGTGAAAGTATACAACCGTAGTTAGGAAATCATTGAAGATGTCCTTTTTATTTTTACATGGGGGAACATGTTTGTTTGCAGTCCTTAAGACTTTTGAGGGTAAAAGGGACTCAAATATTGTCATAATGTTGGTGCAAAACATAATTGTGCAGTACAGAGAGATTTTGATAATGGTCAAAATAAAAGTGACGAAGGTAGTGTCATAGTATTGGCACTAAACATCATTTTACAATACAGGGACATTGAAATAACTGACAAAATAACAAATACTGTAAAGCAGAATGGAAAACTTAAATTTTCTAGTGGGCGAACAGCCAATATTTTTGGTGTCCCAATGTTATTTAATCATGAAAACTTGGAAAAAATTTGTAGTCCAGCTCAAATTTTACTGGCCATGGGCTCCTGTGAATTTCCTTACAATCTTTTAAGGGTTTTTTACAAATGGTCATCAATCCATCACTTAACCAATGTGTCCAGAAACAGTTTTATATTGTTGCATCTGTTGAGAAAGCTTTCTACATTCCACTGGCTGAGTCAACATTTTGGGGCTTAAGTATTTGAAAAACTAAAAAAAGCTCTATGCTATATTTACTTATTAATGAACTCCCTTGAAGTTAAGATACAGTCTAAAGTCTAATGTTAAAGATTTCCAGACATCAGTGACTTTGTCAAAACTTCATAGAAGTTTAGAAAACTTTGACAGATGCTTCTTAATCAGCAGAAAGTATTAGTTTCAAAATTTTCCCATATTTTACTGATAAAAAGACTTACTTTTTTTGTTATTGCATTTTTTGACAGGCAAAACCCACTTTAATAGAAGAGATGCACATATAACTGGATACTTCAGAAATGTCCTCATATTATCTGCTGACTGGTTATAAATGGCAATTGCTGAAAAATTTGTATGAGAAAAAGAGTAATCTTGAGAATCATTGAGTCCAAGTCCTGAGTATTTATTTGGAATATTTCCAAAAATTATCCATGACAAATTATAAACATTAAAAGCATTTGCTGTTCACTAGGATGATTAATTTTATTATTTCAGGTCAAAATACCACAAGTTAAAATATGGAACAGAAATCAATCAGGATGATTTGAAACCTCCAGCACTAGAAAAGAAAGATGGTAACTATTATCATGACAATAAATTAATTTAATTTTGCCTGTAACAGGAATAGAATAAAAACATTGGATAATTTGGCACATGAAATTTCATTGAAAAAGAAATTCAGTCCTCCAAAATTACAAAATTTGATGTTATAAAATTTGGTTGTCATCTATGAGGTCACACTGAAATCAGTTTTGATTGTTTTGCAATTTAGGCATATGGTATCAAGTATGGAAGCCTAATATAAACTAATGTATTTTATTTCTTTGCTTGTATTTGTATATTAGATGAACCTGAGCAAAACGAGATAATAACATCAAACAGTAATGTATCATGGCGACAAGGAAGACATTTACTGAGGCAGTAAGTTCATTTGTTATTAAACATGTAAAGAATTTTATTAATTGTGTTAAAATAATATAATTTGAAATATTGATTGTGAAAATAAGGTTGAAGACTTTACCATTTGAATAATTTGGAGACTATTAAACACAGATCAAATAATACTTATTTACATGTTTAGTTCCAGAGCTATGCCCCTTAATTATCACACAGAGAATAAGATTGTAGTTTTTTGACTAGAAGTACTTAGTTGTTCAAGGTCATATGCATTGATTTTGTAGCAGTCTATTTTTACTAAAGTATGAAATTGAAACAAACAAAAAAGAATTAATAAAAAGTAAGTACTTTACAATAACATGATGCATTATGTCCCGTAGCTTGCTTAACCTAAAAGGATTGATCTGAAACTGCAAAAAAGACCAATATGTGGTCACTTTAGATGTGATAAATGTACTTAGACTTAATTGGAATCAATGAAGCTTAAAATATATATGTCATACTGCCCCACTTTTAATCACTAATAGTTAATACCTCTGAAAGACCAGTTTTTATTTGAGGCTGCTTTATGTTCCAAGGTGCTCCCTTAATCCCAGGTTTGATGCTTGTAGGTCATTTACTATCTGAAATCTGAACTCAGTTGAAAATAAATCAAAAGTCAATGAACCATTAAATATAAGTCTGAGTGGCATATTTTTCAGAACTTTTATTTATTTTACTAAAAGTCTTAACAACCTTGTTATAGTGACCTACTCCTTTTGCCAAATTAGTCATCTCTTATAGTAGGAGTGACAGTTTGAATCTTGTGTAGAATGTTGCTACCTTGAGCAAATCTAGAGTAAATTTGGAGTAATTATTCTATGGCAGTTTTTAAAATCTTTCTGATTTCTTTTATGTCACATATTGATGGGCTTCATGTACAACCATTTCCTCATTTTTTCTGTGAACAAAATCCCTGAAATTTGATATTCCACCCAACAGAAAGTAATATACTCAAAATAGTAATGACTTCCCAAGTTGTTTGAAACCTCACATATCTTTGTCAATCCTACCTTTTAAGATAAAAATGGCACTGATAAAGAATAAACTTCTCACAAGTTGTCCTTCTAAATTACTAAAAAAAAAAAAGTTGAAACTAAATTAACCAAACAATAATTCTATAAAATGATATGAATTTTGATTTTTAATGTGAATGCTTGATGTTTGCAGATATTTACAAGAAATTGGATACACAGATACAATCATTGATGTGAGATCAGCTCGAGTAAGATCATTACTGGGACTTCAGGCTCATAATACAGAGAATGAAGCTGAAGGAGCACAACCAGCACTGGTGAATGGAGAATTATCACCAGCCAAAAGAAACAATGACCAAGGAAAAGCAAGGTTAGTTTCTGAAGATGTAGAAACAAATGTGTAAAACAGCTGTATAACCACTAAAACATGTATTGCTTTATAATATAACTTTCTTGTTGCATGTATTCATCACTCCTACAAATGACAAATGTGCACCTTATTTGTGCATTTCAGCTTTCCAGGTTTAAGGCTCTGTGCATTCTTAATGTAAAGATGTTCAATGATTGATTGCAGATGCTTGTTTAAGACACTTTCTCTGTTATCTGGTCAGATGAGTCTCAAATCCATTTTGTTATGGATGTGGATGCTATTATTTCTGGAAAAAGATATTTCAAATTCCAGATTTACCAGAATGTTCTATGAAATTTGAGAAGCACTGGAACAACTTGGATGATGCTCATCTTTTTAGTCTACAATTGGTTATTGATTGCAATTGAGTACCATGTATTTCTGCAATTTTTTTGGCTTTTCAAACAGTAGGCTTGAATGGATCTTGATTAATTATACCCCACGCAATTTTTTGCGTCAGGTATAATGTTTTTGACCCATCGGTCGGTCTGTACGTCCGTCCGTCAGTCCTGTTCTTGTCATGGCAATTCCTCTGAAACCACACAACAGTATTTCATGAAACTTTATAGATAATAAGGACAAACTATGTAGATGTGCATATCGACAGGAAATTATGATTCAATTTTTTTCTAGGAGTTATGCCCCTTTGCACTTATGTGGGGTATTTGAGCGTGCTCACAAAGGTTCTTTAAATATTTGCAGAGAAAAGTGTAAATGCAAAAAGTTAGTTTGGTTTGACCTAGGAAGAGATTTCCGATATACAATGCCCCTCTTTTCTGTATGGGTTTATGGTCTATAGGTTAAAGCTGTTATATTAGATTTCCTTTATATTGATATCCTGCTTATAATATGGAGAATTGTTTACCATTAATTTTCCACATGGTGTGTTTCATTGTTTGAAAAAAAATAATGCACCTGAATATCTACTGCTTGAATACTCTAAAGTGATATTGATAACACATGCATGTGAAACTTTATGAAACTTTATTTCATATCTAAAGAGCAATTTTTACATTTTTCTTTCTCATATAATCGTATTTTGCATTTTCCTTCTATCTTTGAATGTGCTGTAAGCATTAAAATGAAAAGAACTTGATAAAAAATCAATAAAAATATACAGAATGTAAATGGTGAGCAGTTTCACTTCTGCAATACATAAACATGTATACACTATGTCTGCATAAATTATCTTCCCATTCTTCAATATCAGCATGCTGGAATGATTTCTTCTTTTGCTTTCTTAGGCCTGCGGGTAAGAAAGTGCCTGCTTCATTAGTGGATGATATCTTTATGGAAAGTGAAAAGTCTGTTCTTGCTACCCTTGATTTCCTTGATAATGAAGGTGTTGATGATGATGACGATGATGATGAAGATGATGATGATGACAAGTAAGTATTGTTGGAGGTCATTTTACAGAAAATCGAAAAAATAATGCATTTATCTCTTTTATTTTCTGAATTATGACTGATTGAATTCTTTTGAAATAGATGAACTTTTGTATAGAGAGCACATAAAATTGGCGAAAAATGTTCTTAAATTTGTCTTAAAATCATCAAATCTCCAATTTAAAATCCATAAATTTTTCTTAAAAAAACTACTTGTTGTTGATACATAAATTTCCGATTTAATAGTGTAAAATAAAAGAGGGTCACTGACTTTGTATACATCATTCAAAGTGGTGTCCTAGGTGAAAAAGTAACACAAAATGTTGAAATAAATCGTAACATCATCGCATTGCAGGCCATAAAACATTGAATTTTGACGTTTTTCACTACCAACTGGGAAACAGATTGGTTGATACATCAAAAACAAAGCATTATTTTTATGCCACTGCCGTAGCGGAGGGGGCATTAAGTTTAACCCTTGTCCGTCCATCCGTACGTCCCAAAATTGGTTTCCGTTCTCTAACTTGAGTTAGCCTCAACCAAATGTTATGAAACTTATACACAATGCTTATTACCACAAAACACAGATCAAGGGTGAATTTTGGTGGCGTCACTTTAACCGTTCTAGAGTTATGCCCCTTTATAAATGGAAAATTTGCAAAATTTTTAGTTTCCGTTCCCTTACTGAAGTTTGCCTCAACCAAATGTTATGAAACTTACACGCAATGCTTATTACCACTAAATACAGATCAAGTTTGAATTTTGGTGGCGTCACTTTAACTGTTCCAGAGTTATGCCCTTTATAAATGGAAAATTGCAAAATTTTAGTTTCGTTCTCTAGCTTAAGTTTGCCTCAACCAAATGTTATGAAACTTATTTACAATGCTTATTACCACAAAACACTGATCAAGTTTGAATTTTGGTGGCGTCACTTAAATGGTTTTAGAGTTATGCCCCTTTATAATGGAAAAATTGCTAAATTTTTAGTTTCCGTTCTCTAACTTAAGTTTGCCTCAACCAAATGTTATGAAACTTATACACAAAGCTTATTACCACAAAACACAGATCAAGGGTGAATTTTGGTGGCGTCACTTTAACCGTTCTAGAGTTATGCCCCTTTATAAATGGAAAATTTGCAAAATTTTTAGTTTCCATTCCCTTACTGAAGTTTGCCTCAACCAAATGTTATGAAACTTACACGCAATGCTTATTACCACTAAATACAGATCAAGTTTGAATTTTGGTGGCGTCACTTTAACTGTTCCAGAGTTATGCCCCTTTATAAATGGAAAAATTGCAAAATTTTTAGTTTCCGTTCTCTAGCTTAAGTTTGCCTCAACCAAATGTTATGAAACTTATTTACAATGCTTATTACCACAAAACACAGATCAAGTTTGAATTTTGGTGGCGTCACTTAAATGGTTTTAGAGTTATGCCCCTTTATAATGGAAAAATTGCTAAATTTTTAGTTTCCGTTCTCTAACTTAAGTTTGCCTCAACCAAATGTTATGAAACTTATACACAATGCTTATTATCACAAAATACAGATCAAGGGTGAATTTTGGTGGCGTCACTCAAACGGTTCTAGAGTAATGTCCCTTTATAAATGGAAAAATTGCAAAACTTTTAGTTTCCGTTCTTTAACTTTAGTTTGCCTCAACCAAATGTTATGAAACTTATACACAATGCTTATTACCACAAAACACAGATCAAGTTTGAATTTTGGTGGCGTCACTCAAACAGTTCAAGAGTAATGCCCTTTTATAAATGGAAAAATTGCAAAATTTTTAGTTTCTGTTGTCTAACTTAAGTTTGCCTCAACCAAATGTTATGAGACTTACACACAATGCTTATTACCACAAAACTTAGATCAAATTCAAATTTGGGTAGCGTCACTTTTATTGTTCTTTTTTAACTATATGATATGCAAGCGGGGGCATCATCTGTGTCCACATGTGGACACAATCCACATTTATCTGGTTTTTAAAGTCATTAACATTTTTCACTTGTATCACATGTTTTCGTAATAATTACTGAACGAGATTGCAACGAGACTGAAACATCAGAAGAATACATCCTTAAGGGATAATACTGGTTTTTAATATAGTGGTCATTTGCTCAAGAAAACTGACAAGAAGAGATAGACATTAAAAGAGTTGTCAGATATTTAACAGATGATCAGCTTTGCAATATTCTAGGAATGTCTAGCCATTCAAAATTAAACATAGTCCTTGTGTTTTATAGAATAGATATATAAAAGAAAGAACACTGACTGAAATGGCAAAAATTATAATTAAGTTACAAATGATAAAATAAAAAGTAATTAAAGTTCAACTTGCTTGTGATGAATATAAACTGTAAATCCCCAACACTCACTTATATTGCAAAGTATAAATAATATTTTTGTGTTGAAAGAAATACATTAATACAGTATTTGAAAAGATAGTTGTTCAATAAGTAAACTTATATAATTGTATTGTTCCATAGTGATGAAGAAGATATTATGGCAGCAGATGAGAAAAGAGAAGTAAGAAGAATTGTAAAAAGGCCTGGACCTGGTGTAAGTTTAAGAAATTTATGGTAAAGTAACCAAGTAACCTTCAAAGTTCAATTATGATAGAAAGTACTCTTTAAAAAAATCATGTGTGACCCTCTGATAATTAAAAAAAAGAAAATAGCTTATCCCCCCAGAAGTTGAACTTCCTTTCATCTCAATTGCTAAAATAATATTTTGTTACTACTTTTTATACGCCCGTCAAATTTTGACGGGACGTATTATGGTATACAAATATCCGGTGTCTGTCTGTCCGGCGTAAACATGTCGCACCGTAACTTGAGAATGACTTATCCAAGTTTCATGAAACTTAACATAGTTGTTTCTTATGATGGTCAAACGATCTGTATACTTTTTGGTGAAAATAAGATTGAAACTTTTTGAGTTATGGGACTTAGTAACTAAAACAGGTGTGTGTTTTTTTTCACATGTCGCGCCGTATCTCAAAAACTATTTATGATTATTGCTTAAAACTTTACACACTTCTTAGTTATATTAACCTCAAGATCTGTATACTTTTTGGTGATGATTCAAAATTTTATTTTAGAGATATTGAGCATTTTGTTAAAAAGGGGAAGGGGTTTTTCACATGTCGCGCCGTATATCAAAAACGATTTATGATTATTGCTTAAAATTTTACACACTTCTTAGTTATATTAATCTAAAGATCTGTATACTTTTGGTTTTGATTCAAAATTTTATTTTTGAGATATTGATTTTTTTAAAGGGGTTTTCACATGTCGCTACCGTATCTCAAAAACGATTTATGATTATTGCTTAAAATTTTACACACTTCTTAGTTATATTAATCTAAAGATCTGTATACTTTTTGGTTTTGATTCAAAATTTTATTTTAGAGATATTGAGTTTTTTGTAAAAAAAAAGGGGGTTTTCGCATGTCACAAACTATTTATGCTTATTGCATAAAAATTCACACACAAGACGACGGGCATATCATGCCCTCATGGCGCAGCTGTTTATTGAAGGTAGAAATTCATTTTGGCAAATTTGTTTTGAGATAAGTATTTGAATGTTCTTTGACTTTGGTTGATGGTATTATTGATAATTTATTTTGGCAAATCTGTATTGAGATAAGAATTTGATTATTTCTTTGACATAGGTTGATGGTATTATTGCTGGTGATGAAGAAACAGAAGAAGCTCTAAGAGAATTTGATTTCCTTGTTGCTGAGAATGAAGATGGCGCTGGTGAGACACGTAGTCATGGTGATGGACCAGACTGGGGTAGGTTTTTGACTGGCTTCTAATATGTTCTTTTTTTTTGTGATAGAATAGTTTGTTGTATTCAGATACTCTGGAAACTGAGAAAAACATTGACTTTAAAAGTTCTAGTGGTTAATACTTTTCATTTTGTTGTCTTTATGTCAATTTTAGATTTAAAGCAGACTACAACTTTAATGTACCCCATTATATTTTTTTATACTCTTGTTTTTTAATGATCTTTAAAGTTTAAGGAGACTGTAACATAATAAGTGTTTGAAGTAGGATGTACTTATTACATGAATGGGAAACTGAAACTGGCAACTGGCTAGTAAGGTGGAATGGCAAGAATGAAATACACTTGTATGGAACTTGTGATAGTGAAAATGAAAGTAACTTTTCCCATATTGGATGCCATTATTTTTTCATATCATTGAGGAAAAGGTTACTTTAAAAAAGACAAACATTTACAATTTGAATTTAAATTATTGGTTGCATTCTATTTGTTAGTTTTTCTCAGCTTCTAAATTTGTTGATTTCTAATTTCCTGTTTGATTTTGTGATTAATCTTATCATTTTCCTTCATTTCTCATTATTCAGTAATCCTCAAAAAGTAAAATTCATTTTAAGTTAATGATTTTTCTTTTGGAAAAACATATCATTTAAAGTCACACAGAAAATTTAGGAAAATGATGGTCTTTGTTTGAAGTGAAAAAAGACACAACAGCATAAGAGGAAATTAATGGTAAGAACAAATTTAAAACCCAGATTGGGCAGGACATTGTGTAGAGGGAGATGCCATTTTGAATCATTTTCACAAATTTAAGTGGTTTATGCACTATTTGCATATCCAACACAGTATAGTGATATTTAATATGTGTATTACACAGAGAAGAAAGATGACGAATGGAAAGTTGATCCTCAAAAACTATCTAAATTTAAAGAACAGTGTGAAAAAGAAAGAAAAGGCAAAAAATCAAGTAAGTTCAGCAGTCAATTGGTAAGCTCTTGCTCATGCCAATACATGAATGGATCAGTTTTTCTGGTAAAATGTTTGTTCTGTTTAGGAAATGTGTGAAAATGTTTGAAGCTTTTGCTTATTAAATTATAGAATTCTGTTTCCTGCTTCAGAACTGATGGCACACTATAGTTTATCACTTCAAATGACTGTTGTTGCATGAATGCTCATAAAAATCCTTGCATGGTTATAGTATGTTGTTTATGATAATTAATTTGTTACAGGGAATATATTATTTGGAGCTGTCAAAAAAAAATTAAGGCCATCTGTGTTTTTTTTTTTGTATTCTACTTTTAAGAAATATTTCATTTAGATTTGTTAAAAAAAAAGTACATGCTCTTTATTTATTTACATACTTTAAATATGTTCAGTAGGCATGAAATTTTTGAAGCTGTATGAGTATTTTGTTTTTATACCCCTGCTTTAAAAAAGTGGGGGTATACTGTTTTACCTCTGTCTGTCCATCCATCCGTCAGTCCGTCAATCACTTGTTATATGAAAAGTGATGATCCAGTATTTAACATGTTATATATGAGGCTAATATGAATCTTGACAATCTTGTGTAAGACATGATAATGTCTGATCTGTCTGTTAACATGAGAAATCATATTATCCTGTTGGCCACAACAAAACTACAATGAAAATCATTACATAGTTTCACAATAATTTATTCCTTCATGACAACATCATCAAAACATTGAAGGCTATGTGAAATTAATTATTTGGTTTTTGTCTCGCCTGCGACCTTTTCGTCGCAGAAAAGCAAGACATAGGGATTGCTTTTCCAGCTACAGCTCTGGATCCGGCATCAACAATTGTTAAGTTTTCTGCTTAAGTTAGTTTGATAGGAACAACTTGTGATAGATCATCGATATTTGATTTTTAAAATTGCATTGCTATCAGAAGATATCAGTTTGACGACTATTTTGAGGCCCTGCCCCTAGGACACGGTCCAGTGACTTTGAATTAATTAGCAATTTTCAATGTCAAGTTTTCTGCTGAAGTTAGATTGATAGGAACTACATTATTGTCTGTACATCTCAGTATGTCGACCATTTTCAGGCCCTGCACTCTAGAACTTTGAATTAATAAGCAATGTTGCTGTCCATTAGATTGTCTTTTTCTGAATTTTATGCCGACAGGCGAGATATATCTCTGTGTCAACAGTTTATTCATGTAGATGCTGCTTTAATAAAATTTTTATTTACTGATGGCCTGTATTTATTTATACCAAATTATGAGTTTGAATTTTTGTTTGTGGACAAAGGTAGATAACTTAAAATTCACTTGTTTTAAAATTCTGGCGAGTTTCAAGGGTCTATTTTTGTGACTTCTCAAGCTATGTTTTTAGCTGAAAACTATTATTTTCTTCACAGTTCAGTTTAAGTTCTAATTTCTTAGATCTTCATGTAAGCAATATATATAGGTCATTTATTAAGGTACTCAATTGTAAAAAAATGCTTGTAAATATTTCAAAATTTATATTGCATTTTATCTACAGGTTCAAGATTCAGAGTCTTTAGTTACTTCTGAGTCTCTTCTCGAATTTCTGATACAAGGGTCATGAAGAGAAACTTATAATAATAACTATTGTCCTTCTTGTAGTAAAAACCTTCATTTTACCCACTGCAAACAGATTGTGTGTGTAAATGGAGAAAGCAAAGTTTATTTTATGAAAGTCAATTCAGTCCCTTGCCCTTTGTCATATCTTATACTTGACCATCAGCCACCTTGTCATGGCAACTCCTAATAAAATATATGTATATATATAGCGCGTCGGGCATAGTGCAAGGCGATTTGGTGCCACGATATCTCAGTAGCATGAGTTTGAATCACGGCGAAAGCAAATTTACAGTTCTTACATTGTTGGGCTGATGTTTAGACGAATTATATATAAATATATATATTATACACACAAATTTAATTTTATTATCCAAGGAGCAATGGAGTTGCCTTAGTAAATAATATGTCAGTGGGGTGCAGGGTCAACATTTTTATTTCCAGGAAATATCTTTTTAAGACATAAACAGCTTTACTAAACTGGGTTTGAAAATACCCCAGAAGATGAAGAAGATTCTTACTGATTTTGAAGTCACAAGGTCAAGGTCACAGCTGCAATTAAAATTAATTTTGCCAACATTTTGGTTTGGGAATGATATGTATTGAACCTAATGCCAAACCTTCATCAAACTAAGCCTTGAAATGTCCCTTCAAAAGAATAAGACCTTCATTGACTTTTTTTTTCATCTGGGACTAAAGTTGCAGAAGGGGAGACGTGGTGTAACTTTCCGGAAGCATCGACTACAGCATAAGCAATTTCTCCTTAAGTTAGTTTAATCTGAACTACATGTGATAGATTAAAGATATTTTCTATAAAGTTGCATTACTTTCAGTACATATTAGTTTGACAAGTATTTTGCGGCCCTACCCCCTTGGTCATAGTCGAGTGACTTTGAATCAATTTTCAATGTTACGTTTTCTGTTTAAGTCAGTTTGATAGGAACTACTTGTGATAGATCAACAAAATTTTCTTTAAAGTTTCATTACTGTCAGTTTGATGACTATTTTGAGGCCCTGCCCCTGTAGGTCATTGTCCAATTACTTTCAATTAATTACAAATTTTCAATGTTCAGTTATTTGATTAAGTAAGTCTGATAGGAACTACTTATGATAGACAATGATATTCTATAAAGTTGCATTACTTTCACTATATCTCAGTTTGTTGACCATTTGAGGCACTGCCCCCTAGGTCATGGTCCAGCAACTTTGAATTAATTAGCAATGTTGCTGTCCATCAGATTGTCTTTTTTGAATTTTCTGCTGACAGGCGAGACATATATCTGTGTCAACAGTTTATTTTTTGTCTCGCCTTGACGGGAGTCAAAAAGCGAGACATAGGTATGCTCTTTCCGGCAGTGGCGGCGTCAACAATGTATTAGTTTGTGATTAGGTCTACTTTATGATGAATCACTAGTGGTAGGTCAATGATATTTGGTATGCAGCTGTATTAGCATTGGCACATCTCATTATCATGGAGATTATTTGGCCCAGCCCCTCAGTCATGGTCTATTGACTTTGAAACTTTGCTTAGTTTACATGTATTAGTTTGTGATTAGGTCTAGTTTATGGTAAACCACTAATGGTAGGTAAATGATATTTGATATGCAGTTGTATAAGCATTGGCACATCTCATTTTATATAGAGATTATTTGGCCCTGTCCCCTCAGTCATGGTCTATTGACTTTGAAACTTTTTTTTAGTTTACATGTATTAGTTTGTTATTAGATCAGTTTAAGATGAACCACTGATGTTAAGTCAATGATATTTTATATGCAAATGTATTGGCATTTGCAAGTGTTGTTTCCATGGAGATTATATAGCCCCCCTCCCTCATTATGATTCATTGACTTTGAAACTTTTACATAGTTTACAAGTTAATGTTTAGGTTTGTTTAAAGGGAACAATTTATGAAAAGTCCATGATATTTGGTATGCAGTTGTAATAGCATTGGCACATCTCATTCCCATGGTGATTGTTTAGCCCTGTACCTTCAGTCATGGTTCATTGACTTTGAATACTTACATGTTAAAGTATTGCTATTTTTAATTTCAACATTTGCATTATCCAAATAACAAATAGGGGAGACATATCTCTGTGTTAACAGTTTATTAAGTTTAAAGTCATATAGGCTGAAATTTGGACACATGTTTGGTTGATTGCTTTAGCCATTAATCAGATCTTAACCAATCTTTTGGGGATAATTTACCTATGGATGATAAAGACCCTGATTGATTTTGAGGTGACTTGGTCAAAGTTCATGATAAGGCTGAAATTTAGGGAAATGTTTTGTTTCCAGAAAATATTTTTTGAACCATAAATCCTATCTGAACCAAACTTACTTATATATTGATATGCTGATATGCAGGTAGGTAGGTAGATTGTTTTAGTTAATTCAAGGTGGGTTTTTTTCCAGAAAATTTTGAAATTTTGATTGCAACATAAATGCACCTTGCTAACACAACTATCCATAAATAAGTTTTTTGTTGTATTGTTTATCCTGATGTGCATGAGGATGTGAGGTACATTTCCATATAGATTTCTGAGAATTTTTGTCATCCTTTGAACTTGGAATTTTGCCAACTGCCTGTTATTTTTATGTTGTTCATCCTACGTTTCATATGAAGAGACACTGTTATTTTGCATAGAGTTTTTCCAAATGTATATTCTTCTTTGAACTTCTAATTCTTCAGTCTTGTCATTCTCAAAAATGTTTTTATGCACTGAAATTCATAATTAATATGTTTTCAACCTATCTTACTCAACCTGTACAATTGATTTAGATTGTGTCAGGATAGATGTAACTGCATTAAATCTAATCTACATTTCTAGTTTATACCAAAACTTGTTTGCTTGCATTATAGAGTAAATGTTCTTTATAAGATTGTTTATTTTTTTTCTGAAATGCACAGAAATTTAATGTGTTCTCAGGCAGCAAGCTTAAGACCTAGAGTTTCTTGCTTTGAAAATCAGGGTTTAATTGATTACTGTTAATTCTGAAATTTTTGCATGCATTTATTATTGCAATAGTTGAACGATTGACACAAATGTGAGTTTGATTATTTTGCTTTCAGGAAATACTACAAACAATGCTATCAAAATTAAAAATGTGATTATTTATTTTTTGGCAAATCCTATTCCGTCACAACTTCTGCAATGATAATAAAAACATCGCAAAAATCACTGAATTTACAGTATTAAGAAGATTAAATCTTAAGTGGTATAAAGCTGAGTTACATTTTAAGTGATCATAATGTTAAATGGGCTTTTTGCCAGATTATAATCTATTAATAAAGAGGACATAAGACAATATACATTTTCTATCCATATTAACATGAAATTAACCGTAAGAAGTGCCCCTTCAAAAATTGATTTGGTTAAATCAAATAAATCTTTTTAATGATGAAAAGCAAATGATTTTGTTTAATAATAATCTGGCTAATAGTGGTGAATCTTCAAGTGACGATTTTAAACAGGAAAAGATGGCTGTATACAGTCCTTATGATACAATGAACTAGACAGGAAGTTCAGTCTAAATTGTTTTCCTATAAATAAGATGTAGATTACATACCAAACGACAAACATGGAGGAATTTAGTTTCTTGGATATGGAGTTTGATACATATTCATGTATAACTTTCAAAAGAAATTCAGGTTATATAATTATTTGGTTTTTCTTTTTTTATTAAATTTTGATATTGAATTTTAATGAAAATTATTTCCAAGTTTTTAAGATTATTGCTGTTAAAAATTGGGGAGGACAGTAATAGTTAAAATGGAGGCAGAGGAAGTTATTTTGTGTTGGCAGAAGCTGACCTAGTTAAAACATTTTTTGGATGTATTACATCCTTTTATTGCATTTGTGATATTCACTGTAACAAATAACAATTTAATGAATGAAAATGTTCTTGATGAAAATAAATAGTTTACTTGATTTTTTTGCGTACTGAATTATAATATAATGTTATAAAGACAAAAAGTTAAAGCCTTCAGTACTGGTTTTTGCTGTGTTACTTAATGATGGACTTGTTCATCAGCTGCTTCAACATAATTTACTAACATTCACTAAAAAATCTTCTTTTTAATGAAACATATTCAAAATTAAAAAAGAATTTACCAATGTTGTTCTGAAGTTGAATAATCTCATTTGACAGGACCAAAAAGATCAGCATTACAAGCCATGCTTGCTAATCTAGGCAATGAAGACGATATGCATGCTGGAGCAGCATCGTCAGGACAATCTACTTCATCTTCGGGAAATAGCATGCCCGATATAGATGAAATGGGTATGCACATTAGTCATACTGATACAATATAATTCTAATTTTGTCAGTTGCGTGAGCAGTGAATTAAGACAAAATTAGAATTACACATGTACATGATTGAATTGCCGGGACTTTCCTAAGTTTTAACTTGCCTTTGGGTGTAATTATAATTCAGGAAAGCTAGCTTATGTAAAAATCTGGTGAAGGCATTTTAATATTTTAATTATAATCATTGTGAAAAAAATATTTAAAACCATGAAATGAAATGTTATGCATAAGTTCAGAGTGTTGATATAAATTTCAGAAGTGTTTGTTTTTATAGTTTTTAGCTTTGCACGATTCACATCTTTTTTATTTCACAAATCTGCTTACTTCCACCTAGGAAAGTCCCTGATTTATTTATAGAGTATGTTGTTTTAACATTTATTGTTTATCAATCCATATTAACATATTGTAAATGTTCAGTGTTGTATGCAACAAACCCTGGCAGTTTTCCTTTGGTGTTATTATCAGTGTAGAACAAGTCTTATTAATAACATGTACAGTAAAATTTACTTATGAAGTAGGTGTCATAAACGCATGTCACAAAATAGTAATTTCTTTCTTTCCACATATTTACTCTTTAGATAAATTTTAAGAATCATAACTGTCAGGAGTCCACGACTGAGAAATCTCTAGACAGTTGAGAGTCTCTGATAGTCTGGTCTGAGATGCAAATGATGAGAAATCTTACCTTATGATGCCTGAAATTTCCAAGACTAGAATTCTTGTTGATGTTTGATTTTTTCCCTCATATAAATTTTGAATTTTTTTTAAACAAGGGTGGGAAAAGGAGCATACACATAATCGCTTCCAGAAGTTTGATGAGAAAGGAATATTGAATCGGTCCATAGCAATGAAGTACTGTTTTTTTTTTTACAAATTTCCAATAGATACTACTGTGTAGGATGCCAGTTATTCAAGGGAACACATTGACAAAAATTTCAGGATGATAGAAATATGTTACAGAAGGAATAATTGTTTAATTTCCATTGAAAATTAACTACATATGTTTAAATAAAATCCAATGAAAGTTCTTTTTTTGTACCAAATAGGTAATTGCTTTATTATTTCAGTGTTATTCATAACTTTATTTCAGCTGCTTAAAAGAAAAATACAAGTTGATAAAACACCTCAAGGTTGTCAGGTTATTTTTAACAATTCAAAGTCTACAATTGTGATGCATCTTATTAAGCTTAATTGTATAAAGATATGACTTCCTCTAATGTTCTTTAATTACAAATTGACCCATTTATGAATATGATGTTATGTTGAGAAGTTTATGAGATTGCCACACCTCCAGATGAAATGTTGAGATTTCCTGTTGTAGGTGGTAAGAGCCATTGAAATATGAAGACAAGGTATAATGTATGTAGTTGTTGTTTTCATCATAATTACTATCAAAGAATGTAGATTTAATCATAATGTGTTTTATTTGTAGGCGTTCAGGGTGGTGGATCCATGCCATTTTCATCGTCTAGTAATCAGCGACAAATAATGAATGCTGAGGAAGATGCTCTGGAAGCATTAGAACTGGGGGAATTAGCTGGAATAACTCCTCAGGATGAATTTGACCCTGTTAATAATAATTATGATGTAAGATTTGTATATAGCATGTGTTTTAACTGTGTTTTTCAGAGAGAAAAAAAACTTATAGCTATTCTTTGGAATATCCTTACAAGAAATTGACAGAATACAACTTAATCTTGGAACAAATGAATCTTGACAGATCAATTTTGACCAAAAGTGAAATAAATTTTGATTGCCATGGTCTGACTTGCCTAAGAAAAAGATTTAAGACTTTTTTTAATGCCCTTTCTACAATTTTAGGGAGTATTATGTTTTGCAATCTGTGCATCCTCCCCTTAGTTTGTCTGTCCATACGGCCTGCATCAGGTTCAAGTTTTGGTTAAAGGTTGTTTACTATGAATTTGTGGTCAGATCAAATTGAAACTTAATATTTATTTTCCTTATGATGTGAACATTTTAAAAAATATATGCCAAGTAAAGGTTTTGACCAAGATTTTTAGGTAAATTGAGCACAGAAATTTATTAAAATGAGGGGGGGAATGGTGTCCTATAAACATATATTCTTGTTATGCTTTAATTGAAAAAATAAAGAACTGATGCCAATGATAAGTTGGTCGAAGACAAACAAATATTTATTATTGTTAGTGTAGCTTTTAATTTTGGAAAGATTTATAGAAAAAAAAATGGTAGCTTTAATACTAACAACTGCAAGAATTGTGAATTGAAAAAAATGGAATGATTTTAGAGAGAGAGAGAAAATCTGCACACGTGTGGTATTTAAGTTTTTACTATACTTATGTAGCATATGTTTATACTTAATGTTGGTGTTGTCTTAAAAAAATATTACATCAAATGAGATTTAATTTTATATCCTTGAATCTTAAATGATAAAGATCTAAACACTTTGTTTTATGGTTATTTTGTGTTGTAGAATTTGTCACCAAAAGAACCTTTCAGGAAAACTTGGAATGCCAAGTACACGTTACGAAGGTAAGATAAACCTACTTGTTTTTATAAAAAAATTATTTTTGCTTAGGCGTAAATAATTTGCAATTCCAATGAAGTAACATAGAGGTAACTATTAAAATATGCAGTAACAATAGATATTTGAAAAAGACAATGGGCAAAAAATTTGAGTGTAAACTCCAAGGAAAAGGGATAACTTCATTTTTTAGTTTCATTCAAAAATGAGTCTGATTTAGATCTTTGATAGTCTCACAATTTTTTAGATTACTGGCAAATAAAAATTGGCAAAAGTCACGTGATCTTTTGACTTGAAACATATATTGTTGAATTTTATTTTCAGCCATTTTGATGGTGTTCGAGCCCTGGCCTTCCATCCGGTTGAACCTGTTTTATTAACAGCTTCTGAAGACCATACATTAAAATTATGGAATTTACAGAAAACAGTCCCTGCAAAAAAGTAAGTATAAATCTAGTTGTTTTAATATGTACACAGTATTAACATCAACACAGTCATCATAATCTCTTCCAGTCTATTAAGTTAGTAGTTACATGTGTCCTAACAGTTACTTGGATAGCTGTCAGTGGATAAATTAGTAGATATGGTGTAAATGTATGTAAGACAGTATCACTTACATTTACACAGGGCATATTTATAAGGCAAAAAACTGACCAAGAAAAATATTCTGTATTTGTAAAAACAGATGTAGAAAGATAAGACACATTCTTTTTTCATTAAGGTGAAAAGTTTTATAATTTGTATTCCTGCCTCAAAATTTGAATATTTCATTTAAGATCTTGACCAATTTTTTTCTGCTAATTTACAATCCAAGATTGCAGAAGACACCCTATTTGCCTGTTAATAAGAAGCATTTGAAAGTAACAAATGAAGAAGACATTTCAGAAAAAAATCACAGTGTAGTTATTGACATGACGTTATATTATGTATTGCATATTTCAGAAAAAAATCACACTAATTTTTGACATGACATTATATAATGTGTTATATTGTTTTTCAGAGCTGCATCATTAGATGTTGAACCTGTATATACATTTAGGGCACATATAGGGCCAGTATTATGTTTAGCCATTAATGCTACAGGGGAACAGTGTTACAGTGGTGGAATAGATTCTACAATAAAATGTTGGAATATACCAAATTCAAACATAGATCCATATGATTCATTTGGTAAGTCACATGATATTACAGTAATAGTGTTATTAAGTGGTGTATTTTTCACTTATTGAGGTCAACAGTATAAAGTGAAACGGGAGACTGTCTGTCCCACTTATGTATTGCAACTTCTCCTGAACCTCTTGACCGAATTAGTTAATTTTCATAGAGGATGTACTATTCACCTCTTATTTTATCTCTTTGTCCCAATAATTTTCTGGGTTTTCATGGACTTTGTCATATCATTATTTGATAAAACTGACAGAATCTTAACCATATAAAGCCATTGTCAATCTCCTACATTTTCTTTTACTTTATTATTTTTGGTTGTTCCCTAACAAATCATTAACTTTGCCATTGCTTTACCTGTTTGGGGATGAGGTACCCATTTATGCCTGAACCCCTTTCTAGACCCTGTATTAAGGTATATTGAAACTCTACTTCATCAAGTCATAGACTTGTTTGTTATTTTTGTATGTGAGGAGGATGGTTGTATTTTTTGAGAAGCACTCACAGGACCTAAGTTTCCCGAGGAGTAGATACTTTATAGGGCAAAATTAACCCTATCATGTTTATAAAAAAAAGGAGGAAAAATTCCTGTTTCAAAATTTTAATTTTGAATCTGTACATTTCAGTAAAAGTTTCATCTTTTACAGGTCATTCAGCCATGAAATGAACCTAAATTCCATAAAAATATTTAAATGATGGAGTCATGACTACAGACATGAATATGCTGAAAAATGTATTGCAATAGACTTGAATAATGTTTTTATTAAACTACTACTGAGAAATTTCTTTATTTTTTCTTCTAGATCCAAGTGTTCTACAAGAAACTTTGGTTGGTCATACAGATGCAGTATGGGGTTTATCAATACACTCATCTAAAACACAACTACTGTCAAATTCTTCTGACGGAACAGTGAAGTTATGGAGTCCAGGAGCCAAATCTCCATTACTGAATTCATTTACAGCAGATACTGGTAATTGTCACAATATATAGTCAATTACATAATAATCTGTTTGATAAATGTTGATATACATAATTTGTATTGTTTATTTTATTCACAGCTTTTATATATTTGGGTGTAAATTTTTAAAAAAACACACCATGAAATAAAGTTTTATAGCTGCCAAAAAGCTGGTCTGTGAAATCAATATCACCTTTGCTCACTTCCTGATGAAATAATAACAGTAGTTTATGACTGGCCAATCAAATCATGGGACAGATAAAAAAAAATGAGGACTCGTTAAACCTATTTGACCAGTTTGTTGCTGTATTGAAATAGTTAATAAAGATCGCATGCATCATCTAAACTTGTATGCATGAAGTACACACTAGATTAGATGTAGCATATGAATTCTGCTCAAACATGTAAGAAAGTAGTAAATATGGCAAAAGTATGATTATACAGTATTGATTCTTTATTATTTTTTTTTAACAGATGATGGTGTACCAACATCAGTAGATTTTGTGCGTTGTGATCCTAGCCAAATGGTAGCTTCTTACACATCTTCTAATACTTACATTTATGATTTAGAAACTGCAAAACAAATACTCTGTTTAGAAACTAAAATCAATATAGGTAAGTAGTGTTTCCACAGCTGTGAATAAACTCTTATTTCCAATAATCTCTGTATATATGAGTGATTTTAATTGATTATTTCAGGATCCCCATCTGCAAAATATATTAGTCAGAACAGTGATTAAGTTTAGCAGATATGTTACAGGGATTAAAAATCTATCTTCACTATTTAGTATTATCTTAAAAACTGACCACCAGCCAAAACGTTTAATTCAAAATCTAGCTGTTGTAAATTCCTTATATATCTAACAAGAAAAATAAAACTGATTTAACCTTACTGTACTAAAGAAAAAAAGATGATAAAATTTGCAATCAATTAATAGGACTTAATCTATAAATAAATCTTGCTGCAATTAAATTTTCTTGTGATAATGTCTCCAAAATGTTTTAATTTTGTTCCCATATTCTGCTTCCTATTTGCCAAAAACATACATCTATGCAAGAAAGTCGACAACATTGATCAAGGGTATAATGAGTTATTTGTATATCTTGTTTACACTAAACATTAAAGCAACTGTGAATAAAAATAAACACTCCTGTACAGTTTGGTTAATATTGAATATGAGTTATTGATTATGTTCATAGTCTTTCGTTTGTTAAACCAGGTTCTGGTTTTGTATGAGTCAAACAACTATGATATTGTAACTGTAACAATTAAATTATTTCATTGTTTTACCTATTAAAAAATCAACTCATTTGATTTTATCGAAAAAGGAAGGGGAATAGAATGCCAACTTTTATGACCAGAATGGAGGATTTTTCATCTAACAATTTCTAAAACTAGGGGTGGGGACCAGAGAAGGCATCTTCTACGGACAAAACATTTACTTTGATATTTGAAGTATCAATATGATATGGTACATAATTAGAATGCTTTTCTTATGTTACTTAAAATGGTGAAATTTAAGTTTATATGTCTACTTTTTCAGATGCTAATAATAGTAATCAAATCAATAGAATAATAACACATCCAACACGTCCAGTCACTATTACAGCACATGAAGACAGACACATTAGGTTTTTTGACAATAACACAGGTAATGTTTATTGAAGAAGATAAGTTTTCAATTATTGGCATAGGTGTCTTGTATATGTTATTTAATACAATATATCTTGACTGTTAAATACTATAAGTTATGTATATTTTTATACCCCTGCTCCTAAGGAGGGGTATACTGTTTTACCTCTGTCTGTCAGTATGTCCATCTGTCCCATAAATTCTGCCACATTTTTCTCAGGAACTACAAATTGGAGCTTCCTGAAATTTGTTATGAGTTTTCTTTTGAACATGCTATACTGTGTAATCCAGATTTAGATTTATCAATCCCCAACTTCCTGTTTACCAAATACTTTGTATATAGTAACACATAATTGCCATGTATGAAATTTTTGTCGCATTTTTCTAGGGTACTAAAAATAAGTTCTTCTTGTTCACTGAATTTTTAAAGCAGGGATATCATTAGTGAACAGTAGCTCACAGTAGCTCACAGTTTAACATGTTACTAGTTTATTGGTTTTATGTAGAAATGTTGTAATGATTTTAAGAAGCTTTAAGTCCATTTGCTAAGTAAGGATGACTTTCCACCAGATTTAGAATAAGAATTGACTTTTTTGGATAAGTATAATGATTTTCCTCAATTGAAAAAAATAAGCTGTACAGATGTTTTTCTTCCAGCTACTCATAAGTTTCTGAAAAGTATTAACTTTTAAATCCCTCTACAGAAAAACATTGAAAGCATACTGTTTATTGTTACAGGTAAATTAATCCATTCAATGGTGGCACATTTAGATGCTGTTACAAGTTTAGCAATTGATCCAAATGGACTATATCTATTGTCTGGAAGTAAGTATATGTTAATATGACCGTAATTATTTATCTATTGAAAGCTGAGTTTTTCCAAGAGTATTGCAAATGCTGTATTTGTTTACTTCTTAGTATGTTTATCAAGTTTGCCTTGCCCAATCCATTCTTAGTAATGGTCTTAAAGACCAGCTTCCTTTCAATTTTTATGATTCTGTTATTTTTGACGAGTTGGGGACTTAGTTTTCATGTATTAGTTTGTGATTAGGTCAGTTTAAGGGGAACCGTTAGTGGTAGGTCAATGATAATTGGTATGCAGTTGTATAAGCATTGGCACATCTCATTCCATGGAGAATATTTGGTCCTTACCCATCAGTCATTTTCTATTGACTTTGAAACTTTATATCTCATTTCCATGCTTAGTTTATATGTATTAATTTGTGATTAGGTCAGTTAAAGATGAACCTCTAATGTTAAGTCAATGATATTTGATATACAAATGTATTGGAATTTGCAAGTTTCATTTCCATGGAGCAAGTTTCATTATTTATTTAACCCCACTACCTCATTATGGTTCATCAACTTTTACATAGTTTACAAGTTAATGTTTGTTAAGCTTTGTTTAAAGGGAACAACTTATGAAAAGTCAATGGTAAGTGGTATGCAGTTGTATTAGCATTGGCACATCTCATTTCTATGGAGATAGTTTAGCCCTGTAACTTCAGTCATGGTTCATTGACTTTGAATATTTGCATAACTTACATGTTAAAGAGAATTGAGAACTGTCGGTCACAGTAATCTGCTTGTCTGGTTTAGCAAAACCTGAATATGTATTGATCAAGCTATTTCGTTAAAATGAAGTACTTGATAGACTTGTAATTAACCTATACGGAGATTTAAAATCAAACAAAATTTTAAAATGGAAATCAGTATAAGTATATATGATTGTCATAGTCCTTGGACCTTATGTAAAAATATTGTCATATATACAAACGTTATATCAGATCCCAGTATCATGAGCATAGTCCTACCTACGGACTGAAAGTAGGATAGAAAGTCACAGTACAAAATTCACAATTCAGTTTTAGTTTATTTATTTTTATTTTATTTTTTGAATAAGAAAACATTTGTCAAATTATTTTTGTATTTTTCTAGAACTTTTATATATATTGCAACTTTGTAAACCAAATTTATTCTGAAAAATCAATAATAAAAATAATTGTAAAGATAACAATTTGTCAAAGTGGCTTGGTACTTAAATGGTTTCATTATTGTATATGTTATTTAATACAATATATCTTGACTGTTAAATACTATAAGTTATGTATATTTTATACCCCTGCTCCTAAGGAGGGTATACTGTTTACCTCTGTCTGTCAGTATGTCCATCTGTCCCATAAATTCTGCCACATTTTCTCAGGAACTACAAATTGGAGCTTCCTGAAATTTGTTATGAGTTTTCTTTTGAACATGCTATACTGTGTAATCCAGATTTAGATTTATCAATCCCCAACTTCCTGTTTACCAAATACTTTGTATATTGTAAGCCATGTATGAAATTTTGTCGCATTTTCTAGGGTACTAAAACAAGTTCTTCTTGTTCACTGAATTTTTAAAGCAGGGATATCATTAGTGAACAGTAGCTCAGAGTTTAACTTGTTACTAGTTTATTGGTTTTATGTAGAAATGTTGTAATGATTTTAAGAAGCTTTAAGTCCATTTGCTAAGTAAGGATGACTTTCCACCAGATTTAGAATAAGAATTGACTTTTTGGATAAGTATAATGATTTTCCTCAATTGAAAAAATAAGCTGTACAGATGTTTTCTTCCAGCTACTCATAAGTTTCTGAAAAGTATTAACTTTTAAATCCTCTACAGAAAAACATTGAAAGCATACTGTTTATTGTTACAGGTAAATTAATCCATTCAATGGTGGCACATTTAGATGCTGTTACAAGTTTAGCAATTGATCCAAATGGACTATATCTATTGTCTGGAAGTAAGTATATGTTAATATGACCGTAATTATTTATCTATTGAAAGCTGAGTTTTCCAAGAGTATTGCAAATGCTGTATTTGTTTACTTATTAGTATGTTTATCAAGTTTGCCTTGCCCAATCCATTATTAGTAATGGTCTTAAAGACCAGCTTCCTTTCAATTTTATGATTCTGTTATTTTTGACGAGTTGGGGACTTTGTGGATTATTAAATGGAGAAATGTGTTAACATATCTGACAACAACTTGTTAGTTTTGACCAAACTGTCTGAAAAATTTATTCAATATTTAGTTTTATAAAAGAACTGTCTTCTTAATTTTAATTTAGTGTTTTGCTATTATAATTGTAATTGTTGCCTTAAAATGAACCATTGAATGAAGTTTACCTTATTATCTATTTAAATTTCTTTACGAACTGTTTTATCTACATACATGAAGTTGTTTCTTGATGAAGGCAACTGAAAACCCATCATTTCAAAATACACCTTAATTTAAGATAACAACATATTAATCATAAAGTTAAGCATTGCTTTTGTCTCGCCTTGACAGAGTCAAAAAGCGAGACATAGGTATGCTGTTTCCGGCGGCAGCGTCGTCGTCAACAATGTATTAGTTTGTGATTAGGTCTAGTTTATGGTGAACCACTAGTGGTAGGTCAATGATATTTGGTATGCAGTTGTATTAGCATTGGCACATCTCATTACCATGGAGATTATTTGGCCCCGCCCCCTCAGTCATGCTCTATTGACTTTGAAACTTTGCTTAGTTTACATGTATTAGTTTGTGATTAGGTCAGTTTATGGGGAACCACTAGTGGTAGGTCAATGATATTTGGTATGCATTTGTATAAACATTGGCATATCTCATTTCCATGGAGATTATTTGGCCCGCCCTCAGTCATGCTCTATTGACTTGGAAACTTGCTTAGTTTTCATGTATTAGTTTGTGATTAGGTCAGTTTAAGGGAACCGTTAGTGGTAGGTCAATGATAATTGGTATGCAGTTGTATAAGCATTGGCACATCTCATTCCATGGAGAATATTTGGTCCTTACCCATCAGTCATTGTCTATTGACTTTGAAACTTTTGCTTAGTTTATATGTATTAATTTGTGATTAGGTCAGTTAAAGATGAACCTCTAATGTTAAGTCAATGATATTTGATATACAAATGTATTGGAATTTGCAAGTTTCATTTCCATGGAGATTATTTAACCCCACTACCTCATTATGGTTCATCAACTTTTACATAGTTTACAAGTTAATGTTTGTTAAGCTTTGTTTAAAGGGAACAACTTATGAAAAGTCAATGGTAAGTGGTATGCAGTTGTATTAGCATTGGCACATCTCATTTCTATGGAGATAGTTTAGCCCTGTAACTTCAGTCATGGTTCATTGACTTTGAATATTTGCATAACTTACATGTTAAAGAGGTACTAAACGCTATAATCATGTTTGTCTTATTCTACAGTTCGTAATTAACGTTTAAGAATGCAAAAACCCGATAAAATTTCATTTTGTAATTATCGAGATATTTGCAAATTACTGTCAGTTTGTCATTTGAACACCTGAACGATTTAGTAAAACACGCCACTACAACTCACTACTTATACCCAACGGAAGTGACGCACAGTGGGTCACCCTGATCAAATACGTGTGACATATCGTATGCAAACAGATCACGGCTTGCTAAGTAAAATAACACAGTTTTGAAATGAATCGGTGACAATTATTACATTGAGAATATTGATAACCATTTGTCGAGGCTTGATAATCGCATAAATATTTTAATCAAATGTTTTATAATTAGAAAAGTATTGAAAACCAAAAGCACAAATCAACCTTTTTTTCTATAAAATATTAACATGTGCATCCTAAAGTGGCGGTAGAAGCAGAAGTAGAACCGTGCATGTTATTTTCCATGGCGGAAAAACGGCATTCAAAATAGGACACTCCCAACACGTGCTTCCAAAAGACGACGGAGGGCGTAACTTGTTGATTTGTTAAATTAAACTATGTGGGTTTTTCTGAGCTACAAAAAAAAAATAAAAATTCTCTTTCTTACGACTTTAGTTACAGCAGCATTTCACAATTATATAAGTTTATTATCCAGATAATGTGGAGAATTGAGAACTGTCGGTCACAGTAATCTGCTTGTCTGGTTTAGCAAAAACCTGAATATGTATTGATCAAGCTATTTCGTTAAAAATGAAGTACTTGATAGACTTGTAATTAACCTATACGGAGATTTAAAATCAAACAAAATTTTAAAATGGAAATCAGTATAAGTATATATGATTGTCATAGTCCTTGGACCTTATGTAAAAATATTGTCATATATACAAACGTTATATCAGATCCCAGTATCATGAGCATAGTCCTACCTACGGACGAAAGTAGGATAGAAAGTCACAGTACAAAATTCACAATTCAGTTTTAGTTTATTTATTTTTATTTTATTTTTTGAATAAGAAAACATTTGTCAAATTATTTTTGTATTTTTCTAGAACTTTTATATATATTGCAACTTTGTAAACCAAATTTATTCTGAAAAATCAATAATAAAAATAATTGTAAAGATAACAATTTGTCAAAGTGGCTTGGTACTTAAATGGTTTCATTATGACATAGTGCCAATAAATATATCCTTTTCATGCATAAATTTGACATCTTTTCATTACTCTATGTTTAAATGAACTATTTCATAAATTGTAAAATGAATATATACAAGTATCAAAAACAATTGTAAAAATTTTTCCTATGTTTTCAAACAAAACTAAACAAATAGTTGTGACTTTTGTACTATCAAATTTGTGACTTTCTGTCCTGTAACTTTCAGTACGTTTGCCATAGAGACATATTATACAATTGTAAGCTATGTCTGTGTCTTAAATCACAGGCCTATTTTATATGTAAATATATATTATTTTTTGTTATTAGAAAATAAGATATAAAACCTATATCCAAGGATTTGTATAGTAGTCTTACTATACAAATCCTTGCTATATCGTAGAAATATAAGAGCAATAGAATTATTAAATAAGTTAAAACACTTATTTGAGCATTTAAAACTACAACAACAGGGGCGGATCCAGCCATTTTTAAAAGGGGGGGTTCCCAACCCAGGATAAAGGGGGGGTTCCAACTATATGTCCCCATTCAAATGCATTGATCGTCAAGAAAAAAGGGGGGTCCAACCACCGAACCCCCTGGATCCGCCACTGAACAAAAACCACTGATATAAAATCTTTAGAAAAAGGGGTGTGCATTCCCAAATTACTTTTGTCCTAAATCCTGAATGTGATGATCACACAATTTTTTTTTTTAAATAAAAAAAAATTATACCATACCGCTTTTAAGATATTGACCTTATCTTTCGTTTGAAATTTAAGCAATGACAAATGAATAACCAAACACTAAAAATATTAATCCTCTCGATCACCTTTTGATCCTGATAATTAAAACAATCCGCACTTTGACACTACTGATAAGTAAACATCCTGTATACAGTAAGGTAAAGATCAAACAGTAGCTATTATCCATCCCCTCAGGTAATTAACAACTTGGACATGCAGAAATGCCACCTGTTGTTTATAAAGTGATAAACTTTAAAGTTTGATAATTAACATTATTAAAAGGTATTACACATACCGGTTTTTAACTGGCAATTAATTATTTTATTACATGGAACCGAAGCCTCTACCGTCATATCTTGTCAAGATGTTATGCAACTTTACGTACAAGACATGTAAATATAAACCATATTTTTTCTCGACTCAATATTTGTTTTTAATTAATAGCTAGATTAATGATATATTGAACGTCCATTTGTCTGAGTTCTACGATCAGGGACATTGTTTTCAGTTGAAAACTCAATGTTGAATTATCCCAACCCCATCCCCCTTTTTCTGTTGAAACACGTTATTAATACACATCCTTCTGAAACATATTTTGTTCCTTTTGACAAAGTGGTCATAATGAAGAATGAGCCTTGAATGGGTAGCGAAATTCATTGCCAGTGCTTTAAATCAACGATCAGAAGAAAGTTCATTTATTAAACAACGTTTAGATAAGCCAAGAAGTGACCCACAGTGCGTCACTTCCGTAGATTTGGTTTTAGTGCTGTTTCGAAGTAGCGTTGATTGGATTTTCCTAAGGTAAAATAGTTGAACTTTACATGCTATTATCTCTGTAATTAGTGGACCAAATTGCATCGGGTTTTTGCATTTTTATCAATTATTTGAACTTTTAGATTAGAATTACTTGTTATGTGCGTTTAGTACCTCTTTAAAGTATTGCTATTTTAAATTCAACATTTGCATTATCAAAATAAAAAATAGGCGAGACATATCTCTGAGCTAACAGTTTATTGAGTAAGTCTTGCAAATTTTTGCAAAGCATTTATTATTGTTAGGCCAAAATGAAATTGAGTTTTATATTATGGTTCTGTTTTTTACAGGTCATGATTGCTCTATTAGGTTATGGAATTTGGACAGTAACACTTGTGTACAAGAAATAACTGCACATAGGAAAAAATTTGATGAATCAATATTTGATGTTGCTTTCCACCCGTCAAAGCCTTACATAGCCAGTGCTGGAGCAGATGCGTTAGCTAAAGTGTTTGTATGACCCGGAAAATAGGGCTTAGGATATAGCTATTTACCATTCAATGCAAAAGTAAAGGCCCTGGCCTTAACTCTTCGTGCCCAGGGAACATAATCGTGCTGTGTTCAATTGTAAGCTTGGAACACAAGGATAAATGTATGTCTGGATGGAGAGAGTAAATATTCATGAGAATTTGTAAAAAAAAAAGATTTTGTATTTAAGAAGTTTTTGTGTAGTGTACAAAAGACATTTAACAAATTAGATTTTTAAAACAATTTGCAGAAACTGTATTTATGTTTAATACAGTAAATCTATGAGTGATACACAGTTAGTGCTATTCAAGTTTTTCTTTCATTTGTTATATTTCAGTTTATATTGTAGGCAATTTAAATTATGCTAGCAGACACAAATCTTTGGAGGGGGATCATATTTATTTATCCGTCCATACAAAAGTATAAATCAACAAAAACAAATGAGAGGGGTACGCTTGGTTTTTGGTCCAAGTATGTAAAGCAATAATTAGGGAACAAAATTAATATTTTTTTTTTTTAATTTTACCATATAGATATATTCCAGTGAAGATTCTATTTGACAAGTATCATGGTATTTACAATTGAAAACAGAATAGTTGTTTGCAGTTTACAAAATACTTAAAAAGTGAATGAATTAATCATTTTCTTTATTTTCTGACCCATTAGCAATGAAAACTAAAAGGAATTTCTCTTATCCATATTATGGACCAAAGTAACCCTTAAATGTTCATCTCATCCTTTTCACATCTAAAACAAAAAGTAGTTATTTTTTTTTCTATTTTCTTTCTATCCTTCTATGAAGGGAAGAACAGAAGAGCAAAAGTAAATGTAAGTAAGAATTATGTTCCCAGTCCCATGGCCTATTTATGTGATAAAACAATGTCACGAATTCATACCAACATGTTTTATGTATAGTTTCAAATATGTGACAGTTATTTATTTATTTCAATTATAAAAAAAGTGTATTGCAACTCATCAATTATTTTCATTTCAGTGAACAATTATGTTTAATAAGCATATCAGAGATTAAGTTATGATTCATTGATTATTTTATGCATTTATTTTCAATTCATTTGTATTTAGACTCCTTATAGATACTCATTTCACATCAACAATATCCTTTCTCACATTTATATAAACCACTTATATATATATTGCAAGCATATATTAGATTTTCAGTTGGATTAATGCTTGTGAACCATCTAACTTGAAATTATATTATCTACCTCTTATAAATGAATTGTAATCAGCAAATTTATTCAGTGTAACTCAGTTTTAAATAGAGCTCAGTTGTTTTAAAGGCATATGTATCCTAAATTTTGTCATTGATCAGTAGGCTAGGTATATGTCTCCACCAAATGTTCTTTATTCATAGTCTCTCTATTAAAAATAAAACAATTGACTGGGACACCCGGTCATACAGTTCAATTTATCATACAAGGGTCATGTTTCAGTTTGTTTTGTCCTATACCAAAATGGATAATGGAAAAGTAAACACCCTTGCATTTACATTGAAAAATGAAACATCCTAGGAGAGAAGTCATCCCAACAATGAACAAAACCCTTCATTGAAAAAAAAAGAAGGAAACAACCTGAAATCTTATCAAATTGCCAACATTAAAAGGTTTTACAACAGAAAACTTATTTGCTTGATGGACCTTGTGCAATAAAACACCTGCTAAATCCAGATTATAACTGAATCAAAATACTGGTAAACAAATGTCATAGTTATAAACCAAGGGTATATATATCTTTATATATTAAATTGCAGTTAATCATTTCTGTCTTACTCCACACTATTCAAAGATTAATACTTTATGAAACTTATTATTAATGTTTATCTACAATCTGTCATAAGGATATATAATCAATTTTAATATCTATGTAATGAATGATTATTCCTGTTCATACGTTAACCTCAGATTTACTCTCATACAAAATGTGTAGTATGTTAGCATATACTTTAGTTACTTAAAATGATGCTGATGAAGCTAAATTATGTTTTTCATTTATTGTTGGAAACAAACCGGTACAAAGGATGTGGCAGGGTTTGGTAAAGGTTGTTTTTTCCAAATATAAAAATAATAATATGTTTACTCAAAAGAAAATACAAGATATATATTAACAATGAAATTTTAGAGAAATTCATAACTAATATCAATGAACATATATTGTTTCATTACTCAAATTTATATATTAATGCATGTATCACATTTACATAGTCTTTTCTTCTTTACTTTTTTTTATTAGAGAAGGAAGGAATCTGTCGCAAAATGAATGAAAAAAAAATCATACCTCAAAAATTGAACAGACTTTAGTAAGAATGCTGAAACAGTATATTGTGTATTCTTAATGATTTTGAAAGAATAATCTTATGTTCCAACATAATGATGACCATTGCCGTCTTGCAGCATTTTATAAGAAGTTAAGAAAATAGTTTTATGGCAAATTTGCAGATTAAGAAAGGAACATATTTTAATATAAGGTAGATAAATAATTTGTAAGAAAAATGCAAGTCTTTATAGACTATACATAAGTATAAGGAAAGTATATTTTGTTTCTGATCAAATTGTGTAATTTCTAGAAACCTGTTTGCTATCTTAAAACCATTTTTCATTGACACGAAATTAAATGATCGACAATCCTTGAACTGGAGTTTCGGTTATAACAAAATACGTCAAAAATATTCCTTAATATATTTGAATTGACTGAAACTTAAATTCCGCTTTGATGAGTTATCATCAGTTTTGTAGTCAGATCTTGCCAGGTAAAAAAAAATTAAAGTTTCCTTATTACAGTTTAACAATAACAAGTTCAAGGACAGTTGGTTTATAGTTTACAATAGGCAATAATACTTGTTTTTTTTAATGAAATTCTCCAAAATACAAAACTAAGTGTTAATGTTTATGGTTCGGTAAGATTAAAACCAACCCCTTACAATTTAATTTAGTGTTCTCTCTTTAACAAGCATTAGTGCATCTCTTCTGGTACATTGGCTTTTAAAAATATTTGCATTCCTTAAAGGCTAAATTTTTATTTTATTTATTTTATAATTGATTAACCACAAATCTAGATTCTGAAAAAGGAAATAAGCCTAGTCTTAGAGGTACATTTGATAAAAGTTTATTAACCACATACACCTTCACATTAGGGGACAGATAGATTTTGGTCAATTTTGCTACAAGGAGGTTAGACATATTTTTATTTTTATATTAGCTGATACATGAATATGATTAGAAGTAGGTAATAATGAAAATCATTAAAGACATCAAATGAAGGGCATAATATGTTTACAAAATGTAATGTTATACATGTCCAACAGATTTATCGATTAATCCAGAAATTGATTTTGATCAGGAAATGTCAAAATAGATACAATCATGTTATAATATATATACTGAAAGTGTGCTTTATTTATGTACCAAAGATCCTTTATAGTAAAAATTGCTGTTCTTAATTATCCTGTCTTCCTTTATCCTAAGTTTAGTGGTAAGATTTAGTATGTAAAAAATGTCACATTAGACAAAGACACTATATTAGATGGACAGATCTAGTCAACTAGATATCACAATCTGGGTAATACTAATCATAGTGCTAATAATAGATAAGTATTGAAGCAGTAGTAAATAACTGAAAATTAAATACCATGTTACTTTTTTTGAGCTAACACATAACTGGTATATCAAACTTTCAGTTACTTTGCTTTGATTTTTTACGTCATCATGTATATGATGTGCCAAATATGTTTATGTATGGTTTAGGATCTATGCATCTTAGAAAAAAGGTTATTTATAGAGTTTGTACTTTGTCAACTTCGTCAGGAAAAGCTTTTTAATTAAAAACGTGTGGCCTATTATAATTGACATTATATTCAGTAAGAGAAAATTGATAAATGTCTAAAATTTGATTTATATCTTACAAATTGGTAATTTTTTTTAATACGATTGTTGCAAGTCATTTTTTGACTGGATTTTTTTTTTTTTGAATTACATGTGTGTTTGCTGTCAATGACCGATCCTGTATTCCTGCATGAAATAATGTTTTCACAAAAATGTTTGTGTTGACATCAGACCAGACAATATGTTTAGCTCTATAAATACCTAAATCAATTATTACATCAAAAGATTAGTCAGTGATTTATTATTCTGGGGATTTTTATTGATTGATCTAAGGGAATCATGTCTATTTTTTTCTTGTTCTCAACAGTGTTACACAGATGCCTTTGAAACATACAAAGGATGGAAGCATTCAACTTGGATATTTTTTTTAGAATAGATGTGACTTGAAACAATCGTATGGTTGTTTATACAGTTGTTTTTCAATGAACATTTCTCTTTATTAAAGCAACAAGCTTGCGAATGATTAGATGATCATGAAATGTCTTTACCCTATATAATAACTGAGATAGTTGTTCCACAACAACTACATTACAATCATAAACATTTTGGTTCAGAAAGTAAACCGCAGCTAATATATGTATGTTTTTGATCATAAAATATTAAAGTATTAAATATAATATGTTAGTGTTTGTGTCAATGAATATATTCTACTATTCAAAATTGACGAAGTGCTTGTGCTTGATTATGAAAGATTATAATTTTGTACATATTGTTACTGTAAACGTGGATATTTTTACAGGTTGTTATATTTTTGCCATTTCAATGTGTAAACTTTTCATGCAGGGGTTACATTTGCACATCAATACACTAAGTATCTCCTTTATACAAACTATTTGCACAGGGATTTTTTTGTTCATTTTACGTGAACACTAAAAACATGAAAATAATCCTTGCATGAAAATTTCTATATAAAAATAAGAAAATGTGGTATGATTGCCAATGAGACAACTTGCCACAAGAGACCAAATGACACAGAAATTAACAACTTTAGTTCACCGTACGGCATTCAACAATGAGCAAAGCCCATACCGCATAGTCAGCTATAAAAGGCCCCGAAATGACAAATGTAAAACATTTCAAACGAGAAAACTAATGGCCTAATTTATGTACAAAATAATGAACAAAAAACAAATATGATACACAGCAACAAACGACAACCACTGAATTACAGGCACTTGACTTGGTACAGGCACATACAGAATGTGGCGGGGTTAAACTAGTTTGTTGGCTCCAAACCCTCCCCCTAACCTGGGACAGTGGTGTCACAGTACAATATAAGAACAAACTATAAAAATCAGTTGAAAAAGGCTTAACTCATCAGATGGATACAAATAGAAATACATCTAACAAAAACACAGAGTGGATGTGGACAGGTACTTATACATCCACACAACAGACAGACACTTAGTTCAAATCTGAGAGTACTCACAGTTACTGACAGCTAGTTCAAAGCCAATAACAACTAATGAAAAAAATCATGCATCTAAGTCTAAAATATCAATCAGTACACATCCAACATCCATTGGATTTCGTGTAAAGACGTCATAAGCAGTCAGAGAAAAACATGACCTTGTACAATGCCAATGTCTATAGTATTTCTGCAAGCAGTTATGGGACCTTTTTCTTGTTTGTTTTCATCATTGTCTTTTAAAAATATAAACAACTCGTCTTCTTTTAGTTCAGCTGTATCATCTGTTTTGTTGTTTTTATAGTTCTTCATGCTTTAACAATTGGGTTTCTGGGATTTCTTCAGCATTAAATAATATTCCACAAATCCAAACTATACATGATACTCTTCTGTAGGGCTCATAAATGAAGGCACTTGGATAGTTGATGTGCACAATTAGATCCAATGCCTTTGTTTATCTATGACATCTTAGAGTTCTGTTTTTCATTAACAAGGTGAAAAATCATCAAAATGTAATATTTCTTAATTGGATGGTTTAAAGTTGACTGTTAGTCCTTGAGGTACCTGGTAATCATTAGCTGAGAACATTTGTCTTTAATAGTGTCCTATGATAAACAAAAAACAAATTCAGAAACTAAGGTTCCAATTCCTTCAGACAAAGTTGACTATACAAATAAGGCTATGTTTTTAGGCCGCTTTGGTCATTAGTTCCTAAGGCTTCTACATATTCATACATGCCTGACTTTCAAATATTTATGTTTGAGTATTCCTGAGAAGGTAAATCATAGAAAGGGGCTTCAGAGGAATCAAATTTATATAGTGTTATTTTCAATGAAGACAAATCCACTTCATCAGACCTTGTGGTTCTCTTTTGTCATCATGGTTCATTTGATTTGTAGAAATAAACACTTTATATTTATACCCCCGCTTTAAAAAAAGTGGGGGTATACTGTTTTACCTCTGTCTGTCCATCCGTCAGTCTGTCCTTTGGTCCCATGAATATTTTTCGTCGTATCTTTCTCAGGAACTACAATACAAGGATTTCTGAAATTTGGTTTCAGGGTTTATATATGTCAGCTAAACCATGTAATGCGTTTTCAGATTCATCACTCAACAACTTCCTGTTTACCGAACACTTGTATCATTTTACACATGACAGCCAAGTTGAAAATTTTCGTCACATTTTTCTGAGGAACTACAATACAAGGATTTCTGAAATTTGGTTTCAGGGTTTATGTAAGTCAGCTATACCGTGTGATGCGTTTTCAGATTCATCACTCAACAACTTCCTGTATACCGAAATATTTGGGCGGGGGTATCATCAGTGAGCAGTAGCTAGCATTTTCACTTTTTTTAACAGGAATATTCATACCTAAACACTTGAAATCCAGGGATGCCTAAAAAGGCTGTAACCAGATATTTTGGCACTTGTTTAAAAAGTGAGAATTCTTGAATAACCTGGAAATAGCTCAACATGAAATTAGTGGATTATTGAAAAAGAAAGAAGTTTGGTCGTGAAGTGCCAGGCCATTAAATCACACCAATCTTAAAAATTTTATAAACATTGTTTCCTCCGAATTCTGGTCTTTTGATCCTGCTGGATTTAGTTACTTTGTATAGCTGAAATAGTTATTTTGTGATGGTTATATTTTGGAACACTGTCAATTCTGCGTATCTCGTCCATCAGATATGTCTCTGCATTTTATTTACATTCCGGTAATGTTAAATTGAACATTGAAATTACCAGCCAGCATCATAATGCTGTATGGCAAACTTTGATTTTTAGTTTATATACAAAGAAAGTCAGATAAGCAACGCTGTCTTCTTTAAACCTGTACTTTAAATAGTTATATGAAGACATAGGGCCAAGTGGAAACAAAAATCCTGGCCTAAATTATTTTCACAGTATCTAGCATGAAAAATTATGTCCAAGGTTGTCTCTAACCCCACCACCTCTGGTCACGTGGTAGAATGTTTGCCCCGAGTTTGGGATGTCAAAGGTTAGATCTCTTGCTAGGTCAAACCAGAGACTTGAATAACTGATATTTGCTGCTCAGAAAAATGTGTCGGAGTATTGGGACATTTTTTCCCTGCGGACTGTTACCATGTAAACAAAAATGTTAAAATTCTGACTCCGAGTGTAGGTCTAGTCCAAAGCAGGGTTCATTTTCATATCGCATTTATATTAATGTTCCTGAATTTTCCTTTAACTTGCTGCTGGACATTTTAAAACAGCCACCCATCATCATCATTGTCAATATGGTTACTAATAGTAAATATGCATCCAAGGAACCTGGATCACTTGACTGAGAATCAGCCATTCCATTTTACTACACTACGAATGAATGACCTGGGGATCAGTTAAATCAAGTTTGGTTTGAACTGACGAAAGACTTAATGGAGAAACTATTCTATAAATATCATCTACGTTTGATACTTTATGTCCAACACTACTATTGAAAAACAAGCATTATGAAAATTTACTTACCGCTATTTGTTTTTTTTTTTTTATTTGCAAAAACTTGAGTCATCAAAATGCAGTTAAATAGGTTTTAATGAGTGTTGCTTTAATAAGCTGGAGGCGGATCATAAAATTCAAACTTTTACTTCAACTCAAGCTCAAACTCTTCGTCCTATTGTGGGAACAAATTCAATTTGAATGTAAGTGGTTCTGCATGGAAATTTTATGCTTCAAGGCAGCCATGTATCCCTCAACTGTGATGGCTGTCGTTACTGATGGTTCTTTGTAGAAGCGGTTATAATTTGGTCCAGCTGTAGTTGGAAGTTGAGTATTTGTGACTGATGTCGGTTAGATCATGCTGAATCTTAAATATGCAATATTTCTCTAGAGACCTTTCCCTTTTTGATGAATTTACCACATTTATGATGAAGCCGAACGTTTTGGTCTGTGTAATTTAGAAATAAATTTGTTCTTTTATGTACTCGCTCTATGGACTTGATATTATTATGGTTCGTTGGATCCTATACTGTGGATGCCTATTCCACTGAAGGTTTCATCATGAATGTATATGCTGCTGACTTGGTTTATTGCAGTCTTTAATGTTCAGAAGATGAAGCCTGATGTCTTATTTCCTTTGCCACTGAAATATTTTATGTGTAGAACATGTTAAGTTGTTGCTAATGGTTACGCAAACATATTTGCTAGCTTTGACAGTATCCAGTGTATGTCCATGGAGTTTGTATGTTGCTTGTATCGCTTATTGTTTACCCAGCATTTTCTTCGGAAAATGCACGTGCCAGGTCAGGAACATAACAGTTATTTTCCATTTGTTCCGTTGGTTGATACAGTCTAAACGTTTGGTTTTGTCAGTTTTTATGGACCCCTTTTTGAATTTACCTTGGAGTTCTTTATTTTTGTTATACTTTTTATCGGTTTTTTTATCAATTAGTATTCTTATTATTATTTATTTTTGTTTGGAAATTTGTTTGCCTTATGTTTTCTCAGTCTTCAAAAATAAAATTAATACTGTAAGGGGACGACCATTTGATATTCTGGGGGAGGGCAGGAGGATTTTGAAAATAAATAACTCAGCCTTGATAATCACAAAAATAAATGGTTTGTTCTGTGGTAGTTTGAAAATAAATTACCTGACTTGCATTGTATTGAAAATAAATAACTCAGCAGGTCTAATCGAAAGTATGAGATGGCACCAGATTCTTCATAAATTCATCTTTTTTCCAAGAAAAAAAATCGGGGAAACACTTCCCATATCTTTTAATAATAAAAGTATAAATATTATTTAAATATACTTGAAAAGTCAGAAAATTGGTTTCATTTAACTTGAGGTTAATTGTCTCAGGAACACTTACCTCACTTTTATTAAATCAGGGCCGCATCTACATTGAGACAAATGCCTCATGTAGGAAATTTCAAAACCAAACGCTTGTCTCCATATCAAATTGTGTTCACCGTGAGTGCCTTGCAAGAAGCAAGTTCTGTTCTCCCTCAGACGTAGCCCCTGATTTTTCGGGATCAATGTTTCTTATTTATTTGTCTTTTGTTCATTGATTGCCCTTCTGTATTCTGGTAGTGTTGCATTCATTTTGTAATTTAGTAATTTTATTATTAACTTGATCATGAGTTTTAAAAAACACAGCAGCCACAGACTTAACTATGTGAATTACATTTTTGCTTTATCATGCACATTTGTCTTTTGATGTTGTCCCTAGAAACTTAAGTCTTACACTGAATCTATAACGTGATTTTGCTTTGAGACCAAAATCTTGTCAAAAAATTATTAAAACAGAACTTGCATTTTCAGTTTAAGAAAGGGTCTGGGAACACCCAGTAAGCATGATTTTGCATCATTTGTTCTATAGCTTCTTGGGCCTTCAGCAGTTCAAAAACCCTTCAAAAAAAATTTTGCCTCGCTCCGCTCGGCGAAACATGTTTGCCAATACTTTTATAAGGGCCTTAGTTACAACCAAACTTTAATACTGTGTATGTATGCAATACATGTATATTCATTCGGGAATATAGAAGATTCATTTCTGCAGAGGATAATAATTAATTCTGATTAAATGGTACATAATGACTTGACTATACAATTTCTCGCTGCATTGAAGACCTATTGGTGACCTTCTGTTGTTGTCTGTTCTGTGGTCGGGTTGTTGTCTTTTTGACACATTCCCCATTTCCATTCTCAATTTTATGTATTATTTATAATAAACAAATAAATTAAAAATTGTATGTTTTCGAATATTATAAATATAGTAGTGAAAATAAATAATCAGTCCCTTGCTTTAATGAAAATGAAAAATTTTGCTTCAATAGTGCAGAAAATAGATAAAAGAGGGACGAAAGATACCAGAGGGACAGTCAAACAATAGATCGAAAACAAACTGAAAACACCATGGCCAAAAATAAAAAAAACAAACAGACATATAATAGTACAGATGACACAACATAGAAAACTAAAGACTAAGCAACACGAACCCCACCAAAAACTGGGGGTGATCTCAGGTGCTCCGGAAGGGTAAGCAGATCCTGCTCCACATGTGGCACCCGTCGTGTTGCTTATGTTATTACAAATCCGGTAAATAGTCTAATTCGGTAAGTCACATTCGTGAAAAGGGAAGGGTATTGTAGTTACGACATAAGGAACATATCCGATATCATCTGTGAAACGGTTATTCCATAACGGTCAACCAACTCGTGATGGCGTCCGTAAAATTTACGAAGGGATGATTTCAACTTCACCATTTGGAACTCTTGGTTTAATAGCTTCCTTGTGAGCAGCAATCCTCTATCAAGGAAATCATGATAGGAAACACAAGCCCGGGAATATCGTATCAATTGGGAGATATATACTCCGTATGCAGGCGCTGCTGGAATGTTGCTACACATCTGTCCTCTTAGTTAACAAAAATAAATAACCGACCCAAAACAAATCCTCCTGCCCCTCCCCTCCCCAGAATATCAAATGGTCATCCCCTAAATATATTTTGTGCGTCAGAAAGGCTCTTCTGGATTTACCGTCAGCCATGTCAGCAGGGACGCTAAAATAAAGTTTATCAACGAAATCTATGTTATAAATCATGTCAGTGGCTAAGCATAGACTTCTTGGTGAATACTACTCGTGAAATAACAGCCCAGCAGTTGTATTGACCAAGGTAATGGAGAATTGGGGTGGCTCGCCCACATTACGCTTTTACCCAGAGTTTGTCCACCCACAGATTCTGCCATAATTTTATATAAATACCAAAATTTGTTCCTGAGGCTAATCACATGATAAATTCTCTGCAAATCATTAATGATGACATCAGTAATATTTTGTTGGAGACAAAGCCACTAACAAACAAATATCTGGGTTTCTGTTACTCAATTACCCATATTTCAATGAGTGCTTACATCTCATCCATCCTGTGAACTTGAAATTAAGAATAATTCCGAAAATACAAGGTCTGCTTCATATCTTGTCTATATGTTTCAATATCGGAGAATAATATCAACTTCAAACTAGAAATTATGACAAAAGTGATGATTATGGTGGCCGGTTAAGGCCATTTCGCGTTTTCGACTTCGCGTTTTCGCGTTTTCGCGTTTTCGACTTCGCGATTTCGCGTTTTCGCGTTTTCGCCCTATAGAATATGAAAGGCGAAAACGCGAAATGGCCTTAACCGGCCACCATAGAAAAGTGCGTCTGGCGTAAACAATTTTAATACTGGTATCTATAATGAGTTTCCTTACTCTTAACCTGGTAAAACAGTGTTATCGGGAAGTACAACTGAAATAGACACAACATAAGTTTTACAGTGACCATCACCAATTGGTTGACCAATACGCTGTGTCCGTGTCTCAACTCAGTAGTGACTTGTTTTTTTAGATACAATACAGTCGCCTGATCTGTAATTTTACCGATTGTGACATTGTAACTGAACAAAACTTTGCAACAAAAGAGATGATTTCAGCTTTCCAATTGTACACTTTCCATTTCTATGTAGCAATATTCCAGCTGCCTATGGAGTATATATATATCCTTGTTGAAACGATATTCTAGAGCTTGCATTTCCTATTATGATTTCCTTGATAGATGGTATAGCTGCTTACAAGAAGAGAGGCGAAAGATACCAAAAGGGACATTCAAAGTCGAAAATAAACTGACAACGCCATGGCATAAAAAGAAAAAGATCAAAAGACAAACAACAGTACACAAAACCAAGTGGTGAAGTTGAAATCATTCCTTCGAAAATTTTTCGGACACACGAGTTGGGTGACCGTTATAAAATATATGTTTCACTGATGACGACGGATATGTTCCAGTTGTCCTCGAACGTGACCTACCGAATTACACTTATCACTGGGTTTGTACATACACGAGCAACACGACGGGTGACACATGTGGAACAGGATCTGCTTATCCTTCCGGTGCATCTGAGATTACCCAAGTTTTTGATTGGGTTCGTGTTGGTCTTTAGATTTCTAATGTTGTGTTCTGTATGCTGTTGTTTGTCTTTTGGTCGGGTTTCGTTATTCGCCATGGCGTTGTCAGTTTGTTATCGGCTTATGAGTTTGAATATCCCTTTGGTATATTTCGCCTCTCTTGTAATTGAACGTGAATTCGCATGGCGGGTGATACATGCATATCAGGAGACTACTACCCTGTCGAAGCACTGGGTCTCGCTCCTTTTGGAGTTCATGAGATTCCCTCAGTTTCTTATTGTTACCTCAAAGTGATATGCCTCTTCCTAATCGATTAACGAGATTTTAACAACTACTGTCTCCTTTATTTCTGATAATTTTAAAACGAGAGACTTCAGGATGATTTGTCTAACTGCGATAGTTCTCTGTTGGACTCTAAGCCTATCGATTGTTATAGGCTCTCTGAATCAGTTTGGGCTAAGAATGAGAATCTCCTCTGTAGTGTTAAAATAGGTCAACTACAAATGCACTATTGTCAACAAAGGAAGAGACTCCAATTCTAAATATAAAATTTGCCAAAATGTGTACCATTACTTAGTACAATTCAATGTTTAATTCTATTTTTTTATAATTTTTTTTTTTTTCATCATGGATTGACAGGCATTTATCTATAGTGGCACATATTAAAGCAAGCGAGATAAATAAGCATAATCAAGCAAATGAAAGGGGAAAAAATAGTAATAATAATACGATACGATATAACTGAATACAATATATGGACGAAGTATAACATTTTCATGAATATAATAATTGTAATTACAGTACAAGCACATTTATACATTTATATTTCATCATTAATATCTAATTAGTGACTTTAACCCAAGGGTTCCAGTACATGTTATATTCTTTCGCACTCATATTTTTTGAGGAAATCTGTTTTTCAAAAATTATATTTTCTTTGATATAATTTTAAGTCCCTCTATATGAGGTTTTTCCTCTTGCATCTCAGATCTGTAAATGAAGTACTTTGCTAGTAAAATGACTTTATTTTTTATAAAATTTAGTTTATAGTTATCATAGAGGCCAAAAATGACAATATCTACATTAAGTGGAATTTCAATATGTTTTGCTTCAAAAATCCAAGCATTCAGATGGTGCCAAATGTCTGCTACAATATGACAGCCCCACAAGTAAGTGTTCTATGGTTTCTGGTTCTTCCTTGCAAAATGTACATAAATTACACTGTACAAGGTTCATTTTTAAAAGTAAAGTATAAGTACCTAAAATACGGTGAATAATTCGGTATTGAAACCAACAGAGCTTGGTATTTTTTGAAAATTTAGTGACACAATTATGTATTTTTTTCCAATCTCCAACAACTTTATTTAATATAATCTCCCATTTTCGCTCAGTTGCAATTACAACTGGTATTGTACCATGGTTTAAAATATTATACATGTCTTTTGAACCTTTGTCTGACTTGAATAAAATTGTTAGAATTAAAAGGTAACAGAGCTTGTTGGTTTTTTTTTTTTTTCGCTTTCAGTGTTGATTCTCATAGATTGTAACCATTTTTAATGCTATTTTAATCCCATAAAATTGTAAAAAAGTGGGTTTAAAAGTATATATCGTTCAAAATTTTGATAGGACAATATATTTCCTTGCTCATCTAAAAGGTCATTTACAGTCCATACCCTATTTTGTGCCCAACTTCTATAATACACACAGACATTATCAATTTTAATGTTCTCATTATTCCATATAGATGAAGAGATGACTTCCTCAAAATAACAAGGATGTCGGAGTCTTGACATATTTTTCCAGGCATAAAAACTTCTTTCCAAAATTGGTTATCTAATTTTTTAGTTGTTCCAAAATAAGCCAACTCTGTAAAATTTATATTTTGTGTAGCAGTAAATAATTTTACCCACTTTGAATTTGAACTAAATAATCTTCTAACCCAAGTCAAGTTTAGCCCTTGTATAAAATTTCTCAAATTAATCATTTTTAAACCCCCTCTGCGGTATTCTTGACATAAAAGCTCCCGATTTACCTTGTCAGGTTTACCATCCAAAACGAATGCATAAATTTTACTATTGAGTTGACGTAGTACATTGTCATCTGGACTTGGGATTGATAGGAACAAATGATTCAATTTTGATATAATTAAAGACTTTATAATAGTTATTTTACCAAATGGGGTAAGCGATTGTTTTGACCATTTTTGTATAATATTTTCTATTTCTTGGATTCGAGGAGCATAATTTAAATTTAACATTCTGTTCAAATCAACACAAAAAGTAATACCCAATAATTTGAAGGTACTGGAACCCCATTTCAATCCCCACTTTACACATATTTTATCTTGACTATGTTTTTTACTTCCTATCCATATAACATTTGTTTTATCTAAGTTAATTTTCAGTCCTGATATCTCGGCATAGTATTGTAAGATACGGAGGGATGCATCTAAAGAGGAAGGCGATCCATCTAATATAAGTGATGTGTCATCTGCATATTGAGACAATATAAACTCTGTATCATCTATCGTAATACCTTTTATCTCATTACTATTTCTGACTAGAATGCTAAGTATTTCTGCACATAACAAGAAAAGGTAATGAGATAAAGTGTCTTCTTGTCTACAGCCTCTTTCCACACGAAAAAAATCTGACAGACAACAATTTTGAGTGACTGTTGAAGAAATATTATTACAAAATGTTTTTATCCAATTCATGATGGATTCTCCAAAATTAAAATATTCAAATGTTTAATTTTAAGTGCACATCCAAAATTAAAGCAATCTTTATCCTCCACTGTTACAGGTACTTTGATTTACTGAATGGTCAAGAGTGTGTAGTTACAGCCGAATAAAAGAGTTTTTACTTCAGCTGAACACGGTCTTAGGTGCTACGCAACTTTTAATTTTGGTTTCTCTTGCCAACTGTACTATTTCTAAGAGGACTGAGATTTAAGATAACTCTACGGTTCGTGAAATTCTTGAGGGACTCCTTATTGGAATCCTCTCACACTGACAAAATCTTTGGGTTTCTTTTGGCAAAGGTTCAAGAGTAATTGAGCTTACATTCTCCTGTCAAAAGTTGATGTTCAAGTTAATAATGGCCAGAGATCAGTTGCCCTTATCTTCTTCAAATTCTAAGAAAAGACAAGACCTCATTAGTAAGCAGCTCTAAACTCTCTGGTAGTCCAAAGAAACCTGGTCCTGGTACTAGATCCTTGTTCCTGTGTACGTTATTGACAGCACCAATATAGGTATAAACCCCTACTCTTATTTCTTCAATTCCAGTTTGGACGGGAGGGTTGACTCATTTTCTTAAACAGTGGGAGGAAATTGCTTGGTGTTGTCAATAACCCGAGGGAGTTAATTAATTTTAGAGTTCTCTGTCTGCAGTTTCTATTTCATATCTCAGATTTCTGATCCTCTGAAATTTGAACTTTTTTCCATTGTCAACTGTCTCGAGGTCTGTACACTCGACTTTTTCTGGTCTGAAAAAAAAAACCGGGGAATGAAACGTTCACAGATTTATACATTCTAAGTACTTACTTGGTACCTAATAGTTTATATCATTTCAAAATTGAAACCAACATGTCATCAAAGTTTTGTCTGGAAAAACAAGTGTTCCTATTCAGGGTTCTTCTTTTTACTTATAAAATCTCCGTCTTTGTCAGTAAATTCACCTTTTTTTTTTAACCTTCACTCAGTATGGGCACATCAATTCTTGCAATTTATGTGTCTGCTAAATTCTCTTGCATAAGACCTATTGGTGACCTTCTGTTGTTGTCTGTTCTGTGGTCGGGTTGTTGTCTCTTTGACACATTCCCCATTTCCATTCTCAATTTTATCTTCTTTGTATCAACATTAGAATCAAGCTTCCCAAAAATGAAAAGCTTCTGTTCCAATGCTTCATTCTTTGTCCCCTAAATTTCAGTGGTGGCTACTCAGGTAAGATGTGATAAGAGGCCTACTGTTTCCCCTCAAGTTCAACAGCTCAGTAGCCAGTAGTCATTACTTCGGTACCGACATGATTTATAACATATCTTTCTTGAATTGTCTGTTAAAAAATTTAGAAATTATAAGGAAACTAAGGTTTCACTCCCTCAGGCAAATTAGACCTTAGATGGATTTGCCTATTATTTTTAGGTTTTTCTATTTTGTCATAAACCTCGTCAACTGTTTCGGTTTTATTTCATACTTGGCTTTCAAATATTCTGCTTTCAGCGTTTATGATGAAAGTAAATCCGGAAAAGCTCTTCGCATGAAATTAATAAAGTGTTGTTTTCAACTTTTTCCCAATCAAACTCTGTACACCGATTTCTCAAAGAAAATTTCTGAAGCGCACATCAATATGTTAGAGTTGAAGGAAGTTTTCTTGCACTGCATCCCTTCGTATAAAATAGCAAAATGAGGATGTTAAATATGATGTATGCCTTTTTGTGCTTCTTCGTTACATTTGTTTGTTTTTATAGTGATTAAGATGATAACACAATGTTGACGGCTATACCCCTATTTTTGACATTTTTACCTATTGTGTCTGTTTGTTTTGTTCACGCATCGTTGTCGATATAATGGAATTTGATGCGACTGTCATAAAAGTGAGAGGTTTAGCTAGCTATAAAACCAGGTTCAATCCACAACATAAGAAAATGCCTGTACCAAGTCAGGAATATGACAGTTGTTATCCATTCGTTTGATGTGTTTGTTTTTTTGATTTTGCCATTTGATTGGGGACTTTCCTTTTTGAATTTTGCTCGGAGTTCAGTATTTTTGTGATTTTACTTTTTTCAAACCTTCTCTGATTGATTCCTCTGTTGTTTAGCAACCGGCTTATTTTATTATTATGTTGCTTATTAGAAGAATCCAGGATGGAACTCATTGTTATTCCTTGCATCAGAAAGCCAGAAACATTCTTCTCCTTTGTTCTTTTTTATAACACCAATAAGATTTCTTTATTTCCATCTATTGCTTGTTACGTTATCTTTAACAAGTCAAAGCTTTTAATCTAATGAATGAAGTTTTACATTAACAATACATTAAACTTCTTCCAATTTTCAATAATATTGCATTTCTTTTGTAAATTCTGAATAGACAAAATACATCTAATCCTCTCGTTTGCTGATTAGATTATAGTATGATTTATAAACTGAATAGCCAATAATAGTTATAAGATAATAAAAGCAAAAGTACTTTTGTAATATTTTCTAAAGAAGGAAATGCCTGTACCAAGTCATGAATATGGTAGTTGTTTTCCATTCGTTTTATTATGTGTTTAAGCTTTTGATTTTGCCATTTGATAAGGGACTTTCTGTATTTAATTTTTCTTGGAGTTCGGTAATTTTGTTATTTTACTATTTTTGATATATCTTTGTTATTTCTAAGTGTCAGTGCCAATATATCAAGGCAAAAAGTATAGCAGATAAAGGACATCCTTGCCTAGTTCGTCTTGGATTTTTAACAATTCTGAAATCCATCCATTACCAATAATACATGTTTGAATATCATTATACAAAGTTTTAACCAAATTTATGAATGATTCATTGAATCCAACGTGATATAAAGTGTCTAACATAAATTTCCATTCAAGGGTGTCGAAAGCTTTTTGAAAATTGACAAATGCAATAACCCGTTCTATAGTATATATGTCTGCATAATGTATAATATCTTGTATTTGTCTTAAATTGAATCCAATAAATCTATTTTTTATGCATCCAGATTGATATGTGTTTATGAGTTTTGGTAGAATTTTTTTCAGTCGTTGAACTAGAACATGGGACAGATTTTTTAAGATCTACGTTAAATAATGAAATTGGTCTATAATTTTATAATTTTAATGGGTCCCCCTTTTTGAATATTAATGACAAAACACTAGACCGTTGTGAGGACGTCAATACATTTTCTTCACGACTCTTATTATTTACATTAACAAGTACATATTTAAGCTTCTCCCAAAACATTTTGTAAAACTCTACGGTTAGACCGTCAAGCCCAGGAGACTTATTCAAATTTATATTATTTTTTGCATAAGAACATTCTTCAAGCGTAACTGAACCATCACATATTAACTTTTTAAATTCAATACGATTATTCAAATAGAGTTACAAGTATTCAATTGGTCTCTTTCGAACATCTTTTCTTTCCTTTTCTTCTTCTTCTTTGATCTTGGTCCTATTTCCTCTGGTTGTGAACCACATTTTATGTAGCTTCAATTAATAGATACTCTGTAACTAGCACATGCTCCAGTGAACACCGAGTGGAACTTGAACAGCCAGTGTTCGAAGCAGTGACTCTTCGATGGAGCAGTCCCAACATAGACTTTTTTTAAACCAATCTAATCTAATAAAATCCAACTTTTGTGTCTCAAACTCCGGACTCACAGCTGTTGCTTATGCATTTTTGCTTCAGGTTTCTCGCAACTTTTATCTTCTTCAGAAAATGACAGGAGAGAAGTGCAAGATCATGGTTGTTGCATCAGCTTGGCTAAAACACGCATGGTTTCAAGCTCTTTTTCGACTATCGGTTGCTTCTCCTCTGAGATTGGATCTTTTGTCACAATTATTGGGCAGAGTGCTTCGTCAGAATCCGGAATTCTTATCGCCTGGCTTCTATAAGGAATAGCATTAGAAAGAGAGTAATTTCTGAGGGAGCAGTCATGCATCTCTTCATGCTAGCCAGAGACTCAAACAACATTATATATGATGCCAAATGGACAATCTTTTCTGATTGCTGTAGTAAACAATTGAACATTTCCAAGTCTCTGTACAGCAATTGTCAGATTATTTTTTTCGTGTTGAGTCTAATGGTCTATCCCCCTCAACTAGAAAAAGATTTTGATCGGCAATCTCTAGAATTAAAAGTATATCTAGTGGGCCAATTTTTTTTAATTAACATAGTTTTGCCCGGAATTTCAGTTTGGATATGCGAGGGAAAAGGTCTTCCTTCTTGGGTTTTAGTTTTGTCTGCCCTATATCTCAGATTTTTATGGTACAAATGGCATTGGCTTCTAGCAGTAGGAGTGATATTGGTGTGTTCTCAGTTGGCAATTCCTGTCTTTGTTTCAACAGTGATTGTTCATCAGTCACTTTACTTACTGATCCATCTCATCTTTTCAAAAATCGTATCGACAAGGGAACAGAAACTTGTGGTTATCCTAGCACTTCCTTCTGACTCAAATCTCCTATTCGGATTCTGTCCCTTTATGATAGTAGATCTAGTAGTCTACGTACTCTATCTACGAGTTCTAATTATAGACTTTTTATACCTTTTACAAAGGATATATCTGATTTGCCTGTTAAAACTGTTTCTTTCTGGATGTACAATGCTATTTCTCTAGATAATTGCCTCGCTATTGAAGAATTTTTAGCAGTTTTAACATTTAAGTTCATAATGACAGAGCTATTCATTCACCCATGTCTTTATGTAACAAGGCGTTAGAAGAAGTAATGTCAGCAGGCTTCTGGAGAAATGAAAACTCATTTATTTGTAATTACCTCTTTTCTATGTCTGCAGATGCAGGTATAGTTTTTTTTCTGTCTTATGCCTATAGTTACAATGCAAATGGTAACCTCTTCTACTGTTTCTATTAATTTAGAAAATTCAGCTTATGGGAAGATTATATCTTTTACTAAGAATTTATGATGGTTACGTGTCTATTACAATAAAATTATACATTTAAAAATTAAGAGATTTTATAAAACAAATAATAACAATCCTATTTTATAGGTCCAACCCGCCTCCCAATCATCCTCTTCTTTCCTTGTGTCTTTGGGGAAATGAAACGAGGGTAGTGGGTGTCGAGCGTACTGATGCCCTGAACCATGTTATGGTACTTCAACTTTTAAAATCTAGTTTGGGAATTCTGTCTCTTGTTATGACGCAATAGGGAACTCAGAATTTAAGATGGTAAGTGTTTATTTTAAATATCATTTTACTTTTAAAAAAATACATAATATGAACGCGTCACGTGTTATGTGGTGGTTCCAAGTACGGCAAAACATTAAAAAATATAAAACAATATGACAATTTTCATCCATCTTTATATTAGCAACATCTATGATGTACCTCCTTTTTTCTTTTATTTTTTCACGTCATTTGCACATCCTCGTGTGCATTCTGTATTTGCATTGTGTTGTGAAATATAATGTATATTTATTCCCCTCCTACGTTTGAAATCATAGCTTAATCATTAGCCTGAAAAGATTCAATTATTAAAACCTTATAAGTACATGTCTTCAATGCGGATCGACGTTGTTTCCTTCGAGATTAAAAAAAAAATTGATTTTTTTTTTGCTCAATCATTATTGAAAGTGAAATAATAATTCGCTTTTAGTATCCAGTTTGGTACAATTTTGTCAAAATAAGCTACAAAACATAAATAATGAATTATTCACTTGCGAGTGAATAATACGACCTAATTCGATCCGTATCCATGTGACCTTCAATTTAACCCCTTAGCTAGAGATGGGCTACGCAGAAACTAGGCGTGTTTAGCTATTAAAAGGAAAAGAATGTCAACACTGAAAGTGAAACAAGGGTAAACCATTTAACTGACTGATTTGATCCACAAGAACTCATCCTAATACAGGTAAAAACGATGATTAACACATTTTCTAACCTATAATATGAAATCAAACAGACGTAGAAAAATCCAATAATGATTTACACGTGTTCACTATCTATTTATATCTACATTTATGTTTATATCGGGTTATATGACCGTCGGCAGTCTTCGGAGGTCACCTCGGTGGTTAATTAAATGGCGTCTAGACTAAAATGCACACGAAATGCTGATACAAATTATCGAGTCCATTCATCGTAAATTGTTCACTAGTATTTTAGACCTTTTATAATTTGGATATACGTTTTAGTATGTTATAAATCAAATATGAGAATTTTAGTCAAATCGATTCACATGAATTTGATAGTTTATGCCCCTTTAATCATCAACCTGAAAAGATTCAATTATCAAAACCTTACAAGTGCATACCTTCAATACGGATCGACTTTGATTTCTCTTAAGTTCGTCATTCTGCGACATCACCAGTCAACAAGATATAGGTTTATCATAATTAGTTGTTCAGGATTCTCAAACGAATTCATAAAAACTATATGTTGTTGATACATACATTTCCGTTTTAATGATATAGAATAATCATAGGGTCACCGACTTGGTGTATTAACAAAACCGTTACCTAGTTGGTAAAAAACGACAAAATCAACGTTTTACGGCCAACAACGCAACGACGTTACGCTTATTTCGACGTTTTGTGGTATTTTTTTTCACCTTGAAAACTCCTTTGAATGATGTATACCGTAAAAACGAAGTCAGTGACCTCATTAATATTTTACATCATTAAAACGGAAATGTATGTACCAACAACATATAGTTTTTGAAGAAAAATCTCTAGACTTGAAATTGGAGATTTGATGTTTTTAAGACAAATTTAAGAACGTTTTTCGTCAATTTTATGTGCTTTCTATACAAATATTCACCTATTTTGAAAGAATTAAATCAGTAATATTTGAAAAAAATAAAAGAGATAAATGCATATTTTTTTTTTTTCGATTTTCATTTATAGTCCAACGAGCCAAATTTTATCAAAATCTGTGACATAGCCCATTTACTGTAACTTGAACTTAAAACGGAGGCAGAATGTCACTGTTGATAATAACAAAAACTCCGAAAACGTAAGTATATCCTGCTCTAGGCTCTAGTAGTGGTACGGTGATGAGTCAGGTTTATTTGTTGTTTGTTTGTTTGTTTCTATGTTGAACATTCGCTAACACCATATGTAATAATTTGTCAAAACATGAATAATAAGAAATGTGGGGCTATTATCCAGAAGTCCTTGAATCTTTACTATCCTGAATTTACAGTGTCAGTTTCGCGTGTCTACTTTTATATAATAACATGTAAAACAATTGTTTATGATTATTTGATGACATATTCTGAGTATTGGTAAAAAAAATTTAGAAGGACATGATTCAAGGTAAAACTATGTATTGTTTTTCAGATATAAAAACAAGAAAATATAACTTTGCTCCGGATGTTCTTGAGTTCAAAATTTAAAAAAAGAATGTAAAATTAAAATTAGATATACAAGTTACAAATTGTTCACAATAGCCATGAATAACATGGTAATGAATTCAGGGATTTAAATTCGATTATTTACTACCTTAAATATTAAAATTCCACCAGGTTATCAACTTTCCGATTTTGAACCTTCCAGCCTTCTGAGAAACAATTACACGAACAATACGCAAAAGCTCCTCTTCTTTCTCAAACATCTATTTAACCTACAAAACATGATCTGTGATCAGTTAGATGTGTCAATTTGATATGATTTATACCAGGTGGACAAAAAGGCTAAGATAGAATTCGTATCAATCTTAAATTATTAACCTTTGTCGTGTCGAAGAAATATAATTTCCTGGAAGGGAGAGATAAGAATTCTTTCAAGTCTGAAAAGATAATTAAAAAAATATTAATTTCATGTAATCTTCTTTCCATAATTCAAGGTGTTTACTTTACAAAATGAATATCACGTTTCATTATATTTTTTTTTCATTTGTACAAAATGGGATGCTCAATCGCAGCTGTTAAACATAGTACTCAGCCGAAATGTGCAGGACGTCAACGCAAGAGTGTTCATTCCAGACCATCTATAACTTTCACAGACGCAATTAGTAGGCTAGATCTAACTGAAAGACAAATATTCCAACTCCAGCAGTCATGGAAAGCAATCTCTAGGAAAATGGAATATACAGGAATCAACATGTTCATTAGGTCAGCATTAAACACTGACTATGGCATTTAAAATATCTGACTTGAAAGAAGTCATAATTTTTGCATAGAAATTTCCACCAATTGATTGAGTAGTTAACACTAATAACCAATATACATTGACCTACCAATACTAGTGTATGGTATATTTCATATTTTTAAATTCTATTCTATTCTTACTTTTAATTTTAAAAATTGGATACAGTGTATTTATTCATAATCTCGACATACAAAACGCAACGCAAAGTAAGAACGGTATTGCAAATTATAAGAAAACAGGCAATGACGATTTTCTTTCAGCTTTTTAAACATGTAAAACTACAATAGTTTTTTTAATATTTTAGAATATTTGAAACACATGCAGACCTAAAGAAGTTTTTCTTTATGGTTGAAAATTGTTCAACTATTGCTGAGATGAGGGAATCAAAGGGTCTTGCCAAACATGTGTTGATGGTGATGAATACTTTGGATGATACCATTTACAATCTAAACGACATGCAGTATGTTATAGACTTACTATACGACATCGGGAAACAACATCGGAAGTTTTCTGATTTTAGACGGGAATTCTTTTTGGTGAGTAGTAGAAAATTATTGTTAATATGTATTCACTACGTATTTTCTCATGATTATATATATATATATTTTTTTTCACAGCAAAGTAATACAATACACTTGCTGTTGTTTTAACATACAATCGCTTATTTTTTATACATGATAATTTTTTCAGTATAAATTATCTTTCTATCTTCATTAAATCGAAATTTTAAGCAGGAAACACACGTTACTAAATCATTTCAAAACATGCTTGTTTAGTTTTAACATACACAGATTCTTTTAACATTTGTAAAAAGAGAAATTGCAGTTTAAAATGCGTTCGATGAGAAATACAAGCATGCCTTTACTATATATATTGTATTTTCTGTATTGACACTAACATAATTTGAAGCTAAACATTTATTTTGTCTTTAGACCTTTAAGAACAGATAACAAGTCGAGTCCTTTTTAATTCTATTACTACGGTAATTACAATGAACATCAGAGATACTTTTGAAAATTTATAATCTGAACATCTGTGAAAGTTGGCCGTCAATTTACCTTTCAGAGAAAAGCACTTCCTAGAAAAGAAAAGTGGCTCGAGGTGAGAACATTTAGCCACCTATACAATATGAGCATGTATTCTTTATCTAATATAATCCAAAATATTATATGTATTGTCAAGTTCAGCTCCGTCTTATAAGTGGGATAACTGGTGGTCTAGAATATAAAAGTAGTTAAAATAGTAACTCTTCTTTCTTTTAAAGTTAAATGTCAAAAGTGTATTTACCGCAGAAAAAAAATTCACCGTCTAAATCTAACGTTATAGCTCTCTCCATACACTTATTTTCAGAATGTTTTTGCTAGTCCTAAGCATAATATGATTAAACTACTAATTTTTCGAGCACATCTGTTTGCCCAGTGTCATCTGAAAATATTGTCTCTAAGTGAATGTTATAATTAAAGTTATGTCTGTTCGGGATTAACAAAATCCGAAAGCAAACTACGTTCCTATTTTTTAACGATTATTAGTTATATAACGTTTCGAGTATTGTCTTCTCGATTTACTGGTATTCATTGTGTACAAATAAAGTACCTTTGACTTTGTCTTGGTATCTTAATTAATTTTAAATGTGGTTATCTTCGTTGTATATCATTCGATTTGAACATTTTTCTTGAACTTCTTTGGTCTAAATATAAGCAAAGGCGGCGTGTGTCTTGTGATACATACTCTCTTCTCTTCAGTAGAAAAAAAATCGAGGTTAGTACGTTAGGAATTTGTTCGCACAACAACTTCATTAACTAGCTTTACACAAATCTTCTATACTTTGCTGTTATTGATAAGTTGAGGGGAAAACATTATATGATAAATGCGCCTTTATTGTTAACTGTTTCCAGTATTAGATTTTACAAGAACATCTTTTTGCAAACTTATGATTGCAAAGGGCGTGCCAAAATTGGTGGGTTCTTATCGGAAAGAAAATATTTTGTTCCAGTTTTCTCACTGTCATATTTTCCTGCCCGTCAATATTTGTTAGTGTGTGTATGTATGCAAAGTAATATATACATGCTATAGCCTTTTCAGTTATCCTACCCAAAGTAAACGAATTACGTATATACCCAAATCCTGGTCTCAACATAATGTTAAATATTTACTAGACGGTGATACAAAGTTTGTCAAAGATGAGTATATACGTAATACCCAGTAAGATAAATGTATTTTCCCTAATATTGTCATCAAACATGCAAAGACGATTAGCATCTTTAAAACGATTATTCGCTTTTTAAAGTTTGACAAAAAAAAAAAACATCTAGAAAGGAGATAAAGATATAATAACAAAAACGATTTCTCTAATTTAGAATACTTTATTTGTGTTCAATAGATATCCTTAGGAAATGAAGAATTTAAAAACCTTCCACGTTTAAAAAGAAAAATCCCAAAATGGTGCTTAATCTACAACCGATTTTTTAAAACTGTGAAAACAAAATAAGACATCTGTTAATGACAACTTATATATGTTTCCTCTGTATCTTAGATGTCGTTTCATATTATCAAAGTATTGTCTTTATTTACACACGCACGATCAAGATTTCTTTTCTGTGCAGTCATGTTATACTATTTAGATTTTTATTTAAGAATTGAATGCTTCTTTCTAAAATTTTCATGATCCTGGGGAAAAAATGTAATTATAAGTATTGAATGCTTCTTGTAGTAATTTTATAGGGGTGTAAACACGTTGACCGAAGTACATTTTGTATGAAGCGCGGAAGCTTCAAGTTTCTATCAAGTTTTTCCTTTATTTACCTGTGCGCTTCATTGTGGAAGCTCGTGTCATCATGAATGTTACATTTCATTTTGAAATGAAGGTTAATTTCAGAATGACGCGAGATTGCTGTTAGCCAATCAAAATAACGTATTATAATGAAACATACATGTAATGTAATTATAATAGCATTCTCTGTAATACTGTATTATTTAAGTTGTTTACAGATTAGAAATATACAAGTAGTTATGATGCGATTGCATTAGTTGTCATCATTTTGATTATGTTTCAGTCGGTGACGGAACCGTTCCTATTGGCAGTGAAGGAGACACTCGGAGATAGGTATACCAGAAATATGGCGACAGCTTACCGAAGGCTCATACAGTTTGTCGTTGCAAATATATTCCAAGGATTCGGAGATGTGTCGATTGAAAAAAAGAAACTCGCAGACGGATAAGCAGGAATTTCTCTGAAAAAAAAAATGTTCTTATGAGAAAAAGAATTAACTACTTTAAGTACTGTGAGAATCGGTTGGTGCTAAAAGAATTCCATCAAATGTAATGAACCATGTCTTCATTTAGGATTTGAAACACGCACAGAAATTGAAATAGTGTGTAGTTGTGACATATTACATGCAATTTATGCTTCTTTTCAGTAAGACTATGGTACTTATTTAAAGACAATTTTTCAAGAGATAAACGTTTATTTTCATGAATGGTACCAGATGTATTAAATTTAATTAAGTTTGCATAGAAATTTTTGACATGACGACAATGTATCTTCAAAATACAATGCAAAATGAAAAAACACAAAAGCAATAAAAAGCAGACACACGATTCACCGTAAAGTTTGTATTACCACCTACAACTTTCAACTTGTTTGGAATGTAGTGAACGATACATCCAATAATTTATACTTCTAGAGTTTAACTAACCGCCCTCTAGAAAATAACTAATCGACATCGACTTTGTTTAAAGAAACTACTGCTAGTCAGGCATTTATCTCTGTGAGTGGGATCGATGAAGTTAATCGGAATACTTAACTACAAATCGTACTAGAATCTACCTGTAAAAAGATATATTAGGTTATATAATGTGATTACTATCACGATTTGGAGAATTACCTTTGATTACAACCAAAAATAAACGTTAAAATTATGAAATATTAGCACAATTCCACATATACTCAATTTGAAGCTTTCGGACCGTACATTTAAAAAAAAAAATATTAAGGATTTCACAAATATATACGTCTGCCTATTTGTAGTGACAACTGCAAATTATAGCTTGTTAATTTGATTTACATTTAGTCCTCATTATGCCTAATATATAATATTAAGTACGTATACGCACCATCACATTGTGTTCATTCCATATTCTTTATTATAGTGTGTGTTTATCACTTTAACTTTGAATATCAAACTTAAACCTGTATCGCCCGTTGTGAACTTATCATCTATTATCATTATTTCAAAAGAGCTCTTAAAAAAGCCAAAACACATAATGAAATTTATATCCTATGGATATACCCAAACTACTGTCAACCTCAGACGTTTTCAAGCTTTTTGTAAGCTTCAGAATGGAATAAAATTTGACAAGCGAAACATGTGAATGTCTTGTATATCACGAATCACTGTTGCCAAGGGAGTAATTTAATCCGTTGTGACCTTTGAAAGTCATCATTGCCCTAACGATTAGCCAATGAAAATGTCGTAATTTTTTAACATTGCACAATAGATCAACCAAATTAATAAATTTTTCATATCTCTTATTCATAACATAGATATACCCCATTTAGTGTGAGGGAAACAGGCCACAACCATACGAGGAACCATGATATTGGCATGTACATTGATCTACAGAATTGATACTGTATGAAGACTATATTTTGCATTACAGTCTGATTTTTCAAATTCGCCATGATAATGAAAAAAAAAAAAAATGTTCTATGTTTAGTACTTCTAAATTACGAGTTAATTCCATATGGTAGCAAATATTCATAAAATCGGTGTTGATGTATATAATTTGATATCATTTTTTTTTAAACCAAGGTTTCTATTATTAAAATATAAAAAAAAAAAACATCTCACTTTATTTCTTTGCATTGTTTTCATCGCGTCAGCTTTATTCAGTGTCCGATAACAAACTATGTCTTGCGGATAGACAATTATCAGTTGATAATTCATGAAATTTGAGTTCCATTTACCTCGAAAATAATGGCTCAGGCTAGTCTTGATATCGCCCTATTTAGTCCATTCAGAGACATATATACACAGTATATGTTAATAGTTACAAAAATGACGTAACCCACGCTATCGTTAAAGTCACGCCACACTCGTGATTCCAATATTGGATTTCGCTGTTGAAGTTGCCAATCTCTGTGTATATGTCTCTGGCCCATCTGGCACACATGTCTAGTATGAGCTTGATTAATCAATTAATGTCTGTCTTCCAGGGAACATTTTGTTTTATAAGAATCAAGAAGAGATAATTGAAACTAGATATTTTCGCAAGCATTATTTGGGTGTTTGGTTTGAAAATAACCTCCAAATGTTTCTGCCAATCAACCTTTATGGTTTATGTTACTAGAAATAGATTGATTGATTGATTGATTAGTGTTTAACGCCATTTTCATCACTATTGTGCTATTTCGGGGCGGTCATTTTTTTATTGGTGGAGGAAGCCGGAGTGCCCGGAGAGAACTACCGACCTTCGGTAGGAAAACTGACGATCCTAGTCAATTAAGATTGGAGTCGAGTGCACCTGCCACGTGCGGGATTCGAACTCACAACCTCAGTGTTGACTGGCTATACAGTAGATCGACTACTTAGACCACTCGGCCATCGAAGCCCCCTAGAAATAGAACATAGGAGAATAAACTATAAAAATTCAACTGAAATCCTGAAAAAATATAAATGTTACTTATAAAGGAATTGGATAAAAATTAATTCAGAAATTCAGAAAAATCCTGTGAAATACCACTTGCTATCAAATTTGAAAAAATAAAGAATTATTCATATCCTTTAAGTATGACCTGCAATCGTCGTCAAACATGACTACCATTATCGAAAAGAATTTAAAAAAACGAAGAAAGAAATTCAATGAATTAACATACTTCAAATGTCCAATTGCTACAAAACTTTTGGTACATTTCAAAGTAACGATACTCTCTAGGAATTGTTTTAAGTGTCCCCGTTTGCTTTGCTTTGGACTTAAATAATTTTAATTAAACATACATTTTGTAGCTGAAATATAAAACATCGGTGTGTTGTTAGTCAACTGTCAATCAGAGCATGACTTGTCCTGCCGTCATGATGTTTAAGCTATCAACTTTTTTTAATAATATACTAAAATATGCTCTTAAATGTGATGCGTCTGGTTTCTAAATTATATTTAGATTTACAGTTCACCTCGTAAGAATATAGCTAGAACTGACGCTAAGAGGAAACATATGAGTGGCTCAAGAGTTTAGTAAGTGAAAAATCATGTGGCATTAGACGAATAAGCTTAATGCGAGACAATGTGAAATTTCACCAAGAAGTATTAAATTCTTTGATAGTTTATTTGCCAATTACCGACTTGGTTCTGTTATTACAAGCTTTTAACACAATTTCTTTCTCTTTGTCAACTTTAGACTGGTTCAAAACCGGACACACTGAACTTCTGCCCATGCAAAGCATGATAAGTTGAGAGTGATATATATGCGTTGAAACCAAATTTATCGTAAAATAACTATTTTTATTAACGGTGTTTAGCTTAATAAAAACAAACAAATATGATCTTCCCGATTGCTATTCATGCCCCTCCTAAGGCAAACAAGTCGTACGAAATTGACCAAAAGACTATTACTATAGATAGTTTTACTGCCCCCCAAAAAACGAAACAAACTAGTATGTAGTATAACATGAGATTGAAAAAAATATTTTTACTACGAACAGAAAGAAGAGTTCGTGACCGTTCGATCTTAACTTAAAAAAGACGAAAAGTACCCATGATTAGACATAATATTAACTAGCAAAAACAATCAAATATAAACTAGCAAGAACAATCAGTACTTCGTCTTTGAAATAAATTATCATCATATTTTGCCAACATAAGCCATTTTCCAACTCATCAGTCTTTATTACATATTTTCAAGCAGTTAATAATGATATGTTCTATCAAATAATGTCAGAAATTACCGTGTTTAAGCTAATACACAATGACGTATTTCACACGTTTCTAAATCTTGTCAAAAATACTTGAGCAAATTTATAATGGTCTCTAAAGATCCTTGATGCAATATCAAATTAATTTGCTTTGTCCTGCTGTTTGCTAGTTAAACCATTCGAGCTCATATTTATAATTTAATAAGCACTTGCGCCCGGAAAGCTGTACATTTGAGTAATGGACTTATGCGTTTGGTTATCCCTTTGGTATCTTTCGCCTCTTTTTTAAGCAAAATGAAAAGTACTGAAAAGAAAAATTAAGATTTTCAGTTGTTTTTATAATAATATTAATTAGAACATTACAGCTACGAATGAGTTCTAATGAAGAAGTTTTGATTTCAACGAGCAATAAAATAAGAACCCTAGTTAACTTATTTGCTGTATTTTTTAATACTGAAGATGATTGTTACACCTAACTTGACCGAGTTTCTTCGGTCAGACAAGTTCAAATTTGATATAATATGTAAGATAAGGATAATCATTTTCTTTTTAGAGAGAGGGTTTATCATTCTCTTACAAACAGAGAATGTCGTAAGCTTTAACCACCACTTGCTTCATTTTTGCTTATGTACTTTATCTATAGAGTGTCTTTATGCCATCTTGATTTTCTTTGTTGAAATAGTTATTTGTTTTATATTGATTAAGATTATAACACAATGTTGACTGCTGTACCCCAATTTTTGACAATTTTACCTATCATGTCTGTTTGGTTTGCTCGCACATTGTTGTCAATATAATGCAATGCTATGCGACTGTCATACAAGTGAGAGGGCTAGCTAGCTATAAAACCAGGTTTAACACACCATTTTCTACATGAGGAAATGCCTGTACCAAGTCAGGACAGATGATTTCCATTCGTTTGAGCTTCTGATTTTGCCATTTTATAAAGGACTTTCCGTTTTGAATTTTTCTTGGAGTTCGGTTTTTTTGCTATTTAACTTTTGATTGGGTTTAATAAAGAATTGATTTCATGGTCAGTTTAATGTTTACACTTAATGTATGACCTCCTTTTTTAGGCATTCCAGGTATTGCCTAGTCTTATTACATGTATTATTATTAATCAAGTTATTTCGATTTTTAATTGTTAGAAATTGTGTTAAAGAGAAGAGATGCACAACAATACTATGCTGAATTGTACGAACGTTTCCTTATAGTTAGGTTGAATGTAGAAGAGAGGCGAAAGATACCACAGGAACATTCAAACTAATAAGTCGAAAATAAACTGACAACGCCATGGCTAAAAAAGGGAAGGACCAAAATACAAACAACAGTACACAAAACACAACATAGAAAACTAAAGACTGAGAAACACGACCTCTACCAAAAACTTGGGGCGATCTCAGGTGCTCCGGAAGGGTAAGCAGATCCTACTCCATATGTGGCACACGTCGTCTTGCTCATGTAAGTACAAACCCGGTAATAAGTCTAATTCGGTAGGTCACATTCAGGAAAAAAGAGGACATGATTGTAGTTACGACAATTGTAACATATCCGTCGTCATCTGTGAAACAGATATTCAATAACGGTCAACCAACTCGTGATGGCGTCCGTAAAATTTACGAAAGGATAATATTAACTTCACCACTTGGAACTTTTTAGTTAAATAAGTTCCTTGTGAGCAGCAACCCTCTATCAAAGAAAAATTCATAGGAAATACAATCCATGGAATATCGTATCAAATAGGAGATATGTACTCCGTATGCAGGCGCTGCTGGAATATTGCTACATAGAAATGGAAAGTTCACAATTGGGAAGTTGAAATCATCTCTTTTGTTGTTAAGTTTAGTTCTCAACCGATCCTTATTGTCAATTTCTAGGCGTAAATAAAGATATGAGGCAGACTTAACTGCATCTATTGTAGTCTTTATCTCAAGTTCGATGGTTTAGATGCGTTCAACATAGTCACCAAACTGTGAAATATTCATTGAGAGAACGTCATCGAAAAAGAGGAAATTAAAGTACAAAGATAATGCTAACTTCTTTTCTTTCTTCCTGTATGAAGTCAGCCTCATATGAATAAAGGAACAAGTCGACAAGAAGAGGGACACAGTTGGTTCCCATGGGAATGCCGATTGTTTGTTAAAAACATGTCCTCCAAACGTAACAAATATGTTGTCCATCAAGAAATCAAGCATCTTAATAATGTCAGTTTTAGATAATTTTTTGTTTGAATCAGAGTAATTTTTACAAAGTACGATTTATCCCTCCCTTAGACAAGATACTTGTATCTACGTTGGCCATTCTTTTTTATTGAAACTCACCAAAGAATCCAGGTTTATGCGAGACGTGTGTTTCATCTACATAAGACTCACATGGGGCTCTCTAATTAAAACAGTTAGAAGGCCAAATTAAACACGAAGTTGAAGAGCATTGCAAACCAACAATTACGAAAAGTTGTGCCAAATACAGTGAGTCTATTTATACCTTAAATATCTTAATCATAAAATACTTTAGTGAGGAATTATCTTTTGTTTTTTTTTTCAATGTTCAGTAAATTTCAGATGCGTCTATATTTTATTCCAAATTCAGCTCCCGTCTTTACATCAAATGCTACATTTGCATGCGAGTCTATTAACAGAAATTAAAATATTAAAGAAAATTAAAAGAAAACAAAATCGGACTCGTAATTCCAAAATAGGAATGAAGTAACTTTGAAAATAACAAAAAGTAAAACAACAAAAATACCGAACTCCTAGGAAAATCCAAAACGGAAAGTCCGTAATCAAATGGCAAAATCAAAAGCTCAAACACATCAAACGAATGGATAACAACTGTCATATTCCTGACTTGGTACAGACATTTTCTCAATTCATTTTGAAATTGCGAATTTAATGATTATAAAAAAGGAAGAAATACGTGTGTGTAGATGGGGGAGGTGTGTTTGTCTGGGATTTATCATTTTGTAACTTAATATTTGCATCACGTTTTATTTGGTCACTATATAATGATAAATATTATGTTTTGAGCGAAATTATCATTATATTTTCTCATCTCATAGCTATTTGTTGAACTCTTTTTCTGTGTTATTAAGACACGGCATGTTTAAATAAATAACAACAATTACTTTATTAGCCTAAATCATTTCAGTTTTTCTTGGGAATTTTAACAGTTTTTTAATAGTCCCTAATAAACTTACATATAAATATGCTACAATTTATTATTCTAATTAAACTTTAATCATCCAGTGATACATTGATAGTTCGATATTTTCGCAAGGATAGCTAGCACATCCAAAATGAAGAAGACTGTAATGAAAATCATATTATTGGAGACATTTTTGCTTGCTAGTGCAATTGAAAAGCCTGTTATTTCTGTTAATACGTTTAGTTCTGATGGAAAAATCTTGATTTTGGAGTCTAGCTACGTAGGTACTGCAGTGGCTGCACTGGCTGTGTCTTACCATACGGAAGTTGTCTGTTCAATAGACAATGATAACTTTACACTTTCAAAGTTAATTGCTGATACATATCTCGTCAAAACGCATGCAACACTCGATAGAGAATTCGTTAGTTCTTACGTCGTTGGAGTAGCTTGTGAAGATCAGCAGTTAAGATTGTCTTCCTCAGTCAGTCTAAATATCTATATAGCAGACGAGAATGACAATTCACCGGAATTTCAGCAAAAGTCTTACATTTATAAGGTTCCAGAAGACATACCAATTGGCACATATATATTTACAGCTGAGGCAAATGACCAGGACATAGGAAAGAACGGAGAAATTGTGTATGAAATAATACCAAATCATTGTGGTTTCATTATTGATGCTAATACTGGAGAAGTAATGACAAGTCATTACCATGACAGGGAATCAATAGCAGCAGTTTCATTTGATGTAATTGCTAAGGATCAAGGTTCACCACAGAGGAAGAGTAACGCTTCTGTCACTGTAGAACTTCAAGACGTTAATGACAACAAACCCTTTTTCCTTTACCCGTTTGACGACTATCAATTTTTAGTATCGAAAAATTGTGGAATTGGAACTTTAATTGGAATAGTAATAGCATTCGATATTGATGAAGGAAGAAATGGTCAACTGACATTCTCTGTGAAAAATCCTGATTTACCTTTCAAAATTACAACATCTGGAGAGATACGGTCTACTGGTGACATGAATAAGGATACAGGAGGACTATATTATCTGACCATTGAAGCTTCGGACCACGGCGAACATTCATTATCATCTCAAATAAATGTAAAAATTGTAGTTACTGATTAATGTATAAGTTTTACCCTGGTCATGATTGTCTGTCATGAAATATTTTATATGTTTCTACAGTTGTGAAATAAATCATTGCAATGAATATATTTTTTTTTACCTCGGTTGTTATACGACAGAGCAACTATTGAGTGGGTCGTTGTGTTGTATGAGATCGAAGTCGTGTTACTTGTTACAACAAGTATACACTTATTACAGAATATGTCACAATGATATGTATGCATTTGCTTTTACCTAAACGAAGCGCTCCAAGAAATGTTTAATTATCGATTTTACGCTTTTGCGTGTTCGAGTTTGATTTTGTTCTGAATTATTATTATTTTGTAATATCATAATTATTTGTATTTTCAAACTTTTAATTTAATTAGAGACATAGGGTCTTTTCAAGGTCAAAGGTCAAGGTCTTTAGCTTTATGTTTACTGTTATTTTTCGTATTACAACTTGTTTTATATTTTAGTTTGAAATAAAACTTGTGTACAAGAAATTACATGTATTGGCTTTAAAAAGCAATCCGAAATATGAAATTACACTTTTTTGCTCTAACGTTAATAAAATTCGCCGTTTCATAATCCTATGCTGTTTTGAAACTTTACTACCAATTTTAATGTAAGAGAAAGAGTACAGGGGAGTTTTTCTAAAATAGGTATGAAATGTGAAATTTTTAATCTTTTAAACATTGAATTAAAAGAAGGAAACTAATGAAAATGTCCATCTACCAATTGTTCATATGTGAGTTATAAATAATGCCACATCCAATCAATTTCTTTGAAAAAATCCAATAGTAGGATTTTCATGTAGACAAAGGCATACACCATGGAATAAGACCATACATGAAGCAAACACACATACATATGTAAATAAGAAGATATTGATTAGCTCAACCATTGTTTGTTTCTTTACCAAATCATGCTATTTTGTTGTGTTGTTCGTCTTTTTTAAGGAGTCTTGTTTCCTTGGTTGTTGTGGTATGTTTTATATATAGGCGAGTGACATTTTTCAAAAAGTCTCTTCGTTATGGACTTTATTGCACCCATCTAACACACGGCTGTATTGTATATCATTCAAAAGCTTATTATCTGTTCTTTCTGTTTTGCCCAGTCGTAAACAAATCGCACGGTGCAATTTCCGTTAAATCAAGGTCAAATGTCAAGAATAAACATTCCAAATTTTTGAAATAATGAAACAAAATGCCATTTTCTAGTTCTTGTACGATAAAATTTTCTAAAAGATCATATGAACATTAACGAACAGGATACAGTTATTCCAAATCAAACAAAAATTAAGAGGTTAGTTGCGTAATTTAGCCGAAAATTGCAATTCTTAACAAATTTTATAAAAATGAGAAAAAATGTTCTAAAAGCAAAATATATCTTGAGGGATCGATATTTGTATGCCCAAATATCAAATAAATGTATTGTTATTAGGTCAAGAAATATTTTTTCTTATCATTTTAAGATGCAATTAATATACATTGTTCTAGGAACAGCCTTCTACTGAAGTGTTTGCAGTTGCCCCCAAAAAAACTGCCATCTGCATGCGAAAAGCGATCATTTTGCTTTTCTTTGTTTAGATAGCACATCGCTAATCGTCAATATCAGGGAGGACAATAATTTTCCATAATAAAAGAAGGGATATTTAAAGTTCGAAAAGAAATATACGAGCTAATTGAGGTAAAAATATGACTTTTTCAAAGTCGAACTTATTTACCTTTTGAAGTCATTTTGAAATGCAAACATGACTTTGCGACTAAATCGGTGGCAACATCGAAATAACTAACCAGCGCTTGGAAACACGTGGTTGTCTTTTGCGTGATAAAAACGAACCATACATAATGCTGCTGCTTTTTTATGGGTTAAAACGTGTTATACATGTTAAATGTGTTCAGAAGTTTAATCTCGTTAACTACATTCAAAACTCAAAAGAAATCGATTTTTAGTGATTTCCCAATAAGCTTTTAAAACACAAATGCAACGACATTATTAGTGGTTGTGTTATTAGATTTCAATGATTGCTTACATCTCATACATCCTAGTGAATTTGAGTTTAAGAATATTACCGAAAGAAGAAAGTGTGCTTCATATTTTGATATTTTCCTCGAAATTGACACTGATGGACGACTTCGAGCTGGAATATATGACAAAAATGATGATGTCAACTTCCCATTTATTAGCAATAATATACCCTCTGCACCATTGTATATCGTTTACCTATCTCAGTAAATACATTGCGCTCGTCCATATTCACACTATTCGGACATCATTCACAGGTGAGTGCTCCTTGCCAAAAAAAAAACCCTGCTCCAACAGAATTACGAGGAAGAACGGCTGAAATCGACACTACATAAGTTTTCGGTTGCTATCACGAATTAGTTGACCGATACGATGTGTCGAGGTATACTCACCAGTAACATGTTTTCGCAGTCTTTTATTTTTAGATACTAGTATAGTCGTCAGCGACTCTTTTCACAAAATATCTTATGATTAAATTTGATCGTAAGTTATACTGAAATGTAAATGACTTACGAATATTTCTCTTAAAATTTTGCGAAAAGAGCAGCTGATCTGTAATATAACCGATTATGTCCGATTCCGGATTATGACATTTTGACTGAGGTGTGAATTTGCATTGCGGGTGATGTGGAATACCCTGTGGCGCACCAAGTCTCGCTCCCTTCTGTGTTCATGCGATTCCTTCAGGTTTTGCTTGGTATATTGATTTGTCACTTTTAATTGAGTTACGAGATGTAAACACCGGCAAACTACTGTCGCCTTAATTTTGCTGTCAATATGCGACCCTGAAAAGTCTTAAAATGAAAAAGAGGGAAACCCGTAACAGCTTCAAAAACATAATGATACCGAACCATTTACCTTTACTTGTTTGTCATCGGCTATTGATAACATTTATTTTACGCGAACACGTATATTTTTTTGTATAACAACACGCTACTTGATGTGTAAATCGCGTGATTTTAACTTAAAAACGAATTATTGACCTAATAATATAATTGAGACTCTTCCAAACTGTTCGATTAATAATATTCAGTACAATTTAGTAGACTTTTTTTTTTTGTTTATGTCCAGTGGAAAATATTTCTGGAATATTCAGGACGAGAGCAAATTAACAATTACTATAGCTAAGGACGACTTTTTTCTATTGGCATTCGTTTGGTTTAGCGGGATGTATAAATACGCTACCACGTCCGATCGGAATGGGGCATAACATCTCATGCAAATCTTCGAGGAGTCAGTTTAGTGGATTGTAGCAAGATAAAATTTTTGCACCTATCCAACATATCCCTATTTCAAAGGGGCATTAGCTGTCAAATTCATGTTCACCGATTTGACTCAAATTCTCATTTTGATTTATAACATACTTAAACCATAGATATAATAGCCATAGATAAAGTACTCGACCCACATCAAACGCAGATGATATATGCCGAAATTTTGTCACCCTCTTATTATACACATGTCACGCTTGGTGTTAATTAGACTTTATTGGCAATTGCCGTCGATCGATATCTAATAATAAATTGTGAATTGGAAGAGGAAGATGTCATTCTTCGGTAGTTATCGTTATCTTCTGGTACATCATTTATATTGGCAACCATGTCCGACACTGATGCGACTGATTTTACGGAAGAAGAAATTAATGAAATAATGAAAGATGCCAGTTTTACCGAAATATTTTGCTATTGCTGTACATAAACGACAGACACAACGTAGAAGACTCTCGTGAATGGTAGTTCCTGAAAGTTGAAATTTTCATAAAGCAATGCCAGAAAGAAAAAGAATGAGAGACAAACGTACAAATCTATTTGTATTTTCAAGACTACTCGATATGCGAGTATAATTATTTTTGTGAAAAGGTTATTTGATACAGTTTTATTTTGTATATAACTTTCATTATACAAGGTGTTATTGCTTCGCATTTTGTTTGGAATGTTTATATGCATGCTTAAAATACAAGTCAAGGTGATCGATGTCCTGAATATGCATCAAATATTTGCCACTGAACGTTATGAAATCCAAAAACAAAACAAAGAAGTCATATAAATAAAGTACACAAAAGTACGCCAACAACTAAACGGGCAGACTTACGAAGGGATATATAGCCGTATGTATAGTACGAAAACGCCTCTAACACAATTGTAAGAAGGATGACACACGACAAAAGACCTATATTTTATTCTATCATAGCCATTATAACGCTTAAAGGAGACATGACACGATTTTCAATTTGTGTTTCAAAATGTTTATTTATACTTAACTTTCCCCAAAATACATCGATAGCAATGTAAGTGTCAAATATTTGGTAAAATCTGGGACTATTATACTAACGGGACTGGAAACTGATCGATCTGTTGAGATTTCATTGTCCCGATAGCGGATTATTGATTTTTGGTTTGATTGACAGCTTATCGTGCCACGTGGTTAATTAGCCTTCGGTACATGTAAACAATTGATTTCGGCGAACAAGTCAGCTTATAGAATACCGTTAAAATTGGTGGACTTGAAATTGAAAAAAAAATTAATTAAATGCAAAAAAAAAAAAAAAAAAATATATGAATAACAAAACTATTTTAACAAATTAAATATATTTACTTGAAATAAATGTTTTCACACAGGAATAAACTAATGCCGGTTAAAACTGGGACAAGTTCTTGGAAAAAGTAGTTTTGAAAGATAAATACTTTTCATATTGTTAACGAAAAATTATTAATAAGTAGTCAATATATTAGTGGTGAAAATAAAACAAATAAAGTCGAAATGCCGGCGCTTTACTTGACCGCTAAGAAAACAACGTGTCGCCGAAAGTTAACAGATCATAATTAATCCTAATAAAAACAATAAATGTGCAATAAAAAACAATGTTGGCAATTTCAGTTCATAATTAATCCCTATAACAAAAGTTACCCGTGGTCTAATAAAAACATAGCCACATTGTTTTGAACTTTTCTAAATTTCGTGTTTACACCTAAATTTCAATATGGCAGAAATAGCAGTGAAAGGGCCTACTTTTGTAGTTCTGATTGTGGAACTTATTGAACATATTTTCACGAAGTCATATGCTTATGCCACCCGAAGACCATTACTAAGCAAAAAACACCCCGATTTTAATACAAATATTGCACATATAAATAGGAGTAAGCAATTTTATAGGAACAGTATAATTTATTTGAACCCTGCATGTGGTTTCCGTTTGTAATGAGAATGAGATTTATATTCCACTTTTCACTTTAAAAAGTGACAATAAAAATAGGCCAATCCAACCTATAACCTATAAATATGATTTTACAACAAACCGAACTCGCGTATCTCTTTTCAATCAATAGTTTTAAGAAATTTTATGAATCATACTTGTTTTCCTGCGTCCCGACGCTATTATCATCCTGAAAAATCAACCTTTAGATGTCGTTTTTACACTTAAGCCGGGATTTGGTGATTAATAACAACTGTCAAAGATCGAGATATCTTTTATCATTAAAGTAATCGTGTTTACATTAAGGATTATCATTTCGAATAACTATTAAAAATAAAACAAATTACAAAGATTATACGATCAAGACACGCTGTCACTGTCAAAACAATATGGCGTATCGATAAATCTCGCGCAGGTAAAGTCTCGTTTTAACGACCGTGATGTTGAGTATGATTACACTGATTGGTGTAACAGTTTCCAGTCCCGTTAGTATAATAGTCCCAGGTAAAATATGTATTTTAATGAGATTTTAATGCAACGATTTATCGACCTGTCAAATATGCATATTTCCATCCCGGAAGTCACTCAGAACGAGGCTTCTACGTCAGTGGTTCCTTTCACTCATATTGACATATGGGTACAAAGCAAATTTAGTTTCGATTATTATCCAATATTACGCATGACAGTGATAAACAATGATTATATGTGATGCCTATGGATTCAACAATATAATTAAAAAGCATATTGACATGATATTTTCTGTTTTTCGAATGACACGCGGACTTAGAAGGTGTAAAGATGGGACTTTTTAACAAGCCCAAACTACACTTCTTTCCGCCCACTTACATAAGGAATCCAGATTTGGGGTCTCGGGTGCCATGCCATGAGTTCATCATAGGTCACAGGTGTACGTTACAGGTGATTGAGTATCGCAATTTCATGTCTCGTTTGAAGTTTCAAGCTTCAGGTGTCACGCCACATGGGGGATTGATAGTTATTACGCAATATTACTTCATAAGCTCTTTGTGAACATCCTGGATGTTGGTTTTGCCGAGGGCACAGGTGAGATTGGAATATATTATTGTTACAGTATTACAGGTACAACTACCTGATGTTTAATGAATACCTGTAGTACGACCATACAATATAAGTTATCATGCTTTGACCCAACTAACATAATTATTTAGACAGTGTCGAAAATTGTTGAACGGTGAGGGCGAAAGCCCGAACCGTTCAACAATTTTCTACACTGTCTAAATAATCATGCTAGTTGGGTCAAAGCATGATAACATTTTTGTGCGGTTATGCTAACTGTATTGAGTATAAAATTAATGAAACGTTAAAACACAAATGTCCTAGAGTTCACTTCGCAAAATTAACATGTTTACTCCGCCCACTGACCGCGTGTTTGACCCTCACTCTTAATGTGTATGCTCCGCCCACTGATCGTGTAACCTGATGATCTATTGATTTTCCATGTAGCGCATAGTTGATGTGTTTTACGCCAACTAAAGATGGAGCCTGGTAAAAGACGATTTGTCGATACAAGTGATGAAGAAATCGAACAAAAACGTTTGAAAATGAGTGCTGATAAAACAATAAAGCAGAATATATCAGCAGCGACTATTTTCCGGGAGTATTTAAAAGAAAAGAAAATGGATCCAGGATTCGAACATTATGACACATTAAAACTAGATGAAGCGTTGGGCCATTTCTATATGGATGTGCGTAAATCTGATGGAAATCGTTATAAAACAAATTCACTGCAGTGCTTGATTTAAAGGCTCCACCGTACAATAAACAAAATTGACATTGTGAATGATGAAAGATTTAGCGCTTCCAGAGAAAATTTCAAAGCGGCAATTGCAGAACTAAAACGCATGGGATTAGGAGACGTCGAGCATTATCCGTCTATTGACGAAGCTGACAGAAGGAAACTATATACCTCAATATATCTATCCCCAAATACACCATTTGGACTTCAAAATAAAGTTCAATTCGATATTCGCTTGTATTTTTGTTAGAAGAAGAACAGATTTGATTGTTTTAGAACATATTTTTATTTACAGTTTGGTTTAATGTGCTCGGGAGCATTTCACTTTATTTCATTCCATCTTATATTGTTTTTATTTAGATTTTTAAGGGTTTTCTGGACGAAAAACATTTTTTTACATCTGTTATCACTTTTAATTTTGTATTATAGAGAAGTATAATAAATATATTTTATTTGAATTGCTCTAGATCGATAAAGCCCTGGATTGCATGCATGTATAGATGTCAACCAGTGGAATTTTTCATTCGCCGACCGGTTAACAGGTCAACTTGCCTTATGTAGGGCAATACACTAAGGTTATCACAAGACAGCGTGTTCCTTACTTTGTTCTTTTTATAGCACTCATGATTTAAGGTCAACAGGTTGAGCACACATGATTAAAGGTCAACATATTACAACGCGACTGCTGGTTGGCTACAGGCACATGTTTTGTAAGAAGTTTTCTTTTTTGGGGCAATTTGATTGGGTTGTGTACGGCGAACATGGTTATTTAGCAGATGGCAAGGCAGCCAGTAGAATTCAAGTTTATAACTGCATAACCGCACAATACCCTATGCACCACCAATATTAAATACCCTAACCAGTGTTGATAACTAATTATAGACAACCTGTATATAGATCTTATTTTTATTGCTTTTAAGAATATGCAGATATAAAAAGGTTTATAACAGATGCCTTTTTTTAATTGACTTCTTGAGATGGAAAAGTAATATTCCTGTATGCTTGCAATTCTATAACTTCATAAGAAATTATTATGCAATAGCATAAAAAGCAAACAAGGAATTGATACGAGAATGTGAATCATATAAGTCTTATACATTCTTATATTGAACATAGAACATAGTTATTGACAACTATATAGTTGGTAAAGATTCAGATGATGAAAAACATGTCTTTTTAAAATGGAAACTTAATAATAAATGAAGAAAGTGACGTTTGAACCAATTATTTGGTATAACCGTAAAGCCTCCAACAATGAGAAAACCCTATATCGTATATTCGGCTATAAAAGTTCTCAACGAGAAAAATTACTTATTCATAACAAAATAATTTCCGCAGAAAACATTTGACAGACAACCACTGATCTACATGCTCCTGATTTAAGACAGTCACATCCAAAATGTGTCGGGGTATATGTATGTGAGCCCCTCCCCCAAAAAAAGATAGTAGTCTTACAGCAGTACATAACTATAAAAACAGTCTAGTTCAAAAGATCGGTACGAAGTACAGAAACCACTAACGTAAAACAAAGAGATAACGCACAAATACAACTAATACATAACTCATGTTCTCGAGGACTGAAGTATGTTACGTGTAAACATTTTCATGCTCGGTCCGATTGAAAATTTAACATTATGTGTTGTGAATATTTTCCTGGACGCAATAAACAAATTGATTGCTATAAAATGATATTTGGAAGAGCGGTCCCTAAAACACCGCAAAGGACCTATATGTGAATTTGAATTTACTTTGCGTAATTCCTTAAATTTGAAGTTACATTTATAAGGGTTTGGATGGAATTGCATACTTTAGAAGTGTAATATAACTATATTAATTATTTCAACATAAGACTATAGTATATTTTTCTTTGAAATGTATGGTTTTAAAAGGTAAATAACATAATTCGTGACTTAATCACAAAACAGGTGCCTTCTTACCTTTCACCTGGTCAAGTATGCTATAGGTGTCAAAATTTAATAACTAACAGCCTCCAATAAATGTTTTGTATTGTTTAATTTGATACATAAAGTGGGACGTAAATAAAATATTGAATTGAATTGTTTCTGGGACTAGTATAATAGTCCCAGATTGTTTATAAAAGGGAAAGTAATAAAATTGTTAATTGAATATCCTAATGCAGAAAAAGTGTGATAAAGGATTTGTCACTATAGAAATCCTTGGCGTTATGTATGGTTTCCAACAAAAATATTATAAGCATAACTTTTGGTGATAGTTTATACCTATTTAAAGTCTCTACGTAAACAAAACAAAATAAAAAAATGTATCCTTTGTGAACGCCTTATTTGACTTTTACAATCGTTTTTTTTTTTTTTTCTTTCTGCTTCTGGCGCACACATAATTATAACATTACCGTAACAGAGAGAAAAAAGAACTATTTGATCAGCAATAATTATAAAATTTATATTTTCAATCATGATTAAAAGTGGTTTTATTTAAATAAAAAGAAATGAGGAAAGCGGTTTATTAAATTTATTCATCAGACAAACCCATATGTATGGTAACAATCCGATCGTTATTGTCTGAAAAATCGTCGTTGTTGGACTTTTCGCATGAAGAATTAATATCCTTTTCTTGGTTATTTTCCACACACAATGGCTCAAATTGATGAGGTCAATTGTCTTTCAGTTTTCAGTAATCGGGAAAAGTGCTGTCAATACCGTGTATCCACATCGTACAGTTAGAGACATTTTCCCAGATTGTAACCACTGACGTAAGCACGATCACGTGATCGTTACCTAATTAAAAATCATTCATTATGACAAGCGCTGGATTCTTTGACCTAAAAATGCCAATTGATCAGGTTTCGACCAGCAAAATTGTACAAAACATGTTTTAAGACTAATATTATTAATTTATTAAAAAAAAAAAAAAAAAAAATTGTGTCACGTCTCCTTTAATCTATATATTGTTTATTTCATAAAATGAATTCGACAATCAGATTATACCACTAGCTATTAAATTGCAAGACAAGCAAAAATTGTAAGCCTACAGGAATTATAATTGTTGAAGAAAAAAATCAAAGATATGATTATTGTGTTATTTCCCAATCATTTCATGTATTCAGTATGTCACATACGTTTTCTTGACCAAACGGCGTTTAATAAGTTTATAATGTATTCCGTTTTCTCTTTATTTTCAAAACTTCGTGTTACCGTAGGTGTATAACGACAGAAAGTTTCAACACTTGTAAAAATCTTTTTTTTGTTTTCTAAAATATAATAATTTCTACTTTCTGGCCTTAAATATGATTACACTATTTTGAATCTCGATAAAAAAGAAATTTCTTTAACTCGCCATAGAAAAATTCGACAAGGTTCGACCTCTTAATCACGTATACCATCAGTTAACGCTATTTGTCCTCTTTTCAATCATACAGGTCTCATTTCCCGAGTACAACCGATACAAGTGCTATGACAATTTAATTCTACATACCTGTTAAGTCCATTTTCCATGATTTCTTTAGTTTATTATTTCAACAACAGCATAACTTTTCATTTGTTGACCGTTTTCTCCAAATAAATTACAATCCGAACAACTTTAACAACCAGACGCTTTTATTGCTTCCGCCTCACGGCATATTTTTACTTGAGACAGGTAATGCATATTAATTATCGGCTGATAAGACGAGTGCCCGATAATTTAAAAATAATTATGATAAGTAATTAGTCTATTGGGAGGATGTCGGCAGATATCATCTACATCACAGGCCACTTCGCGCCGTGCCGTGCTTTTGATATTTCAAAGGAAACTACATGGAGCTCAGTGTGACATATTCTGAGTACTTTATCTATGGCTATTATATCTATGCTTAAACCATGGAAGTATTATATTGACAGGAACGACAACGATTAATTAGCACTTATTTATAACCCGGGTAGCGCTTTAGAAAAGATATGGAAACTGTCTTATAAGTACGACCGCTGTCGTTAATTTCTTTTGTGACTATCTGCGATGCCGCGGTCATAATTTGACCAGAGATACTTCTTATCAATCACGTGGTTTTTATCCAGACAGATTAACATAAATACCTGTCGGAAAACACCTTTACTTATTTCAATCGCATAGGTTGATATTTATTCATGAACGACTTATTTAAACAAATCGACTGATGCATAAAAAATGAAAATCGGCCCAGAATTAATTATTCTACAACCAGTGTATATAAAGTGCGAATCCAGTTAGTTCATTTTCACTGTTGTATGCGAGTATGTCTATTGTAGAATAAGGGATGATGGGAAAAACTGCGTTTGTTTACTTTTGAAAATACAAAATAATGGATTTGAATGTATGTTTTAACAGAATTTCATTAGAATATAACTTTTAATGTATAATAACAGGATTAAAGTCCAAAAAGTGTTATTTAAGTAGCAGAATCCATAATATTGATTACTGAATGCGATTCATTTTAACTATAGATGCGATGAATTATCACTGTAAGTGCAATCATTTCTGATGTGGAATTTTGGAAGTGCGATGAATTTTCATTGTCGTTTTATATGATTATTCGACATACAACAACTGAAAATAGTTTTAAATGACTTTAATATTGATGATATTTACAATTTGAAATGCAAGCTAGTCGTAGATGCTTACTTGAATATACACGGGTATAACCACGTTCATATCATGAATATTCAGTTTGCTATTAGCTTGTCATGGATCCGAAAATTTACTGGAGCAGAACATCCATGAATATAACGTTTTCCACGACGAATTTTCTTGAAAAGTTTTATAACTCGCTTAAAAAGCTTTGAACATTTGTCACGCCGTGTCATACATATTTCTACCGTATTGATAGGCTTTTCACAACGAACAGTACAAGAATGTACAACGAACGGTACTAAAGAAAGAAAACAAACTACAAAGAGAATGACTCGTACAGTGTCAAAATTCTGAGGTCAGTTTTTCAAGTAAATGTCTTCAAATAAAATTAAAACAACGGGTTTCTCATTCGTATTATGTATTTTAACAACAACAAAGCACAAAATACACGGTCGCATTTAGTGAAAGAGCCAACTATGCTCTATTTGTAGTTAAATCAAGTTTGAGTTACACATAGTGTTTGTTTCGCAATGTTTACAAGTAATTCACAGACCTGTCTATTTAAATGATATACACAGGAGCAGTAAACTTTGTTTTCATAAACATTGAATACTTAACTGAACAGTTAGTCAATTAGTCTTTGGTGTAAATATAAGAACGGTATATCTACCAACATTGCTTCGCGATGTAGCGATTAACGTCCGGAATCAACTGTACGGCGGTTATACCCTGTGTTATAGAACCTTTAAACATGTAACAATAAACTGTTTTCAATATTTCTTTATATTCTCACAATTGCGTATTGGCTTATTTCCACTCATTCAATTGTGAAATGAAGATCGTTTGTGAATGCTCTTTGTTATCTCAAATGCATCCATTAGAGCTATTTTCCTAACGCTTGTAGTTTAAAGGTTTGGTTGGCTTGCTTGCTTTGTTTGTATAAACGTTTGCTCAATCTTAATTACAATGCTTAGGCAACATTTACACAATCAAGGCCAACCACACCTTTTAACTACAAGCATTAGGAAATTAGCTCTAATGACGTTTAATTTATTAGTATGCGATGTAGTTTTAGACCGAAACAGAAACTTTGCTTTTCCGGTGTCGTGGATTGGCTTAACTGTCCAAGATATATGTATTTAATGATGACGTGTCATAGGAATTAAGAATAAATTTTATCCTACATATAGATCAGGACAAATTTTTGAGAAAATAGAATTGACTATATTAGCAATAGATACCATGTTTAAGGAATTTATTGATACATTACCTCAGACTTTCACTCACTTAGTATGCATTTATAATCAATCCTTCTGATTTCATAAATTTTGTTAGAGAGTCGGCTGAATTAAGACTTTATATAATGAAAATTAAATTAATTTCCGTCTGTGAAAAAGCATCGCATATACAATAGAAATGAATCGCCCTACAGTGAAAATGAAAGTCTAGTATCATTATTCGACAGTAAACATGAATCGCATAACGAAAACAGCATAGTGGAATTTGATTCAGTATCAACAAGCTGAATAACAAAACCTTTTTAAGTTGAACAACATTAGTAATTATGTTAAAAGGTATACAATTTTCTGCAAATGAAACTTAACTGCTACTTTTAAATCTCTTGCACGCTCTGTTCGTGAACTATTCTTAATATTTATCTATTTGTGTATCAATTTTGCACCTGGATGGCTGTAGGCGCGATGAAAACCCGTTCGCATCTCATAACTATATCATGAATTTATAAACAGTTCACATTATATATAACATTGTATTTCTTATTTTATTCAAAAATCTTGAATTTGTCGTCTGTTTATTTATCAATCTACATCAGAAATTCATCACGGATACAGTAAAAATGACATTTTAGGATTCGCACATTACATACACTGACAACGATTCAAAATAGTGAGTGACATTATTTCATTTCTTCAGGGGTTAAGTTAAAACTGTCAAAAGGGTGTGTTCCGGTTACCGCCGTGTCACGAAAATTTTCTTACTAAATATATACACTGTGACGACCCGCTTAATGTATATGGCAACGGACTTGGATTACCCTGGAAAGTAGCAATTTTCAGTTTTAAATGCGAAAATTAATCGATCAAGGACTTAATATTACAGAAATTATACATAACAAATAAAGTTAAAAAAAAAGACGCCCCTCGTTATCTATAATATATATATATATATATATATATATATATACATATCGATAATATGCAGCCGGTGTCAGTATTTCTATTTGTCATTTACGAATGTGCCAATCATGACTTATGATTTGACCCGTATGTATCAATTTGAGAAAAAAACGAGACTTATAAAATGTTATGGAATAGCTAAAGCATCTCTGTCCCATAAAATATTTTATCACTTTCTGTCCAAATGATACTAGTAAAAATTATTAAACACTTGCAGTACTTACAAAATTTCATTAAATTTGGCGCGGCATCGCAGATGAAACGTTTGAAGTCGGGTCGTAGTAGTTCCTGTCAATAAAATACTTATTAACCCGAATAATGTCAGTCGTCATATTCCGCCGATCTCCGATTGCTACATCGCTAGAGGGCGCAGAATTATTCGAGTTATAAACGTCTATCCAAATTACGATAAGTCTGAAATAAACAATTAACAATGCATAGACTCGATGATATATATCAGTATTTCGTGTGTATTTAAGTCTAGACGCCATCTAATTAACTATCGAGATGACTTCTGAAGACTGCCGACGGTCACATAACCCTATAAATATAAATAGATAGCGACCTCGTGCTATTGGACTTTTCTAGGTCTGTTTGATTTCATGTTGTAGGTTAAACGATTTTACCTATATAAGAATGATTTTTTTGTGGATCGAATCAGTCAACAAAATGGTTCACCTTTATTTCACTTTCAATGTTGACATTCTTTTCCTTTAAATGGCTGAACACGACTAATACATGCGTAAGCAATCTCTAGCTAATGGGTTAAATCGAAGGCCACATGAATACGGATTCAATGAGGTCGAATTATTCACTTACAAGTGAATAATTCGTCAGCGATGTTTCTTAACTTATTTTGACAAAATTAAACTAAACGGGCTGCGAAAAGCGAATTATTATTTCACTATTTCACTTTCATTAATGACTGAACAAAAAAAATCATATTCAAATTTTTTTATATCTCGTAGCTAATGCCCTTTAAGGTGGCAGTCCAAATTTCAATTCTTCATCCCAGTCTATTAGATTTATTGTTAATTTGTCTCACCTAGGATGTACATGAAAAGTGGTCACTAGATTTTAAGTTAACAACAACCTTTTAATGATCTTCAATCACAAGACGAGTTTCTCGATAGCAGTTGAATCTAGCGTTTTCATCACTATCTATATTCACGTATTGTTATTTTCGTCTTTAAGTTATCTCCTTATCATAATATAATGTTCACAAAAAGTAACAGCTAGATCTCCTCCATCCATCCTTTTCAAAATAAAAGATAGACGAAATTATCTTCTTAGATGGCAATAAACAAAATGGTTTCCTCAAATCAAATGTATGCGTATAAATCTGTATTAATAAGCAAAGAACACTGTATAATATGTTATAGAATTCTGAGAAAATTTGAGAACTTCTGTAAAAGTAAGATCAGATAATATTAACCTCACAGTACAAGCACTAAATGCGTATGAATACATTCTTACAGCATGCCTCTCGCTGAAATGTAGTGAAATGTGATCTCTTACTGCTGTCAGTAATGGCATAAATGGAATACATCATTAACAATCAGAAATTAAAAACATGGACGCACAGAAATTCCTAGCAACTACTGTTTTCATTATTTTATATAGCATCTTAATTGCAAAGGTAAGCAACATTTAGTTCTGTTAAATTATTATCTGCCGGCATGAATTACTAATAATCTGACCTTGATTCCATCGAGGAAATGTGTAAATATCGAGAATAAGGTGATTTGTGAACAAGTATTGATATGTTCTACCACTATCATTACATGATAATAGTGAAGATAAAATCAACTTCATCATTGATGATATGTTGCAATTTTTTTCTTAAATTAGAATCTCTAATTTTCTCATTTTTTGCAGATAACTTATTAATAAAATGACATATTCACATGGGTTAAAGATTTAACTAGATTTGTAAAAGTGTTTAAATCAATAACATTATTGTACACAAAACCATTTGTATTCTTATTGTTTTCCAATATGTAATTGTTTATTCTGCAATTTCTGGTAAAAGATCTACATATCAGCATGCAAACATCTGCCAATGATTTAATTGAGTTGGCAGCATTGACAATAATATATTTACCATGTTTACGTCACAGATTAAGTACGATATAAATATAAGAAATATATAATATCTCTTTTTGATTCCGATGTAGTTAACACAATAGGTATTTAACATAAAAATGCTCTTAAATTACAATAAAAAATCTTAGTCGCAGAAGTAGTCTGTTGCATATTTTTTTGCGTCAAGTTTAATTTTCAGAACCTACCAGCCAATTAGGAAGAAAAACATAAATATAAATAAACTCACACCCAGAAACTAAACATGCCTTACAGTTTGACGCTATTTTTACATCAAATGCATCCATGCTGAATAATTTACCGTTTATACAACACATCAGTATCGAATGCTTTTATTTATACCTAATACTGAAGGATTAAGGTGGTTCAAACATTCCTTCAGAAATCATAATCTATTGAATTTCAAAAGATTTCTGAAATATTTTTTGTGTTCTGATCTCAGACCATCAAAAGACTACCAGCAAATGAACGGAAAACAAAGAAAAACACAATTTTGGCCTGAATTGATAAAAGTTATAAACATATTATATGGATTATGCAGTTATTTTGCACCATAGCATTAGTGCTACGGGATGGGCTTAATCGTTTCAAAATATCGTCAAAAGTGAAGGCCTTGGACTTTATAATACCGTTACTGTCGTTAATAAAGAACAATTAACCCGTATTACATATTGAAACAAAATATGTTTTCGTAAAGAAACTATGGCTACGTGACAAACATCATAAAGATGAGCACAGTTTAACAAGTCCATGGATATTTTTTTTTCTATTCCGACTTAATTCTTACCTGATGCTGAGAATTAATCATTATTGAATATTTTCATAGTACGCGGTCAATGTTCTTTGTATTAAGGATGTTCTCTACTCTGTTTTTGAAAAACAAGCTTTTTTTAAAAGACTGTTATAAATTTATTACGGAACTAAAAAAGTAGAAAAAGTGCCTGTGCAAGGTCCGTATCCTTGTTTTTGAGATATAAGCCATTGAAAATTTGGCGGGAAATCATTCTCTCTAATTTTTTTCATAATCTAATATTGGCATCTTTATTCTTTCAAAAACTATGGAAAAAATAACAAGAATTTTATAATATTTTCAAAAATTGCTTTTTAGAACTATGTGTGATAAAATTAGGAAAAGAGAAGTAGGGGTTAACTAGCGTGCAAAATTTTTATTTGCACCACATGAATAAAACAAGAGCCTGAGGATTCTGAATATCTAACTAAAAGTCAAAAACATGATACACGGATTTACTCACATGAAACAAAGACTGAGGACTCATTCCGTTAATCGAAAACTGTATTCCTATGTATTGATATTTTTGTCCCCGCGAAATTAATCATTTTGTAACCTCAACAATAAAATGTCGTTCTCTAAAAATATAGCTATTTTCTTCCTTTGATAACTTTTTTAGTTATTGCAGTTTTCACTGAAAAGATTGCATTCTGTTCCCCGTGCTCTGTTCTTTTGTAGATGGTAAAATCACTAACAGATGACAGTTCTTTTGTAGATGGTTTAATCACTAACAGATGACAATTCTTTTGTAGATGGTTTAATCACTAACAGATGACAATTCTTTTGTAGATGGTTTAATCACTAACAGATGACAGTTCTTTTGTAGATGGTTTAATCACTAACAGATGACAGTTCTTTTGTAGATGGTTTAATCACTAACAGATGACAGTTCTTTTGTAGATGGTTTAATCACTAACAGATGAGAGTTCTTTTGTAAATGGTTTAATCACTAACAGATGACCGTTCTTTTGTAGATGGTTAAATCACTAACAGATGACCGTTATTTGTAGATTGTTAAATCACTAACAGATGAGAGTTCTTTTGTAAATGGTTTAATCACTAACAGATGACAATCTTACGATTTCTAGAGGGTGCCGACGACAAGCTCTTTCGCGGTTGAAATATAACCTCCTCGAACTGGACATATTATCTTCACGTCTCATGTGTCTATCTTAACACTATGACGTCTGATCCCGCTAAACCTTCGTGTTTTCCAAAAAAGCCACAACTTCTATCCTGGAATCATCATTATCAAAATAAAAAACAAAATAAGAGCAAAAAAATATTATAAGCCTAAAGAAAATAGTAAAACTCACAAGAAGCACATGGGTCGTCTATAGGCACGATGGAAAATACAGCTGTCTGAAATCCCTATTTCGATGTCATATATTTGTGTAGCTATAAGGGGACCTCTTTGAATCTTCAAAAACACAATTGCATATTAACTGTGGCTAAAATAGCACGATTTTTAAAATATCTGCGTTACGTTACGGGAGCATAATACAACAATCTGTTTTCGAGTAATATATACACAGTTGAAGCCAATTCAGTCAAAAAAAAAAAAAAAAATGCAATGAAAGGATCTCTGCGAAACGTCTTCAAGATATTATTTCAATCTTTAATGTTATCCATTTTTGAAAATCAGTTATATAACTTCTTGTAGTTTTTTCCTAACTAACCATTGTAGAGATGCTGACTGACGGTTCAAATTTGTAAAATCTTAAATAATTTAATAGTCTGGCCCTGTTAATCTATTGAGAAGGGGTCGATAAGGACAGGCCACATTTAATTTCTGCCTGTATATAAAAAAATTAAGTATATTTTTAAAAACTAAAAATTGTTGATGTTTTTTGTCAAAATCTTTATATTTATTTGTGCCGAAAAATTATGAACAAACTTATAATTTTATGTAATATATTTTCATTTCATAGGGAGAAAAACTGATTGTATCAACATTAATTGTAAGTATGCAAAATTATTATAAACGATAAGTGGACGGGTAGTAATTTATATACAATCTTGATTTTTTTTTTGTATACTGTTTATCACTTTTCACAGTAAGTTGTCTTATATTCTAACACAAACGCAAGCAGATACCCGCAAATCAAACACACTCACACAGAAACAATTTTAAAACTTCTAATTTATACAGAGATATTCATGAATAAAACAATTTATCATATACTTAGAGTAAATAACTTATAATTTTTACAGTATGATAAAAGCATTAAATTTACGTGAATTCAATATTTTCCGAAATGGTACTTAGCGGGCTGATATGAAAAATTTATCAACTGCTTCCGGCTATTATCGCATAAACTGGTCCGCCGTTCCATCTATAGCTTCGCACCGATGTGGCGATAAGTGAACACAACAGGGGTCCAGTTTAATTATCGCAAGCCTTTCCGAAACGTTATCACATAGCATTCCGGCGTTACTCGGCAAATTCTGGAAAATACATTTCAATGGTACGTTTTCAGTGAAAAACATAAAAAGTAGGGTACAAAACAAATATTAGGAAATAGGAAAATATATTATGTAAAATGGAAAACAAATGATGCAATAAATGTTTTTTTTTTTCAAAGTTTCCAGCATAATTACTCCAGCATAACTTAGCAAGTTACTTGACAAATGTTGACTTTTCCAAACAGTGTTGATTTTTTGTTATCATGAATATAAAAATATATTATACTGTTGTATTTCTCCTCTGAGGCATATGATAGAAAGATGTCATATCGGAAGTATTACATTTGGCGTCCGTCGTCCGTAAACTTTTCCCTTTTTGAACTTCTACTTGAGAACCACTTAAAAGGATCAATATATTAAACTGTTATTTTTCTCCACTGTTGAAGCATATGATAAAAAGATCATAACATGTCATTTTTCATATCAGATGTGTTATTAGCCCTCGAGCCTTCGGTTCTTGGGCTGATAATACATCTGATATGAAAAGTGTCATGTAATAATCTGATAATAAATGCATAATTATACATGTATATGCACATCGAGCTTCACAATTCGTTTACTAGTATCATGTTTTACAATTTTTTTTACAATTATGGTGTGAAAAAAAATATAAATGATAAAAATCAACAATTGAAAGTCAGCTGTATATTATTTGTAGACATCTATAGATAATATTATAAATAATAAAAATATCAAATATTCGAGTATGGTACCGATTTCAGTGTTCACGTTTTCTGAAACTACCGTCGTCGAAACCAACGTTTTGGAAGCCAACTACATGTATCTTTAACTTATGTCTGCACTGTGCTATGGGGTCATGCAAGCACATTATCATGAAGTAGGGTCGTATAAGTAAGATCTTCAACCATTCACTTGACAGCTTGGTTATTGATGGAACATAGAAATATATGAATACAATGTACGGATCAGAATGAATCTTTTAATTCATTCGATAGTATTTGGATTAAGCAGCTGGTTAAGCACCGTCTACCATTTAAGGGCATACGATACAGTTACAGGAGAGGTAGACGTTGCTAACGTAAATTGTTATTTTCGCGACGTCAAACTATGACTTATCGGGAAAAGATTCAGTTTTCGACTGATTTTTATCATTCAAACTTATTTAACTTGAAAACGAGTTCATGGACCCCTCTTTTTAAAAATGCCATTTGGTTTCATTACGCGAGAAGATTGTTTGTGCCAATTTTATGAAAACGTAAATAGAGCAATTTTTAAAATTTGATAAATATACAGCAAAAATGATGTTTTTTACATTCATGAACATTTGATAAATAAGAGTTATTTCTGAATAAAAAATGTATAAATTTTTAGGATACTTATAAAATACAGAAATTCCAAATTATTCAACAAAAAACAATTTAGGTTCATCTTTTAAAACAAAAAAGTTACGTCTTTCTTTCGAAAGGGAAAATACGGCCACTATTCCGAATTTTGAGCAAATATACAAAATTTCGACCTCATTTTACTAAAAATCAGCACACGAAGGTATATTTTTATTACATATTTGATTTAATCAGGTAAAAATAGTCTATATGGAAATTTTATCAAAATGTAAATATGGGATCAAAACTGTATCGTATGCCCTTAATGAACACTTTCTTCAACTTTTTCTTTTATAATTTAGCAAGATCCCTACCTTTTCAACAAAGCAAAGTCAGGAAATGCACCAGTGTATGAAGGGTACATCAAAGATTTATTAGAAAGACTGTCAAAAGATGTGGGATTCACGTACGACTTCATATTCCCCGATGATGGGGAGTATGGAAGACAACTTCCTAATGGTACTTGGACTGGAATGATTGATGATATAGTGTCGAAGGTAAAAATCATTATCAGTATCATCATCATTGTCCCTACATTGCCCTAAATGTATAACTGTTGTTGACAGAGTACTACTCAATACCATAATATTTTCTGAAGTATGAGTGGGGGCCTAGGTAGCCGAGTGGTCTAAGTAGTCCAACTGCTGTATCACTAGTTTGTCAACACTGATGTCAGTTCAATCGGATCCGGCACGTGGCGGGTGCGTTCGACTCCAATCTTAAATGGCTAGGATTGTCAGTTTTCCCTGTCCGTCACGAAAACAGTAGAAAGTAGAAGTAGCGTTTAACACTAATCAATCAATCAATCGAAGTATGAGTTGACATGAGCAGTTGAAGTTATATTAAGATTGAGTTTTGGATATGTATATAGATTGTTGCAAAAAGTAATTTTTTTTATATCATTATTCTTGCCTAAGCAGTTCTGGGATATTTGAATTTGCGATATTTCCGAAGAAAAAAAAAAAATAATAAGAAACGAATAAGAAAAAAAATTTACACGATATCCTGTCCTCTCTCAAATTTCAATATGACTCTTCATTATATAATGCGTCCGAGACAAGTCGCATGTAAAGAAACGTGCAAGCCGAGGGGATGCGATTGGATGTGCGGGATGTTTAAATACGCAACCACGTCTGGATGGAATAGGCTTTAATAGGACGGAATAGGTATTTCTGTTATTCAATGTTTTCTTATTCTTAGTTATATCTCGTCTTACTATTTTTAATATGTACCACCTTTGATAAGTATTTAGTATGACGAAAAAATTTTCACTTCTGTATTCGTACTTGGAATAACAAATTTATTTTGTAAAAAAATGTTTCTGTACTCCTAACAACAAAATTATAATATTTAAATTTACCTGTGTACGTTTCTTTATTTAACGCCATTTTGCCCCAGGTTAAAGTTGTCTTTTTGACATTGAAACACCTTTTTTATTTATATTGTGTCATAGAACAAACTTATTGTCTTTTTGATCGAGTTAAGTCATTTCAATTGATATTTTATTGTGTGTCTTTTTGTGTTGTAATGTTATACCACTGTTTCAGGTTAGGGTGAAGGTTGGCGCCTGTTAAAACGTTTAAACCCGCTGCATTTTTATGCACCTGTCCTAAGTCAGGAGCCTGTTGTTCAGTGGTTGTCGTTTGTTGGTGTGGTTCATAAGTGTTTCTCGTTTTTTATATAGATTGGACCCGTTGGTTTTCCTGTTTGAATTGTTTTACACTAGTCTTTTTGGGGCCCTACATAGCTTGCTATTCGGTGTGAGCCAAGGCTCCGTGTTGAAGGCCGTACTTTGACCTTTAATTGTTTACCTTTTACACATTGTGACTTGGATGGATAGTTGTCTCATTGGCACTCATATCACATCTTCTTATTTATATTTAAACCCGATTTTTTTATATTGTTGATCGAGTGCTACGCTTTTTGCACTAACAGAAGCATTGAAGTAACTATATATATATGTGATGGGCCAGTAGTATTGTAAATCAACATTTATAAATATACTGGAACCATCTTTTTTTACCAGTGGCAGTTATAAAAATCCAACCCTCCTTTCCAGTCGATCCCCTATGCAGCACGTGTATAATGTAATTGCCTTTTTAAATTATTCTCGTTTATAATATGCTTGATATTTTTCTATGGGCGATAAACAAACAATAATCATTCTATAACTGTTTACGTGGTTCAATTAATATTTGTATTCTGCTGGATAATGCACCAAAAATACTTGTCTTAGAACTAGCTAAAGTTTGATATTATGACCAAATCTATTTACTTGAGACTTTATCTTGTGAATGCAGTTTTTATTTTCTAGTTTTGTAATCAGGAAACTTAGAAATGGGATATACCGGTAAAAGAATTTTTTTTTTATTTCTAGTTTACAAAGAATATATATAAAAAAGTCCTTAATGCGACTTTTTCATCTACAGAAACCTGATTTTGTGCAGAAAGAAGTTACATCATAATATTTCTTCACACAAATTATTTATTTTTAATTTACCTCTTTCAGAGAGCGCACATGATAGCAGGGTCATTAACGGTAACGTCTAAGCGTGCAGATGTTGTGGAATTTTCATATCCATTCCAAATAACAAACTTGGTTATGGTTCTTAGGAGACCAGACCAAGCAAGATTACCGGTGATTGATCGTATAAAACGCATTTGGTCACCATTTGAATCCAGTGTGTGGCTACTGACGATTGCCGCGTTCTTTGTCACCAGTTCTGCGATCTACGTTATTTCTTACTTTAATCCTTATGATTGGCGTAGATTGGCACGGGATGGAGAAGCGACCATTAGAGAAAGAGAATCATTCACTTGCATGAATTCTTTCTGGTTTGCCCTAAGTGCATTAACACTTCAAGGTAAGTAGTTGGTTATATTTCGTTTACAATCAAATGGATACAAAACACACGCAATTACATACTTAACACAAAAAGGACACTTTATTGACAAACAGTTGAATGAAATTAGAATTCTGAAGAAAGACACAATTGCAGAAATTGCAGAAATCTCAGATTTAAGTAAACAAACTTGGCAAGACTCTGGAAAAGTTCATAAATATTTTTCCCGGTTAATATTGCTGTCTTCAATTGTAATACTGATCGGGAACACATCTTGTTCGAGAAACACTTCCTTTTTTAATGTGAAGTATTTTCCAAACAAGAAACAAAAATGGAGGACCAATTTTCCCTGTATTTGTTTCACTCACATAAATAAAGTTTGAAAAATCGTTAAAAACTTGTAGAATTGGATATTAAAAAGTCTGAACAATAAACATTTCAACAACTTTACATATTTTTATAAAATCAAAATGGTATTTTGTCTGCCAAAAAAAAAAAAAAAATTTTTGTAGTATCGTTAGTCATTTACAATATGTTGATATGTTAAGAATAAAAGATAGTTTAAGAATTGGATAATATTTTAATTGACAAGTTTTGTGTAACTTTTGTCAAGGTGTAAATAATTGAATATATAGTTCGGTAGTGTAACACTTGGTAACTCTCTTGCTCTCTTTTTCTAGCTTCGTTATTTGTTTCATCAACCGTTTGGTAAATTTGTTATTACAGGGGAAAAAGGGGGGGGATGCCATGGAAGTATACATTGTTTTGCTCACACATTGTTGTCAATATAATGGAATTCTATGCGACTTTCATACAGCTAGCTATAAAACCAGGTTTAATCCACCATTTTCTACATTAGAAAATGTATGTAAAATTTCAACTGATTTTTAAATTGTCAATTGTACAGTATTGCGCAATAGCAAGAAATATTCAATTGCACAGTATTGCGCAATTGCAAGAAATATTCAATTGCACAGTATTGTGCAAAAGAAGATACTTTGTATAAATTGCTTATTTCGTGACCAATTTCAATGGGGTTTTATTCTTGAATTCTTGGGGTTCTTTAATATGCTGAATCTAACCGTGTATTAAGTTTTTGGATTTTGGGCCCCGTTTATAAATTGGTCCACATTGAGGTCCAAAGGGTCCAAAATTAAATTTTGTTTGATTTCAACAAAATTGAATATATGGGGTTCTTTGATATGCTGAATCTAACCATGTATTTAGATTCTTAATTTTGGTCCTGTTTTCAAATTGGTCTACATTAAGGTCCAAAGGGTCCAAAATTAAACTTAGTTTGATTTTAACAAAATTGAATTCTTAGGGTTCTTTGATATGCTGAATCTAAACATGTATTTAGATTTTGATTATGGGCCCAGTTTTCAAGTTGGTCCAAATCGGGGTCCAAAATTAAACTTTGTTTGATTTCAACAAAATTGAATATATGGGGTTCTTTGATATGCTGAATCTAACCATGTATTTAGATTCTTAATTTTGGTCCCGTTTTCAAATTGGTCTACATTAAGGTCCAAAGGGTCCAAAATTAAACTTAGTTTGATTTTAACAAAATTGAATTCTTAGGGTTCTTTGATATGCTGAATCTAAACATGTATTTAGATTTTGATTATGGGCCCAGTTTTCAAGTTGGTCCAAATCAGGGTCCAAAATTAAACTTTGTTTGATTTCAACAAAAATTGAATATATGGGGTTCTTTGATATGCTGAATCTAACCATGTATTTAGATTCTTAATTTTGGTCCCGTTTTCAAATTGGTCTACATTAAGGTCCAAAGGGTCCAAAATTAAACTTAGTTTGATTTTAACAAAATTGAATTCTTAGGGTTCTTTGATATGCTGAATCTAAACATGTATTTAGATTTTGATTATGGGCCCAAAGTTTGTTCTTATGTTGTACTGTTACACAACTGTCCCAGGTTAGGGGAGGGTTGGGCACCCGCTAACATGTTTAACCCCGCCACATTCTGTATGTGCCTGTCCCAAGTCAGGAGCCTGTAATTCAGTTGTCGTTTGTTTCTGTGTATCATATTTGTTTTTCGTTCATTATTTTTTACATAAATTAGGCCGTTAGTTTATTCGTTTGAATTGTTTTACATTTGTCATTTCGGGGCCTTTTATATGTGATTTGCTCATTGTTGAAGGCCGTACGGTGATCTATAGTTGATAATTTCTGTGTCATTTGGTCTCTTGTGGAGAGTTATCTCGTTGGGAATTATACCACATCTTCATATTTTTATGTGTATGACATTTGTTTTCCATTCGTTTGATGTGTTTGAGCTTTAGATTTTGCCATTTGATAAGGGACTTTCCGTTTTGAATTTTCCTTGGAGTTCGGTATTTTTGTTATTTTCCCTGGTGTTTTTTGGTCAAATCCTTTTCCAATACTTTACATCTACACTACACCACAATTAGTAGTAGTTTCAAAACATCAATGTCATAAGGCATACAGATAGTGCAAATACACTGTATATAATCAGTGTATATAAAGTGCGAATCCAGTTAGTTCATTTTCACTGTTGTATGCGAGTATGTCTTTGTAGAATAAAGGATGATGGGAAAAACTGCGTTTGTTTACTTTTGAAAATACAAAATAATAAATTTGAATGTATGTTTTAACAGAATTTCGTTAGAATATAACTTTTCAATGTATAATAACAGGATTAAAGTCCAAAAAGTGTTATTTAAGCAGCAGAATCCATAATATTGATTACTGAATGCGATTCATTTTAACTATAGATGCGATGAATTATCACTGTAAGTGCAATCATTTCTGATGTGGAAATATTGAAGTGCGATGAATTTTCATTGTCGTTTTATATGAGTATTCGACATACAACAACTGAAAATAGTTTTAAATGACTTTAATATTGATGATATTTACAATTTGAAATGCAAGCTAGTCGTAGATGCTTACTTGAATATACACGGGTATAACCACGTTCATATCATGAATATTCAAATATTGTTGGTGAGTTTGCTATTAGCTTGTCATGGATCCGAAAATTTACTGGAGCAGAACATCCATGAATATAAAGTTTTTCTACGACGAATTTTCTTTGAAAAGTTTTATAACTTGCTTAAAAAGCTTTGAACATTTGTCACGCCGTGTCATACATATTTCTACCGTATTGATAGGCTTTTTCACAATGAACAGTACAAGAATGTACAACGAACGGTACTAAAGAAAGAAAACAAACTACAAAGAGAATGAATCGTACAGTGTCGAAATTTTGAGGTCAGTTTTCAAGTAAATGTCTTCAAATAAAATTAAAACAACGGGTTTCTCATTCGTATTATGTATTTTAACAACAACAAAGCACAAAATACACGGCCGCATTAAGTGAAAGAGCCAACCAACTATGCTCTATTTGTAGTTTAATTAAGTTTGAGTTACACATAGTGTTTGTTTCATGATGTTTACAAGTAATTCACAGACCTGTCTATTTAAAATAGTCACATGGTGTTCATGTAATATAAATGATATACAATGCTGCCAGGAGCAGTAAACTTTGTTTTCATAAACATTGAATACTTAACTGAACAGTTAGTCAATTAGTCTTTGGTTTAATATAAGAACGGTATATCTACCAACATTGCTTCGCGATGTAGCGATTAAGTCCGAATCAACTGTACGGCGGTTATACCCCGTGGTATAGAACCATTTAAACATGTAACAATAAACTGTTTTCAATATTTCTTTGTATTCTCACAATTGCGTATTGGCTTATTTGTAACACCGACTTATAAGAAATTCAAGCATATTTAAGGTGACTCGACTGTTGCTCGAACTTTCTTTACTGTATAAGATTTATACACAATGGCATGATAGATATCAATTATCCAGTCATCCAAGCGTCAATTGTTTGTGCAAGATGAAAATGTTTCCACTCATTCAATCGTGAAATGAAGATCGTTTTGTGAATGCTCTTTGTTATCTCAAATGCATCCATTAGAGCTATTTTCCTAACGCTTGTAGTTTAAAGGTTTCGTAGGGCTTGCTTGCTTTGTTTGTATAAACGTTTGCTCAATCTTAATTACAATGCTAATCCCGCTGCAAATGTTTGCACCTGTCCTAAGTCAGGAATCTGATGTACAGTAGTTGTCGTCTGTTTATGTAGTTCATACGTGTTTCTCGTTTCTCGTTTTATATAGATTAGACCGTTGAATTTCCCGTTTGAATGGTTTTACACTAGTAATTTTGGGGCCTTTTATAGCTTGCTGTTCGGTGTGAGCCAATGCTCCGTGTTGAAGGCCGTACCTTGACCTATAATGGTTTATTTTTATAAATTGTTACTTGGATGGAGAGTTGTCTCATTGGCACTCATACCACATCTTCCTATATCTAATTAGGCAACATTTACACAATCAAGGCCAACCACACCTTTTAACTACAAGCATTAGGAAATTAGCTCTAATGACGTTTAATTTATTAGTATGCGATGTAGTTTTAGACCGAAACAGAAACTTTGCTTTTCCGGTGTCGTGGATTGGCTTAACTGTCCAAGATATATGTATTTAATGATGACGTGTCATAGGAAAGAATAAATTTTATTGTACATAGAGATCAGGACAAATTATTTGAGAAAATAGAATTGACCATATTAGCAATAAATACCATGTTTAAGGAATTTATTGATATATTACATCAGACTTTCACTTACTAAGTATGCATATATAATCAATCCTTGACTTCATACATTTTGTTAGAGAGTCGGCTGAATTAAGACTTTATATAATGAAAATTAATTAATTTCCTTCTGTGAAAATGCATCGCATATACAATAGAAATAAATCGCCCTACAGTGAAAATGAAAGTCTAGTATCATTATTCGACAGTAAACATGAATCGCATAACGAAAACAGCATAGTGGAATTAGATTCAATATCAACAAGCTGAACAACAAAACAAGTTTTAAGTTAAACAACATTAATAATTATGTTAAAAGGTACATTTTTCTGCAAATGAAACTTAACTGCAACTTTTAAATCTCTTGCACGCTCTGTTCGTGAACTATTCTTAATATCTATCTATTTGTGTATCAATTTTGCACCTAGATGGCTGTAAGCGCGATGAAAACCCGTCCAGATCTCATACCTTTATCATGGATTTATAAAAACAGTACACATTATATATTATTTCTTATTTTATTCAAAAATCTTGAATTTGTCGTCTGTTTATTTATCATTCTACATCAGAAATTCATCACGGATACAGTAAAAATGACATTTTAGGATTCGCACATTACATACACTGATAATTGTAATTGCTCTTTAATCCTCCAATTGAACAGTTTGATGACGTAAACAGCTAAATCGGTCAAACTGTTTGTGACTTGCAAATGGAGAGCGTAAAACACGCACAGAAGACACAACAATACACCTTAGGGTCTTGTACGTTTGTTATCTTAATTTCTATTTTTGCTAATGGAAAGTCATATATATTTGTATTTTTGATTTCCTATATATTAAAACTAATTCGTCTTGTAGGCTACATCAGAAGTCCACGGTCACTAGGGGCCAGAGTAGTGGTAACTGCTTGGTGGATGTTCGTCATAGTTTTTGTATCGTGTTACATAAGTAAATTAACTGGTCTTCTGCAAATACCTCCTAATGAAGAGGAAATTGAAGGATATATGAAATTTCAAGGTCTTCGAGATGTTATTAATCGAAACATAAAGTTTATGGTCATAAGAGGTGGTGCTGTGGACGATCTGATAAGGTATAACACGCAACAAGAATACATACAACGGCTCGGGGCCGAACTTAAATCAGGTGGAAGCGGCGAATATGTTGCCAATCTCACGGAAGGAATAAAAAAGCTTGAGAATTATCCTTCCGGTAAAAAAGCATATATAACCGAATCATTAATGGTAAAATATCAAACTCAGAGATACGGTTGTCAGTTTTATTTTGTAAACGAGAAAACAGTTAAAAGACAATATAGTTTAGGATTTCCAATCAACTCCACTTATACTAACCTTATGGGACGATATATTCTACAATACCACGAAGAAGGGTACTTGGATTACTTAGAGAAGAAATGGTTTACAGGTTCATGTAACCAGTATATATTTGAAGGAACTGATGAAAAATATAAAATTCAAGAATTTTATCCTTTAGATACTGCCTCGTTTTCAGGAGTACTTATAGTAGTAGCTGCTGGAATCTTGATTGGTGTTTTAGTCACTATAGTTGAATGCATCATATTTAAATGGGCAGAATCGGTAAGTGTGTCTATTATCTGTTATTTAGAGAAATTATGGGTAAATTGCTTTAATATACTTAAGATTTACCACATAGCCATATAGACTTTCATACTCGTTCATAGATGAGCAGTACATGTTTTCAACATGGTTATTAAACAAAATATATCATGTAATATTAGAAACCATATTTAGATCATCTCAAAACGAATAGTTCTTTTTTTTTACATGCGTTTTAAAGATAACGATGTTCAAAAGTAGTGTGTATAAATCCAGCAATTTAAAGCTTAAATCGCGAGTCGTTCTTTTTGTTTAACAATATTATTATAACTATTATGGTTATGTTGTCAAGATTAGTATATTATCTGAACAAATAACAATGAAAGTATACCTAAACTTTCCTAAAAGAATTCCCATTTTCAAAAATCTGTGTTTCAATCCAGATGTTTGTTTCATGAGTAGCATGCATGCATTTCCAAGATGTGTTAATGCTTTTTGTAGCTTATGTTTGCTGTTTAACTTATTCTAGATAAAGCGATTTTTTGTAAATTTTGTTTCTTTTGTAGGGTGATCCCGTGCACCGTGAGCACGAACCTCAAAAAGAATCAAAACCAGATGACATACAGACAACTTCATCCTTGCTGGGACAGCAAAATGATCGAACTGACACACAAGTATGATAAGTCCAGAAGTAAATTACAAATTTTAAATATGTGACAATTTTATAAAGTTAAGAAATATATCATTATAAGAATGTCTTACAATAGCCGTCATGTAATATTTTGAAAGAGTTACACCAATTCATCATAACTTACGTTTTTGTGCCTTATTCATTAAAAATATTTCAACCTACCATTTCACGTTGTATTGATCAACTCAAAATAAGCCATAATGCCTGGCATTCATTCAATTTGATCATAGCCTTATTTTTATATGAGCGTATTTTTACAGTGTTTGCTACCTCTTTTTGTGTATCTTATTTATTTATCTTTTTATTGAAAAGTTCAATGTTTTATTTGTATAGACATTTTTATTTTTGTTTGGATTCGTGTGTTTTTCTCTCTCACCTTGAAACGGATTTAATTTAATGAGTATTTGTATGTATATTAGACCTCTGCTATGGACATTCCATTATATACTGTATAGAACTATTTCCCCAATAATTCCATGTATATGGACACTGATACGTAGTTTGTTAAATATAGTGCAATTATATAAGTCTTTGTGATTAAACACATGTTTCTAATCTAGATATAACTCATAGTATATGAGTGTTTATACATTTGTAGATGTTTGTTATTTATATATGTATGCTAGTTTGCAGCGCGGTTTCCTATTTATCTATAAGTAATTACATACATGTGTGGAGATTAAGAATCTAAAAAAAAAAATGTATATTTTGTGTTGCAACAGAAATATTACTTTTTAAGGAAACTTACTTGTGAAAGTTTTTACATTTAGTACTAAAGTGTTTTGTGTGGAAGTTTGTTAAATAAAATCCCTGAAAATATATGGTTTGTGTTTGCAAGTCAAGATCAAAGGTGTTACAGTTATTTAGTTATTTATTTTACCTCAGACCGACGTAGAAAGGTCTGATAAATATACTATAGTATTCCTGGAAACAGACCAAACCGGTTTTGCTAGTGACATTACAGACAATGAAAACACAGCTATTCCAGAAACTGAGAAGTTCGCAAGAAAACCGGTAGCATGTGGTAATTTTAACTTCACCTTAAAAAATTACCAGATAATACAGTATTGAAGTAACTGGAATCAAGTTTAAAGGGCGCCGTTCAAAGCTCTTTACAAACTGAAAACAGAAGTGATGGAGATACCAAAGAGGGTGCAATCAAAAACCACAAGTCATAGAAAAACAAACAAAACCACGGTCAGAAGACAACAAACACGTATAAATACAGTGACGTTCTGTCGGAATTGGGACGATACATCTGATGTTTCATGTAGGGAATGAGTCACGATATCTGTACGTTTAAGAACCCTTGCAACAACTCTTTGATGGGTCCGTAAGTGTTCTGTTGCAAAGCAAAATTTTTGGAAAACCATGGTCTTGAATGCCACCTGGGAACACAAAAATCATTTGTATCTGCAGTGTAGTAATAGCCGGTAATAGGATGTGACGATTACGCATAACATTTAGTTGCAGGATATATATTAGATAAATTTACCTTTATAAATATATACAAAATTCGTCTTCCTGAAAGACAGCCAACTCTTGCAAATGAAAAAAGAGTGAAAAACAACGTTTGGAATTATAAATATATAGGGACTGGTTGTAACACTTTAAGTAAGAGTTGAAAAAAATGGAAAATTTTTTGAAAAGTTCTCACCACTTGAATAATCGAAAAAAGTTAAAATAAAGGTTTTTACTGAAGTATATACATGTATAAGTTAACTAGTCTTGTCACGGTGCATGAAACCAGGAACATAAGACTAAAAATCAGATATTATAAAGGGACATAGAAGAGGAGATAACAAGCACATGTTGTATTTTTCAACAAAAAAGAATAAACTTCTTGGTTTTTTGATTTCAACAAAAAATACGGTAAGTGACCTTAGGATGTTTGATTCGATGATGTGTTGCGATAGCTATATTTGCTATTTGAGATGGTAATTATAATGCCTCTCAAACATACTGCATAATACCGTAAAACAGACTAGTACTTTTGGGGCCCTTTATAGCTTGTTGTTCGGTGTGAGCCAAGGCTCCGTGTTGAAGGCCGTACATTGACCTATAATGGTTTACTTTTATAAATTGTTATTTGGATGGAGAGTTGTCTCATTGGCACTCACACCACATCTTCCTATATCTATATAAGACAAACAGATGTAACAACAACACAAATAAACAGCTGCGCCATGAGCGCATGATACGCCCGTCGTCTTGTGTGCGAATTTTTATGCAATAAGCATAAATAGTTTCTGACATACGGCGTGACATGCGAAAACCCCCTTTTTTTTTACAAAAAACTCAATATCCCTAAAATAAAATTTTGAATCAAAACCAAAAAGTATACAGATCTTTAGATTAATATAACTAAGAAGTGTGTAAAATTTTAAGCAATAATCATAAATCGTTTTTGAGATACAGCGCGACATGTAAATACCCTCCCCTTTTTACAAAATACTCAATAACTCAAAAATAAAATTTTGAATCATCACCAAAAGTATACAGATCTTAAGTCATTCTCAAGTTACGGTGCGACATGTTTACGCCGGACAGACAGACTTTTAGTTACTAAGTCCCGTTACTCAAAAAGTTTTAATCTTATTTTCACCAAAAAGTATACAGATCGTTTGACCATCATAAGAAACAACTATGTTAAGTTTCATGAAATTTGGGTAAGTCATTCTCAAGTTACGGTGCGACATGTTTACGCCGGACAGACAGACTTTTAGTTACTAAGTCCCGTAACTCAAAAAGTTTTAATCTTATTTTCACCAAAAAGTATACAGATCGTTTGACCATCATAAGAAACAACTATGTTGAGTTTCATGAAATTTGGATAAGTCATTCTCAAGTTACGGTGCGACATGTTTACGCCGGACAGACAGACGGACAGACGGACGGACGCCGGACATTTGTATACCATAATACGTCCCGTCAAAATTTTGACGGGCGTATAAAAACAACAATTAAGATATTTTTTTTTATTTATCTACACTTGACTTTGCCCGACATTGCTCTGATATCTAAAGGATTTTTTACGATTTGTTTGGGGTCGTGCGGTCAACCGTCACAGCAATCTCCGACTACACTAGTCGAACGATACATTAGAAGCGTAATCGACAAATGAAACAGTTTCATAAAAAAATAAATAAATAAATAACACAAACTCGCTTTATTAAGCTTACGTCTTTTTTTAATTAATCTCAACATAGTCCAATGAATTTATACAAGTGTTTTACATTATACATAATGATACGAATTATGTACACAGTTAAAAGACAGGTCATCGCTCAATATCTTCATTCGTTCATTTATAAATGGGCAAATCGTAAATAATATTATAATGTATTATATATGTATGAACGTTTAGATTTTAACAAGGTAGTATGGAAACAATGAACTTATAACAATAACGTGCATGATTTTACATCTTGATGAAAAATATGTCAATCAAATACTTAGTATGAATTAAAAAGAAAATGTAATTCACCCAAAAGAAACAATAGAAAGAAATTATGTCTCAACACTGAACTTTCGAAAAATGTTAGGAAATGCTTAAAAACAAAGTGTCACGAAGTAACTACAATCTTGAATTTTCAAGATTTTATAAACACGGTATTTATTCATTGGTGTTTGAGATTTGGCTAATGAATTTCAGAAATAATCATCCTCATGCTGTTTGGTCATTTGAATGTACAAATACATACATATTTCACCCAGACTGTATTGAAATAGACAATAAAAAGAAAAAAATATATATAAAAGTCCTGAGTTTTGCCAATTGCTACATAAATATAATATTTATTTTCAAATATAACTTCCACATCGTAGCCAAAATTTTCTGTACATTGGACTAAAATATTTACATATAAAAGGTATGAAATCTTTAAAAAAAAACAATACTAAATTCATTGAAAAAATATCGAAGAGAATCAATCGCACCGGGTGAAATATCCATCGGGACACATTCACTTTCTTCTTGATTTATATGAACGAAAACGAACGATATGATGTCACTGCGTGTAGATATCTAGAGTCTACAGATAAACAAAAACCAACTTGGGAGTGAATTCAATCATAAAAATATAATATGTAAAGATTCTTGACTAATACCTTTGGAAGATACATGAAAACTAATAAAATTTAAAAATATAAATACGCCGCATTAGTATGCACTAAACTTCATAATTCATAACAAGTATCTAGTGTAGATCAAATACTGTATAACATTGTTACTATAACAGATGTGCACAGTAAAACAACAGCGCTCGGCAACAACTGGCAGGATCCGCACGTGGTCACGGCACTGTAATGATAGAAAAAACTTGCTAGTTAAATTAATATATTTTATTTCAAGTTGATGAAAAAGCAGTAAAACTTAATTTTATTGACCAGACTCTGTCCAAGGTTTCAATGCAAGAATGTATAAATCTTCTTGACGAAGTGGAAGGTGCATCAAGGTCTTCTATGCCAAGCAAATTAGGCACGAAGAGGATAGGTGAGGTGAGGTTGGGTGAACATTCTAAGTACAAAAATAGGACGTCACATTTCAGTTTAATGTAATATTAACTGACAAAATTATATTGATTTACAATCGAGAGGAAGAACAGCAGAAAAAAAGCGTATGTTCTTTTCTTTGGGTTTGTGTAGTGCACATAGGGATTACTTGACGTGGATTAATGCACCACATCTTCTCTTTTTCATCTCCATCTAGATTTCAAATGAGAGTCTTCACAAATAGACCACGTAGAACTTATTTTCACTTTTTTTTCTATACAAGTTTTACTGAGTACGACCCCAGTACCAACTCTGAATCTGTCAGTGGTTGTTACTCTTAAATGACTAAACATCATTTCGGGGCCTTTTACAGCTTACTATGCGGTATGGGTTTTGTCCATTACCGAAAGCTATCTACGTTATTTGGTCTCTGGTGGAGAGTTGTCTCATTGGCAATCATACCACATCTTATTTTTATAAAAAGTTTATTAACATATCTTATAAAAAATAACGTTACCATATATAAAGTTTCGTAGTCTGCTCAGCTTTAATATTACATATTCATATTATATATCATTCCTCATTTGCAAAAAAAGAAAGTAAACTATTACTTTACGATGTTTCATTTAATTGGTATTCGTTATATTTTGGAATATATTTCAAATATTTCTACTTTACCTTAAAGGTGGTATCAATTTCAGAATCTCTCCTTTCTGTTTCGTTAATATCAAAAGTTCACCTAAAATTACATTGTTAAAAGAATCTCATCAATTCACCATATCACCAAGCTTTGGTTGAAAACTTAAAAGATATTAGGAATAAATGACAAATAAAAACAGACATATACGGAAGCGTATTAGCGCCACACATTTTTTTAAATTTTCTTCCTATCTTTGCGTTATAACGCAAACCTTTGCGATATAACGCAAACCTTTGCGTTATAACGCAAACCTTTGCGATATAACGCAAACATTTGTTTCATCTTATTTCTTATTTAAGATTCAAAGGAAGCAGCAGTTATTAATGGAGGAGGCTGCATATATTAAAATTTATCTTCTTTGTACTCATTGCAAAGTAAAACGCTTTACTATTTAACTAATAATGAGAAGGATAATAGATATAAGAAGATGTGGTATGAGTGCCGATGAGAAAACTCTCCATCTAAGTCATAATTTGTAAAAGTAAACCATTATAGTTCAAAGTACGGTCTTCAACACGGAGCATTGGCTCACACCGAACATCAAGCTATAAAGTGCCCCCAAAATGATATACATGATAATACATGTACATATATTACAATGAAAATTGAGAAAATTAAAGTTATACCGAAGAAAAAAACCAACCCTGCTAATATAGCTATAGCCGAATATAAATATTCTTCCAAAGTAAGCTCTCGTTTGAGGATTGTGTAAAGTTGGCTAACTACCCTTTTGCAATAAATGAATAAAATGAAGATGTTTTATTAATAAAATTATGTTCTCTCCATTTAAATTGCTACCAAGTTACCACTCTAGATTGAAAATTTCATGACTTTTTATCAAAGAATCTTTATCATATTCTGAGATTTAAAAAAACGATTTCTTACATCAAAATTAAAAAAAAATCTTTCTTAATAGTTCATTTTACAGCAGAAAGATCATTTTGTCTATTTGCCTTGACAGTTTTACAATTGTATGACATTATTTTTGCTCTTATCTACTGAATCAAAATTCTAAAAATGTTGGCCTTTCAAATAAAATATGCCTATAACATATCTATTTTCTTGTTAAATTATATACTTTTCTGATTCCTATGCATATTTATTATAATGACTTTGCCTTGTACATGTATTTATGGTTCTTTTCCTGACTAAATCACAACAGAAATTTAATGACAGACGGACATATATACAAAACTTAATGAATAATTGAAATCAAGATGTTTGCGTTGTAACGCAAAGGTTTGCGTTGTAACGCAAAAGGATTACGTTATAACGCAAAGGTTTGCGTTAGCAAAGGTTTGCGTTATATCGCAAAGGTTTGCATTATAACGCAAAAGGTTTGCGTTATAACGCAAAGATAGGGAGAAAATTATAAAAAAAAAAAAATGTGTGGCGCTAATACGCTTCTGTAGACATCAAAGATGTGCATAACACTTTGTTTTTGGGATTACCCTCATCAGTTACATTCCAAACGTTTGTCGGAAGGCCAGTACACATTTATAATTGGGGACCTAAATCCTAATATTGTCCTCTACTCTTGTATCGACGGCTGCAATTCGGAGTAAATTTCATTTGCATTATTTACCAACATAAATAAGAGCATGAAAACACGATCTTGTTCTATGTCATAAAACAAACAAATAGTACTGAATTTCAATACAGAAAAAGTTAAAAGAACCAGGTTAGTCATGTTTTAAACTCTTTTAAATAAGCAAATTGACATTAGTACAAAAAATAAAAAATACCCATTAATTTAGCAACAATGGTATAATCATAAAATTTATCAATAGTATTCTAAGCTAAAAAAAAATCTAAACTTGTTGGCTTTATATAATGACTAATATTACCGTAAAACGCTGGGTATGATAATTATAATAATATGAATTATCGCTATTTTGTGCATTTTCCTTTGATCTTTTTTGTGATAATTTTTCATATCTTGCTACTCGCTTGAAATGGAAAATTATCGCTAGAAGCTAAGGAGGCACTTGGCGTTGCTAATGAAATTGACATGAAATTGACAACGTCGTCATATGTAAAATAGCGATAAACAGATTATCATTGGTCATCTCAACTCGATTGCTTTTCTCGCTTTCGCCGTACCGGCTCAAGCGAGAAAATCAATCTCGTTGAGATGATCAACGATAATCTATAAATATCTTAATCAATGTGATTTCCTTTCATAACAGCCAAAGGGTTGACTGCGGTATAGAAATACGGTCCTCTCCCGTCTTCCGGTAATATACTTGATGAAATTGTGCGTTTGTTTGACTGTGCGGGATGTAGAAATAACCAGACACGTCCGGTTGCAATGGGATGTTAAATTCGATGCCTCGTGGACTCTGCACTAAAGAACCATTGCAACACCCCTTCGAGGGGTCTGTAGGTGGCCATGTTGCAAAATGTATGAGCCCTATAATAACCCTATCAAAAAATATATAAATACACGAGGTTTCTGTTACAAATAATTATTTGTTTTTCGATGGTGACGTAAACCTCGTGTATTCAAATATTTGTCTTAATATCAGATAAAACTTGGACTAATACACGAAGATATCTGTTGAACTCAGATTAAAAGGACTCTAGCAACCACAGAATTCACATTAGTTCTGGATTGGAAATAAATGTAAAAATATGTAAAGTCTCTTAAAGTTACTCCATTGGTTCTAAAAACGAAAATAACACTTTAAGAAGGTTGTGCGTCTGAAACGTTATGGAATTACTTTCATTAGGAACGCTCAAATGCACAAATTTGAAAGCCAGGGATGTATATAATTATACTTGACGAGCTATATGACCAAAAGAGACCTAAAATGAATAGCAAAAATTTCAAAGTGGATAAATGTTTAATTAATACTTATAAGTAGATACAAGAAGATGTGGGATGAGTGCCAATGAGACAACTCTCCATCTAAGTCACAATTTGTAAAAGTAAACCATTATAGGTACACGAAAGGAGCTTGGCTCAATTTAAAAAGGCAATAAGAATTTATTTCTTCCGTTTTTAAATTTGTATCCATTTGCTTTACTTGATATTTGATGGAATTATCAAACATTAACAGCATTCTGTTTTCTTTTCAGTTGGTAGTGTTTTTCTCTTTTTAATTTACTAAAGATAACGAATTCTTACCTTCATTATCAGTTGAAAATGATTGTAGAAATTTTCCAGGTTTGTCTCGGGCATCACATGGACATTTATTTTGTGTACATTGTGCAAAATTATATTTACTATTGGACTCGTTCAATTTTAATCTGAACAACTTTCTACAAAAATAATAAATACAACAAAAAATTATTGCTATATATTTTTGAATTCCTTTTACAGTGGGAAATTTAGTGACCGAGAACATTAGAAAATTCACTCTTCTTATGAAAAAGTCGAGAAAATCAATAGTAAAACCGGTGACGATACTGATCAGAAATTATTTCTTAACAACACTCGAACATTTTAGAGAAATTATTTGTTAAAATATGTCATTACAAATATACATTTTGTACAAGAACATACACGATGTTTTATGTTCAGTATTTTAAATCGAGATAATTGCATAAGAAGCTTGTGAAACTGAAATCTAAAAAATATTAATCTTTGCTGCACATTGATAAAAAAAATTGGAAAAAATCATGTACATACAAAATCTAAAGATCTTTCACGTCACCAATTTTTGGAGAGTTCCACAAAGTTTTTAGCATGTTACAATTTCCCAATATTTACGTATTTTTCACATCTAAGCAGTGGGAAATCTAGTGAACGAAGACAAAAGAAAATTCACTCCTCTTATGAAAAAGTCGAGAAAATCAATAATTAAACACTGCCTGTGACGGTACTGATCAAAAGTTATTTCTAACAACACTTGTACATTTTAAAGAAATTATTTGTTAAACTGTAATATCATTAGAAATATACACGCAAATACACGATGTTTTATGTTCAGTATTTATCGAGATCGTTGCATTAGAAGCTTGTGAACGTGAAATCTAAAAAATGTTAATCTTGGCTGCATATGGATAAAAAAAAATTGGAAAAATCATGTAGATACAAAATCTAAAAATCTTTCGGGTCACCAATTTTCAGGGTGTTCCACAAAGTCCTTAGCATGTTGCAATTTCCCAAAATATACTTATTTTTTCACATCTAAGTTTTCGAGTACACCGGTCTGCTCTTGTCACGTGAATATTCAATATAGAAATATTGTCTTTTCGTGAATATAATAATTTTAAAGTCTGTCTTTGCAGGTTAAAAAATTAAAGATAAATATTTTTTTATAAAGTAGGTATCTTTTCACAATTTTTTATACAATTCTGAGAAAAGGTCGTCTCTATTTTTGTACACGTATTTGCGGTCTTCTCGATCTGTTCACATTCAATGTTTACAACGGGATAAGGTCCGTTTGAATTTTTGTCCCGAACTACTCTGATCTAGCTGCATTTATATACGAATAATTAGCATGTTCCGGAGAGGTATATAGCCAGTAGAAAAAATAAATTGAAGTTGGTACTCCAAGAATTTATTTGCATAGCTACATGTTAAACCAATTTCAAATCAAGCTCCTAAAGCCTGCTGTTCTCGTCGTTTGCTATTTTAGAAGGGAAAGGATAACATTAAATGGGAGTTCTGTTTTTATTTCAACTTATTTCTATTTTTATATGTACCAGAGCGTTTTCCCGTGAATTTATAATTGATAGCGTCCTTGCTAAAACGGGACAAACATTGAGAAGATCTAGTTTTCAGTGTTTACAGGGGAGGTAATATTTTGTCACCTGGATTTCCCACTGTTAGTTATCGAGTACACGCTTATCACGTGAACATAATCAACATATAGAAATATTGTCTTTTCGTGAATATAACAATTTAAAAGTCTGTCTGTGTAGGTTAAAACATTAAAGATAAATATTTTTATAAAGTAGGTTATCCGTTTAAAGATTTTTACTATCTTTTATCTCTGTCTGTCTACTGTAAAATTGGTGTAACCGTGAAAAATCTGATAAAAATCTAAGGACAGTTATTTGCATAAACATTGTGAAACCAGTTAATATTCGAATATGTATTTTGAAAACAATCTTGAAATTAGTAATAGGGTCCATGATATTCCCATTTCCAGAATAAAAATAAACTCCAAGTACTCGCAAAGCGGTTTGTGTTCGTACCGGCAGATAAGCAGCAAATAATGTAGTGGTGGTGTGACGCATATACTACTACGGAAGTTCTCCAAAACGAAATTACAAATTCATCTACATTCAGGTCCGTATTGCCCACAGAGAGTCAAATTGTAAACAAGCATATCACTGCCACTACCCAGCTTAAAGCTCTTCCAAACATTTGAAAGTGCCTACTATGTACTGGTTACCTAAATTGCACAAAACCATTTAAATCCGTTTCATCTCCGCATCTAGTAAGTGTTCTACTACCAATCTATCAGTTCTTCTAACTACCTCCTTACTACTATCAAAGAACTTGTTATTAACTTTGTAATAAAGCTTATGAAAATAATGGTATTAATTATTTTGGAGTTAAAAATTTTAGAGGTTTTAGATAAAACATGCTTTTGATGGTCCTTTTAATTCTATTGACAGTTATGATTTTCTACTCTCTATACTACACTTCCACACAATCTTATCAATAAAAGTTTTCATATTTAATTAAATAGTCATGGAAAATCTTATTACAAATTTATTTGCTGTAACTTGTTTAAAGCCTTTTCTGTAACGAAAAGGAAAGTATGCTAGATACACTTACTGGAAATGTGAAGATATGATTGAAGCTTTACACCTTCTCCTAGACAACATCTATGTACGATACGGCGATCAAGTGTATCAACAGTAGGTATTCTATGGGCACTAACTGCGCTCATTAATAGCAGATTTATTCCGGTATTGCTATGAATCTCAGTTTATGACTAATTTCAGTAAAGACACCTCATTGTTACATGCGGTTGATACATTCATCAATACCTTCCGCAAGTTTAGATGATATTTCTCGTTTGGTAATCCAGAGTTCTCTAAATATACACCGAAATTTACCCAATAGAACTTACTTTAACTAAATCTAACATAAACAGCAGTAGTTGTCCTTTCTGGACTTGGACATTTCAACTTAAAGGAAAACTATATACGAAAATTACGAAAAAGAGACGATTTTTCATTCCCTATTGTTAATTTTCCTTTTTAGACGGCGATGTTCCTTTGGCTCCATCATACGGTGTGTATATATCCCAACTCGTTCGTTACGCCTGTGTGTGTAGTGATGTCATAGATTTTAACGAACGTAATCAATGCATCACTAGTAAATTATTAAGTCAGGATTTCGTTACCATAAATTACGTAAAACTTTACTAAGTTCTTTCATAGATACAAAGATTTGATTAGTAAATTTGGCTGTACCTGTAGAAAACTGATTAAAACGGTATTTCACATCCCAAATTTTACGGTATTTGTACTTAAAGCGCGGAAATCACTATATGATCCGTGTAAACTCATCGAACCTTTAAATTAACTTATTAGTTAAGGTTATCTTACCATTGTTGTAATTACATCTGGTGAATATAGTTTACATTGGCACTAATATCGATTTTGTCATCAGCAAATTAAAACATAACTAAATTTGATTCTTTTCAAACGGGATGTTTAAAGACACACCCACGTTCATTTTGATCTATAAAGAGGTTAAACTCCTAGCTATCCTACTGTCTGTCGAACATTTATTTTTGGCATTGCACTAGTCATGTTCTTTGACTGTCCATGACGTTAAAATACTAAACCCTGGGATGTGTTTTAGTTGATTTTAGTCTCTGATGCATGATTTTTATTATTAATTGTTTTGGCTTTTAACTAGCTGTCAGTAACTGCGAGTACTCTCAAATCGTACTTTCTTGTTTATTTAACCTGTTGATACTAATTGTAATGATTTTTTTGTTATTTAATGTTATTCAGGGTTATATCTGGATTAAATCGATTTAATCACAATGTTCTATAGAATTACACATGTAAATAATCTAGTTATATTTTAGATATGTTCCCTATGGTCATGTCCTTACAGGAGACCTCAACATCGTCGAAGACCGTGAGGTCATAACTTTTCTTAAGAAAGGACCGAAATATCGTCCTCCATCTAAAATAGATTGGAAACAGTGTCGTCAGGTTATTAAAGACGCTCTGTCTGTCTACTGTAAAATTGGTGTAAACGTGAAAATCTGATAAAAATCTCTAGACAGTTATTTGAATAAAATTATGAATACTGTTAATATTCGTATATCTCATTTTGAAAACAATTCTGAAATTAGTAATAGGGTCCATGATATTCCCATTTCCAGAATAAAAATAAACTCAAGTACTCATAAAGCGGTTTGTGTTCGTACCGGCAGATAAAGCAGCAAATAATGTAGTGGTGGTGTGACGCATATACTACACGGAAGTTCTCCAAAACGAAATTACAAATTCATCTACATTCAGGTCCGTACGCTCCACAGAGAGTCAAATTGTAAACAAGCATATCACTGCCACTACCCAGCTTAAAGCCTCTTCCAAACATTTGAAAGTGCCTACTATGTACTGGTTACCTAAATTGCACAAAAACCATTTAAATTCCGTTTCATCTCCGCATCTAGTAAGTGTTCTACTACCAATCTATCAGTTCTTCTAACTACCTCCTTACTACTATCAAAGAACTTGTTATTAACTTTTGTAATAAAGCTTATGAAAATAATGGTATTAATTATTTTTGGAGTGTTAAAAATTCTTTAGAGGTTTTAGATAAAATACATGCTTTTGATGGTCCTTTTAATTCTGTTGACAGTTATGATTTTCTACTCTCTACTACACTTCCACACAATCTTATCAAGAAAAAGTTTTCATATTTAATTAAATGGTCTTTTGAAAATCTTATTACAAATTTATTTGCTGTAACTCGTTTAAAGCCTTTTCTGTAACGAAAAGGAAAGTATGCTAGATACACTTACTGGAAATGTGAAGATATGATTGAAGCTTTAAATTTTCTCCTGGACAACATATATGTACGTTTCGGCGATAAAGTGTATCGACAGGTAGTAGGTATTCCTATGGGCACTAACTGCGCCCTTTAATAGCAGATTTATTCCTGTATTGCTATGAATCTCAGTTTATGACCAAACTCAGTAAAGACACGTCATTGTTACATTTGGTTGATACATTCAACAATACCTTCCGTTATCTAGATGATATTTTTTCGTTAAATAATCCAGAGTTCTCTAAATATACTACCGAAATTTACCCAATAGAACTTACTTTAACTAAATCTAACATAAACAGCAGTAGTTGTCCTTTTCTGGACTTGGACATTTCAATCTCTAAAGGAAAACTATATACGAAAATTTACGACAAAAGAGACGATTTTTCATTCCCTATTGTTAATTTTCCTTTTTTAGACGGCGATGTTCCTTTGGCTCCATCATACGGTGTGTATATATCCCAACTCGTTCGTTACGCCCGTGTGTGTAGTGATGTCATAGATTTTAACGAACGTAATCAATGCATCACTAGTAAATTATTAAGTCAGGGATTTCGTTACCATAAATTACGTAAAACTTTTACTAAGTTCTTTCATAGATACAAAGATTTGATTAGTAAATTTGGCTGTACCTGTAGAAAACTGATTAAAACGGTATTTCACATCCTAAATTTTACGGTAATATTGTACTTAAAGCGCGGAAATCACTATATGATCCGTGTAAACTCATCGAACCTTTAAATAAACTTATTAGTTCAGGTTATCTTACCAATGTTGTAATTAGATCTTTGAATATAGTTTACATTGGCACTAATATCGATTTTGTCATCAGCAAATTAAAACATAACTAAATTTGTATTCTTTTCAAACGGGATGTTTAAAGACACACCCACGTTCATTTTGATCTATAAAGAGGTTAAACTCCTAGCTATCCTACTGTCTGTCGATACATTTATTTTGGCATTGCACTAGTCATGTCTTCTTTGACTGTCCATGACGTTAAAATACTAAATCCCTGGGATGTGTTTTAGTTGATTTTAGTCTCTGATGCATGATTTTTTATTATTAATTGTTTTGGCTTTTAACTAGCTGTCAGTAACTGCGAGTACTCTCAAATCGTACTTTCTTGTTTATTTAACCTGTTGATACTAATTGTAATGATTTTTTTGTTATTTAATGTTATTCAGGGTTATATCTGGTCTATATACCAGCTTTGATAAGTGTTTGGTACTAATATAAATTTCCACTTACTATGAACATCAAAATTATTTATTTTGTTAAAATATTTCCTTTCTCTATTGTAACTGTATACGTATACCTAACAACAAAATTATTTTATTTACCTGTGTTTAAAGTTATTGCAAATGGCTGATATTTTTGTTCGAGCATATTGTTTTTCTTAAATTGTTTAACATTTCATACCGATATAATATGTTACTTTTATTATTCTTCCCTTAGTTTATTTATTTTGAATTTACATTGTATCATAGGTCAAATTTATTTGTTCAGTGTATGTTCAATGGTGTTAATATGTCCTTTGATTGAGTTAAGCTATTTCAGTTGATATTTTATAGTGTGTTTTTCTATGTTGTAATGTTACACTATTGTTTCAGAAAAAGGGTGAAGGTTTGGTACCATTAAAACGTTTAATCCCGCTGCAAATGTTTGCACCTGTCCTAAGTCAGGAATCTGATGTACAGTAGTTGTCGTTTGTTTATGTAATTTATACGTGTTTCTCGTTTCTCGTTTTTATATAGACTAGACCGTCCAATTGATGTTTTATCGTGTGTTTTCTATGTTGTGGTGTTATACTATTGTTTCAGAAAAAGGGAGAAGGTTTGGTACCATTAAAACGTTTAAACCCGCTGCATTTGTTTGCACCTGTCCTAAGTCAGGAATCTGATGTTCAGTAGTTGTCGTTTGTTGATGTGGTTCATAAGTGTTTCTCGTTTCTCGTTTTTATATAGATTAGGCCGTTGGTTTTCCCGTTTGAATGGTTTTACACTAGTAATTTTTGGGGCCCTTTATAGCTTACTGTTCGGTGTGAGCCTAGGCTCCGTGTTGAAGACCGTACTTTGACCTATAATGGTTTACATTTATAAATTTTGACTTGGATGGAGAGTTGTCTCATTGGCACTCATACCACATCTTCTTATATCTATATAAATGAACAGAGGTAATTGATCGAAATGAAAATGACAAATCAAACGCACCTACAACCTGAAAACATACTTTTGAACTGACTTGTAAAACTGGTTTCACAATATTTGTATACTGTTCCTACTTTTGATTGGTTCCCTGCTTAACTATTGACTCCGCCCAAAAGAAGGTTGTACATTAGCTTATAATGATTTCATGGTTGAGCTAGCAAGCAAACTAACCAAAGATACTACCTTTACCTACACGCTCAATGTGCTGTAATCTCTGCTGCATATCAATCGATTCCTTTGGAATTTTTCCGCTGAAGCTCTCGGATCAAGCTGCATACATATACTGTTAAGTGGCATGTTCCAGAGAAGTATACAGCAAGTAGAAAAATAAATTGAAAATGGTTTTCCAGGAATTTATTTGCATAACAACATTTTAAACTAATTTTACACCAAGCTCCTGTAGCCTGCTATACTCGTCGTTTGCTATTTAAGGAGGGAAGTGATAACATTGAATGGAAATTTTGTTTTTATTTCAACTTATTTTTATTCTTACTATTTACCAGAACGTTTTCTCGTGGATTTATAATATGAAACAGTTCTTGCTAAAACGGAACAAAGATTATGTTTTCAGTGTTTACATGGGAGGTAATATTTTGTCACTAGATTTCCCACTGTTTTATGAACACTTCTTTTGTTATTCAAGTAACATAAATGACTTTATACCCTGGACTTTCCATATCAAAATTTTTCCTCGATCATGTCGCCTAATTCAATGTATGTACATGTATATCCAGAATTATGACGTATTTTTGCAAACCTAAATTGAATGAATTTCATACCAGGAAATACTTTTAATGAAAAAACTCCAAAACGTTGTCGACCTGTTCTTGTTGTTGCGTTTAACTCTTGAGGAAACTAGATATATGCTTAAATTATATGTTGCAGTTTATTTACAATTGAATTCAGAATTGTATCTTGAATATTGAATTGCTTATAATATTATGATCTTTATTCACGGGGACATGTCAATATCATATCCCGGCATTATCATAACATACCCAGAAACATAATCACCAAAAATGTACTGTCCAAAAAGACTTGAAAATGCCTTTCCTCTATAGACATATCCTCCTACTACAGCATGTCCCATATCACCATGCGAGTAACTATATATAGGACCTTCGTTTGCTAAAAAATAATGAAGATCGAACAAGAGTTAATAATACCATTAGAAAAATATAAATGAAAGGAGTACTGTTCACAAAAGGTCAATAATGGCCATACAATTTCATGAAATTTAAGTACATCTATAGTAATTATCATAACCCTTTGATGAACAAATATGCAAAAATACAGGTTGAATGTGTTCATGTGTCCAAAGCAGAAACCTGGCCAGAGGTTGTCTCTTGCCAATTATTACATGTAATGTGTTTTTATTTGGAGAAATTGGTGTAGATTGAAGATCTTTGAAAATTTATATCGAATTTATACACGTTTTCGTACCTGGGCGATATATATATATATATATTGACACTTATTAATGGTCGAAGGTCGTACGTTGACCTCTAGATGCCTTCTGTTTTTTTTTTTTGTGTCGTTGCGTTACTATCTCATTTATATGAATAAAACACTTGCACACTACATCTGTTATCTGTAATAATGTTATTGTAGCCTCAGAATTCTGACAACAAAATCATGATTTTTACTGATTTAGGTCTTAATTTTGATAGAATTTCTTTTGAACATCAATATCCAAATGCACAGCAAATCAACTGTTTGTGGAGATGTATTCGTTAGCTAGTTGCATCTTTCGTAATCTATTTGTAATAAGGGTTGGCCAATGTACAAACGTTTGAAATGCATTGAAAAAATATGGAATAATATCACTATTGAACATCAAAACTGTCCAGACAACAGTATGTCGAATATATATGTTTGGTTTATAGAAGTTGGCATTTTTAGAATGTCATGTTTGTGACATACATTTGTGTGGTTCAAATATAAGGACCCTTCTTCTTTGAACTAGTAAAACTGCGTGAGTTTAAGTAATGATATTTGTTAAAATAGAATTTTGTATATACCTATTTCTTCATTTTTGGTTCTGTTAATTTTAGCAACAGAACCTTCAAAAATGTTCCAACCATAATTTTTTCCGGATTTAATCAAATTAATTTCTTCTGTGTCTGTATCACCAACATCACCACAGTATAAATAACCAGTGCCTGTAAACAGAAATAAGTACATTTGTTTTTTTAAGACGTCGTCCTACGTGACTCTTAAAACTGTATTATGAGTAAATCAGCCGAACCATTTCACTTTTCATTGCATTGAAATAGAGTTTAGATGGTATTGCAAAGTTCAACGAACCACATTCGATAGTTTTATATTATAACCTCTTTTAAATAAAGTAAATATAATTACTGGCTTACATGCGATTGATATCGGCCGTTTTGAATACTTAAATTTGCGAATTGAACGATGTGGTAACACGCTTGAGGTTCCCTTTAGTAGTGATAAAGCACCTGTAATAATGATTTTAAAACTGATGTTATATGCTTACAGAAGAGCTTCAAGAGAGGAAGCACCATACAGTTTAGCATATTTCTTTAATCCTTTATAGTACGTACAGTTTTATATATTTCAGGATTATCTTTACCTTAGGAAACGCGCAGAACAAGATATCAACAATGTGCACCGTTAATTCGCTATTCAGTGACTGGTGTCAAGGACTATGACATTGTTGATAGTATTTCACTACTTTCACACACATTTGAAAGTTCTCAGTCAGGTCCGGTCAGGGGCCTGGGCTATATTCAGTCAAACTATTCACCACATATGTAGTGTTGGTCAAGATCACTGATATGTCGATCGCCATGAAACAGGAGGAGTCTCCGTTACATTAGACTATATTTCTGAACGCTTACCTTTTCGTTTTCATACTGAATTTAACTCATTACTGGCTTTGAAAACTGAGATATGACAGGTACAGTGCTGCTTATGAAAGATGGTTTGAAAAATCATCCAGAATTCCTTATAATATCATAATTTTTGTTGCAATTTGCATTGACCATATTTTCCAGTTTTGACTGCATGTTAACATATCGGGTATGTCGGAATATTAACGGTATATCATTATGTGACTGTATCTATATAGGTCTTTACTGTCCTCTTCGTTTCAGTTAACCCTTCCAACATTCTTGTTGATGTTAGTACTGATTAATATAGGCAAACTTGCCAATTTCGAAAATCATGATTTAAACACTATAGGAATAAGATGTCGGTGCAAATCAATAAAACTGCAACCCAAAAACCAAACAAACAAAATAAAAACAAAAACAAAAACAAAGACGAGGCAATAAAAAGCAAAACAAATCAAATAAAAAAAAAATCATCTACTAGAGGTGACATCCGGCTTCAGCATTAGATAATTGTCAATACATTTAGTCGTGTAATTAATTAACACGCGACAACACAAGTCGTTTATATCGGCTTTCTACCCATTGTTATGGATTTTGTTTACCAATTTGTGTAAACAAAAAATGCATTGACCATTCTGTTGTACCTCTCAATCATCATTATCTATTATTTTGAAATTATAGCCCTCCAATGAGATATTTTTTGTACTGTCCTTGGGTAAATGTATTGTATGGGAGTTTAACATACCTTTGTCAACACTACAGCGCCACATGTTCCTGGCTCCAAGTGCGAATATTTCTGATCTCCATGACGTGTTTACTACGAAAGGATTGTCATCAGGTACTGAGTAAAACAGAAGATGGTCATCCACTACTTCAGTCTTGTCAATGTTAATTCTTAAAATTTTACCAAGTAGACTCAAACTACAGAAGAAAATGTTCATACCGACAAATGATCTTGATTAAAACAAAAATCTCTATCATTTGGTCCGCGATCAAGATAAACTCAAAACACGTGAGGTTTGGATGCATACATATAAGTATTAGTCCCTTCTTTTTTTGTTATTCTTCCGTGTTCTACTTAATTAATTAGAATTGATAATTAAATGTTCAGGGTGTTATCTTTCTGAAGTGTACAATCCACAATTTATATGAATATTTCCATGTCATGTGATCTTTTAATACAGGTACTTTACTCATTTTATCCTTACCTTATTAATTCGAAACAAATTAATTGCGTTGGTCTTAGTTTTATTTTCGTCGTACGTACTTGCATTCAATACATTTCCAGGATCAAAAGATAAACTTACTTCAAAAGTTGACTCCACTGCCATAAAGGTCATCAGCCATGAAGACGGCAGGGTTGTCTAAACGCTTAATATTGCGATTTTCAAATATTTTGCACGACAGGAAAATTAGGGGGCAGTCTAACGTTACCCTTTACTTTACTTTACAACGAAATCATGGTATCTATACGTGTCCTCATAAAGATTACTCATTTGCATAATGGTTGCCTTTCAGCAACAGAATTGAATAATAAATTAAAAGAACTGTTATAAGAAATAGTTCCTTTGTTTCAGCTTTGTTTTAACTTGGGAGCAGGGTAGGCGGGGATCATGTCAGAATCCGCTTTCTTATGGATGAACTAAATATTTTTCTTCAATATTTCACATTTTATTTGCTATGTACGATGCGATATATTTGGCCAAATTACACTATTCTTACCAAAACTTATATGCAAATCACAAAATCATACCTGCTCTGAGCAAACGAAATGTTTTTGTTGTCAAGTGATCCTCCATCTCCAATGGACACATACAAATTTCCATCATTACCAAATAAAGCCTGTTGATTTAAAAGGATGTCGAGTTATAAAGCTTTCATATGCCATTTAAAAGCTGTATATTAGCTGTTGTTTTGCTGGTTAAGCACATAATAGAAAAAACATTATTATCATTATTCATATGATAGAGGGGGTGACACGAGGTGTCCATTTTCCAACTCCCGCTTTTTTCGTTATTTTTTTCCGCTTCCCACTTTTTCCCTTCTTTTTTTTTTTGGATCCCAGTTTTTTACTCCCTATATTCCAAATCCCCAGTTTTCTACCGCCTATATCCCACATCTTAAAAGCGTGTCACCCCCTCCTGATATGATTTAAAAAATCTGTGTTTTGCATACTAAATATATATATGATTTATCGTATTTTGTAACTGGGCAACTAATACGTCTTGCTTATAACTAATTTTATTGTACCTTCTACCAAGCTATAAAGGGCCCCAATAATTACTAGTGTAAAACCATTCAAACGGGAAAACCAACGGTCTAATCTATATAAAAACGAGAAACGAGAAACAAGTATGAACTACATAAACAGACGACAACTACTGTACATCAGATCCCTGACTTAGGACAGGTGCAAACATTTGCAGCGTGATTAAACGTTTTAATGGTACCAAACCGTCTCCCTTTTCTGAAACAATAGTATAACATCACAACATAGAAAGACACACTATAAAATATCAATTGGAAGGCTTAACTCAATCAAAAAACGTAAATTAAAACACAATGAACGAATAAATTTTATCTGTGATACCTGAATGCAAATACATAGTTAATAAAAATTATAAGGGATAAATAATTAAGGTCAAAAGTAAATAAACAGGTTAAAACAAAGTTAAAGTATGATACCACTGTGAAATGTTAAACAATTTTAGAAAATCATCACTTTTGAAAAACCTGCGTCAAATTAATACACAGGTAAATGAAAATAATTTTGTTGTTAAGTATACTTCTTCTTCTGTGTGTATAAAATCTTCCGTTTAGGAATACCAAGAAATTTCTTTAATATCAATAAAACTAATCTAACACTTGGTTCATATGGGGTGAATATCAACAATAAAACTATACAATTAGTGCTAGATAAAACTTCCTGTACAGGTGCGAGAACAGTATTTAAGGAGAAATGAAATAATTTTGATGTTCATAGTACGAAGAAGTGAAAATTTGTAGTAATTCCAAATAATCAAAGCTTGTATATACACAAGATCCATGTTAACATTAAATAACAAAAAAGCATTACAAATAGTATCAACAGGTCAAATTAACAAGAAAGTACGATTTGAGAGTACTCGCAGTTACTGACAGCTAGTTAAAAGCCAAAACAATTAATAATAAAAAATCATGCATCAGAGACTGAAATCAACTAAAACACATCCAAGGGATTAAGTATTTTAACGTCATGAACAGTCAAAGAAGACATGACTTGTGAAATGCCAAACATAAATGTATCGACAGGTAGTAGGATAGTTAGGAGTGACTTCTTTATAGATAAAAATGAACGTGTGTGTGTCTCTATACATCCCGTTTGAAAAGAAAATACAATTTAGTTATGTTTTATTTTGCTCATGACAAAATCGATATTAGTGCCAATGTAAACTATATTCAGAGATCTAATTACAACATTGGTACGATAACCCTTACTAATAAGTTTGTTTAAAGGTTCGATGAGTTTACACGGATCACACAGTGTTATAGTATAGATACGTGTCTATTTGTTGGAGACCATAATTATGCTGATCTTTTGATTTCCAAAAGTTTTGTGTTGCTTGATTAATTTTTCATTAAAATCTCAAATTGTTCATATACATTAATTTGCATTTTTGATTTTATGCTAGATTTAATGATTTACTGCCATTTAATGCGGAATGAGAAACGATGATACATTACATTGGAGACCATAGAATATCCCGAAAATATTATATTCATACAAAATTCCAAAAGGGGGAAGTATAGCCTTGAAAAGAAAGAAGAAAAAACCTTTGAGAGTAAGGAAAAAGACACCAGAAACAACTATTTTTGTCCTCTATGAGAGATAAATATCCAAGCTCTTGAAAATCTTAACAGACGGAACCCTCAACTACAGGCACATACGAAAATATGAAAAACAAGAATGTGACCATAGTACACGGATGCCCCACTCGCACCAGTGGACCGTGAAATTGGGGTCAAAACTCTAATTAGGCATTAAAATTAGAAAGATCATATCATAGGGAACTGTGTACTAAGTTTCAAGTTGATTGAACTTCAACTTCATCAAAAACTACATTGACCAAAAACTTTAACTTGAAGCGGGACAGACGGACGAACGGACGCACAGACCGAAAAACACAATGCCCCTAGGTGGGGCATAAAAATGTACCGTCTTTCTCTCAAAACCATCCAAGAAGGTACTAGAACGGGTTCAAGAATTCAAGTAACATCATGACTATTGAAACTTAGCGAACACTCGAACATCAATGCTTTGATGCATATAAGAACTGTTATACTAAGAATAGAATATAAGTTTAAAGTATAGAACGGATCTAAAATCAAATACACATGCACAACTTTCAAAGCGTTTAACAATGTACCACGTGGTTCCAAGGCCAGAAAAATTGAATCAAAATTGTGTTCAAAACCTGGGCATCATTCCAGATGAACCAAATGTTAGTCTTACATATGATTAATCAGGATTCATGAAGGACAAAGAAAATTTTATATATATACAGACAAACAATCTGTTTCAACCAAACTTTGTGTTTAAAGAGAAAGATTTTACAGTTCAAATATGTTGTAAAATTAACTTAAGTAGAAAATGTTGTAAAAATAGTTCACATTTAGTAAAAACAGGTAATTTATATCTTGTGTCATTTTTCATGATCACATTACATCAGTAAAACAGAAACATTTATAGCTGTTATAATAACGCAATCAAGAGTTTAAATTCCTTGCTTGCAAACTTTGTTAGGTTGTTAGCTCAGACATTGTAATTAAGATTGACACCTAAATTCAATGGATAGGCGGAGTAACAGTCTGTTTACTATGAACAAAGGTTTGATTGGTCAATGAATATCAAAATTGTTTCCAGTTAGGCACTTCAAAGATGAAAAGAAGCATGGGCTAAAGGGGTACAGGAAAGGTAAAGTTAACCGATTTTGAAATGGATTAAAAACGTAAAGCATGAGCAGATTTAATGTCACATTTTAATTCAAACAATAATGTTGACATGAAATATGATTTCTTGTTACTTATTACAGAGAATATAATACATATGTCTCTGTTAATTACGTGAAATTTTGCACTTTAAACTACTGTATATATTCTATAAGAAAAAAATTACTTCAGATCACTTTGTTGAAAACTGTTTGAGAAATCAGTGGCTAGCAATGCTCTAAGGATCAATGCAGTAGTAGTAATAAAGGGAATCTGACCATCAATATTATATAGGCACTCTTCTACAATGACAATAATTGTATATTTACTAACTCGTGTATTTTATTTAAAATAAAAATAGTATCACAATTTTTAAAACTCATTCTCGTATTTGCTTAGTGCATTAAAATTTGACAAGTATGCAACAAGAAATGAAACCATATTCCTGCCACATTATTAATTATTTGATATACAAGTTTCCATCTAGAAAATTAATGGTTCCCAATCCCCATGCCATATTTTATGATGATCTAATTCTTTAAATATTCTGTCAAGAAATGAAATCTATAGTGTATCGTCATTACGATTCAAAAAGAAGCGAGAAACCAGTCAAAATTTTAAAATTATTTGCCGACAGCAGTTTATATTTTCTTTTGGGGAAAGGGGGTTGGGGGCGTGTCGCATTTTTATGGGTAGAAAGATGAAGGGGAAACAGTGAACAACAATTCAAATTTATTTTCTATGATTCTACAAAAAAGCAAAAATAACTAAAAAAAAAAAAAAAAAAAAACACACACAACTTAAACAAAAAAATCAATGCTCATGCAGTAATGTCTCTTTTATAATATAATCGTATAATATTAAAGCAAAATGAGGATGTTAAATTGTATGTATGCCTTTTTGTGCTTCTTCGTTACATTTGTTTGTTTTTATAGTGATTAAGATGATAACACAATGTTGACTGCTGTTCCCCTATTTTTGACATTTTTACCTATTGTGTCTGTTTGTTTTGTTCACGCATTGTTGTCAATATAATGGAATTTGATGCGACTGTCATACAAGTGAGAGGTTTAGCTAGCTACAAAACCAGGTTCAATCCACCATTTTCTACATAAGAAAATGCCTGTACCAAGTCAGGAATATGACAGTTGTTATCCATTCGTTCGATGTGTTTGAGCTTTTGATTTTGCCATTTGATTAGGGACTTTCCTTTTTGAATTTTCCTTGGAGTTCAGTATTTTTGTGATTTTACTTTTTACCTATTCGTGTAAATTGTATTGATAATATAAAAAAATAAAAGAATTTATATTAAACATGATGACAGAGACATACAATTATATGTCTCTGATGATGATAAATGATCATGTTTCATCTTCCAATATTAAGAATAAAGCAATTGTGTGCAGAAAACTTTTCTTTATCATATCAAATAAAAACAATCAACCCATCAAATCTTGCTTAACTGTAAAAATTGTATTATTATTAATTAGTTTTCAAAATTAGTTCACATATAACTAACTATTCTTTTTTTCTGTATACCCTTCAAGTGCCTGACTGGAAATAATATGATATCCATTGTCCAATCAAATCTTTATATAGTAAATAGACTGTTACTCCGCCTACCCATTGAATTTATGTATCAATCTTAATTACAATGTCTGAACAAACAACCAAACAAAGTTTGCAAGCAAGGCATTTAAACTCTTGATTAACATGCTATATTATAACAGCTCTAACATTTTTTTTAAATGTACATGTATACAAATATATATACCTGTCCACCATTCAATTTTTGGTTTGCCTGTTCAATAGCTAGAATAATATCTTCCTTCAGTAGATCCGGTCGGATCTCAAGTTTTGAAACGACAGCATATTCTTTCCCATTGATTAGACGAATGCTATACGTAAAAATCAGATTATTACTGTGAAACTGTGGATGCAAGGCAATGCTAAGTAAACCTCTCTCATCCCAAATATTGTTAGAGATGTGAACGTCATTTGTTAAATTGACTAAAGGTTTTGACTCTTTCTCCCAATCTTTTGAGTATATATGTACGACTCCGGACTGTTGCGCCACATAATATCTTCTATTCACAGGATCCTGTTCTACAAACACAGGACTATCGATATCGCCCACTAGCTTCCTTAAACAGTAACAATCTTCCGATTTACACATGGATTCCAATGTTACAATCAACACGATCAATAGACGACGAAAACACATAATATACACTTCCATATTTGTTCTCAATGAAGAATACAACAATAATAATACAAAAACAATATCTGTAGTAAATATGAGAACTAGTACACCTGTCTACTGATCCGGATCTTACCTTGTGTTGTCATATAATATTCCACTTAAAGTCAACGAGATTTTAATCAATGATTAATTTTTGTATCAAAATCCTCTGCGATTTGAACAGCTGTGATCCGGAATATCATAATCATGTACTAGTAGTTCATCTAAAAGGATTTAAGAACTAAAAGATTCCCTCAATTAACACGAACACCCTGTTTTACACGCTGAAACGGGTTTTCACATGATTTCAACTCTGGCTGAACTAGTACTACCTTTCAGAGACTTTTATTCCACTCAGTTGAAGATTGAATACCATACAATACCCGGCACCACTGTACTTTCAAAATTTATATAAATCTGCATAATAAGAGAAATGAAATTCAAATACATGTACTTTCGTTTTAACATTATATCATTCGTACGCTTTTAAATTATAGTCGTCATTATGCCTCGTTTATATACGCCCGTCAATTTTGACGGGACGTATTATGGTATACAAATGTCCGGTGTCCGTCCGTCCGTCCGTCTGTCTGTCCGGCGTAAACACGTCGCACCGTAACTTGAGAATGACTTATCCAAATTTTATGAAACTTAACATAGTTGTTTCTTATGATGGTCAAACGATCTGTATACTTTTGGTGAAAATAAGATTAAAACTTTTTGAGTCACGGGGCTTAGTAACTAAAACAGGTGTGTGTTTTTTTCACATGTCGCGCCGTATCTATTTATGATTATTGCTTAAAACTTTACACACTTCTTAGTTATATTAATCTTAAGATCTGTATACTTTTGGTGATGATTCAAAATTTTATTTTAGAGATATTGAGTATTTTGTTAAAAAGGGAGGGTTTTTCACATGTCGCCGTATCTCAAAAACAGTTTATGATTATTGCTTAAAACTTTACAGACTTCTTAGTTATATTAATCTAAAGATCTGTATACTTTTGGTTTTGATTCAAAATTTTATTTTTGAGATATTGATTTTTTTTGAAAGGGGTTTTCACATGTCGCGCCGTATCTCAAAAACGATTTATGATTATTGCTTAAAATTTTACACATTTCTTAGTTATATTAATCTAAAGATCTGTATACTTTTGGTTTTGATTCAAAATTTTATTTTAGAGATATTGAGTTTTTGTAAAAAAGGGGTTTTCGCATGTCACGCCGTATGTCAGAAACTATTTATGCTCATTGCATAAAATTCACACACAAGACGACGGGCGTATCATGCGCTCATGGCACAGCTGTTTATTATATATCTTAAAGTTTAACATGAATATATAATATGCTGCAACCGCGTAAGTGTGCACTAATTCAACATGAAACGTTGAAATGAATCGGATATATAGAAAACAGCGGCCTCAACTCTTTTTCTGATAGTCCGATTTTTATTTTTATTTTGTTTTCAAGGGGGTCAAATGCACTATTGTTTATCTTATTCATTTTGAGTCATAGCCTTGTGGGATGAGTAATTACGCTCTTTGCATGTAAAATAATCCTTGCATACGCTCTCTGAAGGGTGCTTATGCGACCTTTTGCATGGCAAACTATGATTTCTGCCTCTATGCAACATACCCTCATTTTTCCATTGGTAGTCCAAACACCTTTCATCCCGGTCAATCTTCCTTACAGAACATACTTATATTTAGTATTTTTTATTGTTAATGTGTTCTCGTCCTAAAATTTAATGAAATGTTTGCCAATGGAAGTTAAACAAGCAGCAACCAATCTATCAATCACATTGCGATATTATGATTCCTATTTAATTTTGTACTTACTTATCATTTAATACATTTTTGTGACTTTACACGGTTGAAAATTATTATTTGATTGCTTGTGAATGTGTGTTTTTCGAAAGTTCAATGAACACTAAATATGATGTAAACCTAAGGAGAATTAGTTAATACAATTAACTTGTATCCCTTTACTTTTACGCAAATATCATTATGGCATATTTTTTATCAGATGAGTATTTTTTTTTATTCGAACTCATTTGATCGTCAACGATGACTAATTATTCGGGTATTGCATTTGATCCATGTATTTGATTCTTATAGTAGTGTGAATTTTTCAACCTTTGACAGTAAACTATAAAACTAATTCAATTTGAAACGAAATGAAATAAAAATTTTATAATTTTTGGGGGGATTAGCAGGAGACTCAGGAGGGACATAGTTTTGTGTTGATTTTATACTCCAACTTAACTTGAATAAGTACATAAGTAACAAGAATAACAAAAATACAGAAACGTACAACCAACTACATCAATAACTCGCACCCAACTCCTCCGGAAAAAGACGTCCAAACAAAGAGAAACAACATTTAACAACACATGGTCCAGATAGCCCGACTTTGTACTGGCACACAATGTGTTGGGGTTAATATAACAATAAGGATATGTGGTATAATTGCTAATGAGACAACTATGCATCAGAGACCACGGATGAAAGCAACTATAGGTCACCGTATGGCCTTCAACTATATGCAAACCCCATACCATGAAGTCAAATCAATGTTAGAACCGATGAAGATACAACATTTAAAGATCTTACTACAGTGTTAAATTTAGAACTTTTTAAACAAGTTTTGCGTCAGCACAACCCTTTACCTTTGCCAATCCATACCATTATATGCCCAAAACAAACTGCCAATAAAAAACCTGCACAATGTAGCTAAAGTTCTAAAGTTTATTCTAGTAGTAGTGTCTAAGCCAGGAACATGACACAGCCGGCAATATGATGTAAGCAGAGAGATATAATTGTATTATATGTCTCTGATGTAAGATAGCATTAGTGGACACGTGTGGATCACAGGAGATTTGGAAATTTTATTTAACCAGAAGTACAAAGCTTGCTAAATGGTGCTCCTCGAACTACACAATCATTGAGAGAAAACATTTTAATTTTTAACAACGTCGTCGTTTGCACACCGTCCGTGCAAGACCCTCATGGGTAGTCAAGGATTTGTATACAAATCCTTGGGGTAGTCAAGGTCGTTAAAAACCCCATCGTCGTCATTTTTATTTTAAGAGCTAAACATACTAATATGCTTGGAGGGACAAATGACTTGTACTATAATTGCTAATTTTTCACTCACCTGCATAAATGAGTTACAAGTCTTAGTTGGTTACCATTTTTGGTAACAGTGACATTGACCTTTGAACCAAACATCATAAGCCTCTCCATTTCCCCTTCTTCTGTATTAGATTCATTCAAATCGAGCAATGGAAACTCAAACTACCAATTGGAAACCATTTTCCATATTTTGTTTATTTTTTAGTAACAGTGACGTTGACCTTTGACCTCAAAATATATATGCTTCTTTCCCTTTCCTATATCTACAAATCTGTATAAAGTTCAGCTCAACCAAGCAAGGAAAACTCAAGTTACCACCTGCAACAATTTTAATCAAAAATCTATTTTTCAAACAAAGACTTTGACCTATTGACCAAAAAAAATCAATATCCTTCAACCTGTGTACGTTTCATTCCAACCTAGCAAAGGATGCTTAAGTTTAACCCAGAAACCATTTGTTTTGGAAACACAGACAAAGTGATTACTATATGCTCTCAAATTATGAACATTCAAAGTTCTATTGCAATCCATACCACAGGAAATCTTCTTTCATAACAATAGTGCTCTCTAACCAATGGAAACACTTGAGAAAACACAATATGTGCTCTCTTGCCAATGGAAACACTGGGGAAAAACATGTTTTCCTTGGTGTTTCTATTGATTAGAGAGCACAATTGTTATTAAATAAGATTTCCTGTGGTATAGATTGCAATAGAATTTGGAATGTTTAGAATAGCACTGCTCTTGATCAGACTAAATATTCAAGTGTTTTTTGCATCAAACCACAACTCTTGTTACTTTTCATAATCATAGTTATAGAACAAAGGAATGTCTGATCAACAATTCCCTAATCTCCTTTTAAAGCAATAAGTATAGTTATAGAACAAAGGAATGTCTGATCAACAATTCCCTAATCTCCTTTTAAAGCAATAAGTATAGTTATAGAACAAAGGAATGTCTGATCAACAATTCCCTAATCTCCTTTTAAAGCAATAAGTATCGTTCAAAGAATCTTCATGTCTTACCTAAAACTGCTAACTACTTTAATCAGCAATATTTTTTTGTTTCCACAATCTAATATATGTGCTATTCCCTCAAGATTGGTGTTCAGTTGAGTATGGATTGAAGAAAATATAACTATAATACTTCAACTTACTGTAGTAATAAACATATAAATATAAACTCTATCCACACTAGTCACATTCCTTGTAAATATTTCTACATGCACATTTAAATATTCACATTCTGGGGTTATGTTTCCACTTCTGTGTTTTCTGTTACGGTAGTGTATCTAGATGGCACCAAAATGATTTTTTATCTATTCAAACTTTCACTAATTAGGTACTTAAGTCATCACTTGTAGGGTCTCGATGGTTGAATGATTTAAGTAGTTCAACAACTACTGTATCACTAGCCTGTCAACACTGAGGTTGTGAGTTCGAGTCCTGCATGTGGCAGGTGAGTTTGATTCCAATCTTAATTGACTAGGATTGTCAGTTTTTCTACCGAAGGTCAATGGTTCTTTCTGGGCACTCCAGCTTCCTCCATCAATAAAAACTGGCTGCTATGAAATAGCCAACAGTGCTGAAAGTGGCATTAAACACCAATCAATCATCACCTTGTGGTTATTAAAACAAATTAACAAATGAAAACTCTGATATTTTTTCTGCAGCAATTGATAAAATACAATACATAAAGTGTATAAACTAGGTAACAATACCTTAACAGATTTTCTACAGAATGACAATTTTTTTTTACTCTGTGTATGTAAAATTTTCTACTCAAACACAACAACATTGTTCATAATACAGGACATCTATATAATTTTGGCAAAGGAAGACAACAAAAGCAATATAATAATAACAAATAATGCCTATAGAATCATTATATCACAATATATCAATAAAATGCATTAAATGGTTGGGTTACACAGAATTTCTCTTTAACAATGGAGAATGGTTTATAATGAACATTTGAATAAATGGAAATAGAAAATAGAATAAAATGCTCCATGAGGCGCAGCTTGATACGACCGCAGAGGTCGAACCCTGAACAGTTGGGGCAAGTATGGACACAACATTCAAGCTTGATACAGCTCTGAATTTGGATTGTGATTAAATATTTGACACAGCATAGGTTTCTGACACAGAATGAATGTGGTCTAAGAACTTAAAAATTTTAAATTGGACATTCACCTATTATGGTCCAATATCCAAAATCTAAATACATGGTTAGATTCAGCATATCAAAGAACCCCAAGAGTTCAATTTTGATGAAATCAAACAAAGTTTAATTTTGGACCCTTTTGACCTCAATGTGGACAAAGTTGATAACGGGCCCAAAAATCAAAAATCTAAATACATGGTTAGATTCAGCATATCAAAGAACCCCATATATTCAATTTTGTTGAAATCAAACAAAGTTTAATTTTGGACCCGATTTGGACCAACTTGAAAACTGGGCCCATAATCAAAAATCTAAATACATGTTTAGATTCAGCATATCAAAGAACCCTAAGAATTCAATTTTGTTAAAATCAAACTAAGTTTAATTTTGGACCCTTTGGACCTTAATGTAGACCAATTTGAAAACGGGACCAAAAATTAAGAATCTAAGTACATGGTTAGATTCAGCATATCAAAGAACCCCATATATTCAATTTTGTTGAAATCAAACAAAGTTTAATTTTGGACCCGATTTGGATCAACTTGAAAACTGGGCCCATAATCAAAATCTATATACATGTTTAGACTCAGCATATCAAAGAACCCTAAGAATTCAATTTTGTTAAAATCAAACTAAGTTTAATTTTGGACCCTTTGGACCTTAATGTAGACCAATTTGAAAACGGGACCAAAAATTAAGAATCTAAATACACGTTAGATTCGGCATATCAAAGAACCCCAATAATTCAATTTTGATGAAATCAAACAAAATTTAATTTTGGACCCTTTGGACCTCAATGTGGACCAATTTATAAACGGGCCCAAAATCCAAAAACTTAATACACGGTTAGATTCAGCATATTAAAGAACCCCAAGAATTCAAGAATAAAACCCCATTGAAATTGGTCAAGAAATAAGCAATTTATACAAAGTATCTTCTTTTGCACAATACTGTGCAATTGAATATTCTTGGAATTGCGCAATACTGTGCAATTGAATATTTCTTGCTATTATGCAATACTGTACAATTGACAATTTCTTGCTATTGTGCAATATTGTGCTATTGGATATTTCTTGCTATTGCGCAATACTGTGCAATTGAAGATTTCTTGATATTATGCAATACTGTGCAATTGAAAATTTCTTGCTATTGCACAATACTTATTATATAATAATTTACACATCCTGTTTGGTGTGTATCTCCTGCCATATCATTATTATTTGCTTTTAAATATAAATCAGAAATAACCAACTTAAAATGGAAAATTTTAAAGAAAAAAAAAGGAAAAAAGGAAAAAAAAAAATCCCCCAAATTTTTGAACCCCTTATAATTCATCACCCCAAACTCAATCCCAGCCTTCCCTTTGAGGTATGGTACCTTGCAGTACAATTTCAGAGATCCATACACTTGAATACAAGTTATTGTCTGGAAACTAGAAAATGCTTATTTTGGCCCCTTTGGCCCCTAATTCCTAAACGTTTCAGGCAATTACCCCAAACTCAATTCCAGCTTTCCCTTTGTGATATGGAACCTTGTACTACAATTTCAGAAAGATCCATAGACTTACACACAAGTTATTGTCGTGAAACTAGAAAAATGCTTGTTTTTGCCCCTTTTGGCCCCTAATTCCTGAAATTTTGAGGCAATTACCCCAAAATCAATCCCAGCATTCCCTTTGTGATATGGAACCTTGTGGTACAATGTAAGAGATCCATACACTAACACACAAGTTATGTCTGGAAGTTACAAAATGCTTATTTTTGGCCCTTTTGGCCCCTAATTCCTTAACTGTTGGTACCATAACCCCAAAATCAATCCCAACCTTCCTTTTGTGATATTGAACCTTATGGTAAAATTTCATAGAGATCCATTCACTTAAACTAAAGTTAGAGTGCAAAACGAATGCGTCTTGGACGACGACGACGGCGGACGGACGGCGGCGGCGGCGGCGGCGGCGGCGGCGACGGCGGCGACGGCGACGGCGCCAACGTCATACCAATATACGACCACAAAAATTTTTTGCGGTCGTATAAAAATGGGAAAAAGTCTTTCAACATCTCCATAATGGAGGAACACACCTTCAATAGGTGTGCAAACTTTCTGTTTTAGTTAAAATAAAATATCAACACAGGAATATGTCCCTCCTACTTCTGGCAAATTAAAAAAAAATAAAATGTTTTAGTCAGTGTATATCAGGAATAAATTGTCTGACATAAGTGCTTATTTTGATAAAATTGGAAAAACAAATGGCGTAACTTTCTAACCAAAATAAAATATAACTCCTAAATAAAGAATAAACAGTAAACCAGTGATTTAATTTTGCGAGTATAATAAAAAATACAATATAAAACATCCAGAATATGTCAAACTTTGAACTTCTGCAATATGAATACATTATTAAACTTAGAAAATCTTGAAAAAAAATTGCTACAAAGTTTTTGGATAGGGCTAATTACGAAAAAAGTATCTGAGAGATTAATATGATTTACAGTAAATAATTATACATACCATGTCAGCTTTAAATTCTGAACTACATTAATAGTTCCTCATTAAAATGAAAGAATGAGTTGGGAGGACACGAATGCCCCTGCTCAAGCTTTGCAATTTTCCAAGTTATAAAGGGGCATAACTCTAGAATGGTAAATGACTCACTGACCAAATTCGAACTCTGTCTGCAAGTTGTGGTTCTTAGCATTGTGTATGAGTTTCATAAAATTTGGATAAAAAAAAACTTAAGTTAGAGTGCGGAAACGAAAATGGGATGGATGGAAGGACCAAAAGACGGAAAGACAGACAGAAGGATGGTGGACGGTAAAGGTCCATTGCCTAGGACAGGGGCATAAAAATCTTGCAATTTGATTTACAATAATTTCTGACTAAAAAATACATTGGTTTTCATTGCAAAACTAGAAAAAAAAATCATGACCAAGTAAAAGGATTGATATGGAATAGCTGTTGTTTCAATGTGGAGGTTACAAATTTCAAAATCAAAAATGTCATATCATGTGACATTTTTCTATACATTGTCCTAGTTTTTAACAGGTCAATTAAGCAAATGGAATGGTTTAAACTGATTTCCACTTAAATCATTTGACCACAGTTTTCTATTTTGACCCCCACACCCTGTTGAAAACTTACCTTTAGTTAAAATCACCCATGGTTTCTTGCAGAAGACATTGTATTGATTCCAAAACTGCATAGATTTCTTAAGTTATCACATGACTTTTTTGTGTTGTGTAAAATGAAATTGAACACAAAAAAAAGCCATCTCAGAACTAAAGTTTTGTACCATTACACAATCACTACTTCCTACAATAATATAAAATTACAAAAGTCGGTTTTAAAAATGTGTCCTAAACAGTAATTTGAGCAGTAGCTGTTAACCTTACAAAGAGAATTCTTGTATAATCAACATCAAATTACATTCTTTTCAAATGGATTTCAAAGTTAAATCAAAATAAAAGTAAATAAATATAAAATACAGCACAAATATATACATAACTTGTCAAATGTTACAACATAATGATATAAAAATAAGGACGGAATGTGAATAATATCAAAATAATCTACAAAGGTTTAAAAGTATTTTGGCAAAATATTTTGGCTTAGAATTAATATTGACCTAATGAAATAATATTTAAATATATATACTCTCTTTAAATGGTATTTTGTTGAGAAATAGCTAATTCAATGTAATTCTACCCTTTAATAGGTTGATCATTAGTTTATATTATAGTGACATGTTATTTTTCATCATTCTAGAAAAAAATACAATATTTCAGACAATTTCTCAACTTTGAGCTAAAACAACTATACCAAAAATTGGCAAATAAAAACATATACATACCAACACAAACAGTACTAGTACAAAAGATATTTCTTTATTTACATGCAACTCCTGGAAAATGTAAGGTCTTTGGTTCATTTAAATTCTTCTAAGTGACTTTTTTTCATTAAATATCATAACCAAAAAAATTCCCCAACTGTATATTTCATCAAGAGGTACAACTAAAAAAAGTTCACAGAGAGTCATGATCTTTTTTCAAGTTTCAATTTTGGAGCTTTATGTATTTGACAATTCAAGATACTATCTAGTAATCAAAACAAAAATACGATCTCTAATGGAAAACAAATTTTCTGCATCATTACTCATATTAGATCATAAAGTCATTATTCTTTCTTAAATACAACTGATTTACAGGGTTACATTTGTTAATCAAAAATTCCAAAATCTGGTAAATCAAAACTTAGATCCCACTTATTTCAAACAAATAATGAATTTCAAATGTACTTTAGTATATATTAAGAGCAAAACATTTTGGATTTCAAGAACTTTGTTGGTTAGATTCCTGATTATAAAGTTAAATATATTGTAAGTAGATTTGCCTATTTTTTTACATGCACTTCTGTCAGACAGTTGTCCGAGATGTCTCAGATTTAGCCATTCATAATGAATAAACGTATTTACACTTTTGGTATTTAGCTATATTTTGCCTCCGAATGACCTTAGATCTACTCGAATTACCTTTTGACGTCAAGCAACAATCACATTTTAATTGTGACGTCAAATGTTTTGAATATGATGTCAAAGTTTACGGGAACCTGTGTGATTTTACGTAATGGCGGACAAATTTGCATACAAGTGTAAATACGTCTATTCTACTCAACTGTAATGGTTTCATATATATATTAAATATTATCGGATGTCGAATTTTTCTATAGGAGACGATTTTACTTGTGCCCGTCCGAGATTACTCTGACGTCCTACGCCCATGGGCCTCTGCCAGCTTGTCTTGCAAAACAGCCGTTTGAAGTCCGAGTAATCTCGCCATTCTCGGACTAGCACTTCAGTGACTAGCTGCGAAAACGTAGCTCTTAAGGTCCTTTTGATGATTTTGATATTTGCGGACCTTAGATGGCAAAAAAAAATTCAAAGGACAATAGAGCTACGTTTTCGCAGCTATTCAATGTCTTGACTTGATCGCCAGCGGATAATAATTCTGATTACTTCAATTTCCAGACGGAAAATTACAGGCTTGAATGGTTAGGCAACAATGATTAATGTCAGTCGCGAGATTCTCCCATGTCCTCGGGAGGATGCACCGATCCGTTTGTAGTAGCCAATGGCAATGGTGATCAATACGACAATAGTGAATCCAGAACTTTCAATAAATGACACTGACTGCCATAACAGAGGGCCCGCTTAAGTCATCTTTTAGTGATTACCTATATAATCAACCAATTTTTCACACGAAAAAGGGGTGCTGGATCCGCCTATGGTAGCGATGAGCATCCGAGACAGACATACTTTGATATGAGAGTTTTAACATTTTTTTTACATTGAATATATGGGAGAAATTCTGACTTTAACAGTGCTTAGTGCAAAATTACAAAAAAACTTGAAGGAAGCCTATTTCTATAATAGGGTAGGTATGGAAATAGGTACACTATCATAACGTTATGTGTGATTTGAATAGTTTTGACAAAATTTGATCGATGTGAACCCCACGAGATGAGTAAACACCATCCATATGGCCATGGCCAGTAAAAATATCTGGTCCACAAAATTACTTTGTTTACCCTAGCCTCGACCTATACACCTTATCGCTAATCCCGGCTGACCGGCCGCTTGAACTTTGCGCATACAACAATCACTTTTCCATTGTGGCGTCAGATATTTTGTATTATGACGTCAAAATTTTACGGGAACCTGTGTAATATCCAGTATTATTATACTTCACGTTAAAATGCCATATTTTGATTGGCTAAAACGAGGGTGTTAATTTACTCTATCACATGGCTGAGCGGGTGACAATTTTTTGAATGTTACCCTCTCGTCCAGACCAATCAAAATCAATAATTTAAAGGACAATGCAAATGAAGTGTTTACATATCTTTTAAAACTCTTCAATCAAAATTTTGCATAAAAATATAATCAAATATAACAAGTGTGCCACAACTGTATATTGTAAGTTTAGTTTTTGTTCTTTGGTGGAATCTGTATGAGCAATAAAAGATTAAATCTAAAATGAATTGAATGCAAAACATATCAGAATAATACTTTTACTTATTTTTCTACCTTAGAACAATTAAAAAATAAAAATTTTGAAAATGACATTTTTCATCTATACCTCCTTTAATTGTTTAACTTTATTTTATTATACTCTAATATCAACTTATAGTGTGTTCTACTGTTAAAAAGCTGCACAAATGTATGTCATGAAAACACAAATGGGCACACTGTATGTCATGGAATGAATATGAAAAGTAATTAAGGGAATGTAACACATATCTATCAATGGCCTTCAAGTGCAATGAAATAATAATATGTACAATTTTACATAACCATGTGGACATGTTTTGGAAACTTTGATATAAATTATAAGAAAAATGTCCCCTAAATACTGAAATTCAGCTCGAAAAAGTTTGTACGTGTTATGACCTGAGATTTCATTCTTCTATGCAGGTCATGACCTGCATTTTCATTGTCATAGGTTGACAGGTATGTTTATCTCAACAAGGACCCACTGTACATGATCATTGGGGGTAGTCAAGGTTGTAAGAAACCTCAGCAAAAGTTCACCAATGAGGTGCATATGCATGTGACATGACCTTTCATCAAACTGTTCAAAATATTCATATGGAGCCACACATCAATGTGCTATTCTAAATATTCTAGAAATAAAATTCTCTCAAACAGAAATTATATTATTCCTGAATGAATTGAGTTGTTCTTTTATTGGTATATTTTTTGTTGGTTTTATAAAGGAAATTAAGAAATATGTTATACAACAATTAACTGATGACACAAAATCTCTACACCCACTTGTCATCATGGTCAAAACCAAAAGTAATGGAACAGTACTTATATGACTTAACTTCCTCTAAAAGTCACTGTGAGGTCTTCAACAAGCCATGGTGCAAAAGCTTATACTTAACTGCAAGTTGGCTCCTCAAATTCATTGCTAGACGGGAAAATTAAACAATTTGTTTTTAAATGTCTATTTCTATGTAAAAAGATAACATGGAATTAATATTTTATCCTTTTTTCTGGGCCTCTTCTGATTATATTGATCTAATTGTATTTATAGATTTTTGGCTTTACATTCTTTACCCTAAACCTACTTGATAAATATTGTTTTTAAAAGCTCTGAAAACACCACAAGGTTGGTATGTTTGAGTTAGGTATCTCATTAACCTTTATTCCCTGCAATGCTTATCTAGCCAAAGAATCTTTTTGACATCTTTCTCTATTTGTTACTATATCATAAACCATATTAATTATAAAACATTTAGTATTGACTTATAAAGAGTATAGGTGAATGACGAACTCAATGATTTGTATTTCCCAGACAATCATTAATTACATTATCAAACACTCTCTTTTATATTTTCAATTATCCTTCTTTTTTGGGAAATTCACTTCTTGATTTGCAGTGGTACTTTGACAGCTATAAAAATCTATAGCCTGTAGATTTCTCAAACATTTCTACTGTATCTTGAAACACATGTACCTATCAAGAAGCTACAATGACATTGCTGACATTCATGAATATAAAGGCTGTGTCAAAGTCTGATGATAAAGTCTTTAAGATTTACAAATGATCATCACAATTTTCTTTGTTCATTTCTGTATATCTTGAAGTCTGCCAAAACCATCACAACCCCAATTCAGTGAACTCCTATGCACATATCATTTGTGCTATTTGTATCCTAATGATTATCCAGGAAAAGAAGTATTACCCTACTGAAAACTGTCATAGAAATAAATCTAATTTAAACTATGTTTGCTAAATTTACAGGAATTTCTTTTGTACAATGAGATGTTCAACCTGAGCATTACACACTCAGTTAGAGTTATTGCTCTTTTACCAATTCAAAGGCGATAAAATTTTATACATATTCTATCTACTTTTGTTCATTGATATATATAAGTCAGCAGTCGATTTTTCAAAGGGAGCATTATCTGAGAACCAGAATATTTACTTTCAATAGACCAACACAAATATAATATATCATATTTTAGAAAACCAATTATCTCCCCTTCCTTTTGGTGACTTTGGTTTAAAGACTGGGTCTATGGCTGTTTGTACTATAGATCTGGCCAAATCTGGTAGTAATTTTCTGAAATAAAAAGTATACTCTGCACCTTTCTGTCTGCTTATTTTTTTGTTAGTGATAAAAAAAAACATGAGTGTTAGATCCATTTTTTAAAATTTTGAGTGGTAGATTTTTATAAGTTCTTCTTTCTACAAAGCTACTGGTAACTGTAATGAAACTTATTCTATATTTGGTGTTGATATTTAATCTGTGTGGGAGCTATAAATCAATATATAGAGAGTAACATGTGCAAAATTGTAGACTAGCTAAAATACAACAGCAAATTTTTTTTTTTAAATGTGTAATATTATTTGGCCCTTTTTCTTCTATTTGTTTGAACTTTTTAAAGTGATTAAAGATGTCTTCCAATAGATTACATGATTCTTATAGAGACTATCTTGAACTTGTTACAAGGTCAGCGAGTTCTCCAATCATCAAACAGCTTGTAATGTGATGAGAATAAGCATTTTTTTTCTGCTCACTTAAGGAAAAGTAAAATTTGGGGCCAAATTAGTCCTAAAATTAATACTGCTTCAACTGTTTTGTTAAAATTGAATGTTGAATTTATGTACTTCAAAAAGACATTGCAATCTTAGATGAAACAATTGCTTCTCATAGATAATAGACATGAATAGACAGTAAATTAATTAAAATAAGTGAATTTGCCAACAACAATGACTAAGACACAGGGATGTCAAGAAATAATATATAGCACAACTATTATCCAAACATATATTCACACAGGAAGAATATTTTGGGTTTATATCTACTTAATTGCACAACTTTTTTGTACTCTACATTAATTTAGCAGTAATGTTCATGAAATAAGCCTTTTTGTTTTTGTTAAAACAGAATATATCCCAAACATGACGTAGCTTCATAACCTAAAAGTCAAATTAAAAAGTTATTTAAAATAAACTTACATTTAGATTTTTGTAAATGCCTATACTAAGCAGGTTGGTGTTGTCATTTTATTAATTCATTTTAGGTCAATAAGAAGGGCCAAAAAAATCCTGAAATGTAACCTCTCCTTTAAAAAGTTTTTTGTCTAGTTTTAACATCTATCTAATAATTTATATCTTTTCAATGTTTAGATAAGCCCCTTATTATGATGTTTTGGAAGGCTTCAGAAAGCATGCTCATATGTTACATATGCAAATAAATATAGACTTGTACAGTTGAATAATACTCTTAATAACTAAAAAGATCTCATAAACAAATAATGCTATAAATGAACCATTGAAGTGAGGTCAAGGTCAAGTGACTCCTGTCAGACCGAAATATATTGATTGATTGATTGTTGGTTGCTTAACGTCCAGTGGCAAATATTTCATGCATATTCAGGACGAGAACAAATTAACAATAAATACAATAGGTAGGTTCTGTAATAGAGGCGTCTGGGATTGAGGTTGGAGAAATTTAGACTGCCACGGAAATGAGGGTATATTGGATAGGGACAGAAATTTAGCCTTGCAACAGGTCACCTACGGACCCCTCAAAGAGTTGTTGCAAGGTTCTTAACGTGCAAAGAGCGTGGCACTCTCTTTACACGAGGCATCGGATTTAACGTCCCCATTCTGACCGGATGTGGCTGCAAATTTGTACATCCAGCACAGCCAAACGGACGCCCACTTTGACGAGGGTTTTACCGCGGTCGGAGGAAGACTAATGGTGACCATACTTCTATTCCCAAGTCACCCTTGGGGTGACCGAAATATACATCTTATAATAATTCTAAAGACCAAATATAGTTCACCTATCATTTATAAGAAATCAGTAAAATGACTTGATCAATTAAGCTGCACACTGATCAATGAATCATAAAAATGAAGTCAAAATCAGGTAAATCTTGTCTTACTGACATGCACACCTTTGATCATTCTATGACCAAATAAAGTTGACCTTTTACTTATTCAATATTATAATTTTGAAACTGACCTAATTAAAAAAATGTTGAGCAATGAACCATTTAAATTATTTCAAAGTTAAGTGAAACCTATCAGAGGGGTACAAACAACTTACAATTATTTAGCAAGATCAATATAGCTTAAATTACTTATATAATCACAAAAACTTAATGTTGATTAATGAACCATAAAAGACAAACAGGTTCACTTTTCAGAGACATAACCTGATAGATAGATACACCTGACAATCATTTCATACACCACATATAATTGACCTATTGCTTAGAGTATCCGAGAACCAAGAAAACTTAACACTGATCACTTATCCATGATATGACGTCAAGATCATGTGAACCCTGTCTGACTGGTCATATTTGTAATTTGTTCATTTTTTTTTTACATAATTCAAGCCATTAGTTTTCTCGTTTGAATTGTTTTACATTTGTCATTTTATAGCTGACTATGCAGTATGGGTTTTTCTCATTGTTGAAGGCCGTACAGTGACCCATAGTTGTAAACTTCTATGTCATTTGGTCTCTAGTAGAGTTGTCTCATTGGCAATTATACCACATCTTCTTATTTTTATATGTATACCATGCAATTATTCTATATACAAAATATAATTGTCCTGTTACTGATAATAACTAAAAAGAATTACAAAAAGAAAAACTATGCAGTTTTTTTAGCAGTTGCTGAACCATGAAAATAAGGTCAAGGACAATGGAAACAGAAACATCAGAACATAAGGCATACATAAGGCATCTGTATACAATACGAGTCAGACATGTCTTCTTCCTTCTAAAACATTAAACTTTATACAAATAGTTTACACTATTGCTATCAGATAAGCTTCCTTGTGTCTCACATTTTGTGACATTTGCTGCAGGCTAGACAAAAATGAAATAACTAACAAATACTAATTATTCAGGTTGCATTTTCATTTATTTTCAATAAGAATAGATAAGACATAATCAAAATTTATTAAAACTTACTGTGCACAAGCTGGTGCTCCATTTATTTCAATCAAATGAACCTGAAGCTGACTATCCAATAAAAAGTCAAAGCCAAACAGCTGGAAACTACCATAACCCAACATGTTTGTGCTAATTCTCTGAAAGAAGATAAACCTTTACATCTAGAGAACATACCAATTTAACTAGATTTTATTAATTGGGATATACATGTACATGTACATCCATTTGACAGCAACTAAGCAACACAAAAAATAAAATGCTCTGCAAGGCGCAGCTTGATACGACCGCAGAAGTCGAACCCTGAACAGTTGGGGCAAGTATGGACACAACATTCAAGCTTGATACAGCTCTGAATTTGGATTGTGATTAAATATTTGACACAGCATAGGTTTCTGACACAGAATGAATGTGGTCTAAGAACTTAAAAATTTTAAATTGGACATTCACCTATTATGGTCCAATATCCAAAATCTAAATACATGGTTAGATTCAGCATATCAAAGAACCCCAAGAGTTCAATTTTGATGAAATCAAACAAAGTTTAATTTTGGACCCTTTTGACCTCAATGTGGACAAAGTTGATAACGGGCCCAAAAATCAAAAATCAAAATACATGGTTAGATTCAGCATATCAAAGAACCCTGTATATTCAATTTTGTTGAAATCAAACAAAGTTTAATTTTGGACCCCGATTTGGACCAACTTGAAAACTGGGCCCATAATCAAAAATCTAAATACATGTTTAGATTCAGCATATCAAAGAACCCTAAGAATTCAATTTTGTTAAAATCAAACTAAGTTTAATTTTGGACCCTTTGGACCTTAATGTAGACCAATTTAAAACGGGACCAAAATTAAGAATCTAAATACACGTTAGATTCGGCATATCAAAGAACCCCAATAATTCAATTTTGATGAAATCAAACAAAGTTTTATTTTGGACCCTTTGGACCTCAATGTGGACCAATTTAAAACAGGGCCCAAAATCCAAAAACTTAATACACGGTTAGATTCAGCATATTAAAGAACCCCAAGAGTTCAATTTTGATGAAATCAAACAAAGTTTAATTTTGGACCCTTTTGACCTCAATGTGGACAAAGTTGATAACGGGGCCCAAAATCAAAAATCAAAATACATGGTTAGATTCAGCATATCAAAGAACCCTGTATATTCAATTTTGTTGAAATCAAACAAAGTTTAATTTTGGACCCGATTTGGACCAACTTGAAAACTGGGCCCATAATCAAAATCTAAATACATGTTTAGATTCAGCATATCAAAGAACCCTAAGAATTCAATTTTGTTAAAATCAAACTAAGTTTAATTTTGGACCCTTTGGACCTTAATGTAGACCAATTTAAAACGGGACCAAAATTAAGAATCTAAATACACGGTTAGATTCGGCATATCAAAGAACCCCAATAATTCAATTTTGATGAAATCAAACAAAGTTTTATTTTGGACCCTTTGGACCTCAATGTGGACCAATTTAAAACGGGGCCCAAAATCCAAAAACTTAATACACGGTTAGATTCAGCATATTAAAGAACCCCAAGAGTTCAAGAATAAAACCCCATTGAAATTGGTCAAGAAATAAGCAATTTATACAAAGTATCTTCTTTTGCACAATACTGTGCAATTGAATATTTCTTGCAATTGCGCAATACTGTGCAATTGAATATTTCTTGCTATTAGCAATACTGTACAATTGACAATTTCTTGCTATTGCGCAATATTGTGCTATTGGATATTTCTTGCTATTGCGCAATACTGTGCAATTGAAGATTTCTTGCTATTGCACAATACTTATTATACAATAATTTACACATCCTGTTTGGTGTGTATCTCCTGCCATATCATTATTATTTGCTTTTAAATATAAATCAGAAATAACCAACTTAAAATGGAAAATTTTAAAGAAAAAAAAAAGGAAAAAAAAAACCCCCCCCCCAAATTTTTGAACCCCCTTATGATTCATCACCCCACACTCAATCCCAGCCTTCCTTTGAGGTATGGTACCTTGCAGTACAATTTCAGAGATCCATACACTTGAACACAAGTTATTGTCTGGAAACTAGAAAATGCTTATTTTTGGCCCTTTTGGCCCCTAATTCCTAAACGTTTCAGGCAATTACCCCAAACTCAATTCCAGCTTTCCTTTGTGATATGGAACCTTGTAGTACAATTTCAGAAAGATCTATACACTTACACACAAGTTATTGTCATGAAACTAGAAAAATGCTTGTTTTTTCCCTTTTTGGCCCTAATTCCTAAAATTTTGAGGCAATTACCCCAAAAATCAATCCCAGCATTCCCTTTGTGATATGGAACCTTGTGGTACAATGTCAGAGAGATCCATACACTAACACACAAGTTATGTCTGGAAGTTACAAAATGCTTATTTTGGCCCTTATTCCTTAACTGTTAGTACCATAACCCCAAAATCAATCCCAACCTTCCTTTTGTGATATTGAACCTTATGGTAAAATTTCATAGAGATTCATTCACTTAAACTAAAGTTAGAATGTGAAAACCAATGCGTCTTGGACGACGACGACGACGACGACGACGACGCCAACGTCATACCAATATACGACCGCACAATTTTTCTGCGGTCGTATAAAAATATCTGGAGATTCTGGAGTTCAATGTATTCTATTCAACAATAGACAGGTGTCCATACAATAAAAATTATATGATAAGTTCTTAATCCCCAAAAGTCTAGAAAGTGGTGATCAAATTAAACAAATACTATCAAAGATCTGTTTTCAACACAGAATGACAAAAAACACATTAAGATATGACAAAAGACAAAAAATAAATAAGTCAGATTTACTATATACCATATCAACTTACATCTTTTATCATCAGAAGCACCTTTTTTATTATTTCTTTGATTTGTGGAACGATAGTGTTGTCCATTGTCATACGTGTCTTTTTCTTTAGGTAACTGTATAAAAATTATTTAAAAACATATATATAACATTGCAAAAATATTTTATAGAATTACTGGAAGTGGAAGCTGCTTGGCCTGTCTTCAACTGATTCATGGTTATGGTGTTGAAGTATTATCAGACAATTGTATCTACTAGTTCTTTTTAAATTGAGTTGAACATAAAATATACAAATGATAACACTACATGTACCACTAAATAATCTTTTAATAACACATAATTTCCTACACTTCTTTTACTCAGCCTATACAATGGACAACCCTACCACTAAAACTTTAATGACACATATATTCCTACACTTTTTTTAACTCAGTATACATGGTATATACAAATGACAACCCTACAACTAACTTAATTTTTAATGATACATTTATTCCAACACTTTTATTAAAGTTAAAAAAACCAAAACATAATAGTAAAATTGTTAAGGGTTATTCCAGGAAAAAATGTAAAGAGAGGGAAGAACGCCACATGATTTTTTCCTGTGGGTATTAGGAATGGAAGCAAATACAATTCTGTTACAAATGAAAATAAAATTTATGGGAGGTAGGGTAAATAAAATGTGTTGTCAAACCCCCTACATTTTTTCCTGGAACATTACTTTGTATTTACCTGTTGAATTCATCGAAAAATAGTTCATTTCCAGTTTCATATTCACCAAAGTTTGCTGATAATTCTTTCTGTAAGCAGTGATTTGTAAGATGGCTTGTGACATCATTAAAATTCTCTGGTTTATAACTTTCTGATGCTGTACGAAGAACTCCTTCTTTGAAGTAATACACATTGTAATTGTTATCCAGCAATACCCAACATCTATAATCAAACAAATATTTAAAGTGTTAATACTCTGATTAAACTTTCACTGTTCACATGTGACATGAAACAACAGAAGAAAATGCTGTTAAAAACTATGTTTGTCAGAAACTTTTTAAAACAATCATATAGATTAGACCGTTGGTTGTCCTGTTTAAATTGTTTTACACAAGTCATTTTGGGGCCCTTTATAGCTTGCTGTTCAGTGTGAGCCAAGGCTCAGTGTTGAAGGCCGTACTTTGACCTATAATTGTTTACTTTTTACACATTGTGACTTGGATGGAGAGTTATCTCATTGGCACTCATACCACATCTTCTTATTTATATATCAATTTCATTTTCAAATATTTTGTTGATACATGTAGTAAGAATCAAAGGGAATTGGAAAACAGGCAAAGCATATATATACATCCTCTCCCATAATAAAATAGAACATATAGTCAAAATATCATATGTACAAATGATTTATATAAGTCAATCCACGAATACTGAATTTAGGTGAACTTATAAATATTGTAATTATTGAAGACTCCAAATTTAAGCATACATAATTGAAAAATCGATTGTTGGATAGTAAAAAATTGAATACATCAGTGGTAGAGTGAGTAATTAATATAGTATTTCAATATTATATACAAATGTATATCCTTTTAAATTATCAGAAACATCCTCAATTTAGAAGATATTTTTTTTTTACTCTTCAAAGTTCATGATATTAGTTTATGTTTATTTACAAATATTGATTAAAAATAAAACTTAACAGTTTCTTTACTTTCAATGAAAAAAAAACATAATGGCAATATAAAAGTGAGGACTTCTATCAACTTCTGTAATATAATTAATCTATTTGAAATTACTATGTACACAATGTAATATTGTTTTCAATTATTGATTGATTAGAAATGAAGCCACAAGTATAAAGTAATTAGTTTTTTTTTAATGTAATCACTCAAAATACTGATAGTAGATAAATAAGGCCTTTGATGATACAATTTTGGAAACCCTACAACTCCTTAATCCAAGCTCTAGAGCAAAATGAGTAAATTAAAAACTATATATATATCTATCAAGATTTTTTATTATCAAAAATATTCATTAAATATTGAAATTTTGTCAAAAATGGAGGCAGCATACATAACCTGCGCTAAACAACTGAAAACTCTATTGTTACAGCATGACAAAGCTGTAACACAGGTTTTTCTTTTTGGTAAGTTTACATTTCAAATTGTAAATAGTATTAATTCATTGCCAACAAATTTCAGTATTCAATTGCTTTAGTATGAAATATATGAAGTAATTCCTGTTATCTTTTTTATATGTCCTCAAATTGTTTGAGATGATACAAAAATTGTAACTTCTCGTACCTCTTAATGATGTTAAGTTTCTTCTGTCTTATTTATCTTATTTGGTGATCAAATCCTTAATTTAATCATAATTATTTAGCTATTATCTTTTTGTTAAATCTGAAAAATGTGAAAAGATAAGGAATAACCATAAAGAATTTATCAAAATGATGTTGGAAAATTATTTTAAAGTCATGCAAGACATCAATTTTTCGTTTCTTTTATAAATCTTTTGAAATTCATTTAACAATAATATTTTAAAGCTCAAGCCAAGGTTTTATCAATAAATTTTAAATAATCAAATTTTGCCAAAAAAAAGAAAATAGGTGAAGGCAATAAAACAAGACATACAGAAAAATCCTACATATAAAAGTTATAAAATGATGCATAATAAAACAAGTAAATAAATTAAAATAAAATAAATATAAAATTCAATTTAATTTTAAATAAGAATTAAAAAGAAAAACCTTTCATTTTTCCCCAATAATAATTGGTTTGTATGTTTTTGTTTTAATATTAAAATTTTCTTTTGAAAAACTAATACATGTACCTTATATTTCATACTTATTATATCTGATTTTTTCTTCTGTAAGAGTACAAATTGCAGAAACACATTAAACTAACTTTATTCCTAATACTAATTACAGATATGAAGATATTGGCTCTAGAGAAGAAGATTTTCACATCAATCTTATGTGGTAATGACATTATGAAGACAAGTCATGAAAGAAGAAAGTCTATTATTCTTGGTATAAGGATCATGTTTGACAGATACAAGCAACACAAATGGGAAAAGATTCAAGAGTTATCTGCCCATATCCTTCAGATAATGCAACAAGACGAAGATGAAGTTGACCAAACAGAGCCATGGCAAACAACATCTACACAAGAAAATGACAATACAATTACCATAGAAACAGATATGTTTTGTTCAAATTATCGCTCGTTTTAGAATATTGTCTTAGATGATGTCGTTATTTTAGTGCTGTATGAGAAAAGATTGTGCTTTGACCTTTTTAAATTATAACAATAAAAAAAAAAATTGAATGGTGTTTTGTTTGTTTTATTGATAACTAGATTAATCTTTCAGTTATATATATTATTAAATACTATATATAATGAATGTGATTATTATTATTTAAATACAGTCAAACCTGTATATAATAGATACAAAAGGAAAGTATCTGTCTTTTTTTAGCAGGTGCCCTTTATATGCATATATAAAAATTATGAGATGTGGTATGATTGCAAATGAGACAAATATCCATCAGAGTTCAAATGACAAAAATAAAAGCAATTATAGGTCACCATACAGCTATCAACAATGAGAAAAGCCCATACCGTATATTCAACTATAAAAGACTGCAACATAAAAAATGTTAAACAGTTCATACAAGAATGTTCATTTCATAAAACTGATTGTTTAGGGTAGGATACAATTATATATTAATTTGAACAAAATTTATTATTAGTTACTTTTATTTAGAGGACAGTACAGATATTTCTTATCATCATAAAATTCTAAATTCTGCTCACCAAGTGTAGGATTCACATTAAGGCTAAATACAGGTATAAATTGTTGATGTGGTTCATATGTGTTTCTCGTTTCTCGTTTTATATAGATTAGACTGTTGGTTTTCCCGTTTGAATGGTTTTACACTAGTAATTTTGGGGCCCTTTATAGCTTACTGTTCGGTGTGAGCCTAGGCTCCGTGTTGAAGACCGTACTTTGACCTATAATGGTTTACATTTATAAATTTTGACTTGGATGGAGAGTTGTCTCATTGGCACTCATACCACATCTTCTTATATCTAATAAATACATTTATCTTTCATTAAAAGCATGGCAGTGACTTGAATGTTAGTGTTTGCAATTTGTTTCATCATATCAAACTGTTCTACTGTTTAGAAATTTTACCAAACTGCTGTAGAATAATCACAGTCAATTCATCAATGTTAATACGTAGTGCAAAGTGAAAAAAAGTATTCTTACAATCCTATATGTGATTTTTAAATGGAGAGAAAAGCTTACAAAAAGTCACAGTAAATATTAAAATTAGAATGACTATAAGGAATGTACTGACATACATGCACAAGAAGATGCTAAATTCAAGAGAACAATGTTAATGTTACCTAATATCAAACTTCCTGTCTCCATCCAGCAGAAATGGATTTAGTATGTATTTTTGGACTATAAATCCTTGTGCCTGAGTATCTATAAATGCAATCAGTTCATCAACATTTTGTGAGATTCTTATACCTTCACCTGAAATAAATATATTCTCATTAAGGCCAGACACATTTTAATATGAAAAGTATATTTTAATACACTACAGTTTTACTTTTTCTTTTAACAAGGTGTCTGACAGATCCAAAAAGCACTTACACTTTACAAGTCATTACGGTCAAGCTGCAGACCAGATATGAAATCATTGTTTAGGAGTACATGTATAGGAAAAATATTCACTTAATTCCACATATTGAAAAAATCTGGATCAGGAATCTGGTGTGACAGATCCAAAAAGCACTTACACATTACAAGTCATCACAGTCAAGGTACAGACCAGTAATGAAGTTATTCTGTTCAGTAGTACCTGAAAAAGTTTGCAGAAAATATTTGTTGCATACAGACAAGGGGATTGCAATACAGCCCCTATTTCTAGAATGGAGGTATAATAATTAAATATAATATGAACACACAAAAAAAACACCAATGATTGACTTTTCATGGATAATCAAATACCATATTTCCTGTTAACATTTAAGAAGACAAAAAAAAAATTAAATGTTTTGTTTTTACTTCATTCATATTTTTCTTTAAATATTGTTACCTTTTGCCCCTGCAGCAGATTTAGCTATCCAAACAACTCTTTTCCTTTCTTGTTGTACCAATGCTGCATCAGTCTCTTTAAGTTCCTGTCTATCATCAGGTCTTGCTACCTTTCTCATTGCTGCTACAGAAGCCTCTCCCATCTTTGTAGCATTCTCGGATATTTTCTTTGGACATACAATAAATGACATTGGTAGCCATTTTGGAAACATACCTGGTCGTCTTTTCAGTTCTTCCTTGAATACCCTTAAATAGTGACATTTTTCTAATACAATTGTTTTCTCCATTTAACTACTGGAGTTGATGATTAATGTTATGACAGCATTAGTATTAAACAAAGAAAGATATAACATAAACTGACAAATGTATCTTAATTTTGTTCACGCTGATGTAAAAGTTAACAAAGCGGTTAAAAATTTATGAAAAATTGTTTCAAATAAATCTTAGTAATTTTAGAATTGTTTAAAGAATGGCATTCTGTTTTCCATTTTGGCATTGTTTTGAATGTTTTATTTCATACATTAATAAAATGCTCCGCTGGGTGCAGCTTGATACGACCGCAGAGGTCGAACCGAACAGTTGGGGCAAGTATGGACACAACATTCAAGATTGATACAGCACTGAATTTGGATTGTGATTAAATATTTGACACAGCATAGGTTTCTGACACAGAATGAATGTGGTCTAAGAACTTAAAATTCTTAATTTACCTATTCAAACCATATCATTATTATTTGCTTTTATATATAAATCAGAAATAACCAATTTAAAATGGGAAATTTTAAAGAAAAAATGAAAACAATTCCCCTCAAATTTTTGAACCCCTTATGATTCATCCCCCAAACTCAATCTCAGCCTTCCCTTTGTGGTATGGTACCTTGCAGTACAATTTCAGAGAGATCCGTACACTTGAACACAAGTTATTGTCTGGAAACTAGAAAATGCTTGTTTTGGCCCCAAATTCCTAAACGTTTTGGGCAATTACCCCAAACTCAAACCCAGCTTTCCTTTTGATATGGAACCTTGTAGTACAATTTAATAAAGATCCATACACTTACACACAAGTTATTGTCCTGAAACTAGAAAAATGCTTGTTTTTTTACCCTTTTGACCCCTAATTCCTAAAATGTTGAGGCAATTACCATCAAAATCAATCCCAGCCTTCCCTTTGTGGTATGGTACCTTGCAGTACAATTTCATAGAGATCCATACACTTGAACACAAGTTATTGTCTGGAAACTAGAAAATGCTTGTTTTGGCCCTTTTGGCCCTTATTCCTAAACGTTTTGGGCAATTACCCCAAACTCAATTCCAGCTTTCCTTTGTGATATGGAACCTTGTAGTACAATTTCAGAAAGATCCATACACTTACACACAAGTTATTGTCCTGAAACTAGAAAAATGCTTGTTTTTGCCCTTTTGGCCCCTAATTCCTAAAATTTGGAGGCAATTACCCCAAAATCAATCCCAGCATTCCCTTTGTGATATGGAACCTTGTGGTACAATGTCAGAGAGATCCATACACTAACACACAAGTTATGTCTGGAAGTTACAAAATGCTTATTTTGGCCTCTTTTGGCCCCTAATTCCTTAACTGTTGGTACAATAACCCCAAAATCAATCCCAACCTTCCTTTTGTGGTATTGAACCTTATGGTAAAATTTCATAGAGATCCATTCACTTAAACTAAAGTTAGAGTGCGAAAACCAATGTGTCTTCGGACGAAGATGATGACGACGACAACGTCATACCAATATCGATCGCAAAATTTTTTGCGGTCGATAAAAACTTTCATTTAAAATTAGTTGCCTAAACCAAACAGAAATGTCTATTTTATTGTAACTGGGAATTTTGCATCTAATTTAATGATTTAAAAGATTGTTTTAAAGAGCCTCTAAGAGTGAAAAAGAAGATTGGTGGTAATATCGATCAAACTTAAAACCAAAATAGACTTTCTGCTTTGTATTGATCTGATGAGTTAAGCCTATTCAACTGATTTTTATAGTTTGTTCTTATGTTGTACTGTTACACCACTGTCCCAAGTGTCCTAGGCTAGGGGGAGGGTTTGGCGCCAACAAACTAGTTTAACCCTGCCACATTCTGTATGTGCCTGTCCCAAGTCAGGAGCCTGTAATTCAGTGGTTGTCCTTTGTTGCTGTATATCATATTTGTTTTTCGTTCATTATTTTGTACATAAATCAGGCTGTTAGTTTTCTCATTTGAATTGTTTTACATTTGTCATTTTGGGGCCTTTTATAGCTGACTATGCAGTATGGGTTTTGCTCATTGTTGAAGGCCATTCTGTGACTTATAGTTGTAAACTTCTATGTCATTTGGTCTCTGGTGGAGAGTTGTCTCATTGGCAATCATACCACATTTTCTTATTTTTATATTCTAGAGATCAACATATAAATAAAAAGAGATGTTTGGTATCAATCCAACAACAAGAGTAACCAAAAGACATCTAGAGGGCAGCATACCGCCTTCAACAATAGACAGGCTTTATATACAATATGTCAAGCTCTAAATCGTCTCAATTTTATATTAGTTTTCAATAAATTAAACTGAAAAAAATCATTGATCTGTCATCAACAATATGGCTTTTAACAATGGACAAACAATGACACTTTATTACAAACTAAAAATTCTAGATATGTTGTGAATAAATTGACAACCAAATATCCGAAAACAAACTACAAATTCTAACAGGAACTTCTTCTTAATATTCCTTCGCAATAATTCACAAAACTTTGCAATAGCCGGTGTAACCCAATTTTTAGCAGTGCCAAATAAATTTGAAAATAAATTCAATAAATTAGAAAAATTCTTGGAAATAGTTTAACAAAAATACATTTTAAGAGAAATTTGAAATTACTAGCTTCCATGACATAGTCTACATACAAAGTTAAAACTATTATGAGAACTTAAGTTTTTACAGCTTAATGTATTGAGTGTACATAGCGTATACAATTTAAGTTTGTAATTTTATTAGTCTAACTATAAGTTTGTTAATGCCTATCAAAAAGTACTTCGTTGAACATTTAAATTTGTGGTTCCCATATACCCAAGAAATCCACAACAATTGATATCCTAAGAATAATAATGAAAATACAGTTATGCATTTGTAATGGGAAATGAAAAGAACATGCTTTGTTTTATAGATGAGATTTTTTCTAGAAGATGGGAGATAACTCAAATGTAAAAAAGCTCCATCATCCATTACAAATGCATAAGTATGTCCAATATTTGTGTTAAATATAAGTTATGTCACTTGTTCAGATGATTCTATTAGACAGTAAACAAAAGAAATATTGATATCATGGTCGATCCAGCAAACAATCAAGGTAAACATTTATCTTTGTAGACGTTAAATAAGAAACACTGTAAGGATTATAGTGAACAAGTATTGTATCAGATTAAGCTAGGCAATTAAGTGTTGACAGATTTGGTATTTGTAATCAAAGTGGGGAAAAACAGCAAAGTTGACTTCCTGCATATTTTCCAATAACAAATTGTAGTTAGTTCTTGAAAATTGAAAAGTGGAGTTAAAACATTCATATTATGTTCTTAAAGAACAACTTCATATATTTTTTGTACAATTAAGCTTAAATGATTTTATGACAATGTTGTTAATTTAAGCATAATAATGAAGTAGAGGACTTGCTGATGACATGAAACTAGTTTTTCCTGAGAATGATGCTGTTACTAGATTTTCTGAGTGGGATCCAATGTGGATGTTCTGTTACAAAATAAAATAATACATTTTTCTCACCTGATCATTGCAGTTTTTCTACATATCATATCAGATCCTCTGTAATAATTTACCAACTGAAAAAGTCCAGGTTCATGACCTAAAAATAAATAAATGGGGAATGTGTCCATTGGACACAGATGATGCCCTGCGGCATAACTCAAGAAAGGTAAAAGTGACGCCACCAAAATTCAATCTTGATCTGAGTTTTGTGGAAATAAGCATTGTGTATAAGTTTCATAACATTTGGTTGAGGCAAAATTAAGTTATAGAAGGAAACAAAACAATCAGCAATTTTTCCATTTGTAAAGGGCATAACTCTAGAAGTTCAAAGTGACGCCACCCAAATTCATACTTGATCTGTGTTTTGTGGTAATAAGCATTATGTATAACTTTCGTAACATTTGGTTGAGGCAGACTAAATTAAGAGAACGAAACCAATTTCGGACGTGCGGACCTACGGACAAACAAGGGTAAAACTTAATGCCCCCACTCTGCTATGACAGGGGCATAAAAATCAGTATAACTACTAAAATAGTCCACTAGTTACTATGTTTCTGTACCCAAAATTGTTCAAGTAATTAGTTTTGAACTTTTCTTGCACTACTTTTTAAAAGGCAATCAATGACTGTGAACACTGAAAACAGACATTGATTAAATTTTGATAACAGGCAAGTTGACAAATGATAAACTGCATAAGAATGAAAGACAGTCTCATAAGTTGTCAACTGGACATAACAATTTGATACAACACATTTTTAAATTGCAATTGATCTTTCCTTTCCGATTTTCTTCATATATAAATGGAATGCTTATTCATCCTTATGAAGTTAGAAAGAAGGCGGGCATAAAAATAATGAAATATTGTCCAACTCTTTCTTAGGTCAATTGCAGCATGCAAAAAATATCTCATCCCCTATTATATCAATATGATAACTTTAAAATTTCCTCATCAGACCTTTAAAAAGACCAGTATGAATACATTACATGCAGGTTCAGTATAAAAAAAATGTCTTTATTTACACTATGGAATGTATGAATACATGGACTGGAAAATATTCTTAATTGTTGTTCTCATGCAGTTTCACAAATATCTTTTAAAACCATATATATGTAAGCCAATTATCTTGCAACTGGTCAGTTCAAATCAAATCAAATTTTTATCTAGAGCAATTGAATTAATTGTTAGTTATCGATATCATGGGACTTAACGTTATGTCAGATATATCAAAATTCTGAATAATTTGGTTCAACACCTGATATTTTATAAAACAGGTCAATAAAATTAAAATACATATAGAATATTGGCATTTTTGTTTTTGATATTGACTTTTTTAGCAAGAATATCAAGCAAGCCCTTCAGTATAAAAAACTAAAATGCCATTATTCTTTTTATCAGCAATTTTGTCTTAACAAAATGTTTTTTGGTTGAGAATATGAAATAAAATGAAATAGTTATTAAAACTATTTTTATGGGTACAAAACTTTGTGATAGTTATTCGGTTGTATGAATGAAGTCGCAAGCATTTCATTCATATACTGACATGGATGGACATGAATATGTGACGTTACTGCAGTTACATGACGTCTAATATTTTCTAGTATCAGGTCCTGTCCATATTAGGCAGTAAAATCAAAAGGTAAATGTACATATTGTGGAAAAAATTTGTAACCTGCAATGAATATTTTTATCTTATTCTTTTTCATTATCTTGAAAATTAACCTTAATAATTTTAGAATATTTCAGAAATACTAACTGTTAGGAACTTGCAGTGAGATGTGAGCTTTTGTTCTGTGTTAAAGGTTAAACTGTGACTTTGAGATGAAGAACAGCAATACAAGTAGTTTTTGCTTTTGGTTTTCTCAAGTGCGTGGAGGGATTTTGTGTCCTGAATTAACAAATACAACTTGAAAACATAGAATTTCATGTCAAAAGTACCAACCTAATCTTCCAAATGGCAATTTATTTCTTTCTCCAAACATCAAATTAAAAGATGCTGAGTTAGCTGGCATTTTCCTCCAATCCTCACCACAATTCTCTACCAGAAAATTGGAGACTGCTTTATAGACACTGCTTTTAACATCACGATTCACAAAACCATACATTCTGAAATAATAATAAGTTGACTCAGTTCAATTCTAGAATTTTCTAGTGTTTTGATTTTGTCTCAGATGCATGCACATCCTACATACATGCAAATTTGCATTTCAGGATCTAACAATATACTAAGTTTGACAAGGTAAGAGATGGATAGGCCACAATTTTCTAAGCTCATAGAGACATGTTTCTTTGAAAACTCTATGGACTGAAGCATTGTACCAACATGCACATCTGTATATTAGGATCTAACAATATACACCAAGTTTCCTGTAGATGCGATAAAACATGCAGGAGGAGTTGCTATGACAAAGTAGGTGTTGGACAAGGTCAAAATTTCTAAGGTGAAGGTGCATAACACTAAAAAAACACTCAATGGATGGGAACATCCCACCCACATGCACATCTTCATATTAGGATCTAACTATGTAATAATTTTCTTGTAGATATGATACATGTAGGAGGAGATGCTATGACAAAGTCAGTTCTGCCAAAATTCCTACATTAAGAGGGGCACAACCAACAAAAACCCAATGGACCAGAACATCCTAATCAAATGCACATCTGCATATAAAGATCTAACATGAATTAGCTGCTAGCTTACTAGTAACTTGGTATCCTCTTTGTTGTCATTTTCTGTTTAAAGCTTGTATAAAGTTGAACAGATACTTACCTGATAGAATATTTCTATCCCTTTTCTAAAACTGAACCATACATTATGTACTTTCCATTTTTCAACTGAAGATGAAGTAAACAATGCTGTAGTAAGTCATCTATCCTACAATGGTTTAAGACAGAAACATTAACTTTATGCCTATGTGATGAGTAAAATACATATTAATGATTTTTTAACATTTAAAACACAATGTTTAATTTTGAACTGTTGAAGTGACAAATTAAAGGCCAAACTGAACCAAAATCATGTATCTGACTAATAGTCACATAGCCACTGATGCTCTAATCATTGTAAAGGGTCTAACAGATGGAGATTTTTTATTGTCAGCTAGCGATTTGTAAAAAGTTTTAGTCTTTCTAAAAGCATATTGCTAATCACTGTATACCAATCTCCCCTCACAATCTCAACATTCAACATGTGACTGTCACAGTCAATAAAATAAATTTTCAGCTTTGTGTTTCAACAAAATGTGGAAATGAACAATGGGATTAAGTAAAGGTTAGTTTCTCATCAGATGTACTCAAATGAAAATTTATTTATGGACTTATGATTATAAAGTATTAAACTTGTAGATTCAAAGATGAAATTACAAATGTATGATGTCTACGTCACAGGGCCTTGTAACTACATGACAGATATCTGCAATCACCACTAAATATAAGATTGTTGTGACTAAAAGTCTTTTTAGTCAAGAGTAGAACAGTCTCCAAGGAAATCCATCCCTTGTAGTTCCAGACCCAAAACTTGTATTACACCAATCATTAGATCATATGGACTATTGCTGATGTTTAAGAAACTCCAAAATTAATATTGATATTTTCCTCTTTTGGTTTTCTACATATCACAAAGAAAACTATTCACTTTATCATTAAAACTAAAACTTTATTTGAAAATAAACAGAATTGGTTTCACCAGGCCTAATAGTTGAAGGAATAAATCAGATTTACAAATTACTCAGATTATATCAAATGATATTCTTTTTCTCTAAGGTGATTTTATTTTCAACATGCTTCACGAGAAACCGTTTGTCTCTATGGAAATGTTTTTATTAAGATGATTAATTTCATTCTGCTTGTCCTGTTTGAGTGTCGAATGTTTTCTCTATTCATAAGCTCCATGTACAGAAGAAGGTAAAGGAAAAAGGGAGCATAAATGGTACATGTAGAAAAGTTGATTTGGGTCATTACACTAACAGACTGAAATAATTTCAACAACATGGTGGTCAATAAAACCCTTTCCATTATTTCATTGTTTTAAAAACAATTTTAAAATAAAACATGCATGCACAATAATCTTCAGGCGCTAACTAGGTAGAACCTGCCTCATATTATTTTAGGAGTATATTATATAAAAAAAGTTTTATTTTGATAGTTTGTTAAAATTTGACCAATATAATCACTAGGTTTTTTCTTTTCCCAAAATACATGTTGTGATGTTACACTATTGTTTCAGAAAAAGGGTGAAGGTTTGGTACCATTAAAACGTTTAAACCTGCTGCATTTGTTTGCACCTGTCCCAAGTCAGGAATCTGATGTTCAGTAGTTGTCGTTTGTTGATGTGGTTCATAAGTGTTTCTCGTTTCTCATTTTTATAAACTAAACTTTATTTGAAAATAAACAGAATTGGTTTTACCAGGCCTAATAGTTGAAGGAATAAATCAGATTTACAAATTACTCAGATTAAATCAAATGATATTCTTTTTCTCTAAGGTGATTTTATTTTCAACATGCTTCACGAGAAACCGTTTGTCTCTATGGAAATATCAATGTTTTTATTAAGATGATTAATTTCATTCTGCTTGTCCTGTTTGAGTGTCGAATGTTTTCTCTATTCATAAGCTCCATGTACAGAAGAAGGTAAAGGAAAAGGGAGCATAAATGGTACATGTAGAAAAGTTGATTTGGGTCATTACACTAACAGACTGAAATAATTTCAATAACATGGCGGTCAATAAAACCCTTTCCATTCTTTCATTTTTTTTAAAAACAATTTTAAAATAAAACATGCATGCACAATAATCTTCAGGCGCTAAAAAGATAGAACCTGCCTCATATTATTTTGGGAGTATATTATATAAAAAAAAAGTTTTTATTTTGATAGTTTGTTAAAATTTGACCAATATCATCACTAGATAATTTTTTTTCTTTTCCCAAAATACATGTTGTGATGTTACACTGTTGTTCAGAAAAAGGGTGAAGGTTTGGTACCATTAAAACATTTAAACCCGCTGCATTTGTTTGCACCTGTCCTAAGTCATAATCTGATGTTCAGTAGTTGTCGTTTGTTGATGTGGTTCATAAGTGTTTCTCGTTTCTCATTTTTCTATAGATTAGACCATTGGTTTTCCCGTTTGAATGGTTTTACACTAGTAATTTTGGGGCCCTTTATAGCTTACTGTTCGGTGTGAGCCAAGGCTCCATGTTGAAGACCGTACTTTGACCTATAATGGTTTACTTTTATAAATTTTGACTTGGATGGAGAGTTGTCTCATTGGCACTCATACCACATCTTCTTATATCTATGGATAATGAAAAGTGTTCTTTGTGAGGTTAGTTTTTGTTCAAGGCACAAACATATTTCCATTATTTGATCAAGAGACATATATAGTACCCGAGATATGCAAGCAGAAAATCTCGCCAATATAACGTGTGTAAATTGTTCCCAGCATTCCCTAACAAGATTATTAAAGACTGGATGGTCGCAGAGAGTCAGAGACAAAGTTAACAATCTATTGGAACATCTTATACATTTTGCTTATTCTTGTTGAAAATTGTACAAAACAAATTCCAAAGAATAGTAAAATTAAATATCAGTTTGTATATTCTCAGGTTATAATTTATGATAATGTCTAAATATTTATTGATCTGTTGATCGGAAGGTCCCACGATGATTAGGTGCATATATATTTAAGATATTGATCTGTTGATTAGAGGATCCAATGAATAATTAGAACTTATATAACTAGTGGTTGTTCTTATAAAAATTTATTGTTTATTGGCAAAGATGTCAACAGGGATGGTATAACCTGCTGCTTTGAAGTTTACTTTGTAAAATTATTTATAATGTATGTTTCCTATGAAGGTAAATCCAGAAAAGTGCTTAGGATGAATGAAATTTATAAAGTGTTGTCTTCATTTTTTCAAGTACATTTTACTTCACAATTTACCTCTACATGTATTCTCCAAACAATGCCATCAAATCCTGTGTTTAAAAAAAGTCCTGATTTGATCATCAGAAAAAAGGAAAACAACCACAGAGAAGCATGCATTAAAAAATTATTTTACAAAAGTAACTTAAAAGCAGCAGGTGATACCTGTGTTGACATCTTTGACAATAAACAGTTATTTTTTTTATAAAACAACCACTTACCAAGTACACCAATAGTTTAATTTATTTATTCATCAATGGATAATATTAGCTAAGTTTTAAAAGGGGTTTGCTTCATCAAAAATATTAAAATATTATATGTAGCATTCTGAAAATTATTTTATACAGAATAACAAACAAACCTACCATGAAGTTCTTTAAAAATTTACCAAAAAAGTGGAAAAAAAACCCCAATTTTTTGCTGCAATACAGCTCTGAATTTGGATTGTGATTAAATATTTGACATAGCATAGGTTTCTAACACAGAATGAATGTGGTTTAAGAACTTAAACATTTGAAATTGGACATTTACCTATTATGGTCCAATATCCAAATCCAAATACATGGTTAGATTCAGCATATCAAAGAACCCAAAGAATTCAATTTTGATGAAATCAAACAAAGTTAAATTTAGACCATTTGGACCTCAATGTGGACCAATTTGATAATGGGGCCCAAAATCAAAAATATATATACATGGTTAAATTCAACATATCAAAGAACCCTGTATATTAAATTTTTGTTAAAATCAAACAAAGTTTAATTTTGGACCCTGATTTGGACCAACTTGAAAACTGGGCCCAAAATAAAAAATCAAAATACATGATTAGATTCAGCATATCAAAGAACTCCAAGAATTCAATTTTTGTTAAAATCAAACTAAGTTTAACTTGGACCCTTTGTACATCAATTTGGACCAATTTAAAAACTGAGCCCAATATCAAAAATCTAAATACACAGCTAGATTCAGTATATCAAAGAACCACAAGAATTCAATTTTTTTTTAAATCAAACAAAGTTTAATTTTGAACCATTTGGACCTGAATGTAGACCAATTTAAAAACAGGCTCCAAAAATAAAAAATCTAAATACACGGTTAGATTCGGCATATCAAAGTACCCCAATAATTCAATTTTTGATGAAATCAAACAAAGTTAAATTTTTTTTTGACCCTTTGGACCTCAATGCGGGCCAATTTAAAAATGGGGCCCAAAATCCAAAATCTAAATATACTGGCTGATTCAGCATACTTAAGAATCCCAAGAATTCAGGTATTAGAAAAGTATTGTTTTTGGCCCCTTTTTCTTAAACAGTTAGATCCATAACCCCCAAAATCAATCCCAACCTTTCTTTTTGATATGGAACCTTGTGGTACAATTTCATAGAGATCCATGATTTATACTCGAGTTATTGTCCGAAAACCAGAAAAAAATTGTTTCCCTTTTGGCCCCTAATTCCTAAATGGTTTGGGCCATTACCCCAAAATAAATCCCAACCTTCCTTTTGAGGTATGGAACCTTGTGGTACAATTTCATGGAGATCAAAACACTTCTACACAAGTTATTGTCCCCAAACAAGAAAAATGTTTATTTATGGACCTTAATTCCTAAACAGTTAGGACAATAACCCCAAAATCAATCCCAACCTTTCTTTTTGATATGGAACCTTGTGGTACAATTTCATAGAGATCCATTCACTTATACTCAAGTAATTGTCTGGAAACCAAATGTCTTCAGACGACAACAACACGTCATGCAATAATACAACCGCAAAAATTTTGCAATGGTATAAAAATTTTCTGGGTATTCATTTTTTGCAATTGGGTAAAGGACTATGTATTGTTTAGCCTTTTTGAAGCCAATGTAGAGATTATCTCGATCAAAACACAGGGCTGGTATCGTAGATGTTTTTTGGGCATCCCCTATGAACACAATGTATCCCATTTGCATTCATATCTGCTTAACAGAAAACAACAAATGAAAGTCAATGGTGTTCTGAGTAGTTGGGCTGACATCCAGAAAGGTGTACCTCAAGGTGCAATTTTAGGCACTCTGTTATTTAATGTTTTCATAAACCATATTCTTGATAATAGTTCTTTATATAATTACCGGTATGCTGATAATAATACCTTGTCTTTCAGCAGTCCTGATTAAAATTCACTTATATCCACGCTGGAATCTGAGTCTCAAGAGCTTATTGACTGCATGGTTCAAAGTAAACAAAATGTAGGCCAATCCAGATAAATTTCAGGTCATTGCCGTCAGAAAGAAAACCTTTGTAAAAAATCCTAGCATTCAAATTCAAGAAAATGATGTGAGGAAACTGTCAATTTGCTTGGTATTGATATAGATTATCAACTGAAATTTGATGCCCATATCAGCAGCTTGTGCAGAAAGGCGTCACAACAGCTGAACCAATTGGGGTCTATGTTAACGAGACTAAATAAACTGACAATATTCCATACTTTAATTTTAAGTAACTTTAATTTTGTCCTTTAGCGTGGTACTTCTGCAAAGACTCTAACTGTAAGAAGTTGGAAAAGTGCAGGAGAGAGCGCTCTGTTTTGTATATGAGGATTATACCTCATCATATGAAACCCTTCTGGATGTGGCAAAGGTTACAACTCTGCAGGTGAGAAGAATCAGGACAATGGCACTTGAGGCTTACAAAATTCTTAACGGAAGGCTTCAGTGTGCTTGAGTGACTTGGTCAATCTAAAGGACTCAAAATATAATTTTAGGTATAGTAACATCCTTGACATACCACAGATTAGAACTAGTACATACATTTGGAGATCATTCAGATATACAGCTGCTTCACTCTGAATAGCTTGCCAAACCATTTCAAGACTGAAAATAGTTTTCTCATTTTAAGAGTTTGCTTCAGTCCTGGAATCGTTTGAACTGCCATTACTCAGCCTGCTGATAGTTTAAAACTCTGCTTATGTTTGCTTCCTGCTCACACTATCAAATCTGTTTTCTCCGTGCATGGTCATTTAAGCGGAGACTTAGAGAGGTGATTGCCATATGGGTCCCTGCTTGGATCTAAGTTCAGCTCATCAAATTTTTCAGAGTTCACAAATTTGTGGTCTGGTTTCAAATAATATATACTTATCTTATTACTTGCTGTAGACACTTTGTTTACAGTTAATGCTTAGGCTTCATCTTTATTACAATATTTAGTTTTCAATTATCACACAGATCTTCAATTTAAGTTTTTCAATCAAGTTTAAAGTGGCTCATACTTTCATTTTATTTCCATTATTTTATTTATTTATTTTTATTTTTGGTGCTAATCAATGAATTTTCTGTTTATAAATTTCAAATTTTCCTGACGATTTTTACCTACAAGCTAAATTTTCTTAGTGCTTATTCCTCGTTTTTAGTAGATACACTTTTATCTACTTCTTTGCTCAGACAAGTTAAACCAAGTCTTTCACATATAAATGCCAAATTTAGCAGCATTCATTTGTATGTCATGCTATTATGTAACAGTGCTGTGATAGTGGGAACAATAAATATTTCAATTTGTATTTTCCTTCCATTCTGAGTCTGTAAATCTATTACGGCAGTGTCTAAGTTGCGTACATTACTCTTTGAATCTCTAAATGCTGCTAGGCTAATTGTCAAAATTCCACTTTGTCTCAATTGTAATTCAGTAGCTAAATCTTCTCTTAACAAGAGGCTGTCAGAGTGACAGCAAACCGGATTTCCTGCAGAGGTCGAACCCTGAACAGTTGAGCAAGTATGGACACTACATTTAAGCTTACAACAGCTCTGAATTTGGATTGTGATTGAAAATTTGACACAGCATAGGTTTGTGACACAAATAATGTGGTCAAAGAACTGAAAATTTGAAATTGGATATTTATCTATTATGATCAAATATCCAAAATCTAAGTACATTGTTAGAATCAGCATATCAAAGAACCCCAAGAATTCAATTTTTGATGAATTCAAACAAAAGTTTAATTAAGGACACTTTGGACCTCAATGTGGACCAATTTGATAATGGAGCCCAAAATCCAAAATCTAAATACATGGTAAGATTCAGCATTTCAAAAACTCCATAAACTCAATTTTTGTTGAAATCAAACAAAGTTTAATTTTGGACCTTGATTTGGACCAACTTGAAAACTGGGCCCTAAAATCCAAAATTTAAATACAGGTTTAGATTCAGCATTTGAAAGTACCCTATATATATTTAATTTATATTGAAATAAAACACAGTTTAATGTTATCTATATACTTATTAATTTTCTGTTCAAAGGAAATAACTCAAACTGAATAACTGATAAACAAATAGTTCTCTAAAATTAGATATGATTTAACCACTAAAAATAGTTCTCTAAAATTAGATATGATGTTATATATTTTCAAATTATAATCAATAAAATTAGATATGATTTAACCACTAAAACATTGTTAAAACCAGCATATCAAAGAACCCAAAGAATTCAATTCTTGATGAAATTAAACCAAAATCAGATATCTAAATATATGTTTATAAGCTTAGTTTTTAAAGGAGTTCATTTCATAAAAAAAAAATATATATATATAGCATTCAGAAAATTAGTTTATACAGAATAACAAACAAACCTACCACAAAATTCTTCAAACAATTTACCAAAAAGAAAAAAAATCCAAAATGTCATTTATCATTAATACAATTCTTTTAAAGATCTATAAAACTTATCTGTAAGTGTAATCAAACTTTATTTATATAATTAACCATTTCTGTTCAAAGGTTTAATAACTCAATCACATAATAAGTACCACTTTTGACTATTGGAAAGGGATATAACTCAACAACAAGAAAAGCTAAAATTCTGAAAATTGAACTTGACCTTTATTTAGTCACAGGAAACAACATATCTAAATTTGAAAAATTTCGTCAAAGGGTTTTCATGTTAATGAATGGACACTGTTTGGCAGCTGCCCACATGCCGCCCACATGCCGTACATCCCAAATCAATAACCGATTTTTCCTTTGAAAATCAGGTTAAAATGACTTCTATGATCTTTCATCTAAAAGTATATTAGCAGTAACTGAACTGTTATCTACACAAACTGGTGAGATGGCTGTTTTTAACAATATGTCTGTCCTTGGTTTAATGTTCGATGCCAATGTGTAGAATGTTAATGCATCACTCTCTACTGTGTAATTGCATTTTGCAGTATAGGTCCTCTTATACTTGATGTGTTTCCTCTGTTTTAGTTTGTAACCAGATTTGTTGTCTCTCAATCGATTTATGACTTTTGAATACAGGTAAACTACTGTTGCCTTTATTTATTGTACTTACTCTTACTCTTTCTTGATTTTCATTTCTGTAACAAAGGCTAGTGTGATGCTTGCCATCACATTTCCTACATCTAAAACATGAGCGGCATTCCGCAACTTTGTGATTTCCAAGGCAATAGCAGCAGACCTTTTCTGCTTAATAATGGCAAAGCGTCTCTCTCTGTCTATAAAATTGGTACATTCTAGGTGAGAATGCCATTGTTTGCAGTAAATACAAGTTTTGGGTTTGAACTGGTTTGTTACAAACTGGGTTCTTGTAATGCTTTTGGGTTCAGCTGCTGTGTAAAATGACACAATTGGAGTAAAACTGTCTAATTTATTTGTATAACCAGTTTCCTGTAATTACATCTCTTTACCGATTGCTTCTCTCGGGGAAGTTGCATTTTCAGTGTTCTCTTGTCATCAGCTTTTTCATTTTGTCTGGCAATTTTCGAAATATGATTGGTACCAAAAGTGATCCGAATGTGTCTTGTGACTGTCAGAGTGACTCTAATCCCTGTATGCACAATTCCATTTTATAATAAAATGATCTGATGCTATGCAGAGTAAGTGACAGGTGCGTAAGTTCAAGTAGATTCTGCATGTATGTGTTTATAATTGTTTGTGTCTGTCCATAACCTTCCTTTAGTAATATAATTGCGTGGTCATAGTTGGGGTTTGATAGAGATAAACCTGATATGCATTGTGTGGCTTCATGGTGTATCGGAGATTAAAGGTAGATGAACTTTTGCATGTTTTTCAAAGAAAGATTGTAAAGAAACAGTTGTCTAAAACCACTCCCAGAATGTTTGTCATGTTTATATATATCTCCCATAAAGATCCAGTTTTAGTGATCTATGATTAAAGTTTGTTGTTGGGTTTGCATTAGTATTAATGGAGATATTTTCCACTGACAATATATTATCGGTATGGTTTTAGTGAATTGTGGTACATGTACTTGTTGACGGAAAATTTGATGAATGTGCTATGGGAAATAAGATGATTCAATCATCGTAGGCTGAAATGTGTTTTGTTTTGTTTCCAGAAACTATGTCCCTGTATCGGCAATGGCGACTTCCATATTCAAATTAATATAAAAGGTCCAATATCTTGCTGTCAATCTCCTGAAGAGTGTCTCGCTTCTTCTCAAGGGTCTCCAATGCTGCATGTAATTCTTTGGTACTGATGTCACTTTGTGTGATTTTGTCTTCGGTCCTGTTAATTAGTCTGGATACTGAACTTATGTGTCCACCTTGTTTGGCTCTGTATTTCTGAATTAGTCACAGCATCAATATCGTGAAGGTTGTGGCTAGTACTTCGCTTTGAATTGATAAGGCTTGTGTTTCATACAAATTTTATTCATGTAATGACTAGTTACGCACAAGGCAAAGTTATGTGTACAGAGACATTACGTAAACAATATATAAGTAACGTTAGTTACATAGTAAATAAATAGCGGCAAATCCTTGACAATGTGTATGTAACGCATGTTGTTATTATTGTTTTTATGTTATCTTCTGACATGTATGAAGAACGCATACCAGTCGAACGGCATATATTTCCGCCCAGAAACATCTATGATGTGATGGCCTTAGTACACTTTAACTGTAGTTTAAATTTTGCAAAAACCAGTATTCAATTCACAGGCATTTGTTTCTGTCAATGGGGGTTTACTGTCCACACTTGTACGAAAAATCAAGATTTTAGTGTGGCTAGTAAACCCCCCCATTGACCAAAACAAATGCCTGTGATTCAATTAATAATTTTTATAGACTTCGTCCTCTTTCACAGGCAACACCTGCCTCATATTAACATTTAATCGGGTTGGTAACTGAAGTAAACAAACCATTGACCTCTTCACCTAGTCACTTAAAGGGTTAACTTCAGTTTATTCCTACTTTCATTTTCCAGTAGTTCTTTTGTAATAGAGACTCGTTAAGTGTAATCTTTTAATCTTTATCGCAGCAACGTTTTTTCAAGGGGAATTATGTTTTAAAAGTGTAGCTGACGTTTGACTTTGAGTTTGAAAATAGACACTGAGGGGTTCGTAGGTTTTTGTTTCGTGCTCATGGATGAATTTTCATTTTCAAAGAGAAAAAAGGGAAAACCAAATCGAGGTGGAGGTCGATTTAATCGTGGACGAGGAAGAGGAAAGTCTAGTCGTGATGAACATCGCCACGAAAAACGTCAAAGTGAACCCGACAGCAAAAGAAAAGACCACACGGCTTGTGGTAGAGGCCATTCGTCTGGTGGTAGAGGCCACACGTCTGGTGCAGGAGGAAACCGAAGTTATGGAAGTAGCAAAATTTCTGGGTAATTAATGTCTCTAGTTTAATATATTCAAATCATTTCTTAATCCATAGTTAATTGTCGTCCTGAAGTCAGACAGCCTGAACATGAATGAAATATTTGCCACTGGACGTTAAGCACCTAACAATCAATCAAAGATACATGTAGTTAATTGAAAAATTCAACAACATTCCAACATGCTTTCGAGACGTTTCGGCCACACAACCATTTTGGTCATACTACCAGTGAGGCCATAGTGGTTTTTGCCACAGTTATTTCGGCCACAATTTTTTCATATTGTTCTTTACATATATATATATTTAAACATTACTTCTCTTGACCGGATTTTGCTATGAAAAGGAGTATTACTTTAAAAATGTAATTTATAGGTAAAATTTTTGTCTAAATACGGTCATCTAACTCCAAATTCTCAGGAGCACCCCCTATTCTCATATACTGGATCCATGCCTGGTGTGCATCTGCTCTGAAACAAGACAGGACACAAGACTTTCTTATGTCACATATGATTAAAACATTAATAACGTTAATTCACTTTGACTTTGGTGCTTGATAAATATATTTTTATAACAAACATACATTGTAAGTATGAGAAATATGGACACCAACTGCATCTTATGCTTATGCATTTGCCGTGTTGATCCCATTTTGAAGATTTAAGTTTGAAAATGTACAGTCTGTTGAGAAGCTTTTATGTCGATCCGCCCCACGTCAATCCGTCAAGTCGATCAGTCCCACGCCGATCCGCCCAAAGTCGATCCGCCCAAAGTCGATCCGCCCCAATAAAAATATATTTATAAGGAATAAAAGGAAGATATATATTGTAATTCATAAATGTTTATGAATTTTATAATAATGTAAAAGCTGTACTGTAAAAAAAGTTGGCCTTTGACGAATATTTTCATTGGATGAGTATAACTTAAAACAACTATGTTGATTACGTTTTATTATAAGTTTTCAAGATTAATGGGTATAATTATAATAAAACATATATAAAAGAATTTAGTACAATCAACAGCCATCAACATTAATCAGCATTGTTTTCAATTGACTGTGATCCTAACAAGTGTCATCCTGTGTAACCTATAACAAATAGTTACATAAACACTACGCCGATCCCCAAGCTGATACATACGGTACACACTTTATTTTTATTTAAGTTCTAAAACTTCCAAAATTGAAAAATGTTGTTTGGTTTGCGAATCCTTTCTATAAAAGAGGAGACAGAATGCGCTTTTAATATCACAATTAATTAATATAACATCAAACAAAAGATAAAACTATAAAGACCTTGTTAATTACGTAACTTTGATAAATCAGGATTTTGATTGAATTAAGTGATTATGAGTGGCATTACCTTAGTTCACAATCACCAGACAATTGTTGAATAAACAAACCAATTATAGACTAGTGATTTGAATTATGATGAGTTAAATTTTTATAGGTTCCATTGGACTGTAAATATCTATTTATGTGTAAATTAAATAAAATAAAATGGTCATCAGTGTTCTCCCAGATATTTCATTTAGCATCCTTGTAAACAGGGAAATTTGAAATACCATCTTGTTTCTAAAAATATAGCATCACATCCATAACATAATCTATAAGAAAACCAATTCAGATAGCATCACATTCAAGAAATATAGCATCACATTACCATGATGCTAAAAGGCCCTGGGAGAACACTGGTCATGACATTCCAAGTTCATAAAACTTCAAAAGAGTAGCAAGAATTATAGTTGAATGCGATATTTCTGTTCCGTCTAATTTTATGTTCTCTTTTTAAATGGCTATCTTTTACAAAAAGAATAAAATAAATTGTCTGTGAGGGTCGGTTGAAAACAAAACTTTACGACAAAGAGATGATTTCAGCTTCCCAATTGTGACCTTTTCATTTTAAACCAAAAGTTCCAAATGGTGAAGTTGAAATCATCACTGTAAATTTTACGAACGCAATCACGAGTTAGTTGATCGTTATGGAATATCCGTTATACAGATGATATCGGATATATATAAAAAGAAGATGTGGTATGATTGCCAATGAGACAACTGTCCACAAGAGACCAAAATGACACAGAAATTAACAACTATAGGTCACCGTCGGCCTTCAACAATGAGCAAAGCCCATACCGCATAGTCAGCTATAAAAGGCCCGAAATGACAATGTAAAACAATTCAAACGAGAAAACTAACGGCCTTATTTATGTACAAAAATGAATGAAAACAAATATGTAACACATAAACAAATGACAACCACTGAATTACAGGCTCCTGACTTGGGACAGGCACATACATACATAATGTTCCTTATGTCGTAACTACAATCCGTTCCTTTTCACGAATGTGACCTACCGAATTATACTATTTACGGCTTTGTAATAACATGAACACGACGGGTGCCACATGTGGAGCAGGATCTGCTTACCTTCCAGAGCACCTGAGATTAACCCCAGTTTTGGTGGGGTTCATGTTGTTGTACCCTATTTGTGACATTTTGTTGACGCATCGTTGTCAATATAATTGAAGTTGATGCGACTGTCGTACAAGTGAGAGGTTTAGCGCTATAAAACCAGGTTCAATCCACCATTTTCTACATAAGAAAATGCCTGTACCAAGTCAGGAATATGACAGTTGTTGTCCATTCGCTTGATGTGTTTGTGCTTTTGATTTTGCCATTTGATTAGGGACTTTCCGTTTGAATTTTCCTTGAATTCAGTATTTTTGTGATTTAACTTTATACCAACAATCAGTTCAAATGTATTAAATTGTAAATGGACTAACACCTGATTACTTAGCCATGCTAAAATTAATGATGTTCAACACCGCAACGCATCGATCTGTCTCGAATATGATCTATTTGTTCCAAGACCAAATACAAATTTTATAAAAATCTTTTCATTTTCTGCAACAAAGGTATGGAATAATTTAACACTCACAATAAAATTGTTGAATTATTCAAGAAACATTGTTATAAACATTTTCTTGAAAATTCTATGCAAGTCGAATAATTTGTTTTCTTTCTTTTATTGTTAAAATATGAAAAATTAATCAATATTTATCAATTTGAATTATCGCCATTTGTATGTTTAAATGTTAATTGTGTATATACCAGTAATATATATATTGTATTTTAATGTATGAATATTAACTGTATACATGTATTTTATTTGAGGGCCTCAATGATAATTAGACTGTTCTTATTGAGTTACCCGCTTTAAATAAAGAATTTTTATTATTATGGAAAATAACTTCATTTTATATGCAAACAGACACAATCACACTCATTTTCGTATCGATTCAAAATGTCGTCAATCATCGATACTTTTGAATTTTACAAATTCCATTTATACTGATTTAAATTTGTCACCAAATCCTCCAAAGGCAGTTTAGATTATTCATTATTTTATTATTTGGCCGGATCAATGTAGGGCTGGATCGATGTGGGACGGATCAACTTGGGCCGGATCGACTTGGGGCGGATCAGTTTGGGGACGGAACGACCGGATACTGTTGAGATTGAACTCTTATTATTTTTGTTTCATCGGCAATATTATATCAATTCTCCTTATTTCTGAATGTATTTTTATGTGTATAGATTTTGATTTCAGTAGTTATTTTATTTCGATATCATATTATGTATATAAAGATAAAGATGACATCGGGTTTTGTATAAAAAGTTATAATATGTAGTCTGTTTGTTATAAAAAGGGAGAAAAATATAATTGTTTTAAGGAAGAGACTTGAGTTTATTTTGTTATTACCAAACATCAAGCATCAAAAAAAATAATCATTGTAATAAATTGTTTGTAATTATACTGCCCTTAGGGGCTTTCTTTACTCTTCCTAAAAACAATGTTATTTTCCTCCCTTTGTATAACAATTCGAAATATGACCTAAACGCCATAACAAAGTATTGCCGAACTGGCAGTATGGCCGAAATGACAGTGACCTAACTGGCAGTGTGGCCAAAACGTCTTACATCACATTGTGTTATAGAGGTCAAAGTCCTTATAACTTTAAGAAAATCAATAGAAAAGAAAAATCAGTATAGAAATCAATATATGAGTGTATCCAAAATCATTAACTTTTTTAACAAGGGTTGCACTAAGGTGAAGGGCCTGATGGGGGGTCTCATCACGATTCACAAGTTGATTTTTTTGTCAATCACGATTCACAAGTTGATTTTTTTGTCAATCACGATTCACAGAAAATAAATTTCCATGATCACGGATCATGAAAATATAAAAAAAAATAAATCTGTAGAAAAACGGATCACGGTAGCGAAAATGCACCCATCACGAAGAACGAAAATAACCCATCAGGCCCCTCTAAGGTATTCACACTGTTGACAGAGGCTGCCCTATTGTAAAGCATAGGTTTTCTTGGAAATTTACTTCCCCTTAATACCAAGTAGTTATATAGCTGCCCTTCATTACTGCAGTTTTAATTTTCAAAAATAAGAAATGCTATTTTAAATGGCTTTGTCAGTATACCAGTGTATATATTTGTAACAGTCTTCACCCTCTTTCACAGGTAACACCTGCCTCATATTAATTTACATACACAAAATAAAGAAAAAACACTATTGAAAGCAGCAAGACATTAGGGGGACATCTCCCACTTTAGAGGTTTGAAAAGTTAGCATGAAAAACTAAAATCAAAGGAACTTGTACAAGACATGACAATATTAAGCCAGATTTCTATGATAAGGGTGTACACAAGATAATGAGGAGTCTTCAGACACTAAAGGCTGCATACTGTCACATGGCGGAATTCCTGTTGAAAAGATAGGAGAGTGGGACTAGAGATGCAGTTGCTTTCTTGGCACTCTTAGGTTTTGATGTTGCAAAAATCATACATGTTACATGTGTATTATCTGCCATAACAGGAATACTGTGTGTTGGAATTTGGTCTCATACATGGAGATTTTTTATCAATGTTTTATTTGAATTCATTATGAATCTTGTTTCAATTACTGTAATTACAAATTGTAATAATTTCCAAATTGCCTTATGACTAAATGTGCAGTGCAAGCAGCATATTAATATTCTGGAGTCCTGGTCTGATATTGTCATGGTTAATGTTTGCTGTTTTTTTATACGACTGCAAAAAATTTTTTTTTGGTATGACGTTGTCGTCGTCGTCGTCCGAAGACACATTGGTTTTCACACAATAACTTTAGTTTAAGTGAATGGATCTCTATGAAATTTTACCATAAGGTTCAATACCACAAAAGGAAGGTTGGGATTGATTTTTGGGGTTATGGTACCAACAGTTCAGGAATTAGGGGCCAAAAAATAAGCATTTTTGTAACTTCCAGACAATAACTTGTGTGTTAGTGTATGGATCTCTCTGACATTGTACCACAAGGTTTCATATCACAAAGGGAATGCTGGGATTGATTTTGGGGGTAATTGCCTCAAAATTTTAGGAATTAGGGGCCAAAAAAGGTGCAAAAAACAAGCATTTTTCTAGTTTCATGACAATAACTTGTGTGTTAGTATATGGATCTTTCTGAAATTGTACTACAAGGTTCCATATCACAAAGGAAAAGCTGGAATTGAGTTTGGGGGGAATTGCCCATAACGTTTAGGAATAAGGAGCCAAAAAGGGGCCAAAAATAAGCATTTTTCTAATTTCCAGACAATAACTTGTGTTCAAGGGTATGGATCTCTCTAAAATTGTACTGCAAGGTACCATACCACAAAGGGAAGGCTGGGATTGATTTTGGGGGTAATTGCCTCAAAATTTTAGGAATGAGGGGCCAAAAAGGGACAAAAAACAAGCATTTTTCTAGTTTCAGGACAATAACTTGTGTGTAAGTGTATGGATCTTTATTAAATTGTACTACAAGGTTCCATATCACAAAGGGAAAGCTGGGTTTGAGTTTGGGGGTAATTGCCCTAAATGTTTAGGAATTTGGGGCCAAAAAATAAGCATTTTTCTAGTTTCCAGACAATAACTTGTGTTCAAGTGTATGGATCTCTCTGAAATTGTACTGCAAGGTACCATAACAAAGGGAAGGCTGGGATTGATTTTGGGGGTAATTGCCTCAAAATTTTAGGAATTACATGTAGGGGCCAAAAAGGGACAAAAAACAAGCATTTTTCTAGTTTCAGGACAATGACTTGTGTGTAAGTGTATGGATCTTTATTAAATTGTACTACAAGGTTCCATATCACAAAGGGAAAGCTGGGTTTGAGTTTGGGGGTAATTGCCCTAAATGTTTAGGAATTTGGGGCCAAAAAACAAGCATTTTTCTAGTTTCCAGACAATAACTTGTGTTCAAGTGTATGGATCTCTCTGAAATTGTACTGCAAGGTACCATACCACAAAGGGAAGGCTGGGATTGAGTTTGGGGGTGATGAATCATAAGGGGTACCAAAATTTTGGGGGATTTTTTCCTTTTTTTTCTTTAAAATTTTCCATTTTAAGTTGGTTATTTCTGATTTATATATAGATTTCATCAAAAATTGAATTCTTTGGATTCTTTGATATGCTGAATCTAACCATGTATTTAGATTTTGGATATTGGACCATAATAGGTAAATTAAAAATTTTTAAGTTCTTAGACCACATTCATTCTGTGTCAGAAACCTATGCTGTGTCAAATATTTAATCACAATCCAAATTCAGAACTGTATCAAGCTTGAATGTTGTGTCCATACTTGCCCCAACTGTTCAGGGTTCGACCTCTGTGGTCGTATCAAGCTGTGCCCCAGCGGAGCATTTTATTTTATATGCACTTTGTAAAGTAATATTTCTTTTTCTAGCACTGGGTCAATAGCACTGCTCAGTGCTGGTGGACTGTTAGTCCCTTATGATATCCTTATTCTAGTAGTCAGTGCATCACCACTGGCATGATATATTTTAACCTACATTTCTTAAATTTTCTGTTGATAAATTTAGAAATTATAAAGAAACTTAAGGTTCCAACTCTCTCTGGCAAAGTTGACCTTATAATATAGACATAAGGAGATACGGTATGATTGCAAATGACATGGATGTAAACAGCAACTGAATAACAATTGACAAGGTTTCTCAGAATTTGGACAGGAAAGTGAATATGTGTATGTGGTGTGGGTTAAACTAGTTTTGAGATCTCAACCCTCCCCAATAAAAATGAGTATAGAAAAAGCACCTAATTCTATAATACCATTATAACAGGTAAAAAATAATTCACCTCTGTGGTCTAGTAGAAGTGTGATGGACCTACAAGATGAGGCGGATTTTTAAAGTGATAGCTTAAAAGGCATCAGTCCACAGGAAGACATATCAACCGACTTAGACACATTATTCTGAGTTGGAGTTTGTATGTCTTTCCTCTTACTTCTAAATGCTGCCTGCTGGGCGTAGAAGCAGCAATTGCTAATTGTAAAGTCTTTGGTTTGACTCAGCTGTGGATCTCCCTCATCAAGGCGAACACCATACAAAGAGTTGTTGTTTAAAGAAAATAACACATAAACATAACCCTCATTTTAGTAAAGCTTACTCATTCTCATTTTGTTGTTGTTGAAGAAATGAAGGTCTCAAGGAAGTCAAAGTTCAGATGCAGAGACTACACATGAGTACAGAAAATCAAGACATGGTCAGAGACATGCTGAAAAATCTACATGGAGATGAAGAAAAAGAAGAAGAATTTGACGATGATAACAGGTTTATGATTTTTTCAAGTACTTTATTACATGTACTTAGCCTAAGAATTTATAGGATTTTACTTATTTATCCATATTATTTGTGTATGTAGATGATTAGTTTTTAGTTATGATCACATGGTATTTTATATTTAATTTAATTTAATAGGTGATACCGTATAGCGGGTTATTTTCACGGGGTGTTTATTTTCGCTTATTTTGGCGGATGAGGGAAAATCGTGAAAAATAAATTCCGCGAAAATTAATGCATACATTTGGTTCTTTCTAATAGCTAAAGCATTGTAAACAGTCTATTTTTTTCCGGTCGATGGGACCAATAACGGATTATGTTAGTTAAACGACATAAATGCCAAAGGGCATTATTCACATATATCTTATAAAATGGCTGTCAGCTGTTAATTAGTTTAATAGTGTAAAATGATGTAAGAGTGTAAGGTACTCTGTCAGGTATTTACCCTTATTAATTAGTGTCAAATTATGTAAGAGTTTCAAGTAACTCTTGATAATTTAATAACCTAATTAGTAAATCAAAGGTCCGGTCAATTTTGTAACTAATCAACCGTAACATTTACAAGATGTTTGTACACCTGTGACAAATATCTAAGTACGGGTATTCTATTGATTAACTGTATCAAAATATAATCAATAAATAAGATGTCATGAAGGTAAAACAATCATTTAACACTTGTTTGTCAATTTTTTACAACTTTTTAACTTCAAGCATTTCAGTATCCGTCAAAATATTTAATTGGGATTAAAGAATCCGCCAAAATAAAAACCGCCAAAATTTTTCATATACTTCTTGTTGCCCCTAAATCGTGAAATTTTGCACCCGCCAAAATAACCCGCTATACGGTAGTTATACTTTTGATGTTTAATAATTCCATCTTTTTTTTTTCTAATCAATATACATTCATTTGACATTTATTTCAAAATTAACACTTGAAAATATACTTTTTATACAGTGACAAAGACTATGAAGAGGTTACAGAGTATGATGAACTAGATGTAAGATATGAAGACCAGTATTGGCTGACAGATAACACATTATATGTAGAAGATACCATACCCTTGGCCAACATGGGAGGACAGACAGCAGCAGACTTTACACAGAAAGATAGTATCAGTCCTTATGCACTAAATAAGTTGTTAAGGTTGGAGTTTTTAAAATTTGAATAGCTTAATAATAATGTTTATATTAACTTACAATCTGATTAAAATGCAGATCCTGTGTCTAAGCTTGGCTTACAAGGATCTGACAACACTTTGTTTTACTTTCTGTTCTGGTAATTATTACATCAGCCAATGAAATTCCAGCCTTCAAATTTTTGAAGGCGTGTATTAATCATCCAAAACCAAAGGATCCCAAAATTCTTTGAAACAGAAAGTAGACAGGAGCGTTTTCAGATCCTTGTAAGCAAAGTTTAGATACAGGATTTGAATTTTAATCAGATTGATTAACTTATATACTGGTACACTTATACATTTACTTGATATCATATTCCCTTGCAAAACTAGGGTACTAAGATGTGTTTTCTAAATACATTTTGTAAGATAATTAAAGAGTGTTGCTGCAAAAATTTCAATCCTTTTTCAACCAATATATGCAAATTACGGAATCAGTTTTGATTGTTATATAAGTTTTAAAAAAACTATATTAAAATAAAAATTGCTGAGATGGAAATTAACCAATATTTTATGTCAACTTCTAAAATTTCTATTATACCTATAATGGCTATATTGCATTTACCTTATCCTGGCATTCATCTGTCCAACAAATATTTCAGTCACACTTTTCTCAGGTATTACTTAACAGGATGACATCATATTTGTTTGTCAGCTTGACAGTGATGAGTTGGAATCTGTGAGCAATTTTCAAATCTGTTAGACACCTAAGTGACTTCCTGTTTGCTGATACTTTGAATTTTAAAAGATGTTGACTGAACTTAAATTTTTCATCACACTTTTCTCAAGTACTACTAAACAGAATTACTTCTTTTTTAGTCAGCAGCGGGGCAGTGATGAGATCAGTCAGACACTGGTTACCTTATATAACAAGTAGGGCTATGCTTAACAGTACAACACATGCATTCTTGTTTAGCTTCTATAAAAATCTAGATAAAACTGACCATTTTCAAGAAAATTTGGTGAACAAATGAATTTCTTCTAATGTAATTATGAAGAATTATATAATACATGTAAAGAAACTTTTATTTTGTACTGTTACAATATAGTTGCATTGAAGGACTTCAGTGGTTGAACTGGACAAAAAACTTTCGCACATATAATAGATGTATTAGAGTGATGCTTTCCCCTGAAATATGGTGAAAAACATATACAATACAATATTTTTTGTAATACATATTCTTCTATTATACAGGTATGGTTATGAAAGGCAGAGTTGTATAGAAGCTTTACAAGTAAATGATGGTGACCTGGGTGTAGCCTATGAGTACTTGTTTTCTCAATGCTTTCTTGAGGAAGGAGGCGATAAAGAGCAAAATGACATGACCGACACTTTGACTGAAAATGGTATGACTCTTGATGAAGTTATTGAGCAAAGAAATGAAGAAATGACCGCGTTGCAGTCAATTTATGATGAAAATTTTACTGAAAAAATTCCCAACAAAATATGGACATTGAAGTTTCAATGTGAACTGTTAAGAGATTTGATTTTTAAACCTGAAAAATCTGAAAACTCTGATGTAACATCAAGGAAATCTGAGGAAATTTGTAAGTTTCATTTGAAAGGTGCTTGTAGGTTTGGTCATAGATGTAGATATGTTCATGATTTGGAGAACAAAAATGTACAGGTAGTTGATGACAGACACTTGAAACAGGATGTTGATACAAATTTTGAACTGGATCTTCGTTTCACAAAAGATAATCTTTACCCATTAGAACCTCCATTTATTGGATTCTCAGCTCTAGATCCGATGTTCCCTCCTTATATATCATTAAATATTACAGAACATATGTACAAGGAAGCAAAGACATATTCAGAATCTCAGTTACCGATTGTCTTTGCCTTAGTAAGTTTATTAGAGGATGAAGCTTTATTACAACAGCTTGTAGATAAAATGCCATTAGAATCTAGTCTTCCCCAATGTACTAGTCCATCCTGGAAGCCAAAGGAATCAGCTGGACCCAAACCACAAATAGAAAAGCAGATACATGAAACCTCTAATGACCAGGACAATGATACTGAAATAAGTGAAGACGATGTAAATGCTATTATAAACATGATCGATTCAGATGTGAAAGAAGAGGTTGATTTCAAAGTTGAGAGGAAACGTACTTCATCTAGAGAAACTGATGATTTGCATACAAGTCCTAGCGAAGTGCTAAAGCAAAACAAAATACTCAAGGAAGAATTTGTTAGAAAAAAGGTAATTTACATAATAGAAAAGAAATTTATTTTTTAAATCATTACCATATACCGATATAATCAATTTAATTGAATTCAAAATTTCACTTTGTCACTTATAGAAGCACAAAAAACTACATAGTAGAGATAATAGTAATCAAGTGGAAAGTAATTTTTACTATTATTAAATTTGTAATTTACTTCCTTATGAAGTCAGTGATATGTAATAAATACAATTAGAATACCGGTAAGTAAAAAATTATGTAAAATGATTTCTAACAATTCTGAACACAAAAAAATTATTCTAAAAATGTTGTGAATGACTTTTGAATGCTCTAAATTATATGTAACAAATGTTTCAATATATAATTCCATTTGAAGAAGCTGATTTTAAACTTCTCTAAATTGAATATTTTAGACATTACCCAAATACAGATCAATGTTATCACAAAGGAAAAAGTTACCTGTATGGAACAAACAAGATGAGTTACTGACAGCTATTGATGGACATCAAGTGACAGTTATAAGTGGTATGACAGGGTAAGTTATAACTTGCACAAACAAGGCCAGATCCTTTTAGCTAGATATGATCATCAGCTAGCAGGTGACAATTATTTTCGAATGACATAATGATATACCTGTAATGACAGGATGGGATGTTGATTAGGTGGAGACAGTTCCTGGTTTGAGTTCATAGATATAGGAAGATGTGGTGTGAGTGCCAATGAGACAACTCTCCATCCAAATAACAAATTATAAAAGTAAACCATTATAGGTCAATGTACGGCCTTCAACACGGAGCCTTGGCTCACACCGAACAACAAGCTATAAAGGGCCCCAAAAGTACTAGTGTAAAACCATTCAAACGGTAAAACCAACGGTCTAGTCTATATAAAAAACGAGAAACGAGAAACACGTATAAATTACATAAACAAACGACAACTACTGTACATCAGATTCCTGACTTAGGACAGGTGCAAACATTTGCAGCGGGATTAAACGTTTTAATGGTACCAAACCTTCTCCCTTTTTCTGAAACAATAGTATAACATCACAACATAGAAAAACACACGATAAAACATCAATTGGAAGGCTTAACTCAATCAAAAACGTAAATTAACACACTATGAACGAATAAATTCGATCTGTGATACCTGAAAGTAAATACATAGTTAATAAAATATTAGGGACAAACATTCAAGGCCAAAAGTACCTTTAAATGTTGATAATGGACCTTTCACCCATTGCAATAATTTTCACAAAGATACAGAGAAAAAAGGAAAACCCTAGATAGTTAATCTCAGCAAAAATTTTGAACTTAGAGAGCAGGAGGATGCAATAGGGGTTTGCAAGTTAATTTTTGTATGATTTTCTTCAAAATCACACAAAAATATAGTAAAACTGTTGTTGAATCCTTGAATTTGTATTTTGGATGAGATATTTCCATTGGTGGATGGGTAACATTCATTCATAATGAAACTGAAACATTTTTATTGTTTGTTACAAAAACCATCAAGATTCCAAGCTTCTCTTGGTTTACCCTGTTACACTCCACTGTCTACCCAGGGAATAATCAGCTGATTAGTTTTATTGACATATACATTTTTGTTTAGATAACACTAAAATTACACTACTAGAAAATAAGTCATTGCTTATGTTTCTTTTAATTGTTAGTAACATTGGACTTGTTATCTTATGCCCATTAATATTGGTGTCTACTCTCTTAATATATTCATTCACAAAAATTCTGTAGATATCTATGTTTTTTTGTTTTCTGCTCAGCTACATAATATGACTTATAAATAGAAAAACTAAGTATTGTAATTAAAAAATTTATTGAGTAATACTTGTTGTCTGCGATTTTGTATCCAAATATAAGGTGTTGTAGTTTTATTACAAAATCTATATTACTTCTTTTTGTGAGATTGTATATTTGTTGCCAAAATCTTGTCAAATAAGAACAATTCAAAAATAATGAGCATAGTTTTTTTTCTAGGTTACAAAAATTGCCTAAATTGTTGTTAGTTATTTTCCATTGTAATAAAATCTTTTTTGTTGGAACAATAAACTGTAGTAATTTCCATCTGAAGACTTTTAATTTATTTTTAGTTAAATATTTAAAAATAAAGTTATACAGTGAATTCATATTTGGAGCTTCTTGTATTGGTAGAACTTTAAGCCACCTGTTTATCCCTATTGAAGATTCTTTTTTGTTGCTCACTAGTGAATTATATAACATTTTATTTGAAAAACATGTAGTCTCAAAATAACGATCTTTCTATGTGATCTTATTTCTATGGACATTTACTCTACTTTTAACAGCATTTTCTTTTTTAACTATGTGAATCCAATCTTCTGGAATAGATTGTTTCAATTTATGAAATTCAGCAATCCAGTTTACCTTACACTTCAATTTGTTTGAAATATAATTTTCTGATAATGACATAGTGTCATCCGGAATATCATTTACATATATTATATCACTCTTAATCCAGTTTTCAAAGATAATTGGTTTATTATTATATGTAATAAATTTATTCCCCCATATTATTTGCTTTCTTATATCAACAAATGTCACTGGTTGTTTTGTTTGCCCACCTCCCATCAAAAACCAGGACTTAATGACTTCTCTATAAAATTCTGGAACACATTTGAAATATTCTAAATGTTTTATATTCTATAAATTCATGTTGAATATAAACAAAATATTATTAGACACCTTTAGGTATTTAAAAGGTATAACCTTCCAGTTGGCAAGTTTATCATTAACAAGTCTATATACCCATGATGCCTTTAGCGACATAAAATAACTTTTTAAAATCGACCATTTGTAAGCCCCCTTTTTCATATGGACTTATTATCAGGTTTCTTTTTACTTTGTCTGGCTTCCCATCTCAAATATATTTAAAGCTTCGTGTTTCTAGTTCTTTAAGATAACTTTTGGGAATTAAGCAAACACTTCCTAAGAATGTAAATAAAGGCAAGATTAATGCTTTTATAATTAGTATTTTCCCTAAAATTGAAAGATTTCTTTTTTCCCATGTCTTAAACATTTTTATCATTTTTTGTCTCAGCTGTGACGAAAGTTTTAGTATGCGAGACTTAGGTATTACTATCCGGCAGCAGTGGCGTAAACTATTTGTATAAAGCTATATATTTAAGAAGGTAGAAGACCTGGATGCTTCATATCTTGTATGCAGATACTTTATGTTACGAAGTTTCCGTCTGTCATATGTCCATTGTCCTTGATCTCATTATCATGGTTCAACGACTGCTTGAAAAAAAATTATAGTGTTTTTGTCATGTGAATTTCTCACTTATTATGAGTAATAGGATAACTATATTTGGTATATGGGTTCCTTTCATTTGTTTGATGTGTTTGAGTTTTTGATTTTGCCAGTTGTTAAGGGACTTTCCGTTTTGAATTTTCTTTGGCGTTCGGTATTTTTGTTGTTTTACTTTTTGCAACGTCTACATGTCCACCAGACAGGGTTCATCTGACCTCGACCTCATTTCATGGAATAGTGATCAAGGTTTAAGTTACGTGATTAGGTCTGTTTCTCAAATATAATAAGCAGAAGGTCAACTATATGTGGTGTAAGGAATGATTGTAATGGGTACATGTCAGTCTGGCAGGTTTCATCTGACCTTGACCTCATTTTCATGGTTAATTGGTCAATGTTACGTTTTTGTGTTTTGGTCTGTTTTTCAAGTACTATAAGCAATAGGTCAACTATATTTGGTGTATGGAATGATTGTAAGGTGTGCATGTCTGTCTGGCAGGTATCGTCTGACCTTGACCTCATTTTCATGGTTCATTGGTCAATGTTAAGTTTTTTTTTTTGTGTTTTGGTCTGTTTTTTCAAATACTAATAGTAATAGGTCAGCAATATTTGGTGTATGGAATAACTGTTAGTTGCACAAGTCTGTCTGGCAGGTACAATCTGACCATGACCCATTTTCATGGTTCATTGGTCAATGTTAAATTTTTGTGTTTTAGTCTGTTTTTCAATTACCATATCAAATAGGTCAACTATATTTGGTGTTTAAAAAAAATTGTATGCTGTATGTTTGTCTGACAGGATTTATCTGACCATGACCTCATTCTCATAGATCTTTAAAATTGTTAAGTTTATGTGATACTTTCAGTGAAACCTTTATCTTTAAGACTTACAACATAAAATCAATGGTCAGTGAAGTAGGCGAGACATTTCAGCGTGTGCACTCTTGTTCTATTTTACAATCCCAATTTATTTTTTTCATTCCTCTTTATCAGCTTTTAATCATTGTGGTGGTCATCCTGTCAAATGTTTCATGTTGATTAAGCATCAAATCACTTTCTGTTTTACAGTATATTAAATGATAACCATTTGGAAGCTGTTAACGTTGTACATGTTTGAAAGTTACTTTGATAAGTATTCAATTATTGTACTGACATTTTTTTCTTTTTTCAGATGTGGTAAAACAACACAAGTACCACAGTTTATACTAGATTCCTTTCTGAATGGTAAAGGTTTACATTTATGTAATATGCTATGTACACAACCCAGAAGAATATCAGCTATGTCTGTGGCAGAGAGAGTGGCTGCAGAGAGGGCTGAGAAACTGGGCAGAAGTGTGGGATATCAAATCAGATTAGAGAAAGTACAGGTAATACTTCATTCTCCAAAAAATACCTTTAAAAGATGCACAAACTATTTGTTTTTTCCTTCATATAGACACTAGAATGGTAGCTGATCAATAATTTCATATTCTTCATAAAAAAAATGTTTGTTGACACTATAAATCAAGAATGTAGATGGAAATAGAAAAAAGGATGAAAGTGGTATTTTATAAAACAATGTTATCAAATATAGAGATTGTAGAAAGGAAAGACAAGGATTGATGGAAAAATATCTGAAATTAATTGAAAAAATCACAGTGATATTTGTTAGCATCATGCCATTATTACCAAAATTGTGCATACTTTCAGCAAAATTATTTCTATGTGTATTATTAACTTAACATTTTATTTTACCTCTTTGTTAGGTGAGCTGTGAATAATTTATTACCCATGGTTTTTAGAAAGCAATTTATTAAACAGGTTCTACAGGCATTCTTTTATTGAATCTATTGGTCAGCCATGGGATCTTTTGCTTTCCCCTAACCTCTGTTGTTATGCCAGAAAATCACCTTTTAATTGTAGCCAACAAAAGACACAAATCAATAATAAATTTAACAAGATTTATTATACACAAGTTTACAAGAAGTATTACATAAAAAGAAATGTCAACTTAACTGTCAAAATATGAGTCCAATCTTTTATCTTTTCTTTATCCGGAAATCTTCATGGGAATCCACAGAATATTACGTCCAATGGGTCACAATTTAGTATGATGTTGTTAGTAAATAAAAGTGTCAATCCAACTGCTGAGAATGTTGATGTCTATCGATGTCTAATCTATCTATGTCTTAGGGTCTGCATACTTATATATATATACTCAATTGAAAACTTCTAGATAACGCTAGATATTTAAATTACGCATCTTTTGTTATGATCATTCTGGAAACGTTGTGTAAGTAAAATAGAAAGTTCTAATCATTCCATGAGTATCAATGATTGTTCCAGTGATTTCTAAACTGCATAGTTGTAACACAATGTGTATTATTTTGTACACAATATAAAACAATGTAAACATTCTTAGGCCACACAAAACAAATTAGGCCAACTAAATAAATATGATAGTTACAATATAACACCTCCCACTTAAAAAAAGTTTGAATGTAACAAAAACTTTTCATGAATAATATGTGCAAAAATACATAGTATATACACAGTGTTTTAATAAGTTCTAGATAAAGCATCTGCTATTACATTATCTTTACCTTTAATATGTTTTACAATAACATCATATTCCTGTAACAATAAACTCCACCTAGTCAATCTCTGGTTCTTGTTTCTCATTTTATGTATGAAGGTGAGAGGATTATGATCAGTATAAACAAGAATAGGATGGACAGTGGGATTTAAATATACATCAAAATGTTGAAGTGCAGACAACAGTGAAAAACACTCTTTTTCAATAGTTGAATAATTTTTCTGGTGTTTATCTAATTTCTTTGACGTAAGCCATTTCTCAAATAGATCTTCTTTTTCCCTAGCAAATTCAACATAGGTTTGTGAATCAAACTTTTTATAAGACCTAAATTTCTGTCTATATGCTTCTGGCACTAGCTTATAAGCTTTCAAAACCTCTTTTTTAACCTTGTCATAATCAGAACTATTTTCTGATGAAAGTGCTGAGTAAATTTCAGCGGCCTTGCCCTCAAAAACACTTTCCAGCATTGTAGTCCAAAAAGGCTTCGGCCATTTCAAATTTTGAGCAATTTTCTCAAACTGTGGAAAAAATTTATCTTTTTTTTTTTCACAAAATTTGGGAACCAAACGTATGTTTTTTGCTGCATCAAAATTAAAATGTTCTGATTTTGATTGGAATTTAGTGTTGCTTTCTTCTTTTGCCATTTCAATTTTTATTTTCTTAATCTCTACCCTTTCCCTCATTTCAAGTTCTGCCTGTTTTAATTTCAATTCATCTTGAGTAAATTTAAATTCATCTTCTTTTTCTTTTTTCTCCATTTTCAACCTTTCTTCTTTTTCTTTTTTCTCCATCTCTAACCTTTCTTCTTTTTCTTTTTTCTCCATCTCTAATCTTTCTTCTTTTTCTTTTTTCTCCATCTCTAACCTTTCCTTCATTTCAAGTTCTGCCTGCCTTTCTTCTTTTCCTTTTTCCAATTGTTTTAATTTAACTTTGTTTTCCAGTTGTTTTAATTTAAGTTCATGTTCTAATTCAAGCTGTTTTAATTTGATAGCGTCAACATTTTCTACCTTAAGTTCAAGAGCCTCTTCACCTAAAATTTCTGCGTCAACTAGTTTGTCTATTACCAAATTTTTTATAATTTGTTTTCTCATAGATACTCTAAAGTCTAATTTCAGATGTTCAGCAAGCAACACCAATTCCTCTTTCTTTAAATTATCAAACCCTTCCAGGTCTGGCGTTTTCATAAATTTACCGGCATCAAATGCCATATTGTAGAATTTTGTTGGCTAATTTTAATAAAATATACTAAAAAAATTTCAATGAGACATTTACGTTATCCCGGACAAGCCCCCAATTTCTGTTACGCCAGAAAATCACCTTTTAATTGTAGCCAACAAAAGACACAAATCAATAATAAATTTAACAAGATTTATTATACACAAGTTTACAAGAATTTATTACATAAAAAGAAATGTCAACTTAACTGTCAAAATATGAGTCCAATCTTTTATCTTTTTTTTATCCGGAAATCTTCACGGGAATCCACAGAATATTACGTCCAATGGGTCACAATTTAGTATGATGTTGTTAGTAAATAAAAGTGTCAATCCAACTGCTGAGAATGTTGATGTCTATCGATGTCTAAGTCTATCTATGTCTTAGGGTCTGCATACTTATATATATATACTCAAACGGAAACTTCTAGATAACGCATTTTTGTTATGATCATTCTGGAAATGTTATGTAAGTAAAATAGAAAGTACTAATCATTCCATGAGTATCAATGATTGTTCCAGTGATTTCTAAACTGCATAGTTGTAACACAATGTGTATTATTTTGTACACAATATAAAACAATGTAAACATTCTTAGGCCACACAAAACAAATTAGGCCAACTAAATAAATATGATAGTTACAATATCATAACACTGTAATATCTGTCTATCTATCATCCATCTTAAAACACATTTAACTTTTTTCCCCAAAAAAAATATTTAGATTGTTTGAATAATTACCAAAAAAGCATATTTTATTATGTGAGTTTGATTTTATAAGCTGTAATATAACATTTCTTTTGATTAAGAGAATGAAGACCTATAAATGATTTCTTTGGTATATTGCTAGAGGAGACCTGTACCTACAATATCTTTTTGAACCTTAAGGGTAATAGTCAACTGGATATCTTGATAACAGTTTGTACATTTTGTTTCAGTCTGGAATGACCAGATTATTATTTTGTACCACTGGTATTGTACTAAGGAGATTAGAAGGAGATCCTAAGTTAGAGGGAGTGACACATATTATCATTGACGAAGTTCATGAACGATCACAGGAAAGGTTATTGTTTTCTTTATTCCTCTCTTGTTTTAATTGCATTTTAATTGAATAACACTGTTTAACTTTTCTTTAATTTAAAAAAAAAAATTTCTACTGAATGCACAAGTGTATATTAGAGACTGTATGGTGACTATTGAATCTTCATCCTCTTTCCCTGTGATTTTTTAATGTTCTTCTCATATGAAACAGACAAACTTGTAAAAAATGGTATATAGTCGGTAATTGTCCTATTTTGTACTTTCCTTGAAATTGTATGAAATACTTGGTGATTTGAAAGTGAAACATATTTCACACTAGCTTGAATAATTTGTATAACAGTGGCACTATCAAAATAGAAGGTTTTTATGTGAGACTGTAAACAACAGTATAAATATAGACAACTACAACCTATATCATTTTAAAGCCAATTGATGCACATTTCTTTTTGAAATGTCATTTTAACACTCCACACCTAATGTATGATTGTTTGGTCTGATTGCTTAGTTTCAACCAAGGCAAATGCCATTCCTTGTAGTGTTTAAGACCACAAGAAAGTGGTCTATAAAGTGCATTTATAGATCTACTCCCTATCCATCCCATGTTCCTGTCTACCCAGTTTTTCAGAACGTAATCATTTATATTATTTACTTGTTTTGCATGAAATATCCACCAATGGAGGCTCAAGCAAATATGATGTTCATAAAATTGTATAGTAATCTTAAAATATCTTGCTACAAATAAACTCATTTGACTTGATTTATTTTTAGCTTTTAATATATTATATTTTACAGTGATTTTCTAATTATGTATTTGAGAGATGTTTTATATACTCGTCCTGACTTGAAGATTATTCTGATGAGTGCCACGTTAAATGCTGACCTATTTTCATCCTATTTCAATGGTTGTCCTGTCATAGATATACCAGGTAATTAGCCTCAGATATTTACCGTACAAGTGACATTGTGTATGTTTCTGAATCCTATCATGTTGTAGATGATGTCTATATATCACTTGCCAGCTTTGTTGTCATTATCACATATTAAATGTTAGATTCTCTTATGAGATGATTACAAATGAAAAATAAAGTTTATGACTATTTCAAGTCGTTGTGTTGTCTGTATTTCTTCAACTTATGGTTTTTCCTAAAATTTCATACATTTTTTTATGTTTCTGTTTGGGTGTATTAAAATTTACTTCCAAATTGTTGATTGCTATTGATTGATTGTTGGTTGCTTAACGTCCAGTGGCAAATATTTCATGCATATTCAGGACGATAGTTGATTACAATGGCAAAAATAAGTTGAAAGCATTCTAAAACATGACTTGAAATAAAATTACAAGTGATACCAGCATAGCCAGATGCAGTTGTTCTCACTACTAGAGTTGTTGTAAGACTACTTGTTCATTTATTCGTTTCGTTTTAAAAAATAAAAAGAATGAAGATGAACAGACAATTAACAATCTTCAAAACATTGCATAGATATTGAACAACTAAAACTGAGAAATATAAAGATGTTATATATTGAAGGCACAATGTTTGAGATTTAAAACTTTATTTTTACTGACTACTTATATCAAAGGAAATTTGATTATCCTCTTTTCTCTCCTTTTTTGTTTTGCATATTGCATTTAAATCTTGATTCTCATAGAAATTGTACTAAGAAATTTTACAAAACTTTATTTACACTTCAGGTAGAACATTCCCTGTTGATCAGTATTTTTTAGAGGATGTCTTGGATATGACAAGGTAAGTTTTTTAAAATTTAATATACATCTAGATGAGGACCAGATGAGGCTACATGTACATTGGGAAATTCATGCTTGCATTTATAAGAGAAAATCTTCAAAATTGGAATGAAATGTATAATGTTTTGTTGTAAAAATGTGCATAATTGGAATACAAATGTGAGTTTTATATCAATGTAATCTAAACCCAGTTAAAATTGTAGTACATGTATAATAAAAACAGCAAATCTATTTCTGAATTTGCAGTTGTAAATGATCACTGCTATGAACTTAAATTTACCTGGGGTAAATGTAAATTGGGTCTGTTTTAGCTGTATTTATCCCTTTATTATAGATTTGTAATGGAAGAAAAGTCACCATATGCCAGACCTTTACAGAAATCTAATGCTGTGTTTAAGTATGGTGCAGACTACGATGATGAGTTTGAATTTATAAATAATGATCCATCTAAGCCAGCTGCTGACCATGTCAAAGATGAAAATCTCAGTGTTAAACAACTTAAAATGAGATTTCCAGGTAGATTTACTAAAAGATTAACTGTAATTTTATTTTTGTTATCAGAAAATGCACATAAATTATCTGCTCTTGTGATTCAAAATCTAAAAGAAAATTTGTAATAATATTTTTGTTACAAGAGAGCATCACTAAACACTATCAAAATAATGTTTTTCTCATTTTTGTTCCTAAGATTTGTGTTTAACTCCCCGTAATTGAAAATTTATAATTTAAAATTGGCAGATTTCAAAAATCAAAAAAATTATTTTTATAAGGTTTTACTAGAAATATGCACTTAATTGATATCTCCAACAGCAGTTGTATATTTCAAAATGATATAAAATTTCAGGTTAGTTTCCATCATATACTTAAACATAGAAATTGGTGTTGATGTTTAAGTATACGGCTTAAAGAGAGATAATAGAAATATGAGATATATAGAAAAGGCAATGTTTACGAAAAATATTCAATTATTTCAAAAAAAATAAAAATGTTTTGATTACAAGAGTAATTTGCTTTTAGATTACAGTAAAACAGTCCTTAAGACATTGTCTATGATGGATGTGAATAAGATCAACTTTGACCTTGTCGTGTCCTTGCTAGAATTTATCGTAGATGGAGATCATGAGGTAAATGCTTCAACTATATACTGAATATACCTATAATTTTCTTGTTGTTATATCATTGTAGAAATATTTTTTAAGTGAGACTCAGAAGTAAACAGAAACAGCTTTAAAAAGCATTTTGTGTTACGGAGAATACAAACTATTTCCATGTTTGTGTATCCGTAATGGTCAGAATTATAATGAATTGACAAGTTTTACTTTGAAATCAGAGACATAAGTCTAAATTTATTAGAACATTCATCATAAGAAAAAATGAAAGAAGAATTTGGCTGATCTAGAATTTTATGACTACATGGCTGATTTTCAAGCAAAACAATTCATATAAATATACAATTTATATATTTTACCCTTTTAATATTTATAATTATCTTAAATTCTATTTCACAAATTATTTGATATACATTTAGTTTCCCAATGGATCAGTGTTAGTATTTCTACAAGGATTCTCAGACATTCAAACAGTATTAGATCTTCTCCAGACAAGTCCTGTGTTTGGTCAAAGGAATCAAAGAAAGTAAGTCATTTATGTACAGGTGGAAGTAATTACCCTATACATGTTAATTTAATTGATACAGGTATGAAAATTCATCAGTTGCCAAACCAATAAAACTTTGTTTTGATACCTTACCTTTAAACATTATAGTCTTTGCACAAAAAAGGAATAAGAAAATAAGCTATAGTTTCCTGAATATGGATTCTAGCTAGAAAATTTAAGTGCCTAAAAACAATGTTTCTTTTGAAGGAAAAGGTACAATATTTAGGGAAAATGGTCAAAAACACTCAGTTGTATTTCAAAATTAATTTATTTGCTGAATGAAATATTTATCGATTTACTGAGATAAGGCATTGATATTTAATTTATTTGCTGAATGAAATATTTATCGATTTACTGAGATAAGGCATTGATATTTTTGTTCAGAAAACTTTTTCCTGGTTGAAAAATTGACTCTATATATTGGTTAAAAAGTTAAAACAGCTAACCACTATGCAACAATCTTCCACCATATGTAAGTGTGAAATATATTTTAGATACAAGATTGTACCACTTCACTCTTCCTTGTCAAGTGAAGATCAACAATTGGTATTTACGTAAGTAGATTGTTGATTCTTTACTACTAGTTTTATCACCGTATTACTATTCAGGGTCAGAGGTTAAAGGCCAATTTCATAATATAGCATAAACATAAAATATTCAAAAGTAGATTATATGAGTTTGTGAGGAGATGCCTTGCTTGCTTGTTCCAATGTTGTGTCACAAAAGATTCACTTTCTTGATAAAACCAAGAAAAAAGCAAAAACATTTATATAGGTGAAGAAAAATGTCTATGATGTCACATCCATATTTCTGGATGCTGACTTCATTTGATGGATATCTTTCATAAAATGTATAATACATGTCTTCCTACCAATATGGCCACTATTACAGTAAATAATTTAAATAAGTTTCTATATTTGGTCTGTATCTAAGTAACTTATTATGTCAAGTCAACATGATTTTGTTGTAAGTGCTTATATCCATATGGCATATATAATATGTAATGGTATCATTTTAATGTGTCTGTGGAACAATATGTTTTCTTGATTAGATCTTTTCCTCAGTAAATATGCATGACAAATTAACATTACTTGTTGAAAGGAGGGCTTGTCTATCTGTGATCTATTATACAGCTTTTAGTTCATTTTCAAAATTCAGTGATCAGGTTATAGTTTCAGGATTATGTACATCCATCAGTAAATATTTAGGACAGGTCAATAATATACAGTTGACTCTCACCATCTCAAAACTCCTGTTATCTCAAAGTAAAATATATGTTCTAGTCAATAGATTTGCTTTGAATTAACTCCTGATATTTCAAAATTTCTGTTATCTCAAATTATTTTTCCTCAGTCAGATCAACAAAATAATGAGTGTCTACAATATACTGTGGAATCATTTATTTTCTTTTGTACCAATTTTCATGGATTAAGTACAAATTTTTTTCAAGGATATTTGATTTTATGGTTTTACAAAAGTCTGCATACAAGCCTTCCGGGGTATTGAACATTTGTACTTTGATGAACATTTAGATTTGTGGTTCAACTGTACCAACAAAATTTATGAAAATGGTATCCCACGAATAACAATGAATCCACAGTAACTAATACATTGTAAAGGTATTACATTAGACATTTTAGCCTCGTTTACATGTAACACACTTATACCTAGTGGCTGATGTAGGCTCATGTGAAGTTCTTGTAAAATGATATGCTGAACTGTGGCAAAATGTGGTAGAACATCAATTGTTTTATTTTTCTATTTCAGGAAACCACCAGAAGGAGTCACAAAAATTGTCATAGCAACAAATATTGCAGAAACATCTATTACAATTGATGATATTGTTTTTGTCATTGATGTTGGAAAAATGAAGGAAAAGAGGTATACATTGGATTTATCAAGCTAATTTGCTTTTTTTTAAGAACTGTAAAATGCAATATTTGCCCCCTCCCCACCCTCAAGAGAAAAAATAAAGCAAAAACCAAAAACAATCTTGCACAATACATACAACATACTGTATTTTAGCTTGTTTTTATTGTTTAATATGAACTTAAGAAAAATTGACACATTTGTTTAATTTCATTCATAATTACTTATTATCTTTAAAATTAACACTTATTCTCAAATTATTTACTATGACCTTGAATGAAACTTTTCATCACTTATATTTCATTATGAAAATTTTCTCCAGAGTTATAACCATTTAAAATATATACATAAGTTTTGTATAGAATAAATGTTTAAGACAGTATCATAAATAGTCTTCTGTAATTTATATGAAAAGGAATTAGCTTTGGTGCCAAAAATAAGGGATAGTTATTAATTTTCATATTATAGCTGAAAATCAAAAATATATACTTGAGTAAAATGCATTATTATTTTTAGATTTTGTTAAATTAAACATTGCACTTGTTAAGACTCAATAGAAATGATGACACATAATTTGAACTTTCATTTATTATCTATGGGTCTAGTGTCAATAATTTCAGGATTTATCAACATTCCATTATATATAAGTTGAAACATTTCTCCCAATTCAAATTTTATTTTTGCCTCCAAATTTAGAAATCATTTATTATGAAGGTTCATAACTTTTAAAACTTTGATGATGATAAATTTCAGATATGATCCTTCCAGAGGTATGGAAAGTCTGGATACAGCATGGGTATCTAAAGCTAATGCTATACAAAGGAAAGGCAGAGCTGGACGTGTAACTCATGGTGTTTGTTTTCATCTATTTACTAGTCATAGATATCACAATCACCTCATTGAACAACCTGTACCAGGTAATAATACATTTAGGAATAACTGTATGTTATTTGTATTCTTGCTGGTGATTTTACTGTAAAAAATGAACTTTCTATTGATTGAGTAGAATATCTTGAAAAGAGCTATTTGCAACAGGGAAATGTAAGATTGATATCAAGAACTGTTACACATTTTTTGTAAATTTTATAAAGCAAAAGCTTAATTTCTGCAGTTCAGCTGGTTGCAAAGGAAAATAAATGCTCAGGGATGCCTAAATAATAAGAAATCTATAAAAATATGGCACAAATGTTTGGTGACTGGCTATGTTTTTTTTCATAGTGTCTTCAGAGTTTTAAAGTTTTGTGATGATATAAAACCAAACAAAAGTGGTGATGTTTGTATAAGAATATAGTGTAAAATAACCTCAATGGAACAGAATATTTACATTGTAATTATTATTTTAATGGCCTGACAAATGCAAGATTTCATAAGTCATGGTTATAATTTACAGAAATTGGTTGAGTTGGCAGATGTGGTGATATATCCTGTAAATTGTATCTTGTTCTTCTTACAGAGAAGAGATCATGTACTCTGTATCTAGTTTTTTCTTTCACAGAGAAGATCCTGTGCAGTGTATCTTGTTATAGAGATAAGATCCAGTACATTTTATCTTAATCTTGTGAAGGAGATAATATCCAGTACTCTACTTTTGAGTTCCTCAATTTGAGGCGCATTAGGGATATTGACACATCCGAAGGAGGTAGAAGATAAAGCAGAAAAGATCTAGTCATCTGTAACTTTTTCCAGTTACAGATGACTAGATCTTTTCTGTTTTATCTTGTACCTCCTTCGGATGGGTCAATAATCAAATCAAATCAAATCAAATCAAATCATTTTATTTCCTAATTAAAGGGCCCGTAAGGGCATATCAATTACAAACAAGAAAATAGTATACAAACATATATATACATCATTTTAGACAAAAACAATCATTAAACATTATTTTATGATTAATATAACATGTACATAAATAAACAATTTGTGAGAGAGCCAGCTGGGTGCAAGAAAGATAACTCCAATCTATATAAAGACACTAAGAACAAAAACCTATATTTAGGTGTTTCAATTTGGTAAATTTATTTTTGCAATTTTTAGTTTTCTAGTTTCAAAACTTATGTTCAGGTAATTGCATAAAGATGTTATAAAGCTTTTGTCATCATTTGACATAATCCAAATGAATAAATCTTCTATATTTATTATTCTCAAATTTGGATACTTAATAAATAGACCATCTAGAAAAACTTTTCTTGATGCTGCATATAAAGGACATACCAATATAAAATGGAGCTCGTCCTCATTTACATTCAAAGTCTTTCACATCTTGGAATATATTCCAATTTACCTGAAGAGTTGACCCTGCGTTCATGACGGCCAGTTTCAATTCTTAATTTATGATTACTCAATCTCAATTTTGTGAGAATTTTCCAATCAGTATGTGCAAAGGATAAATAGTTCTCTCTAACAAAGGAGAATTTGAATTTAAAATATGTACTTAATTTGCCTTTATCATGTAAATAAGAAGACCTCATTTCCTTCCACGTCTCTAAGAAGCTGTTTTTTTAGACAGATTTTAAGTGATTTCTTAAATTTATGTTTACTCCAGTTTTTACAAGTGGTCAGATCAATGTTTAATTTTTCACTATAAAAGAGTAGGTTTGTGAACCAAGAGTTTTGACCTTTATTTATGCTATGCAAATGAATATATTCCTTGTATGCATTGTTAAGTAAGTTTGATGGTGAATTTTCAAGTCTGTGCCAATACATGAAAATTTGTTTTAACATATCTATGTAAAGAGGCTGTCTTCCAAGTTCTGTTACAATGCCTATATTAGTACATAATTTAGAGACCCCAAGTATGTATTTGCAAAATTTGAAGTGGAGTTTTTCAGTCTCCCAGTCTTTGAATATATCAAAAGAGTCAATGATTTTCTCTTTGGAATATTAATAATTCCCCAATTCTCACAACTGTAATATTAATAATTCCCCAATTCTCACAACTGTATAGAATAATAGGTTTTGTTTGCACCTGTCCTAAGTCAGGAATCTGATGTTCAGTAGTTGTCGCTTGTTGATGTGGTTCATAAGTGTTTCTCGCTTCTCGTTTTTTACATAGATTAGACCGTTGGTTTTCCCGTTTGAATGGTTTTACACTAGTAATTTTGGGGCCCTTTATAGCTTACTGTTCGGTGTGAGCCAAGGCTCCATGTTGAAGACCGTATTTTGACCTATAATGGTTTACTTTTATAAATTTTGACTTGGATGGAGAGTTGTCTCATTGGCACTCATACCACATCTTCTTATATCTATATAATTTACCTGTGTACATACAGTAACGAATCAGTTTTAATTTTGCATTCAAGTGAACGACATGTTTCGTCGACAAGGATTTTGAACAGTCTTACTGTTGAAAATCCTTATGTTTTATACAAATATTATTTGATTTTGGAATATCGTTTATGATTAATTCAATGGAATTATCGTTTACACAGTGCTTTTGATATGAGCATATGTCAACATTACGGACATTACGAGTCTGTAGCAACGACGACCTAGAAATTAACCTTTGTTTAGTCGCCATTTTCAAACACTTAGACTGGTGCGAGGAAAGGCAAAACATTTATTTCAAATCGGACATGTTACATGAGTACTCCATTTTATAAGAAACGGATGTTAATTTTCTTCTTCCATGCTGACCGAATTTTAGCTGTTTAGAGCAATCTACGAAAAGGGTCAAGTGGAAAGTTTGAAAGAGTTGATTGTTTACATGACTCACGGTCATGAGTAAACACAACACTATATTACAATCTGAATAGGTATTTTGACCAGATCTGATTATTTTAATGTGGATAACGTCCTATATGGGAGCGTAGACCATTTTTGTAACTAGAACCTTAAAAGTGGTTAAATTTCAATCAGAATAGGTATTTTGACCAGATCTGATTATTTTAATATGGATAACGTCCTTTATGGGAGCGTAGACCATTATTGTCACTAGAACCTTAAGTGGTTAGATAAATTTCAATCAGAATAGGGAATTTGCCCATATCTGATTGTTTATTTGGATAACGTTTCTGTAGAGGAGCGTGAGACCATTATTGTTACTACTATTAAAAGTAGTTAGATGAATTACAATCAGAATAGGGAATTTGCCCAGAACTGATTATGTTTTTATTTGGTTAACCTTCCTTTTAGGGAACATAGACCATTATTGAAAATAGAAAGTGGTTGATGCAACACAAATAAAATTAATCAAAATCAGAATAGGTTTTTGCCCAGGTCTATCTGATTAATGTTGACATCGTTTTCGTCCAGGGAACTTAGGTCTATCATTATTGTTACTAGAACAACATGCAAGATTTTGGGTCTACAAGTTGCATGCATTCTACAATACAAATTTTGATCTTACCTAAAAATCAGTTATTATGTTATTGCACATTGATATTTAGGGACCATTATTGGATGGTTGACCTAACGCAAATAAAATTAATTAGAATCAGAATAGGAATTTAATCCTGATCTATCTGATTGTTGGTTCCATCTAGGGAACGTAGGTCTACCTTTATTGTATCTAGAACAACATGCTAACAAGTTGTACGCTTTCTACAACACACATTTTGATCTTAGCTAATTTTGGTAGCACATTGATTATATTGTGATGAGTTCAGTCAATTATATACTCATATTGATAATATACTGAAACAGTACAGAGTTTTTAGTACTTACAAATGTGTATGTAGTTTAAACATGTCAATACACAAAATTTATTATTATGTCCAGATTTTTTAGAGGACAGAAAATTCTAAGAGACCTGAAATATTTTCTCTGAGCAGGAAATTGCTGTAGATTTTTCTCCTACAGATGTTATAGAAACTACTGATATGTTGAGACAGTGAGACTAGAACACAGTTCTAAAACCTGTTGATAACTTGTGACAACTCATATCATATTATCAATTTTTTTATTTTCAAGGTCGGTTTATTACTGACAAGAAGAACATTGATATTATCAGTATGCACTACTATGACCATTTGGTTATTTGTCTGCATTAATGAAACAAAACTTTCATATGTAACATTAGTTTGTTTCTCCAGTTAAGAAGAGTTTAGGGATGCCATTATGGTGCATTTCACAAAGACTTGATTCACAAAATGGCTTTGAATTTTGATTACTTAAATCAGAGCGTACATTGCCAATTTATATGACATATATGATATGTACTTATGCTATTTTGCGTTAAGTACACTAAATGGTGGTAACATAAGACTAAGGTATATTTTACCCTCACTGATATGAGAATCACTGATAAATAATACTTCCAATTCTGAAAGGAAGAGATTGTTAGAAGCTCATAAAAATATTAGTAAAACAGGCTTTAGTTTTCAAAGCAATGACAACAAGTTGGACAAGATTAGCTGTCTGCATTAAATAGCCGAAACTGTTATAACGTATTCATTGGATCTGTTTTCAATCTTATTGAGAGATGGTCGTTGAAACAGCTAACCTAACTGCTGCAAGTTTTTTTCCTTGAGTTTATATCGAGTCAGAAAGTTGAACTATATATGACTCAAAGGTACTGATATATAAAAACAAAATTAGTATAGTATTTATGTTTTTAGAATTTAGAATAAAGGCATATCATACAGATTTTGCACGAATTAAATATACATTTGTAATTAGTAAAAGATTAGAAAATGAATACAGAAAAGCATTGTTGATGCAAGATTCATTAAAAATGCTAGACATGCCATGGACGTGGAGATTGAAGTAGTTTTGCAAGATTTAGCAAGGAACTATCCAATACATCTCTTTATAATCTTCATTTTAGCTAGTCTTTACAAGACGCAGAAAAAAGAAGAGGTCTTTTGACTACATTGTTCCAATAAATATATATATTTCAATTTGTGCTCAAATTTTAGCATCTGTAGAAGCAGTTTGTCTGAGAGCAAAATACACAAGAAAAGCAGTTTATTTAAATGACTGATTAATAGTTAGCAAATAACATTCAATAGTCTGTTAGTGCATGGAAGTAAAATGCAATAAAATAATTCCATGGTTAGTGCAAGACATTTATAAATATCTGAATTTAAAAATGTCACTGTTTATTTTATTTTTTTATTATTAACAAAGAGTACAAAAATCCTAGTCTTGTCAAAGTCAAGTTGTGACTTATCTACATATAGGACAGTTTTTCAAATAGATTGGGTGTGATTTATTCCCACAATTGAGGGTATTCACAATTCAATTTTCATAATGATCAGACAATTGTTCAACAACTTTTCATAATTCTTTAATGCATTGCAGGAATAATATTAAATACCTAGCATAGAGTTAGTCTTTTATGCAAGAATATACTAGACAAATTTGAAACGTGTTTATTAACAGTGCTTTGAATTTTGAATTCAATATTGTTTTGAAGGATGTGATTATATACAATCCAATTACTTTGTTTTGTCAAATCTTATGTCAATTTGGACAAATGCAAAATCTTCTGAGCGATTTTTAGTTCAACCAAATGACAGTGTTGAAGTCACAAAATACTACCAAAACTGTTTTGGTGGGTATATAGGAAACATATCAGAATGTATAGAATTCAGATAAGGTGAATTGAGAGAGAAATGAAATGAGTATTTCTGATTGTGAAACCATTTCTGAAACAATTAAAAACACTTAATGCAAGTTAATACACATGTTTTCTATAATGTCAAACGTTTGTTTTCTTTAAATAGAGAACTATAATTGACAAGTTGCATGTTAGTACGAAATGTATTTCAATGTGAAATAATTTCTGAAACAAATAAAACAATTGTCAAGAGCAACAGTTCAAGAGTTGTTCAATATGTCAAATTTTTGTTTCTTTTAATTTGGAACTGTGCATGGCAATTTATAATTTAGAACAAATTGTCTCCTAAAGGTTCACATTTTTAGACAGAATACCATTGTGTGATTTTAAAACAATAATAGAAAGATTTTTCATAGTTTGGGAAAATCATCTGTCAGTCACTCTTTTTGCTTATTGAGGACAAAAGATTTTGGCTTGTACATTTAGATCAACATCCAAATGCTCTATAAAAGTATTAATGAGTAACAATTGGAAAACATGTATACTTAAATTTTTCCACTGATTTGTACATTTCTTTAATTTTACACTAGTAGTCTAGTACGAAATTCAAAGATAATGTTTGTTCATGGGTGGACTGGTAGACATTGTATTCAAAGGTTCTACCACTCTCATTGAATTTTTTTATCAAACTTCAAAATTTAGTCCAATAGGAAAATTGTCATATCAACTGTAAAATGCATGACTTCTCTTGACAAAAGAATTTCAGTCTAGATCTGTTAAACTTTAGTAAGAGTAGTACATCTAGAAGAATAAGTACACAAAGAGACTATTATTTCAAAAGTTCTATAGGTTGATCCATATTTAGCAAAATCATGAAACAACTTTTGTTTGAGTCTTTATTACAGTTTTTGTTAGAACTGTTTAGAACACAAGTGATTGACAAAGTATATTTGAATTGATTATAATTTATTGACAATTCAGTAGAAAATAGATATAAGAAGATGTGGTATGAGTGCCAATGAGACAACTCTCCATCCTAGTCAAAATTTATAAATGTAAACCATTATAGGTCAAAGTACGGTCTTCAACACGGAGCCTAGGCTCACACCGAACAGTAAGCTATAAAGGGCCCAAAAATTACTAGTGTAAAACCATTCAAACGGAAAACCAACGGTCTAATCTATATAAAACGAGAAACGAGAAACACTTATGAACCACATCAACAAACGACAACTACTGAACATCAGATTCCTGACTTAGGACAGGTGCAAACAAATGCAGCGGGTTTAAACGTTTTATGGTACCAAACCTTCACCCTTTTTCTGAAACAATAGTGTAACATCACAACATAGAAAGACACACTATAAAATATCAACTGAAATAGCTTAACTCAATCAAAGGACATAGTAACACCATTGAACATACACTGAACAAATAAATTTGACCATGATACAATGTAAATTCAAAATAAATAAACTAAGGGAAGAATAATAAAAGTAACATGTAATATCGGTATGAAATGTTAAACAATTTAAGAAAAACAATAAGGCTGTATTTTGAAAGATATTGATAATGATCAGGTTTTCAAAAGATGATCACCTATCATATATTCTCTGTTATTATATTAAAACTATAGAGAATCAAAGCGAGAAGCTAAATGTTTTCAAATAAGTGTAGAAAACTAATACTTCAAAGTTGAAAAGTAATTATAATGATAAAGGCAAGATGCTTCTAAATCAGATAAGGTTTGATTAGTTCTTGTAGATTTGTACAAGCAATAAGAACAACCTATTCACATGACAAATTAAATATAAATGCACATTTACTGTTGCAATATTACAACACATTTTGCTCATAATGAAGGAGCTTTAATAAAATAATTTCTATTCTGCAGATTATTTATCCAAGGCTATATTTGCATAGTTTTATTTATGCAATCTGCAAAGTTTTGCCAGAAAGTTTGGTTGATAGATTAATAGTCATACAACACAGCTTTATTGTGTAATAAATGTAAATTTTGTAATTTTAATTTTGACTAATTACAGTATTTACAAAATTTAGTGGAGTTATATTTTAACAATTTTGACATAGTTTTTATATGTTGTAAATTGTATATGTGTGAGAGAATTTATCCTCCACCAAGATGAGACACTGCTTGGTAATCAGTGAATATTCTATATAATATAAATGTAAATTCATGGTAAGTATATTTAACCAAATTCATATAAAATGGATATTTTGAAATCTCAAGAAGAGATTTTATATGAATTTATAGGGTTAAATATACTTACCACAATCCACCACCGCCCCAGAATAAATTCAGTATTTTGTTCACACAATTGTAATTATTCAATTAAATGATGAATTAAAACTGATTTGTTACTGTATGTACACAGGTAAATTATATAGATATAAGAAGATGTGGTATGAGTGCCAATGAGACAACTCTCCATCCAAGTCAAAATTTATAAAAGTAAACCATTATAGGTCAAAGCACGGTCTTCAACATGGAGCCTAGGCTCACACCGAACAGTAAGCTATAAAGGGCCCAAAAATTACTAGTGTTAAACCATTCAAACGGGAAAACCAACGGTCTAATCTATATAAAAACGAGAAACGAGAAACACTTATGAACCACATCAACAAACGACAACTACTGAACATCAGATTCCTGACTTAGGACAGGTGCAAACAAATGCAGCGGGTTTAAACGTTTTAATGGTATGACTAGGTGAGGACATCTCATGGATGTATTTTAATCACCTAGTTAATTGCGATGAGAACATGTTATGAAGGCAAACATATTCTATATACTATAAATGTAAATTCATGGTAAGTATATTCAACCAAATTCATATAAAACCTATTATTCTATACAGTTGTGAGAATTGGGAATTATTAATATTACTCAAAGAGAAAATCCTATAAATTCATATAAAATCTCTTCTTGAGATTTCAAAATAACCATTTTATACAATGATCAAATAAATGTAGGGATATGTTTATGCTTGGGCTTCAGGATTTCAAGTCTCTGTACAACTTAAAACAGGCTTTCAAGCTTTTTTGAAAAAGTTGTTTTTAAGCCTCATTAAATTTCCCAGTATTCTCAGTAATAAGGCCCAAATATTTATATTGCTTTACACATTCTATGTCTTCTTTCTCAATATGAAAATTTTCTTTTAACAATGTACCGTTATTATTAAAAATAATTATTTTTGTTTTATTGGAGTTATTTCCAGACACCATCCATTACAATATTCATGTAAAATATCAAGTTTGTTTTGAAGCGATATCCCTAATGAGCCTCAAATTGAGGAAATCAAAAGTAGAGTGTTAAAAAATAATCTCAGTGATATTGGACATGTTTCAGTTTTTAACAAGTGACTGAGCTTAACCATTTGTGCTGATTTGGAGAGGAGAGGACCATAGAATAAAGGTGTAAAAACTATGGAGTTATTAAATGTATGCAAAGAACTAATTTTCAAAGAACTTATTGTGTGAAAAAAGGGATTATTTACCTTGAGAAGCTGCAGCACAAAAGGATTTTCAGGATGTGCTAAATTACAGCTAAAATTAATCTCACTTCATACCCAGAAAATTTAAGCACAGATGTGAAAATGTCTCAGCTTTGAAACAAGCCATCATACATATCAAAGATTACGATATGAGCAGAGGAACTGAGGAAAAGGCTACCATTACCGCCTACCTGAAATGAATTGCGCATCTTGACCTAGATATACACTTTCTTTTGTATTTTGTTACAGAGATACTTAGGGCGCCTTTAGAACAGATTGTTTTGAGGATTAAAATGCTCGATATTTTCAAAAAACAGTCAGCAAAGGTAAATATTTCTACTATATTTATAGCAGAATCCATTTTTTAGGCTAAACATCTGTATTGTAAGAGAATTATTCTATTTACATTGTTATAAGAGTTTTTAAAATAGTTAATAAAATCAAAATTGCTTAGGCAGAACTCAGGGAAGGAATAGAATTATAAAGTTTAATCACTGGAGCAGTTTTGATTTGTCCATCCTTCCGTTTCCGACTGGCATTAAGCAAACAAGAAATTCAATCAATCCTTCCATTTGTTTGTCTGTCATTTTCATTTTTAACATTTAATATATTCACCTTCTTTAACAGTATGGATACAATTGACCAGTTTCATATAAATTGTTTAACAGTTTTGGTTGTAATTTGTAGTATTCATGCAGTGCAGTTGTTTGCATACATAGATCAATCTTGAGTTGTTTTATATGAATGAGTTACATTGGTTACTCAAGGCTAATCGATGTAAATGATGTCATTGAACAATCTGTTCTTACTGTGACGTAAAAATTTAAGCATTGTGACATAGGAAATATGTGGGGAAAAGGCACCAATTTGAAAATCATTTGTAATGATTGTCAGTGTACCGGTGCATTAATTAAGTGATATATTAATGAATATAAGGAAGACATAGTTAATACATTCGAGATATGGACAAGGTGTAATAGTAATTATTTTGTAATGACAAACTATAAATGCTATTAAGTTAGTTGTCTGAGATGTATTTTATATGTTCATCTGAAATTTTATGGAATAGTGAATTATTATTTCATTCTGTATGAGCATCTGTATTACCCAAAGAAAAAAGGATTTTTTTTAATTTTCATATTATAGGAAGTTTTAGAACAGTTATTAGAACCTCCAGAAGAAGATTCTATTCTTGCAGCAACTAAACGTTTGCAGGACCTTGGAGCCCTTGATGAAAAAAATGTAAGAAGTCTTTCAGAACTCTTTGTTATTAAAATACAATTGCAAGTGTTTGATCAAAATAATTCCTAATAGGATTAAACAAGTATAGCCCATTTTCCATAACAAATATTTTAAGCAAAGGTTGTTTATGAGTGAAGACAAACACAAAATAAATACAATTAGGCAAAACAATATGTAAAGTAAAAAAAATGTCTAGAGGTCATGGTTTGGTCTCAGAACGAGCAGATACTCATAGTAACTCTGTACATTGCTTGCCCCCAGTTTTGTCAAGTTTGAAAACAAATTTACATTCAACAAAAACCATCAAATGTCTAAAACTTATTCTCCATAGGACAAACAATAACAAAAAAAAAAAGATGGCATTAACTCCTGACTAAGGTTATGACTTGACAAAAGCCTTTTACCATGTGGTTGTATAAAACTGATATAAGAATTGTGTAACTGATAATCTAAAAATATTAAAGGTTAAAATCAAAAGTTTCTCTTATTAGAATGTGGTACACATTCTATATATACAAGTTGAAAAAAGTTGAGCATTTATCACTTAGTAAAATAACCTCAATGAAACAGAATATTTACATTTTAAATATTTTGTAGGAGTTGACACCATTGGGCTACCATCTAGGATCTTTACCAGTAGATGTAAGGTATGTTAGAAGTGGAAATTTCTTTAAAATGGAGTCCATATAATGATTACTTTTATCAATTGATTTGATAAATTAAGACCAGGTACTGAAACCTTTTCACTATTGTCTGTGAATAGTCCTAGATTGGAAGGTTGTATCAAAGTGAATCTGTGACAAAGATTTGTATCAAAAGTTGCTATTTATTTAAAGAACCCTAGATGTCTCATTCTCTGTTTCAGGGATATGAATTGACATAAACAAATGCATCAATATTCTATCCTTCCCTGAATGTTTCACCTATTCTAACTCAATGTTTATCAAAAAATACATTAAAACCCTGACTATTTAATTCATTAATCCTATCTTATATGAGCCATATTGCATGTGACAATCGGTGGTCCTACACTAATTGAAAATATGCAAAAAATCAGATCATTAGGGCCATTACTTATAAAATAGGCTTCTGTCTTATATACATTATATATGAGAATAGAAGTACTTGTCAACTGTACCATGAGCACATGTTTTGTCTGCCCTTTTTAGCTCACCCTTGACCAAAGGGTCAAGTTTTAGGACAACTATATATTGTGTGTTCTTTGAATAGTATTTTATATGTTTACTGGAATTACATCATTCTTATTTATTTCAGGATAGGAAAATTGATGTTATTTGGTGCCATATTTAGATGTTTAGACCCTGCACTGACCATTGCAGCATCACTCAGCTTCAAATCACCTTTTGTAAGTATACATATCATGCAATAAACATAAAATATGATTATTGGCTTATGAAATACCAATTCTATTTTAGTGGTAGCCAGTATCTATTGCCCGCATAAATAGATATTTCTTGTACAATGTATCACAATGTTTGGAGTGTGATACGAATAAGTGATACTAAAGAAGCCCTGATTTGATTGGCCTATCCTGTAAAATTCTGATATCTCCATTTTACTATTTGTTAGGTCAATGATAGCTTTCAAAGGTCAAATTTCCACCTTAGCCATGGCTATTTGTAATTTCTTCAAAAATATACAAAACACTCAAATGTTTTACCTGCAAATATTCTTTTTGTCAAATTTTATTCCATTCTGAAGGGTACAAAAAGCTTGAAACATCTGATTTAAAGAGTAGTCTGGATTCCTGACATAATATTCTATAAATTCAGTAAGCAGACTTGTATTTGAAGTGAAGCTTGGGAAATTGAAAATATTTCAATAGGACAAAGATGATTTTTACCATAAGAGAAATAGGTTTAACGACTCTTGAGAATTGGATATGGCTTGATATCAACTCTTTTTTTTTTTACATTTCAATAGCAATAATAAACTCAACAAGAACTTGTTTATTATTAAAATGAAATTAAATAACTTGAGGTAATATCAAGCGATATCCAATTCTCACTCATTAGAAAACCTATGATTGACCTTGTATAATGTCATTTTTGGTTCTTTATTTTTAAGAAATTGTTCATACCTTTTTGGGGACAGGTCTGATTTCTTCTTTTTTTTTTTAAAGTTTTAAATTAAATATCCACTGTTTCTTTTGATCTTTCCTCATGATTGTCTGTCTCCTTATTCTTAATTTTTTTTGGTCTTTGATGAAATAGTGCCTCATTTTCCATCAAAACCCAATAGTTACAATGTTTCTCTCAAATTGAATGATATTGGACTATGCAACATTTAAATGCATATTTATATTTCTCCTTTATATAACCTTGAAGGTTTCACCATTTGGTAAGAAATTTGAAGCAACACAAAAGAAGCTGGAGTTTGCTACAGGAAATTCTGACCATTTGACAATGCTAAATGGCTATCAGGTAATGTATTAAGCGAGAGAATATGGTAACTTTCCTCCTTATTAGTCCCCTACTGACGAAGTCGAAGGGGACTTTAGGTTTGCACTCTGTCTGTCTGTCTGTCTGTCTGTCTGTCTGTCTGTCTGTCTGTCTTTCCATCTGTCAGTCTGGCAAATCAGTTTTCCACACTTTTTTTCTTCGTGCTTGAAGATATTGATTTGAAATTTGGTATATAGTTTTATCTTGAAAAGTTACAGATCTTTTTCGAATTATGTTCCGTTCTGATGATTTTGTGCTGAGTTATGGTCCTTGGACTTAGAAAATTCACTAAAATAATCAGTTTTCCTCTCTTTTTTATTGTCTTGCTTGTAGATATTGATTTTATAATTGGTATATAGTTTTATCATGACAAGTTACAGATCAAGATCGAATTTTGTTCTGGTCTGATGGTTTTGTGCTGAGTTATGGTCCTTGGACTTAGAAAATTTACTCAAATAATCAGTTTTCAGCACTTTTTTTTGTCATGCTTGAATATATTGATTTGATAATTGGTATATAGTTTTATCATGACAAGTTACAGATCAAGTTCGAATTTTGTTCTGGTCTAATGACTTTGTGCAGAGTTATGGTCCTTGGACTGAAAATTCAATCAAAGACTCAGTTTTCCACACTTTTTTCATTATGCTTGAAGATATTGACTTGATATTTGTTATATAGTTTACACCATGACAAGTTATAGATCAAGTAAGCATTTTGTTCCAGTACAATGAATTCTTAACCGCTGGGGACTATGTATTGCCATGCAATACTCTCAGAATGCTTGTTTTGAAAAGCATTGCAAATTGTGCTATCAATTTAAGTACACTTTGGTTATCAGCGGAACACATAATTTTTTTCCAAAACAGATTCCATATACGTAATGATTAAAACATATTAAAGATGATAAATGTCATGCCAAGAAAGTTCTAAATATTCAGATCTGTAATTTCTTTTCAAAATCTAAATTCACAGGGTAATATTGGACTTCCATTTTTGTTAAAGCTATTTGCTTGATATTGACTTGTTAGTAAAAATACATAAAAAGGATAACAGTAATTACCTAAAAACATTTTACATTACAACCATATCCATCAATCACCAACACTGACTCCTTAAAAAGATAGACCTACAAAAAAAAAAACAAGTATGAAATTTGATGCATATCTAAAACATTTTCTTGTTAACACATATGATTGGAAATGCTTTACTGAAGATGGTATGTTATTGACTTCTGTTGATATATTTCTTTTAGGGTTCCAACAAATTAACTGTTTACTTTCATAATTTTCAGTAGAATTAAGGTGGATCATTGGTATATATCTCCTGAGATAGAATTTTCTTATACTTTACCAGAATGTAGATTTTTCCATGCTTTTTTCAAAAATATAATAAAAAGTATGGGTCACCATGCTATTTTTCAAGCTACAAGTTGTGCAAAATTGCCAAAATATGCTAAGATTGTTCATGAAAAAACACTTTTTTGTGAATAAAAAGAAATCTATGAGATAGAATTTTGAAATAAAATATGAGAAGATAGGCTTTAAAACATGGTTTAAGAAAATAAAAATAAAAAATGGTGTCACCGACCTAGTTTTCTTGCTACAAGTTAAAACTGAAAATTTCCTCTATTATTCCTATATAAAATTTTACTATTTGAGTTACCTCCCCTTCAATGGGTAAGTTGACAATTTGAATAAACACAAATATTTGGTATTTGATAAATCAGTCTGAATAATGCAATAAATCACTTATTTTTCTTTATTCCAATAAACAGTAACCCATTGATGGTCAGTCTGTCTCAAAGATTTGCAGATTTAAGCAAAGAACTAGACCTATTGTGAACTGCTATTGTACAATCCAAGATGGCAGTATACAGTTAATCTACCTTAAATGATATTTATTTTAATTATGTATTATATTGTAGGGCTGGCTTAGTGCAAAGAAACAAGGTGGCAGAGAAGCTTACTTATTTTGCCAAGAAAATTTCCTTTCACAGAAATCATTACAGGTATCATTTAATAATAAATGCATCTTTTTATTGCTATCAATAAAATTTGATTTTAAATTTTTTCTTAATTGGGTTGGGTTATAAAGCATGATTTTATTGTCATCTTGGTGCCTCTAAGCTGATGACATCATTAAGATTTAATTTCAATGATACATATCGCAATTTGGTTTTTTTTTAATTTATTTTGCCATTTTTTTTTAAGAATATATTTTTTGGAGGAATGATAAATAGAAGCAGTTGTATAATTTCATTGGTGAAATTTTACAAGATTTACTGATACTTATGTTGCCAGACAATTTTTAACTTATTACTGAGGTGGAATATAGAAAAATAAATCAGTACAGAAATGATCAAGTAATAGATGTTTCTTTTATCAGATGTTGGTTAGCTTGAAACAACAATTTGTAGAACTGTTATCTGATATTGGATTTGTAAGAGAGGGAATAACATTCAGAGATGTAGAAAGAGCTGCTAGATATGGTTCTGATGGTGTTATAGAACTTACAGGGGAAGAGGTATGACGTAAATAAGCCTTGATTTCTTGTACTTTTATTTACTGATTCGATTTTTTGAGGTATTGAAAACATTTATCTTATATTGATAAAAGGAGATGTCAGGTATATGTCAATGAGACAGCTTAAAAATACAACATACATCTAGAGGTCAACATAATACAATGTATCTTCAACAATAGAAAGGTGTCTATCAATATATCAAGCTGTAGATTACTGCTAGTTAAAAAAAACTTATCAGAGATCTACAATCCACACTATTTTTTTTAGATGACAAAAAACATTGAGATACAACAAAAGACAACAAAAGACAACCACTGAGGAGGTTCCTGACTTTGGACTGGCGCATGAACATGTGGTGAATTTAAACTATATTTTTTTTCCAGATCTCAAACCTACCTACCCCCTTCATTACATTTAACACTACTATCTGTTGTAGTTGTTGTGAGAATTGGTATTATTAGTCTTGTATAATTGATATAAGATTCTAGTGTAAATGATTTCCCAAAATTTTTAGCTTATATTCTTTTTTTTAACATTTATCGATAGTTTACAGAATTTATATGACTATTTTTTCACTCTCTATTAGGATTTAGAAAATTTTCTGCTTACTTTTTAGCTAACATCTGAAGCAGAAGTAATCTAACATTCTGTATTGAACAGGAGAATGGATAGGTAGTTTTATTTATTGTACACCAAATTTGTCCAACTTGCAGGTTATAAAACTTTTTCAGCATTTTTTTTCCCATTGCAAAAGAAAATATTTGACACTAGAGAACAGATATGATTGTTTGGCAAACTTCATTGAGCAAAGTGGTGCAAAATTGAGGTCAGTGACATTGTAAAACCCATTGCATGAAAATGGTATATTAAAAGTATGTATCTTTGCTACAATAATTACAATTATGTCTGTAAAATTAACCATGGTTTATATTCATTAACAGGCTAACATCAATTTAAAGAATGAGAAACTGATATCAGCTATCCTGGTTGGAGCACTTTACCCTAATGTTGTACAAGTCATGACACCACAGTCCAAATTTAATCAGAGTAGTACAGGTAAATTGTAACATATCATTTTAAATTTAAACACAAGTGAACCAATGCCTGGTAAATCTTCTGTCAGTAGATTCCATAAAGTGGATACCTCAGGTATGCAGGGTCCTTATGATAAAAACATAAAATGTAGAAGGTCCTGTAACAACAACACTTGAAGAAATGCTCCAGTAATTTATTGAGATCGACATGTTTCGGTGGCTAGTGTTGTTGTTACAGGACCTTCTACATCATTTTAAATTGTTTGAAAAGAATATAAAGATTTCAATATATCTACTGTCAAACCAGCTATGAAGGTCACCTCTATTGAGCAAAAAATCTGTCTTTTCAGGTAACATTCTTCTTGTCCCTTCGTAGTAAAACCTATACATTTTGAACCTCAATTCAAAGGTCACCTCTCTTACAAGGTCAATTTGATCTGATTCGTAGGGTAAGCTTTATAAACAGATTTTAAGGTAATTAAAATAAGATATTTTATCTTCTCTAATTCTTACCCAATTTATCCTTTTCCTGACCTGTTGATTATTTTATTTAATCAACATGTGGTTCATTTGAACTCAGTTTGTCATGGTCAAATTTTGATTATGACATCAAATTTTCTTGCTTTCCTTTCCTCTGAAATTCCTATTGTGACGGCATGAAAAAGGCAACCATGCCTGATGACATCACATAGAAAGAACACATCTTTTTGTAGATCATTCGAAAAGAAAGGTTATGATTATCTGCATATCGTCTAAAAATCATTAGAGAAACAGATTCCACCACCAAATCTCGTGCAATACAATATTTATTCACTCTCGACAGATAAATTTTAAATATTTAAAACGCTCGGCGAGCCTCGCGTTTTAAATTTAAAAATTTAACTGTCTCAATTGGATAAATATCGTATCACACTCGATGCAATGGTAGAATCTATACATAACTTGCAAGTCGCCTTGATTGTATACAAGTTGTGATTTACTGAGATAGACATGTAGACAGTAACAACCTTTGAAGAGATGAGAAAAAAAAAAACAGCAGCAAGCACTGATGATTTTCCTGATTTGGAAAAGTCACAACATCATTCTGATTCAATGTTACATGTAATGCCAGTTTTGATTGAATGACATTTGCCATCAGTTCTTCTGTTGACTGTCATAGTCATTGGCAACGTTGTTGCATAATTTTTTATATGAAGGGTAAATGTCTATATCTTTAAGATATATCATCTAGCTTAGATATAATCTTAACTGTAAAATATAATTTCATATATTTTTTTTCGATAAATTAAGATAGAATTGAGAATGGAAAGGGAAATGTTTCAAAGAGACAACAACCCCACCATAGAGCAGAAAACAGCCCAAGGCCACCAATGGATCTTCAACGCAAGCGGGCTTCAGCTGGCCCCTAAACAATAATGTATACTAGTTCAGTGAAATGGATGCCACACTAAACTCCGAAACGTATAAATGAATCAAAACTGAAAAACATACATGACTTACAAAGGCCAGAGGTTCCTGACTTTGGACAGGCGCAAAAATGCAGCAGGTTAAACCGGCTTTGTGAGATCTCAACCCATCCCCTATACCTCTAGCCAATGTGGAATAAACAAATACACAGCAATATGTATGTTTTAACTAATATAACTAAGTAAATCAGAAATTTTTTATTAAAGGTGCTGTTTCAAAATTTCCAAAACCAGAGGAACTGAGATTTAAGACTAAGTCTGATGGCTTTGTAAGTATATTTTGGAAACAATATTCCTTCCACTGATTTTTTTTCTATAGAAATTATTATATTTGATACAAATAACTTTTGATAAACTATTATAGAGTAAAGGTTTTAGTTTTTTTTTCGAGCCTGCGACTTTTGTTGCAGAAAACTTGACATAGGGATAGTGGTCCGGCATCGGCGTTAACTAACTTCTTAAAAGCTTAATATTTCAGGTGGAAGAAGACCTGGATGCTTCATACTTTTTATATAGATGCCTTATGATATGAAGTTTCCGTCTGTCATATGTCCATTGTCCTTGACCTCATTTTCATGGTTCAGTGATTACTTGAAAAAAAAGTTAAGAGTTTTTGTAATGTTAATTTCTCTCTTATTATGAGTAATAGGATAACTATATTTGGTATGTGCGTACCTTGCAATGTCCTAATGCCTGTCAGACAGTTTTCACTTTACCTCGACCTCATTTCATCGATCAGTGAACAAGGTTAAGTTTTCGTGGTCAAGTCCATATCTCAGATAATGTAAGCAATAGGTCTACTATATTTGGTGTATGTAATGATTATAAGGTGTACATGTCCAACTGGCAGGTGTCATCTGACCTTGACCTCATTTTCATGGTTTAGTGGTAATAGTTTAGTTTTTATACGACCGCAAAAATTTGGGGTCGTATATTGGTATGACGTTGGCGTCGTCGTCGTCCTCCTCCGAAGACACATTAGTTTTCGCACTATAACTTTAGTTTAAATTAATGGATCTCTATGAAATTTTACCATAAGGTTCAATACCACAAAAGGAAGGTTGGGATTGATTTTGGGGGTTATGGTACCAACAGTTAAGGAATTAGGGGCCAAAAGGGCCAAAATAAGCATTTTATAACTTCCAGACAATAACTTGTGTGTAAGTGTATGGATCTCTGACATTGTACCACAAGGTTCCATATCACAAAGGGAAGGCTGGAATTGATTTTATGGGTAATTGCCTCAAAATTTTAGGAATTAGGGGCCAAAAAAGGTGCAAAAAACAAGCATTTTTCTAGTTTCATGACAATAACTTGTGTGTAAGTGTTTTGATATTTCTGAAATTGTACTACAAGGTTCCAGATCACAAAGGGAAAGCTGGAATTGAGTTTTGGGGTAATTGCCCGAAACGTTTAGGAATTGGGGGCCAAAAAGGGGCCAAAAATAAGCATTTTTCTAGTTTCCAGACAATAGCTTGTGTTCAAGTGTATGGATCTCTCTGAAATTGTACTGCAAGGTACCATACCACAAAGGGAAGGCTGGGATTGATGATGGGGGTAATTGCCTCAATATTTTAGGAATTAGGGGCCAAAAAGGGGCAAAAAACAAGCAAGTGAGCTTTTCTCATCACTTGGCGTCCGTCGTCCGTCGTCGTCGTCTGTTAACTTTTACAAAAATCTTCTCCTCTGAAACTAATGGGCCAAATTTAACCAAACTTGGCCACAATCATCATTTGGGTATCTAGTTTAAAAAATGTGTCCGATGACCCCGCCAACCAACCAAGATGGCCGCAATGGCTAAAAATAGAACATAGGGGTAAAATGTAGATTTTGGCTTATATCTCTGAAACCAAAGCATTTAGAGCAAATCTGACAGGGATAAAATTAATTAACAATTCAAGATCTATCTGCCCTGAAATTTTCAGATGAATCGGACAACCGGTTGTTGGGTTGCCACCCTGAATTGGTAATTTTAAGGAAATTTTGCGGTTTTGGTTATTATCTTGAATATTATTATAGATAGAGATAAACTGTAAAAGCAATAATGTTCAGCAAAGTAAGATCTACAAATAAGTCAACATGACCAAAATGGTCAGTTGACCCCTTAAGGAGTTATTGCCCTTTTAGTCAATTTTACCAATTTTTCTTAAATTTTGTAATCTTTACAAAATCTTCTCCTCTGAAACTACTGGACCAAATTCAACCAAACTTGGCCACAATCATCATTTGGGTATCTAGTTTAAAAATGTGTCTGGTGACCCGGCCAGCGAACCAAGATGGCCACCATGGCTGAAAATAGAACATAGGGATAAATGTAGATTTTGGCTTATAACTCTGAAACCAAAGCAATTAGAGCAAATCTGTCATATTAAAATTGGTTATCAAGTCAAGATCTGTCTGCCTTGAAATTTTCAGATGAATCGGACAACCGGTTGTTGGGTTGCCACCCCTGAATTGGTAATTTTAAGGAAATTTTGCGGTTTTTATACGACCGCAAAAAAATTTTGTGGTCGTATATTGGTATGACGTTGGCGTCGCCGCCGCCGTCGTCGCCGTCGTCGTCGTCGTCGTCGTCCGAAGACACATTGGTTTCGCACTCTAACTTTAGTTTAAGTGAATGGATCTCTATGAAATTTTACCATAAGGTTCAATATCACAAAAGGAAGGTTGGGATTGATTTTGGGGGTTATGGTACCAACAGTTAAGGAATTAGGGGCCAAAAAGGGGCCAAAAATAAGCATTTTTGTAACTTCCAGGCATAACTTGTGTGTTAGTGTATGGATCTCTCTGACTTTGTACCACAAGGTTCCATATCACAAAGGGAATGCTGGGATTGATTTTTGGGGGTAATTGCCTCAAAATTTTAGGAATTAGGGGCAAAAAAGGGCAAAAACAAGCATTTTCTAGTTTAATGACAATAACTTGTGTGTAAGTGTATGGATCTTCCTGAAATTGTACTACAAGGTTCCATATCACAAAGGAAAGCTGAAATTGAGTTTGGGGTAATTGCCCTAAACGTTTAGGAATTAGGGGCCAAAAGGGCCAAAATAAGCATTTTTCTAGTTTCCAGACAATAACTTGTGTTCAAGTGTATGGATCTCTGAAATTGTACTGAAAGGTACCATACCTCAAAGGAAGGCTGGGATTGAGTTTAGGGTTATGAATCATAAGGGGTTCAAAAATTGGGGGGATTTTTTTTCCTTTTTTCTTTTTTTTCTTTAAAATTTTCCATTTTAAGTTGGTTATTTCTGATTTATATTTAAAAGCAAATAATAATGATATGGCAGGAGATACACACCAAACAGGATGTGTTAATTATTATATAATAAGTATTGTGCAATAGCAAGAAATTTTCAATTGCACAGTATTGCGCAATAGCAAGAAATCTTCAATTGCACAGTATTGCACAATAGCAAGAAATATCCAATAGCACAATATTGCGCAATAGCAAGAAATTGTCAATTGTACAGTATTGCACAATAGCAAGAAATATTCAATTGCACAGTATTGCACAATTGCAAGAATATTCAATTGCACAGTATTGTGCAAAAGAAGATACTTTGTATAAATTGCTTATTTCTTGACCAATTTCAATGGGGTTTTATTCTTGAACTCTTGGGGTTCTTTAATATGCTGAATCTAGCCGTGTATTAAGTTTTGGATTTTGGGCCCGCTTTTAAATTGGTCCACATTGAGGTCCAAAGGGTCCAAAATTAAACTTTGTTTGATTTCATCAAAATTGAATTATTGGGGTTCTCTGATATGCCGAATCTAACTGTGTATTTAGATTCTTAATTTTGGTCCCGTTTTCAAATTGGTCTACATTAAGGTCCAAAGGGTCCAAAATTAAACTTAGTTTGATTCAACATGACCAAAATGGTCAGTTGACCCCTTAAGGAGTTATTGCCCTTTTAGTCAATTTTACCAATTTTTCTTAAATTTTTGTAATCTTTACAAAATCTTCTCCTCTGAAACTACTGGACCAAATTTAACCAAACTTGGCCACAATCATCATTTGGGTATCTAGTTTAAAAAATGTGTCTGGTGACCCGGCCAGCGAACCAAGATGGCCACCATGGCTGAAAATAGAACATAGGGATAAATGTAGATTTTGGCTTATAACTCTGAAACCAAAGCAATTAGAGCAAATCTGTCATATTAAAATTGGTTATCAAGTCAAGATCTGTCTGCCTTGAAATTTTCAGATGAATCGGACAACCGGTTGTTGGGTTGCCACCCTGAATTGGTAATTTTAAGGAAATTTTGCGGTTTTGGTTATTATCTTGAATATTATTATAGATAGAGATAAACTGTAAAAGCAATAATGTTCAGCAAAGTAAGATCTACAAATAGTCAACATGACCAAAATGGTCAGTTGACCCCTTAAGGAGTTATTGCCCTTTTAGTCAATTTTACCAATTTTTCTTAAATTTTGTAATCTTTACAAAATCTTCTCCTCTGAAACTACTGGACCAAATTTAACCAAACTTGGCCACAATCATCATTTGGGTATCTAGTTTAAAAATGTGTCTGGTGACCCGGCCAGCAAACCAAGATGGCCACCATGGCTGAAAATAGAACATAGGGATAAATGTAGATTTTGGCTTATAACTCTGAAACCAAAGCAATTAGAGCAAATCTGTCATATTAAAATTGGTTATCAAGTCAAGATCTGTCTGCCTTGAAATTTTCAGATGAATCGGACAACCGGTTGTTTGGTTGCTACCCCTTAATTGATAATTTTAAGGAAATTTTGCGGTTTTTGGTTATTATCTTGAATATTATTATAGATAGAGATAAACTGTAAACAGCAATAATGTTCAGCAAAGTAAGATCTACAAATAAGTCAAACATGACCAAAATGGTCAGTTGACCCCTTAAGGAGTTATTGCCCTTTATAGTCAATTTTACCAATTTTTCTTAAATTTTTGTAATCTTTTACAAAATCCTTCTCCTCTGAAACTACTAAGACAAAGGTAACCAAACTTGTCCACAATCATCATAAGAGTATCTAGTTTAAAAAATGTTTTTGATGACCCTGCCCGTGAACCATGATGGCAGACATGGCTAAAAATAGTACATAGGGTAAAATGCAGTTTTTGGTTTATCTCTCTAAAACTGAAGCATTTAGACCAAATCTGACTGGTGGCAAATGTTCATCAGATTTAGATATATCTGCCCTGAAATTTTCAGACAATTCTGACAACCAGTTGTTAGGTTGCTGCCCCTGAGTTAGTAATTTTACGGAAATTTTGCTGTTTTTTGCTATTATCTTAGATATAATACTATAAATTATGATTTTAACCTTATTTTACATGATTTCCAAAGCATCAGAAAATACAGGTGAGCGACACAGGCTCTTTAGAGCCTCTAGTTCTAGTTTCAGGACAATAACTTGTGTGTAAGTGTATGGATCTTTCTGAAATTGTACTACAAGGTTCCATATGACAAAGGGAAAGCTGAGTTTGAGTTTGGGGGTAATTGCCCTAAACGTTTAGGAATTTTGGGCCAAAAAACGCATTCTTCTCATCACTTGGCGTCCGTCGTCCGTCGTCGTCGTCCATCGTCGTTAGCTTTTTACAAAAATCTTCTCCTCTGAAACCACTGGGCCAAATTTAACCAAACTTGGCCACAATCATCATTAGGGTATCTAGTTTAAAAAATATGTCCGATGACCCTGCCAACCAACCAAGATGGCCACCATGGCTAAAAATAGAACATAGGGGAAAAATGTAGATTTTGGCTTATATCTCTGAAACCAAAGCATTTGGAGTAAATCTGACATAGGGTAAAACTGATTATCAGGTCAAGATCTATCTGCCTTGAAATTTTCAGACAAATCTGATAACCTGTTGTTGGGTTGCTGCCCCTGAATTGGTTATTTTAAGGAAATTTTGCAGTTTTTGGTTATTATCTTGAATATTATTATAGATAGAGATAAACTGTAAACAGCAATAATGTTCAGCAAAGTAAGATCTACAAATAAGTTGCCATGACCAAAATGGTCAGTCAACCCCTTTAGGAGTTATTGCCCTTAATAGTCAGTTTTTAACAATTTTTCGTAAATTTTTGTAATCTTTTACAAAAATCTTCTTCTCTGAAACTACTGAGACAAATTTAAGCATACTTGGCCGTAATCATTATTAGGGTATCTAGTTTAAAAAATTTGTCCGATGACCCCGCCTTCCAACCATTATGGCCAACTTGGTTAAAAATAGAACATAGGGGTAAAATGCAGTTTTTGGTTTATATCTCTGAAACTAAAGCATTTAGAGCAAATCTGACAGGTGGCAAAAATGTTCATCAGATTTAGATTTATCTGCCCCAAAATTTTCAGACAAATCCGACAACCCGTTGTTGGGTTGCTGCCCCTGAGTTAGTAATTTTACAAAAATTTTGCAGTTTTTTGTTATTATCTTAGATATCATTATAATATCTAATATCGAATACTATTAATTATGATTTTAACCTTATTTTACATGATTTCCAAAGCATCAGTAAATACAGGTGAGCGACACAGGCTCTTGAGAGCCTCTAGTTCTAGTTTCCAGACAATAACTTGTGTTCAAGTGTATGGATCTCTCTGAAATTGTACTGCAAGGTACCATATCACAAAGGAAGGCTGGGATTGAGTTTGGGGTGATGAATCATAAGGGGTTCAAAAATTTGGGGGTTCCTTTTTTTTCTTTTTTTCCTTTTTTATTTCTTTTAAAATTTTCCATTTTAAGTTGGTTATTTCTGATTTATATTTAAAAGCAAATAATAATGATATGGTAGGAGATACACACCAAACAGGATGTGTAAATTATTATATAATGAGTATTATGCAATAGCAAGAAATTTTCAATTGCACAGCATTGCACAATAGCAAGAAATCTTCAATTGCACAGTATTGCGCAATAGCAAGAAATCTTTAATTGCACAGTATTGCGCAATAGCAAGAAATATCCAATAGCACAATATTGCGCAATAGCAAGAAATTGTCAATTGTACAGTATTGCGCAATAGCAAGAAATATTCAATTGCACAGTATTGTGCAAAAGAAGATACTTCGTATAAATTGCTTATTTCTTGACCAATTTCAATGGGGTTTTATTCTTGAATTCTTGGGGTTCTTTAATATGCTGAATCTAACTGTGTGTTAAGTTTTTGGATTTTGGGCCCCGTTTTTAAATTGGTCCACATTGAGGTCCAAAGGGTCCAAAATGAAACTTTGTTTGATTTCATCAAAAATTGAATTATAGGGGTTCTTTGATATGCCGAATCTAACCGTGTATTTAGATTCTTAATTTTTGGTTCCGTTTTCAAATTGGTCTACAATAAGGGCCAAAGGGTCCAAAATTAAACTTAGTTTGATTTTAACAAAAATTGAATTATTGGGGTTCTTTGATATGCTGAATCTAACCATGTATTTAGATTTTGAATATTGGACCATAATAGGTGAATGTCCAATTTAAAATTTTTAAGTTCTTAGACCACATTCATTCTGTGTCAGAAACCTATGCTGTGTCAAATATTTAATCACAATCCAAATTCAGAGCTGTATCAAGCTTGAATGTTGTGTCCATACTTGCCCCAACTGTTCAGGGTTCGACCTCTGCGGTCGTATCAAGCTGCGCCCTGCGGAGCATTTTATTGTGTTTTGGTCTGTTTTTCTAATACTGTATGCAATAGGTTAACTATATTTGGTGTATGGAAATATTTTACAATGTACATGTCAGTCTGGCAGGTTTAATTTGACCTAGACTTCATTTTCACAGTTCATTGCTCAATGTTAAGTTTTTGTGTTTTGGTCTGTTTTTCTAATACTGTATGCAATAGGTCAACTATATTTGGTGTATGGAAATATTTTATGATGTACATGTCAGTCTGGCAGGTTTTATTTGACCTAGACTTCATTTTCACAGTTCATTGCTCAATGTTAAGTTTTTGTGTTTTGGTCTGTTTTTCTAATACTGTATGCAGTAGGTCAACTATTTTTGGTGTATGGAAATATTTTACGATGTACATGTCAGTCTGGCAGGTTTTTTTTGACCTTCACCTCATTTTCATTGTTCATTGCTTATGTTAAGTTTTTGTGTTTTGGTCTGTTTTTCTTAAACTTTAAGCAATAGGTCAACTATATTTGGTGTATGGAATGATTGTAAGGTGTATATGTCTGTCTGGCAGGTATCATCTGACCTTCACCTCATTTTCATTGTTCAATGTTCAGTTTTCCTGGTTAACTTTGTTTCTCAGATACTATAAGCAATAGGTCAACTATATTTGATGCATGGAATAATTTTAAGGTGTACATGACTACCTGGCGGGGTTCATCTGACCTTGACTTCATTTTCATGGTTCATTGGTCAATATAGAATTTCCATGGTTTGGCCTGTTTCTTTTATACTATAAGCAAAAGGTCATCTATATTCTGTGTATGGAATGATTGTATTAAAGGTGTACATATATTTCCGGCTTGGTTTATTTGACATTGACCTCGTTTTCTTGGATCATAAATGTTAATGTGATACTTGTAGTAAAACTTTATATATAGGACTAAAATCAATGGTCAGTTTAGTAGGCGAGACATTTCAGTGTGTGCACTCTTGTTTTTTTTTGTTAACTAAAAAACTGAAAACCATGATAAAATGTTGTTGCATAGTGAATATTTATGAACTGTTTTTGCTGTATGTTGTAAGGAAATGTATTATTGTATTATTCCAGATACATATCCATCCTTCATCTGTCAACTTTCAAGTGAGATACTATGAGAGTCCTTACTTGGTATATCATGAAATGGTCAAGACATCTAAGGTTTGTTGCTGTTCAGTTTAATCAGACATTCATAACAATTGTGTTTAACAAATGAGAAAACTACATTGTATTTCATTTTTTTGTTGTTTATATTTTATAACTCAGATTAGTCCTATTGGGGATTTATGTTTTTATTATGTATTTGATTTTAAATTTTGCTTTTCCTTTAATTATTTTTGATTAAGTTCAGGTCAGATTTTGGTCTTCAAGATTTTCTTTATTTCATTTGTTTATGTGTTCATATTTTTATTATACCCCATGCAACAAAGTTGTAGAGGGTGTAATGTTTGTGACCCATATGTGAGTCCTTCCATTGTTACTATGTTGTTGCCAGTAAGCTCCCTCCCTTTATCATCAGATCTTCTTCAAATATGGATGGAGGCTTCCACTCATCAAAAACTAAGATGAGTTTGATAATCAGAAAATCTGAATTGGATGTATGTATAAATTTGGTGCATCTGGAGCACTTTTCTGGATATACCTTCATCAGGAATGTTCATGTCCAAAAATTTGAAAGCAATGGATGTAGAAATACTTGACAAACTAGTTGTTACCTTCTATGTCATTTGGTCTCTGGTGGAGAGTCATCTCATTGGCAATTATACCACATCTTTTTATTTGTATATGTAATCAGCTTCCTCCATTTTCTCAGATCCTCTTCAAATTTGGATGGAGGCCTCCATTCACCAGAACCCGAAAAATACCTTGGATAATCAGGAAATTCTGAAATAGGCAATAATTTTCTGGGGAGATGGACTAAAAATATTCCATGTTAATTTTTGTTAACGGGATAGGTTGTTCATTTTTTATCTGATCATTTTGAAACTTTGAAAGTTTCCGCTCTTGTAAAGTTTCTTAATATAACATAATATTAATGTAAATATAATTTTATGTATTAACAGAAAACTTCATTTATTATTGCTTGTGATACTAGGTATACATTAGAGACAGTACTATGGTTAATGTGTATCCACTGTTGTTATTTGGAGGAGGATTATCAGTAGATTTAGACAGAGGAAACTTTGTACTATCTGTAGATGATGGATGGATTAGATTTATAGCCAACTCACATCAGGTATAAATCATTTCTACTCTTTCTCTGTTTAAACCTGAACAGTAATGAAAATAGCAGTATACAGAGTATAAACTTTGTGACAGGTATGCCAAAATTCTCAATCATGGGAAGAATATGCTTGATGCCAAGGTATTAGATCATTTTTCAAATAACCTAATATGCTTTTTACTGTTTTTCCTTTCTTGGTTTGCATTGCCAAAATGAAAATGTCTGCTATCTGAGGAGGCCCAATAAGCATTTCAGCCATTAATTTGTTAAATATATTTATCATAAGTAACACTGCTCTAATTATACCCCATTGCCAATGATCTGGGTAAAATTTTGCTTAGGTATGATATCCATGTTCAAATCTCCAACTAATTTAAAGGTAGTGCTGCCATTTCTTAATAATCATATATTTTTTAAATTACCTGATGCAATTTGGCTTTTCAGAATGTAATGCATTCTTGGTAATATTTTCTTATGTGACACCAAAATATTGTGATTGACGAACAACGTCCTTAACAAAGGAAATTTCAAACAGTGGCGTGAAGATATTTTAATTTTTGGTTACAAAAACAGTGAATTTATCCATAATCCTTTTTTATTCTGAAATAGAGAAATGCAACATTGAGTTGTGTCTGTAATGTATCTAATACGTTGATTTGTAATTTACTTTCAAATACTAAGAATTTATTTAAGTGGATAAGATTTTCTTTATACATATTAACATTACATCTTTACATGATACTGTAAATCAACTTGTTTTCAGGGATATGTTTTTTTTATGTTAAGCTCTTTATATCCACTTTTGCTGCAATTGGGCACAGATCCGCAATTCATTTCAGGTAGGTGATAATGGTAGCCTTTTCCTCAATTTCTTCTGCTCATTTCTTAAACTTGGATATGTATGATGGCTTGTTTCGAAGCTGAGACATTTTCACATATGTGGTTAAATTTTCGGGGTACGAAGTGAAATTCATTTTTCCGTAAATTAGCACACCCCGAAAATCCTTTTGTGATGCGGCTCCTCCAGGTAAAAAAAATTATATTTGTATTTTTTTGTACTGGAAAAGGTTAATAGGTAAATATGTTGCTTGTGAAAAAATAATTGGTTTACAGTTCTTGATGAATTTTGATCATGTAATTATATTAAAGCATTAAACAAATATACTCTGTTGTTGTGTTACATTTTTGTACATATATTTTCAGATTGCAGAACTTGTGAGAGAATTACGGACAGAGTTAGACCAGTTATTAACAGACAAGATTAAGAATCCACACATGGATTTGTGTACTTGTCCAAAAGGAAGTAAAATTATAGATACTATTGTAACACTTATTACAACTCAGTGATACAACGTGCCTTACAGTCCTCTGGTATAGGATTCAAAAGAATTGTTGAGCTTATAAAACACAATATGAATAATGCTCATTGACCTGTTTGGTTGTGGTAATGAACTCAGATATCAGGTGCTTTATTTTGTGAATTATCATGGTATTATTGATGCATACATTATTTTTCATCTGGATGTTTATACCAGTTAAAACAACACAGCAACAAAAGAAAGACAAAAGACTAGCTAATTTATAATGTATTCAGTGTCTACAATTTGTTGACAAGTTTTGACTCTGAGAATCCTACAAATATTGATGCTTAAAATTGGGAGCCATTAACAATACAGTGTTTAATTGAAAGTAAGGAAAAAAAGTGTGCAATAGTTTCATATTAAAGCCTAGTCTTAAACACCATTTTTATTCTTGTTTTGGTGTATTTTTTGTGGGTAAACACAAAAAATCCTTGTGAGAATCTGATATGGGTAAAAATTAAAATTTTGTCTATTATCTTGAAAACAGCTATAGACAGAGAAAATCTGTCAATGGCAAAAATGATAAGATTAGTGACAGATTAATATTGTGAAAGTATTATTGCTGGTGGGGTACCAATTTTTGTGATTCCATCCAACCGCATGATTTTTAAATACACAACAAAATACCTTTTTTTTTATTGAGTTGGAATGGGTTAATCATAAAACCATGACTCTAATGTATAATACTGCTGTGTCTATAACTTGTTGATTATTTTCTTGTGAATTAAATATGTTTTCCCAAACCCTGAAAATAGATATTCATGAAGGAAAATACTTCCAAGATATTACAGAGACTTTTGAATTTAAGTACATGGTTTTAGGTGACTTGTTTTAGTTGTAGGAATGTCTGAATTGGTTTTTGGTTCAATTTTACATATGATTTCCACTGAATATTGTTAGGGTACAGGGATGTTATGAATATCTTTTGGCATTTATAAATATGATTACCGGTAATCAATCACAACCATTTGAAGGAGGGGCTACACAAGTCAAATAATATTATATTTTCATATCAATTTTTTTACCAATAAAAAGGATTTGTCTGATAGCATATTAGTGCTCATAAAAAAGTATTGTGTATGTTAAGAAAGAATTGCATATTGTCTATGATAATTCTTTCTACATTTGAAAATGTGATATACTGTTTTAGATTTACAGATCAGGAATGCTTATTTGTAAACTTAATTTAGTAAATTTGAAAGTTATGGGTGAATAGTTATTATTTTATCACTATTGATATGAAGATGCAGGTATTGGTTGTTATTACATCAGGGTATAATTTATTACTTTAGTAGTTTGTTATGCTTAACCTCCATACCTTTTGAACTGCCCAAGCTGAACTGTCATGATAGCAGGGACTTCAACCAAGCAGTTCATGGTCCATAAACTCTTCTCAGATGTCTGATTATGAAAATATGGCACTTTGAAAGCCGTTTAAGAGTTCAAAATCGGAAAACCTGAAAAGTAGCCAAAATCAGGTAGGGTAGGCATCTTTTGATGGCCACTACGTAACTGGTAGTGACTGTAGGTATAAACTATTATCATAAATGCATGCTTAGGTGGTACAGGAACACAACGAGGTATAATATAGCCGATAGGAATCTAGTCTGTAAAATCTAGGTCACCGTTTGTCAAAATCCGTAAAACGGACATTTAGGCAGACCTGACTTGACAATAATAATTCCCCAGACACTTAAGTCCCATATACTCCCAGTTAGCATGAATGGACTGCTGTAACTATAGGGTAATACTTGAATGACAAAGAAACATCGTCTAGTCAATATTCACCTCTGAAGGCCGTTTAAAATCGTAGACTGAAAATTACCATTTTCAGTGGGGTGGGTTCAAACCCACGAGAAAATATTCCACCTCCACCCCACCCATGCCATCCGCCCCAAATCTCAATACATAGTTTAATAGATGAGCATCAGTTACAGCATCAAGAGTCTGCTAATTTGCATATAATTTGCATATGATTGCAAATTTTCGAAAATGCCTGATTTTCCATAAATCTTTGGGGCGAATGAGTTAAGGTACATGTTATTAGATATAACAAAAGAAAATCAACTAATTGATCTGAAGAAATTAGAAATAATTTCAGTTAATGTACTTTGAATTGCTTAAATATTTTGAAATTTTAAACCAAAAGTCACAGCAATAAAGAATAACATTAATGAGGAGTAAAATTTATCAAAATGTCTTCCATGTATGTTATCTATGTGTATATGAAATATCCTATTTTACTGCTTTGTTGTAATAATATATTTAGTTTATGGTTATTTTGTTACAATGATTTTATATAGTTTTGAAAAGTGTGAGGGGATATATTTTTGCTTGTTTGTTAATTTTTGCTTCATTTTAAATGTCACAAACATGGGCATTTTTATGCTTTCTCCAAAAAATCTCAGGGGAACATGTTGGTACTGCTTTTCCTTTTTAAAGATTTGAAATATGTATTGAAGAGACAGTAACCCAACAACACAATAAACTGCATGAAAAAGACATGTACATATAAACACATAAGTCAAACCACACATATAGGTCTAAACTGCCCTGAATGTAGGTCTATTTGACTGCTAACAGGGATTTATTTCTGATGGTACCATTAATTTGCCATGACGTAATCTGACTGTCAACAACAATTTATTTTTGATAGATTTAATTTGCCATGACATAGGTCTTTTACTATGACCCAAAACTACTTAGTAGCATTAAAAACAAGTCAATTTTGACTTTATCTTGGGTTGAGGTTTACGTTCAGAATTTTGAGTTACAGCGACTCATTTGACCAACAATCATCTGGTAAGTCATGAACATTTCAGTATAACTTATCGTAAGATTTTTTGTGAAAAGAGCCCCTGTAATTTACCTTGAAAAAAAGGAAATCAGTAGAGTTGATTGTTTCAAATGATAACCTTTTAATTTTATTTTAGTAAAAAGCTTTGCAATGCCATACAAAGTAATTCAAGTCAAACTATAATTTCATAATGTTTGCCTTAAACTATTCAGGAGTTGTGAACCGTTCAAAATTAAAAATTATAAAACTGGAGTTCCAAGATAACAACTTAAGTTTAATAGTTTTTAGCAAAATCTATTATAGCCTGTTTGATTATTCTGAAAATAATTACAAATTATAATTTTTTTTATTTGTATATGTAAAAAAACTATTTCTTATTAGTAGTAATACATATTAGGACTGATTTTTACCAATCCAACAAACATTCAAGTTGTACACAGTGCTCAATAACAAAATTTGAAATGTAATCCACAATAATTTTGTGGGAGATATAGTTGTCTTCATGTGAATTGTTTTTATATAAAAAGATGTGTTTACATTAAAGCCCAATTGAGGTAAAATCACAAAAGCCTAGTATGGTAAAGATACATTTTGTTTACAATGAACAGGTTAACAAGTATGGCTATTTGTATGATATGTTTTTTTTTTATAGCAAAAAGAGTGAAATTATGTTTATGTCTTATTGACAACTTTTTTACTCTTTTGTGAATTTTGATAAAAATGTGTGTCCTTATATCTTTGATATCATGCACAAAGAAGATGATGGATATAAATCAGTGAGACAGCAACTGAGCAACACAAAAAACAAAAGAGATCTTGTGGTCAACACATAGGCTGCCCCAATATGTTTTCTTCTACATTGCCCCAGGTCTAGAAAAGTTGTGTAGTGTTAAGCAAAATTCAATCAATATAAATTCAGTAGAGACAATCAAAGATCTGCCATCAACCCTGAAGACAAAAACTTTTAAGACAGAACAAAAGACAATCACTGAGAAGTCTTCATCATGTTCATAAGATAATTGATCAAATATACACCTGATTTTTAGATAATTAATTTCCTGCTTTCTGAGTCATAAAATGGACTATACCTTATAAACTTATATAACAGCAATAAGATATAGATCTGGGGCATGAAACATAGTAAATTACACAGAACTTATGGTAAATTTCATGATTACCTTATGAAACTGGGGACTGGTATGATTTTTAAAACATGACAACTATCACTATTCTGGAGTTCATATCCTTGGAAAATTCTGAAAGAATAGATGACTCTTCTTAAATTTTTATATATTATGTACATTGTATAAGAATTTAGTTTTGACATAAGCTGGCCTCTCGAATTATTACAATAAACTTTGATATAAACTGTGCTACTGAGCAGTACAATATATTACAAGTAAAGTTGATATTACAGAAAGTGTTGCCAAATATTAAGTTTGGGAACACATGTTTAAAATTTCTATATAACTAGTAAATGTCATTTTAAGACTGTGATATGTAAAAAAATTACTTTATTTATAATGCTATAGTTGACAAATAAAAATAGAAATATGTGTTTTGTTTGATTATTTGGAAAACATGATTATTGATGAAAAGATAAAAAGTTAATAATGAGAGGTCCTAATCAAAATTTCCTCCTTATGCATTAATTGGACAAAAAAAGTCTTCAAATGCTGTAGTTTATTAACAATATTCATTTCTGATTTGCTAAATTTATGGCATAAACTAAACATTTATTAACCTTGGCCATAAAACTTTACTAAGGACTCGGGAGTACAAAATTTGTGCTCAAAACACCAAATCCAGGATTTTGATTGGTTGATTTCTGAGTCTGAATACGAAAATCATACTGGAAGTTTTATAACCGCAAGGCCAGTACTAAATTTTCATTTTAAACTGATCATTTTTTTAAATAGAGATATAATTAACTACTTAAAAAATATTTATACAAGTACATCAATATAATTTTTTTTTTTATAAAAGACCAACAGCTAGAATTAGGCTTTAGGAGCTACCATTTGATTTTTATGGGGTGGGGGCTAGGATGAAATTTGAAAAAAAATGCAGGACAGGAGTTTTGAGTAAAAAAAAGGCAGGATGAGCAACTTGGCAAAAAAAAAAAAAAGGCAGGATGACAATTTATTAATATGTAAAAAAAAGTCGGGATAAACTAATAAAAAAAAGGCAGGACCAAATAGAGTGAAAAATAAAAAGGCAGGACAGAGATTACAACTAAAAAAAAATGCAGGACAAAATTTTTCATCCTACCTCCCATAAAAATCAAATGGTAGCTCCCTTAAACAAAAACAAAAAACAGGTGGACAGCAACCAACAACAACTATTGAATTACAGGCTCACTCTGCCCTAATCTGGGACAGGGATGTGACAGCACAATAAAACACACTGTAAAGAGCAGTTGGAAAAGACCTTACTCATCATGTCAGCACTAATTATAAAAAAAAACCTAACAAAAAAAAAAACACAAGGTACTGCTCTGAGAGTACTCTCAGTTACTGTAAATTCAGAAATTATTATGCATTTATTATTGCGATTTGGACATCACAAACAGAAATATGAGAATAATTAATGCGATTATAGGATCAGCTGCATACAAATATATGTGTACGATTTCAGAATGTGATTTCGTATTTTTGCGATACTCACCCAGTCGCATTATTCACAATAATAAAAACCTCACAATATTTTCTGAATTTACAGTACTCAAAATTAGTTCAAAGCAATTCCATAATACAAATAAGTCGTGTTTTCCCCAGACTAAATTTTCAATTGATACACATCAAAGGGATTTGGTGTAAAGACTTCATAAACAGTATAAAAATAGCATCGCTTTGAGCAATGCCAAAATATAAGTATCACCAGGATGTTTTCATAACTGTATAGCCATAGATATTTAGTTACATTTTAATGGAGTAAAAACTAGTTAGTACCAGGCATGGGGTAATTGTAATCAGTAATCAGCTGTTATCTATTATATATTTTGCAATGTAATCACATGTAATCAGTAATCATGCATTTTCTTATTACAAGTAACTGCAATTCAATCATTTACAATGCAAAAACAGGTGTAATCAAGATTACCTTTTAGTTTACAATCAAATGATTACTTGCTGATTACAAATTTGTATACATTAATCGTTGTTTGTATACATTGTAGAAGCATGAATAAAAAAGTTCATCAAACCACTGTTTATAGCGATTGGTCATGGTTCAATATGATGTTTCTATTTACTATTTCAAAAATTTCAGTATAACCATGCTAATTTAAAGGGAATATAGAGTGAACAAGTGTGAATTATTTTTAAAACAGTTCACTAAATGAATTTACCTTTCCAAATGTCTCATTTTGAGATTGAGTATGTCTTGTGATAAAAGATGTTTGCTTTGAAAACATTTTGTGTTCCCTGATAGAACATTTTTGATATTTATACCATAGGGTATGTTTTTGACCTGTCCGTCTGTCCGTCCGTCAGTCTGTCCCTCCGTCAGTCAGTCCTTCCATCAGTCCTGTTCTTGTCATTGCAACTCCTCTAAAACCACACAACAGAATTTCATGAAACTTTGTAGATGTGCATATCGACAGGAAATTATGATTCAACATTTTTTTCTAGGAGTAATGACTGGTTGAAATTAGACTTTTGGCCCAAATATACTACTGCAACAGTTTGTCATTGCAACTCCTCTGAATCAACACAATGGGATTTCATAAAACTTTGTAGCTAATAAGAAATTTTATGTAGGTGTGCATATCGACAGGAAATTATGATTCAATTTTTCTTCTGGGAGTTATGACCCTTTGAACTTAGAATTTTGGCCTAAATATACTACTGCAACAGTTTGTCATCACAACTCCTCTGAAACTACACATCAGAATTTCATGAAACTTTGTAGATAGTAAGGACATACTATGCAGATGTGCATATTGACAGGAAATTATGATTCAATTTTTTACTAGGAGTTGAGCTACTTTGAACTTAGAATTTTGGCCTAAATATACTACTGCAACAGTTTGTCATCGCAACTCCTCTAAAACCACATTAGTCCTAATAATTATGAAGTCTTGCAAGGCTATTTTATTTTTTTTCTGTTACACCTACGTAGGAAGGCGTCACAGAAAAAAATAAAATAGCCTTGCAAGACGTCATAATTATTTGGACTAAAACCACACTACAAAATTTTATGAAACTTTGTAGATAATAAGGACATAATATGTAGATGAAATTTTTATCAGTTGACTTTTGTAGGAGTTATAAGTCTTTGAACTGAGGAATCTGGTGAGATTTTATTTCCCCAATGACAATGTGGGGTGTGGGGTATGTGATTTAATATCTCCAATTCTAGTCCATATACAGGTAATTTTATCAATCTGAATTATGTAAAGAAAGAACAAGTACACTTATAATATTATATTTTATATGATCTAGCATTTAAACTAACTTGAACTCTGCTATTGAACATCTGATTAATTTGAATACAAACTTCTGCAAAATCTTACAATCACTAGATTTCAAAGTTCATTTACTATTCTTCATGAATATTTCTTCAGTTATAAAATGATTTATTAATCATGATTGAAAATTTTTAGAAATTTAAATTCCAGCACATTGTCTCCCTTCCATAAATGCAAAATTAGGTCATGTCTTGTCCGGTTTTGCTTCCAAATTTATACTACTTTCACTTTCAATTTTGACCACGTTTCAGACAAACCAAGATCTGTAAAATTGGTGATGGACATCAGTAAGCAAGTAGAGAAGTTCAAGAAATTTCTGTCACGTTTAAGCGACAATGATGAACTTAAGTTTCTTGGATGGTTAAAGAATAATATAGATGGTTGGTATTTCGACTAAAATCCACATGTAGTATGTACACGTTATTATGTAAGATCATGTAATGTTGGGATTTTTTTAATGACAGAAACAAGTACCTATGATTAGGTACTTAACCTCGAAGTGTTAATTAAATATATATATGTTTTCCCCCTTTTACCATAATTCTTTTGTTTACCTTTGTCATAAATTTAAGATGCAGCTGTCATATGTCAGTGACACTTTAAAACCAGTGCCAAAATTCTATATTAAACAGTTAAAACTATAAGGTGCATTATTGGTAAAATATTTGGTGTGAAATTTATCATTAAGATAAGTTTGCTTGTATGAAACATGAAAACAATAAACTCAACTCTACATTATAGAAATAAAGTGCATGGTCAAACAGGTTATTCAGTTACCCATTTGTTACTTGTTCCCTGATTTTATTGATTATTTAACTTGCCAATGAGCAACACAATGGGTGCCACCAGTGGAGCAGGAACTACTTACCTTTTCTGAAGCACATTAGTTTATTCTGGATTTTCATTTGAGCATTCATGTGATAGACTTTGAAACTCAGATCAGGGATAGGGAAATTTTGGTCAGGAGTTTTGACCTCAGATCAGAAGGGTTTTTATCAGCATTTTTTTGGGGTCGTAAATATAACATCTGATGTGTCTTTTTTTGTGTGTTGTTTCTTCAATCTTCCATCTGAATGACATATCAGTGTGTTTACCCTTGAAGCCTGTCTATCTAAATGATACCAGTTGAAAGAATAATTGAGAAGAATCTGTTTTTGGTTTGGTTTCATTGTTGATTGTTGATTGCTCATTAATAAAGCACTATGATTTAACCTTTCCTTTAAATAAAAAGGAACATTAAAGCATAGCATTTTAGTCATGCCTCCATCTTTTTTATTTGACTTCATTGTCATTGGTGTTGAGATATAAGAGAGAAATATACTATACATTTATAACATTATAAATAGATGAAAAATCAACAAACAATTACAACAGTTTCTACATTTATACATTACCTAACGCACTGACTATGTTCCAGTATTATTTAATAATTAAAGCACTGTCTCAAAACATTAGCAACTTTGGTACAAATTAATATACATGGAGGATGATTTGATTGTCTTAGTTCAGATATATGTTTTTTTGTCATAATATTAAATTCAAAATTACTGCCTTCACAGTGTAAAGTTTCAAATAGGAGGTATGCTAGATTATAAATATACATACTGAATGCAGAAATTATATGAATTAAAGATGTTGGATATACAAAAATAAAATAGCAACCCTAGATACTTGGTTTACTTGTGCCTAAGGTCCTCCATTTCCTTTGATTAGAAATTAGACAGCGAAACAAACATTTTGTTATGAAATTATAGATTTAGTAGATAAAGCTAGAGATACAAGTGGCAATGAAAATGAGGTTATACTAGACTGCCTAAGAGATGACATACGACAGAGTTTACCACAGAATGCAGTGTCTCCAACTGAAAACATACAGACACCAACTATTGGTATGGTGAGTAAACTGTACTTAATATAACCACAGGGGTTTTATAAGGCTTCTTAAATTTTACCTGTTCACTGAAAAAGAGATGGTGCAACAGTAAATAGGGTACTATGAAAATTTTTAAATAGATTTAGTTACACTTAGGAATCAAGCTTTCCTTAATTCAAAATTTTAGAAAAAGATGGACACATGCATTCCTTGTGGTGGTTTAGTATTTGTATACAATTTAATAGAAAATGCAGAATTATATCTCTTTATTTTTATATAATTTCATTACATATATGTTTCATAATAAACCCTACTTTGGATTGACTGACAACAATCAATAGGAATTCAAAATTTATATTTTATTTCCCAATAAAATTTATCATTCCTGACAGCATGTGCTTCCTGTGACAATGTCACAACAATGCATAGGAAAACAAACGAAAAACGTGATATCACTCGTAAATTCATGGTTCTAGAAAAGAATGTTATTATAAGAATTGAATGCTTCTTTTTGTAATGTTATAGGGTTGTCAAAACATTGATCGTGCACACATTTTTAGTATGAAGTGCTTCCGTAAAAGGCCCAGGAAAATTATTTGAAAATTAATTATAAAAGGAAAATTGGTCTAACCAAACTAAACTTTTTTCTAGCAAAGCAATTTTTATAAGTGTTTTTTTGTCAATATTTCATAATTATTTATTTTCATTCTTTTATAATACTCTATGCTTTCTACTATAAACACAGTTTTCGTGGGCTTATTTTTGGAATTGGTAGGTTACCTTTAGGAATAAACTCATCATAGATACCAGGATATCAGGAATGGGAAAATTATAGTTCACCATGAAAATCTATTCTATTACAATATAAAATCTTTCTAGTATGAATAACAACAAACAAATATGATGGATATCATGAAATAGAATGCATGTTTTACTGTCCAGAAATGAACCACTTGATTTAATTTCCCTATTTTGCCTTTTATTTTGGTGGTATGATATATGTGATGTCCATTCTTTTTAGTATGAATCTAAATGCTGAAATAGTAGCAATTTTGTTATGAATGAATTTTTCAGATTAACATTATCTTTCTAACAACTATACAGGATAATGACTTATCAAGTACTGTGTAACTAGGAATAAAAAAAAAAATATTTTACTTATATTTTAGAACAGTGACTGTGATCCTGCTACAACTGTCCATGTTGATGCCTTTCTGTATGATGAGGAAACAGTAGATGATTTATGTGATGAAGGCAAAATGAGCAGAAACTATTGTCAGAAATGTGGCTCACATGATGTTAAACCTCTCAGTAAATATATAAGCCATAAGTATATTTTTTATACAAATGTTTTACTTTGAATAAAGTTGTCTCGTCTTCTACGAAAGTGGCGGAAGGCGAGACATAGGTGTTACTTTTCAAGCGGCAGCGTCAACAATTGTTAAGTGATCTGCTTAAGGCAGTTTGATAGGAACTGCTTGTGATAGATTAATGATATTTTCTATAAAGTTGCATTACTATCAGTACATATCTGTTTGAAGACTATTTTGAGGCCCTGCTCCTGTAGGTCATGGTCCAGCAACTTTCAATTAATTACCAATTTTCAATGTTAAGTTTTCTGCTTAAGTTAGTTTGATAAGAACTACTAATGATAGACAATGATATTTTCTATAAAGTTGCAATACTATCAGTTCATCTCAGTTTGACGATCATTTTGATGCACTGCCCTTTATATCATGGTCCAGGAACTCTGAATTAAATAGCAATGTTGCTGTCCATCAGATTGTCTTTTTGAATTTTCTGCCGACAGGTGAAACATCTTTGTGTACAAAGAATGTATAATCGAAAGTTATCCAACCACATACTTATATTGGATGCTAACAAAAGATATTGTGTTTAAAATGATTTCTTTATTAAGTAAAGGTATATTAGAAAAGTTACATATTGTATTTATTGACAGTATCTGTTTTGTTTGACCATTTACATCTGAACTCAGGAAGAAAGCATATAATATGTAATATAACAAACAAAAAAAACAACCAAAAGACAGCATTTTACTTAGTTAAATGAATTTATTCAAAACCACATATGTGAGTACCTTAACACAATTGTATAATGGAATTGCTTAATTTTTATGTGTATTTATAAATACATTTATTTCCAGCTTTCATTACACATTCAGCATCAGTACCACAGATTAAATACATATACCAGTATCTGTTACCTGATTTGAGAGGTAAAACAGTAGTAGATGTTGGGTCAAGGACTGGAGCAGTATTATATGGGGTAGGTAGGAACAATGTTCCATAATCCATATAAATATTGCCAAAATAAAACCCATAAATTTAAGCATTATACAACATTTGTGCTGTAATACACAGTCATGTTCTAAATGTAGAATGATTATGAATTACATTAGTATTTTGTAACAGAATAATTTGAGGACCATGAAGTCTTTGGTTTCTGGATACTTGAATGCTCTAAAAAGCTGCTTTAGTAAGTGGACTATACAAGTCACTTTATTTTTGTAATATACCAATCAGTCAATTCACTTGAACAAAATTAGCTTCTCAAATATAGATTGTATTTAAAAAGGTGCTCCATCAATGAAATTTATATTAATATAGTTATGTTAATATGCAAATTGCACAACATCCATCATTACACAAATGTCAAATATACATTTAGTCTGTCACAGAAGAAACTATTCAATAGTGATTGCAGGGATATGTCAGTTGGGCAATTTGAGGTAAATCACATCTGGTATAGAACCCAAATGCCAATAGATAATTATATTTCTCTTGTGGTTGTGGCCTATTATCTATTTCTTGCATGAAGATATATTTCCTGTAGCACACTGCACGGAGTGTGATACAAAAAAGTGATATGAAAACTGCATTGATTTGATTGGCTTATCCAGCATCATGAGACAGCATTACGACATTTCCATTGGCTATTCCTTAGGTCATTGATGACTTTCAAAGGTTAAAACGATGTACATTTCATCCATGGCAACGGACATAAGTGATTTCTTCAATAATATACAAAACACTCACACCTTTCACCTGAAAATCTTCTTTTTGTCAAATTTTATTACATTCTAACGTGTACAGAAAGTTTTTAAATATCAGATGTATAAGTTTAACGCTGGAACTGACATATGACGTCATAATGGTATGTGCAAAAGCCTAGATCAATGTGAGAGTGTTGACCATATGAGAAATAGGTTTAACAACTCGTTTGAATTGGATTTAATTTAAATAGTAATAATGAACTCACTGAAGGCTCGCTTATTATTATATTGAAATTGAATAACTCGAGTTGATATCAAGCAATATCCAATTCTCGCTCGTTATGAAACCTATAATTATTAATGGTGAATCTGGAAAGAAACAGATAGTAGCATATAAGCCAAACTTTTGAAATGAAGTCTACATAGAAAGTAGTTATGCCATAGATTGTAATATATTTTTTGATTGCAATCTAAATCATAATAGGCAGTGGAAACTTTAATTATACACACCATAAATTTTCTTTCATCATTACTTTTAGGGTTATATATTTAGTAATGCAGAGAAAATGATGGGCATAGAAATTGATGTCAGTTTTTGTGAGTTACAACAGAGAATATTAGACAAATACAAAATGACAGACAGAGTAAAGGTATGGTTACTTTCAATTACTCAAGTTGTTTTTTAAAGTTATGTTTTATATTCCAATAAAAGGGAACATTCATGAATACACATGCTGTCCTTGACAAACTTACAATTTGTAGGAATATTTAAAACAAAAAAAAAGCTTTTGCTTCCACACTTCATACGCATTGGTCAATGATTTCACATCTCAATACAACTACAAAAAGAAGCATTTAATTCTTTAAAATCATGTGCGGATTGAGAAAATTTTTAAGAGAAAGAAAACAAGTACTGGTACTTTTATTGTGATATATGTACCACTGTTACTGTTAATGACAAATGACTTTCAATGAAAAAGTAAATTAATGTGGTATGATAGTCAATGAGACAACTATCCAAATGAAGCAGTTTAAGCACATATAGGTCATCATAGACCATTAACAATGAGCTAAACCCATACTGTATAGTCAGTTAAAAATGTTTGGACATGACAAAATGTGAAACAATTTTAAAAAATCCAACAGCCTAATTTATGACGAAACAAAAAACAAAAATGAAATATGATAGGCAGTTACCAATAACAACCACTGAATTACAGGACTTGGAACAATGTGGTGGGGTTAAACATGTTTATGAGTGCTGAACCCTCCCTCTAACCTGGGACAATGGTGTAACAGTACAACATTAGAAACTGCAAAAATCAGTTGTAAATGGGTTGACTCAATACATCAGTATGAAGCACTAAAAAAACAACTAACATAAAAACTATAGACACAAAGCACAGTAACAACTAATAGATAAATCAGGTTAAATAGACATATTACAAATAATATCATGAATAAACTACCATCATCTCTTTTTTTGTAGATTCTACATAAAGATGTTTTAAATTGTTCTGATGTTATACAGAAAGGTAGGTTATAAGAAGAGTGTAAGAATTATGTGTAGGTTCAATTAGACAGGAGTCTTATATGATTTGCATGATAAAGAATCCTTTAGTATGATTGGTTACAAGTTCTTAAAGTTGTAATTTTTGTGGCAGGTTATTTTTTTAAAGACTGAGTTTACTTAACTACTTTTCTAACCAATATTAACAACAAGGCAGCTTTTAATTTATATTACAATGTCAGAATTTGAACCAATTCACTCGCAAGGAATAAAAGTCCAAAGCACTTATGTTAACTTTTTGCTTGAATTGTTACAGGTTTTTGCAGTTAATTTGTTGTTCTACCTCATGTTTGCCTAAAACTTTATCTTTATAATGTCAAGCACATACATGCAATTGTTGCCTCGTTTTGTCAACAACATTGAGTAGAGATATAATTAGTGAGAAATAACTCACAATGCATCTTGCTTTATTTCTTTTCTTTTATATTACAGGAAAATGTTACCTCTAATTTAGAACATGTTTTAAAGTTATGTTATGTTTATAATGGTGGTGGTAAACAAAACATGTTTTTTATTGATTGTTTTATTTTGTTTCAGCTGACATCATTGTTCTAAATAATGTGTTTGAGTTTTTCATGCCTAAAGAAGTTCAAGAAAGGTAAAATTAGTTTTAAAGGTCTTTCTTTGTATTTCCATTTTATTTTTATTTAGGAAATATACCCATAAGAAAAAAATGTTTAACATGTAATTAATTTCTCCAGTAATATGTTGTAGTAGAAAAAAAAAGCATGAAATGTATGAAGTTTCATATAAAACTCTGAAAATGTGTATGAATAATGGAGTTGTGGAATGAATGTGTGTATAACATAACAATACAGTCTTTACCATTGGTCCACATCAGATACCATAGATTTGATTTTCTGTTCATAAAATTTGATTATAAAGTATCTGTTTATATTTTCCTTGACTTATACACATGTTTTTCAGTATTTGCATATATGTACTGATTGTATTTTAGGATCTGGAACTATTTATATGACACTTTAAAGAAAACAGGAACTCTTATAGTGACAGTACCTAGCATAGAAGATTCTATATCACCTCTACAGGTAAGAAATACAATTTTATGTACCAATTTTATACAGCTATCATGTTTTTTTTTATTACCCTACATTGCATAAATTCTTAACTTTGAAGAAGGAAAACATTTTCCTCTGAAATATTGAGTCACTGAGAGCCAAATATGGCTTGAATCATAAGAATATTGAGTATCAATATCAAAAGCCATTGTTGACAAATTATTGGCAATCATACCACATCTTCTTATATTTTTATAACATATAATATGGGTAGATTCACCATACAAAATATACACTTACATCTTTTTTTGTAGACCAAGGTTGACTTGGATAAGTGGGTTAGAAAGATAGATACTTCAGCAACACTTCATCAGGCCAATCTGTTGTTATATGGAGATGAACATCATGAGGACTCAGATTTAGAAAATATTTTTGTGTATAAAGTCTTATAATAGAATACTATTATTAGAGAGAATTAATAGATACAATAAAGATATTTCAATTGCAACATTCAATTTTCAGTGAATTCTCTGAAAACATGAGAAGTTTATCAGTATTAATAAAAACCTGCAACCCATTTCACAAAAATCTTACAAATAAAAGTACTTGAAAGTCATGAACATTTCAGTTAACTTGTGATAAATTTTAGTGGTAAGATTTTTTGTAAAAGAGCTGCTTTAAGTAAATATTAAAAGCTAAAGATCTTGTTTTTGCATAGGAATCAGGTTGATTCTTTTGAGCAGTAACAATCATTTAAACATCTGTTGAATTATATGATTAAAATCTTTAACTGTTGTGAATAGGAACAAAATGAGAGGTGGGGGTCTATAAGCAGCAACCAAACAATGCCAAAAAAAAAACAAGATGTTTACTTTGAATTTAATTTTTTGATAGATTATTACTACTGTCCTTCAAGCAACATTAATGCAGTGTAAACATATATAGAAGGTCTGGATGGGTATCTTTCCTGGAATACATATCACTGTAAGTTTGTCAAAGTTTAATTTCCAGTGTTTATGTTTTGCCTGCAACAAATGTCCCCGATGATAGCATATGTGCATGTTATTCTGGCATTCATTGCATAAACAAGTATTACTAATGTAAACATGTAAGACGGAAGAAGAGCTAGATATTCCATATTTTGTATATAGATTCCTTGTGGTTCAAGTACAGCAAATGTCAATTGGTGGTTTTCCTGGCTTTCAAACATTTTATAAAATTGCATCAGATTATTTTCACATAAATCAGAAAACCTTTAACACAGTATTTAGTCTATAGTTGCTCTACTAAAGACCCAAGAAAGTCTGACTTAATCTTTACCTCATTAGCTCACCTGGCAAAAGGCCAAGTAAGCTGTTCTCATCACTTGGCATCCGTCGTCTGTTAACTTTTTACAAAAATCTTCTCCTCTGAGACCCTGGGCCAAATTTAACCAAACTTGGCCACAATCATCATTGGGGTATCTAGTTTAAAAATTGTGTGTGATTACCCCACCTGCCATTTTTAAAGATGGCTGACATGGCTAAAAATAGAACATAGGGGTATAGTTAGGTGTACATGTCAGTTACTGTGGATTCATTTATTTTCGTGGGTATCAATTTTCGTGGATAGAGAAAAAAAGACGTTTCGTGGTATACGTAAATTCGTGGATCGCTGATTACAAAAAAAAAAAATTACGTAATTCGTGGATTTCTTTTTGATTTTGGAGATCATATAACCTCCTTGGTTTGATCAATAATAAAACAAACAAAAAAGAAGGAATTCATTGAAAAAGTTTTGAATTGTCAAAATCCTCGCTTGGTCATTCTAGGTTAAAGTGTTCATTGAAAACTTCTATTAAAATAATGGACAGAGACAACTAATTATTTGTTTGTTTTACACTTATAAATTCTTGTCGGAATTTTATAAGGCATTCAAAACTCTGATTGAAAGCTCATTTCCCTAATCACGATATAATAAACATATAAGTAAAAGGTGTGAAAATAAATGTTCCTGTCATAAACAATATTACCTACGGGCTATATCCCGTACTTAATCCTATTTATTTTTAAACACCAGTAAACTATGACACGGTAATTAACAACTTGCAGTTATTTTCCATGAACAGTTTTAATCGATTTTAAAAAGTAAATTATCACTGATATTCGATATATTTATTATTGACTTAATCAAAATACTTTTATCTTCTTTCAATAAAAACACGTGTTATGTTACAGTGTTTATCGCTAACACTATACTAGAACTGCATAACTTAACCGAAAATAAACATCCGACTCCATACACATTTCTCTGGATTTTTATTTGTTGAATTCTTAAATTCGTGGTTCGCTGTGATCCACGAAACCCACGAAAATTGGTATACCACGAATAAAAATGAATTCACAGTAAACAGGGTAATTTGCCTTGACTTCATTTTCATGGTTCCATGATTCAGAGTTTGTTTTTGTGATGATGTTAGTCTTTCTGTTTGTAATAATGTATAGTTAATATTTTCAACTATATTTGGTAAATGAATTATTATAATGTGTACATGTCTGTCTGATAAGAATCACATCATCTTGTTCTGTTGTCTGTGGATCTTATTTTTGTGTTTTGATCAGTTTCTTTCTTGTTTTTATACCCCCGCTTTAAGAAAGTGGGGGTATATTGTTTTACCTCTGTCTGTCCATCCATCCATCCATCCGTCAGTCAATCCGTCCCATGAATATTTTTCGTCGCATCTTTCTCAGGAACTGCATTACAAGGATTTCTGAAATTTGGTTTCAGGGTTTATATAAGTCAGCTATACCGTGTGATGCGTTTTCAGATTCATCACTCAACAACTTCCTGTTTACCTTATACTTTAAACAGGGCGGGGGTATCATTATTGAGCAGTAGCTCATAGATTCACTTGTTTGTCTTGGATCTAGTTCTGTAAATTCAAAATAAATGCAATTACTTAGATTGATAAAATATATGTGACAGATTAATTGATGTCATTTTAGGAATTCTGCATACAAGGATGGTATATGAATTTAAATACACAAGTTCAAATTTAATGCCATATTCATCCTGTTACATTTTTCATTCAAAATTCTGACCCAATTGCAATTCGTTTTATCAAACCAAACTACGTTGCCTATAATTGCTTACATCAACTTTATTTGAACTTTGGTGAATAGTTGTCTCATTGGCAATCATACCTCATCTCCTTATTTTTATATAAAATGAAATATACTTATAGCTTAAATATGTTCTCTTAACCGGTCATATAACCCAATATAAACATAAATATAAATATAAACAAATAGTGTCCACGTGCAATTGGATTTTTCTAGGTCTGTTTGATTTCAGATTGTAGGTTAACAAGAGTGCACACGCTAAAATGTCTCGCCTACTATACTGACCATTGATTTTATGTTGATAGTCCTAAATATAAAGTTTAACTACAAGTATCACACTAACATTTATGATCCAAGAAAATGAGGTCAAGGTCAGATATACCAAGCCGGAAATACATGTAGACCTTTAATACAATCATTCCATACACCGAATAAAGATGACCTATTGCTTATAGTATACAAGAAACAGACCAAACCATGGAAATTATATATTGACCAATGAACTATGAAAATAAGGTCAAGGTCAAATAAAACCTGCCAGACTGACATGTACATCTTAAAATATTTCCATACACCAAATATAGTTGACCTATTGCATACAGTATTAGAAAAACAGACCAAAACACAAAAACTTAACATTGAGCAATGAACCGTGAAAATGAGGTCAAGCTCAAATAAAACCTGCCAGACTGACATGTACATCCTAAAATATTCCCATACACCAAATATAGTTAACCTATTGCATACAGTAATAAAAAAAACAGACCAAAACACAAAAACATAACTTTTGCCACTGAACCATGAAAATGAGGTCAAGGTCAGATGACACCTGCCAATTGGACATGTACACCTTACAATCATTACATACACCAAATATAGTAGACCTATTGCTTATAGAATCTGAGATATGGACTTGACCATGAAAACTTAACCTTGTTGACTGATCCATGAAATGAGGTCGAGGTCAGATTAACCCTACCTGACAGACATGTAGACGTTGCAAGGAACCCATATACCAAAAATAGTTATCCTATTACTCATAATAAGGTCAAGGACAATGGACATATGACAGACGGAAACTTCATATCATAAGGCATCTATATACAAAGTAAAAAGCATCCAGGTCTGCTACCTTCTGAAATATTAAGCTTTTAAGAAGTAAGTTAACGCCGCAGCCGCCGCCGAATCACTATCCCTTTGTCAAGCGTTCTGCGGCAGAAGTCGCAGGCTCAACATAAAGTATGTTTATCGTCGTTTTTTACCTGTGGAAGAATGATTTTTTTGTGGATCTAATCAGTCAACTAAATGATTCATCCTTGTTTCACTTTTAATGTTGACATTCTTTTCCTTTTAATAGCTGAATACATGCGTAACCCATCTCCAGCTAAGGGGTTAAATTAAAGGTCACATGAATACAGATTCAATGAGGTCGAATTATTCACTTGCAAGTGAATAATTCAATAGCGATGTTTCTTAACTTATTTGGACAAAATTGAACCAAATTGGCTGATAAAAGTGAATTAGTATTTCACTCACTTTCATTAATGATTGAACAAAAAAAAAAAATCATATTTTAATTTTTTTTATATCTCGTAGCTAATGCCCCTTTAATTCATACTGATGTTTGATTCTTAGGAACAAAGGAAGATTTTTTTTAAAGAATAATAGTATGAAATCTTGCTTTGGACATTTTTATAGCAATTCAAAAATTACTACCATAATAATAACAAAATGTACAGAAATTTTAAGCTACAATGAAGTGGAATTAAAGTTTTATGGGATTGTATGTATGCTTTCTTTTATTACCTTGTAATGTTATGACTGGACTGTGGTTTTCTACAGCAGTTGGTTAAAATTTCCAGTTGGACAGTTTAGGTTGATAAAACAAATTGCAATTGGGTCAGAATTTTGAATGAACTGCAATAGATGGAGAGCTATACATACAGTCAAGTCACAGTAACTAAAATTCCATGTTTAGGGGTTATAATAAACAAGATCAATTGATAAGGACCTCAGTCGCTGCATGTAATTGATTGAGGTAACATGTTTACTGCAGAACAACTGATCATTCCCTTCCACAGAAGTCTTGAAAAGTTTGATGCAAATTTTCCTTGTACACAGTGGGAAATTTCGTGACAAAATATAACTTCCCTGTAAACACAGAAATCTTGATCTTTTCAAAGTTTGTCTTGTTTTAGCAAGGACGCTATTAGTTACAAATTCACAAGAAAACGTTCTGGTAAAAAGTTACAATAAAATATAATTGAAATAAAAACCAAATTTTCATATAATGTTATTATTTTCCTCCTAAAGCAGCAAACAATGAGTACAGCAGGCTGTAGGAGCTTTGTGTAAAATTGGTTTCAAATGTTGCTATGTGAATAAATTTCAGGAGTACCAACTTCAAATTATTTTTTTATTTGCTGTATACCTCTCTTGAACACGCCAATTATCCGTATATGTATGCAGCTAGATCAATGAAATTCAGGGGAAAATTCCAATGAAATCGATTGATATGCAGCAAAGATTAACACTTTTGAAATTAAGATACTAAGCAAATTCAAATAGACCTTATCCCGATGTAAACATTGAAAGTGAATAGATCAAGAAGACCGCAAATACATGTACAGAAATCGAGACAACCTTTTCTTAGAATTGTATAAAACATAGTCAATCTTGAATTTTTTAACCTGCACAGACATGACTTTTAAATTGTTATATTCACAAAAAAACAATATTTCTATATGGAAAGTTCATGTGATAAGAGCAGACAGGTGTACTCGAAAAACTTGAAACGTGAAAATAGGTATATTTTGGGAAATTGTAACATGCTAAGGACTATGTGGAACACTCAGAAAATTTTGGACCTGAAAGATCTTTAGATTTTGTATGTTCATGATTTTTTCCAATATTTTTATCAACATGCAACAAAGAATAACATTTTTGTAAATTTCAGTTTCACAAGCTTCTAATGCAATTTTCTCTGTAAATAATGAGCATAAAACATTATGTCTTTGCATATGTTTCTAATAAAACAGTTTAACAAATAATTTCTTTAAAATGTAATTGTTGTTTAGCAATAACTTTTGATCAGTATCGTCACTGACATTGTTTTACTGTTGATTTTCTTGACTTTTTCATAAGAGTGAATTTTCTATTGTTCTCGTTCATCTGTTTAGCCACTGTACAATGAGTGTTGTAAAATTGAAAACTATTGGCAAACAGGAAGTGGAAACATGGAAAACTTGCTTACATGTTACAACTCAACATTATCAAGCTCTAGACTAGATATATAATAAATCCCTTCCATAGTAGACAAGAAGAGTTTGAAAAAAATTGTCATTGTACAATGAGTAATGTAAAATTTCAAAATTTCGACAAACATTAAGTGACAGCACAGCAGATGTAATAAAATGCTTCGCTGAGCGCAGCCTGATACGACCGCAGAGGTCTAACCCTGAACAGTTGGGGCAAGTTTGGACACAATTTTCAAGCTTGATACTGTCTGAATTTGGATTGTGATTAAATTTTTAACATAATATAGGTTTCTGGCACAAAATAAATGTGGTCAAAGATTTTAAAAATTTGAAATGGGACATTTAATATACCTAGAATGGTCTGATATCCAAAATCTAACAACATGGTTAGATTCAGCATATAAAAAAACACCAATAATTTAATTTTAGTTGAAATAAAACAAAGTTTAATTTTGGACCCTTCAAACCTTAATATGAACTAATTTGAAAACAGGGCCCAAAATAAAAATCTAAATGCACAATAAGATTCAGCAAATCATACAGCCGCAATAATTCAGTTTTTGATGAAATCAAACAAAGTTTAATTTTGGACCCTTTTGACCTCAATGTAGACCAATTTAAAAATGGGGCCCAATATCCAAAAAAAATATACGAGGTTAGAACCCCCAAAAATTAAAGACTTAATTAATCCCATGGAAATTGGTTAAAACATTTGTATTTGTTTTCAATTGAAGATTATTTGCTATTGCGCAATACTGTGCAATTGAAGATTTCTTGCTATTGCGCAATACTGTGCAGTTGAAGATTTCTTGCTATTGTGCAATACTGTGCTATTGTGCAATAGAAGATTTCTTGCTATTCCACAATAATAAAGTTTTTGGCAAATTTCCAATATACATAATTTAAAAGCAGTTTAGGTGAGATAAACAAAAAAGCTTCATCAGCAACATTTTATATAGGCAAATTTCCAATGAAGTTCATTAAACTAAAGTTATTGGCAAATTTCCAATGGAATTTATTAATAATAAAGTTTTTGGCAAATATACATAATAAAAGCAGTTTAATATTCAAATGCAGTTTCAATAATAAGTAATTGTCCATTAACTGGAAACCCTTTTCCCCTTTTTGCACCTTATTCCTTAACGGTTTGAGCCATAACTCCCCAAAACAATTCTTATCATCCCTTTGTGGTATTTCAATATCCAAAATCTAAATACATGGTTAGATTCAGCATATCAAAGAACCCCAAGAATTCAATTTTTGATGAAATCAAATAAAGTTCAATTTTGGACCCTTTAAACCTCAATGTGGACCAATTTGATAACCGGGCCCAAATATCAAAAATCTAAATACATGGTTAGATTCAGCATATCGAAGAACCCCATATATTCAAGTTTTGTTGAAATCAAACAAAGTTTACTTTTGGACCCCGATTTGGACCAACTTGAAAACTGGGCCCATAATCAAAAAACTAAGTACATGTACATGTTTAGATTCAGCATATCAAAGAACCCCAAGAATTCAATTTTTGTTAAAATCAAACTAAATTTAATTTTGGACCCTTTGGACCTCAATGTAGACCAATTTGAAAACGGGTCCAATAATTAAGAATCTAAATACACAGTTAGTTTCGGCATATCAAAGAACCCCAATAGTTCAATTTTTGATGAAATTAAACAAAGTTTAATTTTGGACCCTTTTGGCCTTTAATTCCTAAACTGTTGGGACCAAAACTCCCAAAATCAATCCCAACCTTCCTGTTGTGGTCATAAACCTTGTGTTAAAATTTCATAGATTTCTATTTACTTATACTAGAGTTATTGTGCGAAAACCAAGAAAAATGCTTCTTGGGCCCTTTTTTGGCCCCTAATTCTTAAACTGTTGGGACCTAAACTCCCAAAATCAATCCCAACCTTCCTTTTGTGGTCATAAACCTTGTGTTTAAATTTCATAGATTTCTATTAACTTATACTAAGTTATAGTGCGAAAACCAAATGTCTTCGGACGACGACGACGCCAATGTCATACCAATATACGACCGCAAAAATTTTGCGGTCGTATAAAAATTCCTTAAACCTTACAACTCAACATTATCAAGCTCCAAACCAAATATAAAATAATTCCCTTCTATAGAAGCCAAGAAAAGTTTGAGGAAAATTTTCCTTGTACATAAGTGTTGAAAAATTTCAAACTATCCGCAAACAGGAAGTTGATGCACAGCTGATGTAATAAAATGCTTCGCTGAGCGCAGCCTGATACCACCGCAGAGGTCTAACCCTGAACAGTTGGGGCAAGTTTGAACACAATATTCAAGCTTGATACTGTCTGAATTTGGATTGTGATTAAATTTTTAACATAATATAGGTTTCTGACACAAAATAAATGTGGTCAAAGACCTTAAAAATTTGAAATGGGACATTTAATTTACCTAGAATGGTCTGATATCCAAAATTAAACAACATGGTTAGATTCAGCATATAAAAAAACACCAATAATTTAATTTTAGTTGAAATCAAACAAAGTTTAATTTTGGACCCTTCAAACCTTAATATGAACTAATTTGAAAAAAGGGCCCAAAATAAAAATCTAAATGCACAATAAGATTCAGCAAATCATACAGCCGCAATAATTCAGTTTTTGATGAAATCAAACAAAGTTTAATTTTGGACCCTTTTGACCTCAATGTAGACCAATTTAAAAATGGGGCTCCAATATCCAAAAAAATTAATTCAAGGTTAGAACCCCCAAAAATTAAAGACTTAATTAATCCCATGGAAATTGGTTAAAACATTTGTATTTGTTTTCAATTGAAGATTTCTTGCTATTGCACAATACTGTGTAATTGAAGATTTCTTGCTATTGTGCAATACTGTGCTATTGCCCAATACTGTGCAATTGAAGATTTCTTGCTATTGCGCAATACTGTGCAATTGAAAATTTTTTGCTATTGCGCAATACTGTGCAATTGAAGATTTCTTGCTATTGCGCAACACTGTGCAGTTAAAGATTTCTTGCTATTGTGCAATACTGTGCAATTGAAAATTTCTTGCTATTGCGCAATACTGTGATATTGCACAATACTGTGCTATTGCGCAATACTGTGCAATTGAAGATTTCTTGCTTTTGCCCAATACTGTGCTATTGCGCGATACTCATTATACTGTGCAATTGAAGATTTCTTACTATTGTGCAATACTGTGCAATTGAAGATTTCAAAAATTTGAAATTTCAAAAATTTTGAAGAAAAGAAATGAACCCCCCCAAAAAAATTGGAAAAAAAAATCCCTACTTTTTGAACCCCCCACCTTTTTGAGTAATTACCCCAAACTCAATCCCAGCCTTCCTTTTATGGTATGGAACCTTGTAATACAATTTTACAGAGATCCATACACTTAAACACAAGTCATTGTCTGGAAACTAGAAAAATGCTTGTTTTTGGCCCCTTTTTTGCCCCTAATTCCTGGAACTCAATCCCAGCCTTCCCTTTGTGATATGGAACCTTGTGGTACAATTTCAGAGAGATCCATACACCTACATACAAATTATTGTCAAACTACAATAAATTGCTTCATTGAGTGCAGCTGGATACCATCGCAGATGTCCAACCCTGAAAAGTTGGGGCCAAAATGGACACAATATTCACGCTTGATACAGGTCTGAATTTGGATTGTAATTAAATTTTTGACACATAATAGGTTTCTGATACAGAATAACTGTAGTGAAAGAACTTCAAATTGGTTATATGATTTGAATTTATATTCAATTTTTTGCTTTTGTGCAATACACTATGCGAATTAACCCCCCCCCAGTAAAAAAATTAATTTTACCCCGTTTTTTTTGCGTTTGTGCAATACACTATGCTGTTGAATATGAACCCCCCAAAAAAAAAAATTTGAAGAAATTGTCCCCCAATATTTTTCACCTCCCCCTTTCCCTTATTCCAAAAAATAATTCTTTCCCTCAAGTTATGGTCAGTATCTCAGACTATCATCATTTATTAATACATAATTTACAAGCAGTGTAAGGGAGGTAATCAAACATTGTTATTTAAATTGATTTGGATTTTTATTTTTACCTCCTTATACTGCTTTTAAATTGTCTCGTTGTTTTAACCAGAAAACCCTTGTTTTTCCCTTTTTTGCCCCTAATTCCTAAATGGTTTGAGCCATAACCCCCCAAAGTCAATCCTAACCATCCCTTTGTAGTATGGAAACTTGTGGTAAAATTTCAGAGAGATTCATACACTTTAACACAAGTTATTGTCTGGAAACTACAAAAATGTTTATTTGGGTCTCTTTTTTGGCCCCTAATTCCTAAACAGCTTATCCCGAAACCATCTGTCTTCGGATGACGCTGACGAAGACGACGACGACGACCACAATGTGATACCAATATACGGCCAAAAAATTTAAAATTTTTGCGGTTGTATAAAAATGCTTGTATTTGGCCCCTAATTCCTAAACTGTTAGTACCATCATCCCCAAAATCAATCCCAACCTTCCTTTTGTTGTATTGAACCTTCTGGTAAAAATTCATAGAGATCCATTCACTTAAACTAAAGTTATTGTCCAGAAACCAACTATGTCTTCGGACAACGACGACATCATAGCATCATACGACGCAAAAATTTTGCGGTCATATAAAAATAGCTTGCACAGTACAACTGACATTATCAAGCTCCAAACCAAATATTTAATCATTCCCTTCAATAGAAGCCAAGTAAAGCTTGGCAAAAGATTGCTACTCAATGTCTTTCGGACAGACAAACAAGAGTAGAGTGGTAACTCGACTTTTGACACAGGTAAATATAGAAGTATTGTCATACAAGAAACTGCCTGGCATATCCGAAAATGGCTTACACGATAAAACTGAACGCTAAAATGTTCCAGACCATATATAAAATCATTCTTAACACAGAAGCTAAGTAATCTATAACAAAAGTTACAGATGGATGGACTGACAAGGTGATTGAAGTATACCACCAACTCAGTAAGGGAGGTAATAATAAAAACACTTGAGAAAAACCTCTATACACATGTTTCTTTCAGTTTATTGTAAATATATATACTTTTATAAATGTATTATGCACTGTGTATTTAAATAGAAAAAAGAAATTGCAGAAAATTATTAATTTTCTAGTCTACTATACATATATCTACCCTCTATTAACAAAATACCCTCAATCTTATACAGTTACAGAAAATATCTAAGCTATTTGCTGTATGTTGCTTTTCTAAATACTTCATCAAAAGTACTTGCATTCAATGATCTTGTGGGATAAGTGATCTATGATGGATTTTATACTATGGTTTCATGATTTGCCCATTATAAAATCCCTTCCATTAGTTTTAAAGGAAAAGGTATGATCATTATTTGGCCACTGAAATTGCAAAAGTGTTTATAAATTATTCAAGACTTTTAAAATAATGTTAATTTTATTGATAAATGAACAAGCTGATACTATCTTGACACATAAGTGAAGAAAGGTCACTTGTGGTGTCACCATGACATCATAAATATGTCAAAATTGACATTTCTCCTAAAATGGCCAATTTCCAAATATATATATAATATGTCTTGTAGCAAAATATATTTTGGGTAAAGCCTTGGCTTATATCTCTCAATGAGGCTAAATTACAGTTAAGCACAAAATGCAAGACGTTTGAAACTCTAAGTCAAAAAAGAAAGACAAAATTTAAAAACATCAATACTCATGATTGACAGTCTAATGTCATTAAAACTTCTGAAGTATGCTTTTTGGCAGATTTTTAATACAATTTAATTTTCAAATTCAGGGGCAAAAAAAAGTGGCCTTATTATTCCTTCTCCTTTCGTATTCTATTAATGAAGAAATGCTCAAAAATGGTTTCTTCATGAATAATAATTCTTTTACTGTAAATGTATATTTAAGCGATCATTCACAACCAATGCATATAAATAAAAAAAGAAAAAGAAAAGTACAGGGTTTCTTATTGCAAAATATTTTACAACTAAACACAGCTGTAATTCTTAATATCTTGTACTTGATCTTTCTCTGAAGCAACCCTTACTAAATTTGAAATAAGCGATTGGTATTTCAGATCTCTTTTTACAACAGGAATACAGTGTCATCATTCTATAACTCCAAATTCTTTTATATTTGTCATCTTCATGGCTTCTGACCATAACTTTTTCTGTAAATCGTCATTCTTAACTTTGTCATCATATTCTGTAATTGCACACTCCCTACAATAGAAATCAATGCATTTGAAATTTTCAGTCTACATCATATTAAAACTACCATAACAAATGATTGTTGTCCTTAATTTACACTGATATAAGAATTTTTTACAGTTATCTTCAACCCAAATTTATTGTACTTTCCTATTGTTAATTTTCCTTTCCTCAATGGTGACGCTGTGTTAGCTCCTTTAATTAAGGTAGATTGTACATTTTCTAAGTTGGTTTGATATGCATGTTTGCAGTGACATCTCTGAATTTATTGAACGTAACATTTTCTTTACTAAAAAACTTATACAGCAACGAATCGTATATCATAATTGGTCAAAACTTTAACTAAATTTTTTCCTAACTAAAGTAATTTATTAAGGATATATGATTACACTTGCAGGAATTAAATTTAAAATGGAAATCTATGCTCAGCTTTTATGGTTATGTACATTGCAATTAGACAACCATTGATATTGGAAGAAAGTAATGACATATGCTTCAGTCATGGTTAATAATTGTATAATGTGTTTATGAGGTCAAAGCCAGCTGTTCCTGACACCATTTTTATTCATTTTTTGAGTGTTGGCAAAAATTTCCCAGAACAGGTTTCAAGTCATTTATCATATGTGACCTCAACCTACAAGATATGCCTTTGAATCAATATAACAATTCAATCTAAATCCATAGGGAGTATTTTTGCCATGTATGACTATCATAAACAAAAAATCAGCCTGCATTTCACAAAATGTCATTAGAATACTATCAGTCTTAAATTTCCCCTATACTTTGTTTGCAAGTAGTGTTATAATAAAAGTGGTACCTGTCTCACTCTCTACAATCTTACTTACCTACATCTGAAACAAAATATGAGCAATTAATTGATGCTTAGTGGCACAAACTCTCTGGCATTACTTACTTATATAAAAGTCCACTAGTTTTTCCAGCTAGTTCTGATAAAGCAGCGTATAAGACTGTCTGAGCACCATCATCTGCTGTTTTCATCAAAAACCATGTAATAGGAGCAAATGACATTGCAATAAATCCACTCTGTTGGAACGGCATGTGTCTATAAATTTTGGTTTTGCAAATACCAGGTAGAACTTGATGTACAGAGACTCCTTCTCCTGAAATAAGTTATGAAAAATATGTGTATAAAAAGATTATAAATTAGATAAGAAAAAATTACACAATAACTCAAATGGCATTCCAGAGCTATACAAGAGGCTGTCAGAGTGACATCAAACCAGATTTTCCTGCAGAGGTCGAACCCTGAACAGTTGAGCAAGTATGGACACTACATTCATTTGACATTTAAGCTTAAAACTGCTTTGAATTTGGATTGTAGTTGAATATTTGACACAGCATAGGTTTGTGACACAAAATGAATGTGGTCAAAGAACTGAAATATTTGAAATTGGACATTTACCTATTATGGTCCAATATCCAAAATCTAAGTACATTGTCAGAATCAGCATATCAAAGAACTCCAAAAATTCAATTTTTGATGAAATCAAACAAAAGTTTAATTTAGGACCCTTTGGACCACAATGTGGACCAATTTGATAAAGGAGCTCACAATCCAAAATCTCTCAATACATGGTAAGATTCAGCATTTCAAGGAACCACATAAATTCAATTTTTCTGAATCAAACAAAGTTTAATTTTGGACCTTGATTTGGACCAACTTGAAAACTGGGCCAAAAATCTAATATTAAAATGCAGGTTTAGATTCAGCATTTGAAAGAACCCTATATATATTTAATTTAAGTTGAAATGAAACACAATTTAATTCTATCCATATATTTTCTGTGCAAAGGGAAATAACTCAAACTAGATAAATAGATATGATTATAATCAATAAACCACTGAAGTGATGACTAGGTTCTATAAAATTAGATATGATGTAATTTTTCAAATTATAATCAATAATAAAATAACAACAACCAGTGATGACTAAGTTCTCTAAAATTAGATATGATTTAACACTCAAATATAGTTAAAATCAGCATATCAAAGAATCCAAGAATTCAATTGTTGATTCAACAAAAGTTTAATTTAGGACCCTTTGTACCTTGATGTGGTATTATCTAACTAATAATGAAAATAAATACAGGTTTAGATTCAGTATTTCAAAGAACCCTATATATATTCAATTTATGTTGAAATCAAACACAGTCTAATTTTGGACCCTGATTTGGACCAACTTGAAAACTGGGCCCAAAATCAGATATCTAAATATATGTTTATTAATAGACAATATAAGCTAAGTTTTGAAAGGAGTTCACCTAATCAAAAAAATATATATAGTATTCAGAAAATTAGTTTTACAGAATAACAAACAATTTACAATTTACCAAAGAAAAGAAAAAAAATCAAAAATTTTATTTTATTTATCATTAATACAATGTCTTTTAAAATCGATAAAACTTATCTGTAATTATCTTCAAAATGTCTAATAATGAACAGTAAATTTCTAACTATATTTACTCCTATATCTACTAATTTTCACTTCTTCGTACTACATTTGTATTAACATCAAGATTATTCTCCTTTAATCTGTACAGGAAGTTTTATTGTTGATATTTACCCTTATGTATCTAGTGTTAAATTAGGTATTTATATGACAGACCTTTCTTGGTATTCCTAATTATTGGAAGATTTTATATAGACAGAAAAGTATACCTAAAACGACAAAGTTATTTTTCATTTACCTGTATATATTATGAAAACCAGTTTTTCAAAAGTGATTATTTTCTAAGGGTTTAATATTTCATGTAGTGTTTTGCCATGGCTTTATTTGGACTTGTTTGTTTGCTTTTGGCCTTGAATGTTTGTCCCTAATATTTTATTAACTATGTATTTACTTTCAGGTATCACAGATCGAATTTATTCGTTCATAGTGTGTTAATTTACGTTTTGATTGAGTTAAGCCTTCCAATTGATGTTTTATCGTGTGTTTTCCTATGTTGTGATGTTATACTATTGTTTCAGAAAAAGGAGAAGGTTTGGTACCATTAAACGTTTAATCCGCTGCAAATGTTTGCACCTGTCCTAAGTCAGGAATCTGATGTACAGTAGTTGTCGTTTGTTTATGTAATTTATACGTGTTTCTCGCTTCTCGTTTTTATATATACTAGACCGTTGGTTTTACCGTTTGAATGGTTTTACACTAGTACTTTTGGGGCCCTTTATAGCTTGTTGTTCGGTGTGAGCCAAGGCTCCGTGTTGAAGGCCGTACATTGACCTATAATGGTTTACTTTTATAAATTGTTATTTGGATGGAGAGTTGTCTCATTGGCACTCACACCACATCTTCCTATATCTAAGTATATTTAAAAGTTACAAAAAATTAATTCTAATAATTTGTTATTGATCAAATGTGTTCTAATGATGAGATTAATCAAATACAAACAAAGTTAAAACTCGGCCCATTTTACTTCACCTCCAATTGCCGTAGAAACCATTTGATCTCCCAATTTTTTTCTTAAAACTTGGAAATTTGCTAATAAATATATAATTTTATGGGGCAATAATACTCCCAAATGTTGTTTCGTGAAAATAAGACTATTTTCGTAAAATTTGATCCAATAGTGTTTTTTTCAAAATTATCAACAAATGTGGCGATTTTTTTACTGATACCGAAGCCAGCTGTGCTGGTACTATCATTTTATCTCGTAAAACTTGGAAATGTGCGAATAATTATTCAATTGCATGGGGCTACATTACTCTCAGATGTTATGTCGTGAAAATAAGACCAGTTTCGTAAAATTTGATCCAACAGTTATTTCTAAAAATATCAACAAAGTTGACTATTATTTTGTTATTTATACACAAAGCCAGCTATGCTAATTTTATCAATCTGTTTCATCAAAACTAGAAATTTACAAATAAATATGTCATATTATGGGGATATATACTACTCCCAATTTTTTTTTTTTTTTTCTTTTTTTTTTTTTTTTATTAAAATGGCTAAATATTGAAATTGTTCATGGACAAATTTCCTTAAATCAGTCCTTCATTTTTGTGCACTATGAAATCAGAGGTGCCAATCTCTTGTATTATATGTCTCTGATGAAATTTATAGCCTGCATTTTGTTACGCAATTTATTCATTTTTCATTCTGTTTATGGCAAAATTGCTTATTTTCTCCTATTCTGAAGTCATTGTTTTTTTCTTCTTTTTAGGGTGCCAAAGATGAACGAATGCAGTAAATTTACAAAAGGAGTAAAATTTTCCTAGAAAAGGAAACCTTCTGATGGTCGTTATATTATGAATGAGCTCCATGCATCTGTTGTCGTTTCAGACTACGCTTCTCATTCAAAACATGAACCTAATTCATTTTTAAATTAAAATCGTATTGAGGACATTTCAGTGGTGACTGCAAAAGATATATATATATATATTTGATAATAAAAGATTTTATTTACACCTAGGATTTGTATATGTATACACATAAACAATCTTACTTTTAAACTGCCATCTCTTTACCCCAGAATTAAAAGACAAACCACTACAAATGATTAAAAGACAAAACCACTACAAATGATTGTCTCATGGAAATAACGTTATAAAATACTTTTAAATAGTGTCTTCCATGTTACTTTGATGTATGACCTCGGCTCCCATTTCAATGTTGTGTTTTTATAGATTTTTGTTGCTTCGAGGACACACATATCCATCTATGTATGCAGTATTGTCAATTGTTTTTGCTGGTGGGTCTCTCGCTTTTGTCTTCGCCACTTTCACTATCAACAAAGAGTTCGTTATCAGTTTATTCATCTAGGAGTAAATCTAAGTCGTAACTATTAAGATTGTCATCCCACGAAATAAAACCGAATTATCCATATTATGTACACATGAATGAAGCTTTATTCAAATGAGAAATTAATTGTAATTTTCTTAAATATTAATTCTCAATACACACTTGAACATGAAGAAACCATAAATTTACCGACAGTCATTTAAAAACAACTCAATGCAAGCCTATGATGAAACTGTCAAACAACACTTAAAAATCAAACATTTACCGACAATCCTACAGAAAAAACTCAATGCAAGCCCAATTATTGATGAATATAAAATAAATAAAATTTTAATAATTTATAAATATCAAGAATAAAAAACAAAGCCTATCATTATTAACAATTAATTAACAAATAAATTCAGTTTTTTTCCACATTAATTAATTTTACATTTTGTGAATTGTATTTTTGGAAAGAGTGTGGACACCTGTGGTGTAACAACTTCTTGTTTACAAGGTGTCAATTAAAACTCAATATTTATAACATGTTCGTGATTTACCTGGTCATCGAATAATTCAAACCTAATATACATGTCACACTGTGAAATTATGTCTCCGAGACAGGTGTATATTCAATAGAAACCCATTATGAAACTATCAAATAAAATGAACTCTGACACAATTTATCAAGTGTTAATTATTTAATATCAGTTTTTTTTTTTAATACATTAGGTCTCTTTTTCAATAATACAAATCTAAAATCAAAATTACATTAAAATAAATAATTATATATGAACTCAAATTATTTAATTAATTATGATAAATTTAACACTGAAACAGTTTATGTTATGCTTAAACCTTCTTCCTTACTTCGAGTACTTTTAATACTTTTATTAATGACTTTATTACCTAAGGAGATCTCGTGAGGTTTAACTAGTGGCCGTGTTTTTACGGGATTTCGCGAGTTGCCAATCTCTTGTATTATATGTCTCTGCTCCTATATAGCTTTAAATCATCAACACTTAGAAAACAGAAAATTTTCAAATAATCTGTCACTCAAGATAAGACATTAACCATATGTTTAGTAAACTGATAACAGGACATATAAACAGGTGAAAATTATCTATAAAGGCTTAGTGTAATCAAACTTTATGTATATAATTAACAATTTCTGTTCAAAGGAAAGTAACTCAATCACAAAAAAATACCATTTATGGATATCAAAAAGGGCAATAACTCACAAACAAGAGAAGCTAAAATCGTGAAAATTGGACTTGACCTTCATTTAGTCGCAGGAAACAACATATCTAAATTTGAAAAAATTTTGTCAAAGGGTTTTCATGTTATTGAAACTTAAAAATCAAACATTTACCGACAATCCTACAGAAAAACTCAATGCAAGCCCAATTATTGATGAATATAAAATAAATAAAATTTTAATAATTTATAAATATCAAGAATAAAAAACAAAGCCTATCATTATTAACAATGAATTAACAAATAAATTCAGTTTTTTCCACATTAATTAATTTTACATTTTGTGAATTGTATTTTTGGAAAGAGTGTGGACACCTGTGGTGTAACAACTTCTTGTTTACAAGGTGTCAATTAAAACTCAATATTTATAACATGTTGTGATTTACCTGGTCATCGAATAATTCAAACCTAATATACATGTCACACTGTGAAATTATGTCTCGAGACAGGTGTATATTCAATAGAAACCCATTATGAAACTATCAAATAAAATGAACTCTGACACAATTTATCAAGTGTATAGCTTTAAATCATCAACACTTAGAAAACAGAAAATTTTCAAATAATCTGTCACTCAAGATAAGACATTAACCATATGTTTAGTAAACTGATAACAGGACATATAAACAGGTGAAAATTATCTATAAAGGCTTAGTGTAATCAAACTTTATGTATATAATTAACAATTTCTGTTCAAAGGAAAGTAACTCAATCACAAAAAAATACCATTTATGGATATCAAAAAGGGCAATAACTCACAAACAAGAGAAGCTAAAATCGTGAAAATTGGACTTGACCTTCATTTAGTCGCAGGAAACAACATATCTAAATTTGAAAAAATTTTGTCAAAGGGTTTTCATGTTATTGAAGAGACACTATTTGGCAGCCGCCCGTCTGCCCGCCCGCCATACATCCCCAAATCAATAACCAATTTTTACTTTGAAAATCCGGTTAAAAATGCAAATTCATCTACCGGTACTGTCCATATATGAATCACTCTGAACAAGCAAAGAATCAGTAAAATATCAACAAAGAAAAAAACTGTTGCACAAAACTAACTAAAAATGAAGTTGTCCAGTTGGAAATGCATTATGTTTTTATGAAGAAGTCTTTAACAACCATTATAAAATTGTTTTGTGGAATGTAAAATTACAAAATTAATGTATATGCACTTCATATATTAGTTTATTCTCTGTAACTTATCTACTACATTTATAAAAAAATATATATATACTGCAGTAGCCTGATTAATGAACAACTTACTGTCCAAACGCTGAGCAAGACCTATTCCAGAAAGGACTAATGCTAGTTTACTCTGTCCAAACCCTGCTGATGTTGTGTAATCTTTTTCTAAATTAATGTCATCCCATTTTAATTCTCCTAGTGAATAAGCAGGTGCCACTAAATTAATTATCCTAGATGGTTTTGATGATTTTAACATGTCTAACAACAAATGTGTCAATAGAAATGGACCTACAATGTAAAAATATTCACCATTATTAAAACAAGTCAACTGATGAATGAAAAGATGAGCATATAATCAAAGCATAAAGAACTGCAAAAAGCAGTTAACTTGAATAGGATATGATATGCAGTATTTTAACAAGAATTGATCACACATTAAATTTCATATTTAATATATCAATACTAATTCCTGAATTTTAGTTTTTTACTGAATAAAAGGTTGCTGTCATTTTTTTCTCTTGTTTATTGTATTGTCATGATTCAGGTTGTTGATTTTCTTGTTTGAGTTGTTTCACTTTTTGACATGTTGGGGCCTTTTATAACTTACTATACGGTATGAGTTTTGTACATTGTTGAAGGACATATGCCGACCCATAGAACTTGCACTTAACAAATAACAATATAATGTGTTTTCCTTTACTCAAATGATGTTCTTGTTTGTGTTATTTTTATTATTGTTAAGAAAAAAATATTTGAACCTCTAATCCAACTTAAGGGCATCAATGGCCTAGATTTCTAAGAAATTGAACTACTGTATCACTAGCCTGTCAACACTGAGGTTGTGAGTTCGAATCCTGCATGTGGCAGGTGTGCTCGACTCCAATCTTAATTGACTATGATTGTAAGTTTTCCTACCGAAGGTCTGTGGTTCTCTCCAGGCCCCTGTCAACGAAAACAGCATAATAGTGCTGAAAGTGGTGTTAAACACCAATCAATCAATCTAATCCAATTTGAAATTAATCTGAGTTACATTTTTATAAACCATTACTTACTAAGAAAATTTACTTGGAGTTGAGATTCAAAATTATCCTCAGTAACTTCCCTTGGACACATCATTACAGCAGCATTGTGTATCAGGTAGTGAAGAGTGGTCTCCTCTGATTTAAACAATTCAAAAATTATTTAATTCATATATACTTGACATAATTTCTATTATCTTAACAAATGAAACGAAATAATTCTAATGCAAAATGAAAAAAAGCTTTCTAAATGATTATATGATTTGTCACTGAAAAGATCATTGATTGACTGATTCCTGGGATTACTGTCATTAAACTTTGCTCAGTGCTCAGAGTAAAAAATTTGTGCTCGAAACACCAAATCCAGTATTTTGATTGGTTGCAATATTATGACCACGAGGCCTAGTGTCCAGGGACAATTATTACATGTATATTCAGGATAATAACATGTAAAGTGTCATATCCTGCTTTGAACTAGACAGGCAGGCAGAATTTAGTGTGCATGCTCAAAAGAGAAAAGTCAGCAGGGAGTCATTTAACGTTTCCTGGACATGGTATTCTGACTCTTCGAAAACCAATGTTTGTTCTAACCTTTTTAATCTGCATGCCCAGCAAAGAAGCAGTAAATACCACAAAAATCAACCCCATTGGTAAATTTTAAAAACAATAAAATTCTGGAAACTAGAAAAATGCTTATTTTTGGCCCCTTATTCCTAAACGTTTTGGGCAATTACCCCCAAACTCAATTCCAGCTTTCCCTTTGTGATATGGAACCTTGTAGTACAATTTCAGAAAGATTCATACACTTACACACAAGTTATTGTCATGAAACCTGAAAAATGCTTATTTTTTGCCCCCTAATTCCTAAAATTTTGAGGCAATTACCCCCAAAATCAATCCCAGCATTCCCTTTGTGATATGGAACCTTGTGGTACAATGTCAGAGAGATCCATACACTAACACACAAGTTATGTCTGGAAGTTACAAAAATGCTTATTTTTGGCCCCTTTTTGGTCCCTAATTCCTTTACTGTTGGTACCATAACCCCCAAAATCAATCCCAACCTTCCTTTTGTGGTATTGAACCTTATGGTAAAATTTCATAGAGATCCATTCACTTAAACTAAAGTTAGAGTGCGAAAACCAATCTGTCTTCGGACGACGACGACGGACGACGCCAACGTCATACCAATATACGATCGCAAAATTTTTTTGCGGTAGTATAAAAAAGCCAATCACAGTAAGTTTTGCAATACAGCAATATTACAACTTTTATTCTCAATTTAGAAAAACCTCAGAGATGTAAACAGTTTTTTTTTTCTGTCAGACATTGGGGCCTACAGGGTAGCAAGTTTTGTCAGACCCATCAAATTTTTGCCAGACCTACATTTTTTTATATCAGCTTTTTATACAGTAAGAGAACGAAGATAGGATGTCTTTACAGTGACAGCTGCTTTAGTGGATTATTTTTAGAAAATATCTAAAATTCAATTGAGTTCTTTTATTTAATAATTACTACAATATATTTTTAATTTTTTTATTGTGTACCACTGAACATCAGGCTAGGGCCATTCTCCATTTTTTTTGACAGTGCTCTAAGATTTTTAATTGATTACAACTTTCTCAGGAAAGTGAGGACTGAAAAGTCAATTCAGTTTTAAATTTCCCTCTTTAAAGTTCCCAGTTACAACTCTCATCACAAGGATACATGTACTTACAAAAATCAATCAGATTGATATAAGCTGTGTGCAGCTTGTTTCCAGATCTTACTTTTTGTTATCCTTCTATATTTTGATATATTTGTAAATTGCATGAATAAATATGTTTAAACTTCAAAAAGCAACATTTGAAAATTTTATAATTTTTTTACCATTATGTTGGTACACAAAATTTTGTTTTAATGGAAGACTACTTTTCATATAATAAATGTCACATTTTAAGTGTTCAGATACATTAACTTTTATTTTGGTGGATAATTACTCATGAATTGAGGTGCTCCTTTATTGGAAGAAGATTCGCAATACAGTTACAGTTACAGAAAGAATGACAACTGCAGTTTCTCTCCCCAATCTCATGTATCCCCATTGTTTACCGTGAAAGTTGACCTACAAAGCATTGATGTTTGAATCATCTAAAGCAAACATACTTACTAACTTTAATTAATAAATTTTCAACAAGGCAAATTTCAATTCCCCACTAATAGGTTAGCACCAAAAGTGCTAAATCTTACTAAAATCCTAGAGAACTGCCTGCCGGTCATTAGATCTTGCACAAAAGCCCAATTTGCCGGACCTGCTCAATTTCTGCCCCCTCGGGCCGACAGGTCCGACGATGAGTTGCATCTCTGAAACCTAATTGGCATCTCACTTGAAAGAAAACTGTTATGGACTAAAAATTCTTGAGAACAACTGATCTTAAATTCAACAGTTTTCTTAAATATTGATTTGTTTTATGGAATTTATAATTAAATGACTTTAAAGTATTACAATGTATCTTTACCATGTTTAATTTATATGATTTCAATTCATGGCACTCAGATTTATTGCAAAAAAAAAATATTTGAAGAAATTTTCTTTTTAATTTCTGAAATCTGAAATGAGAAAAAAAATGTCCCACCCCCACAATTTTTTTTTTACCCCTCCTCCCCCCTTTTTCCCCAAAAAAATTCTTTCCCTCAAGATATGGTCATTATCTCAATTCAAATTTCCAATGGAGTTTGCAATCATAATTATCCATTTAAATACATCATAAAAGTCTTAAAATAGAGAATGACATACATAATCATGTCTAAAATTAATATTCCTTAATCAGCATTTTTAATAGTAACTTCTAAAAATAAATTGACAGCTAATCACCTCAAGACAATAAAACATTTCTTTAAACATAATTTAAAAGCAGTGTAAGGGAGGTGATCCAAACACAAAACATTGTACTTAAAAGTAATTGTCCGTTAACAAGGAAACCCTTGTTTTTCCCCCTTTTTTGCCCCTAATTCCTAAAAGGTTTGAGCAATTACCCCCCAAAGCCAATCCTAACCATCCCTTTGTGGTATGGAAACTTGTGGTATAATTTCAGAGAGATCCATACACCGTTCCACAAGTTATTGTCTGGAAAGTAGAAAAATGCTTATTTGGGCCCCTTTTTGGCCCCTAATTCCTAAACTGTTAGGACTATAACCCCCAAAATCAATCCCAACCTTCCTTTTGTGGTTATAAACCTTGTGTTAAAATTTCATAGATTTCCATTTACTTATACTAAAGCTATTGTCCGGAAACCAAATGTCTTAGGACGACGCTGACTTTTTTGCGGTCATATAATAATGAGCAATTAAAATATTTCAGAGGTATCCTTTTCTTAAAATATAAACAGTAAGCACGGACTATTGTCAAATTGTTCTAATTATTGAGAGAAATAAGACAACAAATAAGTTAATTGATTTTTACGGATGTGAATTTAAGCATTGATGCAATTTGGGTACTCCTCATTACAGAATTGTGTGTTGTTTGGAGATCAGTTCAAACCAATTTTTCTATGATTCAATATGGATTCAAAATTTAATCGGTGGAGCTATATAGTAAACAATGATACATCTACAAAATAAACACAAAATGGAAACTTTTGCCTGGATTAGAAATGAACGTAGGTTTAAAAACTTTCAAAATAGGAGCAATTTGTGTACCGTCATGTTAGACACTTTAATCATAAAATTATAGCAACAAATAATTCTTGGAAAATAACCATGATAACAAGAGATATTCGAATTTCTCAAATTTCTATAAAAATAAAGCATTATAAAATTTTCTCTTTTAGGAATTAAAAAACATTATATTGTCGCTGGGCTTCAAAAATGTTCTATATGACTTTTTTGGCTAAAACTACTTTTTGTCACAAATCGTCTTGCTGGAAGGAAATCTTTGATGTTCCAAAATAGCATACAAATAGACCAATCAAAACATTTGAAATAAGACACGTGACATTATTGCCAATCTCAATTGTTTGTAAAGATTGCTTCCAAAATGTTGTATGTAAACTTGGAAATTGTTGTATAATGGCTTTGGGAATCAAACACTTGTACATTTCTTAATTTCTGTGAAAATAGGTTTAATTTTTGTGTAATCCAGAAATGTCAAAGTTTTTATTTCACTACCATTTACAAAAATGTTCAAGTTCACATACGACATTTTTGAAGCATGCATTTCAACCAAATTTTCAAAGCCTGTTTGTGAGATATTTTTTTGTTGAAAAATTAGTAGTTTACTGCATTTTGGAAGCCCAGCGACGATATGGTGCTAAGTAAATTTTTAATCCAATTTCAAGTCTTCCAATTGCATCTGCATATATGAGAAACAACTTTACTACTTTATATTTTGAGAGACTGTTTAGCAAGATTGCTTACAATTGTACAGGCCAAAATTTGGAGAAGTAAAATAGGAATGTGTCTGAGAATACGAATGCCCCGCTTAAGCTTTACTATTTTCCATGTTAAAAGGGGCATAACTCTAGAACGGTAAATGACTCAATGCCCAAATTCAAACTCTGTCTGTGTGTTGTGGTTCTTAGCATTGTGTACGAGTTTTATAAAATTTGGATGAGACAAATTAAAGTAAGTGTGTGGAAACTGAAAAATTTGTAAGGGTTCCACGGAACCCAGTGTCTCGCCTACTTTTGCTGTTAGTCGCAGGCTCAACAAAAATGGGGAAAAATTATTTAAAATTTACCTCTAGATACTATCCTTTGATTGTAAGAAGTTCTGTTCAAGTTTGGTAAAAATCCAAGAAGGTTTATGAATCTAATAAATGTTTTAAAAACTTTAACTGCAGACTGTACGTAATGTTAACTGGAATAAAACTAAGTCCATTTATAAGTAATCTACGGAAAAACAGGAAATAAATTTTTACCAAATTTCCCTCTAGATACTAACTTTTGATCATAAGCAAGCTTCTGTCCGAGTTTGGTACAAATCCAGGATAGTTTAAGAAAGTTATTAAAATTTTGAAAGCTTTAACCACAGAGTGAATGTAATGTTAACTGGCAGAAAAACTAAGTCCATTTATAAGTAAAATACGGATAAACAGGATTTTTTTTTAACAAAATTTACTTTTGAATACTATCTTATGATCACAAACAAGCTTCTGTCCAAGTTTGGTACAAATCCAGGATAGTTTAAGAAAGTTATTAAAATTTTGAAAGCTTTAACCACAGAGTGAATGTTATGTTAACTGGCAGAAAAACTAAGTCCATATATGAGTAAAATACGGATAAACAGGATTTTTTTTTTAGAAAATTTTCTTCTGGATACTATCTTATGATTATAAACAAGCTTCTGTCCAAGTTTGGTACAAATCTAGGATAGTTCAAGAAAGTTATAATAATTTGAAAAACTTTAACCACAGAGTGAATGTTGTGTTAACTGGCAGAAAAACTAAGTCCATATATGAGTAAAATACGGATAAACAGGTTTTTTTTTTTTAGAAAATTTTCTTCTGGATACAATCTTATGATTATAAACAAGCTTCTGTCCAAGTTTGGTACAAATCTAGGATAGTTTAAGAAAGTTAAAAAAATTTGAAAAACTTTAACCACAGAGTGAATGTTATGTTAACTGGCAGAAAAACTAAGTCCATATATGAGTAAAATACGGATAAACAGGATTTTTTTTTTTGAAAATTTTCTTTTGGATACTATCTTATGATTTTAAACAAGCTTCTGTCCAAGTTTGGTACAAATCTAGGATAGTTTAAGAAAGTTAAAAATTTGAAAACTTTAACCACAGAGTGAATGTTATGTTAACTGGCAGAAAACTAAGTCCATATATGAGTAAAATACGGATAAACAGGTTTTTTTAGAAAATTTTCTTCTGGATACTATCTTATGATTATAAACAAGCTTCTGTCCAAGTTTGGTTGAAATGCAGGATAGTTTAAGTTATTAAAATTTGAAAAACTTTAACCACAGAGTGAATATTTGTTGGCGCCGCCACCGCTGACGGAATGTAGGATTGCTATGTCTCGCTGTTGCGACAAAAGTCGCAGCTCGACAAAAATGTTCAATTTTCCAAGTTATAAAGGTTCATAACTCTAGAACAGTCACCATCATGATCAACGTCATAGAATATCGTTGTCGCAGATAACCATGGATATGTTACATTTGTCATACTCTGATTATCACTAAATATGACATCAATATTTATCTACATGTCTAAGATCATTACAGGGGCAATTGGTGAAGTAAATAATATATGATAGTTATATATATGTGGCTATGTTATTTATACATTGTTTACTAAACTCACTTTTCTTAAAGGCTTCTACAAAATCCCTAACGGCTTTAAATGATCTTAAATCACATGGAATAAAAAAGATGCTTTCATTTTTTGCAGTTGTTCTCATTTCTTCAACACATTTCTCTCCTTCTTCCTTGTCTTTACCACAAATATAAATTCTAGCACCTGAAATATTAGGAATAGTATGATATATTCTATCATCATTATGTATATTAAACAGTTCTTATTTTTGAAAATCATGCTTGTTTGTTTGCTAGTTGGTGTTTAATTCCAATTTCAGAACCCTAAGCTATACCATAGCAGTCAGTTTTCATTGGTGAAGCAAGCTGGAGTACCCAGAGTGAACCAGCAACCTTTAGCAGGAAAACTGGAAATCCTTGTCAAATAAGATTTGAGAGAAAACCTACAGAGGTAGGATCCTATAAAACCATTACATAATAATTATGATAATGAACATACATGTACCTGTAGTTAAGAAATTATGAAAGTACACATTATAAGCAAATATGTAACACCAGTGTTCACATCTATGTCAATCTTAGGGAATAGGCAACTACTAGACCCTTTCAGCATACTATTTATAAATACTCAGTGTACAATGCTATTCAGAGAAGAAAAAATAGCAGTGAATTTTATGATTATTTTATATAAAAGAGATTTTCTTCCAAACATACTTGGCATATCTGAGTTCAAGACATCAAAACTTAATTTTTACTCAGAACCTACTTTTACAACCAGGTTTCGAATTTTTCATCCAGAGTCTATATCACAAACAATAGTCTTCTCTAAACAACTTTAACATATGAACTACCTTAGTCAGAAGGCATAAAGGTGTAATACCACCATTATTTTCACCTATTAGTCTTTGTTAAATTTGCACTTTTCAAAAAATTGTGCAGAATTTATCTTTGGTTTCAAATAAAGAAATACTTGGCATGAGTAAAGTTTTATCCTTTCCAGTACTACAGACAAAATTTCACATGACATTTCATTGCATATAAGATAACCATCACTGAAAGTTAACCAATCAAATTTCAACCCCTTTCTTTCCTGTTTACAAGCTTTAGTAACCATGTTACCTCAAGTTTCCAAAATATTTTATAGAAACACCAAATAAAAAATAATGATGCTTTGAAACACCCAAAATATGTTTATGACTCAGAAATTTTTTAATGAAATGAAATGTAGGATTAACATGATTAATGTCCTACAACTGTCAAATTCACGGGAATATTTTATTTCAACCCTTTTTCGTTAGCAACCGGATGTGACGTACTATGATTTGGTGGTATTACACCTAAAGACATTTCAGTGGTTCTTTTTCCTGGACATTAATACCAGTAACAAAGAGGAACTCTGGGGACGTATTTGTGTTATGGTTTAATGAACAAAAGGATCATAGCAAAATTTGAAATACCATAAAGGAAATGCTGAGCCTCAGAAGAAGTTAACAATTTTCAAAATAAGGGATCATACCTCTTTTGGCCATATCCAGTGCTGTCCATTTTCCAATACCTTTTGTGCCACCAGTTATAATTGCTACTTTCCCTGTCAGTTTTAAATCTGTCATACAACGAGCTCCTCTCATATATTGTCTACATAAAGAAAATGGAGGAGAAATGAGAGTGTCTATCTTGCCCATGAAAAAATAGTAAAATTCTTCAATTCTTTCTTACTATAATAGATTTATTTATAAATAAATAGGCTGGTATAATCTGGACACTTTAAGTGCAGATATGTCAGCTGTGATGTCACTTTGTTGTAATAAACATTTCATTTTTATAAAATATTACTTTTAATGATGACTGGTACATACAGTGCAGATGTAAATCATTTAGCAAAGCATCATGACTACATGTATTTCATGTTTGATCAGTTAAGCCAACCCTTTTGAGAATGGCTCTTCTCCTCTAAATTACCACTGCACTATCTTCCTTTTAGGAGTAAGAGAGGAAAAATAAGAAATATTTAATATGAGGCAGGTGCTATCCGATGGTTATATATAATATACTATATTGAATGCAGTATTAGCGAAAAGTGTAAGACTAACCCTTATCACCCAGAACACGTTTGCACTCTATGCATTCGCCCCTGGGTTCATTCTCACCATACACATTCACACCCTTTTTCAGTCGAATAAAGATTGAATTATTAGATGTTTTTAAGATGTATAAATCCAAATATTTTATTTTCATTAATAAAGATTCGTGAATTTTCTAAATGAAATATTTTTTTGTGTGATGAGATGATTAATTCTTAAATGTTAATCATTTATGATTACTGTTAATTGATATTTACAAAGCTAATTTGGTATTATTGTTATGTGTTTGAAAATCATGATTGTTGTTATAACTATAGCTTTGGCGTAGTTACCCTAAATATTTTAATGCTCTTTTTAGTTGCTGTTGTGGCAATGTCTTTTTATCGAGTTTGATAGCCGTTTGATATCTTCCGCCTTTCTTTTACAAATCTTAAATGTGTGAACTTGGTCTTTGATCATCATTACAATATCTATTTTTCATTTCATCAAAATGATTCACAAAACACTAAAGGAACCATTTTTAAAATGTCACTTTACTTTAAAACAATAAAAAAATAAATGTGCTTCGCTGAGCAGAGGTCCAACCCTGAACAGTTGGGGCAAAAATGGACACAATATTCAAGCTTGATAAAGGTCTGAATTTGGATTGTAATTAAATATTTGACACATTCTAGGTTTCTGACACATAATAAATGTAGTCAAAGAACTTGAAATTGGTTATATGATTTGAATTTAAATTCAATTGAAGATTTCTTGCTTTTGTGCAATACACTGTGCTGTTGCACAATTGACCCCCTTTCAAAAAAAAAATATAATATTTGAAGAAATTTTCTTTTTGTAAAATGTGGTACAATTACACTTAAACACTTTTGTCTGAAAACTAGAAAAATGCTTGTTTTGGACCCTTTTTCCTGAACAGTTTGGACAATTACCCCCAAAATGAATCCCAACCTTCTACTTGCTGTATTGAACCTTGTGGTACAATTTCAGAGCAATCATTTATCAAAATACTTATACACCAGTTATTGTCCTGAAACTAGAAAAATGCTTGTTTTGGGTCCCTTTTTGGCCCCTAATTCCTAAACGGTTTGGACCATCATCCCCAAAAACAATCCCAACTTTCCTTTTGTGGTAATGAACCTTTCGCTTAAATTTCATAGAGACCCATACACTTAAACTTAAGTTATTGCCGGAAACCAAATGTCTTAGGACTACGATGATGACGACGTGATAGCAATATACGAACGCAAATTTTTTGCAGTCTATAAAATTATTGTCTTTATTTTATAGCAATATCCTTGACTCATTTCACAAAAATCTTAGGACAAAAATTTTCCTAAGTCATGTAAGTCATGAACAGTTCTGTATAACTTACAATTTTATGCTTTATATTTACATTTTTCATTCTCCTTTCTATAAGGTAAGATACACTAACAAAAAACAACTAAAAAATTATTAAAAAAAAACCTTTAAAAAGTGTGCGAACGTGTGGGGTGCAAACTTGAAAGGGGGGAACGGACCAGGATTATATCAGGTTATGGGTAATCAAGGTTGTTAAAACACCCTGTAGTATTACAAATTTTTATTTTTATTGTATTAATATATGCATTCATATTTTTTTGCAATCTGATAAACAAATTTTCTGGAAATAATATGGTCCTTTTTGTTGTGATCAGATCAAAATTTGCAGGAAATGGTATGCTCCTAGAAGATGTTTTACAAAAGATCCTTTTACAAGAAAAAGAAAACCAGAAAGAAGTTTTATTGCTGCCATGTACATGATGTAGTTGAAGGATATTGAGGAAAATATTGACACAAATCTCATAACTTATTCTACCATTTTATACAGCCTTTGGGATCTTGTACAGATACACAGACAGGTCAGGAATAACCATTAATTGGTGGATTATACCTCAATTCAGGTATAATCCACCATTTGACATATAATGAGATACACCAATTTAGGTACATGTATAATGCAGTTTTTATCCCAAAAGTTTTTAAGAGATATAGGACCATTTTTCTGAATTTACCATACCAAGCTTTGATGACCACATAGTTGTGACATGGGATTTATTCTGACACTTTGTGTTGCATTAAGTTAGAGAAACTCAAAAACTAATATGACCATCTTTTTCCTACTTCGGGAGCAATCATTTAACTTCAAGAGGGGAGGTTATGGTTATTTGTCCGAGTCAGAAAATTTTTTTTTACGCACAAAGCTCAAATATTTTTTTATAGTTTTTTGATGCTATAAATCAAATTATTTTTTTTTCGAAACTTAACACTATAAGGTATGGGGAAAATCTGGATTCAGAATATCTGTTTTTGTCATCTGCTTGACCACAATATTTTTTTTCATCAAATCGGGGATCAGAATATTTTTTTAGGAAAAAACCATAACCCCCCCCTGAAGTTAAATGGTCGTTCCCTTACAATGACTTATAAATTCTGAGTTTTTATCAATCAAATCTTATTTTAGTTCTGTAGTCTCTTCCTGTCCATTTTGACTAAGAAATCTTAAAGTTTGAACTAATGCCGTCTTACAGAAACCAGTTGTGAATATCCATCAATTTAGTGGATTATACCTCAATTGAAGTACAATTGACATTTTCACAAAAGCAGCACAGGAAGTCAGAGGCAATTACATGTCACTGACCAATGAGAACTCAGCAAAGCTTAAGATGCATAGTTGCCAACTCACATGATATTCGCGTGTAATACACGCTTTTTCAACGGTTTACATGCGAGGATTTTGTCACATGGCGTGTACACGTTTTTCGTCCCTTTACACGCCATTACACGTTTTTGGTCGTTTGTGACATCGCTATTCACGTTTTTTTCTTAATTAGACGATAAATACCGAAAAGTTCGAAGTAATTGTTTTTTTCCATATGGAGGAACAACAAAGCCTTCAGGTAAGTTTGCGAGTAGTTTTTAAGAAGATTTTGTGACTTTCTTTCTTTCAAATTCATTTCGGGAAATGTCTAGCAGAAAGAGGTCGCTTTCTGGACCTGTATTGTCGTCTAAAGAGCCAACTGTTAAGCGAAAACGATACTAGTGTATGTACATGTACATAAAAAAGTTGAAAGACCGTCAAATGTCCGAGTTTAAATGGATCAAAGAAAGTGATCGAGGGCCAAACAATGCATTGTGCACCCTATGTCATTTGCAATCATAACAACATGTGTGAGCTACAATGTAGCTATTTGATAAAGCATTGAATGGTATTCAAATAATAAACTTTTTTTCTTTTTCAGTTTCAGTTTCAAATCTAGCCAACAGATTTCCACAGGCCATACTCATGATAGGGGATGGAAATATCACAGAACTGTTGGATCAGTTCTCAGAGTACCAGCTGTCTTTTGATGAACTACCCAGTTTTGACCAGGCAATAGCAACATATACAATTTGTGAGGAGCAATGGAAGGCATAGATGACATTTTTAATGGCAAAAAACGTTTATATGACATTCTTTCAAAGGTTTTGTCAAATAGCAATTCTGACTGTGAGAGAGCATTTTCAATTATAAAGAAATTAACACTGAATTCAGATCAGAACAATGATATAATGTGTGCCTTGTTATCATGTAAATGGAACCAGCTGGTAACCAAACTGGTTGTTGTTTTGAATATGTGCCTAGTTGTGTTGTTTTGAAAGCAGCAAAGCAGGCCACTGTTGAATGCAATAAAAGTTTACAGTAGAATATTGTTTTTTATATTAACAAATTTGTATAATGTACATAATAAAAAGCCGGCGTCTGTGTCACGCGTTTTCACACGCTTTTTGACATGTCATGACATGATTTTTCATTGTCAGAGGTTGGCAAGTATGTTAAGATGGTATACATGGTATATGCAAAAAGATGTTTCGAATATCTATTTAAAATATTTTTTGATAAAAACTGCATTATACCTCAATTGGTCTATCTCACTATATGTCAAATGGTGGATTATACCTGGATTGAGGTATAATCCATCAATTAACATGATTAATTGTTATTCCTGACCTGATAAGAGGCCAAATAATAATCTAATTTGGTACGTGAGGAAAAGTTAATCCCTGTAGGAATTCTGAGTCCAGAGCTATTTTCTGATTTGGACGCCTCAGAAAATAGCTCTGGACTCAGAATTCCTACAGGGATTAACTTTTCCTTACCTACCAAATTAGATTAGGGATTAGGGAAAAGGGGGATAGTTAACTAAGGCAAGTCCCACAGTTCTGCTCAACTGCATTAATCAACTGTTACTGTCTCTCAATGTTTTAGAGTATGACAGGGACATCCATTAGTATTTATAAAGAAGCATGATACAGAGCGAATAAAACTTGTTTGTTAGGTACAGGAAAAGGGGGATGGTCAAATATAAGACCGGTTTAACAAATAACACACCTTAAAGCGTAACCAATACCAATGGCGAAGGCTATAATAATTGGCCACCAAGATTCATACAAAGCTTCAGGGTTGGGAAGACCTTCCAAAGGGTTTGGTCGACTCATTTCTCAGTTTTTCGATGTCCCAAAACGTGTATTCTGGGTTTCAGAAAAACGCTCGGGTACCAGAGGTAATACAAGGGAGATAATTACTATAGTAAAGTGTAGATTTATTTGTATCCAAGTGGGGAAAGCAAGTTGCATGATTTAACTTTATTTCTCAATGAAAATGTCATGATGTAAAGTTTAAAAAAGAGTAATATAACCACGTTTAACATACAAAATTGAGGACGGGAGTCCTAATATAATAGGTTTATTATAAAAGATTTGAGCTTGACCTTGGTTAAGTAACAATAAATGTTCACATGTTTTCTTCTTCTATATACCATGTATACTGTCCACATTCATCATAATGAATGTTTATCATGTTATAAATGATTAGATTTTTAACTTCATCAGGGGAGTAGCTTGCTCCATGTAATGTACACGCCCAAATGAAGAAAGGGGGTTAATATACATAAAATTGAGAATGGAAGAGACAACAATCCGACCAAAGAGCAGAAAACAGCTCAAGGCCACCAATGAGTCTTCAACACAGTGAGAAAATCCCGCACCCAGAGGCAGGCTTATCTATTTTCTTTTCATTTCTCAACATTTTTGAATTTGTGATCAGATGATGTGCATGCCATGGAGTGTTAGCGTATATGGAGCTACATTGTAGGCCCCTGTTAATTTCTTTATTAATCAGTTAATTGATTCAGAGACATGATATATCTGATTGATTTAAATTACATTTAAATATGTTTTTGTACAGTAACAGTAACCCCTAAAGAAATAACAACAATAACATATATATTAATTATAAATAAGAAGATGTGGTATGAGTGCCAATGAGACAACTCACCATCCGAGTCACACTGTATAAAAAGTAAACAATTATAGGTCAAAGTACGGCCTTCAACACAGAGCCTTGGCTCACACCGAACAGCAAGCTATAAAGGGCCCCAAAATGACTACTGTAAAACAATATTAAACCATATTATGACAGTGCTTAATATTTCCTTTGTAAGTCGATAAATTTCTGCAGTCACTAGCGTCATTTTCAAATCTTGACATATAATTTTCAAGGTTTTGATTCATATAAACTTCACATGAAAAATAGTCCCCAAAATAAACAAATAATACGGTTCACTTAAATCAGTGAAATTGTACAGCTCGATCATAATTTGGAAGATAGGGTCAAAATGTGCTTGATATCACAGAAAGCTTTCAATGGTGGCCACACTGTTGGTTTTAATACTGCTGCTGAAGAAAACAAAAAAATCAGAAATCAATGTTAACAAAACTCGTTTCATAAAGTTTCCTCAAAAAATTTCAATTTAAACGGTAGCACATGTTTTGCATTTGTAAGAGAACAGACCATCAGAAAAAAGATCAATTTTAACTGAATAAAATCATATATAAACAAATGTATCAGTGGTGCACCCCTGTAGCCCTTGCTATATTGAACATGTTGAAAAATGTTAATTAGAACTTTCCCGATTTGAATCTATATACATGTATATATATATGCAAGTCTCAATTGAAAACAACGTTCAAACCTATGATTGCGTATATGTATGTATATTTTATTTTCTAATGTTTCTATTTACGACATTGCATTAAAATTAAGTTTGAAAAATAGCATCTCAAATAATTATTTACAAGGAACATAATATAAATTTACAAACTAGATGCTGATAAATGACTGTAAAAATTTTGAAAGTATTCAAAAGTCTGTGGTATTTGTAACCTGCACGTTAAGTTAAAGTTAGCTTCATTAGAACATATTCTAGCACCCTACAAGTTGTGAAATGTACAGGCCATATAAGGCGACTAAAGGAACATAGCTATCTTTGAAAAAAAGGGGAATTTGTGATGGCAAAATTGAAATTATTCTCTTTTTTGTATATTTTAGTTTCCATTTTTTCCCCCCATTTTGTACCGTACAATTTTGTCTAGAAATGGACAATATTGACTGTTTTTATCTTTAACTTATAACCTGCATTGTTACTGTGATATATGCAACAATTGTTAAGCCAAAGATTTCTTCTGTCTCCTCTCCTTTACCCCATTACCTTGCATTTAATCTTGCATTGATTGATGGAAAAAGCTTTTACCTCATACCATGTGAAAATGACATATCAGTGAAAACTGGTCAACTTGATAAGATATTCCAGAGCCTACATTTCGTATCACGATTTCCTTGATAGAGAAGTAGTTTTTGGTGGGGTTTGTGTTGCTTAGTCTTTAGTTTTCTATGTTGTGTTTTGTAGAATGTTGATTGTCTTTTGGCCATGTTTTGTTTTTTGCCATGGCATTGTAAGTTTGTTTATGACTTATGAGTTTAAATATCCCTTTGGTATCTTCCACCTCCCTTTTATTTTGAATTAATAAAGGAAATACAATATAGAATGAATGGGAATTTGTCCCTAATCTATGTAGGAATATACTGATATAGTGTTTTATTTCAAATTTCTTCATTCATACAACTTACACTTTTAGTAGTGTATTTGTTTAAGCCCCACCTTAGGCAATGGGACATTACGTTTTTTACCCTTGACTGTCCGTCCTTCTGTCCATCCCATTTTCATTTCCGCACTCTAACTTATGTTTTCCGCATCCTAATTTTTGAAACTCATACACAATGCTAAGAACCAAAACTTGCAGACAGAGTTCGAATTTGGACAGTGAGTCTTTACTGTCTAGAGTTATGCCCCTTTTTTAACAGTGAAAATTGCAAAGCTTGAGCGGGAGCATTTGTGTCATCAGACACATTCTTCTTTTGTTATAATTTAAGGTGCAGTAAACTTGCATAAATGGTTCCAATTGTCCTCTACTCACAGTGAAAAAGTATTACGGCTGTGATCTAAATCTTTTCTTTAGGATAATAGTCATATAAAACAAGTTTCTTGTAATTATGATGTTATTTAAATTATGGAACCAATGCATGCATAAATACTAAACTTAGATCTGTATACACTATTTTTTACATTTATTATGAATCAGTAACATATTATCAACAAATACTATTTCATTGAGTGATTGTTTATCGCAAGCTAATTAACTCTCAAGTTTGTTGCCAAAGTTTACTGTATAAACAATCAACATGGAGCACGTGAAAAATAAGTAAATTGATATAGCCATGATATTTTTTTTATACTTTTCATGAGTTCTCATTTGTTAATTAAACTCTTCCTTAAAAGTTGTTTAATGATTTGGTATTTAATTTGTTCTTTAAGAATCAGTTATTACTATTTACCTTCCAGTGCACATTTGTTTACATTCTTTCATCACGGTTTTCCCCTTAAATTAGAGTTCCAGAAAACAATAAATCAATAGCAGCACATTTTTGAAGATTTTGATGATATAAAGGATTTTCTTGTTTAAGAAGGTTCATGTACACTTGTTTTATAGTAAAACTTAGCCTTTCAAGTATATAAAATATATTCAACTTTTTTTTAAATTTGATGTTTCATATGACTTTAAATTGATGACCTAGTTTGATTTGTAGACAATGTAAACACAGTTTTCATTTAAGATCATCTATCCATGAAAGCAACCAATAAATATGTGTAACATCTCCTATTTATCAACTACCACGATGGTCTCCTGCCAGCATGGTATACTTCAGGTTGTGGATTTGATCCTCAGCTGAGTCAAACCAAAGACTTTAATATATGTATTTGCTGCTTCTCTGCTAAGCTAGCAGTATTAAGGAGTAAGAGCAAAGACGGGTAGGCTCTGAGCAGAATAATTTCTCTAGGTAGGTGATGTGTCTTCCTGCAGACTTTTACATTGTGAACTATCACGTAAAAAATCCAGCACAGAGTGTCAGTCTCGTACAAAGCAAGGTTCATATTTATATAGTATTAACATGGTCTTGTCCTGAGTATGCATTTAATTTACTACTGGACATTAAACAGCTATCCATCCTATTTTCAACAAAGCAATGGGTTCTGTTAAACACCATTTTACTTACTGTTTATCATTTTCTTTAACATTTCTTACATGTTGACTGCCTTCCATTAGTACAGTGTAATATGGTAAAAAGTGTGATCTTTTACATGTTCATGTTCAAAATTTGCTTTCCAATATTTTGGACTAGAATTTGAGTTAGAAAGAGGAAAATTAATTTTATTTGGCAATTTTTGTTTGCAATCAAAGCTAGCCTTTTGAATGGTATCTGAGATATTGAAAAATGTTGTAAAGTTGTGTTCAAAAATGTGTTGTTTTTAATATAATCATTATTGACACAAGGACTTGTCACAAGCTTCGGCTTTCTGAATTCTTTAAACAAACTATAGTAATGTTTTGAAGGACATCCAATTAAAAATCTAATTTACTCTCTGAAACATTTCAGGTTTATCACCATCCTTCATAATCCATGTAGACAAAGAATTGTATTTGATGATATTTAAAAAAAGAACATATGGTATGATTGCAAATGAGACAACTATCAACCAGAGACCAAATGAAGTAGATAATAACAACTACCGGTATAGGTTGCAATACAGCTTCAACAATGAGCAAAACCCATACTGCATAGCCAGCTATAAAAGGCCCCTGCATGACAAAATGTAAAATAGTCCAAATGAGAAAACCACAGTTACAATATGACAGGCTTAAATTTCACCTAAAATGTCTTATGCAACCAAAGGCTAATTTAGATCAAATTAAAAATCATTGTATATTTAGAATGTACATGTATAAAAATATTTTATAAGGAAATCATGTATTTTTATCTATCATTGATTAAAAAATTTTCCCTTTACAAAAACCTGAGAAATATTAGTTGTTATCCTACTTCATAAGCAATGTTTAAAATGCTTCTTTGCAAACATTCAGATTGGAATTATCACTTCAAGTGTAGTATGTTCAATGTTTTTACTTATTATGAAAATAATGATCAGATAAGAGGCAGTTGGTACATCCATTGAAATCATATCTTATGTGACTCCATAACTGATTTAGATTTCTTTTTCTTTTTCAGATTGAAGTATTTAATATAGAAACATAATTTATACCAGTAGTCTTCTATAGTTTAAGTAAAATGTCTTCATTTTCATCTAAAGCAATTACTTATTCCTTTACTATTGGAGCAATTGGTGGAATGATAATTATCTTGAAACGGTAAGTCCATAAACAAGGTATGGAAGCTAACTAGGAGAACAAATAAGAGATACATAGTGGAGTTAATTTTTTGACCTTAATAGTATTTAAAATATTCTTAAATGAGATTTAAATATGCTTCTGAGTTTTTCTGATTAAACCATATGTGTGTGGATATTTGATATACATTTTGTACCAGGAGGTAAATGATCATGGGTTAAACTGTACTTTTGTATTACTTTAAACTAAAATGTTCACCAAAGACTTTCCATTAGAAGAAATTGCATGGAGACATTATCTTGATAAGAATTACAACACATTTAACATACAATATATGTAGACATAATTGGTCCTCCTGCATAGAAGTATAAAAAAAATATAAACATGCTGTGACATAACATTAATTTATTCCATTCTAATGTACAGAAAAGCACACGGGATTACATTCAACGGAGATGAGAGAATTCATGGGAGAACAGTAATAGTGACTGGAGCTAATTGTGGTATTGGTTACCAGACAGCTGGCATGTTAGCAGCTAGGGGTAGGTATATTAATAGATTATTGATGGCTTTTCAAATGAGTGGGTGTTTCTCAGCTACAATCTCATCGAAGGGCGACCACCATCGAGTTTGAAAGACCATTGATAATCTGTTTATCACTATTTTGCCTATGACATCTTTGATGTTTACATTGACAACGACATGTGCACCCTTAGTTTCTAGCAATAATTTTCTATCTCAAGCCAGTAACATGAAATGAAAAATTATCACAAAAAAAATCAAAGAAAAAATACACAAAATAGCCATAAAACAGGTTATAGAGATAGAATACAGTGGAGGATATATGGTCAGTATAATGAACTGTTTATATTTTGTGTTGTTTAGTCCATGATGTTTTCCTCATGTTTTTTATTACCTTTATTATTGTGCAGACCATAAATCAGCAACGCCGATAGTATATGAGGGTCTGGATGTTTAAAGCAAAATATTGTCCTATGAAGTATTGTCCACCAAGACAATATTTCATGACTTTGTATCATGAAATTTTGTCCCTATCTATGAAATAATGTCCAGAAAATAAGTAGACAGTATTTCATAGATGGATTGTATGAAATTTTGTCTTGTTAAAGGGAGGTTATCCAAGGTTATATATTGTGTATATTGAGACAATATTTCATAGATGAATTATTATGAAATTTTGTCTCATGAATGGAGGTTATGATGATTTAATATTTTGGATAATGATATCAGTCGGAAAGCAAGCCCTTAGAAACGACCGTTGTTGCTACTTTCTTAAGACAACAATGGGACTGATATTAAAACCCGCCATTCTGAAATTGCGTTGATTTCGCGGAAAAAATAATTTGGCGCCAATTTGGAATTTTTTCTTTTTTCTGTTTCTTACTTGCCATTAGGGTCAGAAATAGATTTCTTTCGATTTTTCAACCATGGTTTTTATTATCAAAGAAAATAATACTTAAACGTGTTATAAATTGTCCGTCTTTTAAAAATAACGTAATGCCTTTGATCGTCGTTTAAGAATTATGAAATTGTCTGTTATTTTTTCTTCTTTTTTCAGATAAACAAAGAATATACAAACTATATAAAAATTCATAATAAGTATCTCAAAGAAACAAAGAATATACAAACTATATAAAAAATTCATAATAAGTATCTCAAAGTTAAAACAAAATCAAGTCTAACGTTCTATCACCCTTAGGAAACCCCGTTCGAACTAAATTCCAAACGAAAGACATTTTTGACATTGTAGTTTTTATCTTACACATCGATGTCAACTTGCATCTTTACACAATGTACACACATTTAGTGTGTTTGTTTGAAAAAGCAATGGCGAGTTCAGTTGTGAATATTTGACTGGATTAATTATTCTCTTTAAGTCAGTGAATTGTTTGACTTAACTAAAACAAGGTAAGGAAATTGTATACTGTCTTTACACAACCTTACAGTAACCAAAATTCATTCATTGTTTATAATATTATAAAAAAAATTTGTGATGAAGTAATCCTGCAAAACTGCCAAAGGTAAATGAAAAAGTCTTGTCCTAAATATGAACTTCAAACAATCTCTTTCAGACTAGCATTTTAATCACTCTTATTCAAAGCATGTTCATACTGAAATGAAGTGTGACTTACTTATGACTTGTGATCTAAAACATGATATTGTTGACTTAGCACTCAGAATCTGCTCTGAATACTTTAGGAGTTATGATGATTTTATATTTTGGATAATGATATTATTAAAATGTTTTATTATTGATTGATAATAACAAAATAACCTTCATAATTAATTTATGCAGCAATTTATGGTTATATACATACTTTTAATGAAAAATATTTAAAAAATCCAGAAACGCTCACAATTTCATGGCAGAGGATTTCTCAGGGACGACATTGTTAGAATAAGAAATATTGTCATGACAGTATTTCTTAATGAAATGTTGTCCAGAAGGAGGCGACAAAATTTCATCGACAAGGACACTATTTATTAATGAAATATTGTCCTGGACAGTATTTCATTATGAAAGTGTCCGCGGACAGTATTTTATATGAAATTTCGTGACAGACTATATTTCATGGGGGACATTATTTCATGTAACAAATTGGGATCCTTCATTTCTGTTTTCTTGAAGTTTTTAGGTCACTTTTTCTACTTTTAATTTTTTTGCCAATTATTCTCTGTTTGCATGCCCTTGCTGCTAGGCAAATGGAGCATTATTGGTTTCCATTCTCTAACTTTAGTTTGCCTCAACCAAATGTTATCCAATGTATACACAACGCTTATTACCACCAAAACCAGATCAAGTTCAAATAAGGGTGGTGTCACCTTCACCGTTCTTGAGTTGTGTCCCTTATAACTATAAAATTGATAAATTAGCCGTTTCAGCACTATAACTTTACTTTGTAGATATTTTGATTGTATTATCCTTTTTTCATACATTTGGAGCAGGATCTGCTTACCCTTCCTGAGCACCTGAGATCACCTCCAGTTTTGTGTGGTTCATGTTGCTCAGTCTTTAGTTTTCTATGTTGTGTTTTGGTGGGGTTCATGTTGCTCAGTCTTTTGTTTTCTATGTTGTGTTTTGGTGGGGTTCGTGTTACTCAGTCTTTAGTTTTGTATGTTGTGTTTTGTATACTGTTGTTTGGTGTGGTTCATGTTGCTCAGTCTTTAGTTTTGTATGTTGTGTTTTGTATACTGTTGTTTGGTGCGGTTCGTGTTGCTCAGTCTTTAGTTTTCTATGTTGTGTTTTGTATACTGTTGTTTGGTGCGGTTTGTGTTGCTCAGTCTTTAGTTTTGTATGTTGTGTTTTGTATACTGTTGTTTGTGCGGTTCATGTTGCTCAGTCTTTAGTTTTCTATGTTGTGTTTTGTATACTGTTGTTTGGTGCGTTCATGTTGCTCAGTCTTTAGTTTTCTATGTTGTGTTTTGTATACTGTTGTTTGGTGCGGTTCATGTTGCTCAGTCTTTAGTTTTCTATGTTGTGTTTTGTATACTGTTGTTTGTGCGGTTCATGTTGCTCAGTCATTAGTTTTCTATGTTGTGTTTTGTATACTGTTGTTTGGTGCGGTTCATGTTGCTCAGTCTTTAGTTTTCTATGTTGTGTTTTGTATACTGTTGTTTGGTGCGGTTCATGTTGCTCAGTCTTTAGTTTTGTATGTTGTGTTTTGTATACTGTTGTTTGGTGTGGTTCATGTTGCTCAGTCATTAGTTTTCTATGTTGTGTTTTGTATACTGTTGTTTGTGCGGTTCATGTTGCTCAGTCTTTAGTTTTGTATGTTGTGTTTTGTATACTGTTGTTTGGTGCGGTTCATGTTGCTCAGTCTTTAGTTTTGTATGTTGTGTTTTGTATACTGTTGTTTGTGCGGTTCATGTTGCTCAGTCTTTAGTTTTGTATGTTGTGTTTTGTATACTGTTGTTTGGTGCGGTTCATGTTGCTCAGTCTTTAGTTTTCTATGTTGTGTTTTGTATACTGTTGTTTGGTGCGGTTCATGTTGCTCAGTCTTTAGTTTTCTATGTTGTGTTTTGTATACTGTTGTTTGGTGCGGTTCATGTTGCTCAGTCTTTAGTTTTGTATGTTGTGTTTTGTATACTGTTGTTTGGTGCGGTTCGTGTTGCTCAGTCTTTAGTTTTGTATGTTGTGTTTTGTATACTGTTGTTTGGTGCGGTTCATGTTGCTCAGTCTTTAGTTTTCTATGTTGTGTTTTGTATACTGTTGTTTGGTGTCATGTTGCTCAGTCATTAGTTTTCTATGTTGTGTTTTGTATACTGTTGTTTGGTGCGGTTCATGTTGCTCAGTCTTTAGTTTTCTATGTTGTGTTTTGTATACTGTTGTTTGTGCGGTTCATGTTGCTCAGTCTTTAGTTTTGTATGTTGTGTTTTGTATACTGTTGTTTGGTGGGGTTCATGTTGCTCAGTCTTTAGTTTTCTATGTTGTGTTTTGTATACTGTTGTTAGTCTTGGTTGCTGAATCCAGTGGCAAATATTTCATGCAATTCAGGACGACAAAATTAAATAGAAGAAGAAAATATTAGACCCAGTCTTTTTGTTCTTATCTATTTTCAAGTTCAAGATTAGAACCATTTATTTATTGGTTAAGTGTTTTTTTTTTTTTAATTTGAGTCCATTCATTAGAATCTGCATGGAATCAGTGAGACAAAATTTATTGTTATATTTAGTTTGTTCATACAAGAATTGCAAACTAATTTCCTTTTATTTCAAATAACGAAGAATTTACATTCAGAATACTTTCATTATGGTCTCGTTTAAGTTTAAATGAAAAGGTAGGATCAGGTATCAGTAATGAAAAGGATTCCTGTATTTGATCATTTTAATCCTGTCTTGATCCATTATTGATGAATATTTTGGCTACCCTGTATGATTAAAGTAGAAATTTATTTCTGTGTTGAAATAATTTGGTTACAGCAGTATAAATACTTACCAAAATATAAATATTAAATTAACTCTTGAATAATAATATTATGGCACATACTGACATAGGGCCTATTTGTGTATTTCACTGAGACTGAGTTCTGAAAAGTGATAAAATGTTTCGCTAATTTTTTTGCATATGTCTTTAGTATCAAAATATATTCAATAAAATTATTTTAATAATATCCTCATGTAAATAACAGCATATGGTGCTTAATATAATAATAGTTTGATCATGAGAGTGTCAAACAAAGGGACGTAACTTGTAAATTACTATCGGCCCTGTCCAGAAATATCGACACATCAGTGGCACATTGTATACAGCGTATTAAGTGGCACAAATTTGACATATCATAGTCAAAGTTATATTACATAACATAATTTAAATTCAGCATAGCTTCCAGAAGTTAAGAAAGAAAATTGATTTTAATTTCCAGTGACCGATTTTTTGGTCAACAGCTAGACTTTGAAGACACATTTTGAGAAAAAATTAGTTTAATCCATAATTGAGTGGATCAATATATTTTATATACTCAAAAATGTTCACTTAAAAGCAAATTAGTTTTAATTCATGCAAAAACTACAAATTTTATAAAACAGGCTTCACTTTTTGGTAAAAATGCCCATATATGGTAATCATGACTTCCATTGTTGCTTTAAGAAATGGGGTCAAACCGGGGTCAGCTTTCCGACTGTATCATTAAAATGTTTTATTATTGATTGATAACAAACAAACCTTCATAATTAATTTATGCAGCAATTTATGGTTATATACATACTTTTAATGAAAAATATTAAAAAAATCAAGAAACACTCACAATTTCATGGCAGAGGATTTCTCAGGGACAACATTGTTAGAATAAGAAATATAACAAGTAAGGGTGGTGTCACCTTAACCGCTCTCGAGTTGTGTCCCCTTATAAATATAAAAATTGCTAAATTAGCCGTTTCAGCACTATAACTTTACTTTGACTCAACAAAATGTTATGAAACTTATACACATTGCTTATTACCACCAAACATGGATGAAGTTCCAATTTGGGTGGCGTCATTTTTATCATTCTCGAGCTATGTCCCTTTAGAAATGGAAAAATTGCTAATTCATAGTACATTGACTCTTGCATATTTACAAGCGGGGCATCTGTGTCCGATGGACACATTTTTCTTTTATTTATATTTGAGCACCCCATTTTATCTCTATTCATAATTTTTTTGTTCATTATTCTCTATTCTGTAAACCCCATTCAGACTCTTGTGTATTTTTCGATTGATGATGTTTTAAAAAGCATGAAAGAAGGAGATGAGTGCTATACCTTCACCGATATGAAATTTAACAGATTTTGTTAGATATTTTGATTGTATTATCCTTTTTTTCATACATTTGGAGCAGGATCTGCTTACCCTTCCTGAGCACCTGAGATCACCTCCAGTTTTTGGTGTGGTTCATGTTGCTCAGTCTTTAGTTTTCTATGTTGTGTTTTATATACTGTTGTTAGTCTTTTGTCATACATTTGGAGCAGGATCTGTTCCTACCCTTCCTGAGCACCTGAGATCACCTCCAGTTTTGGTGTGGTTCATGTTGCTCAGTCTTTAGTTTTCTATGTTGTGTTTTATATACTGTTGTTAGTCTTTTGTCATACATTTGGAGCAGGATCTGTCTACCCTTCCTGAGCACCTGAGATCACCTCCAGTTTTTGGTGTGGTTCATGTTGCTCAGTCTTTAGTTTTCTATGTTGTGTTTTATATACTGTTGTTAGTCTTTTTGTCATACATTTGGAGCAGGATCTGCCTACCCTTCCTGAGCACCTGAGATCACCTCCAGTTTTTGGTGTGGTTCATGTTGCTCAGTCTTTAGTTTTCTATGTTGTGTTTTATATACTGTTGTTAGTCTTTTTGTCATACATTTGGAGCAGGATCTGTTACCTTCCTGAGCACCTGAGATCACCTCAGTTTTGGTGTGGTTCATGTTGCTCAGTCTTTAGTTTTCTATGTTGTGTTTTATATACTGTTGTTAGTCTTTTTTCATACATTTGGAGCAGGATCTGCTTACCCTTCCTGAGCACCTGAGATCACCACCAGGTTTTTGGCAGGGTTCGTGTTGCTCAGTCTTTAGTTTTCTATGTTGTGTTTTGTATACTGTTGTTTGGTGTGGTTCATGTTGCTCAGTCTTTAGTTTTCTATGTTGTGTTTTGGTGGGTTTGTGTTGCTCAGTCTTTAGTTTTCTATGTTGTGTTTTGTATACTGTTGTTTGGTGTGGTTCATGTTGCTCAGTCTTTAGTTTTCTATGTTGTGTTTTGGTGGGGTTTGTGTTGCTCAGTCTTTAGTTTTCTATGTTGTGTTTTGTATACTGTTGTTTGGTGCGGTTCGTGTTGCTCAGTCTTTAGTTTTCTATGTTGTGTTTTATATACTGTTGTTAGTCTTTTTGTCATACATTTGGAGCAGGATCTGCTACCTTCCTGAGCACCTGAGATCACCTCCAGTTTTTGTGTGGTTCATGTTGCTCAGTCTTTAGTTTTCTATGTTGTGTTTTATATACTGTTGTTAGTCTTTTGTCATACATTTGGAGCAGGATCTGTCTACCCTTCCTGAGCACCTGAGATCACCTCCAGTTTATGCTGGGTTCATGTTGCTCAGTCTTTAGTTTTCTATGTTGTGTTTTATATACTGTTGTTTGTCTTTTTGTCCTTTTCTTTTTTTGCCATGGCATTGTCAGTTTATTTGTGACTTGTGAGTTTGAATGTCTCTTTGGTATCTTTCATCTCTCTTTTAGTAAAAAGAAATTAAGGTAACATGTGATACGCTTAGATATCAATAAAAACATTACACATTCTTCTTATAGGGGTAGGTGGAAATACATATTGTCACTGTGACTTTACTTGATTTCTAAATATTTGTATACAAGTTGAAGGTATCATAAAGATCTTTATTTGAGGATTTTCTCTTTCCTTTATACAAGTCTACTGTCTATCATTTTGGACAGTGGTGATTTTGTAGATCTGTTTCAAAGGTTTAATGTTCATAACAGCTTCATTGTGTCAGCTGATTATATTTGATATGAATAAATGGATTTGTGGAGTGTGTGTAGATGAAACTGCAACCTAACAACACAAAAACAACAGAAAGGATCTTGTTTTTGTCTAAAAATGTTTAAAGATGACTTTAATTCATTTTAGGCAAAAGTATAGTCAGGGCTGCTCTTGGAATAGTATGGGACTACAGGAAGGCACTCAATATTAATATGTTATGAGGGTTTTATTAATTTTTGAAAAAAAATGTCTTTTAAGTGTACAATTTCTTATTGTTTTGGACAAGTTAACTAATAAGGGACAAGTTATGTAAAAGAATTTAAAATCAAGGTGTCCTTAAGAAATTTTGTTGAAATATTTAGAAGTTATGCTCATGACTTTTCCATAATCCTGCTCTAATGTTTTATATGAATTATTTTTGAAGCTGCAGTTAAGAGAGAAAAAAGTGCCTTCCAATCCCTCAGTACATTTCTTAACAAACAGACACAACTGAAAAGTGAAAGATTTAAAAACATAACAGTGAAAACATATTTCAGGTGGTAGAGTTATAATGGCATGCAGAGACATGAAAAAATGTGAGGATGCAAAAGAAGAAATTATAAAAAATACTTGGAATAAAAAAGTGTTTTGCAAACATCTCGATTTGGCATCTTTGGATTCAATAAGAGAATTTGCAGAGGATTTTAATAAAAGTAAGTTATAATTATGGTATAATAGTGTAATGCAAATACATGTAACCTGTTTTAATTTGGGGAAAATGTATGCAGTTTCAGTTAATATTTGTCCAGTATATTGATTGTCTGGCAGTAAATATTTCAAGTCAGATCAGGGTGAGCAGCTTCTGCATAGTGGATAATAAGGAGAAAATGGGAAATAATTTGATTAAAATTTCACAAAATGTACATAGTTAAGGCCCAGAATTATTTCTCAGAAAAGGCAAATGACAAACCCTTCAAGAAAAGTTCAAGGCCTCAAGCAAATGTTATGAAACTTATACACATTGCTTATTACCACCAAACATGGATAAAGTTCCAATTCGGGTGGCGTCATTTTTATCAATCTCGAGTTATGTCCCTTTAGAAATGGAAAAAATTGCTGAATTCATAGTACATTGACTCTTGCATATTTACAAGCAGGACATCTGTGTCCATGGGACACATTTTTCTTTTATTTATATTTGAGCACCCCATTTTATCTCTATTCGTAATTTTTTTGTCCATTATTCTCTATTCTGTAAACCCAATTCAGACCCTTGTGTATCTTTTGATTGATGATGTTTTAAAAAACATGAAAGAAGGAGATGGGCTATACCTTCACCAATATGAAATTTAATAGATTTTGTTAGATATTTTGATTGTATTATCCTTTTTGTCATACATTTGGAGCAGGATCTGCCTACCTTCCTGAGCACCTGAGATCACCTCCAGTTTTGTGTGGTTCATGTTGCTCAGTCTTTAGTTTTCTATGTTGTGTTTTGGTGGGGTTCATGTTGCTCAGTCTTTTGTTTTCTATGTTGTGTTTTGTATACTGTTGTTTGGTGCGGTTCATGTTGCTCAGTCTTTAGTTTTGTATGTTGTGTTTTGTATACTGTTGTTTAGTGCGGTTCATGTTGCTCAGTCTTTAGTTTTGTATGTTGTGTTTTGTATACTGTTGTTTGTCATCATGTTGCTCAGTCTTTAGTTTTCTATGTTGTGTTTTGTATACTGTTGTTTGGTGCGGTTCGTGTTGCTCAGTCTTTAGTTTTCTATGTTGTGTTTTGTATACTGTTGTTTGGTGCGGTTCATGTTGCTCAGTCTTTAGTTTTCTATGTTGTGTTTTGGTGCGGTTCATGTTGCTCAGTCTTTAGTTTTCTATGTTGTGTTTTGTATACTGTTGTTTGGTGCGGTTCATGTTGCTCAGTCTTTAGTTTTCTATGTTGTGTTTTGTATACTGTTGTTTGGTGCGGTTCATGTTGCTCAGTCTTTAGTTTTCTATGTTGTGTTTTGTATACTGTTGTTTGGTGCGGTTCATGTTGCTCAGTCTTTAGTTTTGTATGTTGTGTTTTGTATACTGTTGTTTGGTGCAGTTCATGTTGCTCAGTCTTTAGTTTTGTATGTTGTGTTTTGTATACTGTTGTTTGGTGCGGTTCATGTTGCTCAGTCATTAGTTTTCTATGTTGTGTTTTGTATACTGTTGTTTGGTGCGGTTCATGTTGCTCAGTCTTTAGTTTTGTATGTTGTGTTTTGTATACTGTTGTTTGGTGCGGTTCATGTTGCTCAGTCTTTAGTTTTGTATGTTGTGTTTTGTATACTGTTGTTTGTGCGGTTCATGTTGCTCAGTCTTTAGTTTTGTATGTTGTGTTTTGTATACTGTTGTTTGGTGCGGTTCATGTTGCTCAGTCTTTAGTTTTCTATGTGTTTTGTATACTGTTGTTTGGTGTTCATGTTGCTCAGTCTTTAGTTTTCTATGTTGTGTTTTGTATACTGTTGTTTGGTGTGGTTCATGTTGCTCAGTCTTTAGTTTTCTATGTTGTGTTTTGTATACTGTTGTTTGGTGTGGTTCATGTTGCTCAGTCTTTAGTTTTGTATGTTGTGTTTTGTATACTGTTGTTTAGTGCGTTCATGTTGCTCAGTCTTTAGTTTTCTATGTTGTGTTTTGTATACTGTTGTTTGGTGCGGTTCATGTTGCTCAGTCATTAGTTTTCTATGTTGTGTTTTGTATACTGTTGTTTGGTGCGGTTCATGTTGCTCAGTCTTTAGTTTTCTATGTTGTGTTTTGTATACTGTTGTTTGGTGCGGTTCATGTTGCTCAGTCTTTAGTTTTCTATGTTGTGTTTTGTATACTGTTGTTTGGTGCGGTTCGTGTTGCTCAGTCTTTAGTTTTCTATGTTGTGTTTTATATACTGTTGTTAGTCTTTTTGTCCTTTTCTGTTTTTGCCATGGCGTTGTCAGTTTATTTGTGACTTGTGAGTTTGAATGTCCATTTGGTATCTTTGGCCTCTCTTTTAGTAAAAAGAAATTAAGGTAACATGTGATACACTTAGATATCAATATAAACATTACACATTCTTCTTATAGGGGTAGGTGGAAATACATATTGTCACTGTGACTTTACTTGATTTCTAAATATTTGTATACAAGTTGAAGGTATCATAAAGATCTTTATTTGAGGATTTTCTCTTTCCTTTATGCAAGTCTACTGTCTATCATTTTGGACAGTGGTGATTTTGTAGATCTGTTTCAAAGGTTTAATGTTCATAACAGCTTCATTGTGTCAGCTGATTATATTTGATATGAATAAATGGATTTGTGGAGTGTGTGTAGATGAGACTGCAACCTAACAACACAAAAACAACAGAAAGGATCTTGTTTTTGTCTAAAAATGTTTAAAGATGACTTTAATTTTTAGGCAAAAGTATAGTCAGGGCTGCTCTTGGAATAGTATGGGACTACAGGAAGGCACTCAATATTAATATGTTATGAGGGTTTTATTAATTTTTGAAAAAAAATGTCTTTTAAGTGTACAATTTCTTATTGTTTTGGACAAGTTAACTAATAAGGGACAAGTTAACTAATAAAGAATGTAAAATCAAGGTGTCCTTAAGAAATTTTGTTGAAATATTTAGAAGTTATGCTCATGACTTTTCCATAATCCTGCTCTAATGTTTTATATGAATTATTTTTGAAGCTGCAGTTAAGAGAGAAAAAAGTGCCTTCCAATCCCTCAGTACATTTCTTAACAAACAGACACAACTGAAAAGTGAAAGATTTAAAAACATAACAGTGAAAACATATTTCAGGTGGTAGAGTTATAATGGCATGCAGAGACATGAAAAAATGTGAGGATGCAAAAGAAGAAATTATAAAAAATACTTGGAATAAAAAAGTGTTTTGCAAACATCTCGATTTGGCATCTTTGGATTCAATAAGAGAATTTGCAGAGGATTTTAATAAAAGTAAGTTATAATTATGGTATAATAGTGTAATGCAAATACATGTAACCTGTTTTAATTTGGGGAAAATGTATGCAGTTTCAGTTAATATTTGTCCAGTATATTGATTGTCTGGCAGTAAATATTTCAAGTCAGATCAGGGTGAGCAGCTTCTGCATAGTGGATAATAGGAGAAAATGGGAAATAATTTGATTAAAATTTCACAAAATGTACATAGTTAAGGCCCAGAATTATTTCTCAGAAAAGGCAAATGACAAACCCTTCAAGAAAAGTTCAAGGTTTTCTAATGTGCTCTAAGAGAAATAACTCATAAAAAAGGTTTGGGGATTTAAAGGCTCCCTTTCCAATTAAATGATTGCAAAAAAATGTATATTCATTCATGTTTGACAACTGAAGGAACAGTCTTTGTTCATTGGTCCTAATGCCAGACTCAGAGAATCCCTAGTACCTTTAAGGAGGTATATAGATTCTCTAGAATTAGTTCAATACACTTATTTAAGTTTTACTGGAATTAAGCAATCAAACAATCTAGTTAAAAATAACAATTTTGTCAAAATATCTGGTTTTGCCTCTGTACAGAAATTTTAACCTTTTCTTGTATACTTAGATTTAGATTTATAAATTGACATATTCTAGACACATTTTTTTACCGAGTATTGCAGTGTTGGTTTATAATATGACATTTAAAAGGTAATACTTATTGTGATGAGAGTCAAATTATCCATGCTGTATTTATTGCTGTTACAATGTATTAGGAATAGTGTGCAGACTTTTAAAAAAAGACTCCCTCTTTAATCAAATTGTAATAAGGATTATCAAATAATTAATGTATAGACTTTGACATAAGCATGCCAACTATATAATATAAGATATTTTTACACTTCATGTCCAAATGCCAGATTTTGATTTGTTAATACAAGGGAGACAATTTACTCTATCCCATGGCAAATACTCTATTACCCTTCACCGAGACGCTTGATCAAGTGTCCACTTTATTAAATACCGATGATGTACAAGATGTCATAGTTTATTACTTTGAATTTGAAATTTAATAGACAGAAATAACAGAACATTCAGTATAATAAATTAAATAACACATATCTGAGAGGTTGATAGAGCAGATTGTTACCCCTCGAAGACATTGTCAACCTTGGCTTCGCCTCAGTTGACAATGTTTTCTCTGGGTAACAATCTGCTCTATCACCCTCTCAGCTATGTGTTATTTATTAACTGAAAGGCATTTCTCTTTCATAAAGTTTCGAAAACACACAAAAATCATAATTAATCTTCCAAACGTTTCCGAAATAATTTTAGGTATTTTTCATTAGTTAATTTTTTCTTTCAGATGAAAGTCGTTTAGATATATTAATCAATAATGCAGGGATAATGAGATGTCCAAAACAAATTACTAAAGATGGTTTTGAAATGCAGTTAGGAGTGAATTATTTAGGTAAGGATTAAACAATAAAACAGTTTTCTTTCAGCTGATTCAATTGTCATGTCAGTGCATTTAAATAAGGATGTAACTTTTGAGAATACATGTAATATACATTTGTACTATAACATTTTTATTAAATCAAGGAGGATAACTTTTTTTCTGTCTGAAGAAGGACAAGAACTTTTAAAATTATTATATTAAATGTATTACTGCTATTCTAGTTTTGAGCTTGTTAAAATTTAGTAGTTGTTTAACAATGTCAATAAAAAAAAACATTTTGTAAATATTTTATTGTTTATACTTTAAATTTTATTTTCTGGTACTGTTTTATGTGGGGAAAATTTGGCATTAAATTGATTTTGTTCGTGATTGTCTGAATTTGACAAAGAGCATGACAAATTATTCATTGTACAGCAAAATTTTAAAATAATTTCTTTATTTGGAAAACAAGAACCATCTTTTCAAGTCTACTCAAAGACACAGTGCCATGCACTTCTAAGATGCCTGAATTAGGACAAACAAATATTAAATTGATAACAACTTGATAATGAATAATATAAGTTGACCATATGTTTCAATTATTTTCATATCTGCTTTTAAAAAAAATATGGAGTGAAAGGAGAACCTTAATATCAAATGTACTTTCCAATACACCTGGAATAGTTTATAAAACAACATTAGCTGACAGATTTTTATAAGTTTCCCATTTATTTGGTTTATTAATTGAAATAAATGATTATTGAATTTATTTATTTCATTTATACATGTAAGTGTATGAAGCTACAGTTTAGGAGTAAAAATTGCATGAAATGCAATTAAAAGCCTTATGCTATTGACATAATATCTATATCTTCTAGGGTATATCACTGCCTTTGATAATAAATACAACATAGTGCAACTGAACATTCATTAGATCCTATCCAGCCAATGTTATGCAATTTATTAATGATACGTTATACTCAGATATGTAATGTTCATGTAACAAAATGATGTGTATTTGAATATCCATATTTGTCAAAAAAAATTTTTAGTCCCCTACCGACGAAGTCAAAGGGACTTTAGGTTTGCACTCCGTTCGTCTGTCTGTCCTTCCGTCAGTCCGGCAAAACAGTTTTCCACACTTTTTTCTTCATTCTTGAAGATATTGATTTGATATTTGGTATATAGTTTTATCATGACAAGTTATAGATCAAGTTCAAATTTTGTTCCAGTTTGATGATTTAGTCCAGAGTTATCATGGTCCATATCTAATGTTAGAGTACTACATTTTGTATGTTAAACCATATTTCTGTACAAAGGAGATAACTCATTTTTTAAAAGACATTCTTTGGTAAATTGTTTGAAGTGTTTGTTATTATGTATAAACTAATTTTCTGAATGCTGTATATATAAATTTTTTTATGAAGTGAAATCCTTTAATTAGATAATAATCTATTTTATTAAGTTATATATTTCATTACATTACATTGTATGTAGATAAAAGTTGTTGACATTATATAGATAAGTTACAAATCTAAATTAGTTTGTGACAAATAAAAGAAAAAATATTTGGAACTATTAATTATATTTGATTATAATTTGAAAATAGATATACATTGTATTACATCATGTATAATTTAAGAGAACTATTAATCATATCTAATGTTAGAGTGTTTTCCATACTTTTTTTCATCATGCTTGAAGATATTGATTGATAATTGGTATATACACGTAGTTTTATCATGACAAGTTACAGATCAAGTTCAAATTTTTATTTCGGTCTGATAATTTTATGCAGAGTTATGGTCCTTGGACTTGAAAAATTCACTCATATAATCAGTTTTCCACACTGTTTTTAGTTGCTTGAAGATATTGACTTGATATTTTCTTTTTGTTTACACCATGACAAGTTATAGAATAAGTGAGCATTTTGTTCCAGTATAATGAATTTTTACCTGGTAGGGGACTACGTATTGCCATGCAATACTCTCAGAATGCTTGTTTTTATTAAAAATTCCATAAGCTGTGCATGGCATATATCTCTTTCTGTTATAAAAATAGGTTCAACAACAAATGTAAAATTATGAGCAAAGGAAGATAACTGCAATTCAAAAAATATAATCTGCCTGAATGTGTTCAATTGCTAAAATACAATTCTATGTTAAATTTTAAGTTCACATTGCAAGATGAAAGCAATCTTTACCCTTCAGTGTTCATAAGCACTTTAAATTAAGGAATAACAGTACTGAAGTTGAAAAGTTGCCGCCATCAATTGGTGATTTGATGGTCGCAAATGCAAGTTTACTGGCGAAGCGTGAGAGCCAGAAAAAAGATATTTGTGACCATCAAAGCCAAAATAATGGCATCAACTCTTTACTGCAGTACTGTTATTCTGATTCTAATGCATTTCAAAGAAAATTAAGTTAGAGCTTGTAAAAATCATAAATTTGAAATAAAATAAAATTCTGTGAAACTTCATGAATGATTTCAGCTCATTAACGTCATGGCTAAACATGATGTCATACAGATGTAATAAATGATTATTGAATTTATTTATTTCATTTATACATGTAAGTGTATGAAGCTACAGTTTAGGAGTAAAATTGCATGAAATGCAATTAAAAGCCTTATGCTATTGACATAATATCTATATCTTCTAGGGTATATCACTGCCTTTGATAATAAATACAACATAGTGCAACTGAACATTCATTAGATCCTATCCAGCCAATGTTATGCAATTTATTAATGATACGTTATACTCAGATATGTAATGTTCATGTAACAAAATGATGTGTATTTGAATATCCATATTTGTCAAAAAATTTTAGTCCCCACCGACGAAGTCAAAGGGACTTTAAGTTTGCACTCCGTTCGTCTGTCTGTCCTTCCGTCAGTCCGCAAAACAGTTTTCCACACTTTATTTCTTCATTCTTGAAGATATTGATTTGATATTTGGTATATAGTTTTATCATGACAAGTTATAGATCAAGTTCAAATTTTGTTCCAGTTTGATGATTTAGTCCAGAGTTATCATGGTCCATATCTAATGTTAGAGTACTACATTTTGTATGTTAAACCATATTTCTGTACAAAGGGAGATAACTCATTTTTTTAAAAGACATTCTTTGGTAAATTGTTTGAAGTGTTTGTTATTATGTATAAACTAATTTTCTGAATGCTGTATATATAAATTTTTTATGAAGTGAAATCCTTTAATTAGATAATAATCTATTTTTATTAAGTTATATATTTCATTACATTACATTGTGTGTAGATAAAAGTTGTTGACATTATATAGATAAGTTACAAATCTAAATTAGTTTGTGACAAATAAAAGAAAAAATATTTGGAACTATTAATTATATTTGATTATAATTTGAAAATAGATATACATTGTATTACATCATGTATAATTTAAGAGAACTATTAATCATATCTAATGTTAGAGTGTTTTCCATACTTTTTTCATCATGCTTGAAGATATTGATTGATAATTGGTATATACACGTAGTTTTATCATGACAAGTTACAGATCAAGTTCAAATTTTATTTCGGTCTGATAATTTTATGCAGAGTTATGGTCCTTGGACTTGAAAATTCACTCATATAATCAGTTTTCCACACTGTTTTAGTTGCTTGAAGATATTGACTTGATATTTTCTTTTGTTTACACCATGACAAGTTATAGAATAAGTGAGCATTTTGTTCCAGTATAATGAATTTTACCTGGTAGGGGACTACGATTGCCATGCAATACTCTCAGAATGCTTGTTTTATTAAAAATTCCATAAGCTGTGCATGGCATATATCTCTTTCTGTTATAAAAATAGGTTCAACAACAAATGTAAAATTATGAGCAAAGGAAGATAACTGCAATTCAAAAAAATATAATCTGCCTGAATGTGTTCAATTGCTAAAATACAATTCTATGTTAAATTTTAAGTTCACATTGCAAGATGAAAGCAATCTTTACCCTTCAGTGTTCATAAGCACTTTAAATTAAGGAATAACAGTACTGAAGTTGAAAAGTTGCCGCCATCAATTGGTGATTTGATGGTCGCAAATGCAAGTTTACTGGCGAAGCGTAGCGGAGCCAGAAAAAAAGATATTTGTGACCATCAAAGCCAAAATAATGGCATCAACTCTTTTACTGCAGTACTGTTATTCTGATTCTAATGCATTTCCAAAGAAAATTAAGTTAGAGCTTGTAAAAAATCATAAATTTGAAATAAAATAAAATTCTGTGAAACTTCATGAATGATTTCAGCTCATTAACGTCATGGCTAAACATGATGTCATACAGATGTAAACTACCAAACTGTAGGTTATAACGTTTCTTCTACAATTCAAATTTGTATTAATATTACATCAAAACAGCTTTTTTGAGGTAGGTGTTGGGTTATTTTCGATTATATTGTAGTAATCAAACATTTGTTGTTCCAAGCAATTCAAAAATTTAGCCAATGAAAAATATTTTTACATAAAAATTGCTTTCGAATTTCTATTTATGTAAGATGTAACGTTGCATATATGTAAATTGTACTTTTTTTTTTCTATTTTTTTATTATGATGTTACGCTCATCTACGGTTGACGTATGTTACATTGACTAGCATTCAAATTTATTGCAAGTTATTTTTTTTATTGCAGAGAATCAATTGTTTAGTAACCATTGCATGTGAATCCAAGTATAAGATTTAATTAATAAAGATACATGGTGCAAATAGCTAATCATCTTGCTCTATATTGATGTGATCTGAACAATATCTTTTTTTCATAACTTAAAATTGTCAATTTCTTGACAAAGTAAATTATCAAAATGCTAAATACAATTTAAAGTGTCAAGACTTTGTGAAGGTCATTCTCCTTCAAAGAATCAGTAACTTTTCTAAAGATAAGTAAGTGTGCTTTAACACAAATCATTGATTTTACTGTTCACTGTCAAATGTACAACCTTAACACAGGTTATAAATTTACTTTGACAAGAATGGAAAGAACAAAGATTCAGAAGTGGAACTTTCCAAGTTGATTGCAATTGGCTGTATCTGTTTAATACTTCTTTGAATAATGTTTAATTGCTCAAATTAATTTTTTACATGTTTCAATTTTATACTTACATACCTGATTTTGTGTGTGAGGAGGTCTGTAGTGAACAAGAGGTCTAAAATCAAGTACATGTATCTCAATTCTTTTTTACATATTATTTCAGGTCATTTTCTACTCACAAATTTGTTGTTGGACAAATTAAAGAGATGTGCTCCTAGTAGAATTGTAAATTTAATAGCTATATCACAGAAAAAAGGAAAAATTAACTTTGAAGATTTAAATAGTGATACAAATTATGATGCTGGAAAAGCTTATGACCAGAGTCAACTTGCAATTATGTTATTTACAAAAGAATTAGCTCAAAGGTTGGATGGTAAGTTGAATTTAACCTATAGCTGTACAATGTAACCTATGGGAATGCAACAAGAGTATAAATCTCAATAACCGAAATTTATACCATAGCTCTCTATGGTATAATTTTCACAATTATACCATGGTTTTGTTGTATATGGTCTCCGAAAAGAAAAAGAAAGATAGGAAGACCTTGCCGTGGCCTCTTGAATTTTTGACGCAGGAACAACGGAGTCAGTGCGGGGCCACCAAGCTAAATTGCCGGCTTTGCTCCAGCCGATATAAATGAATGCCTAGGGTGGGAATTGAACTCACTCACACCAACTTCGTTGTCCTTTATATTTAAATAAATGAAAACTCGCTCTCAGAACGAACAAAAAAACAAATAAAGTTTAAAAAACACATAAATGTGTCAAGATTATATTCACATATTCCTATATTACTGGAAAATATCCGTTGATTTTCAGTTATTGAAATGTATACTTAGATTGTATCCTCAAAGGCTTAACTGTACAGCTACATGTATAGGTTTAAATTTACCAAAACAATTTTTTTTCAGGGGATAGGGCAGGGGGCACGCCGCTTTTGAGGAGCTTACTTTAAAAATGTATTATTCAAAATGTTGGCTTGCTGGATCCCCCCTTTCAAAATCCTGGAACTGCACCAGATTTGTTTTCTAGACTTATAAACGAGGTTGCTCAAGTAATAACAATTAATTTTGGGCCATTAAAATTAGAAAGCGTCTGATTACTCTAAATGAGTCTTATTTTTTTCTACAAATTAACTATAGCCGACATGTGATTTTAAGGTTCATCTATACACTTTCACAAAAATGGCTGTGTATACACCATGAAATTTTCCCTGAATGCAGACAAAACTGTGTAATTTTAATAGTTTTAAATCCTGGCAGCACCTAGATATATATAAGTTGTATTCATTTTGTGTTTTAAAAAGAAAAAAACTTTTGTGGATTTTGCTAAACATTTATTTTCCTTGTCACAGGTGGGGTAAAAATAAACAAATTCATGTGAAATCTTTGAGATGGTCCCCCCCCAGGTAATGATTGTATTGTATCAAATTGATTGATATGGACAATAGAGGGACAATAGAAATCTACTCACAACAAAGGTGATTTAAATAGTGTAAATGAGTGGACTGTATCAAAGAAAACTCAGGTGTTTGTTTATTTCACCATCTTCTGTGGCAAGGAAAGAAAATGTTCATCAAAATCCATAAAGTGTTTTAACTTTTTAGAACATAACTTGGATGTAACATTAATTTATCTAGGTGCTGCCAGGCATTCAAAATTTTAACATTACACAGTTTTGTCTGTACTCCGAGAAAATTTCATGGTGTAAACACAGCCATTTTTGTTCAAGTGTATAGATGAACCTTAATTGTGATCATTTTGAAACCCCTTTTAATTAATGTACGACTTTAAAAGCTTCTTGTACAAATCAAAACGTGGAATGTGAAATTTATTTCCTCAGAATTATAAATTGATATTAAAAAATAAAACATTCCGAATGTTTAGAATAAAATAAAAAAAAAAACTCACCCTTAATCTGGGATTCAAGAAAGCATCCAAATAACAGAAAATCTGTGACTTATCTTGCGTCCAAATCCAGAAAATCCAATTATGTCAACAGTTTTTTCGTTTGCAACGTTATCCGTCACCACGTCCGAAAAATCAAGTCTAACTGATATTCCCACTGTTTCAGAAGCCTGTGCTTTATTTTAGGGTTATTTAACTGATTTTCATCAAAATTAAGTAAACAAACAAAAATATTTGACATTATATACAATTTTAAACAGCAAAAGATGTGATAGGTTAAAACAGATATTTCATATTTTTTGGATAATTTTGCGGTGTTTCGTAAATTATACCATAGCTTTTTGTTGAAACCCCTCGGCAACCTCACTCAACTCCGTCTCGTGAGGTTATTGCCGAGGCTTTCAACAAAAGCTATGGTATAATTTACGAAACATCGCAAAACTCTCTAAAAGATATGAAATATCTACAACAAAACAGATGATCTTTTATCAATGCACTTGCTCCAAATTATTTTTGAACTTTTGATAATTCATATCTGAAATGCACTATGAAATTAAAAACAAATGGTTCTGCAGCTCAGAATCATTTTTTGAAACAGAATAGTTAATATATGAAAATGTATTATGAAAAGTAAAGGTTTTTTTGACTGAATGGTAAAAGAGGGTGTTCAACATCTCTTGTTAAGGCCACTATAGCCAATATCAATTATGGTAAAGGTTTGAAACTAGCTCTGGTCATTTGCAGAAATAGAGTTTTGACAGCTTTTTGTCCCAGGTAAGTACTCCAGTGTCCTCCTTTATTGAAACTGACCACCATTAAATTGTACATCAAATGTATAGAAAGTAGCATTAAACCATGAATACATCAGAGAGTCGGCAATTCAGCAACTTACAAAAACCTGAAAAGACATTAATGTCTACATGAGGTCTCTTACAATAAAATATGTTTATACCTAGATCAAATCACCTCAAGTCTTGACCACAGACTTGCCGTTAACAATACAGTATCACTTTTTGTAAATTAACCAAATATTTGAATAGACAGGTTGCAAATTTTTTTTGATAATTGTTATTTGATTTTTAAGTTTAATGACATTAATTCCTGCATATACAGTAACATGAGGACAGATAAAAAGTAAGAAATAATTAAATTAAGAGTGAGGTTATCAGAAGTATATGGATGTCTTGAATCTTGCAAACCTTTATGTATTATACACTTGCTATTGTAGATACAGGAGTAACTGTTAATGCTGCATATCCTGGAATTACAAAATCAGAATTAGGACGTCATCTTAGTGTTAACAAGTCATATATTTCTAGTTTTTTTATGAAACCAATTAATTATGTGGTGATGAGAACATTGGAAGAGGGTTCAGCTACGCCAGTGCATTGTGCTATTGCACATGATGTCAGAAATACAACTGGTAAACTTTTCTAGTAAGTAGATGTAAATATCTTTTAACATTGCCTTAGGATATACGGCATGAAGGTGTATAACCATAGACAGTGTGTCACAAATCATCAATCATGACCTTTGTGTCACCTTGAACTTTGACCTCAAGGTCAAAATAATTGATATTTTGGCACATTTTTGTGTAGAGAACATAGATTTATTATCTTTTGACATAGGCTTTTGATGTTTTGCAGATGTGTCTCATACCAATGAAGATGACCTTGAACTATGACCTTAAGGGTCAAATTATTGATTTTTTGGAAGTCCACCCTCTAAGCCGTATCTATTCTTGTTTGCCATGGCAAAAACTTTTATTCAATGCACCTTAGGATTTGTCCCTGGATTTTATATTGTATTTTTGTTTATTATAAGGATATGTATATTATATGACACTTTGATAATAAAATCACTACAAAATTATGTCAAATCTTATATTTAGAATAAATGTACTTGTACTTTGTCATATGACAGAACATTTATTTTTTTTTTCAATTTTGTTTAAGTTTGTTATGATTTCTTAAGTTCTATATTGACAGGCAGATAATTTTGCTTTATCTGACTATTTTTACAGTAATATGGAAGAAAAAGAAGTTACAGGTGATGCAAACAATGAAAATATAGCAAAGAGATTGTGGTTGACAAGTGAAAAGTGGACCAGATTAACAGATTAAAATATTTATTTTAAGATAATTTATAAATGATTTGTAAACATGAATTATGAAAACAATGTATACTAACTTAATTATAGGGATAGAAATCAACTATTGGGAGTCCCATCTTAACTGTAAAATACAGAAAATTTGTGTTGAGTTTTTAAATATTGTTAAAACTTGACTCTGAAGGAGTGAGAGTATATTGGTTAACCTGTGTGTCCTTCTGTCACCTTTTTGGTGATGGATTTTTCATTTTCTGAACTAATGTGAATGCAAATAATTTGCAGTAATACATTAGAGTTATACTTATCAATTGTAAGCTGCTATAAATTTTCACATCTTTTGCTTTCCTGGTGCCTGGATAAGAAACCCTGCTCTTTATAATAATATTTTCACAGTGTGTCATATTGGCAATTCTAATCACAGATTTCTCAGCAACTATACATGATTTAAGTTTTGGTATTTTGCATGACATTTGTGAGTTGTAAGCTTTAGAAGATTCTTTTGCATTTTTCACATCTGGTTCCTTTATATTTATAGTCATGGCTGATTATTGTCTCACCTTGACGGAGTCAAAAAGCGAGACATAGCCATGCTGTTTCCGGCGTCAGCGGCGGTGGCGGCGGCGGCGTAAACAATGTATTAGTTTGTGATTAGGTCTAGTTTATGGTGAACCACTAGTGGTAGGTCAATGATATTTGGTATGCAGTTGTATTAGCATTGGCACATCTCATTACCATGGAGATTATTTGGCCCTGCCCCCCTCAGTCATAGTCTATTGACTTTGAAACTTTGCTTAGTTTACATGTATTAGTTTGTGATTAGGTCAGTTTCTGGGGAACCACTAGTGGTAGGGCAATGATATTTGGTATGCAGTTGTATAAGCATTGGCATATCTCATTTCCAGGGAGATTATTTGGCCCCGCCCCCTCAGTCATGGTCTATTGACTTTGAAAGTTTTTATTAGTTTTCATGTATTAGTTTGTGATTAGGTCAGTTAATGGGGAACTGTTAGTGGTAGGTCAATGATAATTGGTATGTAGTTGTATAAGCATTAGCACATCTCATTTCCATGGAGTATATTTGGTCCTTACCCCCAGTCATGGTCTATTGACTTTGAAACTTTGCTTAGTTTGTCAATGTATATTTGTTCCGCCTAACAGAAGTTCCACTGGAAACTTTGTCATAAACAATGTCATAATATCTGTTCCTGTTGGACCAAATATTCTATACCATTTATTCCGTTAGGAACATTTACTGTAATATTTATTCCAGTGGAAATAATATTCCAGAATATTGTTTCCATTTGGAACTTATATTATGAAGGAACTTCTATTCCGTGACAAGTTTATATGTATTAGTTTGTGATTAGGTCAGTTTAAGATGAACCACTTATGTTAAGTCATTGATATTTGGAAGTTTCATTTCCACAGAGATTATATAACCCCACCCCCTCATTATGGTTCATTGACTTCGAAACTTTTGCATGGTTTACAAGTTAATGTTTGTGTTTAGGTTTGTTTAAAGGGAACGATTTATGAAAATGTCAATGGTATTTGGTATGCAGTTGTATTAGCATTGGCACATCTGATTTCCAGGGAGATTGTTTAGCCCTGTACCTTGGTTCATTGACTTTAAATATTTGCATAACTTACATGTTAAAGTATTGTTATTTTAATTTCAACATTTGCATTATCAAAATAACAAATAGGCGAGACATATCTCTGTGTTAACAGTTTATATTTCTTTAAATTTTTTCAGCAATTGGTCATCACATTGGCCTGGTTGATTAATTGATTATTGTTTGCTTAATATCCAGTGGCACACATTGGTCTGGTTGATTAATTGATTATTGCTTGCTTAATATCCAGTGGCTCACATTGATCTGGTTGATTTATTGATTATTGTTTGCTTAATATTCAGTGGCACACATTGGTCTGGTTGATTAATTGATTATTGCTTGCTTAATATCCAGTGGCACACATTGATCTGGTTGATTAATTGATTATTGCTTACTTAATATCCAATGGCACACATTGATCTGGTTGATTAATTGATTATTGCTTGCTTAATATCCAGTGGCACACATTGATCTGGTTGATTAATTGATTATTGCTTGCTTAATATCCAGTGGCACACATTGATCTGACATTTAGAACATTTGTAATAATTGAAACATTCTAATGTAAAGTTGTTGCTATAATTAAAACACAGAAAGGATATGTTTTTATCAAAAGTTCCTGTAACAAAATTTAAGTTTTAATATGTAGACTTAATTGCTTGATATAAGTAGGCTTTAGAACAATGAATCATACCCTATGAATTCAAATTCTCTAACAATTTCTACAGTCAGGAAAATTTGACAATCTAAAGATATTGTAATCATGAGCTGTAAATCTTTATGTATCATTAATACAAAAGAACACCCCTTTCTTGTAAAAACACTCCTTTATTGTGAAGTTCTTATCCTTGTATGGAATGTTGCGGTTATCATTTTTTCTTAAGAAGATGGACTGTGCTAATGGAAAAGAATGCATTTGATTCAAGAAAATATTGGATATGGTATATAATGCTACATATTTTTTTATCATCTCTTAGCCTCCTGCTATTAGTATTTAAAGACCTTGACAAGGTATCAAGGCTGATCTTCTGAATATTAAATGTCATGTGCTATTACTATTTCTTTTTGAGTTTTAAGGCTCCTGATCTTTCCTGCTATGACATATTCAACAATTTTTATTTGTTTGCAGGGCAAATTTTTCTGGAAATTTGCTCAAGCATTACAATTAAGATTTACACAAACAGACATATACCCTGATACTAAAAATTCAATTAGACAAATGACATTATCAGTGTGTTAGTTTTGATGAAATGCATGCTCCCCTGGTACTTAGTAAGAAACCAAATTTGTTATTAACATGCTATACACTGTAGTAGAACAGATATAATTGATACATATATTGTAACTTTATGTAGGGGAATTCTGTCAGGTTAGATCAAGAAGAGGTGTGATTTTTGTCTCACCTTGACAGAGTCAAAAAGCAAGAGATAGGTATGCTGTTTACGGCGGGGGGGGCGGCGTCAACAATGTATTAGTTTGTGATTAGGTCTAGTTTATGATGAATCACTAGTGGTAGGTCAATGATATTTGGTATGCAGTTGTATTAGCATTGGCACATCTCATTACCATGAAGATTATTTGGCCCTGCCCCCTCAGTCATGGGCCATTGACTTTGAAACTTTGCTTAGTTTACATGTATTAGTTTGTGATTAGGTCTAGTTTTATGGTGAACTACTAATGGTAGGTCAATGATATTTGGTATGCAGTTGTATAAGCATTGGCACATCTCATTTTTATGGAGATTATTTGGCCCTGCCCCCTCAGTCATGGTTCATTGACTTTGAAACTTTTGCTTAGTTTTCATGTATTAGTTTGTGATTAGGTCAGTTTATGGGGAACCACAAGTGGTAGGTCAATGATGTTGGGTGTGCATTTGTATAAGCATTGGCATATTTCATTTAGATGGAGATTATTTGGCTCCACCCCCTCAGTCAAGGTCTATTGAATTTGAAACTTTTGCTTAGTTTACATGTATTAGTTTGAGATTAGGTCAGTTTAAGGGGAACTGTTAGTGGTAGGTCAATGATAATTGGTATGCAGTTGTTTAAGCATTAGCACATCTCATTTCCATGGTAATTTTTTAGCCCTGTACCTTCAGTCATGGTTCACTGACTTTGAATATTTCCATAACTTATATGTTAAAGTATTGCTATTCTAATTTCAACATTAGCATTATCCAAATAACAAATAGGCAAGACATATCTCTGTGTTAACAGTTTATTATTTTATCTCAGCTGTATAAAAACAGTTAAGATTCCACCATCAATGCTGATGGCCATATCAAGATATTTCTGTCCATGCATCCCTATGTTCAACAAATCCTTCCTGCATCATATCATGAGATAACCTTGAAGTTTTTCGATTATACTTTGTAGGAGTGTTCACCCACAAAAACATTTGATGCCAAAAGAATTCGAATGATTTCTCCTTCCAGTAAATTAATGTGAGTAATCCCCACTACCAGTAGATGTGTCATTAGACATTTTTGAACATTAAGCTTAAAGGTCAAGGTCTCAAATATTTAAAAATTGTGAATCTTGGGTCCATATGTCCATCCAATCCTGACTGTTAAATGAATACCTCTTGGAATTAATTAATGATACTTGGTGTAGGTGTTTACAACTTCAAGAAGGTTGTGACAAAAAAAACTGAATGTCTAGCTTTAAAGTCAAGGTCACCCACTTTAGGTCTGTATTTATAAATCATAATTTAAAAAAGTCCCCATATCCTGGATACACTTTGGAGTTACTAATGAGTGTTCAACACTATCAGAAGGAGTGTCTTAATACAATATTTGAATCTCTAACTTAAAGGTCAAGATCACAAAGTTTTTTGAAATTTGTCCATACCTCCAGCTTTTGGTGTCATCATTATCTTGGGTAAACATTGAAATTAAATGATGATACATGTACTTGGTTTAAGTGTCAACTTTTTGGAGTAAATTAATAAACTAAATATGAGTCTTCACCATAACCAGTTTTGAAATAGATTTAAAAGTTTAACTCAAATGTCAAGATTAATTAAAATTCCAACCAATTGTGTCCGCTGTTTGAGTTTACCTTAAAATTAAATACAGGATCATATACTTCATACATGTGTTTACCACAAAGAGATGGTGTGTTTCAAAAAATATTTTTTTAGATTAAGAAGTCAAGGTTACCTAACTCGACTTAGTTTAAAAATGCTGACCTAGATATTTATTCATAATCTTTGTCCACATACTATTGGGATTACACTTTGGAGGTAATTAATGATACTTAGTAAGCGGTGTCTTTAAAAGAGGTTTGAATCTCTGAAAGGTCAAGGTAACAAATTGATTGAAATTTGTCCACATAAGGTAAGTATGTCCAACCAATTATGTCAATAGCTTGTGTATGCCTAAAAATATAATTGATGATACTTAGTATGAGTGTTCAACACTAAAAGATGATGTATCACAAAGAAAACAACATCGGTATCTCTAGCTTAAAAGTCAAGGTCAAAAACAAAACTGCCAACCTTATGCTATATTTATAAACCTGTCCACTCCTTATAGTGAGTTGCATTTTGGAGTTAATTTTGATAATACTTAGTATGAGTGTTTACCCATATAAGATAGCGTCTCACAGAAAACAAAATAATCTAACATAAGGAAATGTCACTATAGCTAACTTAGCTGAACATTGCCAACCCTAGGTCCATTTCATAAAATCATTTCAGCTCCATTTCTTGAATACCCACTGGAGTAAATTGATGATATTTAGTTAAATGCTCAACACAACAAGAAGGTGTGTTGCCAAACAAAAATTTAAGGTCAAGTTTTATATTATAAAATTTTCCACACCCAAAATTTACTTTTAAGGCATTGATTCCATTTTCTACTTTCAAATTTATTTGGTTTAACATTAAAAACCTTGCAAACATTTCGAGTATTTTCTTCCAGAAGGATGGACATAGTAATTATGGTCTGCATCCATTAATCTCTCCATCTTTTTGAGTGAAGTCTTTCTTTTGAAGCATTTAAAGGCCATGTAAGCTTTTGTTATCTGTTTGTGTCCGTCTGTCCATCCGTCATGAAGTTTAAACTTTTTCAAAGATCTTCTCTGAAACAACTAGACTAATTTCAACCAAATTTGGGCTGAATGATCCTTATGGTATCTAGTATAAGGTTTGTGTTTTTGATTCTTGTCTTTTAAGAAACATGACTGCCATGGCTACAAATAGAACATAGTGGCAGAATGCATTTTTTTTTTTTTGCTTATATCTCAAAATGTAAAGCAGTTAGAGGAAATCTGACATGGGTTAAATGATCAGCAGGCCAAGGTCTCTCATACGCGGAATTTTCAGAAAAATTGGACAATCCACTTTGGGGTTATTGTCCCTGAAGTGTCAATTTTTTGGAAATTTCCAAGTTTTTATCAACTGCAAAAAAATTTTGTGGTCGTATATTGATATCACGTTGTCATCTGAAAACAGTTGGTTTCTGGACAATAACTTTAGTATAAGTAAATAGAAATCTATGAAATTTAAACACAAGGTTTATAACCACAAAAGGAAGGTTGGGATTGATTTTGGGGATTATGGTCCTAACAGTATAGGAATTGGGGCCAAAAAGAGGCCCAAAAAGGCATTTTTCTAGTTTCCAGACAATAACTTGTGTTTAAGTGTAAGGATCTCACTGAAATTATACCACAAGTTTCCATACCACAAAGGGATGGTTAGGATTGGCTTTGGGGGGTTATGGCTCAAACTGTTTAGGAATTAGGGGGAAAAACAAGGGTTTCCTGGTTAATGGACAATTTAAAAGCAGTGTAAGGGAGATAATCCAAACACAAAATTGTACAATGTTGGATTACCTTCCTTACACTGCCTATAAATTATCTGATGTATTTAAATGGGTAATTATGGTTGCGAACTCCATTGGTAATTTGAATTGAGATTAGGGGGTTCACAACAGCCTAGTGTATTGCACAAAAGCAAATAAAAATGGGTTATTTATTTTTTTTTTTTGGGGTGGGGGTCAATTCGCACAGGCACAGTGTATTGCACAAAAGCAAAATATTGAATATAAATTCAAATCATATAACCAATTCTAAGTTCTTTGACTACAGTTATTCTGTGTCAGAAACCTATTATGTGTCAAATATTTAATTACAATCCAAATTCAGACCTGTATCAAGCGCTTATATTGTGTCCATTTTTGCCCCAACTGTTCACGGTTGGACCTCTGTGGTCATATCCAGCTGTGCCCGGCGAAGCAATTTATTAGCTTATATCTCAAAAAGTAAAGAAGTTGGAGCAAATCTGCTAGTGTTAAAACAGCAGGTTAAGGTATATGTCCTAGGTAATTTTCAGAAAAATCAGATGACCCAATATAGAGTTATTGCCCTTGAAATATTGTCTTTTTTGCAAATTTTACAGTTTTTGGTAATTATCTTGAAAAATATAACAGATAGAATTTTTAACACTAAGAATGACCAGAAAAATAAGATATAGTTGATAGAGAGAATTGTTTAATAGTAAAAATGTTCAACAAAATATGATCTACAAATAATGGTAAGGCATCATGGATCAATTGTCAATTGACCCCTTATAGGAGTACTCAAAATCTCGTTTTCCCCAGTGGTCCTTCCTTGAATAAAATCTGCTGGTCCTCACTATTATTTCTATTTCAAAATATGGTAACTGTGTTGGTCCTTGCAAAATTCTGGGTCAAAACCTTTGTACCACCACTTTTCGAGAACTCCTGTTATTGTCGTTGAAAGACTACCTATACTCATTTTTTGCGTTTTTTTGGCAGAAACTTAACAAGATTAATAGAAATTGTAAACAGCCAAAGTGTTCATCAAAATTTGATCTGCAAATAAGTCATCTTGTCAGAAATAGTCCACTAACTCCTTATAGAAGTTATTTCCCCTGAATGATTTTTATTTTTATCCATTTTTGCATTTTTGTCAATAATAAAGGTCTGGAGTTTGAGAGAAACTTTTAAAAAGTAAAAAAGCTAATAAGATCTGCAAGAAGTCAACATGGCCCGATTATCACACTAGTTTAGGATTTATTGCCATTAAATGATTTTTTTTTATTTCAAAAACTTAAATAGATGGGTATCAACTGTAAACAGTAAAATAGGATAATCAGTACAGGACCTACAAAAATGCTACAAAACAGGAATCTACAAATAAGCAAACATAACTGATTGTAATTAATAAAGAAAAAATAATACTAAAATGGCATATTTTATAGCAAATGAGCGATTCAGGCTCTTTGGAGCCTCTTGTTTGTAGTCTATATGCTCATGCTGTGTTTCTTATCATATTATTGTGACAAATTGAATTGACCTTTCCAGGAGTTATGGCCCTTTAATATGTAAGATGCTATAAAAGAAATAATACCTTGTAAATGCAACTTGTCTGGATCACTCAATATTATTGGATGTATTTTGATCAAAAAGCAATTATAGAATTAAGTCTACTCAAAGTAACAACAGATAGTTAGTCCTTTCATTTCCTTTAATCTGATATTATGGAGAAATCAAAACTCAATTTCCCATAGCGCTTCAAAGTAAACTTAGATCATCTTCTGGTGGCCTTTACGAATCTTGCAAGTAACAAAACTAGTTGCAGACTTTCACAGGAACATCCCTGTCAATTTCGTTTCACTTTGTTCCTAAGCAGAAGGTCTTGGAAAAATGGACCAATGGACTCCATCTGTTCTTGAAAAGAAAAGCAAAATGTAGTTTTCCACAAACTTTCAATGTAACACTTGGGCTTCCACTGGTCTCCCATTTTAAATTCTTATCGGCATTAAAATTACAACACATGTTGAGGATGTTCAAAGCCTAGCCCTTCACACCAACACATCTTTAATAAATTACTTCGCTGAGCGCAGCTGTATACGATGGCAGATGTCCAACCCTGAAAAGTTGGGGCCAAAATGGACACAATATTCATGCTTGATACAGGTCTGAATTTGGATTGTAATTAAATTTTTGACACATAATAGGTTTCTGACACAGAATAACTGTAGTCAAAGAACTTCAAATTGGTTATATGATTTGAATTTATATTCAATTTTTTGCTTTTGTGCAATACACTATGCGAATTGACCCCCCCAAAAAAACACTATGCTGTTGAATATTAACCCCCCAAAAAAAAATATTTGAAGAAATTTTCTTTTCATTTCTGAAATCTGAAATGAGAAAAATTGTCCCCCTCCAATTTTTTTCACCTCCCCCCTTTCCCTTATTCCAAAAAATAATTCTTTCCCTCAAGTTATGGTCAGTATCTCAGACAATCATCAGTTTACATAATTTACAAGCAGTGTAAGGGAGGTAATCAAACATTCTTATTTAAATTTGGATTTGGATTACCTCCCTTACACTGCTTTTAAATTGTCTCAATTGTCCTTTAACCAGAAAAACCCTTGTTTTCCCCCTTTTTTGCCCCTAATTCCTAAATGGTTTGAGCCATAACCCCCCAAAGTCAATCCTAACCATCCCTTTGTAGTATGGAAACTTGTGGTATAATTTCAGAGAGATTCATATACTTTAACACAAGTTATTGTCTGGAAACTACAAAAATGCTTATTTGGGCCCCTTTTTTGGCCCTTAATTCCTAAACAGTTGGAATCATAACCCCCAAAATCAATCCCAACCTTCCTTTAGTGGTTATAAACCTTGTGTTAAAATTTTATTGATTTCTATTAACTTATACTAAAGTTATTATCCGGAAACCATCTGTCTTCGGACGATGCTGACGACGACGACGACGACAACAACAACAACGTGATACCAATATACGACCAAAAAATTTTTAATTTTTGCGGTCGTATAAAAATCGGACAAATTGGACTCCCCTTTTCACCCATTGAAGCCATATTGCTTTTTTAACGGGACAAATTAACAGCATTAAGGAGCAGCATGTCATTTGTTCTTAATGAGAAGAGCAAAATGTAATTACTACAGAGTTTCAATGTAAACTTTGACTTCCGCTGGTGGTCCTTTTGAATGTATGGTCAGAGCCAAAGTTAAAAAACATTCCTTATGCGAACATGTCTAATTTTTTGGTTTCAATTTGTTCTGTCGTTCCCCAGGTTCATCAAATTAGAAATGAGAAAGTCCCATGGAGAACTGTGTTTGTTTTCGAGTCGGCATGTAATTTAGAACACTAGGTGTGACCTTATAAGGAAAGTTTTGCTATGTCCGGTTTCAATCTGTTCTGTGGTTCTCAAAAAACAAGATCAAAATATGAAAAGTTGAATGGGACCATACACTGCACGCCAACTGATGACGAAAGGTCATTATACATGTATGTGACCTTTGGTCAAGTGAGCTTAAAAGGGGGAAGATATACCAAGGGGACAAAGGGACCCAAAAGTCGACGAAATGGAGCCAAAAGAAAAAATAGTCCATTAAAGACTTTTACTCCGTATGCATGTGCTGCTGGGATATTGCTTCATATAAATAAAAATTCCACGATTTGAAAATTCATTGATTATGGAAACATGGTACCCTGCAAACCTAACATTGCACAATCACTTTAAAGTTTATATATGTTTCCATCTCTTTATTCGTAAAAGAACATACATGCAACCTTTTAAATTAGACATCTTCTATATGTAATAGCTAGCTTTTCTTTTGAATCCAGAAAAATATAAATTTTAGGTACTTTTGTATAATTTAAACGACATACTAAAGAATTCTAAGGAATTTACCAATGTTTTGAAATCTATGGTTATGTAAGCACCCCCTTTCTTGTTTTTCAAGTTATTCAATATGTCTTTGGGTACGTATTAAAAATATGTAATAGGTCTAAGAGCCTTTCGGCGGGAAATTTAGCAAAATTGACATTTTCAATCTTTCCGACATCAAAACTCATCATATTAATATGTTCTAGTATTTTAACTCATTGTCAATTTGTACACAAATCAATTCTCAGAATCCTGATTTTTCTAGTCGCAAAAGCGAGACATAGCAATCCTACATTCCGGCGTCGGCGTCGTCGTCGTCGTCGGCGGCGTCCACAAATATTCACTCTGTGTTAAAGTTTTTGAAATTTTAATAACTTTCTTAAACTATCCTGGATTTGTAACAAACTTGGACAGAAGTTTGTTTATGATCATAAGATAGTATCCAGAAGTAAATTTTGTAAAAAAAAAATCCTGTTTTTCCGTATTTTACTTATAAATGGACTTAGTTTTTCTGCCAGTTAACATTACATTCACTCTGTGGTTTAAATTTTTAAAATTTTAATAACTTTCTTAAACTATCATGGATTTGTACCAAACTTGGACAGGAGCTTGTTTATGATCAAAAGCTAGTATCTAGAAGGAAATTTTGTAAAAATCTATTTCCTGTTTTTCCGTATATAACTTATAAATGGACTTAGTTTTTCTTCCAGTTAACATTACATACAGTCTGTAGTTAAAGTTTTTAAAACATTTATTAGATTCATAAACCATTCTGGATTTTTACCAAACTTGCATGGACAGAAGCTTCTTATAATCAAAAGATAGTATCTATAGGAAAATTTTAAATATTTTTTCTTCATTTTTGTTGAGCCTGTGACTAGCAGCAAAAGTAGGCGAGACACTGGGTTCCGCGGAACCCTTACGAATTAATTTTATTACCACAGAAGTTGTTAGGCATACAACTTTATAATCAATCCAACCTGTATAAAATTTTGCAGTTGTGAATGTTGAAAATTCTTCTGCGATGCCGGTATACAATTATTAACCATCCTTTCCGCATAACAGTCTTTGAACCGCGCTGAGGCTTAATAATAAATAAATAAGCTTTATTCAGAGTCGGCATAGTATACAAACAAGGACACAACATAAACTCTAATGAGTTTTTAACCCACATACAAGACAACAATACAATACATAATACGCCTGTAATAAGTTACATAACACAAAATGAAGCACTATAATTAAGCATGGTGTTAATAAGCAGATTTTAAGCATGATAAGCTCGGTATTAAAGCTTAAAGCATACTAGCTATTAAAGCTAAAAGCATATAAAATGTAAACTAAGCATGATTAGAAAGCTGGTAAAATGCATAGCATAAAATATTAAAAAATAGGATATGATCTTAATGATAAAAATTTAACATAATATATTAATCTATAATCTGCACAAACTGTGCACTTAGTCATTTCAATTCCATGACTTTAGAATATTTTTAAAATGACTGAAATTAGCAATTTTTCGAAACTCATCAGGTAGATCATTCCATAAAACAGCAGCTGTATATTTAACAGAGTTCTTACCATAGGCTGATGTTCGAACCCTAGGTATATCTATAATATTAGAGTATCTAAAATTATATTTACAATCTTTCAATACAACTAAATCATATAAACATAGTGGTGACAATTTATATAAAATTTTAAAACATTCAATAGCCATGTTACGCATACGTCTTATTTTCAGTGAAGGAACCTTTGCTCGTACAAGTAATTCATCATACGAACTAACATAGTCTTCATATATAAATCTTAAAGCTCTTTCCTGATTTGTTTCTAATTTAGTGGTATTATTTTTGTTGCAAAAATGCCATGCCAAAGGACGAAAATTAAAATTAGATAAAATGTGTGAAAAATGGTCAATTTATTTAATTTAGTAAGATAGCACCCAATGTGCTTTAAAACATTCAGTTGTTGAGATGCTTTACGACAAATCTTTTTAATGTAGTGATTAAAATTAAGTTGATAATGTCTATACCTAAAAGTTTGACATTCTCGTCGCATGATATTTTAGCTGACTGTATATTAAAAACAGGCTTCTTTTCAAATGTTTTATTTCCAACTGTAATGGAATATATCAGGATTTTCCTGCAAACAATTAAATTAAAACCAATCAATTCAGCTGGCTTTGACTCCTAAATAAAAGATATACTATGTCCTCTATCTTTATACGCTTAGGGAGGTTTACCAAGATGCTTACATATATTATAGCTGAGTGAACTATGAAGTTGGCTCTTTGGATATAGGTACATGATGGAAGAGGACACAAGGTGGTTCCCATAAGATTGTCCAGCGTCTGTTGAAAACCACGTCCACCAAACGTAACAAATATGTTGCTAAAAAAAAATCAAGTATCATTCCAGTTTCACGTACAGTTCTAACTTCTTGTTTGAATCAAGAGTTTAATTTGTCAATACCTAAAACAATGTCAAGATATTTGTATCTTCATATATAGGTATTTTTACGATACAAATTTGAACCAATTAATCTTGAAGTTAATAATGAGAAAAACGAGTGTAAGTTGAGGTTAGTTAGGTCAAATGTTTGACATATTGTACATTCATTCTCGTATTCTCATTTTTTTTTTATTGGTCAAATATCGATTAGCTTTATTGTCTTAACGGGAGCTACCCACTGCTCAGAAAAAAGAAGAAATTATACGTTATCGACAAAAAATATCAAGTGAATGTTGTGATTCTCAAAAGTATAATGACAGATTTTAGGGGAATCTCACCAAAATGTTGTCAATGCAGCACTGTATAAACTCTTTGTGCGAAAATTTTTTTTTTTTTTTATATCTTGTTTACATATTCTGTTTCTGTAATATTTTAACTTATTTGGTGTATATTTCCTCTTTTCCATACGGTATTACAAAAACAGCAGTGTGTAAATTTTGACTCTCAATAATATATAGAGTCAAAATTTATTGTTATTGTGAAAGAAAATAATTGAAATATTACAGAACATTCACTAAAAAGATTAAACCTGGGACTATCATATTATTAGTATAATATTAATCTGAGTCCCAGTTAAATCACAAAAAATATTTAGAAAAAAGGGGGTCCATCTCACTGGCGCCTATGTCTAAAATCGGTTTGAAGCACAACACTTTTAATAATTGACAAATAAATCAAATATTACAGAATATGTACTAAGAAAAATATAAACACAAAAAAATATTTAGAAAGAACACACTCATATATGTCTCTGGAAAGAACAAGTGCCTGTGTCTAAAATCGCGTTGAATAAGTGAAACAAATTAATTATTACAAACTATTTACTAAAAAAAATACATCCAAACAAAAATATTTTTTAAAAGGAGTCTAACATAATGATCCGTAAAAATTTCGGCGTGTTTGTCTGTCGTGTCAGATCCTTTTTCAAAGTACCCACTTTTTAAAGCGTCTCAATGATCTACTATGATCAGCGGAACGCTTTTTCCTATGACATTTGACTTTTAATTAGATGCGCATACATGATTAGTTGAAATTTAAACCAATGAAATATCGGCATACAGGTAACGTAGGTACAGCGGGGAGGAAGAACGAAGATTGAAGGAAGGAAGGTCCTTGGCTTTTGCGAGGGATCTCAATTATGTTCTACAAAGTCAGGTTAAAGATATATTCTGAAGAAGAAAAAAATTCATATATCCTCTTCATCAAGACGTAGATTTATCCTTTTGGTAAGTAATTATTCTCTTTTGGCATTTATGATGGAACGTACTTTCTCAGGGGTCGTTGATCTCTTCGAAGAAAGCAAACTACATAATTTCTCGTGTTATACCTTGTAAAACTATGTAAATAAATAAAATAAAGGAAAATAATAAATAAGATAGAGTTATGAACCTTTTCGTGTTTTCATTTTAAACGTAAAACAAGAACATCGTATAAATCATCAGTGTAAGATGAAATCGAGGCTCAGCTTTTCCAAGATGGAGATTTTATGGTCCTAATAAATTATTTGGTTATGTATTGTGTTAGTTTTGCCCGTTTTTGGGGCTTTTTACACAAGGAGGAAAATGTAAACGAACAAAAGTTTCATGAGTTTACTATGCACTTTCCTTTTGAATCACATTACTGAGCATTGTATGTATTTGTGTACTTGGCAACAGGAAGTGGTTCTATAAATAGAATAAAATTTCTGGAAATTGAATATTATTGTACCTATAGGAAAATCCCATTTACTCGGAAAGCAGAATACAGAGCTCCAAACTTATTTTGGTAAAATAATATTTAACAATTAAAATATTGGTACAACTTCAAAGTCTTCAGAATTTACACAAGATAATTTACATTTTCAGTCTTTAAACAAATTGTTTTAACATAATTTCATGAATTTGAATACTTTCTATTTTCTGTTTTGAAAAGTTTGGCAATGTTTACCATAGCAGTCTGGAAATGTGCATTAACTTCTTTAAATGTAATTTTGGTACATTGTATTGATGGATGAATATTTACACTTTCAAGGTTGTCTGAATTTTCAATGGATAAAACAATAGTTTGATTAAAAATTAGATAGTCTCTACATTTGAAAGGTACAAGGTGGTATTGTATGTAATCACAAGATAAACAGTGTAGAGGAGATAAATTCCTTTATAAATGTTCTATTGAACAGGAAAAGAAAGTACTTGTCAAAATTTTCTATTATCTTTTTTCACTGTGTCGTGAACAAAAAGGTTTTTATGCCCCCGCCGTAGCGGAGGGGCATTAAGTTTTACCCTTGTCCGTCTGTTCGTACGTCCCAAAATTGGTTTCCATTCTCTAACTTGAGTTTGCCTCATCCAAATGTTATGAAACTTATACACAATGCTTATTACCACAAAACACAGATCAAATTTGAATTTTGGTGGCGTCACTTAAACAGTTTTAGAGTTATGCCCCTTTATAAATGGAAAAATTGCAAAATTTTTAGTTTCCGTTCTCTAATTTAAGTTTGCCTCAACCAATGTTATGAAACTTAGATACAATGCTTATTACCACAAAACACAGATCAATTTTGAATTTTGGTAGCGTCTCTTAATTGGCTCTAGAGTTATGCCCCATTTATAATGGAAAAATTGCTAAATTTTTAGTTTCTGTTCTCTAACTTAAGTTTGCCTCAACCAAATGTTATGAAACATATACACAATGCTTATTATCACAAAATACAGATCAAGGGTGAATATTGGTGGCGTCACTCAAACTGTTCTAGAGTAACACCCTTTATAAATGGAAATATTGCAAAACTTTTAGTTTCCGTTCTCTTACTTAAGTTTGTCTCAACCAAATGTTATGAAACTTATACACAATGCTTATTACCACAAAGCACAGATCAAGTTTGAATTTTGGTGGCGTCACTCAAACAGTTCTTGAGTAATGCTCCTTTATAAATGGAAAAATTGCAAAATTTTTAGTTTCCATTCTCTAACTTAAGTTTGCCTCAACCAAATGTTATGAAACTTATACACAATGCTTATTATCACAAAATACAGATCAAGGGTGAATATTGGTGGCGTCACTCAAACTGTTCTAGAGTAACATCCCTTTATAAATGGAAATATTGCAAAACTTTTAGTTTCCGTTCTCTTAAGTTTGTCTCAACCAAATGTTATGAAACTTATACACAATGCTTATTACCACAAAGCACAGATCAAGTTTGAATTTTGGTGGCGTCACTCAAACTGTTCTTGAGTAATGTTCCTTTATAAATGGAAAAATTGCTAAATTTTTAGTTTCAATTTTCTAACTTAAGTTTGCCTCAACCAAATGTTATGAGACTTACACACAATGCTTATAACCACAAAACTCAGATCAAGTTCAAATTTGGGTAGCGTCACTTTTACCGTTCTTCAGTTATGTCCCTTTATAACTATATGATATGCAAGTGGGGGCATCATCTGTGTCCACATGTGGACACAATCCACATTTATTTAAAATTTATAATATGAAGTGTTTTAAAGTACAATCATTGTTATTTCAGACTTAGAAAATAAATCAACAAATTCAACATGGGACTGAAAAGAAAATTTGACGAACCTGCAGAAACTGGAATTTTTCAGCGACAGTCAATACTAGATATTTCAATGTTCAAACTGCAATCAAATCCTGTGAAAAGAGTTGAACCTTCGCTTCTTAGATCTGTTCTCATTCTCAATACACTGAAACACATTGAAGTTGAACTTCAAAAAGATGGAGTGCAGTCCAGTTTACCTGACAGTGCTTCTTTTTCACTAGATGACAATTCTGACATTTCAATGGACATTTTACCAGATTTACATGCAACCCATGATCATATATTTCAAAATGACACAAATGTGCTAAATACATCGAAGGCAACCACAAGTCCACTACCACCAATAGAAACTTTTGTAGAACTATCCAATGTTTCTTGTACTGGACCGAATGCATTGAAACCTCATGATGATAGAACAAGGTGTGATAAAAATGACTTTTTCCAATCTCATCAATTTCATTCAGCATCACCAACAAAAGTGGAAGACATGTTAGCAGATTTAGATTTCTCACAGACAGATTTTGACATTTTCTCAACTCTTGCCTCAAGCATGAAATTGACACCTCTTAGTGCTGAAGAAGTTATACATTCGTTCCCTGTTCACTCAAATGTCATCACAGAAAGTTATGCATCTTTGTTCAATGCCTCAGTAAACAATTCTACATGTAAGGGTGAAGTTCTTCCAGAAGAAATTGAAAATATAATGCAAATTCTTGTAGGGACATGACACAAAAACATTTGTAGACCATATCTGTAGTGTGTCATTGTTCACAGTGGTGCCGGTAGTGGTTGTGAATCACATCCATGCCATATTGTGCAATTCTCATATTAATTTAAAATCATTATGACATGTTATGTATAGACTGTTGAGATTTTATATTTTGTTGTTTTTGAAACATTATAAGAAGGCATCAGAGTACTGCCATATAAAGACACATCTTAGTTGTGCCTAAAATTCAAACCAGTTTATAAAACATTCCAAACCAGTTTGTATTTTTTTATGTACTACTGTTAGTTTTATACATGTGCAAGTACATGTAAGATGCATTAAATTGTTCTTGCTGAGAAGTGTCAAATAATCTACTTTTCATATTTTTGTACATGTGGTTATAAATGGAAGAGGTAGTTGCTTATCAAAGCCTTATTGCTCATGCCTTGCTGTTACATTTACAATCCAACTTTACATTTGAAGTTGTGATTTTAGTTTTAATCTAGAAGTATTATCACAAAACTTGTTATATTTAAAAGCTTAATTGTGCATTTTACATGGCACATACAGTTTTTTGTTCAAACTGAGCTATTGCATACTTCAGGAAGTTATGCATACATGTTATAATGTAGATGGTACACATTTGTGTGATATGGTAAAGTACATTACATTTTGTGTCTTTGAAATGGAAGATAAGTAATATCTATTTTGAAAGTGCTTAAATGACCATAAGAGTAATGAGATTTGATAAAAGCTCATTTAAATTTAACTTGTAAAAACTAATATATGCTTTATGAACAAATGACTTTTAATGACATTTTTGAGGTCATGTGTAGAACCTACAAAGAAAGCCCTATGAAGATAATGGAAAAAAATTCTATATCCCAAGGGTGATGCAAAATTATTGGGATACATTGTCTTATTTCACTGGTTATTCTGAAAAATTGAAGATAATTTTGTAAAGCTGAATAAAGATAATCAAATAACAATTGATTTCTTCTACTTGATAATGTGCAATATGTTCAAAACTGCTGAAATGGTCACATGTTTTACTCAAAAAGAAAAGTGCATTCAACTTGTTAATTCAAGTAGTCAAATCTTATGCTTGCCTGTACATTGCTAATATTTATAAATACATTTGCTTTGGCCTTGTAAACAGCATGTTTTGATGACAGCCCTCAGATTAATACCTTGTATGGGCATAATACTTGTTTTACCATTGTATGTAAATCAAGTTCTGGGATTTCACTTTTTTTTTTTGCATAAAAAAGCACAAAGGAAACAGATTTTTTTAATAAATTGATGCTATAATATTAAACTGCAAAAATACATGTTTAACATTTGTACTTAACTTCATAATCAATATGTTATACTTAACGATTTGAAATGGAAACATATAGGCAAACATTTAAATAATGATTTTTCTTGTGTTATCTAAGGAGTAATTGCATATACATTTAAATTTTGAAAAGCTCTAGTATTGGAAAAGATTGCAGTTTTTCTTCATACTGTTGATTTTAATAATTATTTAAATTCAGTCTGTTCTAGGCATTCATAAAATGACTCAAGATAAACAGTTCTTATGCAGATCTAAATTTGTAAATTAAAAGTTTTGATAGAAATAATTCGAATTATACACATAACAAAGTTAAGAATTTCATTTGGTGCCAAAACCATTAGACCACAGTCTGTTGCTAGTAAAAAATGAAAAACAAAATGGTTAAGACATATTGATGTCGTTTCAAAAAATATGTGTCTTTTTTTGTAAGTAGGTGTAACATTTTTTCGACACAGACTGGAATTTTAGTATCATTCTAAGGAGATTTACTGCATTTAAAAAAGCAAAAACATTATGTATACTAGTGAATATGAAAACAGTATTTAATAAAATATTTGTTGAGAATTTTTTTACCTGTAACTTTTGGACTCTTCTAATTTGAAAACTAACAACCACAATTTTTATATACTCTTTGAAAAGTACAAAAACCTTGTATTAAATACATTTGGATCCTAAGAATTATCTGTGAAATACTGTGTTGACTGAAATGTTCAAGTCTGATATTTTGTGTAACACCAAATGTATGATTACTCTACTGAACAGATTATCCATCCATATGTTTACTTACAATGATATACTTCTCAGTATGGTGAATAATTACTGTGTCTGTGTTTTACTTGAGTTTTAAGTTGAATTTTTAAATCAGGGTGTTTTAACTTGTTTTTTTTAACAAACTTGTAATTTTACACGAATATTTTGTTGTGAAGTTGTACATTTCATTAGTATTCATTGGATATGTTTATAAATGGATCATTATTTATTTATTGAAGCCATGTTTTCATGCATTTTATCATGTTTGAGCCAAATCAAGAATATTTTATTCTTTTGATATATGCAATTATTTATTGTTCATTGACATTTGTATGATAAGTACTTTTATTTATTTTTGTACAGAAGGCATTTGTTAAGAATCAAAGATCTATGTATGTCATAGAAAAAATTATAATAGTGTTTCTTGTTAACACAGACAAAGATGTTTATGATCTCAAAGTATAGTTATAGATGTAGTTTTTAAGATGTAACCAGAGGGTATTGATCTACAGCCAGGGTTAATTGTCTCACCCAATAGTTATCCTAAAAAACTAGATGTAGATCACTCTAATGCCAGGAAGTCCAAAGACTTTTTTCTTAAATTTTGACAAGCCCATTTTGTCTCACATGTGTATATCCATCATGCCTATGCTTATATTTAAGTGAGTTGTCATATTAATAGATTTAGATAATGAAGCTTTATACATGAACAGGGTTAAAATATGACCAGATATTGCATAACTCTAAAGGCAAATATAATGTTCACTGAAAGACTATTTTCCGTCTCCCATTTTTCAGAGAAGAAAAATTATTAAAAATATTTTTCTGTGTCTTGGTCCAAACTTTGCTAGTTTTACTAAACAAGACATAGTGATATTTGATTTTTTCTTTTATTAAAGGTCAGAATATTTGTTCTGTTTTGACTGACATTTAATCATTCCTGAACAGAATTAACTCCCTTTACAACTATGCCAAAATCTCATCTTTAATATCAACAAATAAAGATTTAATTTAGCAGTTTTATTGTTTAATACATGTTTTAAAATTCATTGTCGATTCAGTTGAAATAATACCAATTTGAAAATTTAGCAAATCATATTTTTGTTTAAATTCAAGTGGGGAAAATGTAAAAATAAAAAAGATCAGTTTGGTATCCCAAGATTTTCAAAATAATGTGAAATGGTATTTGTATTGATATGATTAAGTAGCTTCTTTGCTGTGTAGTTTTCTTTTTAAACCAAAAAGTGAAACCTTTGTAGCAATGTTCTTTTTGAAGTAATTGATGGCAGTTGTTGGCAGCTTGTTGAAGGGAGTAATGTGTGATAGAATCATTGATGTGATATATACATCTACAGCAATACTTTTGTATATATATATAAAGGAATAATTTAAAACATGTTTTGTTACTTGTAAATACTATATTATGAATTCTATTACTCTATATTATTATATTTATAGCATACTTAAATGATCTGATTTTGTATCGAATATGTTTTTGTGGTCGATATTGGTATGACGTTGGCGTCGTCGTCGTCGTCATCGTCCGAAGACACATTGGTTTCGCACTCTAACTTTAGTTTAAGTAAATGGATCTCTAGGAAATTTTACCGTAAGGTTCAATACCACAAAGGAAGGTTGGGATTGATTTTGGGGTTATGGTACCAACAGTTAAGGAATTAGGGGCCAAAAGGGGCCAAAATAAGCATTTTGTAACTTCAGACAATAACTTGTGTGTAAGTGTATGGATCTCTCTGACATTGTACCACAAGGTTCCATATCACAAAGGGAATGCTGGGATTGATTTTGGGGTAATTGCCTCAAAATGTTAGGAATTAGGGGTCAAAAAAGGGGCCAAAAATAAGCATTTTTCTAGTTTCAGGACAATAACTTGTGTGTAAGTGTATGGATCTTTCTGAAATTGTACTACAAGGTTCCATATCACAAAGGGAAAGCTGGAATTGAGTTTGGGGTAATTGCCCTAAACGTTTAGGAATTAGGGGCCAAAAGGGGCCAAAATAAGCATTTTCTAGTTTCCAGACAATAACTTGTGTTGAAGTGTATGGATCTCTGAAATTGTACTGCAAGGTACCATACCTCATTGAAGGCTGGGATTGAGTTTGGGGTGATGAATCATAAGGGGTTCAAAAATTGGGGGATTTTTTCCCTTTTTCTTCCTTTTTCCTTTTTTTTTCTTTAAAATTTTCCATTTTAAGTTGGTTATTTCTGATTTATATTTAAAAGCAAACAATAATGATATGGCAGGAGATACACACCAAACAGGATGTGTAAATTATTATATAATAAGTCTTGTGCAATAGCAAGAAATTTTCAATTGCACAGTATTGCGCAATAGCAAGAAATCTTCAATTGCACAGTATTGCGCAATAGCAAGAAATATCCAATAGCACAATATTGCACAATAGGAAGAAATTGTCAATTGTACAGTATTGCACAATAGCAAGAAATATTCAATTGCACAGTATTGCGCAATTGCAAGAAATATTTAATTGCACAGTATTGTGCAAAAGAAGATACTTTGTATAAATTGCTCATTTCTTGACCAATTTCAATGGGGTTTTATTCTTGAATTCTTGGGGTTCTTTAATATGCTGAATCTAACCGTGTATTAAGTTTTTGGATTTTGGGCCCTGTTTTTAAATTGGTCCACATTGAGGTCCAAAGGTCCAAAATTAAACTTTGTTTGATTTCAATAAAATTGAATTATTGGGGTTCTTTGATATGCCGAATCTAACCGTGTATTTAGATTCTTAATTTTTGGTCCCGTTTTCAAATTGGTCTACATTAAGGTCCAAAGGGTCCAAAATTAAACTTAGTTTGATTTTAACAAAATTGAATTCTTAGGGTTCTTTGATATGCTGAATCTAATCATGTATTTAGATTTTTATCGACCGCAAAAAAAATTTTTGTGGTCGTATATTGGTATAACGTTGGCGTCGTCGTCGTCGTCCGAAGACGCATTGGTTTTCGCACTCTAACTTTAGTTTAAGTGAATGGATCTCTATGAAATTTTACCATAAGGTTCAATACCACAAAGGAAGGTTGGGATTGATTTTGGGGTTATGGTACCAACAGTTATGGAATTAGGGGCCAAAAGGGGCCAAAATTAGCATTTTGTAACTTCCAGACATAACTTGTGTGTTAGTGTATGGATCTCTCTGACTTTGTACCACAAGGTTCCATATCACAAAGGGAATGCTGGGATTGATTTTTGGGGTAATTGCCTCAAAATTTTAGGAATTAGGGGCCAAAAAGGGCAAAAACAAGCATTTTCTAGTTTCATGACAATAACTTGTGTGTAAGTGAATGGATCTTTCTGAAATTGTACTACAAGGTTCCATATCACAAAGGAAAGCTGGAATTGAGTTTGGGGTAATTGCCTGAAACGTTTAGGAATTAGGGGCCAAAAATAAGCATTTTCTAGTTTCCAGACAATAACTTGTGTTCAAGTGTATGGATCTCTCTGAAATTGTACTGCAAGGTACCATACCTCAAAGGAAGGCTGGGATTGAGTTTAGGGGTGATGAATCATAAGGGGTTCAAAAATTTGGGGGATTTTTTTTTCCTTTTTTCCTTTTTTCTTTAAAATTTTCCATTTTAAGTTGGTTATTTCTGATTTATATTTAAAAGCAAATAATAATGATATGGCAGGAGATACACACCAAACAGGATGTGTAAATTATTATATAATAAGTATTGTGCAATCGCAAGAAATTTTCAATTGCACAGTATTGCAATAGCAAGAAATCTTCAATTGCACAGTATTGCGCAATAGCAAGAAATATCCAATAGCACAATATTGCTCAATAGCAAGAAATTGTCAATTGTACAGTATTGCAATAGCAAGAAATATTCAATTGCACAGTATTGCGCAATTGCAAGAAATATTCAATTGCACAGTATTGTGCAAAGAAGATACTTTGTATAAATTGCTTATTTCTTGACCAATTTCAATGGGGTTTTATTCTTGAACTCTTGGGGTTCTTAAATATGCTGAATCTAACCGTGTATTAAGTTTTTGGATTTTGGACCCTGTTTTAAATTGGTCCACATTGAGGTCCAAAGGGTCCAAAATTAAACTTTGTTTGATTTCATCAAAAATTGAATTATTGGGGTTCTTTGATATGCTGAATCTAACCGTGTATTTAGATTCTTAATTTTTGGTCCCGTTTTCAAATTGGTCTACATTAAGGTCCAAAGGGTCCAAAATTAAACTTAGTTTGATTTTAACAAAAATTGAATTCTTAGGGTTCTTTGATATGCTGAATCTAAACATGTATTTAGATTTTTGATTATGGGCCCAGTTTTCAAGTTGGTCCAAATCGGGTCCAAAATTAAACTTTGTTTGATTTCAACAAAATTGAATATATGGGGTTCTTTGATATGCTGAATCTAACCATGTATTTAGATTCTTAATTTTGGTCCCGTTTTCAAATTGGTCTACATTAAGGTCCAAAGGGTCCAAAATTAAACTTAGTTTGATTTTAACAAAATTGAATTCTTAGGGTTCTTTGATATGCTGAATCTAACCATGTATTTAGATTTTTGATTTTTGGGCCCGTTATCAACTTTGTCACATTGAGGTCAAAAGGTCCAAAATTAAACTTTGTTTGATTTCATCAAAATTGAACTCTTGGGGTTCTTTGATATGCTGAATCTAACCATGTATTAAGATTTTGGATATTGGACCATAATAGGTGAATTTCAATTTAAAATTTTTAAGTTCTTAGACCACATTCATTCTGTGTCAGAAACCTATGCTGTGTCAAATATTTAATCACAATCTAAATTCAGAGCTGTATCAAGCTTGAATGTTGTGTCCATACTTGCCCCAACTATTCAGGGTTCGACCTCTGCGGTCGTATCAAGCTGCGCCCTCTGGAGCTGCCTTGTACATTTTGTTGATACTAGTCAGTTTTAGTTTGCAGAAGTAGGTAACTATGTCTCTTTTCGAGGGGATGGGGGACAGATATTTCCTCTCTAAAAAGTTGCCTTTTTACCAAAGAAAATTACTCAATGTAGTGTATCCCATTGAACTGAAGGAGTTTGAGGCTAAAATATAAAATATAATAAACTATGGTACAAAGGTCAAATTGTTTATTTGTCTTAGAAATATGCATAAACAACTTGTACTTTACTATTGAAGAAACACTGGTGAAATTGGAAAGCAATCTAAGAAATGTTCAACTATAAAATTGTATGAACTACCCTATGATAATATTAACTGAAACAGACACTGCTAACAGATAGAAGGAATACAAATTTCTCTTTAATTTTGGCAGTCTAATTTTGCATGATATAGGTATTACCCGGTGCACTTCCTGCCAAACTGAAAATGAGACTTTATAAGCAAATATTTTTTGCAAGAAGTACTATAAACAGTACAGACAGACACATATATGTACCATGACAAATCATTGTGATAGTGGTATTGCTACATGGTACAATGTCCCACCTAGGATAGTAGGGGGCATTCTGATTCAGGTCAGTGCATTGCTCATTTGGTCTATTGTATCAGGTTGAAGTTTCGATTTGAGGTAGTTAGCAATGATGTGGTCAAATTGAAACTTAGCACACATATGTTCACTATGATGTGAAATTTTAAAACTATATATGCAAATTTATGGTTTTACCCAATTTCACAGTTCACTGAACGAGAAAGTGAGAGGGGTACATATCCTGTGGAGAAATATTCTTGTTTTCTGTTTTACTAACCATCTCTGACGAATGTACCAACCTTCCCAATGACGAATCATGATGTGCAACAATAGTTTGCTTCAATGCAATATCATTTTTGTATTAAATCCCCATCATGGCTCTGTTTAGATATATTTTATGCTACAGAACTTATCAGTGTGTTGTACATTTTTAACTGCTCTTTATTTATGGTTAAATAAAAGAAAACATTCTTAATAATAGGTCAGTAACCAATTCCAAACATGTGATTTAATAGCTGTACTGTCTGATAAATAAGTTTAGATTTAAATTAAATATATGAATGATACTTAATTTGATTTTCATCTTAGAATTACATAATACATGTACATTGTGTATGTCAATATTCAGACTTGTTTTTTTGTTAAAATATCCTTGAGGGGGAGATGGGACTCTACTCTGTTAAAAATTAATTCAATATTTTTTCTAGATATACTGGTATGTATGTACTAATAATTACATTTTAACTGCAAGTTATGAATTAATTTTAATTGGTTGTAAATTGTTTTTGTTTTGAATTTTACTGAGAAATGATCAACTTTTTAATAATTTTTATTGGGAAAATAAATTTCAAGGGGTATATACAGATGACTACTGAATTCTGATGGCTTGTTTTGATGTAAATCAACCCTTGTCTCTTATTACATTTCATACCATATTCATGTCATTACTGTATTATAGAGAAATATTTTTGCAAACAAATTGATAGATTATATATGTTAATAAATATTTTATACCTTGACATGTTTTATCAATCAGCCAGCCATTATAAGTTGCTGTATTTCATTCATTTACTAACAAAAATTCGTGTGACATTTATATTATATAAAAAATAACATTGATTGTCATTTTTGAGGTATTTTCACATATGCTGACAGAAAAGTAGCTATAGCTAAGTGCCAATTGAAACTTGCCTGTAACACTGGTTGCTCAGACGGAAATCAAATAAAGTTTATAAAAAAAAAAGATTTGATATGAATCCCAATAGCCAACTATCACCAGAGACTAAATTATATAGACGTAAGCAACAATCGGTCACTACAGCCTTCAACAATGATCAATACATATACCATATTGTTAGCCATTAAAGGCCTCAACATGACAAAATGTGAAACAATTCAAACAAATGAACAAACAGTTATGAACAAAATAAACAACCAATGACCACCACTGAATTACAGGTTCCTGACTTGGGACAGACACATTTAGAATGGGGCTGGGTTAAACATGTTTGCAAATCTCTATGGTTCCCTTACATATAAGTGATGTAACAGCACAACTTCAATGAGGAAAAACTTGGACTCTGAGTATCTGAAAGTTGGTTCAAAACCAGTCACAGCTATAAAATAAATAATGTTATATTGGTTTGACAGCATTTAAATACATTTAAGACAAAATTCTGGGTGTTGGTAGTAGTTCTCTTGAGTTCTGCTCACATATTGATTCACACTACGTTGCAAGTTTGTTCTTATTAGAATGCCAGATAGTATTTTCCTGATAACAAATTGATTAAAAGTAGCTCATGTACAAAGGAGTAGGGGCAATAAGGCCCTTATTTTTCCCAAATTATACTGCAAATTTAAAAGTTATCATACAATTATTAAATTTGTCCTGACTAGACTGATGTACAAGGTTTTCATAAAATAAAAACAAATTTCACAAGCTACCATAACAAACCACGGAAATTTGTATATTTTGTAAAATTTCTTGAATTTCCTTGTTTTTCATCAAATTCTAAGTATATTTTAGATTGACAAAGTATGAGTGCACAAAGGAAACACGTTATATTTGGTAAGGGTTATGTCAATAGTTATAGTAAAGATTCTCTTAAATTATTTTGTTGTTTCTTGGCTGCGCACAATGTTTCCGTAAGGGAAATAACAATGGAAAATTGCACAAATTCTGTATTTTTCATCGTTTTCTTGAAAACGGTACATATTTTGATGTAATTGTGACGTCATCAGATAAACAATCTTGTGTTTTTCATTTATATTTCTTCACTCTATGCATTTCCAAACATTATGTGCCAATTTGAAATAGTTGTCAAACATTTTATTTTCTTAGGCCAAAACCGGGCCTTAATGCCCCTACTCCTTTTCATTAAATTATAATAAAATATAACAATTTCATGGTCATTAATTATTGAAAGAATAATTATTACCAGAAGTCCATTACTAGAGGAAGTGTTGCTGTAGTAATGGACTTCTGTCATTACCCATTTTCGTCTTAAACCGAAAAAGTAAGACTTAGACATGCTGTTTCCATTGGCAGTGTCAACAATGTATTAGTTTGTGATTGGGTCAGTATAAGGGGAACCACTAGGTCAATGATATTTGTTATGTAGATGTATTGGCATTGGCACATTTCATTTCCATATTTTGCTCCACCCCATCGTTTATTGACGAATGTTTTGCATAGTTTACATGGTTCAAGTTTGTGATAGAGCAGTTTAAGATAAACTAACGTTAAGTCAATGATATTTGGTATGTAGTTGTATTAATGTATTATCATTTGCAAGTCTCCATTTCAATGAAGATTATATGACCCTGCCCCCTCATCATGGTTCATTGACTTTGAAACTTTTCATGGATAACCTACTTGGTAAAAATATTTATCTTTCACTTTTAACCTGCACAGACATATTTTTTAAACTGTTATATTCATGAAAAGATAACATTTCTACTTTGAAAGTTCTTGTGGCGAGAACAGACCGATATACTCGAAAGCTTAGATGTATAAAAATAGGTATAAAAGGAAATTGTAACATGCTAAGGACTGTGTGGAACACTAAAAAAAAAAGATGATCCAAAAGACCTTATGATTTTGTATGATCATGAATTTTTTCAAATTATTGAAATCAATATGCAAATTTTAAGATAAAACATTTTTGTCTCACTTGACGGAGTCAAAAAGCAAGACATAGGTATGCTGTTTCCAGCGTCGGCGATGACGACGGTGGCAGCGGCATCAACAATGTATTAGTTTGTGATAAGGTCTAGTTTGTGGTGAACCACAAGTTGTAGGTCAATCATATTTGGTATATATGTTGTATTAGCATTGGCACATCTCATTTCCATGGAGATAATTTGGCCCTGCCCCCTCAGTCATGGTCTATTTTGAAACATTTGCTTATTTTACATGTATTAGTTAGTGATTAGGTCAGTTAATGAGGAACCATTAGTGGTAGGTCAATGATATTTGGTATACAGTTGTATTAGCATTGGCACATCTCATTTCCATGGAGATTATTTGGCCCTGCCCCCTCAGTCATGGTCTATTGACTTTGAAACTTTTGCTGATTTTACATGTATTAGTTTTTTTTGATTAGGTCAGTTTATGAGAAACCATTAGTGGTAGGTCAATGATATTTGGTATGCAGTTGTATAAGCATTGGCATATCTCATTTCCATGGAGATTATTTGGCTCAGCCCCCTTAGTCATGGTCTATTGACTTTGAAAATTTTGCTTAGTTAACATGTATTAGTTTGTGATTAGGTCAGTTCAAGGGGAACCATTAGTGGTAGGCCAATGTTAATTGGTATTCAGTTGTATAAGAATTAGCACATCTCATTTCAATGGAGAATATTTGTCCCCATCCCCTCAGTCATGGCCTATTGACTTTGAAACTTTTGCTTAGTTTACATGTATTAGTTTGTGATAAGATCAGTTTAAGATGAACTGCCAATGTTAAGTCAATGATATTTGGTATGCATATTTATTGGCATTTGTAAGTATCCTTTCCATGGAGATTATATAGCTCCACCCCCTCTTTTTGGTTCATTGACTTTAAACTTTTACATAGTTTACAAGTTAATGTTTGTGTTTAGGTTTGTTTAAAGGGAACAAATTATAATAAGTCAATGATAATTGGTATGCAGTTGTATTAGCATTGGCGCATCTCATTTACATGGAGATGGTTTAGCCATGTACCTCAGTCATGGTTCATTGACTTTGAATATTAGCCTAACTTGTTAAGTATTGCCATTTTAATTTCAACATTTGCATAATCAAAATTACAAAAATGCGAGACATATCTCTGTGATAACAGTTTATTTAAATTTCAGTTTCGCAACCCTGTAATGCAATGAAATTTATCTCGATAAATAATGAACATAACGCATCTTGTATTTGAATGTAAATTTTCTTATAGCAGTTTAAACACATAATTTCTTTAAAATATATACGATTGTTGTTTAGAAATAACTTTTAATCAGTATCGTCACCAGCATTGTTTTACTATTGATTTTCTCAGCTAGCAAAGAGCGACTTTTCTATTGTTCTTGTCATCAGTTTTGCCACTGAAAGGGAACCACTTGTATTTTGGTATGCAGTTTTATAAGCATTAGCATTTCTCATTTCTGACAGACTACAAATGCTCAAAATTTATGAAAATTTTAGCATATTATCTTTAATATATGTTCCATTTTCTAACAGATAGCAAGAAATGTATACAGTATTCAGTAGCAAAATCTCTCACCTGCCACATGGATACTTCTGAAACACAAATTTGAGATGGTATGTTTATTCAGGTTAAAAAATATAATTGTAGTATACAAATCTCACTACAAGGCCCGTTTGAAATCAAATTTCAAAGGTGACAGACATCATGACAAATCCCAGAAGCAGCATTCAATTTCTGATAGCACTCCATGTCATTTTTTGTGAATAATAATTATACCAAAGTTCATCATAGTCAAATTGGTTAATCCATGTTTGTTGCTTTACAGACACAATCATAATTTTGAAAGTAGATATCCTAAGAATGATAATGATCACGCCTTCGTTTTTTATCCGGCAATCAAGTAGCATTTTCCCTGAATGCCTATTTAAGCCCTGCAATATGGGTCGTGTATTTTAAAATAGGAGCCAAAACCCTAAAAATCGGTTAAAAATCTTCACTTTTATATGAAGGAGTCGTTGTCGATTTCAGATATGTTGACAATTTATTAACAGACATGATCATTTTAGCTGAATTTCTTTAGAGTTCTAGATTGAGAGAAATTTTTATTTCACAAGTGTGTATTCTCGTGTGAATATCTATAACTCTAAAGACAACCACTGAATTACATGCTTCTGCTTTGGGACACCGCGGTACAGGCACATTTAGAATGTGGTTGGGTTTGTGCGCGCTCATGCTCTTTATCGGACGGGCATAATTGAAATACTTTTTAAGGTTTGGTCAATATAGGCCTGGTTGATTCATAGTAAATTTCCATATATGTTAACGACGACGGACGCTAGGTGATGACAATAACTCGCATGGAACTCATGTCTAAAAGATCTTACGTTTAGTGTGTTTGCCTTTTATCTTGAAAACCAATGTATAGACAGAAACTGTTAACAGCGGATTGTCAGAAGTGGTCAGCAATATGATATCTGCAACAATGTCAGTATATGATTGAAATGATTAATTAATTACTTATATGAGTTATTGCCCTTAAAGGAGGATTTTTTATTTGAAGCATTTTTGCCTACCATCTGGAACCGGTCGAAGGACATTATTTAGCGCATTGATAGGACATTTTAGCGAAAACAATCAGACGTTTAAGCGCTAAAGTATAACCTATTTTTGCGCCAGATTGTTAACCCGTTTTAAATGTAAAATAACCAATGCCCATTTTATCGACTGAAATTAATTAATAGTAAAATAATAGATTTGTATGGTATCAAGACAGCACCATATAGAAAATATTATCTTTATTAAAATTCAGCATTAAATGTCTAAAAAGGAAACTCAAATGTTACAAGTCCGTTCTCGCCAGTAGTTTATATTCCAGTAATCGTACGTAATTAGTTCTTGATATATCCCCTTTTGTGCAATACTGTTCATAAAATTGCGATAGGAACTGCTCTTTCTCTTTATCTTGTCTATAGATATGGGTGCATTATCATCGATACTTCTTATTTTAATATATGTTGTTGTTTGTCATTTGATGATAATATATTCCAGATAAACCCCACCACATATTTTGTTTCCTGTTTCTTTCAACAAATTTATTTCCACAATTAACCAAATAGTTTTTAAAACATAAGAGCTATTTTCCTAATGTTTGTAGATTAAATGTTTGGTTGACTTGCTTGCTTTGTTTGTATAAATGTTTGCTGAAGCATTGTAATTAAGATTGACATCTGCAATCAATAGATAGGCGGGGCTTCAGCTTGTATTCATTATACTTAAACGTTATTGGATGTTAAGTATAATGCAGAGTTTAATATATACAAAGCTTGAGCAAACATTTATACAAACAATGCAAGCAAGCCAACCAAACTTTGGCATACATTAATACTGTTCGCGATTTTGGTATGGTGAATATTATTCAACCAGGTAAGTTTTCGCTAAAATGGGCTATCGACAATACAGATGAACGGATTAATTTGGCGCTATTGAGGTTCGGTGTTCAAAAAGGTACACAATTATTACCATTTACACAGTTTAAGGGTACACAGTCATTGCCGTAACAGTAACGGTCACTTCCGTAACACTATGTCATTGCCGTAACAACATTGATTTGCCGATTTGCAACACTGTAATTATATGAATGATACTATTTGTAAAGATTACTATAAAATATAAGTACAGTTTATAAGTAACAAGGTGTTAAAACACAAAACAAATAAAACCATAATATTTAAAACAAATTAAAGTCAAGGAAATTATAACAAGTATTGTTTGCCAACATATTCCATTAAAATTTATGTTATATGTTCATTGTAACTGAAAATAGCTAGAATCTCATATTATGGAACGTCATGACTGCCTTATGTTGATGATCAGCATTATATGCAGTGGTCACAACATTATATGCAGTGCTCACACCATTATATGCAGTTGTCACACCATTATATGCAGTTGTCACACCATTATATGCAGTGCTCACAACATTATATGCAGTGCTCACAACATTATATGCAGTGCTCACACCATTATATGAAGTGGTCACAACATTATACGCAGTGGTCCAAACATTATATGCAGGTGTCGGGACATTATATGCAGTGGTCACAACATTATATGAAGTGGTCACAACATTATACGTTTTTCGTTGATGAAGGTGGTGATCAGTGATGGTGATGATGATGATTGATGTATGTGATGGTGGTGGTTCATTCGGTAAACTTCGGAATTTTTATCGGAAATTACCGAATATAGTCATAATTGATAGCGCCCGCAAACAAATTGAAACAGTTGTTGAAGTCATGTTATCAAGGCAATTCGACTGAAAACTATATCAGAAAAAATAACGCCTGTTATTGTCTGCAATTGGATAGACATAATTTTATTAATTTATTGGAAGTTCATTCTGAGAAAAGATGAAACTAAGAGGTGAACGAATGAACTAGTTCTATTCGTCGTAAGAAATACGCATGGCATAATGTAAGTTAAATAATGACAATTTTAGTTAATGAAATATCGAAGGAAAATTTGTATGATATATGCCTCGAGTTCATTTCTTACTGAAGAACTTTAGCAAGGTGCCACTTTACAGTGCAGACGCATTGAAATTATTAAACATGTTGTTTTCAATTTTTATAGTTAGTACTCAGTTTTAAAAAGCTTAATTACATTTTAAATAAAATAGTCAGCTTTCTATAAGACCTAAGTGCCATATTACGCTAGCTTATATATGTCTTGATAGAGTCATTATTTGGCATCGATTTTCAGAATTTTGCATTTTTACATGAATAAGTATCTAACAGATATGAAAAATGCAGTTTAAAGCATTTTCATTGTAGGTGTTTAACATAACTTTACAGCAATTATTTCAATTTTTACAAGCTTTTAGCACGTCAAGCAGTTTGTCTTCTAAATATAAGCAGCAGCCTTATATAGAGATATAAACTTTCATAAAAAAATTTACCCTTTCAAGACCCAGTTTAACATTTTCATTTATGGTTATCATCTCTTATGAAAACTGAGTTTGTGGGGGTGAATAAAACGTTTACTACGTTTGTACGTCAGTCTGCACGGTTAATATATGAAAAGTGGTTTGCTTACCAATGAAACAACTTTCCACAAGAGACCAAATGACACAGAAATTAACAACTATAGGTCACAGTACGGCCTTCAACAATGAGCAAAGCCCATACCGCATAGTCAGCTATAGAAGGCCCTGAAATGATAAACGTAAAACATTCCAAACGAGAAAACTAACGGCCTAATTTATGTACAAACAAACGAACGAAAACAAACATGTAACACATCAACAAACGACAACCACTGAAATACAGGCTCCTGACTTGGGACAGACACATACGTACAGAATGTGGCGGGTTTTAACATGTTAGCGGGATCCCAATCCTCCCTCTAACCTGGGACAGTGGTGTAACAGAACAACATAAGAACGAACTATGAAAACCAGTTGAAAAGACTCAAATTATCAGATGGATACAAATATAAATACATCTAACAAAAAAAAAAAAAAAAAAAAGAGTGGACGTGGCCGGGTACTTGTATATCCCAACAACAAAAAGACACTAAGTACTGATCTGAGAGTACTGCAGTTACTGACAGCTAGTTCAAAGCCACTAACAACTAATAAAAAATCATGCATCTAAGTTTTGCATTTAGGTAAAGATTGAAACAAACTGTGATTAAAAAAAGAATGATTTACTATTATTGGATAGTAACGATTGTCCATGAAAAAAGAGTGATCTTGACCTAATTAATTCTGGTTAAGATACATTAAGTCATAGAAGAATGATATCTTTAGATCGCACTTCTTTGATAACAATGGACCTTGAAAAAGTTGGTCGCCTCCACCTATATTTTACGCACGATTGGTTAATTCTGATTACAATTTGTGTTAAGGTCCAGATGATAGCAACAACACATAAAAGAGGAATGCTATTTGTTACTGAGCACTTCTTTGATTTTATTGAAGTTCCGCACAAAATTTTGTAACCATATCAGAAGCACAAAAAACGACACTCGTTATTATGTCAATATATAATTGTAATATAATTATATTAATGGAGAACTACTAGTTTCGTTTTACTGTGAATTCTTCTCGTTGTTGTTATTGGCGTTCTAATTCTTCTCACATAAAAGTTTGTCTATAGTCTGGGGATTTCTGCTATTTTTGCTAACATTTTTTTTTAGTTATCTGGAAAGTTACTTTGACGATGGATCTTGATTGTTTCTGTGGGCTTCTTTCTCCTGTATATGGATCACTCACGGGTAAAATTGGAAAATTGTCGAAACTTAACTGACTTTTATTATGTATAGCATAGTCCGAATTATATACTTAAAAGGATTAAAATTCACAAAATAGTTATTTTGTACTAAAATTGCTGTGCCATGCCTTTTAAAATAAGATTGAAAATCGTATATGTTTAAGTAAAATCTATTTCGAATAACATCGTAGACCAACATTAATAAAAAAAAAAATTAAAAATACAATGAACAGTATACTTCTGACAGATATTTGGTTCTCCTTGAAAATACTGGGTCATAACATATCTGAATTGCAGTCTCGAGTAATCTAAAGATATTTATTAAGAGTTAAATGATCAGAAATGCACAATTATATATGTGTATAAATATATATGTTTTAATACGACCGCAAAAATTAAAAAATGGTCGTATATTGCTGTCGTCGTCGTCGTCGTCAGCGTCATCTGAAGACAGATGGTTTCGGATAATAACTTTGTATAAGTAAATAGAAATCAATAAAATTTTAACACAAGGTTCATAACCACTAAAGAAAGGTTGGGAGTGATTTTGGGGTTATGGTCTCAACTGTTAAGAATTATGGGGCCAAAAAAGGGGCCCAAATAAACATTTTTGTAGTTTCCAGACATTAACTTGTGTTTAAGTGTATGGATCTCTCTGAAATTATACCACAAGTTTCCATACCACAACGGGATGGTTAGGATTGGCTTGGGGAGGGGTTATGACTCAAACCGTTTAGGAATTAGAGGCAAAAACAAGGGTTTCTTGGTTAATGGCCAATTAAGACAATTTGAAACCAGTGTAAGGAAGGTAATCCAAATATATTGAGGTAATCCAAACATAATGTTTGATTACCTCCCTTACACTACTTTAAAATTATGTGTAAAGAAATTTTTTCTCTAATTTTGTGCTATTTTCACATTTCCTGACCGGTGTGAGAAAAATATTTCTAATTCTTCGTCAATTTATCCCTTTCTGCACCCATTGTATAAAAAAAATTTAATCAACGTATGGTTCGTTTGATCTCAGTTCTTCATTGGTTAAAATCCGATAATGACGTCGAATTTTCTTGCTTTCTTCTAAATTTCCTATCGTGACGGCATGAAAAAAGGCGACCATGCCTGATGACGTCACATAGAAAGAACTCATCTTTATGCAGATCATTCGAACAGAAAGAATAACTTTGCCTGCACATTGTTAGAAATTCATTAGAGAAACAGATTTCACTAAATCACGTGTAATACGATATTTACTCTTTCGACAGTTAAATTTTAAATATTTAAAGCGCTTTGCAGGCCTCGCGTTTAATGTTTGAAAATTAAACGGTCTCCAGTGGATAAATATCGTATCACACTCGATGCAGTGGTAGAATCTATATTTCCTAATTTTTGTGCTATTTTCACATTTCCTGACCGGTGTGAGAAAAATATTTCTCCTCACTAGTGAAAAATCTGTTCTCGGCAAATGATTGGTTGAAATTTAATTGTGACGTTAAATTTTCTTGTTTTCTTCTGAATTATCTTATTGTGACGTCATGAAAATAGGCGACCATGCCTGATGACGTCACATCTAAAGTACACAACTTTCCTCAAATCTCTGTAAAGGAAGGATAAAAATCATTAGAGAAACCGATTCCACCACTGTAACTCGTGTATTACGATATTTCTCCACTCTCAAAATTTTAATTATTTAAAGAGCTCGGCAAGCCTCGCGCTTTTTGAAAATATTAGAATTTAACTGGCTCGAGTGGAGAAATATCGTAATACACTTGTTGCAGTTGTGGAATCTATATTTCATATCAGATTTCAGATATTAAAAGAAAATTTCTTCATATATTTTTTCTGAAAAAGTGGGGATACATTTTTCTTTTCTTTTTCGGGTTGGGGTCAATATGCAACAGCATAGTGTATTGCACAAAGTAAAAAGGGGTATTTTTTTTATTTTTGGGAGGGGCAATTCGCAACAGCGTAGTGCAAAAGCAAAAATTAAGTATAAATTCAAATTATATAACCAATTCTAAGTTCTTTGACTACAGTTATTCTGTGTCAGAAATCTATTATGTGTCAAATTTTAATTACAATCCAAATTCAGACCTGTATCAAGCGTGAATATTGTGTCCATTTTTGTCCCAACGGTTCAGGGTTGGACCTCTGCGGTCGTATCCAGCTGCGCTCGGCGAAGCAATTTATTAAATATTTAAAGTATATACATATTAAGTTGTGAATATGATGAAACTGATCATCAAAATAAGTTAAAAATGCCCTGGTGTGGAATTAATGTGTGGTAAATTGATCATACTCCTTAATTTCCTTATTTCAATCAGTTTTAAATATTGTATACTGCCTTACTGATAACATGACTTTAATAACTGTTTCAATTTGTTTGCTTGGCATTAATAATTATGGATTCGGTAATTTCCGCTAAAAAAAACAACGAAGTTTACCGAATCTGAACCACCACCATCACTCACATACATCAAACATCATCATCACCATCACTGATCATCACCTTCATCAACAAAAAACGTATAATGGTGTGACCACTGGCTATAATGTTGTGAACACTGCATATAATGTCCCGACAACTGCATATAATGTTTGGACCACTGCGTATAATGTTGTGAGCACTTCATATAATGTTGTGAGCACTGTATATAATGTTGTGAGCACTGCTTATAATGCTGTGAGCACTGCATATAATGTTGTGAGCACTGCATATAATTTTGTGAGCACTGCATATAATGGTGTGAGCACTGCATATAATGTTGTGACCACTGCATATAATGCTGATCATCAACATAAGGCAGTTATGGCGTTCCATTAAGAATCGGTTATAAAACTTCAAGATTGTATACGATATGTCAATAGGGCAAAACAAATTGAATATGGTTTTAACAAAATAAATGTCTTATAATCCGTTACGGTAATGACATTTTCCGAAACTATATGGACTATTTTCATTTTTAGAGGTCTTCAGGTTGCGTTCTAATCACTGCTCACTACGTTCCTTATAAAACCAATAATTTTTGCATGCAATGATACACAAGAAGAACAGCTATGACCACATTTTCAGCTAATCTAATACACGTTGTAAAATGGGCCTATATATGTAGAATGACCCTATGATGGGATATAAGTTTGCGCTAAAATTTTCCATATTAGCTTTAAATTTTTCACTAAAATGTCCAGCGCCCATCTGGAAAACGTTATTACAGCAATTTAAGACATACAAAATTTTGAAATTCCAAATGATTGGACACATCAATTGATCCTGAAAGAAGTTATTGATTTTAAATAACTACTAGTATTTTAGTCCAGCCTGCAACATTTTGTTGCGGAAGGTAGACTAAGTAAGCGTTTCTACATTCGTCTTCGTCGGTGCCGGCGTCAACATTTGGGCACAGCCTGTGGCCAAGTTAAACTTTTTAAGGACAGCAATAGGTTTGTCAAACCTTCTTGGGCAGAACCTTTTTCTGATCAAAAGACAATATCCATAATGAATTTGAAAATTATTTCAGTTTATTTTTTCCGTAATTTACTATTAGAGTCTGATAGACTTAGTTTTTTCGCAGTAAACATTAAGATATAATAGGTAACGTTTAAAGTTTTAAAGACACACATTGCTTTATCAAACTTTCATGGAACTTAATGAAAAATGAACAGAAGATTTTTCTTTATCGAAAGATATAGTAACATGTCTAGAATTTTGAAAATATTTTTTTTTTCACATTTCCGTATTTCCTGATAAATAGACTTACTTTTTTTTTTTGCAGTTATTATTTAGTTACAGTTTCTTTTATATATCAAACACGTGTGGACACAGATTAGTGTTGCTAGTAATTGATTTGTTTGTGTTAGTATGTTTGACAGTGTTTTCTCCACCGAGTTTATGATTTGGTTGTGCCCACAACAGATGTTTTCTGAGCTATTTCTGTCTTTCTCATAGTGTTCTATGTTAAACTTAGTTGCGTTGTGACAGTCATCTTGCATTTTCAGATAAGAAGCAAAATTTCAAAATTATCACATACAGTGCATTGTTCGACATAACTTTTCTGAACAACTTGACCTTTGGATACTTGTCTGGAAAAAAACAACCACGGATTTTTTTGGTATTTTTTTCTGTATTTAATTGACTAATTGGTTGCTGGTGATGACGCAACATTCAGAACTATTGGCTGTATCGTGGAGGACAGTTTGTATTGGTGGAGGAAGCCGGAGTGCCGGAGAGAACCACCGACATTCGGCAGGAAAACGTTGTCGGACAGGCAATCCGACTAGTCAATAAAGATTGGAGTAGTCTAAAGCACCTGCCACGTGCGGGGTTCCAACTCACAACCTCAGTGTTGACATGCTAGTGATACAATAGATGGACTTCTTAAGCCACTCAATCATTAAGGCTCCTTGCATCTAATTGATAAATGGACTTAGGTTTTGACAATCAACATTACACTTTTACACTGACAGCATGCAATTGCAGGCGAGACACAAGGAAGAATGAAAAGGTTTTTATTTCTATTTCACAAATTTTATAATGAGATTTTAGTATTTACAAAAGAAGGACTATCCTGTTGATGGTTGTGGTCCCCAAGTTAAACTCAATCTAATGGTACTTTATCTTTAAATATGTCTTTTTAGAAAAAAATATTTTATATCGGACAATCCTGTTATTAAAGTAACCGATAAACATGCTTAAATAATGTATTGATTCTGAACAATCATGAATGCTATATATATGCAAAGGAACTGTCAACTTAGTACTTTTGTTCAGGCGGGAACCCAGTTGATATTAAACAAAAGAAATGGAACTCGCTGTTAGAGAAGGTAAAAAAGGCCAAGTTGGTAAATTTGATTTGTTTACATCTGTTTCTATGGGTTTTAAAAGTTGAATGAATGTGCCTAATTTAGGATTTTATGCATCTTATGTATGTGTTTTTACTTAAATTATGGTATGGAGCTTCGAGATATTTGTAAATTTTTAAATTAAAGACAAATTTTCACAAAACAGTCGATTGTGGTAGGTGCAAATACGTGTGGATCTTTTTTTGTGCATGAGCATCAATTCCGCCGAAAAAATTCCAAAGAAAGACAATAGATTGATCTTTTTAAAGCATTAATTTGCATCTCTGCCCCTGGCGACAGTTTTTTTGGGGAAAAATCCCCAAAATGGGCAATAATGTCATCGAAAAGAGAAAGTCGAGTACACCTTTTTATGTTCAGGCTGGTTTGAGTTGGCTAGTCGGTCTTGAAAACGTATGAAAGAAAAATGTTTGATACATCAGCTCGCTTCAGATTCTATTATTTTTTTTTTATATATTTAGGCTTTAGGTTGATATAATAGCATTAAAAATTTACAGTACTAAAAAATGAAATAATTGGGTGAGAGTAGGTGTGTTCGAATAACAAATTTTTACTAAAAGTACTTGACAGACTTTTCAAGTGGATCTTAAAAATGCATAACTTCAAAAAAACTTCATTTTTTGTGTGTGTTATTCTAGGGTAATAAGTCTTCAACTTCTGAAAATTTTTAGTCTGCCCTTCCACGAAATATTTAATTAGAATTTTTAAATACATTTTTGAACTTTCGAAAATTCCCCGACAACCGATCAGACAATAGTTTTAAGTTGACCAAATGCATAAAAGTATATTAAATGATGCCCAACATACACAAGAATCAGGGACAGCTCAGAGGGGTAACGTTATCAGTGACCAACAAGGGAGCACTTTTGGACTGATAAAATTTAACATTGTTGTATATGGAAAAACATGACAGTTGCTTTAAAATGATTTGTCAACATTTTATTTGTACAATCATAAACTATTGCCATGGCAGGTGAAAAGCTATTCGATTTATCTTTATTTTGATGTAAAAAAAATATTTTATGTTATTTTAAAGTGGTGTCCCTAATGATTTGAAAATTTCCCATGAAAAGATACGTTTTCCTACACAACTTAACCAAATTCAATGATGACGAGTGGTAGTAAAAATTCCTGTAAAATTCATTATTGCAGTGACATTATTTCGCCATGTCCCATGTTATTTTTGTATAATTCTTCTTTCTAAAGGTGCAAAAAAATATTTTAAGTTTACATTTGATGGTGTCCTTTGAAGTTTGAATATGGTGATTATTTCGTTATCAAATACATGTATACGTATATTGTAAAGAACTGAAACCGATATCTATACGTACCATATTGGGAAAGACGGAAAATGTTTGATATAAGATAGCGTCAAAACTTTTAAAAATAATAATAATAATAATATTAATCATTTTTCAATTATTGTTTAAAATAAATTCATGATGACGAAAATGTTAAATTGAATTTTAGTCCTGATTAAAATTGTTGAAATTTTAAACATTATCCGGATAATTTAAATATATAGATAGAACTTAAACACATTTTGTATGATTAGAAAATTGCTAATGAGCTTATTTGCAGTACACACTTAATGACAAAGGAAACAATGTGAATTTGAAATATTAAAAGTTGGATGATGAATTAATTCAAAATGCAAAGCATTTGTGTATTACTATTAAAGTTTTGTAGGGTTCGGGAAAAGTAACATTTAATTGTTTTTCTTTCTCGTAAACACTTATTATGTATAATGCATATTTTATTTATTGGGAGGAAAAGATATGTACAAGTATCGTTTATTGTGTTCTTATCTTAACCATATTAAGGTGTAAATTTAAACAACAACCACCCGCTGTTTTATCATCTGGCAGCTATTCAATTATTTAAAGATGTAGACCGACTTTCATGCTGATTTCGAATATCATTTGACAGTACTAAAAGTTTAATGTACACTTAACGTATAACTCCGTCAACTTCTGTACTCAGGGATGTTTATACATGAACATTTATAGCCCCGTCTAGCATGTCTAGTCTGCATGAGAGATTTAACTAAAATTTTGAATATTAAAATATTGGCGACAATATGTTAATTGTGCATCTAGAACATTCAAATGTCCGATGATATAAAAAATACTTATTCAACAGTTAAATTATAATAATAAATTCAAAAACAGTTGGGCACTCTCTTTGACATATTATTTGATATGTGCAACAAGTTTTCTGATATTTCAAAATAATATTACTTTGCCTTTCAACATCAGTGTAATCATTTCTATCAGACCAAACTTTTCTATGAATGAAGGTAGATGTGGGTATATAAATGCAGAAGTCATGAACTTCTGGTAAATGAGATAGCAACCAAACCATGCACATAAATAACTTAGACATCTAGAGAGCAAAATATAGCCTTCTCCAAAAGACAGGCTCTTACAGGAAACTTAAATACTCAACAATAGACATGCCTTTATAAAATTATCAAGATCTAAATCGCCCAGAGTCTATACGTTCAATGTGAATTTAAAAAACTATGTGGTGTTTGCTTACATCCTCGTTTTCAGTCTCTGGTGGATTGTTTTCTAATATACTGACAATAATACCACGTCTTCTTATTTTTCTTAAGTTCTGTTATAAACACAAACATTCTCCAAATAACGAAAACAAGTAAGATATGACATACGACAACTACTTACGAGGTCCCCAAATTTGGACAGGTACTAGTACATGTATATGGAAATGTGGTCGAGTTAAACTTACTTTTGTAGGTCTCAACCTCCCCTTTGAATCTCAGTATAGATTAACAGAACGTGCATAAAAGAAAATACAAAAGACAAGTTCTAGAAAAGAACTTAACTCTGGTTTGTTTAAGGTTATGCCACACGTCTTATTTTTGGTACCGAAAATTTGCTATCCTATGCCTTTTTCACAGTTAATCGTCTAAGTTCCAATTCGCCTCCTATTGGTGTCTATATAAAATGACCGTCCCACATGAGCGTTAATAATAAATATTTTTGAAAATCTATTTTGCCTTTCTGCTTACCGGGCTATGTGATTACAATTTTTTTGGATAGTCATGTTTTGTTTATGTCTAAAATTCAAGGAACCCTCATACAATGGCTGTATAAAAGCTGTATATAGCAGACCTATAATGCTTTTTCATGAACTTATTTAGCAATTTTGCAGGTTAATATATATGAAAACATTTGTTATCTTCATCAATATGAATTGCTTTTAAACTTGCTTGAAGAAGACGGAAAACGATCCCGGATACACATGTGAAGATGAAGCTCTATAGTTTATTGAAAATTTAGATTCACGCCGCATATATTTTCGAAATTTATGAGTTTCATATGAAATTGTATTGTTTTGTTTTTGCATACTACTCCCATCTTTTCTTTTCAATATGGGTTTATGTTAAGAATAAACATCATTATCTAAAGGTTATACAGATACAGCGAAAATTGACACGAAGAAGGCAAATATTTCGAAAAATAGGAATTATACCAACCTGTATGTATTTCACACTAGTAAAAAGAAGAAAAATGTGAGATTGCCTTTAATGTACCTCTTTAAAATTATTGTAGCCTTAAAATTGTCAAAACTTATCAAATCGACTTTCTAAAATTCACATGCAGGTTTAGTCTTTTTTACCCAAATCGTCTCAAAATCGAAAAATGGATTTTTTAAGATTAGAAAAAAAAAACACCGCTATTTTAACTAGTTGCGATTTTAATCTTTTTTTAAAACTATACTAGAACACAAATCAGGCCATTGTTTTTCTCTTGTAAATGATTTCTCATTTTTCATACCGGGGCATTTTATAACATCACTTTTTATAACATGTCTAACTGGGGGTTTTACTCATTGTTGAATGACGTACAGTGTCCTATAGTTGTTAACATCCTCGTATTTTGTTCTTTCAATTGACGGAAAGTTTTCATCATACCACATCTTTCTATTTATAATAGATATAAGAAGATGTGGTATGAGTGCCAATGAGACAACTCTCCATCCAAGTCAAAATTTATAAATGTAAACCATTATAGGTCAAAGTACGGTCTTCAACACGGAGCCTAGGCTCACACCGAACAGTAAGCTATAAAGGGCCCCGAAAATTACTAGTGTAAAACCATTCAAACGGGAAAACCAACGGTCTAATCTATATAAAAACGAGAAACACTTATGAACCACATCAACAAACGACAACTACTGAACATCAGATTTCCGACATAGGACAGGTGCAAACAAATGCAGCGGGTTTAAACGTTTTAATGGTACCAAACCTTCACCCTTTTTCTGAAACAATAGTGTAACATCACAACATAGAAAGACACACTATAAAATATCAACTGAAATAGCTTAACTCAATCAAAGGATAATAAGCCAATATATCCATTTGTTGTTAGAATTAAGTGGATACATTTTAAATGTAGGACATAAAAGCCCCGGACACGAAGATGGTACCAGAAAAAAGTCAGCTTAGAGATAGTTTGTCTCTGATTTACAATGTGAAAAACTTATTTCATAGTAATATTTTGTGTTTTCTTGAACATTAATAATAATAAGTATAAACAACTTTGTAAACAAAATTAATTAGTGAGTATTTAGAAAATAGGCTGCGAAAATTTGTTATTACTTGACTGGCTTTATGGTACCAAGAAATATATCCTTTGCATGAATAAAATTTTACAAGTCTTCATTTATCAATTCTAACGAACAATATCCCAAACTGTATAATGAATTTATGTGATAAAAGAAAGTACTTCAATAATTTAAGCTTCTAATATATTCAAACGATAGTAAACAGTTTTACTGTTTAATTGTGAATTTGACTTTGTGCCATTTACTTACAACTCAGGACTGTGAAAAATTACCTATACTTATGACCTCATAACATTGTAAAGTCACTCGTTTACGGTTTCAGATGCGTATAAAACAGATAGTAAATACCCTTTTTTCAGTTTTTTTTATTATAATCAAGAAGGACAAAGAAGATTCTCTTGAAAGAAAGATTTGAAATTATGCCAAATGAAAATTAATCTATGAACTTTTTTGACATAGTCGTGAATTCTTTCTACTACAGCCCAAGGAATTGCATATTTAAATATAATTTTTCTTTCCCTTTAAAACCAAGTGTCTTGCTGATAGCAAGGATTTAAAACTATACAAATCCTTGCTGATAGTTAACATGTTAAACGATTCCCACTGATTAATCAATTAACACATATATGATCATATATAGACCATCGCGACACATATCGAGAGTTATCTTATCTTGCGAACTGGACACCAGATGAGTCAAGGAGATTAGAAACCCAGTTCAAAAGAATTATTTCTTAATTTGAGTTATCTCCTCAAAAGTGTCCACAATTCTTGTACATGTAGCTAGTAGATACATTTGTCTTAACAAAATACAACTGGCATATAAGGATCGTAATGATGCTATGTGGATAAATTTATCGGTTTTCAAGAGCTAAATTGACAGTTCTTCATCACATAAGTGGCTTCCATTTTTACGATTATAAAAATTAGGTAGCGTAATGGGGAGATAATTTTGACGAAGTAGAATCCTGACTGTGTTGAATTGCTACTGGAGTGGTATTCATTTTAATAGACTACATACATGTTATTGTTTTATTAATGACGTCAGGTATTACAGTGACGGATCCAGGGGGGTTCCGGGGTTGGAAACCCCTTTTTGGACGATCAATGCATTTGAATGGGGACATTTTGAACCCCTTTATCCTGGGTTGGGACCCCCTTTTAAAATGGCTGGATCCGCCCTGTATTATCTGATATTTTTTATCGTACATAACTGACATAAAATAAAAAAAGTAGTTAATCTACAGTGATCGCTTGCCTGTCAACACCGAGGAACTGAGTTCGACCCTGGCAAGGTGCACTCTATTTCTATTTGGGAGAGGGGGCTGGATTGAACCAGATTGCCAGTTTTCTTGACTAAGATTGACAGTTTTCCTGACGAGGATCGGTCTCTCCGGGTGGTAGCCGGAGATAACCACCTTCACCAATAAAAAAAAAAAAAACTGGTCGCCATGATATAGGCTGGCCAATAGTGTTGGAAGTGGTGATAAGGGAACGACCATTTAACTTCAAAAGGGGGGTGTTATGTTTTTTTTCCTAAAAAAATATTCTGATCCTCAATTTGATGAAAAAAAATATTGTGGTTAAGCAGATGAAAATTTAAAAAAAACATTCTGAATCTAGATTTTCCCCATACCTTATAGTGTTAAATTTTGAAAAATAATTTGATTGATAGCGTCGAAAAACTAAAAATAAATGTTCATGCTTTGCACGACAAAAATTTTCTGACTCAGACAAAAAACCATAACCCCCCACCCCCATGAAGTTAAATAGTTGCTCCCTAAACACAAACAATCCATCCCTCATTATTATAACGAGAAGCCGTGAATCCATAAATTAAATAAGTTAGTCACATTTTCTAGTCCCCGGTTGACCTCATTTTTACCAGAGACCTATATATCTCTGTTTTAATGTTGGACAAAATCGAGATATGCTGCATAAAATATTTTGAAAGGAGACACTCGATTTGTCTTCCTAAGTCCTCTGGCAGTCTCTGCTACTTCGTACATTATTTGGCCTTTTATCTTTTTAAAAGGGGTTCCCAACCCAGGATTTAGGGGTTCAATTCAAATTCATTGATCGTCAAGCCAACCCGGAACCCCCTCTGGATCCGCCACTGGTCACTGATGAGTCTTTTGTAGACAAGACGCGCATCTGGCTTAAACAATTTCAATCCTGGTATCTGTGCATGACACGGTTTATCTACTCAGCTTGTTAACAGAGACTTTAATGTATTATGTCTTTGTTGTTATTTTTTTTTATATAATAGAAGTGTTTTTTCCTTTTTTTTTTTTACATTTAAATTTCAGCTTGAGTTGCATAGGCACTTGTCTCTGATAAAAATATTAATAGAATAACTAATCGAAGAATTCAAATAGAGAAAAATATTCAACGAGTGACCGAACAACACATTAATTCACGAATGAGCGTAGCGCATGAGTTAATTATCAGTGTTGTTCGGTCACGAGTTGAATATTTTTCGATATTTGAATTCTTTGATTATAAAAAAGAAGATGTGGTATGATTGCCAATGAGACAACTGTCCACAAGAGACCAAAATGACACAGAAATTAACAACTATAGGTCACCGTACGGCCTTCAACAATGAGCAAAGCCCATACCGCATAGTCAGCTATAAAAGGCCCCGAAATGACAATGTAAAACAATTCAAACGAGAAAACTAACGGCCTTATTTATGTACAAAAATGAGCGAAAAACAAATATGTAACACATAAACAAGCGACAACCACTGAATTACAGGCTCCTGACTTGGGACAGGCACATACATACATAATGTGGCGGGGTTAAACATGTTAGCGGGATCCCAACCCTCCCCCTAACCTGGGACAGTGATATAACAGTACAACATAAGAACGAACTATAAAAATCAGTTGAAAAAGGCTTAACTCATCAGATGGACAAAAATACAAGTGGACGTGGCAGGGTACTTGTACATCCCAACAACAAAAAGACACTAGGAACAGATCTGATTAGTTATTCTTTTTATTACATTGGCAAATGGCTTTTTTATGAAATTGAAAGTAGAAAATGTAAGGAACGTGAAATTATCGGTTTTTATTTCACTGGGAAATCAATGTATTTCATTGCAACCAATGTAATAAACCTATATATCTTAATATAACAGGGTACAAAAGTATTTTTTCAGAGACAAGTGCCAGTGTTGAGTTGTCATTCCCCTAACGAAATGAACACTTCACTCTACATAAAAAATTATCTAAAAGGTTAAGGTCAGCGATGTCAGGATGCGGGGAATGAAAATGGCGGAGCTACATTTCGAGGCTCCACTTGCAAAATTTGAGAATGAGGAACTTGCAGAGTATAGTGATTTCCAAGGTGTAAGTGAAACAAGTAGCCTTTTGAACACGGACATGTCATCTGCTATTGAAAAAAGTGAACATTCAGAAAACTTCGCGGAAACGGTGTCTGAATCATTGGAAGATTTGGTGAATACATTTGATGAAAAAATAACAAAATGTTTCTGCAATTTCGAGGAAAAAGTAGATCATATAGCTCCAGTTCAAGTCAGAACGCAAGAGGAAGTAGTAAAAGATTGCCAGTAAGTATTTGCCGGTTAAAATTATGATCAAAACAAAAAAGTTATCAACAGGTTGGGTAGTCCAAATAATTATGACGTCTTGGAAGGCTATTTTAATTTTTTGCTTTGACGCCTTCCTGCGATGTAAGGCGTCAAAGAAAAAGATTATGGTCAAGACGTCATAAATTGTCAAAAGTTGCGGAACTGTAACTCTTATGGTCCTTAAATTGTCAAAAAATTATCTCAAGGACCATAAAAGTTAGGGTTCTGCAGATACAGGTTGGGACAATGGCCTGCATGCCTCATAATAATCCATTTAAGGTATTATAGCCAAAATGGTTAAAATTTTCAGCGCAAATAATAATAATTTTATGAATTAACCAAAAACATTCCAGATCATTAATAAGTTGCTAAATTCCCCCCTTTTTCACCTTGAAAAAATGTTAGGTTTAACCCAAAGAGTTTGTTTGCCCTATTTTTATTATTCCCCTGCAGCGTGGTGTAGGCATTAAAAGTGTTGCCTTTGTACGTACCAAAATTAGTTTCTGTTCTCTAACTTTAGTTTGCCTCAACCAAATGTTATGAAACTTATACACAATGCTTATCATGGTATATCACCATAAAACTCAGATCAAGATCGAATTTGGGTGGCTTCATGTTTACCATTCTAGAGTTGTGCCCCTTTATAAATGGATAAATTGCTGACTTTTTTGTTTCCGATCTCTAACTTTAGTTTGCTTCAACCAAATGTTATGAAACTTATACACAATGCTTATTACCATTAAACACAGATTAAGTGCGAAATTTGGGTGGCGTCACTTTTACAGTTCTCTAGTTACAAAAAATGTATGTTTCTTTATAATGTTTTATGCAAGCAGGGCCGTCATCAGTGTCCCATGGAAACATTTTCTCCAATTTTTTAAATACATATTAATATTTCTGGTATTTAGGTTTTTATATAAATGGTGTACCTTATCATGCTTATGCAGATATTTATTTGGTAAATATCTAAATATCTAAATGAAAGTACCAAATAGTGTCCATGCAATAACTTGAAAATGCTTTGAAGAAATCTTATTCAAATTTAGATATTTTTTTTCCTGCAACTGAAAAGTAAAATAACAAAAATACCGAACTCCAAGGAAAATTCAAGACGGAAAGTCCCTTATCAAATGGCAAAATCAAAGCTCAAAACACATCAAACAAATGGAAAACAACTGTCATAATCCTGAATTGGTACAGGCATTGTCTTATGTAGAAAATGGTGGATTAAACCTGGTTTTATAGCTAGCTAAACCTCTAACTTGTATGACAGTCGCATAAAATTCCATTATATTGACCAAAATGTGTGAACAAAACAAACAGACACAATAGGTAAAATGTCAAAAATAGGGGTACAGCAGTCAACATTGTGTTTTAAATTAATCACTATAAAAACAGACAAATACATGTATGTCAGCAAAGGAAAACAAAATGGCATAAAGACAAAGCCCATTAAGCAAAAATGAAAGATAAGAATAAAAAAATGACCATAGCACAATAATACAATGGTGGGATGTATAAATACCGAGCCACGCCAAAAAGGATATTACCAAAAATGGACTAAACAGCAAAGGTTAGTGATTTACAAAGACAAAAAAAAAGTTGAATGAATGAAAAATATGAAGGTCAAGGTCGATTTTCAGGATTTTAGCTTTTATAGTTGTTGAGTTGTACACCTTTAAGTAGCGAAAGTGATATTTAGAGTGTTGTCCATGCAGTAAGTTGAAAACGCTTTGAAGAAATCTTTTCAAATTTAGATTTGTTGTTTCCTGTGACTTAAAGAAGGTCAAGTTCGAATTTCATGATTTTAGCTTTTATTGTTGATGAGTTACATGTATAGTACTTTGGGTAGTGTAAAGTGATACTTAAGAGCTTGGTCCATGTGATAACTTGAAAAGGCTTAGATAAAAATCTTGTGATACTTTGAAGAAACAAGACAACAACTGTTTGAAAGTGGGTTTCTGGAAAGTTATTGGAGTGACCATAAGATTCTCTGGTTTCATATTGAATAAGGTTATAATCTAATAAACATATTTCTTTCATTATTGAGGCCTAAAATAAAATTTCATTTGTTTGGCATTGCCGCCCGACCCACTGAAAAACTTGCCGCCCAAATAATTTTATTTGCGTTTCAGAAAATTTTTTTTTTTTAAATCGAAATTGTGCCGGAATTTGATCGTATCCGCCGAGTTTGTTCCTGGCTTTACTTATTTCAAATCACGATCTTAAAAACGCTTGCCTTACACTGTATTGGGAGCAAACATTTAAATGACATAAAATAGAAAAAGTCTGCCAAAATAAATGTCAAAGAGGGCGGCAAGGGGAAGCATCGCCCTATGCTGCAATGCATTGGTTAAGGGAGATGGATTTTACCAAAAATCAAATTTTCAGTTATTCTTTAAAAGAAACGTTCTGAGAGACCTTGTAGAGGACTCAGATTTTATCTTTTGTAAAGCAAAAACAGTTGATGTCTGCTTGACTTTGTCGCTTCATGAGATAGAAGCTTTTCAACGAGACATCACAGCACAAATATGTGTGGCTCTTACATGTACATTTGTTGAATTTATTAAATATTTGAAATTTATCATTGACAAATTTTCCCTTGAATCAGAGAACAAAGTATCTACTATAGTACCACAATGATGCATTCAAGATAATTATGGCTGAAAGCACCAAAGCTAAAAGACCAAAATGGTCCCAGATTTACAGGTTTATAGTAGTTTTGTACCAGTAGATGCTAGCCTGGTACAAAACATACATATTTTAAAGACTAGCATCTTGTGTCAATTGAAGTACTTCCCCCTTTTCTTGCCTTTCTTCTTAACATGAATAAGATAATTCTTAAAACATAAAAGACACTGACAGAAACATATTTATAAATGTATCTAGTGTGCTAGTGATGAATAAAATCCCCTGCTTTTCCACAATTCTAAGGGCTCATTAATTTATCTGTATTCATGTAATGCATGTCCAGATTTCTGTTAATCAAACAAGCATTACAACCCATAATTTATTTATTTATCTGCAAAAATTGTCTGTCCTGCTGCATATTTCCATTTTGAATTTATCTGACATATGTTTAAAACCTAGCCCTGAAAAACCTTGCACTTGGATAATATTAGTATAAACACCATGTCTATTTGTGCCAACCTCCCAAATTTTTAATATTTTGCTATCCTAATTTGGTACAGATCCTTTATCCTCAAAACTTATCAGGGGCAGTAGGCGTGTTTGTATGGTAGTTTGTCACACCTTATATGTATGATTTCTAGCCTGTTGGTGTTGGTTTGAGCCCGATGGGCAGTTGCAAAATTAAGGTTTGATTTTCATGTCATATGTGATAAGGTTAGTCAGTTTCCTCCCACAGGTTGGCACTTTCCTTCGAGTACTACGGTTTAGTACGCCAACAAAACTGACTGCCATGAAATTACCCATATGGTGTAGAAAGTTATGTTTATAAAACCAAAGCAAACAAAGTTTTAAATCATTGTCTATTTGTACAAGGAGCCATAGTGGTTGAGCCATTTAAAATATGGTAATTTTACCAAACTGTGACCACAACTTCAAGATGTGACATCAGGTCTCTGTTCAATGGGCAGTCCCACAATTAAAGTTCAATTTTCACGTCATACATTTTATATGGTTAATTTGTCAGTTTCCTGCCTCAGTTCTGTGTTTTTTTCTGGGTACTTTGGTTAACTCTGCCAATAAAACTGACTGCCTTACATGAAATTATCCATATGATGTAGAATGTGACATTGACGGTTGACCCCTTTCAAAGAAACCATCAGCATGTAAAAACAACAATGCTGCAATGCTTTAGACACCATTGATCTAGAGACTTCATGATTTACATGTATAAAGCTTTTAAACATAAAAAAAAATAATTTCCCTACCTACCTACTCACCTGCTGATAGTGTGGGTCGGCAATGCCAAACAATTTTTAAGGGTGGCCTGACTTCATGATTTCTGCCTACCCACCCCTGCTGTATAAATGTGTGTGTACTTATATACACTTAAATTCCAATATTAGGTCATAATATAAATAGGAGGTCAAGATTGATTTTTTTTTGGCCTTTCCATGTCTGAACCCTACAATTTTTTTTTTTTTTTTATTTGATCCTGTTTGGGGGTCCAGATTTGCAAATATCATTTTCATGCAGGAAGATCTGGTTTGCTGTCAATCTGACAGTCTCATGTTTAAAGTAAACTAGTTCATTGTCAAGGGACATGCAGTGGCCTATACATTTGTAATTGCTTACTACTACTTCATTTTAATTGTGGTGGATATATAATTGTCATGATTGTCTCATTGTCAATCATACCACATATCCTCATTTTTATAGTTTTTAGCTCACCGGGCTTGAATAGACACTTTAAATCACAAAAATGATCAGCAAGGCAAGATCTACTTACAAGTCAAATTTTGCCGATATAGTTAGTAGACCCTTTATAGGAGTGATTGCCCTTAAATGAGAATTTTTTTTTACCCTCTTCTGTGTTTTGAGCAAAAACTAAAGAAGATAGAGAGAAACTAAACAGACTAAATGATCAGCATTACAAGATCAACAAAACAGAGATTTTTGTCATGAATTTTATTCTCGTCTACAATGTTGGAAAGTGTCCTTTGTTGAATATGCACATAGACCAAGGTGAGCGTCACAAGAGCCTCTAGTTTATAATAAGACCGCAAAAAATTTTGCTGTCTGTATTGGTATCACGTCTTCATCGTCAGCGTTGTCCGAAGACATTTGGTTTCCGAACAATAACTTCAGTAAATGTAAATAGAAATCTATGAAATTTAAACACAAGGTTTATAACCACAAAAGGAAGGTTGGGATTGATTTTGGGGGTTATGGTCCCAACAGTTTAGGAATTAAGGGCCAAAAAGGGGCTCAAATAAGTTTCCAGACAATAACTTGTGGAACGGTGTATGGATATCTCTGAAATTATACCACAAGTTTCCATTCCACAAAGGGATGGTTAGGATTGGCTTTGGGGGGTTGAGGTGATTAGCTGTCAATTTATTTTTAGAAGTTACTATTTAAAAATGCTGATTAAGGAAAATTTTAGCCATGATTATTATTTGTGATTTTCTATTTAGAGACTTTTATGATGTATTTAAATGGGTAATTATGGTTGCAAACTCCATTGGAAATTTGATATCTTGAGGGAAAGATTTATTATTTTTGGAAAAAGGGGAGGGGTGAAAAAAATTGGGGGTGGGTTGTAAAAAGAAATTGTGAGGGGGGACAATTTTATCTCATTTCAGATTTCAGAAATTAAAAGAAAATTTCTTCAAATATTATTTTTTTTTGCAAAAAAGGGGGTTCAATTGAAACAGCATAATGTATTGCTCAAAAGCAAAAAAAGGAGGGTAAATTTTTTTCAATTCGCAACAGCCTAGTGTATTGTTCAAAAGCAAAAAAAAAAAGGAGGGGTAAATTTTTTGGGGGTCAATTCGCAACAGCCTAGTGTATTGTTCAAAAGCAAAAAAAAAGGGGGTTACATTTTTTTGGGGTGTGGGTCAAATCGCAACAGCATAGTGTATTGCACAAAAGCAAAAAATTGAATATAAATTCAATTCATATAACCAATTCTAAGTTCTTTGACTACGGTTATTTGGTGTCAGAAACCTATTATGTGTCAAATATTTAATTACAATCCAAATTCAGACCTGTATCAAGCGCGAACATTGTGTCCATTTTTGACCCAACTGTTCAGGGTTGGACCTCTGCGGTTGTATCCAGCTGCGCTCAGCGAAGCAGTTTATTTTTATGTAGTCTGACAGCTCGGATTGAGTAAAAATAATACATGTATGAATTGTAAGACTTTAAAAAAGATCAGGTAGCAGCAATACAATATGAATATTTATAATTTTCAACACACAATAACATACTCTATTTAAGAAATAATTCATGGAAGCCATAGATTTGTTGGACATTTACACATGGCATGGGCCGTGATATTCGAATTTTATCCTGAGCGTTGGAGAGGGATAAAATTAACGAATATCACGGCCCAGGCCATGTGTAAATGTCCAACAAATCTATGGCTTCCATGAATTATTTCGATTCTAATAGGACAAATTCGGTCATTTAAAAACTGAAGCGAAGGTAAGATTGCAGTGTGTATGGCTGTTCTATTTTACCCTCTGTAAGATAAAAGCTACAAATTTAAAATAAATCTAAGTCTTACATGAATTGTTTCTTAAATAACAACTAGAAAGAAATGTGTTCAATTCTCATTATTCTTAACCCAACATTTTTATTTTGGCTACTATTTACTGTCAAATCCAGAGTTGACATATATCGTATCTAAGGAGTGAGACACCATGTTGACTTGCTGAAATCTACAAATGTGCGAATAATGCAATAGAACAGAAAATGAAAACACCTACCTCAAAACTCCATTTTAATGCAATATTATCCGAACTTAGGGCTTAAACACAACGGAAAACTTTCAGCTTGAGAGTTTTCATTCATATGACGTCATGTTATGACATGACGTTAATGCGCCGAGATCGTTCATGAAATTTCGTGAAATTTTATATTATTTTGATTTTATACGTTTTTAAGCTCTTGTGCATTCATTCTTTTTGTTATACCTTAGAATAGGAATAACGGTTCTGATGTTTTTTTCAATTTCAATTTGAACACAACGAAATAGACATTGTGTTTGCACATAGGTTTCGATAAATATGGATTTACGTGGGAGGTAAATAGTAACAGCCACCAATATGCACATCTCTGAGTCTGCGCTAAGTATAGATATCTTGAGAATTTTATCACAGTGTTGTTTACAAAGTGAAAGAAGCACGTCATATTAGAATAAATAATATATTTAACAAGACAACATAATAAGATTAGAATCAGGGTGATCTTTTCAAGTACACCAGCCTGCTTACAATAGTACTGTAGCATTTTTTTTAAGTTTGTGCCTCTGTCCTTTTGTCCATTTGCACCGTTTCTGGTTAAGTTGGTTTATAGTAGGTAAAAGTTTTGGAAATATCTTACTTTTAAATTAACAGTAGTTATAGATCCATTTTGTTCACTTTAAAATCTGCAAAATTGTTATCGTATCAAGTTTTTGTCACATGATTGGTACTGTAAAGGACAACTTTTTCATCAATTTTTTAACAAACAGATTTTCCTGTGCCATTGACAAGCACTATAGATCAGTCCTATCTGGAAAATAGGGTTTTTCCTGGACAATTTTTTTTTCTTTAAATTTTGTATTTAAAATAAGAAACGAATACAGCTGTTGCTGAAGCAACAGCATTATATATTTGACAAAATGTATCTATATTTACTGTTAACATGGTTAAAAGTAAAATATTTTCAGATTTTTATTGGATTTTGAAAGACAAACATGTCTTATCAAATTTTACCTGCTTAAGTAGGCCATAAAGGTGCTGGATTCAGGTGAAGTGGTTGGTATACATTTTCTTCAAGAATTAAGAGGCTTGAAAAGGGATTCTGAGGGCAACAAAATCAGAAAATTGCTACAGACACATAAACTTTTTGGGATTAGTCAGGTTAGTGAACCACAGACAGTTGGAAAATGCAACATCAATTACCTCAGAATACGTTGCTATGTATAAATATGTACAAATGTACATGACGCCCTTTGTGGTATTTTCTTTTCCAAAATTTACTTTGGTTTATTTCAACTATTTTTTCACTAAGGCTAAGGTGGTAATTTCAAACCTTTAGAATTAAGTCCTCCATAAGACAGAATTTACAGAGGTCTTGATAAAAATTTCACATGTCAGTCATTTGTATCTCTAAAATCGGGTATTTCCTCAAAGTTGGTTATGATTGACACTCCCTATCCTAGAATAGAGAATAGAAACAGGGAATGTGTCAAAGAGACAACAACCCCGACCAGAGAGCAGAAAACAGCGCATGTCCACCAATGGGTCTTAGCACAAACATGGTTGAAATACAGGGAAACATAAGTTTTCAGTTTTGAACAGTACTGTATAAATCATTATTTTTAAAAAAAAAGTTAGTAGGTGCAATATTGAAGTTTATTTTAAAATGATGGTCATCAAAATATGGATCAAACATTTGTACCAGTGAATGGCTACCAGGTATTTTATGTATCAGTATCACCTACAGGCTACAGACTCCTTATAATTGTCAGATTTGTCTGATGGTCCAGCATATTCTCAATTGTTGCTTTCAACATGTTAGTTGACATCATAGAAAAGTGTGTATATAGTTATATCCATGAATTGAAATACAATGTTGATTAGCATTTCTATTTTATTTTGTTTGGGGAACAGAGTCAATACAATACAATCACAATTTGCAAGTTTACTGTAATTTATTGATAAAAATAAAATTTGGAAAAATACTTCTTTAATAATCTCATTAAAAATACTGTGTTACATGAATTAAACATATTGACATGATTGAAGGCCTTATATGATTGGGTTGGTGTGGTTTGTTGTACCATCCAATATATTTTTGGTAATTCCTGTTATCCTTTTTATGTTATTATGAATACATTTGGAACTATGGATGTCAGAAATGAGAGATGAGGAATAATGGTTTTCAGGGGAAAGAGGCACATCTCTGCTATTCTTATAATACTAGATCAAAATCTCTAGAAAATATTCAAATAGTGACTTTAAAAAATGATGATAAATTTGATGGTTTAAAGGTGAAATGTACCAGACAAATATATCCTGCATTATTAACATCAGTATTCTTCCATATAAGGACAGTTTGAAAATTATGGAAGATTATAGATTATATTGACTTAATCTTATCATGCTTATAATATATGAACCCAATTATCCTGATTATGTATTTATAACATATTTGTAGTGGTTTGCATACTAGAACTGAAGAGTATTGATCAGTAACTGAGTCATACGGTCATGGATTCCAGTCAGTTTTATTGACTGAATGTGATGCCAGCAGTAGAGGATTGATTAAAACACTTTGTGTAGTAATAGTATTGTTCATATACTGCTCCCATATTGAAAGTCAAACACAATGCACTCAAATAAAAAATTACTAATTCTTTTGTGTTTGCATACTTATTTCAGTCATGGAATATATGTTGATTAGATTATTTCTTGTTCATTACCGAAATGGAAATTACAGATGTCTTAAAATAAATGGTTTTATATGTCTATAATGTCTTTAAATAGATATGTTTGATGCATCTGTAATGCATTTTGTGCATTGATGTTTCATTAGCATCCATATGTATTGAGAATATGTGCAGAAGTAGTTTACCCCAACCTAAGCTGTGATGAAAACAAGTGTATTGATTTCATGTTTATCTTATTGAAAATTTATGGATCTCCACTATAATATATATTATTAATTGACAGATATTGCAAGACCTTTAAATTTCATTGTCTTATTATGGTACCTACAATAATCTTAAAAGAAATAAGTATCTTAATTAATAAAGTAATTGAATATTTATGCCCCCGCCGTAGCAGAGGGCATTCAGTTTTACCCTTGTTTTAATTATAGTGTACAGTAAACACGAGGTGATTAAGTCAAAATGACTTGTGCCAGTGTTGGTGAATCACTGTGAAGCAGGGTATTTGCTGATTATTGAAGGCTGAAATGGATCACTCACATTCACCAGCGTTTGCCACGGTTCACCTAAGAAAAATGTTCATTCAGTGGTGGAGCTTATAAAATATGATTTATTTAATTGTTGAAAATATTTATAAATTTATACATGAACCTTTCACATTTACTCTAAAATACATACATATATTTGTACAAAAGTGTATGTACTTGTAATTATCTTTATTTGTCACCAAAAAGTTGAATCTTTCAGAATTATACTGATTAAGAGTTATTTTCCAAAGTTATCAAATATAATCTCAATAAAGGATTAAATTTGGCTTTTCGAGATAAAAGTAGGCAAAAAATTATAGTATAGAGGGAGTTGTTTACAGAATGTTCTGTCCAAACTTGCTTTTTGTGCTTTTCCTTTACCGTTGTACCACTTAGCCATGTCAGTATATTTGGTACTGATGACAGATTATTGATTGTTTCTTTTTTATGCACAACTTTTATAGACTCTAGACCTTTCAGTGCTTGACATTGTGCGGACATCTGTCTATTGTTTAAGACCATATCGTTTGATTAGTTTTGTGGTTGGGTTGCTGTCTCATTGACATGCATATATATGTAACCCCCATCTCTTTTTATTCAGAACATTAATTACATAGATTGATTTGTATGTTGATTGTAGTCATTAAATAAAAAATGTATTATAACTGCAAAAGATAAGATAAAAAATATCATTAAACATGAAAGATAGGTTATGTGACATATCTCCCACTGAAAAAAATTTAATTGAACAAACAAATACTATTCTTGTTATAACAATTTATTATGCTGAATCTTATCTGACATGAAAAAAAACATTTTGTAGCATTTTTATGCCCCACTGTAGCGGAGGGGGCATTAAGTTTTACCCTTGTATGTCTGTACATACGTACATACCTACGTCCGTACGTCCCAAAATTGGTTTCCGTTCTCTAACTTGAGTTTGCCTCAACCAAATGTTATGAAACTTATACACAATGCTAATTACCACAAAACACAGATCAAGATTGAATATTAGTAGCGTCTATAACTGTTCTAGAGTTATGCCTTTTATAAGTGGAAAAATTACAAAATATTTAGTTCTGTTCTCTAATTTAAGTTTGCCTCAACCAAAGGTTATGAAACTTATACACAATGCTTATTACCACCAAATACAGATCAAGTTGAATTTTGGTAGCGTCAATCGAACCGTTCTAGAGTTATGACCCTTCATAAATGGAAAAATTGCAAAATTTTTAGTTTCCGTTCTCTTACTTAAGTTTGCCTCAACCAAATTTTATGGAACATATACACAATGCTTATTACCACAAAATAAAGATCATGCTTGAATTTTGGTGGGGCCACTATAACCATTCTCGAGTTATGCCCCTTTATAAATGGAAAAAATGCAAAATTTTTAGTTTCCGTTCTCTTACTTAAGTTGCCTCAACCAAATGTTATGAAACTTATACACTATGCTTTTTACCACAAAACACAGATCAAGTTGAATTTTGGTAGCGTCACTTTAATCATTATCGAGTTATGCCCCTTTATAAATAAAAAAATTGCAAAATTTTTAGTTTCCATTCTGTAACTTAAGTTTGCCCCAACCAAACATTATGAAACCTTTACACAATACTTATTACCTTAAAACTCAGATCAAGAACAAATTTGGGTAGCATCACTTTTATCGTTCTTGAGTTATGTCCCTTTATAATGGGGGGCATCATCTGTGTCCATGGGGACACATTCTCCATTTATTCTACACGTAATAAGCAAACACATTTCACTGTACTTTCATCAAAGCTATAATATTTCATTTCATCATTCACCAATCTGGTTTATGTACTTTTTATGCTCAATGTTATAAGTAATGAAGCAATAATATATCACATTAAACTGTCCAGTAATATGACAATCAATGAATTCCATTAATTTTATTTCAGAATGTGGTGGACACTTACAGGGAATTATGGGAACATTTTACCAATAGATTGGTGAAATCATACGTCAAACAGATGAAAGAAAAAGTTTTACATTTAGAAGAAGGAAAAGTGAGTTACATATTGCAACAATTTGTACTATTTTTCTTTCAGTCCTCTTTCTTTATACACTATTATTTTACTTTAGTACATACATGTGACCATCAACCTATGTTAAACATACTTTCAGACATCTTTCAGCATGGAACAAGGATATGTGAATAGAATTGGAAAGAAAACTTAACTTTCATTCATTGTATATAAAAATAAGAAGATGCGGTATGATTGCCAATAAGACAACTATCCATGAGAGACCAAATGATGTAGATGTTAGCAACTATAGGCCTTAAAGGGGCACTAGCTGTCAAATTCATGTTCACCAATTTCACTAAAATTCTCATATTTGATTTATAACAATGTAAAACATTTATCCAAATTATAAAAAGTCTAAAATAAATAATTTACAGGGTACGGTCGATAATATGTAGCTTCGTTTTGTGTGTATTTTAGCCTAGACGCCATCTAATTAACTATCGAGTTGACCTCCGAAGACCTCTGATGGTCATATAAGCGATATAAACATAAATATAGATTGAATAGATAAACAACTCGTGCAATTGGATTTTTCAAGGTCTGTCTAATTTCATATTATAGATTTAAAATATATGTTAATCATCGTTTTTACCTATATAAGAATGTTTTGTTGTTGATCGAATCAGTTAATCAAATGATTTACCTTAGTTTCACTTTCAATGTTGACACTCTTCCTTTAAATACCTGAGTACGCACAACTCATGTGTTATCCATCTCTAGCTAAGGGGTTAAATTGAAGTTCACATGAATACGGATTCAACGAGGTCGAATTATTCACTTGCAAGTGAATAATTCATCATAAATGTTTCTTAGCTTATTTAGACAAAATTGAACCATACTGGCTGCTAAAAGCAATTATTATTTCACTATTTCACTTTCATTAATGATTGAACAAAAAAATTATATTTTAGATTTTTTATTTATCTCGTAGCTAGTGCCCCTTTAAACAAAAAGCAAAACCCATACTGCATAGCAAGCTTTAAATGCCCTTACAAGACAAAATTTACAACATTTCAAACGAGAAAACCAATGGCATGATTTATTTATGCACATTGTCAATAGAATTGCTTAAGTTGGTATGTATATATACTGTGAATTCAGAAGTTATTGTGAGGTTTTTATTATTGCGAATAATGTGACTGTGTGAAATATGAATATCACAATAATAAGAACTCGCAATCTGATATCTGATACATGTATCTTCATGCAGATTTACCTGAAATTGCAATTATTAACTTGCATTTTTTTCCTTTCTTTCAAAAATCTCAATCATTAATGCACTCAATAATTTCTGAAATTACAGTTTTATTGAAAACTGGTTGAATAAATTTAAGGGATTTGTCAACTGTCAGTAAAGATTTATACCTAAGATCATAATGTTTTTGCCTTACCATTCTACATGTAGACTATATAAAGGCAGATTATTGCCAGATTTTTTTGTCAATCTTGACCATTATGATATATGTACAGTGTTTTGACTTTTTACTTCACACTGTTGGTAACATGTATGTATGGGTAAAGGAAGAACATTTTCAGAGAATTGGATAACGACAGATTCAATGGACTTAAATTGAAAAAGACTATTTTTTCCTTGAAGGCTAGTGAACCAATGAATTTAGATTTGTCAGATGATGATGATATAGCCCAGGCATTAGATATGCACAGTCTCATAGTATCTAGTCTACAGCATCCAGAAACAGAAGATTATGTAGCCACTGCTGAAGAGGTTATAAGTGAAATAGAATCTATGATGCAGGTAATCTGTTTCGAATGTGTTTTCATTAGACATTAATGTGTAAGATCATGGCAAACATTAAAATCGATAATCTCTGGGGAAAATATTTTGATCAACAGTTTTATCTCAAAATACATAAATAGTGGTCAACAAGAACTATGAAAACTTTATAATTTTAGTTTGTTTTTATTTTTAGTCCCCTACCGACGAAGTCGAAGGGGACTTTAGGTTTGCACTCCGTCCGTCTGTCTGTCCGTCTGTTCATCCGTCAGTCCGGCAAATCACTTTTTCGCACTTTTTTTTGTCATTCTTCAAATATTGATTTGATATTTGGGATATAGTGTTATCATGACAAGTTACAGATCAAGTTCGAATTTTGTTCCGGTCTGATGATTTCGTGCAGAGTTATGGTCCTTTGACTTAGAAAATTCACTAAAATAATCAGTTTTCCGCACTTTTTTTTGTCATTCTTCAAAATATTGATTTGATATTTGGTACAATGTATGTAGTTTTATCATGAAAAGTTACAGATCAAGTTCGAATTTTGTTCCGGTCTATTGATTTTGTGCAGAGTTATGATCCTTGGACTTAGAGAATTCACTAAAATAATCAGTTTTAAACACTTTTTTTCGTCATGCTTGAAGATATTGACTTGATACATATATGTATTTGTTATATAGTTTACACCATGACAAGTTATAGATCAAGATAGAATTTTGTTCCAAGTTATAAATTTTTAACTGGTAGGGGACTATATACTCACAGAATGCTTGTTTATCTTAAATTGCAGTTTTGTGCAGTGATAACAACAAACTGAAGTTGCAAGTTGTTTCATATAGAAGACCTCACTGTGACTTTGAGGTGAATGAAAGCACCTTTCTTGTGCTTGAGGGGCATGTAGGAATTTTATTTTTTTAAATTAAAAAAGGTGTCCCTTCTTCATGTTCTTTTCCAATAATAAAGAAGTGAATTATACAAACACATGTGTATGATTATATCTTTTTAGGATGGACCTTTAAATGGAGATGAAACAGTAGATCCCACCACATTGAATGTAGTCCCAGTAGAGCCAGACAGGGATCCAGTCCCTATTCTTCCCTCTTATACGGAATCAGGTGAAATATCCTAATAAAATTTCCTTTATGTCAGAGAAATACCATTGATTAACAAAAATTTATATTACAAATTTAGAAACTATTTAAAGTACAATGTAGCTACAAACTTTAGGGGTTGGGTAAAATCTTTTCAATAAAATCAAGCCAGCAAATTTCAGAATTAATATACATAATCACAATGAAAAGAGAATGACCCCTATTGATCAGAGGTCAGAGGTTAAGTTTGAAACAGGCATTTCAGGAATCCTGGTCTGCAAAATATAAATGTATCAGCTTTCAAATGGTGAAAGACATTTATTGCAACTGGAAAAAGGAGAAAAAATTGTGATTGCTCTGCTTTGCAGTTCCCTTTATATCATAGTATGCTATTTATATTGTAGAATTAAAAGAAATGTCTTGTTCAGCTTTAAATGAAGTTTTAGCAGAATATGAAATTGTGATCAAAGAACTTTCAGAAATACTGATTCGTGAATTAGCCTTAAGAGATGAACTAGAATATGATAAAGAATTGAAAAATCAGTTTATTTCTCTGCTGCTGACAATCCAGAAAAAACGTAGAGATAATAATGTGGATAAAAAGAAGAAAAAAACTAAAAACAGCAGTGTGAACAATAACCCTGATAATCCAGTCAGTACAGTAAGTATCTAGCAAGTTTGCTTATATTGTCAGTTTTCCTACCAAAGATTGTTGGTTCTCTCCAGGCACTCCTCTTCCTCCACTAATAAAAAATGACTGCCACGAAATAGCACATTAGTGCTGAAAGTGGCATTAAACACCAATCAATCAATCTTTATTTATTTTGTTACAAGACATTGTTCACTTACATTTATGTGCCAATGTTATAGTGTTTAATTTTTATTTTTTGAAAAAAGAAATGCTATTCAATTTTTGCTAAATTTTTCATACTCTATTCATTCAACTCCTACCATTTCCATGCTGGCATGATTTTATTTGCAGAATATAAATACTGTGTGCATATTATCAGGATAATTTTGTTGATCAGTTCTCAACATGTTTACCTGATACAAGTCTATTTTTGTCTCGCCTGCGAATTAAGCTGCAGAATATGAGATATTGGGATACTAACTTGGCAGTGGTGACAGCATAAACTATTTGAATAAAGTTTTATAATTCAGAAGTTTCTGTCATACATGTATATATAAATAAGAAGATGTGGTATGAGTGCCAATGAGACAACTCTCCATCCAAGTCACAATGTATAAAAAGTAAACAATTATAGGTCAAAGTACAGCCTTCAAAATGTCCATTTTCCTTGACTTCATTTTCATGGTTCAGTGACTGTTAAAAAAACTATAATTTTTATCTCATGAATGTGTCACTTATCGTGAGTAAAAGGATCACTATATTTGGTATATGATATCCTTGTAAGGTCTACATGTCAATCACACAGGGTTCACTTGACCTCATTCAGATCAGTGATCAACATATCTCAGATACTATGAGCAAGAGGTCAACTTAATTTGGTAATAACATGCTTTTAAATACAATCCCAAAAACATTTCTGAAATCAATGATAGTGGTATAACATACAACAAAGCACAGCTTAATTAACAACTAAATTCTAGTAAATACTGATTTTATGAATACATTGGTATGATATGAAAACTGTAAGAATCATTTCACCCTGATTTTTGTCGAGCCTTGACTTTAGTCGAAAAAGCGAGACATAGCGATCCTGCATTCCTTCGTTGTTGTTGTTGTCGTCGGCGGCGTCACAAATATTCACTCTGTGGTTAAAGTTTTTATCGACCGCAAAAAATTTTTGTGGTCGTATATTGGTATAACGTTGGCGTCGTCGTCGTCGTCCGAAGACGCATTGGTTTCGCACTCTAACTTTAGTTCAAGTGAATTGATCTCTATGAAATTTTACCATAAGGTTCAATATCACAAAAGGAAGGTTGGGATTGATTTTGGGGTTATGGTACCAACAGTTAAGGAATTAGGGGCCAAAAGGGCCAAAATAAGCATTTTGTAACTTCCACACATAACTTGTGTGTTAGTGTATGGATCTCTCTGACATTGTACCACAAGGTTCCATATCACAAAGGGAATGCTGGGATTGATTTTTGGGGTAATTGCCTCAAAATTTTAGGAATTAGGGGCCAAAAGGGGAAAAACAAGCATTTTCTAGTTTCATGACAATAACTTGTGTGTAAGTGTATGGATCTTTCTGAAATTGTACTGCAAGGTTCCATATCACAAAGGAAAGCTGGAATTGAGTTTGGGGTAATTGCCTGAAACGTTTAGGAATTAGGGGCCAAAAGGGCCAAAAATAAGCATTTTCTAGTTTCCAGACAATAACTTGTGTTCAAGTGTATGGATCTCTCTGAAATTGTACTGCAAGGTACCATACCACAAAGGGAAGGCTGGGATTGATTTTGGGGTAATTGCCTCAAAATTTTAGGAATGAGGGGCCAAAAGGGCAAAAACAAGCATTTTCTAGTTTCAGGACAATAACTTGTGTGTAAGTGTATGGATCTATATGAAATTGTACCACAAGGTTCCATGTCACAAATGGAAAGCTGGGTTTGAGTTTGGGGTAATTGCCCTAAACGTTTAGGAATTTAGGGCCAAAAGGGCCAAAATAAGCATTTTCTAGTTTCCAGACAATAACTTGTGTTCAAGTGTATGGATCTCTCTGAAATTGTACTGCAAGGTACCATACCTCAAAGGAAGGCTGGGATTGAGTTTGGGGTGATGAATCATAAGGGGTTCAAAAATTGGGGGTTTCTTTTTTCCTTTTTTTCTTTAAAATTTTCCATTTTAAGTTGGTTATTTCTGATTTATATTTAAAAGCAAATAATAATGATATGGCAGGAGATACACACCTAACAGGATGTGTAAATTATTATATAATAAGTATTGTGCAATAGCAAGAAATTTTCAATTGCACAGTATTGCGCAATAGCAAGAAATCTTCAATTGCACAGTATTGTGCAATAGCAAAATACCCAATAGCACAATATTGCGCAATAGCAAGAAATTGTCAATTGAACAGTATTGCGCAATAGCAAGAAATATTCAATTGCACAGTATTGCGCAATTGCTTGAAATATTCAATTGCACAGTATTGTGCAAAAGAAGATACTTTGTATAAATTGCTTATTTCTTGACCAATTTCAATGGGGTTTTATTCTTGAACTCTTGGGGTTCTTTAATATGCTGAATCTAATCGTGTATTAAGTTTTTGGATTTTGGGCCCGTTTTAAATTGGTCCACATTGAGGTCCAAAGGGTCCAAAATTAAACTTTGTTTGATTTCATCAAAATTGAATTATTAGGGTTCTTTGATATGCCGAATCTAACCGTGTATTTAGATTCTTAATTTTGGTCCCGTTTTCAAATTGGTCTACATTAAGGTCCAAAGGGTCCAAAATTAAACTTAGTTTGATTTTAACAAAATTGAATTCTTAGGGTTCTTTGATATGCTGAATCTAAACATGTATTTAGATTTTGATTATGGGCCCAGTTTTCAAGTTGGTCCAAATCGGGGTCCAAAATTAAACTTTGTTTGATTTCAACAAAATTGAATATATGGGGTTCTTTCATATGCTGAATCTAACCATGTATTTAGATTTTTGATTTTGGGCCCCGTTATCAATTTTTCCACATTGAGGTCAAAAGGGTCCAAAATTAAACTTTGTTTGATTTCATCAAAATTGAATTATTGGGGTTCTTTGAAATGCCGAATCTAACCGTGTATTTAGATTCTTAATTTTTGGTCCCGTTTTCAAATTGGTCTACATTAAGGTCCAAAGGGTCCAAAATTAAACTTAGTTTGATTTTAACAAAATTGAATTCTTAGGGTTCTTTGATATGCTGAATCTAAACATGTATTTAGATTTTGATTATGGGCCCAGTTTTCAAGTTGGTCCAAATCGGGGTCCAAAATTAAACTTTGTTTGATTTCAACAAAATTGAATATATGGGGTTCTTTCATATGCTGAATCTAACCATGTATTTAGATTTTTGATATTTGGGCCCGTTATCAATTTTTCCACATTGAGGTCAAAAGGGTCCAAAATTAAACTTTGTTTGATTCCATCAAAATTGAATTATTGGGGTTCTTTGATATGCGAATCTAACCGTGTATTTAGATTCTTAATTTTTGGTCCCGTTTTCAAATTGGTCTACATTAAGGTCCAAAGGGTCCAAAATTAAACTTAGTTTGATTTTAACAAAATTGAATTCTTAGGGTTCTTTGATATGCTGAATCTAAACATGTATTTAGATTTTGATTATGGGCCCAGTTTTCAAGTCGGTCCAAATCGGGTCCAAAATTAAACTTTGTTTGATTTCAACAAAATTGAATATATGGGGTTCTTTCATATGCTGAATCTAACCATGTACATGTATTTAGATTTTTGATTTTTGGCCCGTTATCAACTTTGTCCACATTGAGGTCAAAAGGGTCCAAAATTAAACTTTGTTTGATTTCATCAAAATTGAACTCTTGGGGTTCTTTGATATGCTGAATCTAACCATGTATTTAGATTTTGGATATTGGACCATAATAGGTGAATGTCCAATTTAAAATTTTTAAGTTCTTAGACCACATTCATTCTGTGTCAGAAACCTATGCTGTGTCAAATATTTAATCACAATCCAAATTCAGAGCTGTATCAAGCTTGAATGTTGTGTCCATACTTGCCCCAACTATTCAGGGTTCGACCTCTGCGGTCGTATCAAGCTGCGCCCTGGAGCATTTTATTGAAATTTTAATAACTTTCTTAAACTATCCTGAATTTCTACCAAACTTGGAAAGAAGCTTGTTTATGATCATAAGATAGTATCCAGAAGTAAATTTTGTAAAAAAATTCCATTTTTCCTTATTTTACTTATAAATGGACTTAGTTTTTCTGCCAGTTAACATTACATTCACTCTGTGGATAAAGTTTATAAGATTTTAACAACTTTCTTAAACTATCCTGGATTTGTACCAAACTTGGACAGAAACTTGTTTATGATTAAAAGCTAGTATCTAGAAGGAAATTTTGTTAAAATTTTGTTCCATTTTTTCCGTATTTTACTTATAAATGGACTTAGTTTTTCTTCCAGTTAACATTACATACAGTCTGCAATTTAAGTTTTTAAAACATTTATTAGATTCATAAACTATCCTTGATTTTTACCAAACTTGGACAGAAGCTACTTACAATCAAAAGATAGTATAGAGAGGAATATTTTTATTAATTTTTTTCCTCATTTTGTTGAGCCTGCGATTAACAGCAAAAGTAGGCGAGACACTGGGTTCCGCGGAACTCTTACAAATTTTTGTTTATTATTAGCACAAAAATTGTGCATTATTTGTTATTGTAGTTTTTGACAACAGTAATACCATACCATTCATTTGGAGGACCACCAACATCAGAACAGTTACAGATTTATATTAAGAGTAAGTAAACAGAAAAGTTAATGAATGCACTTTATAATGAATATGTGGGGGTCTTTAGGGCATACGATACAGTTTTGATCCCACAGTGAATTTTTGACGAAAGTTTGCATGTAAGCTATTTTTCACCTAGTCAATTCCAATATGTAATAAAAAATATACCTTCATGTGCTACTTTTAGAAATAAATGGGGTTGAAATTTTAGACATTTACTGGAAATTTCTGTTTCTTGGACATTTCTATCCTTTGGAAAGACATACTTTACTTTTTTGTTTCAAAGGATAAACGCAAGCGAATTTTTGTAAAAGCATCTGGAATTTCTTCTCTACTTAAGTGTGCTTTGAATTTTATAACAATTCTTTTTATTAATTTTATCACATTTTCATTATTTTAGTCAAAGAACGGCATTTTTTGCTGTATATTTATCTAATTTTTGAAAAATTCATCGGTGATTTGTTCATAAAAATTGGCACAAATAATCTTCATTTATAATCAAGCCAAATGTCATTTTTAAAAAGAGGGGTCTATGAACTCGTTTTCAAGTGAAATCAGTTTGAATGATAAAAATCTGTCTAAAATGCATCTTTTCCCAATATGTCACAGTTTGACATCGTAAAAAATAACATTTAACATTCGCACGTCATTACCTCCCCTGTAACTATCGTATGCCCTTAAGTCCATGAGACAGCAAAACTTACATAACCAAAAACTTTTTCACACTCAGCAATTTACAGCTTTACATATTGTACAGGCAACCATCAAAAATTTAAGACTGTATCTTGACATCCAGAGGTCAAAACTCAGTCTTCAACATTTGATGTTTGCCTGTACAATATGTAAAGCTGTAAATTGCAGAGTGAAAAAAATTGTGAATAAATTTAATAGACTCTATCAGAAAAATTAGCATCAACATCAATTTTCAATATAACAAAGATATGTCTGCTGAATTCCCAGAAAAGTTACATAATGGCTTTACCATATCTGATCCAATAGACTAGTTAGAGCGAGTGCATCTTCGGTTTACAATATCAATGATTTCGACACAAATTTGGATTGAATAACCCAAAAACTATATGCTGATTAAAATTCTTCTAGATTTTCAAGATGCCAACATGGCATCTTATAGTTGAAAGGGGTTAAAAAAACAAGCAACCACGTTCTTAAAAAAAATAATATTTAAATCAAATAATAGAAGTTTTAAAATTAGTTCAATTAGTTTGAATAAATGTTTCGAGTTTCTTTCATTGAGATGAGCAAGACAGTAGAAGAACAAAGTGTTATAAACCTTAGAAAATAGTAAGCCAGTGGGAACCATAATTGGCATGATCTGCCTCCAGTGTATCATCTTTAAATCTTGGCTGGAATTTTAACACTGCCAGCATTGCTGTTAACCTTGGCACCTACTGAGTCTGTTAATGGAAAAATATCAGCATGCTGTTAACCTTGGCACCTACTGAGTCTGTTAATGGAAAAATACCAGCATTGCTGTTAACCTTTGCACCTACTGAATCTGTTAATGGAATAGTACTTTAAATGAGCATGCTATCACTTAAAAAAATGTTCAATGAAAAAAAGGTTTTGCAACATGCTCCAAAAGAATGGGACAAGGCATTACTGCCAGATTTAACTCTTAAGGAGGTTTTTTTAATTTGTTGGTTTACAGATCCACTCACCCAATTTTTCTGATTTTCAGAAATCAAAATCAAAGCATTCAAAAATGTTGTATAAATGGTCTACTGGTCTAAGAGTAAAGTATTTTCTTTTTTACAGCGTTATTCTTAATGGCTTAATTTGTTGATAAATGACATTCTAATTACCAAACATTTAATTTCAGTTCTGAAAGCTATAAATGCAGACAGTCCTACAGTACCTACATTATTAACAGATTATATACTTAAAGGTAAGGCTAGTGCAAGAAAATGCATTATTATAGATGAAAAAAATGAGAATAATAGAATCCTCATGGATTAAAAGAGTATGTTCATCACAGTGTTCCGGCCTGCCCAAAATAGAAGGGCGGCCCGCCGTTGGTGCCCGTACACCTGCCCTTCTGCCCTCCAAAGCAAAAAAATGCACCCCCTCTGCCTTTTCAAAAAATAAACTTTTCAAATTACATGCCTATCGGCGTTTCTGGTAAAATTGTTACCTGATTGTGTAACACTCTAATTAACTGACAGGGACAATGGCATACAGTTAAATACCTAGCCTTTGGCAATTTTATCACCTCTGTTAATGATTGTTTACTGCTAATTAAGTGATTAAAGGTAATTGAACAAATAATTAGATCTTTAATACAAAATGAAAGTGTCCACATGTTATCTATTTGTAATGTTTATGTACAGCATGTACACCTGAAAAACTTTAATCTAAGTAGGTATTCACAAAAAATAAAATGTAAAACAATTTTAAAGGCATACATTGTTTAGGCTTAATTGGAAATTATTTTTTGTTAGTTTAATAACCCTGAGTATGAAATTTAAAGAAATTCGTACTTTGAACATAAAGAAGATTGCTCCACTTCCTGTTTTACTTCTTGTATTTATAATCCTCCTGGCATAGGAGCACTTAACAAATGCTTTTATTTTTAATAGTTATGGAGAAAAAGGTAACTATTAATACCTTCTGCAATGTATGCATCAATATGATATTACAATATTATGTATCATCTCCTGTTTCACCTTTTATATTTATAAAACTCCTTACTTAGGTGCACTTTGGTGTGCACTTAAAAATACTTTTTTGTAACAATTTAAATGAGAATAAGTAATTTTCAATAACATATACTTTATGTTTGAACAAGTAATTTAAATGTAAATAATTTTATTGCATTAACAATTCAATGTTGCATGTATACCTCCATCTTTCAAAACTACTTGTTTAATTTTATAGACTGGTATCAGTAATAAAACATTGAATTTTCTGATGATTATTTTCTTTACCAAATGTACAAGTTTGTTTGATTAAAATGAAAATAATATGCTTTGGTTCATGGTATGATAATGTGATAAAACATTCTTTATCCTGGAACCAACATCAAGAACAAAATAATTTCTAAATATGCTTAAAATGCAACTAGTGTCCTCCAGTTGAGCCTTGCATTATTCAAGGTCATTTTAAACTGTCCAACAGTGCCCTTACAATCTGGGTGATTGCGCTAAAGTGCCCTTTCAGACAACTAGCACCCTTCTGCCCTGAAATTCAAGCTGGAAGACTGATTCATCAATGACAGTTTTCCCTCCACAACTCCCATTTTGGTAATACAAAAATAACATGTGCTCTAAGATTAAAAATAGTTAGATTTTACACTTTAGTCAGATGCACATTCTGTAACACTTCATTTTGATGACATACCATAGCTATATTTAAAGCACTTAAAACAACAGACAGTCAGATCAGTAGACACAAAAAAAACACTTTGTAATTTATCTTATTGAACAATATCATCTAGATATGTCATACTGTGAGGTTAGTATTTAAAAGATATAAAAAAAAATCATTATTTATGGTTGTTGAAAAAATTATATAAATTTATCCTTTAACACGAAATTATGTTTTTTTTTTTCAGTTTTGTGTCCCACATAGGAAAAATGGTTACCAAAGATATTACAGTTCCATAGCACATGCAAAATGTTTTTTTATTATTTAGTTGTGTGAATGTCTGTTAGCAGTATTTTATTTGTATATTTTGAAGGCAGCGCTTGAATAATTTGTGAGATACATCTTATCTTTGTTCATTATCCATGACAAATCAAAATATTGTTTTTCCTTCTGTAAACCATAGTGAGATATGATAATCTTTATTGCAAGACATTTGTTTAGAATAAGAATACCATATTTTGATAGGCAATGAATTACTAATTTTATTAGCATTCAAAATTTGAATCTGTTGAACATGTAGTTCAAAAAAGAAAAATTCAACTCAAAGGTATTCCATTATGTTTTATTCTACAGGAGTATAATTTCTTTTTGTGCTCAAGTTTTTATGCCCCCGCTGTAGCGGAGGGGGCATTAAGTTTAACCCTTGTCCGTCTTTACGTACGTCCTAAAATTTGTTTCCGTTCTCTAACTTTAGTTTGCCTCAACCAAATGTTATGAAACTTACACACAATGCTTATTACCACAAAACACAGATCAAGTTTGAATTTTGGTGGCGTCACTTTTACCGTTCTAGAGTTATGCCCCTTTACAAATGGAAAAATTGCTGAATTTTTAGTTTCTGTTCTCTAACTTTAGTTTGCCTTAACCAAATGTTATGAAACTTATAAACAATGCTTATTACCACAAAATACAGATCAAGTTAGAATTTTGGTGGCGTCGCTTTTACCTTTCTAGAGTTATGCCCCTTTACAAATGGAAAAATTGCTGAATTTTTTGTTTCTGTTCTCTAATTTTAGTTTGCCTCAACCAAATGTTATGAAACTTATACACAATGCTTATTATCACAAAACACAGATCAAGTTTAAATTTTGGTGGCGTCACTTTAACCGTTCTAGAGTTATGCCCCTTTATAATGGAAAAATTGCAAAATTTTTATTTTCTTCTAAATATCAAGTCATTTTTAAAATTGGCGTTATCTTCCTTTTGTCCATGATTATAGTTGAATCAACTACAATTAATGCTTTATACAATGTAATGTTTAATTTTGACTTCCACTGATAAAACACAGATCAAGTTGAATTTGGGTAGTGTCACTTTAACCATTATTGAGTAATGCCCCTTTATAAATGGAAAGATTGCAAAATTTTTAGTTTCCATTCTGTAACTTAAGTTTGCCCCAACCAAACATTATGAAACCGATACACAATATTCATTACCACAAAACTAAGATCAAGTACAAATTTTTTGTTTCCGTTTTCTAACTTTAGTTTGCCTCAACCAAATGTTATGAAACTTATACACAATGCTTATTACTGCATAATACAGATTAAGTACGAAATTTGGTGGCGACACTTTCACCATTCTTGAGTTATGTCCCTTTATAAACATAAAAATTGCTGAATTTTTTCGTTTCCGTTCTCTAACTTTAGTTTGTCTCAACCGAATGTTATAAAACTTATACACAACCGTTCTAGAGTAATGCATGTTTACAAATAGAAAAATTGCTGAATTTTTAGTTTCTGTTTGCTACTTAAGTTAGCCTAAACCAAATGTTATGAGACTTACATACAATGCTTATTACCACAAAACTCAGATCAAGTTCAAATTTGGGTAGCGTCACTTTTACCGTTCTTCAGTTATGTCCCTTTATAACTATATGATATGCAAGCGGGGGCATCATCTGTGTCCACATATGGACACTATCCACATTTATTTTTATTATTTGTTAAATTGGTTTACTTTGAGCGTCAAGTTTTTCAAGCATACCAATTTTCATTGTTTCAGGAATTTCAGGAGGACAAATAGTTATAATCTAAAATCTCTATTTCAATGGGAACAGTTGATTATTGAAAAAAAAGTTTTTTTAATGTGAAATATGACATTGTGAATGTATCCTTGAAAATTCTGATTGCTATATTTGAATTGATAGTAATATTCATGAAATCCATGAAAACTAATGTCTCTTCCATCCCCTGTAGATTTAAACATATTTTCTTTTATAAAAATCAAAAATAAATTTTACTGTGATATTGTTTTGTTTTATAGAATTTTTTTTTATTCCCACTTTGTTTTTTATGGTTTTATTAATGATCGAGGTCTGTCATTTGTTCTCAAATTTTTAGTGAAGAAAGACATTTTGATAAAGTGAAAATTTGTACAGATTTGGATTTAGGTTGAACACTGACATTTTATATTAAGTGACCAAAATAATTATTCTTTGAGGAGCAGGTTACCATCAATAGTTGCAATGTGATAATACATCAACCATATGCTTTTTCAAAGGTAGTTAAAGACGTCTGTCGTGTGATGTAAATTTAGAATCGTTGACAGTGAATTTGTCAATGGGCCAGCCAGCATGATTTATTTCAAAATATGTTTTCTGCATCACACATTTAATTTGCTATCTTATTATGAATGTAAGTCATTTAATGCTGCTTATAAGTTGGATATTTTTAACAAACAAATAGTTGATGCTTTGATATTTAAAAAAAAGTTTGATATCTTTATAGAATGTAATCCAACAGGAATCTTTCAAATATCACTTGATAGTTATAGATATAAATATTATTTGGTGTGAAGTTAAAAAAAAAAAAACATTTTCATTGAATGATTTGTTATCAAACAAAATAAATAAATGCAATTTTTACTTCAGACGAGAAGAGAAGTTCTGGGGTAAATGTTATTTGAAAATACAAGCAGAGAAGCTTTTAATTGTTTTTATCACTGATGTCAAATAAATTAAGTTACAATTCTGTTAACTGTTAATTTACTTACAAGTCAGCTTACTGTATATTTACACAAGTCTATTTAATATATATTTTACATGAGGTAAAATCCCACCGAGATTTCTAATAATCAAATATTCAGAATTTGTGAATTTGTCCCTTTTCTACCATTATCAAATATACACTAATTTATTAGGCTTTAGATACTTATGATTTACATTTGTTTATTATCTCTTCATTATGATCTATGTTGTACAGTAAATTAAAAAGTCATATTAATGTTAATAACATAAATATGAAATGATGATCATTGCTATAATAAAAACTAGCTTCATTATTTTTTTCTTGAAATATTCAGCAACGTACCAGAATTATACTACGTTTCACGTTATTGTGGATGATTTCAGCTAATAAATGCATCCATATACAGTACTTGATGCATAAGATGAAGCGTTAAAAAAAATTTTTTTTATTCATTACTAAAATAATGATTTTTTTCCACTGGTTTCTGATCACTTCAGAAAGGACACTGAATCTTTTACCATTTACCAAAGGTATCTGTTTATTTGCAGTTTTTAGCATCATATTGTGTATACAAGGGAAATTTTTAACCATGTTTATTTCAGGAAGTTTAATTGCAATTATTTCTCATGGATTTTATGATCTGGTGCATATCTGTACATAAAATGATTAAAAAAAATTTATCATCTCTTTAATTATGTTGAATGAACAATGAGAATAACATTTTTTTATTATCATGGTTTACATTGAGTTTTAATTTTTATGCCTGAAGGAGATGAAAGTAGGGATTTTTATAACCAAGAAAATTTGCCTGCTTTTTTGTCATAGAATCCATCTGGCAAGTAAACATTTTTAAATATACTTTTCAATTTTTTATCATAGCAATTTAATATAATTAGATAAGAAGACAATAGTTGTAGTACACTGTGCTGATGTATACATATTTCTTAGCTTTGTATGTGATAATAGATTTTGTTTTGTACAGATGGAAGTGTTTATATTCACGTGAGAAATCTCTCATAAAGTTTATCATTGTTAATGTTTACTCACTCATGCCAGTAAGCTGAAACCATTGGTTGTTAGCTTTATTTATGTGTATATATATGGGCAATGTGCAAATATGACTTACATAGTGTAATATTTACTGTATATTTTGTCCTGTTTTAAGAAGTATTATATATCTTTTTATGTATTTGTGAGTGTCAATTTGCTTTACTATGTCTAAAGTGATCTTGTGAACTCACTCCAATCATAAGTTTTAAGTATTCCAGTGATCAGGTTTAAAGGTCATTAATTACATTTAAGTTTTGATTATTTAAAGTTCCTGTACCATCTTGCCTCTAACTTTGATCAAAAGATCTGTTTGGCATATGACAACCTTTAAGCTTACAATCTATCCTGAAGTTAGTTGGGGCACGAAACCTTTCCACTAAAATATACAGTTGTTAAATATTTTCTAATGGTTTAAAGCCCTACTATTTAAATTTTATTCTTACCAGTATGTTCTCCTTTGTTCATCAGAGATATATGGACTTTGTTTTTAAAATCTTCCAAATTTGGTTTTTTCATTACAAAAGTTACAACTATATAATTAAAAATGAATTATTTCAAAAGTCTCAAGTGCTTCTTTTTATAAGTTTAAAAGATAATTTTCTAAATGAGAAGTTACATCTTAGCAGTAATGTCTGTCTGAGTTTGATAAATATCATAGCTGGAAAGGAATATTACATATAAAATTCAGTAACTGTAAATACCATTATATATCTGTTGTGTTTTTTGTAAGGAAAGTTTTTATCATTGAATTCAGTAACAGCTTTCAAAATCTATTTCAACAATGTTACAATAATATTAGGTTTAATTTGTGATTCCTATTATATGGTGATAAGTACCCCATTTTATATTTAGCCAAGAAATTACAGTATTAAAAGATAGATTCTTGAATAGAGAGAAATCTGCTGTTATTTATGATCTTCAGTGTGAATTTCATGACTTGAAAACCTAAATTTTGTGCTTCATGGTAGACTCAAACAAGTTCAAAAGTTTTTTCAATAATTTTTGTATGCTTTTGAGCTTTAATATCTCAAACAGTCTGATCTGAATTAAAAAATAATTTTTGACTTGGAAGTTTTAGCTACTCAATATTATATGTAAGAAATATTACATAGATATTCTCTTAAAGTATGGACACAGTTTATCTTGGACAAATAATATAATTATTAAATCATAATATTAGTCTTATATAATAATCCATTGCAAAGGTGATATACAGTTATATAATTACTAGTCTACTGCTACTACATTTACAGTGTATTTACTGGCTATTTGGACAATAAACTTGCAATTGTCTGAATAGCCAGTAAATAAGTGTTCTATTATACAGAAAGTACGGGGAAATGTTTGTTTCCAGTTAATAGTTCATACCCAGTAAATAGTCTTTTTCAGACAATTTAGTAAAAATAGTGAATTTATTTTCTATAACTTTATAAAGAAAATACATACTGAGGTGTAACTATATCCAATAATAAGTTTGAAAATTTGCTTGCCAAGTACGTTAAAAGAAAATTGGGAGCTCAAGCAATGCCCATTAGTATTTCAAAGCCTTGAGCTTAACACAGGAAAAATGAGCAAGCAAACTAAACACATGTTTGTTAATTATACTATGAGTAGCTCTAAATATTCCACAGAATTTTTGTTTCCTATATAGTGTGAAAGTAATAAGCAATTCTCTGTTTAAGAGCATGTGAATGTAAAATAACAAAATATGACACGATTCATCCTCATATAGACAGACTGGTTAACTAGACTGTATATCAATTTGTAGGGTATGAAACATTTATATTTAGTACGTTAACATAAACTTCTGCAACTTATATTGATGTCCTATTTGTGTTTTGTGATTAACAGTAATATTAAAATGCTGAATGAAACCGGTAGTTTTTTTTTATTGTTTTTACTTGATCAACATTGGATAACCGAAAGGAAAGTTGGGGAAGGCAAGATATAGATTTTTTTCTTTCTTAGCGTCAACAATTGATTCATATTTGTAATTTGTTGAGTTTAACAAAAACCACTTGACGATGATGATGATGATGAGTGACTGCTTAATGTCCAGTAGCAAATTAAATGCATATTCAGGACAAAAATATGTTAATGTAGCATGAATTTTAACCCTGCTTTGTATTATGTTGACACACTGAGCCAGATTGATTTTATGTTGGAAGTCTTTTAGATTAAGGTTTTACTACAATTCTTATATGACGTTCTTATTTTGCTTTGGATACAAAACCATATTCTAATTCAAATAAAACATGGGCTGCATGTGAATGACGTCACAATTGAAATTGCAACGTCAGTTGAATTTTGAACAACGCCAGAGGTCAAAATGGACATTTGTGTTGGTGTTGCCCGATAGGAGATTAAATAAAATCATTCTAAAAGTAACTTTAATGTATCAGTTCATTTTCTTATCGTTAAACTGTTGATTTTTTATAACGTTTTTATACGACCGCCAAAAATTTTGTGTGTCATATATTGGTATGACGTTGGCGTCGTCGTCCGAAGACACATTGGTTTTCGCACTCTAACTTTAGTTTAAGTGAATGGATCTCTATGAAATTTTACCATAAGGTTCAGTATCACAAAAGGAAGGTTGGGATTGATTTTGGGGGTTATGGTACCAACAGTTAAGGAATTAGGGGCCAAAAATAAGCATTTTTATAACTTCCAGACATAACTTGTGTGTTAGTGTATGGATCTCTCTGACATTGTACCACAAGGTTCCATATCACAAAGGGAATGCTGAGATTGATTTTGGGGGTAATTGCCTCCAAATTTTAGGAATTAGGGGCCAAAAAACAAGCCATTTTTCTAGTTTCATGACAATAACTTGTGTGTAAGTGTATGGATCTTTCTGAAATTGTACTACAAGGTTCCATATCACAAAGGGAAAGCTGGAATTGAGTTTGGGGGTAATTGCCCAAAAGGTTAAGAAATAAGGGGCCAAAAATAAGCATTTTTCGAGTTTCCAGACAATAACTTGTGTTCAAGTGTATGGATCTCTCTGAAATTGTACTGCAAAGTACCATACCACAAAGGGAAGGCTGGGATTGATTTTGGGGGTAATTGCCTCAAAATTTTAGGAATTGGAGGCCAAAAGGGCAAAAACAAGCATTTTCTAGTTTCAGGACAATAACTTGTGTGTAAGTGTATGGATCTTTATGAAATTGTACTACAAGGTTCCATATCACAAAGGAAAGCTGGGTTTGAGTTTGGGGTAATTGCCCTAAACGTTTAGGAATTTGGGGCCAAAAACAAGCATTTTCTAGTTTCAGACAATAACTTGTGTTCAAGTGTATGGATCTCTCTGAAATTGTACTGCAAGGTACCATACCACAAAGGGAAGGCTGGGATTGAGTTGGGGGTGATGAATCATAAGGGGGTTCAAAAAATTTGAGGGGGGATTTTTTTTTTCATTTTTTTTCTTTAAGATTTTCCATTTTAAATTGGTTATTTTCCATTTTAAATTGGTTATTTCTGATTCATATATAAAAGCAAATAATAATGATATGGTTTGAATAGGTAAATTAAAAATTTTTAAGTTCTTAGACCACATTCATTCTGTGTCAGAAACCTATGCTGTGTCAAATATTTAATCACAATCCAAATTCAGTGCTGTATCAAGCTTGAATGTTGTGTCCATACTTGCCCCAACTGTTCAGGGTTCGACCTCTGCAGTCGTATCAAGCTGCGCCCAGCGGAGCATTTTATTAGTTCATCAAATCAAAATGGCTGCCTTTTGAGCGTGTATTATAGATCCGCCTCGAAGTATAAAAGTTAAAAATTTTCCTATTAGAATCGAAATAGTTATATCATGCCATATTTTATGCTCATTTTAACATGGGTAGGCATTATATTTATCACCATTTTACACCTTGCTAATGCTCGGTATAAAGATATTGACAAATATAATGCCTACCAATGTTAAAATGAGTATAGAGCATGGTGTGAAAGAATTATTTCTTACATATTAAATACTTTTATCAACCATCCATGTAGATTGGGTCAAGGTCAGATGAATTCTGCCAGACCAAACATGTACAACTTACAACAGTTTCATACACCTAATACTGTAAATTCAGAAATTATTGCGAGGTTTTTATTAATGCGAATAGTGCGACTGGGTTAGTATCGCAATAATTAGAACTCGCATTCTGATATCTCAGTAAATCTGATATATGCATCTGCATGCAAAATTTCCTAAAATCGCAATAATTAATCTCACATTTTTGTCTCTTCTTCATAAATTGCAATAATGAATGCACACAACAATTTTGAATTTACAGTAGTTAACCTATTGCTTATAGAAACAGACCTAACCATGAAAACTTGCATTGACCAACGAACTATGAAAATGAGATCAAGGTCATATGGTACCTTCCTGACAGACCTGAACAACTTACAATTATTCTAGACACCAAATATAGTTGGCTTATTGATTACAGTATCAGAGATCAGGACCGAACTACGGATATTTAACATTAACCAATGAACCACGAAAACGAGGTCACGTCAGATGAACCCTGCTAGACCGATATGTACACCTTACAATCATTCCATACACCAAATATAGTAGACCTTTTGCATATAATATCTGAGAGAAGGACCAAACCACGGAAATTAAACGTGAACTAATGAACCATGAAAACAATGTCAAGGCCAGATGATACCTGCCTTACCGAAAAGTACACCTTTCGATCATTCCATACACCAAGAAATCACAAAAACTTAACCTAGATCGCTGATCCATGAAATGAGGTTAGGAGGGGGGTAGACCTTGCAAGAATTTCATAGACCAAATACTATAATCTCATTACTCAAAAGAGAAATTCACATGGGAAAAAACTACATTTTTTTAAAGCAGTTGCTGAACCATGAAAATGAGGTCGAGGACAATGGTCATATGACAGACTGAAACTTCGTACGTAAGGCATCTATATGCGAGATATGAAGTATCCAGGTGTTCTATCTTTTGAAATATAATGCTTTATCCAAATTGTTTTCCTTGCAGAATTGTAAACTCTATGTCTCGCATACTGCGACTTTCGTTGCAGGTGAGACAAAAAGCAAGAATAAATATGGGATGGACCTTAAAATTTGTTTATACATCATTCCTTTACCTTTGAGCCAAATGGCTTTTCAATGGTTATACTACACATATATCTCAAATCAAAGGGCAAGTTACCATCCGAACAAGAAAATTAAACAAGAATACACACGCTGAAATGTCTCGGCTATTTTACTTGTCATTGAATTCATGTTGAAAGTCTGTAATATGAAGGTTTTACTACAAGTATCACATAAACTTAACATTATCAATGTTGTATGAAAATTGGGCCACGGTCAGATGAACCATGCTAGACAAACATGTACACCTTACAATCATTCCATACACCAAATATAGTAGACCTATTACATATAATATCTGAGAGAAGGACCAAACCACGGAAATTTAACATGAACTAACGAACAATGAAAACGATGTCAAGGTCAGATGATACCTGCCTTACCGACAAGTACACCTTTCGATCATTCCATACACTAAAACATCACAAAAACTTAACATTGATTGCTGATCCATGAAATGAGGTTGAGGTCAGGTAGACCTTGCAAGAATTTCATAGACCAAATGCTATAATCTCATTACTCGAAAGAGAAATTCACATGGCAAAAAAATACATTTTTTTAAAGCAGTTGCTGAACCATGAAAATGAGGTCAACGACCATGGTCATATGCCAGACTGAAACTTCGTATCATTTCCTTGCAGGATTGTAAACTCTATGTCTCGCATACTGCGACTTTCTTTGCAGGTGAGACAAAAGCAAAAAGAATAAATATGGGATGGACCTTAAAATTTTTTATACATCATTTCTTTACCTTTGAGCCAAATGGCTTTTCAATGGTTATAAAACACATATATCTCAAATTAAAGGGCAAGTTACCATCCGAACAAAAAAATTAAACAAGAATGCACACGCTGAAATGTCTCGGCTATTTTACTTGTCATTGAATTCATGTTGAAAGTCTATACTATGAAGGTTTTACTACAAGTATCACATAAACTTAACATTATCAATGTTGTATGAAAATTGGTCCACGGTCAGATGAACCATGCTAGACAGACATGTACACCTTACAATCATTCCATACACCAAATATAGTAGACCTATTGCATATAATATCTGAGAGAAGGACCAAACCACAGGCCAGATGATACCTGCCTTACCGAAAAGTACACCTTTCGATCATTCCATACACCAAGAAATCACAAAACTTAACCTAGATCGCTGATCCATGAAATGAGGTTTAGGGGGTAGGGGGTAGACCTTGCAAGAATTTCATAGACCAAATACTATAATCCCATTACTCAAAAGAGAAATTCACATGGGAAAAAACTACATTTTTTTAAAGCAGTTGCTGAACCATGAAAATGAGGTCGAGGACAATGGTCATATGACAGACTGAAACTTCGTACGTAAGGCATCTATATGCGAGATATGAAGTATCCAGGTGTTCTATCTTTTGAAATATAATGCTTTATCCAAATCGTTTCCCTTGCAGGATTGTAAACTCTATGTCTCGCATACTGCGACTTTCTTTGCAGGTGAGACAAAAAACAAGAATAAATATGGGATGGACCTTAAAATTTGTTTATACATCATTCCTTTACCTTTGAGCCAAATGGCTTTTCAATGGTTATACTACACATATATCTCAAATCCAAGGGCAAGTTACCATCCGAACAAGAAAATTAAACAAGAATACACACGCTGAAATGTCTCGGCTATTTTACTTGTCATTGAATTCATGTTGAAAGTCTGTAATATGAAGGTTTTACTACAAGTATCACATAAACTTAACATTATCAATGTTGTATGAAAATTGGGCCACGGTCAGATGAACCATGCTAGACAAACATGTACACCTTACAATCATTCCATACACCAAATATAGTAGACCTATTGCATATAATATCTGAGAGAAGGACCAAACCACGGAAATTTAACATGAACTAACGAACTATGAAAACGATGTCAAGGTCAGATGATACCTGCCTTACCGACAAGTACACCTTTCAATCATTCCATACACTAAAACATCACAAAAACTTAACCTTGATTGCTGATCCATGAAATGAGGTTGAGGTCAGGTAGACCTTGCAAGAATTTCATAGACCAAATACTATAATCTCATTACTCAAAAGAGAAATTCACATGGCAAAAAAATACATTTTTTTAAAGCAGTTGCTGAACCATGAAAATGAGGTCAACGACAATGGTCATATGCCAGACTGAAACTTCGTACGTAAGGCATCTATATGCGAGATATGAAGTATCCAGGTGTTCTATCTTTTGAAATATAATGCTTTATCCAAATCGTTTCCCTTGCAGGATTGTAAACTCTATGTCTCGCATACTGCGACTTTCTTTGCAGGTGAGACAAAAAGCAAAAAAGAATAAATATGGGATGGACCTTAAAATTTCTTTATACATCATTCCTTTACCTTTGAGCCAAATGGCTTTTCAATGGTTATACTACACATATATCTTAAATCAAAGGGCAAGTTACCATCCGAACAAAAAAATTAAACAAGAATGCACACGCTGAAATGTCTCGGCTATTTTACTTGTCATTGAATTCATGTTGAAAGTCTATAATATGAAGGTTTTACTACAAGTATCACATAAACTTAACATTATCAATGTTCTATAAAAATTGGTCCACGGTCAGATGAACCATGCTAGACAGACATGTACACCTTACAATCATTCCATACACCAATTATAGTGGTCCTATTGCTAATAGTACATGAGAAACAGATCAAACCACAAAATTACGGTCAGATGAACCATGCTAGACAGACATGTACACCTTACAATCATTCCATGCACCAAATATAGTTGACCTTTTGTTTATAGTATCTGATAAACTGACAAAATTACAAAAACTTATTGACCAATAAACCATTAAAATGAGGTCAAGATCATGTGAACCCTGCCAAACAGACATGTACACCTCACAATTGTTCCATACACTAAATATAATTTACCTATTGCTTATAATATCTGAGAAATAGACCAAACCACAAAAACTAAAAATTGTCCAATAAACCATGAAATTGAGGTCAAGGTCTGATGAAACCTGTCAGTCGGACATGTACACCTTACAATCATTCCATACACCAATTATAGTTGACCTACTGCTTATAGTATCTGAGATACGGACTTGATCAAGTAATTTTAACCTTGATCACTGATCCATGGAATAAGGTCGAGATCAGGTGAACCTTACCTGACGGACATGTAGACTTTGCAAGGAACCCATAACCAAATATAGTTATCATATCACTCATTATAAATGAGTATTTGACTTCACAAAAAAATGTTTTTTTTTCAAGCAGTCACTGAACCATGAAAATGAGGTCAAGGACAATGGACATATGACAGAAGGAAACTTCGTAACAAAAGGTATCTGCACATAAGGTATGAAGCATCCAGGTCTTCTACCTTAGAAACATAAAGCTTTAAACAAAGAGTTTATGCCGTCGCCGCCGCCGCCGGATTGTAATACCTATGTCTCGCATACTGCGACTTTTGTCGTAGACGAGATAAAAAACGATAAATTATTTTAACCTTGAGGTCAAAGATCAAGTTTAAATTGATGTGCTGATATGAGACACACTGCCATATGGTTATACAACTTTACACCAAAAATCATGACTGTCAAATTATAAAAGATTGGTTCAGACAAGGTTGTACAAGAACAAGAATCCTAAGGAAAAAAAACTACTAACTTCGTTGTCTCCTATTGTTGAAGCGGAGACATAATAACGAAAGGTAAGGAAACAAACTACTGTAAATGCTAGCAATAGACCAGAACCATACTAATAACTTTTATCTTATTAGTCACTGTGGTGGTTTGAAAAGTAATGCCATAAAAAGAAGATATCCTTTAGTTTTATAGAAATTCTGCTGTTGAAGACTACAATGCCTACCAAGTAAATTTGATTCGTATAGTTTGATTTATACCTCATCAACTTTATATTATTTGATCATAAATCGATTACACAAGTGAGACTACTCTTAATACCTCATAAAAATTTTGTATTAAGTACTTTCAATACATCCAATTGTATTTTGAACAACGATAGAGTTCTAAAAGTACATTGATTTGGGACTTGCTCTTTACTATATCAGTCTTACTAGAGGTTCTAAAGAGCATGTGTCGCTAACCTAGGCATATGTACATCTTCAGAAAATGGACACTATCCAACGCTTTGGACAAGAATAGAATTCATGACAAAAATCTCTTTTTTCGTCAATCTTGTAATGCTAATAATTTTTTCTCTGTTTACAATGTCTCTCTATCATTTTTAGTTTTAGCCCAAAACACAAAAAAGGGTAAACAAAATTCTTGATTTAAGGGCAATCACCCCTATAAAGAGTTCAGTAGTTGTCGTTTGTTGATGTGGTTCATAAGTGTTTCTCGTTTCTCGTTTTTTAATAGATTAGACCGTTGGTTTTCCCGTTTGAATGGTTTTACACTAGTAATTTTTGGGGACCATTATAGCTTGCTGTTCGGTGTGAGCCAAGGCTCCGTGTTGAAGATCGTACTTTGACCTATAATGGTTTTACTTTTATAAATTTTAACTTGGGTGGAGAGTTGTCTCATTGGCACTCATACCACATAACGATTTTGGCAAAATTTGACTTATTTGTATATCTTGTTTTGCTGATCATGTTTTCTATTTAAAGATAATAAGCAAAACTTGGTAAGATCGTCATTTAAAAGCAAGAACTCGATTTCGGTCATGTTGATTTACATGTAAATCATGTCTTACTGATAATTTTCTTATCTTAAAGTTTAAAAAGTTTCTATATATTTATTATAGATTTTAAGATATTAGGCAAAAACGCAAAATTGTTAAAGATCGTCATTAAAGCGCAATAACTCCAATAAGGAGTTGTTTGATGATTTCAGCTATGTTTGACTTATTTGTGAATCGTGTCTTGCTGATCATTTTTGCTAGCTAGCGTAACCTCTCTATCTAGTATAGTTTTCAAGATAATAGGCAAACATGAAGAAAACAAAAATGGTAAAATTTGTCATTTCAATAACTCCTATAAGGAGTGGTCTGAAGTTTTAATGTAAATGAACATTAGGTAGATCTCTCATTCTGAACATGTCTGCCAGTGTCAAAGCTTCTCATCTTATAGCGATTTTCAAAATAATAGACAAACTTGCATTATATTACTATGTTCTTCTTTGTTCAGCCATAATGGTTGTCAGACGGGGTCATCGGACACAATTTTTAAACTAGATACACCAATGACGATAGCAGCTAGGTTTTGTTTAATTTGGCCCAGTAGTTTGAGAAGTTTTTTGTAAAAGTTAACGGACGACGACGACGGATGACGGACACCAAGTGATGAGAAAAGCTCAATTGGCCATTTGGACCAGATGAGCTAGTAAAATAGTAATGCTATATGAATTTGAACATTATATATAGAACACCTCTGTTTCATCAAATCAAAATGGATGACTATTGAATGTGCCTTGTATTTCAAGAGCAAGTTCTGAATTATGCCGGTGTAGGCATTATATCTGTTCATCTCTCATACCTGGACAAATAAGAAATTGAATTCTAAAGATAGATAGATCTTGTCATGCTCCAATTAATTTAGTAAAAGACAACGGTCAATAACTCCGAATAGGACAGATATAACTCGCCATGTTGACATAGCTCCCCTAGTTTTCAAGACAAGAGCTGCCAAAAAGTTAAAAATCAACATTTCAGGGACAACCTCGAGAGATTTTGTTGGTAAATAGAACTTTTGCAAAACATTTTTGGTAGTTGTAGTTTGAATAATTAGTCTATGTAGTATGACTTCTGTTCTATTTTTACTCACCCTGGTAATCACCAACTTTAAAGTTGACGAATAAAAGCTTGAGGACAGACACAAAGTGATGGCAAAAGATTATATGGCCATGGTAAGCTTAAATTGATATCTTACCTTCTTACATCAAATTATTATAATATTCAATAAATTTTGACTTCAATAGGAGCTATATATATGTAAATGTATTTACTGCGCTTATTTTACAAGTTTTTCCCGTTTCACAAAACTAATTGGTCAAAATGTGTTTTTTTTTTAAGTTGCAATTTGAATTCATCTCTTCAAACTGATTTATTGGTGAAATAATTTACTACTTTCTGCAAGTCATTGATACATCTATGATATTATTCTTCTGTTATACAGAATTCTGTCACATCTTATTCTCCTGAGTGGCGACATACAGATAGAACAGCTGGTTCAAAAATGTGTTCATAGTCTTACTTATTGCAGTGTACTTTACATTTTCTATTTCTATCTATTTTTATCAAAATTTTTGACATATATGCAATCTATCCAAATTATCACCTCTCAAGTTATCAAAAAAGTATCTTGATGTGCCTTTTTGAATGTATAAATGTTTGTAGAGTTTGAATTTATAATGTTTTTTTTTTGTATATTGCCCCACATTCATGTCAGTTTTCGATGCACAGGTGACAAGTCATCAACATGTAGCAAATAATTCTGCTCAATCAAGCGCAATAGGCAATCTTGAACTTTCAGTTGGGTGTGCACTTTTGTTGTTCCAAGTCCTCACTGTGACTTTAAATGAAGAACAAGAATGCACACATTGTCATACTAAGCATTACCCCACTGGTAATCCAAAGCATGGGAAAACAGGAAGTAGGTGTCTGATAGACCAGAAGTGCTCACATATGTCAACTTATCACTATCAAGATGCTGACCAAAATGAAGTAATTGTAAAATGATCTGTTGACACAGATATATGACTTGCCTTTGTAATTTTGATATAATGTAAATGTTGAAATTAAAATGGCAAAAGTAAAATCTACTGAACTGGAAAATTCAATCCTCAATCAAATGGCAAAATCAAAAGTTCAAACACATCAAACGAATGTAACAACTGTCATATTCCTGAAATTAAAAAATGGTGGCATGGCTAGCCAAACCTCTCACTGTATGACAGTCTGTAACATGTAAACTATGCAACACATTCAAAGACAATGAACCATGAAGGTGCAGTACCAAATAACATCCATGGAAATGAGAAATGCCGATGCTTATAACTTTGAATACCAAATATCATTAACCAACCACTAATGATGCCCCATAAAGTGACCTAATTACAAACTAAAACAAAAAGCAGCACAACAAAGTCTCATTTTTCTACCTCGTCAAGGCGAGACAAACAATGTAAAAATAATTGTTAGGTTCATTCAAGAAAGGCGAAAGATACCAAAGGGATATTCAAACTCATAAGTCGAAAAACAAACTGATAATGCCATGACAATAAAAGAACAGAATTCCAATGTCCCCCGCGTTGCACATATTTTATCTATCCAAGGTACAATTAAGGGCAATAACTAAGAAAAACTTTTTATGTATATTATCTTTAAGCTTAAGAGCAAATGCAATGCAATTTCCGTTATAATTAATATTTCCAAGGGGAATAACTCGTTAAAAATATTTGATCAGCACTAATTTTCGAAAGTGTCAAAGACATTGCTGATATAAGTTTCAAAAATTCTGCCAAGATTTGTACACATGAGATTGCTAACAATGCAATTTTCCATGTAATCAATATTTACAAGGGCATAACTCTTTTAAAAATAATTGATCGGCACTGATTTTCCAACTAGTCCACGACATTGCTGATATAAACCTATGATATAAGTTTCATAACAATCTGACAAGAATTGTACAAATGAGAGCGCTAACGATGCAATTTTTCATATAATTAATGTTTTCTTTTAAAAATAATTAATGGGCACTGATTTTCGAACTTGTCCAAGACATTTCTGATATAAACCTATGATATAAGTTTCATAAAATTCTGGCAGGAATCGTACACATGAGAGCGCTAACAAGACCGGACGGGCGGACGCCCGGTATTTTTATGTCCCCCGCAACGAGTTGCGCGGGGGACAAAAAAAAACATACATGTATGAAAAAAAAAAACCAAGGTTTTTGTCTATTTAATACTATATAACCAACATGACAGTACAAATGTTACATCACGTCGCAAACGCATGAAGTGGATCAATATAATTCCACGCGTTTACCACAGCGCTATAAAAAATCCTGGGAGTTATAAAAAAAAATCATTATTTATGGTTGTTGAATAAATTATCCTTTAACATGAAATTTCATTTTCAGTTTTGTGTCCCACATAGGAAAAATTATTACTTAAGATATTACAGTTCCATAGCACATGCAAAATGGTTTCATTTTTTAGTTGTGTGAATGTCTGTTAGCATTATTTTATTTGTATATTTTGAAGGCAGCGCTTGAATAATTTGTGAGATACATCTAGCTTGTCTTAGTTCAATATCAATGACAAATCAAAATATTGAAAAAACCATAACGAGATATGATAATATTTATTGCAAGACATGTTTAGAATTAGGTTATCGTATTTTGATAGGCGATGAAATACTTATTTTATTAGCATTCTAAATTTGAATCTGTTGAATAAGTAGTTAAAAGAGAAAAATATGAAACATTCAACTCAAAGGTCATCTATTAAATTTTATTCTACAGGAGTATATTTTCTTCTTGTGCTTAAGTTTTTTTTAATTATTTGTTAAATTGGTTTACTTTGAGCTTAAAGTTTTTCAAGGTAACTTATTTTCATTGTTTCAGGAAATTGTTGTATGGAGGATGAATTATTATAATTCTAAAATCTCTATTTCAATGGGAACAGATGATTAATGAAAAAAATAGTGTTTTAAATGTGAAATATGCCATTGCAAAAGTATCCTTGAAAAATTTGAAATGTCATTTTAAATTCTGATTGCTATATTTGAATTGATAGTAATATTTATGAAATCCATGAAAACTAGTCAGTAGTGTCTCATCCTCTGTAGATTTAAACATATTCTCTTTTATAAAAATTAAAAAAAAAATGTTTACTATGATATTGTTTTGTTTTATAGAATTTTCTTTTATTCCCACTTAATTTTTGATGGTTTTATTAATGATATAGGTCTGTCATTTGTTCTCAGTTTTTTGCAAAGAAAGACATGTTGATAAAGTGAAAATTTGTACAGATTTGGATTTAGGTTGAACACTGACATTTTATATTAAGTGACCAAAATAATTATTCTTTGAGGAGCATATGTTGCCATCAATAGTAGCAATGTGATAATACATCAAGCATATGCATTTTCAGAGGTAGTTAAAGACACCTGTCCTGTGATGTAAATATAGAATCCTTGACAGTGAATTTGTCAATGGGCCAGCTCTTATGATTTATTAATAAAAAAAATGTTTTCTGTATCACACATTTAATTTACTATCTTATTATGATTATAAGTCATATAATGCTGCTATTAAGTTGGATATATTTAATAATGAACAAATAATGGATGCTGTGATGTTTCATATCTTATAAATATCATCTGGTGTGATTCTGAAAACAAAAACATTTTCATTGGATTATTAGGTATCAAAACAAATAAATAAATGCAATTTTTACTTCAGACAAGAATAGAAGTCATTGAAAATATAAGCAAAGAAGCTTCAAATAGTTTCATCATTCAACGATATCAAATAATTTACAAGTCTATTTACACAAGTCTACTTAATAAACATTTTACGTAACGTAAAATCCCACCGAGATTTCTAATAATCAAATATTCAGAATTTCTGAATTTGTCCCTTTTCCACCAGTATCAAATATACACTGATTTATTAGGCTTTAGATACTTATGATTTACATTTGTTTATATTCTCTTTACTATGACCTACAATGTACTGTAAATTAAAAAAAAATCATATGATGTTAATATTAATAACATAGATATGACATGATGATCAACTACTTCTTAATTTTGCTTGAAATATTCAGCAACATGTACCAGAATTATACTATGTTTCACATTATTGTGGATGATTTTAGCTAATATATGCATCCATATACAGTACTTGATGCATAAGATGAAGAGTTATAAAAACACATTATTCATTACTTAAATAATGATTTTTTCCGCTGGTTTCTGATCATTTCAGAAATGAATTGAATCTTCTTTACCATATACCAAAGGTATCTGTTTATTTGCAATTTTTAGCATCATATTGTGTATACAAGCGAATTTTTTAACCATGTTATTTTCAGGAAGTTTATTTGCAACTTTTTCTCATGGATTTTATGATCTGGTGCATATCTGTACATAAAATGATTCATGATAATTATTTTCATCTCTATAATTTTGTTGAATGAACAATGAGAATGATTTTTTTTAATTATCATGGTTTACATTGAGTTTTTTAATTTTTATGCCTGAAGAAGATGAAAGTTGTGATTTTGATAACCAAGAAAATTTGCCTGCTTTTTGTCATAGAATGTATCTGGCAAGTACAAATTTTTAAGTATACTTTTCAATTTTTTTATCTTAGAAATTTAATATAATTAGATAAGAAGACATTCCAACTGACTCAATTTTCGGAAAACGACATCTGTAACAAACATAAACTTTTAGCTACTTTTTTACAAGCAGAACCAAATACAATGAAAGTTGGTTTCCGAAGCTACACAAAACACCTTACAAATATAGATTTATTTCATCTTCAAGCCATTGTTCCACTACTAAATTGTCTATTCTATTTACTAGTACACTTGGTACAATCAAAACCCTAATAATAAATTGTTCAAATAAGGCCTTTGAAAATAGCGGAATTAATTACTTTTGAAGTGTCAAAAATTCGTTGGAAGTACTTGATAAATTGCATGCTTATGTTGGTGATTTTGAATCTGTTCAAAGTTTTTATTTTTCTACCCTATATACCACTTTGCCTCATATTCTTATTAAGAAAAAATTCACACACCTAATTAAATGGGCATTTAAAAAGTCAGAATGCGAATACATATGTTCAAACTCTTTTAGGTCATTTTTTAGTTACAACAAACAAAAGAACTATGTCAATTGGACATGCTTTGATACTATAACTGCCCTTGAATTTTTATTAGATAACATTTTTGTTCGCTTTGGAAATTCCGTATATCGTCAAGTTATCGGAATTCCAACGGGGACTAACTGTGCACCACTTATTGCGGACCTGTTTCTGTATTGTTATGAGTTACAATTTATGACTAAAATCAGCAAAGACCCATCGAATCAACATCTGATACAAAAATTTAACAATACCTTTAGATATTTGGATGATATATTGGCTCTCAATAATGACGACTTCAGTATGTATACTAAAGAAATTTATCCTGTTGAACTAACTTTAAATAAAGCTAATACTAATAATGAACACTGTCCTTTCCTCGATCTTGATATCTAGCTACAAATGTACTAGTATATCATTAACGGGAAACTCAATGCCAAAATTTATGATAAAAGAGATGATTTTTCATTTCCTATCGTTATTTATCCATTTTTAGATGGTGACGTTCCCTTGTCACCATTTTATGGTATTTATATATCTCAACTTGTTTAATTGAGGTCTGGAGCTGGCATGTAAGTAACTGCTAGTAGTCCTTTGTTAATTATGTATGTATCATTGTCATTTTGTTTAGTTTCTTTTGTTACCTATTCTGACATCGGACTCGGACTTCTTTTGAACTGAGTTCTACTGTGCGTATTGTTGTGTGTTTGTTTTTTTCTACATTGGCTAGAGGTATAGGGGGAGGGTTGAGATCTCAAAAACATGTTTAACCCGCCGCATTTTGCGTCTGTCCCAAGTCAGGAGCCTCTGGCCTTTGTTAGTCTTGTATGATTTTTAATTTTAGTTTCTTGTGTATATTTCGGAGTTTAGTATGACGTCCATTATCACTGAACTAGTATACATTTTTGTTTAGGGGCCAGCTGAAGCACGCTCCCGGGTGCGGGAGTTTCTCGCTGCATTGAAGACCCATTGGTAGCCTTCGGCTGCTGTCTGCTCTTTGGTCGGGTTGTTGTCTCTTTGACACATTCCCCATTTCCATTCTCAATTTTAATAGTTGTAGTACACTGTGCTGATGCATGTATACATATTTCTTAGCTTTGTATGTGATAATAGTTTTTGTTTTGTACAGATGGAAGTGTTTATAATCTCGTGAGAAATCTCTAATAAAGTTTATCATTGTTAATGTTTACTCACTCATGCCAGTAAGCTGAAACCATTGGTTGTTAGCTTTATTTGTTTGTATATATATATGGGCGATGTGCAAATATGACTTACATAGTGTTATATTTACTGTATATTTTGTATTGTTTTAAGAAGTATTATATATCTTTTTATGTATTTATGAGTGTGAATTTGCTTTACTATGTCTGAAGTGATCTTGTGAAATCACTCCAATCACAAGTTTTTAGTATTCTTAATTACTAAATCTACTTCCATGGTCGAAATACCAATCCAGTAATCAAGTTTATAGGCCATTGATTACATTAAAGTATTGATTATTTAAAGTTCCTGTACCATCTTGCCTCTAAATTTGATCAAAAGATCTTTTTGACATATGATAACCTTTAAGCTTACAATCTATCCTAAAGTTAGTTGGGGAACAAAACCATTCAACTTAAATATGCAGGTTTTCAATGTTTTCTAATGGTTTAAGGCCAAAACTATTTTAATCAGAGATATATGGAATATGTTTTAAAATTTTAAAATATGGATATTTTGTTTTCTTCATTACACAAGTTACAATTATATAAAAAAAATAGACTATTGCAAAAGTCTGTTGTGCTTCTTTTCAAAAGTTTGAAAAAAAAAAAAAAATCTAAATGAGAAGGTTCATCTTACCAGTAATGTCTGTCTGAGTTTGATAACTTTCATAACTGGAAAGGAACATGACACATAGAATTCAGTAACTGTAAATACCATTATATATCTGTTGTGATTTTGTAAGGAAAGTTTTAATCATTGAATCCAGTCACAGTCTTCAAAATGTATTTCAACAACTTTACAATAATATTAGGTTTAATTTGTGATTCCTATTATACGGTGATAAGTACCCCATTTTATATTTAGCCAAGAAATTACAGTATTAAAAGATTGATACTTAAATAGAGAGAAATCGGCTGTTACTAATATGATCTTCAGTGTGAATTTCATGACTTGAATACCTAAATTTGCACTTCATGGTAGACTCAAACAAGTTTAAAAGTTTCTTCAATAATTTTTGCAAGCTTTTGAGCTTTAATATCTCAAACAGTCTGATATTAATAAAAAAAAAATGTTGACTTGGAAGTTTTAGCTACTCAGTATTACATGTAAGAAATATTACATAGAATTTCTGGTATAGTATAGATACAGTTTATCTTGGACAAATAACATAATTATCAAATCATAAAATTAGTCTTATATAATAATTCATTGCAAAGGTGATATACAGTTATATAGTTACCAGTCTACTGCTACTACACTGTATTTACTGGCTATATGGACAATATACTTGCTATTGTCCGAATAGCCAGTAAATAAGTGTTTTATTATACAGAAAGTGCGGGAAAATGTTTGGTTCCAGTTAATAATTCATACCAAGTAAATAGTCTTTTTCAGACAATTTAGTAAGAATAGTAAATTTATATGTATATAATTTTATGAAGAAAATCGAAGGTATAATAATGTACAATACTGTGCTATTGCGCAATACTGTGTAATTGAAGATTTCTTGCTATTGTGCAATACTGTGCAATTGAAGATTTCTTGCTATTGTGCAATACTGTGCAATTGAAGATTTCAAAATTTTGAGGAAAAAAATGAACCCCCCAAAAAAATTGGAAACCTCCCCCCCCCCTTGGAGTAATTACCCCCAAACTCAATTCCAGCCTTCCCTTTGTGGTATGGAACCTTGTAGTACAATTTTAGAGAAATCCATACACTTAAACATAAGTTATTGTCTGTAAACTAGAAAAATGCTTGTTTTTGGCCCCTTCTTTGCCCTTAATTCCTGAACGTTTGGAGCAAATACCCCAAAACTCAATCCCAGTCTTCCCTTTGTGATATGGAACCTTGTGGTACAATTTCAGAGAGATCCATACACTTACACACAAGTTATTGTCCGGAAACTACAAAAATGCTTGTTTTTGGCCCCTAATTCCTAAACTGTTGGTACCATAACCCCAAAATTAATCCCAACCTTCCTTTTGTGGTATTGAACCTTCTGGTAGAGATCCATTCACTTAAACTAAAGTTATTGTCCAGAAACCAAATGTGTCTTCGGACGACGACGACGACATCATAGCATTATACGACGCCAAACAAATTTTGCGGCCGTATAACAATAAAAAAAACTACTGGTTTCATTCAGCATTTTAATATTACTGTTAATCACAAAACACAAATAGGACATCAATATAATTTGCAGAAGTTTATGTAAACATACTAATTATAAATGTTTCATACCCTGCAAATTGATATACAGTCTAATTATATCAGTTTGTCAATATGACGATGAATTGTTTCATTTATTATTATTTTACATTTACAATCACTTTAAAAGACTGAGAATATTGCTTATTACTTTCACACTATTTAGAAATTTCCGTGGAACAGTTAGAGCTACTCATAGTATAGTTCACAAACATGTGTTTAGTTTGTTTGCCAATTTTTCCTGTGTTAAACATGAGGCTTTGAAATACTAATGGGCATTGCTTGAGCTGCAAACTTTCTATTAACGTACTTGGCAAGCAAATTTTCAAATGTAATATTGGATAATAGCACAGTATTGTACAATAGCACAGTATTGGGCAAAAGCAAAAAATCTTCGACTGCACAGTATTGCGCAATAGCACAGTATTGTACAATAGCACAGTATTGCGCAATAGCAAGAAGTCTTCAATTGAACAGTATTGCGCAATAGCAAAAAATCTTCAATTTTTTTAACAGTATTGCGCAACAACACAGTATTGCTCAATAGCAAGAAATCTTCAATTGCACGGTATTGTGCAATAGTACAGTATTGCACAATAGCAGAAAACTTCAATTGCACAGTATTGCGCAAGAGCACAGTATTGCGCAATAGCAAGAAATCTTCAATTGAAAACAAATACAAATGTTTTAATCAATTTCAATAGGATTGATTAAGTCTTTAATTATTTGGGGTTCTAACCTTGTATATTTTTTTTGGGGGATATTAGGCCCCATTTTTAAATTGCTCTAAATTGAGGTCAAAAGGGTCCAAAATTAAAAAAAATGAATTATTGCGGCTGTGTGATTTGCTGAATCTTATTGTGCATTTAGATTTTTTATTTTGGGCTCTGTTTTCAAATTAGTCCATGTTAAGGTTTGATTGGTCCAAAATTAAACTTTGTTTGATTTCAACTAAGATTAAATTTTTGGTGTTTTTTATATGCTGAATCTAACCATGTTGTTATATTTTGGATAGCAGACCATTTCAAATTTTTAAGATCTTTGACCACATTTATTTTGTGTCAGAAACCTATATTATGTCAAAAATTTGATCACAATCCAAATTAAGACAGTATCAAGCTTGAATATTGTGTCCAAACTTGCCCCAACTGTTTAGGGTTCAACCTCTGCGGTCGTATCAGGCTGCGTTCAGCGAAGCATTTTATTTTTATTTTATCAACATTGGATAACTGAAAAGAAAATTGGAAAAGGCAGGATATAGATGTTTTTTTTTTCTCAGCATTAACAATTGCTTCATGTTTGTTATTTGTTCAGTTTAACAAGAACCACTTAAAATGATGACGTCGGATGGCTGCTCAACGTCCATCTGCAGATTAAATGCATATTCAGGACGAGAACATGTTAATGTAATATGAATATTAACCTGCTTTGCACTAGATTGAAACGCTGAGCCGGATTTTTAACGTGCTAGTTCACAAGGTAACAGTCTGCAGGAAGACATGTAACCCATTTGGACACATTATTCTGTCTCCGATCCAATCAGTCTTTGCTGTTACACCTTAAAGCAGCCTGCTTAGCGTAGAAGAAGCGAATACCAATTACAAAGTCTTTGGTTTGACCTGGTCGTGGTTTGAACCCATGACCACCCACACGCCAGGCCAACATGCTATCATGAGACAACATGCATGGCCATCAGAACCACTTCTTAAAAGCCAGTCATATTTTGTAAGTGGTTACATTATTATCTCTACAACTCATTTTTAAAGAAAATAGAAATGATGTGTTTTCTGAAATATTTGCAGCAGCATACATGCTCAAGTTTACAATTTGTCATCTATGATTAGGGAAGACGTTTGGCTTGTAGATTAGAAACGAGCCAAACATTTTTTAAAGTTTGTGTGAAATGAGTAATTCAAACTGAGTAAATGTTGACAAATTCCAGGTCATTGCAACAGAAATGATACAATAGTAATTACTTTTAAGCAAGTGCAGTTTAATAGAAGTATATTTACCTTGACTAATTCTTATCACAACTTTCATATCAAGAGTGTAAAAAATAAAACACTTCATAGACAAACATGCAAACGTTAAAAAGGTTTTTTATCATATTGATTGTCTATAATTAATTGTTCTAAATGTATGAATGACTCATGTTGATGCGTTGTGTTTTAATGAAAAATATCCTTGTGTACTTGTCATTTGAAACCAGGTTCAATCCACCATTTTCTACATAAGAAAATGCCTGTTCCAAGTCAGGAATATGACAGTTGTTGTCCATTCGTTTGATGTGTTTGTGCTTTTGATTTTGCCATTTGATTAGGGACTATCCGTTTTGAATTTTCCTCGGAGTTCAGTATTTTTGTGATTTAACTTTTTTATTAAAGTTTTCTAAAGTAATAACTAATTACCCATAAGGGAGATACTGTAACAGCAATCAATGATACATATGATAACCATTATCATTACTTAACCTGGTATATGGTACACTTCATCAGACTGCTTCATATCTTTTGCATTCATAGAATATTTTCATTTTTGTTGAGTCTGCGACATTTATGTCTCAAAAGCGAGATTCCTGCGTCGAGGGTGTCAACATTTAGGTTCAATCTGTGGTTAAAGTTTTTTGTCTCCTGCGCAACTCGTTGAGGGGGACATGCAAATACCGGGCGTCCGTCTGTCTGTCCATCCGGTCTTGTTAGTGCTCTCACGTGTACAATTCTTGCCAGATTTTTATGAAACTTATATCATAGGTTAATATTATCAATGTACTTGAAGTGTTAAAAAATCAGTGCCGATCAATTATTTTTAAAAGAGTTATGCCCCTTGAAAATATTGATTATACAGAAAATTGCAATGTTATCCATCTCATGTGTTCAATTCTTGACAGAATGAAACTTAAGTGATGATCAAATATTTTTAACGAGTTATGCCCCTTAGAAATATAAATTATAATGGAATTCACATTGCATTTGCTCTGAAGCCTTCAATTCTCTTAAGATAGTAATAAAAAGTTTTAAAGAACAAAAAAAGGTGCTTTTTTAGTTATTGCCCGCTTGTACCTTGGATAGATACAATATGTGCAACGCGGGGAACATTGGAACTCTGTTCTTTTATTTAGATGTCAATAACTTTGTCAAACCTTCATGGAATTTTATGAAATTTGTACAGAAGCTTGTTTATGACCAAAAGACAGTATTCAGATTAAAATTTTCAAAAATTTAATTTTAATTTTCTGTATTTTACTGATAAATGGACTTAGTTTTGTTTTACAGTTAACAAGTAAACACAGTCTGGGGTTAAAGTTTGTTACACATCAACTACTTTGGCAAACCTCCATAGAGCTTTATGAAACTTTGACAGAAGCTTTTTTATGATTAAGAGATAATGTTTGAAGCAAACTTTTGAAAATATATTTTTTTTTTATTTTCAGTAGTTTTCTGATAGATGGAATAAGATTTTTGCAGTGAACATTTACAGACAGTTTGGGATTAAATTTTATGACATGATAAATTTGTAAACCTTCATGGATTGTTAAGAGACTTGGACAGAAGCTAATCTTCAAGACCAAGAAAAAGCATCTTAAGAAAGAGTTTGATTTTTTTTTTAAATTCTGTATTTTACTGATAAATGGACTCACTTTTTAAGTTAACATTACACTTTTACACTGACAGCAAAAATCACAGGCGAGACACGGGGTTCCACAGAACCCCTTACAAATTTTTGTTCTTCCTGAGACAGGTCAATGAAGGAATCTTCATCTTAAAAGTGTTATTTCAATGGTGGTGGTGAATTTATTTTTACCAATCATTTAATGTTTTAGGAATACAGTTGCATTGGAAATACTGTAACTCTGTCAATTCCCCATTTTGATGGTTCACTGTAGTCAAGATCATTCATATGTTAAACTAACTTTCTAGCTGTTATTGAGGTATTTTCATTGAGGAACTGAAATTACTATTACTCAGGTGAAACATCTCGATTCAAGCAACATTTACCATAATTGCACCTGAGCAATTTAGCATCAACCACTAATAAGCTCTAAATAAAATGACTGGTTCACACATGAATAGGTTTTAGTGTAAAGTTTAAGCAATGCCATATACTCATATAAAATAAAGCTTTATGATAGGCCTATGATTGCATACTAGTTTAAGAATGGTTGATTGTCTTTTAGTCGTTTTTCGTTTTTTTGCCATGGCATTGTCAAGTTTGCTTTTGACTTTGAGTTTGAATATTACTTTGGTATCTTGCGCCTCTCTTTTATGTGTACTTGTATTTAAATAGTAATTTTAATGTACATACATGTATAACCTACTACAAATACAACCTATATAGTAAGGGAAGTACATAACCTTTGACACTCAATCCAAAGGTGCAAAACTGAAAAAGAATAAAGACAAGACTAGAGTGCACACACTGAAATGTCTCCCCTGTATTAAAGATCCATGTAAATCAGGTCAAGTACAAATGAACCCTATCAGACCAACACAATTCATATTTTCATACACCAAAAATAGTTAACCTATTGCTTATAGAAACAGACCCAACCACGAAAACTTGGCATTGACCAATGAACCATGAAAATGGGGTAACGGTCATATGATACCTACCAAACAGACATGTACAATTTACAATCATTCCATACATCTAATAAAGTTGGCCTATTTATTTTAGTATCTGAACAGACTTAGCCAGGAAAACTTAACATTTGACCAATGAACCAAAGTCGGATGAACCCTGCAAGACAAATATGTACACCTTACAATCATATAGTATCTGAGATGAGGACAAAACTACGGAAATTTAACATTTACTAATTAACTATGAATACGAGGTCAAGGTCAGATGATACCTGCCAGACAGACATGTACACCTTTTAATCATTCCATACTCGAATTATAGTTAAATCCCAAAAACTTAACCTTGATCACTGATCCATGAAATCATGATGAGGTCAGGGGAACCCTGTTTGACTGACATGTAGACATTGCAAGGATTCCATGGGCCAAATATTATCATCATATTACTCATAAGAGAAATTCACAAACTATACTTTTTTTAAAGTAGTTGCTGAACCATGAATATGAGGCAAAGGACAATGGTCATACGACAGACTGAAACTTCGTAACATTAGGCATATAAATACAAGGTATGAAGCATCCATGTCTTGTACCTTCTGAATTATAATGCTTTATACAAATATTTCCGCCACTGGATTGTAATCTTTATGTCTTCCATACTGCGACTTTCGTTGCAGACGAAACAAAAAGCTAGAATATATATGTTTAGGGTGGACCTGAAAATTATCTTTATATATCAATCCTGTACCTTTGAGCCAAATGCCATTTTCAATGGTTACACTAAACATATATGTCAAATCAAAGGACAAGTTACCACACGGACAAGAAAATAATCAACAAAAAGAATTATTTTGAACTTGAAGTCAAAGATCAAGGTCACACAAAGGTCATGATGACACTACCATATGGTAATATAACTTTACACCAAAAATCACAAGACAATGTCAAAGTATAAAGTGTTGGTCCAGACAAGGTTGTACAAGATCAAGAACTATTAACACCGTTGTATTCTCTTGTTGAAGGGGAAACATAAGGAAAACAAACTACTATATTTCGTAGCAAAAAACCAGAACCATACTAATAATTTTAATCAGGTTAGTGGAGGTTTGAAAAGTGATGCCAAAAAAAAAATACAGGTATCCTTTAGTTTAAAAGAAAGTCTGCGACCGAAAGACTACAATGCATACCCTGTGAATTTGATTCATGTAGTTTGACTTATACCTCATACCTTACCAACTTTATATTATTTAATCATAATCGATAACACAGGTGAGACTACTCTAATATATGATAAGAAAAAAATATTAAGTACTTTCAATACACCTAATTGTACTTTGAACAACGCTAGAGATCTAAATGGACATTTCTGGAGGACCTGCTCTTCACTATATTAGTCTTACAAAGAGGCTCTAAAGAGCATGTGTAGCTAACCTAGGTCTATTTGCATCTTTAACAATGGACACTATCCCAACATTTTGGACTAGAATAGAATTCATGACAAAAATCTCCTTTAATCTCCTCGTATTGTTGATATATTTTTTTTCTATTTACAATGTCTCTCTCTATCTTCTGTAGTTTCAGCCCAAACCACATTAAACTGCTTCGCCGAGCGCAGCTGGATACGACCGCAGAGGTCCAACCCTGAACAGTTGGACCAAAAATGGACACAATTTTCAAGCTTGATACAGGTCTGAATTTGGATTGTAATTAAATATTTGACACATTATAGGTTTCTGACACAGAATAAATGTGGTCAAAGAACTTGAAATTGGTTGTATGTTTTGAATTTATATTCCATTGAAGATTTCTTGCTGTTATGCAATACACTGTGCTGTTGTGCAATACTTAGTAAATCTGTTTTCAGACTATATACAAAGAATTAGCAAAATAAATTGTGACCCCGAATTTTTTCTTTGGAAAATTGACAATTTCTTAAATCTTGAGGAAAAAAAAATTGACCTCCCCCAAAAATCCCCCCCCCCTTTCCACATAAAATAATATTTGAAGAGATATTTCTTTTGAGGAAAAAATGCCCCTCCCCAAAATTTTTTACCCCCTTTTCAAAAAAAATAATTTTGAAGAAATTTTCTTTTTGTAAAATGTGGTACAAATTAAGAGACATCCATACACTTAAACACAAGTAATTGTCTGAAAACTAGAAAAATGCTTGTTTTAGACCCTTTTTGGTCCCTAATTCCTGAACGGTTTGGGCAATTACCCCAAAATGAATTCCAATCTTCTACTTGTGGTATTGAATCTTGTGGTACAATTTCAGAGCAATCAAAATACTTATACACAAGTTATTGTACTGAAACTAGAAAAAAAATGTTTCTCAACCTTCCGTTTGTGGTATTGAACCTTTTGATTAAATTTCATAGATATCCATACACTTAAACTAAAGTTATTGTCCGAAAACCAAATGTTTCGGACGACGCTGACGACGACGTGATACCAATATACTGCGGTCGTATAACTAGAGGCTCCCAAGAGCCTGTGTCGCTCACCTGATTCTACTTTGGTTTTGGAAATCATGTAAAAATAGACAAAAATCATAACAGATATCCTAATAATAATTGAGGCCAAATTTGGTTTAATATTGGCCCCGTAATTTAATCAAAAGCAGAAGACTTTTGTAAAGTTTACAGAAATTACCAATAAACTCATTGAAATTGTAGAAAATGACTTTATAAGGACAATGACAAATCAGCTACAAAGTAACAACACTTGGTCAGCACCTCATAAGGAACATTCATGCCATGTTTTATTTCATTCCATTTTGTGGTTCTCTAAAAGAAGACATTTGTATGTATTTCCCATAGGGTCCCATGTTAAACTAAGTCCCTCGCTGGTGGCCATTTTGGATGATGGATCGGCTACACAGTAACAACACTTGGTCAGCACCTCCTAATGAACATTCATGCTATGTTTTGTTTCATTCCATTCAGTGGTTCTCTAAAAGAAGTCATTTGTATGCATTTCCCATAGGATCCTATGTTAAACTAAGTCCCTCACTGGCGGCCATTTTGGATAAAGGAACGGCTACAAAGTAACAACACTTGGTCAGCACCTTGTAAGGAACATTCATGCTATGTTTTGTTACATTCCATTCGGTGGTTCTCTAAAAGAAGTCATTTGTATGCATTTCCAATAGGGTCCTATGTTAAACTAAGTCCCCCGCTGGCGGCCATCTTGGATGATGGATCGGCTACAAAGTAACAACACTTGGTCAGCGCCTCATAAGGAACATTCATGCCATGTTTGGTTTCATTCCATTCAGTGGTTCTCTAGAAGAAGTTCAAAATGTAAAAAATTAACGACGACGGACGACGAACGCCGTGATGAGAAAAGCTCACTTGGCCCTTCGGGCCAGGTGAGCTAAAAATGGGTAATAAAATAGTGATTTTATGGCAATCACACCTATACAGAGTCTACTAACGATTTTAGCAAAATTGGACTTATTTGTATATCGTGTTTTGCTTATCATTTTTCCTGTTTAAAGTGTCTATCTTTTATAGTTTTCAAGATAATAGGAAAACACAAAATTGGTAAAATCGTCATTAATAGAGAGCATGACTCCAAACAGTCGAGCGACGATTGCGGTCATGTTGGCTTATTGGTAGATCTTCTCTTACTGATTATTTTTGGATTTTAAAGTGTAACACTTGTATTTTTGGAACACCTTTGCTTCATCAAATCAAAATGGCTGCTTTATTGAATGTGCCTTGTATTACAAGAGCAAGTCCTGAATTATGCTGGTATAGGCATTATATTTGTCAACCTCTCATACCTGGACAAATAAGAAATTAAATTCTAAGGGTAGATAAATCTTGTCATGCTCCAAATATTTTCGAAAAAGACAACAGCCAAAAACTGAAAATTGGTAAAGTTTATCCTTCTTGGGACAATAATTCAAAATAAGACAGATAGAACTTGCCATGCTAACATAGCTTCCATAGTTTTCAAGACGGAGAGCTGCAAAAAAGTTAAAACTCGACATTTCAGGGGCAACGACTGCATCAGATTTTTCTGAAATTTTGTTAGTAAATAGAGCTTGTGCTTGGCCCAAATGTTTTTTAAAAGTTGTAATTTGAATTCATCTCTTCATACTAATTAACTGTTGAAAAATTTGGTAAATTGCTTGATTTTGTTTCTAGGTGTTTTAAATCTGCAAAGCCTTTTGAATAAGCTCTCATAAATATTGAATAAATCAGCTTCACACCAAACTAATTCATTTTCATTCATTGGCAAATTAAATGGCAATCTGGTGTTTAGTACTTTCTGCATGTCATTTACACATCTATGCTTTATATTATTCTCCTTAATTCAGAATTCTGTCACATCTAATATTCCTGAGTGGCGACATATAGCTAGAATGGCTGGTGCAAAAAATGTGTTCAGTTTTGCTTATTCCAGAGTATTTTACATTTTCAATTTCGTCTATTTTTATCACTATTCGTTTTTTCCTGTATGCAGTCTATCCAAATTATCTATCACCTTCCAAGTTATCAAACAAATATCTTGATGTACCTTTTGAATGTATAAATATTTGTTTTGTTTGATTTTATCATGGTTCTCTTTTTGTATATTACCCCACATTCATGACAGTTTTCAATGCACATGTGCTCAATTCAGCACCATAGGCCATCTTGAACTTTCAGTTTGGTGCGAGATTTTACTATTCACGCCCTCACTGTGACCAGAGACATAAACGTCTCTGCTGTGACTAAGAAATGAACAAGAACACACACATTGTCATTCTAAGCATTAACCCACTGGTAATTCAAAGCATGGGAAAACAAGAAATAGTGCTCACACACAACTCATCACTGTCAAGCTGCAAATATGAAGTCATTTTGTTCAATAGTAAGTAAGATAAAGTGTTGACACAGATATATTGCCTTGTCTTTGTTATTTTGATAGTATAATGCAAATGTTGAAATTAAAATGACAATACTGTAACATGTAAACTATGCAAAACATTCCAAGTCAATGGACCATGATGGTGCAGGACAAAATAACATCCATGGAAATGAAAAATGCCAATGCTTATAAATCTGAATACCAAATATCATTGACCAACCACTAGTGGTTCCCCATAAAGTGACCTAATCACAAACTAAAACAATGCCGACCCAAGAAGCAGCAAAACAAAGTCTCACTTTTTGAACTTTATCAAGGCGAGACAAATCAAAGTGCTGGATATCACCTCTGGGAAGTTTGCAACTGTAGATGTGTATTTTTTCAAATAGGTTATAGATGTGTATTATTTTAAATATGTATTCAATCACAGCTTTGATATTTTTAACTAAACCATTTTCTTTTTTTCATAAAAGTTTGTCATATAAAATTTTGATATTTTCTATTGCAACCTTGAACTGTTGTTCTAAAATAATCAAATATACAATAAGCTCTGTTAATTTCTTTATGTGCCCATGCCATATCTAGGGCCTGTGATTTTATATTATTTTTTTTCCATTCGTAACTGGGCATAACCCTAACAACAACAGTAAAATGACGGCACCGAAATTCAAACTTGATCTTGGTGTTGTGGTTAAAAGTATTTTGTATAAGTTTCGTAACATTTGGTTGAGGCACACTAAAGTTAGAGCACAGAATTGAAAAAAAATCGTAAGTGTTCCGCGGAACCGGTGTTTCGCCTACTTTTGCTGTTAATCGCAGGCTCAACAAAAATGAGGAAAAATTAATAAAAATATTCCTCTCTATACTATCTTTTGATTGTAAGAAGCTTCTGTCCAAGTTTGGTAAAAATCCAGGATAGTTTATGAATCTAATAAATGTTTTAAAAAATAACTGCAGACTGTATGTAATGTTAACTGGAAGAAAAGCTAAGTCCATTAAGTAAAATACAGAAAAACAAGAACAAAATTTTAACTAAATTTCCTTCTAGATACTAGCTTTTGATCATAAACAAGCTTTTGTCCAAGTTTGATACAAATCCAGGATAGTTTATTAAAGTTATTAAAATTTTAAAACTTTAGCCACAGAGTGAATGTAATGTTTCCTGGCAGAAAACCAAGTCCATTTATAAGTAATATACTGAAAAAATGGATTTTTTTTTACAAAATTTACTTCTGGGTACTATTGTATGATCATAAACAAGCTTCTGTCCAAGTTTGGTAGAAATCCAGGATAGTTTAAGAAAGTTATTAAAATTTCAAAAACTTTAACCACAGAGTGAATATTTGTGGATGCCTCCGCCGCTGAAATGTAGGATCGCTATGTCTCGCTTTTTCGACAAAAGTCAAAGGCTCGACAACAATCAGTTTTTAAATTTGTAAAGGGGCATAACTGTAAAGGGGCAAACAACAAATGGGAGTTTTTAACGACCTTGACTGGCTATACAGCCCTTGCACGGTCGGTAATAAAGGGGCATAACTCTATAACAGTAAAACTGACGCCACTAAAACTCAAATTTAATCAGTGTTTTGTGATAATGAGCATTGTGTATAAGTTTCATAACATTTGGTTGAGACAAACTAAAATTAGAGATCGTAAACAAAAAATTCAAGCAACTTTTTCATTTGTTAAGGAGCATAACTCTAGAATTGTAAAATCGACGCCACCAAAATTCAACTTGACCTGTGTTTTGTGGAAATAAGCATTGCGTATAAGTTTCATACAATTTGGTTTAGGAAAACTAAAGTTAGAGAACAGATGGGATGTACGGACGTAAATACTTACAGAAGAAAAAGGGTAAAACTTAATACGGTGGAGACATAACAATAGCAGTATGACGACATGAATAAAAAGTTTATATACACTAGATTCATAGAGGTGCTAGTAACCCCGGCTGTAACACATTTTATAGTTGATGCTGTGAAATTTAGCATGGAGACAATAACATTTGAGATTTTTGGTTTGTCATAATTATTTGGACTAGCACTAAGAAAAAGAAAGTCATTTTCCTATTACATGGACAGATTTTATTTAATCATGTAAATAATTGCTACAGCACTTGTCTTGATACACTGAGTTATTCTAAGTAGAAGCTGACTTGTCTGCCTTATATATCCTTGTAACGATTTGTGTACAAATGTAATTGTTAATCGTAACGCTGAGGAGGCTGCGATATGTACGAACTGTCGTTCAGTCAATGTTTTCAGCTGTCAGTTTGACCCACGTGACTGAGCATGCTGGATGAGTGAAGGTCCTTAAATCCACATTGGAATGTGAAATAGCTAGTATTTAAATAGCAGAATTTAAAGATTTCAAATGTTTTGGCATCAAAACATTCTGATCGATGTTTTAACAAAACATGCACCTTTCTATCATAGCCGGATTTACCTTTACTCATCGATGGCGTGTGACATAAGCCATATGATTATCGCTGTCACCTGGTATAATTGTTCAATCAAACTTTATCACTTGTCAATTATCTGAAGGCTTGGTCAAAACATATCAGTACTGTCAGCCATACGGGATTCTTTCGATACACTCGGACTTTTACTTATTTAATAATAAACATTTGTAAATATCGTACATAGTAAAAAAAGCGCGGAAAATGTTCATTCATGAAATATTCATGAATGAATTAAACGCTGTCTCGCGTAGATTTCTTTGATTTTCTCTTCAGCGCATGGAAGATCCGCAAGTAGTGTTTGTGATAGTTATTTTCAAAATGAAGTTAAATTCATCTGAACTGTCGATGAACATTCATTCCTTTTTTATTCAAGCTGTAATCTTTTCAAAAGGACTCAAAATTTCAAAAGAATCTTCTTACAATCAGTATTCAAACACTAGTACTACATTATCTTGGATCAGAACATTTGCGATAGTCTGTCACCGGAAGTTTGAGGCCGACGCCTAAGGAAAGTATTGCTATAGCAAACTTCCCAAAAATGTAAAGATAATTTTCTGTTCATTTAACATACCGGTATTATTGCTATTGCAGTTATTCAAAATTCTGACCAAATTGCAATTTGTTTTATCAAACCACACTGTTTAACTGGTCAGAACTTTAAACGAACTGCTGTAGAAAACAACAGTCAATTGGTGAAAGTGCAAGGTGATATAAAATAGCATACTTACAATCCTATTAGATTTTAAGTCGACTTTATTGATATTATGAAAATGAATTGCTGAATTTCTATACATCATTTTAGTGTGATTTTCATTCGAAAGGTAATAGGAAGTAATTTTTGAATTGCTATACAAATGTCCAAACTAAATTTTCATACAATTTTTCTTTTAACAAGCATTCTGAGAGTATTGCATGGCAATACATTGTCCCCTACCGGGTAAAAATTCATTATACCGGAACAAAATGCTAACTTATTCTATAACTTGTCATGGTGTAAACAAAAAGAAAATATCAAGTCAATATCTTCAAGCATGACTAAAAACAGTGTGGAAAACTGATTATATGAGTGAATTCTTCAAGTCCAAGGACCATAACTCTGCATAAAATTATCAGACCGAAACAAAAATTTGAACTTGATCTGTAACTTGTCATGATAAAACTATATACCAATTATCAATCAATATCTTCAAGCATGATGAAAAAAGCCTGGAAAACACTCTAACATTAGATATGATCAATAGTTCTCTTAAATGATACATGATGTAATACAATGTATATCTATTTTCAAATTATAATCAAATATAATTAATAGTTCCAAATATTTTTCTTTCATTTGTCACAAACTAATATAGATTTGTAACTTATCTATAAAATGTCAACAACTTTTATCTATACACAATGTAATGTAATGAAATATATACCTTAATAAAAATAGCTTATTATCAATTAATGGATTTCACATCATAATTTTTTTTTATACATATAGTGTTCAGAATATTAGTTTATACAAAATAACAAACACTTCAAACAATTTACCAAAGAATGTCATTTAAAAAATGATTTATCTCCCTTTGTACAGAAATATGGTTTAACATGCAAAATGTAGTACTCTAACATTAGATATGGACCATGATAACTCTGGACTCAATCATCAGACCGGAACAAAATTCGAACTTGATCTATAACTTGTCATGATAAAACTATATACCAAATATCAAATCAATATCTTCACTAACGAAGAAAAAAAGTGTGGAAAACTGATTTTCCAGACTGACAGATGGACAGACGGATGGAGTGCAAACCTAAAGTCCCCTTCGACTTTGTCGGTAGGGGACTTAAAAGCCTTCTATATTCATAAGAATCCGACATCACTTTGAATTAAAACATGTTATGTTCAGTAAAATATATATGAAATTACAATACATTGTTATGTTTCAATGGGAGATAATCTAAAATTATTGATCTTATCTCCCTTTTAAACTTCAAGAGAACATATTTAAGTTTAAAGTCTTTTTCGCCAAGTATTTAAGAGATTAATCAAAAGAAAGCTTTGTAGCATGCATAGAAGAACACCATTTTAAAAGAAATAATTCCAAAACTTAAATTTGGACATTTTTTTTTAACAATTCAAAAATTACTACCTATCACCTTTCGAACGACAATTACAATCATCCTATGCATGGACATTCTGACAATTATATTCATAATATCATTGAAGTGGAGAAAATCTAATAGGATTGTGAGTATGTTTTAATTTATCACCTTGAACTTTCACCACTTGACTTGACTTGTTTTCTACAGCAGTTTGTTTAAATTTCTGACCAGTTGAACAGTTTGGTTTGATAAAACAAATTGCAATTAGGTCAGAATTTAGAATAAACTGCATTAGGTGGAGAGCACTACTTAGTCAAGTCACATTAAAAAAAACAATGCAAAGCATCAGCAAACAGTATGCAGGTGTATGAGAGATCAGAAGTACATTGTTGTACTTGCATTAAAGTACTCCCACAAACTAATCGACTAGGTGAATGCAACAAGACCACTCCTCGAGCTGGGTACAATAAAAACACTGATTAAGGTTAAAAGTGAGACGGCAGAATTCTCAAGAACCTTTCCAATTGTCTTTTGCTATTTCCAATTTTTTTGCACTTCAGAACTCGTTTTGGTGGCAGATCTTTGATAGTCTGATAAAAACTGATTCACAATATTCTATCAAAGAACTAGACATATTGTATTGACATCTGTCTATTGTTGAAGGCAAAATGTCACGTATGTGGTCACTTTTTGGTGCTGCCTCATCTCATTAATGTTTATCAAACATCTCCTTTAAATACTATTAGAATTAAATTGACATAATGTGTAATATTTTTTTTTACAGTAATGCCAGCCATGTTTGGTTTTAGAATTAGTTGGATATTATTTGATAACTAGAACTCTGAGCAGAATCCAAAATTATTTAAAATAAAACAATCCAAAAAGCATACTTAAAATGGCTTTTTTTTTAGTGTGGAGACAATAACAATGAAAAATGGTCCTCTTCATATGTCAGATTGAAAACTGACCAACTTGTTGTCTGCATAGTTGTTAAAACTTCAGACATTCACAACTAAAGAAGGAATACCCTTGCTTAATCAAGAAAGCAAAGTTAAACTTGTCAGAACAAGTATAATCCATCAGGCAAATCTCCATATCATTTTGTTGCACAATATTATATCAAATCATCCAAGAAGTGTTAAGAATACTTTTCTTCTTCAAAATTCTATAATATGAATGTCAATTAAATTGAATTAAAACTTGTGACATATGGACATCTTTTTATATACTACTAGTGTATAGAGGACTATTATAACCTGAGAATAGTGATGGGAGCCATAACAGAGGGCCCATATCAAGTAGATAAAGAAATTTTAAAGTAATTGGGATTATTCTTTTCAAAATTAGCTTTACCCATAGAAAGCAGAAATTTACTAATGACCAATAACTCATTCCCAATCTCTAAGGGGTTTAACTAGAGGCTCCCAAGAGCCTGTGTCGCTCACCTGATTCTACTTTGGTCTTGGAAATCAAGTAAAAGTAGATAAAAATCATAACATATACCCTTATAATGATTGAGGCCAAATTTGGTTTAATATTGGCCCTGTAATTTAATCAAAAGCAGAAGACTTTTGTAAATTTTACAGAAATTACCAAATTGTAAAAAATGACTTTATAAGGACAATGACAAATCAGCTACAAAGTAACAACACTTGGTCAGCTTCTCAAAAGAAACATTCATATCATGTTTGGTTTCAATCCATTAAGTGGTTTTCTAGAAGAAGACATTTGTATATATTTCCCATAGGGTCCTTTGTTGAACTAAGTCCCCAGTTGGCAGGCATCTTGGTTGATGGATTTGCTACAAAGTAACAACACTTGATCAGCACCTCATAAGGAACATTCATACCATGTTTGGTTTAATTCCATTCAGTGGTTCTCTAAAAGAAGACATTTGTATGTATTGTCCATAGGGTCCTATGTTAAAGGAAGTCCCCCGCTGGCAGCCATCTTGGTTGATGGATCAGCTTTAAAGTAACAACACTTGGTAAGCACTTCATAAAGAACATCCATGCCATGTTTGGTTTCATTCCATTCAGTGGTTCTCTAAAAGAAGACATTTGTATGTATTGTCCATAGGGTCCTATGTTAAACTAAGTCCCCTGATGGCGGCCATCTTGGATGATGGATCAGCTACAAAGTAACAACACTTGGTCAGCGCCTCATAAGGAACATTCATGCCATGTTTGGTTTCATTCCATTCAGTGGTTTTCTAGAAGAAGTTCAAAATGTAAAAAGTTAACGACGACGGACAACGACGACTGACGACGACGCCAAGTGATGAGTAAAGCTCACTTGGCCCTTTGGGCCAGGTGAGCTACAAATGGAGAGCAGAAACAATTTGTGTACATATGCAAAAGGTGACACAATTGAAATATGTTCTGAACCATGACTTTCAATGTTTTCTTCCTTGTACAAGATAACAGGGATGGGGGAGGGGGAGGAATAATCGTGCCAAGTTCCATTACCCAACTCCAAGGGTTTTTAAAGTTACAGAGCAGAATTAAGTTGTGATAGACAAATGCATGCACAAGCTAATTTAAAGAGGCCTTCCACCAATAAATTGGCAGGACCCAATTAATCAAACCATGCATGACAGGTTGTTTTCCCAAAGTAATGGATAACCCAACAGGTGGTGTGACAGTGTAATTGATATGGACCTTATAGTTTGCAATTATTTTTTATTTTCTTCAGGAGAATAAACATTTTGAATGACATTTATTTACACATGATCAATACAGTATAACAAATTATATACGATATTTACAATGATATTTTCCTTACATCATTGCCTTAAAAAAATCAACATTAAAAGTTAAAAGAATGGTTTGTAATATATCATGCTGCAGAAACTGTCTGAAAGTTAACATTATTACATCACGCAGAGTAGCATTCATCTAGCAAATGCTGTATTAAGCTATTGACTTCTATTGACCCTTATACACTAAATAATTCACAATTGCTTATATAGTTAAATGGCAAATGAAAACATCAAAAGATGATCAAACAATTCCAAAATTTCAGTCTTTATTGCCATGCTCTTCTGGTGATTTTGATCGTGACTTTGAAGCCTCTTTACGGTCTACACTGAGACTTCTGGATTTACTTCTACTACGACTTTTGCTTCTTGAACTTTTACTCCTGCTGCGACTCCTGCTTCCACTTCTAGACCTTCTTCCTCTTGACCTGGATCTGCTTCGACTTGGAGATCTTGACCTTAAATAAATTGAATCTATGGTTAATTCTTTACTCACAAGCAACATTTTTAATTTGTGATACTTTAAAGTCGAAATGAGTTACAAGTGAATCAGTACAGGTTGGGTATGATTGTCTTTAGTAATTTCAGACCCGAAAGATAGTCATCATTTTCCCTTGTTTGAATACTGTAAATTCAGAAATTATTGCATGCATTTATTATTGCAATTTTTGAAGAATGGACAAGAATGTGAGATTAATTATTGCGATTTCAGGAAATTCTGCATACAGATATTTGTATCTGATATCAGAATGCCAGTTCTTACTATTGCAATATTCATCAAGTCGCATTATTCGCATGAATAAAAACCTCACAATAATTTCTGAATTTACAGTACTTAATTAAAAAAATATTAATAGCAATGTGTACTTAAATATATCTTGTGTAAAACATACAAAGGATAACAGGTTTCACCAAAAATACTGGACAACGGACCATGTCAGCTACAAATACTAAACAACTACAAAATAACAGATGTACAAAAATACTGGACAGTACAATGGACCATGTCAGCTACAAATACTAAACAACTACAAAATAACAGATGTACAAAAATACTGGACAGTACAACGGACCATGTCAGCTACAAATACTAAACAACTACGAAATAACAGATGTACAAAAATACTGGACAGTACAACGGACCATGTCAGCTACAAATACTAAACAACTACAAAATAACAGATGTACAAAAATACTGGACAGTACAACGGACCATGTCAGCTACAAATACTAAACAACTACGAAATAACAGATGTACAAAAATACTGGTCAGTACAACGGACCATGTCAGCTACAAATACTAAACAACTACGAAATAACAGATGTACAAAAATACTGGACAGTACAACGGACCATGTCAGCTACAAATACTAAACAACTACGAAATAACAGATGTACAAAAAAAAAAACAAATAAATGTGGATTGGACATGTGGACACAGATGATGCCCCTGCTTGCATATCATATAGTTATAAAGGGACATAACTGAAGAATGGTAAAAGTGACGCTACCCAAATTTGAACTTGATCTGAGTTTAGTGGTAATAAGCATTGTGTGTAAGTCTCATAACATTTGGTTGAGGCTAACTTTAGTAGAGAACAGAAACTAAAAATTCAGCAATTTTTCTATTTGTAAACACGCACAACTCTAGAACAGTTGTGTATAAGTTTTATAACATTTGGTTGAGACAAACTAAAGTTAGAGAACGGAAACCAAAAATTCAGCAATTTTTATATTTATAAAGATACATAACTCAAGAATGGTAAAAGTGACGCCACCAAATTTTCATACTTGATCTGTATTATGTAGTAATAAGTATTGTGTATAAGTTTTATAACATTTGGTAGAGGCAAACTAAAGTTAGAGAACGGAAACAAAAAAATTGTACATTATCTTAGTTTTGAGGTAATGTATATTGTGTATAGGTTTCATAATGTTTGGTTGGGGCAAACTTAAGTTACAGAATGGAAACTAAAAATTTTTCAATCTTTCGATTTATAAAGGGGCACTACTCAATAATGGTTAAAGTGACACTACCCAAATTCAACTTGATCTGTGTTTTATCAGTGGAAGGCAAAATTAAACATTGCATTGTATAAAGCATTGATTGTAGTTGATTCAACTATAATCATGGACAAAGGAAGATAACTCCAATTTTAAAAATTACTTGAATAATGATTTTGATATTTTTAGAAATTACATTTAGTTAAGACAAACTCAAGTTAGAGAACAGAAACGAAAAATTCAGCAATTTTTTCATTTGTAAAAGGGCATAACCCTAGAACGGTAATCAAAGTGCTTGTAAGCACTGAATGGTAAAGATTGCTTTAATTTATCAGTAGGAAGTAAAATTGAATATTGCATTGTATAAAGCATTGGTTATAGTTGATTCAACTACCATTATGCACAAAGAAAGATAACTCCAATTTTCAAAAAAGACTTTAAAATATTTTTAGAAATGAAGGGTAAAAATGCTTTAATTTATCAGTGGAAGGCAAAATTAAACATTGCATTGTATAAAGCATTGATTGTAGTTGATTCAACTATAATCATGGACAAAGGAAGATAACTCCAATTTTAAAAATGACTTGATATTTGGTAGAAAAAAAAGAAGAAAATTTTAGCAATTTTTCCATTTGTAAAGGGCATAACTCTAGAACAGTAAAAGTGAAGGCACCAAAATTCAAACTTGATCTGTATATTGTGGTAATAAGCATTGTGTATAAGTTTCATAACATTTGGTTGAGGCAAACTTAAGTTAGAGAACGGAAACGAAAAATTTAGCAATTTTTCCATTTGTAAAGGAGCATAACTCTAGAACGGCAAAAGTGACGCCACCAAATTTCAAACTTGATCTGTATTTAGTGGTAATAAGCATTGTGTATAAGTTTCATAACATTTGGTTGAGGCAAACTAAAGTTAGAGAACGGAAACCAACTTTGGGACGTACGGACGGACGGACAAGGGTAAAACTTAATGCCCCCTCCACTACCGCGGGGGCATAAAAAACACACTGTCCAGATAGCCTTACTGGCCAAAAATGTGGTGGTGTTAACCAGTCTTAGGTGAACCCCTCCTTTTTACTTATCCAGATCAGATGTCTGAAAACTTTCATAATGCAGCCACCAACAGGATTACTACTGCCTTGCACAATGAAATAAAAACAGAACATGTGTCATGTTAGTGATAAAACGATCAAGTGCAAATCCTGCATTTGTCAATTGGTATATTATACCTAATCTCAAGAATGACCTTGCTCTCGTCCATAAGGCTTTATCAGCTGCCTAAAGTTTAGAAGTAGTTGACATTTTCAAGCATTTATTCATAATGTTTTCATTAAATTATTGTAATGTTTTCTATTCTTAGTGACAAGACAGCCATTTTATAAGGGTCATTATCCATAATTTCAAATAGGAGCACATACGATCATTTCCCCCTCGTATTGTAGAAATTGTATTTGTCTTTAAAAGGCACTTAATTCAAAATATGGTTACAACACAACACATATCTAACCAGTGTTCCAGCTTGAATCTCAGGGCAGAAGGGTGCTAGTTGTCTGAAAGGGCACTTTAGCGTTATAACCCAGATTTTAAGGGCACTGTTGGACGGTGTATAAATTACCTTGAATATTGCTAGGCTGAGCTGGAGAACATTAGTTGTATTTAAACCATATTCAGAAATTAATGTGTTCTTGATGTTGCTTCAAGTAAGATTTTTTTTATATCAAATTATGAAGCAAAGCATAACATTTTGATGTTAATCTAAACAAACTTGTACATTTGATAAGGAAAATAATCATCAGAAATTTCAATGTTTTATAACTTATACCAGTCTATAAAAATAAACAAGCAGTTTTGAAAGATGGAGTTATACATGCAAAATTGAATGTTTAATGTAATTAAATTATCTACATTTGAATTACTTGTTCAAACATATAGTATATATGTTATTGAGAGTTATTTATTATCATTTGAATTGTTACAAAAAAGTATTTTTAAGTGCATACCAAAGTGCTCCTCAGTAAGGAGTTTTATAAATATAACAGGTGAGACAGGAGATGATCAGATTATATTGATGCAATAATATACTGCATATATTGCAGAAGGTATAAACAGTTACTTTTTTCTCCATCATTGTTTAAAATGAAAGAACCTTAGTGAGCGCGCTCACATACCCCACGTCCCCTATTGTCATTGGAGAAATAAAATAAGTGTAAGAAAAAAAAATTGTATCAGAAAAAAAAATTGAATCATAATTTCCTGTCAATATGCACATCTACATAGTATGTCCTTATTATCTACACAGTTTCATGAAATTCTGTTGTGTGGTTTCAGAGGAGTTGCGATGACAAACTGTTGCAGAAGTACATTGAAGCAAATAAGTTCAAAGGGGCGTAACTCCTGGAAAAAAAATTGAATCGTAATTTCCTGTTGATATGCACATCTACGTAGTATGTCCTTATTATCTGAAAAGGTTTCATGAAATTCTGTTGTGTGGTTTGAGAGGAGTTGCGATGACAAAAGGTTGCAGTAGTATATTGGGCAAATAAGTTGAAAGGGGCTTAACTCCTGGAAAAAAAATTGAATCATAATTTCCTGTCGATATGCACATCTAAGTAGTATGTCCTTATTATCTGAAAAGGTTTCATGAAATTCTGTTGTGTGGTTTGAGAGGAGTTGCGATGAAAACAGGTTGCAGTAGTATATTGGGCAAATAAGTTCAAAGGGGCGTAACTCCTGGAAAAAAAATTGAATTGTAATTTCCTGTCGATATGCACATCTACGTAGTATGTCCTTATTATCTGAAAAGGTTTCATGAAATTCTGTTGTGTAGTTTCAGAGGAGTTGCGATGACAAACTGTTGCAGCAGTACATTAAAGTAAATAAGTTCAAAGGGGCATAACTCCTAGAAAAAGAATTGAATCGTAATTTCCTGTCGATATGCACAACTACCTAGTATGTCCTTATTATCTAAAAAGGTTTCGTGAAATTCTGTTGTGTGGTTTGAGAGGAGTTGAGATGACAAGAAACAGGACTGATGGACGGACGGGTCAAAAACATTATACCCTCCGCAACTCGTTGCGTGGGGTATAATAAATTTGTTCAGTGCTCCTATGTCAGGAGGATTATAAAATACAAGAAGTAAAACAGGAAGTGGTGCAATCTTGTTATGTTCAAAGTACAAATTTTTTTATTCTTCTTTAAATTTCATACTCATGGTTATGAAACAAAGCATTTTTTACCAATTAAGTCAAAACCATGTATGCCTTTAAAATTGTTTAAGATTTTATTTTTTATGTTATGCCTACTGAAATAAATTTTTTCAGGTGTACATGGTGTACATAAACATTACAAATGGATAACATGTGGACATTTCATTCTGTATTAAATATCTAGTATTTGTTCAATTATCTTAAATCCACTAATTAGCAGTAAACAATCATTAACAAGGTGATAAAACTGCCAAAGCATTAGGTATTTAACTTAATCCCATTGTCAGTTAATTAGTGTTACACAATCAGGTAACAATTTTACCGGAAACTCGGTAGTCATGAAATTTGGAAATTTTATTTTTTTGAAAAGGCAGAGGGGTGCATTCTTTTACTTTGGAGGGCAGAAGGGCAGGGGTAAGGGCACCAAGGGCGGGTCGCCCTTCCATTAAGGGCAGGCGGGAACACTGCTAACTATTCCAATAAATGTAATTTTAGTGTTTTTTGTAATGTTAGTTCTACAAACCTCCTCCTACTGCTTCTACTACTACTTTTTGGTCTGTCTTCTACCAACTTGATTTTTCTACCATTGATTTCTGTATTGTCTAATTTATCCATAGCTGCCTTCATATCCGAATATGAGGAAAATTCAACAACACTGCCAAAAAATTTCATATCAATTACCAAAGTCCTTTAATAGAACCCTTTTCAAATGTTATAGTTTCACATGAATTATTGTTGTATATGCATTCTTTTAAATGGTACAATATTGCTGCAAATGTTTTATCCAGTATTTGCATTGAAAATCCTCTAAATTTTAATAATGGAAAGAAAAATTTCAACATCTTTTTTCTTATGGATAGTTGTCTCATGGACAATCATACCACATCTCGCTATTTTTATATCAATAAAATGTTGACACAGAGATATGTCTCCCTGTCTGCATAAAATTCAGAAAAAGACAATCTGATGGACAGCAACATTGCTTATTAATTCAAAGTCGCTGTACCAACCAGTGGGTAGGGCCTCGAAATGGTTGACAAACTGAGATGTACCGACAGCAATGTAACTTATAGAAAATATTGTCTATTGTAAGTAGTACCTATCAAACTAACTTAATCAGAAAACTTAACATTGAAAATTGTTAATTGATTGAAAGTTACTGGACCATGACCTATGGGCAGGGCCTTGAAATAGTCGTCAGACTGATATGTACTGATAACAATGTAACTTTATAGAAAATATCATTGATCTATTGCAAGTAGTTCATATCAAACTAACTTGAGCATAAAACTAATCATTGAAAATTTCTTAATAATTGAAAGTCACTGAACCATGGCCTAGGGGGCAGGGCCTCAAAATAGTTGTCAAACTGATATGTACTGATAACAATGCAACTTCACACAAAATATCATTGATCTATCACCAGTAGTTCCAATCAAACTAACTTAATCAGAAAACTCAACATTGAAAATGGCTAATGAATTCAAAGTCACTGGACCATGGCCTAGGGGGCAGGGCCTCAAAATTGTCGTCAAACCGATATGTACTGATAACAATGCAACTTCACACAAAATATCACTGATCTATCACCAGTTGTTCCTATCAAATTAACTTAAGCAGAAAACTTAACAATTGTTGACGCCGTCACGGTAGCTGTCGCCAGAAAAGCAATCTCTATGTCTCACTTTTTGCCGCAGGCAAGACAAAAACAAATATCATTTTTAGATTCATTTCAACTTACTTGCATAACATTCTTTTAAAAGAGAGATAAATATTTAGCCACTAATAAACACTAACTAAAAGGTTTCATATCAACTAATTGGTGTTTGCTTAACCACGCATCAGCAAAAAAAGGCTATATCACGACGACAAAAAAAAGTAATAAATTTTGAGTTTTTGAATAAATTATGAAACCAAAAAATAGGTACCTTTGAAATAGAAGTTTTTTTTTCTCTTAACTTGAGAATTTATTGCAAGGTAATAAATAAATCAACAGAATGCATCTAATAATAAAATTGTATGGACTTACCCTTCATTTTTGTGCTGCTTGTGGGCATCAGCATATGTGACTTCTCCTGCCTGTCTCATATAGTCTTTCAAATCCTTTTAAGTAAATAGTATAAAGTATGAACTTACAAAATTTGATCTTTACAATTTCCACATTACTTTGCATTATACCTACCTACCTACCTATATTTAAACCTTGTTCTTGTAAATATTTCTGGATTTATCAAGCTATCACCGTAAAGAGAAACTTACAAATATCCTGGCTGCATATTGGGAAATGGGAACAACTATATTTCTTGAATGTTTTTGGTGTTTTGAATTCAAAGCTCTCATGGAAAGCGAAATTTATGGTATCAATTCATATGCTTGTGGTTGTAAGGCACATTAAATTTCATATTTAAATTAACTGTTAAATGCAGGGCAAGTTTTAAGATTTTTGACAAATGTTTTGAATCACAAGAGTAATCATAACAATAACAATTGACACTTATGATTTTTAAACTTTATGGAAACTTATCGTTATATAACTGCTAACTAATAAAAGAATTTGAAATTTTATAATTTGACATATTACACAATTTTCAAATATGCTCCAAATCTCAAATTGTTTATTTTTTAATATAAACTTCAATGACATTGACAACATTTGCCATAGGATGTAAAGCAAACAACTATCAATTAATCATAACATTTATAAACAACTGTACACTAAAAAGCCTTACAAACACATGCCTTTACGCTTCGTATGATTTGCACAACTTTTGCTATGATGCTATTCTTCAAAACGTTTCAAAATTTCAAATCCAGATTGGTATAATTAACACTTGGTTTGAAAGTTAAACAAGAAACATAATAGTTTTTGTTTTTACTATTTTATTATACTCTTCATACATTAAATAGATGTATATCATTTAATAACAGAATTACCTCTACTGAATAGAAACTGACATCGCCTGAGAGCTTATTGAACCCTTGCTAGAGAGAGCATCAGGACTTCTAGTGTACTTCTGTTTATTTCATCATTACATTGCAGCAGTATTCTACCCTTTTTCTGAACTTGGGAAGATAGCAAGAACTATCCAATCCAGATGTATGGATACCTTTAGCGACTGGCATTCATCACATTTTTTGTTTTCCAAGATTGACCATGCTAGTCATGTAAAGCCTGACTTTCCAATCCGTGTAGGACCCTCTTTGTCTTCTGACAGATGAACATCAAGCTAGCTAAACCCCCTCTTCTCACAGTCAACACATCATAAGCAAGACCAAGAGTGAAACACATTGAAGTAGCCATTCCTTGTGGCACTTTTGGGGAGAAAGCTGTGATTAGACCCTTCGTCCTTCATCATGCTCCTGCCACCTCACCTTTGAGGGCGCTTATGAGAGAAGACAATACTATCTAGGTATGAAACATGAATATGAAAAATGTCACAATCTGTATATTCCTATAAAATGTTGCAAATATTGATTATATTTACACTTGAACAAATGATTTCTGAATTTCTTTAAATAAATTGAAAGAAAAGCATGCCACCAAAATTGATGACAAATTTCACAAGTCTCATAAAACATTATACACTTATAAAAATAACAGCTATTTTTAATATAATTTAGTTTGAATATTTTTTGAGCATCTCATTTGTGCTGATCTTAAAAGGAATATACAGCAAGTGAAAAGGTGTTCAATTTTGTGTTGAACATTATATGATTTATCAGTTTATGTCTTGGTTCATTATATATATAGAGGAAAACAAGTTTGATTTTTCTATCGATGACCAAGGTCTAGTATCTTCAAAATTTTTCTTCTTAAGACTCTAAAATCTATTAAGAATAAATAAAACAAGAACATAGATAACATAAATTAGGATAACCATAAAGATTTTGTTTACAGATATAACATACATACCTGCCAGCTAACTCTTGATGAAAGGTTTTCTACAACTAATCTGTACTCAGTTCTTGCAGGTGGTCCATACCTGCAACAGAATAATTACTATACTTCTTTGCTAAAAATATAAACTCTGACATCCATCATACATTGTTTATGCTATTCATGTTCCTCTCGCCATATTTTTGTTGTTAAATCTTTCATGATTACATAGTCTACTTTCAAGTACTTTTGCTTCTTAGGAATCACAGAAATTTTAATATTAACTTATTTCTATATCTGTGTATCATAATCTTTAATTTAATAACCAACTTGCTTAAACAGAGTAAGGAAGTTACATGTGAATTAAGGAATTGGTTTTTATTTCTGAATTGAATCTAATATCTAGGCAACAGTATATATTTAGAACAATATGAAGTCAGAATTTTGGCAAAAAAAATTCACCATTTCAAAATCTAAATTATTATTGGTAAAATCCTTGTTCATACACAAAAACTAATTGTTATGCTCTTGTTCGATTATCAATTGTTTAGGATGTTGTAAACCAATCATATTTGCTTAGAAAATGTTACCCAGAATCCATTAGTTTCTGCAAAGGTGAATTATACTGAAAAACATCACACAAATCTATCAATAACACTCGTGACTTCAATGTTAAAAGAAAATTTTCAAAAAATATCATGTCTTCCGAAAAAGATAGCCTGTCCTTAAAGGTTTATTCAAATCTTATTTGAGACACATTTTTAGTTCATTTAAAACACTGAAAAGATATCTCTTACAACGAATTCTTGTTGAAGAGAAAACAAAATTGCATTTGTTTATTCAATGTTTAAATGTGTTATAAATGTACAATTTATACAGCTGAAAGTGTATTAGCTATGTGAAAAAAATTATACAACAATAAATGTTGCTTCTGGCATGTCTTGCTCTTACAATTTCAATTACTTCGCATATTTTATGGTTGAAATTGACTCAACCAATATCTAAGCATTCTTTTTTTAATTCAGATATATAATAAAATTTTCAATAAATAATTATTTATCGGCTGATTCCAAGATTTGATGGACAAAAATTTAAAATAAAATATTATCTTATCACTAATTCTACAGATGGCTTTAATTTTTACTGAGAAAATTCTTCAGATGCTTTAACAATATGGTTTACACTTCCATGTTAATAGTATAAAGCTGTCTTCATCCAGGCCTATTGCATGTAAAACTACCTTCATTTAATTTTTACCAAGAAACTGACAGGTTCTTTTCATCTTGAACATCTCAAGCATCATTTGCCAAATCAACATGGGAACGTCATTTGCAACAACAAGGGATCATCTGAATCGTAATTTGCAATAACAAGGGATCATCTTAATCGTCATTAGCAATAACAAAGGATCATCTTAATCGTCATTAGCAACATCAGCAAAGGAACATCTTACTTGTCATGTTGCTTATTTAACTAAGGAATCATCATTCTGTATCCTCAATTGAGGACAGTTTCATTAATTTCACAACATCATGCTTCTATAAGTAGATATCCATTCATCAGTACTTCCGTAGATAAACTGATCAACCCTGACAGATGGATAGATATATAACTCAAAACTAAACAGTGCTGAAAGGTACCACCATATCAAACAACAGAATTAACAAGAAATCAAGCCAAATAAAACTAACATTAGGGAATTTGAAAATCAGGACCGTTTATTTGCTATGTAACATATATAATACTGTACCTTTCAGTACTAATGTTGTTCTGTCCATAGCCCCTTCTATAATTATAATTCAAAAATGTCATTGTCAGATGATATCACATTATGCACTAGGATTTAATGTAAACTTGAATTGATCTTTGAACATGTTGAAAATTTGTAGTTTAAAACGATGCACTTCTAGTCAACCATTTTGCAGTATTTGAATTAATGGTTCCCTGCATAGATTTATCTATGTTGAAAATCAGATTTTTTCCTAAAATATTTTAGTCTTTTATCTTATATTCATGAATCTCATTGTCTTAGTATGGTTATTTATTTACTAATAAAAGAGAAAATTGTGAGTACTCAATTCATGTTAAGAAATTTATAGTATTTTAATGGATAAAAAATTTGATATACATGTTCCATGTTTTTCTCTAAACTATAAAATATAATTCTGTCAGTTGATGAAGATTGTCCAATTATAGGAGATTCCAAATTGTCATGCAGGACTGAAGTTTGTCTTTCTTATCTCTTGCTCTTACAATTTCAAATACTTTCAAAGGAGTAAGGGCAATAAGACTCTTATTTGGCCCAAAATTACTGCAGATTTTAAAGTTATCATGCATATTTTTAAATTTGTCCTAACTAGACTAAGGTACAAGATATTCAGAAAATAAAAACAAATTTTTACATTTAACGAGTTACCATGGCAACAAACCATGAAGAAATTTGTATATTTTGTAAAATTTCTTGATTTTCCTTTTTTTACTTCAATTTTTAAGTATATTTTAGATTGGCAAAGTATGTGCGCACCCAAGAAACAACTTTATATTTTGTGAGATTATGTCAATAGTTATAATAAAGCATCTCTCAAATTATTTTGTTGTTTCTTGTCTGCGCATGGTGTTTCCACAATGATAATAACGACAGAAAACTGCATAAATTCTGTATTTTTCATGAAAACGGTACATATTATGAAGTAAATGTGACGTCATCAGATAAAAAATCTGATGTTTTTCATGTACATTTCTCGACTCTGTGCATTTCCAAACATTATGTGCCAATCTGGAATAGTTGTCAAACATTTTATTTTCTTGGGTCAAAAATGGGCCTTAACACCCCTACTAATTTTGTGATCCAACATTGATTCAACAAATATATTTAATTCATGCTTCATATTATCATCAAAACATAATCATTATTATAAAGCTCAATCTCAACATGCTGCAAATCATTTAAATTGATACATTCTTTTTTCACCAATAAAAGCCATCCATTTTCATTTTAGAAAATTCTTCAGAAGTTTGTATTTTCATGTTATTAGTATAAAGCTGATCAGAAAAACTACCCTCATTAAGTTTTTAAACTGACAGGTTCTTTTTATATCGAACATCTGAAAAATCATTTTAACTACATCAATGTGGGAACATCTCAATTTCATTTGCTACATCAATATGGGAACATCTTTACTTCATTTGCTACATCAACATAGGAACATCTTAACACCATTAGCTACATCAACATGGGAACATCTTAACTTCATTAGCAACATCAACAAAGGAACATCTTAATCATCAAATTGATACTACAACTTAGGATTCATCATTTAAATACACCAAAATGGGAACATTTTAAACATTGATTTGCATCTTCAATATCTTAATATCATTCTGAATCCTCAATTTAGGACATTTTCATTAATACACACAATGTTCACTATTTATTTCACATCATGATGCTTCTGAGGTGATATCCATTCATCAGTACTTCCATGGATAAACTGATCAGCCCTGATGGATAGATATATATATATTAAAGGGGCATTTGCTGTCAAATTCATGATCACCGTTTTGACTCAAATTTTCATATTTGATTTACAATATACTAAAAGGTGTATTCAAATTATAAAAAGTCTAAAATAAGCAATTTAAGATGCATGTACTCGATAATATGTATCAGCATTTCTTGTGTATTTTAGTCTAGACGCCATCTAATTAACCATCGAGGTGACCTCCAAAGACTGCCAACAGTCATATAACCCGATATAAACATAAATATAGATATAATAAGATAGGGAACTCGTGCAATTAAATTTTTCTAGGTCTGTTTGATTTCATATTATAGGTTATAAAAATATGTCAATCATCGTTTTTACCTGTACGAGAATGAGTTTTTGTGGATCGAATCAGTCAACCAAATGGTTTATCCTTGTTTCACTTTCAAAGTTGTGACATTTTTTTCCTTTTAATAGCTGAACATGCCTAGTTCATACGTAACCCATTTCTAGCTAAGGGGTTAAATTGAAGGTCAGATGAATACGGATTCAATGAGGTCAAATTATTCACTTGCAAGTGAATAATTCATCAGCGATGTTTCTGATCTTATTTTGACAAAATTGAACCAAATTGGCTGCTAAAAGTGAATTATTATTTCACTATTTCACTTTCATTAATGATTTAACAAAAAAAATCATACTTATATTTTTTTTATCTAGTAGCTAATGCTCCTTTAATAAATAAAAACCCAACAGTGCTGAGAGATCCCACAACAGAAATAACAAGATATCACACAGAAGGACTAATAAAGAATTTGCATATTACAACAATAATTTTCTATATAAAATATATAATACTGTACCTGTCACCACTGTTGTTCTGTCCAAAGCCCCTTCTATAACTATAATTCAAAAGAAGTCACTGTCAGATAATACCTCATTATTCACTTACATTTACATTAAAAGCAATTTTTTGCATTTATATTCTTCAAAAACTTGTAGTTTAATACTACATTCTATTAGTTTCTTTTTTTCATAAAACATGGAATATCAATCAAGATCTTACAGGATCTGAACAGTTTTTTCCGGCTTATGACTTAATCGTGTTGTAAAAATCAGATTTTTCTCCAAAAATGTTTTAGTCTTGTATTCATGTATCAAGGAGTAGTCTCAATCTTTTATTAAAAGTGAATTTTATGAATTCTCAGGTCACATGACAAGAAATCTATGATATTCAATTTAAATTAAATGTTGTTTTTCTCAACAACATAAAATATAATTTTGAACATCCTTAACAATATGTTTTGCCAGGAAGAATTGTGGACAATTTATGTACATGACATGTACATACTATATAACCTCAACATAAACAAGTTTTATCTAATAAAATTGATTGATTTTTGCTTGCTTAATGTCCAATGGCAGTTATTTCATGCATATGTAAGACAATATATATACATATTTCTAACATGACGTTCTTCTTTCGCTTTGGAAACAAAGCCATGTTCTAATACCAATAGAACATGGGCTGCACGTGACTGATGTCACAATTGAAATTGCAAAGTCAGTTTTATTTTGAACAACGCCGGAGACCAAAATGGACATTTTTCTTGGTGTTGCTGGCTATGAAATTAAATAAAATCCTTCTAAAAGTAAGTTTACATGTATCTGTTCACTTTTTTATCGGGAAACAGTAGATTTCCTATAATGTTTTGGCCTCATCAAATCAAAATGGCTGCCTTTTGAACGTGTACTATAGGTCCGCTTCAAAGTACAAAAGTTCTAAATTATCCTATTAGAATCGAAATAATTCTGTCATGTCATGCTAACGCTCGGTATAAAGATATTGACATATATAATGCTGACCCATGTTAAAATGAGCATAGAGCATGGCATGAAAGAATTATTTCTTAAATACAACCCATACACAGTAAATAAAAATATTCAGGGATGTTAGAAACTTATTCATCCTTTATCATGTTATAAGTAGCATACAGTAAAAAATTTCTGTTAAAAATAAGCTTCAACTTGTAATTGACTGTACATAAGAATGCTCTCCCAAGATAAGCTGATCCAAATTACTATTTCTTTAAACATTAATAGTTCACTGTTTTGGTGACAGAAAAGATACTGTCTGAATGTTATACCTAAACCCAATTTATTCTTTTCAGCTAAAATATTGATCCATAATCATGAACTAGTATTACAATGAAATACTTTGCAAATTGACTACCGGTAACTTCTTTAGGTACAGGAAAAAAAAACAACAAAGCATTGGTTGATGAAGTTTGTCCAACCTTAAATACAACAGATTTCTGATTGTCATGCAGCACTGAAGTTTGTCTTACTTATCTCTTCCTCCTCGTCGACTACGTTGCTGAGGATAGTCCCTAAACCCCCTATCTCTACCACCATCACGTCTATCGTCACCTCGGGGAGCTCCACGAGCATGCTCAACAGTACATCTGAAACATTATAAATCTAAAATAAATTTGGCCCTTACTTTGTCATCTATGAAGGTTGCCTTAAATTTCCAGAGTTCCCACTTAAGAATTCTGTAAAAACCAAGCAATATATAGTCATATATTTTTTTCTTCTTTTTTTATAAATACAATCTATTCTGCTGAAGGTTAATTTATTTTTAAGCAAACAAAATTGATTTCAACAAAGGTTAATATATTAAAGTTCTGCCTTAAAGCTTATCAATAATTTTTAATATTATGAAAAGTATATTTAAATTAAATAAATAAGTTATAATTTTACAATGTTGGAACATAAAACTAAAATTACCGATTTTTAACATTAAAAGTTACAAATCGCCTTTTCTCAAGGTAAAAAAAATGTTAATATATTATTAGCAATACCTTTCTCCACACAAATCTTTCCCATTTAATTCATATATGGCATCATCCGCATCCTTGTAGTCTTCAAATTCCTGGAAATAATATATTGCAATATGTTTATCATTTATAAAAATTTGTAAGGGTTTCCACAGAACCTGTGTCCCGCCTACGATTGCTGCTGTCAGTGTAAAAGTGTAATGTTGACTTAAAAGTGAGTTCATTTATCAGTAAAATACAGAATTTAAAACAAAATTCAAACTTTATTTTAGATGCTATTTCTTGGTTTTGAAGATTAGCTTCTGTCCAAGTTTCATAACAATCCATGAAGGTTAACAAACTTATCATGACAAAAAAATTGGTAAATGTTTATTGTAAACAAGAGTGCACACGCTGAAATGTCTCGCCTGTTTTACTGACCATTGATTTTATGTTGAAAGTCTTAAAGATAAAGGTTTTACTAAAAGCATTACAGAAACTTTACATTTTAAAAAATCTATGACAATGAGGTCAAGGTCAGATAAATTGTGTCAGACATATACACCTTACAATTTTTTTATACACCAAATATAGTTGACCTATTGTGTATGCTAATTGAAAACAAGACTTAAAAATAAAATTTAACATTGACCAATGAACCATTAAATGAGGTCAAAGTCAGATGATACCTGTCAGACAGACATGTACACCTTACAATCTTTCCATACACCAAATACAGTTGACCTATTGCTTACAGTACTTAAAAAACAGATCAAAACACAAAAACTTAACATTGACCAATGAACCATGAAAATGAGGTCAAGGCTGGATAAAACCTGCCAGACTGACATGTACCCATTACAATCATTCCATACACCAAATATAGTTGACCTTCTGCTTATAGTATTTGAGAAACAGACCAAATCATGTAACTTTAACCTTGATCACTGATCCATTAAATGAGGTCGAGGTCAAGTGAACTCTGTCTGACGGACATGTAGACGTTTCAAGGAACCCATATACCAAATATAGTTATCCTATTACTCATAATAAGTGAGAAATTCACATGACAAAAAAAACTCAATTTTTTTTTCAAGCAGTTGTCGAACCATGAAAATGAGGTCAAGGACATTGGACATATGACAGACGGAAACCTCGTAACATAAGGTATCTGAATACAAGATATGAAGCATCCAGTTCTTCTACCTTCTTTAATATAATACAGCTTTATACAAATAGTTTATGCCGCCGCCAGATAGTAATACCTATGTCTCGCATACTGCGATTTTCGATGCAGGCAAGACAAAAACTAAGTCCATCTATCAGAAAAATACTGAAAATGAAAATATTTTCAAAAGTTTGCTTCAGACATTATCTCTTAATCATAAAAAAGTTTCAATAAATTCTATGAAGGTTTGACAAAGTTTTTGATGTGTAACAAACTTTAACCCGAGACTATATCTAATTGTCCATTTATCAGTAAAATAAGAAATAAAATGCTCCGCAGGGCGCAGCTTGATACGACCGCAGAGGTCGAACCCTGAATAGTTGGGGCAAGTATGGACACAACATTCAAGCTTGATACAGCTCTGAATTTGGATTGTGATTAAATATTTGACACAGCATAGGTTTCTGACACAGAATGAATGTGGTCTAAGAACTTAAAAATTTTAAATTGGACATTCACCTATTATGGTCCAATATCCAAAATCTAAATACATGGTTAGATTTAGCATATCAAAGAACCCCAAAAGTTCAATTTTTGTTGAAATCAAACAAAGTTTAATTTTGGACCCTTTTGACCTCAATGTGGACAAAGTTGATAACGGGGTCCAAAAATCAAAAATCTAAATACATGGTTAGATTCAGCATATCAAATAACCCCATATATTTAATTTTTGTTGAAATCAAACAAAGTTGAATTTTGACCCGATTTGGACCAACTTGAAAACTGGGCCCATAATCAAAATCTAAATACATGTTTAGATTCAGTATATCAAAGAACCCTAAGAATTCAATTTTGTTAAAATCAAACTAAGTTTAATTTTGGACCCTTTGGACCTTAATGTAGACCAATTTGAAAACGGGACCAAAAATTAAGAATCTAAATACACGGTTAGATTCGGCATATCAAAGAACCCCAATAATTCAATTTTTGATGAAATCAAACAAAGTTTAATTTTGGACCCTTTTGACCTCAATGTGGACAAAGTTGATAACGGGGTCCAAAAATATAAAATCTAAATACATGGTTAGATTCAGCATATCAAAGAACCCCATATATTCAATTTTTGTTGAAATCAAACAAAGTTTAATTTTGGACCCCGATTTGGACCAACTTGAAAACTGGGCCCATAATCAAAAATCTAAATACATGTTTAGATTCAGCATATCAAAGAACCCTAAGAATTCAATTTTTGTTAAAATCAAACTAAGTTTAATTTTGGACCCTTTGGACCTTAATGTAGACCAATTTGAAAACGGGACCAAAAATTAAGAATCTAAATACACTGTTAGATTCGGCATATCAAAGAACCCCAATAATTCAATTTTTGATGAAATCAAACAAAGTTTAATTTTGGACCCTTTGGACCTCAATGTGGACCAATTTAAAAATGGGGCCCAAAATCCAAAAACTTAATACACGGTTAGATTCAGCATATTAAAGAACACTAAGAGCTCAAGAATAAAACCCCATTGAAATTGGTCAAGAAATAAGCAATTTATACAAAGTATCTTCTTTTGCACAATACTGTGTAATTGAATATTTCTTGCAATTGCGCAATACTGTGCAATTGAATATTTCTTGCTATTGCGCAATACTGTACAATTGACAATTTCTTGCTATTGCGCAATATTGTGCTATTGGATATTTCTTGCTATTGTGCAATACTGTGCAATTGAAGATTTCCTGCTATTGTGCAATACTGTGCAATTGAAAATTTCTTGCTATTGCACAATACTTATTATATAATGATTTACACATCCTGTTTGGTGTGTATCTCCTGCCATATCATTATTATTTGCTTTAAATATAAATCAGAAATAACCAACTTAAAATGGAAAATTCTAAAAAAAAAAAAAAGGAAAAAGGAAAAAAAAATCCCCCAAAAATTTTTGAACCCCTTATGATTCATCACCCCAAACTCAATCCCAGCCTTCCCTTTGAGGTATGGTACCTTGCAGTACAATTTCAGAGAGATCCATACACTTGAACACAAGTTATTGTCTGAAACTAGAAAATGCTTATTTTTGGCCCCTTTTTGGCCCCTAATTCCTAAACGTTTCAGGCAATTACCCCAAACTCAATTCCAGCTTTCCCTTTGTGATATGGAACCTTGTAGTACAATTTCAGAAAGATCCATACACTTACACACAAGTTATTGTCATGAAACTAGAAAAATGCTTGTTTTTTGCCCCTTTTTTTGCCCCTAATTCCTAAAATTTTGAGGCAATTACCCCCAAAAATCAATCCCAGCATTCCCTTTGTGATATGGAACCTTGTGGTACAAAGTCAGAGAGATCCATACACTAACACACAAGTTATGTCTGGAAATTACAAAAATGCTTATTTTTGGCCCCTTTTTGGCCCTTAATTCCTTAACTGTTGGTACCATAACCCCCAAAATCAATCCCAACCTTCCTTTTGTGATATTGAACCTTATGGTAAAATTTTATAGAGATCCATTCACTTAAACTAAAGTTAGAGTGCGAAACCAATGCGTCTTGGACGACGACGACGACGACGACGCCAACGTCATACCAATATACGACCACAAAAAATTTTGCGGTCGTATAAAAATGAAAATAAATATTTTCAAAAAGAAAATTTTTGCTCTGGATACTGTAATTGGTCATTAACAAGCTTCTATCCAAATTTCATAAAATTCCATAAAGGTTTGACAAAGTGATTGATGACTGAAAACTCCTAAGAAAATTGGGAGTAAAATTCATAATCCAGAGAGGGTACCGACTAATAGACGAGATCCAGCGACCAGAGGAAAATTCCAAGCTTGAGAAAAGTGGTCAGGAGTGAATTTCCTGGTCAAAACTACGTTTGTGATTGCCAAACCTACATAAATCAATAAATAAAAGTTTTGTTGAAAATAAAAGACTACAATACTGTCCTTGTGTTTTATTTGTTCTTTGTTATCAATTTTCGGCAAATTCGTGTTGAAATTCCCACTGTTTACTGTTTGGGTATTGATTTTCATGGTCAAATGGTTTGTTCATAAACCCAAAAGAAGAGCCAAGAACCAAAATGAAAAGGAGATAACAATGTACCAACTATGTGAAAGGATGTATTCAGCGGAGTTATTGTGTCATTATTGTGATATCATGATATCAATTCAATACTTATAAATCATACAATAATCAAAAATAATTTTAAGATTCACTCCCAAGATCAAAATAGTATTCATTAAAATGTCTCAGGTAAACAAAATCACAAAATTGATTGACAAGCCAATATAATCCATTGATAACCCCTAATTAAGAGACAAAGAGTTGTATTCACTAAAGGTGTGAAAATATCAGTGATAGGTAAACAGATGACACTAATGAGTTGGAGTTATTTTAATATAAAGTTGATTAGCTTCACTTAATTTTTTTAATCCTTTAATCATCACAATATAATAAGAATTATAAAGTGTACATGCTCATTTAACACTGAGTTATGTGTGCTGTAAAAAATATTATTTTGTTTGACTTTCAATTTTTTTCAGGTTCATATTGGTTTATGTTCGCTTTTCTCAAACAATAGGCTATTAGTCATACCCTACAAAATCATTGATGCATTACGTAAACAACACATGGCTAATGAAACAGTGAACAAAACAAGAGGAATGAATACATCTTTATTAATTATATAATATATAAAATATCATGATCAACATCAACTAAATTCAAACCAAACAAACATTCATGCAGAAAATGAATATAATTCCTGGATTTGCATTGGTTTTACCGGCGTTCAGTAACTGTCAGCTGCAAAAAAAATGTCCAAATTTTGTCCGACTTATACGAGGGTCAAGACTAAATCCTTGGAATTTGTAGCTGAAAAGGTCAACCGACTAATAGTCGGATCGACTATTACCGAGTTCCAACGGTACATATTTCTAACATGACGTTCTTCTTTCGCTTTGAAACAAAGCCATGTTCTAATACCAATAGAACATGGGCTGCACGTGACTGATGTCACAATTGAAATTGCAAAGTCAGTTTTATTTTGAACAACGCCGGAGACCAAAATGGACATTTTTCTTGGTGTTGCTGGCTATGAAATTAAATAAAATCCTTCTAAAAGTAAGTTTACATGTATCTGTTCACTTTTTTATCGGGAAACAGTAGATTTCCTATAATGTTTTGGCCTCATCAAATCAAAATGGCTGCCTTTTGAACGTGTACTATAGGTCCGCTTCAAAGTACAAAAGTTCTAAATTATCCTATTAGAATCGAAATAATTCTGTCATGTCATGCTAACGCCCGGTATAAAGATATTGACATATATAATGCTGACCCATGTTAAAATGAGCATAGAGCATGGCATGAAAGAATTATTTCTTAAATACAACCCATACACAGTAAATAAAAATATTCAGGGATGTTAGAAACTTATTCATCCTTTATCATGTTATAAGTAGCATACAGTAAAAAATTTCTGTTAAAAATAAGCTTCAACTTGTAATTGACTGTACATAAGAATGCTCTCCCAAGATAAGCTGATCCAAATTACTATTTCTTTAAACATTAATAGTTCACTGTTTTGGTGACAGAAAAGATACTGTCTGAATGTTATACCTAAACCCAATTTATTCTTTTCAGCTAAAATATTGATCCATAATCATGAACTAGTATTACAATGAAATACTTTGCAAATTGACTACCGTAACTTCTTTAGGTACAGGAAAAAAACAACAAAGCATTGGTTGATGAAGTTTGTCCAACCTTAAATACAACAGATTTCTGATTGTCATGCAGCACTGAAGTTTGTCTTACTTATCTCTTCCTCCTCGTCGACTACGTTGCTGAGGATAGTCCCTAAACCCCTATCTCTACCACCATCACGCCTATCGTCACCTGGGAGCTCCACGAGCATGCTCAACAGTACATCTGAAACATTATAAATCTAAAATAAATTTGGCCCTTACTTTGTCATCTATGAAGGTTGCCTTAAATTTCCAGAGTTCCCACTTAAGAATTCTGTAAAACCAAGCAATATATAGTCATATATTTTTTTCTTCTTTTTATAAATACAATCTATTCTGCTGAAGGTTAATTTATTTTTAAGCAAACAAAATTGATTTCAACAAAAGGTTAATATATTAAAGTTCTGCCTTAAAGCTTATCAATAATTTTTAATATTATGAAAAGTATATTTAAATTAAATAAATAAGTTATAATTTTACAATGTTGGAACATAAAACTAAAATTACCGATTTTTAACATTAAAAGTTACAAATCGCTTTTCTCAAGGTAAAAAAATGTTAATATATTATTAGCAATACCTTTCTCCACACAAATCTTTCCCATTTAATTCATATATGGCATCATCCGCATCCTTGTAGTCTTCAAATTCCTGGAAATAATATATTGCAATATGTTTATCATTTATAAAAATTTGTAAGGGTTTCCACAGAACCTGTGTCCCGCCTACGATTGCTGCTGTCAGTGTAAAAGTGTAATGTTGACTTAAAAAGTGAGTTCATTTATCAGTAAAATACAGAATTTAAAAACAAAATTCAAACTTTATTTTTAGATGCTATTTCTTGGTTTTGAAGATTAGCTTCTGTCCAAGTTTCATAACAATCCATGAAGGTTAACAAACTTATCATGACAAAAAAATTGAATCCCGGACTGTCGGTAAATGTTTATTGTAAACAAGAGTGCACACGCTGAAATGTCTCGCCTGTTTTACTGACCATTGATTTTATGTTGAAAGTCTTAAAGATAAAGGTTTTACTAAAAGCATTACAGAAACTTTACATTTTAAAAAATCTATGACAATGAGGTCAAGGTCAGATAAATTGTGTCAGACATATACACCTTACAATTTTTTTATACACCAAATATAGTTGACCTATTGTGTATGCTAATTGAAAAACAAGACTTAAAAATAAAATTTAACATTGACCAATGAACCATTAAAATGAGGTCAAAGTCAGATGATACCTGTCAGACAGACATGTACACCTTACAATCTTTCCATACACCAAATATAGTTGACCTATTGCTTACAGTACTTAAAAAACAGATCAAAACACAAAAACTTAACATTGACCAATGAACCATGAAAATGAGGTCAAGGCTGGATAAAACCTGCCAGACTGACATGTACCCATTACAATCATTCCATACACCAAATATAGTTGACCTTCTGCTTATAGTATTTGAGAAACAGACCAAATCATGTAACTTTAACCTTGATCACTGATCCATTAAATGAGGTCGAGGTCAAGTGAACTCTGTCTGACGGACATGTAGACGCTTCAAGGAACCCATATACCAAATATAGTTATCCTATTACTCATAATAAGTGAGAATTCACATGACAAAAAACTCAATTTTTTTCAAGCAGTTGTCGAACCATGAAAATGAGGTCAAGGACATTGACATATGACAGACGGAAACCTCGTAACATAAGGTATCTGAATACAAGATATGAAGCATCCAGTTCTTCTACCTTCTTTAATATAATACAGCTTTATACAAATAGTTTATGCCGCCGCCAGATAGTAATACCTATGTCTCGCATACTGCGATTTTCGATGCAGGCAAGACAAAAACTAAGTCCATCTATCAGAAAAATACTGAAAATGAAAATATTTTCAAAAGTTTGCTTCAGACATTATCTCTTAATCATAAAAAAGTTTCAATAAATTCTATGAAGGTTTGACAAAGTTTTTGATGTGTAACAAACTTTAACCCGAGACTATATCTAATTGTCCATTTATCAGTAAAATAAGAAAAAATGAAAATAAATATTTTCAAAAAGAAAATTTTTGCTCTGGATACTGTAATTGGTCATTAACAAGCTTCTATCATAATTTCATAAAATTCCATAAAGGTTTGACAAAGTGATTGATGACTGAAAAACTTCAGCGTCAGACTGAATCTGAATGTTAGGGGGAAAAAAACACAAGATTGAATCTGAATGTTAAGTGTAAAAAAAAACCAAGTCCATTTATCAGTAAAATACAGAAAAATGAAAATAAATATTTTCAAAATTTTGTTCTGGATACTGTTTTTTGGTCATAAACAAGCTTCTGTCCAAATTTCATAAAATTCCATGAAGGTTTGACAAAGTTATTGATGACTGAAAAACTTTAACCTCAGACTGAATATGAAAAAAAAAACTAAGTCCATTTATCAGTAAAATATGGAACAAGAGGCTGTCAGAGTGACAGCAAACCGGATTTTCCTGCAGAGGTCGAACCCTGAACAGTTGAGCAAGTATGGACACAACATTTAAGCTTAATCAGCTCTGAATTTGGATTGTGATTGAATATTTGACACAGCATAGGTATGTGACACAAAATGAATGTGGTCAAAGAACTGAAAAATTTGAAATTGGACATTTACCTATTATGGTCCAATACCCAAAATCTAAGTACATTGTTAGAATCAGCATATCAAAGAACCCCAAGAATTCAATTTATGATGAAATCAAACAAAAGTTTAATTTAGGACCCTTTGGACCTCAATGAGGTCCAATTTGATAAAGGAGCCAAAAATCCAAAATCTCTAAATATATGGTAAGATTCAGCATTTCAAAGAACCCCATAAATTCATTTTTTGTTGAAATCAAACAAAGTTTAATTTTGGACCCTGATTTGGACCAACTTGAAAACTGGGCCCAAAATCAAAAATAAATCTGTCACTCCAATTATAATTTTGTTAGTTGATAATTACCACATGTTTGTTATCTTGATAAAAGGTGGAAATTATTGCATGAATAAATTACTAGTAAATACATTGTCCTAATCCAAATACATGTACAAATGTGTATATTTAGTTAATTGTAAAAATCTATTATACAAATTGTGTGTAGTTTTATAGGAAGAATAAAAATATCTTATGAAAAGGATATTTGCAAATCTGGACCCCCAAAAAGGATCAAGTAAAAACTAAACATTAACACACACAACAAAAATAAAAAACCATATAACAACTGTGACATCTACCTTCAAAACACACAACTTAAAAAAAAATAGTTATAAAGAAATTTTTGACAACTCATGGCTAAAATCAATTGAACAGATACAATCATTGATAGACTATCTATCCATATACTTATTAATTACACCATTTCTGTTCAAAGGGAAATAACTCAAAAAAATAAAATACCGCATAACAACTGTGACATCTACCTTCAAAACACACATGACTTAAAAAAAATAGTTATAAAGAAATTTTGACAACTAATGACTAAAATCAATTGAACAGATACAATCATTGATAGACTATCTATCCATATACTTATTAATTACACCATTTCTGTTCAAAGGGAAATAACTTAAAATAAATAAATCATATAATAAGAATCACTTTTGCTACTGAAAGGTCTACAACTCAACAACTAGAACAGCTAAAATCGTGAAAACTGAAATTGACCTTCATTTAGTCACAGGAAACAACATATCTAAATTTGAAAAAATTTTGTCAAAGCGTTTTCATGTTAATGAACGGACACTGTTTGGCAGCCGCCCGCCCGCGGTACATCCCAAATCAATAACCGATTTTTCTTTCGAAATCCGGTTAAAAATGAAAAAAAAATATATTTTCAAAATTTTGCTCTGGATACTTTATTAATATGGTAATAAAAAAGCTTCTGTCCAAATTTCATAAAATTCCATGAAGGTTTGACCAAGTTATTGATATCTAAATTGATGTCAATAATCCCTTTCACATGAAACTTTAACCACAGACTTAACCTAAATGTTGATGCCGCCGACGGAATCTAGGATCACTAAGTCTCACTTTCGCGACATAAATGTTGCAGGCTCAACAAAAATCATTAGCCATGGAATTTACTATGCAAACTTACCATTGCCTATCCAGCCTATAAACCAAGAAATGTATGATATTGTTGAAATAGTTTAATATGTCTGGTCTATGGCCAATAACTTTTATCTTTTCATGTGCCACTAATCATTCATGGTTTCACTGGCATTCTTTTAAGGAATAGAATGAGAATTGAAAGGGGGAATGTGTCAAAGAGACAACAACCTGACCATAGAACAGAAAACAGCCCAAACCCACCAATGGGTAGGTCTTCAATGCAGCGAGAAAACCCCACTCACTACCTGAGGTGGGCTTCTGCCGGCCGCTAAACAATAATGTATACTAGTTCAGCAAAATGGACGCCACACTTAACTCTGTAACATACAAATGAACCAAAATTAAAAAAACACACAAGACTAACAAAGGCTAGAGGTTCCGGACTTGGGACAAATCTATTTTCAATTCAATTCTCTGCCTATATCCTTGTTCCTTAATTTACCAAAGAGGATATTAACCTATAAAGGAAAGCATTTACCTACATGTAACAGTTCTTGGGATTTCAACATGGTGAATGCATTAAGCTACAATTTAACGCAATCCAATAAAAATCTTCTCCCTTGATAAATACTGGAACTGCAACAGACTTGTTATTTGGGAAATACCAATAAAGACAAAGTTTTCTTTGTTTGCAAATTAACTTTTACTTTTTATAAACAGGCAAAATTGCATTGGTAGACATTTCTCTGCAAAGTAAAAACTACACTTCAGAATTTATGTTACACACATAAATAATGATTTACTACAATATGCAGTGTGTGAAACCTTTTTTTCTTGGAACTCGCCAATTTGGGGAGCAGCTTTTAATTTCAACTCGCCAAATTGAAATCCCACATGCCAGCTTGGTGAGTTTCTAAAATTTTGAACTCGCCATCTTATTCGTATAATATTATTATTGTATAATAAACATTTTTAGAAATAGCTTTTTTCTAGTTTTACTTATATATTTGGTTGAAGCTTGTCATGAAGTATCTGTTATTTCCTTTTCTCTTTGACAGTTTTTTGTGTATTAATTTTTTTCAGTGGCTTTTCATTCAGAAGTGCTTGGTCAATAGAAAGGGGTTAATGGTATTTATATACATTTTTAATACCCTAAATAGGGTATTCATAAGTATCAGTGTTCCCACCTGCCCTAAATAGAAGGGCGGCCCGCCCTTGGTGCCCTTACCCCCGCCCTTCTGCCCTCCAAAGCAAAAGAATGCACCCCTCTGCCTTTTCAAAAAAATACAATTTCCAAATTTCATGCCTTTTGGTGTTTCCGGTAAAATTGTTACCTGATTGTGTAACACTAATTAACTGACAATGGGATTAAGTTAAATACCTAATGCCTTTGGCAGTTTTATCACCTCTGTTAATGATTGTTTACTGCTAATTAGTGGATTTAAGATAATTAAACAAATACTAGATATTTAATACAGAATTAAAAGTCCACATGTTATCCATTTGCAATGTTTATGTACAGCATGTACACCTGAAAAAATTTATTTCAGTAGGCATAATATAAAAAATAAAATCTAAAACAATTTTAAAGGCATACATAGTTTTGACTAAATTGGTAAAAAATGATTTGTTTTATAACCATGAGTATGAAATTTAAAGAAGAATCAAAGAAATTTGTACCTTGAACATAGTGTTAAACTTCCTGTTTAACTTCTTGTATTTTATGATCCTCCTTTTATAGGAGCACTCAACAAATGCTTTTATTTTTAACAATGATGGAAAAAAAGTAACTGTTTATACCTCCTGTAACATATGCAATATTTTATTGCATCAATATAATATGATCATCTCCTGTCTCACCTGTTATATTTATAAAACTCCTTACTTAGGAGCACTTTGATGTGCACTTAAAAATAATTTTTTGTAACAATTGAAATGATAATAAATAACTTTAATAACAATATACTATATGTTTGATCAAGCAATTTAAATGCAGATAATCTAATTAGATTAAACATTCAATTTTGCATGTATAACTCCATCCTTCAAAACTACTTGTTTATTTTTATAGACTGGTATAAGTTAGGGAGCTACCATTTGATTTTTATGGGGGGGCTAGGATGAAATTTGAAAAAAATAGGCAGGACAGAGGTTTTGAGTAAAAAAAAAGGCAGGATGAGATTATTTGCAAACAAAAAAGGCAGGATGACAATATGTTTAAAAAAAAAAGTCAGGATAAACTAAAAAAAAAAGGCAGGACCGAATAGAGTGAAAAATAAAAAGGCAGGACCGAATAGAGGAAAAAATAAAAAGGCAGGACAAAATTTTTCATCCTAGCCCCTAATATAGCCCGGTTTGGGAGAAGTTATGGCCCTGGTTACTGTATGATGACATCAAAATGTACTGCAAATCTTGCCAAAAATCATTTCAACTAACTTGGAATTTAATTGGTCTGGTTTTCTTATTGTGATCTGTTTCTTCTTTCTTCAATTTTGTGCCACAAAATCTAGATCAGCTACTTTTAGTCTGCCATTATCATAGTTCTAGTAACTCAGTTTATTGTTTTGCCCAATATTAATACTGAGTACCGGTAACAATTATTATTTTATATATTACTATGTTACTACTATGATTATACTGTATGGGTTAATGATAAATATACATGTATGTTCAAGTTTCATGTTTTCTCAAAAGAATGAATTTTAATCAAATTTCATAGATTTTTCAATAATTACTAGTACAGATTTTAAAAATCAGTCCAGATCAGATGTCTATTCTTGATCTCAGCATTTCCTTATTAATGGTTCTGTTCATTGAAGTGGTGTTGGTCTAGTCATATATATGTTGCTCAGTTTTGTAGTTTTTTATTATAAGTCATAAAAAGTTTAATATCTGAGTGCTGTTACACTTCATGAACTCATAGATGTCATTTCTAGTCACATCAGAGACATATATTCTTTTGTATATCTTTAGTCACATAAATCTCCATGAACTTAATTAACTTTTTATTCAATGAAACTACAAAAGCACAGGAACAATATATCCATAATATCAATTAAAATCATACTGGCTTTGCTGAAACATACACTTTTTTATTTTTTGTTATAATTGAATGGCCCACTCATTTGACAACATGGCCCATTAATTCTAAAAATGGCCCATTGATTTTATTTTTCGGGGGCCCTGGGCCCATAGATAAAAAATCTTTCCAGATCACTGCCTAGCCCCCCTATAAAAAATCAAATGGTAGCTCCCTTATAAAACATTGAAATTTCTGATGATTATTTTCCTTACCAAATGTACAAGTTTGTTTAGATTAACATCAAAATGATATGCTTTGCTTCATGGTATGTTAATTTGATTAAAATTTTTTTACTGAAACCAACATCAAGAACACATTAATTTCTGAATATGGTTTAAATACAACTAATGTTCTCCAGCTAAGCCTAGCAATATTCAAGGTTATTTATACACTGTCCAACAGTGCCCTTACAATCTAGGTTATTACGCTAAAGTGCCCTTTCAGACAACTAGCACCCTTCTGCCCTGAGATTCAAGCTGGAACACTGAGTATAATATATAATAATCTAAATAGGGTTAACAGATTAACTGAAGAATTTAATTTAATTTGTGATTTAATAAGAAATCACATGGAAAATGTTATCATTTAAGCAACAATTTATGGGTTTTAACTTTTCATGATATCTGGTTACATAGTAACTTGGTTCCACAAAAAATTTTGGTTTTTAGAGGGACTACATACATTGACTTAAATCAAGGACTTTGAAATTTTCTTTATCTTGAAAAGTTGCTTTAACATGTTTAATATCTAAAGTTGCTCCTGCTGACCATAATTAATGCATTTTTCAATATTTATGCTATAAGAAAAAATTTCTGTTTTGCAGTGTACACTGTAAAGATTATTTTGGTGACCTTTTCCTTCCTTTAATGTTATTTAAAAGCTGAATTAATAAGCATCTTATTGTTCCATGCTGTTCTAAATATCCATTATTAGAATTAAGTATTTATTTACAGTTTATAGAAAATTAACTCTTGATTCGATCTTCAAAACATATTTTAAAAATGACATTGCCAAAAGGAAAGTGAAAGTAAATTTATTTATCCATCTATAAAACACGTTTTGATTGGTTTAAGTTTTTCTTAGAACTGTCATCTAGCCAATCAGAACACATGTAACATAATATGTATCACCTGGGTTCCTGTTTAAATAGAAGTCATGGATAACAGTATAGAATTTATGGAAAAATGTTTTGTTACGATCTTTTGCTGGCTTGATACAAAGTCGCCCAGAAGAGTCACTCGCCACAAGGGCGAGTTCTATTGAATCTGGACTCGCCTTTTATCACCTCTGTTAATGATTGTTTACTGCTAATTAGTGGATTTAAGATAATTAAACAAATACTAGATATTTAATACAGAATTAAAAGTCCACATGTTATCCATTTGCAATGTTTATGTACAGCATGTACACCTGAAAAAATTTATTTCAGTAGGCATAATATAAAAATAAAATCTAAAACAATTTTAAAGGCATACATAGTTTTGACTAAATTGGTAAAAATGATTTGTTTTATAACCATGAGTATGAAATTTAAAGAAGAATCAAAGAAATTTGTACCTTGAACATAGTGTTAAACTTCCTGTTTAACTTGTATTTTATGATCCTCCTTTTATAGGAGCACTCAACAAATGCTTTTATTTTTAACAATGCCTAGCCCCAGGACCAAATATAAAAATCAAATGGTAGCTCCTTATAAAACATTGAAATTTCTGATGATTATTTTCCTTACCAAATGTACAAGTTTGTTTAGATTAACATCAAAATGATATGCTTTGCTTCATGGTATGTTAATTTGATTAAAATTTTTTTACTGAAACCAACATCAAGAACACATTAATTTCTGAATATGGTTTAAATACAACTAATGTTCTCCAGCTAAGCCTAGCAATATTCAAGGTTATTTATACACTGTCCAACAGTGCCCTTACAATCTAGGTTATTACGCTAAAGTGCCCTTTCAGACAACTAGCACCCTTCTGCCCTGAGATTCAAGCTGGAACACTGAGTATAATATATAATAATCTAAATAGGGTTAACAGATTAACTGAAGAATTTAATTTAATTTGTGATTTAATAAGAAATCACATGGAAAATGTTATCATTTAAGCAACAATTTATGGGTTTTAACTTTTCATGATATCTGGTTACATAGTAACTTGGTTCCACAAAAAATTTTGGTTTTTAGAGGGACTACATACATTGACTTAAATCAAGGACTTTGAAATTTTCTTTATCTTGAAAAGTTGCTTTAACATGTTTAATATCTAAAGTTGCTCCTGCTGACCATAATTAATGCATTTTCAATATTTATGCTATAAGAAAAATTTCTGTTTTGCAGTGTACACTGTAAAGATTATTTTGGTGACCTTTTCCTTCCTTTAATGTTATTTAAAAGCTGAATTAATAAGCATCTTATTGTTCCATGCTGTTCTAAATATCCATTATTAGAATTAAGTATTTATTTACAGTTTATAGAAAATTAACTCTTGATTCGATCTTCAAAACATATTTTAAAAATGACATTGCCAAAAGGAAAGTGAAAGTAAATTTATTTATCCATCTATAAAACACGTTTTGATTGGTTTAAGTTTTTCTTAGAACTGTCATCTAGCCAATCAGAACACATGTAACATAATATGTATCACCTGGGTTCCTGTTTAAATAGAAGTCATGGATAACAGTATAGAATTTGCGGGAAAAAATGTTTTTGTTACGATCTTTTTGCTGGCTTGATACAAAGTCGCCCCAGAAGAGTCACTCGCCACAAGGGCGAGTTCTATTGAATCTGGACTCGCCAAATACGAGGTTTCACACACTGATATGTAAATGTTATACTGTAAATACAACTTACAACAAAACCATAACCATTTTTCAACATGACATCTCTTATTTTTCCATAGCCTTTAAAAAATCTTTCAACATCTTTTTCTCTTGCATCTTGTGACAGTCTCCCAAGATATACTCTTGTTCCCATTTTGAATTGAGTCTGAAAAAGAACAAGATATAAATGTATTTTTTCATGTTTCATTTCTTATTGAGATATTTTTAATCCACATTTTTTATACTTCAAAATGCACATACATGTATTCATGAACAATAGTGCACACGCTGAAATGTCTTGCCTGCTTTACTGACCATTGATTTTATGTATTTTTGTTGATAGTCCTAAATATAAAGCTTTACTACAAGTATCACATAAACTTAACATGAACCATGAAAATGAGGTCAAGGTCAGATGATACCTGCCAGACCAACATATACACCTTACAATCATTCTATACACCGAAATATAGTTGACCTATTGCTTATAGTTAAAGAAAAATAGACCAAAACACAAAAACTTTACACTGAGCAATGAACCATGAAAATGAGGTCAAGGTCAAATATACCTGCCAAACTGACATGTACATGGTAAAATATTTCCATACATCAAATATAGTTGACCTATAGCTATTGCATTTAGTATTAGAAAAAGACCAAAACATAAAAACTTAACTTTAACCACTGAACCATGAAAATGAGGTCAAGGTCAGATGACACCTGCCAGTTGGACATGTACACCTTACAATCTTTCCATACTCCAAACATAGTAGACCTATTGCTTATATTATCCATGTTATCTGAGATATGGACTTGACCATGAAAAGTTAACCTTGTTCACTGATCCATGAAATGAGGTCGAGGTCAGATGAAAACTGTCCGACAGGCACAAGGACTGCAAGGTACACACATATTAAATATAGTTATCCTATTACTCATAGTAAGAGAGAAATTAACATTACAAAAAATTATAACTTTTTTTTTCAAGTAGTCCCTGAACCATGAAAATGAGGTCAAGATCAATGGACATATGACAGCCAAAACTTCATTAGATAAGGCATCTATATACAAAGTATGAAGCTTCCAGGTCTTCAACCTTCTAAAATATATAGCTTTAAAGAAATTAGTTAACGCTGCCGCCCTCAGCAACTGTTAGTCTTCTGGCATGCAAGCAGAACTCTTCTTTTGTTAGGGGAAATTTAAAGAGTACCAACCGGACCAAGGTGATTGTATTGTGATTGGCATGCTCATCATAATTGGGGATGTGTAATTGGTTCACTCACTTCTAATGAAGCTAAAGAGTTTTTAATGAATTGCTGCTTTTAGGAACATAAGAAAAGAGAATTTTGCTCAGTCAGAATAATGTATTTGAATGGGGTGACATGCATTTAAAGGGAACATTTTAATACCTTGGGATCTACATGTATAGCAATATAACTATCTTGCTCAGCATGTTGTTTAGTACAAAGTAAGAAATATTGACCTCGCTCATTATTTTGATCCTGATTATGGATGAATAGTTCCAACAGGATGTCAAGCAGCCAATTAACAATCATTTCCATATAATGAAAACAACTTCTATCAAATATCTTTCATGAGCATGTGTTTGGATACATACACAAATTTTAATTTTATTCAACATACATGTATGTCATTAACCTAACTAAAATAATTCCTCTAGTCTTGTAAAACCCTAGAATCTCTTTCATTGAACCTTCACCCATTAAGAAGAGTACCATGAACAGATATGATAAAAAAAGAAGATTGCAGTGGTTGCTATGCTTCCTAAATATATGGATTTAAATGAAAATTCATGAGACAAAGCATACCAAAATTAACTAAACCACAGTGAGACAACAAAGTCCGGTACAGTACAGGCACCAATAAATCAAACTATACTCATTAAAGCATCTATTGTCCTCCTCGTTTTTCAATAAAATAACCCAGTTATAACATTTAAAAAAAAAAATTATACTGCTCGCTCACTAGTAGAGCGCTTGTCTAAATAAAACCTCATTTTCAAGAAAAAAGTAAAAACAAAAAAAAATCGCTCGCTCACCCCATATTTTTTGAAACATTAGTACGAAGAACTAGACATCATATTGGTGTGGCCTTAAGTACTATTCTAAATATCAAAGAAGCAGACAAAGGGTGGCACATGGACGAATTGATTTGAAACCTTTTTCTGATGTCATCAATAGAAAAAAAATAAAATGGTTTACCTGCCTACCCTACCTAATTTTTAAATTTTTAGAGGTGAAATAGGAAAAAACACAATTTATTCATTTTGGCCTCAGAAAGAATCAGTTAACAAATAAAAATCTTTGGATTTAATATTATATTTGACACATTTCTTTAACTTGCAGCTTCTTGCATAATTACCAAATCTTATACACTACAAATCTTTCTTTTTTGAGGATATGTAATAAATATTTAAACATTTAAAAATAAATTGCTTCGCCGAGCGCAACTGGATACTACCGCACAGGTCCAACTGTGAACAGTTGGGGCAAAAATGGACACAATATTCACGCTTGATACAGGTCTGAATTTGGATTGTAATTAAATATTTGACACATAATAGGTTTCTGACACAATAACTGTAGTCAAAGAACTTAGAATTGGTTATTTGATTTGAATTTATATTCATTTTTTTGCTTTTGTGCAATACACTATGCTGTTGTGAATTGACCCCAAAAAAAAAAATATTTGAAGAAACTTTCTTCTTAATTTCTGAAATCTTGAGAAGAAAAAATTGTCCCCACCCCAAATTTTTTTAACCCCCTTTCCAAAAAAAAAATCTTTCCCTCAGGTATGGTCATAATCTCAATTCAAATTTCCAATGGAGTTTGCAACCATAAAATAAAATTGAGAATGGAAATGGGGAATGTGTCAAAGAGACAACAACCCAACCATAGAGCAGACAACAGCCGAAGGCCACCAATGGGTCTTCAATGCAGCGAGAAACTCCCACACCCGGAGGCATCCTTCAGCTGGCCCCTAAACAAATATGTATACTAGTTCAGTGATAATGGACGTCATACCAAAACTCCATATTATACACAAGAAACTAAAATTAAAAAAGATACAAGACTAACAAAGGCCAGAGGCTCCTGACTTGGGACAGGAGTAAAAATGCGGCGGGGTTAAACATGTTTTTTGAGATCTCAACCCTCCCCCTATACCTCTAGCCAATGTAGAAAAAACAAACGTTCAACAGTACGCACAGTAAAACTCAGTTTAAGAGAAGTCTGAGTCCGATGTCAGAATAGGAAACAAAAGAAAATAAACAAAATGACAATAATACATAAAAAATAAATAACAACAGACTACTAGCAGTTACTGACATGCCAGCTCCAGACCTCAATTAAACTGATTGAAAGATTATGTCTTCATCATATGAATATCAGGCACAATCCCTCCTGTTAGGGGTTTAGTATTATACCATCATAAAATATATGAGAAGAACATAACCCGTGTCATGCCAATAACTGGTTTTAGAATAAATATGTTTAATTCCGATGCAAATACCCTATAAGTGAATCAATATTAAAGCCAAAATATGCAATCTTTAATGACCTGACAACAGTATCGTAACTATATCCCTTCTTAATAAGTCTGTTTAAAGGTTTTGAAACCCATTTAAATACATCATAGAAGTATTAAAATAGAAAATGACATACATAATCATGGCTAAAATTAATATACCTTCATCAGCATTTAATAGTAACTTCTAAAAATAAATTGACAGCTACATGTAATTACCTCAAGACAATACAACATTTCTTTATAACAAAACCATTGTAAGGGAGGAAACTCTTAATGCAAAAAAAAACCAAAGAAATGATATTGATCACAAATAAACAAATTTATTACCACTGAACCCTTTGATATACACGATTATTATATTAACAAGTCTAAATTGAAAACAACGTTCAAACCTATGATTGCGTTGGATAAAAACCGCAATTTTTATACGTGTGCATGCAAAACAAATTTCTTGTTAGAGGTGTCTAAATACAGCACAAACAACATTTTCCAAAAGACCAAAAAAGTGAAAAAGTATATTTTAACAAAACGCATTTGACTAACAGGTCGAACAACAAATGTTCTTAAACCCTGCTGACTGCCATTGGCGATTGCCAAATAAACGGATCACCAATGTTATAAATGGATCTTAATTATAAATTTAATACTAAACAGAAAACAATAAACTTGTGGAAAAGATGGTATACCGCAAACAAAAGGAGCAAAGGTTTTTGTACACCATATCCGGATTTCGACAATTAATGTCTCTTCAGTGATGTTAGGAATTGAAACTGTATTTGGAAAGCCATACAAAGCCATACAATTTACCTCAATTTATGATAGACTCTTGAATTTTGAAGAGTCAAAATAGGATGAACGGATCATATAAACCCAAAGGCAAATATAATACAAGCCCAAACGAAAAAATATAAACAAGTCTAAATTGAAAACAACATTCAAACCTATGATTGCGTTGGATAAAACCGCAATTTTTATACGTGTGCATGCAAAACAAATTTCTTGTTAGAGGAGTCTACTTCCATCACAGTTTTTGATGTTTCTAGAAACAGCTAAAAAAAAATTCATACAAGAACTAGCACACAACTTTACTTAATTTAAAAGCAATGTAAGGGAGGTAACTCAAATATAACATTGTATTTATTATCTATTAAATTTATTGTTAATTAAATCAAACAAAACAAATTTTATAGCCTAAGGACCAAAATTTGGACCAATTAGAAAATGGGACCAACAACCAAATACGCAGTTAAATTCAGCATATGAAAAAAATTGTAATACTAATAGCATGAAAAACTGTAATACTTATAGCAAAAAGTCCCAACATAAAGAATCAAAGCTTTCTCAAAATCAATAATTTATTTTTGGATTATCTGGAATCTCTTTATAAGTGGTCTATAAATAAATATATCACCTTTTCCTTTCATAAATTTGTGATAAACTGGCCCTCCATCATATTTACTGCGCATGGGCGGATTTACAGGACAAACAAATTTCCGATTAGGCCCGATACAAACATGGATGACCCACTTGTTTCGTTGATTTTAAAATTTATTTCAGATATTTTTTGGAAATGAGATAAACTACTCAAAGTTGATTTGTCAGTGAATCAATTTATATTAAATTTGATACAAGCAGAAATACATATGATCAAAGCCTTATGGGGGCGGATTTACCGATGGCATTGTTGGGTCAATTATCAGAACTCATTCATAAAAAAAAAAAAACTTGTAATTGGCCTACTGATCATAACATTTCACTAAAGGCTGTCAAGGGGTTCTTCTTCTAATCTAATAAAATTAAAATTTCAACTTGATCAAAAACTTCTTAATTATCAAATCGGGACGAAATGACAAAGGGCGAAACAACGCGTTACCTAAACGTAGCCTTTCTACATAATTTTGTAAATATCAAAATAAACCAATGAAATTTGTTTTTTTAAACAGTCATCTACAATTAGAGCAAAATATAACAAAACATTTGACTGCATATTCATGCAAGCCTGAGAAAACAGTATTACATTTTTTTTGTTTATAAACAACAAGTGAATGCAAGGGGAACAACCAAAAATGTTCTTTGACATTTTTTTTAAACTAAGAGGAATAACTCAATGTTCACTCACTACTTTTATTCTGTATAGTCTGTTTCTTCAATTATCTAGCAAAGAACGAAATCATTTTCTCTGTAATGTTTGTTATACGACCTCAAAAAATTCTATCATGTCAAATATTTTTGGTGGATTCATATTTTTTGAAATTTCAAATTTAAAAAAAAGATTTTTTTTCGGGGGGGGACGTCATTCTATTTTCTTTAAGATTTATCATAATTTCAAATTTTTTTTTGGGGAGTCTTTTTTCTCGTAATATTTTGGGTTTTATTTTTCCATTGGCTATTCGTTATGTCATTGATTACTTTCAAAGGTTATGACGATGTACATTTTGTCCATGGGACAAGGCTCATTTATTATTATATTGCAATTAAATAACTCGAGTTGATATCAAGCAATAGTACAGTATTGCACAATAGCACTTATATACATGTATGTAAATCAAACTAAACTAAGCATAGAACACTGCAGATTGAGCTGAACTGATGCATCAACCATTGTTTAACACCCAGTGGCTTATTAAATGCAAGATGAGAACATGATTTAATGAGATATGAACTTCGAGCTTACATGTACTCTACACTAAAACAACAGATTTACACACTGAGCCAAATAATAAACACTCAAGGCAAAGATACTACCACTGATGTGGTTGAATTTCAGTCATAAAAACCATGCCAAAAAGTGGAAGTTCATCACACTTGCACAATGCAGGTGCTCAATATGTGACATGTCATATTGCTTATTTTAGAAGAATAATGTGGTAAGACCTGTAGCAGGAACAATTCTGCTGGAGATTCGGGGATGCAGACCACAGCTTGTTCTAGTTTGTGAACTGATTTATACGGAGACGATGGATGCCAAATGTAAAAGCGCTATCTAAATATCTAAGTAAATGACAACCAAAAACAGTGAAAACAATATATAATTTATTCAATAAGTGCAACTTTTATCATGTAGTCCAAAGTAAAGAAATGAAGCATTCAACGACTATTAATATTACCCTTATTAAGAATGGATATGGCCGTTGCACTAACTACCAGAAAGATTTGTAAATATCACAGATTTCCTTGGTTGGATTTCACTTCAACTACTACTGGGGGTGTTTAACGACCTTGACTGGCTGTTAAGCCCTCACACGGTCGGTAATTTAACTTCAGCCATCAGACAATTCAATATCAGCATAGGCCTAAGTCTTTCAAAGAAGGTTATAAATTATTTGTGACGATGCAAATACTAAACTTTATATTATAAATAAATATCTTTAACTAATGAATTCAAAATACCAATATCTATTCAATTTTACAAATATGAACTGAATAAGCATCATGTAAATCATTTAATAAAGATATATGAAATTTATAGTTTTAAACAAGGAAAATAACAATGACATAATCCTGTCTGCCACATACAATTTGTTTTTTTTCTGAGGGGGGAGGTTAAGGCAATATTATATTTCAAGCCAAATTTATTATTTTTAGTAAATGTTTAATGTCTATTGGGATCTCCTGTAGTTGGTGATCGCAATACTGGTATACCAGTATTGTACACAATACTGGTATACAAATTTTGTACCAGTATTGTAACTTTAAAAAAAACCACCAATACTGGTACATTACTGATATACCAGTATTGTAGACAATATCTTGTGTATTTTTAAGTAAAATTAGATATTGAAGTTCAAAAGGGTGTTAAATGAACTCAAAACGATTATAGAAGATAATTGAATTATTAAATAAATCAACAACTAGTTAAAATAATCATGATACTCATAAGCCCTAATTACATGAATTAAAATCAAACAGATACAAATAAACAAAAGATTATTGTAATTAACTCATATTATTCAAACAATTCTTAATTATATAAACTATTTGTATACATGTATTCTAAGCAAAAAAGTTATCAGGCATAAAAACTACAAGAACTGGTCAACTGAAGAATTAGATCAGGCAAACATATGTTTCACAACAAGACCTTTAACCCCAATCACAGAATCTATTTACAAAGAAAAAATAAAGAAAAATGAGGTCTCAGGGAACAAGAAATTGGCATTCTGTGTGGCTAAGGGAGAAGCAGATGATTCAGAACCATGGGCCACACAATACGTAGCAGATATATCAACTGGTGCAATCACTTGTACTACGCGAGCAAAAGATGTTGCCACCATCCTATGGCATCAGCACTCCAACACCTACAACAGTAAGAGAGCTGTACAAGTGCCATTTGAAGAAGCTAGTCATGTTGTAAAGCGTAAGACAAAGTCAACAGAGACTGAAAACCAATACGGAAAGAGGAGGGTTCCAGAAATGCCATCTGAAGAAGAAATAAACAATACCAATGCTGATGATACAGGAGCTATAATGTCAATCAACAAATCACTAAAATATACCATGGGCCTTGGAAAGAAAGCGCTGAAAGAAAAGATAGAAGAAAATAAAGAGTTTGTTGAATTGCTGGGACACTATATAGTTTCCTTTGATGACAATTGCAGCGTACCATCATTTAAACATGTAATTTTATCATTTGTTACATATCATACTTTTATTTTATAATAAGTGCTAAAAAGGTACATTTCATATCAGTATTTATTATCCTTATGTTTATTATTAGTATTTAGTGCTTGACTATCTATATGTCCAATCATTCAAATGTCTTATAAAATTGTCATGTCATATATGTTAATTGCATTATGTGAAAACTTTAATAAAAGATTAATTACCTATATGTATTGTTTATTTAAAAAAAACACAATACTGGTACAATACTGGAATACAATACTGGTACAAAATTTTTATACCAGTATTGTGCACAATACTGGTATACCAGTATTGTGATCACCAACTACAGGAGATCCGTCTATTATTGTGTAATGCTTGGACTAATTTATTAAATACTTTTTTTATCATGAAGCCAGATATGCACATTCTGAAACTAATTATATTAGTAAGGGAGACAACTACATATGCACTTTCATATTCAGTCAACGTGCATCACTATGCATTAGATTAGATTAAATTAAATTAAGTGTGTGAAACCTCCGCTCGCCAACTCGCCAAATGCGAGTAAGAATCGTGTTTGGCGAGTCCAGATTCAATAAAACTCACCCTTGTGGCGAGTGACTCTTATGTGGCGACTTTAAATCAAGCCAGCAAAAAGATCGTCACAAAAACATTTTTTCCCGCAAAATCTATACTGTTATCATGACTTTTGTTTAAACAGGAACCCAGATGATACATATTATGTTACATGTGTTCTGATTGGCTAGATGACTGTTGAATGAAAAACTTAAACCAATCAAATCATGTTTTATAGATAGATAAATTTACTTTCACTTTCACTTTCCTTATGCAATGTAATTTTAATATACGTTTTGAAGATTCAAGAGTAAATTTCCTATAAACTGTAAATAAAAACCTAATTCTAATAATAGCTTTTAAATAACATGAAAGGAAGAAAAAGGTCACACAAAAAAATTTAGAGTGTACATTGCTTTATTAATTCAGCTTTTAAATGACTTGAAAGGAAGGAAAAAGTAACCAAAATAATCTTAACAGTGTACATTGCAGAACAATATTTGTTTTTCTTATAGCATAAATATTGAAAAATGCATTAATTATGGTCAACAGTAGCAACTTTGGATATTAAACATGTTAAAGCATTTTTTTTCAAGATAAAGAAAATTTATAAGTCCTTGATTTCTATAGTCCCTCTAAAATCAACATTTTCTTTGAAACCAAGTTAATATAAATGTATAAGCAGATATCAAAAAAAGTTAAAACCCATAAATTGTTGATTAAATCATGATATCATTTTTCATGTGATTTCTTATTAAATCAAAAATTAAATTAAATTCTTCAGTTAATCTTTTAACCCTATTTAGATTATTATATATTATACTTATTATACCCTACCTACGGTATTATATAAATACCAGTAACCCCTTTCTATTGACCAAGCACTCCTGAATGAGAAGCCACTGAACAAAATTAATACATAAAATCTGTCAAAGAGAAAAGGAAATCACAGATACTTCCTGAAAAGCATCAACCTAATATATAAGTAAACCTAGAATAAAGCTATTTCTAAAAATGTTTATTACATACAATAAAGTAGGAATAAGATGGCGAGTTCAAAATTTTAGAAACTCGCCAAGGCCCAAGCTGGCTAGTGGGATTTTAATTTGGCGAGTTGAAATGAAAAGCTGCTCGCCAAATTGGCGAGTTCCAAGAAAAAAAGGTTTCACACACTGATTAATTATTAAATTAAATTAAATTATGCGACAAAGAGGAATGATTTTGTTCAATACAATGACTGTAATTATTATAACAAATAGATGCTAATAACAGAATTAATGGTGGAAATAAGCAAAGATTTACGGTCCGTTCAGGATAACTGTCTGTGCCTAGTGAAAATAAGTTGTGATTGCATTGCGCATTTCAACTTCCTGTAAAATATAGAGTTGTCGTCCTTTAAACCCTAACGGCAGGTAGAAAGGCTACTAAACGGGTGAAAACAAATTAGTTTGATTAAAAAATGTAGAATAGGATGCGTAATAGTCACTTAACTTCAAAAACATTTTTTTAATGCAGGCAAAAATCAGTACATTAGAAAAGAGGGAAAGCATAAGTGACGGCCGTCCGTCGCTAGAAAATATTTTGTCAATATAATATTTGTGCTTTATTCACCCAACTTGGTCTAAGTTTGATACCAAGAACAATTCAAAATGTGTAAATAATATTTACAACTTGTTGATAAACATCTTAGTAATTGCTGCGCATGTAGAAATTAATGCTGTAAGCATGCTATACTATTACTTTATAAAGTGATTACGGAAGCTTACGTCTAGATCTTTACAGCATTTTCCAAAGTCAGTATCGTATAAGAGCTTAAGCCTGAAATACTTTCAAAAGGTGGTTGTTTAAAGAGTTTTTGGGACTTGGATATCAAATACAGTGCGTGGCCATAAGTATTCGTCACGTGTGATTTTTCGCTATATATAGTACTGCGCAGATAAGAAAGAAAAAAAGTTGCTTTCTTTACAAAAAAGAAAAGCAATACGTGAACTCTAGACCGCTGAATGGTCAACAAAAATTTATTGCTTTTGATTTGAAATAATTTATTAGAATAAGATAATGATGATGTTAAAACACCTTTATTGAAAATATTGAATTGTAGATTCTTGCTAAAGTCAATCTGAGACTACTATAACTACTGTGTTATAGTAGTCTCAGAGTCAATTGAAAGTACTGTTGGATTTTAGTTGTAAATAGAAAAGTATATACAGCTAACATTTAAATTTACCTTTTAAGGCTTGACTATTTCATTTTTCACTTGGGAGTGTACATCATATTTTCTTCGCGTTTAATATAGAGTCCTAATCCTATTGCAAGTCCCAGTTTTTGCAACTCGGATGTCTTAGGCAAATTGCACTCAGTTTGCTTTATATCTGAATGCATTTGTATTATCTTTCGTATCTTCATATTTTTTTCCTTAATGCCTTCAATTTTTCTTAACTTATACTCATTATTGAAGCTCTCTGTACTCATCACGGTTAAAGGTGATATAGAGAGATTGAAATCAATTTTTATTTTAAGTGTCAGGTTTGGCCCAAACGGTATTTATTTTCTTGAGAGTAACAAACCAGCTTAGGACCTCTTATATACTGACTATTATTTTAGTCGCAGTAAACATCTCAAATTTTAGGGATTTTCTGAAGTTACTTAAATCAATCCAAATATTCGAAAGGAAGAACTTAGTTTTGAAGAATATCTTGTTTTCAGAAGTTTTATGAAAAGTCAATAAAATCAACATAGATACCAGGATTAAAATTGTGTATGCCAAAAGCGCGCGCGAGTCTACAAAAAGCTCATCAGTGTCACTCAAATCATAAAAGTTAAAAGAGCCAAATAAAGTTGAAGAGAATTGAAGACCCGAAATTTCAAAAGGTTTTGCGAAATACGACTAAGGTAATCTATTCATGGGGTAGAACATCCTTAGTGTTTCGAAAATTTCAAAGTCTATATTATATATAGGATAGTAACTAAAAAAAAAAGGAAAAGAAAAGAGAAATAACTAGAGGTCAGAATACCTTAATTTAATGATGACCATGCATCAAAGTCACTTGTCAAGCTCTTACTGCCGTGTCCTTAATTTAGATAGGAAATGCAAAAATTCACATAGAATTTATGCATGCACGTGGTTTTCTTGCGCAAGAAATCAATAGTAAAAGGAAAGCACAAGCACTGACAATCTGAATTAGAATATGCATTTGCGTCATCACGTCTATTTATTCTAAGCTCAAAATGAAATCTTATGTTAGTTGAATTCGGAGATCAGAGTACCTACCTCAAGTGGTTTGACTCCGGATCCGTAGCCATTTAATCCTGAATTTGTGTGAACGCAAACCAATATTGATGTCAAATCGGATTTCAAATCAAATCCTATTTAGTTGTTTCATGTGAACAGGGTAATGTAAATGAACCAAGACGTGTGTAGGATAGCTTGTCAACATGCACAGTACATACAATTTTCAAAAAAATCGCACCATATTGCAAAGATATGATTGTTTGATGATTGTTGGTTGCTTAACTTCCAGTTGCAAATATTTCATGCATCTTTAAGATGAAAACAAATTTAACGGGAAATTGAACTGCCACTGGGAAATGAGGGTATATTGGATAGGGAAAGAAAGTTTTGCTTGCAACAGGCCACCTTTGGACCCCTCAAAGAGTTGTTGCAAAGGTTCTTCATGTGCAAAGAGCGTGGAACTCTCTCTACACGAGGCATCGGATTTAACGTCCCCATTCTGACCGAACTTGGCTGAATACTTGTACATCCCGCACAGATTTAGATGTTATAAGGTTGAAATATTTAAAACAAAACAAAAAAACAAAAATGAATTGAAATTTAATCAACATACATTCTGTTAATAAATCTTTTACGAAAATTTAAAATATACTATCAATAAGCAATCTTGCACGTCAGACAAGTATTTACCATTACTGATAGATATTTTTTTTGTCAAATTGATCTCTTCTTCAAGTCTAACTTTCCGAATATATTGCTATACAAAATATAAGCAGAGACTTTTAAAACCAAAACTAAAACGGTATAAAATAATTAACGTGGTAATTAAAAGATTATTGTAAAATATTAATTACGTTTTTTTTGTGAGATGCAAGCATTTGAAACATATGCAAGCATTTTTTTTCGTTCACTACTGTAAGTTGTAACAGTTTAAATTTTAAAAGTTTAAATTTTAGACACTAATTTATTTGTGTGCATCCCTGATGATTGGTGCTCTTATGTTGCATATAATTTTCATAAATGTTTTCATTCTTTAAACCCGTGTGACATAATATAACATTAATGATTATATTCTCTTAATGATGAATTACTTTCAGTTTAAACTTAATAAATAGTGTTTATGAATATGCCCTTGGTTTGTTATTATCTATTAATGAAATAAAATATTTTTGACTGAGATATGGTTTTATTTAATTATCTTTCTGCTTTCTGACCACTGTGTTTCCGACCTAAGATAAAACAAGTTGCTTTCTTTTGAAAAAAGAAAAGCAATACGTGAACCCGAGACCGCTGACTGGTCACCAAATATTTTATTAATTGCTGAATATATTTTTGTTTTTGATTTGAAATAATTGACTGTTAATAGAATGAGGTAATGAAGATATTAAAACACCGTTATTGAAAATATGTTATTGTGTGTAGATTCTTGCACAGGTCAATTGAAATCACTGTTGGATTTTAGTTGTAAATAGAAAATTGTATACAGCTACCATTTGAAATTACCTTTCAAGGCTTGACAATTTTGTTTATTACTTGGGAGTGTAAATCATTTTTTCTCCGTGTTTTATGAACAAAGACCTAATGTTATTACAATTCTCAATTTCTGCAAACCGGATGTCTAAAGCAAATTGCACAGACCAATCAAGATATAAAGTTAAGCACTCAGTTTGCTTTATAGTCTGGATGCGTTGATTTTATCTTTCATATCTTCATATTTTGTTTCCTGGATGTTTTAAATTATTCTTATACTCATTGAGACTGTCTGTACTCATGGAAGAAGTGGTATAGAGAAATTGAAAGTCCAATTTCCATATGAAGTGTAACTCTGTGACACAAATTATAAGAAGATTTCGTATTTTGTTCTTGAGAGTAACACACCAGCTTCATTAGGACCGCTTATATACTGAAAATTATTTTGGTCAGATAAAACATTTAAAATTTTTAGGATTTCCTGAAGTAACTTAAATCAATTCAAAAATTCGACAGAAAAACTTATTTTTGAAAATATCTTGTTTTCATAAGTCTTGTGAATACCCGAACATGCACTCAAAAGGACAAATTCATATAAAAAGTTTATATTTGGTAAAAATCAATAAACTCATCATGGACACGTGGTCAGGATAACAGTTTTGTACGGCAGATGCGCGTTCTGACTACAAAAGAGTCACCAGTGACGCTTGAATCAATAAAGTAAAAACGGCCAAATATAGAACAAAGTTTAGGAGCATTGAGGACCCAAAATTCCGAAAGGTTTTGCCTAATACATCTAAGGTAATATCTATTCCTCGGGTTATCCTTAGTATTTCGAAAATTTCAAAGTTTATAATAGGACAGTCACTCAAAAAGAAAGAAAAAAGGATAAGAAAAACAACTAGATGTCAGAGTACCTCAATAATGAGCATGTTCAAAATCACATGTCAAGCTCTTACTGCCGTGTCCTAGATTTAGATAAGAAATGCAAAAAATCACCTACCACGAGTGAAATCAATGTTTACGCATGCACGTAGTTTTCTTGCACAAGAAATAGTAAATGGCAAGCATACGCACTGATATTCTGGATAAGAATATGCATTTGCGTCATCACGTATATTTATTCCAGTTCAGATCTAATGTTAGTTGAATTCGGATGTCAAACTGCCTACCTCAAGTGATCTCAAGTGGTTTGACTCCGGATTCATTGCCATTCAATCCGGAATTTGTATCAACGCAAACCGATATTGTTGTCAAACCAGATTTTAAATACAATTTTGTAGTGTCGTGTGAACAGGGTGTAAATAATAATAATATTGTGTAAATAAACGGCAAGACGTTTGTAGGGTAGCTGGTCAACACAATGCATATAATTTTCAAAATCGTACAATCATTGCAAAGATTAAGATGCTATAAGGTTGAACTATTAAAAACAAAAACAAAAAAAGAATTAAAATTTGGTTAACATACATTCCTAGCTGTTAATAAATCTTTTCCAGAAATTTTAAATATACTATCAATAAATACAAACGTCAAGTATTTACTAATGGCAATTTTTTATCAAATCAATCTCTTCTTCTAACTTTCTATTTTATTTCTATACAAAATATAAGCAGAGACTTATAAAACCACACATAAACGGTATAAAATTAGTAATATTTACGCAGTAATTATGATTATTTGTGAAATGCAAGGATTCAAAATTCTTGCGAATTATAACCATGCAAATATTTTTTTCACTCCCTACAGTTTAAACATTAGATACTTATTTATTTGTGTTCATTCCTGATAATTGGTACTCATATGTTGCATATGATTTTCATAAATGTATTCACTGTTAAAACCCGCGGGATGATAATATAACATTATTAATTATATTCTATTAATGATAAATTTAGCTTCAGTTTAAACTTTAATAATTTTAATGAATATTCCCTTGGTCTGTTAGTATCTATTAATGAAAATACCCCTATTTTAGACAGAATATCGTTTTGTTTAATTATCTTTCTGTTTTCCGACCGAAGATAAATTATAACCATGCAACTATTTTTTTCACTCCCTACAGTTTAAACATTAGATACTTATTTATTTGTGTTCATTCCTGATAATTGGTACTCATATGTTGCATATGATTTTCATAAATGTATTCACTGTTAAAACCCGATGGATGATAATATAACATTATTAATTATATTCTATTAATGATAAATTTAGCTTCAGTTTAAACTTTAATAATTTTAATGAATATTCCCTTGGTTTGTTAGTATCTATTAATGAAAATACCCCTATTTTAGACAGAATATCGTTTTGTTTAATTATCTTTCTGTTTTCCGACCGAAGATAAATATTTTTAACAGTAATATGGTTTTGTTCATTTTCTTCTTGCTTTCCAACATTTGCTCAGACTATGATGGAATTACAAAATATGATATATATGTTAAACTTTCAGAAATAATCAGTTTATTCTGGGACATAATTTAACAAATGCACAATAGCACGTTGTATTAAATACTCACAAACAACGTGTACAGGGACCGTCTCAAAACATAAATTATATAATTGCAATATCATTATACTTCATATTTAATACTTTCCAATAAAAACGCATATGTTCTGTCAAAAGCAAATATAGGTTGGAATATATAAATGGATTTCTTACTGCAATCTATTCTTTATTTTTTTAGTTTCCGATCTACAAATGAACTTTAATTTGATTGCCAAATATTAATACAATGTCACGTGGTAACATATCAATAGAGGGACCGTATCAAAGACATAGAGAACTACCTAGCTGTATAAAAATGATCGAAAATTTTCGAGACGCTCCGAGAATCTTGTTTCCGAGGATATCGAATGGCCCATAGAAGCTTCCAAAACTCACCAATATATAGGCGTGAACCCCTCAGGGTTAACAGTAACACCGTTTATTTTTGCTTTCAAACATTTGCTCAGGCTATCATCGGATGGAAATACAAAATATCACGTGATAAACGTTTAGAAATAATCATTAATTCTTGGACATAACATATTGTCAGTATAATTATTCCCAGGTGCATAGTGACACAATAGCACGTTGTATTAAACGCTACACACAATGCATGCGTACAGGGACTGTCTCAATCCATAAATTATATAATTGCGTTATCATAATACTTGATATCTAAAAAACGTTCGCATAAAAACGAAATGTATTGTCAAAAGGCAAATAGGCTGGAATATATAAATCATGTTTTTACTGCAGTCTAGTCTTTACTTTTTAACTTTCCGATCTACAAATGAACTTTGATTGTTGGAATATACAATGTCACATGGTAGCCTATCCGTAGAGGGACCGATAACTACCTGTATAAATGATCGAAAATTTTCGAGACTCCGAGAATCTTGTTTCCGATGGTATCTGAACGGCCCATATCTAAAACTCACCAATATACAGGGTTCACGCAAAAATTATAAAAGTCTAAAAATTTGCACAAGTTGACAACGGTACTAATATAAGATGGTAATATACGAAGATGATGTTATAAAATCGTGTTGACAAATATTTCGGCTTAACAAATAGCCTTCGTCAGTGCAGGAACATATATATTAACGGGACATGATACTACCTAATTGTAGCCGATTTTATCGTCGGGTGATAGTTAGTAAAGATACGATAAGGAAACGGACATGTGTTAGAAACGTACTCACTATTATCCTAATAATTTTTGATAATATCAATAAAATGTCTTTCAAACATAGTTTTAAAGTGATGCCAGTGTATCGAACTTGTTATCTGTCACTTCAAATTTGTTATAATCGAATTCATTTCATCACAGATTGGTACAGAATGCAAACAGGGTAATAAAAAAATGGCGCCGATTGCATTCCCAAATTCTCACACCATTTTAAAACACTTCACATTAAATACATCACACTTATTTTGGTCATTTAATATGACAAAATATGTCTACTTTATGATAAAACTTGTATCTATTTACGATTAGAATTATGTGGTTAATTTATATCGCAGTTCCGATAGTTTTTCAGTCAGACGCTACCAAAATCCATAAATCTCGCGAAGTCTCGTGGAGTCCGAGATTTTATCAATTTTATACTGAAAAGCCTATCAGATTCATTTCCCGTTAGATATACTGTTCCCAGGTCAGTGTCAATAATTTTTACAATACTAGTTGTTAATGTAAATAACTCAGTAATGCAGGTAAGTTTTGGTCTATTGATTTAAACAAAACTCAATACTCTATAAACGTGTCTGCGTATATATATATATATATATATATATATATACATCCCAAATTGTCAAACTACTGTTAGTACTTCTTATTGATGCCGTTTGGATGAAGTACATTTAGTTCCTTTATCCAAAAGCTTTCCCGAACCTGTCGCTGTGCATCACTCCAGTAAATGTTCTGTTCAATCACTAGGATTTTCATGCAGTCATCAAGTTTGTGACCCGACTGTCTGAAATGCTGCCGGACTAACTGGGAGGAGTGGCGTCTTAGAGATATCACTTCTATGGAAATTGAGGCGTTTGTGAAAAGGCTGCTTTGACTCACCAACATATTAGACGCCACAAACCGAACATTCTAGAATGTAAATAACATTCATACTTTTGCAAGTCACATTGCGAAATATTCTATAGTTATGTTCGGTTGCCTTACTGTGAAAATTTGATGAGTGATGCATCTGTAGGCAGCAGTTGCAGCGTTTTTCATCACACGAATGACAATTCTCCAAAAGTACTTCTCGGATCAGACACTTTTTTTTTCATCCCGCACCAGCAGGTACTATTGGGTTGCCTAAAAGCTATCATGGTGGGGCTTGGGAAAATTCTTGGATAGTTTGGAACTCTTTTCAACTGTTTGCAAATGCTCACGAGTGACACTGAAGCTGGGTATTTTTTATATATGGGTGGTAAGTAAGGACACATGGAGTCCTTTTATTTTTTTTATTTTTATCTTTGTATTCTAGCAGTGTGCTCCTTGAGATATTTTCCGCTTTCTGAAAACCTGTTTCAGTGTTTGAATAGTCTTGTGTTTATAGTCCCTTCTCTTCAAGCGGGTTTCGAGTTGACTCAGTCGTTTTTTAGTAGTTTCTGTGTTGGAACATATTCACTTGACTCTGAGTGCCTGACTGTACAAGATGCTCTCAGTACAGTGAGCAGGATGGCAACTTTTTGGGGACAGGTATTGGTTGGTATTAGTAGGCTTAGAATATAGGTCTGGATATTTCACTATAAAAACTACAAAGTATTGTGGGGTCATTCCTGACCAAAATTTTTCAACTTTGTACCAATAGAAGCGGAATATTCACAGGTTTATTTGTGTATTTAGTCAGATGTCTCTGATTTAGTTACAATTTTGTTATGGAGCATTTTTAAAATTTTATGATGATATAAACACAAATATATTTTTTTGTTCAGAAATTTGCTATATATTTCAACCTGGGACTATTATACTAACATATATTATGCCGTTCCAGTTTCAATCAAATTAAATTGTGAAAAGATATTATGCCTGTTCATATCAAAGGAAATCAAACGACAAAAAAATGAACAAATAAAGAAATATACTGAGACAATTCTGTCTCTAAATCAAATCAAATCAAATCAAATCAAATCAAATCAAATCAAATCAAATCAAATCAAATCAAATCAAATATTTTTATTGGTGTAATTTCCAATACAAGAATGATACCAGCTGACATTTACAAAATACAAATACAAAAATAAACAAAAACAAAAAACAAAGACAAATATACAGACATATTTTCTCAATGATAAGAGATACACATTTTATATCTACATTGCGTGGAGGTATTACTCATACTATGTTTTCAAGCTATTACAATACAAGCTTAAATACTACAACAGTTCTTAACAACATTATGTTTGCTTTAAATGAATGTTCTTAACATACACATCAGATATAAAGGCAGATATAATAATACACCTCTGGGTCAAAGAATATGTAAACATTGTATTGATAACAAAATTGAAGATGATTTTCATTTCATAAGTGAATGCAATCTTTATCAAGACTATAGGAAAAAGTTTTATGATGACATTGCTAATATTATACCATGTTTTTTTTGGTAATTTTGATAATTTTTATAAATTTAAATATTTAATGAACTGTACGGTGACTGATGTTCTCAACAGATTTCTTAAAAGATATAGACAGATGTATCATAATCAGAAATTCATCAGTGGGAATAATTGCATAATTGATGTGTGTGTTTTGTCTACTGTTTTTTATACGTCACAAAATTGTTGTTTCCTCTATCTTTTTTTCTCTATGTTTTCATGTATTTCAGCGATGATCCTCTAGTACTGGATTTTATACTGAATAAAATAAGTTACATATGTCAGTATCATTACTTTTCAAAATGAATCTAAATTTATCTGAGTTTAAACAATATTTATTCAGATAATTCAACATTAAACGATATTATACAAATGAAATAAATATTAAGGATTCAGAAACAAGCAAATTTGCTTTTACAAATCTGTCTCCTTTTACACAAATAATACACTTATTGAACAATGCATAAATATAAATACTGGCATGCTCTGTAATAAATATATGAATATGAAAAAGGTGGAAAATACATTAGAGAAGAAGAAAAAAAAATATACAAATATAAACATGAATTTTTGTAATGTATACAGTGTGAAATGCTTGGGTTCCTATTGAGTGGCGAAGCAGTTACATCAAGGGTTAAAACGTTTGCTTTTGATAATATATTTCTGCACCAAACTAAATAAAAGACTATTTTGCTCATCTGAGAGTACCGTTGATCCAAAAAGCAAAATTTTTGTGTCAACTTGGACAGGAAAAATTGAAACAGAAGTAAGTAGTTCATGTCTTAAGTTAGTGTATATGGAGATGAAAGTAGAGATTTTGATAACCAACAAAATTTGCTTACCTTTTTGTATGACGCCATCACGAGTTGGTTGACCGTCAGTATGGAATATCCGTTTCACAAATAACAACGGATAAGTTCCAATTGTCGTAACTACAATCCCGTTCCCTTTTCCCCGAATGTGACCTACCGAATTAGACTTATCACCGGGTTTGTACTAACTGTTAGTAACATGAGCAACACGACGGGTGCCACATGTTGAACAGGATCTCAGCTTACGCTTCCGGAGCACCTGAGATCAGCCCCCGTTTTTGATGGGGTTGCTCAGTCTTTGGTTTTCTGTGTTGTGTTTTGTGTACTGTTGTTTGTCTTTTTCTTTTTGAGCCATGGCGTTGTCCGTTTATTTTCGATTTGTGAGTTTGAATGTCCCTTTGGTATCCTTCGCCTCTCTTTTTCTAAACTGTATATCAATTGTCAAGTACGGTATGAAACATTTATATTTCTATAAAAATATTAAGGAGATGTGTTATGATTGCCAATGAGACAAGTATCCACCAAAGTTCAAATGAAGTGGAAGTTTACATATACTTCTACAAATCATATTGATGTCTTATCTGTGTTTTGCAATTAACAGTAAATTATTAAAACGCTGAATGAAATTATCAATAATTGATTCATGTTTGTAATTTGTTCAGTTTTACAAGAACCACTTGTGATGATGACTGGTGACTGCTTAACGCCCAACGGAAAAAATTAAATGCATATTTAGGACGAGAACATTTTTATAATGTAATATGAATATTAACCCTGCTTTTGACCAGCACCGCTGAGCCGGATTTTTTATGTGGATTCACAAGGTAATACTCCGCAGGAAGACATGTAACCCTACCAGGGCACAAATTTCTAACACCAAAGAGCAAGTTCTGAATTTTCATTGCGATTTGCTGACAGTTCTTGTAAACTATGGGAGCTTCATCAGCATGGCAAGTTCTATCTGTCCTATTTGGAATTATTGTACCAAGACGGTTACTTTACCAGTTTTCAGATTTTGGCTTACAAAATTAATTGGAGCATGACAAGATCAGAATTTGATTTCTCATTTGTCCAGGTTGAGAGATTGGCAAAGATAAAAAACAGGGCGAACAGGTACTACGTGCGAACGTGAATCAGGGCGAACGGACCCGGATTCTTGTAGGCATTATAATTGCCAATCTTTCATACCTGGACAAATAAGTAATTAAATTCTGATCTTGTCATGCTCCAATTATGTTTGTAAGCCAAAATCTGAAATTGGTAAAGTAACCGTCTTGGTACAATAACTCCAAATAGGACAAATAGAACTTGCCATGCTGAAAAAACAGGGCGAATGCGAATCAGGTCGAACGGACTCGGATTCATCAGCATGGCAAGAATCCGGGTCCGTTCGCCCTGATTCACATTCGCCCTAGTACCTGTTCGCCCTGTTTTTTTTTTTTTTTTATTTTGTTGTCTTGTTGTTTAATGAGAAAACATTTGAATAAAGTATGTTAAAGTTTGTTGAAAATTTCGCCGAATATTTATGTTGTAATGCTGTTACCAGATAATTATTTGTCTTTGATATGTACTGAAGTGTACAGGGGTTGGTATCGGGTCCGTTCGCGCCCAATACACGTTCGCGCCCTACACGTTCGCACCCCACACGTTCGCCCCCTGGGTTCGTTCGCACCCTTTTTTTTATTCAAAAACCTGATGGATTATAAGATGTTTTTTAAGATGTTTATCTCAAAATAAAGAAAAATTCAGCAATTTAAAATTTGTTTTAATGAAATATTGTTTTAAATTGATTTGATGATTAATTATTATATGTTAATTATGTATGATTACTGTAAATATGTGGTGTTTACACAGCTAAACTTGATGTAAATTCTGCATGTAGTTAGCATGTATTTAACTTGGTATAAGTAAAAACAATTAAGATTCAAAATGTTATTGTTGTTGAGTTTAATAGCGGTTTGGTATCTTAACATTAAAATAATATTCAACTCAAAAAACCTTTTAGTAAGTCACTTTATTTTGAAACAATGAAAAAATATATATAGCAATACACTTACCAAAACACGATTAAAAAATATTCAACACAAAAAACGTCACTTTATTTTGCATGTTTTGAAACAATGAATAAAAACTTATTTATAGCAATACAATTTCCAATAACCAAAACACGATTAAAAAATTATTCAACACAAAAATCGTTTTTAGAAAGTCACTTCATTTTTAAACAATGAACAAAAAAAATATTTATAGCAATACACTGACCAAAATACGATTGAAAAATTATTTAACACAAAATCAATAAAAAGGGTGCGAACGAACCCGGGGTGCGAACATGATAGGGGCGAACGTGAATGGGCGCGAACGGACCCGGATTCACAGGGGTTCAAGATATTTAAGGTTCATCAAAAGGAATTGAAAATATGGCCGTGTTTACACCACAAAATCTGCTATGAGTACAGACAAACTGATGCATCTAGGAAAGTTTTAAGGCATGGCAGGACCTAGATATATAAAAGTTATATGTAGTCTATGTTTCAGAAAATTAAAACTTACCTGGATTTTGATGTGCATTTTTCCAGTCTGCAGAAGATAGCAAAATAAACTAACACACGAGTTTCATTTGAAACGGTCTACTCAGTTACACAGTTTAAATCACCTATTGTTTGCAGATGTCTATTGTCCATCTATTGTCCATTTAAATCAATACTACTCACAACATTGATTATATGAGGGAGCTCAAACCTCTTTCCCAACTTAGTTTATTTTGGCACCTTCTGCAGGAATGAAAAAATGAATAGCAAAATCCAGAAAAGTTTATAATTTTCTGAAACATAAAATGCATTTAAAATTTAATTATCTAGTTCCTGCCATGCCTTAAAACTTTCCAACACAGGTTTGTCTGTACTCAGAGTAAAATTTGTGGTGCAAATACGGCCATATTAGCCAAAAGGTTATGATGAACCTTAATATATTTAAAACAACTGTAACCCGAATAATTCAGTCGTTATATTCCGCTGCTCTACGAGTGGGAGAGTTGATTACGGGGAGGGACTGAATTATTCGGGTTAAAACAACTGAAAATCAAGTTATCTGTACGTATTTTTTTCATATACATTTGAACAAATTCAAAGCAATCATTAACAGTAACAAGCATTCTGAGAGTATTGCATGGCAATACATAGTCCCCTACCGGTTAAAAATTCATTGTACTGGAACAAACTGCTAACTTGATCTATAACTTGTCATGGTGTAAACTATAAACAAACATCAAGTCAATATCTTCAAGCATGATGAAAAAAAGTGAGGAAAACTGATTATTTAAGTGATTATTTAAGTGAATATTCTAAGTCCAAGGACCATAACTCTGCACAAAATCATCAGACCAGAACCAAATTCGAACTTGATCTGTAACTTGTCATGATAAAACTAAATACCAATTATCAAACCAATATCCTGAAGCATGGCGAAAAAAAGTGAGGAAGACTGATTATTTGAGTGAATTTTCTAAGTCCAAGGACCGTTACTCTGCATAAAATCACCAGACCGGAACAAAATTCGAACTTGATCTGTAACATGTCATGATAAAACTATATACCAATTATTAAATCAATATCTTCAAGCATGACGAAAAAAACGTGTGGAAAACTGATTATTTGAGTGAATTTTCTAAGTCAAAGGACGATAACTCTAAACAAAATCATTAGACCAGAACAAAATTCGAACTTGATCTGTAACTTGCCAAGATAAAACAATACACCAAATATCAAATCAATATCTTCAAGCACGAAGAAAATGTGTGGAAAACTGATTTGCCGGACTGACAAATTGACTGACAGACAGACAGACAGACCGACCGGAGTGCAAACCTAAAGTCCCCTTCGACTTCGTCGGTTGGGGTATAATAACAAGATCCAACCGAACTTAAATCATTCGCATCACACACAAGTTATGTCTTATCGCTATTTTTTCGAAGAGTACTGAATTGAAATTATCTATATATAAATAATACTAAAAGGACACAATCGCACAGCTATTCATTCTACATTTTTACACCATGATTTACTAAATAAAACAAATCTGAGATCAAAGAGGCCAATTAAGCTGCGAAAACTAAATTTCCCTTTCGTGTCTTACAATTCGTTCATTATTTTTTCACTCATTCCAAGTCGACTAGTTAATTTTTAAAGAAGAAAGTTTTTAATTTTCCTTATTAACACATCAGTGACAATTAATAAAACAATCTGTAAGATCAAAGACATCATAACCTTACCTGCCACTGGACTTTAAGCAACCAACAATCAATCATTACTTTACTTAATCATCATTTTAAACTACAATCAACAGTCATTAAAAGTAACTCTTGATAAAAACATGTTACAATGAAGCCAATAATACTCCAAAACATTAAGCCATTAATTTTTTTTATATATTTCTATGTTTTTTCATGATTTTTCATAAATATGTACACGTATTTTCTTTAATATTTACCTTATAAATATCTGAATAAGTTAACAAAACCTTAATAATACCATTGATATTTATCATGTTTTTATGTAAGTAAGGCGAACGGACTCTATGGGCGAACGAACTCAGGAAAAAACATGTTATGAGGGAACGGACCCGATACCTGCCTACAAGAGCTGCCAAACAAGTAAAAAATCAAGTGATATTTTATAAATTTTGACTCCAATTGAAGCTATATATATGCAAGTGTATTTACTACGCTTATTCTAAAAGTTTTACCCTTTTACAAAACTAATTGGCTGAAATTTGAATTAATCTCTTCAAACTGATTAACTGGTGAAAAACTTGGACCATTGTTAGATTTTGTTTCATGGTATTGTAAATCTGCAAAGCCATTTGAATAAACTCTAATAAAGTTTGAATAAAGCTTCACATCAAACAATTTTTCATTGACAAATTACATGGTAATTCAGAATTCTGTCAAATTTTATTTTACTAAGCGGCGACATATAGCTAGAATGGCTGGTTCAACAATGCTTTCATAGTATTGCTTATTGAAGAGTACTATGCATTTTCTTTTTCCATCTATTTTTATCAATAATTTTTACATGTATGCAGTCTATCCAAATTATCACCTTCAAAGTCATCAAACAAATATCCTTGATGTGTTTTAGATTCTATAAATGTTTGAATTGTTTTATTTTATTGATGTTCTTTTTTTGTATATTATCCCTCACTTGTGTCAAGTCTTCAATGCACATGTGTAAAGTCATCAACATTTAGCGAATAGTTCTGCTCAATCAAGCACCATAGGCCACCTTGGATTTTCAGTAGGTTTTGAGCGCTTGCTGTTCCAAGCCTCACCGACACAAAATGAGGAACAAAAATACACACATTGTGGTCTAAGCATTACCCCACTGGTAGTTCAAAGCATGGGAAAACAGGAAGTAAGTTTAAGACAGATAAGAAATGTCTGCGTGACAGCTCATCACTGTCAAGCTGCTGACTAAATATGAAGTCATTTTGTTCAATAGTAAGAAAGAAAAACTATTGACACAGATATATAGCTCGCTTTTGTTATTTTGATAGTATAATGCAACTGTTGAAATTAAAATGACAATACTGTGACATGTAAACTATGCAAAACATTCAAAGTCAATGAACCATGAAGATGCAGGACCAAATAAAAGCTATGAAAATGAGAAATGCCAATGCTTATAACACGGAAAACCAAGCATCATTAACCTACCACTAGTTGTTCCTCATCAAGTGACCTAATCACAAACTAATACATTGTCGACGCCGACCCAAGAAGTAGCACAACTAAGTATCACTTTTTCAACTTCGTTAAGGCCAGATAAAAAAATGTAAAGATAATTTCTAGGTTCATTCAACATATTGAAAAATAGAAGAATCAGCAAACTGGAAGCAGGTTTCTAACAGTACAGTAGTACTGGCATTAAATTTTTTGTTGGACAATGAATCAACTAAGTGAATGCAAAAAATCCACTCCAAAAGCAGGGCATAATCAAAGCACCAATAAAGGGTATAAGTGGGGTTAGGGGGTTGAGATCAAGAAAAAATAGTTTAATACCTGCCTATCCCAAGTCTGCCAGTTATCTTTTGCTATATTTTTTTGCACTTGAGAAGTCGTTTTAGTGGCAGATCTTTTAGTCTGTTAAATTGATTCACAATAATCTATATAAAGAACTTGCCTTTCATTCATAATTCGGACTAAATTGACATAATGTGTAATAAATGTTTTATATAGTAATGCCAGCCATGTTTGGTTTGAGGATTAATTGGATATTATTTGATAACTAGAACTCTGAGCAGAACCCAAAATTGTTTAAAATAAAACAATCCAAAAAGCATACTTAAATGGTTTGTTTTCTAGTGTGGAGACATTGACATTGAAAGATGGTCCTCTTCATATGCCAGATTGAAAACTGACCAAATCATTATCTGCATAGATATTTAACTTCTGACAATCACAAATGAAGAAGGAATACCCTTGCTAAATCAAGAAAGCAACTTGTCAGAACAAAAGTATAATCCATCAGGAAAATCTTCATATCATTTTGTAATATAATGTTTCACTAAAATTCATCAAATCATCCAAGAAGAGTTAAGGATACTTTTCTTTTAGATAATATGAACGTCAGTTAAATGGAATTAAAACTTGTGATGTTTGCACATTTTTTTAGAGTACCATTTTAACTGGAGAATAGTGATGAGAGCCATCACAGAGGGCCCAAAACAAGTAATAACATAAACGGTACCAATTTTAATGCACCAGATGCACATTTCGACAATTAATGTCTCTTCAGTGATGCTCAAAGCCAAAATATTTGAATATCCAAAATCTAATACAAATGTTGAAGAGCAGATCAAACCAAAAAGGACCTAAAGGACAGCCAAATTGGACAATGAATTAGAGCTATGTATAAGGGAGATATATTCATTAATTTCAAATAATTTCAATAATTTTATAACGGCAAATATTAATCAAACAATATCCATATTTTAATGCCAGTACCGAAGTCCTGGCTATTGGGCTGATTATACCCACGGGGACTAACAGTCAACAAGCAGAGGTAACGATGTTGTAATGCAAACAGAAGTTATTAGGATTATTCTGTTTAAAAATAGCACAAGGTCATGTCTTTTCTGATTGTTAATGATGTTTTTGTATTAAATCCATTGGATTTTGGATGTGTACTGATTGATATTTTAGTCTTTGACACATGATTTTTTATTAGATGTTATTGGCTTTGAACTAGCTTTCAAACACTGCAAATACTCTTAAATCTGTACTTTCTGTCTTTTGTGTTTTTGTAATAGCTTTTATGTGCTTGGTATCTATCTGATGAGTTAAACCCTTTTCAGCTGATTTTTAGTTTGTTCTTGTGTAGTACTGTTATACCACTGTCCCAGGTTAGTCGCCAGCAAACATGTTTAACCCTGCCACATTCTGTATGTGACTGTCCCAAGTCGGGAGCCTGTAATTCAGTGATTGTCGTTTGTTGCTGTATATCATATTCGTTTTTCGTTTACTGTTTTGTTAAAAAAAAATCAGGCCGTTAGTTTTCTCGTTTGAATTGTTTTACATTTGTCATTACAGGGCCTTTTATAGCTGACTATGTGTTATGGCTTTTGCTCATTGCTGAATAGCAGTACGGTGACCTATAGTTGTTAACTTCTATGTCATTTGGTCTCTGGTGGAGAATAGTCTCACTGGCAATCATACCACATCTTCTTATTTTTATATTTACCCATAGAAAGCAGAAATTTACTGATGCCCTATTCATCCATTCCCAATCTCCAGGGGGTTTTAAAAGTGGAGCAAAAACAATTTGTGTACATATACAAAGGATGACATAAGTGAATATGTTCTGGACCATGACTTTCAATGTACAGTTTTCTTCTTTGTACAAGACTAACCTTCTAGAAGTGATGAATAATCATGCCAAGTTACATTACCAAATGAGGGGTTTTAAAATTAGAGAGCAAAAACAAGTTGTGATGGACAAATGCATGCACAAGAGAATTGCTAGCAGCTTTCCACCAATTAATTGGCAGGGCCCAGTTGGGACCCATGAATAATCAAACCATGCATGAGAGGTTTTTCTTCCAAAGTAATGGATAGACTCTGTAATTGATATGCACCTTATAGTTTGCAATTTTATTTTCTTCAGTATAATGAACATTTTGAATGACATTTATTCACACTTGATCAATACAGTATTATAAAATATATAAGATATTTACAATGATATTTCCCTTACATCTTCATTGCCTTAAAAAATTCAACATTAAAAGTTAAAAGAATGGTTTGCGATATATCATGCTGCAGAAACTGTCTGTAAGTTAACATTAATACATCACGCAAAGCAGCATTTATCTAGCAAATGCTGTATTATGCCACTGACTACTAACCCCTTATGTACTAAATAGTTCACATTTGTTAATATAGCTTAATGGCAATTTATGAGTAGATGATGAAAATATCAATAGATGATCAAACAATTCCCAAATTTCAATCTTTATCTCCATTCTCTTCTGGGGATTTTGATCTTGACTTTGAAGCCTCCTTACGGTCTACACTGGGACTTCTGGATTTACTTCTACTTCTACTACGACTTCTGCTTCTTGAACTTTTACTCCTGCTGCGGCTCCTGCTTCCACTTCTAGACCTTCTTCCTCTTGACCTGGATCTGCTTCTACTTGGAGATCTTGACCTTAAATAAATTGAATCTATGGTTAATTCTTTACTCACAGGCAATACTTTTAATTTGTATTACTTCAAAGTCAAAATGAGTAACAAGTGAATCAGTACACGTTGGGTATGATTGTCTTCAGTAATTTCAGACCCGAAAGATGGTCATCATTTTCACTTGCTTGAATACTTAATTCATAAAATATTTTATAGCAATGTGTACTTAACTATAACTCGTGTAAACCATAAAAAGGATAACCAGAATCATCAAAAATACTGGACAGTACAACAGACCATATCATCTACCAACACCAAACTACTACGAAAATAACAGATGTACAAGCAAAACATAGTTTGGAGACTGATGTGGTGTGCCTGAAATGTGGTTTGATTAGATGTCGTAAAACTAAAACACACAATCAAAAAACTGAATAATGCAGCTACCAACAGGATGACTACAATGAAATAATAAACTGCTTCGCTGAGCGCAGCTAGATACGCCCGCAGAGGTCCAACCCTGAACAGTTGGGGCAAAAATGGACACAATATTCAAGCTTGATTCAGGGATATTCTTGGGTAAACACTCGTGCAAAAAGAATGTCATAAATCAATGCAGTGGTCAGTAACTGGAAATTTAATTACGTGTATTATCGGATTAACTCTTCAATCCATTTAAATCCCCGAGATCCTGTAAATTATTTAACAACCCATAGTACAACGGATAGAAATGGAAAAGTTAAACAAGCTGCAGCAAACTCTGAATTTGTAAGACATACTCGGGCTAGCAGGTCAGTTTTGATGGGCTAGCTGTTCTTCCAACAGGGCTTGTAAAATCCTGCTACCAATAAGTCCTGAGCTAGTGAGCTGTAACAAAATTTCTTAACCCCTGAAGGGAGCTCACGTCAATAGATATAAACAATTCACCAAAGTTTTATGCAAAATGGTTAAAGCATTTTTGAGTTAATGTCCGACATGTTGACGACGGATAGACAGACGGACGGACAAGGGTATACCATAATACCTCCCGTAAACGGGCGTATAAAAACCACATGTGTCATGTAAATGATAAAATCTGTATTTGTCACTTGACAATCTAAAACTAGATATGGACGATGCCCCCCTCTGCTCTGCCATGTGCATGAGTATAGTTCCAAATACTTTAGATTTTACAAACAGTGATGTTGAAGTACAACTTGAAATTGTTGCGCTGTCTGTAAGACACAAATGATGCCCCCGCCTGACCATAAGAAATTATAAATTTAACACTATGTATGATGATCTATCTTTTATTTTTATTCTGAATGTCTTCACTATTAGGACTGAATGTCCAGCCAAAAGGTTTCAATTTTCCAGTTTTTGTTGTCACCAAGTTCAACTTTCTATTTCCAGTGGTCACCAAGTTCAACTTTTGTGTATATCTAACATCTCCCTTTCTGACTTTTAGTACAAAAACAATGACTATGTCCAAATACCTGGCATTTTGAGAATTTTTGAAAAAAATCAAAATCCTGTGGATATGCACACTTCTATTTTGTGTACAAACAATCTACAAAATATCAAAGCTGTAGTTCAAAAACTGTAGGAGGAGATAGCCAGACAAACCATGATCTCTTAATGTAGCTAGGACAAACCATGATCTCTTTATGCAGCTAGTACCAAATAAAATGCTCCGCAGGGCGCAGCTTGATACGACCGCAGAGGTCGAACCCTGAACAGTTGGGGCAAGTATGGACACAACATTCAACCTTGATACAGCTCTGAATTTGGATTGTGATTAAATATTTGACACAGCATAGGTTTCTGACACAGAATGAATGTGGTCTAAGAACTTAAAAATTTTAAATTGGACATTCACCTACTATGGTCCAATATCCAAAATCTAAATACATGGTTAGATTCAGCATATCAAAGAACCCTAAGAGTTCAATTTTGATGAAATCAAACAAAGTTTAATTTTGGACCCTTTTGACCTCAATGTGGACAAAGTTGATAACGGGCCCAAAAATCAAAAATCTAAATACATGGTTAGATTCAGCATATCAAAGAACCCCATATATTCAATTTTGTTGAAATCAAACAAAGTTTAATTTTGGACCCGATTTGGACCAACTTGAAAACTGGGCCCATAATCAAAATTTAAAGACATGTTTAGATTCAGCATATCAAAGAACCCTAAGAATTCAATTTTGTTAAAATCAAATTAAGTTTAATTTTGGACCCTTTGGACCTTAATGTAGACCAATTTGAAAACGGGACCAAAATTTAGAATCTAAATACATGGTTAGATTCAGCATATCAAAGAACCCCATATATTTCAATTTTGTTGAAATCAAACAAAGTTTAATTTTGGACCCCAATTTGGACCAACTTGAAAACTGGGCCCATAATCAAAATCTAAATACATGATTAGATTCAGCATATCAAAGAACCCTAAGAATTCAATTTTGTTAAAATCAAACTAAGTTTAATTTTGGACCCTTTGGACCTTAATGTAGACCAATTTGAAAACAGGACTAAAAATTAAGAATCTAAATACACGGTTAGATTCAGCATATCAAAGAACCCCATATATTCAATTTTTGTTGAAATCAAACAAAGTTTAATTTTGGACCTTTTTGACCTCAATGTGGACAAAGTTGATATCGGGGCCCAAAAATCAAAAATCTTAATACATGGTTAGATTCAGCATATCAAAGAACCCCATATATTCAATTTTGTTGAAATCAAACAAAGTTTAATTTTGGACCCGATTTGGACCAACTTGAAAACTGGGCCCATAATCAAAATTTAAAGACATGTTTAGATTCAGCATATCAAAGAACCCTAAGAATTCAATTTTTGTTAAAATCAAATTAAGTTTAATTTTGGACCCTTTGGACCTTAATGTAGACCAATTTGAAAACGGGACCAAAAATTAAGAATCTAAATACATGGTTAGATTCAGCATATCAAAGAACCCCATATATTCAATTTTTGTTGAAATCAAACAAAGTTTAATTTTGGACCCCAATTTGGACCAACTTGAAAACTGGGCCCATAATCAAAAATCTAAATACATGATTAGATTCAGCATATCAAAGAACCCCAATAATTCAATTTTTGATGAAATCAAACAAAGTTTAATTTTGGACCCTTTGGACCTCAATGTGGACCAATTTAAAAATGGGGCCCAAAATCCAAAAACTTACTACACGGTTAGATTCAGCATATTAAAGAACCCGAAGAATTCAAGAATAAAACCCCATTGAAATTGGTCAAGAAATAAGCAATTTATACAAAGTATCTTCTTTTGCACAATACTGTGCAACTGAATATTTCTTGCAATTGCGCAATACTGTGCAATTGAATATTTCTTGCTATTGTGCAATACTGTACAATTGACAATTTCTTCCTATTGTGCAATATTGTGCTATTGGATATTTCTTGCTATTGCGCAATACTGTGCAATTGAAGATTTCTTGCTATTGCAATACTGTGCAATTGAAAATTTCTTGCTATTGCACAATACTTATTATATAATAATTTACACATCCTGTTTGGTGTGTATCTCCTGCCATATCATTATTATTTGCTTTTAAATATAAATCAGAAATAACCAACTTAAAATGGAAAATTTTAAGAAAAAAAAAGGAAAAAAGGAAGAAAAAGGAAAAAAAATCCCCAATTTTTGAACCCCTTATGATTCATCACCCCAAACTCAATCCCAGCCTTCAATGAGGTATGGTACCTTGCAGTACAATTTCAGAGAGATCCATACACTTAAACACAAGTTATTGTCTGGAAACTAGAAAATGTTTATTTTGGCCCTTTTGGCCCCTAATTCCTAAACGTTTAGGCAATTACCCCAAACTCAATTCCAGCTTTCCTTTGTGATATGGAACCTTGGAGTACAATTTCAGAAAGATCCATACACTTACACACAAGTTATTGTCCTGAAACTAGAAAATGCTTATTTTTGCCCCTTTTTGGCCCCTAATTCCTAAAATTTTGAGGCAATTACCCCAAAATCAATCCCAGCATTCCTTTGTGATATTGAACCTTGTGGTACAATGTCAGAGAGATCCATACACTTACACACAAGTTATTGTTTGGAAGTTACAAAATGCTTATTTTGGCCCCTTTTGGCCCCTAATTCCTTAACTGTTGGAACCATAACCCCCAAAATTAATCCCAACCTTCCTTTTGTGGTATTGAACCTTATGGTAAAATTTCCTAGAGATCCATTTACTTAAACTAAAGTTAGAGTGCGAAAACCAATGTGTCTTCGGACGACGACGACAACGACGACGACGACGCCAACGTCATACCAATATACGACCACAAAAAATTTTTTGCGGTCGTATAAAAATGACTACGTCCAAATACCTGGCATTTTGAGAATATTTGAAAATAAATGGGGAATGTGTCCATGGGACTCAGATGATGCCCTGAGTTGATCTGAGTTTTGTGGTAATAAGCATTGAGTACAAGTTTGATAACATTTGGTTGAGGCAAACTTAAGTTGGAGAACGGAAACGAAAAATTCAGCAATTTTTCCATTTGTAAAGGGGCAAAACTCTAGAACTGTAAAAGTGACGCCACCAAAATTCAAACTTGATCTGTGTTTTGTGGTAATAAGCATTGTGTATAAGATTCATAACATTTGGTTGAGGCAAACTTTAGTTAGAGAACGGAAACGAGAGTTCAGCAATTTTTCCAGTTGTAAAGGGGCACAACTCTAGAACAGTAAAAGTAATGCCACCCAAATTCAAACTTGATCTGTGTTTTGTGGTAATAAGCATTGTGTATTAGTTTCCAGTTGAGGCAAACTAAAGTTAGAGAACGGAAACCAATTTCGGGACGGACAGGCGGACAAGGGTAAAACTGAATGCCCCCTCCGCTATGGCGGGGCATAAAAATCAAAATCCTGTGGACATGCACACTTCCATTATGTGTAAAAACATCCTACAAAATATTAAAGCTTCAGCTCAAAAACTGTAGGAGGAGATAGCCAGACAAACCATTTATCTATTTCTGACGGAAAGATTGGACATGGGTAAATCAATATGCCCCTCGACATTTTGCGGGAAATAAAATACCTTCTTTTAATCCATAAAGCTTAATCAGCTGCCTTAAGTTTTGAAGATGTTGGCCATTTTAAGTATTATGCATAATTTTTTCATTAAATTATTGTAATGTTTTCTATTTTCAGTGACAAGACAGTCATGTTTGATAAGGGTCAACAACCATTATTTAACATAGCACAAATTTCATTTCCCCACATGTTGGTACTAATTAATAATTTCCAGTATTAATGGATATATATAGACTCTTACATTGGTACCAGTGGATTTTCAGATTTATCTAATCTGGATAGTAAAAATTGATAATTTAACTATCGAGATTGGATGAATCTCATAATTAGCGAGTAACTATGCAAGAATCTGTTTCTCCAATGATTATCAAATGAATTGTTGTTTTTGATAAACAAAAATCCCCTTCGAGTGCCTTCCACATTCCACAAAGTTGTCAATTTCTCTAACACCTGTTAACACATTTTGATTCATTCAGTGAACTGATAAAGGTTATGAACCTTAAACTCAGCCAATCATCTTCTGAGATGATCGGCAACCACACGTTGATTAAATTTTTTTATACAATGGGTCCAGGGAGGGCTAAATTACCAAAGAATTGGAGAAATCTTTATGTCAAATTTTAATTTTTGTGTGCTTCTGTTTTGTCACAAATTCATGCTTTAAACAATTCTGTAAACTAGTACTTAGCTATTTACCATTTGTATGCTTGTGTCTGTGTATATAACCATGTTTGTATGCTTGTGTATATGTTTTATGTTATGTCAATGTCAAGTAAAAAGCTCAGTGGAGCATTAAATTTTTTTGTATAATTTGTATTTGTCTTTACAAAGACAAATAATTCAAAATAAGATATATCAAACTATCCCAATAAATGTAATCTGAGTATTTTTGCAATGTAAGTTGTACAAACCTCCTCCTACTGCTTCTACTACTACTTTTTGGTCTGTCTTCTACCAACTTGATTTTTCTACCATTGATTTCCGTATTGTCTAATTTATCCAAAGCTGCCTTCATATCCGAGTATGAGGAAAATTCAACAACACTGCAAAAGAATTACATATCCACTAAAATTTTTCTTTAATCCTTTTAAATGCCTTAACTTCGCATGAACAATTCTTGTATATGCATTCCTTTAAATCCTACAGCATTGCTGCCAATGTTTTGTTACCCAGTATTTGCGTTCAAAATGCTCTAAATTTTTAAAATCAAAAGACCAAATTAAGGCACCTTTGTCCTTTCATTTCAATTTACTTGTAGGACCTTCTTTGATGAGAGTGATATACACTAATTAATACTAACTCAAAGGTAGGTAGGTTAACCCTCCACAAGAGGTTTGAACCCACCCCCACTGAAAAATGGTAATTTTCAGTCTATTTTCCGATTTTTAAACGGCCTTGAGAGATGAACATTGACCAGACGATGTTTCTTTGTCATTCAAGTATTACCCTATAGTTACAGCAGTCCATTCATGCTAACTGGGAGTATATGGGACTTAAGTGTCTTGCTGGGGAATTATTATTGTCAAGTCAGGTCTGCCTAAATGTCTGTTTTTACAAAACGGTGACCTAGATTTTACAGACTAGATTCCTATTAGCTATATTATACCTCGTTGTGTTCCTGTACCACCTATGCATGCATTTATGATAATAGTTTATACCTACAGTCACTACCAGTTATGTAGTGGCCATCAAAAGATGCCCACCCCCACCTGATTTTGGCTACTTTTCAGGTTTTTCCGGTTTTGAACTCTTAAGCGGCTTTCAAAGTGCCATATTTTCATAATCAGACATCTGAGAAGAGTTTATGGACCATGAACTGCTTGGTTGAAGCCCCTGCTATCATGACAGTTCAGCTGGGGCAGTTCAAAAAAGGTATGGAGGGTCATATGGGCCATCAAAGAATGGTTGTCGCCATCACGCCTACAGGTTACAATACACCATTAGATTTTATGGGCGCAGCCATTTTATGAGCATAACATGGTATTCAGAATTAAGAGTATAGCTAATCCTGATTGGTTGATATATGCGCCGTTATTTTTGTTATTAGAGACTTCGTGCATTCTGCATTATACCAAAGGCCAAATAAATTATTTTCCTTAGCCCTAACGGAACTGAGATGTCTTTTAAACGCTAGGATGAGACACGTATTTTTAAGTGCAAAATTGATAGGCATGGGTGATAAGTACAAATTACGCTAAGAAAAGCAACGCGAACCTATATTTTTTGGACCAAAAAATACTGTCCTAATAACTTTTCTTTAATTCTAGCAAGGTTTCGTTTAAAAAATCCACTTTCTAAAGTCTGTATCTCGAAAAAGGCTATCATTGTCGCCTATGGGGAAATTAATTGTTTATTTCAATCTATACAGCGTCGACATTTCTTTATCATAGTGCTCAAAAAGTATCAAAAACAGTAATTTTACTTAATGTTTGATGTGAAACCGTATTTTTTGGTGACAAATGAATTATTGATTAACGAGTTTTTAAGCTATAGTCTGTTTCATATTTGTATTGCGTTTTACCTTAGAAACAAGGGTGGGTTCGACTTTTGACTTACTGTGGAGAGAATATGTCATTTTCTGAACTTCTGCTGATTTGTTTGAAAAAAACACGTACACGTCTAGAGTTTGGATATACAAATCGATTTTTAAAAATGACAATCTCGATCCTAGTGCTGTTATCGAAATTACCAAATTCAGTGAAAATGTACAGAAATGATCCCTTGAACATTGAAATGTTCACTCGAATGGCAGACTATAAAAATTAGAATAGGCATGACATTTTGTAGTTAACGAGTAGTTTTCGATGTTTAAACACAAATATTTACACATTTTCATATTTTGAAATGCTATAGTCTGTTTCAAAATGTACTTTTATCTGAAAATGGTTTCATTTAAAACTGTTGTTCAAAATTCACCGTAGTAGTTACATATTGGATCGGTTTTGGTATCAATATAATCAGTACTTGATGACATATAAAGAATCATTGGAGAAAGTGGACATTATCTTCAGGCCCTTTTTAGCAGTACCGCATTTACTCAAAAAATCAGAATTTTTTTTTTTCACATTTTTTGACTGGGGTCACCTCTGATATAAAATTGTGAAAATTCAGAGGGTAATGCCAGAACGTTTTGAAGATGATTTTTGTGTGGCATATATATTTGTGCATCTAACGAACTATGAATTGCATGATTCTAGAAAGTATTAAATACCGTATAGGTTACAATAAACCATTAGATTTTATAGGCGCAGCCATTTTATGAGCATAACATGGTATTCAGAATTAAGAGTATAGCTAATCCTGATTGGTTGATAGGTGCGCCTGTTATTTTTTGTTATTAGAGACTTCGTGCATTCTGCATTATACCAAAGGCCAAATAAATTATTTTCCTTAGCCCTAACGGAACTGAGATGTCTTTTAAACGCTAGGATGAGACACGTATTTTTAAGTGCAAAATTGATAGGCATGGGAGATAAGTACAAATTACGCTAAGAAAAGCAACGCAAACCTATATTTTTTGGACCAAAAAATACTGTCCTAATAACTTTTCTTTAATTCTAGCAAGGTTTCGTTTAAAAAATCCACTTTCTAAAGTCTGTATCTCGAAAAAGGCTATCATTGTCGCCTATGGGGAAATTAATTGTTTATTTCAATCTACAGGGGGATTGGGGGCTAAAGGGTTAATAAAGTTTATCAATTATCTTAAAGTCATAGGACCAACAGATAGACTTTCAGCTAAGAACTTTATTGTGTCAAAAAATAATCTAAAAGAAAAAGAAAAAACAATTTAAAACAAACAAACAGAAAACAGACATTTGATGGGGAATAAACTTAACAAATTTTGGTTTGTTCTGATTAAAAGTTTTGAAATTTTACTAACTGTTTCAAGCCGAACACTGATAAAAAAATATGTGAACTAACCTAAATTGTTGATTAATTAGATGATTATTGCAGATTTATCAAGTAAATTATACGCCTTACTTGAATACCTTTTATATATTTATATTGAGATTTCATTTTTTTTTTTTTTTTTTTTGAATAAAAAGATCTTGATTAATTAATTAATCATTTATCTTTCAGACATAATTTACAGAATTACTTTATGTAGTGTAGATCAAAATTAATAGGCATTATGAATAAATCTATCATCTCTATATAACAAACATCTAATATATACATTTGTGTATTGAGAGTGTATTGAGATGTATATTGAAGGGTCTGTATAATTATGTAAGACTGAGATTTAAGAAGGTTGGGTATTGTAATTAAGGCCCCACCTTGTCTCTGATTGTATGGTGATCATGACAGTTGTCAATCATACTAGCATTGTATCATTACTCAATTACCTAATCAAAATGATAAAAAAAAGCCTGCACATCAACACACCTTAAAGACATACATACTTGAATGAACTGCTCCAAAAATATAACCAAATTTTTCACAGTTTATATGTGCATATGTGTACAGACATGAGAATTATAGGGAACTATATTTCAGTGTGTATACATTTTGTAGATTTAGTTGCTAACCTATGCTTAGTTACTTGTTGTTAGGGAGGTAGGTGCCTTAGGAAAGATTTAGAACAAGTTCCAATCTTTCCAAAAATAAATGAGGAATGTGTCCATGGGACACAGATGATGCCCCCGCTTGCATATCATATAAAGTTATAAAGGGACACAAATTTGTACTTGATCTGAGTTGTGTGGTAATAAGTATTGTGTATAAGTTTCATAACATTTGGTTTAGGCAAACTTGTAAGAGAAAGGAAACGAAATATTCAGCAATTTTTCCATTTGTAAAGGGCCATAACTCTAGAACGGTTAAAGTGATGCCACCAAAATTCAAACTTGATCTATGTTTTGTGGTAATTAGCATTTTGTATAAGTTTCATAACATTTGGTAGAAGTAAACTACAGTTAGAGAACGGAAACCAACTTTTGGACGTACGGACTGACAAGGGTAAAACTTAATGCTCCCTCCGCTACGGCAGGGGCATAATAATTGAGTTACGTTGAAAGGAGCAAATTATTAACCACAAATTAGGTCCCCTTGAAATGACAATTTTTTATCCAAACCAAGAAAATTCATTGCAAGGTAATAAATAAATCAACAGTATGCATCTAGTATAAAATTGTATGGACTTACCCTTCATTTTTGTGCTGCTTGTGGGCATCAGCATATGTGACTTCTCCTGCCTGTCTCATGTAGTCTTTCAAATCCTTTTAAGTAAATAGTAAAACAAAGTTAGATGTGTACTTACAAAATTTTATCTTTTCAATTTTCACATTACTTTGCATTATACCTACCTACCTACCTATATTCATACCTTGTTCTTGAAAATATTTATGAGAAACTTGCAAAAATCTTGATTGCATATTTGGGAATGGGAGCAACTATATTACTGGAATATTTTTGGTGTTTTGAATTCAAAGCTTTCATGGAAGGCCAAATTTATGCAATGAAAGTTTTAAGGCTTATTTTGACAAAAGTTCAGAATCACAAGGGTAATCACAATAATCAAAATTGACACATACTATTAAATAAAAGATTTAATTTCTTTTTAAATTTGATGTATTACACAATTTTCAAATAGATTCCAAATCACAAATTGTCCAGTTTAATATAATCATCAATGACATTGAAAATATTTGTTTTTAGCCATAAACATGATGAAGGATACAAAAATCCAAACAAACAATCAAGGACATTGATAAACAACTGTACACTAAAAAGCCTTACGATCACATGCCTCTTAACTTTTTTCATGTTTTGCACAACTTTTGCAATGATCCTATTCTTTATAATGTTTCAACATTTTAAATCATTACTGGTATTATTGACACTTGGTTTGAAAATCCAAAATTTTTAATTTTTACTATTTCATTGTACTCTTCATACATTAAATAGATGTATATCTTTTTATAACAGAATTACCTCTACTGAATAGAAACTGACATCGCCTGAGAGCTTAATGAACCCTTGCTAGAGAGAGCATCAGGACTTCTAGTGTACTTCTGTTTATTTCATCATTACATTGCAGCAGTATTCTACCTTTTTTCTGAACTTGGGAAGATAGCAAGAACTATCCAATCCAGATGTATAGATAGTTTTAGCTGACTGGCATTCATCACATTTTTTGTTTTCCAAAGATTGACCATGCTAGTCATGTAAAGCGTGACTTTCCCATCAGTGTAGGACATTCTTTGTCTTCTGAAGGATGAACATCAAGCTAGCTAGACCCCCTCGTCTCACAGTCAACACATCATAAGCAAGAACAAGAGTGAAACACATTGAAGTAGCCAATCCTTGTGGCACTTTTGGGGAGGAAGCTGTGATTAGACCCTTCGTCCTTCATCATGCTCCTGCCACCTCACCTTTGAGGGTGCTTATGAGAGAAGACAATACTATTTAGGATGAAACATGAATATGTAAAATGTCACGATCTGTATATTCCTTTAAAATGTTGCAAATATTGGTTATATTTAAACTTGAAAAAAAGATTTCTGTATTTCTTTCAATTAAATGAAAGAAAAGCATTCAACCAAACTTTACAAAATGAAGTTCAAAAGACTGATAAAATACTTATAAAAAATAACAGCTATTTTATATTTAAGTTTGAATTTTTTTTTTGCATTTCTTATTTGTGGTTATCTTAAAAGGAATATACAGCAAGTGAAAAGGTGTTCAATTTTGTGTTGAACATTAAATGATTTATTAGTTTCCATCTTGGTTCATTATATATATATAAATAGGAAAACAATTTTAATTTTTTTATCAATGACTAAGGTCTAGTATCTTAAAATTTTTCTTTAGACTCTAAAATCTATTGAGAATAAATAAAACCAGAGCATAGATAACATAAATTAGGATAACCATAAAGTATTTGTTTACAGATATAAGAAACATACCTGCCAGCTAACTCTTGAAGAAAGATTTTCTACAATTAATCTGTTCTCCGTTCTTGTGGGCGGTCCATACCTGTAACAGAATAATTTCTATAGGTCTTTGCTCAAAATATTAACTCTGGCATGCAGTTATACATTGTTCATGATATTCATATTCCTCTCACCATATTTTTTGTTCTTAAATCTTTTATGATTACATAGTCCACTTTCAAGAACTTTTGCTGCTTTGGAATCACAAAAAATTTAATATTAACTTATTTCTATATCTGTATATCATATTTCTGTCTTTATTTAAATAATCCAGTACTTTAATAGATTAAGGGCTGTTCCAGATATGAATGCATGGTGGGATGGGAGGCACTCAAATTAACAATTTGTGGTTTGCTTTTTCTTTGGAATTTTGTAAAATTAAAAATGAAAATTTTCTATTATGGGTGGTTGGGGTCTAAAATAAAAAGGTGCCTCCCATCCCCCATTGCGTTTAAATCTGGAACAGCCCTAAGCAAATTACATGTGAATTAAGGACTTGGTTTTCATTAAACCTGAATTGAATAAAATTTCCAGGCCACATTATATTTTTTGAACAAAATGAAATCAGAATTCAGGCTACAAAAATTCACCATTTCCGAATCTAAATGATTATCAGTAAATTCAATGTTTATTCAAAAAACTAATTGTTATAACATTGGTAGATTATCAATTGTTTAAAATGTTGTAAACCAATGACTTTCCTTTAGAAAACATTACCCAGAATCCATTAGTTTCTGCAATGGTGAATTATATTGAAATACAGATCAACATCCTGTGAATCTATCAATCAATACAACTTGACTTCAATGTTAAAAGAAAATGTCACCTCTTCCAATGGAGATCGCATGTCCTAAAGGCTTATTCAGAATCTCATTTGACTACACATTATTAGTTAATTTCATACATTGAAGAGAGATCTACAAACTTTTTCTTTAATAAAACACAAATTGTTATTGTTTTTGTTTATTTAATGTTTAAATACATGTACAATTTACACAGATGAAGGTGTAGCAACTATGTGAAAAAATAAAACAACTATAAATGTAGCTTCTGGCATGTCCTGCTCTTATAATTTCAATTACTTTGCATATTTTATTGTTGAAATAGGCTCAACCAATGAATTTGAGCATCTTTATCAAATTCAGATTAAAAAATTTCATCAAATACCATACTTATTTATAGGCTGATTCCAAGACTCAATGGAAAATTATTTAAAGTAAAACATTATTTGTTCATTCATTCTACAAATGCCATTAATTCTTATTGCGAATATCTTTCATATGCTTTAACAATGGGGTTTACATTTTCATGTTATAAGTACAAAACTGTCTAGATCCAGACTTATTGCATGTTAAACTACCTTAATTATATTTTTACCAAGAAACTGACAGGTTCTTTTTATCTTGAACATCTGAAGCATCATTTAGCTACATCAACATGGGACCATCTTAACTTCATTTGCAACATCAACATAGGATCATCTTAATCGTCATTTGCATCATCAGCAAATAATCATCTTAATCGTCATTCGCAACATCAACAAAGGAACATCTTAATCATCATGTAGCGAATTCAACTAAGGAATCATCATTCTGTATCCTCAATTGAGGACAGTTTCAAACACACAATGCTTTAATATTTTAGTTTTTTTTATTCAACATCATGCTTCTATGAGTAGATATCAGTTCATCAGTACTTCCATGGATAAACTGATCAACCCTGACAGATGGATAGATATATAAATCAAAACTTAACAGTGCTGAAGGGTCCCACCATATTAAACAACAAAATTAACAAGAAATCAAAAATCAAGCCAAACAAAACTAACATTAAGGAATTTGAAAATCAGGGCCGTTATTTGCTATGTAACATATATAATACTGTACCTTTCAGCACTATTGTTGTTCTGTCCATAGCCCCTTCTATAATTATAATTCAAAAAAGTCATTGTCAGATGATACCACATTATGCATTAAGATTTAATGTAAAGTTGAATCAATTTTCGAAATTTGAAGTTTAAAACTATGCATTTCTAGTTCAAAATTTTATATTTTATGAATTATTGGTCCCTTGCATAGATTTATTTATGTTGAAAATCACATATTTTTTACTAAAATATTTTAGTCTTTTATTTTATATTCATGAATCTCATTATCTTAATATGGTATAAATCAATTTAAATAATAAAAGTGAAAATTGTGAAGAGTCAATTCATGTTAAGAATTTAAAGTATTTTAATTGATAATAGAATGCTTCGCTGAGCGCAGCTGGATACAACCGCAGAGGTCCAACCCTGAACAGTTGGGGCAAAAATGGACACAATATTAGCGCTTGATACAGATCTGAATTTGGATTGTAATTAAATATTTGACACATATTAGGTTTCTGACACAGAATAACTGTAGTCAGAGAACTTAGAATTGGTTATATGATTCAAATTTATATTCATTTTTTTGCTTTTGTGCAATACACCATGCTGTTGCATATTGACCCCCACCCCTTTATTTTGCAAAAAAAAATATTTGAAGAATATTTCTTTTTATTTTCCTCCCAAAAAAAATTTCTTTCCCTCAAAATATGGTCATAATCTCAATTCAAATTTCCAATGGAGTTTGCAACCATAATTACCAATTTAAATACATTATTAAAGTCTTAAAACAGAAAATGACATACATAATCATGGCTAAAATTAATATTCCTTTAATATAGCTTCTAAAAATTAATTGACAGCTAATCACCTCAAGACAATAATACAACATCTTTATACATAACCCCCCAAAGTAATCCTAACCATCCCTTTGTGATATGGAACCTTGTGGTACAATGTCAGAGGGATCCATACACTAACACACAAGTTATTGTCTGGAAGTTACAAAAATGCTTATTTTTGGCCCTAATTCCTTAACTGTTGGTACCATAACCCCCAAAATCAATCCCAACCTTCTTTTGTGGAATTGAACCTTATGGTAAAATTTCATAGAGATCCATTCACTTAAAGTTATTGTGCGAAAACCAATGTGTCTTCGGACAACGACGACGCCAACGTCATACCAATATACGACGGCAGTCGTATAAAACTTTGATATACAAGTTCCATTTTTTCCCTCAACTATAAAATATAGTTTACAGTCAAAAATTTGCCTATTTTGTGATCCAAAACCAATTCAATGAATATGTATAAACATCTTTTTTTCCATTTAGATTTCACATTATCATCAAAGCATAATCATTATTATAAAGCTCAATCTCAACACGATGCAAATCATTTAAATTGAAATTTTTTTTCACCAATAAAAGCCTTCCATTTTCATTTTAGGAAAATCTTTCAATTGCTTTAGGATTGGGGTTTACATTTTCATGTTAATAGTATAAAGCTGATCAGAAAAACTATCTTCATTACAGATTTTACTTAGAAACTGACAGGTTCTTTTTATCTTGAACATCTGAAGCATCATTTATCTACATCAACGTGGGAACATCTTAACTTCATTTTTTACATCAACTTGCAAACATTTAAACATCTTTTTCTACATTAACTTGGGAACATCTTAACATCATTAGCTACATCAACATGGGAACATCTTAACTTCATTTGCAACATCAACAAAGGAACATCTTAATCATCATGTTGCAACTTCAACTTAGGAATCATCATTTTAATACACCAACATGGGAACATATCAAACATCAATTTGCATCTTCAATATCTCAACATCATTCTGTATCCTCAATTGAGGAGAGTTTCATTAATACACACAATGTTCTCTTTTTTTCCACATCATACTTCTGAGGAGATATCCATTCACTGCCATGGATAAACTCATCAACCCTGACGGATGGATAGATATATAAATCAAACACCAACAGTGCTGAGAGGTCTCAACATAATTAACAACAGAAATAAAAGAAATCAAGACAAACAGAAGGACTAACAATAAGGAAACTGCACATTAGAGCCAATAATTTTCTATGTAAAATATATAATACTGTACCTGTCAGCACTGTTGTTCTGTCCAAAGCCCCTTCTATTACTATAATTCAAAAGAATTCATTGTCAGATAATACCACATTATTCACCAACACTTGATTAAAATAAAGTTTTTACACTTGCTTTATACTTGATCTCTGAAAATTTGTAGTTTAATATTACATTCTATTCGTTTCTTTTTTAATATATAAAACATGGAATATCAGTTAAAATCTTGCAGTATCTGAACATTTTTTTTCTTTTATTTTATTTTAGACTTTATTATGCTGTAAAATCAAGTTTTTCTCCAAAAATGTTTTAGTCTCGTATTTAAAATGCATGTATCGAGTATGGTACCAGTAAAAGTGAAATTTATGAAATCTCAGGTCACATGTTAAGAAATCTATAGTATATCAATTGATTAGAATTTAATTTAAATGGCATTTTTCACTACAATTCAAAATATAATTTTGAACATCATCAACAATATGCTTTGCCAGAAAAAATTGTGGACAATTTATGTACATCTTACATGTACTTACTATATGACTTCAACATAAACAAGTGATAAGATTGATTAATTTTTGCTTGCTTCATGTCCAGTGGCAGTTATTTCATGCATATGTAGGATCATATATATACATTACAACCTATACAAAGTATATAAAAATATTCAGGGATGTTAGAAACTTATTCATCCTTGATCATGTTATAAACAGAGAACTCAATGAGCTTCACAGAAATTATAAGATGCATTCTGTGAAAAGTTTCTGTTAAAATTAATGCTTCAACATTGTAACTGACTGTACAAAAGAATGCTCTACCAAGATAGGCTAATTCAAATTACTATTTCTCTAAACATTAATTGTTCACTGTTTTGGTGGTAGAAAAGGTACTTTCTGAATGTTACATTTAAACCCAATTTCTATTCTTTTTCATCTTAAATATTGATCCATTACCTTGAACTAATATTACAAGGAATAATGTTGTGGATTAAATAACTTCTTTAGGTGTAGGAAATAAAGTCAAAGCATTGGTTGATGAAGTTTGTCCAACCTTAAATACAACAGATTTCTGATTGTCATGCAGCACTTAAGTTTGTCTTACTTATCTCTTCCTCCTCGTCGACTACGCGGTGGAGGATAGTCCCTAAACCCCCTATCTCTACCACCATCACGTCTATCATCACCTCGAGGAGCTCCACGAGCATGCTCAACGGTACATCTGAAACAATACAAATCTAAAATAAATTTGGCCCTTACTTTGTCAGCCATGAAGGTCGCCTTGAATTCCCAGAGTTCCCATAATCCCTTTCACGTGAATTGTTACTGTTCCTATTTCGCGAGGTGCCACGAGCATGTTCTAAACTTATTCTGTAAAAATCAAACAATACATATTCATATATTACCTTCTTTCTTTCTTTCATTTTTTAAGACAATCAATTTTGCTGAAGGTTATTTAGTAGGAAAAAATGCTACTTTTATCTTTCTTTTTTAAAGTAAATAAAGGTGATTCAAAAATGATTCTCATAAGTTCTGCCAAACAGCTTATCAATAGTTTCTGATGTTATGAAAATTATCTTTAAATTAAATAAATTAGTAATGATTTGACAATTTATGAACTTAATACTATAAAATTACCAATAATACACATTGAAAGTTACAAACTGCCTTTCCTCAATGAAAACAAAATATCTTTTTAGGTTATCAGCAATTTATAAATTTAGCATCTGAATACCTTTCTCCACACAAATCTTTCCCATTTAATTCATATACAGCATCATCTGCATCCCTGTAGTCTTCGAATTCCTTGAAATAATATATTGCAATAATTACATTACATGTATGTTTCAATAAAATCTGTAATTTTGATTGGCTGACAACAATCGCAAGGCACTCCAAGATCAAATTGTATTTCCGTATTAAATGCAACATCTATGACTGCATGTGATATCCTTGACAATCTAGTGCATTGAAAAACAAATGAAAATCTTGATATAACTCTTCATTTCATGATTGTAGCTGAAAACTGTAATTACAAGAATTGAATGCTTCCTTTTATAATATTATAGGGTATTAAAAGCCTTGATCGAGCACACTGTGCTTCAAACAAAATGTGCTTCGGTCAACCCTTTTACACCCCAATAAAATGCTTTGCTGAGCGCAGCCTGATACGACCGCTGAGGTCGAACCCTGAACAGTTGGTGCAAGTTTGGACACAATATTCAAGCTTGATAGTGTCTGAATTTGGATTGTGATTAAATTTTTGACATAATATAGGTTTCTGACACAAAATAAATGTGGTGAAAAATCTTAAAAATTTGAAATGGGTTGAAATATTTGTATTAATTTTCAATTGAAGATTTCTTGCAATTGCACAATACTGTGCAATTGGATATTTCTTGCTATTGCGATATACTATGCAATTGAAGATTTCTGGCTATTGGGCACTGTTGTGCTATTGTGCAATACTGTGCAATTGGATATTTCTTGCTATTCTGCAATACTGTGCAATTGAAGATTTCTTGCTATTGCGCAACTGAAGATTTCTTGCTATTGTGCAATATTATGCTATTGCGCAATACTATGCAATTGAAGATTTCTTGCTATAGCACAATACTATGCAATTGAAGATTTCCTGCTATTGCGCAATAGTGTGCTGTTGCACACAGAGATGGGGCTGATTACTTTCAATGTAATTGATTAAATTACAATTACTTTGTCATTTGTACGATTAAATTAAATTAATGATTACATTGCCAAAGTAATCATGATTACATCTGATTACAATGAATTAAAAAAAACCAACATTTTGAATGATGGTAATGAATAAACGTTTAATGTTACTATAGCCTTTTTTAGAAAGGATTTTGTTTGATATATTATAAAATGATAACTTCAAACTTCATCTATTTAATAAACCACAAAAGTTCACTACATATACATGAAGATTGTGTCACTGGTTATGACCCATTACACTTTATCATCATTGATCTCTGAATTATTTTGACTTCAATTGAATATAGCTTTTTAAAGAGTTTACTGTTTGTTTTCTGACCTCTTCCAGACATTATATGTATTTCAAGGTGCAGTTTATGAAAGTTAAAATATGAATGAAATAAAGTTGCCAGTTAAAAACTATGTAAAATTTTAATAGAATAGTTTAAACAGATTGTAAACAAAATACAAGTACTAAAAATTCGTAAGGGTTCCACGGAACCCAGTGTCTCGCCTACTTTTGCTGTTAATTGCAGGCTCAACAAAAATGAGGAAAAAAATTAATAAAAATATTCCTCTCTATACTATCTTTTGATTGTAAGTAGCTTCTGTCCAAGTTTGGTAAAAATCCAGGATAGTTTATGAATCTAATAAATGTTTTAAAAAATTTAACTGCAGACTGTATGTAATGTTAACTGGAAGAAAAACTAAGTCCATTTATAAGTAAAATACAGAAAAAATGGAACAAAATTTTAACAAAATTTCCTTCTAGATACTAGCTTTTAATCATAAACAAGCTTCTGTCCAAGTTTGGTACAAATCCAGGATAGTGTAAGAAAGTTGATAAAATCTTTAAAACTTTAACCACAGAGTGAATGTAATGTTAACTGGCAGAAAAACTAAGTCCATTTATAAGTAAAATACGGAAAAAATGGAATTTTTTTTTTTACAAAATTTACTTCTGGATACTATCTTATGATCATAAACAAGCTTCTTTCCAAGTTTGGTAGAAATTCAGGATAGTTTAAGAAAGTTATTTAAATTTCAAAAACTTTAACCACAGAGTGAATGTAATGTTTCCTGGCAGAAAAACTAAGTCAATTTATAAGTAAAATACGGAAAAAATGGGAATTTTTTTTTTACAAAATTTACTTTTGAATATTATCTTATGATCATAAACAAGCTTCTGTCTAAGTTTGGTAGAAATCCAGGATAGTTTAAGAAAGTTATTAAAATTTCAAAAACTTTAACCACAGAGTGAATATTTGTGGACGCCGCCGACGACTACGACGGAATGTAGGATCGCTATGTCTCGCTTTTTCGACATAAGTCGAAGGCTCGACAAAAAATCATTGCATTTTACATGTCCAGTCCAAATACATACAAACATTTGCATATTTTAAACAAGATATTTGTCCAACTTTTAATTTAGTTTTATGCTAATTAGATAAATTTTCACATGTCTGATTAACCTTTTATCATATCTTTGTCCTACAGCTATATTTAATTGGTAATTGCAATAAAAACAAACCTTAATTGGTTTCATACCTGTCAATTCAATGTTCACAAAAATCCCAATATATTAACAAAAGATTATAATTCAGGGTTAAAGAAAAGTATTACTTGAATATAAAAGATATTATCAAAATTATATATGTACATCTTTAAATTGTGAATATGTGTAAAATATTTTTACTAAGGCCAGAGACATATAATTGTATTATGATGACTTTTCAATACTGTAACAGTTAAATATGAATAACAAAAAGGTTTATGTATTGACCATAAACACAGTTTTATATTTTTTTCATTGTAATCAGAATGTAATCAAAAAGTAATCAGGATTACAGGGTATTTTGAAAAGTAATTGATTAAATTAAATTACATGTAATCAGATTTTTGGCTGATTAATGATTACAATGATTACTTGAAAAATTGTAATCAATTACAGCTGATTAACGATTACAATTACAATTACCCCAAGTCTGGTTGCACAATACTTCATATAATAATTTACACGTCATGCAGGGATATTTCCAGTTGTTTTCAAATGGGTCCCTTGACCATCAGATTGGGAATTTTTTATGCATAAAATCTAAGATGAAATAACATTATTTTCCTGTAAAAACGGAAAATGTATATTTAAGTTTCATCTGTACACTGATGTAAGAAGTTGTAACATTTTAAATAATTCTGGATGTGCTACTGAATATGATGTATATATCATATGTGATAACCAGATCGCTTGACAGTTATTTGATTGAGATCAGGGAAGTTGTTACATTAAAAGATCATTGCACATGATGCACCATCTTTCGAAGGCTTGTATCTTACTAGCAATGTAGCTATGGTAACCTATAGGCCTTTTACAATAATATATATAGCAGCTAACATAAACAACTGAAAAAAATCATCCATTTGGGTATTTTTTTCAACAACAGATCATCTTTATAAATTTACCTTGATTCAAAGTGATTTCAAATTGAACTGGCCAGTTGTCGAATTCAGAAAAGCAATTACAAAAGTTTAAATACTTTATAATTGATAAGATATTTTGTGATTTTTGCTTGCTGTTTTAAATGTAGAAGGTTACCATAGTTTAACTTTTGGTGTCACTCTAAGAAACAGGAAATTAAAGCATTGAACCATTGTATTTTAATATTATTTTGATCATCTTCACAACTTTTGAAACAGTTCCATAATGTCGACATCGTATTAAAAATTTCATGAATGATCATCGACATGTATTTTCAAAAACGCTCAAACTTATGACTTTTGCGGAAATAGAGCCTGACAAAATATAAAATAATTTCATTTACAAAGTTTTCATCATATTATATAACCGGCTCTGCTGGGCGATCTCCTTTTACAAGATCGGTGCCCATTAACATTTATTCATCAATGTTATATATCAAAATTTGAATTTTTCTCTCTGTCGATGTCTGCCTTGATGACACCCATTTTGACAAAAAGTATCTTTTTTATGGACCTGCTGGGCGATCTGCTTTTACGAGATCAAATACTATATTAACATCAAATCATTTAGGCCACATGTTGACATAATTTAATCGTTGTTAATAAAGTGAAATCGTTGACACCATTCTTATCGGGATTTTAAAACGTTTTGACGACAAATTATGAAAAATTATAGTTGCCTATATCGATGACGGAAACATTTCCGGAAAAATCGATTTTTATTTTATTTTTCCTGAATTGGAAATTTATATTCACATAAATTTTTTGGGGGCCGCCGGCCCTAAACTATATAGTGGAATCATCCCTGTCATGTTTGGTGTGTATCTCCTGCCATATCAGTATTTTTTGCTTTTAAATATAAATCAGAAATAATAAATGCAAAAATGGAAAATTTTAAGTAAATGGTGCCCCGCTTGCATAGCATATAGTTATAAAGGGACATAACTGAAGAACGGTAAAAGTGATGCTACCCAAATTTGAACTTGATCTGAGTTTTGTGGTAATAAGCATTGTGTGTAAGTCTCATAACATTTGGTTGAAGCTAACTTAAGTAGAGAACAGAAACTAAAAATTCAGCAATTTTTCTATTTGTAAACACGCATAACTCTAGAACGGTTGTGTATAAGTTTTATAACATTTGACTGAGACAAACTAAAGTAAGAGAACAGAAACGAAAAATTCAGCAATTTTTATGTTTATAAACAGTGTTCTCGAAAACCGTCGGTCCTGTCGGTCCTGACTGCCAAAAATCGGCTAGGACCGACAATTGCATGTGTAGTGGCAGTCCTGATGACCGACAACATTTTGGTGCATGGTTGTTCACTTTTGTTTTAACATCTTTTCGGTATTCAGATAGCTTTTGAACTGGTTGCTGATGTAAACAAACTTTAATTACGTAGCTCAAAAATACGGTAATACTTTTGAAAAAGAACCAGGCGTCGGTTTCTTTGGTATTCAGATAGTTTTTGTACTGGTTACTTCTGTAATTGAACTTTTGTAGCATAGCTCAAAATTACGGTAATACTTTTGACAAATAACCAGTCGTAAAAGTCATCATGGCTTCGGCATGGCCCATTTCGTTCAGAGAGGTAGTCCGAGATTACTCTGACGTGCAACGGCTGTTTTGTCCGACGGCCCCAGCTTGTCTGGCAAAACAGCCGTTGGACGTCAGAATAATCTCGGACTATCAGAGAAGGTGCTAAACGAAAGGACTTTGTATGATTGAACAAAGACTTTTAGTTTTACAAATTACAGAGACTGAACATTTTTTCTATATTACAAAATTTTTTCTATATTACAAGACTTAGTCTTTTATTTTTATCATTTTAATGCACTTTTCACTGTAAATGATTGCAGTGGACACAGCTTTAAATTTATAAAGCCTCAATGTAATTCATCATTTCGTTAAAGGCATTTTTTCTAACAAATTATAAACGATTGGAACAGTTTACCCAAAATGTTGTGCCTGCAATTACCTTTGATAACTTTAAAATACAACTTGATCATCATGCATTGGGAAGATGTTATGTACCAGTTCTAGTGATAAATTATTTTTATTACAATTTTTTATTGTTTCTTAATATGAGTGGATTGGCATTGCCATTAGGAAGAAATTAAATACCAGCTCTTATAATGAATTTGGACTTCTTTAAATATTAACTATTTAAAATTTTAATTATTCTTCAACCAAAAGTGACCCATAAAATGCAGGATTGTTATGAGTTTAGCTTTTAAAACAAGTACGAATTTGGGTGGGCTAAAAAAGGATTGAATTTCTTTACACATGAGCCCTTAAAAGACTCTACAAGTAGTATAATGCATGAAACATAAAACAAAAATGAAATCAAGCAGGTTATCAAACTGACAAAGTATAAAAGTTAGTGAACAATGCAAAGTTCAAACTTTCATTAAAAAAACCAAACATAGAAACTAGAAACTAGGATGGAGTTAATATAGTATTGAGCAATGACTTTCATGTAACTAATAGGTGTTTGATAAATTCAAGTAAAATTACAGGACCACCAGATTTTTAGTCTTGGTGGTCCCAATGACCACCAGGAAAAAAAAGATTTCAAGAACTCTGTATAAAGGGACATAACTCAAGAATGGTAAAAGTGTTCTCACCAAATTTTGTACTTAATCTGTATAATATTGTAATAAGCCAGGGGTTGTTTATCTGGGTATTTTGGGAAAAAGGACCCTGGCCAGTTTTGGGAATTTTTTAACACGGTTTTCAAAGAAATTGGGAAAAACAAACAACATACCAGATGTTAGTTTTATAGTGTGTTTAGTTCATTCAAATTTTTTTTTGTTGGTGAAAATAAAGTAAGGACTACACCATCTTGGTTTTTAAATATAACAACAAGGCATTAAAATTTATTTGAGTATAAAAAAAAATGAGTTCTTAAAGGATTTACATTTTTTTGATTTTGACATGAAAATTTGTGAACTAAAATATTTTGAGTTCTGTATAAAATATATCCTGTTTCTATTTTCTTTATTATATATTTTTTAGTTTTCAATTTTAGTGTTGCTATGATAGCTGTCACATGCTTGGTTCTTTTAATTTTTATTTACTGTATTTGATCACAGTCGTTTGAATTTAAGTGATAAATAAACAAAAAAAATAGAAAAAAGTCGCTAGATATATATGTGATTTGATCGACAAACCCGGAATTATAGCCGAATCCGTTTCCGGAATTGATTTGTTTATTTATGGCAGCCATTGGTTGTAAATGTTGTTTTGTCAAATTATGTTTCATCTTGGATTTACACAGTACTTGTTGGCGATTTTTGGCATAAAGCGGTTGAATAAAATAAACATTTCTGTCATGATTAATAAAGATGAAAAAGAATTTTCATGATCATTTGGGAATTTTGCTCCCAAAATTGGGAAAAATGTAGGGTTTTTGCCGTTGGGAATGGGTCCGAATACCTGACCCTGTGGAATGCTAGAAAAATCCATGTAAGCATTGTGTACAAGTTTCATAACATTTGGTTGAGTGTATAGGTTTCATAAATCATAATGTTTGGTTGGGGCAAACTTAAGTCACAGAATGGAAACTAAAAATTTTGCAATCTTTCAATTTATGAAGGGGCATAACTCAATAATGGTTAAAGAGACACTACCCAAATTCAACTTGATCTGTGTTTTATCAGTGGAAGTCAAAATTAAACATTGCATTGTATAAAGCATTGATTGTAGTAGATTCAACTATAATCATGGACAAAGGTGGATAACTCCAATTTTTAAAATAAAATGCTTCGCTGAGCGCAGCCTGATATGACCACAGAGGTCGAACCCTGAACAATTGGGGCAAATTTGGACACAATATTCAAGCTTGATACTGTCTGAATTTGGATTGTGATCAAATTTTTGACAAAATATAGGTTTCTGACACAAAATAAATGTGGTCAAAGATCTTATAAATCCATTGCGCAATACTGTGCAATTGGAGATTTCTTCTTGAAACTTTTCAAAAACTCAAAATTTTAAAAATTTTGAAAAAAAAGTATGAATCCCTTAAAAAAATCCCCCCCCCCCCCAACTTTTTGAAACCCTCCTTGGAGCAATAACCCCAGAACTCAATCCCAGCCTTTCCTTAGTAGTATGGAACCTTATAGTACAATTTCAGAGAGATCCATACACTTACACACAAGTTATTGTCTGGAAACTAGAAAAATGCTTGTTTTTTGCCCCTTTTTTGGCCCCTAATTCATACATGTTTGGAGCAATTAACCCATAACTCAATCCCATCCTTCCCTTTGTAATATGGAACCTTGTGGTACAATGTCAGAGAGATCCATACACTTACACACAAGTTATTGTCTGGAAACTAGAAAAATGCTTGTTTTTGGCCCTTAATTCCTAAACTGTTGGCCCCATAACTCCTAAAATGTATCCCAACCTTCTACTTGTGGGATTAAACATTGTGGTACAATTTCAGAGCAATCGAAATACTTATACACAAGTTATCCTATTAAACTAGAAAAATGCTTGTTTTGGGCCCCTTTTTGGGCCCTTAATTCCTAAGCGGTTGGGACCATCATCCCCAAAATCAATCCCAACCTTCCTTTTGTGGTATTGAACCTTCTTAACAAATTTCATAGAGATCCATTCACTTAAACTAAAGTTATTGTCCAGAAACCAATGTGTCTTCAGACGACGACGACACATAAGAGGACGACGATATCATACCATTATATGATCCCAAAAAATTTTTTGCGGTCGTATAATTACTTGATATTTAGAAGAAAATAAAAATTTTGCATTGTGTATAAGTTCATAACATTTGGTTGAGGTAAACTTAAGATAGAGAACAGAAACTAAAAATTTTGCAATTTTTCCATTTATAAAGGGCATAACTCTAGAACAGTTAAAGTGACGCCACCAAAATTCAAACTTGATCTGTCTTTTGTGGTAATAGGCATTGTGTATAAGTTTCATAACGTTTGGTTGAGGCAAACTTAAGTTAGAGAACAGAAACTAAAAATTTTGTATTTTTTCCATTGATAAAGGGGCATAACTCTAGAACTGTTAGAGTGACGCTACCAAAATTCAAACTTGATCTGTATTTTGTGGTAATAAGCATTGTGTATAAGTTTCATAATAATTGGTTGAGACAAACTTAAGTTAGAGAACGGAAACCTATTTTGGGAGGTACAGACGTACATACAGACGAACAAGGGTAACACTTAATGCCCCCTCATTAAATATGAATCCCTAAAAAATCCCCCCCCCCCCCCCCAACTCTTTGAAACCCCTCTTGGAGCAAAGATTTTTATAAAAATAAGATATAGTACTTTAATTTATAAGTTCACTTGTTTGAGACTCTTAATATAAAGTGTATAAATATGAGAAAAGATTAATTGTCCAGCACTTTTAAGACAAGTGTACATGGAGTAACACAAGACAAATGTGCATAGCTTTTCTTAATAATCCTCCTTAAAATCTTTTCAATCACCATTGTGTCTAGATTGGTCAAAGTGTTGACTTAAAGTTGAAGAACTCAATGTTTTTTTTTTAATAATATGGCCACAAGGTGATCTTACACTGACACACCAAGTCCGAATGGGATAACTATTTTACATCCCAGCTGTTTTAGATTAGACGAAAAACCATTTACAATTCATAAAATCTAGTTTAGAATGCCACAAAACCATTATAATGTCTGCTTCCTGAGACATTAACTGACAGGTATCAAATTGTATAGATGATCTTTAATAAAAAGTAAAATATGATCATACTACACATTCAAATTAATATTAAATGCATAAAAATTTATTTACTTCAATAAGAAGACATTATACTGTAAATATAACTTACAACAAAACCATAACCATTTTTCAACATGACATCTCTTATTTTTCCATAGCCTTTAAAAAATCTTTCAACATCTTTTTCTCGCGCATGATATGACAGTCTTCCAATATATACTCTTGTTCCCATTTTAAATTGAGTCTGAAAAAGAATAAGCTACAAATGTATTTTTACATGTTTCATTTCTTAGGCCAAAAAAAAATTATGTGTGTTTCCTATTGCATCAGTTTTCAAAATAGGGTAGGTAGGTTTTTTTTTTATCAGAGGGGGTTTGTTGTGGTAGCAGATAGATTCAACTGTGAATAAATGGGTTCTATTTATCTCAGCTTTATAATTGGTTTTGATGTTAATCTTCAATATTTGTAAACCTGTGTATTCATTTATATCTGATAATGTGGTATCATGCCATTAATATCTCAATTTGCCATACAACTATGGTTTGTGTTGTGGTCTGATAGCAACATGAACCTTAACAAAAACCAAGGGTAATCTCAGATGCTCTGGAATGGTTATAGAAATCTGAAAATCAAATGGGATGTATATGTCCCTCTCATTATGTGTGTCCAAGAACCTATATATTTTTAGCATTCGTGTGTTGACAATGAACATAGCGACATGCCAGTAAAGTACTGGCCACTAGCAGGTACAAGGCTCACACTACTTCAGAATCAGGGAGAAGTGACTTCTCATTTTGTTACTGATAGGGAAAAGTGGTGAGACTTAAAAGAGAAGTTACATGTACCATTACAATAGCAGTTGCCATATAGTTTATGTCTTAAATTGTCATTTAAAGTTATAGAATTATATTTTTCAACTTGTTACTGTCAGGAACTACCATGACTACCATCAAAATATCTAGCACTATTGAATTTTTAAATAAATAAAAAAAGAAAAAAGAAAATTTATTTTCATTTATCAATTAAATATCTAACTATTTTGTTTATATTATTCATTGTTTCTCATTAAAACGTATAAAGTTAACAAATTTAAAGCAACTTAAATCAATGAATTGAAACACTGCTTTTGCATAAAAATATATAGTCATGAGCCTGTTGTTCAGTGGTTGTCGTCTGTTGGTGTGGTTCATAGTTGTTTCTATGTTTTATATAGATTAGACTAGGTTTTCCTGTTTGAATTGTTTTACAATAGTCATTTTGGGGCCCTTTATAGCTTGCTGTTCGGTGTGAACATAGGCTTCGTGTTGAAGGCCATACTTTGACCTATAATTGTTAACTTTTTATAAATTGTGACTTGGATGAAGAGTTGTCTCATTGGCACTCATACCACATCTTCTTGTTACTTATTAAGGTGATCCAACCAAATGTTTATTACTGCATTCTGTATAAGTATTTTTCACTTTTGAGATCATCATGTGCCATTCGCGAGTCTAGTTATTATCGTTAGAATACAGATTTCAATCATGGTTGATCCGCCTCTGACAATAGATTTGTATAAATAAGCTGATGGTGGACACAGAAAAAATGCAAAATAACAATCTTTCAGAAGCGATTTGGAAAGGAATATGACTTTTTTTATGCAATAAATGGTTCAAACTTAACGCAATGCAGTCAATTACGTTCTAATGCAGAAACTAATTTTTTGTAGCGAAAAATAAGAATCTTTTGATCTACACTGGAGTAACGAGTGCAGAAAGTGAAAGAAAATACTTTGATTTGTTTCAAAGAGAGGATCATGTATACGTCTCTGGTTTGCATAATCTACAAAGTCAATGGTATGGTTTTAACACACTTCTAAAGAAATAAATTGCCTGTATCTATGAATGTCTTTATAAATAAATGTGGATTGTGTCCACATGTGGACACAAATGATGCCCCCACTTGCATATCATAGTTATAAAGGGATATAACTGAAGAACAGTAAAAGTGAAGCTACCCAAATTTGAACTTGATCTGAGTTTTGTGGTAATAAGCATTGTGTATAAGTTTCATAACATTTGGTTGATGCAAACTTAACCCTAGTACTGCAGGACATCGATATAGTGACGACCTATATAACTTTACTCTACTGCTGGTCGTCGATATATTGATAACTTCCGGTAGGTTCATTCAGTGCCGGTCGTCGCCAGGGTTCGACACTAACGCTAGTCCGCTAGCCCAAGGCTAGTAAAAATTAGGGAGGGCTAGTAAAGTTTTCATCACAGTAGTCCGACACGCTAGTCAAAATTTTGCTTATAACTAGGAATTTTACAAAATTTTAATTGTCAACAAATCCCACATTTTCTGCTGACCTTTGCTGTCTTTATTGTACAGTTTATTCACGTATATTTTGATTGTCAGACATTTTTAACATGAAAGGTACTTTTAGGGGAGGGGAAAGAAACTGAAACAATGATAGTACTTAATACATTTAAAACCACGTGTGTTACAAACGCCGTGATGATTCTGATCAGAAACCTGGATCTCAAAAGTGCTTTCAGAATATCAAAATAATAACATGAATACGAAATTTACATACATTACTACCGATGCCATCACTGTTTGGGAAAATTGTACAACTTATTGGGAGGAATTTTAAGCCATTTTTTTTAGTAATCGAGAATTTTCTTTAGTGGAAAAAGCTGTATTTCGGATGTAATTTGAGGCAAACAATATCACTGACATAATATATACTAAATTATAGGTCTCTGGTAAAAATATACAGATTTTTAGGAATAAAATTTCGTCCTGCAAAAAAAAACAACTGACAAACAATAAGGGAAAAGAAGGAGTCCATGAAGAATTATGACAAAAAACAGCAAGGGCAAACCTTTCCTCTTTTGTTGGTGTATTTGTAAATCCATTACTTACCCATCTTCATTAAAGACACTAGTAATAATGATAAGTAAAATGAGGAGGATGATGAAGTAATGATCTAAAGGGGTCTTCAAAATAAGTCGAACACATTCTTAATATAGATGATTAAAATATGATTTTTTTTTTTTTTGGTATTTTTTATTAGCAAACTAGTGAAATTTCATGAAACAAAACATGTTCAAAACCCTTTGGAAATGCTCCAGAACACAGGATTTTGCTTCATTTGTATCAATGCCCCCAGACCTTCTAGATAGGCACGACCGTCCAAGTGCCTTCGGCACTTGGAGGGCTAGTAATTTGATAAGAGGACTAGTAGAATAATAATTTCACTAGCCCTGCAAGCTAATACATACATTTAGTTAGTGTCAAACCCTGGTCGCTATATTGACTTTCTATATAAGGTAAAGGTTTCGAGTTCTAGCCAATCAAATCAAGCAGCTATTCTTATTTTTAGTCAATATTACGTCAGAAGAAGGATTTCCCCGTAGAAAGATGTTTTCATTGGTTGCTTCCAGCATTCCATTCAAAATTTATTTTGATGACAAAGTTGACCCCGAAGTTTGTTTACATTCGAGTTTGAAACAATGGAAGTCGTTGGAAGAAGTAGCAGACGGGGATGCTTTTTTATAGCAAGTAGACCCTGAAAATCATGATTTTGTTGAAGAAATATTTTTAAACAATGATTGTGATAAAGAATTTTTATGTTTTGATGAGGATGATCTAGAAAATGATGAAAAAATAGCGCCGTTTGAGGACACGTGGAAACCTGGATACACGTGGTCCTGCTTTTGATGCTGTGAAGAAGTTAAACTCTGCTGTTGGACAAAATCCAGTGAGGATAGATTTCTTTAGTTTAATTATTGATTAAAATTTCATAAATAAATTAGTTGAAGAAACAAACCGATACACTATAAACTTTTTTTTAGTCGGATAGGACAATAATATTGAGACCACACTCGTGGTTCAAATTCAAATTACCAGCCTGAGGGTTGACTTGAAGTGGTTTTTCATGAAATAATGAAAATATAATATAATAAAATGCTCCGCAGGGCGCAGCTTGATACGACCGTAGAGGTCGAACCCTGAACAGTTGGGGCAAGTATGGACACAACATTCAAGCTTGATACAGCTCTGAATTTGGATTGTGATTAAATATTTGACACAGCATAAGTATCTGACACAGAATGAATGTGGTCTAAGAACTTAAAAATTTTAAATTGGACATTCACCTATTATGGTCCAATATCCAAAATCTAAATACATGGTTAGATTCAGCATATCAAAGAACCCCAAGAATTCAATTTTTGATGAAATCAAACATAGTTTAATTTTGGACCCTTTTAACCTCAATGTGGACAAAGTTGATAAAGGGCCCAAAATCAAAAATCTAAATACATGGCTAGATTCAGCATATCAAAGAACCCATAATATTCAATTTTGTTGAAATCAAACAAAGTTTAATTTTGGACCCGATTTGGACCAACTTGAAAACTGGGCCCATAAATAAAAATCTAAATACATGTTTAGATTCAGCTATCAAAGAACCCTAAGAATTCAATTTTTGTTAAAATCAAACAAAGTTTAATTTTGGACCCGATTTAGACCAACTTGAAAACTGGGCCCATAATCAAAATCTAAATACATGTTTAGATTCAGCATATCAAAGAACCCTAAGAATTCAATTTTGTTAAAATCTTACTAAGTTTAATTTTGGACCCTTTGGACCTTAATGTAGACCAATTTGAAAACAGAACCAAAAATTTAGAATCTAAATACACGGTTAGATTCGCATATCAAAGAACCCCAATAATTCAATTTTGATGAAATCAAACAAAGTTTAATTTTGGACCCTTTGGATCTCAATGTGGACCAATTTAAAACGGGCCCAAAATCAAAAACTTAATACACGGTTAGATTCAGCATATTAAAGAACCCCAAGAATTCAAGAATAAAACCCCATTGAAATTGGTCAAGAAATAAGCAATTTATACGAAGTATCTTCTTTTGCACAATACTGTGCAATTGAATATTTCTTGCTATTGCGCAATACTGTACAATTGACAATGTCTTGCTATTGCGCAATATTGTGCTATTTGATATTTCTTGCTATTGCGCAATACTGTGCAATTGAAGATTTCTTGCTATTGCGCAATACTGTGCAATTGAAGATTTCTAGCTATTGTGCAATACTGTGCAATTGAAAATTTCTTGCTATTGCACAATACTTATATAATAATTTACACATCCTGTTTGGTGTGTATCTCCTACCATATTATTATTTGCTTTTAAATATAAATCAGAAATAACCAACTTAAAATGGAAAATTTTAGAAGGAAAAAAAAGGAAACCCCCTTATGATTCATCACCCCCAAACTCAAACCCAGCTTTCCCTTTGTGATATGGAACCTTGTACAATTTCAGAAAGATCCATACACTTACACACAAGTTATTGTCCTGAAACTAGAAAAATGCTTGTTTTTGCCCCTCTTTGGCCCCTAATTCCTAAAATATTGAGGCATTTACCCCCATCATCAATCCCAGCCTTCCCTTTGTGGTGTGGCACCTTGCAGTACAATTTCAGAGAGATCCATACACTTGAACACAAGTTATTGTCTGGAAACTAGAAAATGCTTATTTTTGGCCCCTTTTTGGCCCTAATTCCTAAATGTTTCGGGCAATTACCCCCAAACTCAATTCCAGCTTTCCCTTTGTGATATGGAACCTTGTAGTACAATTTCAGAAATATCCAAACACTTACAAGTTATTGTCATGAAACTAGAAAAATGCTTGTTTTTTGCCCCTTTTTTGGCCCCTAATTCCTAAAATTTTGAGGCAATTACCCCCAAAATCAATTCCAGTCTTCCCTTTGTGATATGGAACCTTGTGGTACAATGCCAGAGAGATCCATACACTTACACACAAGTTATTGTCTGGAAGTTACAAAAATGCTTTTCTTGGCCCCTTTTTGGCCCCTAATTCCTTAACTGTTGGTACCATAACCCCCAAAATCAATCCCAACCTTCCTTTTGTGGTATGGAACCTTATGGTAAAATTTCATAGAGATCCATTCACTTAAACTAAAGTTAGAGTGCGAAAACCAATGTGTCTTCGGACGACGACGACGACGCCAACGTCATACCAATATACGACCACAAAATTTTTTTGCGGTCGTATAAAAACAGCTATTTGTCTTTTAAATGCTAATTAAATAAGATAAACAAATATTTTTAATGATCAAATAAATAAAAACATAATTTTTCTACTCTTATTTGATTTAACTAAATAATTTCATAATCCACCGTCACTTTTTTTACACTAAGAAATTCTGCATTCAATTCTGCAAAACAAATACATTCAATGTTATTTTCTAAAAAGTTAAGAAATTAAAGAAAATTAACAAAACAATAACATGGTGTAAAACTGATAAATTTCTCTTAAACAACTCGGCACATTGAGATGCAGAGGCTAATTAGCATCATGGCACTGCAGTGAACTGATAATCTATTTATAGCTGGCAGTACTAGGGTTAAGTTAGAGAACAGAAACTAAAAGTTTTGCAATTATTTCCATTTATAAAGGGGCATTACTCTAGAATGGTTTGAGTGACGCCACCAAAATTCACCCTTGATCTGTAATTTGTGATAAAAAGCATTGTGTATAAGTTTCATCATATTTGGTTGAGGCAAACTTAAGTTAGAGAATGGAAACTAAAAATTTAGCAATTTTTCAATTATTAAGGGAATAACTCTAGAATCGTTTAAGTGACACCACCAAAATTCAATCTTGATCTGAGTTTTGTGGTAATAAGCATTGTGTATAAGTTTCATAACATTTGGCTGAGACAAACCTTAAATTAGAGAACGGAAACTATAAATTTTGCAATTTTTTCGATTTATAAAGGGGCATAACTCTAGAATGGCTAGAGTAATGCTACCAAAATTCAACCTTGATCTGAATTTAGTGGTAATAAGCATTGTGTGTAAGTTTCATAACATTTGGTTGAGGCAAACTTAAATTAGAGAATGGAAACTAAAAATTTTGCAATTTTTCCATTTATAAAGGGGCATAACTCTAGAACAGTTAAAGTGACACCACCAAAATTCAGACTTGATCTGTGTTTTGTGATAATAAGCATTGTGTATAAGTTTCATAACATTTGGTTGAGGCAAACTCAAGTTAGAGAACGGAAACCAATTTTGGGACGTGCGGACGGACGTACGTACGTACGTACAGACGGACAAGGGTAAAACTTAATGCCCCCTCCGCTACGGCGGGGGCATAATTAAAAATATGCTGTTTCATCAACTTGTTTAGATGAATGTCAAACCCCACATGACGCCAGAACGGACCCGATTTTTTTCTGGAAGTTGAAGAGAATTTCCAAAATCGCAAATATGGTTTTATTTGGCCTTGTCAAGCATTGTCAAGATATTTGTAATCTACATTTTATACTTGAAATGATACATATTCATGACAAATGAAGCAACTTCATGAGTAATCCTTAACTATTTTACTGAGATTTTACCAGCATAAGAAAACTTCTAAAAATTGACCAAAAGTTGCTAGGATTGCTATAAACAACTTTTTTAGATTCTTCAGTAAGGAATCTTTGGATATGTTGCTTTTTTTTTTTTAAATTGGGTAATACTAATAGACATCTACTATAGGCTGGAATTGTAACTTATTTCATCTTTACTTTAAATATTCATAGAGAAATGATTTGTACCCATGAGCACTGAAACAGTAATATTTAGTATATTTGCAAACATTTCTAGCCATCACAGAAAGTTTCAGCAAAATAAGGTCTAGAATTTACCCGACAATAACAGTAGATAATTCAACAACATCATTAAAGGAGACATGACACGATTTTCAATTTGTGTTTCAAAATGTTTATTTATACTTAACTTTCCCCAAAAATACACCGATAGCAATATAAGTGTCAAATATTTGGTAAAATATGTATTTTAATGCGATTTTAATGCAACTGTTTATCGACCTGTCAAATATGCATATTTCCATCCCGGAAGTCACTCAGAACGAGGCTACTACGTCAGTGGTTACATTCATTCATATTGACATATGGGTACAGCACAAATTTAGTTTCGATTATTATCCAACAAAACGCATGGCAGTGATAAACAATGATTATGTGTGATGCCGATGGATTCAACAATATGATTAAAAAGAATATTGACATGATATTTTCTGTTTTTCGAATGACACGCAGACTTAGAAGGTGTAAAGATGGGACTTTTTACTAAGCCCAAACTACACTTCTTTCCGCCCACTTTCATAAGGAATCCAGAGTTGGGGTCTTGGGTGCCATGCCATGAGTTCATCATAGGTCACAGGTGTACGGTACAGGTGATTGAGTTTCGCAATTTCAGGTCTCGTTTGAAGTTGCAAGCTTCAGGTGTCACGCCACATGGGGGATTGATAGGACATAGTTATTACGCAATATTACTTCATAAGCTCTTTGTGTACATCCTGGATGTTGGTTTTGCCGAGGGCACAGGTGAGATTGGAATATATTATTGTTACAGTAATACAGGTACAACTACCAGATCATATGTTTAATGAATACCTGTAGTACGACCATACAATACCCTATGCACCACCAATTAAATACCCTAACCAATGTTGATAACTAATAGACAACCTGTATATAGATCTTATTTTATTGCTTTAAAGAATATGCAGATATAAAAGGTTTATAACAGATGCATTTTTTCTAATTGACTTCTTGAGATGGAAAAGTAATATTCCTGTATGCTTGCAAGTCTATAACTTCATAAGAAATTGTTAGGCAAAAGCATAAAAGCAAACAAGGAAATGATACGAGAATGTGAATCATAAGTCTTTTACATTCTTATACTGAACATCGAATATAGTCATTGACAACTATTTAGTTGGTAAAGATTCAGATGATGAAAACATTTCTTTTAAAATGGAAACCTTATAGTAAATGAAGAAAGTGTCGTTAACCGACGGCCTCCAACAATGAGAAAACCCCATACCGTATATTCGCTATAAAAGTTCTCAACATGAAAATGTGAAACAATTTTAACGAGAAAACTAACTTATTAATAACAAAATAATTTCCATGAAAAAATTTGACAGACATGAACCAACGACAACCACTGATCTATATGCTCCTGATTTAAGACAGGCACATTCAAAATGTGTCGGCGGTATATGTTTGTGAGCGCCTACCCCATCCCCACCCCAGCGTGTGACAGTTGTCTTACAGCAGTACATAAGAACTATAAAACCAGTCTAACTCAAAAGATCGGTAATGGTAGAGAAACCACTAATGTTAAAACAATAGAGACAACGCACAAATACTGTCAGCTAGATCAAAGCCAAGTACAGCTAATACACAACTCATGTTCTCGAAGACTGAAGTATGTTACATGTAAACATTTTCCTGATCAGTCCGATTGAAAATCCAACATTTATTCAAATGACCCCTTTTAGAAGAAATATTTTGAAAAAGAACATTATGTGTTGCGAATATTTTCCTGGACTCAAGCGTTTTGCTGGTAGCAATAAACAAATTGATTGCTAAATGATATTTGGAAGAGAGGGGTAGAAATAAGTGAACTTGAATTTACTTTGTGTAATTCCTTAAATTTGAAGTTAGATTTATAAGGGTAATTATTTCAACATAAGATAGTTTTTCTTAAAATGTATGGTTTTAAAAGGTAAATAACATAACACGTGACTAAATCACACTACAGGTGCCTTCTTACCTTTCACCTGGTCAAGTATGCTATAGGTGTCAAAATTTAATTACTAAAACAACAGCCTCCAATAAATGTTTTGAATTGTGTAATTTTATACATAAGGTGAGACATAAATAAAATATTGAATTGTTTACATAAAGGGGGTAATAAAATTGTTAATTGAATATCCTAATGCAGAAATAGTGTGATAAAGATTTTTCACTCTACAAATCCTTTAAATTATGTGATGTATGGTTTCCAACCAAAAAAATTATAAGCATAACTATTAAAAGTCTCTACGTAACAAACAAACAAAAATCAAAAAATTAAAAGTCTCTACGTAACAAACAAACAAAAAACAAAAAAAAAAAACGTACCCTTTGCGAACGCCTTATTTGACTTTTACTATCGTTTTTTTTTCTGCTTTTGGCGCACACATAATTATAACATTACCGTAACAGAGAGATAAGGGAACAATTTGATCATCAATAATTAGAAATTTATATTTTCAATCATGATTAAAAGTAGTTTTATTTAAATAAAAAAAAAATGCAGAAAGCGGTTTATTAAATTTATTCATCCGACAAACCAAATATATATGGTAACAATCCGATCGGTATTATCTGAAAAATCGTCGTTGTTGGACTCTTCGCATGAAGAATTAATATCCTTTTCTTGGTTATTTTCCTCACACAATGGCTCAAATTGATGAGGTCAATTGTCTTTATAGTTTGTCAGTAATCGGGAAAAGTGCTGTCAATACCGTCCAGTTAGAGACATTTTCCCAGCTTGTAACCACTGACGTAAGCACGATCACGTGATCGTTATTTAATTAAAAATCATTCATTATGACAAGCGCTGGATTCTTTGACCAGAAAAATACCGATTGAGCAGGTTTTGACCATCAAAATTGTACAAAACATGTTTTCAGACTAATATTTATTAATTTAATAAAAAAAAAAAAAAAAAATCGTGTCACGTCTCCTTTAATAGCCTATTAACCACAGGTCAATAAACGTATTTACACTTTTGGTATTTAGCTATATTTTGCCTCCGAATGACCTTAGATCTACTCTGAATCACCTTTTGACGTCAGGCAACAATCACTTTTTAATTGTGATGTCAAATGTTTTGAATTATGATGTCAAAGTTTACGGGAACCTGTGTGATTTTACGTAATGGCAGACAAATTTGCATACAAGTGTAAATACGTCTATTATTGTATCTATTTAATAAAAATTGAACTCGGAATTGGTCATCATGTTTCACTCAAGGGGTTCAATTAAAATTTTTCAACGTTAATACTTAGAAAATATACTTAAAAAACAAAAATTTCTAATTCTTGATCAATAACTTCTTAATTTGTCAAAATATAGGGGCGAAACGACCAGTTACTACCTAAACGGTTGAAAATATTTGTGAGTTATAACTGATGATGCGTAACAACTGTTTCTTTACTTCAAAAACATCTTTTGGACAAAACTGGCATAAATCAGTTCATTAGAAAAGAGGAAATGTATAAGATCATAAAGATGTGATCGACGCTAGAAAATAATTTGGGCTTTGTCATCTTGGTTTGATAACATAAACCATTTTAAGGGTGTAAATAATAATTACAACTACTTGATAAACATTTTAGTCATTGCTGCGCAACTAGAAACTAATGCTACGAGCATGCATTACCAAATTATTTAACTTATAAAATGATTAGGGAAGCTTACGTCTCCTAGAAATCTTCACAGCTTTTTCCAAATTCAATATCGAATAAGAGCTTAAACTTAAAATACGTTGAACCGATTGCGGTTTAAAGAGTTTTAGAGACTACTAAAACGCATCAAATTCGGGGTCTCCATTTTCTATTACATGGAATATATCTTACCCTTTTCCGGAATAAGCCGGAAATTCCCGATTTAAGGTATAGGCTATGGTAACGCTATAAACGTATTTACACTTTTGGTATTTAGCTATATTTTGCCTCCGAATGAACTTAGATCTACTCCGAATCACCTTTGACGTCAGGCAACAATCACTTTTAATTGTGACGTCAAATGTTTTGAATTATGATGTCAAAGTTTACGGGAACCGGTGTGATTTTACGTAATGGCGGACAAATTTGCATACAAGTGTAAATACGTCTATTTATTCGCTGATGAAGGTAAATCCAGAAAAGCGCTTCGGACGCATTAAAATTTATAATGTGTTGTTTTCATTTTATGCTCGTGTATACCGTCTAGGGAGATTAGCTACTCAGCCAATCTGATTAAAATCGATCTTTCACTTTGCTCCGTTTGATCTGATACTCACTATGACACATGTGTTATTCAATCAATTTAATATTTTATTGGAAAGAGAGCACAACAGATCCAAATACAGATATAGTTTACAGTTACATCTACAACAATTAAAATAACTGTAAAACAAGTCTTATTAGTTTACATTTGGAATATAAGTGATAAATTATTCCTTAATATGACTGATATATTGATGTGTGTACTATCATATATTACATTTATTTGTAGTTTTTATAGATATGATATTTGGAACCTGAGACTACTATAACCAGAGACATACATATACATTTATAGTAGTCTCAGATTGAACACAGATACATACAATATAAATAAGAAGATGTGGTATGAGTGCCAATGAGACAACTATCCATCCAAGTCACAATGTATAAAAAGTTAACAATTATAGGTAAAAGCTGGGACTATTATACTAACTATTAGTATAATAGTCCCAGGTAAAAGTATTTTTTTTCTTCAGAATTTGGGTTTATAATTTTGATAAAATTTTCATTCAAATTATTTGTATCTATTTCTTTTAAATATGTTATATTTAGATATAATTTTAATATATTGGGGACATTTCATCAAGAAATGGATATCATTTTCAACATCGGTCCTGTGCAAAATTTGCTTAATCTCTCATTAAAGGGTATTATTGGTTTTGCATATACATGTGTACCAGTTTCTATGGCTAATGAGTGTGCACTTATTTTTAATTTGGTGAGTTTTTTCTAAGATGTTTTGGGACATTAAAGTTCAAATATTCTTTTTGTTGGAATTCAGAATAAATTTCACTCAAACATAGAAGTTTCCCAGGGTTGCCCTCTCTTATTTTCAACAGTTCTAATTTGATTTTGGTTTTGTTAAAATCTTTTAATTTGTGTTTGAAATTAGTGTTATAAAGGTTATTTGATGATACTAGTATTCCAATATATTTTGATAATTCAAATAGTTTATTAGACCATGAATTTTCTCTATTTATGAGAGTTTTATCCACATCAAATGCAAACCTGAAAATTTCATGTGGACCGCCAGACTGTTCACCAGTCTCACTAAGACGTACCGATAGTATTTATATGACCATATGAGTATTTGGACCATATGCGTATATACTCATATTGTCCGACCAATAGCTTATATATACGTTGAACGTTGCATTAGGTACGACCATTCAATGTTCCATACATTAACAGTTTCTAAAATGAAATTGTGACTTATTAAATCAAATGGTAATGATTGTTGCATGATTAATGAAATATAGTGAATTTTACTCATAAGTTAAAATGATAGTAAAAGCATTTTTACATGGTCATTATCGATTTTTTCTTAAGAAATCTAAATGGACCGTTAAACAAGAAGTCAACTTTTAACGTACGGGCACTTAAATTGGGGCATTGCACCCTTGATTTTGCTTATTTTGGTATTTTGTTTTGTTTTTAATAGTTTATAAATTCTTAAACATTTCATTTTTTTTTTTTGTTGTTGTTTAATGTGTTCATGCACCTATTCATACGATTTTACATTCAGGGTTGTTTATACGTGCTGTTATGTAGAATAAAAATAGAGGGGCAACACGTATAAACTAATGTTATTGAAAAATTTTATAAATAGGAACAAGAACGTTAACACATCCGAAAATATGTAAAAATTAGAAGAATTACAAAAAAATAAATAATCTAAACACCATTCCCCAAACACTGGTGGTTTCACACAAAAGTCGACAGGATAAAGGCGCTTTAAATTGAAGGGAAGGCAAGATAATCGATTCTAATATGACGTCCGTCTTTCGCTTTTGAAACAAAGCCATGTTCTAATTACAATAAAACATGGGCTGCACGTGATTGACGTCACAATTGATATTGCAACGTCAGTTGTATTTTGAACAACGGCGCCAGATATCGAAATGGACATTTTTGTTGGTGTTGCTCGCTAGGAAATTAAATAAAATCATTCTAAAAGTAAGTTTACGTATATATGTTATTTTTTTTGTCGTGGAACTGTTGATTTTTTATAACGTTTTTGGTTCATCAAATCAAAATGGCTGACTTTCGAACGTGTATTATAGGTCCGCTTCGAAGTACAAAAGCTCTAAATATTCCTATCAGAATCGAAATAATTCTATCATGCCATGCTTTATGCTAATTCTAACATGGGTAGGCATTATATTTGTCAATATTTTACAACTCGCTAACGCTCGGTATAAAGATATTGACAAATATAATGCCTACCCATGTTAAAATGAGCATAAAGCATGGCATGAAATAATTATTAAACATGTACACCAAGATTCAGACAACATGTCAAAGATATAGAATTTCAGTAGGTAACTTGTGCCGATTTTGGTTCGGAGAACCTTCGAAGGAAGTTAGAGTTTATTCGAAAAGTGCCTATATGGTCTAAATACTCATATGGTCCGGCCCGTTAACAACCAAAGGAGTTTATACTAATATTCAGAAGATCTGTTGGTCCCAGCACAAAATTGAGATTAAAAACTAGCTACTGGTTGGGAATAATGAAATACAAAAAAATAGTTTAAAAAAAAACCGATATAGATCTCTATATAATTTTGTACGAGCACCTAGACTGCCATGTCACAATACATGGGTAAAGTTATCAGATAAATACGTATAATCCCGGCAAATAATGAGAATTACAAAATTCGTTTATTATGTAAACATCAATCTAATTAAAATGTAGAACTCGGATTTCATTATACTACTCGTATGTGTTATAACGAAATCCGAGTTCTATATTTTAATTAGATTGTGTAAACATGTATGTGTAGATTGTATATCATTACTACTGTATAATACTGCATGTGTTTATATTCTCATTCAACCAATTTTAAATGTTCAGGGGTGGATTTATGGGGATCAGTGGGCCCGGCCCCCTTATGGAGCTTCATATATGATAAATGCTTATACTTTTTACAAGTATCACTCAACACATTTCCTTGCTAGGCCCCGCCCCCTTTTAAAAAATCCTGGATCTGCACCTGATGTTCACACCAAAGTCAAGTTGTAATTAATGACACATTAACCACTCAGTCGACCAATCGATAATATACGACCAATATGCGTGCCGTGTGCAGACTGTCGTCCTTTCTCTGATGCATGGCCATAAGTTACAGATGGACGGACGTGCAGCAGTATGAGGCGCCGTTTTACTATTTATTCCTTATTTTGTGATATCAAAAAATATTTCTTTATATCAAAAAATTAAATTCCTGATATCAAAAATTGATTTTTTGATATCAGAAAATATTTTTTGATATCAAAAAATATTTTCTTGATATCAGGAATTCAATTTTTGATATTTAGAAATCCTTTTTGATATCAGGAATTCGATTTCTTGATATCAGTAAATAATATTTATTTCTTGATATCAGAAATTCGATTTTTTTACATCAAAAAATCATTTTTTGATATCAGGAAATCCATTTTATGATATCAAAAAATAGATTTTCTGATATCAAATAATACTGACGATTATTTGATATCAAGAAATACATTTTCTGATATCAAAAAATGATTTTTTTTTATATCAAAAATTTGAATTCCTGATATCAAGAAATGATTTTTTGATATCAGAAAATAAGAAAAATATCAATGATTGCTCCTTGTGTGTCAATAAAAGCATCCGAGCTCACCCATGAGCCCTAACATTAGGTCTGGTGTTTCGGTCGTGTTTAAGGAAAGAATATCTCAGAGTTCGGCTTCATCAGTCATAAGAAGTTTTGTGTGTTTGTGTTTCTCACATATTAATTATTTTGAGGTTTATAGTCAACAATTGTAAGTTCCCGCTTCTTTTATAAGCAATTATTGGTTTCCTCTGAAACAGATTTTTGCAGCCAGGTTTTTGTGAAATAAAGCCCCAGTGTTTTGGTAATCTTGTTTTTAGTTTTTTTTCCCCCGTTGTTTATGTTGCGAATTTATTAAGTCAGTTAGTTCTGTTTAGTATAAAAATAAAGAGATGTGGTATGATTTATAACAAAACATATTACGGAAAACAAATATGACAGACATGAACCAACGACAATTACTGAACTACAGGCTTCTGACTTGGGACAAACACATAAAGAATGTGGCGGGATTAAACCCTAACCCTGGGACACTGGTGTTACATCACAACATAGTGTACGAACAAACTATAAAAATCAGTTGAAAAGGGCTTTACTCATCAGATCGATACAAAGAAGAAAAACAGCTAACAAAAACACAGACCGGACGTGGCAGGGTAACAACAACAAAAAGACACAAAGTACAGATGTGAGATTACTGTCAGTTACTCACAGCTAGTTCAAAGCCAATAACAAGCGATAAAAAAATTACAGGTCTTGTATTTTCAAATACTTCGTCTATCTCGTCTTTTAACGAGACGTTTTTTGAAAGACTGCCAGTATTTCTTATGTACCGCACCTTGCATATATCCTTTAAATACATTTATTTGATATGAGCTTTTTCTGTGACGTATTGAAAAGTTTCAGTAGGCTTGATGTACGTTTTCATTTCTAATATACCTTCATTTTGGAAGCGTTTGTCTTTGTATTAGACGACTGTCAAGAAAGTTACACTTCATTTTGAGAAAATTGGTATGTACAATTTAGGTGGGTATATGCGAATTTATCATCCAGCCATCCCATGATCGTATCTAAATCTTGAACACATCAGTATTTTGTTTCGATGTGTCAAGCTTTGTAAAACATTTTCCAGTATTTAGTAAATTCTTAAGGCGAATAATTCCGCAGATTGGGATTGTTCGACGCAAAAGTAAATATGTTATATTTTAGAATAATTTCAAAATTCTTCAATATATTGTTTTGTAGTGCATGGGGCTTGAATTTCGTAATTTATAGTTGGAACGAGGTAATTCAGTACTCATTCAGTTTCGTCAAACTGAAGATTAGTGTACATGTTTTTTGCTTCAAATATTGTTATTAAGTAGCAGTTTTCTGGAGACTTTGAAGTCTAAATCATGTTTATAAAACTTGAAGTGTGTAAGCATTTTGTTTTTGTAACAATGGACCCTTTGCCATCAATATAATGACCAATATCGTGTAGCGGTACTCCACATTATTAAACAATTGGTCTATCGGAAACATTATTTCAAATTTTTCCAGATGTTTGGGCTCATGGATGAGCTTGGATGCTTTTATTGACACACAGGAAGCCTTCATTCATTTATATCTTATTTTCTGATATCAAAAAATGATTTTTTTTATCAGGAATTCGAATTTTTGATATCACAAAATCATTTTTTTGATATCAGGAAATCTATTTTTTCCAGATGTTTGGGCTCATGGATGAGCTTGGATGCTTTTATTGACACACAGGAAGCCTTCATTCATTTATATCTTATTTTCTGATATCAAAAAATTATTTTTTGATCAGGAATTCGAACTTCTTGATATCAAAAAATAAATAATATTTTCTGATATCAAAAATTCGAATTTTTACTTTAGGAACCATACTATTTCAAGTTAATTTGAAACCACAATTATGTATGAAACTATTTATATATATATACAACTCGTCTAAACATCAGCCCAACAATGTTAGATCTGTAAATTTGCTTTCGCAAATTTTTTGTTCTTCCCTCGCCGGGATTCGAACTCATGCTACTGAGATATCGTGACACCAAATCGCCTGCACTGTATCCGACACGCTAGACCACTCGACCACCTAGGCTTTCTGATATCATGTTCATGTTATTTTAAATTTTTTGTTCTTCCCTCGCCGGGATTCGAACTCATGCTACTGAGATATCGTGACACCAAATCGCCTGCACTGTATCCGACACGCTAGACCACTCGACCACATATATATATATATATATAAACCATGTTATTTTAAATAAACGTGCAAATAGTTTTAAGTGTCTTAATTGTCAGGGTTATTTATTGAGGAAAATGCATTAAAAGCTGGTTCAATTGATCACGCCAGGACGTAAGTCGTTGTTGCATATTTCTCTAATTTTTTCACTATTTTCACATTTCCCAACCGATTGTGAAAAAAATGTTCTCCTCACTAGTGAAATAACTGTTCTCGAAAACGATTGGTCAAAATTTCAGTTATGACGTTCAACTTTCTTGATTTCTTCTGAATTTCCTAATGTGACGTCATGAAAAATGCGATCATACCTGATGACGTCACATATAAAGAACACAGCTTTCTGCAAATCTTTGAAAAGGAAGGATAAACTTGTTTAGATATCGTCTTAATATCATCAGAGAAACAGATTCCACCACTAAATCTCGTGTTTTACGATATTTATCCACTCTCAACAGTTACATTTTAGATATTTAAAAAGCTCGGCAAGCCTCGCGTTTTAAATTTTAAAATTTAACTGTCAGGCTCGAGTGGAGAAATATCGTAATTAATTAATACACTTGATGCAGCGGTGGAATCTATATTTATATCACGCCTGTAATAGTAGAAGTAAAATTGTCTGAGGACTGACAACTATTCTAATATATATGATAGGCGAGTGGCAACTAGTGTAAACTTTAAGATAGCCGAACTATTCCAAAAAAGATTAGTGAATCTGCCACATATACCTACCACAAATCGGACTGTTAATTGCTCCAGTTCCAACGTTTGGGAAATGATTATTTTTCTAAAAGTTGTAAAATTATTACTGTTTTTTATTAACTTTAGATCATCTAGTGTCAATAAACGATGTCATCATATTCGTCATTCTGTCCATCCGTCAATAAACTAGAGTAAGCTGTGGTTTGCATGCCCGAATCCCCAGCAGAATTGATCTTGCTACATTTTGGTTCCGCGTGAGGCAGATGCGGAGTTTCGAAAGCAACTTTGCTATTTTATTACGATATATTGAAATGGAGCACCATATATAGGTATTAAATAAAAGTTGATTGGATATGCTTCGATTTGAGGAAAAACCGTTATCATTTGTTGGTGTCAGTATTTATGTCACTGATTATTCTGTTCATTATGAGAAGGATTCTCTGTACAGAATCAGTGGAATGAATTTCAGATGACATATCATCTGATAATGAATCTGAGAGGCGATGCTCAAATGTTTTACGGTTTCTTATAAAAGACCATAACTTTAAGTATGATTGTTTGAAAAACTTACTCATTCAGTGGTTCAATCTTAAAGAGAATTAAGGTAGTTTTTTAGAATTTCAAATGAGAGTTTTGATTGAAAAAAAAATAATAATTTGTCAGTTTTGTCAGCAATTTAAGATACGTAGCATGTAAATCTTATATATCATGCCCTTCTATTTTACTTTCAACCAGAATAGATTGGCAGCATATATAAATTTCTGTTATTGTAAAATCGTATGGATAAGAGCAAGAACACATTAAATAAGTAAAATTATTAAGGAATATTTACAACAACAAAAAATTAAAACACTAGAAAAAATATACATGAAAATGGTAGTCTATTCCCCAAGCGCCTATGATTTTACTGACTTGGCTAAATTTTGTAACTTTCAGGCGACCTAATAGTTTAGATGAGACAATAGTAAGGGCTATAAAAAATGAAGCTTTTCGTTTTTCTGGTGATCCAGTGTCTACGATTAATAAGTCAAGATGTTCAGATTTTTGTCAAACTGTACACAACATTTAGAAATTTTGAATCTATTGTAGTTTAGATTGTGTTACTAAGTACTTTTGTTAAATGGTTGTTTTAACATTGTGTTGTTTATATCGTATTTCGGTTTTACTGTAGGCCTATTTCTGTTTATTCAGAGATATCTCACACCACAGTTTAACTGTTCGGTAAGACTATTTCCAATTGAGCTCGGGATACCGTGCATCTCACCTAAAAATTGTTAAGTTTTTGTCATTTCTACTGCTTGTTTTAAGGGCCAATCTGTGCACGGTTTGCATCATAAATTGTAGACTATGCCGGAACGCCGTAGCTGCCTGATGTGAACATATGTTTATATATCCACATACTGTTCAATATATGCAAGGGTGAAGGTTTGGTACCATCAAAATGTTTAAACCCGCTGTAATTGTTTGCACCTGTCCTAAGTCAGGAATCTGATGTTCAGTAGTTGTCGTTTGTTGATGTAGTTCATAAGTGTTTCTCGTTTCTCGTTTTTTATATAGATTAGACCGTTGGTTTCCCCGTTTGAATGGTTTTATAATAGTCATTTTTGGGGCCCTTTATAGCTTGCTGTTCGGTGTGAGCCAAGGCTCCGTGTTGAAGGCCGTACTTTGACCTATAATGGTTTACTTTTATAAATTTTGACTTGGATGGACAGTTGTCTCATTGGCACTCATACTATCTACATACTTTTTCTATATATGCACATACTTTTTCAATATATGCACATACTTTTCCTTATATGCACATAGATTACTTTATACGCATATACCTTTCCTATATATGCACATAGTTTACTTTATATGTACATAGTTTTTCTATATATGCACATACTTATTCTACATATGAACAAAGTTCTTCATGTGCATTCTTTTCTCTATATGAACATAGTTTTTCAATATGAGAATTATCATTCATATGATATTTACTGAAAGTGCAATTTATAGAAAAAACGAGAAAGTGCAATTTATAGAAAAATCAACGTTTCAAACATTTCGGAGGAAGATTTAGATCTATTAATACAGGAGCTAGTTGACAAATTTCCCTGTTGTGTCGAAAATATGATAAAACACTTATTACTGCAAAAGACAGTTATACCGGTATATTTATTCCCTCTTTTTGAATTGCCGCTTTATTTAATCCATTTCTTATACCAATTAAATTCACAGTCACTTTTTAAAAGTATTTCATGACAATAGTTATAAAATTTCCTACTCCTGCATTATTATACCGGTATTGATGATTGATTGAATAATTGATTGGTGTTTAACGCCACTTTCAGCACTATCGTGCTATTTCGTGGTTGTCAGTTTTATTGGTGGAGGAAGCCGGAGTGCCTTGAGAGAACCACTGACCTTCGGTAGGAAAACTGACAATTCTTGTCAATTAAGATTGGAGTCGAGCGTATCTGCCACCGATATAAAGATATTAATAATAAATTATTCTTTATCTTTCCTGTATCTTTTCTCGTTCTAAAATAGGTTCTAAAGTATGGTACTAATATAAGATGGTAATATACGAAGATGATGTTATAAATCGTGTTGACAAATATTTCGGCTTAACAAATACCCTTCGTCAGTGTCAATAATATATATATATATATATGCCAGTCTCTGGTTCAATACAACACTGAGTTCTCCTTGAAATCATGAATCAAGGATTTGTACCACACAAATCCAAGAAATAATTCTCAATATCTTGGCACCTAAAATCACTCTGAATTTTCTTCCTACGACATCATCATAATCAAGGACCAATTTATGTATTTGTCCCACTCATTACTCTCCCATTTAGGTAGTCGAGATCTACATTATGTACAACTTTGATTCCACTCTTCCCCCAAAAAAATCCTTAATGTGATGTATCATTCTATAGTGACATTTATTTTTTGAATAAGTTACATTGTTATGAATAGACATTGATACGGTACATATGTGCCGACCCTTAATAAAATTTAGTTACTTACTTGATTAATTACTATATCCTGGGACTATTGGTGAGTATAATTAATAGTCCCAGTTTTATCATGAAAATTAGCGTTTTTTTTCAAAAATATCCCTCTGACTATTTGACCTCCTCGAATGTTTTTATAAAATTGTCCATGCTGGTTAATTAGAAGGAACAGAGGCATAAAATACAAATTAAGATATGTCTCTGGTGGGAACTAGATTCATACTCCTAGTTTTGTCAATGCGCTAAAGCATTTCCGTATCAATAGCCACTACTCAAAGATACCTTCGGATATTCTCATATTCTCGGTATTTACATGGTAAATAACGGAACACATCAAGACTTTCCTTTATTTGTACTGAAAGTCGGGGGGAGAAATCAATATCTTCATTAAATATTAACGGAGATAAGCTTAATAGAATAAAGTATAAACTGCTAAATAAATTATTTCGTTAGAATTTGAGTAAATTTTACACAATCATGTTTGTACCATTCCCACATGAAACATTCCCAACTTTTAAATATATAAATTAGGACTTGGTAATGGCGGAAGACCCCCAGCAAAGGTGGAAGATATTCGTGAACTCGGCAATGTTTGCTAGCCGCCAGTCGAGCCTGCACAATGAATTCCGCCATTTTGATTTTCTTCAGTCATTCATGATACTCAACTATTCGTTGACGAGTGTATCAGAGAGGTAAAAATCGCATGTCAACGGTGAAATTTTTCACATACACGAAAAATGCTATCTAAACCGGCGTTTTAATCATGTAAAGAGAAAGTAGAAAAGTTCCTGGTTTTACTTACGGTTGCCCCAAACCACAGGTTTTATAATTTAACATCTATCATGATACAAAATGTCTTGTATACACATGGATAAATGTCAGTGATCCACATTAACACCTGGCAACAATGGCAATGGCCTTCTAGTTCTACTGGTTCTACAGAGTACGGTTTAAAAAATATATATTAAGTCAAGGATTTGTAAAGTGAGATCACTATATAAATCCTTACTGAAACTGTTTTCGCAATCTGAGACAAGTCACCATAACTTGTCATTTTATGCAATAACCTACACTTGAATATCTACTATCAATGACTATAGGAATCTGGGATCGTTCGCCCTAAAACACATTCGCCCCCTTTCATTTTCGCACCCTACACATTCGCACCCAAAGTCAGTTCGCACCCTACACGTTCACACCCTTTTTATTGGTTTTGTGTTTAATAATTTTGTAATCGAGTTTTGGTAAGTATATTGCTTTAAATATTTTTTTTTCATTGTTTCAAAATAAAGTGAGATTCTGACAACATTTTTTTGTGTTGAATAAATCTTAATCATGTTTTGGTAAGTGTATTGTTATAAAAAAAATTTCGTTGTTTCTAAATAAAGTGAGATTCTGACAACATTTGTTTTTGTGTTGAATAAATCTTAATCATCTTTTGGTTAGTGTATTGCTCTAAATTTATGTTTTCATTGTTTCAAAATAAAGTGAGATTCTCCCTTTTTTTTGTACTGAATAAATCTTAAATTAAGTTTTGGTTAGTGTTGTGATATAAATTTTTTTTTCATTGTTTCAAAATAAAGTGAGATCAAAGTGGCCAAGTGTTAAAATCAATTATCTTTCATGTTTTTCTCTTAAGATCTTCAATGTTTTACTCATACCAAGCTAAATACATGCAGTATTTACATCAAAGCAAGTTAAAACAACAATCATGATTTTCAAACACACAACAATAGTACCAAATTTAGCTGTGTATAAATACCAATTAGCAGTAATCATACATTTGTACATAATTAACATTTAATAATTAATCATTCATATGATAATTCCCCAATTTTTCTTCAGGAAAATATAATTTAAAAAGCAATTTATTGGACTAGTTCCTATGAAAATATATTCAATACTGGAAGTCTTAACACCTGTTGTGATCACAAATAACATCCATTACTTGAATTATACCTTCCTCACCTTCAGTATGGCTTTTCCTTTTTCTGCAAGAGCCTGTTTTTAACCAGAGATCCATGATAATTACTGGTTACTAGGTTAATGTAATCGAGAAACAACATCCGGTGAGATGCTGAGTTATATCGGTGAAGAATAATTTAAAAGGAACGATGTCAAGTTATAGAAATTAAGGTTGAGACAGAAAAAACAAACGACTATATTTCCTATTTAATTACCATAAACAAATACACAAAAAAATTTTTTAAGTGTTGAAATTTTAGAGAGGCAATTGCCTCACTTGCCTCAATGGTAGTTACGGCCTTGCTACCAGCTCTAACTCAAAATATGGACAATTCTATGTTAAGGGGGTCTATGATTCAGTTTGACAGCTTCAGACATACTAATTTTTGACCTTTTTTAACTGGACCAAATCATTACTTTACCTAAAAATTCATCACCCAATTTTTTGTTACGCCTTGATGGAGTCAAAAAGCGAGACATAGATATGCTGTTTCCGGTGTGGGCGGTCTATTGACTTTGAAACTTTTGCTTAGTTTTCATGTATTAGTTTGTGATTAGGTCAGTTTAAGGGGAACTGTTAGTGGTAGGTCAATGATAATTGGTATGCAGTTGTATAAGCATTAGCACATCTCATTTCCATGGAGAATATTTGGTCCTTACCTCTCAGTCATGGTCTATTGACTTTGAAACTTTTACTTAGTTTACATGTATTAGTTTGTGATTAGGTAAGTTTAAGATGAACCACTTACAGGGTTTCCCCTGGGTCAATTTTCTTTTTCGCCACCTCTTTCGCCAAAACAATATATTTTTCGCCACTTTCAATTTATTTTTGCCAACTTATACTAACATATTTTTTGTTAAAAAATTTCCTTCTTTCTAACAAAAAAAAAGTTTGCCGCATTGTTGTCTATTTTAATTCTACATATCTATTTTTTAATCTACATCGTAATAAACAAACACTTCAAGATAATAATAAACATTTACATTTTAAAAGAAACTGTAAAATTGCAATTTAGATTATGAAATCATTAGTTTTTACTTCTGAAAACACAGGATTCACCTTCATTAAGTTTATCGGATACTTGCTGCCTTGTTGAAGGATCAAGACTAAAGTCAGATATTTTTCTTACTTTTGAATATATTTCTTCATAACAGCAGTTTTCTTTTCCGGACCATCGTTAAAAGGAAAAGTCGAGACGTAAAACTTTCCTTCAAACACATGTGCTAAAATGATTTTAAAGTACCCACTTCAAAACAATTATATCAATCACAGTTGAAAGGATAAAGTTTATAGCCAGAGATTTTTCTTATTTTTGAACATTATTCGATCTTTTCCAGGGCATCGCTAAAAGAAAAAAAAGGATGCTTCAAACACGTGCGTCACTTTTATCAAAGTTGTAAATAAGTCCTTTAGTTGACACACATGTGACGCCAATTAACCACACTATTTCATTAAACAATACAATCAACCCCTTTATTATTTAGTCCATTGTTGCGGTAGCTATAAAATGCAATCAGCTGATTATTGATTTTCTATCAAAATCGTAACGAGTTCAAGATGAATTCCCAGTATTGTCTGATCAGGGAAAAAGTCAGAGAAACCCGAAAAAAGGAAACAAGATGGACAAAGTCGAAACGTTATATTTCTTTCGCCAAATTCTTTCGCAAATAATAAATTTTAATCGCCACAATTTTTATTTTTTCGCAAAATGCGAAAATGGCGACCGCCAGCGGAAACCCTGCACTTATGTTAAGTCAATGATATTGGGTATGCAAATGTATTGGCATTTGCAAGTTTCATTTCCATGGAGATTATATAACCCCACCCCCTAATTATGGTTCATTGACTTTGAAACTTTTACATAGTTTACAAGTTAATGTTTGTGTTTAGGTTTGTTTAAAGGGAACATCTTTTGAAAAGTCAATGGTATTTGGTTTGCAGTTTTATTAGCATTGGCACATTTCATTTCCATGGAGATTGTTTAACCCTGTACCTTCAGTCATGGTTCATTGACTTTGAATATTTGCATACATGTAACTTACATGTTAAAGTATTGCTATTTTAATTTCAACATTTGCATTATCAAAATAACAAATAGGCGAGACATATCTCTGTTTTAACAGTTTATTTAAACATGTAATTTCCTCCCCCTTAATATTTCATGCATGAAAATCAAAGGACGATAACTATTTATTGCGACATTGTGACAGATTTAGAATCACATTAATTCAAACTCACATTTTAAATTCTGATAGCATTATATAATTATTTGTATGCAGTATTTGCTGAATTCAAATGTATCAATCCAACCTCATTGAAATATAGATCTTGTGTTGATTCTATGCTGACTGATCTGACAATGTTTGGTTCTTCTTATTGTTCTGATAAATATTACGTCAATCAATGAAATTTCTGCCTCCAAACTTCTGATGCATCATTAAAACAAAACTGTAGGATCCCCAAAAGTGCTTTACTACAGAAAATAAATCTGAGGATACAGGGTTTCCCTGGTGCAATTTACTTTTTGCCACCCTTTGGCCAAAACAATATTTTTTCAATTTGCAGCATCATCATCTTGTATACATCTAGGATCTATATAATATTATTAAGTCCCAGTTTACAATTATCCCACATCTCTGTTTCATATTCAACATTTGAAAATGAATAAACCCTAACTTAGGATAATGATTTTTATTTATATTTATGAATCTTGTCAATTAAGCAGTATTAATGAATACTGTAAAATTACATTTCAAAGGCAATAGAAACTTCTTTTTTTTTTTTTTTTTTTTATTTTTGGTGTTTTAACGCCACTTTTAAGCACCGCTTTTGGGCTATTTCGTGGCGGCCAGTTTTTATTGGTGGAGGAAGCCGGAGTGCCCGGAGAAAACCACCGACCTTCGATAGGAAACTGACAATCCTAGTCAATTAAGATTGGAGTCGAGTGCACCTGCACGAGCGGGGTTCGAACTCACAACCTCAGTGTTGACTGGCTAGTGATTATAGTAGTAACTACTTAGACCACTCGGCCACCGAGGCCCCTAGAAACTTCTTACTGATCCCTCTTTGTGGATTTCCGAGTGCCAATAATTATATTTGTATCCAAAATATCAGATTAGTTGAATGCCTGTAGCTATCAAATACTTGACCTTTTTTCAATCAGCTGATTATTGATTTTCTGTCTAAATCAAAAACGTGATAAGTTCAAGGTTAAAAAGTTTTGACTGATAAGGGAAGCCAGAAAAAGAAACAAGATGAAACATCGAACTGTTATTATACCCCGTGCAACGAAGTTGCGGAGGGTATAATGTTTTTGACCCGTCTGTCTGTCCGTCTGTCAATCCGTCCATCTGTCCGTTCGTCCGTCCGTCCATCCGTCAGTCCGTCAGTCCTGTTTCTTGTCATCGCAACTCCTCTCAAACCACATAACAGAATTTCATGAAACCTTTTTAGATAATAAGGACATACATTATGTTTGTGCATATCGACAGGAAATTATTATTCAATTTTTTTTCTAGGAGTTACGCCCCTTTGAACTTATTTGCTTCAATGTACTACTGCAACAGTTTGTCATCGCAACTCCTCTGAAACCACACCACAGAATTTCATGAAACTTTGTAGATAATAAGGACATACTATGTAGATGTGCATATCGACAGGAAATTACGATTCAATTTTTTTTTTAGGAGTTATGCCCCTTTGAACTTATTTGCCTCAATGTACTACTGCAACAGTTTGTCATTGCAAGTCCTCTGAAACCACACCACAGAATTTCATGAAACTTTGTAGATAATAAGGACATACTATGTAGATGTGCATATCGACAGAAAATTACGATTCAATTATTTTTCTGGGAGTTGCGCCCCTTTGTACTTATTTACTTTAATGTACTACTGCAACAGTTTGTCATCGCAACTCCTCTTAAACCACACAACAGAATTTCATGAAACCTTTTTAGATAAGAAGGACATACTATGTAGATGTGCATATCGACAGGAAATTACGAATCAATTTTTTTCTAGGAGTTACGCCCCTTTGAACTTATTTGCTTCAATGTACTTCTGCAACAGTTTGTCATCACAACTCCTCTGAAACTACACAACAGAATTTCATGAAACTTTGTAGATAATAAGGACATACTATGTAGATGTGCATATTGACAGGAAATTATGATTCAATTTTTTTTTCTTACACTTATTTTATTTCTCCAATGACAATGTGGGGACGTGGGGTATGTGAGCGCTCACTAAGGTTCTTTAATATTTCTTTTGCAATAAATTTTTGCCGAGTATGATTATCTTTTATATTTAGTCTGAAGATCAACCATCCAAATTATAAATGCAAGCAAAACATATCTTGATTTACACACTGCACAAGGGTGGTGCAAAAAAGCAGAATGTTATACCTCCCTTCCTAAATTATCTGGAGGAGTCAATATTTGTTTAATATGTATTTTGTTTCTTTTTCAGTGATTTAAATAATGCTGCAGCACAGTACATCACTTGAACACAACTATGGACAACTTGCCAAACCACTACATGTACAACAGGTTGAACAAGCCTTAAGATTGGAACCATTTTTGAATTATGTAGAAGACATAATAAATAAACCACCTGTTAATAGGTAAAATCAAGACAAAATTCCAACTGGAAAAATTATAATAATTAAAAGTCTTATATTATATCTCATGTGATATGCCATTATGCAATTATTTTGGGGGATTCCCTTCGCAAATCATAGTAGACAGAGAGAATTTCTTAAAGGAAATTATTAACAGGACAAGATGTATAAATAAGTGGATATGACAGAAATCATCAGTCAACCCCTTATAGGAGGTATTGCCTTTGAATGACAATTTTTGACCTCATTTTTAGCTCACTTGGCGTCCGGTGTCCGTCGTCGTTAACTTTTACAAAAATCTTCTCCTCTGAAACTACTGGGCCAAATTTAACCAAACTTGGCCACAATCATCATTGGGGTATCTAGTTTAAATATTGTGTCCGGTGACCAAGCCAACCAACCAAGATGGCCGCCATGGCTAAAAATAGAACATAGGGGTAAAATGTAGATTTTGGCTTATATCTGTAAAACAAAAGTATTTAGAGCAAATCTGACATGGGGTAGAATTGTTTATCAGGTGAAGATCTATCTACCCTGCAATTTTCAGATGAATCGGACAACCCGTTGCTGGGTTGCTGCCCCTGCATTGGTAATTTTAAGGAAATTTTGCTGTTTTTGGTTATTATCTTGAATATTATTATAGATAGAGATAAACTGTAAACAGCAATAATGTTCAGCAGAGTAAGATCTACTAAAAAGTTGACATGACCAAAATGGTCAATTGACCCATTAAGGAGTTATTGCCCTTTAAAGTCAATTTTTAACAATTTTTGGTAATTTTTGTTATCTTTTACAAAAATCTTCTCCTCTGAAACTAGTTAAACAAATTTAAACAAACTTGATCACAATCATCATTAGGGTATCTAGTTTAAAAAATGTGTCCGATGACCCCGTCTGCCAACCAACATGGCTAAAAATAGAACATAGGGGTAAAATGTAGTTTTTGGCTTATATCTCTGAAACTAAAGCATTAAGAGCAAATTTGACATTTGTGAAAATGTTCATCAGGTTAACATCTATCTGTTCTAAAATTTTCAGACGAATCAGACAACCCTTTGTTGGGTTGCTGCCCCTGAATTGGCAATTTAAGGAAATTTTGCAGTTTTTGGTTATTATCTTGAATATTATTATAGATAGAGATAAACTGTAAACAGCAATAATGGTCAGCAAAGTAAGATCTACAAATAAGTCAATATGACCAAAATGGTCAGTTGACCCCTTAAGGAGTTATTGCCCTTTAAAGTCAATTTTTAACAATTTTTGGTAAATTTTTGAAATCTTTTACAAAAATCTTCTCCTCTGAAACAACTGAGACACTTGATGACCCTGCCTGCCAACCAACATGGCAGACATGGCTAAAAATAGAACATAGGGATAAAATGCAGTTTTTATACGACCGCAAAAAAATTTTGCGGTCATATATTGGTATGACGTTGGCGTCGTCGTCGTCCGAAGACACATTGGTTTTCGCACTCTACCTTTAGTTTAAGTGAATGGATCTCTATGAAATTTTACCATAAGGTTCAATACCACAAAAGGAAGGTTGGGATTGATTTTGGGGGTTATGGTACCAACAGTTAAGGAATAAGGGGCCAAAAATAAGCATTTTTGTAACTTCCAGACATAACTTGTGTGTTAGTGTATGGATCTCTCTGACATTGTACTACAAGGTTCCATATCACAAAGGGAATGCTGGGATTGATTTTGGGGGTAATTACTTCCAAATTTTAGGAATTAAGGGCCAAAAAAGGGGCAAAAACAAGCATTTTTCTAGTTTCATGACAATAACTTGTGTGTGAAAGTGTATGGATCTTTCTGAAATTGTACTACAAGGTTCCATATCACAAAGGGAAAGCTGGAATTGAGTTTGGGGGTAATTGCCCAAAACGTTTGGGAATAAGGGGCCAAAAATAAGCATTTTTCTAGTTTCCAGACAATAACTTGTGTTCAAGTGTATGGATCTCTCTGAAATTATACTGCAAGGTACCATACCACAAAGGGAAGGCTGGGATTGATTTTGGAGGTAATTGCCTCAAAATTTTAGGAATTAGGGGCAAAAAAGGGGCAAAAAACAAGCATTTTTCTTGTTTCAGGACAATAACTTGTGTGTAAGTGTATGGATCTTTATGAAATTGTACTACAAGGTTCCATATCACAAAGGGAAAGCTGGGTTTGAGTTTGGGGGTAATTGCCTTAAAAGTTTAGGAATTTGGGGCCAAAAAGGGGCCAAAAAACAAGCATTTTTCTAGTTTCCAGACAATAACTTGTGTTCAAGTGTATGGATCTCTCTGAAATTGTACTGCTAGGTACCATACCACAAAGGGAAGGCTGGGATTGAGTTTTGGGGTGATGAATCATAAGGGGGTTCAGAAAATTGGGGGGGGGGGGTTTTTTATTTTTTTCCTTTTTTTTTCTTTAAAATTTTCCATTTTAAGTTGGTAATTTCTGATTTATATTTAAAAGCAAATAATAATGATATGGCAGGAGATACACACCAAACAGGATTTGAAAATTATTGTATTAAGTATTGTGCAATAGCAAGAAATTTTCAATTGCACAGTATTGCGCAATAGCAAGAAAAATATCCAATTGCACAGTATTGCACAATCGCAAGAAATTTTTAATTGCACAGTATTGCGCAATAGCAAGAAATATTCAATTGCACAGTATTGTGCCGTTTTCAAATTGGTCTACATTAAGGTCCAAAGGGTCCAAAATTAAACTTAGTTTGATTTTCACAAAAATTTAATTCTTGGGGTTCTTTGATTTGCTGAATCTCACCATGTATTTAGATTTTGGATATTGGACCATAATAGGTAAATGTCCAATTTAAAATTTTTAATTTCCTAGACCACATTCATTCTGTGTCAGAAACCTATGCTGTGTCAAATATTTAATCACAATCCAAATTCAGAGCTGTATCAAGCTTGAATGTTGTGTCCATACTTGCCCCAACTGTTCAGGGTTCGACCTCTGCGGTCGTATCAAGCTGCACCCTGCGGAGCATTTTATTGGCTTATATCTCTGAAACTAAAGCAAAAGTATAACGGTTGCATTGATTTATGCATCAATTGTAAATAAAAATATCAGGTGAGCGACACAGGTTCCTTGGAGCCTCTAGTTGGTTTTTGGTGGAGACTACAGCAGATAGAGAGAAACTGTAGATGAAAAAAATTATGAATAGACATCATCTACTAATAAGTCAACAAGACTGATACCATAAGTTGATCCCTTAGAGGAGTTATAACCCTTGAATGACCATTTTTAACCAGTTTTGTGGGTTTCTTTGCAGAGAAAAAAAATGATTATTGAGACACTAAAGAACAAAAATGATCAGTATGACAAGATTGTTGTAGATTTTTACATTGAATGTATTTGTATTTTATGATTACTGACGTCTTTTAAACTTTTTGAACTTTAATGAAGAAAAGATGCCCGCAAAAGTTGTAATAGATATCATTGTTTGATGTAGGCAATTTCATATAAATTTATCTATTGAAGCAATTTTTATATTTGATGTTTTTACCTTCTTGGATATCACTAAATGATTTGTATAACTTGTTATTATAAGTATTTGAATACGTTGGGCTTTCTGATACTTACAGTGAGTGCGATAGTACAGATAGTGACTATGATGTTCTACAACCCATGGTCAAGGATAATGAGGGTAGCAAGATATTAAATGGTGTTACAATAACAAAAGCAGGTATGAAAACTTTGACTATTTTCAAGAACTTGTCATGCTTGTAAAAGTGTTTAATATGACTGATAATCGTTTAACTCATTTTAGTTTGCATGGAATTATTGTGTATTGTATGATGAGGCATCTTATCTTTTACTTGTTGCATTTATATTATGTAGAAAATAAAAGCCAAGTTTGACTAGTGAAATTTTTTTTCTATGAAATTGAATTTCAGATACTTTTAATTTTAAATTAACTTTGACCAAAATAAGTAATTTGATATCAGTCATTTGAATTTCAAATTGATCATGATTTGTAACTATGAACATTACTGGACCCTTTGTAAAACAACAATTTTCACTATTTTTTATATCTATGATATGAAATGAAACAGAACTAAGAAAATATTGCATTTTCTACCTTTATTGTCTTCAAATTGTCAAAAAATATCATTAGAGCTACTGTTCCACAGATAGTGCTAACTGCAGAAGCCATGCCTGCTGTTGACTATAATTAATGAACAATCTGCAGTTACCACAGATCAAGTATCAATTTGATTGATAATGAGGAAACAAAATATTTTACAGAAAGAAAAGCAGACAAAACAAGGTTATACAACTTCAGTAAGGTTAAAAAGTCAAGAAGATGGCTAAGGGTGAGTTTTTATTTGGTGTAAGTTTGATGAAAATCCTTATCACTAACAAGAAAACTTGATATTTTATATTTGCATTCTGAATTAAAGATTAATAAAACAATTAGACTTGATATATAACATCATTGATTGTTGATTGTGACTTTCTACAGATTATAAAGTCTTTTTCATTTTTTCATTGCAGTCATTTTGTATTTGCAGAGTAAAGTTATCATATATGTAACAATCTCTTTGAAATGTACATCAGGGCTCACACTCATTAGAATCGTGAGGGTTATTTTCTTCTCTGTTTTTACAGGGAGAAATGTTAAGACATTCTGCTAGTTCACTCACAAGGCCCTTATATTTGTTTTTCGCTATAGTTCTATTTTACAATCTGTATTTTCACTTTTGTTTTGAATAGTTTTGTTGGTCATGAATCTAATATGTATGATCATGTATTACTTTATGCCATTATCAGTATTACATAATGTTGTCAATCTGTATGCTTGTCAGTCATTTCTTTCTGCTTTCCATTATTGATCTGTAGCAGTTTTAAAGAATTAAAAAAAGAAAAAGTAATAACTTTTATCAATTACAGCAGATTCAAAACTTTATCCATGTTTCAACTAGGAGATTTGTTAACACCTAGAGGACTCAGATTTTTTTTACAGCTGACATAAGCTCAATTACTTCAATTCCACAGTACATGTTGGTTAAAACTGACTGTGCAGAAGTGGTAAATATGCATTACCACAAGACAGAAAATTGTCAAAGATGACTAATTAGAATCCAAGGTGACTAGTTTTCACTCTTAGCAGCCATGAGATTGGAAGAGAAGAAAGTGATAGATTCTTAGTCACTCTATTAAATAGCTAGTGATATCTCTGAAGGTCATTTGTGCAGAATTATACTAGTAGGTGATACAAATACATCCTGCTTTGTACTTGACTGATAGGCTGAGTCAGCTTTTTAATGTGCTAGCTTTCAGGGTAACAGTCGCAGGAAGATATGTCGACCCCACAATGAATTCAAAATTGTTTTAAATTGATTTTACAGAACATACTGTTAAGCGATAGTTCATCCGATGAAGATGAGGAGAAGGCAATTACTAATGAAGATTTACAAACCATGCTTAAAATCCACAAATACCAGAGGAAACACCAGATGCTTTTTTACCAAGATAATGAGGTATAGTATAAAATTAGATCAGTAGATCTGTATATTATTTATATATATAAGTGCCTGTAAATAGCAACACATAACATACAAATCTATTTGGATGTGGATTAATCAGTACAAAGATTAATTCAGTTACACAAATGAAATTATAAATTGCCTAACAATGTTATTTTAACACACTATTTAGTATGTAAATATTAGAATGTAAAAAATATTTACAGTGCAATAAAAATAAACGTAATATTTCCTAGACAAATTAGCTTCATCAAGCATGCATCTATCCAGCTAAAATTGGATGCAGATAAGAAACTTTTGCAGCTCATTGTACATGAATTCAGTAAAATGTAGATTTTGGCTTATATCTCTGAAACCAAAGCATTAAGAGCAAATCTGACATGGGGGGTAAATTGTTTATCAGGTCAAGATCTATCTGCCCTGAAATTTTCACATGAATCGGACAACTCGTTGGGTTGCTGCCCCTGAATTGGTAATTTTAAGGAAATTTGACCGTTTTTGGTTATTATCTTGAATATTATTAAAGATAGAGATAAACTGTAAACAGCAATAATGTTCAGCAAAGTAAGATCTACAAATAAGTCAAAATGACCAAATGGTCAGTTGACCCCTTAAGGAGTTATTGCCCTTTATAGTCAATTTTTAACCATTTTTCGTAAATTTTTGAAATCTTTTACAAAAATCTTCTCCTCTGAAACTACTAAGACAAATTTAACCAAACTTGTCCACAATCATCATTAGGGTATCTTGTTTAAAAAATGTGTCCGATGACCATACGAACCAAGATGGCCGACATGGCTAAAAATAGTACATAGGGTAAAATGCAGTTTTTGGCTCATATCTCTGAAACCAAAGCATTTAGAGCAAATCTGACGAGATAAAATTGTTCATTAGGTCAAGATCTATCTGCCCTGAAATTTTCAGACCAATCAGGCAACACGTTGGGTTGCTGCCCTGAATTGGTAATTTTAAGAAAATTTTGCAGCTTTTGGTTATTATCTTGAATATTATTATAGATAGAGATAAACTGTAAAAGCAATAATGTACAGCAAAGTAAGATCTACAAATAAGTCAACATGACCAAAATTGTCAATTGACCCTTAAGTAGTTATTGCCCTTTATAGTAAATTTTTACAATTTTCATAAATTTTGTAAATTTTGTAAATTTTACAAAATATTTTCCACTGTAACTACTGGGCCAAGTTCATTATAGATAGAGATAATTGTAAGCAGCAAGAATGTTCAGTAAAGTAAGATCTACAAACCCATCACCATCACCAAAACACAATTTTGTCATGAATCCATCTGTGTCCTTTGTTTAATATGCACATAGACCAAGGTGAGCGACACAGGCTCTTTAGAGCCTCTAGTTGTCTTACAGTATCAACAACAATATTGAAATACAGGTCATCTGATTAACTGAGAAAATTACCATGAGCATCAAATATTTTTTGTCTTACAATATCTAAATACAAAATGCAACCTGGATACAATAAAATTTATGTTTCCTGATTTACAGCACCATCAACATCAGTATTACAGTACAGGTCTTCTATCTAACTATGACAAGTACCATGATCATCAAAAACATTTTCTGGGACCAAAGAAAAAGATTGCTAAAGAACAGAGAAAACAGGAGAAGAAATTGAAAGGTAATGGGGTACAACATATACAAGTACAGAAATTAAACTTGTGAAGGCCGTTTTACTTTGTTTTATAAATTAGATATTGTTGAATTAAGGTTGATATACAAATCTCGAGGTAAAAGAGGGCCTGCTTAATTATTCCCCTAACGACGAAGTCAAAGGGGACTTTATGTTTGCACTCCGTCCGTCTGTCTGTCCGTCCGTCCGTTTGTCCATCCGTCAGTCCGGCAAATCAGTTTTCCACACTTTTTTTCTTCGTTCTTGAAGATATTGATTTGATATTTAGTATATAGTTTTATCATGACAAGTTATAGGTTAAGTTCGAATTTTGTTCCGGTCTGATGATTTAGTCCAGAGTTATCATGGTCGATATCTAATGTTAGAGTACTACATTTTGTATGTTAAACCATATTTCTGTACAAAGGGAGATAACTCATTTTTAAGAGACATTCTTTGGTAAATTGTTTGACGTGTTTGTTATTTTGTATGAACTAATTTTCTGAATGCTATATATAAAAAAAATTTTATGAAGTGAAATCCTTTAATTAGATAATAATCTATTTTTATTAAGGTATATATTTCATTACATTGCATTGTGTACAGATAAAAGTTATTGACATTTTATAGATAAGTTACAAATCTATATTAGTTTGTGACAAATGAAAGAAAAATATTTGAAACTATTAATTATATTTGATTATAATTTGAAAATAGATATACATTGTATTACATCATGTATTATTTAAGAGAACTATTAATCATATCTAATGTTAGAGTGTTTTCCACACTTTTTTTCATCGTGCTTGAAGATATTGATTGATAATTGGTATATAGTTTTATCATGACAAGTTACAGATCAAGTTCAAATTTTTGTTTCGGCCTGATAATTTTATGCAGAGTTATGGTCCTTGGACTTGAAAAATTCACTCATATAATCTGTTTTCCACACTGTTTTTAGTCATGCTTGAAGATATTGACTTGATATTTTCTTTTTGTTTACACCATGACAAGTTATAGAATAAGTTAGCATTCCAGTATAATGAATTTTTACCCGGTAACTAGGGGACTATGTATTGCCATGCAATACTCTCAGAATGCTTATTTCTAACTCTTTTTTATAGGGCTAGTAAAACATTTGTAACTAACTTCTCAATTTATTAACATTGCTTTTAAACAAAAATTTTGTCTGCATAGATTTACATATTTGGTCTGACACACTGTAAAAATCTTGTCTTTTAGTCAAACTGAAAAAGCTGAAGAAAGAAAGACTGTCACCTGATTCAAGTCAAGAAGACGTAATTATTATAGAAATAGATGAAAATATAACATATCCATGAAATGACATTTTACACTTTACAAGGGACAAGCAAGTCATAGATTATCTCGACTTAACTGACTTCAATGCAAGGTCTTAAGGATGTTGGTCCTCAGAAATCCAGAGGCAAAATATAAATTTTCAAATGCTTGTATCTCATAACAAGCACTTACACCTGTCTGTATTTTTTCTTTATTTTGAAGAACTCAACATTGTCTTTTAAAATAGATTTCATTTCTGAAAATATTGGTATTTTGAACTTAACAGCACATCCTTAAATAAAGAGTGTTAGAGATTTCTAAGCCACTAATTAAGCTACATCATGACAACATCAGTATCCTAGTTTGGAACAGGAAATGTGATGAAACTGACTAAATAGCCAGGAAATTGTCTGTCAACAGGTTTTGTTGAACACTCTGTTTTCTTCACCTTTTTAGGTATATTATTGAAATTGCCATTGCATTAAACTTCATGGATAGGACAGTTAGAATTTTGATAATTGACGTTTTAGATTAAGGACTTGCACCTACATTTTGCAGGCAAAAACATGGGAAATATTAAAATTCTCAAAACTTTACAGGTTGAACAATTATTACAAGCATTGATTTCATTTTGAATGTTGCAAACAAAATTTTAATTTGTTTACAGGAAATAGATCCATCTATATTAGAAGCAATTTTAGCTCATCGGAGAAATGAAGCCAGAGGAGAGAAAAGGTTGTCACCTGAACAGGCTGATATTAAAAGAAAGAAATTATGGATTACCATTGCTAAAAAAGAAATACCAAAGGTAAAAGTTGTAGATGATGTACTTTTGGTACCATCTTATAATTCTAATTATATGAGATTCTTTTTTGTCTTACTTTCATGTTATTGTTGCTGTTGGTTTTTTTTTGTTGTAAAGACTTTTATGAAAAGATATAAAAATCACATTGATATATCTATTGAGTTTAGCAAAAGAGTATCATTTCTATTATAGGCACAAAAACAAAAGGTAGCCGCTAGAAAAGAAGTGTTACAGACATTGAAGAAGGTAAATTTATATATAAAATAAAGATAAACCTGGCCAAATTATCATAGTACACGTTGATTTATTTTAAGGGATACTAAAAAATTTCAAGGCAAAAATGGGTAATGGGGTGTTTTTGGTTGTTTCAAATGATTATTGAAGTAGAAGTCTGCAAATTGTGCAATTGGTCCTTTCAACCACAGTAAATGTATTTCTGGAATAACTCATTAGATATACATTGTATCTTTTTTGATTTTATATTAATACTTATTAACCTTACTTAAATCATCTCAATTGTATTGCTCCATCAGGTACATCAGGTAAATGTTATGTTAAGGTGGCTCAGGTGTCTTCCTCCATCTTGGATTTTGAAGTAGCAGATAACAGTTGGTCTATATCTGTAATGAAGTGTGCAAATTTTGAGAGTAGTATGTAATTCATGTGTAAGACTTTTGATGTAAATATAAAAAATTATGTGTTTTATCATATTTATGCTGTAATTTCTAAAAAAAACACCATATTTGTGTTTGATTCATTTTTTTCAACTTTGCCAAATAAGGGAAGATAATTCAAAACGGTAGGGGAGATAACTCAGATAAAGTAATTTTATAATAGAAAGTGTTGTGAATTTACCTATTTTAAGATGTGGCAAGAAAACAAGTTCGGTGACCCCATTTTTTCTTTTTCTTATCTGAAAACATGTTATAAGAGCTACTGTATATGTACTTTTTTTCGCGGTGTACTTATTTTCACGAATTTCGCGGTAGGTATATTTCCGCGAAAATAAATACACGCAAATACAAATGCAGCTTAAATAAATGTAAAACCTTCAAAACCTATAATCTTCTCGGGAATTTACAACATTCACCTGGTTTCCCTTAACATGACCTCATTTGAACTGTGAAACTGTTAAAACAACACCAGTGATCCATACAGAAAATCAATTAAGGATAAAAGGTAACAAATAATGACCCAAGCCGATCTGACAGTTTTATTGTGTAACTACAATTTAATCGGAGAATAATCTCTTTCCTACTGTTTTGTTGATTGAATAGTAGTAATCTTTGTTTATTTTGTAAATAATTACACTGACCTTTTTTTCATAAGTTTATATTTTGTTTAACAAATTAAGTAATTAATGAAAATTTAAATATTTAATAAACATATTTACAAATAAAAACTTTTTTGAACAAGTATGTATTGACTGATAATAAGGTATCAAATGTCATAGTTTATTTATGCACACATACATCAGAAATCCCAGCTTTAATCCATCCTCTTTTCAAAGTTTCTTCTTTTACGTTTTGGAATGCATGAACCAGCCATCAGGCATGCAGCGGTTTCAAAGTAGAAAGTTTAAGATCAACTTTAATTGCATCAACTTTTTTGCCTTCTTTCAGTCCGATCATAATTTGGTCTGAATACCATCCTGTGAACTTAGATCTTACTAACTGTTTAAACTCGTCGTTGCTTGAAAAGTCGAGTGGCTGCAGTTCACTGGTACAAGACGCTGGCACAAAACGTGTGCGTATATTGTTCTCATTTAGTTTATCCATAAATGAGTCTATGCGATGAGCACGAAAAACATCAAAAATGCACAAAGCAGGTTGCCTAGCCTTCGCCAGTGGAAGTTTGTCTCGTACAGATTCTATATACGGTATTAACACTTTCTCCGCATATTCCTTCATTGTTGTTTGATTTGACCAATGGTTTTCATTATGAGTAATGTTCCACTTTTTTGGAAATTTAAACGTTGGGTGGCATTGGTCTGTGCGTCCTTGGTAAATCACCTGTGGTGGAATAAATTTACCACCGAGAGTTTCTCCAAGGAGTACAGTGATCTGACGCTTGTCCTCAAGACCTGTAATAGGAACCTGTTTGCTGCCTTCTACTTCTAAAGTTTAATCACCAACCGGAATTATATACACATTTGTCTGATCAAAATTTATTATGAGGTCACTTGGTATCTGATCTTCCTTAACTTGAGTTTGAATAGCAGTCAGAAATTCCTCTTTCTGCTTTTCGAAATCTTCTGGAATTTTACGCGCTGCTTTAGTTCCTTTCCGTTGAACATATCCCATGCGGCGTAGAAAGGATTGGGCCCAAGAATTAGAAAGTTCAATTGAGCCTCCAAATTCACTTAATAACTGCCGATCTTTAGCCATTATTATCCCTCTTGCAGCAGCAAACAAAATAGGACGGTTCACTATCCCACCAGCAAGTCGTAAGTTCCTTATATATTCTTGGACTTCGACATCGTATTTTCCAAGAAGGGTAGGCTGTCCTCTTTTCCCACTTTGAAGCAACGGCTCGGAATCGGAATCAGATGACTGACACTTCTGTTGTAGCAAATATCCTTTTTTCATCGTTCTTATGGTGGATTCATTGATGTGCTTTCCTTGAATTGCACTAAAATGTTTAGCAGCTTTAGTTACACCATGTTCACAAGCGTACTTTGCCATCTTTACTTTCTGATCAGTGTCATAATGATTATATTCCCCTCTTTTACGTTTTCGGGATGAGGAAGCAGTAATTTCCTTGTCAACACTTTCATTTGCCGAAACAATCATTTCCGCCTTTTCTGGTGTAGCAGCATCCCGCGGATCCGGTAAAAAAGGCTGTACAGGAGGCTGATCCTTTGCCTGAGTTAACCAACGCTTTAACATTTTGATTGACAAATTGTGAATGAACTATTACCAAAGGTATAAAATAAATTCTACTCACTTTTAACTTTAATGCCTTAAGGCTATTTACCTTGTTAAATCGAAACTCTTGTTCACTTTATTGACTTAATAAAGAAAATCCGTTATTAATGTTTTGATATTTACGGCACATCCGCGAAATTAAATACACGCAAATTCATCGGCAATACCGATTGCGCGAAAATAAGTACACGCGAAAAAAAGTACATATACAGTATATTCTCACATTTTATCTTAAAACTATAATGTAGTTTTCTTTTTATCACACAAAATTGGATTTTCCATGCATAATCTATACAAAATCTGACAATTTTGCACAACCTGTAGCAGGAAAAAAAGTCTGGTGACCCATACTTTTTATTATATTTTTGAAAAAAGTATGATAAAAACTTCAATTTGACAAATTATCACAAATGGATTTTAATTAAGACGCCCCAGCCACCTTAATTAGCTTGATTACTAACATTATACATGTAGTGATAATACTATTGTTGGATCATATAAATTGGATAATTCATTTGTATTTACATTTAAAGGTATCACAACAGTGTATGAGAGAAGTAAGGAAGGCTGCCATTCAATCACAGAAAACAATGAAGGAACAGCAGTCAAGGGCTAGGAGAATGACTAGAGAAATGGTCACTTATTGGAAAAGATTTGAAAAAGTTGAGAAAGAACACAGAAAGAGGGCAGAGAAAGAAGCATTAGAACAAAGAAAGATGGATCTAGAGTTGCGTGAGGTATAGTTTTATATTTTGAAATAGTTTAGCTACAGGTTTGTGAACATTTGAAAATATAGAAATTAGTGTTGTTTATTGTACACAATGGTCAAAAAACTTGTCATATTTGCCAGTCATGACTGATTTCAAATACATAAGACTAAATGAAATTCTAATTTATGTCAAAATGAAATTTGAAAATTAACTTCAATCTGACTATTTTCAACACCCTTTTGTTGGAAATTGCTTTTTTATACAACTGCAAAAAATTTTGCGGTCATATATTGTTATCACGTCGTCGTCAGCGTCGTATGAAGACATTTGGTTTCTGGACAATAACTTAAGTAAATGTTAATAGAAATCTATGAAATTTAAACACAAGGTTTATAACCACAAAAGCAAGGTTGGGATTGATTTTGGGGGTTATGGTCCTCACAGTAGGAATTAGGGGCCAAACAGGGGCCCAAATAAGCATTTTTCTAGTTTCCAGACAATAACTTGTGGAACTGTGTATGGATCCTCTGAAATTATACCACAAGTTTCCATACCACAAAGGGATGGTTAGGATTGGCTTTGGGGGCGTTATTGCTCAAACCGTTTAGCAATTAGGGGCAAAAAAGGGGGAAAAACAAGGGTGTCCTGGTTAATGGACAATTAAAAAAAGTACAATTTATGTTTGGATTACCTCCCTTACACTGCTTTTAAATTATGTATAAAGAAATGTTGTATTGACTTGAGGTGATTAGCTGTCAATTTATTTTTAGAGGTTACTATTATTTAAATGCCGATTAAGGAATATTAATTTTAGCCATTATTATGTATGATTATGGTTGCAAACTCCATTGGAAATTTGAATTGAGATTATGACCATATCTTGAGGGAAATTGTGGAAGGGGGGCAATTTTTCTCATTTCAGATTTCAGAAATTGAAAAGAAAATTTTGTCAAATATTTATTTTTTTTGTAAAAAAAGGGGGTAAAATTTTTTTTTTTTGGAGGGGTCATTTCACAACAGCATAGTCTATGCACAAAAGCAAAAAAAAAGGGGGGGTGGGGGGTCAATTCGCAACAGCATAGTGTATTGCACAAAAGCAAAAAATGAATATAAATTCATATCAAATCATGTAACCGATTCTAAGTTCTTTGACTACAGTTATTCTGTGTCAGAAACCTATTATGTGTCAAATATTTAAATACAATCCAAATTCAGACCTGTATCAAGTGCGAATATTGTGTCCATTTTTGCCCCAACTGTTCAGGGTTGGACCTCTGCGGTAGTATGCAGCTGGGCTCGGGAAAGAATTTATTGGCTTATCAGTTGCTAAATCTTAATTGCACTGCATTTCCTGTAAGTGAACTGCCACTGCCACTCTGTATTAGTCGTTAAATTCCCCTTGAAACCATAAAGGTGATCACAGGAGAGGAAAGCAAGTATGGGGATAATAGCACATCTTATTTCAAAATCATATTTTCTTTAAACCCAGGTTATTCAGGAGCCAAGGCAAAATAGTTTCTCTGATAACATTTTTGAGAGGAAGGTTGCAGAAAATGTTTCTGATGGAGAAAAATATAAGTGCATTATATGAAATGTTTATAATAATTCTTATTTCAGGCCAGGAGACAACAGAGAAAGTTAAACTTTTTAATTACCCAGACAGAACTGTATGCTCACTTTATGGCTAAGAAAATGACAGGTGAATCAGAGGAGAGACAGAATGAAATATTAAATCAGCTGGATGAAACCAAACCAGCAGGACAAGTCACAGTCAGTGGTGGTGTCCTTACGGATTCTGCATGTGATGATTATGGTAATAATTTATAATAAATATGACAGAAAATATGGACACAACATATCTGCCATAAGACCTAGAGCATAATTGATAAATCAGCAGTTGATACTAAATATATATTATACCAAGCTTAAGATTACCTAAGACATGTCTGTTTTGTATTTTAATATTTGGTAAAATTGGTTTCAATATTTTTTTCACTTTTGGCTCTCCTGCAATTTAATCAGAACCATAAACTCTAGATATTTAATGCTGTGAAATCAAGATTGATGTTGGAAAGACCAACATAGTTGTTCTAATTATAATGCAAACACTGAATTTTTGTCCCGCCTGCACTGAAAGTCTTTTTCTGAATTTAATGCGGACAGGAGAGACTTATCTTTGTCAACAGTTTATGATTGTTAGATTTTTGTTTGGAGAGTATTAGAATATAAGTGATTTTCAGACCTGACAGACGGTCCATTCTCTTTGACAAGACTTTAAGAAACTTAATTATGCCCGCTGAATGATTTGATATTTGTTCTGGAACTTTAATGTTTGAAGTGTTCTTCATAAGTGATTTTTAATGTGGCTGGGTGTCACTTCCAATTTGACAACACTTTGAATTTTCATTATACCCACTGAGCTTGGATTTTTATGCCCCCGCCGTAGCTTTCTCTAACTTTAGTTTGCCTCAACCAAATGTTATGAAACTTATACACAATGCTTATTACCACAAAACACAGGTCAAGTTTGAATTTTGGTGGCATCACTTTTACCGTTCTAGAGTTATGCCCCTTTACAAATGGAATAAAATGCTCCGCAGGGCGCAGCTTGATACGACCACAGAGATCGAACCCTGAACAGTTTGGGCAAGTATGGACACAACATTCAAGCTTGATACAGCTCTGAATTTGGATTGTGATTAAATATTTGACACAGCATAGGTTTCTGACACAGAATGAATGTGATCTAAGAACTTAAAATTTTTAAATTGGACATTTACCTATTATGGTCAAATATCCAAAATCTAAATACAAGTTAGGTTCAGCATTTCAAAGAACCCAAAGAATTCAATTTTTGTTGAAATCATACAAAGTTTAATTTTGGACCCTTTGGACCATAATGTAGACCAATTTGAAAACGGGACCAAAAATCAAAAATCTAAATACACTGTTAGATTCAGCATATCAAAGAACCCCAATAATTCAATTTTTGATGAAATCAAACAAAAGTTTAATTTTGGACCCTTTGGACCATAATGTAGACCAATTTAAAAATGGGGTCCAAAATCCAAAAACTTAATACACTGTTAGATTCAGCATATAAAAGAATCCTAAGAATTCAAGAATAAAACCCCATTGAAATTGGTCAAGAAATAAGCAATATAGAAAAGTATTGTTTTTGGCCCCTTTTTGGCCCCTAATTCCTGAACATGACCGGCAAAATCTATCCCAACCTTCCTTTTTAGCTCACCGGGGCTGAAGGGCCCCATGTGAGCTTATGCCATCACTTGGCGTCCGTCGTCTGTTGTCGTCTGTCGTCGTAAACTATTTCAAAAATCTTTTCCTCTGAAACTACTGGGCCAAATACCTTCAAACTTTAACTAAATGTTCCTTAGGGTATCTAGTTTATAAATTGTATCCGAAGTTTTGATCCATCGACAAACATGGCCGCCATGGCTAAAAATAGAACATAGGGGTCAAATGCAGTTTTTTGCTTATATCTCAAAATTAAAGCTTTTAGAGCAAATCTGACATGGGGTAAATTTGTTCAATCGGTCAAGATCTATCAGCCCTGAAATTTTCAGACGAATCGAACAACTCATTGTTGGGTTGCTGCCACTAAATTGGTAGTTTTAAGGAAATTTTGCAGTTTTTTGTTATTATCTTGAATATTATTATAGATATATTTAAACTGTAAACAGCAATAATGTTCAGCAAAGTAAGATCTACAAAAAACTTTTATATGACCAAAATTGTCAATTGACCCTTAAGGAGTTATTGCCCTTGAAAGACAATTTTACACAATTTGTTCATCAAGTTTGCTAACATTTAAAATCTTCTCCTCTGAAACTACTGGGCCAAATACCTTCAAACTTCATCTAAATGTTCCTTAGGATATCTAGTTTATAAATTGTATCCAAGTTTTAATCCATCGACAAACATGGCGCCATGGCTAAAAATAGAACATAGGGTCAAATGCAGTTTTGGCTTATATCTCAAAACTAAAGCTTTTAGAGCAAATCTGACATGGGTTAAATTGTTCAATTGGTCAAGATCTATCAGCCCTGAAATTTTCAGACAAATCGAACAACCATTTGTTGGGTTGCTGCCACTAAATTGGTAGTTTTGAGGAAATTTTGCAGTTTTTTGTTATTATCTTGAATATTATTATAGATAGATATAAACTGTAAACAGCAATAATGTTCAACAAAGTAAGATCTACAGAAAAGTTAAATGACCAAATTTGTCAATTGACCCCTTAAGGAGTTATTGCCCTTTAAAGACAATTTTACACAATGTGTTCATCAAGTTTGCTAACATTTAAAAATCTTCTCTTCTGAAACTGTTGTGCCTATTACTTCTTAACTTTGAATGAATGTTCCTTTAGGAATCTAGTTTATGAATTGTATCCGAAATTTTGATCCATCAACAAACATGGGCGCCATGGCTAAAAATAGTACATAGGGGTGAAATGCAGTTTTTGGCTTATATCTCAGAAACTAAAGCATTTAGAGCAAATCTGACATTGGGTAAAATGTTCAAAAGGTCAAGATCTATCAGCCCTCATATTTTCAGACACACCAAACAACCCATTGTTGGGTTACTGCCACTAAATTGATTGTTTTAAGGAAATTTTGCAGTTTTTGGTTATTATCTTGAATATTATTGAAGATAAAGATAAACTGTAAACAGCAAAAATGTTCAGCAAAGTAAGATCTACAAAAAAGTTTAATATGACCAAAATTGTCAATTGACCCCTTAAGGAGTTATTGCCCTTTAAGGACAATTTTACACAAGTTGTTTTATGTTTTTTAACTTTAAAAATCTTCTCAAATGAATTCTAGTATAAATTTTGTATTTCATTTCCTTGTACGTCAAGAAACATAGACACTATGGCTAAAATGGAACATATGGGTAAAAAGCAAAAATAATCATTGATGAAAGATTTAAGCAAAAAAAATAACAGGTGAGCGATTCAGGCTCTTGAGAGCCTCTTGTTTGGTATGGAACCTTATGGTACAATTTCAGAAAGATCCATACACTTACACACAAGTTATTGTCTGGAAACTAGAAAAATGCTTATTTGGGCCCCTTTTTTTGCCCCTTATTCCTAAGCAGTTGGGACCATAACCCCCAAAATCAATCCAAAACTTCCTTTAGTGGTTATAAATCTTGTGTTAAAATTTTATTGATTTCTATTCACTTATACTAAAGTTACTATCCGGAAACCATCTGTCTTCGGACGACGACGACGATGACGTGATACCAATATATGACCAAAAAATGTTTAATTTTTGTGGTCATATAAAAATTGCTGAATTTTTCGTTTCCATTCTCTTACTTTAGTTTGCCTCAACCAAATGTTATCAAACTTATACACAATGCTTGTTACTACAAAACACTGATCAAGTTCAAGTTTTGGTGGTGTCACTTTTACTGTTCTAGAGTTATGCCCATTTTACAAATGGAAAAATTGCTGAAATATTCGTTTCTTTTCTCTAACTTTAGTTTGCCTCAACCACATGTTATGAAACATATGCACAATGCTTATTACCACAATACACAGATCAAGTTTGAATTTTGGTTGTGTCACTTTTATCGTTCTAGAGTTATGCCCCTTTACAAATGGAAAAATTGCTGAACTTTTTGTGACCATTCTCTTAAGTTTGCCTTAACTAAATGTTATGAAACTTATAAACAATGCTTGTTACCACAAAATTCAGATCAAGTACAAATTGGGTAGGGTCACTTTTACAGTTCTTGAGTTATGTCCCTTTATAATGTTATATGCAAGCGGGGGCATCATCTGTGTCCCATGGACACATTTCCCATTTATTTCTGTTAATGTGTAATAATAAGTGGCGCTATACTTTTCATGACACTGTGTGCAACCTCTTGTTCAATGTGTATTTACAGATAGTGATCGTATGAAAGATGTAGCTTTAAGAAATGCTGAGGATGCTTATACTAAACATCAAGCAAAGGTAATATAAGTCTTTTTTAACACATCAGTTCTTACAAATCCTATTCTTGTTACCAAATTTTTAACTGTTTTTTCAATATGTTATTAAGATAGTTTGAATTACTTGTAATTATACCCCACGCAACGAGTTGCGGAGGGTATAATGTTTTTGACCCGTCCGTCAGTCAGTCCGTCCGTCCGTCAGTCGTGTTTCTTGTCATCGCAACTCCTCTCAAACCACACAACAGAATTTCACGAAACCTTTTTAGATAATAAGGACATACTATGTAGTTGTGCATATCGACAGGAAATTACGATTCAATTCTTTTTCTAGGAATTACGCCCCTTTGAACTTATTTACTTTAATGTACTACTGCAACAGTTTGTCATTGCAACTCCTCTCAAACCACACAACAGAATTTCATGAAACATTTTCAGATAATAAGGACATACTACGTAGATGTGCATATCGACAGGACATTACGATTCAATTTTTTTTCCAGGAGTTAAGCCCCTTTGAACTTATTTGCCCAATATACTACTGCAACCTTTTGTCATCGCAACTCCTCTCAAACCACACAACAGAATTTCATGAAACCTTTTCAGATAATAAGGACATACTACGTAGATGTGCATATCGACAGGACATTACGATTCAATTTTTTTCCAGGAGTTAAGCCCTTTGAACTTATTTGCCCAATATACTACTGCAACCTTTTGTCATCGCAACTCCTCTCAAACCACACAACAGAATTTCATGAAACCTTTTCAGATAATAAGGACATACTACGTAGATGTGCATATCGACAGGAAATTACGATTCAATTTTTTTTCCAAGAGTTACACCCTTTGAACTTATTTGCCCAATATACTACTGCAACCTTTTGTCATCGCAACTCCTCTCAAACCACACAACAGAATTTCATGAAACCTTTTCAGATAATAAGGACATACTACGTAGATGTGCATATCAACAGGAAATTACGATTCAATTTTTTTTCCAGGAGTTAAGCCCCTTTGAACTTATTTGCCCAATATACTACTGCAACCTTTTGTCATCGCAACTCCTCTCAAACCACACAACAGAATTTCATGAAACCTTTTCAGATAATAAGGACATACTACGTAGATGTGCATATCGACAGGACATTACGATTCAATTTTTTTTCCAAGAGTTAAGCCCCTTTGAACTTATTTGCCCAATATACTACTGCAACCTTTTGTCATCGCAACTCCTCTCAAACCACACAACAGAATTTCATGAAACCTTTTCAGATAATAAGGACATACTACGTAGATGTGCATATCAACAGGAAATTACGATTCAATTTTTGTCCAGGAGTTAAGCCCTTTGAACTTATTTGCCCAATATACTACTGCAACCTTTTGTCATCGCAACTCCTCTCAAACCACACAACAGAATTTCATGAAACCTTTTCAGATAATAAGGACATACTACGTAGATGTGCATATCGACAGGAAATTACGATTCAATTTTTTTTCCCAGGAGTTACGCCCTTTTGAACTTATTTGCTTCAATGTACTTCTGCAACAGTTTGTCATCGCAACTCTCTGAAACCACACAACAGAATTTCATGAAACTGTGTAGATAATAAGGACATACTATGTAGATGTGCATATTGACAGGAAATTATGATTCAATTTTTTTTTCTGATACAATTTTTTTTTACACTTATTTTATTTCTCCAATGACAATGTGGGGACGTGGGGTATGTGAGCGCGCTCACTAAGGTTCTTTCATTAATTTTTACTTCTAATTCAAAGTTGAAACCCCCCTGATTTGGGTCTAATTTATGTAAGTTTGGAGTTGGAGCTATGAAAATAAAGTCTGCAACATGTAGATTTTCATGAATTATATTTGTAATTTAACATTGTGATGTTTGAATAGTACTTCATATGGAATTACTTGTGGCTTTACAATACTGTATTACAATTTTATATGTATTATGTTTAAAACTTCCTGGTTGTTTTTTTTTTCAGAATTCCATGTTTAGGCCAGAATCAGTAACTGCTAGCAGTAAGTAAAATTTGAAGTAATCTGATTGTGTCTAAAATTAATTCTTTAGTGTTCGAGATCAGATATTGAATTTTATTCGTATGCTCTCATATTTTTAATTTTTAATTTTTAATAAATTATTTCTTCCTTAGGTTTAATACTAATAGAATAATTGCAATGTATTTAGACTTTTTACTAAAGTAGAACAAAGTATAAGAGCTTTGATTTGTTCTCTAAAATTGAACAGTAAAATGCTTCAATCCTTTCAAAATGATGTTAATTTTATTGAAATATGGATAGATTGAGAATGATATTATCTGGACACTTCAATACAGAAATGTCGATTATACTATCACTATGGTGTTTTAAAAAGTTTGAATTGACATATTTGACCTAAAATTACTGTTTTAAAATAGTTTTTGGCAAAATTAGATATGAGCAACAGCCTTAGCCATCCAGACATTTAACCCACATCAACATCTTTGTATAAGACATCTTGTAGAAATAAATTTTTTTGTATAGTGGCTCATGTCTTAATATTGATGAAAAGATTTCACAATGTGACTATTTTGGCAGTTTTTAGTTTTCCATTAGAGTGTTCCAGCTTGAATCTCAGGGTAGAAGGATGCTAGATTTTGGCAGTTTTTAGTTTTCCATTAGAGTGTTCCAGCTTGAATCTCAGGGTAGAAGGATGCTAGTTGTCTGAAAGGGCACTTTAGTGCAATCAACCAGATTGTAAGGGCACTGTTGGACAGTGTAAAAGACCTTGAATAATTCAAGACTCATTTGGAGGACAATAGTTATATTTTAAGCATACCATGAAATAATTTTGTTTCTGATGTTGGTTACAGTAGGAAATTTTTATCACATTAAAAATTGATTATCGTACCATGAAGCAAAGCATATTATTTTTATTTTAATCTAAACGAACTTGTACATTGGTATAGATAATAATCATAGAAATTTCAATGTTTTATTACTGATACCAGTCTATAAAATTAAACAAGTAGTTTTGAAAGATGGAGGAATACATGCAAAATTGAATTGTTGATGTCATAAAATTATTTACATTTGAATTACTTGTTCAAACATAAAGTATATGTTATTGAAAGTTTCTTATTCTCATTTAAATTGTGACAAAAAGGTATTTTAAGAGCACTTGTTAAGTGTTCCAATGTAAGGAGGATTATAAATACAAGAAGTATAACAGAAAGTGATGCACTCTTTGTTATTGTTCAAAATACAAATTTCATTAAATTTCATACACAGGATTATAAAATTAAACATTTTGCAATTTAGTCTATGTATGCCTTTAAAATTGTTTAACAGTAGGCATCTTTATTTTTATTTTTTAAATGCCTACTTAAATCTTTAGACACCTAATTATCAGTTAACAATCATTAACAGAGGTGATAAAACTGCCAAAGGCTAGGTATTTAACTTCTTTAATTCTTACCAGATTTATCCTTTTCCTGACCTTTTGATTATTTTTATTTAATCAATGTGTGGTTCATTTGATCTCAGTTCTTCATTGGTCAAAATTCAATTATGACGTAAAATTTTCTTGCTTTCCTCTGAATTTCCTATTGTGACGTCATGAAAAAAGGCAACCATGCCTGATGACGTCACATTCAAAGAACACATCTTTTTGCAGATCATTCAAAAAAAAGGATTAAGATTGTCTGTATATCGTCTAAAGCAAACATGCAAGAATAAATTGATATCTGATAGACTTATGTCTTGTCAATATTTGAAGGATAGTACTTGAAAGATTTATGATTATTTTTTATTTTTGAATTACAGTCCAAAGAAAGTGGCCTTATTACTATGATGCCTTCTATTAAATTTCCTGGTTGCTGCTGTATTTCTTGCTAATTTGTTTCAGTGGAATCCTCCTTTGCAAACCCTTCTATCAGTACTGATGCAGACCGTCCACAACCAAGTATATTTGAAGGCACATTGAAGCCTTATCAATTAAAGGTAATTTAAAAAAGGGATTATTTTAATTAATTTATTATAGCAACCATGTTGTAAAGGTTGTGATATTTTGCTGTTATCACTTTATTGTCACATTTATAGTGCTTTTCTGTTAAATTTGAATGAAGGTGTATGCTCATCAAAAACTTGAAGGAATTTGTTTTATTTCATTATTAGAAATGGGGAATCAGACATGATATACATGAGGTTTATTGTATGTTGATATTTGTTAAGTCTGTCCCAGAAATGAATATTTGTAAGTGTTCGAACACCAAACCCTTCATAGATTTAATAATTTATTAAATGTATATTGTGGTAGATTTAAAAAGAAAAACTCTTCATATTATACCCAGTAGTTTCTTTCCACACCTTATGACAGTCATTATTTGGATAACCTTCACCTTTACTTGAAGTTTCCACAAGTGTTGATAATAAAAAACTTTTCTGAGGTGGATTTCATGTTTGTTTTTTTTATTTTATGATAGATGGTTTATATTTGCAGGGTATGAATTGGCTTGCAAACCTGTATGATCAAGGTATCAATGGAATTCTTGCAGATGAGATGGGTCTGGGTAAAACTGTACAGAGTATAGCATTACTAGGTCATCTTGCAGAGGTTAGAAATTTGAAGAATGTATAATTAATTATTTTATTAAAGATTTAGCTTTGTTGTAGATGATCTAAAGAGTGTCTCTGGTGTCAGTTTTCAATGCTGAATACATTAGCCCTATTCAGATCAGACTGAGTATCCCTTACCATTAGAATTTCATAAGAAAAAACATGTGATAATGGTTTCATTTGTGATAACTTGCACTGCAGGGAACATTAAAAATTTACAATCTGAAAATGGTTCAAGAGGAATGAAAAATTTTATTTTTTTAACAAGGACAAAAAGCATCCTGGATTTTGTATTGAAATGTTAAACATTTTCAAGACATATAGTATGAAGTAATTATACACGTATATATTATCAAGAAAAAACTGATAGATATTGGGATATCCAAAAGCGTCCACATTGGATTGACATTTGCTTTTGAATAGTTCAGTATTTAGATTTCTGTTTTCTGTTGTTGTCCTTCTTTACAATAAAACGTAAAAAGCATTATTGAAGTTATCTTTTCCTGTCTTGAGATTATTAACTATACAAATTTTCACATTTTAGAATCAAGGCATCTGGGGGCCATTTCTTGTTATTGCACCAGCTTCTACACTGCATAACTGGCAACAGGAAGTGTCCAGATTCTTCCCTAGATTTAAGGTATGTTCTTTTAACTTAAAAGAAAAATACAAAAATTTTGTCTTCATTCAAGATGAGCACTTGTATTTTAAAAAAGGGTGAAATATTCTCTAATGGGCACTGTATAATTATACAGGATGGCTATTGAGTTTGTTATTCATTGAACTCACATTTCACAACAAATAACAATTGTTCCACTTATTTATTAAGGACAGTGTCTTGAAACTTTGAATTAAAACCCTCAAAGCCTTTTATAGAAACCAAATAAAGCAACATGCTTAAAGAGCAGTTCTTATACATCAAATGAATTTGCCAAAAATATATAAAACCTTTGATTATTTATTCATGTTTTCAGGTTGTGCCATATTGGGGAAACTCTCAAGACAGAAGAGTTTTACGTAAGTTTTGGGATTCACAGAATTTGCATCAGGAAGAGGCATCATTCCATGTTGTAATAACAAGTTACCAGCTTGTCATCCAAGATGTTAAATATTTTCAGAGAATAAAGTGGCAGTACATGATACTTGATGAAGCTCAGGCTATTAAAAGTAGTAGCAGGTTAGTGGTTTCACATAGTTTACACTCTGTATATCATCCTCTGTATTGCCTTTAATTTTTTCAGAAACCCCTTCACCAAAATTACAATTTCTATGAAGAATTTACTTTTCAGTTTATGTACCCTATAAATATCCCCAAAAAATAATCACTTTTTACAAGTTGTAAATCAGTAGAAATAAATTTAGTAACAGAAATGTGGAAATGTTTAGAATATTCTGTGTTCAATGATCATATTATATATCTGAGGACTGGATTATAAATATGAGATATACCCTGTCATAAATAAAAAAAAATGAGGTAAGAGAGAAGTAGACAGGACTGGTTTCTTAGTCATTAAAATGTCAAAATAAACTTAACCCTACTTTTCATTTAACTATATTTAAATTTTTCTTTGTAGTGTACGATGGAAAATATTACTTGGTTTTAACTGCAGAAACAGACTTCTTTTAACTGGAACACCTATACAAAACAGTATGGCAGAGGTAAGGATATGTAAAACTATTGGAAATACAAAAGGTTGAAATTAAACAAAACTATAAACATCTCAGCAGTTACCACTAATCAACATTATCTTTGCTTTGCTTATTATACAGGTATAAATCACACATAACACATTCATGAATATGGTATTGTAGAAATGAATAAACTGTAGTAAGCATTTCTGTTTAAAACAAAAGGCAGATTGTTGATGTTATACTTAAGCTATGGTAGTTTGTCTGTATACCAAGTTATCTCAAATTTTATTTGATGCATACTTTTGCTAGTTTAAGCATTTCATAGTTTTTCCTGAAAGTAGCAAACACTTTGTCTGATAAATAGTTTGAAAGACTAAAAGCTTAATCCAAATATTATTATTTGACTACAGGGAAACTTTGAGGAAATGTAGATGGATTAATTGTCCTCTGCATAGAAACATCCGTCTGTCTGTCCATCCGTCCGTCCTGTCTTGTTAGTGCTGTCACATATACAGCTCTTGCCAGTTTTTTATGAAACTTATTTCATAGTTTATATCAGCAATGTCTTGGACGAGTTTGAAAATCAGTGCCGATCAATTATTTTTAAAAGAGTTATTCCCTTTGGAAACATTAATTATATGGAAAATTGCATTGTTAGCGCTCTCATGTATACAATTCTTGACAGATTTTAATGACACTTATATCATAGGTTTATTTCAGCAATGTCTTGGACAAGTTCAGAAATCTGTGCCGATCAATTATTTTTAAAAGAGTTATGCCCCTTTGAAACATTAATTATATGGAAAATTGCATTGTTAGCGCTCTCATGTATACAATTCTTGACAGATTTTAATGACACTTATATCATAGGTTTATTTCAGCAATGTCTTGGACAAGTTCAGAAATCTGTGCCGATCAATTATTTTTAAAAGAGTTATGCCCCTTTGAAACATTAATTATATGGAAAATTGCATTGTTAGTGCTCTCATGTGTACAACTCTTGTGCCAGAATTTTATGAAACTTATATCATAGGTTTATATCAGCAATGTCTTTGACACTTTCGAAAATAAGTGCTGGTCAAATATTTTTAACGAGTTATGCCCCTTGGAAATATTAATTATAACAGAAGTCACATTGCATTTGCTCTAAAGCCTTCCATTCTTTATAAAAGTTTTAAAAACAAAAAAAAGGTGTTTTTTTTTAGTTATTACCCTAGTACCTTGAATAGATAAAATATGTGCAATTCGGGGGACATTGGAACTCTGTTCTTTTATTGATGGTTGTTACTTAATTTATTTGTTTGTTTGTTGATATTTAACATTACTTCCAGCAACCATGACCATATCATGGCAGCCAGTTATTATCATTGGAAGCCTGAGTACACACCTTTGGCAGCAAAACTGGCTTGTTACTTAATATTTAGTGGCAAATATTTCATGTATATTCAGTATAATTAGGAAATAAAAGGCTTTTTCGCACATAACTCCTGTGTGTCATACATTAAAAGTATTAGTGTGTATGTTACCGTATAGCTGGTAATTTTTGCTTGGTGTTTATTTTCGCGGGTAAAGGAAAATAGCATGCTATTGTTCAGTACTTTCTAATAGCTATAGAGTTTTGTAAACGATTTATTTTTTCTTGGTTGGCGAGTCAATAACAGTTTATGTTAATTTGAACACCACAACATAAGTGCCAAAGAGCATTATTCACATATATTTTATAAAATAGCTATCAGGGGTTAATTAGTTTATTGGTGTCAAATAATATGAGTGTAAGGTATACTCTGTGAGGTATTTTACCCTTCTTAATTAGTGTCAAATTATATAAGAGTTGCAAGCCACTCTTGATAATTTTATAATCTGATTAGTTTTTATACGACCGCAAAAATTAAAAAAAATTTTATACGACCGCAAAAATTAAAAAAATCTTTTATATGACCGCAAAAATTAAAATTTTTTGTTGTATATTGGTATCACGTTGTCGTCTTCTCCGTCAGCGTCATCTGAAGACAGATGGTTTCCGGATAATAACTTTAGTATAAGTAAATAGAAATCAATAAAATTTTAACACAAGGTTTATAACCACTAAAGGAAGTTTGGGATTGATTTTGGGGGTTATGGTCCCAACTGTTTAGGAATAAGGGGCCCAAATAAGCATTTTTCTAGTTTCCAGACAATAAATTGTGTGTAAGTGTATGGATCTTTCTGAAATTGTACCATAAGGTTCCATACCAAAAAAGGAAGGTTGGGATAGATTTTGGGGGTCATGACCCTCACTGTTTAGGAATTAGGGGCCAAAAAGGGGCCAAAAACAATACTTTTCTATATTGCTTATTTCTTGACCAATTTCAATGGGGTTTTATTCTTGAATTCTTAGGATTCTTTTATATGCTGAATCTAACAGTGTATCAAGTTTTTGGATTTTGGACCCCATTTTTAAATTAGTCCACATTGTGGTCCAAAGGGTCCAAAATTAAACTTTGTTTGATTTCATCAAAAATTGAATTCTTGGGGTTCTTTGATATGCCGAATCTAACCGTGTATTTAGATTTTTAATTTTTGGTCCCGTTCTCAAATTGGTCTACATTATGGTCCAAAGGGTCTAAAATAATTTAGTTTGATTTTAACAAAAATTGAATTCTTAGGGTTCTTTGATATGCTGAATCTAAACATGTATTTAGATTTTTGATTATGGGCCCAGTTTTCAAGTTGGTCCAAATCAGGGTCCAAAATTAAACTTTGTTTGATTTCAACAAAAATTGAATATATGGGGTTCTTTGATATGCTGAATCTGACCAATTATTAAGTTTTTGGATTTTGGGCTCTGTTTTTAAATTGGTCCACATTGAGATCCAAAGGGTCCAAAGTAAAACTTTGTTTGATTTCATCAAAAATTGAATTATTGGGGTTCTTTGATATGCTGAATCTAACCATGTATTTAGATTTTTGATTTTTGGGCCGGTTATCAAATTGGTCCACATTGAGGTCAAAGGGTCCAAAATTAAACTTTTGTTTGAATTCATAAAAATTGAATTCTTTGGGTTCTTTGAAATGCCGAATCTAACTTGTATTTAGATTTTGGATATTTGACCATAATAGGTAAATGTCTAATTTAAAAAATTTTTAAGTTCTTAGATCACATTCATTCTGTGTCAGAAAACTATGCTGTGTCAAATATTTAATCACAATCCAAATTCAGAGCTGTATCAAGCTTGAATGTTGTGTCCATACTTGCCCAAACTGTTCAGGGTTCGACCTCTGCGGTCGTATCAAGCTGCGCCCTGCGGAGCATTTTATTCAAAGCTCCTGTCAATTTCGTAACTAATCAACTGTAACATTTACAAGAAGTTTGTACACCTGTGACAAATATCTAAGTATCGGTATTCTATTGATTAACTGTATCAAAATATAATCAATGAATAAGACGTCATACAGGTAAAACAATCATTTAATTTTTTAACTGCAACCATTTCGGTATCCGCCAAAATATTTTATTGGGATTAAAGAATCCACCAAAATAAAAACTGACAAAATTTTTCGTATACTTTGTTGCCCCATAATTGCAAAATTTTATACCTGCGAAAATAACCCACTATACAGTATGTGTGTGTGTGTCTGTGTGTTGGTGGTGGGGAGAACAATCAGGAAAATTTGCCCGAGACTTTTATATGTCAACTGCCATTTTTCTGTAAAATTTATCTTTGTTTTGCAGTTATGGGCATTGTTACATTTCATCATGCCAACTATGTTTGATTCACATGAAGAATTTAATGAATGGTTTTCTAAGGATATAGAAAGTCATGCAGAAAAACAATCTGGGATAGATGAAAGTAAGTCTTGTTATTTTTGTAGAATTATAAGATGACCCTTACGACAGAGGTAAAGGTGGCCTTAAAATATTATAAGCTTGTTAGTTGGTGTGGTTTTGAATTACTAAAATACTGCTGTTATGTAAAGTGATCTTTAAAAGAATGTTGACCTATCTTGACAATATATTGTACTGTATTTGGTAAAAATAATATTTGTAACTATTTATCACCAAAATTTTACAAAACAAAGAAAAAATATGACAAAAAAAAGCAGAGATGTGGAAATACAATGCTTAACTTTGCTGACTGTTGTTTTAATCACTGGAAAAATAAAATATCTTGGCACATTTCTTTGCAGAGAAGTAAGAAAATGTGTTTGAGAGATACTTAAGTAATCATTTGTAACTCAATATAACATAAAAGTGTTGTATTACATATGGTATAGACATGTATTTAATTAATGCTTTATACAATGCAATGCATGTTCACAATGTAAACTGAAAGCAATCTTTACCCTTCAGTGCTTACAAACACTTTGAAGTATGAAGTTAATATCTCTCTTTTTCAGACCAGTTATCCAGATTAAGGATGATCCTACAACCATTTATGTTGAGGAGAGTGAAGAAAGATGTTGAAAACGAACTTTCAGACAAGGTTTGGGATTTTCCTATTATAATTTCCTATGTGAAATCTTCAAGTTATAAACTTAAATTACTTTTATGCTAGTCATATATACTTCACACTACATCTACCATATATATCTTTCTAATTTTGTTATTATACCTTTGCTCCAAAGGAGGGGGTATACTGGTTGATCTCTGTCTGTCCATAACAAATTTCTGTGGCATTTCTCTCAGCAACTATACAAGTCATAGCTTCTTGATAACAATAATTCTTTATATAAAGAGGGTAACACAGTTAGCTTTAAAACTAGTCTCTACTGAAGCATTCATGAAATACATTGAAATATAACAAATAAAAAAATAATCAAACAAACACACAAGAGCAACTATAAGTCATAGCTTCTTGATCTATGGCACCAAGCTTGATGGGTGTTGCAAAATTTGCAGTGCTAAAAACACATTAATTGTCGAAATGCATATGTAGTGCAGTCAAATTGGTAGCATTAATGTTATTTCTGTTCCTTCAATGCTCTACTGCCTGTTTTAAATGTCATGTACTCATATGAAATTTTCATATTAACTGCAAACAAAAGTCAATACCATTAAGTGGGAGTATACAAGTGACCAATAGCTCACAGCACATCTTAAATGAGCTCCTTATTGAAACTTAAGGCAGGATTTGAGAAAAAGCTTTTTGAACACATTGTAGGAAAAGAGTTTTGGAAAATCACATTATGAAAAAGAGATTCTCTAATATTTACAGAAGTTACAGGTTTTTAGCGTAAATATTTGTTCTAACAATTTTTTCAAAACTTATTTATGAACTAAAAATATTTTCTTATTTATTTTTTTTTTAACAGATTGAGATTCTAGTATATTGTCCACTAACCACCAGACAGAAGATGTTATATCAGGGAATAAAGAACAAAATATCCATAGAAGATCTCCTCAGTAGTTCATCTTCTTCTTCTTCTGCTCATAACTCTGCTAGTAGTCTCATGAATATTGTTATGCAGTTCAGAAAGGTATGAAACTCAGTTTGACTGACATGTTCTTTATAGTCATATGGTTTAATGCAGGTCAGAATATGAAGGTGGGAACAGCATCTTCTCCCAAGTGTCGTTATAAAATGCTGTCTTAATAATATAACTACTGTTCTTTTAAAGTTTCATATAAAAGGTTTGAATTTAAATGCAACATTTTTTAAACACATGAAGTTAATGTAGAAAATCATGATTGTTCCAATGAAGCATAGAAACCTGACATTTTTAAATAGAAAAATAATCAAGCTTTAAAAGCAACATCATTATTTTTCATTCTGGTTATGAATTTATAAGTCCCCATTCTAAATGAAGGATATACTGTAGTACCATCCTTTGATGCATATTGTAACAATAGCACAGCCCAAAGGATGTATATTGACATTAAATAAAAACTATTAAGATATTTTTGAGAAATATAATTATCAATTATGGACTTTTTATGAGGTCAATACGTTATATATGGACCTGTTCAGATTATATTGACCAAAGACAAAGTCTGAGTGTCAATATAAACTAACAGGTCCATATAAAATGTATTGACTGAGTGAAAGTCCTTAAATTATATATTACATATGTAAATAATGTATTAAGAAAATGGACTTCAATGTTCTTTCTGTGTATTTTTAAATTGTATTTGCAAGATTTTTAACATGCTATTGAAAATATCAATAAATAAGATAAACTTGTTTTAATGTAAACAAAAACACAACATATTTTATTTTTTTTTCTGTTTAGAACAAATAAGAATTCAAATGGAACTTATTTCAGTCTACTTGCAAATTTCGGAACAGCTTATATTCGGATCTAAATTTAGCAAGATTTTTTATATTGACCGTCAATATACATATAAATAGAAATACAGCGTCAATAAACAAGGCTTCAGATGCATGAAATAACATTTGAAACACCTGATCATAATATCCAATGAAAATAGGAGAATGCTACACCATATGTAATATTGAAATTTATTTAATTACAGGTTTGCAATCATTCAGAGTTGTTTGAGAGAAGAGAAGTTAAGTCACCATTTTTATGAAGAGAGAACCATTTAAAATACCAAAGCTAGTATACAGAAATTGTAAGTCATCTCTCTACTGAATCCTATATTTTACCATTTTTATCTAAATAGTTGTAGCCCAAAAATAGAGATTGACTGTAGTCTTCACCTCATATTGTGCATTTCAAACTCTTCATATAAAAAAAGAAGAAGAAAAAGATATCAATTTGATCGATGCATGATTTGCCTTTTTTTATTTTCCCAATTAAGGATCGAAGACTATATTGCATGCATCTTGTCAGTCTGTTCCTCTTTTTGTCTACAAAATATTATGATCACACTTTTGTAAGGAAATACTGAACAGTATGACTTCATATTTGGTCAGCAGCTTGATAGTGATGAGTTGTAATGTGTGAGCACTTGTTGGATCTGACAGACACATACTTCCCTGTTTTCTGATACTTTGAATTACCATTCAGGGTATACTTAGCACAATAATGCACACAACTTCTTTGTTTGTTATTTTTGGTTGCACTTTTATTATTTTATTATTATTTTTTTAAGCAAATTGAAACCTTCAGTGCAAAGAAATACTAAAAGGTAGAATAGGTATTTCTCAGAGGAAGGGGGCTTTATCTATAGATTGAATTAATTCTGTACAATTTTAAATTGCTAATGTTTATACAATGACCTATTTAGTTACAAAGCCTTGTTCTCATTTATCTCATGTAGATATAACTTTTGTTTGTTTGACTTTACAGGTGTGCAAGACTTGAATGTGTCCAGTAAACAAAGGATACTGTACAATATGTTTTATGTGTTTTCTCCTGAAAATATCCACCAGTCTATGTGTTCAGAGTGTTCAAGTAAGTCTATTTTGGTAAATGTTTTTGTGTCGCCTGACAGCGTCCAACTACAGCAACACATAGGAATCACTCATGTTGTTTATGTCACACTTTGTTAAACTTCAACTTTTTGAAAAGAGCTTGACAGAACCTAACTAAACTTTCACTGATTCTTCTAAACGACATTTGACAAGTCATGCACCTGCTTTTGGAATTTTTTTTATTTGGTGATTTATCACTTGACCCATACCAAAAATCGACTTCTGCTTATAAGATATTGAGAGGGCAGTAAACATATGTCTTCCTTGGAGGTTTCTGTCACATGGATGTTTACGCCACATCTTCTTTATTTGTATTTATACTGAAATCTTTTGAATTGTCTCATATTCTTATCGAATATAAAGAATTAATTTCATTTGTGAATTTCATTCGTGAAGTTAACCACCAATAAAAGATATTTCTACACTTTTTGTTACCATGTAATTTTATTTTACTTTATTTTTAACAGAAATATTAATACAACATTATTTAATTACGTTGACTCAATTACAGATTTGATTAATAAAAAAAAAAATGGCAAAGAAGACAAAATGAATCTCTTAACAGTTGTTCAAATCATGTATCCAGGTAAAATAACCACCTCTGCAGTCTCGTGGTAATATGGTATTGCTGCTTATCTGCTAAGCACGCAGCAAAGACTGGTCGGCCCGAAGTCGGAATAATGTATCTGGGTAAGGTGACGTGTCTTCCAGCAGACTATCACCTTGTGAACTATCACGTTAAAAATCAAGCTCAGAGTGTCAGTCTAGTACAAAGCAGGGTAAATATTCATATTACATTAACATGTTCTCGTCCTGAATATGCATATTTGCCACTGGACGTTAAGCAGCCATCTATCATCATCATCCAGGTAAAAGTTTCAGTAAATTTTAATGATGAACAAATATCAAAAAAAGGCACTGTGAATGTCTAGCAATAGAAAAAAAAAACATATATTTTTGTGAAGTTTTGCTAGATTTTTACTTTTTTTTCAGCTTAGGAATTGTATACTCTTTTCTTTTTTCAGGTACCGGTGTAAATAGTTTGTTTTCCTTCACTAAATTTATAGACATATCGCCTAAAGAACTCCATAATTATATGTTTGGAGGTTTACTTGTCAGGTAAGACTTTTTTTTGTAAGATAAGTTTACATGCACCAGAATTTTTCCTTAATAAAAGTGCTTTGTTTCTTTAATGGACAGTAAACACAAGTTTAAAATGTATCACAATTAGCAATATTTCAGCCAACTGTCAATAAATATGACTCACGAAAGGAGTGAGAGAAGACCCATGAGCGACATTCACAACCATTATTATTCATGTTATTGTTCTACTGGTGAAAGTCATATACATAAATAGCTCATGATAATTTGTTGGATTACAATTATGTCTCCTTTCTAAATAGTAGAAAGATGATGTCCATAACAAGCAAACCATATTAATAGTAAACATATGAAAATAATGAGTGGATAAAAACAACTGAAGTACAAGATAAAGTAATAGCCAGCATTATATTAAATTGGAGTAAATATTTACCCACAGGTGGTTAGGAATTTTTCTAATGATGAAAATGGCATACAGCATACATCACCATAGAACATGGCATTGTGAAGATCAAAGGTCAGTAGTATATTTTATTTTTATCTTTAATTAATTTATATTTGCCTGTACCACATCAGGAATATGACAGTTATTATCCAATTGTTCTGTCTGTAAATTGTATTTTTAATTTTTCACCTGTTATTAAGAGTAATAGGTCAACTATATTGATCTATACAATCAATGTAAGGTTTATGTGGACCATCTGATAGGGTACACCTTACCTTGACCTCTTTTTCATTGTTAATTACAGTCGATTCCAACGAGTGTGTAGATAAAGGTAGAATCTTTGGTTAGCTTCCTTGCTAGCTCAACCATAAAATCATTATTAGGTAAGGTACATCCAGCCTTTGGGTTGAGTCAATAGTTAAGCAGAAACCCAATCAGAATTAAGTGACAGAATATAAACATTGTAAAACTAGTTTTACAAGTCAGTTTAAAAATAAGTTTACAATCTAAATTTAAAATTTAGTGATAATTATAAGCTAATTCACAAGCATGTTGTAGGTGTGTTTGATTTGCCAATTTTATTTTGATAAATGGTGAAAAGTTAACTGAAAGCTGAAATTCCTAATTGTTTTTTTCTTTGTCAGACATTATAAATAATAATATATTTTACTTGTCTGTTGAATTTGTAACATCAAGTTAATAAAATGTAGTTGGATATGATTGACAAGTGCTGACCGTATTCACTTTTACACATACACATATGTTTACAATACAGCCGGACAGGTAAAAAGATTTGAAGGTGTTCAAAAGTACATATGACCTGATCATTCAATATAGGTCAGATTAAATCTAATTGAAGTAGAGACATAAAAATTGTTCTTCATGGCTGCATTATTTATCTACGGACCAAGTGGATGTTCGTAAACTCTGCAATATTTTCAATTCCAAACTGCAGTTGTTTGCTGTTTTTTTTTTTTAATCTCGTTGCATTTTTAACTAAATAAAAGGTCCACAACGGCGTGCATGATATTAAGTAGTATGATAATTTTTCTTTTCTGTGTGAATATAAAAGATTTTAGTTCTAAAAACTATGCATATAAATGAAGAAAAGACACCAAGAGCATAACAATGTTTTATGCATGGGGAATACACCAAAAGACACTAATTAACTAAACTGCCTATTCACAGCATAAATATTAAAAAAAAAAAAAAAAAAGTTACTCCGCTTCTAATTTATTGATTTTATTGATTTTCTAATTCAATCAAAGACTAAGAATTGAAATTTCATTTGCAAAGTAGTCTTGGTAAACCTTTGTAAGAAATATGCATATTATGAATATTAAACAGGCCATTGATATGAATGTTTTCATTGGATGATAAAATTGCGCTTTGCTCCTCCCAATTTTAAGGTAATAATCATTTCATGGTTGAGCTAACAAGGAAGCTAACCAAAGATTTTACCTTTAGCTACACACTCGTTGGAATCAGCTGTAATCAGTATTAACATTTCATTATATTTGTGATAAAACATTGATCTCAAATATTCTCAGCATATTCAGTGGTAATAAAATATTTATCAGGAGAAATATTTTGGTAGGTCTAATCTTTTTTGAAAAAAAAATATTTTTCAGTAAACATTTCTTTTGTATGAAAGTTCACTGATAAACTAATTTTTTCTATTTCAGTAAATATTTAGATAGAAGAAGTTTTCTACTGTACACAGATAATCCATTGTCTTTCACAAATGTACATAATAGTCCAGTGCTCAGTGAAATTGTATTCACAAATTACACATCCACTTTTTTTGGATATGAGGATCATACCTTACATTGTATGAAAGAAACTCAGGAACATTGTAAATTACGACACAGAAACCAGAAGAAGAAAAATCCATTTAGTCCTCCGCATTCACCTACTAAGGTATGTTGTTAATATTTTCTATGTAACAGTAAATCCATGTAAATCATACCTAAAGTCCTTAACTTCAGAGCAGCGTTAGGTAAATTGCACTGTATCATATCACAAAATACATATGTTAAAATTAAAATACAGTTATGAGACACATCAGGACATGCCACTAAATAAAGTCAAACATTACAGTTTCTTGTAATGTACAAATTGTAGGTATGCACAAATATTGACCTTTTTGGGTTGTTACAGCAATTAATTTAATTTTTAACAAAGTTGTCGGGGCCATATAGTTTTACCCTTGTCCGTCATTCTGTCATTCCGTCATTCCGTCATTCCGCACCAAACCATTATACAGAGTTTTTTTTCTAAACGCCTTCAGATATTGGTCTGATTTTTGGTATGTGAGTTAACCATGATGAGTTACAGATCAAGTGTAAGTTTCGTTCTGCTCCGCTAATTTTTGCCGAAATTAAGGGTTTTAGACTTTGAAAATTGTTGAAAATCACAGTTATACAGACTTCAGATTTTGCACTGTTTTTTAATATGTGAGACTACCATGATGAGTTACAGATCAAGTTTATGTTTTGTTCCGCTATGCTGATTTTCATGTCATTTCAACACATCTTGTTAGATCTGCAGTACATCCACTTCCTGTTTGCTGATAGTTTGAAATTTAATTACTCATTGATCAATGAAATTTTTCATCAAACTAGTATTGGTCTTGAGAGCTGGATACTATCCATGCATGTTTGTGTCCACATGTGTTGTTGAAATTGCAGATTTTTCAACTTTTTGAGATGGGGCCATTCGTGTCGTTCAGACACTTCTAATTTAAATTTTGTGTTTTCCCTCAAAGATGGATGATGGGTCCACTATTAACCACAAGCCTTCAAATAATAGATTTTTTTTTATTATCCTGATTTTAAAATTATTTTTACTTAATATAAAGAACAACAATCTTAAAGTCACCCCACCATCCTTCAAATAAATTCTGGGAAAAAGCAAAGATGTGTGCTAACTTTGTGTATTTGTTTTGGTAGGCCTACTCCTTACAGATCTCTGTTGAAAATTATGTCAGAGAGAATAAGGTTCCATTTTATATTTTAGAGTCCCAGTCACCATCCACTGCCTCATGAAATTCCACATCATCATAAATACAGACCACCAAGAGTACTGAAATGTCAACCTACAGAACTACCACCATACGTGTACTACACAATGCCTAAGGTAATAAACAATAGTGAAATATCATAACCTCTCTTTGTTATACTGAAATGTCAACCTACAGTGCTACCACCGTACATGAACTACACAAGGCCTAAGGTTATAAACAATAGTGATATATTATAACCTCTCTGTGTTATAATGAAATGTCAACCTACAGAGCTACCACCATACATGTACTACACAATGCCTAAGGTAATAAACAATAGTGAAATATCATAACCTCTCTTTGTTATACTGAAATGTCAACCTACAGTGCTACCACCGTACATGTACTACACAATGCCTAAGGTAATAAACAATAGTGAAATATTATAACCTCTCTGTGTTATAATGAAATGTCAACCTACAGAGCTACCTCCATACATGTACTACACAATGCCAAGGGTAATAAACAATAGTGAAATATTATAACCTTTCTTTGTTATAATGAAATGTCAACCTACAGAGCTACCACCATACATGTACTACACAATGCCAAAGGTAATAAACAATAGTGAAATATTATAACCTCTCTGTGTTATAATGAAATGTCAACCTACAGTGCTACCACCATACATGTACTACACAATGCCTAAGGTAATAAACAATAGTGAAATATTATAACCTCTCTGTGTTATAATGAAATGTCAACCTACAGAGCTACCACCATACATGTACTACACAATGCCAAGGGTAATAAACAATAGTGAAATATTATAACCTCTCTGTGTTATAATGAAATGTCAACCTACAGTGCTACCACCATACATGTACTACACAATGCCAAGGGTAATAAACAATAGTGAAATATTATAACCTCTCTGTGTTATAATGAAATGTCAACCTACAGTGCTACCACCATACATGTACTACACAATGCCAAAGGTAATAAACAATAGTGAAATATTATAACCTCTCTGTGTTATAATGAAATGTCAACCTACAGTGCTACCACCATACATGTACTACACAATGCGTAAGGTAATAAACAATAGTAAAATGTTATAACCTCTGTGTGTTATAATGAAATGTCAACCTACAGAGCTACCACCATACATGTACTACACAATGCCTAAGGTAATAAACAATAGTGAAATATTATAACCTCTCTGTGTTATACTGAAATATCAACCTACAGTGCTACCACTATGCTTGTGCTACACAATGCCTAAGGTAATAAATAATAGTGAAATATTATAACCTCTCTGTGTTATAATGAAATGTCAACCTACAGTGCTACCACCATACTTGTACTACACAATGCCTAAGGTAATAAACAATAGTGATATATTATAACCTCTCTGTGTTATACTGAAATGTCAACCTACAGAGCTACCACCATACATGTACTACACAATGCCTAAGGTAATAAACAATGATGATATAGATATAAGTTTTTATTTTAAAGTACATGTACATGTTATACAATATATTACAATTTTAAACATATGTGTATAGTCAATAAATATGTGTATTAATACCTACCAGCCTTTAAAAAAATCACTGTACATGCATTCTTTTATAAAAAATTTGGAACAGAAAAAATCAAAAGTATTAAAATTTTGAGCTATTTGATTATAGGAATTGAATTTTTGTACAGGTCAATGTAAATGCTCCTAGCTGGGAATGTCATGACAGGTCAGCAGCTTGGCAGATCATGAAAGAGAATCTGTGTGGAACATTGGAGGCAAGACAGAGTCTGTTGTATGGTACACCAGAAATATACACTGGGGTTCGTTGGTGGAACCCCTGGTACTTCTCAAAAGTCCAGCCTGGAGGTCTTCTTGGTGTTCGTCCTAAACATGGAATGTCAGGGGTATACTCCCCAGGTTTGTATAGCTCCTCATTTGTTGATAAAAAAAGGATAAACAGGTCTACATTTATCACCTACAATAGTATATTTAGTGTTGTTAATATAAAAATAAGAGGATGTGGTATGATTGCCAATGAGACAACTCTCCACAAGAGACCAAATGACACAGAAATTAACAACTATAGGTCACCGTACGGCCTTCAACAATGAGCAAAGCCCATACTGCATAGTCAGCTATAAAAGCCCCCGAAATGACAAATGTAAAACAATTCAAAGGAGAAAACTAACAGCCTCATTTATGTACAAAATAATGAACGAAAAACAAATATGACATACAGCAACAAATGACAACCACTGAATTACAGGCTCCTGACTTTTCTTTTTGTTTTCTTTCATTAATGTAGCTTAAAAAGCTTATTTGGTGCTTATTGATGAATAAAAATAATTCTACATAAGTCATCCCTAGAAGCTGTAACAATTGCTTTTACGGTTAGGATCTCTAAGTAGACCTAGGTTGAATATCATCAAAGAGAGATCCCACAAATAAACTCAAAATTAGATCTAGAGATTACCATACCATCTTCAACACTGGAGAAAAGATTCATGCCATATGGTAATCTCTAAAGAAAAAAAATAAAATTCCAGACATGTTCGAATTTATTCCAGAGTTATGACAACGATTCTGACATCAACACTTATTAATTAGTCCCCTAACGACAAAGTCGAAGGGGTCTTTAGGTTTGCACTCCCTCTGTCTGTCTGTCTGTCCATCCTTCAGTCCAGCAAATCAGTTTTCCACACTTTTTTTCGTGCTTGAAGATATTGATTTGATATTTGGTGTATTGTTTTATCATGAAAAGTTACAGATCAAGTTCGAATTTTGTTCCGGTCTGATGATTTTGTGCAGAGTTATGGTCCTTGGACTTAGAAAATTCACTTAAATAATCAGTTTTCCGTTTTTTTATTTTCGTCATGCTTGAAGATATTTATTTGATAATTGGTATAAAGTTTTATCATGACAAGTTACAGATCGATTTTTAATTTTGTTCCGGTCTGATGATTTTGTGCAGAGTTATGGTCCTTGGACTTTGAAAATTCACTCAAATAATCAGTTTTCCTCACTTTCATCATGCTTGAAGATATTGATTTAATAATTGGTATATAGTTTTATCATAACAAGTTACAGATCAAATTCGATTTTGTTCCGGTCTGATGATTTTGTGCAGAGTTATGCTCCTTGGACTTCGAAAATTCACTTAAATAATCAGTTTTCCACACTTTTTTTCGTCATGCTTGAAGATATTGGCTTGATATTTGTTATATAGTTTACACCATGACAAGTTTTTGATCAAAATAGCATTTTGTTCCAGTACAATGAATTTTTAACCGGTAGGGGACTATGTATTACCATGCAATACTCTCAGAATGCTTGTTTTTAGTACTTTAGGATACTTTAATATAGTTTTATGTAGTTGCTCTGACATCAACACTTATTTTTTGTACTTCAGGATACTTTATTATAGTTTTATGAAGTTGCTCTGACATCAACACTTTTTTTTGTACTTCAGGATACTTTATTATAGTTTTATGTAGTTGCTCTGACATCAACACTTATTTTTTGTACTTCAGGATACTTTATTATAGTTTTATGTAGTTGCTCTGACATCAACACTTATTTTAAGTACTTCAGGATACTTTATTATAGTTTTATGTAGTTGCTCTGACATCAACACTTATTTTAAGTACTTCAGGATACTTTATTATAGTTTTATGAAGTTGCTCTGACATCAACACTTTTTTTTTGTACTTCAGGATACTTTATTATAGTTTTATGTAGTTGCTCTGACATCAACACTCATTTTTTGTACTTCAGGATACTTTATTATAGTTTTATGTAGTTGCTCTGACATCAACACTTATTTTTAGTACTTCAGGATACTTTATTATAGTTTTAGGTAGTTGCATCTACTTTTCGATAAAGGTTTTGCCCTGACCCAGCATTCAAGTACCTAGCCTTAACTATTATATAGGCTTCTAACCTTTGACTGTACAACAGTTTGCTACAAATGATCAGACAAAAAAAAAATTTGTCTGGTATTATTTTTATACACCCGTTTATGGGACGTATTATGGTATACCGTTGTCCGTCTGTCCGTCCGTCGTCAACATGTCGGACATTAACTCAAAAACGCTTTAACCAATTTGCATAAAACTTTGGTGAATTGTTTATATCTGTTGTTTTTTATAAATTTTAGATTTTACGTTTCAGAGTTATGGGGTTTTATTCATTAAAAAAAGGGGGATTTTCCAGTTTTCGGACAATAACTCAAGAATGCTTTCACCAACTTGAAGAAATTTTGGTTAATTGTTTATATCTATTGACATGAGCTCCCTTTTGATTTTTATAAATTTTAGATTTGGGGGATTTTCCAGTTTTCGGACAATAACTCAAAAATGCTTTCAGCAGTTCTCATGAAACTTTGATGAATTGTTGATATCTATTGATGTAAGCTCCCTTTAGAATTTTATAAATTTTAGATTTTACATTTCCGAGTTATGGGGTTTTATTCATTAATAAAGGGGGGATGTTCCAGTTTTCAGACAATAACTCAAAAATGCTTTCAGCAATTCTTATGAAACTTTGGTGAATTGTTTATATCTATTGATGTAAGCTTCCTTTAGAATTTTATAAATTTTATTTATTTATAGTCTGACAACAGATTTACTAAGTATTGCGCAACAGCATAGTGTATTGCACAACAGCAAGAAACCTTTAATTGAATATAAATTCAATTCATATAACCAATTTCAAGTTCTTTGACTACATTTATTCAGAAACCTATAATATGTCAAATATTTAATTACAATCCAAATTCAGACCTGCATCAAGTCTGAATATTGTGTCCATTTTTGCCCCAACTGTTCAGGGTTGGACCTCTGCGGGCGTATCCAGCTGTGCTCAGTGAAGCAGTTTATTAAAGTTTAATGAATTGATGAAAGGAATTAAAAATATTATATATTTGTTATGACTTCACAATACAAGTTAAAATCCAATATCCATAGCTATGAGTATTTTGTTTTTCAGACAAAGAGAGTTTGGTAACTGATGCTGGAAAGTTGTTTGTATTGGACACATTGCTACAGAGACTGAAGTCTGAAGGACATCGTGTACTTATATACTCACAGATGACAAAAATGATTGATCTCTTAGAGGTACACAAAATTGTTATTTGCTATGTTTGTTTCATTTGTCATGCTAATGGTTATTAAACTGGTGTGCAGTTTGACCTTATCCTCTGAAATAATTACATACACATGTAGTGCAATAAATGATGTATTCCAGGTAACATTAGGTTTCATGCATTTCACATGTCCTGTTCAAGTGTTATAGCCCTTGGCTAAATTAAAAATATGTCAGATTTATTTTGGTTATTATTAGTCAATAGCCATTAAGAATGTTCATATTTGTTGCACATTTTGAATCACTTGAAAATAGATAATGATTCCTTGATAATGGATGAAACATGTCCTTGTGGAAAATGCAAAGAACATTTAATGGAATGATATGGTTTTATCCATGTAAATTTTTTTGCATAACACTTACATACTTTAAACTTTTAGGAGTACATGTGGCATAGAAAGCATATCTATATTAGATTGGATGGTTCATCAAAGATATCAGAGAGACGAGACATGGTAGCTGATTTCCAGTCTAGGAATGATATTTTTGTGTTCTTACTGAGTACAAGAGCTGGTGGATTGGGAATTAATCTTACTGCTGCTGATACTGTAAGTTATTTCAAGAATGAGGCTGTTTGTTTGTTTCAATGTCATCACAATTTTTGTTTGTTATGTTTGGTAATAAGCTTAACTGAAAATCTTCATTTCTTGTTGAAAATAGTGCCTTTTAGAATTTATTCGTCCTATTGAAAGAATGCAAAAGAAGATAAAGAACCTTCTTGCATTCAAAGGCTGTAGTTTTTATACGAACGCAAAAAAAATTTGCGGTCGTATATTGGTATGATGTTGTTGTCGTCGTCGTCCGAAGACACATTGGTTTTCGCACTCTAACTTTAGTTTAAGTGAATGGATCTCTATGAAATTTTACCATAAGGTTCAATACCACAAAAGGAAGGTTGGGATTGATTTTGGGGGTTATGGTACCAACAGTTAAGGAATTAGGGCCAAAATAAGCATTTTTGTAACTTCCAGACATAACTTGTGTGTTAGTGTATGGATCTCTCTGACATTGTACCACAAGGTTCCATATCACAAAGGGAATGCTGGGATTAATTTTGGGGGTAATTGCCTCAAAATTTTAGGAATTAGGGGCCAAAAAAGGGGCAAAAAACAAGCATTTTTCTAGTTTCATGACATATATATATATATATTCATTATATATAAAAGCAA